>CM065332.1:3755453-8555453 GCA_033032175.1 Saturnia japonica
GTTACTTTTCTCACCTGGTACCTGCGCAGGTGTCACCGAGCCAACTTCACAAACGTACAGGTATTAAAAAGTACACGAGAGACTACTAAGAGCCGATAGTTCTATGCTTTAGAAAATAAGTTGTGTCTTATTGCTCTGGGATCTTGGACTACTAGGTGGCAGAACCTTCGTCGTGCATATATAGGCGCGACCGTTAAAACGTTATCTATCGATGCAATTTGGTAATTCAGAAATATAAATATTCGATGTATTAATTTCCTAATAAATTATCGCCAAATATTATTAGACTGATCAGTATTTACATAATCCTTTATAAATAACTGTCGGAGCACCCGATATTACTAACGATGAATCGCGATCTATTGGTAAATAGAAGTACCTACTTTCAATTATTGTAGTTGAACATTATTATTTAATTATTGTGGCTCGTTATGATTTAAAATTATTAATATTTCTGATTTTTACATTTTTAATTTTGGCTTTTAGACTATGTAGGCAATTTTGCACATGTCAAGTGTGACAAATACATCATCATCATACCATCACGCCTGTATTCCCAGAAAAGTTAGGCAGAGGTGTACTAATGTACACCCACAGTTCGCCGAGTATGTTTTTAGGTCCCATGTAATAGGAGGCGAGCCTATTGCCATTAATCGGGCACGAAACCAAATTCCGCGCTGCTACTGAGAAAAACCCAATAACACTTTGCTCGACCTGGGATTCGAACCCAGGACCTCGCTCACAGCAGTCGCGCTTACGACCATTAGGCTAACGAAGCAGCCAAATAAGCCAGCTAACGTGTGACAAATACTCGTTATAGAATTTAGTTGCCGATCATTCGGTGTACTGTAATACCCATGAAAAGGATACATTGGCACAACATAAAACAGACACAAAATTTATACATAATACTTTAAAAGGGAACTGCAGAGGTAATATAAACACTACATATGTTAAAAATATAATTAAAAAGCATAACTACACACATCAAAAAAGTCTAAGCAACATGCATGATATTACAAATTTTTCCATTTATATTAATTAATTTCTAAATATTTACTCAAACAAAGTGCGTAGGTAAGTAAACTTTTTTGTTATTGACGACATACTGGCTGGTTGTAAAAAAAAAATTGATTATGTATTGTTTTTTCATAAAATTCAAATGACTGCGAATTTATTTGAATTTAAGTGCGTTTTAATTGCTACGTTTAGTCTTGATTTTATAATTTTACCAACCATTTAAATAAAGTTAGCGACAAAATTGAATTGTTAGATATTCTTAACGTCATGAAGCGACGTCATTTGATGGCAGATGAAATGCAAAGAGCTGTAGGGATGTTGCAAGCGGGAAGTAATCAATCTCAGGTATCTCGACATTTTGGCATTCACAGAAGTGTTATTTGTCGTCTTTGGCAGCGCTACAATAATACAGTAGAACCCGCTGAACAGCATCCAGGCCGTAAAAGGAGTACAACCACTCGGCAAGACCGGTACATACAACTGACTGCAAGACGCCAGCCGATGTTAACCGCTCGAGAGATAGATTTGAGGCTACAAATTTCAAGTGGTGTTGATGTAAGTCCTCAAATTGTGCGAAATCGACTGCATGAGTACGGCCTACGAGCTCGACGCCCAATCAGGTGCCCACCGATACGTCACGGGAATCGCGCTCGTCGATATGAATGGTGTAGAGAACGCATAACATGGACCCAGGAACAATGGGATAAAATTATAAAATGTATTCCGATGAGTCGCGATTCGGGTTTAAGCCTGATACAAGAAGGGTGCGGCCCGGAAATACTGAAAGGCTCAGGTGCGTTCAGGAAGTTCATCCATACAGCGGCTCAACAGTTATGTTATGGGCGGGTATTATGAAGAACAGGCGAACTGAGCTCGTTTTTGTAAATGAAAACATGAATGCTGAAAATTACATTGATTGGCTCCGATTTTAGGTTAATGCATGACAATGCGCGTTCACATACAGCTCGGCGAACCAGTGAATACTTTGCAACGGAGAACATCCGGGTATTGCCCTGGCCTGCATAATCGCCAGATCTCAACCCCATCGAGCACGCATGGGACATGCTCCAGAGACGTGTTTTGAAGGACTTGGACGGAGCGACAACAACCCAACATCTGAAGGATTTGCTACAATTCCATTGGGAGCGAATACCGCAAGATGACATAAACAGTCTCATTAATTCAATGAATAATCGTTGCCGACAAGTTCTGAATAGCAGAGGAGCCCATACTTTGTATTAAATTGTTCTATTCTTTCACAATAAATACATTTTCTTTAGAAATTTCATTTTGTAAGAAAAAAGTTTAGTTTCTTATGTATCTTAGTTTCTACAGTATATTCTAATATTGTTCATTTCTGTTATTAAAAGAACTTATAAAGACAACAGCTGTTATTTTTACATCATAGAACCCTAAAGATATTATTTTAAAAATAAAATACAACGTTATAATGTGAAGAACCATCCTAAAATTTGAATTAGTACATGTTGCTTAGACTTTTTTTGATGAGTGTATTATCTATATAAATATGTACAAAGGACATATTACAATTTTATGTTATTGCGATAAATAAAAATACTAAAGTATTGATGAAATATTGAGTGTTTATAGAATGTTGAATGTGAAAAGGTGGCGCCACCATCAATAATGTTTACTTTAAAAATAAAAGTATCTTCTAAAGTTTATTAGAGATAGTTATGATGCTTCTGTATTTATGCTGAGATTATTCCATTGTAGAAAAAAGGATTATTGTAACTTTGCAGAATTAATGTATATATGTATATTTCTATACGCTACTTTGGTATTTCTGGCCTTTTAAGTTATCATTTAAATTATTATTATTATGGAAAAGTTTGAAATATATAAGATTGATATTTAAACAACTGTAAAATAAAAAAGTTGAATGAATAACATTATTCTGAAACAAGGTTAATTATGATATGCATTAAATATAACTTAATTTGAATCTTTATATAATTCAATCTTAAATAAATGATTATTTGGAATTTTAAGATATATTTAAAGAACTAGTTTGTTCAAAAATTAAATTTAAAAAATAAACAGTGTTGTGTTTCGGTTAAAATCAATCGTTTTCGTGAAAACCATGGCTTGGCTCCGACATGCACGTTCCCTATAGATTTATTTATTTTTTGGTACATACTTATATATTTGCGAAATTATTCGTAGATCGTATACCCTGCTTCTTTCATTACACTGATTAGTGATTACACTCACCCACAGTTGGTTTCTGAAGACTCGGTGCGGTTGCAATTGGCGTTGTCTAGAAAATAAAGAAAATTATTAATTTTTTTTTTTTTAACTGACTACACTGTTAGCCTTAGGGGCCCTATCCAAAAACAGAGCCGCTGCGGCTTTTACAGCTTCACCGGACTTGGGGGCGAGCGCTTAGGGCACTCAGCCGCGAAAGTTTGTAACGACCCGCACGAGGGTGCCAGATTGGCCAAACCTCGGTTCGGGCGGTCGTCGCGAATGCGAAAAGGTCGCGATCTAACTAATTCCCTAATTCTAAAGAATTCGAACTAACTAACATATACTCATATGCACGTTCCCCTCCTCCTGGGAGGAAGGAGTGGACCATGCGTATGTGTATTTAGTAATCGGAATGGTTTTTCTACACTAACTAGCGCATTAGTCTAACTAGCGCAAAAAAAGAAAAAAAAAAGGTCCCTTACAGAACCTATGTACCTGTGTGGTGTGCACGTGTGTGTGTTCATACGTGTGTAAATGGTAAATGTTGTATGTGGGTAGCTAAGTGTTGCACGTATAGTGTCACTTGTATCGCGCGGGTAGCTGCTTGACCCAAGGGCTTCACACCGAGGAACGGACCTAGGCTTGGGTTGCCGCTAGAGAGGGTGGACGTGACGGGTGTGCGGGAGCGAAGTTGACCGCCCGTCCTCTGCGGAGAGAACGGTGGTTACGCGGGCGTGGGCGGTAGCACGCTCTGTTTGGACAGGCGGTGGAATAGAACGCGTTTGCTGTTTCGATTTGGTCGGGCGGGTCATTGAAGATATTACCCGGCCGGCGTTTACTCCGGCAGGCATTGGGGTCGGGAACATACGAAGCTGCCGCTCTGATTAAGGGACTCGCGTGGTTCGACGCGGTGTCGAAATAAGAGCGAGAAAGGTGTTTAGCATAAGCATGTATCGAAGGAAGGTCCATATCTCTATGGAGATCTTCCTTACGAACACACCAAGAGGCGCCGGTAAGGCGGTGAAGAAACCTATTCTGGATGGTTTGTAAGCGATCCCAATTATATCTTGGCATATGTGCGAACACAACGCAGCTATATGTCATAATCGGTCGGATACACATCTTGTAGAGCGTAAGCTTGTGTCTCGTAGACATTTTGCTTGCAGCACATAACAGAAGATGCAATCGGGCGAGGAGTAAATGATTAAATACAGAATAGTTTATTAAGGCAATACATTTTTCAGGACGCAATGATCTCTCCTTTCTTTTTCTTTTTAGACGTAAGCTGAAATAATGTATTGTCTTTCTCTCTATCATTGCAAACATTTACTAGCTGTGCCCCAAGGTTTTGTCCACGCCGCCGACGTTAACGCGCGACGCACCCATAGAGCTCTTCAACTTCCCGTACTTGAAAGATTATACTTGAAGTTCATAGTTACTGCTCCATTTTTTACGATCGTAGCGTGAAGTTATATAGCCTATACTATTCCTTATGAATCTGGCTATAATATATGTATACAAAAAAGGATCCGACTGGTAATTCTAAGATTAACGTGTTTTTTAAACAAACAAAAAAACACTTACGCTATATTATATTACTTTAATATATAGGTAGGTATAGATCACCAGTAATAAAGAAAAAAGTAATAAGGTATATCTAAAACGTTTAAAATTAGGTACTTACTTATTAATATTTGTTATACTATTTCCATTTCTTTATTTTCTCGATGACAGTTCTAATTTGATAGTTGTAGTGTTGTGACCAAATAAGTAATGATATCGATCGCATATGTCGATGTCGATGACGATTCATCAGATTTTGATTAAAATAAATAAATAAAGATTACCTGTCGTTATAGTTATTTTGTTTCATTGTCGAGTACCTACCTATACCTACATATTTTTCAACAGCTTCGAAAATTTTGAAGCAGTTGGCATTATCAATCAAGAATTAATTACGTGTAACACCTTGTAATGAAATATTAGTTAATAAATTTGTACAAAAGTATCAGGCGGTAGTTTAGTTTCTTAAATTTTGTAAAAAAAAAACGGGTCTGTTATGGAGTTACGTTTATCGATATAGCTCCATCCCTATCAATTTCTCCGACTCTGGTATAACCTTGTAGGTGTGTAAACGTCATATTTTTATAAAATAATGCATACATTATATAAAAAAGACGCTCGTTTAAGTTTTCACAGGAGCTGTCATCGAGAAAATAAAGAAATGGAAATGGTATAAATAAGGTATAACATTTAACAGGTATAACAACAAAAAAATATGACAACAAGTTTCCACCGGTGACTTCGTCTCTGCTATTTTTTTAAATGTAGCGAGTGTTGTACTCGGAACAACGCCGCCTTATATTTATTATACTTGTGCTATTACAAGCGTGCGAACTGAGTCATAAATAATTTTTATCAGACCTCTCGCTCGCACTTATAGGCCTTATAGAAAAAAAGTCAAACAAAATTCAAAAAAGTCCTACACTTTTAACATGAGATTTCTCTCTCCACTATGTATTGTTTTACCCTTCATTAAAACAATAAACTTAACACAAAACATAATAATAAAATATAGCAGTAACTCTAATAACTATTAACGAAACAGTATCAAATAAGACTATAAAATCGGAGCGCTTCGTCGTTGCGTGACGTAAGCCAGTACGAGACTAAGATGTAAAAAAAATGGCGTTGCCTACAGTACAACAGGGAGCTTGAGCGGAAGTTACAGAGTTAGCGGGTGGAGGGTTGCATTCCAGGCGAGTCTCAACTTATCGCGCACGAGTAGTACCAAATTTTGTCAAGCGCGTTTAATATGGTATAATAAAAAGGAAAATAATTTCATATTGTTTTAAGTAATATTCTTTAATTCGAAAAAGTATTATAATTGTTATACATTACGTAGTTCCGTAGGCGCGGGCGGTGCGTTCCATTACTTGTATTATTATACTTTTGAACACAATTAAAAATACAACAAAATTAGGTCCTTACATATGGAATTGGTGTTTTGTTGAACTACCCACTTTGATCTCAAATAACCGGAGTTTGGTTAAGAATCTCAAATTCAAATTTATTTCAAACTTGCGACCCGCCCCAGCTTCGCACGGGTACAGTTTAAAGTGGTATATTTTATGTTTAAAAAAGTCTGCTTTCTAAACTCTAGTTTATCGCTTTAATATTGACAGTTCATAACTTCGTAACTGCCTCATTAGCCTAGTGGTATTAAACGTGACTGCTATGCTCGAGGTTTTCTATGAAATTCTCGGTAGCGGAGTTTGGCTTTGTGCCCGATTAATGGCAACAGGCTCGCCCCCTATTACATGGGTCCCGGCGAACCATAGAGGTACATTAGTACACCTCCGCCTAACCCTTCGGGGAATACAGACATGATGGTATGTTATGTTATGTGTCATATATTCTAAAACAATCTTTTAATAACACATTTTTTTGGTAATACAGAACTGTGTCTGATGCTAAACATAGTACAATACAAAAACAATGCAGACAACTGTCACTATCATGCCAGTTTGGAAACCTCTTGAGAACTGGATATATACTGATACTGGTTAAGCCCGAAATGTGATAAACTAAAATTAAGTCACTGTGATAAATTTATCATCACATGCATAGTGGTTGCGACCCAGTCTAGTACCGATCCCTACCATCCTACTTGATTACTGGATATACACTGGCCAATTATGGAACATGACATGCTTCTGTGTGCCACTATCGCAAGTATTACACCGAATGTGTGGTGGTTCCAGTCGAAAGCAAGTGTCTTATCTTACCTCTTACCAACCACAAATGACCTATGTCTAATTTATTAATAATTAATTCCCTAATATCTCCTATTTATTGTTGTAATTGCTTGAATATGATTGAATTATAGCTTTTTAATATTCATATGAATAAAATGTTTTGTTTACCTATAGTTAGTAAAATTCATGAGAACTATATTACATTGTTGTGAGATGATTATGTTCTTTTACATTTCCTTTGATTAAATATGAAAAGTTTAAACTAATGGTTATCTGTGATGATTTCACAATAACAGAGTTTACACAAAAAACGGCCAAATTAAATTCTTGTTTGTGTTCGCTTAATGAAGTGATTATATTCCAATGAATAGAGTAACCCTTTTTTCATTGAAAGTAGTGTGAGCATTTTTATTTATTTACCATACATCTATTATGTCTCCACCTTCAGTGACAAAACATTGTAAACATTACAATCCTAAGAGGTCACTAATTTTAAAATTAATGTTTGGCTACATCTTTATTTGAATAACATTGAAAGTATACTAGATACAAATAACAACCATAATACAAATATAATTCCTTCATTTGAGTGATGTAAGTATAATTTTATATGAGTTATGAGAAAATAGTATTCATTATGTGAATTTGTCAAATTTAGTTCTAGTGCCAAATTGCAAGTTGCCAATAGTTGGGTAGTATTAATTAATGTATTTATCGGAAAATGCAGCAATTCAGTTACAAGGACTAACAAAAAAAAAAGGTTCCAATATATAAAAAATTGTAATTAACAAAAAATTTACTAACCTCCTCATATTCCTCATCTGGTACTGCAGTTTTAAACAGTTTTTTATCAATAAACGATGTGCTTCTAAAATGTTTACTACATAACATCAAATGTTGAGAAAAAAGCTTAGCTTGAAATTCAGGAAAAGACCATAAATCATTGGGAAAACAATATTTTGCCCATAATTCACAACTGAAAAATGAAAGATTGAATCAAAACTTTAAAATGGTATAATTTATATTTATCCATTATTTTAAATCTACAACTATGTGTAAACCACCTCTTCATTATTGTCAAACTTCAACTAACAAACTATTTCTAAAAATATGTTTTTTTTTTTTCACTTAAGTGGTACGACTTTCCATTGACGTCCGACGAAATTGATTGGCGGGAGAGGGGAGGGGAGGGCTACTACCCCCCTTAAAAGGAAAAGTTGCGGAGCACCCCCCTTTTCGAGTTTTTTAAATTTTTAATTCTCAGCAAATTTTCCTCATTTTATGGGTTAAAACTAATAATAAGTGTAAAAAACAAGGGGTCCCCTACGGAAGGAGTAGAAACCCCTTCATCGGCAAAAAATAGGGGGACAGATTCAGAGGGATTTTTATATATATTTTGAGACTGCAACATCTCCAGCGCTGCGGGAAGAGTAGCCTCTACGCCCTTGCGTAACTAATTGTAGGCATCGGACGAGCCAAAGCAGCTGAGGCTGGTCGCCCTATGAGCCTCCGGCTTTATAAAAACACTCTAGGGGTAGGAGAGACTCGTACCAGGTAGAGTTGGAGTCAATCAATTCAGTTCTTTGCCATAAGTTGAACCTAACCTATTATTTTATTTATCTTCCCTAATAGGTACTATTAAAATAAAACAAATTAAATACTAATTAATAATATTTTAATCAATTTTATAAACATATTGTATTAATTCTTGAAAAACATCTTTATGCACTATTTTTATTTTTCTTTGCCAAGAATATTCTATGAGCCAGTCTGTGAAGTTTCCTTTATAACCATCCCTATGGCACATCACTTTTAAATTTCGCCAGTGGCTTTCGATTCGTTGTGTGTGTGTCCCTTCAGGTGCCACAAATTTATTTATAGGGAGTGCCTACCTCCACATGCTTTTCTATTAGTGGCACCAACATTTCCGCAGATCTATCATTATCGGGACACACTTCTAATCTTAAATCATCTTTCCCGTTTTCTATCATGCCCAGCACCCAGTGGCCTTCAATGTGTCTCCCTCTATTGTACTTTCTTTTTCCAAATTTTGATTCATCGTTTGTACGATTTTGCCTGGACCACAAATCTTGCCGTTAACTTCTTGGTGCTCCAAAACATAAACAACTACTGTCTCTCGGCAGAAAGAAAACCAGTCAGCTATTGTCCTTGTTGATAAAACTGCTTCTCGATCTTCACGGGCTGTCTCTAATTTTACTTGCAGATAACTGTACTTTTGGCTGAACCATAGATTAATATAGGTATAGATAGGCAACTCGCCAATTCGATAGCGATTTGAAGTAGCGCCATCTGGTTTTCAGTTAGTTAATAAATGTCTATATCTATAGGTGTATCTATAGGCACATAAAGGCTTTTGTGTTTATAGCGCCAAATTCAAATTGAGTTTTTGGAAGACGGGATCTACTAAAATAATCAATTTTAAAGCTGAAAATACACATCTTCCAAAAACACAAA
The DNA here is from genome assembly GCA_033032175.1 of Saturnia japonica. NCBI lineage: Eukaryota > Metazoa > Arthropoda > Insecta > Lepidoptera > Saturniidae > Saturnia > Saturnia japonica. Next base: position 3,764,918 of record CM065332.1, read on the forward strand.
TTTTTTGAACAGAATTTTTAATAATAAATTGTTTGTCTGTCTTGTTTTAAACTTCTGATAATATTTAATTCGATTTATTGTCATCAAATTATAAAATATGTTACTCAATAAAATTCTATTACACTTTTAGTGGGTGCAGCAAAAACAAAGGAAGTAATAACATTAATAAAAGAAGAATAGTAGTGTCTTTATATATTTAATAATTAATACCCAAAACAAGTATCATAATTATACAACACTTCCACATACATCCGGATACACACTTTAAGCAAAACTAAAGAATACAATACATAAGTAGATATAACTATTATCTCAATCATTATTGACTCAACTATATCAGAGAAATCAGTTTATAAACTAGGATAAACAATAATTTGTGTTATTATGTACCTTTACAGTAATAGACATTAATGTTCAATAATAATTAAAATATATGAAAACACTTAGCAACTTTTTTCAAAATCATTATTTTAAAAGTACAGTATTACATAAGTAATATACATAGTGTAGGGCAGAATAGTCACATTCATTAACTAAATTCATTTTACCTGGCATATGCAGTACAGGATTTGCCATTTGGCAAAGTCTGTTTTTCGGATACTTATAGACATCTTCAAAGTGTTTATGACAGACACGTCTGTTGTTATAAACAGATAAACTATCCTGTGTCAGTACAGCACCACCAATCTTTGAAATCCAAGTATTAAATTTCTCTGCATTTGTTTCTGGATTTGGAAACTGATGTAAAGGAATACCTGTGAAAAATAAAGATTGGAAATATAATGCTGAAGCTTAAACTATATACGTGTTTACTTTAACAAATTTTGAAAAACCTGTTTAATTATAAGTTTGTTTACTATTTTGTCACTGAGATACTATACAAACACAGTTCAGTCTGGTGTTTGTATTTAGTTTCATATGTTTTGTTATGACATAGAAGACATATCTGCTAGTAAGATAACAGAATAAAAACACAAAATAGCAATTTTCATTTTACTTCACAGATTTTGTTTTGGCAGCTAAATATTTAGGTAGTTAAATTTCGGGAGCACTGCCGAGGGTTTTTAAAAAGTCTAAGACAAGACTGATTCTCAAGAAGCTTTATTAAGAATGCTTTTATTTGTTACAAATGTCTCTTTTATAAACTCTTATTCTATAAACACAAAGTGGGGCTGTTTACTATGAAATAATGAGAAATATGTCGCAATACATTCAGTCAAAACACCAGGTGTCTATCAGTAGTTTGCAGACATAATATGGGTTAAAAACGTAACATCAGCATTTCTAACGTATGTACCAATTAACAAGACGTAATAAGAGAGGGTACAGACTGCATAACTCCTCCCCCCTCAAGTTCGAAATTATCAGAGGGATGATTATCACTATGATTATTTCGATAGCAATAATTTTTACAAAAACTGAGCTTATATACTAAGAATACAAGAATTAATAGAAATATAATCACATATAACAATAAAGTTCCGGCACTAACACTTTTTACATTAATAATTCTTTCACTTGATGTTTTTAGTTCACTTTCACTGATTTTTAAAAGATTATTTAAATGTTGAAGATTTATTAATTCACTGTTATCCAAATTGATGGGTTCACGTTGCAATTGTTGCTCAGTAATTGTTATTTCGGGAAGATTAATAATCGGTAATTTTGACATCTTCAAATTACTCGTAGTAATATGGTGAGCTTTTAGCGTAATTTCACCAATTTTAACATCGCAATGGTCATCTAGGACGAGGAAGTATGTCCCTTCTATATTTTCTTTCGTTATTTCGTCGTTACAAATTTTTGATAATATATTCTCAGCGTTACTATGAAGAATCCATCTCTCTTTTCCAATTGGTTGTATCTTAATGGTCTTGATTTCAACTGGTACTGGATGACAAGAACTCGTATTCGAAGAAAATTGAATTAATGCTGTTATGCAAGTGTCTTCTGAAGTTGTTCGAGAATCATCCTCGTGACACAGGAACATTTCGTCGTGAAGTTCATTACAAGGTAAAGTGAGCGAGACAAATTTAGACCCTTTTACTAATAGGTAAGGAAATTTAGGAATAATGATGGTGGTATGATTAGAAGGATTGGTCATAGGTATTGGAATTGCTCTGTAGTATGTATAAATTTCATCTCTAATTATTGGTATATCTAAAATGAATGTTATTTGACTTCCTTTTGTATAAGCTTTAAGCTCTATACATTGCTCTATTTTAACTAAATTGTCATAACTTACTGGATACACAAGTTTGTAGAATTTCTCTATCTTTTTTAACAATTCTAATAATTCATTTGAGTTTATAAGAGATTGGTGTAATATTTTTAATTTACTGAATGCCAGAGAAGTTTCAATTTCATTCAACCGAATGTAGAGTAGTTGAAAATTATGGAAAAATAAATTATAAACATTAATAAAATTATGGGTAGTTATATCAATATTAGTTTGATTTATTAATTTTTTTATTTCTCGTAACTCTTTATCTATTCGAATGAAATTGTCCTTCGTGAAATTTGTTATCTTTATCATTGATTCAGAAATATCTGATATTAAGGTTACCTTTTTAATGAGTGTATTTTGGCGTGTCGTTAGAGAATCAATCATATTTTCATATCTTAAAGCATCATTATGATCTAAGTTACCAGTTATAAGCTTAATAATAGATCCAAGAGGATTGAGAAGTCCACGTTTAATTCTAGTTGATGGAGATAACTGTTCTAATTTTTGAATACTAATATTCATTACATAATTCGTTTGAAGCTTTACATTAAAAAGTTGAACATTAGATGTTTCATTATCAAAATGTGTTTTTAAATATTGATTAAATTTAGTATATCTTTTTATATTGAATTCTAAATCCTCACGTATCAGACTTAAATCTAAAATCTTAATTATTGTCCACTTATCATAACTTACACTAGCTTGACCTTGTTTCACAAGGACTATACCGGGATTTTTATCGATTCTGTGAAGTTGAAGGGCGTGAATCCTGATGATCAGAGCCAGGAGCCCGAGGAGGTACCTGCGAAGGTCGTTTTATATCCTTAATAGGCACGTTTGTTTTTCGAGTTTTCATTTTTACAGGACAGATATTTCTGTCAATTTTACCATATACTTGTGCTTTTTGATAACGCGGTTTATCTTTACTTCGCCTTGTATTAACACCTTTTACAAATATAGTGTCCTCTTCTTGAATATCAAATGATGTTTCACCACCACGTTTTGTTTTAATCTTTTCTTTATTTTCAATTACTTTGTCTGTTAAATATTTATAAAGATATTTCGTTCGTTTCATATGATCGTTTACTAATTGTTGCGTATATTGTTTGTTAAAGTTTACTTCAAAAGTACTATTAGAATCAGTGTGTCCAAAAACTACTTCAAATGGTGTAAGACCAGTCGTTGAGTGAATGGTTTGATTGTATGACATAATTGCATAAGTCATAACGTTAGCCGCGTCAGTTATTTTATGTTCATATTTAGCGATACGATATATTTCTAAAATAGTTGAATGGAATCTTTCAATTAAACCCATAGAATTAGGATTATGTGGAGTGCTTATGTGTAATTCTATTTTATAAAATTGTAATGTTTCTTTTAAAAGTGTATTGTTGAATTCAGTACCAGAATCAGCACTGATCTTATTTGGTACGCCATAAAATGAGAAAAATTTAATTAAGGCACGAACTACTTCAGGTGTAGAGCGATTGGATATTTCAAAAGCCTGACCTAGTTTACTGAAAGCATCTATTATGGTAAGGAAGTAGCTTCCTTCTATAGAGAATATATCTAGAAATATTTCAGCAAAAGGTTTTGTTTGAGTTTGCGTTAACATTAATTCTGGTTTTAAAGGTTTGCGATCATATTTTAGAGTTTTACAAGTTTCACAAGAATTGATTACAGAAGCGACTGTTATATCCATATTTGTCCAAAAATAATTACGCTTTAATTTCATAAGAGTTTCTTTGATTCCACGGTGACTTGTTTTACCTTGATGATAAGCAAGTATAGTGGCACGTTGCTCTTTTTCATCACCTAAGTATATAACTCTTTTAGTACATTCATATATTTTGACGGTATCTTTTTTAAATAGTTTTATCACGGCATTTGTAAATTGTTTACGGTGAATTTCGCTCTCAAAGTAAAAGAAATATTTAATTTTAGGTTTTATATATTCTAAAAGAAATTTCTTAACAAGGTTAGTGTTGTTTACAGGTAAATGTACTTCCAAAATTTTTTGTTTTTCATGTGATAAGTCTTTTATTGATAATTGGTTTCTGTTCCAAGTAAAAATAAGGATTTGATTAGGTTTTGTGTCGATGGCTTCTTCAATAATGGGAATACCATTCGTATCAATATCTTCAGCAGAATGTATGGTTTCCGGTAATGAACAGGCAGTAATAGTACTGGATGAAGGAGAACGAATTGGGTGAGTTAAAGTCTTATCGGAATCTGAAGGAATAGTTAACGTTTCTGATGAGTCTGAAATTAGTATTGGACTCTCAGATCGTTCAGTGTCACTCACGTTTACTCGTAAGGACATATCGTCCTTTAATATATTTAATTTAATTCGTGATAGAGCATCAGCATTACTATTTTGTTTACCGTTCTTGTATATTATGTCAAAATCGAACTCAGCTAGTCTCAATTTCCATCTAGTAAGTTTACTATTAGGTTCTTTCAGTGAATTTAACCATGCTAAAGGTCTGTGGTCAGTAAATATTGTGAATTTGCGTCCATACAGGTAAGGACGGAAGTGTTTTACTGCCCAAACGATGGCTAACAGTTCCTTTTCTATTGTACTGTAACGTGTTTCTGCATCATTAAGAGTACGACTTGCATATGCGATAGGTTTTTCATTTCCAACTGATCCTTGTGAAAGGACAGCGCCTAAAGCGTAATTTGACGCGTCTGTTGTTAAAATGAAGGGTTTAGAAAAATCAGGAAACTGTAATATAGGAGCATTCACAAGTAGCTCTTTACATTTTTGAAAAGCTTGAACATATGATTCATTAATTTCAATTTTATTTTTCTTTTTCAAACACGATGTAAGGGGTTGTGTAATTTTTGAAAAATCCTTTATGAATTTTCGGTAGTAGCCTATCAGGCCAAGAAAACTTTTAATTTCAGTGGATGTTCTGGGGAGTGGGAAGGCAAGTACTGCCCTGATTTTATCATCATTTGGTTGTAAACCATGCTTCGTAATTTTGTGTCCTAAGTAGAGTACATCTTTTTTAAAAAACTCACATTTATCGAGAGTTACTTTAAGATTGGTTTGTTTGAGACGATCGAACACTTTTCTTAGCTTCTCTACATGTTCTTGTATACTACTAGAATAAATGATGATGTCATCTAAATATACTAAGCAATGTATACCTTGCAACCCACGTAACACGTTATCCATTGCGCGTTGAAATGTTGCAGGTGCTGTTTTAAGTCCAAATGGCATCCGTGTAAATTCAAAATGTCCCATTGGTGTAGTGAATGCAGTTTTGGGTCTATCTTGTTCATCAACTTCAATTTCGTGGTACCCACTTGCTAAATCCAATGTACTGAAGTAAGTAGATTTCCCTAACTTGTCGAATAAATCATTAATATTTGGTAAAGGATACTTATCATCAGTAGTAATATCATTTATACGTCGATAGTCTACAACCATTCTAAATTTCTGTTCACCGGAGGCGTCCATCTTTTTTGGAACTAGGTGTACGGGTGCACTCCATGGTGAAAACGATTCTTGTATAACATTATCTTTCAGTAATTTTTCAACTTGTTTCTGTATTTCATCGTTTTGCGATGGTGGAAGTCGGTATTGCCGTATGAAAATTGGTTCTTCATTTTTAGTCCGGATTCGATGTTTTACTTGATTAGAAAATGTAAGAGGCAGTTTATCACAATAGAATATATCCCTGTATTCAAAACAAAGTTTTTCTATTGCTTCTCGTTCTTCTTGATTAGCATGATCTAATCGGAGTTTCGATAAATTTTGTGTAAGTAATTCATCAATCTCAAAATCATTTAATTGTTGCCCGGTTGATAAATTTATTTTGCAAGTATTATTATTAAGGCTGGTTATATTCAATGGTTCGTTAAAAGTTAAAGTCACACTATCTTGCGAAGCATTCTGCATGACTGTTGTTGCAAATGAATCTTTGCAAGTAACTATAGCGCTAGGCATACGTACTTCATTTCCAAAATTTTTAAAATTAATTATTGCTTCACCATTAATTAAATTTGTAGGCACCTTAACACGGGTTTCAGTGCGTGGTTCTAGCGTTATTTCCCACGGGGGACTATAAATTATTGGAATTTCTGTATTTTGTGTCCGTAAAATTAAATTTTTCATGTCTATAGTCGCGTTCAATATTTTTAATAAGTTAGAACCTATTAATCCGTCATATCTTCCATCTACATTATATATATAAAATTTATGATTCATCGGACTTTTAAAACTTTCCAATAAAGGTATATCTATAACTTCGTCATGTAGGCTACGTCCATGTGTACTAATAACTTCAAAAGGATCAATATATTTATAATCTGAAAAATATTCATCAGCTTTAGCGGGACTAATAAAACTTCTGGTACTTCCGGTATCAATCATTAAACGAGCATCAATTTCAGGAATATAAATATGCGGTAGTTTATTTATGCCGTCATAATTTAAGTGTACTATTTCTGGGGGTCGCTCTTGGAGGCTTTTATAGGAAAATTTACGCATTCATTTTCAGCTTCTTCAGTTTCAACAGGTTCTATGTTTTCATGATAATCGTCATAAGCAGTTTGTTGATTATCGTCAATGAAATAATGATTTTCATATTCTGTATAATCAGGTTGATAGTCTTGGTATTCAATTTCAGGGTCGTTCATTTCTAAAGACTCTATCATATTTTGTCTAATAGGACGAGCTGTGCGCATTGACACATCGCTTGCCTGAAATTGAGGTGGATTACGTTGAGGTTGATTTTGTGGTGGTATACCAAATTTAAATTGTTGATTTGGCATGTTGAAATTAGGTCGGTTTTGTGTATTGTTAAATTGTGGTTTGAACCCTTGTTGATTAGGAATACCGAATTTAAAATTATTATTTCCAAAATTTGGTTTATATCCTTGTTGGTTTAGGTTAGGTCTGAATTGTACATTTTGATTTGGAATACCGAATTTAAAATTATTATTATACGGTTTAAAATTATTTTGTGTTTGGTATGGAATTCCGAATTTAAAATTTTGTTGTCCGAAATTAAATGTATTTGGCACAAATGCAGGTTGAGGTTTGAAATTATTATTAAAATTATTTGTTAAAGTAGGCGTGAAAAATTGTTGAACTGGTTTAATATTAGATTTATTTTTATTTTTAGAATTGTACTGATATTGAAAATTGACCTCCTCCATGACAACACTTAGTGCGTTTTCTAAAACGGTACAACCTTTAAGTCGCACAATTCGAATTAAATCCTCTGGTAAATTATATAAAAATACATTCAAGCACATATTATTATAGATAATCATTTTAGCGGCTTTGAGGCCTTCATCAGTTAATAAATTGACCTTGGAGAAGAGGGTGCAGCGTGTTTGTTGTATCCTGTTACAAAATTGCGTATATGTTTCACCAACTTTAATTTTTAAATTTTCCAACTCAATTGCCACACACTCTTCCGATCTAGGATCACCAAAATGTTGAATCAAAACAGCTCTTAATTGTTCCCAAGTTGTTATGTCTTCTCTTTCACTTAGTAGAGCAGCGGCTTTACCACATAATCTACTAGTTATAGCATGAAACACATATGTAGTTTGAACAACATTGTTTGATCCGCTAAAATTTCTGATTATATATTCACTTTTTTTAATAAATAAATTTAAAGTATTTTGATCACCATCGTACTTGGGAATTAAACTTAAAAGTTCTTTTGATACTAATTGAATTGTTGATTCATTGTTGCGTTGCATTTTGAATTGTATTTATTTAATTAAACACACACAAAGTAAAATTCACAAAATTAAAATTCACAAAATAATATTTTCAAAATAAAATTCACAAAATAAATCTTATAACAAAATTATCAAAATCAAAATTCTCAAAATTAAAATTATCGAAATTAAAATTATCAAATTAAAATTCTCAAAATTAATATTTATTATTAATATTTCTCAATATCTTATAATCTATGAAGTCAAATAACTTTCGACGATTTTTATTCGAAAATTATGAAAAATAATTTTCAACGATGTTTGTTTGAAAATTATAAAAATTTGTTAAATAATTTTCAACGATTTTTGTTTGAAAATTATAACAATGTCCAACGAAAAATACAACCACAGAAAATAACAAGGACGAGACAAGGATTGTAAAAATGGTCACTTACAGTCTGCTCGTTCCCATGTCTTGCCGTATAGCTGCTTTCGCTTTTAGGACAGGATCTCTCGGAAATAGATGTGGAACCCGACGTTAACTTATTTATTGGTTCGTAGATACTCAAAATCTGCACATGAGACCGATTTGTAAGACTCGAACACAGACTTTTATTGTTGATTGAGTATCCTACCGGCTGCGCCAGTTAAATTTCGGGAGCACTGCCGAGGGTTTTTAAAAAGTCTAAGACAAGACTGATTCTCAAGAAGCTTTATTAAGAATGCTTTTATTTGTTACAAATGTCTCTTTTATAAACTCTTATTCTATAAACACAAAGTGGGGCTGTTTACTATGAAATAATGAGAAATATGTCGCAATACATTCAGTCAAAACACCAGGTGTCTATCAGTAGTTTGCAGACATAATATGGGTTAAAAACGTAACATCAGCATTTCTAACGTATGTACCAATTAACAAGACGTAATAAGAGAGGGTACAGACTGCATAACTAGGTATTGTGGTTTTAATTGTTTATATAGATTTACTCGAAAATGGCAGATTACCTTGTAATGAATGTTGTAGCATTATAATCAGGGACCTAATCTATGTCTATTTCAACCTCTTTCAAGTACAAAATCATTACAACAATTTTAAATACAACCCACGCTTAGTATCAATGGAAATTTAAAGGGCTCAGCTTTAAATTACATGCCTTCGAGGTGAGACTCCAAATTTTTTGTACACTTTAAAGTAAATAGAACTAACTAATAAACTTTAGGCTAAATAGAAAATTTTACTCTGCGGAAATAATTAGTTTTTGAGATATATTTTTTTTAATAGCATTTTTTGTAAATCTGACTATACAAATTTCAGTTTTAAGTAGTTGTTATAAAGTTCACTTTTAAAAGACGTAAAAATTCGTTTCAAGTTCGTAATTTTTTCTATACATTTTTTTGATAGTTTTGGAACTATTATTGTGTTGTTTACGTAAAATATGGCTTACTTTCGTTTTGTGTTTTGATTGAGAAATTTTCATTTTGCCGTTGTGGTGGTAAAATTGGTTAGTTTAGGTTTGAACTCTGATGCAAAAATAAATAATTAAACATTTAAAATTCTTATACAAGTCCTAGACAGACATAACCTCAAAATTGAAAAAATTATAAGTTTTCAAACACTATTATTTTCCACACTTTTTCCTTCACGGGGATTTCCTCTCACCCTTTCACATCATCAAATTCAGCGGCATGTAATCTTAAGTCCAACTATTTATAGTATAATAACCAATTAGTATACATACCATCATTCCGAGTCACTTCACATCCAGGTACACAGCAAGAGTTTTGTGACATAACTGAAGTTCACTGTTCACTTTTTGCAATAATGGGTCCAAACTCTACAAGAAGAGCGCCTATGCCTAGTACACAGTAATTTCACTAAGTTCAGAAGAGGTTAAGTACGGCGACACCGAGGAGGACGCTCAACTCGGTATAGAAGTACGAAACGATGAATGTAATACGATGGCACGGCAAAACGGAGGAACAGATGCTCAACTCAACGTTGATAGCAGATGCACAAACGTATTAAAACAGAAATTAATCAGAAACACAAAGAGCTAACACTCACGCGCAACCATTTGCATTTGCAATGATACCATAGAAAAAACTAAAATCTCAAAGCAGCCCATTTTTATGGCCAAGATTGTTAAAAAAATATAAATTAACACTTTACTGCTACTTCTAATAATTAAATACTAATATTCTTATAAAATTATTGTGTTATCTATTTTTTTGCTCATATCTGCGCGTTAATAGTTGTATTAGAATTTACAAAAATACTAATCGAGTTATTATAATATTTCTATATAGCAACACACTAAATTTTAGTTTCTTTATGTAAAAATCTAAAAGATAGGTGGTGCTATTTTCAATTAAAGATTTTGATTTAAGTTACCATAGCATGGGCTGAACATATACATTAGTCGGAAGACTAACGATGACACTGACAATGACAGTACAAAATGGCGTCAGTTTTACGTTTCGTTCTGCAAGCTCGCAAAAGACTAACTCTACACATTTTAATTTCATGAATCATAACGAAAATAATTCTATAATTTAATATATATAAACTGGTAAATATATATGTGCTTTATAAATTATTAAAATGAGTACAAAATATAATTATTTTCGTAAATTTATATAAAATAAAATGTTACTGAACGTATGACAACTTAACCGTAGGTAAAACGAAACGTTCAATGGCGTGAATTCTATATAATCTGTGGTAGGGATTGACAATTAATACAAAAATAATTTTTTTTCTCAAAAACTACGGGTTTCCGCATATTGAAACTTTGCGTATTGCTTATAATAATGTAACCTTTTTGTAAAAAAAAATTCATCCCCCAACTCGACGGACGTCAATGGAAAGCTGAGCCGACTAGTTTACAGAGACATATGCAAAATTAGGTTTTATCGTTCTTTTAAAAAAAAAATGCAAGTAAAGATGTTTTAACACAACTTTCTGGAATGAAATTTACTACATACCGCAGGCTATTTGTTCTTCCAGGCCTTGGAAAACGATGCAAAGTGATTGTGGGATCCCTAGCAGGGGAGCACCCACACTTGATACATTTTCTTAGGCTTTCTTTCATGGCGAAATTACAATTTCATAGTGTCTATCTCACAAACACCCAACACGGGTTGGATTTAGAATCGTTTGGCACGAATTCTGGCTTGAAAGTGGTTGAAGTATATAGAGAATTATTCCCCGATTATAACGTAACTAGTCCCATTACAAGGTAATTAGCCGTTTTCGAGAAAATTAATAAAAACTATCTTAACCTCAAACCTTACAAAACACGAAAATGACGTTTATTTAGAGATGCCAGATGAACAAATACTAAAATAGTTCGAAAATTGTGACAAAGTTGTACCTTTTTCAGTTTAATAAATTACCAATAGCACACATTAAAGAGGTTCATAATATTTTGATAGTAATAAATGTTTATAAATACATAAAATAAAATTCATAATTAAGTAATTTACTGGTATAATGTCATTTTGTTATTTCGGTAATTTTTAGAAATTGTTACATTTTCTTAAATTTCATGAGTTGGCAACTCAATTTAGGGCCACTTGACTTTGATAAACAAAGTTTGTTTTGTTTGCACCGATTTTCTTTCACAACTGATTTACGTACTTTGGACTTGATTATTGTATAGTGTATACTAATTCAGCAGCCGCAACATCTTGCGCCACCTTTCGTGTATTTAGCGTATAAGTAAACACGACAAATGTATGGGAATCGGCAGCCTGAATAATTTTTTGATGTATCGTATCGTCAGTTTACCACCATACATACGGATTACTGGGGGGCATATGATTGTTTAGGGGGATCATGGTTTCATCCATTGCAAAGTCAACCACGGCGACCCAGAAAATCCCTTTGTGGCTGGGGACGGCACGCACACAACGCATTGAATCACAGTGGCGGTCATCAAACAATATTTCCAAAAAGATAATTTTAATAATAGAGAAAATTTTACTGATTTAATATATGAATATCTGTGGAGACGCAATGTGATGAAACAAAAGAAAGATCCCTTTGAGGAATTAATTAGGGCAATTAATTACATTTATAATAAATGAAAACATAAAAAATGTGTTGTTTCATTGAAAAATTAAATTTACTATAATCACAGTAGTACACTCCTGCCTAACCCTTCGGGGATACAGGCGTGAAAGTATGTTATGTTAAGGATACTAAAGTTTTATGTAAATTTTATTAATTTGTTGACAAATAGGTAGCGAGTAGCGACCGAAGGGAGCGACGAGCGTGTTAGGTGTCTTGAGATAAGTGTAAGCATGAGCCGAGCGAGCGGAGCGAGCGTACCGCGGTAGCGGTCGGCGAGTGCCAAGTCCTAACATTGTCACTTATCATGTTTATTCTGAGTAAAATCCCATCAAAATCTTGAATTTAACTTTAAAACATAAAACCCCTATACCTCTGTCCAGGAAGGTTATTTCTTCATGCGAATAGTGTCAGAGGGTGGGTGGTTGCCCCCGTCAACCTCCCTGATCCATTTCTTGCCTCTAATATTACAAGAGATTACAAAATGTAGAAATTTCAGATTTGACCTTGAAACTTTGAACCCCTATAACTTAGCTCTGGTGAGTTACCTTGTAACGGGAGTAGTGTCATAGGGTTTAGGGGCACCCCCCCGCTCCCGTACCCCTCCGCGTGCCAAACGATTCTAAATTTTAACCCCCAACACTTAATTTCATTGAAATATTAAAATGGAGGAACAGGATGCTCAAGTCAACTTTTGTAACGAAGCCAACATTCAAATTTGTTTATTTGGAACTTGACAAGTAAATTATAAATTCAGAAAAAAAGACAAGCATACCCAGTTCCAAACAACGACAGTCGACAAATAATTAGCAAATAGAAATAGCGGTGGGCGATCATAATATACTTATGTAATCATTCGATTATGAAGACAACACGAGATAATACAATTATAGCAATTAGTAATTACTAATATTATTCGAAGATGAGTGATGATTGGTAATGGTAGGTTAGTAATTTGATAAAATGAGTAATTATTACGGCTGAATGACCTTTTTTGTTTTTGTTGATGTGAAACATGTATAGGCGCCGGCAGGGGTAAACCTGATTGTTGGCGTGGCAATACAGGCCGTTGCGACGCGAGACGCATCGCCACGCTATATGATGGAATATATGTGGTATTGTTGGTGTTATATGTTCTTTAATTTTTAGTGTTGAATATTTATTTCTTTCATTCACTAAGATGTTTCACATCTATCGGGCGTCTAGTGAGGCCTAATGTTTTTGTAAGTAAAACGAATACGCGGCCTTTTTTCTTTTTGGTTTTACTGAAGTACCCAGGTGTTACTAAATTTTGCTACCCGCTCTCGCCCACCTCTGGGTATTACATTAAAGGCTCTATTATGAATGATCATTCAAATTCGTAAATCTATTATGAATTATCACTCATAAACGAATAATCCATAATGTAATTCATTAAAAATGGAAAATCGCCCACTTCTACAAATGACTTTCACAGTGTCGCCAGTAGCCGATAGCGCAAAGTTACCAAGGATAACTCAAAAAGTAACATTTTGATCAGAAAAATAAAGCATTCTTGTTGGGTACGCGCCACTTCCCCTCTGCGTGAGGGGGGGGGGGGGGGAGGGGGGAGGTGTGACGCTTCCCCGGTTTGGACGGGCGTTTTGTTGCGCCGGATGCCCATCTCGTAGACGCCGTACGGATGCCAGTGGGACGCGATGTTAGTGAGGGGGTCCGGGGGGTGCAATAATGCACGACCGCTTGAGGTGCCGGGTCTTCAATGAAAGTCGAAATCTTGTTTGCTGTTTGCAGGACGACCAAAGCTTTCTTCTTTTTGTTACTTGTATTCGTTGAATTGCGCCGTGCCCCATACGGCGCCTCTTAGAGCTTAAGTAGTTCGGAGAATGACCGTAAAGAGAGCCCCGCTTAAATTCGTATTTTAATTTTAGTTTTCACTTTGGTCGCCCTGTTAATCGCTCTATATTTCTTTCATTATATATCTTGTGTATACATGTTATATGTCAAAATATTCCTTGTCGTATTACCTATCCATTACACATTCACATATTATATACATTAAGTATATATTCCGTACATAAGCCAAAAACAATGCAATTTACGGGCGGCATCACCGCTTTCTGTTCGTAAAGTTTCCATAACATTGAATATTCTTACTCTATTGGCATTGCATTTATCTATTCTATATTAGTTCTATTTCCATATATGTGACACACAATACATAAGCATTTATATACAACTTAATACATAACATGAAACTTATAATGTAGCGTAGTCGCTAACATTTTTCTATAATATCATCCATATCAATCTATTTTATCATAACACATAAACACAATAATATAACATAATAACTTAACACAAGACACAAAAATAACAGTTCTGTCGCCAACAATTCTCATAATTATTTTGTCGTAAACAGCAATTTTATACTTATTTATGCGTCATATTATTACTAACCTGCACTTCTTTAGATAGCTTGATACCAATCAATATTAACCAAACTACCAATGTCAATTACGTACCTACTCACCTATTAATTTATTCACCTAGTTTTATTTACCACTCAACTCGGTCACAACTAGATCACAAATATGTAACATAGACAAGGTTTACAAAATACAAACAAACTTGCAGCTTGCAGTGATAGTGCATGGTTTGGATTTATCTACCTCCCTTGTTCTTTCCTTTTTCATAATTTAATAAAACCAAAGACGCGAAGGAAATTCCGGTACTTAATCCCACTTTTCTAAATAACGTTGCCGAAAACTAGACGTCATGGCTAGACGGATACTTCAAGTCGAATAAAAACAAAGAAAAAACGCCTCTATTCACGACCTATATTACATACCCACATTAACCTCTAAAAATTTTCGGAAATTCCTGCTATTATCAAGTTTTTTTTCCTTTATATGGCAACCCAATCCTCTTCTGTCTTGAGACGTGACTAAAGACTACTACTGCAATTCTCAAGTGTAGTTTCCATCATAATGAGTAGTTTAGAAAAAGCTCAAATTATTTGGAATCGTTTTAGATTTAGATATGGAATGGGTATAGGCGGTTAGTATATGGGCAGTATATAAATGGATTTAAGATAGAAGGAAATATTATGAAATTTAAGGAATTTAACTAATGATTCTGTATATAACCTGTGTTTTAAAGAAAGGTTAGATGGAAGGTCGCATGGAAGGGAAACTTTAAAATAAGATAATATATTATACAGTGGTAAGGAATTATACAAAGGACAATTGAAGAGAATGTGAACAATGTCACCATCCCTTATACCACATTCACAAACAGATGAATCTCTGATTTGTAACTTTTTCAAATGAACCAGTGAAGAACAGTGACCAAATCTTAGCCTTGAAATTGTTGATGTAATTTTTTTGCAGAATCTTAATTTGGAGAACCACGGTCTGAGTGAAATCACAGATTGGATACGCCAATAAAAACGACCTTTGTTTGAATCATTCCACTTCGCATTCCACCTTTCGACCATTTTCTACCTAGGTATATAAGCTACTAGGTCCTGACTGTACAAACTACTACTAGAAGCTCCTTGAACAGCTGCCAATTTTGCCAACTCATCCACCTTCTTGTTCCACTGGATACCTGAATGACCAGGAATCCATATCAAGGTAACCTGCTGATTGTTATCTGAGCAATATTTAAGCTTGTTCTTTATTTCAAGAGAGATTGCTGAAGGCGTATTTTTGCTAAAAGGATTTGGTACAAGAGATTGCAAACAGCTTAAAGAATCTGTGAAAATTAAAGAGTATCTAATGTTGTTCACAATAATGTAATTAACGCATTCCAAAATGGACAAGCATTCCCCTGTAAAATTTTCTAATTTAAGTAAGAGAGGAGTATTTGAAAAGGTTAAAATATCCGGTAAAATATTGTAAAAAAGCAGCACCTACACTTTGACTAGAACAATTTTGAGTTGTTGAAGCAGCCTACTGTGAAGTCCAAATCATTACCAGAGAAAAGATCAACCTGTTTAGAAGCATCAGAGAAAAATATTTCTGCATCAGAAGCATTTTGGTTAATATACGTACTAAGTTTAGCATTGGCATCCGGCAACTCTTTTGTTATTCCTATCGATATGTGAACACTGGGAGAAAATACCAGAATGCTCTAGTCGAGAACAGAGGATGGCATGGATATTTATTCACTGAACAAAAGAGATCAATAAAAGAATTTTGTAAAAATAGCGATCCGACAGGTATTGTCTCCTGATATGAAGGGGTGGATCTGCACATTCTATTTGTAAAGCATTGACAGGAGTACTTTTCATAGCTCCAGTTACAATACGTAAGCTCTTCGATTGAATGAGATCTAATTTATGTAAAGCTGACTTATTGGCCGGACAAAGTGTGAAAGAAACATAGTCTAAAAGGCTTCTTATTATAGCATTGTAAACTAATTTTAATGAAAATGGATGAGTACCCCACCAAACTCCAGAAAAAGCTCTTAAAAAATTAATATTCTTCTCGCATCGGCCAACCATATAATCAACATGAGCATTGCTATTACATTTGCCATCAAACTTCCTTCCGAGGAAAATTAGTTCACTATGAACGGGCAAACTAGACTGATTTATGGTAACATTAACATCAGGAATTGTTTTTATTTGAGTAAATACCACTATAGTACTTTTGGTAGCAGAAAGAGAAAGATTATGATCAAATAACCTGTTGGCGACAGCGGCGTCGCCTCATAAAAATAGAATTATCGAAATAGATTTATATAGATTTATAGAACTACAGAAATAGAGAATAGAGTTGTAATGTAACAAGTAGATAAATAAAGTACATAGAGATATAGATATAGGATATTGATAACATATACATAGATTTACTATAGAATAGAACGTAAGTAGCTATAAGCATATTGAAATAAATAGTGTACATTTTCGCCTTATTTCCCATAGATTATGATTAAAATAATAACTTATGTAAATACGCGCTCGGCCCGCGTCCCGAAACTATGTAACGAAAGTATTGATCTGTGTTCGGGACCGGGTATTTTGCTAATACGGGCGCGGAATATAGATTAAGCATAGAATAAGTTATATGTATCGATAGAAAATATGATAAAGAATAGTTAGGTCTATGGCACTTGTATATAGGTTTATTGAATAAATAAATATAACGTGAAAACCGAGACGACCGTAGAGAAAATAACATCGACAAGAAGCGTATTTTGCCCGAGCTCAAGTGGCTCTCTTTACGGTAACGTCGCAGACTACCTTATCGATCCTGCGACGTTGCTGAGCACCGACCGCCGCACTGATCCACTGAACATCACCGAAGCAACGCATAGAAATCAGCGCTTCGACGGAATTTATTGAAGACACCATCGGTTGTATAGACAAGATCGGTCGGCTCGGTTTACGTTTAGTAGTAAAAAGGTTTGTCGAGTGAGCTTGTGCGATATCGCACACCTAACCCTGCACGAATAATCGCCACGAGACGGGCATCCGGCGTTTTATAGGATTTTAGAGAAATCCTATAAGATCAACAAACCCGTCCAACCCGGGTTGACGTCACTCGCCTTATCGACGCGCGTGACGTGCTGCGCACCCAACATAACCATTGTGACAATTTGTCTAGTGATTGCTCCACAAATTGTGCCGCTAAATCTATTGAATTGTTGGATGAATATATAAGTACATCATCCGCATATTAAAGAATGGAGCAGGGAGGCAAGATAAGGGAGTCTAATTTAAATGTGTAGAAATTGTAGAGTAATGGACTCGGAACTGACCTCTGAGGTACCCCTCTCCAGAGCGTTCTAGTGGAGCTACCTCCTCCAGGAATCCTTATGGTTATGCTTCTCCCAGAAAAAAGAATGAAAAAAACCGTGTGGTGTCGTGGGACACCAGATAGGAACGAAGTTCCTTATTATAAAATATTAATTTCAAGTTCTATGATAAAAAAAAAAAAAAAATACATTAAAAAATTATCTTAATACCTTTATTTACAATGATTTATAAAAGTATATAATAATAATATACAAAGAAACAGCTATTTACATGAATAATAATAACAGTCATCACGTAGACTATACATTACACTGTATACATAAAATCTATGGTTTTGAAGAGTTCCCTTGTGTATCTTCGAAGTTGAAAATTCAATACCAATTAAATTAAAATGGCACCGCCCTTAAGATATCCGTTATCCAACAAAAAAAAAGAATAATCCAAATTGGTTTATAAACAAAAAAAATATACTATGTTCAGCAAATAAAAAAATTAAATTTAAAAAAATATATGAATACTAAGACTTCTATGTTATAAATTTTCGAATTAAATTACCTCAGTACCAAATGAAGTCCGAAGTAAAGATTTAAATAAAAACGTTCGAGGCGAGGATTCGAACCTAGGTCTTCGGCTATAGGAGTGACTCTTACGACCGCTAGGCTACGAGCATATTTTTAGAGTTACTGAAACTATATTACTCTAACTTCGTTCCAAAAATAATCTGAAAATTTTGTTGGAACATTAAGTCTTTGCAATTATTTTTTTTAATATTACAAGGTCAACATTATCGTAAGCAGCTTCAATATCCAGAAATGCAGCTACCATTGACTCATTTTTGCTAAGGGCGATTTGAATATCAGTTGAGAATATTGAATGATTGTCCGTAACACTTCGCCCCTTCAAAGCCAAACTGAGAAGCACCTAATACATTCTGGTGCTCTAAGAACCATTCTAACATATTTTTAATTAGGCGCTCAGCTAATTTGGATAATATGGTCGACAAGGCCACAGGCCTATATGCAGTCACGTGTAAATGATCCTTAAGTGGCTTTAAAATAGGTATAACGATTTGTTGCTTCCAGGAGGCTGGTATACGCCCACTTTCAACAATGATATTGATCATATTTAAAATGAAGGATAACGTTACTGTTTTTGTGTTGACAATAAATGAATAAGGGTTACCATCAATCCCCGGAGAGGAATCAGAAACACGACCCAAGACCAATTTGAGCTCTTGTAGTGAAAATGGAGCATTTAAAGCGTCTAAATTATTTTTACGGTCAGAAATGAAAAGATAAGGAATTTGATCTAAATTTGGAACATAACTAAGGGCTAGTCTATTTAAAAGGGTTCAACCCATTCAAGAGAGAACGACGTGTAATTTTTTTCTTTCAAAGATGTGAATCGGCGTATGTTTTTCCACACGAAAGATGTAGGGGTATCGGGAGAAATTGAAGAGCAGAAACAACTCCAACCCTCTTGTTTCTTCTGTTTCAAAAGTCTTTTAGTGGCAGCTACAGTATGTTTAAACTGTATAAACGATTGCAGATTGAGCTCTTTGTTACACTCTATTTCGATTTTGTTTCGTTTTTTAATTGCCCGAGTGCAGTTTTTATCCCACAAAGGTGGAGATGGAAATTTTCCTCTGGCAACATTTTTATATGGAAAGCTTTCATCAGCAGCTAGTATCAAAGACGAAATTAGGTTATTTTATGATTGTTCTATATTTTGTCAACAAACGTCGGAAAGCAATTTGATTTTCTCCTCCCCAGCTATACTAAAGGAATCCCAGTCACAGTTTGCTAGCTTATATTTCAGCAATGTGGGTAAAGTTGTTACATTGGAATTTGAGGAAGGCTTTGAAATAACAATGGGAAAGTGATCACTACCATGTGTTAATGAAAGACATTTCCATGTTAGAAGAGAAGAGACGGATGAAGAACAAAGAGTAATAACAACACATAAACCTAATTCATCTACCAATTCAGCGAGTTGAATGCCTAACCTATCGTCATTAGGGGCGCCCCCTAGAGAGTGATGCGCATTAAAGTCTCTTAATATAATAACAGGCGTAAGTAGGCAAAGAT
This sequence comes from Saturnia japonica, assembly GCA_033032175.1. Classification (NCBI taxonomy): domain Eukaryota; kingdom Metazoa; phylum Arthropoda; class Insecta; order Lepidoptera; family Saturniidae; genus Saturnia; species Saturnia japonica. The sequence continues at coordinate 3,784,735 of CM065332.1, forward strand.
TCAATAATTAATTTTAGTATAGGAATAACTGAAGTATCTTTTTGAGAAATGTATATGGAAAGGAATGACATATTATCAACTTTAGCAGCAACTGCGTTTAACTTTTCATTGCTATAGGAAGGAAGAAGTAAAGATTTGAAAAAAACACTTATTTATAAGGAGAGCAGAGTCTCCATATCCGTCTATTCTGGCATTTCTGAGAATGGAATAACCGGGTACTTTAAACAGAGTACCCGGCTTGAGCCATGACTCAGAGATAGCCAGAACATATGGATAAAATTTATTTATCTAATAGTGAATATCTGTTCGTTTTGATGCAACACCCCTACAATTCCACTGTAGGATCTGATGCATGTATGAAAGAGTTAAAAAGAGTAACTGATAAGTTCTGAATCAATGTAACAGCAACATGGTCAGATAGCGAGGAATTCGAGATGATATTCATCAGTGAACATATCAAGTCATTTAAGTCTTTTTATTCATTAGTAGAATCATTCTTTTCAAATAAGGCACATCCGTTATACTATTTTTCTAGATGACAGTTCTAATTTGATAGTTGTAGTGTTGTGACCAAATAAGTAATGATATCGCTCGCATATATATATTTTCGACAGTGGCGATTCATCAGATTTTGACTAAAATAAATAAATAAAGATTACCTGTCGTTATAATTATTTAGTTTCATTGTCGAGTACCTACCTATACCTAGTTATTTTACAACAGCTTCGAAAATTTTGAAGAAGTTTGCATTATCAATCAAGAATTAATATGTGTAACATCTTGTAATGAAATATAATATTAATTAATAAATTTGTACAAAAGTATCCGGCAGTAGTTTAGTTTCTTAAATCTTGTAAAAAAATATTGGGTCTGTTATCGTGTTATGTTTATCTATATAGCTCCATTCCTATCAGTTTCTCCGACTCTGGTATTATAACCTTGTACATGTGTAAACGTCATATTATTATAAAATAATGCATACATAATGTAAAAAAGACGCTCGTTCAAGTTTTCACAGGAGCTGTCATCGAGATAATAAAAAAATGGAAATGGTATAAAGAAGGGATAGCATAATGTTTTATTGAATAATCATGTGCCTTTTTATCATAAGCCTTGGTTAAAGGAGCATGAGATTAAGGTTTTAATAGTACAGTTTTTTGTATGAAACAGTCCTTTGTTCATTAGAAGAGCCATCATACATAGGGATTAAGGGTGTCTGTATTATCTATATAAGATATAGATATTGTCTATATAAGATTTTCTCACAGAGGGGATTTTTTTTTACCAACCTCCTGGTAAGACACTGCAAAAATGGACTTATGATGCTTTATCTCCCTCTGACGTACAAACTCTGGACAAATTTTATCATTTGCTTTGTGATAACCAGAACAGTTAATACAGGAGTAATTGTCCTCTATGTTACACGATGATCCATCGTGATTATCATTGCATTTGTAGCAGCGAGGTTTACTTCTACATTGTATGCGAGTGTGACCGAAACGGCAACAATTAAAACACTGTATTGTTGGATAAATATATTGTTCTACAGGCAAGGATGTGTAAAAAGCAAATACTCGTGGAGGCAGAGCCTGTCCATCAAAGGGCAATACTATCGTCTGTGTAGAAACCCATACAGGGCCATCCGGATTAACGATTTTCTGATTTAACCTACGGCTACGTATAATAGGGCCGAAACCTTCAGGTATCCTCAAACTTTCAACAATATCTTCATGTGACCATTCTATGGGTATATCACGAACTATACTCATCTTACAAACACTATACGATGGAACATAGGCCTTTTAATTTTTTTTAACAAGCATTGGATATTGCACAGAAGAATTTGCAGCTATAGCAGTTCTAAATTGGGCTGACAAACGATTCCGTCCTGTTTTTTTGATACCATCCTCCATAACATTTTGCATATTATTTCTGTATGAAAAATTCCCAAATTTAAGGGAATGTAACGAGGCACCAGATTGAGGATTGTCAGACATAAATTCCACATTGAACACAAAAAACTCTATATTCGATTTGTTGACACAAAAATAGCTCTTGCAAAAATAATTGAAAAAAACTGTTTTATAGTGAACAATCGAGGTGTCATTTGTGCTTAGTTTGGAGATAAGTGTTTGTTATTCGTTGTGATCTAAAAACATTTGATAAACTACTGATAAGTCTAGGGCTAAGAAGGTTTTTAAATCTGTTTTTTTTTTTAAGGAAACTTTATTTTCTAATACCCTCAACTTCTAATTAAATTATCGTGCCGTGTTTCTGTCAAGTTGACAACTTAAATCAATTTTGACTTTTGTGTCCTCTGTCAAATTAACACTGCCTTCTAGCTGATTAGCGGTTCAGTGTTACCTCTGCTATAAAAAGTTATAAAGTGTGGAAGTAATTGAATAAATCATGGCTCAATGCTTTAAGTGTGATGTACAAATTCAAGATGATAAGAATTCTAAAATAACATGCAAAGGCTGCAGGAGGGCAGTATGTGTCAAGTGTAGTGGATTAACTGCAACTGAACTACGTGTGTTTGGTCTGCAAAATCCTAAGCTATCGTACTTGTGTGATGAATGTGAGGAAGGATTGAGACAGGTACCAGAGTTACGCAAGTTGGTCACCGAACTCCAACATCAAGTGCAAGAGCTCAGTAAACAACGCTCAAATGCTATAAACCTGGACATGGTGATTAATGAAATTGAGGATCGCAATAATCGTAGCCGCAATGTTATCATGTATGGATTATCAGAGTCTAGTTCGACTTCCTCGGTGGACAGAAAGCAACACGATAAACTCTCAGTAACTAATACATTGACTCCACTCCTTATACAAGAACCAGAGATAGTTTCCACGTTTCGCTTAGGTAAACCTTCATCCAACAATGGTAAGCCTCGTCCACTCAAGGTGGTACTAGCTAATAAACATGGTGCTATTAATGTTCTGAAGAATAAAAGTAAACTACCTAAAACAATCAGCGCTCAGTCGGATATGACGCCCTATCAAAGAGACCAACTTAAGGCACTTCGTGACGAGTTGGCTGAGAGGGTTGAGAAAGGTGAGAAAGACCTGACCATTAAATATATAAACAAAGTTCCCAGGATTGTGAGTATCACAAAAAACTAAACAGTGTTGTGGTCTCTGAACTGCTCCTTTTTTATACAAACCTGGCATCCCTAACGGCTAAATTCGATTTATTTCTTCTTGAGGTTAACAGCTATAAGCCTGCTTTTATTCTAGTAACCGAAACACATCTACACTCCTCAATACCAAACAGTATTATTAACATACCTGGTTACATACTATATCGCTTAGACAGAGATAGTAAAAAATGTGGAGGTGTAGCTATATATGTTGCTAATATAATAAATGGATCAACTATTATATCTAAAGTTAATAGCACATATCAAAATAATATGGTCGAAGCACTATGGCTTGATATTCAATACAGAGAACTTACCTTACTTATGGCTTGTGTATACAGGCCGCCCTCAGGGTCTCTTTCTGAATTGGATGAAATTCTTTTTAATACCATTGGAAAAGCTGCATCTGAAAATACTGTAGTCATTGCAGGAGATTTTAACTTACCAATGATAAAATGGCCTCTTTACAAAACTCATGGTTATGGCAGTCTCTGCGAAAATTTTGTTAGTATGTATTCGAACAGCAACTTAAACCAACTTATAACGCAAATTACCAGGAAACGAAACCAAGAAGAGTCACTTTTGGACCTTATATTATGCAATGATGACTCATTAATATGTGATATTGAATATCTCCCTCCAATAGGTAAAAGTGATCATTTTGTTATCACTGCTACAATGCAAGTAATCAGTACCAGCACTAAAACTAATGAAAATCGAAATACCATTCAATATGACTATTTCAAAGCAGACTACGATAAATTATCTCTGTATTTAGCAAATAATTTGAATATAGTAGAAGAATCTGTAGACGATGTGTGGTTCACTTTTAAAAACCAATTCCTTTACGCAGTAGATAATTTTATACCAAAAAAGAAAATATATAATAAACATTGCACCAACAAACCCTGGATTAACAAAGATATAGTCAAGTTAACTAAAGTGAAAAAAGTACTGTGGAATAATTATAGAATTGATCAAAATGAACACTCATATAAAGAATATAGAAAGGTCAATAACAAAATTACGAAAAGATGACCTATCCTTCACTGGTTTAAATGACTGAATCAACTTATTTTTCAGATTTTTTTCCCACATTTAACCTAACAGCCTCAAAGGTTCCAACTGATGGTACAACACTTGCACCATTGGCGAGGTTTCCATCTGCCTCCAATAGCGCCAATAGGGGATGGGTTGACCGGAGGAGGATCAGGATCCAGAGCAGGCTCTATATCCATGCTACCAAAAACACCAAAAAACACTTACCACTGTATGCTGCTACTATTTTACACAAATAAACAACTTATCCATTCACAAAATACAAAGACAAACACTTTTATATACAGAAATCTATACTTATAATAAAAGAGTAAAGAGTCGAAATCTGTACATTGAAGATATTTGAGAAAAAAATATATGGGGGGGCTTAGAATCATGGACAGAACACATTTCGATAGTTTTTAAAATTTTTGTCTGTCTGTCTGTCGGATTGTTTGAACACCAATCACGCAAAAACTACTGGACCGAATTTAATGAAATTTGGTATGATTGTAACTTATAGTCTAAAGGTACATTTAGGATACATTTTTATACGTATGAACATTTGCATGGTCTATAAATTGCGTTTAGGTTTTATGTACATGAAACAATGTAATGCATGTGCATGTAATACTACAAATATTTCAAGTACATAGTGAAATGAAGTTTAATAATATGAAATGCATCCAAATTATTTTATCGTCACTTAAAAGAAAAAAAAAAGTACAATAGTAGTAAAATAAACTGGTTTAATTTTTTTTTTAAATTCTACGATAGATGTCGTTGTTTGTTTTTTGTGCTATGAAGGCTATGTAGATTAAACAATGTAATTTATGTATATGTAAAACTACAATATATTTCAAGTATATAGTGAAATAAAGTTTAATTGAATGAAATTTATCCAAATTATTTTATCTTCAAATATTAGAAAAAAAAACGTTCAATAGAAATTAACTGGCTTATTTTTGATCTAAATATTTTCGATAGATGTCGTTGTTTGTTTTTTTTGCTATGAAGGCTATGTAGATTACACAATGTAATTTATTTATATGTAATACTATATTTCAAGTATATAGTGAAATGAAGTTTAATTGAAAGAAATTTATCCAAATTATTTTATCTTCAAATATTGGAAAAAAAAAATGTTCAATAGAAATTAATTGGCTTAATTTTGATCTAAAATTTTTCGATAGATGTCGTTGTTTGTTTTTTGCGCTAAGAAGATTTTTGTTTTACCTATATTATGACGCCACACATATCGTTTTAGTTCATTTACACGTTTAAAACTTGGAAAATAATAACACCATAACATCATTCATTATCCCGAATTCAAATTAAAACTATTAGTTACCACTTTGTGCATTATTAACATTAATTTTGAATCGTTTGTCTATTTCTCTGTTAATCTGTATGCCAATCACGCAGAAGGTACCTTTTTGAAGCCTATGATAAGTAGCACATAGGATGAATTTTTACACGTATGGATATTTGTGTGGTGTATAAATAGCATTTTTTTTTAATTATCAAAAGTAAAAAAAAAGGATTTTATGTAATAAAAAATGAAATATGTAATATAAATTATTTAATTTTCACGTCATTTTAAATAAATATAGGTACCTACTTACTGTAAACAAAGATGTAGGTATACTATTTACTACTTATCTATTTATTATTTCATGTATGGCGCAGTCATTTTTAGAGATTTTAGATTGAAAAACAAATTAAACAATGTTTAAGAAAATATTTATATAGGCAGTTCAATTTATTTCGTTCTAAAATTCTACGATAGATGTAGCTCTTCGGGACATGTGAGTTTGTAGATCGCACTGTCAAGAAATGTTCTTGAATTAGTAAATTAAATATACCTACTACCATTCTGCATGCAAGTCCGGTGAAGCTGTAAAAGCCGCAGCGGCTCTGTTTGACGATAGGGCCCCTAAGGCTAACAGTGTGGTCAGTTAAAAAAAAAAAAAAAAAAAAAAAAAAAAAAACCATTCTGCACCCAAGTCCGGTGAAGCTGTACAAGCCGCAGCGGCTCTGTTTTAGGATAGGGCCCCTAAGGCTAACAGTGTAGTCAGTTCTAAAAAAAAAAAAAAAAACCATTCTGCATTGTTCATTACGTCTTTTGAATACTAACGATTAACGATAAATAGATTTAAAACACAAAAAATAAACTTGGCTATTTCCTAAAGGATTTTCGATTAATTGCGTTACAGATTGGAATTTGTACTTTTATTTATTGACCTTGGCTATTATTAAAGGATTTCGTTTTATTGTATTGCGGATTCGAGGTAACTTGAATTTTGCAATTGGACTACTGATTTTGACCTTTACTTTATATTATTGTCGTTTAGATTTAGGTAAAATGCCTGGTAGAAAAAGAACGAGTCTATCTCAGTATACTAGCAATCGAAAAAGGTTGAGAAATATTCGATCTCAAGAAACTGAGGAAGACTATCAGATAAGACTTGCAACTGAATGAGAGCGTCAGGCCAATGTACGCGCTTCAGAAACCGATCGCGAACGATGCGAGCGATTAAATTCAAATCGTAGGCGTATAGCTGCTTCTCGATCGATAGAAAGTAGTGAAGAGCGTGAGGCGCGGCTGACTGCTGACCGCGAGTACCACGCCACGTCGCGAGAGTCAGAAACATTCACAGAGCGTGAGGCACGGCTAACTGCTGACCGTGATTACCACGCTATGTCTCGTGAGTCTGAAACATTCACAGAGCGTGAGGCACGACTAACTGCTGACCGTGAGTACCACGCTATGTCTCGTGAGTCTGAAACATTCACAGAGCGTGAGGCACGGCTAACTGCTCACCGTGAGTATCATACAATGTCCCGTGAATCAGAAACATTCACAGAGCGTGAGACAAGGCTGACTGTTGATCGTGAGTATCATATCGCATCTCGCAACTCAGAAACGTTTGCGCAGCGTGATACACGACTGACTGCTGATCGCGAGCGTCACGCAACTAACAGATCTCTCGAAACTGAAGAGCAACATCAGCAGCGGCTCGAAACAAGTCATGAGAACTACCAACAAGCTCGGGAAGTGCAATATATTCATAGATCTCTCGAGAGGAATAGGATTGAAGAAATCCGAGATTTAGAGACCACAGATGAACGTGAAGCTCGCATAGCTGAAGATCGGGTGCGACATGCTTTAAACCGGATGTCATTATCATCACAAAGTGATGATGCCCAGGAAGAATATGTGAGTTACGAAGTTCTTCCGTGGAGCAATAAGGAACGCAGTGGTTTCTTTTATAATCCAAAAATAAATTATGGTCTATTCTCTAATATCGGTGCAATGATAAACATTTGCGCCCACTGCCAAGCACTTAAATGGCAGAGAGAAAGTCTTGGATTTTGTTGCTCAGCCGGAAAAGTGTTTCTGAATATTCTTCAGGATTCTCCTCCAGAGCCTTTGAAGTCACTGCTGATTGGAGAACATTCACAATCTAAGGAGTTCTTGGACTCGATTAGATCCTACAACAGTGCATTTCAAATGACTTCATTTGGTGCTAAAGAAATACGTGAAGGTTCATTTATGCCCACGTTTAAAATCCAAGGGCAGGTATATCATGCCATTGGTTCGTTATTGCCTGAGACCGAACCAAAATTTTTACAAATATATTTTGTATCAGATTATATTGAACAAGCAAATATTAGAAGGCAAAATTTTCCAAATTTAAACCAGAATTTAATAATTGAACTACAAAATATGCTACACACAGTCAACCCCTACGTGCATAGCTTTAAAGCCGCTATCGAGTCCGTTTCGGAGAGTCGAAGTAATGAGTATAAATTTGTTATTAACGCAGAGAGGAGACCGGCTCACGAGCACCGTGGCCGATATAATGCTCCAAATGTCAACGAAGTTGCGGCAGTTTTAGTCGATCAGGAATGTGATCGACGCGACATCATTCTACGTTCACGAGATAATAGACTTCAGCGTGTTAACGAGACTCATCGTGCCTATGATGCTCTACAATACCCACTAATTTACTGTCATGGTGAAAATGGATATAACTTTAGCGTATTCAATGTCGATCCAAATACCGGTGCACTGAACTACAACAAAAAGACGTCAGCTATGCAATTCTATGCTTATCTCTTGCAAGTGAGACGCGGCCGGTTTATTTACTTACACCGGTTTCGTGGACTATTTAACCAGTTTGTTGTTGACATGTACGCTAAAATTGAAACCGAACGATTAATTTATATTCGAACTAATCAAAGAAGATTACGTGCGGAAAATTATGTTGATCTACAGGATGCTATACAACATGTCACAGACGTGAATAATTTGGGTCGCTTAGTAATGTTGCCTTCAAGCTTTACCGGCGGTCCCCGTTACATGCACAAACGCATACAAGACGGCTTTTCTTACGTCAGAAAATACGGAAGACCCGACCTATTCTTAACATTTACCACAAATCCAAAATGATTTGAGATCACATCTGAACTCCTACCTGGACAAGTATCACATGATCGCCATGATATTGTAGCAAGAGTTTTTCACTTGAAACTGAAACTGTTGATCGAGTTACTAACAAAAGAAAAAGTCTTTGGGCAAGCTTTATGCTTTATGTACAGCGTCGAGTGGCAGAAACGTGGTTTGCCACATGCCCACATTCTTCTGTGGTTGCAGGAAAAACTTCGTCCAAATGATGTTGATATTTTGATAAGTGCCGAAATTCCAAATCCCGAAGAAGATCCTGTCCTGTATGACATAATAAAAACGCACATGTTACATGATCCATGCGGCACTTTAAATATGAACTCTCCCTGCATGAAAAATGGTAATTGCACTAAGAGATATCCAAACGCATTGACTGGAGTGACAATAACAGGTGAAGATGGATATCCAAAGTACCGGCGTCGTGGACTACAGGAAGGAGGTCACACTACCAATATAAGATGCCGAGGCCAGCAGATAACCCTGGACAATAAATGGGTCGTGCCATATTTACCTGCTTTATCTAAAACATTTCAAACGCACCTTAATATTGAAATGTGTAATAGTGTACAGAGTATCAAGTATATATTAAAATATATACATAAAGGGGACGATCAGGCCACAATTGGGGTAACCAATGAACGTGATGAAGTCACAAGATTTCAATCTGGTCGCTATATTAGCTCTTCCGAAGCCGTAGGGCGGATTTTAAACTACTCGATACATGAACATTATCCACCTGTAATGCACCTGGACGTACATCTCGAAGGAGGACAGCGAGTATCTTTTGATGCAGATAATGTAAGACAACAGTTGGAAAATCCACGACAAACCACTTTGTTAGCGTTCTTTAACCTTTGTGCAATGGATCACTACGCTAAAACTCTCCTGTACGATGAAGTGCCGTCCTACTACACATACAACACGCGGAAGTTTCAATCGTCGGAGAAGAGGTCTTGCTGTGGAAGGTTCAACTGGTATATTTAAGGAGCACATTATCGGATGTGTATATACCGTGCACCCAAATAATGCCGAGTGTTATTATCTGCGCATGCTTCTGCATGTGATTCGCGGGCCTACTTCGTTCGACGACTTAAAGATTGTAGATAGCATCCAGCACCTGACTTTCCAAGCTGCATGTCGAGCGCGAGGAATATTGGATGACGATCAACATTGGGATGACGCTTTGGCTGAAGCTTCCATCAGTGATAGTCCACGCCGCTTGCGTCATTTATATGCTGTTATGTTGCACAAGACTTTTTCAGAGAAGTACAGGGTAGCAATAATTGCGACACTATAAATGATGCGCTGCATGATAACATACTAAATCGCTGTTTGAATGCTATCCAAGACATTGTGATATCTATCGGTGGTAAATGTTTAACGCATTACGGTTTATCTGAACCAACTTTACAAGGTAACCGCGATAATAGAGAATATTCTGCCGAGATTCGCTATGATCCTTTGGAATTAGCTGAAACTCTACGAGATGGAGGTCCAAAGCTTACAGCAGAACAAAGGGGAGTTTTCGAAGGAGTTTGTCATAGTGTAATAAAACATTATTATGATATTGAAATTGTATTAAACTACCTACCTTATCTTTTACAAAAATGTCAAATTAAGCACATGTTTTTTTTAAATTTACTATCGAAAGGAAAAAAACTCATATCTCTGAATTGAAGCCTGACTTTGCATGTAGGCTGTTTTCACCCACTTAAATGTTGTTTAAAAAAGATTTTTCTTAATACGTTCCGATGTTACAAAATTAAAAACTACTCTCCAAATTGATATTTTCTATATTAAATAAAATGTCGTTCCTTAAGTCAGATGTTTTTATTATAGTAAGAATCGTAAGTAAACATTTGTGACATTATATTAATACTGAGCCCCTTCCCACAAATTTTCAGAGTTCTAATTTTTAATTAACGTGCTTTCCATAAAAAGCCGTAATCCTTATTTTGACCAAATTAGGGTTTGTTTTTCGAAAGGTTGCTTAAATCACTGTTTACCATATACCGAATTCAACGCGGACGGAGTCGCGGGCACAGCTAGTATATAAATAAATTAAATCTTTATGAAAAGAAAAATTTTATAGCCGCCCTTTTCGAAAGTCCGCCAAAAAGTCTATTATCAAGTTAATATAGTGTCCTATCTTATGAGGACTTTCCAGGGAGTTTTTGTGGGACCTCAGAATGAATGCTTTCAGTTTATATTTATAATCCACTTCACTTATGCACAAAACCCAAACGCAAAACGCCACCAATATTACACAATATAGAAAGTAAATCATGTCAAAAAAGTCAAACCCTAAGTAAATGATTTAAAAATAAAAACCACATGTCACTTCAAGATCCCGTCAAAAATTCCTTAAGTATATTTTAAACTTAGCTGCGTTCCGGTTGACCAAATTATTTGGTTGGTATTTTTTTTTTAGCAAATTATTATATTCCAACCAAAAAAATTCGCAAAAATAATATTTTGAGTTGTTTGTGTAACACATAAGAAACGCGCGCTACAGGGTCAAAAGTACATACATACATACATAAATTACGCCTATTTGCCAACGGGGTAGGCAGAGACCACGTCCTTCCACCTGCTACGATCCTGGCATACCTCTTTCGCTTCTTCCACATTCATTAATCTTTTCATGCATGCTCGTCGGTTTAGAGTACTCTTGACCTTACCTTTCTTCAGAACGTCCCCGATTTGATCGATAAATGTTCGTCTAGGCCTTCTTCTTCCAACGATTCCATTCGTACTCGCATCATAAATTCGTTTAGTCATTCTTCTTTCATTCATCCTCTCAACATGCCCAAACCATCGAAGCATCCCTTTCTCAATCCGTGTGACTATATCTTCTTTCACACCACAAAGCTCTCTTATCACACTATTTCATATCCTGTCGCTCAATTTCACTCCTAACATACCTCTAACTCTTAGCGCTCTCATTTCTACTGCATTTATTTTACTTTCATGATTTTTCTGTCACACCCAGCTTTCATTTCCGTGCATGAGTGTTGGAATCAACACTCCTCTTTGGTCAAAAGTAACGCAAAATATTACAAAAGTAACTCACTGGCAACGCCGGATTTTTATTTACCACTAGAGATGTGAAACCGATGTTATAAATAACAAAAATAGATTATTAAAGCAACAATTATTTTTCAATATCGATTTTTGTTGATGTCCCTAACGTCATTTTTTTTGACAGTAGATATTCAATCGCCCTTCTTCGGCAGATAGTCCACTTTATTGAAGACCATTACTGGCATTAGAAATTAAACAGTGTCTTGTGGTGGTGATACAGGTTCTTTTGTTAGAACTTTCTAGGGAGATTTTGTGGCACCTCAAAATGTATGCTTACAGTTTACTTCACTTTACTTATGCACAATAACCTAGCTATATCACGCAAAACGCCACTAATATTACATAAATGCCCGCGCGAATCATGCTCCCCCGCTCCCGACTATTTTAAAGACAAAAATGTTTATTGTAGGTGTTCCTTAGAAGATAGATGTACACTTTCACGGGCTTTTTTGTAGGTCTTTTTAATGCCTATCATTATGTAGTAAATTACTTTGCTATATCTCTTATGGTTTACTCAGCATAAGCCATTTAAGTGCCAGAATTGATTCACCATGACCAGTTCTTTTTTTATTTTTGTGGAACTTTAATTATTTTTTCTAAAATAAAAGTAGCCTAAATTACTCCCTATATCATCAGCTATCTATCAGTGAAAGTCCCGTCAAAATCGGTCCAACCGTTTCGTAGATTACTCGGAACAAACAGACACAAAATTTTTAAAAATTGGTTCTTTATTATGGGTATAGTACAGGGTGGGCCAGAAAGATTTGCGAATTTAAAAATAAAAATAAAAATCTAAAACAATACACATCTTTATTTCAATTAAAATAGACATCCGGGAAATTTATTTCTTAAAAATTACATCATTCAGGTGTGCACCATCCCGCTGCAAACATTCCTCTAATTGGTAAAAACTCGCTGACACATTGCGCGAGGAATAGCTGCCATTTATTCTCGGATATTTATCTTCAACTGATTAATCGTGGCTGGGTTATTGGATTAGACTCTACTTTTCAGGTATCCCCACATGAAAAAGTCTGGTGGCGTTAGATCCGGACTTCTAGGCGGCCATGCAATGTCACCTCGGCGCGATACCTTTTTCCAGCAAACATCTCGTTTACGGCCGCTAACGAAGCATTAGGTGTATATCATGTCGCACCATCTTGTTGAATCCACGTCGCACGATTATAGGCTTCAAATTGTTGCAGTTGCGGAAAGAAAAAATCCCTTAACATGGCTATGTATCGGTCGGAATTTACAGTGACAGATTGCCTTTGTTGATTTTCAAAGAAATAGGGCCCGATAAACCCATCTGCTGATATGGCCGCCCAAAACGGTTACTTTCGGCGAATCTTTTGATGTTTTGCACGTGGGTTCTCTGCAGCCCAGTAACGGCAATTCTGTTTATTGATATGCCCATTTAAGTTAAAATGGGCTTCGTCAGAGAACAGAATATTGTTGAAACTCTGAAAGCGTTCCAACATTGTTTCAACAAAAGCTCGTCGTAAAATTGGGTCATTTGACAGTAATTCCTGCACAAGTTAAATTTTATACGGGTGCAAATTCAACAAAATGCGAAGCAAAGATGTTCTGGACACCACAAGTTAAGCTGATCGCTTGAAAGTCGATAGACCAGGATTACGTTGAACTGAAGCTCTAACTTGTTCAATTGTGTCTTCCGTTCTTGTTGACCTTGGGCGTCCCGCAGGCTTCTGTTTGAGAGTCGAACCAGTAGCTTCGAACTTAATGACCCACGATCGAATCACACTTTCCTTCGGACACTGATTTACGTCATGTAATATAAACTCACGCCGAAATAAACGTCGAACAATAGCAGCGCACGAATCGCCATTTTTATAACAATGTTTAACGCAGAATGCACGCAGCGCTCCGCTGAAGCGATCCATCGCGACTAAATTTCCGAGAACCGAGTTACTCAACCCTCCCACCCGAGCAGCCACCGCTCATAACATTCAAACGCAAGAGTGTTTTTAAAATCGTACGCCTTTCTGGCCCAACCTGTATATACTTTCATATGCATTTAGAAGAAAAAAAAAACTGTTATTTTACATTACAAACAGACACTACAGCTTTATTAATTGTATAGAAGATAGATAATGAGTTACTTTTTTATTTATTGTTGTATTTTTAATTGTGTTCAAATTTATAATAATACAAGTAATGGAACGCACCGCCCGCGCCTAAGTAACCATTTACGCTGTGTACAATAATTATAAAATTTACAGGATATTCTTACATTGAAAACCAAATTCAAATGTCCTCAATTACAAAATAATCGACAATTATTTTGTATTTCACATCCCTCTGTACCAGTCCTGCATAGTGCTGGGTCGTTCCTATGGCTGTCTGCCATTTTAGCGCTTTCGGTGCTAGATCTAGCGGAATTTTAGGGTAATCAACTCCTATTATTAGCAGTTGACTCCTAGCAGAAAATCTAGTGCTTTATAGAAATTGTTATTAATTATACCATAAATACATATTATTTATAACCTTTTCAAAACCAACGTTATTTCCACTGAATGTTTTAAAACTTCTGAATAAGTTTAAAAGTTATGTCACTCACATTCTAATGCAGATATTGAAAAAATATTTAGCACAATGAATATAGTGTAAAATAGATTACATAATGCTCCCAATGTAACACGATTATTGTGATTTTATAGTTAAGAATGGACTTGACTTGTAAATAATCCACATGTTTCAATTATGATCTCCCTGATGATGCGGACGTATTGAAGCAAATCGGAAGTAACGAAAAGTATAAATTAGGTATCCGTATAGCCCAACGATAAGTGGATATCACAGAGCCACAGCCAGATCCATCTGGTTCTGGGACCCCTAAAACATTTCCAAGTGACGATTCAGATGATGGCGATTCGGTTGAGACCTTTACATTTTTTTTTCTAATTTTTGATTAGATGATTTAATAAATGAAAAATTATTAAAATATTTGATGTTTTAATTCCAATACCCGCCTTGCGTTATACATAGGTAAATATATTTTTGTTCAGAATGTAAACAATAGGTACTCGAAATTACGAAAAAACTATATCTACAAGCACAAATGTTTTTGTCATTCAAACAATATAGTTGTTATAGGGTGGTAATGTAGAACATATTTATTTAATTCCTAATTTAAAAATAGCATTATAATCCCGGGCTTTTTTAATCACATTTGTTTATGGGAATCTAGTGCTTTTCTTGAACTGATCGCTAACCCAACACTTAAACGAAGCTGGCAGCACTGGTCGTTCCTAGAACGAGCGGCTACGAGGCACAGAGGCACAGGGCGAGGTTAAAAATATCGCGAAAGGGCGGCAATGGAATTTAGAACAGTTCGAGTTTCGAGTACAACATTGCAATAAAAAGTCTACAAGCAACGGACGAACAGGCTACTATTGTAACAAGAATAAAATAGATCTTTCTTATTATAAATATTGTGAGTTTAATTCACAACAGGTAGTTTGCGATCAAAGTGTTCAAAGCGATATAAAATTCCTAGAATGACTATCATAGACCAAGTGCACAAAAAAAGAAGTTCAAACATTATTGGGAGAAAAACCACTCTATCTTTAGAGGTTGGAAAAACCTTGCTTCATGTCTACATACTATGGAGAAATACGGTTTTGGTCTGACTAGGTTCGAAATTTTAGAGATGATTGGAGCATATTTAAATCAAATAAAACAATATCGCATAAAAGTGGTATACCAGGGAAAGGTTATTGTGGCAAAATTTACCAATAAAATATATAACATTAGCACTTTAATGAACTCTCTAGATTTAAATTCAATGTCACTTTCTGTAAATAATGGAAATAGATAATAAAATATTCAAAATAAGAACTTACATATTTAGATCCCCAATAATAAGTACTATAAGTATTATCATTATCTTTGATTCTTCTGTAAATATCAAGTTAATTCGATGTCTAGATGATTTGTAGAAATTAAATTATTATATTTTTCATAGATATCGTCCTGCTGATAATAAAAATTGACTTGCATGTTTACCATACCTGCCTTCTGAAGTATGACGCAATAGCCCCCAAAAAGGATTTTTTTTAAATAAGATCTGTTTACAGCTTTATAAAGATGAATTTAAAGCACATCATTGATTATCATTCATAATGCATGTTCAGTTCCTGTGATGCCTTGAAAAAACTATCAAATTCTGCAACATCTAGCTGCTACACGGAGTAATCAACAAAGTGGCTATAAAAAACTATGACTATCTAAATACTGAGAACAGCTAAATTAAATATAAAAGCAGTATTTAAAAGGTCGATAAACTTTTATTTGCATGATACCTTATAATTAGTATTAGAATACTAAGGTTATGAAATATAATCATTGCAATTTAACTAAAAAAAACTATACCACAATTGCCCACCTGGACCTTAAACAATAAAAATACCGTTTTTCATAATTATTCACTCAATTCAGTTTCATATTTGATTCCACTTTCCTAAATAATGTTGCTAAAAACTAGACATTGCGTCTAGACGGATGCCTCAAGGGAAATAAAAACAAAGAAAAAACTATCTATTTTAGTACCTATATTAGCTATGACAAAAATTTACGTACAATTTCTAGGACAATTTGTGAAATATAGAAAGATCCTCAGGTTCAACCTGAGTTGAGTATATAAACAAACTCATCATATGTATACAAACATCATTATTTGTTTTGACACTAAAGTTAGTTCTGACAAAAAAGTAAGTAGGTAGTTTAGTTAACCTACTTATTTTATTCTAAACAAGCTGTGCCCGTCGGCTTCGCTCACGTGGACTACAGAATGCCCGCACGAATCTTGTCCCCCGCTCCCCTCTAGTTTAAAGACAAAAATGCTTATTGTGGGTGTTCCTTAGAAGATAGATGTATGCTCACCGGGACTTTTTCCTAGGTCTTTTAAATACCTATAATTATGCAGTACATTAATTTGCTATATCTCATATGGTTTACTCAACATAAGCCATTTAAGAGCCAGAATTGATTCACCATGACCAGTTCTTTTTTTATTTTTGTGGAACTTTAATTATTTTTTCTAAAATAAAAGTAGCCTAAATTACTCCCTATATCATCAGCTATCTATCAGTGAAAGTCCCGTCAAAATCGGTCCAACCGTTTCAGAGATTACCCATAACAAACAAACAGACAGACAAAATTTTTTGTTGTTTGTTATAAGTATCATATTAAACTTCCATATGCGATGCAAAGAAACCCGCGCGCGCTCTTTCCTCCCCTCCGGACCGACCGAGGTTCTACAATTCCGTAACAATATGCATTTAGTAGAAAACTGTTATTTTGATTCAATTTTATTAATTGTATAGAAAACCCTGTCTAAAAATAAAGTCTAATAAATTTTCAATCCTGGAAATTCAACCTGTGAAAATAAACATTTGTGATTCAACGCCGATCTAAGACCACAGAACACTATTATATGCGGAATAATACTAGCGGAATATGACTAGGCATATTATGTAATGCAAAAATAAAATAATACTCACTCCAATTTTTTGTGTTCCTGTTGGTTCATGAGACTTATCTTGTAACTGGCATAAAATGTGTTGGGCTTCAGTAGGAATTGCAAAGGCATTCATTCTCCTCCTATCACTGCTGGTATATGATGTATCATCAAAATGTTTACCACATATGTTGTAATGGTTACGTAACCTTTTCAATGATTCCTTACAACTCAAATCCATTTTGGGAAAACAAAATTTAGCCCAAACTTTAAGCCTGAAAATATATACCTATTGCAAATAAATTACTTAATTATTTTCCTCTCAGATGTTTATTTTTACTCTTACCTTATGATTCTTAAAAATATTATTGTTAATTACTATAGGTATAAATTTTAGAATTAAATATAGAGGGAGCAGACAAAATTTCATCTAAATCTAAGCATCAAATTTTTTTTATGAATACAATTTATTTTTGACGATTCTTATAGCCTATAAATTTTGCAATAATACATATTTTCTGAATACAAAATTTCATCAAAATCAGTTGATATTTATAAAAAATTTAATTTTCGAAGGTTTCGAAGGAATCTAATAAATAAGAAAGAATAAGTAATTTCACTACTAATACAACAGGGATAAATTCATGGAATAAAGTTAGTATTACTATAAATGTTTCTTCACAATTCACTATTATCTCTATGAAGATCAAGATACTTTTTCTATGAACTAGTTTTAATCCGCCATTAAGATTTTCAGTAGAAATTGTTCGTAATGTAAATAAATGTTGAAATAAATATAATGTATCTATCTACCTATCTTAAAAATAATTAATCTTATATTTGTTTATATATTGACACCCAAATTGAATACAATCATAACTTTTTACAATAAAATACAACTATATGCTAAGTAAATACAGAAAAAAATCCTCTATATTTGGGCTTTACAAGGATATTTCTATGACCAATAGATCCATTTTTGCTTCCTTAAATTATCATTGTAATTTTTTTTTTTTTGTATTACCTGTATAATATCATTGTTAATTAACTTACAATTCACAAATATTGAGCAAAATATCCGAAGGATCTCAGGGAAGGTTTTTAGCTGATGACATTGCAATTTTAGTTACAATGTTATTCACCAAAGAAAAAATGATAATCTGTATATTTTACTAACATTATTAACATTTAAAAATAAGATACAATAATTTTAGTTTAGAATTTTAGTTCACTTGAATACTTTTTTTTTTATAGGTTTAGTGTTTTAGCGGAGGTGAGGAACAGAGAGTAAAGTTCCTCATCCGCCATAGAAAAGGGAGGATCCTCCGGCCAGACGGGTGCTATGCCTGGCAGGCAGCTGCCCCGACGGTTTTTTTTATTATTTTATTTTTGAACTGACTACACTGTTAGCCTTAGGGGCCCTATCCAGAAACAGAGCCGCTGCGGCTTTTACAGCTTCACGGACTTGGCCGACGGTTGTAGTCGGGTTCTTGTATATATACTAAACGATTGAGTTAATTTCTATAGCGCGATGTAGGATGCGTCGCGGTCGCCGCGTCGTATGTGGCTCGATAGATGTTGCTATGTAGATGCGTCAGCTGTGGCGACAGATGTCGCTACATCATTCCCCTCCGAGACCGGAGGTTGATAGCAGGTTGAGTCGTCCATCCATCTTATGATGCTTGCCAGGCCAGTGGAATGTTCCAGTAAGTCGGAACCAGATGCTGCATAGTTCACGGTGAGTCGAAACTGTCTGCGGTGATTGCCCCAGTGAGTCAGGGTAATGTTGCAAGAATGCTCCAGTGAGTCGGAGTGTTGCAGTGCTGTGTAGTGACAGGCTGCTGCGTCGACCAGGAGAGAAGTGCGTCTTCTGCTGTTTGCTGACTGGCCGAAGTGCAGTGTGCTATGCCAAGGTCGATGAGAAGGCTGTGGGGCTAACCAGGAATGTGCGTCCGCTGCATGGTATGGTCAGGATACTCGTAGTAGCCGTGGATGCTGGCTGGCTGTATTGACTCGCTGTTCGAAAGCTTGAGGAAGTGATGATGACGTAGCTTTGTGAAGAAGGTTGTGCTGACGTATCACGTCGGGGTCACCACTTTAGCGGAGATACGGAACAGAGAGTAAAGTTCCTCATCCGCCACAGAAAAGGGAGGATCCTCCGGCCAGACGGGTGCCATGTCTGGCGGGCAGCTGCCCCGACGGTTGTAGTCGGGTTCTTGTATATATACTAAACGATTGAGTTAATTTCTATAGCGTGATGTAGGATGCGTCTCCGCGTCGTATGTGACTCGATAGATGTCGCTATTTAGATGGGTCGATGCGTCAATTGTGGCGACAGATGTCGCTACAAGTGTTATGGCTACAATCTCATCTGATCTTAAGTGGTGATGTGACCCAAGATGGTAGCATGCTAAGACTGACTCTAAAGTGCAGCTGCCGGAACACATCAATAGATGGTAACTACCAGGTGGGTATTAGAAAAAGCCCTACCACCATGCTATGGTTTCATCATGATGTTTTCCTTCACAAAAAGCTCTGATCAGAGATTCAAACTCACATAGATCAACAAGATGTCCTTACACAATACCACTAAGCCACCATTGCTCTAATTTTTTATTATTAATTGTAGATGTCACTGTACTTATGAGTACTTCCTACCTGCTAAACCTACTAAAGTCTGTAAAAAACTGTTATTAGACACTTCAATATAATGGATAACTATGCTATTAATAAAGCTTGTAAAAAATGATAAAATGTAAAATAGTAAAGTTATTTATTGATAAACATAAAAGCAGAGGAAATACTATACACCAACAATTAAAATTTCGATTCATCAAATAAAATTCAATTCGAGTCAAAGAATCAAACTATGTAAAACCAAGAATGTCAAAACTTTATTTTGATAAGTCCATAACTTTTTCAAAGCTATAGTACATACTCCCTTTATATCAAATGTATGGCTGGAAATAAAACAGATCATACAAATGCTACTACTGAATAATACAGTTATTATACAAGAAATTAAATATTTATTTATATTAACCCAAAAGTGATCAATGTTTGACATGTGAAGTTCAGCAAACAGATTCGATATTAGAGAAACTGGCTAAGGAACCTGTTTATGCATTACATATTGCAAATAAGTCCATTGTAAAAGAGCTTTTAGCGGAAGGGAGGAACAGAGAGTAAAGTTTCTCAACCACCATAGAAAAGGAAGGATTCTCGGACCAGACGGGTGTTATGTCTGGTGGGCAGCTGCACAATGGTTGTAGTTGAGTATACTCAACTGTCAAGTTAATTTTTTTAACGCAATGTAGGATGCCTCATATGTGGCTCGATAGATGTTGCTATGTAGATGCGACAATTGTGGCGAGAGATGTCACCACAAGCTTAAACAAAATGATAAAGCAGAACCTCGAAATTCTAAGGTAAACTCCTTTAACTGCATGCTTTGACTTGCAATTAATTTTAAGTACTTACTCCATAGTCTGATGTCTCTATTTTCTACTACAAAAGAAAGTTTCAAGTATACAGTTTCACAATTTTTGACATTGATCAAAATGTAAGATAATGCTATGTATGGAATGAGTGCATTGGAAAAAAGGTCCTAATGAAATTGCCAGGTTTTTATTTGACTTTGTACAAATAAAGGCTGTAGAAGTTAATAAAGAATTTTGATTCTATTCTGACTCTTATGGAGGCCAAAACAGAAACCAAATTGTCTTTCTTATGTATCTGTATGCTGCAAAAATGTTGGAGTAAATATTATTCATAATTTGTTTGAAGTAGACCATTCTCAATTAAAAGGGGATTTTGTGCACCCTGGTAAATCATAATACAGCTTATGTTTCAGTTGTGCAATTCCAGATCAACATAGAAGTTTTTATTTAAATTTGCATTACACAAACACTAATTCTAATTTCTGTTATTTATTGTTATTCTGTTTCTGATATTGAGAATTTAAAAAAAATCTAGTGATTATGGATTACTAATTGATCTAATTAATTTAGTTTATTTCTGCAATGTACATTAGTTTACAAGTAAATATTTAAGAAATCAAAGCAATATTAGCTGTGTTTTAGTTATTTTAAAAAACAACAAGTGATTATTGTTTTGAATTTTATTAACTACAAAAAAAACTACTGATTTTTATGTTTCCTAATTTATTTACCATGATTTTAGACCTTAACATAGTAAAGATGAATTTTGTAACTATGGTTTACAATAATATTCACATAAGTATATCTTTTAATTTATCAAATTATAATTGTAGAATAAGTTACAATGATATTCTTAATAAAAGCCATCCCAAATTATTACATTACACCATTCTCACTTCAGACACAATGTTTTTATATTTACAAATGTGAAAATTCTATAGATTGTAACTACGCTAAAATCACACGTCCACTGGTTTTATTTAAATGAGACTTAAATAAGTCTAAAAGAGCTTTAAAAATAGGTATAATGCAATTTACATTTGAACCATGATATTCTAAGCAGAATAAAAAAATAATTATGAATTTGATAGTTTTCTTAAAGGCTCTCCTGAAAACCATGGCTAAACGAGATACGATGTTATTCATTTTGGGTGTCGATATTATATCAGTATACTTATTTACCTCAGAGACCGATGCCCACGTTCCAATGAACGAGGAAATCGGTGAAAGGTCAAAGAAGGATTTTCCACAGATGTAATTCCACATTTTGCGCATTTTTTAGTACTCTTTGGTCCCATGGTTACAGTCTGAAACTCGTGAAACACAAAACAGTGTGTAAATTTATGTGAAAATGTTAAATGTCTCACTAGCAAAGAATATACTACTCTCTACCGAGAGCTCACTAGAGTGTCTATCTCATGAACAAAATATATTGATTTAAATAACAAAAGCACAAACAAAAGCGTCGATTTCACACTGCGAGTCTCTTTCTCGTATCACACAACAATAATAAGCGTCACCGCACTAGAATACTAATAACTGAAGTTTTACGTAAACATATAATACAAGCGTCAATTTAGCACGTCTTTCACAACACAAAACTCTATCAGAAAATACAGAATTATTTCTAGATTTAGAAATAACTTGAACACCAATCCATCAACGCAAACCGCAAACCAAAAAGATGAACTTCATCATCTGATGAAGATTTTGAAAAGTTGAAATTTAAAACTTTAAGAACAAGTGCTGCCAGCTCAAAAAAATGTGCAATAATTTTATTGAAATTTATGAAGGAACGTAGGAAACACTGCTATATTGCTTTTCAAATACGCATTTACGCATTTCATGAATTTTTAGGTAATTTCAATAATAATTGATGGTTAAATAAGATTATTTTAAATTTTAAAAATGTTTCGTTGGTACGCATCAAGGTAACTCTGATAACTGATCAATTGTTTTAAGAAAGAAGATCTTAACTACATATAAACAAGATTATCATTATAATAATATAATATTATCATTATACAGCAACAACTTAAAGTCGTTTGTAGAAAATCACAAAATGTAAATACGGCTATTCTCCTTGGGATTCGTCAATTATGTTTCTATCACATTCTTTCTTCTTCTTCCTAACTTGGCAACCGATCCTCTTTAATGAAGACCATTACTGCCATTATCCAGTGAACTATATTGTCATATGTTATGACGATTCAGAATCCTAACAGATGGTGGCTCCCTTGTTAGAACTTTCTAGGAAGTTTTTGTGGGATCTCGAAATTAATGCTTTCAGCTTATATTTATAATCCACCTCACTTATGCACAAAAACAAAACTATATATCGCAAAACGCCACCAATATTACATTATATAGTGTCAATAACCTAAGTAAATGAATTAAAAATAACAACCACAACATGTCACTTCAAGATCCCGCCAAAAATTCCCACATTCTTTCGTAAAGCGCTATTTCAGTCTTCGTTTTGTCCAAATGCTTGCATTGGCTAATTTAAAGAACTGACTAACTTTGTCTAAGACCCGGGATGAATATAACAGATTACACATGCTGACATGCACATGATCATAAACTAAGAATTAGGGATGTTCGATCCTATCCGCTACCTACATAATTAAATGAGTAGGTCAACACAATGGAATGCCTTATCGATCCATCCAATTTTTCTATCGATACAATTACTTTCAATTCGTAGTGGATCGATACACGTACACGGAGGATCAGATCGAAAAATATTTTATTTTTTAATTTGTATTTTGTAATTTACAGGTAAATAAACTTTAGCTCAAAATATTTATTCGAATCACTAATAAAGCGTTCCTTAACTATATGGCCTTACTCCCTGGCGGCCTACGCGACGGCATGGAGGGGGCGCCGAAATCAACCAAAATGCGACCAACAGCCACCGGTCACCGACTCGCTATTGACCGAAAATAATTCCTGAAAGGTTCATAATGAAAAAAGCCTGTGCTGATTTGCTAATCAGTTTAACACATGGTGGAAAATGTGACTTGAGAATTGGTTGAGGAACTTATATGCTTGAAGCTAAATGATCTTCGATCAGCAAAGCCACATACAGTTCTTCGACTTATTA
The DNA here is from genome assembly GCA_033032175.1 of Saturnia japonica. NCBI lineage: Eukaryota > Metazoa > Arthropoda > Insecta > Lepidoptera > Saturniidae > Saturnia > Saturnia japonica. Next base: position 3,808,499 of record CM065332.1, read on the forward strand.
AAAAAAATGCTTGACAGGATATTTTCTCGAATGTGTAGGCAGCACTTCGTTTATTGCCAACACCTGTAACTGTCGCTAAAGGAAATGGTAGCTTCAGTAAATGAAGACTTACAAAAGCTTACATAATATGTTGTATTGTGTGTCCGGAAATAATGTCAAAAAGACTTGCCAAGTTAGAAAGCTAGCTTGACCGATGTTTACGCTAAAAAATAATAAGCCGTGGTATGGGACGCAATCCTCTTTTCTTTTCTCCCTCCGGCCATTTTACTATTACCAAGACTGCTCCCCACCCCTTTATTGGACTGGTGCAATAGCGGTTGACAGATAATAAAAAAAGTGATTGACCGTACGAGGTGCATTATATACCTTGCGATCAAACCAATTTTGTTCGTCTCGAATATGTTATCATAAATGTGCTACAGCTTATGTTTATAGTGAAAGTGAAGCCGTTCGGACGCCCTGAAACTCAGCACGGGACCTGCACCAGACGTGAGTACCTTTATATTCATTCCTTCCCTCGCCTTGTGTCACGTGCTTTTATAAAATACTATAATCCTTTGAACAAGCGCCTACAACCGATTCTCATAAAACTTTCTACACGGGAAGCTTATGTCATCGTTGGTCATTGGCTATATGAAATTTCGATATTAATTTTAGAAATAGTAAAAAATCCAATAAAAATATTTTCGTTTATCTTAACCGATTTTGATAAAATCTATTTTTAAACCTGTAGTTCTGTTTTTACATTTTTAATATTTTTCCAAAATTTCTCTTTAAGCATACCTACTACATGAACGATACTGATCACGCACATGCTATTATAATTGCGTTTGCATTGCGAGGCTCCGGGCGGCAGGTCTTTGCGAGGCTTTTTGTCCTACGGAAAAGTATCTATTTGATGCGAAAGTAGGTCTGGTTGATTGGTAGGTATTCGTTATGTTTGACGAGAAATGTTATAGTTATACAAATTAATAAAATTTGAGTATTAAATATTTTACTTACATTGAAAGATTTATAAAATTAACAAATACAGAGATGATAAATTTTAAAATTGATTGTTTGCGGCTTTTACTAAGACTAAAATCTTTAATTAAAGCACAATAATCTAAGAATGAGCTACGTCATTTTGTAACGCCGATCTTGTGTCATCGAATTCCTCAAATATATTTTAATAATTTTAAGCCTCGAAAAACTCCCGTCAGCTGACACAACCGTAACAAGTATGGTGGCAATAATTCTCAGAACTATTTAGATAATGGGTTAAACTTCAGTTAATTTTTATTTATGTGTATCAGCACCGAGATAATGTCATCGTTTCCTTCATACACACGGGTGAACATATTCAGTTCTTCGTACAATTCATGTATATCAATATCACATGATTCTCCTACTGTCATAGATATTTGCAAGTCGCTGCATTGCTTCGAAATTTCACTATCACTAATTTCCTGTAATCTTTTTATATTATACATAAAACCAAATATGCTCTCATGATGTTTAAGTGGCTCAAAACTAGGATAGTAGCTTGCGCGCACATTGTCGACAATAACATAAAAATAGTTTATTTTGAAAATCTCTTCCGCATTCAATTCATGAGCTTAATCAAATCATTCCCCTTCATAATCAAAATGCCTTTTTTTACGTCGTCTTCTGACTTCTTTAAACTGTCTGTCAATATCATTTTCCTCGGTTATTTCTCTCGCTGTTACAAGAGATGACTGAAAACCATTTTCTCGATAATTGTCGAGCAAATTTGTGAATGCGTCTAGGTGTTGTATAGCCACATCTAAGTGCATGTTTTCGCTTTGCCACATTTTACTGATAACATTTAAATTTGTAAGAATGTCATACCATATGACAAGTGAAACTACAAATTCGTAGGTAGTTATTCCTTTTCTATAGAATGGCATTCACTGACGACGGACAATTTGTTGTATTTTCTGTTAAATCCTTTAAAGCATCACATATATCGCTTAGTTGGTATTTAACGGCCTTCACCGATGCTACCCTGCACTCCCATCTAGTTTCAGAAAGTGGTTTTAGCGATAAGGATTTTACATGAGCATTTAAAATAGTCCACCTCTGACTTGAGCCGACAAACAGAGTATACAACCTCTGTAGAAAACTAAAAAAATATCGAGTGGTCATCCGCCGCATTCCGGTGGAGCTCGACCCGTCGGAGGTGTGCTCCTCGCTCAAGGAGCAAAGTTATCCCATCCGGGAAGTACACCGGATGTACAGTAAAGATAAGCGGCCACTACAAATGGTAGTGGCCATATTGGACCTTTCCCCCGAGGGAAAGGCCATCTTCCAGCTAGAGACGGTGTGCGGGCTCTCCGGGATTAACGTGGAGCCCCCACACAAAAACCACCAGCCTGCGCAGTGCCACAACTGCCAGCTGTACGGGCACGCTGCCCGTAACTGTCATTCTCGTCCGCGGTGCGTAAAGTGCCGAGAGGACCACCCCACACGGGAGTGCACGCGCGAGCGTGACTCCGTCGTCCCCCCGAGCTGCGTGTTATGCGGGGAGGAGGGGCATCCCGCGAATTATCGCGGTTGCCCCAAGGCCCCGCGTACCACGCGGCCACGCACGCAGAGGCAGGCGGCCCACCGGGCGGCGCCCCCCACCTCAGCCATCAAAGCGCAACCCTCGCTGGTGTCAGGCGAATTTCCCACGCTGCCGGTCCCGCGCCAGTCCCCGGCCACCGCCGGCCTCTCCGCAACCCGCGCGGTGCAACCGCAACCCGTGCGTTCATCGCAGAACGCATGGGGCCCCCGTCGCCCCAATCCACAGCCCCTTATGGCTATGGATATTCCCGCGCCCCGCGCGCCTGCGCCCCGCGCGCCCGCTAACGCTGTCGTTAATAGTAACGACTTAATGATACTGCTCCTTCGCGAGCACGATATCCGCGAGCTCATTGACTACAATGACCATCTGGAGCGCTTCGGTCTCATCAAGACCGCTTGCGCGTTCCCCCGCCTCTCAGAGACACTACAACGTCTCGACCGTGAGGCGTGTAATAATAACTTAGGGCCTTTCAATGGCAAAGTTTAAACCGAAAGCGTTAAATCTTTCGTTTTTTAACGCACGGAACCTATATCCGCAGCGTGATCTCGTCGCGACCTTTCTTAAAGATCACCAAGTAGATGTTCTTTTAGTGCAGGAGACGCTCTTAAAGCGTGCTAAACGTGATCCAAAAATCGCGAACTACAATATTGTAAGAAATGACCGGGCCGGCCGCGGGGGTGGCACTCTCATTTATTACAAACGATCGTTATATTGTACGCCGGTAGATCCTCCGATACTTACCAATATGGAAGTATCCGTGTGTAGACTAGGAATGACCGACCACCCGTCCATAACGTTAGTCTCAGTTTATCTCTCGCCGAGGAAAGAGCCTCTCAGGTCTGACCTAGAAAAGCTACTTTCGCTCGGTGAATCGGTCATTATAGCGGGTGACCTCAATTGTGGACACACTTCGTTTGGCAATTGGAGAGACTCCAGTAATGGGGTTAAACTCGAAGAGCTAACGAACGTGCTAAACTTTGATGTCATAGCGCCACCCACTCCCACCCACTTTCAAGACAACTGTATGCCGACAGTGCTTGATGTAGCTCTCATTAAAGGTATCGCGCTTCGGTTACGACTCATTCGGGTCGTACACGAGCTCGACTCCGACCACCGTCCGGTCATCATGCAGCTAGGTCAACCAGACGACTCTAGCCCTCCTTCGGTCCAAGTGGTTGACTATGCCAAGCTAAAACATTATCTTGCGGACAGGCCGTCCTCGTCCAGCTTAGATAGGATCCCGGACGTATTGGGGTCCGTTGCGGACGTAGATCTCGCGATCGATTCCCTGGTCGACCACCTGCAGGCCGGCATCGGAGAGGCCTCGAGAGAGGTCGAAGAGGCGAGCGATCGCCGCTTCGTACTCCCTGCCGACGTGCGGGCGTTGTTGACGGAAAAGAACGCGGCGACTCGTGCGCACGACCACTATCCGACCGAGGAAAACCGCGCACGTTTACGCGCACTTCAAAGATCGGTTAGAGCCCGTATATTAGAACTCAGAAGTCACAGATGGGACGCCCTCGTCGAAGGGCTAAGGCCGTCGCATCTGGCTTACTGGAAATTAGCTCACAGCCTCAAAATAGAGGCTTCTTATCTTATGCCCCCCCTCGAGAGGGGTCCCGGTATACCGCTCGCCTTCGATAGCAGCGACAAGGCGGAGTGCCTCGCCACTTGTTTGGAGAGCCAGTGCTCTCCGAACAGTGTCGATGCAAATACCGACCGGGTCGAGGGTATCGATGGATGCGTGCGGGAGCTGGATAAGCTCCCCGCGACAGACTCCCTGTCCCCAGTCACGTCTGAGGAGGTTCTTTCCATTATAAAAAGCCTTAAGCTTAGAAAAGCACCAGGTCCCGACGGGATCAGGAATGAAGTACTTAGACTTCTTCCCGATCGCCTCATAGCTCTTTTGGTCTGCATCTTCAATGTAGCCATAGCCCACTGCCATTTTCCAGCCGCCTGGAAAAAGGCCATAGTCATAGGTATCCGTAAGCCCGGCAAGAGCGCGTCGCTTCCCGACAGCTATCGCCCGATCAGTCTCCTAAATACTTTAGGGAAAATGTACGAGCGGATCCTTCTGAACCGTCTCAAGTCAGTAATAGAGGAGAAAGACCTCTATCCGCCTGAGCAATTCGGTTTCCGTGCTAGATATTCTTGCACTCATCAAGTGCACCGCCTCACGGAGCACGTTGCATTTAATTTTGCTGAATTATATAAACCCCGCCGTACACTTGCGGTCTTTTTCGACGTTGCCAAGGCCTTCGATAAGGTCTGGCACGAGGGATTGATCTACAAGTTGTATCACTTTGAAGTCCCCGATAGGCTAATTAAAATAATTCGCGACTATCTAACAGATCGCACCTTTCGCTATAGAGTGGAAGGTGAATTGTCCACGCCCCGTCCAATACGCTCAGGCGTTCCCCAAGGTTCGATCCTGGCTCCTAGCCTATTTAACCTGTACGTCAGTGACCTACCTCGACTCCCGGAGGTCGAGGTAGGGCTATACGCTGACGATACAGTCTTATATGCCTCAGATAGGAATAGATCCCACCTCAGACACAAAGTCCAACGCTCCGTGACCACTCTCGGGAAGTGGTTTAACGAGTGGCGTATAGCCGTTAATCCCTCGAAGAGCGCCGCGATGCTCTTCGATGCGGATTCGTCACAGATACCGTGGAAGCTTAAACCTGTTAAGCTCTACGATAATCCGATTCCGTATGTAAGAGAGACCAAATATCTAGGGGTAACCCTAGATAGTAGGCTCTCTTTTAGACCCCACATCCGTAAGGTTAGGAACAGGGCCGCGTGGGTCCTGGGCCGGTTGCATCCTCTGTTGTGTTCGGTGAGTAAAATGTCCACGCGACATAAGCTCACGCTCTACAAGACGTGTATTCGACCAATTTTGACATACAGTTGCGCCGTGTTCGCACATATGTCCGAGTCGAGTTTCAAACGGTTACAATCGATACAGAATAGGTTCCTCTATCGTCTCACCGGGGCCCGTGGTATGTTCGAAGCGTAGATCTCCATAGAGATATGGAGCTTCCTTCGATACATGCCTACGTTAAACAGCTCTCCCGTTCGTATTTCGACACCGCGTCGAACCACGCGAATCCGTTAATAAAAACAGCCGCCACTTATGTTCCGGCACCCACGGACATCCGGTGCAAACGCCGGCCGCGCAATATTTTTATTGATCCTGACGATCACATCGAAAATTCGAATAAATATTACACATCCGTCTCTCCAAACAGAGCGTGCCAGCGACCACGCCCGCGTAACCACCGTTCTCTCCGCAGAGGGCGGGCGGTCAATTTCGCTCCAGCACACCCGTCACGTCCACCCTCTCTAGCGGTAACCCAAGCCTAGGTCCGTTCCTCGGTGTGAAACCCTTGGGTCAGGCAACCGCCCGCGCGATACAAGTGACACTGTACGTGCATCACTTAGCTACCTACATACAACACTACACACGTATGAACATACACACGTGCACACCACACAGGTACATAGGTTCTGTGAGGGACCTTTTTTTTTTCTTTTTTTACGCTAGTTAGTTAGCGCTAGTTAGTGTAGAAACATTCCGATTATTGAATACACATACGCACGGTTCCTTCCTTCCTCCAGGAGGAAGGGAACGTGCCTATGTGTATATTTAGTTAGCTCGAATCGTAGGTGTAGGGATTCGAATAGATCGCGACCTATTTGCGAACGCGACGACCGCCCGAGCCGAGGTCCGGCCACTTTGGCACCCTCGTGCGAGTCGTCCACAAAACTTTCGCGGCTGAGTGCCCTCTGCGCTCGCCCCCAAGTCCGGTGAAGCTGTAAAAGCCGCAGCGGCTTTAGGGCCCCTAAGGCTAACAGTGTAGTCAGTTCTAAAAAAAAAAAAAAAAAAAAAAAAAAAAAAAAAAAAAAAAAAAAAAAAAAAAAAAAAAAAACTAAAAAGTTAATTTTTATTTATGTGTATCAGCACCGAGATAATGTCATCGTTTCCTTCATACACACGGGTGAACATATTCAGTTCTTCGTACAATTCATGTATATCAATATCACATGATTCTCCTACTGTCATAGATATTTGCAAGTCGCTGCATTGCTTCGAAATTTCACTATCACTAATTTCCTGTAATCTTTTTATATTATACATAAAACCAAATATGCTCTCATGATGTTTAAGTGGCTCAAAACTAGGATAGTAGCTTGCGCGCACATTGTCGACAATAACATAAAAATAGTTTATTTTGAAAATCTCTTCCGCATTCAATTCATGAGCTTAATCAAATCATTCCCCTTCATAATCAAAATGCCTTTTTTTACGTCGTCTTCTGACTTCTTTAAACTGTCTGTCAATATCATTTTCCTCGGTTATTTCTCTCGCTGTTACAAGAGATGACTGAAAACCATTTTCTCGATAATTGTCGAGCAAATTTGTGAATGCGTCTAGGTGTTGTATAGCCACATCTAAGTGCATGTTTTCGCTTTGCCACATTTTACTGATAACATTTAAATTTGTAAGAATGTCATACCATATGACAAGTGAAACTACAAATTCGTAGGTAGTTATTCCTTTTCTATAGAATGGCATTCACTGACGACGGACAATTTGTTGTATTTTCTGTTAAATCCTTTAAAGCATCACATATATCGCTTAGTTGGTATTTAACGGCCTTCACCGATGCTACCCTGCACTCCCATCTAGTTTCAGAAAGTGGTTTTAGCGATAAGGATTTTACATGAGCATTTAAAATAGTCCACCTCTGACTTGAGCCGACAAACAGAGTATACAACCTCTGTAGAAAACTAAAAAAATATCGAGTGGTCATCCGCCGCATTCCGGTGGAGCTCGACCCGTCGGAGGTGTGCTCCTCGCTCAAGGAGCAAAGTTATCCCATCCGGGAAGTACACCGGATGTACAGTAAAGATAAGCGGCCACTACAAATGGTAGTGGCCATATTGGACCTTTCCCCCGAGGGAAAGGCCATCTTCCAGCTAGAGACGGTGTGCGGGCTCTCCGGGATTAACGTGGAGCCCCCACACAAAAACCACCAGCCTGCGCAGTGCCACAACTGCCAGCTGTACGGGCACGCTGCCCGTAACTGTCATTCTCGTCCGCGGTGCGTAAAGTGCCGAGAGGACCACCCCACACGGGAGTGCACGCGCGAGCGTGACTCCGTCGTCCCCCCGAGCTGCGTGTTATGCGGGGAGGAGGGGCATCCCGCGAATTATCGCGGTTGCCCCAAGGCCCCGCGTACCACGCGGCCACGCACGCAGAGGCAGGCGGCCCACCGGGCGGCGCCCCCCACCTCAGCCATCAAAGCGCAACCCTCGCTGGTGTCAGGCGAATTTCCCACGCTGCCGGTCCCGCGCCAGTCCCCGGCCACCGCCGGCCTCTCCGCAACCCGCGCGGTGCAACCGCAACCCGTGCGTTCATCGCAGAACGCATGGGGCCCCCGTCGCCCCAATCCACAGCCCCTTATGGCTATGGATATTCCCGCGCCCCGCGCGCCTGCGCCCCGCGCGCCCGCTAACGCTGTCGTTAATAGTAACGACTTAATGATACTGCTCCTTCGCGAGCACGATATCCGCGAGCTCATTGACTACAATGACCATCTGGAGCGCTTCGGTCTCATCAAGACCGCTTGCGCGTTCCCCCGCCTCTCAGAGACACTACAACGTCTCGACCGTGAGGCGTGTAATAATAACTTAGGGCCTTTCAATGGCAAAGTTTAAACCGAAAGCGTTAAATCTTTCGTTTTTTAACGCACGGAACCTATATCCGCAGCGTGATCTCGTCGCGACCTTTCTTAAAGATCACCAAGTAGATGTTCTTTTAGTGCAGGAGACGCTCTTAAAGCGTGCTAAACGTGATCCAAAAATCGCGAACTACAATATTGTAAGAAATGACCGGGCCGGCCGCGGGGGTGGCACTCTCATTTATTACAAACGATCGTTATATTGTACGCCGGTAGATCCTCCGATACTTACCAATATGGAAGTATCCGTGTGTAGACTAGGAATGACCGACCACCCGTCCATAACGTTAGTCTCAGTTTATCTCTCGCCGAGGAAAGAGCCTCTCAGGTCTGACCTAGAAAAGCTACTTTCGCTCGGTGAATCGGTCATTATAGCGGGTGACCTCAATTGTGGACACACTTCGTTTGGCAATTGGAGAGACTCCAGTAATGGGGTTAAACTCGAAGAGCTAACGAACGTGCTAAACTTTGATGTCATAGCGCCACCCACTCCCACCCACTTTCAAGACAACTGTATGCCGACAGTGCTTGATGTAGCTCTCATTAAAGGTATCGCGCTTCGGTTACGACTCATTCGGGTCGTACACGAGCTCGACTCCGACCACCGTCCGGTCATCATGCAGCTAGGTCAACCAGACGACTCTAGCCCTCCTTCGGTCCAAGTGGTTGACTATGCCAAGCTAAAACATTATCTTGCGGACAGGCCGTCCTCGTCCAGCTTAGATAGGATCCCGGACGTATTGGGGTCCGTTGCGGACGTAGATCTCGCGATCGATTCCCTGGTCGACCACCTGCAGGCCGGCATCGGAGAGGCCTCGAGAGAGGTCGAAGAGGCGAGCGATCGCCGCTTCGTACTCCCTGCCGACGTGCGGGCGTTGTTGACGGAAAAGAACGCGGCGACTCGTGCGCACGACCACTATCCGACCGAGGAAAACCGCGCACGTTTACGCGCACTTCAAAGATCGGTTAGAGCCCGTATATTAGAACTCAGAAGTCACAGATGGGACGCCCTCGTCGAAGGGCTAAGGCCGTCGCATCTGGCTTACTGGAAATTAGCTCACAGCCTCAAAATAGAGGCTTCTTATCTTATGCCCCCCCTCGAGAGGGGTCCCGGTATACCGCTCGCCTTCGATAGCAGCGACAAGGCGGAGTGCCTCGCCACTTGTTTGGAGAGCCAGTGCTCTCCGAACAGTGTCGATGCAAATACCGACCGGGTCGAGGGTATCGATGGATGCGTGCGGGAGCTGGATAAGCTCCCCGCGACAGACTCCCTGTCCCCAGTCACGTCTGAGGAGGTTCTTTCCATTATAAAAAGCCTTAAGCTTAGAAAAGCACCAGGTCCCGACGGGATCAGGAATGAAGTACTTAGACTTCTTCCCGATCGCCTCATAGCTCTTTTGGTCTGCATCTTCAATGTAGCCATAGCCCACTGCCATTTTCCAGCCGCCTGGAAAAAGGCCATAGTCATAGGTATCCGTAAGCCCGGCAAGAGCGCGTCGCTTCCCGACAGCTATCGCCCGATCAGTCTCCTAAATACTTTAGGGAAAATGTACGAGCGGATCCTTCTGAACCGTCTCAAGTCAGTAATAGAGGAGAAAGACCTCTATCCGCCTGAGCAATTCGGTTTCCGTGCTAGATATTCTTGCACTCATCAAGTGCACCGCCTCACGGAGCACGTTGCATTTAATTTTGCTGAATTATATAAACCCCGCCGTACACTTGCGGTCTTTTTCGACGTTGCCAAGGCCTTCGATAAGGTCTGGCACGAGGGATTGATCTACAAGTTGTATCACTTTGAAGTCCCCGATAGGCTAATTAAAATAATTCGCGACTATCTAACAGATCGCACCTTTCGCTATAGAGTGGAAGGTGAATTGTCCACGCCCCGTCCAATACGCTCAGGCGTTCCCCAAGGTTCGATCCTGGCTCCTAGCCTATTTAACCTGTACGTCAGTGACCTACCTCGACTCCCGGAGGTCGAGGTAGGGCTATACGCTGACGATACAGTCTTATATGCCTCAGATAGGAATAGATCCCACCTCAGACACAAAGTCCAACGCTCCGTGACCACTCTCGGGAAGTGGTTTAACGAGTGGCGTATAGCCGTTAATCCCTCGAAGAGCGCCGCGATGCTCTTCGATGCGGATTCGTCACAGATACCGTGGAAGCTTAAACCTGTTAAGCTCTACGATAATCCGATTCCGTATGTAAGAGAGACCAAATATCTAGGGGTAACCCTAGATAGTAGGCTCTCTTTTAGACCCCACATCCGTAAGGTTAGGAACAGGGCCGCGTGGGTCCTGGGCCGGTTGCATCCTCTGTTGTGTTCGGTGAGTAAAATGTCCACGCGACATAAGCTCACGCTCTACAAGACGTGTATTCGACCAATTTTGACATACAGTTGCGCCGTGTTCGCACATATGTCCGAGTCGAGTTTCAAACGGTTACAATCGATACAGAATAGGTTCCTCTATCGTCTCACCGGGGCCCCGTGGTATGTTCGAAGCGTAGATCTCCATAGAGATATGGAGCTTCCTTCGATACATGCCTACGTTAAACAGCTCTCCCGTTCGTATTTCGACACCGCGTCGAACCACGCGAATCCGTTAATAAAAACAGCCGCCACTTATGTTCCGGCACCCACGGACATCCGGTGCAAACGCCGGCCGCGCAATATTTTTATTGATCCTGACGATCACATCGAAAATTCGAATAAATATTACACATCCGTCTCTCCAAACAGAGCGTGCCAGCGACCACGCCCGCGTAACCACCGTTCTCTCCGCAGAGGGCGGGCGGTCAATTTCGCTCCAGCACACCCGTCACGTCCACCCTCTCTAGCGGTAACCCAAGCCTAGGTCCGTTCCTCGGTGTGAAACCCTTGGGTCAGGCAACCGCCCGCGCGATACAAGTGACACTGTACGTGCATCACTTAGCTACCTACATACAACACTACACACGTATGAACATACACACGTGCACACCACACAGGTACATAGGTTCTGTGAGGGACCTTTTTTTTTTCTTTTTTTACGCTAGTTAGTTAGCGCTAGTTAGTGTAGAAACATTCCGATTATTGAATACACATACGCACGGTTCCTTCCTTCCTCCCAGGAGGAAGGGAACGTGCCTATGTGTATATTTAGTTAGCTCGAATCGTAGGTGTAGGGATTCGAATAGATCGCGACCTATTTGCGAACGCGACGACCGCCCGAGCCGAGGTCCGGCCACTTTGGCACCCTCGTGCGAGTCGTCCACAAAACTTTCGCGGCTGAGTGCCCTCTGCGCTCGCCCCCAAGTCCGGTGAAGCTGTAAAAGCCGCAGCGGCTTTAGGGCCCCTAAGGCTAACAGTGTAGTCAGTTCTAAAAAAAAAAAAAAAAAAAAAAAAAAAAAAAAAAAAAAAAAAAAAAAAAAAAAAAAAAACTAAAAAAATATTTTGCTTGGACACAAGACGATGCTGCATCTCCTAGGACAAGATTCCAGCTATGACTCCCACAAGGTAAAAAAAAGCAAGTGGATTAATTTCAATAATACATTTTTAACACCACTTTTTTCACCACACATTTTGGCACCATTAACATATCTTTGGCCTCTGCAGTTTTGCAATGATATACTTATCTGTTCTAATTCTGTGATTATATAATTAGTCAAACTCTCAGCTGCGATTTTTTCGACGGCTATGAAACCAATAAAATGTTCTTCAATTTCAGCTGTTTTTGTATTAAAAATCTTATTAATTGATAGTTGCTCAACACGAGAAACGTCGCGAGTACAATCAAGAATAATAGAGTAATATTTATTATAAATTATTTTTTCAATAATTTCAGTTTTCACGTGACTTGCCATCAAATGTAGGAGCTCATTTTGAATATTTTTTTCCGATATAGTGGTCATTAATCGTTTTATCTTTTACTTGTTGTGAGTGAAGTTTCGGGAACTTTACTAAATCTATAAAGTTGCAGCTTGTCTCACTCAAACCTGATTCAGGTGTTAACTTCTCTCTATGAGCCCTGAAGGCCAAATTGTGAGATGCTAAAAAAATTACATTTGCGAGCAATCGTTCCAAAATATCTTTCCAACGTTGCCTTTCTTGATCAATTTGTGACTGAGCCAAGGAGTCAATAGTGTATCAGCTTTTTAAACCATTCTCTAAATGAATGCATTTCAGCGTGCAATCTTTGTGCTGTCGACTAGATTCGTGTGACTTTAGGTAATCACCCAAGTCATTCCAATTACACCCTCTTTCACTTGATCTAATATTTGTATTTTCTAGCCCGAATATTCGACACGGAAAGCAGTAAACGGCATCCTTTGCTTGTGAATAAATAATCCAGCGCCTGCCAAGCTTTTCTCCTTTAACTGATATCTTGTTATAATGATATTCACTGAATCACCGTCCATTATCATTTACGGGAAATAACTCAACTTTAATCCGTATTGGACCTCTTAATACAATCTCAGTGCGGTCTACATCAGTAATTGTTATGGGCCACAAACCGGGGTCATTTTGAGGATTCAGATTTTCCATTCCAGCAGTCACGGATGTAGACATAGACTCGGGCTCAGATTCGTGCCCTTGACTGGATAGCGTTGACGGCGGCTCCGGTGACCTAAGAGACAATGATGTAGTTAAATCATCATCATCCTCGCTGTTTTTACTTGATGACGGCGGCGGCACCCATGTTGATGTGGAAGGGATATTTTCAGCTGAATCAGGATTAAAGTCACTTTCAATTAATAAATGTTTCGTATAGGTTTCTTGATCATCACTTTTTAAATAGTTATATAAATATCTACGTAGATTTTCTTGTACCTGCTTTCTTTTGGTAGCTCGTTTCCTTTTTGAACTACCTGACTCGAATTTTCTACACACACTTTATATACACATTTTATACACTTTACAACTTACTCAATACCTAAAATACTATAATTTACACTATTCCACCTCACTAAATACTTGAAACACTATAAGAGCGTAATATTGAATATAATTGAAAGATATGTACGGTACAGCAACGATTTTGTAACTTTTACCGCAAGCAAAATAATTCCAAAGTGACAAAAGTTGACGAACGAAATGAAACAAGGGAATTCCTCTAGCGACGGGGATTATCCGAGCGATAGATGAACAGAGCATTATTTCCCGACTATATAATTTTACTAGTCCAGAGTGCTATGTGTTTAAAAAACCGATTTTTAAGTGTTTCGAGGCACGATATTCAAGTACCTACTACAAAATAAATTTATCAATTATCAAAAGAATCAAAATCAAAAGTTTTAAATTAAAAAAATATAGTAAAAAAAAATTGTATTTTTTGACGCGAGGCCCCGGGCGATTGCCCTGTTCGCCATCCCCTAAGGCCGCCACTGGTTTTTGTCTGCCTGTCTGTTTGTTTGTATGTCCAAAAGAAGTTTGTCTTTCCATGATTGATAGGTTATAAGAATTGTAAATAAGACTTTGAAATCGTAAAAAAATCTCAAATGATTTTTATGAAAATTGTACACTGAAAATACATATCATTCCTCAATAATTGATATCCATACTAACACTATAAATACGGAAGTAACTCTGTCTGTCTGTCTGTTACGTTTTCACGCCTAAACCGCTGAACCATAACATAACATACCATCACGCCTGTATTCCCCGAAGGGTTAGGCAGAGGTGTACATTTGTACACCTACAGTTCGCCGAGTATGTTTTTAGGTCCCATGTAATAGGGGGCGAGCCTATTGCCATAAATCGGGCACAGAGTCAAACTCCGAGCTGCTACTGAGAATTTCATATGAAAACCTAATAACACTTTGCTTGACCTGGGATTCGGGACCTGATACATTTTAGTATAGAGATAGATTGGACCTTGGGAAAGGACATAGTGTAATTTTTGTAGCGAAAATGAAATTTAAAGGGCAAAAAATAGGAGACGAAAGTATGTAAGAAGGAAATACATATCAGATCCACAATAATCATTGTAAATGTAATATTATTTAGTTTAATATCCGTACGCAATGTTACTATGTTTTAAGCAACAAAATTCAATCTATCTATTTATTATCAAAATGTTCGCGGTCTCAGGACCAAAACAGAAGAGTTTTATCTTAATGTCCTAAATAACGATTATGACGTAATAGTTTTAACCGAATCATGGTTAAATGATACAATCTTTGACTACGAAGCATTTGATATTGGATACACTGTATTTAGACGAGATCGTAGTACGACTATTAATGCTTCTAGGAGGGATGGAGGTGGCGTCTGTATAACTGTACTAAAAAAACATAAAGTTGTACGCATGTCCACATGGGAATCCAAATGTTAAGAGTTGTGGGTTAATTTGAATATAAAACATATATGTGCGGTTTTTCAACTGAATATTTGTGCTGTTTATATTGCTCCACCTCTAAGGCACGAATACATCGAACTTTTTTTAAATAATTTCAGTAATATTTTTCACAACAAAGTCGATAATAAATCAATTACATTACTAATTGGAGATTTTAACATTACTAATGTAGGTGGGGTATGGGACTCTGCAGTTAATTTTTGTACTTCAGTATCATGTCACGGATTGCTGGAAAATAAGTTGCTCGATAAGATGTTATTCCTTAACCTTGATCAATGTAATTATATTCAAAATGATCACGGTCGAATACTTGATTTGCTTTTTTTTTAACTTTTCGCAATATATAAAAGTTTCTAAAGCTACGCCTATGACAAAATTAGCTTGGCATCACCCCGCTCTTGAAATTTCATTACTTGTGTCTCAAAATGCACGTTTTCTTAGACCTAAACCAATTCTGTCTCTTAATTTTAATAAATGTAATTATGAATTGGTCAATACAGAGTTAGAATATATAAATTGGTTGGATCTCTGGAATGCTACTGATAGTATTGATTTAAAAGTGGATGTTTTTTATAGCAAACTAAGTGAAATTATAAATAAGTATACACCATATTCTAGAAAGTGTAATCTTCGATACCCAATATGGTTTAGTAAATCTTTGATAAAATGTTTAAAAGAAAAGGCAAAATATCATAATAAATTTAAAAAGTACGGCAACTTGATGGATAAGCTCACATTTGAAATTCTTCGAGATAGAAGCGAAACTATGATTAAAGATTGTTTGAAGACTTTTAAAACTACAGCCGCTAGAACTCTGCGTACTAACCCTAAATACATCAGAGCCTATGTAAATGCTCTAAAATCTAATAGTAATTCTTTACCTAATAAAATGATTCTTGGACTGCGAACAGCAAATGGAGGTCAAGAGATCTGCAACATGTTCTCTGATCATTTTAACGCTGTATATAAAACCATAGATAATTCTAATACCTCCCAGTATAATTTGGATAATTTTGCAGCACTTTGTCACTTAATGCTATTGTTTTAGATGAGTTGGAGGTTGACTTAGCTATATCTAACCTGGATATTAATAAGGGAGCAGGACCAGATGGCATTCCACCCATTTTCTTAAAGAAATGTGCTAAAACTTTACTGTATCCTTTGTTAACTATTTATAATGAGTCTTTGAGACTTGGATGTTTCCCGAAACAATGGAAAATAGCTCGCATTTGCCCTATACTTAAAAATGGCGATCCTTGTGATGTATCTAATTATCGTCCGGTATCAATTCTTTCAATTTTCGGTAAAGTGTTGGAATCACTAGTGGTTAAAAAAGTTTACTGGCATGTTAAACAGATGCTTCTCCCTGCACAGCATGGCTTTTTGCCTAAAAAGTCAACGACCTTTAATTTTAATAAATTAGAGGATAATTCCTTTACTAGTGATATCGCAATGTCTTTGGGCAAAGGTAAAGAAGTACATGCAATTTACACAGATTTAGCAAATCGCAAATAGCAAAGCGTTTGACCTTATTAACCATGACTTATTATTGGCTAAAATGCTGAAGATGGGTATTCATAGTTCTCTACTACGCTGGTGTAAATCATATTTCGAAAACCGCTCACAACTTGTAATGGTACAAGGCTATGCATCACATACGACCACTGTGCCATCAGGCGTGGTGGTTCCGGCTTAGAATTGACCCCTCCATCTTTACCCGTGGATGTCGTAAGAGGCGACTAAGGGGAAAAAAAGCTAGGGGATGGGCAGCAGCATCCCCCACTCAAACAACAAAAAGCAATATCTGCGCTCGCCAACCCGCATGCCCAGCGTGGCGAGTATGGGCAAATCCCCCCTATGAAAACGACAAGAACGACCAGGCCCCCAGTCCCGGCGGCCCCGCTATTCCTAGTTTCGGTAGCGGCTATGGTAACGGCGGGGCAGGGGGTGCTAAGAATCCCCGGAAGAGTTCCAGCTACCGACCCCCACGACAACTGGCCCTGGCAACATATAATAATCGCACTTTGAGGACTGACGAGTAGATTGTCGAGCTGAAAGAGGAAATAGACAAGTTACACTGGGATCTTATAGGATTATCAGAAGTCCGAAGAGAGGGTGAGGACACGATAATCATGAAATCCGATAACTTGTTCTATTACAGGGAGGGCGACCAACAGTCCCTAGGTGGTGTCGGGTTTATCGTCTGGAAGTCTCTTATTAACAACATCGTGACCATCGACAGTGTGTCGAGCAGGGTAGCGTACCTGATACTCAGAATATCCAAAAGATATTCGTTGAAAGTTATACAGGTTTACGCACCGACCTCGGCCACCCTGATGATGAAGTAGAGGTTTTGTATGAGGACATTAGTAGGGCCATACATACCTCGAAAACCCACTTCACTGTTGTAATGGGAGACTTTAACGCAAAGCTGGGCAAAAGAGATGGTGAAGAGTTGAGAGTGGGGCAATTTGGTTATGGGCAACGGAACCCTAGGGGCCAGAGGTTGGCCAATTTTATGGAGAAAGAGGAACTCTTTATGATGAACTCTTTCTTCCAGAAGCCACCTCATAGGAAATGGACCTGGATGAGCCCCGATGGTTCCACGAAAAGTTAGATAGATTCATCATGACCATGAAGAGACAAATATTCAATGATGTCACTGTGATCCACAGAGTGAATTCCGGCAGTGATCACCGAATGGTTAGGGGCACATTGAATATCAATCTAAAAATAGAAAGGTCTCGCCTGATGAAGTCTACGCTCCGACCCTCTAATGCTCAACTCCAAAACCCTGAGAGCTTTCAACTCGAATTGAAAAACCAATTCGATTGCCTAGATAGTTGCGTCTCCGTAGATGATATTAGTAATAGGCTGGTAGAAACTGTCCATGCGGTTGGGTCCAAGTTCTTTAAAACTCACCGTAGCAATAGGACTCAAAAGATATTAGACCAAACCCGAAAACTCATGGCGGATCGGCGTGGTATGGCGCTGCAGTCTTCAGATGACGCTAAGTCCTATAGGCAGCTCAATAGATCTATTCATAAATCCTTGCGACACGATGTCCGGTCTTACAATACCAAAAGTATTAAAGAGACGATAGAGCGGAATAAAAGCTCCAAAGTGTTCGCAAGGAATGCATCTATTGGGCAGAGCCAGTTGTCGAAGCTGAAAATGGATGATGGCAGCGTAGCGTCCACCAAGCCAGAGGTATTAAGGGAGATCGAAAGGTTCTATGGGCAGTTATATACCTCGTCAACTAAGCCTGTTACCAGCCCGGCTAAAGATCCGAGAGCCGGGCTGACCCGACACTATACCGAAGATATCCCCGATATCACCCAGTACGAGATTAGGATGGCCCTTAAGCAGCTTAAGAACAACAAAGCACCGGGTGATGACGGAATTACATCAGAGCTTCTTAAAGCGGGTGGAACACCGATACTTAAAGTCCTGCAGAAGCTCTTTCATTCCGTTATACTCGAGGGTAAAACGCCGGAAACATGGGGCGGCAGCGTGGTGGTCCTTTTCTTCAAGAAAGGTGATAAAACCTTATTGAAAAACTATCGGCCCATCTCGTTGCTAAGCCATGTTTATAAGCTGTTTTCGAGGGTCATCACGAATCGTCTCGAGCACAAGTTTGATGACTTCCAGCCTCCCGAACAAGCCGGTTTCCGAAAAGGCTTTAGCACCGTAGACCACATCTATACGCTGCGGCAGATTATACAGAAGAGTGAGGAGTATACTCTGCCTTTATGCTTAGCGTTCGTGGACTACGAAAAAGCCTTTGATTCGGTCGAAACCTGGGCAGTGTTGCAGTCTCTCCAGCGGTGCCGTATTGACTATCGATATATCGAAGTGTTGAAGTGCTTGTACAACAACGCCACCATGTCGGTCCGAGTACAGGAGCAGTGCACGAAGGCAATTCCTTTGAGAAGAGGCGTTAGACAGGGAGACGTAATATCTCCGAAACTGTTTACCGCCGCTCTAGAAGACGCCTTCAAGCTCCTGGAATGGCAAGGACTCGGCATCAATGTCAATGGCGAGTACCTCACTCCCCTTCGATTTGCTGACGACATCGTAGTAATGGCAGAATCGCTGGAAGATCTTGGCACAATGCTCGATGGCCTCGACAAAGTTTCTCAACAGGTGGGCCTTAAAATGAACATGGACAAGACGAAAATCATGTAGAATGTCCATGTGGTGCCCACCCCAGTATCAGTTGGGAACTCTTGTCTAGAAGTTGTTGAAGAATATGTCTACCTGGTACAAACAGTCCAGTTAGGTAGGTCCAACTTTGAAAAAGAGGTCAGTCGACGAATCCAACTCGGCTGGGCAGCGTTCGGGAAACTGCGCGACGTCTTCTCGTCCAAAATACCTCAGTGCCTCAAGATGAAAGTCTTTGACCAGTGTGTGTTGCCAGTGATGACATACGGCACAGAGACGTGGTCGCTCACTGTGGGCCTCATAAGAAAGCTCAAGGTCGCTCAGCGAGCTATGGAGAGGGCTATGCTTGGTGTTTCTTTACGAGATCGAATCAGAAATGAGGAGATCCGTAGACAAACTAAGGTAACCGACATAGCCAAAAGGATTAGCAAGTTGAAGTGGCAGTGGGCGGGGCACATAGTTCGGAGAACTGGCGGCCGTTGGGGCAGAAAGGTTCTCGAGTGGAGACCACGCACCGGAAATCGCAGCGTAGGACGGCCCCCCACTAGATGGAAAAACGACATAATAAAGGTAGCTGGGAGCCGTTGGGTGCAGGCCGCACAAGATCGGTCGCTCTGGAGATCTATGGGGGAGGCCTATGTTCAGCAGTGGACGTCCTGCGGCTGAAATGATAATGATGATGATGACCATCAGGCGTACCGCAAGGGTCACACATGGGTCCCTTACTCTTCTTAATTTTTGTTAATGATCCGACTAACTTAATTACCTGCAAATTCCTTATGTATGCTGATGATTTGAAACTTTACCAAGTTATAGACTCTTTGCGTACGTATTCTTACGTACCTGCATTACATTATTGCATTGTTATCTGTAATTTTTATTAGAAATTATATAATACTAGCTGTGCCCGTGGCTTCGCTCACGTGGACTACAGAATGCCCGCGCGAATCTTGCTCCCTTGATCCTTAGAAGATAGATGTATACCTCCCAGGACTTTTTGTAGGTCTTTTTAATGCCTATAATTATTAAGTACATTTGGTGTTTATGCAGTCTATACAATACTCGAATTGTACCTAGTTTTTATGACTCGTAGTTCGGGTGCTTTAAACTATCTTTCTCCGAAATAATAAAATAAAACCTTTTTCAAGGGTAAAAATGTGTTCACCAAATGTTACTTAAAAGACAACTTTTACTTTCAGAATAAAACAAATTTAAAACATTTAAAATATAATATCTCAAAGAGAATGATTTTTGTAGGCGAACTCAATATTTCAACATCTACAATATCCATAATTTATTAACCAAACGTCTTCTGCCACCAGCACATATAACTACAATAAAATTAGAATTGTCAGTTATTTTTTGACGTGACAACGTTTTATAATTCGATGGAGCCGGCTGCACGCACGAAAAAAACATGACTCATGCGGCGTACCTCGCTCTGAGGCGTTCCATTTAAGGCTTGAAGTGCAAGCGAGAGCGCGGTACGAGCGACAAAGAGGCACAATCGGCCTCCGTGTTCGGCAGCGTTCGACATCTGTCTCTCTCATACTTGAGTGAGCGATGCGTCCGCGTGGACAGCTGCTATCAATAATACATTTACATGTTTTCGTCAAGTATGAAGTGCAGTGAAAAGTGAATGTGGTGTCAATTGTTTATAGCAACGATAATTGCAGCGATAAAGGTAATAATGATTCTTTCGATATTAAATATATGTTTAGTGATATATTGTCGATATTCGTGCTTTCATCATTAAAATAAATAGCATCGGTCCACTAGTGCAGCGATTGTAGGTTATGCTATAATTGACAAAACTATAACAATAAGTTAACAGAACTATTTCACGATGAGTAAAAAATCAATTGCTTTACTATTCCATCGAAATAATTATCGAGCGTAACTATGATTTCAAAAAATTATCAATTATCCTATCATCGTCCTATTCTCAACAGAGTAACACAAATTGTAAGAAGTTAAATATCACACATGTTTAAAAGTTGTAAAACAATTGCTCAAAGCACATTCATACTTGTAAAAACTATGTACATTGTAAAAAATAAAAAAATAAAATTGACATAATTGTATTTATGCGTACAAATAAATGTAACTTGATCAATTCAATTGTCATTACCAGCTCTATGTCCATACAAAATATCTATCAAAGAAATAAATTAAAAAATTTCTTTTGAAAAATGATACCATTTCATCAGTATTTTCTTACGACGTTGTCACGTTCAACTATCGTCAGTAAACCGACTTTACAGACAACCGATTTATTTTTATATTTTTAGATCTGACTATACTGTTTGTTAGCCTTAGAGGCCCTGAAGCCTCTGCAGCTTTTGCAGCTTCACCGAACTTGGGGGCGAGCGCAGAAGGCACTCAACTGCGAAAGTTGTTTGGACGACTCGCACGAGGGTGCCAAAGTGGCCGGACCTCGGCTCGGGCGGTCGTCGCGCATACAAATAGGTCGCGATCTAACTGACGATTGTGACAAGCGTTAGACAATGTTTAAAGCGTATTTATCTCTAAACGACGCTAAAACATTGTTTTGTAATAAAAAAAATTTAAACATTTGTTCAACCCGTGTTCGACTTTTTTGTATTATGACCGTAAAATCTAACTATTTACATAATTAATTGCCTATAAGAATTGTCAATATTACTTCTAGAATAAAAGAAAAAAGGAATTAAAAAAGTTAAATTTTCATAAATTCTCAACTGATTCTGAACAAATTTTGTAGACGAGAAACACATCAAACTATAATTGAAAGGCTATAAGAATTAGAGATGAAACAGATATCCGGTAACTATCTGGTATCCGGCCTATCTGGCCTTGTTTTCACTATCCGGCTAGATACCGGAAAGTAATTCAGTTTCCGGCCGGATTCCGGATAGTAACATTAAAAAATTGTCATTATTTCAAGGCAAATCATACCAACATAAGTTATGGACATCGTTTATTTCTTTAATCGCACGTCAAAAATGTTTGTTTTATTAATTAAGTTAGTACTTAAAATTAACAAGTGGCAAATCGTGGTGAATGAATAGCAAATTTTCCGTATTTGTTGGTGAGTGACAACTCCGCTTGGTATACCAGACCAGCTTCTGATTATAGCTTTTCGCTGTAAACGCTATTACCCGGTGCTGAAAGATAAATTCTAGCAAACCTTGACAACTGCGGGTACTAATTTAAATTAACTGACAATGGAATAAACAAACGAACTGATAAGCACGATAAAACTCTAACGCTCGGTAACACCCGAACGCGCCCGAATATTTCCGATTACATTCACCGCGCCAATATTCAAATCAAACTGATCGCGTCATGTAAAGCGATAAAGGGCTCCGGCCACATAGCTTGCCAAATACCCGGTATCCGGCCAAACTACTATCCATTTCATCTCTAATAAGAATTGTTAATAATGCATTAGAAATTGTACATTAAAATAATAGTTTTCAACCGATTTTGATGAAAATTGTACACGGGATATACATGCCACTCCTCAATTGATACGGCATATGAATTTTCAACAATATGAGTACAAGGGATTTCAATATTTATTGCGTAGTAAAAAACACATGCGGAGCCGCGAGCACACCGCTAGTACTATATAAAATGTAAATTATATATGTAAAAACAAAATGACGGAATATAAATAACTACTGCGTAATATAAATGCGTATAAATAAAACGCGAGCGGAGCCGCGAACACATCGCTAGTCTATGTTAATAGGTCTCTAGTTCTGTCTGTAAGTACCTACAGATATTTTTTTCCAAATTTCCCGATAGGCATACTATATGAACGAGACGATCACGAATATGAAATTATGATTTTTTTTTGTCAAACTGTCCGAATTTAACTCAAAAACAGCTTGACTAATACTTATAAAATTGATCCACTATACGAATTTTCAAAATTACTTTTAAAAATCAATAGAAATATAATAACAAAGAAAAATTTTTTTTGTTAATTCTTGACCGAATTGATGAAATTTTGTACACGGGAAGTATATAAGGAAGTCATTAGGAATCGTATCAAAAAAAAAAAATTAATTTCTAGTTTCATTAATTCTGAATCGATGTTTATGAAATTTTGTATACAGGAAGTTATAGGTCATTCCATAAATTGAAGCTATTACAGTAATCGTATTACTGTATTATCTATGGCTCTAGCTCAGGCTCATTGCATTGCAGGGATACGAACTCACGTCGATCAACTTGGTGTCCGCGTACACGTTACCATTGAATCAGCATTGCTTCATCATAATATGTAATTTCTTCTTCGCGCTGTATTTATCACCAATTTTAGATCTTACTATATTGCCATAGAACATAATAAAAGTTACAATATTCCAAATAAAAATTTACAATTTCAAGCTGTTAGTTATTTATTTATACTTTTCCTAGTTGTACCTCATAAATACATTTATAAGTATGTATCTATGTATTGTAAGAATGTAATTAATTAAAAAAATGTGTTTCTCATAGATGAAGGTAGCATATAATGTCCAAATAGTTAAAAAAGATTAGATATCACCATGGACGTATAATTTTTCTTACCTTTTAATTTTTGAGTAAAATAAGTAATTCGAATATAAAAAACAAGACGCTTTTAGTAAAATGTGTCCTTTGATCTTAAGACAAAGGCAGGATATATCTGTCAAGAACTTGTGTAAAAGGCTGCATTACAACTATGCATAAACTTGATAAGACGTGAGTATTTTCTAAACTGTTTTTTTTTTCAGATAAAAAGGAAAAATGATATGTCGTGTAAATGGTATACAAAAATATAATATATATAATAATAATAAAATATAATGGTATGCGTTTACAGAAAGCGCCTATATCACGTTCCTAGGTAGTGATTACGCCCACATTCCCCACACATATTAATGAATGACTCATTTATATTTACAATCATAAGTCATGATACAGTCTCATGATTCATTGTGAGGTACCTAATCCAATATTGCATATAAATTGCATAACAATCAAAATTATATACACAATATAAAAAACATTGGTCCCTGAATTAGATCCTTATGAACTATGTTTTCTTTTTCAACTTAACTTTCAATTCCTCGGTAGAGATAAATTCACTAATTTCATTTTCACTACTGAACTTTACTCTTTCTTCTGCTTTGATACGTTCAGTTCGATTAACGTGAGCCTTGCACACCTTAACGAATTCTCTGATGCTGACATTCTTCATTACCTTCTGATAGCGCTCATACACGTTTTTAACGTCAAAGTAGACATTAGACGGGAAAACAGTTACCAAGTCCATGTAGAACTTTTTCCTCTTTAAAACATACTCGACGTACTCAGACAAGGTGGGATATTTCCCTGACATTTTCACACATTCAATAAACAGTTTGTACAGAGACAAAATTCTGTCAAACTCAAGCGAATCGATAGCTTCATAAGTGACTTCAATTTTATCTTTGTCGTCGTCGTTCTTGATAACTACTTTTCTAGTAATATTGACCAATTCTGTGTAGAATGATTTATTTTGGTCAATGGCAAAAAAGGGACGGAAGGTCTTTTCACATATTTCAAATGTCACTTCCCCAGATTTGGATGCGTCCAAATCACCCACGAAATGCATCAAGTGGACATACTCATTAAGATGAACTTTTTCCTTAACTACATCGTCGTACAACATTTCCTTGTGATTCAACTTAAGGTAATTCAGTTTGTAAAGATTAAAGGGCTTTTCAATTTCACTGACTAGAAAACCGTCTACAGTCTTGAAGATTGTCTCCAAAAAATAATAAACTTTTTCCTTACGATTTTGGATTCTTTTTAAAGTCATTACTTGGCTAATAAGCTCTCTACGTTTTTCGATAGACTCCAAGTCTAGGTCATAATTGAAGTACTTCAAAATTTCTATCATATAGCATGCTACGCCATGATACCCTCTCAGCCGTTCTTGCTTGAAGTTTAGAGGATCATTTTTGAAAATGCATGAGGACAATTCAACACAATACCACAACGCAGTTAGCAGCGACGTGTTTTCTTGAGGATCTAGCGGCAAATATGACAACCCAATTTTGCACACTGTCTCCTTGATACGTCGCATAGTGTACATCTTGAACTGTTTAACGACGTTTCCATCCATCCACTCTTTGTTTTCACAGTTTTTCCACAGCACATAGTAAAACAACCCAACATTGTAATGTACCTTCTTGCAATCAAAATACGTCGCCGACAATATGTAGTCGTTGTATTTATCAAACTGATTGGTGTCTGTCAGCACAAGGCCACCATGAAACGGTCTACGTGTTCGCGGCTCAGTCTTCTTATTGTTTGCTAACAATTGTTTGTAAACGTTCAAAGTGTAAAAGTAACCAATTGACTCACTGATATCTTGATCATTTAACAAAAACAGCGGACACTCCATGGTCGATTTGAACTTACTAAAACTGGCAGGTGTCACTTGTTCTGAACATTCTGTTTTATGAAAAATGATTTTCTCCATCAAATTGATCATCGTTAGAATTACAACAGGAATTCCCCTGTCGTCGTCCAGAATGATGTCAGGGAACTCAATTTCTTGTTCGGGCGTGAACTTAACATCAACAATCTCCGTCTCTACAACTGACTTGTCAAAGGTTGTGTTGAACTTCAAGGCGTCAAACGCGTAAGATTTTACGTCACTGACGATGTAATTGATCAAAGCTGAAATGGATTTTTCAATATCAACCTTTTCTTCATAGATCTCTTCTGTGAGATTCTTGTACCAATCCGTTTTGACGAATTCGCTCAGGAATATATTTCTGTCCTTTGTTTCCAAGTTAACTTTACTATTTCCTCTGTTTTCGTTTTTAAATGACAACTCGTTAAACAGTCGATCTCGTAGCTTCTTCAATTTGTCGATTTCTTGCAAAGCATTAATGTCTTGTTTGAATTTATTGATGAATTTCAACTTGATATACGATTTCAACTCATCTTTTTCAGTTGCAAAGTTGTCGATATTAATTTTGTCATAGTCAAATTCTTCAGAAATATCAATGTTGTCATAAAGTGTGTTATTACGATAAACTACACAACGGCTCTTGAAGAAGGATATTGCTACTGAGAGGTCAATTTCATTCAGACGTGTATTGAATGCATGGAAAACCACTGTTTCGTAATGCATATTACTGTTCAATTCAAAACATACTTTTGCATTTTGTTCCGCAATCATGCCATCCGTAATAATGTATAGCAACTTGATTTTACTGTTTTCATCACAAATATCATAGTTTTGTTGTAACCAATCGATGATTGTAGCCGGATTTGTAGCTTGATCGGTACCCTCTCGTTTACTGTATGTTTTTATAGTTGTGTCTTCATCGACTTCACAGCATCTGTATCCCCAGTGCAAATAAATAATTTTTGATTCTGTTATTGGCTCTCCAGCAATCAACAGTTCATCTTTGATTTTTTCTATATCCTTTTTGAACTGTTCAAGAGTTTTCAAGCCGTTGCTGTGATAATACTCGACTCCATTCGTTGAGTACGAAAAATCTTTTGCGTATATAAAGTAATTAACCATTTTTGTGGTCAATGAGCCTTTATTTCTTTGAAGTGAAACAATATTGCTCTTATTGAAGACTGATGTATACGTACAGACACACTTCTCTGAAAAATTCAGATCACTGTTTAGAATTAATTATGAAAATTCCACTCGGAGCAAGAAATTTCTATAGGTAGGTACCTAACGTTTGATAGTCAAACACACACTAAATGACGGAAACGGTTTCCATCGAAATTTATATAGCAGCTGGAACGTCTGACGCAACGGATGATACGACTTAGCTCATTATTGTAATTATGGTGCATAACACAATTTTTAACAAAAGAAGAAAATCAACTTCAATGATTTTGAGGAGTTTCATGGTGTATCTTCGAATTCGAAGATCCAATATCAATGAAATTAATATGAGATAACCTTTGAGGTATCTCTTTTTCAACGAAAAAATAATTAGCTACATCGGTACTTAAACAAAAAACTTATAACTGAACATCCATAAAATATATTTAAGTACATATATTTTTATAATATGATATATTTTCGTATATACATTCGAATTGAATAGTAACTTCCAATTTATTTTTAAATCAGCTAACAGGAAATTATATTACCTGAGGTTACATTATCAGTATAGTTCATTCGAGCAATCGTGTTTGTGTCTATTATTAGTACTGACTGATGACTCATCTATTGACCAACGACCGTTTTCATTATCCTACCTGAGTTTACTATCCCCGATTATTACGTCTTTGTAAAATAAGTATCTACTATTTTAAATAAAGACATATCGGTTCCCTCTTATCTACTGTAAATATAGAATATGGATAATATTATATAGATACGAAAAACTATGCATTCATAGGTTAAAGAAAAAAAATCATAAAGGAAAAGGTTATATTTGACTATCATTAGTAACTGAAACAAAGAAAAGATAGTTTATTGAAAACGGCCGTTAATAATATTGATAATAGATTACAAGTTACGGAACATATTACGTAGGTACCTACTTACACAGATTTGAGTAAAAGGCAGATCAAGCCTTCAGAACAACAAATATGGGTCCGGTATATAACTGTGTATCCTTGTATTAGTATATAATGTAGTAATGTACTGCGTGTCCAGGGTTGCCAGATGGCGAATTTTTTTTCTCTTACCAGAGCTGCCAAATATCTCGTACTTTCCATACATAATCTCGTAAAAGTATAAATTTAAAAAATCTCTTAATGTCCTTAATTTACACTATGTGCTATCCATACCTTCAGTTATGTTAAATTTAGTTAGCTTATCCCTTAAGTTTGGGAGCCGCTAAATGAAAAATAAATTTACCTTGTTTTACCTGGTCCCGTTATCAGTGTTTCATATTTTGAAATACATTTCCTTATATAGTTTTAAATTGATACAATTTCCTTTACGATTTTGGCCTTTAGCACATTCTGCAGCTAAAAGTCTACCACTTCCTGTATCTATATTTATAAAATAATTGAGGTTTGCCGCTGTGCGTGCTTAAAACTACACGATACATTTTGATATTTTTTTTTGTTTTATTCCGTACTCCTTATCCAAAAACTAATTATATTAATATAATAAAAATAAATTAAAGTTTTAAGAAACTACGATTTCTATAAGAATTACGTGTTCTTATGTCACCAGTGCGAGCGAAGCTGCAGGCACACCTAGTCTGTAATAAGACGATTTCTAAGGACTGTGTTAATTTAATTAGTTTTGTTGAAAACCTGAATACGCGTGCCTTTATGGAGTTATGCAAACCAAACAAAGTCAACTTTTGAGACCGTAGACCGGATGAAACAAGTTTTTTTTTGCCAAAAGTTTTTTAAATTGTGTTACATTTGTGATTTTAGCAACCAGAGAGCTTGATGAATAATATGCACACTTCGCTTTCTAGGAAATTTAAGCCTCTGCAGCCAGTCTTGAAATATCAGATAACCACTCATTGCGAAAGTCACTGTTACTAAGTACTCCATATGTAAGATTAACTACTGAATAATTAGCGTAAAACTCGGCAATGCGCTGGAACTTCAACTACTATTGCATAAAAATACATTTCCCCACATGTTTCAGTTAGTGTAACAGAGATAAGAAAACAATATTTATTCATTACGGCTTTATGGGTAATGACAACAAATTTGTCTTAGCGGGGATTCTCCGGTCAACGATTTGGTGATGAGGTAATGAATCTAGTCATGTGCTGAGTCTTTCGTTTGTAGCATAGACATATATTCTTTTTATAATTAATATTTCTTATATTTGTATCCATGATGCATGCAGTCAACATTGTTAAAATCTTGTAAAAAAGAGTAGGTACGAGAATATATTTTTCTCATATCTCGTATAGGACAGCTAATTCTCGTAAAGTTACGAGATTTCTCGTACATCTGCCAATGCTGTCTATATCTGTGACGACCAGGATTTGCCAGTGCCCGATAGCGAAAAGTTACCAAGGACTGCTCAAAAAGTAACATTTTACTAACAAAAGTAACGCATTCTCATAATTTGTCGAAAAAATGCAATTTTAACCTTATTTATGCGTAAAATAAGTACTTACCTGCACTTCTTTACATAGCATGATAGTTGATATTGAACAACATTAACAGAACTATTAATGTCAATTACTTTATCTACACGCAGTACCTACCTATTTATTCACCTAGTTTTATTTACCGCTCAGCTCAGTCAAATAAGATCAAAATTACCTAAAGTAGATAAGGTTTACATTTACTAACTACAACAAACTCGCTGCTTGCAGTGATAGTGAATGGTTTGGGTTTATCTATGTAAACGTCACTTATTGCTATTTACTTTTTCCGTGAGTGCGGGAAAAAGAAAGCAAGCTGTTAGACCACATAAAATGTTATGAAAATACTGAGGTCAACTGGAAAAAAATGTAATAAAAATAGGTACCTACCGTTTTTTATAATCCGGTATAAGTAAGATCCCACGTTGCTGAAAACTAGTTATTGTGTCTAGGCTAGGCAACGACAAGTGGAATGAAAACAAAGAAAAACGCC
This sequence comes from Saturnia japonica, assembly GCA_033032175.1. Lineage (NCBI taxonomy): Eukaryota > Metazoa > Arthropoda > Insecta > Lepidoptera > Saturniidae > Saturnia > Saturnia japonica. The sequence continues at coordinate 3,837,868 of CM065332.1, forward strand.
TCTATTTAGGTACCTATAATAAGACAAAAATTCCTACAAATTTATTTTAATTCATACACGAAAGTAAGTACATAGTTTATTCATGTATGTACATATAAAAACTTTAAAATCCATGGTGGGGCGTGGCGCGGCGATTCATTTTACCAAATATTTTAGATGAATTATTTTTGGAAACTATTATATTCAACCATGAAAAGTAACGCAAAATGTTACAAAAGTAACGTTTTGGCAACGCTGACGTCGACTGTCCAGGTCCTTGGCAACCAGTTAAGTAGTAGGTACCAACTAGTATGACCATATATTAACTGTTGGCGTTTCATAATCAAGGAAAATGCTAATTTTCCGTCTAAAAGGCTAACAACAATTTTGAAGTGGTATATAAAATACCAAATCGTTTTAAAAGGTTTACAAAAGCAATAATTTAAAAATATAATTAAACAAATTTTAAGTAAACTCTTTAATAGTAAGTTATTAGTTTTTGAAAACAAGCATTATTTGCAGATTTTCCAGCTCCACGGCCAATATAGGCTTATTACGTGATTTTAAGGGATTAATATCAACACTCGCTACCATCACATGGTACTTTTAATCTCTCCAGTTAATTTTAGCACGTTTTCACAAACATTGTACATATGACAAGACTTTTCCAATCTTCTTAGATCCAAATCTAAAGAAAGAATTAAATACAGTGTTTGACTACACTGACTACTACATACAATCCCTCAATTTAGTCTTGATTCGACTACGTTCTGTTGGCTAAATACTCGGCTCTATTATCACGTTGGAGTGTGAAAGAGAAAGACTGGATATTACTTAAGTGGCTGATTCACAAAATGTATTGTTAACTGTAGTTTTTGTAGTCGAAGACCTTTGATCAAAAATCAATTGCGGATGTTTTATTTTTCCACTATACTTGGCCCATTTTTCGCTATTGTACATCTATACGCTATGGAAAGTTTGTTTTTGAACCAACTAAAAATGCTAAGTATAGAAATTTACATACTAAGGTGGTAAAAATGCATATGGTTAGCATAGCATGCATAATTGCATAGCAGTCTTTCGTAACTTTTCGCTATCGGGCACTGGCAACACTGCGCACAGAGGACTCGTTTCATGGTAAAACACTAGGTACGATAATATAATTACTATTACTATACCATATTATGTACATGTGGGCGCGCCTTTTTAAAAGCCATATATCTATACAATTTAGTACTTCAAAAATATATATAATTGATGTATTAGTTGCGTAGTGAATATATTAATAGACATAATAAAATTTACTGAGACTAATAACTTTGGTGGTCTGAAATGTTTATTGACGTCATTCCAACCTTTTTCCTGATTAATAATAAAATAATAATTGATTAGTATTTACATAATATGAGCGCACCCGATGTTACTACTTCCGGTGAACCGTCATCTATTGTAAAAAGTAGTACTTGAGAAATATTGAGCAATAATTGTTGTTAACAATATATCAATGATTTAATTATTGTGGATAGTTATGAATTCATATTACTGATATTTGATCGTATTTGTATTTGTGAAATGTCATGTATTTATACAATGTTGAATGTGAAAAGGTAGCGCCACCATCAGTACTGTTCCTTTATAAGGGGCCATCCATAAATTACGTCACACGTTTAGGGATGGGAGGGGGTCGACGAAGTGTGACATTGTATGACAAGGGGTGGGGAGGGGTCCCAAATTTTTTCAAAATATAATATTTTATATCTAAGTATATTAGAACTTCTTTAAGTCGAAAACCTCCCAAAATCGAAAGACGGAAAGACTCGAAGGGGACTAGATGCAAAAGCGCCTCTGTCCAAATTTATCGTCATGCAATATTTATATTTGGCAACACTCTTTTCTTAATCTTTTTGCATTTTACCAAAGCGAAAACGAGCAAATTCGCCTCTATCATATAATAAACACGATATGAAATAAATGCTTAGGTGCAAAGCCGCCTCTACTAATTACGTTAGGTGCAAAAGTGACACTATACAGGCTCGACCAATCACAGTGCAGTATTTTATTAAGAAATGTAATGGCGACCGGGACTTGTTTTTGTGAACTGTATGTTAAATTTTGTTGAAATTTTACTGAAAAAGTTGTAAAAATGGAAGTACATATTGCACCAGTAGAAGCCAATACAGCAAGTAAAAGGATCCGAGAAAAATCACAATGGAAACGCAATTTAAAAAAGCGTGAGAGGTATGTATCCTATGCCTTTTATTTAGCTGTGAATGAACATGTTATGTAGAATGTAGCCAAGATATTTTTTTACTTTCTATGTAATTACGAAGTAGTTAGGAAGCATTCTTCAGTTTTTGATGAAAACCTATTGTATGTTATCAACATATTAAAAAGCACCAAAACGAAAAATGTATGTATATACATAATTTTTACTATTGCATTTTGATTGTATTCCTCTTGTTTCGTGCATACTGTGATCACATTTAGTCGGTCGTAGGTCAGCTCAAGAGCACTCTAAGCCGATGAGAATGTTTGAGAAGCGAAAGATGTATGCCAGGATTGTAGTAAGTAGAAGAACGTGGTCTCTGCTTTTCCCGTTGGGAAAGAGGGGTGATTGTATATAATATGTTTATAAATATATAAATATGAACTTGATTAAGTACCAAATGGACTAACCGATTTCAATGAAATTTGATACACACGTGACGGTTTTGAAGTTTTGTGATCTTTCTTTAATTGCTTACGGATTTTATACAAGTATAGTATATTATCAACAACATTGAGCTTATTATTAATTAGAAAGATCTTAGTCGTGTCTCAGTGATTTTTTTTCTTGTTTTCAAAGATGCCATTATTTTTGCTGCCTTGATTAAAATTAATAACAATATGTAAACAGAGGTGTTTAATATATATTTTATTTAATTTCAAGTATTCATCGAAAAAACCACCCGATATAAATGAACTAAGGACATGTAAACATAACAACGGTAAACTGAAATGTAATACGCTAAATCCACAGGATATAAGAGAATTTCACCAAACGTTTTATTCTAACCCTTCTAAATTATACCAAGACAACTTTATTTTAAAATACATAGAATTATGAATTATGAAAATACATGAAGATACATGCACCAGTGCGGCGACGTCGTTTAGTGGGTCAACGTACTGCATCTTCAACATACACGAAATTTTATATTAGAACATACGTAGAACCTTACAAACTCGTCCATGTCTGCCAAAAGACTTTTTCAAATATTCTAGGTGTCGGAGTACATAGATTGAGACACATTTCAAAAAAATTTTTGTTAAACGGGAACTTTCCTTCGAGAAAATCGAGGTGGTGATAGGATATCAGCGAAAGATTTGCTAAAAAAAAGAAAATGTAATGAAATTTATTGAATCATTCAAATGCATTGAATCACATTACTGTAGATCTGCAACTTCAACAAGATGATATGTCCCATCTGATTTAAATATTATAAAAATGTGGAAGATGTACGAAGCAAAGCAAGAAAATGTGACTCTTAAGGTAAAAGAATGCTTTTTCAGAAATATATTTGTAAAACATTACAATATTGGTTTTAAAACGCCGAGTACAGATGTCTGCTCTAGATGTTTGGAATTAAAGGAAAAAATTAAAGCTGAAAGGAATGAAGCGGTAAAAATCGAGAACATGACAGTGTTGCGAATCCATAAATTAAAAGCAAAAATGTTTTACATATTTTTGCGGGAGAACGACCAGAGAACCTTCACAATATCTTTTGACTGCCAGAAAAGCCAGATTCTGCCAAAAGTGGCAGATCAGGCTGCTTATTACAGTAGGCAGCTATATATCTACAAATTTACCATTGTAATTGGATCACCAATAAATAAGTTTCCTAAAGAAAATGCGCGCATCTACACGTGAACCGAAAACGTTCACGCTAAGTCATGAAATGAGATAGCTTTAGCAGTTTATCATTTACTATCACAGGCGAACTTGAAAGACAAAACCAAAATTCGGATTATGGCGGATGGGTGCGGGTCACAAAACAAAAATAGTACGATAATAGCAATGTGTGCGTACTGGTTGATAACTTCAGCCCCAAAAGAAATCAAAATTATATTATAGAGCTAGAAAAATAAATAAAAAATAAGGAGCAAATCATTAACACAACAGAATACCATGAAATTTTTGCTAAGTATGGAAGTGTTAATCATCTGGGTATTGATGTTCCAGTAAAAGATTGGAAAGTTTTCGCCAGTGACACAATGAAACCGCCAGGTCAATATCACTTTCGTTTTGCAGACTGTAAAAGGTACTACTTATCAAGAGTTAAAAACAAGCCAAGCCGTTTTTTGTTGCAAGGTGAAGTAAATTATAGGATAGATCTCGGTGTTGCGAAAAGTGTAATAAGACGGAATGTGTCCACAATATCAGATTACGATGTTCGAGATGTATCATCTTTTAAGATGAATGTCAGCGCTTTGAAGCTCACTGACGATAAGCTGTTATCGAAACATTACGGCAATAGCTGGAAATCAGAGGAGAAGCTTTCATTTTATAAACATATACTTGATACAAATCTCGATAATGACGGCGGCACTGAACAAAATGAGGAAATATGTGAACATATAGTATTTAAGTGAGTATTTAAGTTTTATAAAATAAATGTTTATAAAATATTGATTAAAAAGTGATTATATTAAGTTTATGAATCTCTCTTTTATTTAAATATACCACTGAAGTTACAAAATATTATACATGCCTCCTTTTTGCATAGTATTGCACGAAGTTATTATCAACTACAAAAGCGCCTCTATCAAGGTCTCTGAAATACAGAAGCGCCTCTAATCATTGATAAATTGCAAAACCGCCTCTATCAAATTTTTGAATTTTAATAAACAATACTATGTTGTATGTGTTGTATAATATTGATAATTTTTACTTTTAAACAAAAAAGATTAGTTAATTTATAAATTTTGATGGTGCCCTAAGCATCTATATTAGACAGTATCAAGTTTCCATCTTTATCTCAAAACGAAAAAAAGTGGATAGATCCGCTTTTGCATCTAGACCCCTCCGTTATAGTTCGAAGAAAAATAAGTTACCGACTTTAAGAATATTACCGACAATGTAAGTACACCATTGTTTCTTAGAAATACATTTTTATGTTTTGTTAATTTTTATACCTTTGTTTGGTTTGATGTCGATTTTATTGAAAAATAATTTAAATGGAAATTAAAATAACTTCCTAACACTGCTGTTTTAATTTCATAAATTTCTAATTATAAAATTGCAAAATATGTGACATCACACTAGGTAGGGGGGGGGGGGGGATGTCTCACAAATGTGACCAGCTGTGACACGGACGGGGGAGGGGTAAAAAAATCATGAAATTCGTGTGACGTAATTTATGGATGGCCCCTAATTAAAAGGAACTTGGTAAAGTTTCTTAGACATAGGTAGTTAATCATAATGCTTCTGTATTTATGTTGGATTATTCTTTTGTGGAAATCTGTATTATTTGTAACTTTGCTAAATTTAATGTATAAATAATTTTAAAAGCTACTTTGGTATTTCCGGCCACTACTAACGCCGACAGGCTACCGCCGCGCCGTCTATCGGAAATAATAGTAAACTTATAACATTTGAATCTTTGTTACAAGTCGCCGTTTATATATGTATTTACTAGCTGACCCGTGCAACTTCGTCTGCATCATGTAAGAAAGAGATAGTAAGAGGTAGAGAGAGAAAGGGTTAGAGAGAGTGGGTCGTAGGCACTGTATTATTAGGTGCCGTCCACCTCCCACATTATTCTGCAAAATAAAAATGCGCTCGCGATACTTGATCATTATTTTGCTAACGAGTTATTTTAAAACTGTGATATCTCCTAAGATATACATTTAAATCAATTACCTACTGTAAACGGCAATTTTGTTCAAACTGAAATACTTGTGATGAATATTGTATTTATTTCGATAAGGATTAATACCATTTATATAAAAACACCTTCGCAAATAATTTATTATTTTAGAACAAATTTTATTACCATAAAAAAGGTTATAATGAGTAAACTAAAAAGATAGCCATATGCTATCGCGGACTTTTTTAGAACTTTTTAAGAGAAGCAATTCCATCACACACGATTGTTGCGTAACTTTAACCATTTACGCAGCGAACGCAATGGAAGCTCTCAAAAGAAATAAAATTTGTCCGTTATTTCCAACATTTTTCATTGATGCTCCGCGCCTATTGCTCATAGCGTGATGTTATATAGCCTATAGCCTTCCTCGATAAATGGGCTATCCAACACTGAAACATTTTTTCCAATCGAACCAGCAGTTCCCGAGATTAGCGTTTTCAACCAAACAAACAAACTCTTCATTTTTATAATAATAGGTCGGGGAAAAAGTTTCTTCGTATTTTTATATGAAAACTTAAGACATTTTTTTTCAAAGTTTATTTAAGTACATTTACTTACAGTATATATGTGTCGTTTTGTTCGATGACTTTCTGTCATTTTGTAGGTAGAGACATGATCCCGTTGCTGTAGAAACTTTGGGACTTGTGATCAACAAAATGCGACAAATAGTTTAGGCAGTCCTCTCTTGATGTTAACCTTACAGAACCTAAAGAGTTCTGAACACACCGAAATAGGTGAAAATCTGAAGGTGCAAGGTCAGGGCTATATGGTGGATGCACTAACACCTCCCAGCCAAACTCCCTTTAATTTTTGCTGAGTGGCTAAAAATGTGTGTAGTCTAGCGCTATTGTGATGAAAGACCACACCCTTCTTGTTGATCAATTCCGGCCGCTTTCTCTCAACTGCTTCCTTTAATCTCATCAGTTGTTGGTAGTAGAGTCCGAATCGATGGTTTTGTCGGGCGGTAAAAGCTCATAATGAACAATGCCCTTCCAGTTCCACCATACACACAGCATCACCTTATTTCGAGTTAGCCCATGTTTTGCCACAGTCTGTGAACCTGGCCGACCTTAGACCACGACTTTTTTCAGACGTTCTTGTCGTACGTGATACACTTTTCATCGTCAGTTATCAATCTCTTCAAAAACGGCTCGCTTTCATTACATCTCAATAATGCATCGCAAATGAGTACACGGTTCATTAGGTTTCTTCAGGGAGCTCCCTCGTGTGGCTTCCAAATATCGAGTTTTTTTGTATAGCCAGCTTTCTTCAAATGGGTTAAAACTGTTTTGTGGTTAATTTCCAGTTCTTCAGCTACATCGTAACTATTGTTATGCCGAACTTGCTCCACTTTTAAAAAAATGGCGTCCATTTTATTCGTAACAGGGCGACCAGAGCGTGGTGCATCTTTAACGTCAAAATTTCCAGACTGAAAACGTTTGAACCAACTTTGTGCTACTTTTACTGACTGCATTAGGGCCATAAACATCACAAATTTTTTTCGCTGATTGAGTTGCATTTTTGCCTTTTTTGTAATAATATTTAAAAATGTATCGAATTTCTTTATTACATTCACTCATTTTTACAGAAAAAAAAAACAAATGAAAAATAGCGGGAAACAACTTTTTTATTTTCTATTAAATGTTACGAAAACCAGCCAGATACAAATAGTACAGCCAAAGAAATTTTATAACAAGTTTATACATACGATAAGCTGAAACACTTTTTCCCCGACATACCTAATATTAGTATAAATTATTGTGGAAATGGTCTAAATACATAAGATAGATATTTATCAACTGTAAAATTAAAAAGTTGAATTAATGGCATTATTCGGAAGCAAAGTTAATTACTCTATGCAATAAATAAAAGTTAATTTGAATCCTGCTTTTAGCGGACTACAAAAGAATAATATTTCATAATCCTAATTAGCGTTAAATAACTTATTTGGCGCTATGTATTATAAAATTCGTTCATTTAAAAATGTTTATTTAGAGTTTAAAGATATATTTGAGGAATTACTTTGTATTAATTTCACATAATTGTTATAAACATAGTTTAGAAGTGTTACGGTGAAGCTGTAAAATACGTCTGTGGTCTGAGGCTCAGGCCCTTATGGTTAGCAGTATAGTTATAAAAAAAGAAGTATATACCTTTCGGATATAAAATTTGGTGATTTGGAAATAATTGTGCAATTCCGTTTTGCAGTTCCGTTGTTCAGTTATGTATAGAGATTGAGAGAAAAATTAAACCAGAGTAATAACAAAGTGGTTGTGTTTTAGTGAAAATTAATCCTGTTGGCGAAAACCCTGGCTTGGCTCCGACATACACATAGTGCTACTAAACCCATCACAGTGACTTTCTTTAAGTTTGTCTCTTTCTGGGATAAATTGGTGTATATATAGTAACCAAGCGGGGTGGTAAGAATCGTGATCACTATACACATAGTATAAATCACATAAGAACTAGAACGTCGCGGCAAGCCAGTCAACGATTAAAGTAGCGTAGTTTGTTCACATCATTCTGGTACCGGGATTTTTAATGTAAGTTTAATGTAAACACAAACAGCCGGCAACCGATCGATAGTAAAATGTCCCTTATCTTGTAATCCATTATCGATATTACCTATTTAGTCACAAACACGACTGCTCGGATGAACTCTACAGATAATGTAACCTCATGCAATATTATTTTCTTTTGCACCATAATTACAATAATGAGCTAAGACGTATCACCCGTTGTGTCAGTCTCTTCGAAAACAGTGACGAAAGTTTTGTCCAAACTGTGTTTCATTAGGTATAGGTACATCAGTTTTCAACAAACGTAATATTATTTCAATTCAAAGAAAGAAAAACTGATTTACCGCAAAAATGGTTAATTACTTGATATACGTAAAAGAGTTTTCGTACTCAACGGATGGAATCTTAGAGCATTGTCACAACAACGGCTTGAAGAACTCGTGAACAGTTCAAAAAGGATGTAGAAACAAATCAAAGAACTATTGATTTCGTACATTGGGAATTAGCTACCTGCATCAAGAAATTTCTACTAGTGTTTGAAGTTTGCTGGTCGGAATTAGACGAAAGACTGTCTTAGGTTCCTTGCAGGTTATGATTTCTATTTTCATATCTTACTGAAAATATCAAGATTAAGCTAAGACTCGACATTGAAAATGTAATTGTATCGACTGTTTTAAACAACATAACATACCATCACGCCGTATATTACCCGAAAGGTTAGGCGGAGGTGTACTAATGTACACCCACAGTTCGCCGAGTATGTTTTTAGGTCCCATGTAATAGGGAGCGAGCCTATTGTCATTAATCGGGCACAAAACCAAACTCCGAGCTGCTACTGAGAATTTAATAGGAAAACCCAATTACACTTTGCTCAACCTGGGCATCGAACCCAAGACCTCGATCATAGCAGTCGCGCTTACGACCACTAGGCTAACGAGGTAGTTCTTCTTTCAAAGCTGATAGCATTGTCTATTCGTCACAGTTTTGAAAGTTACCGAAATAGAGCGAGGTGTCTATCACGAAGCACAACTATTCATGATAAGTACAAAAATAACATAAAGCCAACTATTGAAATTATAATAAATGGTCTTAATTGATTATATTTTCCAGTTCCAACGACGTCAAATAAACTTTAAAAAATGATTAACCGAAATAAATATCAAGGAAAACTATAAATGTGTTTAATTTTGGTTTTGGTGATGAATAACTTGCTAGATATTGTGCAATAAACAATGTTTACGCAAAGTTTGATATGACTAAGAAAGTAACGTGATATAAAAACAGTTGTTGAACACAGAGGAATGTAGTTATAACGATTTTTTTTTATTTAATTCAAAGGTAAATAAAAAATAATCAACTGAAAAATATGTATACTTTTTAATTATAATTTGCCTACATAGACAGAAAACCAAAATTAAAAAAAAAATGGTTTTTATAAACTTGCCGTTTACTTTCAAATGATGTAGAAATCCTCTCAATTTTTTTGATATGTTGCAACCTAATGTTTAAATATTTTTCTGCAATATACATATTTAACCAATTTCGACGAAATTTTGTACACGGGAAATTGATATAAATGTCATTCCTCATATGATAGGATATACAGAATATCAATAATATCAATAAACATAAAATTACAGTATGAAAATAATTACTGCTTAACAAACGCGTGCGAAGTCGCGAGGCACCACTAGTCTTACATAAACCAGTGGTATGCTTTACGTTTATGGCCTTTTAACACACTATTTAGTATTTACGGCATAGGTGCAATCGTTTATGTAATAATATTTGCACCAAAAAAAGTGTTTTGGTAAATTGTCACAAAATTTAATCCTACTAATAATAATAATATAATAAATGTGAAAGTGTGTTTGTTTGGATGTTTGTTACTCAATCACGCTAAAACGGCTGAACAGATCTCAATGAAATTTGGCACACAGTCTATGACATGGAATAACATATAGGGGTACTTTTTATCCCGGTAAAAGTCATAATTTAACCAGTGTTATCCTACAAATATAATAAATGGATAGTTTCTGTTTGTTACTGAATCACGCAAAAACGGCGAATTTTTTTGGTTTGTCGTGTTCCGATATCAGTCTGTGTATATCCAATAATACGCAGACGAAGTCGCGTGTACCAGCTAGTTACCAATATTTTATAACATACTCCATGCAAATTCCTAGAAACATTTGCTATAGTGGGCAGGTAGTTCTTCTTGAACGTTTGGTGACTCGAACAAACACTAAATAATAATAAAAATATTTGGAGGTAAAATATAAAAGTCGCCTAACGCCTTATTGCACTAAAACTATGTTCTATACGTTGTGGGTAGCGGTAGATTTAACACATTTGTTTTCAGACTGCCCTCGAGCGCCGACACGTCACAAACATGTTTTGACTACAAACAATGCCATTAAGCGGAAGTTGTGTTACTGTGATCATAGATGACCCTTTTACTCCGACATATACAATACATTCCAATTAAGTTTTTGTATAGTAGAGAAAATTCAATTATTTGTAATCAAATCATCAGTAGTTATTCAAAAAGTGTAGAGAAGAGTCCGCGATGGGATTATGTCTATTTTCTAAGGCTTACTTACAGTATCCATTTTTATCTTCAACATAATAATTAAAAGTTTACGTTATTTGCAAAGCTATCTTCTCCAATTCAGTATTAATCTTTATCCAAATAAGTTTGTCATTTAACTTGGGCATTTAATGTAGATGAAGACTGTCAGCAAAAAGCAGAATTAAACTGGAAAACAAAGGAAAGGAGATAAAAATAGAAAAGGGAGTCGGACAAGGGGACCCATTATCACCCAAATTGTTTATAGCTGTGTTGGAGGGAATATTTAGAGAAATCGACGGGAAAAGCAAGGGCCTCAAGATACAAGACCAATATATAAGCCACCTCAGATTTGCTGACGACATTGTCATTTTCGCGGAGTCAGCTAGAGGGTTAGAGGAAATGATACAAACTCTGGACAATAATAGCAAAAAAGTAGGTTTACACATGAATCTAAACAAAACTAAAGTAATGACAAACCATGTAAAAAAAAGAAATATGTATATCGGGAGACCAAATTCAATATGTAAATGAATATATCTATGTAGGAAAACAAATGTAGTTTGATTAAAAAAATAATGAAATCGAAATAGATAGAAGGATTAACTGAACTTGAAAGAAATTTTGGACACTAAAAGAATTCCTGAAAGGACACTACCACATAAAGCATATAAAAATAATAATGGACACTTGCATCCTGCCAAGTTTAACATACGGAAGTCAAACATGGACATACACCAATAAAATAAGAAATAAAATTGCTTCATGTCAACATACCATGGAAAGGAGTATACTAAAATTAAGAAAAATACATAAAACCAGAAACGTAGAGATAAGGAAAAGAACTAAACTTACTGATGCTCTTCAACATGCTTTAAGTCTAAAATGGAAATGGGCAGGACACATTTCAAGGTACAAAGAAAAGAGATGGACGCTAGAAGTAACAAGATGGCCAGGACCTGCAGGCAAGAGGAGCAAAGGTAGACCACGGAAACAGTGGGCTGATGATATTATTGAAATAGCTGGGTCAAACTGGATGAGTATTGCCCAGAATAAAGATAAATGGCCTGGGTTAGAGGAGGCTTTTACCCAAAAGGGATCCGTATCACTAACACACTAACAATAAATTTATACATTAAGAATAAAAGTTTTTATATAACTAATAATACTAACACTAATTTTTATTCGTAAATTTGTCTATTAGGTATGGAATAAAGAAAGCTTTATTATTATTATATTATTAAGACTGTCCTGTACAGTTTTCCATTTAAATTTTAAATGAATACTATAAAATATCTTTTAATCCGTGGTATCCCACGGATTCAAAATTATTTGAGACCAAAGAAATCGTACCTAAAAAAATGTATGATAAATTTCGTGACGCGAGCTAAGAGCACTATTCGTAACTATGAAGTTGTAGTGTATTATTGTGTAAGTGGGTACATAGAAATAAATAAACAGTTATATGGGATGACGTGTACATAGTTTAGTATATAATTAATGTCAGAAAGTGCATGCGTGTTTCAATTATGTGGTTTCGCTTCCTTTTATCGCTCGTTGTTATCGCTTTGTAATTCAAAACTGAACTGCCTTAGCGCCGCGCCTGATCCGCTTAAATACCCACACTAAACAATCGCAGAAAAATCGTGAATCATCGCTAACTTTCTCGATGTTTAGTTGCTATAGCTACTCGATGGCGTAATCAAGGCGATAAGCCCAATACATGTGTGTGTAAACTGCGATGCTTACACAAACATCCTTCGCGGTTGTTTACGACGTGAACATTATTTCGCAGTTTGTAGTTGCATCGAGATATTTCGGGAACAGGATTTTTCTGTCTTTTTAATCGAGTTGTAACAGGTCGTAACAATACCATCACGCCTGTACCCCCAAAATGTTATGCCCACAGTTCACCGGGTATGTTTTAGGTTCCATGTAGTAGGTGGCGAGCCTATTGTCATTAATAGGGCACAAAGCCAAACTCCAAGCTGCTATTGAGAATTTCATAGAAAAACCCAATAGCACTTTGTTCGACCTGAGAACCGGACCTAGGACCTCGAGGATAGCAGTTGCGTTTAGGATCTATAAGCTAATGAGGCAGTTATGAACTGTTAATATTAAAGCGATTTAAATCAGGCTTTTTTAAACATAAAATACACCACCATGTAAATTGTACCCGTGCGGAGCTAGAGCGGGTCGCTAGTACCTATATTTAGAGTTGTGTACCATACACACAATTACTTATTTACCACTGAATACTTACTTTTCTTCCATAATTAATCGAGTTAAAAACGTAGTCGTCCAAAATATCTTATTGAATGATACTATTATCCGAGAAAGAAATGATAATTTTTTTCGTCTATAACTTTAAACATGTCATGCATCAAAATATTTCAGGTTTCATTGTACTATTTTCATTTCTTTATTTTCTAGATGACAGTTCTAATTTGATAGTTGTAGTGTTGTGACCAAATAAGTAATAACCATCGAGTGACAGTGATAATACATCATATTTTGATTAAAATAAATAAATAATGATTACCCGTCGTTATAATTATTTCGCTTTATTGTCGAGTACCTACCTATACCTACTTATTTTACAACAGTTTCGAAAATTTTGAAGAAGTTGGCATTATCAATCAAGAATTAATACGTGTAACATCTTGTAATGAAATATAATATTAGTTAATAAATTAGTACAAAAGTATCCGGCAGTAATTTAGTTTCTCATATTTTGTAAAAATATCGGGTCTGTTATCATGTTACGTTTATTGATATAGCTCCATTCCTATCAGTTTCTCCGACTCTGGTATAACTTTGTACAATATGTAGGTATAGGTAGGTACTCGACAATTAAATGAAATAATTATAACGACAGGTAATCTTTATTTATTTATTTTAATCAAAATCTGATGAATTGTCATTGACATCGACATATGCGATCGATATCATTACTTATTTGGTCACAACACTACAACTATCAAATTGGAACTGTCATCGAGAAAATAAAGAAATGGAAATAGTATAGTGGGTAATTATAATGTACAAACGTGACATGATGTCTTATACTGTACTATAAAAATGATAGGTTTCGCCAAGCTAGCTCAGTCTTATAATTAATATAGTCGGCAGATAGTTGAAACGTTTATTCAACCACCACAATGTATTTATTACACAATCGAAAGTTAGGATAATTATATGAAATAAACAGAAAAAACGACAGTCATTTTATAAGACATCAAACGACGCGCTAGCTAGAACTCTTCTTTTATTCTCTGTCAAATTCAAGAAAAGAACTAACAACCTATGCATATACAACCTACATAGTATAATCATAATACCTAGACGGGAGGCTAGGGCCGGGTTGTCTATTTGTCTACATAGGTAAATATCTTTCATCAACCATAGATTGTTCAAACTTTAAAACATGTGTGTATATGGCACGCATATTAAGTATAAAGCCACTGCATAAATAATAGAAAATTATAAACAAATTTTTGAAATTGTAATTTAGTACGACCGAGTACCGATATGAGTACTTTTCACCAATACCTACTCGGTTAAAAAGTATCGATGCACAAAGAACCTTTTTATTGAAATAAAAGTATCGAGTATTTAGTCGTATCGATTCATCCTTAATTGTGCATAAAATTTTCCATTTTGTATGTATTACTCTACTCTCAGGCTTCCCAACTTAGAGCTTTTAGCCCAAAATTTAGGGCGGAAATATGCAAATGGGCTTTTTAGGGTCCAAAAAAATGTAGGGCTATTATTAGGGGCATAAATTGTATTTTGTGCGTTATTTATTTGACTGACCAAAAGAAGTAAAAAAAAAGGAAAACAACCTTCGTAAAATTTTCCAGGGTTTTATTTTTCATTTTTTATTTTTTCTGACTACACTGTTAGCCTTAGGGGCCCTAAAGCCGCTGTGGCTTTTACAGCTTCACCGGACTTGACATATTTTCCAGCGTCAATGCCTTCAAACCTTTGTAGTAATAAGTGTAGAAGAACTATTGTAATTATTTAAGTAAGTAAGTATTTTAAAAAATTGGCGTCTAACAAGAAGGTGGCTGCTTTGTTAGAACAATCTAAGGAGTTTTTGTGAGAACTCAAAATGCATGCTTTCCTCTTTATATCTATAATCCACTTCACGTATGCACAACAACCAAACTATTATATCACGCAAAATGCCACCAATATTACATAATATACGATCAAAAACCCTAAGTTAAAGAATTAAAAATAAAATACACTTTGTCACAATGTCACTTTAATATAGGTGAAACTAGCAATTAAGTGTATTTTTAAATAAATTTGTTGAAACAATGACTGATCCTATCTACATAAAAAATATACCAAATGAAAGAGCTATATTTACCAATTTATATTAAGTAAAACTGGATTATGTTAAGCCCTATTTAATCTAAAAAATAATTTGCAAAGATCTAAACTGTACATTTAAATCAAAAGTTCTATAGAAACATTATTACAACTTAGTCAAATCCTACACCAGAAGTAAGAGAATTATAAAAATAACATTTTCGCTTGGGGTTTTTTAAAATTAAAATAACTAAAACTAAATGTGTATATTAAGCAATATTTAACATTTTTGAAGCGATTTTTAATATTTTGTCTAAGGGTAGCTCGCGCCAGTAGTTCTGGGTCGTTTCTGTTTTTTAAAACGAAATGATACGCTTTTTTACAGTCAAAGAACCGTTCTTAAAACCGGTTATAAAAAAACGGGTTTTTCTTAAGTTCGAGAACAAACTGTATCTACTGAAAAACCGAACATTTGACGTTTAACCAAAAACCGGTTTTTATTCGTTCCTTCGTTTTCATTTTTCTTTTACAACCAAATTTGTATTGTATATCTTTAGCAATAAGATTCTTTGTAGCTTCTTCGTTACTTCAAATTCAAAGTAGTTTCTTGTAACGGTTTACTGTTCATTCAATTATAGTCCTTATAACAATATCTATAGATCTATTCTATCATAATATAGTCTCGTTCGTTTTGAAACTTGTTTTTGTTAAATAGAGAAACAGTTCGTTTTTTTTTTCATAGAAGAACTGGTTATTAAAACCGTATCTGAACAAAACGCCCAGTACTGAGTGTGCGCCAGTACCAGGCTCTGTCAACTCGCCTATATATTTTAACACGAAAAGCTCGCGCATCTATTTCACTCAACATGGGAAAAATCCATAAGCGTACCCGCTACGTTTCTCTTTCACACAAAGAAATACTCACACAAAGGCATACTCATTGATTTCTTCCGCCATATTGGTCTGTGGCCGCCATTTTCATTGGAATTGTCAAAATTGACAAAACAAATTGAACCGCCATTGTTCGTTGTTCATAATTAACATTAATAAACATTTTATATTTGTTAATTTGTGGAATTGTTAATTTGCTCGAGATGGAGTAAAAACATTTGTTTTAAAGAATATTATCAAGGAGGTAGTATTTGCAATTTTTGAAGCTGGATTCATAGTTAGAGCCACAGTTAGTGATCAAAGCTCTGCCAATGTTGCAGCTAATAATATCGGACTCAAATAGAGAACTTGTACGCAGTGAAGGCTACAATGATAATAATGTTTCCTATAACATTAATAGTAACCGGCTATATCACATCTATGATGTACCTCATTTACTAAAATGTTTTCGCAATAATTTTTAGAAGAAAGATCTTCTCATCGGTAATCGGCGTGCTAAGTGGGAGTACATTGAAATTCTTTATAAAGTAGATGGAAATGGTGGACGAGCAAGAAGCACTAAACTCACCGACAAACATGTTAAACCTACATCATATGATAAAATGAAGGTAAGTAAAATTCTCACTGACCCATCTCAAAAATCAACCTGTATAGGCGTGAAATCATTTATATACACTATGTACCTATGTAAGTAAAATTATTAAAATCCCAGTCGCATGTGAAGTTTATAAAATGACCACTTTGCTTGACAAAAGTGATGTATGATTGCCCATACTAAAGAGATCTCAACATATTTTAGTCATTTTCATCTCCAATACTACTGAATATATATTTACTAGCTGGTACCCGCGACTTCGTCTGTATATTATGGATACTAGCTTTGCCCTGCATTATTTTTTTATTTTATAAATAAAATTACTTTATTGTATATTTCCAGGTCAAACTAGCTGCTCAAGTATTCAGCAGACAAGTGGCTACATCGCTTGAAGTTTATATGAAGTCCCTGCTTTTTCTACAGGAGCATGAATATTCTATTCCGAATGTGGATATTGATAATGATCTTTTCACAGTAGAAATACTTTTATTTATAAATGATTTGTTTGATAGTTTAAATCGTTTTGGTCACTCTGGTTATAAATTGCAACATGCTCTATCTTTAAATTCTGAACACATAGATTTCTGGAATAATGCTGTGAAGAAACTAAATTCAATGCGGTTTGATTCTTCCGTTGAAAGGGAAAGCAAGCCTTTGTCACTGAAGCATTTTATGCATAATATTAAAACTATGAAACATCTGTGGTCTGATTTACACTCTATTGAGGGTGTAAAATTTTTAAGTCTCAGACAACTAAACCAATATCCATTAGAAAAATTTTTTGGTCTAATAAGAGCACATGGTAATTTCAATACCAACCCAGATTGTACTCACTTTGTCTCGGCTTATAAAACTTTATTAATTAATAACATCACTACTGGTAAGTCATTATTTACAAATTGTGCTAATGATGATGACAAAATGTTAGGTACCCTTCAAAATTTAGTAAACCAATAAAAATATGGATCATACATTGATAACTTTCAAACTGACGACACTGAATTCATAGAGAATTTTATTTCCCCTGAGAATGTTCATTGGAACAAAAAATTGATACTACATTGTACAATTGTGAGATGCACAAAGAAACTTTTCTCAAAGCTTTTTGGTTATTTGTTATTTATTAGAATGCAAGTAAAACAATGGTGGCATTAATTTTAACAGACGAATGCATAATATTGATTCCAGATCTAAAGATGTAGAAATGGAAAGTTTAATCCATACTAAAGCTACAAAAGGATTTAGTTACAGATCAGTTAGAAGGCGTAGTACTACATAATCATATTTAACTGTATAGGTACTACTTATTATTATCATAGTTTCTGCAACTAAAATTGTCTTTATTTTAATTCCTCTATTAACTATTATTATGTATAGATATATTATTACTGGATCTAGATACCTATATCTACTATGCCTTTGCAAAATATATCACTGCAATTACTAACAGAATTCCTTCAGTATGCCTCATAGTTAATTCTAACGAATATGCAAATTTTGTTTACATTGTTTTTAAAATATAGTACTACTACTAGTTGTAATATATTATTAATAATTCATTGTTATTATTAGGTAATGTTCTTAGTTATCTAATGTACATAATATAACATTGATTGATTAAATCAGAATCAATTATAAAATAAAATTTAAAAGATGCATGAATATACTCACATGTATTGTTATGATTTTTAAGGTAAATAATAATTATGTAATTCTAGTATGTAATCATGTCATAATCTAGCATATTTTCTTTGTTTCTAATTACTTAATTAGGCATTATGTGTAATATTTACTAATTATTCATACAAATATTTTATGAAGCATGCAAATTTGTCTGGTGTATTTTTTAACAACATTCATGATTCATATTAAGAAAATTATTTTATAAGTATACTTTTAATAACTTTTGTTTTATGTTAATATTTTGTAATGTTTTTATTCTTATGATCTTAATTAATTAATTGTAATATAAATTTGTTTTCCCTGTCTGTAATAATATTGAGAAATACGTTGTGAGCGATTGATTTTTATATTGATGATTAATTCTGTTATTTCTGTAGTTTTTGTCTACATTCATGAGTCATATTAAGAAACTTATTTTATATACTTTTAATAACTATTGTTTTATGGTAATATTTTATTTCTTATGATCATTTAATTGTAATAATGTTCCATTTTGTATTTCCTTTTTTCTGGTTTCACTTTTAGTTCCATGCGCTCCGTCTTTCTTTTATTGAATGGCAACTGTTCGTACTGTTATTACACATTTCAGCCAAAGTCAATGTTAAACAATAAGTATTTACCCAAATGTAATTATCTATCTTGCAATATTCAAACATAGCTTCAACAAGATCGAGGCTCCATTTTTAAAATTTTACAGGGAGTTTTATGTGAACTTAAAATGCATGTTCCCAGTTAGGTATTTATAATCCACTTGTGCAAAATAACCAAACTACATCACGTAAAATGTCGCCAAAATTACACAATATAGAGCCAACATAAGGTATGAATTAAAATAAAACCCACCACAACACTTCAAGATCCTGCCGAAATTCCTAGGTCTGAGGTTTTAAAACAATGCACCGGTCCTAAGCCCGTGAAGTATGAAGGGAAAGTTTTATGGCATGTTAATATTTGTAAATCCCAATAAGAATAAATATTATGTAATCCTTACGTTTCTTTTATTTTAAGATTCAGTTTGATAAATCTGGTAAAGTGGTTGCCGTCGCAAAAATATCGATAAAAACCGGTAATTTGTTTAGTAAAATACCGATTGACACGAAAATACATCACTAGTTTACTTATTTACCGTAAAGTACCGATTTAAATGTATGATTCCATCACTAACGTAATTTGACAAGTACCATATATACAAATATAATGAGGGAAAGAGAGAGGTAGCGGACGGCTCATTAGGCCACTTCAAGAGTAAATGCGATGGAGATATCAATCATGAATGAAATGTATAAATTGGTATCTATAGAAAGTTGTGTATGTGTATCGTCTGTGAATATGTGTAAATCACCTCGCTAACGAAACAAAACGATTGTTCTAAGATGGTCGTCTATCCTCTGGTTATTGGTCTATGGCCAGTACGCTACGGCACCTTGTAACGGGTGGACGTACGCGAATTTTCAAGCAAATTGTTTAAACATCTTGTGTTAAATTATTTTTCTTCAATTAAAAATTGTTGTAATTAAAGTAGTTATTTATAAAATAATAGTTATATATATAGGTATTTTTCATATTTAAGACATTCGTCTAGATCGTCTTCAACTCGCCCGATTGCATCCCCTGCTAAGTGCTGCAAGCAAAATGTCCACGAGACACAAGCTTACGCTCTACAAGATGTGTACCGACCGATCATGACATATAGCTGCGTTGCGTTCGCACATATGTCAAGATATAACTGGGAACGCTTCCAAGCCATCCAGAATAAGTTTCTTCACCGCCTTACCGGTGCCCCCTGGTTTGTTCGTATGGAGGATCTCCATAGAGATATGGACCTTCCTTCGATACATGCATATGCCAAACACCTTTCTCGCTCGTATTTCGACACCGCGTCGAACCACGCGAATCCCTTAATAAAAGCGGCAGCTTCGTATGTGCCCGACCCCAACGCCTGCCGGAGAAAACGCCGGCCGCGCAATATATTCACTGACCCGCCCGACCAAACCGAAAAAGCTAACGCGTTCTACGCCGCCACCGTCTCTCCAAACAGAGCGTGCCACCGCCCACGCCCGCGTAACCACCGTTCTCTCCGCAGAGGACGGGCGGTCAACTTCGCTCCCGCACACCCGTCACGTCCACCCTCCCTAGCGGCAACCCAAGCCTAGGTCCGTTCCTCGGTGTGAAACCCTTGGGTCAGGCAGCCGCCCGCGCGATACAAAGTGACACTATACGTGCAACACTTAGTTACCCACACATAACATTACACACGTATGAACACACACACGTGCACACCACACAGGTACATAGGTGCTGTAAGGGACCTTTTTTTTTCTTTTTTTGCGCTAGTTAGACTAATGCGCTAGTTAGTGTAGAAAACCCATTCCGATTATCAAATACACATACGCATGGTCCACTCCTTCCTCCCAGGAGGAGGGGAACGTGCATATGAGTATATATTAGTTAGCTCGAATTCTCATAGGATTAGGGAATTAGTTAGATCGCGACTTTTTCGCATTCGCGACGACCGCCCGAGCCGAGGTTCGGCCACTCTGGCACCCTCGTGCGGTTCGTCACAAACTTTCGCGGCTGAGTGCCCTAAGCGTGAATAAACCCTAAATCATGCAGCAGTTGCAGGAACAATTGCAATAGGCTGTGGACATTCTCAGTTAGTTGAGTTGGCATCTGCAATAAATCTGCCAATTATAACAGATGCCATTTTTCTAAATAAGCAGGAATATTTAGCAATCAAATGGGAATCTGAAGCTTATAATTGTATGACGAAGGCTGGCAAGGAAGAGAAAATGTTGGCTATATCCGAAGGAAGGATATCCAAAGATTGTATACCGCATATTGATGTGGTGGTAGATGGATGCTGGAGCAAATGTTCTTATAAAAAAAAATATTCAGCTTTGTCTGGCGCAGCAGCCATTATTGAAAAAAAAAAACAAGATTTTGTACCTTGGAATAAGAAATAAATATTGCAGTATTTGTACACAGGCGGAGAAAAAACAGATATGTACTTTCAGAACAACATTATTTTCGTAACTACATATATCTAACTATAATCATATAAAAAAAAGATTCAAATATTGCAATTTGTAAATCATATTTTAATAGTGTATACAAAAACCACCAAATAATAAAAAGCCTTTGCCTACTCTTATGTCATTTATATTAAACTAGCTGAGCCGCTCAACTTCATCTCCGTTACATAAGAGAGAGAGAAAGAGTGGGTCGTAGGCAGAAACAACACAGAATAATATCTATACATATAATAAAATTGAAGTGTCTGTTTGTAATGTCAAAACAACAGTTTTTTACTAAATTCGTATGGCTTACGCTGAGTAAACCATAAGAGATATAGCAAATTAATGTAGTACATAATTACCTACAAAAAAAGTCAAGGAGAGTATACGTCTATCTTCTAAGGAACACTCACAATAAGCATTTTTGTTTTTAGAAATGCCGGGAGTGGGGGAACAAGATTCGCACGGGCTTTTACGGGCTACGTAAGCGAAGCCGCGGGCACAGATAGTAATACAAATATAATACAATTATAGGTGCCGCCCGACTCCCACATCATTCCACTAAAATGCACGCGCGGTACTTGATTATTATTTTGCTGCGGAGTTATTTTAAAACTGTGATATCCTAAAATATTAATTGAAATCAATTGATGTAAAAAGCAATTTTGTCCAAAATTAAATACTCTGATGAATAACGTATTTATTTCGATAAGGATTAATACCATGTTTATAAAAATATCTTCGCAAATTATGCATTATTTTATAACAAATTTATAAAAAAAGGGTATATTGAATAAATCTTAAAAGATAGATATATGCTACTGCGGACTTTTTTAGAGCTATGTGAATTTTCCCCGTTTTTGCAACATTTTTCATTTATGCTCTGCTCCCATTTGTCGTATCATGATGTTATATAGCCTTTAGTCTTCCTCGATAAATGTGCTATCCAACACTAAAATAATTTTTCCATTCGACCTGGTAGTTCCTGAGATTAGCACGATCAACCAAACAAACAAACAAACTCATCAGCTTTATAATATTAGTATAGATTTTTCTTATACTACTCAAATATCAAAAGCACTATTGACTAGTGTTATAATTATAATACACATATCTAAATGTATACACATACATCATTTATGCCCTGATACATCATAATGTACTTACCTATTTATATATTTTATTATTATAAGAAAAAAAATTAATTAAAAAAATTAAATGAAAAAAATCCTATTACTTATAATCGCTCAAATCATAATCACTTGTTTCAATAAATTAATTTCGACAGTTGTTATTCACTAAAGTTTAATTCTAGAGAGTTTCGTAGACATGTTGATGTTAGGCATAATATTACATTTTTGCGGATCAACATTCATTCTATGACGGTTTTAGCGTCGGTTGTAAATAGTACGTAATTTAAACGCTAGGCGACGCTGCTTCAAATATTTTATGGATTGCTCAAGGTCATCCAAGCCTATTAGACCCTTAAGATCCCTCTAAAAACCTTACTCGATGTTATTGGACGTGTAAGTGCACAGATAATAATGATTCTCCTTCCCTCTATCGATTTCCCTTCATGCTTTTTTATGCATAAGACTAATACAATTTTTTACAATAGACAAAAATTGTGGCCATTTAAAAATCGTGATTGAAATAATGATTATAAATTAAGGGCTCGCTAACAACTTCTCTAACAAATCTACCTTATCTAACAAAATATATATGTATTTAGGTACAATTTTTACTTTTTTATTTTGCTTAATCTTTTAAATCGCTCAAACAAAACAACACGACACGCAGTGACGCCACCTGCACGCCCATGTATCACAAAAAAAAAACAATTCTACGTGACATGAATATCATGAAGTAATCACGACCTTATGTTTATCGCCACAAAGTTTAACAATATAACCTTTCATAGGCCATACTGTAATGAACGGCTTTCGTAGAAATACACTAGTAACCAAAAATATCTGTCCATTATATTTTAATCTTCCAAAATCCAAACCTTATTTATTACAGTTATGCTTTAGGATTATAGAAATTGGGTTGTCTTTAGCTTATATTAATATTAGTAAAATTTTACTGGTTATTGAACCGCTAGCCGATATTTGCTCCTGCTTTGTTATAAACGTAAGGAATCGCTTAGAAAGTGATAGAAGGCATAATTATTTTGGTTATATTGGATATTATTGTTCGTTTGGTTACCAACATAGCGAAACGAGAAACACTGAAAAAACCAGCTATTGTGATAATGCAAGTTGGTTGACAGCGTCGCGTAATTTTCAGTTGTTAGTACTTAGATAACTTATAGCCGTTGTTAGCTATATCAATACCGATACGGTACGTTAGAGGCATGTCAACCGTTTTCAGTTACGTTTTGCTATAGCGAACACATGCTTAGTGGTAGTGGCAGTTGGTTAGAGGTGTTATATTAGGCTGATATTTTAGTATTACTAATATGGAATATATTAGTTAACGCGTATTAGGTTCCCGTACCTATTATTTGGTATTAGTCAAATATTAGTCACCGATTTAATATTCGCTATTCGCTACCTACTTGAATCTAATACTGATATTATGTGAATCTATTCTCAGTATTTTCTATACTTATAGAATGCTTGTATGAAATAAAAGATTGTTGTGAATATTTATTAATATTATCCGTATGCTTATTATATAACATAAATGAAAAAGTGGTCTAATTTTCTTTCGTATTAATAAACCGTCTGACTTTTTTATAGGTATTTTTAATGTATACAATTATTTAGTACGTTAATTTGGTGTATCTCTTTAGTTTACTCAGCGTAAGCCATTTTATGCGCCCAAATTGATTCGCCATGACCAGTTGTTGATTTTATTAATGCGGAACCCTAATTCTTTTTCTAAAATAAAGGTAGCCTAAGTTACTTCCTATAAAATCATCTATCTACCAGTGAAATTCCTGTCGAAATCAGTCCAACCGTTTCGGAGATTACCCAGAACAAACAGACAGACAACAATTTTAAAAATGGGTTTTTTATTATAAGTATCGTATATACTTTCATATGCATTTAGTAAAAAAAAAACTGTTATATTGACATTACAAACAGATACGTCAATTCTATTAATTATAGATTACGGACTGTCGTTACGATCAAAATCTTTGTTATATTAAAATATATTATGTTAAAAAATATCACCATGTCATGTACTACAATTATAGATTTTTATATACATATGTCAATTAAAACGTCAATCGATTGATTTTTTAGTTGATTCTAAATATAAAATAATAAATATTTACATTTCAAATTCTCCAAAATATATATATACGATAACATGTATGTAATCGCAGCTAGTTACAAGGAACTGAAGAAATCGCTAATATAATACGAAATACTAATAGATACCTAATACAAAAATTACAAACTAATCTGTGAACCTAACTAATATCCGTATTAGCTAATACGCTGATATTCGTTAAAAACTGTGACTATTATAGTGATTCTTTAATACGAAATACCAATAGACTCCTAATACAAATATTACAAACTAATCTGTGAACCTAACTAATATCCGTATTAGCCAATACGCTGATATTCGTTAAAACGGTGACTAATATAGTGATTCTGTTCTCATTGCTTGCTTACTGTGTTACCAACGCTGCAGTTTTCATACGAAGCCCGACGTGTATAATGATGTCTTTACTATACATACCTAGCTGCGCATATGATAAGCTTGCAGCCAGCGGTCGTTTCTATACGAAGTTTCAAATCATGTAGTTATCTCGCTTACTCACAAGATGCGCTCTCCTTTAACGGACAAAGAGAGAGGTACTTGCGGTGACTCGCCGCGCGGATCATGAATCGTGTGCCTATTATTAGACTAATATTTGGTAAACTATTATTCTGTATTTGTGGATCATAATATATTAGTCCGTGGCGCGTATTATAATCCCTGTAACTAATACGAATATATTAGTTACACCTCTACAGTTGGTGGCAGTGATAAAATCCAACATGTCGTTTATGACATGTTGTGTTGTTGGATGCTTGGTTAAAATGGGACAAGGCAAGTTTTTTTTAAATAGTACTACGAAATTGCCTTCTTAAGGCTAAGGCCTAAAGCTAATAAAATATTTTTGATTTTAATACTCAGCTGGCTTTTTATAAAACAACCGGTACCTACTATCGGATTTACAAACTGAACTATACTCGGGATGATAAATAGAAAATCATCAATGCTATCAACGCTAAGTTGTTAATTAGTATTGATCTTCGATAAAATATAAATATCGATATTTTGATGCTATCCAGTGGGTTCTGTTTTGGGTGCAACATCTACAGTGAAAGTTTTTTAGAAGACTTAGTTTTTATAATATTGCTGGCCATTGGATGACCATAGGTTTTGTATAATGATAAATTGAAACATCTTTTACAAATTTTTCTAAAATAAAAAGAGCAAAATAGATAACACAAATAAATTTGATAACCTGGGTGGTCCCACACATGTTTTTAATATTCTGCTAGGTGCAGAGTCAGTGTTATTTCTGTTATTTGCTACTGCAACTACATTGCTATCTGACCTTTTGAACAAAATATTTGTAACCTTATTTGATAAAAATATTTATTTTTCTAATAGGTATCCCACTCCATCGCTTTCCCAACGGAGACAATGACAACGAGAGATTTGAATCCTGGATTAAGAACATTGGAGGAGAAACTGCTATGTTAGAACGTGACTATGTTTTACAAAACCGAAGAGTTTGCCACAGACATTTCGATCAGATGTACTATCAGGCAAAAAATAGGATATCTAAAATAGCTGTACCATCACTACATTTAGCAAGTAAGTTGTTCAGGTAATTTTATGTTGTATAATAATAAAAGCCTGTAAAAGTATGACTTTGTGAAGGTTGCTGGAAGCTATTGGATGCACATAGCACAGAACCAGTTATTGTGGGTTATATTTGTGAGAGACCTACATCCAGTAGTTGTAGTCTTTTAGTTGTAATGATGATGATGATGCCTGTAAGTGTCCTACAGCTGGGCAAAGAGGTCTCTTCCCGAAGGAAGGTAAGGACTTAAGCAACTCACCAGTCATACTCAGTTCTTGGTAATTTCAAAAACTGAGAAACCCTTAATTATTTTTCCCATATATAGTTGTACTACAAGTTTCATAAACTGTCAATGGATAGTGTTACCAATTTCAATTAATAAATGTATAAGAATTATTCTAAAAATACATAGGTAAAACCTAGGTTTTGATCTTGCAGATATAGAATCAATACTCATTTCCATACATAATTACCCTATTCTTCTCCCACAAGAGAGAGCTGGTTAAAATTGTTTAGAACAGAACAAAATCGCCACAGAGTTTAGTGATGATAATTTTTTAAAGTAAATATTTTGTAGTGACAATAAAATAAGTGTAATCACTTTAACATAAAAAGGGTGCAGTGTTTTATAATTAGCTGTAGCAGTGACAGCAAGCTGAATACATATCATATACACGGATTAAAGTTTCACATGTAAGTATCAGTGTTTCAATATAAATAATATATCTGTGCATTTAATTGTTATTCATAATTACAAGCCTTCTTTCCAGGCACAGGTTCTGTGGGATGGATTCTCAAAATACCTCTTCGATGCTCTGGACAGGTTGCAGAGATGGGCTGTCCGCATAGTTAATTATCCATACATTATCAAATATATTGAGTAGCTACAGCTTTGCAGGAACATCACCTCGCTAAGTGTGTTGTACAGTCTGTAAGCTGTTCAATCTATTTCCCTCCTCTCCTTTTCACAACAGAACCAGGTTCCAGGAACCAGGAACCAGAACCAGCCGGGGTCTCTTTTCTAAAAATGTAGTACCGTGGATCTGTGGAACCATCTCTTGGCCAGTGTTTTTTGTCCTTCTTACTACATTGGGTTCTTTAAGCTTAATATGCAAAAATATTTATGCAGGCCAGCATGATAGCGGCGACGACCGATGGATATCGATCTCCCGGTGGCTGCCACTGTGTTTGGATTGTTTTATGCTTACGATCAGGGAAGGTACCGTCAATTTGCGTAGCTACTATAAAAACGATTATATGGGTAGATCAATTCCTTTTGGACGAAAGTGTGTGCACTTGGGTGAGCGATTTTTATCTGATTTTTTCCTCAAAAGTACATAAGAATGGGACATGATCCTGATAGTTTGAGGTGATCAAACGTGGCCACTGGAAAATTGTTTGTAATTTAAAAACTAATTTTTTTTATTAATAAAAAAAATAGTATCTCAGATTCTATATGACTCAGAGATTCCGTTCCAATGGCATTCTTATTTGTAAATTTTCTACTTTCAAGAATTCAGCTAAAATTGGCATGCTATCATAATTACACTTTACCAAGATTTTTACTATTAAATAGGCATGGCGGTGATGATACAATAATTCTTAATGTATATTTATGTATATTAATGAATCTGTAGTCATGTCTGTACATGTAATATTTTTTTCAAATTTCCGGATAGACATGCTGTAGTAGCGGCACGCTATGATGATCGTTTTAACGTTTGTCCGCTTAAGAAGTTTCGTAATTAATAACTACGTTTGAAGGAGCAAATTTCTGTTCTTTATTGTCAACTAGCTGTGTCCCGCTCCCGGCTATTTTAAAGACAAAACCATTTAAGCGCCCGGATTGGTTTACCATGTCAGTTTTTTGTTATTTTTGTGGAACCCTAATGTTTTTTTTAAATAAAAGTAGCCTAAGTTACTCCCTATGACATTAGCTATCTATAAGTGAAAGTCCCGTCAAAATCGGTCCAACCGTTTCGGAGATTACACAGAACAAACAGACAGACACAACAATTTTAAAACTTGGTGTTTTGTTATAGGTATTGTTTGAGCCAATTATTTCAATTAGTTCATTTTCTTGATTATATGGTTAGAATGAAATCAGACACACCGACTTCTTCTGATCTGTTGTCCTTCCTAATGCCAATTGGCTGACGACGCTGTAGCGTCATATGACGTCACTGTTGGAGAGAGACCGCCGCCACCCTTACCAACATTTAAGATCGGATCGCTCGAGTGGGTGTGACCATTCCGATTACTAAATACACACATACGCATGGTCCACTCCTTCCTCCCAGGAGGAGGGGAACGTGCATATGAGTATATGTTAGTTAGTTCGAATTCTCTTAGGATTAGGGAATTAGATAGATCGCGACCTTTTCGCATTCGCGACGACCACCCGAGCCGAGGTTCGGCCACTCTGGCACCCTCGTGCGGGTCGTCACACACTTTCGCGGCTGAGTGCCCTAAGCGCTCGCTCCCAAGTCCGGTGAAGCTGTAAAAGCCGCAGCGGCTCTGTTTTTGGATAGGGCCCCTAAAGCTAACAGTGTAGTCAGTTCAAATGCATGTGTGCAGCGTTGGGACCTGACGTATATAAGCTCCAGGCTGGATTGGGAGAGGAAGCAGTTTCGGAAGTTCAAGGTTAGTGGATGATATTCCTTCCCATATATTCAATTGGATGTAACAATTGAAATGGTTGTCTGTCGTTCATTGCTCACTGAGCTATATTATCGAAGGCCGCACCAGACTAGGAAGCAGGCAACTTTATTTAAAACCGCCGCTCCATGTGGTATGTGAGGGAATAGTAGGGAAGACCGCATAATTAACTCCTCGCATATACAGGTATCGTATGTACTTTCATATGTATTTAGTAAAAAGCTGTTATTTTGACATTACAAACAGACACTTCAATTTTAGATAACTACAAATTTACCGTTTTCGGATTTTTTCCTTTATCCTTGTGCTACAAGACATTGCTTTGCCTAATTTCATGATTTTAGGTCAACTGGAAGAACCCTATAGGTTTTTTTTCCTTTTGGAAGGCGAACGATCGAGAACGACGTGACTCTTCTTGGCACCATCTGTGAAACTCACTCGCTCGCCTTCGTTCTGTTACAAGTTACAACTCTTTCTTTAAGTCAGTTTCCAATCGCTCTGCGAAGTGCAGATGAGTTCCTTGGAAACAAAGCTTAGTAGTTGCACAGTACCTAATAATAATTTACAATGTGAATAATCAATATTTTTAAATTTGTGCAAGACTTAGTGTAGTGTTTTTTTTTAAATTTATTATTGATGACTGTGACATACCCACAATATATTATATATATCTTATTTATTAACCATAATATACACATAAATATGTAACATACAAAAACTATAACTCACCTGTGTCGACCCATCGACACGAGGCCTCGTGTCGACACCAGTGGAGCGGCGCTACATCGGGTTAAAACTAGATAAAACCACTTGTGCGCCGTCCGAGCATCGCCGCCGCACCACCTACCTCAAGCCTGAAGCCAGTTCCCAGCACCGATCCGCGCCGAATACATGCCGCCTCGCTCCGCCACATGACTAAAAAATATAATTTTAAGAGCAGTGAAGCAGTCTCCAGCTCTCTCTACACTGTGCTTTCTCTTCTCATCGTGGTACGACCCGACGCCTATTTTTTCCTTCACTTGCTGAATGTATGTACTTCTTGGTCTTCCACTTTACTTAATTTTTTCCTTCTAATATCGTTTTTAATAATTAATCAAATACCCCACCAAAATTTCCCTCCTATTCCTAACGATCTCCAGTTATATCCTCCTCTATTTTACCATGTTTAATACCACTTCATTTGTTTTGGATGACTAACAGCTAAATTATCAAATTAACAACAGCATAGGAATCTGTTAGCCAATAACAAGTCATCGCGTTTAAAAACCTGTAGAAGTTTTAACAAATGTGAACAACTATACTACCACAACTGTCATTACTGCTTAAAAGAACAATAACAAACTTTTACACAGCACTCGTTTATTAAAAAAATCAAGACTTAAGCACCTTTTAGCCGAAACCACACTTGAGTGCAAAGGATTTAGGTTATGCTGCCTACACAACTCAATAAAACATTTGCTTGCCCCCACTATAAAAGAGTTTTTTCTAAAAAGCCTTTCGATATGCCTCTAGAAGGAACAGATTCCACCTCAAACATAGAGTCCAACGCGCCGTGACCACTCTCGGGAAGTGGTTTAACGACTGGCGAATAGCCGTTAATCCCTCGAAGAGCGCCGCGATGCTCTTCGACGCAGATTCCTCACGATTGCCGTGGAGGCTCTAACCTCTTGAACCCTACGGTAATCCGATCCCCTTTGTAAGGGAGACCAAATATCTAGGCGTAACCCTAGATAGTAGGCTCTCCTTTAGACCCCACGCCTGTATAGTTCGGAACAGGGCCGCTTGGGTCCTGAGCCGTTTGCATCCTCGGTTATGTTCGGTAAGCAAAATGTCCACGAGACATAAGCTTACGCTCTACAAGATTATGAAGTATAGTTACGCAGCGTTCGCACATATGTCCGAATCGAACTTTAAACGGTTACAAACAATACAGAATAAGTTTCTCTATCGTCTCACCGGGGCCCCTAGGTATATTCGAAGCGAAGATCTCCATAGAGATATGGATCTTTCTTCGAATCATGCCTACATCAGACATCCCTCTCGTTCATATTTCGACACCGCGTCGAATCACGCGAATCCGTTGATTAAAGCAGCTGCTACCTATGTATCGTTCCACAATACCTGCCGGCATAAACGTCGGCCGCGTAACATTTTTACCGACCCGGACGATCGCCTCGATAAAGCAAATAAATATTATTCACCCGTCTCTCCAAACAGAGCGTGTCAGCGCCCACGCCTGCGTAACCACCGTTCTTTTCGCAGAGGACGGGCGGTCAATTTCGCTCCCGCACGCCCCCCATGTCCACCCTCTCCAGCGGTAACCCAAGCCTAGGTCCGTTTTCTCGGCGTGAAGCCCTTGGGTCAGGCAACCGCCCGCGCGATACAAGTAACACTATACGTGCAACACTTTCCTACCCACATATAACATTACACACGTGCACACTACACAGGTACATGGGTTCTGTAAGGGACCTTTTTTTTTCTTTTTTTACGCTAGTTTATGTAGAAAAACTTTCCGATCAATAAATACACATGTTTCCTTCCTTCCTCCCAGGAGGAAGGGAACATGCTTATGAGTATATATTAGAAAGTTCGAATCGTAGGAGTAGGTATTCAGTTAGATCGCGACCTATTTGCATGCGCGACGACCGCCCGAGCCGAGGTCCGGCCACTCTGGCACCCTCGCTCGAGTCGTCCAAACAACTTTCGCGGCTGAGTGCCCTCTGTGCTCGCTCCCAAGTCCGGTGAAGCTGTAAAAGCCGCAGTCGCTTCAGGGACTCTAAGGCTAACAGCGTAGTCAGATCTATAAAAAAAATAAGCCTTTCGCTGTGGTCACAAAACAGTTCGCTTGGTTTATACGCGGCATTAGTTTCTTTTTCACTAGGAACTTTAATTGTGACACCATAATATGAAGAGTACAAGAAATTAGGAAGGACTATCTATGGATTTATGGTGCCTCTATTACTGAAGGTACGTAATTGCTATAGATCACTATTTTCAGATCAGGGGGTTTTTATTACTTAAGGGAGTCAATATGCACAGGGAAATTTTACGGTATAAAAAAGAATTTACGGGTGTAGGGATTGTACTACTTCCTTATTCTTTAAAGGATTATATTCACCTCCTCTTCTACCACCTCTTTAAAAATTTTCTTTATTTGGGGCAGCCCGAGTGGCGGCAAACCCTCCACCCTATAGAAGATCGCAGCCCAATAACCTTGTGTTGTGTTCCTGCGGTGAGTAGGGTTTCCAGAGCTAATTGGAGTAAGGGGTTCAAAGAGAGGTGGGGCACATAAATATTTATTTAAGAGATTTTGTCTCTACTTGGGGCAGTCCGACTGGTGGAATATCTCCATCTTACAGAAGATCACGACTAAATAACCTTGTTTTCTGTTCCCGTGGTGAGTATTACATATTACCATCAGGCAAGCCGTAAGTTCGTTTGATATCTTTTGAAGTATTAAAAAAAAATCTTCGTTATTATTAACAATTGTATTATTCACGTAACATTCAAATGCCAATGTCGAATGTCATCGTTGGTGAAAGTCACTAAATGTATCATAATATGGTGTTCTAATCGACCATCCTGCAAAAATAGACTCCGCAATTTTAACAAGCACACTACAGTATTAGCTCTGATAAAGCACTGGTTTGTCTAAAGAAGTGGTTTGCGAACGGCGATTTTGTACCTATCGTTAGCAGCGCCGGCCCTTGCCATTTCACGATAGAGTGAGATCGTCTTTCGGCGCCCTTTTGGTCGACATAATTTTTTTTTAAGCATGCTGGGGTTGGTACACCTACTCCCCGAAGATTAAAAAGAAATGAAATGAAAATGTTAATATAGGAATTTCTTTACAAAAAATGTAAGTAAACATTTAAAAAATAGACTCATTGATTAGTTTTAAAATTAATAATTGTTATAAATTTATCATTCAGCTACGGAACTTTGCTATCTGTCCGTCCGTTTGTCTGGAACGGGTAAAAATTGAAAAGTTTTAGTTAATATCGGCAGTTTATAGGGTATAGGTAAGGAGAACCATCTTTTATGGGGGACAAGTTTTTTTTTAATAGATGCACGGCAAATTCGGCATCGTTATTTACAATCAATAGACTTTATGGTTATTTTACTAATATTTAAATAGTATTCACCTCAAAAATGTATATTCTTTGATGCTCATTAAAATATTATTTAGTATTGTTTATCTTCAAATCGCAACTTAATATTTAGCTTGTATCGAGAAATAGAGAAATCTATATCAATTTTGTAAAGAGGAAAGATTTGAATTTTTGTTTGTAATATATAAACTCAAAAACTACTAGACCCATTTTAAAAATTCTTTCTGTAATATAAAGCTAGAGTATCAGTGAGTGACATAGTCTATATTATAATTTGAAAAATTAATTTATTCCTCATAAAAATGACGATACTTTTATACAAAATATAAAAAATTGCCTACACGTGTGCGTTGGAGATGTTTGTCGTATAAAAATAACACAGATGAAACCGTGGAGCACAGCTAGTTAACAAATAAAATTTTATTCAAATTCGGGAATATTAAAATAAGTCTTTTAACAAAATGGAATACTGATGCAACAGATGAATATTACAATTATTATAGTAATTTTGACAGTGTGTAAAAACCAAAATACTAATATTATCAATGCGAAAGTAACTCTGTCTGTTTGTCTGTTAAATTTTCACTACTAAACCGCTAAACCAATTTTGATGTATTTTGGTATAGAGATAGAAGATAGAAAGGACATAGGGTACTTTTTGTAGCGAAAATAAATATTGATGGTAGAAAATAGGGGATGAAAGTTTTTAAGAACAAAATAGGAGAACACCAAAGCGCATGCGCGGTAATGTCGGCTACCACGTCAACCGGTTTGTTGATTTATTATGCGCATGTGTAGTTGTTACGTAGCCACCGTAAGAAAAAAATAATTAGTACATTGTGACAACACTGAAACATCATTTGTTCTTTTTGTCAATTCGAGTATAATATGTGGTTGGCGGCCTTGCCGGGCCGTGATTGGCTTCCGCGCACGCGTCCACTCCACCGCGCCGCTCTTCGATTGGTGCGAAAACCGTGGAAAAAAGAACAATTAAAAATCAACAGAAACATACATTACATTCATGTCCGGCGGCTTGACGAACTCCGACCTACTTCTAATAAAAATATAGTCCTCTAATCGTTTGTGTGGTGAAAATCTCTTGTGGACAGTATATACGATTGTGACAATAGAAACCATATGGACAATTCCTCGTATCGAGGTTCCTAGTCGGATCCGACACCTCACCAAGCGGTGGAACGCGCTACACCGACACCAGCGTGAGGCCATCATCGCCAAGTGCAGGTACGTCGCCACATATTCCTCGAAACAGTAGTAATTATGAAATGACATCGTTGGCAATGAATGACAACAGGTTTGTTGATTTATTGACATTGTTGTACTTAATAAGAAATGTTTTGTATTTTTATTCCCCATTTGCTAATCATACGCGGGATGTAAATAACTACTGCGTAATTATAAACGCGTGCGGAGCCGCGGGCACATGGCTAGTATTGAAACAATATCAAGTACCCACCAAAGAAATTAATACTAATGGAAACAAAGTACAGGTAGAAATTTACTCAAATTTGAAACATTTTATCCTTAATGAAATTTTGTTCAAAATGAATTGTTATTTTGATTTAGGGATGTCCTCTTAGAAAATACATCGATGTTATTTCCTGATTTTTACATCGGTTAGGAACATCGATGTTTTGTCAAAATCGAGTATTTTTTCTAACATTGCATCAAAAAGCTGTAGTCAGCCCCCTGACACTCCATAGTACTCCATATAAACAAACCACAAGTTTAAATTATCTATTACTCCTACAATAGAACGTTTCTTGTCCGCACGTCTGTTGTGTGTTAAGGATGTTAAAGGAATCTATGTAGCTAAGAGAATAAAAATCGACATTTCATGCAAACCTTAGTTAATTCAGTTGTTGTTCATTAAAAAAAATACAGAGGTAGTTTCATAGAATGCCGACCATCATACATGGTCTTTAATATAAAACGCGTAAAATAAAACATTTAGATGAATACAGTACACAGTATTCGTAACAACGTTCGGTTGTGTTGGTGTGTGGTGTAATACTATGACGTCACGATAGCGCGCCAAATTACGGGTATTTAAAGTGCCCAAATACGTTTAAAAAATTTAATTTAATTTTTAAACTAAAATAGAAATATATTTTTTGACCGACATATATTTTACGATTATGTAACGTTATAAGGCGTTAATTAAAAATATTTAAACAATCTCGTATTTACCCTATTGTTTGAGATCAACTGAAACACTAATAAATTGGTATATGCATTAACTGGCAAAACGGGCGCAAACAGTCTGCCCGTAACAATGTGCTACGCAAACGATGATAGTAAGTAGGTACCAAGCGGGCCTGCACAGCGAGAGCGCAGCGCGGCGCGGCGCCCGATCAACCCTCGCACTTGGTACCACGGCGAATACGTACTACGGTAAGCAGCACAGAGCTGAAAACAGTGCACGCAAGCCCAACTCACTACGTGCGACCAACTTTGTTCACACCTGAACCTACCAGGCGTGAAGAGAGCGAAACATCAAAGGTACACATGCAGTGAGGTACCTACACGGAGGTGTGGCGTCGGTGTAGCTATGGAGAACTAAGTGGACTGGGTCGCTGGCGGGTGAAAGATTTCTTGACGATAATGATAATGACACACACGAACACCAAAATCAAGTCGCTGTATTCAATCTTCACAACGCAGAATGTCCGGTTACAATAATTCTTAATACTATCCAGTGCTTCAGTTTGCTGACACAGAGTTTCTTCTTATCTTGAATAGCGTTTGACACTCTGTGTGCCAGTTGGCTTTTTTTTGAGATCTGACTATACTGTTAGCCTTATGGGCCCTGAAGCCGCTGTGGCTTTCACAGCTTCATCGAATTTAGGGGCGAGCGCTTAGGGCACTCCGCTGCGAAAGTTTTGGACGACTCGTACGAGGTGCCAGGGTGGCTGAACATTGGCTCGGGCGGTCGTCGCGAATGCGAATAGGTCGCGATCTGGCTAATTCCCTACTCCTACGAATTCGAGCTAACTAACATATACTCATATGCATGCTCCCCTTCTCCTGGGAGGAAGGAGGGAAACATGTGTATGTGTATTTATTGATCGGAAAGTTTTTCTACACTAACTAGCGCATGACTAACTAGCGAAAAAAAAAGGAAAATTTGCAATTTTCGGACTGCGTTTACTACGCTTTAAAAGCGTTTCCTGTACTAAAAGGACGTCTATATGGTGATCTTTAAGAAAGGCGCGACGAGATCACGCTGCAGATATAAGTTCCGCGCATTGAAAAAGGATAGGTTTAAACCTTTCGGCTTGAGCCTAGCCATTGAGAGGCCCAAGGTTGTTGGCTTTGCGGTCTAGACGGTGTAACGTCTCTGCGAGGCGGGGAAATGCGCATACGGTCTTGACGAGACCGTACTGCTTCAGGTGGTCGTTATATGCGATGACCTCCCGGATGTCGTGCTCACGAAGGAGCAAGATCGTGAGGTCATCGTTAATGACGTGGGCGCGGGGCGCGGAGATGTCCATAGCCATGTGGGGCGGCGGGGGACCATACGTTCTGAGTCGGACGTACCGGTTTGGGGTGCGGGGGGCCTACGGTCGCCTGAGTGCGGTGGGTGGGGAAAGACTTCTGGATTGAGCAAATGTTACATACATTCGCTGTTCATGTACAGCATACATTTTATTTATATAATCCAGAAACAGTAAATCAATGATTTTTCAAGTATAATTGTTCATTTCTTAAGCCTAGCATCTTATACCTACAACTAAATATTAATATTGTCTCTTAAATCATCACGCCTAGCCCTATGCGTCGTTAACAACTGATTACCATTGATAGTCCGGTCATTTTAGGCATAAAAATAGTGATCAAATAAAGAAAATTCCGACAGAGCCAAATCTTCGTAGAGACCTTAGGTTTACCACAAGGAATAAAGTGTCAAAAGTCCCCATCAGTCCCATGTGAGCTTAGGGACTTATTCGGGGCCCAAGGTCAAAATTTTAGGTTTTTTGGATTTTTCTCGAAAACGGTAGTTTTATCGAAAAAGTACCTCAGAGCAAAGTTGTAGATCTTAAAATTCTTTATAAAAATGGTCCCTATGATTTTTTCTCTAAGACTCACTATATCCCAGATATTGCGCTTGTAAGAATCACGTTCTACATAATATGCACACATTTCCACACCACCTGTGAGGTAGTGTACTCGGCGCGTTTTTTTTTTAACGTGGTATCCCCGGTAGGCCTATTCCACGAACCTTTATGACGTTATTTTCAGGAACAATAATTATATTAATAGTATGAAAATTATTGATATGGGTTACTGAGTTTAACTGTCGTTCTAACTTTTTTTTATTACTTTAATCTGACTCATACTCTTCATATTCAACTTCAACAATCATGTTTTCTTCAATTTCTTCTTGTTCTTCTTCTTCTCCTTCCTGTTGATGAACGCTTAGAAATTGTTCAAATGAAGATGAATCAGTTGTCTGTTCATCAAAATCACATTAATCTTCCTCTCTTGTATTTAATTGAACATTTGAGCAAGAGACATCTTGGCAATTGGTACACGCTGGAGAACACTGCAACCCTACTTTTTTACAGCCACATTTGGCACTACAACCTTTCTTGCAATTGCAAAAAATAGTGTTAAGAAGTTTTTCTGGAGCAGGGGGCAGTAAAGTTCGAATCGGTTCCAAAGTATTATTTATCAATTTCCAACCCCAGTCTTCAGGGTTTAGTTCATTGCCTTGCCATGTCTGAACTTGATAGTATACTCGAAACAAATGTTGAGTAGCAGATGCCGATGTTGGTGGAAGACAAGATAGCTGTACTTGCTTTTTGTTTCGTGTATTTTTTACAAATGTTAAATATCTGTACGTATCTAGGCAATCAATTTTTTTTTTGGAGCTCCATAAACCGCAAGAAGAAACCGAATTCCTTTAGTAATTAGTATTTGAGGTAAATAATTAATTTCTGTAAATACTTTTGCGCAGTCAATCAAATCATTTTTTTCAATTAATTTTAATACTGAATTTTTGCCCCTTCTAAACATTGCTGACATAGTATCGCATCCGGTTATCGCATGTAAAAATAAAATAAAGTTTTGGCATTTTGGATAAGCTATTCAAGTTATTCAAGTAGAGGGGATTCGGTAAGGGACCGGCGGTCATTTTAGAGTAAATTTTCTTAGAATAGTATAATGTATACATAAAAGAGACACGAGTAGGCATTTTTGCTTGCTTGAGTACCTAAATATGTATATACGTGGCATATGTGTGCATACTATGTAGAACATGATTCTTACAAGCGCAATATCTGAGAAATAGTAGGTCTTAGAGAAAAAATCATAGGGACCATTTTTATAGAGAATTTGAAGATCTACAACTTTGCTCTGAGGTACTTTTTCGATACCATGAACCATACCATTTTCGAGAAAAATCCAAAAAACCTAAAATTTTGACCTTGGGCCCCGAATAAGTCCCTAAGCTCACATGGGACTGATGGGGACTTTTGACACTTTATTCCTTGTGGTAAACCTAAGGTCTCTATAAAGATTTGGCTCTGTCGGAATTTTCTTTATTTCAATTGTCTAAAATGACCGGACTATGATTCGATGTTTTTTGAAAATACATCGATATATCCGAGTACATCAACAGTTTTTCAAAGTATCGGATAGTTTCGATGCATCGTACTATAAACATAGAGTGAATTCGAAGCATCGTACTATAAACATCGAGTGAATTCGATGCATCGATGTATATCGAATATCACTATTTTGATTACCTACCTACTACTAAAATGTAGAAACAATGAAGCGTTTGTATTTAATTTATTATTAGGTCCTTACTTATTATCCATGGGTAACTCAGAAAAATTCCTTGCGACGACTCAATAACTCAAGCGCAGCTTACTACGGCGGCGGCGCATTGAGTAGATTTAAATTTGCGCTATGACGCAGCAAAATAGTATGCGAGGCAAGAGAGTTTGCGAAATTAATGAGTCGGCTGACCGACGCGAGCGGTGGGGTGCGACGCTGTCCCGGCTCGCTGCGCTGAAGTGCGGATGGAACCGGTTTGAGATACAAAAAAATAGTGATAGCTAAATATCGGTTTTTTCGGTCCATAACAATCAATGTCTGTTTTTATTAAAATAATTTATGAAAAGTACACACACATAGTGGGACGACAGTGACAAAAGTCATCGCGAATATTTTGTATTGGAAATCATCAATTGATTGTTTTATTTCTACAATCGATTAAATGATAGTTCTCATTACTATCAATAGTTAATTGAGGTTGTACAACACTGGTCACTACCAGTAAACAAGAAGCTGTTTTATGCTTCTTGAGTAATAAATAATAACCATAGACAAATAACCAGAAGATAACCTACATAATGTTATTTATCTCTGACCCATAGACCAGTAACCAGAGAATCTGACCTACACACTCCTGGTTTTTTATCTAGGCTACACTCAAGATAGCCCATAGACTAAAGTAATACATTGATCCACAAATTATAAAGTAGTGTGTTGTATACAGTATACACCAGAGATAAATAACTGTATACACAACCCGAATCAGTATATGCATAGCGTCTATGACGAGTCTGGTTGTCTTAACCTTCGTTCCTGTGATTGTGGTGATTTAAAACTGTGAAAATGGTGGTATCTTGTTCTGTGAAAGGTTGTAAAAGTGAATCTTACAAAGGAAACAATATATCATTTCACAGGTAAATGTTACGGTAATGTTTTCTTTTTTATGAAGTAGGGTGTCCATGTCATTGAATTATGTTGTATAGAATCACTATTTCAAACAAAATGTACCCCGCGAGGATCGTGGATTCCGGAATAAAGTTCGTTGTACAAAGATTCGATATTGCAACAAAATATAAATAAATAAAAATCTATTAATACTAAAATTGAAAATGCCCGTTCCAAAGTTTTTTCACTGTGACATTACCAATAATTCTTTTAGGTTTCCTAAAAATGAAGAAATTAAGAAGAAATGGGCTGACTGTGTACCGGGAAAAGTCACTCAATATTCAGCAGTTTGTGGTTTGCATTTCAAAGCTGAAGACTTTATAACCCATCCTCTTGCATCAAGAAAGATGTTAAAAGCGAATGCTATACCGTCAATTTTTCTAATGGTAACTAAACTTGTACCTAATAAAATATAGCTTAGAAATGCGCAAGTAGTACCATGGTAGATGTTAATTTTTCACATCTGCATCTGATTTGTTACAAAAACGTTTTGGTATGTTCACAATTTAATTAGAAATGTTCATATTAAATAAATAGTGTAGTCACTACAGTAGAGCAGGATGCATTCCATAATGGCGCTCTTTCGCTTTGCTCGTTTTTTTTGTCATTGTACTTACGCACTTTTTATTATTACATGCTACATCATTGGAACTAGGAGTGGAGGTTCTATTATGGATGGCAATATTAGAGAGAACATCGATATTAATGTCCGATATATATCGTAATATAAACATTGATATTTTTCGGTGCTCTTCAAATGGGAAATATTTTTTGTTTAGGTAAACTTGTGTTTCTTTTGTATTTTTCTTACGTACGAACGTTTGAACTGTGCACATAGTAATTAATACGACAGTCTCTCAATCATACAGTTTGTAAAAGAATGTAGAGTACCTACTGGCGTGGCCGCGTGGCGGACAGTCGGGCGGCGCGGCGCGGACGTAGCGGTGTGGCCTCACATAAAAGGCGTTCCACAACTTTATGATTGTATTCCGATTACTAAATACACATACGCATGGTTTCCTCCTTCCTCCCAGGAGGAGGGGAATGAGTATATGTTAGTTAGCTCGAATTTTCTTAAGATTAGGGAATTAGATAGATCGCGACCTTTTCGCATTCGCGACGACCGCCCGAGCCGAGGTTCGGCCACTCTGGCACCCTCGAGCGGGTCGTCACAAAATTTCGCGGCTGAGTGCCCTAAGCGCTCGCCCCCAAGTTCGGTGAAGCTATAAAAGCCGCAGCGGCTCTGTTTTTGGATAGGGCCCCTAAGGGTAACAGTGTAGTCAGTTAAAAAAAAAAAATGATTGTTAGTCTGCCTATCCACTGGAGCGGAACGGAGCTCTTTAAATTCAGACCAAAAAAATTGCACCTCCGGCAAATTTCGACCAATAGAACTTTATCACTAAATTTTTATACAGTTCTATTGGTTGAAATTATACACAGGTCCACTTTAGTGGAAAGGCAACATAAAACATATTTTAACTTTTACTCTGTCTCAACTGCAGCGTGACCACATGTGGTAGTTTCCTACCTTTTTGGCAGATTTAAGGCTCTTTGGTCTTGGTTTTGGTATACCATTTCCTTTTTTTTTTCTCGATTACATCTCCTGTGAAAATTTGAACGAGCATCTTTTTTAGATTATGTATGCATTATTTTATAAAAATATGATGTTTACACACGTACAAGGTTATACCAGAGTCGGAGAAACTGATAGGGATGGAGCTATATCTATAAACGTAACACGATAACAGACCCGATATTTTTTTTTCAAAATGTAAGAAACTAAACTACTTCCGGATACTTTTGTACAAATTTATTATCTAATATATTTCATTACAAGATGTTACACGTATTAATTCTTGATTGATAATGCCAACTTCTTCAAAATTTTCGAAGCTGTTGTAAAATAAGTAGGTATAGGTAGGTACTCGACAATTAAACGAAATAATTATAACGACAGGTAATCTTTATTTGTTTATTTTAATCAAAATCTGATGAATCGTCATCGACATCGACATATGCGATCGATATCATTACTTATTTGGTTACAACATTACAACTATCAAATTAGAACTGTCATCGAGAAAATAAAGAAATGGAAATAGTATAGTGAAATGTATTCGGTAGAATTTGGTATATTTACACAATTTTGGCATTTTCCGGTAGACTTGGTAGTTTTGGATCGAATAAATGGCAACTTTCTATTTACCACTGTCTTCGGGATCTTCCCGTTTATAAGTAATCGATTTCATATTTTATACTTGTTAATAAAATTATATAATATAATCAGTGATCGGGAAAATGTTCTTTTGATGTGTTCAAACAGCGTTGCCTATATGTTGAAGGCGGGGCGAATATTAAAGACAGTATTTCCAAATATGAAACATGTGTTTGGCTCATGCTTTCATCGAGTTGCGGAACAAATTCGGTCTCAACATACTGATGTAGATAATTTGATCGGTGACTTAAAACAAATATTTTTGATATCCCCTAGTAGAGTCAAACTATTAAAAGAAATGTACCCAGACCTGCCTCTACCTCCTAAACCTGTCATAACCAGATGGGGCACTTGGCTTTCCGCTGTCACATACTGTGTGAAGTATTTTAATGAAATAAATAATGTGTTATACCGTTTAAGAAATTCCGATGCTGTATCAATAAAAAAAGCAAAAAATATTTTGAGGAAGCCGAACACAAAAAGAGATTTAATTTACATACACGAAAATTATGAAATAATCGAAATTGCCTTGACAAGATTACAAGCTCGCGATACTACAATTGTTGATACTTTAGAAATATTTGACGAAGTTCGCACATTAATAAATTGGAGTTCTAATTAAGTTATACAAGCCAAATTAGAAGCGGTCATGGGGCGTAATCCTGATTTAGATGACATCAGAACTTATGCAAATAAAATCTCGAATAAGTCCGCAACCGATAAAGAATGCTTGTATAAATTCGCTCCACTCACGTCAGTGGAAGTAGAAAGAAGTTTTTCGGCATATAAATGGATTGTATATGTAAAAAGAAATAGATTGAAAATAGAAAACATCGAAAAAATTATGATCTGCTATTATAATTTTATACAGACAAAAGAGAAGTGACACGTTCATGTTTATTAACATAGTTATATTGTATATTTATTGTTTATCTATAAAACACATGTTAATTTATTTTACAGTTCATAATTAATTAATTACGGTAAAAATCATTAATCTTATCGCCGTTACGGACTTACTGTAATGAGAATATATTATTTTCGTTCGCCGATTCGAAAGCTGGAATCTCGGGGAATATCCATATTCACATAATGATTGAGATAATTGACACCATGTGGTACGGGTCGTGCCGATCACTGAATATAATTGATTAATTGCATAGTCCCTTTCTATGATTTTCTCTATTACTCGCAATGAATAGTGCCAATATGACGAATTCGTATAGCTTTTAAAACAGTTTGACAGCCATTTCTTTAATTTATTTACATTAATTGTATTTATTTAGTTGTTTATAGTCGTATTAAGAAAACATCGATAAGTCGTAACATCGTTTTTTTTACGATGTTACATTTCTAGCTACGTAGCTGTGCTGTCTGTATACTTAATTATCTCTGCTGTGGATTATCGCCAAATAGAATAGTTACATAGTTTAAACCGGAAACTTACTGTCAACATGCGACGCTATTTCATTTTATTTATTTTAATATTTTAAGAAAACTTACAGCTATGTCAGGGCTTCTTACCTTAGCTTCTTCTTCTTAGGGCGACCCCAAATTTGCGAATGTTCTAGTGTGCTTAGGACACGACGAACGTCGAATTTGTGTCGGTTATAACATTTGGTACAATCTATTTTTATTGTAAAAAGAAGTAAAATTATACAAGGAAAAATAATAGGACGTGGAAAAGTCATCAACGAAGATAGTTAAAAATTCACAGAAACCGTACCAGGTTTTTCAATTATTTATCGATACGCGTGCGTTGTGCGTTACCTAATGGAAGCTCTTAAAAGGAATAATTTTGGTTATTTCACGCAAGCGATTTAACTACACGCAAACGTGTGGACGTATCTCAAACGCTTGCCAAAAGCTCCTTTGATTTATGCATCAAATACCGACTTCGTTCGGATCATTGGCAAACCAAGCCAAACGCTCTATCCACGCGCTTGGATTTGACTGGCTTTAGAGTGCACAGACCCACAGTATCACTATCGAACAGAGTTCAAAACCTGAGTTTAATCCCTATTAAATGCGCCAAAACTTGTAATACAGGTTCACTTTTCGGTAGAGTATTTTCTTTCACAGTGGGGTCCGAAGTAAATAAAAAGTTATGATTTGAGAGTTATTTTTTTCGGAAAACTTAATATTATCTTCAACACACCCAATAAACTACCATAAATAGCATGTCTAACGCAAGGACTCATCAGTACCAATCTAGTGAAAATTAGTAAAAAAAGACAATTTCCTCATAAAAACACAAAATAAATTATAACTCTGCAAGGGTAACCTTAAGAACCTCCCGTAGAACAATTTTTTGTACTTGTTGATCCCATCTAACTCTTAAGTTTCGTTTGATCCACGACTTTTTGATCACTCTGTATATGAAGGGTTCCAGGAAGCCAAAAATTTATTGGTCAATTATATAAACTTTTATGTCGTTATTTATGTAAACATTGACTGGATTTTTTTTTTGTTAATTAACTATGGTATAACTTTTTGAATAATTGATTTTAAAAAAAATTCGGGGGTGGTTTTTTCTTTTATTTGTCCAGGTGAAACCATAATTTATTCAAATTTTTCAATTAACATTTAATACAATAAA
Organism: Saturnia japonica; assembly: GCA_033032175.1. NCBI lineage: Eukaryota > Metazoa > Arthropoda > Insecta > Lepidoptera > Saturniidae > Saturnia > Saturnia japonica. Next base: position 3,882,500 of record CM065332.1, read on the forward strand.
AAATAATTATGTGATATCCCTTCTTTTGCGGCGGTGCGCCCGCGTTGTTACGACCTCGCAGAGCACTATTTTTTTTTAGCGTTAAAGTATTATTATAACTAATGGAGATTGAGTTCTGATACTACGGACTTTTTTTTGGAAATTTCTTCCTCTTTAAGGATCTTCAAGATTCATAGTTAGCATACATAGATTTTTCCAATTTGATAAACCCGGCAAGGTCAAAATTGGTGGAGAGGTTTTTGCATTTTATTACATTTATCCAGTCTAGTTGCTTTTGTAGAGTTGCTACATTAACAGCCACATCTCTACCAAAAAATCTGGCTCAGACGGCACTACAGGGTCTGATAGTGTGGTACTTTTAGTCGTTTTTCAGGTTTTTCAGGTTTCCTCAGACTGTGTGGCGAAACTACAAAATACTTGCAATAAAAGTTTAAACAGTAAATTTGTTGTCTTTGGAGGAAAATAAAAACGGACGCATTTTAATTTGTAGTTTTATTTATACCTTTGTTATCAAAGCTGCAGTTTGTATTTCAACATTTTCTAAAAACTTTGGGTACTAATATTATAAATGCGAAAGTGAGTAAGTAAGCTATCCAATCACGTAAAAACGATTGAACGGATTTGAATTAAATTTGGCTTACAACTAGAGAGCTTATAATCCAATAAAAGAGAAAGAAACATTTTTTTGTTCACGCAAGCGGTTTTGCTGGCACAGCTATTATTACATAAACATAATTTGTATGGTTATTAAGTTAAGTCAACCGCTACATGAAGATACTGCAATATGTCGATATTGGTATAAGAGTCGGGTAGTCAAACGCTAAAAAGAATAATAAAAGCTAGGTACCTACATGTTATAGAGAGAAAGACAATTCATTAGTTCTGGTTACTCCATAATCAAAAGGAGGATGTAATGAAAGATGGTTTTGTATTAAAAAAATGATTGATTTAATAGCTATATTCTTTGAATATTATGCAAAAAAGTTGATATACTTAATAGTATAATTTTCATTATTTTTCAGAAAACACCAACTGTAAGTTCATCATATCTTCAAGTACCAACTGTGGGTGAGTGTAAAAAGATTTTGATCACTGATGCACTGATATTTACGATAATGGACTCGACTCTCTGGATTCCTTCAAGTATTCGCTACGTAGATTTTACTTGGAGCAATTGAATATTGGCTAGACTTTTCTATATTTTTACAAAATATGCTAATCCGAAATTAAAATCAAAATAATCTTTATTCAGTTTAGGCCCTAAGAAGGCACTTATGAACGTCAAAACACTACTGCCGGTTCGGAAAATATCCCAGACATCTAGAAAAACCGGCAAGAAACTCGATCGGGTTTTTATTTCCAGCTGTACAATTGTCAATATAACTTGTACAATAATAATAATTCAGTGGATGTACAGATAGGGTGTCACTTCCAGACATCACTATCATTCACGTAATGATCCAACCTATAAAGGTTATTTATTACCTTTTGACAATAAAACCCGTTTAACATAGTCTTGGAACTTGTTGTCCGGCAAATTAGTAATGCGCCTTGGAATCTTATTATAGAACCTGACACTATTACCTAAAAAACTTTTGGTGGTGGAGATGGCCCAGAAGCGCGGCCCTCGTGCCATCCAATGGCGGCGGCTGCGTGGGCTCAATGGTACCACGCGCTGTTTGTTTACGACATAATAGCGAATGATGTTTATAATAATTGCAGTATCTAGAATTGTAATTTGATTTGCAGGTGTAATAATTATGAGAAACACTTAAACAATTCATGCAACCATTACGCTGTTTATTAAAGTTATATTTATCTTCGATTGATAAATTATATTATAATTTTTATTTTATTTACATAAAAAGCATGCTTTCAAACTAGACTCGATCACATATTAGGGATGTAAAAAAAACCGATTACAAAAAAAAATTCATTGAAGTTTTTTATTAATGAATCTTACGTCATTTTTTTGTGACAGTAGGTAATAATCACCCTTCTTCTTACTAACTCGCCAACTAGTCCTCTTTATTGAAAACCATTACTACCATTATCATGTGAATATAGTGTCCTCTCATAGAACAAATTTAATAGCCCAACAAGATTGTGGCTAGGACCTAGGACAAGGGTGTCGGAATTTTCTAGGGAGTTTTTGTGGCACTTCAAAATGTATGCTTCCATTTTGTATTTATAATCCACTTCACTTATGCACAATAACAAACCTATATCACACAAAACGATATATAAAATATAGGGTCTAAAACCTAAGTTAATGAATATATACTAATATTATAAGGCAAAAGAGTTTCTTTGTTAATTTGTTTGTTTGAACGCGCTAATATCAGGAAAGAATTTATTCGAATGGGAAAAACATTTTTTGTTGGATAGCCTATTAATCGGAGAAGGGCTTGTGCTATATAACATCACGCTACGAGCAGCAATGAAAATGTTGCACAAACGAGGAAAATTATTGCTTTTGAGATCATACATTGCGTGCGCTGCGTAAATTGTTAAAGTAACAGAACAATCATGTGTGACGGAATTGTTTCTCTTAAAACGTTCTAAAAGAAAGTCTTTGATAGCATTTGGCTATTTTTTAAGGTTGACTCAATATAACCTTTTTTATGGTAATAAAATTGGTTCTAAAATAATGCATTATTTGCGAAGATGTTTCTATAAATAAAGTATTAATCCTTATTTAAATAAATACAATATTCATCACAAGTATTTAATTTTGAACGAAATTGTTCTTGACATCAATCAATTGATTTCAATAAATATCTTAGGAGATATCACAGTTTTCAAATATCTTCGCAACAAAGTAAAGACAGTTTCAGCTTCTTTAGAATCGTATTATAGGTGCCTAGGACCATTCTCTCTCACTCTCTCTCTCTCTTATGTGACCGCAGACGAAGAAGTTGCGCGGGTCAGCTAGTTAAAAATAAAAACTGCATGTCATCGCGCTAGTTAGTGTAGAAATACTTTCAAATCACTAAATACACATACACATGGTTCCTTCTTTCCTCCCTCGTGCGAGTCGTCAAACTTTCGCGGTTGAGTGCCTTTTGCGCTCGCCCCCTAGTTCGGTGAGGCTGTAAAAGCCGCAGCGCAGCGGCTTCTGTTCTAAAAATAAACCACCATAAACTGCAATCGCCCTTAAATATCACACATAAATATCGTTATTTATAATTAAATAATGAGTTGCTTTTTAATTTAATATTGTATTTTTGTGCTCAAAAGGATTGTAATACAAGTAATGGATCGCACAACAAAATAAAATAAAAATGTAATGAACCTATGCGCCGCCGTGGACGTAGTGCTGGATGCCACTGTTCTGAATGGCCCCAGCGCTGATTTTCGGTTGCAGCCAAGTATTACTAAATTATAATACTATGTATAATTATCGTTAATTGTAAAAATCAATACACAGTTGAAAACAAGTCAGAATTGATCAATTCGTTCTAGTTTCTTGCCAGCTCCAAAACTCTTTATTGCCAGCTATTATAATATATTATACTAGCTGTGCCCCGCGGTTTCACCCGCATATAATTTAGAAGAATTCACTGATTGATGATTATTACTTCAATAGACAATATTTTTATCGGGCGGCCAGATTGTCACATCGCGGCATCGTACAGCCCGTTCGCGCCACTACTACTATAGACATAGACCCGAGCCGAGTGTTGAATTATTTTAATTTTGTATTACTATCAAACTATGCGTCCAAATAACACGCTATAAAAGACAAAGTTTATCTTCATTATAAACTGTCTTTATGATGAAGTAACTTTTGTTCGTAATGATTAATATGCAATGCTTAAAATTAATGCTCATAAATTAATTTTTAATCATCACCAAAAAACAAAATGGCAAAGTACCTTATATTGGCTCATGTATAAGAGATAGATATATGCTATCGCTGACTTTTTGAATATATAATAATGGCCAATATTTTTGTAGTCTTTTATTGATAACGGATTGTGTTTTTACCGAACTCGCAGTGCTGTATGGCCTATCCATATAATTAATGTTTATGTATGCACCGGATACCGGTCCGGGGACCAATCTTCGCAGGATACGTCTCCGATTTCGGTGCGATGGACACCGGTCCGGCGCGGTGTAAATGCGGTCAATGCGGATTGCGTTCATCCACGCTAGCGCTAGTTTTTTTTTTACCTTACCTTACTGATAGCCGACGGACCCTATTCAAAAACAGAGCCGCTGTTGGCTTTTACAGCTTTACCGGACTTGGGGACGAGCGTTTAAGTCACTCAGCCGCGAAAACGTGGGAAACAAGCGCGCAAGGGTGCCAAAGGGGCCGAACCTCGTCTTGGGTTGTTGCCGCGATTGCAAAGAAGTCGTGATCTGACTAATTCCTTATTCGTAAAATTCGAGCGAAACTAATACAGTCAAAATCTGTTATAACGACATCGAAGGGACTAATATTTAGTCGTAACAACCGGTGATGTTTTCAAGATACGAAGTCCCATTTTTTATGAAGTGTTATTATTAAATGTGTATTGTGTAAGTACATATAAATCCATAGGTAATTATTGAAAAAATATATTCATGTATAAAATTAAACTACATTTTGTTTATTTCACATATGACGTATAATATAAAAGAACAAAACATTATTTTTCTGTATGCATGAAATCTGTAATTAATAATTATAGTCTGTTTGGAACACTTTTGTCGTCCGTAGATATTTTGTAATACACGTTGGATTTTAATTAGCGTATCGTCATAATTGCCCTGAATATGAAGAAGCAGGCTTTGACTACCTACTGCATGCACGTGTTTTGTTTCTAAGAATTACAAAAGACCCTACACTCGACATTTATTTATTTACTTTTGCGATTTTTATAGCTATTGACTATTATATTGTGCCAGATTTGGATACCTATTCAAATTGTTGACAATACAGCTTAGCTGGTTGTTCTAACAAATCTAATTCTCCGAAAATATTAGTTAAATGTAGTCGTTTAATGAGGTATGTCGTAATAAGCAATGTCGTAAAAAGCAATGTTTTTGATAAGGCGGTATATAGCATTTTGTTCTGGGTCAATATAACCGGTATGTTGTTCTAAAGCATGTCACCATAGTGCCATCCTGCTTCCAGAGAGGAAGGAAGGAACATGTGTACAGTGTATTTAGTGATCTGAAATATGGTCTATACTAACTATAGTAAAAACAGAAAAGAAATAGTTCCTTGTAGAACCCGTGTACCTATGTGGTGTGCACGTATTTATGAACATAACGTGTGTAATTATGTGTGTGAGTATCTAACTGATTGCAAGAGCAGTGTCACCTGTATCGCGCGGGCGGCTGCCAAACTCAAGGGTTTCACACCGAGCAACGAACCTAGGCTTGAGTTGCCGCGAGAGAGGGAGGTCGCGGCGGTGTGTAGCGCTAGTGTTTTGATGAATGTCGACGGTATAGGACCTACCGCTCTTTTTTTTAGAAACGGATTGCCGTCTACCTGCCTTTTTTACACTTTTAATTAATAATGGATAACATTGACATGAAATTCTTAATGTCTTTAGTCAAATATATAGACCTAGGATAAAACCCATAAAATATCATGTATAAAGTAAAGTATATCTTGTAAATAGTAGTTCTTTTTTCTTACTGTTCGACATTGTCACACAAGTAATCTTATTGGCAAAGAGAAACCGCACTCGAAGCTAATATCCATCCGGTAGAAAAATTTGTATCTATGTATACAAGCATAGAATTAAAACTCTATGTATACAAGGATGTCCGTTTATTGACGGTCCGTTGTCCGGTGAAAAAAACGGACGTCTACAAAACTTGTTATAGTTCCCAAAGAAAACAATTTGAAACCAATTTAAATAATTTAATTAAATTGACTGTTAATTACTATGCTAAAATCATTGGAAGTTCGTCTAAAATGTCTAAAATACAAGAACCCTCGCGACTATCTATGGGTAAATGACGGTGTATTTTTTTATTTTTTTCTGTGACTTTTTGATTTGGTGAAATACACACAAAGGACCTTAAGGTATTCTCTCGCATCATACATTTCAACTTGAAAAGCGCATAATATCACCAATAGCTGCTTGGGTAACATTAAATTCACGTGTATTATTTCGTATTGTAATTCTAGGTTATTTGTAGTATGTATAATGTGAATTTTCTATTGGTGCTCCTCGGCATGAATCTCTCTCATCTCTCAACTCTCAATCGCCGCCGACATCGGTAATACAAGCGCACTGCTCTTGACTCCCTTGTGTGGCTGCGTGCGCAATGCACTGAACATAGATATTACACTATTATGGGGCACTGAATGCAGATACCATAGAGTAGAGCACAGATTAATATGAATATACGGAAAGAGTAGAATAATACAGCAGACCATATTTAAGTTCAGAGTTCAAAGCTCTGTGCTCTGGTTCTGTGCTTCCGAAGTCCTGGGGGCCGTGATAACTCCTCCGTTTAGACATGGGCAACACTGCACTACGCCGCTCAATTGCGACAACTTAGCTACGTCGGTTGTGTTAACACATCAGACATCATCGATCTAATATACGAATTATTATTAAGTACTTACTAAAACAGTCATGGAAGAGCCCTATGTTCGATGGCTCGTATCTACCAGCAAGCCAAATTTTCGGAACAATATAATAAGAACTTACAGCTTTAGAACTTGCGAAGGCTATAATATAATTCGTATATCACAATAACACATAAGGCGCAGTAAACTGAGTTGGCGCACTTGCGCGGCCTAGCATATTTGTTACCCATGTCTATTTTATTGTTTACCGCTTTAACCAGCTGTAATTACCGTTAGTGTAATTTTTCCGTATATGTATTCATATTAATCTATGGTGTAATTCCGCTTACCGCTCCTTCATTGTCGTAAAATATTATTTTATTGTTATTATTTTCAAAGCGCTCAAAAGAATTCGAACCAGTGATACTAATATTGAATCAAAATATGAGTGACAGTGACGATGAAGTAACCAAAAGTAAACAAAAAGTCATTAATGATCAAAGTGCAGGCTCCAGTAAAATGTTTAGTATGTGTGCAGAACGTTTGCTTTACGAAATACAATCTACCGACTCAAAACAAAGGTTAGCCAATCATTATTTTGCTAATATACTGTTTTATTTTATTACTATTTGTTTTATTTGTTCTTTTGAGGTTAGAAATGTGATCTCTGATATCAACAATTGGTTTATCTTTTAAATATTTAATTTATTTTACTTATATATGCATATATATATTTTAACTCTTTTCTCTGTGTGTTTGTGTAGGTGTGTGTCGTGTGTGAGGTTTCGATTTCGATCGATCGAAAAATTTAAACTAAAAACATTTTATGTTTTTCAGTACACAAGCAACAAACGAAATTAATATTGATTCACGTATATGTGATAAGTGGCCAATCATACCAGTGAGGTATGGTATTTTTTTATCTTACATTTTGTTATTGGAGATATTTATTTAGTAATAGTTTCATTATTTTAAAAATATCATAATTGTCATTTAGAGTGGACAGTAAAGCTGCTGTACGTAGTCGTCTGTATCGAGAACGACACCGAGAAGAAATCAATCAGAGAAGAAGAGAAATCAGGCAACGTAAAAAAAATTCACAACAAATCCAAGCTCTATCTGATATACAACAAAATAAGGAAGTTGAACAAATTATTGATGCACGAATGAATAATCGACTAAGTTCAAACTCACATACATTGAGACAACAACGATATTATGATAGGCACAGAGAAGAACTGAATAAGCGTAAAAGAGAGAGTAGGTTTCAGCAAAAGACTACTAAGTCGATTCCTGCTAGTGCTGGTGAACATAATGGTAATTATCGAGAGCGAAATAGCCAAATAATTAATAAACCGAGAAGAAACAAGAGGGTGTGTCAACAAAATTTCCAGCGAGTACATATAGAAAATAATATAAACATCATAGACTCTATGGATCAAATTATCAATAAAACACCAAACAATCAACAAAATTGGACTTTTTCAAATTATAATATCATACAAGAAATGGCACAGTACTCCACAAGCACTTTAGGACAAAATAGAACACAATGTTTTGAAGAAACAACAAGGGTTCAAACAACAGCAGCAGCTTTTCAGGCAATAGAAGGTCAAAATTCTAATTCTTACAGTAACTGTCATTTGCATAAATTTGCTCAAGAATACTTTAATAAGAACTAAAAATATCCAGCTCAGATGTGTTTGCTCAATTTGTAATTGACTTTGGTTTGAAAAAGATTTAAAGAAATGTATATCTGCTCATAAAAATCTTATTAACAAAATAACTTATACACAAGATGTTGCTACAGTTAAAATTTGCTCTACATATAAATCTGGTTGACTAAAAAATAAAATTCCAAATTATTCAGGTATTATAATGGTTTTCGCTATCTTGAAAAACTGCATCATTTACCAATGCTTGATGTTGTTATTAAAAGACTTCTATCTCCTTATATTCCATTTATGTAAGTATGGCATATTCATGGGCAATTTAGAATATATGGACAAGTAATCAATGTTCATGTTACAGTTAATACAATGTTAAATTTTCTTCCAAGGAAAATCAAGGATGATCGTTGTTATGTACATATAAAGAAAAAAAAAATTAATTTGTTCTTGGTTCAGTTAACATCAAATCAATTAAATTATGACTGCAACATTTACTTACTTATGAACATTATAAAATAACAGCCAAAGAATCATTCTTTAGTCAAGATATACCATGTTTATCAAAAAAATATTGATGATTTTATTGAAAACATTGATATTAAAGAAAGTCTTACTGTGCTGTAACAAACTTTATTATGGAATTAAGAAAAATACTTAAGACTAGTGCCAGGAAAACACAACTTACCACAAAGTTTACTATCCAATGAGCATGCTGAAGAATTGTCATTGCCTAGTATTTATAGTAGACAATTATGATGGCATCTAGCGAATGACAATGTCAAGATTGCAGAGGAGTAAATCCATACGTCTATACTTTACATAATAAAGCAGAAGAGATATTTTGTTTGTTTGTTTAAACACACTAATCTCTGGAACTACCAGAGTTATAATAATATATGATAGCTAGATTTATAAGGAATAGTGTAGGCTATCTAGCATTAAGCTGCACCCTTCAGCTAGCTTTAAATATTGATCTTTTTAAGTAAGTCGTAGTACAAAGTGCTCCCAAACTGCTTTATCCACGTGCACTGGCGTAATGGTTAGTGGTATGAAAATATTAGTCCTTATTACATCTAAAAAAAGAATGCGATACCATATGCCATATACTTATATATATAAATAAAGCCACAATCAGGCATTTTGTGACAAAAACATATTGAAAATTAAAAAGTGATTTATGAGCATTATTATTAGGCACATCATATTATTAATCCTTAGGAACGAAAGTTCCTTCATCATTAAAAACAATTTCATGAAGATAAACTTTGCCCTTTATAGCTTGTTGTTTGGACGCATAGATTAGGAGATAATGGAAAATTAAAATAATTCAACACTCTGCTTCATAGAATAGGGTGCAGTAAAAATCAATATATTCTATACAACAAGAAAATGTTGCTAAAAATATAGTCTGTAGTGGAGTATTATGAATCATCAATCAGTGAATTAATTTAAATTATATGTAGGTGAAACCGTGGGGTACAGCTATTTTTTGTATATGACTGTAAAAATAATGAGACTATCAAGTTCATGACGGCTTTACTATAGTGTTTAAACATTTTGGTACTGATACTAACATAACCAAGGAAAAGTTCAATCTGAAGAATAATTGTATTGAGTCTAATTTAGCTTTTTTACAATCAATACATAATTATGTTTGGTACTGGCCTGACAAAAAAAAAGAGACTTATTTGCAATGATAGAACTATTAGCTTCTTCTTTTTTATTGAAACTGTTACAGACTTCAGCCCATGACAGAGAAGCTGTATTCTATTCATTGCATCAGATTATGCATTTGCCTTTATAGGTACTTACATCCACAAACCTTCGTCCTTATCCTGTTCTGTTAATTATAACAAGAGGTGGTGTCTTAAAAATAAACTGAGGCCCCTACTGTATGGCTTTATGATTAAAACCAGTATATACATACAATAAAGAACTAATTGTATATTTATTACTAGCGACCTGCCCCAGCTTTGCACACGGGCAATTTATGAAATAGTGTATTTTATGTTTAAAAAAGCATGATTTAGACTTTATTGTATTAGTATTGACAGTTCATAACTTCATAGTTACTAAAAAGCGTTCTTAACTCACGACGCGTAATTCATCATACGTGCAGAGTGCCAACCAACCGTTTCGCTGCGAGTTATTGCTTTGGTTGCGCGTAATTTTTAATCCATGATATCGTCTACGGTATTCATTTAAGTGATCTAGTGTAAAGTCCAATTTAAATGTATTACTTATATTAACCAATTTACATCTATAAATAACCTAATATTTTTAATTATTATTTTGAAGATAAAAATGGTTACTCAGAGTCAACCTTAGGCGATAAAAAATACCATCACGGACTTTTCTTTAGGTTTTTTGAAGATCTAAAGTTTTTTCATACATGCTATTGATATATCAGTATCACTTAACGTTTCGAGAGCGTAAGCCACGTAAGCAACCGTGAATCTTTTTATTGATGAATTGAATACTAAACATTGGATTTTCTCTTCTATACAAAAACTTCATTGGTATGCATTGTAAACAAACCTGCTGTTAAAAATTCTCTAATTGAAAGTAAAAACCGTATAAATATCCGTTGCGAGTCATAGAAGAAATAAGTGGACAAACAGACAAACTATGTATTGATATTGATAAAGATATTGTTTATTATTTTCAGATAATGTCTCAAATGAATTATCATCGCAAGCTTTACAGTATGCAGTGATAGAAACCGGTAAGAATATTGGGAGCTTTCCAGATCTAAGTTTCTGCTATGGCAGTATTAATCACTTTTAATCCATAAGTCACGCTGAGCTTTGAAGCCACAAACAAAAATGGATTGTGGTTTTTTTTGTACTACAATAACTTTTTGATAATATTTTTTTAGCTATGCAACCTTTACACTGTTTACTGTTATTGATTTATAATGAATACGTTATAAATTTCAAAATGAATTACTTTCAAGATGGTCATTTGAAAGTTAATATTTGTGTGATAAAGTCCTATTCTAAAAAGTCCAAAACACCACCACACGTGTACTAAAAATATTTATTTTTTGTATAATTTGTTCGTTTCTTCGTGAAAGGAAAGGTATCTAGACATGCAGCCAAGTCAGATAGATGTATTTATAATTTTTTTCTCCTCCGGGATGAAAAGTTCACTTTTAGTCCCTGTCACGCGGGACAAAAGTACCCGATTCTCTCCCGGTGAGATGGCAAATGTGCGCATGCGCGTACTTTGCTTTAGCTCCCGGTAACCTAGCAACTGCGTGTTTATATATAAAATATATAAACTTTTCATTCCGGTTAAGAAAAAAATTGTAAACGCACCTAGGGAGAAAAGTAGGACATTCACGCCCGCGCGTATGGTTGTCACCCGAGCCGTAACCCGAGGTTGTAATTCATGTTTAGATGTCATTCATATATAGGTCAAAGTCATGTCCTCTGATTTTTCTTCTTGTTTTTCCAGTGTCAATGCTTTTAGGGCTTCATAGTCTTTTCAAACTTTCATAGTTAGCTCAATAAGATGGAGGACCTTGTTAAAATTATGAATGGGGGGTTATTGGGACTTGGGAATTTGAGTTTTTCCAGTTTTTATTTATAATAGCTGAAACCGTGGGGGGTCTCACCCGTGTTAATTTTATACGACAAACATCGCCAACTCGCCCGTGTAGGCAATTTTTTATACTTTGTGTAAAACTATTGACATTTTTATGAGGAATAGATTAATTTTTCAAATTATAATATAGCCTATGTTACTCGCTGATACTGTAGCTTTATATTGGTGATAGAATTTTTTAAATCAATACAGTAGTTTTGAGTTTTTCCATTACAAACATAAAATCAAAACTTTCCTCTTTATAATATTGGTATAGATAATCCATTTCACGTATGCCCAATAAATAATATAACTATATCACGCAAAACGCGACCAATATTACATAATATAGGGTAAAAATCTAAGTTATTGAATAAAAAATAAAAATCATATCAACTTACTTATTTAATCACCATACTAGCTGTGCCCCGCGGCTTCACTCGTGTTAATTTTATCCGAAAAAACAACGCTGCCAACGCACCCGTGTAGTCTATCATACTAGTAATTGTTGTCATTTCCCTCAAATTATTTTAATTTTTCATTATCTTCTAAACTACGTGTCCAAATCACATGCTTTAAAGGGCAAAATTTAACTATAAAATTGACTTTAGGATGAAGTAACTTTAAAAAAACAAAATTTCAAAATGCCTTATTGTGGCTTATGTATGAGAGATACGCATATGCGATCGCGGATTTTTTTAGATATACTAAGGACCAATATTTTTGTCGAACATTGTATTTACGTAGCATTATTCATTAACCATTACGCGAACGCACGCGGATAAAGTAGTTCGGGAGGGCTTCCACTTCCATCTTACTGAACAAAAATTAATATTTAAGGCTAGTTGAGTGTCAGCCTAATGTTAGATAGCCTATACTAATCCAGAGTTTATGGAATTATTCGCGCCGACATGTAATATTGGGTTTTATTTAGATGCGTATATTAAATAAATATACGAATATTTCCTCAAAAGTAATATCACCTTCCCGTTACATAATCGATCTAAATTGTATTAGGACCATTGAGGATTTATTTTAATCTGCAGATTATGAAGAACGTCTGAAGACGGGCAATTGCATTTCAGCAATGTAAAAAAAACGTTTAATGATTTCAGGAGGGGAAAGTAATTTATCAGAAAAGGACAATAACTGGATAATAAAATGTGAATCCGTGGGCATACCAATAGGTAATTTATATTTTTAACATTTATTTAAAATTGTACAGTGTAGAAAAATTACTTTACTTTGTTCATCGTAAAGGTTGCATGAGATGTCAAACATTTATTATAAGGATGTACATAACACAGCTTAGACTGGAAGTTGATTTTACGATTGTATTATCGGTTGTTTGTTAGAACTATAAATAATTGGTAATATACGATTACGCTTTGGAGATGTGTGTAAGCTGAAATGAAATAACATAAATAAACTGTAACAGCAACTGAGATCTGTTACACAATATTAGGTGTTGACATTTAAAACTGCAGTAATTAAACTTAAAGCGTATAAATTACTGCTTTTGTTCATAGTACTGATAACCCATGACAACTAACACAACTATCAATATAAGTTATTGCTCTTGTTCACGTAAACCAATATAATGTGTTGATTGACATAGGTACTAAGTAGATATGTTAAGTGCATAAATTATTACTTTGGCACTTGTACTATTTTTCAGTTGAAGACATAAAGTTTGTAACTTATTGCTCTTTTTCTTTGCACTGTTACTGTATATAAGCCATTGCTTCATGTTCGTTAAGTCACTTCAGCGTCTTCAGTTCTTGATCGCTATCTAGCGACCTCAGTACGGACCTGGTCTTAGGCCTACCGGTCAGCTTGAACGGAGAAAGCTTCTATAGGGATTAGGTAGGAGTAGACATATGTAGACGTAGAAAAAATTATAAAGTTTTAAATAAATTCGATTAGTAACATAATCAGTTATTTTTATTTAGTCGTCGAATAGGGCCGCTTAACAGATCGCAATTTGGAACACTTGAATTATTGAATGTCTGAGGCCAAACAACAAGATTAAAGGAGGAAACATTCTTTTCACTAGTCACCGACTGAAGGATCAGTTTCCGTTTCGGCCAAATATCTGCCTACATTTCAAGTCAATCAGACTTATAGTTTCGGAGATCTCTTGATGAGTGAGTGGTTCTCCTATTATATTACATATACCAGTTGACCCGCGCAACTTCGTCTGCGTCACATAAGAGAGTGAGGTTTAGAGAGAGTGGGACGTAGGCAGAGATAAATAACAATTGTCGTAGGCACCTACAATACAATTTATAGGTCATATACATCATTTCGCTAAAATGCACACGCGGTACTTGATTATTATTTTGCTGCGGAGTTATTTTAAAAAGATGTATCCTAAAATGTTCATTGAAATCAAATGATGTAAAGGGTAATTTTGTCCAAAATTAAATACTTGTAATGAATAACGTATTTATTACGATAAGGATTAATACCATGTTTATAAAAACTCCTTCGCAAATAATGCATTATTTTAGAACAAATTTTATTACCATAAGAAAGGTTATATTTCGTCAACTATACTGTTAGCCTTAGGGGCCCTGGAGCCTCTGACGGCTTTTACAGCTTCACCGGACTTGGATTATGTCACACATCATTGTTGCGTAACTTTAACCATTTATGCAGCGCACGCAATGGAAACTTTCAGAAGGAATAAATTTTCCCCGTTTTTGCAATATTTTTCATTGATGCTCCGCTCCTATACAGGATACATAGCCTATATAGCCTTCCTCGATAAATAGGCTATCCAACACATATATTTTCCATTCCAACCAGTAATTCCTGAGATTAGCGCGTTCAACCAAACAAACAAACTATTCAGCTTTATAATATCAGTATAAATATATATCGTAAATGATAACTTTCCGACTACGGAATGGCACCTACTGCAACTAAAGAACCTTCATCAGAATGTTCGGACAACGCGTCAATCGACGTGGGTTCGAATCTTTTCAATGAGCCTGAGCTTTTTGGGTTTGGAGAACATGTGGTTCCAACAGGACGGTGCCCCTGCACATGTAGCCCGCGATTCAATGAACTTATTAAATGTCACTTTTTCAGGTCGTATTATCTCCCAATTTGGCAATTTGTTTTGGCTCGCTAGGTCGCCTGGTCCGACCAGTCCTGATTTTTCTCTATAGGGATATTTAAAGTGTCTGGTTTACGTAAATAAGCCACGAAATCACGGAACCTTAAAGACCCATATTCGTCATGAAATTCAGAATATAACACTGGAAGTTCTGAGAAGCATGATGGAAAATGCTTTAAAAAAGGCTCAAATTTTCATTGTCGCTGGAGGCCACCATTTGAAGGGCAGCATATTCAAAAATTATAGTTTAATGAAATTCTCTTTACTTTTATGCCATCCGTTATAGTCAGGAGCTACAGGTATTTTTGGCTCGTGGAAATATACACCATAATTTTTTTACCATAAGTAGTTTTCATACTGCTAATAAAGGAACTGACCGTCAGACCCTTGGGAGGCCCTTAGTTGTGGTGAAGAAGGAGGATGACGAAGTTGTCAAAAATAAAAATAAAGATTGTAGCAGTATACATGCTACAAATGATCACATTACTTATTTATATATCGTTGTCAGTTATTTATATTAGTCGTCGGAAAATTGTAAAAATAAAGTTTTTAGTAGTATACTATCTGAAATTGATAGTGATTATAATTTATGATTAATATAACAAGAAAAAGATCATCAGACTGCATAATAATTCTATGTACATATGTGTTCCAGTAACCGCACTGAGAGCCATAGCATTCTATTGCTATTCTATTGTCTTAGTAAAGGAAATTATTTTGATTAAAGACAACTATATCGAAGAAAAAAATACTCTTGTTTCAGAAGAGCTAGGAGTGACAGACAATGTTCCGGATAACGTGTCGTTGTATTGTGATGATAATACAAACTCAGCGACCAGCAAAGGAGATAAAGGTGCGCATACCAAATGTTACGGAATTATAGAACCTTGGTCGGTCCGGAGGGGAGGGAAGAGCGCGCGCGGGGTTTGGTTTGCAAGCGGCATGTGCGCCCGAGCACGTAGCACGTACACACCGTGGTTAGACAGCGTGAGGGTGGTATGCGTGTCGTCACCGCCTCGCGGCAAGATAGTTTCGCCGATCGGACGTTGAGAAATTAAATTAAATTATTTTACTTGCATATAAAATTTGCACCCGCGCACCCGCTTGATGCGAGTTTCGATTAACGAGTAGTGAGACGGGGTTTTAACATAGTGAGTGGTTTGTGTGAAGTGTTCCTCTATCTTGGCAACGCCAGCACCAGGTCAGGTTACACACAGCATCTTCATACATGTACACTATACCCGACACTATACATCCATACCGACTGGCCTGGATTCTTCGAGTGCGACCTATTTACCGGGTGAGTAATACGTATAAGTTTCTGGTGTAATTATCCGAAATTTAACCGGTACTCACGGCGGCAATCTTCCCTGCCCTCCACGGCCCTTTCAAGCACGCTTCTATATTAGGGTAGGGAGATTTCGGGAGTTGACCGTGAGGCCGAGTGGCTTAGCCCAGGGTTAGGCCCGAACACCAAATACGAAATTACAGATATGCTAGCTGTGCCCCATAGTTTAATTAATTTTTCAATTTATAATATAGTCGTATTTTACTCGCTGATACTGTAGCTTTATATTTGTGTAAGAATTTTTAAAAGCGGTCCAGTAGTTTTTGAGTTTATCCATTACAAACAAACAAACAATCAAATCTTTCCTCTTTATAATTGTATACGCTGTATATTTATATTTATTTATATTATTCATTCACGCATTCATACATATATTATTTCACTCATTATTTCCTACTTAGTTACCACCCCAGTCGCTTTCAAAACGCATCGCCGAGTGGTCACGTTATAGACTCGCTCTAAACAAGTACAAGTGACAGTGCACGCAATACTCTTTCAAAAACGCTCCGCTAAAGGTGTTTAAAATTAACCCGCGTCCGCGCTGAGCTACGTATAAAATTAGTGCTTATTGGAAAAACCAGAACTCGAGTGCCAGTGAGGATATAGAAACTAAAAGAATTTGCGACCTATGAAACGAGAGACGTGGAGCGACAAGGTATATATTTCCTTTACCTTCATTGTGTACCGGCGCCTTCAATAATATTGGTACAGATAAGATCCCTAAGCACATTACTGATTTGCTGGACAATAATTTCAAGGACCATGTCAAGTCTGTTTTACTGTTAAAAGATATTAGCCAGTTCGCAACTTGATTGCAACTACGGCAACAGCCCAGACCAATAGTTTTATCAACAGTAGTTGACACAAAAAAAGATAGGAAATGGCGGAAACTCTGTTCTCAAAAAAGGACAAAAGTTTCTTCTCGCTCACGGCGGTGTCAAACCGAATGTGAACTGAGGGCAATTGCCCGGCTTTCACGGTTGCAGGTGAAGAACGTCAATGCTGTATCTACTTATAAAGTATTGTTACACCGGTGGGTATTAAAAATGCCGATGATTCACGTGAAGAAGATTTATTTCAATTCCACACAGTTACAAATTACACGAACTCACAACACTGTTATTTATTACACTCTGTGGTTTCGCTTCCTTTTTATCGCTCGTTGTTATCGCTTTGTAATTCAAAACTGAACTGCCTCAGCGCCGCGCCTGAATCGCTTAAATACCTACACTAAACGATCGCTGAAAAATCGTAAATCGTCGCTAACTTTCTCGACGTTTAGTTTCTATGCCTACTCGATGACGTAATCGAGACGATAAGCCCTATACATGTGTGTCTAAACTGCGATGTTTACACAAATATGCGCCGCGGTTGTTTACGACGCGAACATTATTTCGAAGTCCTGAGAAGTTTGTAGTTGCTTCGAGATATTTCGGGAATAAGATTTTTTTTATTCGGGTTGTAACAGGTCGTAACAATATCGTTGGTAGTAATATCTATATTTTGTTACACAGATGGATATCGGCATGAGGGATACCAGTGTGATAATTGCAACGGCAATATTAATGGGTGAGTGTTGTTTTCATTATTCCACACGAATCTATACATTATTTAGGAATATTTCTGTTGAAAAAAGTTTAGGTATTTGAAACTAGCTGTGCCCCACTGTTTCACCCTTGTTAAATATATTCAATCCGAGGGAGAGGGAGGGGTAATGTGTTTACCAGCTTATATGTTTATTCCTTTTTTAAATATACCTTTATACAGGGTATTAGGAGACCGCTCCCGAAAACTAAGACAGACGATAGTACTAATAACATCTTTGATAAATGGGTCAGAAAAAAAATCGATCCTGACAAAAAAAAAATCATATTTTTAAAACGTTTTATTAGCATTATTCACCCTCCATCATGTTAGTACAGCCAAATGAAACGATAATTAAACAAAAAATGGATTACTAAAAAAAAACAACAATGAAACACAAAAACAAAAACAGCTGACGTCGGGTCAATGAACGCGCAAGCGCGGAGCAGCGCAAACTCGCGAGGCCTTGCCGCGCCGGCATCTAGCGATCGCACAAATACTTATTTACAACATTTGTCTAAATAACGAACTTATTTACTTTGCCATTGTGCTAGTCTTTACCTAGCCACTATCATTCGAATTCACCGGTTGAATAAACTAAGTACCGGGTTTGATTTCCTGCTAATGAAAAAATTACTTGAATGAAATTTTAACAAGGATAGATTCATGCTTTTTAATAGACTGTGTAATTATGTTTATTATTGTGATGTATTCAGTTATGTACGATCTAGTCAAGTCGTGCGCGAGCGGAGGACTTTAAAAAAAGATTTTAATTTTTTGAGAAGCGTTTATTTGCGACCATAAATGTCTTAAGACTAACTTAAAAATACTCTTAAAACTCCGAAGCCAACACCAGACGCGCCTTACAGGATCAGCTTACTGCAAACGTTGCGTCTGGCTTCTCTAGAATACAGACTGCTGAGTAGCGATATTCATAGAGGGTGATTCTATAACTATCTATTCAGATCAGTTCAGTACTAAGTTTAAAAAAATAATATTTAGGTATGAAACAGCTTACCAATCTAAATCCTCCGTGGCCTTATGAGATGCGGCTCAAATTGTGCCCCTTTCATTTCGAGGCAGATTTGAGCTCGGCGTTGCGTCTTCTTATGCAGACGGGGCATCATCATGGGGTCTTCGACACAGTCCGCACGTGGTTTGTCGAAAACATTCACGATCCTTTGGCGCATTTCGTTAGCACTATCACACTCACGATTAAATACCCTTTCTTTTACATAACCCCACATAAAGAAGTCTAACGAGGTCAGATCAGGTGAGTGAGGTGGCCAAGCGTGTGGTCCTAGTCTGCCGATCCAGCGATCATCAAACAGCTCGGTGAGGCGTTCACGGACAAACCTTACCACATGTGGAGGTGCACCATCATGCTGAAACCATGTGCGGCGATATTCAGCCAATGATAGGTCGTCTAAAATATCTACCAACTGTTCATTTATAAAATTTAAATATCGCTGTCCGTCAAGTCGCTGTGGCAGAAACTCTGGCCCTAGTATGCGATCCTTAAATAAACCTGTCCATATGTTAACCGACCGTCGGGTTTAGTGCCCGGTTTGTAGAACAGCGTGCGGGTTCACCTTGGAATACACGTGTGTATTTCTTCGGTTTCACAGCCCGTTTCTGGTAAATGTTGACTGGTCCGTCCAGATGACGTGCTCAATGAAATTAGGGACACGTTGTTGCTTGTATAATAACCAACGGCAGAAAACTCGCCGGCGGTCATGATCGCCGGGTATCAAAGCTTGTTGTACTTTGTGCACTTTGTATGGCCGCATTCGGTTACACTTTAACACCTTGTGAACTGTACAGTATGACACACTTGTTCCATTCTGACGCCTTAACAATTTGGCGAAACTTCGTGTACCTAAGTTCGGATATCGGCGAACGACATCTAAAATGTGCTCCTCGGACTGAACAGCCACTTGAGTTCCACCTCATGCCGCTACTGGAGCAATGGGCCGATTTTCCAACACTCTCTGAAATGCTGCTGTTATGAGACGAGAGTCAGCCGGATATCGAGCTGTCGGGAATCTCTCTCGGTAAATTCGCTATGCACGCGAAGCATTCACGTGAGCTTGTCCAAGGCACATTAACATGTTACCGTTATTAAAACAAAACAATAATAAAAACAACACAAACTTAACAAGAGATACAAAACGTAACATTAAAATAATAACAAGAATTTAATTAACAATACGATTGAACGAATATCTGTCGCACATGCGTACATGAAAGTCTAAATGTAACTGTCTCAAAAACTAAAAATACTGAACTTAATAATCAATCCCGCCAAAACAAACCGCTCCTATTGAGGTGGGCCGCGGCCGCTGTTGACGGCACTTTGATCATTTCCACAGCCTTAGACATTCCCAACTATTATTTTATAAGCTGAGTTACCCCTACTGACTAGTCTTTTTATGGAATTTAGAAGTTATAGCTGTCATTTTTAATACAATTAGACGATCAATTGTACCCTGACGTAACAAGAAGCTCGTTACTACAAAAATGATATTAGAATATTAAATGAACCTAGTAATTAACGTACACAATTATAAAAACTATTTAATCTTTATGTTTGAATTTTGTACATGAAATTAAAAATGAAATGGTACAGAATAATTTAATAGTTGAAATTATTTGCAATTATGATCGACAGTCAATTAATCTATCAGAAGGAATTTAAAACAGAATTGTTGTACTTTATGTTAACAGACTTTTCGTTTTTAGTCCGGCCAATACTTTAATTTGAAAACAGGTAGGTACGTCACAAAAATCAGAAATTACTTGCAGGTTTTATCGTGAACGCCGCCTCTAATTCTTTTATGTCGCTTGCAAATTTAGTACCTACACCAGTGCAGGTCGTGGCCACGTGACGTGCCGGCGTGGGTACAGCGCGCTGGCGCGGAGTAAGCGCGGTGTCACCGCCAATGTGTGTGTAAAATGAACGACTAAATTGCGAAAGTGCGAAAAACTTAAAGTATAGTACTGTAATACATAATGCATTGTTTCGTACTGAGTTAGATAGAAAAAATGAGGAAATTTTACGATGTGTATTTCTGAACCTTACAAAACAGAACACAGTAGTGACAATAATTAATTTAGTATGTGCAGATTCTACGTCACAAGGTTCTATTTGAACTTTATTTCATAAGGCCACGGAGGATTTAAATCGGTAAGCTGTTTCATACCTACCGATTTTTTTTTATAAATCACTTAGTACTGAACTGATCTGATTGATACATAATACATCACAATACTACTAAAAATACAAAATTTCATTTATGTAATTTTTTCATTACTGGGAAATCAAACCCGGTACTTTGATTGGATTGAAAGCGGCTAGGTAGAGCCTAGCACAGTGGCAAAGTAGATAAGTTAGGTATTTAGACAAATGTTGTAAATAAGTATTTGTGCGATCGCTAGCTGCCGGCCGCGCAAGACTGGCGCCGTGCCTGCGCTCGAGCGTCCATTGACCCGACGTCAGCTGTTTTTGATTTTGTGTTTCATTGCTGGTTTTTTAAAGTAAAGTAATGTTTTTTTTTTTTTGTTTAATTATCGTTTCATTTGGCTGTACTAACATGATGGAGGGTGAATAATGCTAATAAAACGTTTTAAAAATATGTTTTTTTTTTCATCAGCGTCGATTTTTTTTCTGACCCATTATCAAAGGTGTCATTAGTACTATCGTCTGTCTTCGTTTTCGGGAGCGGTCTACTAATACCCAGTAAATGCCATCTTTATTTTTTTTTACATTACTAATATACCCTATCCCCTATCCAACAAAAAAAGAATCATCCAAATCGGCACACCCGCTTAAAATCGGGTTTCGATATTTGTTTGAAACAAAAATTCGGGAGTGTAATGAAAAAGTCTATGAACAAAGATAAAGATATCTTAAACTTATGAATCAACTCTGTTCTTTTTGGAAGAACATATTTTTTTAACTATAATATTTAGAAAGAAATTGATTACCAAACTCATCTCAGAAAATGCTCTCTCAAAAAGAAATAAAATTTAAACATATTTTAGTTTAATGTAAAAAAGTTGTAGTTTAATTATCGTGCCACTAATTCATTGTTAACTTACTTACTTGAGGTGACATGTTGTGGTTTTTATTTTTAATTCATTTACTTAGGTTTTTGATCCTATATTATGTAATAATGGTGGCGTTTTAAGTGATATAGTTTGATTTTTGTGCATAAGTGACTAAGTAGATTATAGATATAAACTAAAAGCATGCATTCTGAGATCCCACAAAAACTCACTAGAAAGTTCTAACAAGGGAGCTACCATCTTGTTAGGATACTGAGATCGTCATAAGACAGGACACTCACTATATTCACTTGATAATAGCAGTAATGGTCTTCAAGGAGTAGTTGCCAAGTTAGGAAGAAGAAGAACTTACTGTAATGGAATTGTTTATATTATTGTAATGTTCAGTAAGATATTTGATTATAATCGTGATCGTCAAGAAATCCGGCAAGCTGTAGAGACAAGTAGGGGAAGTTAGAACAACTATAAGCTACACGGGGTCGCGGCGCGGTGGCCGAAAGTTGTCGAATAACTTTAAGGCTGGTTAAACTACCTACGATTTAGTTATGTGTTACATGGAGCACAGCTGGTATTTTTATAAAAAAGTATGAAATCCTTAAAATCTCAATTATATTGTGATACGATTGTATTTGAGGATAGCATATTATGATATTTTATTGGGCATCTAGAAAGGATGAATGCAAAAAGAATGACTAGACAGCTTTATAAGATGAGCGTTGGAAGAGGAAGGACTAGACGATCTTCAAGAATACTCTTAGCCGACGACCATGCATGAAAAGACTAATGAAGAAACGAAAGATGTATGCCGGGATCGTAGCAAGTGGAAGGGCGTGGTGTCTGCGTACCCTGTTGAGAATGAGGCGTGATTATTATATGTATGTATGTATTTGTTTGGTTCCAGTTATCGGTACACGTGTGTACAGTGTAATAACTTCGATTTGTGCTTTGTGTGTGAGTCAAGAGGCGCACACGCACTCCACTACATGCTGCGAGTACCTGAGCCCAGACCTTATGTGAGTGCACTCTATACTTTTCTTCTTATTTAATTTCAATGGATTTGAAGCAATGATAGCTCAGTGGTAGCGTCCGCGTCGATCGACGTGAGTTCAAATCCCTGCAATAAGCCTGCGATTTTTCGGTGAAGGAAAACATCGTGATGAAACTATAGCACGGTGGTTAGACATAATAAATGATAAGAATATATTTGAACGCGTGCGTAGTGTATGTATGATATTTCTGTCAAGGGGATTCCCGTCGCATCCAGAAATTGTTTGATTAGATTGTTTGAGAGATCGCCTGATTTCTTGCAATGAAACAGTTCTGACCACTTAGGTTAAAGCTAAGGATAAGTTCAATATAAGAGATGAGGTAGAATAATTAAATAAAGCGCACGTGATGTCATTTGAAATTGACTTTTCTTACAATTTCGGCCAGCGTCTTACAAGTGTTTTATTAGTCAGACGCGATAGGACACCAGTGTGCTTTTGTACTGCAAATAAAGATGTAAAATTTTATTTTTTATTTTTAACAGAATGAGATCCAGACGGTCCTTGCGACGATACGAAAGTATCTTATGGGACAGTTGGGCCCTATATCAACGACTGAGTTTGATACTGAAGATACAATAAGGTTCGTATTTTTTTCTTATGTGACTGAATAATATGAATCATGAGAAAAGATATCATACATTGAACATCATTTATAGAGACAGATAAATCAACAATTAAGATTTGCTTAATTGGGATTGCAAGTGCTAACAATAGCTTTATACGAACCCTGTTTACAAATTTCAAAAGTACCTACCTAATTATGACGTCTCCCAGGCACATATAAAATTATGTAATTTAATAAAGGTCGCATATCAACCCGACACCTGACCAGAACCGCCTCTTCGCTCGACGTCCACTCGTTGTCGACGGGTTAACGCCGCGTGGCCAACTAGTCAACATCGCATGTCAATTAATTGACGTGTAGGTGATGAGGGATTTTCATCGGGGTGTACGTGAAGACGCGCCGCGATAACGAAGCGTCATCCTAGCGTTGACAACTCGTGGTCCACTCGCGTGCGAGTCGAGACGTTGACGTTACGGAGATGATAAGTGAGTGCTTTTATATGAAACTTCATACGAAGAAATGTCAACCGCACGAGGCAAATGTGGTGTTTGTCGGGTGCCGGGTTGATTAGCTAATGACGGCCGTGATTCTCATGCACACGAGCTATGCTCGAAGTTTATCTACGTGATCGAATCAGAAATGAGAATATAGCTCCCAGAATTACTCGACTTATGTGGCAGTGCGCGGGGCACATTGACCGTAGGACGGATGGCCGATGATGCTGAAGAGTTCACGAGTGGCGCCCACGAACCGGGAGATACGGCATGGGCAGACCCGCCACAAGAGCAGCGCAGAACCGGTCTTTGTGACGATATATGGGGAAGGCCTATACACATATAGTGGACGTCTTTTAACTAAATGGATGGATATAAACACTAGTTACTAAAAATAAAGTATACAATTTTATTTGTGTACAACCCATTATTATAAAATATAGCTAGGAATAAAGGTTTTATTAATTAATTAGGAATGTAACTTTTAAATAATATATTTGAGACGTAATTCCAGCTTAAAATCAGAAATTAAGTTAGAGACTATGGATGGAGATATTGAAGACGCTGAACAAAATGTTGAGACAACCGATGAAAATGATGCAAATCATGAATTAAGACAACATTCTAGACTTTCCTCTGATGAACCTCCTGTACATTTGGTACGAGCTTATGTAATAATTAATTTAACTCTGATAGTTATGGACTCTGATATATATTATCATTTTCAAAACAAGAGTAATAATTTATAAGAAAAACTATTGAAACAATCAACTTATTAACAAATTAAATGTACCTCTACCCGGTATTAGGTATAATGGTAAATTTGTCGTAGCCATTATCATTCACCTTCAGGGTACCGAGAAGTGTAAGTGGTCTACAAAAAATAATGCAAGAATAAATTAAGTAGAAACAAATTTTTAAACATTTGGAGTGCCATTTTTTTTATATTGTATCATGGCAAAGTCATTACACTGTACGTGATGGTGAGCAAAGTATAATCTAATAACATCGGCGACTACCGTGGGATCCAATACAAACCACCGTCAATCGTCGCTGACATGCCGGCGTGCTCAAATGTCTCTTCACGTTATGCTTGAAGGACTCCGTGTTATAAGAAGAAGTGAACACACCGGTTGGGAGACAGTTCCACATAGAGGTGGGCGATTAGGAATTATTTACATAATCGAGATATTTCGATAATGAATGATCATTCATAATCGAGTATACATTATATTCAGCGATGGGCGATTATTAAAGATGACTGAATTGAGATACGTACTTATTAAAAATGTATAGTAGAAAGCTAAAAAAAAAGTCGCTCAGGCATAAACAAAGTTCTTTACAAGAACACATACACCAATTAGTTTCTATGAAATTAGTAACTAATAATATTAGTAATTCCTAATGACTATAATCGAAATATCTTCATAAAAAAGTGTGCGCGCGCGTCCTTACTTGCGAGTGTGTGAGAAAAAATTTAGGAATCTGCAAAATTTTTGAGTCATTAGGTTTGAAGCATGAGGTGAGAATTAGTAGGATTAACTAGTTGGTTATATAAGTATATGGATCGTGGATTGCAGCAGGTTAATTATCTGACTTATACATTTAATGTTTAATAAGAAATGTTCTGAGTGTAGGAAAGATTTCGACCGATGTCTAGGAGCTAGTTGCTTTTCGGCTTCACAATATTAATTAAAATTATATCATTTAACACTAATGCACTTATTTTCCAGACGAGCACAGATTTTAAAGAAGTGTCACTGACAAGCAAACCTTTTCCGCGACAAGTGCAAGTTTCTAATGCAAAACAAGAGATAACCCAAAACCCCATACAGGAGGTGCAGTTAACTAAAAATGAAATGGAACCCATTGAGCCACAAGTCAGAATTTCGAATGCTAAACAAGAGATAGCCCAAAACCCCATACAGGAGGTGCAGTTAACTAAAAATGAAATGGAACCTACCGAGTCACAAGTGAAGATTTCGAATGCGAAAGATACAAACCAAGGCCCTTTTTTGGTCATGAAAATGGCGAAACAAGGCAAAGTAGTAACGCTCAGTACTGCTAAACGGAAGATAGTAATCAATAATTATGATCTCGTAGGATTGGAACAATCTAATCTGCTGGGTGAGTCACTTTGATGTTTTTTCTTTGTATTAGAGCGAAGTGATGGCGCTATACCTTAAGCACCGTAAAATCTAAAAATTTTGACGACATCACGAGTTGCTGCTGTCATTTCAGCCTGCATAAATGTCTCTTCATGTTTCACTTGAAGGACCCAATGTCATTAAAAAAAGTAGTGTGTGTATGTCAGCTCCGACGCTCGACTGGAGTTTACTTCTAAAGTTCGACTGTCTTTGAATATGCAATCACTCACTCACTCAGTCACTCACTGAGTGGTTAATGATTCATCTAAAAGCAAGATGATGTATGTATACTGGTATACACATACATGATTTAAAAATAAAAGATGCTCAAGATATGTTGCTCCGAAAAACGTAACGCTTTTTGTTAACACTTTTATAAATTTTAGTCTTCATAAAGAAATTCCTACCGGGCTCCTTTTAAGTAAGTACATTTGGAAAGAGTAAATTCCAAAAAGGAATACCATGGAGCCAAGGTATAATGAAAACGATTGACATAAAAGATTGTACAATAAATGCGTCCAGAAAATGGAGGCCAGGTTACTTTCTTAAATCAGTCACCAGGGTAGCGCTGCGCTCGCTTATTTCGAGTTCATATTGTGACGTCTGTTAATTTTTATTAACAAACAAATAATAGTGATTTTTATTTGGTCAACGAGTGTACAATAAATGTTAGTGTATAAGCTGTTGAGTAAGAGACAGTAATAAATATGCGTGCAGTTCACAAAAGTAAAAAAAAAAACATGTCCAATACACCACGCTAGCTATGACGCCTTTTCCCAAGGTTTCGTAATACACACACATACAAAGAGGTGACCGAGGTAATAGGAAATATTGTTTTCTCAAACATGTATGGTAATATTGTCATTATTTTCGAAAAAAGAACACGCGAATTGTTGAGTTTATGGAAATGCCAAGAATGACCCCAGCACGCCGTTTCATACAACTAAGTTAAGTTAAGTTAAGTAAACAGTGTTAAGGTTGATATGAACTTGCAATTTTAAAATTGAATGATGATAGTCTAGGATACCATTTACTAGCTTGTATATGAATGTATGGTTTAACATTGGTCTATGGTCCTCCGAGGAATTTATTTCAAAGTGTTTAAGTCAGCCTGTTAATGCACTGCCAGTGTTAACCGCTCGACCACCACTACGTTGCTCTGAAACCCACTGTATTGCTCAACCATTATATCTTATTTCAGCTAAGAAGATATGCGTCATGCCTAGTACTACTCCACAAGAAACAAGAACAATGCCTACAATTTTGGCCCACAAATCCGATACCACAAAACCTGCAGTCAAACTATTGAATACTTTAGAAAAGCAAGGACAGACAGGTACTGTGTTTTATTTTAATAATATAATAAAGCGTAAAAGTTTTTTGTTAGTTTGTTTGTTTAAACACGCCAATCTCTGGAACTACCGGTCGGATTCGAAAATTTCTTTGTTTATATGATAGCCAGACTCACGAGGAGTAGTATAGGTTATATAACATTAGGCTATAATTCCCAGCTAGCCTTAAATGTATATAGTTGTAGTGGTATGAACGATTCGTGCGATTCCGCGATGTGACCATCTGACCTCCCGAAAAAAATATTGTTTATACTGAAGTATTATAATTTATCAATAAGTGATTTCTTCTAAGTTATATGCGGGAGAAACCGTAGGGCACATATCTAGTCGTTTATAACTTAGTAATTAGGGTTGCCATAAATATTTCGGCTAGTAATATTATTCTTCAGAATATACTTATCATAGAAAAACATTTGCTATTTAATGGAACAGTAAAAAGAGACAGGGGTGTATGTTTGTTACTTATTATAAAAACTATATTTTTTGTACTTCTTACATTTTTTTGTCACTACAATAAAAATGTCAAAATAATAATATAAATGTTATAGTTCAGAGATCGTTAATAGAGTACAGTACTATATATTATATTTTTTATATACAGTTGATAACCATACAATTGAGACCTCCTCCATTTTTGAAGTCAGTTGAAAAAGGAGGATTTACTCAATTCATATATATATTTTTTATGGATGTACAGCCATTAATTTCTTTGTTTATGAACCAATTTTGATAATTCTTTTTTCCTTGGAAAGGGGATACCTCAAGGGTGTTCCCACTTAATTTTATGGGCATTGGGCCTATAACTGCGAAGATACACTATGGAACTCAAAATTATTGAAGGTGGTTTTATTTTTTGTCAAAAACTGCCTTTTAAGTCGGTAAAAAATATCATGTCATTGATTACATCTATTAATATAAATTTCTTTCATTTTAGCTTCTTCACAACTTCGTCATCAGCATGAACCACAGACAACTAGTGCAGATAGAAAAAGCTAACAGTAATGCATAAATGGTTGTCTATAAAGCTCTTTGATGATACAGTTATGTTTGCGTAATAAAATTATTGACTAGAAGACTTGTACAAGCAAATATCGTTGATTTGTGTTTGCATAATGTGTGTAGTGCGTATTCAATAGCATTGTTTTTTTTTTTTGTTTAATCCAAAAACAAACAGTATTCTTTTAAGCATTGATTTCCTTCGTTTTCATTATTAAGTAAATAAAATGTTTATCTAAAACTAATCTTGTCAATAATTTGTTTGATTATCATACTGAATGACTTCTTCATCATATTGTGAATATTGTTTAATCGACCCTTATTAACTAAGGTTCGAATACCAGGTTATTTTTTGATAATAAAAAGGAGAACATTATTATTGTATGATTTATTTTTCATATATTTTCCCTTTACATACCACTTTTTTTACCACTGGTGTATGATTGTTACAATTTCTGCCTGGTAGCTCAGATGTGTGAAGAACTTTATCTGCTTTAACTATATAGTCAGGGTTCACAACCTAAATCATGGCAGTTATCGTACCAGCAACTTAGAAATTATCGTACTTCTCAAATTTCTGCTCCAGAGGACCTATTTTTTGAATTCTTATATAGTCAAAATCATCGTATTTTCGTATTATTTGGTATCGTACGAAGGCATGCAACTGTCGTAAATGTACTGTTACGACCTTTTACAACCCGATTAAAAAGAGAGAAAATCCTGTTCCAGAAATATATCGAAACAACTACATACTTCTCAGTAATTAGAAATAATGTTCGCGTCGTAAGACAACCGTGGCGCATGTTTGTGTGAACATCACAGTTTACACACGCATGTATAGGGCTTGTCGCCTCGATTACGTCATCGAGTAGGCATAGCAACTAAACGTCGAGAAAGATAGCGATGATTCACGATTTTTCTACGATCGTTTAGTGTAGGTATTTAAGCGGCTCAAGCGCGGCGTCGAATTAGTTCAGTTTGGAATTACAAAGCGATAAAAGGAAGCGAAACCACAGTGACATAAATACCTAACAGTGTTGTGAGTTCGTGTATTTTGCAACTGTGTAAAATTCGAATAAAACTTATTCACGTCAATCATCTGCATTTTTATTACCCACGGGTGTAACAGTACGAAGATGAATGAAGAATGAAGATCTTGGCACAATGCTCGATGGCCTCGACAAAGTTTCTCAACAAGTGGGCCTTAAAATGAACATAGATAAGACGAAAATCATGTCGAATGTCTATGTGGTGCCCACCCCAGTATCAGTTGGGAACTCTTGTCTAGAAGTTGTTGAAGAATATGTCTACCTGGGACAAACAGTCCAGTTAGGTAGGTCCAACTTTGAAAAAGAGGTCAGTCGACGAATCCAACTCGGCTGGGCAGCGTTCGGGAAACTGCGCGACGTCTTCTCGTCCAAAATACCTCAGTGCCTCAAGACGAAAGTCTTTGTCCAGTGTGTGTTGCCAGTGATGACATACGGCACAGAGACGTGGTCGCTCACTGTGGGTCTCATAAGAAAGCTCAAGGTCGCTCAGCGAGCTATGGAGAGGGCTATGCTTGGTGTTTCTCTACGAGATCGAATCAGAAATGAGGAGATCCGTAGACAAACTAAGGTAACCGACATAGCCAAAAGGATTAGCAAGTTGAATTGGCAGTGGGCGGGGCACATAGTTCGGAGAACTGACGGCCGTTGGGGCAGAAAGGTTCTAGAGTGGAGACCACGCACCGGAAAGCGCAGCGTAGGACGGCCCCCACTAGATGGAAAGACGACATAATAAAGGTCGCTGGGAGCCGTTGGGTGCAGGCCGCACAAGATCGGCCGCTCTGGAGATCTATGGGGGAGGCCTATGTTCAGCAGTGGACGTCCTGCGGCTGAAATGATGATGATGATAATGTAACAGTACGATACATACACATACGGTTGTAAACCCTGCTTTTGCTAATGCCATCTCTGATATCTAAATTCAAACAGCAAAACATACTCGATTTGGAAATACTGTTTTTTTTTAATAGTACCTTGACAAATTGACTGTACTTCTTGGATGGCATACTCTTTCTCATTCTCTAAAAATCCCCTTTTATAGCGTCCCTGGTTCAAAGATATTAATTACTAGCTGACCATCGCAACTTCGTCTGTGTCACATAATGGAAGCTCTTAAAGCAATAACTTTTCCCCGTTTTTGCAACATTATTATTTGATACTCCGCTCCTATTGGTCGTAGCGTGATGTTCTATAGCCTTAAAAATCGATAAATGGGCTATCCAACACTACAATTATTCGTCCAGTCGAACCAGTAGTTCCTGATATTACCGCGTTCAACCAAACAAACTCTTCAGCTTTTTAATATTAGTATAGATTACAAAAACGAATAGTGTTATGCATTATTCCTACGCAATGTATAACAAATTATTAAAGACACTATTATTTTACCATCGGTTATCCCTTATTATTGTTAACAATGGCATGAGTCGGCCGGCGTTCATAATCACAATTATCAGTTATTTATAACATACATAATTTAATAACTCGATTATATAAATCATTCGTTATCGCCCCTCTCTAACTTTTATTTCACTACTGATTGTTATTAAACGGACAGGCAAAGTGAACCAAGACCATACAGCATTTTCTGTCAATACTGATTATTTCTGTAGTTAATGTAGTTCTTCCTCTTCTTCCTAACTTGGCAACCGGTCGTCTTTAATGAAGACCGTTCCTGATATTATTGATTGAATTATAGTGTCATGTGTTATGACGATTCAGTATCCTAACAAGATGGTGGCTCCCTGGTTAGAATTTTGTAGGATGTTTTTGTGGGATCTCAGAATTAATGCTTTCAGCTTATATTTATAATCCACTTCACTTATGCACAAAAACCAAACTAATTCACGCAAAACGCCACCAATGTTACATAATATAGGATCAAAAACCTAAGTTATTGAATTATAAACAAAAACCACAACATGTCACTTCAAGATCCCGCCAAAAACTCCTCATTGACAATCTCAGATCGCCTACTAAATTATATTCGGATACACGTTATGCACATAATTATATTTTTAGAATTAAATCGTATGTTTAACTATAATACTATTTTAGATGATCGTATTTTGTTATGTAGTTATTTGTATTTCTATTTTCAATAAAAAATTTCACTGAAAACAGGTATTTCAGTTTTCAGATAACAGTTCCAAAATGTTACTTGTAAATATTTGTTATTAAAATCGTTTTTTTTTCATATTTTCTTTAGAAATTTAATTAAAACCTGAAATATTTAGAATCATAACTTTCTTAATCAATTTAAATTTACATATTTCAATAAAAAGACAAAAATTATTGTTAATAACAGAGAATGCCCATTCTTGTACCAAATTTTGTTGTATAGTAAGGTTGAATAAAAAGTAAAGATTTTTTTTTCCATATTATTTTACGACCTTTTATCCTGGGAATTTGGTTTTCAAAGTAGGAATATTCTTTATATTTTAAAAGTAATATCTATAGTATATATTATATGTATACTAATTTAACAAAGCGGAAGTGTTTTTGTTTGTTTTTTTTTTAGTTTAATATTTAATCTGTGAAACTACCTGTCAGATTTGAAAAATTCTTTTTGTATGTGATAGATTGATTCACAAGGAATAGTATAGCCAATTTAGCATCAAGATACACGTCTTTAATATTGATTTTTGTAAAGTAAGTCGGAACACAAAGATCTCCCGAACTGCTTTATCTACGTGCGCTGCGATAATTTTTAGTTTTACGTAAATACATGTTGTACAAAAATATTGGGCCTTAGTACATCTTTAAAATAGTCCGCAATAGCATATGCCTGTAGCTTATGCATAACCCACAATAAGCTATTATATAACAAAGAGTGGTTTAACATTAAAAAGTGATTAAAGACCATTATTTTACACGTGGTGTATTAATCCTTACGAACAAGAGTTACTTCATCTCAAAGACAATTTTATGAAGTTAGTTTTTGCTCTTTTGCATGTTATTTGGACACATAGTTTAGGAGATAATGAAAAATTTCAATATGTAATTTGTATTTGTGGGAAGAAAAATTATGATATACGGGAGCACTGGTGTTGTGGTGTTTGTCGTATAAAATTAACACGTGAGAAACCGTGGGGCACAGCTAAAAATTATTATACACTGCGTAAATAGTTCCAAAGACGCAGGTGTTGCCTTCCATTACCTGTATTACAATCCTTTTGAACACAAAAATACAATATTAAATTAGAAAGCAACTCAATAGTTAATTATAAATAACGATATTTATGGGTGATATATAAGGGCGATTGAAGTTTTTGGTGGGATCTTAAAATTAAATGTTTTGGTATTTGGTTTTTATTTTTAACTAACTGACTCACGCATCTTCGCCTGCGTCACATGAGAGAGAGAGAGGGTTAGAAAGATTGGGTCGTAGGCACCTATAAATACAATTCTAAAGGAGCTGAAACTTTCATTACTTTGCTGCGGATTTATTTTAAAACTGTGATATTTCCTAAGATATTTATTGACAATTTGGACAATTTAATTGAAACTAAATACTTGTTATGAATATTTTATTTAAATAAGGTAAATACCATATTTATAGAAACACCTTCGCAAATAATGCATTATTTTAGAACAAATTTTATTACCATAAAAAAGGTTGTATTGAATCAACCATAAAAGATAACCAAATGCTATCACGGACTTTTTTTTCAACTTTTTAAGAGAAACAATTCCGTCACACATGATTGTTATGTAACTTTACGCATTTACGCAGCGCACGCAATGGAAGCTCTCAAAAGCAATAATTCTTCCCTGTTTTTGCAATATTTTTACTTGATCGTATTGTTCTATTTGTCGTAGCGTGATGTTATATAGTCTATAGGCCTTCTTCGATCACTGGGATATCAAACAAAATTTTTTTTCCACTCGTACAAGTAGTTCCTGAGATTAGCGCCTTCAACCAAACAAACAGACAAAGAATTTCTTCACCTTTATAATATTACAATAGTTTCATTACCTTAGGTTTAAACCCTATTATGTAATACGTATAGCGTTTTGTGTGATATAGCTTGGTTATTGAGCTTATGTGAAGTCGATTATAAATATAAACATTTTGATGTGCTACAAAAACTACCTAGAAAATTGTAACAAGGAAGCCACCATCTTGTTGGGATACTGAATTCGTTCTAAGACAGGACACTATGTTTACTTGATAATGGCAGATAAAATTTAGAATCGTTTGGCACGCGGAGGGGTACGGGAGGGGGGGGGGGGTGGGGCGGTGCCCCTAAAACCTATGACACTACTCCCGTTACAAGGTAACTCACCAGAGCTAAGTTATAGGGGTTCAAAGATTCAAGGTCAAATCTGACATTTCCACATTAATATTAGAGGCAAGACATGGATCAGGGAGGTTGATGGGGGCAGCCACCCACCCTCTGACACTATTCCCATGAAGAAATAACCTTCCTGGACAGAGGTATAGGGGTTTTATGTTTTAAAGTTAAACTCAAGATTTTGATGGGATTTTACTCAGAATTAACATGATAAGTGATAATATTAGAACTTGACACTCGCCGACCGCTACCGCGGTACGCTCGGTCGGCTCATGCTTGCACATATCGCAAGACACCGAACACGCTCGTCGCTCCCTTCGGTCGCTACTCGCTACCTATTTGTCGACAAATTACTAAAATTTACATAAAACTTTAGTATCCTTAACATAACATACTTTCACGCCTGTATCCCCGAAGAGTTAGGCAAGAGTGTACTACTGTGGTTTTAGTAGGTAAATTTAATTTTTCAATAAAACAACACATTTTCTATGTTTTCATTTATTATAAATGTAATTAATTGCCCTAATTAATTCCTCAAAGGGATCTTTCTTTTGTTTCATCACATTGCGTCTCCACAGATATTCATATAATAAATCAGTAAAATTTTCTCTATTATTAAAATTATCTTTTTGGAAATATTGTTTGATGACACGCCACTGTGATTCAATGCGTTGTGTGCGTGCCGTCCCTAGCCACAAAGAGATTTTCTGGGTCACTGTGGTTGACTTTGCAATGGATGAAAGGATGAAACCATGATCCCCTAAACAATCATATGCCCGCCTGTAATCCGTATGTATGGTGGTAAACTGACGATACGATACGTCAAAAAATTATTCAGGCTGCCTATTCCCATACATTTGTCGTGTTTACTTATACGCTAACTACACGAAAGATGACGCAAGATGTTGCGGCTGCTGAATTACTATACAATAATCGAAGTCCAAAGTAGTAAATCAGTTGTGAAAGAAAATCAGTGCAAACAAAACAAACTTTGTTTATCAAAGTCAAGTGGTCTTAAATTGAGTTGCCAACTCA
Source organism: Saturnia japonica (assembly GCA_033032175.1). Lineage (NCBI taxonomy): Eukaryota > Metazoa > Arthropoda > Insecta > Lepidoptera > Saturniidae > Saturnia > Saturnia japonica. The sequence goes on from CM065332.1 coordinate 3,917,381, forward strand.
TGAAATTTAAGAAAATGTAGTAACAATTTCTAAAAATTATCGAAATAACAAAATGATATTGTACTAGCAAATTGCTTAATTATGAATTTTATTTTATGTATTTATAAACATTTATTACTATCAAAATTTTGTGAACCTCTTTAATGTGTGCTATTGGTAATTTATTAAACTAAAAAAGGTACAACTTTGTCACAATTTTCGAACTATTTTAGTATTTGTTCACCTGGCATCTCTAAATAAACGTCATTTTCGTGTTTTGTAAGGTTTGAGGTTAAGATAGTTTTTATTAATTTTCTCAAAAACGGCTAATTACCTTGTAATGGGAGTAGTTACGTTATAATCGGGGAATAATTCTCTATCTACTTCAACCACTTTCAAGCCAGAATTCGTGCCAAACGATTCTAAATCCAAGCCGTTGGGGTACAGTGAAAGGTTCCCTTGAAGGAAAAAGTAGGTACGAATACAAATTGTTTTTGAAAAAGTAATTAAATTTTTTTTGAGGTTATGGCTATCTGGTACTTTTATGCTATTCAAATTTTGTCACTTAGGTACTATGTTGTTCTAAGATCAATTTCCTAAATTTAAAATTTGTATTTGAATCACCCATAACTCCAGCCAAATGAATTATTTATCCACGAAATTGTACTGCTTTCTTCACCCTCCATATACCTTCTGCCACTCAGCATGCAAAACAATACTTAATGTTAATACTTTGAATCTGACTATGAAACTTTGACCACCAATAACTCAGATCAGTTGAATAACATTGTAGTGGGAGTAGTGTTAGAGGCTTAAGGGTAATCCTATCTGCCCTACCTGAACACTCCTGTTACCCTTTGCGAGCTAATCGGTCCTAAACTTTAACCTATTTTTCATGTAGTTATAGTTTGTAATCCAGTGGTTAAGACATAATAGGCATTACTTATTATTATCACAGAAATTGCATACTTCCTGTGAGTGAATACGTGACATATGTTGGCAGAGTCTCCAGCGGAAACTAGTAATAAAAATGTTCCCTCTGTATTATATTATTAAAATGATTACTTATTGCCACATCAGCAAGTTATGATTGTAGTTAACAGTAAGGTAACCCCAGTATGATAATATATTTTATTTTCAGATATTTTACATTGCTTACCAAAACCTGTACCATCCTCTTTAGAATGGTTTCTAAAATGGAGAGAGATAGTATGAGAAAAGTTTGTTTATCCACATAGTAAACAACTTGCAAAGACTGCTTATCCTACTCTTAAACTGGGTAAGTCTTGTCATGTATTACAAAAGCAAGCAATTCAAGTAATCTACAACATGAGACCTTGCAAATCTCTAAAGAACAAGTTCTGGGACTTTAATGTCCTAACTTTGCACTCACAATACATAATTGATAATTGAATTTTTATTTGTTAAAACTTTGACAAGCTACAATTGTCAAATATCAGCACAGTTTTAATACTATAGTTGTAAAAGTTTGTGAGTGAACATCCTAACTGAGACAGATGTTGGCAGGGATGAGCTAGCACATCTATATGCCACTACACTACATAGTACACTAAAGTAAACATTAAACAGTATGGTGTCTCAGTAGTGTTCTTGAAATAATAAATAATAACCTACAGCCACTCCCTAAATAAACATGCACTAGGGCTGCCTTTGCCTGTTTCTTGGGGTACTTATATTACATTTGTACAATGTCATTACTATCTTTTGATCAAAATATATCACTACAAATCTTGTAAGTTCTAATTTAAATTGTTTCTACTAGGGCTTTATTTCTAGTTTCAAATGTGATTGCGAGTAAGTGAACCGCGAATGTATAATTATTTTTCAAAATAAAAATGTAATTTTATGCTTAGTTTAATAAATCAAAAACAACTTTTGTAGTTTTGGAAGTACGTTATATAACATTTCGTTATTAGTTTTAAATTACATAACTGTGGCGCACTTCTGTTTATTGTGTACTGAAGTTCACTGAGATTTCAAAGTACTGTGGATTTCAGATATAGGGATGATGAAGGGACCGCTATAATTCCGATGATATATACATAGGTAAAAAGGAAGAAAGAAAATAATATTTATTGCCACATATTAGAGCAATGGCATATTATCGCCTAATGTCTATTTAATAATACTATTCACATTTTACACGAGTTTTTTTTTTAAGTCTGGAATATTGCATTGTTTAAATTTAGATTTTTGTGTGATGGCACTAAATTTAACTTTACCTACTTACTCAAACATTATAAACAAAATCATAATATTATTATAACAGCTGACCATCTGTGGATGTAAACAAAAGATAAAAAAGCTTTATGATCCAAGGAATGAACCTTTGTGTGTTTGTTTGTTGACTCCTTCTATGTATGTGAATTTGACTGATTCCTGTGCTTTTCTTGTCAATTATAGATGTCAATAATAAAATGTAATAAAAATTAGTACACAATAGTCCTGAGTACACAATTTATAACTAACAATTGCTTTGCACGGGTAGCAGAGCATAATATATGTCTACATTTATGAGGAATAATTACGGAATATATTAATATATATATATATATATAACTATATTGGTGCACGCCAAAAAAGCTCCCAGAGAGAATAATTTTTTTCCATTTTTTTTTTCATTTGGTTCACAAACCAGGCTTTATGACAATAAGAAATCTTCAACAATCATCGTCATATTTCAGCTATTTATGTAACACTTTATTGAAATATACACCTAAACCTTCCTCACAATACACTCCGTTCATTGGTGACAACCGGATGAAAATCCGTTTGGCAGTTTTTGAGTTTATCGCGTTCAGACTAACAGATAGACGGGGCAGGATGGCTGTGTTTTATAATATAGTAAGAAAAGCTTTATTTAAAGTTTATCGCTTAAGGTATAGATAGTTCATAACTTCATAGTTACGGAAAGTGCGCTGAAATCGCAACGCGCAATTCATGATAGGTGCAGAGTGCCGGTCAACCGTTTTCACTGCGAGTGATTTCTTTGGTTGCTCGTAATTTTGAACCCGTGATATCTTCTACGGTATTTAATGAAATTGTGTAATGTAAAGGACAATTTTAATCTTATTATATTAAGTCAGCAATTCTTGTATATATAGTGGTGGTCATATAATTAGAAACACTTCTTATGAATAAAGAAAGTATAACTTCAACATACAAATGTTCTTAAAAAATATATACATTCAATAATTAATAATCATGCAAAATAATATAGCCACTAAAATAAAAAACTCATGAAATGCATAAAATGTAAAACATATCTTACTTTTAATTACATAATGACTTAATGAGTCTTACACATGTAGGAGTTTTTCTGTTATTGGCCGCTTGGACGCCTAATTAGAAACATTTTAAAAAAGCTTCCATAGCTCGTCCTTTTTTGAAATTGAAGAATAACATCTCTCTTGTATTTTTCTATTATTTTGGTGGCAATTCAAAATTTAATCTGAATTTTATTTTGTTCAAAATGGGCAAAAATAAAAGTTTGACTCGTCAACTATGCAAATAATTGTTAATTAACATATAGATCATAAGTGGGCGTACAGAAGAATAGCTGAGCATTTAAATTGTTCTGTTAAGAAAGTTTTTAATGCAATTGATCATTATAATACACATGGAACTGTTGAAAATGTTCTTAGAAAGGCTCTGCCAAGAAAAACCTCTCCCAGAGAAGATACGCTAACCGTTCGTGTTGCTAAAAGATACCCAAGTAAAGGCTCCAACCAGATTAAAAATGAAGTTTTTTCGCCTCATGACCCGAGAAACATCTCGCCAAGATTGATACACCGAAGATTAGTGGAAGCTAAATTGTTGGGAAGAATCTCTCGAAAGGTACCGCTTCTTACCAAACAACAACGAGAGAAGCTATTATTATTCGCAAAAAAATATGTTAATTGGACGGTACGAGAATGGAAAATTGTTATTTTCAGATGAAATAAAAATAAATATGGTAAATGCCTATGGAAAGCGCTATGTTAGACGTCCTGTAAATAGTGCTTTTAATTATAAATACCCGGAGTATAGTCAAACACGGTGGCGGTAACATTAAAGTTTGGGGGTGTTTTTCCGAATGTGGAGTTGGACCCTTCCGGAAGATTGAAGATACAATGGATCAATGGCAATACAAAAATATCTTAGAGCACACAATAATTCCCTACTCGGACGACCATTTGCCTGTAACCTGGATCTTTCAGCATGACAATGACCCTAAACACACGGCCAATAGCGTCGTAACACCAGTCTAAACGAACTATATGAAGCATTTGTTGAAGCATGGAATTCAATCCCCTTAGAAAAATGTATGAAATTGATTGAATCAATACCACGTCGTTGCAGTGCTGTTATTGAAAATAAGGGATACAGCACTAAATATTAATTATAACTATTGGTAGGCTGTGGATAGTAGCTATTTCGTAAATAACAATACTAATTACTAATACTTAAATTAAACTTAGTGGTTGTTGTTTCTAATTAGTTGACCATTATTGTTCATACCTTAAAACTGATTTTAAATGTTTGTCCGTGATGTAATATTGAAACTGCACTTGTGTAATAGGAATTATATTGTTTTTCTAATAAATGATAAATCGTTGAACATATTGTTGTTCTATTTATTGTTTAATTTCAAAATAAAACGATTGCGATGAAGTATCTTACATAATGTTAAGGACCGTTGGTAGTGTTTCTAATTATACGACCACCACTGTGTATATATATATATATATATATATATATATATATGTATATGTAATTGGTTTCTCGGAAACGGCTCCAACGATTTCGATGAAACTTTGCATTTAGATAATGTTTTACATTCGAAGTTTAACTAGATAGATATTTTTCTCTTTAGTTTAAGAGACACCGATCACATCTCGGTCGCCCAAATATTCTACATTAAATGCCCAAGTTATCTAATATATTTATCTGGATAAGGATTAATACTGAATCGGAGAAAATAACTTCCCAAATAACCTAATATTTTTTATTATTAATTTGAAGATAAGAATACTTACTGTGAGTTAACCTTTGGAGATGGACATATTCTATCACGGACTTTCTCCATACTTTTTGATGAACTACAATTTCTTAAGTACATTATCTTTATGTATCTCATATGGCTCTTAAGCCATGTAAGCGCCAAAAAATTGAATTATTGACGACTTGATTAAAAACTTTGTATTTTCTCTACAAAATATAAATAAATATAAAAACTTAATTGTAATGTATTGTATACACTAACCTTCCGTAAAAAAAACTAAATGACAATGAAAAAAAAGTATGCAGACAGACAGACGCGGATAGAGACTTTCTTTTATAATTTGTATTGATAAAGAAATATTATATTATTTCCTACTTCCTAGAATTTAAAATTGTTTTTGATTTATTAAACAAAGCAAACATAAAATATTTTGCTTTTAATAAAATGTACATTCTCTTCTTACTAACTCACAATCGCTTATGAAACTAGAAATAAAATCCAAGTAGAAATATTTTTTTAAAAGTAGTAATATATTTTGGTAAAAAGATAATCATGACAATTTAATGCTTAGGTATAACATTATCCAATACTTCACTAGGGTACCCAAGAAACACAGTTAAAGGGCAGCTCAAGTGCGTGTTTACCTACCGAGAGGCTGCAGGTAGTTATTTCAAGAACATTGCCGAGATCACATACTGTTTACTTTAGTGTATTATAGTGACGTAATGTCGTGCTACCTCGTCTCCGCCAACGTCTCTCACAACGGGCAGTCGCGCACGAACTTGTTCGCCTATAGGCATAATTTTCATCTATAGAATTAATAAAACTAACGATCGCCCTAAGATCGAAATTCGACCAGAAACTTTTTGATCGTAAACTATTTTCTGTTTGACATTTACAGTATTCATAAAAAAACGAGTATTATCTACATCACTTGCTGTCACTTTTCGTTGAGTGACAATGTCAATATTTTGGGGGGTCTAAGTTCAATGGCACTGGTTTATTATATTAGTAACAGATATTATAGATAAATTTTAGCTTTCTGCACTCCTTCTCCACTTACTTCAATCATGCTAAACCTCACATTCTTCCGTGCACACAATACGCTTAAAAAGGGGTAGAAAGCTTTTGCTTCACGTGTTATTATATAGATTACCTGTTTTTAATGTCAAAATAACAGTTTTTTTACTAAATAGATATGAAATTATATACGATACCTATAACAAAAAAACTCATTTTGAAATACTTTGTCCGTCGGTCTGTTTGTTTCGGGTAATCTCCGAAATGGTTAGATCGATGATAATATGGTACATGAAACTATTCTAAATCCTACGCCTATTTATTTTTATTATTTAATCACAAGTATAATATATTTGGGGTTTATACATTAGGCATGTTAACAACGGCTGTAAACACAAAACGCGTTATTACTATATATTATATTAAAAGCGCTGAATATTCTTTTATGCTATATATTTTAAAGCATAAACAGTTTACAATGGTGAGTGTGTTATAACTCGCAACCCGCATTTCGTGTTCGGGCAAAACGTTCAGTAATATTTTTGTAATAATATGTTATCATTTATTTCGTTGTATTTGATCCTTCACAATTATAATGCATTGAGAGTTTAATTGTACACATTCCTGTGAACACCAACAAATGCGTTTTTTTTTCAGATAGTTTTTTTGATAGGTTAATATTTAATTTCTACGAAAAAAAATTTTGTACGGTTTGTATGTTTGTTTCTATGAAAGGGTATTTTTTCAATAACTCCACTCCGCTTTTATTCGTTGTGGTCAACTATAGTGAAATGGTTCCATACTTAGCCACGCTGAAGTATTTTTAATTTGTTTATAAATGGTATTATGCGTAATTTTCAATTTAAATGTTTACAAATATTTATCTAATAGTACACATGAAATAAAAACGTTAAAGGTACCAACTAGCTCTTTGAATGGAACGGAAAATTCCAAGTATCGAAAAGGTATAAAAAATCTATATGTTTGTATCTATATGTTTTTAATTTTCATGATTGATTTGATTGATACAAATTATTAAAAGTATGTATTGATACGATATATTAGGTCGGGGAAAAAGTGTTTTCGCATAACGTAGGTATAAAATTGTTATAAAATTTCTTTGGATGTACTATTTGTATCTGGCTGGTTTTGGTAACATTAAAAAGGTTACATTAAAAATAAAATAGATGTTTCCCGCTATTTTTCATTTGTTTTTCTTTCTGTAAAAATGAGTGATTCTAATGAAGAAGTTCGATACATTTTAAAATATTATTACAAAAAAGGCAAAAATGCAACTCAAGCAACGAAAAAAATTGTGATGTTTATGGACCTAATGCAGTGTCAGTAAAAGTAGCACAAAGTTGGTCCAAACATTTTCAGTCTAGAAATTTTGATGTTAAAGATGCACCTCGCTCTAGTCGCCCTGTTACGAATAAAATGAACGCCATTTTTGAACAGGTGGAGCAAGATCGGCATATCAGTAGTTACGATGTAGCTGAAGAACTGGAAATTGACCACAAAACAGTTTTAACCTATTTGAAAAGAGCTGACTATACTAAAAAGCTCGATATTTGGGTGCCACACGAGCTCACTGAAAGAAACCCAGTAAACCGAGTACTCATTTGCGATTCATTATTGAGACGTAACGAAACCGAGCCGTTTTTGAAGAGATTGATAACTGGCGATGAAAAGTGGATCACGTACGACAAAAACGTGCGAAAAAGGTCGTGGTCTAAGGTCGGCCAGGCTTCACAGACTGTGGCTAAACCTGGACTAACTCGAAATAAGGTGATGCTGTGTTTATGGTGAGACTGGAAGGGCATTGTTCATTATGAGCTTTTACTGCCCGGCAAAACCATCTATTCGGATCCCTACTGCCAACAACTGATGAGATTAAAGGAAGCAGTTGAGAGAAAGCAGCCGCAATTGATCAACAGGATCAACAGGAAGGGTGTGGTCTTTCATCACGATAACGCTAGACCATACATATTTTTAGCCACTCGGCTAAAATTAAGAGAGTTTGGCTGGGAGGTGTTATTGCATCCATTGTAGAAGTAACCATAGAAAAGGGAGGATCCTCCGACCAGACAGGTGTTATGTCTGGCGGGCAGCTGCCCAACGATTGTAGTCGGGTTCTTGTATATGTACTCAACGATTGAGTTAATTTCTATTGCGCAATGTAGGATGCGTCGTATATGGCTCGATAGATGTCGCTACATCACTCCCCTCCGAGACCGGAGGTCGATAGCAGGTTGAGTCGTCCATACATCTTGTGATGCTTGTCGGGCCAGTGGAATGTTCCAGTGAGTCGGAACCAGATGCCGCATAGTTCACGGTGAGTCGGAACTGTCTGCGGTGATGCCCCAGTGAGTCGGGGTGATGCCCCCAGTGAGTCGGGGTGATGCCCCCAGTGAGTCGGGGTGATGCCCCCAGTGAGTCAGGGTGATGCCCCAGTGAGTCGGGGTGATGCTGCAAGAATGCTCCAGTGAGTCGGAGTGTTGCAGTGCTGCGTAGTGACTGGCTGCTGCGTCGACCAGGAGAGAAGTGCGTCTCTGCTTGCTGACCGGCCGAAGTGCAGTGTGCTGTGCCAAGGTCGCTGAGAAGGCTGTGGGTGATGACCAGGAATGCGCGTCCGCTGCATGCTGGTGGTCAGGATACCCGTAGTAGCCGTGGATGCTGGCTGGCTGTATGACTCGCTGCTCGAAAGCTTGTGGAAGGGATGATGACGTCACGATGTAGTTGTGCGAAGAAGGTTGCGCTGACGTTCATGCTCGGGGTCACCAGTGTGCAAGAGCTATTGCAAAGGGAGGATCTTCCGACCAGACAGGTGTTATGTCTGGCGGACAGCTGCCCAACGGTTGTAGTCGGGTTCTTGTATATATACTCAACGATTGAGTTAATTTGTATAGCGCAATGTAGGATATTAAGGATGCGTCTTATGTGGCTCAATAGATGTCGCTATGTGTCGCTATGTAGATGTCGCCACAGTATATCATTTGACTTAGGTATCTCTGCGTTTATATCAGGTTATAATATATACATATAATTAGCTATTTAATAAACATTGTATTCTGTATGATCATTTCGCGGAAGTGCAACACTGGGTCAGATTGTTTAGAACTATGGAGGGTAGGTAATTCAGAACACAGTAGTGATATTTGCGCCGAGTAATCTATATAATATGTGGTATATAGGTTATATACAACATCTATGCTATGTAGCCTAGAACATTTTTTTTCATTCCGCGCCATGTCATAGTTCTGTTCTTAAATTTTACTTGATCAAATATTATATTTTGGAACCGATTATATAAATTACTATTTGAACTAAATAATAATATTGTTTGGAATAAGTTCATTAGCCGCATAGTACGATGCCGCGATCGCTGTGCTTGGCAAATTTTATGCGCGGGGCAATCGTTCTGCGCAGGCGCTGCATTCCTCCGCTCCCTGGCTTCGTCCGTTGGCTCTGCTCGTCACGTAAAGTAGTCTACTTCGTGCTCTGGCCGCGAGCCCGCGTCTTCTTAGTGCTTGCTACAGTGCTCCCGCGTGTGGTCATGTGAAGCTACGTTACGCTCTACATAATTCCGGGCGTTCGGTTGGCGCTGAAATATATGTAATTTACGGTGGTTTTAAGATTTTGCATTGTATAACTAGAGTTAGGGTACCAGGAGTTTTGCTGAACTGATTGCTTGCGTGATAGTGTCCTTGCTGTTGTAGATTTGATGCTGCACACACACTTACACACAGTTCACTCTACACGCACATACTTCACAATCTGCAGTCCAGGTCGACGGGGCAAGCTCAAGGCCACCGCCCGCTCCTGACGAAGTGAGTCTCTTTCGTTTACTGTGTATCGCAGCGATAGTTTCGAGAGGGATTGATTCGCGATAGATTAAAAACGGCCCAGCACATATTTCGCGATCCTTCTAGAACAAATATGTTATATTTAATTCATAATATGAGTCAGAATATAATATAAATATATACACTGAATTTATGATATTTTTCATATTCTATATTTGTTCTTGAATAAACTGTTAATAAGATTTATTTTTAGTCAAAATACAGTATTTGATTTGTCTATGCTTGGCTGGAGAAAAAGCTGTCAATTGTCATTGCCTATGAAAAAAATTGTTTGTTTTGCATATGTGTACCGTTTGATTTTGTTTCAGTCTGTGCATTCTATACAAGTACCGTCGTGTACTGTGTGAAATGTGTACGTGGCGTTGAGCTACTGCTTCTTCGGAATAGCCTTAAGGATACACAGCAATCTAGGAACAATAATCCTGATTCCTGTCCCCGCCTGTCTAGAGTTAAGTTTGACTCCGCTACGCCAGTGGACGCATTACTTTCAACGTTTTAGTTCCTATTTTTACGATTTTCGACACTGTTAGTATTGCACGCTACAGTTTTTAGATTTGAGGTTAAGTATGCCATCCGACAGACGCTGTGTATTTGGATGTGCGACTACAGGTAACTTAACCTACCCATATTATTCAAAATAGATTGTTCTATGATTTTGAGTCATGAATTACTACTATTTAATAAGTCATTCTTTCAGGTGTCACTATCCATAGTTTTCCGAACCCTTTAAAGTTCCCAGAACGGTTCAAATTGTGGGTAGACTTGGTAGGTGACTCGATGAGAGGCATCAGTGACGAAGAAATATTCACAATAAAGAAAATTTGTGATAGACATTTTATAGCGAAGCATAAGAATCGCAACAATCGCTTGAATGCTTTAGCAGTACCTGTTGAACATATGTCAAGTAAGTAATATTACAACCATTATTGCTTAAGTAATATCTGGAATACACATGGCTGACATTGCGCTACGCCTCGCAATTGCGCCAACTCAGTTCACTGCGCCGGGTGTGTTAACACACTTTTTCCAAATGTATTGGCGCATAGCGCACTTCAACGCAGCGAGTCGGCTACGGCACAGAGCCGCGCCGCGTCGCTTTGCCGGTCAGCCGATAAATTAATTTCTCTAACTAGCTTGCCTCGCGTACCATTTCGCTGCTCCATGGCGCAAATTTGAGTTAACTTAATGCGCCGGCACAGTAATCTAAGCTTGAATTGTCGTGTTGGCGCAAGGAATTTTGCTGAGTTATCCATGTCTAACTGTAATATTTTCTATCTATCTTCTTTACTCTGATTATACAAGTAATTAGACATAGATTAGGTACTCAGCAAAATTCCTTGGGTCTACTCAACAACTCAGGTGCAGATTACTGCGCCGTGCATACCGTTGCATTGAACTAACTCAAATAAGCACCATTGCATGGCGCAGCAAAATAGTACGTGCCAAGTGAGTCGCTAAACGCGCGCCACCTACACCCTAAAGCCCGCTGTCTTGTAACGCAAGCAGCGAACTTTGAGTCGGCGTTAGTTCTGCCGGCTGAGAGAGTGAGAGAAATGAATGAGTTGTCTGACCGGCATGGTGTGTTTGAATTATGAAGTAATCTTGGAGTTCTTGAACGTACTCTGTTGTTTCATAAGAAACGAAACTGCCAGTAAAATTATAATTAATTAAGTACGTAAATTATTGTATAAGATTCGTGCAACTTCCACGATACCAATTTTTTTTTTACATAGTCATGTAATGAAAAGCTGTGCTGAAGTGTGATATCCGCCATTACATTTGGAAGTGAGTTGACAATTCCGACGCAGTGATCTGAACTGGCGCAACTGCGCGATGGCGACGTAGCCATGTTACCCATGTTTATAAGACGTTGGTAAAAACACAGTAATCAGCCTAAATTAGAGGTGGGCGATTATGAATTATTTACTTATTAGAGATCTTTCGTTTATTAGTTTCCAAAATGAATGATCATTCATAATAGAGCCTTTGATGTAATACCCGGAGGTGGGGAAGAATGGAACAGTTAACTAATAAACAAAAAAAGATCATTCGGTCCTAATAATTACTAATTTTTTCAAATTACTAATCTACCATTACCAACTACTAATGGTACTTCGATTATGAATTATCATTCGTTTTCGAACTACTAATATTAGTAATTACTAATGGTACTTCGATTGTGAAATATCACTCATCATCGAATAATATTAGTAATTACTAATGGCTATAAATGAAATATCTCGAGATATCTTTATAATCGCGTACCGCTAGCCTAAATCTACCACCTACCGTAGTATATTAATTACGGTAGCAAAAAACACCGTAATAGACGAATCCGACCCGTTGACGATCGTATTCTATAAAAATCTTTTAATATCATATATATTTCTAGCAAATACAATAGTCATTTTTGCGAATTTAAATTACTATTTTCTTTACGTTATAATAAATATGTTTTTTCTATTGACTACACTAATCATAATTCTTAGAGATGAGGGATTCTGGATGATTTACATGATTGAATTATTCAATGATGAGTGATCATTCATAATCGTGACATTAATATACACTCAGAGGTGTGCGATTATGAATGATGACTGAATTGAGATATGTACTTATTAAAAATGTAGAGAGGGAACTTAAAAAGTCGCGCAGTCGCAAGCAAAGTTTTTTACAAGAAAGTATGTACTACCAAATAGCTAAAAAAAACAATTAAAAAAGGTAGTTCAATCGTAATAATTACTAGTTGTATCAAATTAGTAACTACTAATATTAGTAACCTAGCATTAGTAATAACTAATTGTATTTCGATTATGTGTATTCACTCATCATCGAAATATCTACTGATATTTGTAATTATTATTATTTGGCTACAGTGCACTCATTTTAGCGCTTTCGGCGACAAATGTAGCGCTTTTTTCGTTTATTCGAAGCGTTTCATCAGTGTTGACATATCAGTTTTTTTAAGTTAAACTTTGGGTACTTACGATAATGAAACGTTTTCGTAACGTTACATTATAATAAGCGTTACTTTATGTCAACGTTATTTAAATATCTAATTCAGAGAGACTAATTACTGTGGTTATTTCATCTAAAATTTTGTTAAAAATTGTACCATATTTTAATAATTATAATAACATAATTGCGAAAAATCTACCGTATTTTTTTATGAATTCTACGATCAAATATATTTCAGGCTTGGCAACACTGATACAGTAATAAAATTAAATGAACATAGTGTTGCTAAGTTGGCAATTTTGTGGCTATATCTGGCAACATTTAACATTTGTTTTAACCAAAACTATCAAATATTAATGGCTAAATATTTTAGCCACGAATTTAATGCATGTTCAATTTAGCCATAGTCCACTGCCATTTCCCAGCCGCCTGGAAAATGGCCATCGTCATAGGTATCCATAAGCTCGGCAAGAGCGCGTAGCTTCCCGACAGTTACCGCCCGATCAGTCTCCTAAATACGTTAGGGAAAATTTACGAGCGGCTCCTTCTGAACCGTCTCAAGTCCGTAATGGAGGAGAAAAACCTCTATCCGCCTGAGCAGTTCAGTTTTCGTGCTAGACATTCTTGCACTCATCAAGTGCACCGCCTCACGGAGCACGTTACGTATAACTTTGCCGAATTATATAAACCCCGCCGTACACTTGCAGTCTTTTTCGACGTTGCCAAGGCCTTTGATAAGGTCTGACACGAAGGATCGATCTATAAGTTGTACTGTCGTGAAGTCCCCGATAGATTAGTTAAAATCATTCGCGATTACCTCACAGACCGCACCTACCGCTACAGAGTGCAAGGTGAATTATCTACGCACCGCCCTATACGCTCAGGTGTCCCCCAAGGTTCGATCCTGGCTCCTAGCCTTTTCAACCTGTACGTCGGTGACCTACCTAGACTCCCGCAGGTCAATGTAGGGCTATACGCTGACGATACAGTCATATATGCCTCTAGAAGGAACAGATTCCACCTCAAACATAGAGTCCAACGCACCGTGACTACTCTCGGGAAGTGGTTTAACGACTGGCGAATAGCCGTTAATCCATCGAAGAGCGCCGCGATGCTCTTCGACGCGGATTCCTCACGGTTTCCGTGGAGGCTCAAACCTCTTGAACTTTACGGTAATCCGATCCCCTTTGTAAGGGAGACCAAATATCTAGGGTTAGGCCTAGATAGTAGGCTCTCTTTTAGACCCCAAGCCCGTATAGTTAGGAACAGGGCCGCTTGGGTCCTGAGCCGTTTGCATCCTCTGTTATGTTCGGTAAGCAAAATGTCCACGAGACATAAGCTTACGCTCTAGATGTGCATCCGTCCGATTATGACGTATAGTTGCGCAGTGTTCGCACATATGTCCGAATCGAGCTTTAAACGGTTACACACAATACAGAATAGGTTTCTCTATCGTCTCACCGGGGCCCCTAAGTATATTCGAAGTGAAGATCTCCATAGAGATATGGATCTTTCTTCGATTCATGCCTACGTCAGACATCTCTCTCGTTCGTATTTCGACACCGCGTCGAATCACGCGAATCCGTTGATTAAAGCAGCTGCTACATATGTCGCGGAACCCACTATCACCCGGCATAAACGCCGGCCGCTTAACATTTTTACCGACCCGGACGATCGCGTCGAAAATGCAAATAAATATTATTCATCCGTCTCTCCAAACAGAGCGTTTCAGCGCTCACGCCGTGTAACCACTGTTCTCTCCGCAGAGAACGGGCGGTCAATTTCGCTCCCGCACACCCCCCTCGTCCACCCTCTCCAGTGGTAACCCGAGCCTAGGTCCGTTTCCTCGGCGTGAAGCCCTTGGGTCAGGCAACCGCCCGCGCGATACATGTGACACTATTCGTGGAACACTTAGCTACCCACATACAACATTACACGCGTATGAACATACACACGTGCATACCACACAGGTATATGGATTCTGTAAGGGACCTTTTTTTTATTTTTTTGCGCTAGTTAGTGTAGAAAACCTTTCCGATTACTAAATACACGTACACATGGTTCCTTCCTTCCTCACAGGAGGAAAGGAACATGCCTATGAGTATATATTAGTTAGCTCGAATCGTAGGAGTAGGGATTCAGTTAGATCGCGACCTATTTGCATACGCGGCGACCGCCCGAGCCGAGGTTCAACCACTCTGGCACACTCGTGCGAGTCTTTCAAAACACTTTCGCGGCTGAGTGCCCTCTGCGCTTGCCCCCAAATCCGGTGAAGCTGTAAAAGCTGCAGCGGCTTCAGGGCCCCTAAGGCTAACATTGTAGTCAGATTTAAAAAAAAAAGCCACGAATTTAGCCACTCTTATCATTTATTACACAATATTTTATATTTCCATAGCACTTGTTTTCACACATCTGTAATGCCAGTGGAGAATCAGTATTTCATGATTTGCCTCTGACGGCTCTATTCCTCTATCTGAAATGCTGAGCGGGGAAAGCTTATCAAATATTTGCACTTCGTTTTTAAAAAATCAGAACCATCAACGTCTAATGAGTGTTATGTTGTAATCAACGTATAATCAAATGTTTTTAAGTTATGAACTTGTGTTTGTTTTCGAGCCAAATTTTTGGCCACTTTTAGCCACTTTTTAGGGTATGAAATATTTAACATTCTAGCAACTTGGTTACTTTGGTTTTCCTTAACTTGGCAACACTGATTATTTACATTGTTTTGAATGTCAAAACTTTTGAAAATTTATACTTTACGATTTTTACGTTACTTTACTGTAGCTTTAGGTAAAAGTTTCGCTCGTTTTGTTCCGTATTTTTATTTATGAGACTATTAAAACTTGGCTTGCTTCTAGGCTCAGTTATTTGTAATTGATTGTGGCTTGGTGTGTGATTTAGGTACCTACTATTTCCGCGTTTTTTCTTTTAAAGATGCCTCAAAAAAGAAACTTTAAGTGTTACTTTGGCTGTTTTATAGACGGTAAGTTATTTATCTAACTCATTGACACCTCAAACAATATACGAAATGGAGCCTGTATACATAATTGTTTTGGGTTGGATTTAGAATTGTTTGGCACAAATTGAGGTTTGAAATTGACAGAAATAGGATCCCTGATTGTAACGGTACTACTCTCATTGCAAGCCAACAAGGTAATTCACAATTTTTGAGGAAAAAAATAAAAATAATTGAAATGTCAAGCCCTAAAGAATTTCTATTATCCAAACAAGAAACCCTAAAATTATCCTTTTATCTTCTTATTCTGTCATCTTATATTAACCATCAATGTTTACTATCTCAGAAGAAAGATCTGTGATATTAAACATAAACACATACTTAGACTGAACTGTATTTGTATACTATCTCAGTGAAGCTAATGTAAGTAAACAAACTTAGTTAAGTAATTTTTACCAAAATTTGTTGTTTTATTATTTTATACTAGCTGTGCTCACAGCTCCGCATGTGTTGACTACAGAATTATTGCTTATGAAGATATCATTTAATTTTTTTAGATATGGCCCAAGTATCTTAGGAGTAAAATGAAAAATAAAAACAATCTATCCATTATTTTTTGTGTGATGCACACTCAACTTTAATTATCAATTAATCAATCATTGTATTTATATAGATTTTTCTCCTAATACAGCTGATACCATGCACATATTCAATCAATTTTCAAAATTTCCAACCTCTTGTAAATTGGGTTTGGAATGTTACTTTAATATGGCAATAGTGCCAGAAGGTAGGAATCTGCTTCCTCTAATCTCCATGTACTTTTTACTGTGCAGCATGCACAAACAATACTAAATGTGTAAACTTCAAATTTCACTTTGAAATTTTATCTACTAATAACTCAGACCAGGTGAATTACCTTGAAATGGGAGCAGTGTCAGAAGATTAGAGACAGCCCAGTCCACTCTCCCCAACCCTTTCAGATCCCATCCGCATGCCAAACCATTCTAAACTTGAATGGAAAAGATCATTTTGATTTTGTAGTTGTATTTTGTAAATATAATTACAGGCCCACTGCATCATTTTCCTAAGCTACAATATCCTTATATGGATAGATTTAAGTCATGGAAAGCTGTACTAAAACCAGAAACTCAGGCAAAGGGAGATGACTATTTAGTCAACCAAGTACGACTATGTTATAGACATTTTGAGAAATATTATTGCTTACCCAGTAAACAACTTACAAGAAATGCAATTCCTACATTGAATCTTGGTAAGTTACTTTTTAAATTAAAGAAAAACAAAATCTTGCCTATTTTTATTTTATAACATCAATATCAATTTACTTATTTTTTGTTAAATACAAGGATACAAGTTTGCAGGGATGTTATTTACTAATGTGGAACCATATTTGGTTATTGCTTTAGTTAATATATTTATCTGAATATGAATTAATATTGGATTGGAAAGCCTAATATTTTAAAAATAAATAAATACCATGAGTAGCATCAACAACAAAATCTTAAATTTGGACTCAATTATGGCCATGTTTGTTTTTTTTTTTTTTTTTTTTTTTGATAGATTGGATGAATTAAAAGAGCCCGAAAAGAACTACGACATATTCTCTTTGGGTAGTTTAGGGAGTAAATATTTTTTCCTGGAGATTTTAAAGAAAAGCATGGCAGGATCACTTGATTTTTAACTTTTATGTTGATGATGCCATTGTTTTGTGTTGTACCATAATGTTCTTCAAGATCAATAGGACATAATTTCCTGGTGATATAAATAGAGAAAATTTGTGGCTCATCAAACTACATCGAGATAAATTCATATCTGTCTATTCAAAAAATACTTTTTAAAATCCAATAATGAAATTCCTTTTTGATTTGGAGATTGAAATTGTTGGAGATTAGATCCTTGATTATAAAGGTACTCTATTACAAGGAAATCGTCATTTTCGAGAAATTTGCATAAGAGCAATTTGAACCTCACACCTAAAAAATGTTTGTTGTCAAAATAAAAGAACTGTCAAATGAAACACAAAACTACAATTGTCTTATCCTATTATTCTGCTGACATTTTTTATAGTAGATGTGGAACATCGACCTTCACCCATCTGATAACCAGATGAGACATTTATTATTAAATTTTATTGGTTTATAAACACGCCAATATAGCTTGGCAATTGAAAAGAGTTCATGGCTGTTTTTGTTTTTAATTCAATTAATTCTCTTTCATAACATTCATTCTTTTGATAAATTAACCAATTTAATTTCAGCTGATAGTTTTTAACATGGAGAACATACCTTGGTAGGCTTGCCTACTTATTTCTGTTCATGGTTACCTAGCAAGCAGGTATGAACAGGTAAGTTATTACAGGTAACTACAGCGATCTGTTAAACAAATAAAAATTGGTATTGAACGAAAGATAAGATAATTACAAAATTAATCCTATAGGCTTGCCTGCAAAAATCGTTCAGGGAATATTCTTGCCATGCTTTGAAGTTTTAAAATCGGAGCAATTAAATATGGGCGAGAGAGAAATTAGAGCGTCCGAAGTCCGTGTGATAGAACTGCATGCAACATACGCGAATGTAACCGAGTGCGCATGCTCTTTTAAATGCGACCGACAGAGACTGCGTTTATTTTTTCAGGCAAGCTTGAAACGATTATTTTCGTAATTAAATGAATCTTTCTTTCAACTCCAATTTTTATTTGTTTAACAGATCGTTGTAGTTACCTATATTAACCGTCCAGGTGCGCGATAGCGGTAAAACAAGTTTTTAAATGTGTGCTTTGAACCGGCAGGCCTTGGACCGAGTCCGTTGATCAAAGCAAACAAGTCGTAAAAAAAGTTTTAACAGAGCGCGAATAATTTTGAGAACGATCGGGGGCGCAAGCAGACACGTCCGCTCACACTGACTGTCGATATCGGAATCGATATTTTGTTGTATTATACTCTATAGTAAGTATACCCACATAAGCCCTCCGATTTTCAGAAGCAGAGATTTGGATTGAATCTGAATCTATTAAATATTGACTGGAACTTGCAATCTAGGAATGCACTGGTAAAAAAGCCAATGGACCTTGGAAGTAAAAAACAATTAAAATACTCAAAATTTTGAAAATAAAATATATTTACAAATATATTTGTATATTATTTACTTACCATTTAGTGGTTGATGAATATTTTTAACATGAACTGTTAAATTTTACTTTATATTTATATAAATTGAAACTAATTTGCTTTTTAGCCATTAATAATAATTGAAAAAATAGCTCTTAGAATACGGCAACTCAATAACAGTAGTGTTCTAGTGACTATTTGAAATGTGGCTTGTCAACGTGGCAGTATAATCGCTATGCCACTGACTCGAGTACGCCGAATCTACGTAGTTCTGATTGCCGCATTTTTAAAATACGTCGAGGGTATCTAGTTACCTGTTTGTAGGAGAAATATTTGAAATTTTTTAACTTATGCATCATCCATCCAAGGACCATGCCGTGAGGAGAAAACTTCGGACATATTGCGTATTACGAGCACATAAGATTTGACATGGTTAAAGTTTATATGCAGAAAGCTACAATTAAAAAGTATTTTTTTCGATATTTTCAGGTGGAGTCCAGTTAAAAATTAATCCAATAAAAACAACAGCTACAGAAAGGGAATCGGGTAAGCATATTTAATTTTGTTCTATATGGTAGTTCTTATTCTAATAAACTAGACAATTTTTAACAAAAAAGAAAACTACCTTCAATGATTTTTAAAAAGTCCCCTTATGTATCTTCGAAGTTTAAAGTGCAATGCCAATGGAATTAAAATGGGACCAACCTTGTGGTATCCCCTATCCACCAAAAAGGAATTATCCAAATCGGTTCATAAACGAAGCAGTTACGGTTGAACGTTAATGAATATCAATAAAATTGAAGTGCCTGTTTGTAATGTCAAAATAACAGCGTTTTACTAAATGCATATGAAAGTATATATGATAAAAATAACAAAAATTTGTCTGTCTGTCTGTTTGTTTGTTCCGGGTATACTCCGAAACGGTTGGACCGATTCGGACGTGACTTTCACTTTCCTATAGCTGATGTTATAGGGAGTAATTTAGGCTCCTTTTATTTTAGAAAAAGAATTAGGGTTCCGCGCAAATAAACAAAAACTGGTCATGGTGAATCAATTTGGGCGCTTAAATGGCTTACGCTGAGTAAACCATAAGAGATATAGCAAATTAATGTACTACAAAATTGTAGGCATTAAAAATACCTAGAAAAAGTCAAGGAGAATATACGTCTATCTTCTAAGGAACACCCACAATAAGTATTTTTGTCTTTAAAATAGCCGGGAGCGGGGAGAAAGTTTCGCGCGGGCATTTTGTAGTCCACATGAGCGGTGCCACGGGCACAGCTAGTATATATAGAAAAACATACATAGTATAGTATAGTATGGATTAGTTGACCAACTTAATTCTATTCTAAAGGGTGTCTTTATGATTTTATTACATTTACAGAAGGAGCAATCCCTGTCCCAGAAAGGGATCTCTTTTCGTGGGAAAGTGAACCGACAGGAATACAACAAGGTACTTTAAAAAAATATGTAAATGGTGCTTACAATTTTGATACAATATTCTTTGGTGACTTAGCATGCCAGTGCCACACATGTTAACATGTGAGCAAAAACGCAAATTTTGCCTTTGGCATATTTGAAAATAATTGAACAAACATTTGCAATTCGCTCTCACTTGTCGGTTTCCTCACACATCAAAGCAGATGATACAATATATTGTATTGTAGACATCATTATCACCTTCTTTTTGGACGTTTTAGATTATTTTTATTTAAATGAATACAGCAATCTTTGCGATTAATTTGAATGCAAATATGTGCAAAGCAATTCTGGCGGTTAACTGATCATATAAAAAAATGTGTGCAATTCTGTTGCAACATGTGTGGCGCCGGCAGTAGAATTACAATAACAAAATTACCATAACTTATCAAAACATATAGGATGAGTTTCTCTAATGCTCTATAGAAATATGTTTCAATCTTCCAGATGAAGAGGAACAGTGTGATGATGTTCCAGATAACTTATCAATGCATTGCGATGGTGGTGATACAGCTAATGAAATTAACGGTCAGTACAGGTTAATATTTCTTTTTATTGAATGGCAACTGTGTTCATCCACAGTTCTGCCAGCGTCAATTGAATGGAATATATTTCTAACTAGTTGTATATAATTAAAACCAAATCACTGATTGATGATTTATAATATTTCAGTTTAGATAATATTTTTATCGGGCGGCCAGGTCAGGTCAGGTCACATTTGCGTCACATTCCACGGCTCGTTCGCGCCACTACTACTATATATTAAAACATTGCTATAAATCGTAATCAACTTTATTGAGAAGTGTCATAGACAACATCATAGATATAATCATAGAGTAAAGATAATAGTTTACATAGAGGGCGCTGATGGACATACAATATTATTTTGTTATGTAAATATCTAACACTATAAACATAGGCCCGAGCATAGTGTTAAATTATTTTAATTTCCCGTCATCTCGTAAAGTATGTGTCCAAATAGCATGCTATAAAGGGTAAAGTTTATCATCATTAAATTTCTTGATGATGAAGTATCTTTTGTTCGTAAGGATTAGTATCCCATGCCTATTGCCTAATAATGGTCAAAATTCTCTTTTATAATTTTCAATAAATTTTTGTCACAAAACGGCTGATTGTGGCCTATGTATAAAAGATAAGCACATTTTTAGATGTGCTAACTGGTTGTAGAACGATGTATTTAGATACGAATCACTAACCCATTACCTACGCTAGCGCAGGCAGATAAAATAATAGTAACAGTACGGAAGCGCTTTTTGTTCTTTCAAAATCACCATTTAAGGCTAGCCGAGAAGTGTAGTCTAATGATAGATAACCTATACTATTCTTCATGAATCTGGCTCACATATAAAAAAAAAAATTTGAAATCTGACTGGTAGTTCCAGATATTAGTGAGTTTAAACAAACAAAAAACCAAACGAAAAGCTTCTTCAGCTTTACTATGTTAGTCTAACTGACAGCTGTCATGTAATAGATGGCGCCTCCTTCATGTTAATTGAATGTATTTTCATAAAGAAATACCATAAACCGGTGGCATTCCTAATAAAGTATTTTTAATCAATTTATTTGAAATTTAAAACGTTAATTTTAAATTATTGTCTATTTTTGTCAGTAAACATACACTTATACTACTCTGTCTGTCTATCGGTCAAGACCCTTTTTCTCAGAAGTGCGTCAAGGTATCCAGTTGAAATGAATATCAAAAACTAAGGTCTGCAAATTGTAATCCCTTGAAGCTGTGAAAAAATTATATTTCTAAGGCAATGCAATCAAAAGATAAAGCTGATTATGTCTCATTTCTATACAATTTCAAAGGGAACAAAAACCTATAGGGTACTTCCAGTTGATCTACAATCATGAAAGGCTCTAAGAAGCAGTGTCTTGTAGCACTGAAAAATCTCTGAAGCCTTGTGAAAAAATCCGAAAACTGTAAATTTGTAGTTAGATAATAAGAATTAATTTTGTCATTTGCAGTTGGTAAACTGACCGAGGAATATGTTGATGTATGGGGACAAATTTAAGTTTGTCCTGCTTATCTTTTTGTAAAACAATATTAAAATAAAAATCAGCTCCACCTGGCGAGTATTTTCACAAACTGCACAACGCCATTTATTAGTGAGTAGTTAAAACAGCTGTATTAATGATAGGGATGGGTAAAACATAAAGTTATATTGAATTATCGGTATTTTCTCATAAAATACTTGATATAACGTCGATATTTTTTCCATGATATATCGATTTTTATGTTACTGTATCGATTTATTAAATGTATAGATACCAATATTTATTTTTACCATAATTATATTTTCTGTTCACTTTTAGTGACAAAATACTGAAATTTAAAATCTTAAAAAATTATATTTGAAAACGAAATGTCGTGCACAATATAAATCATCGTTAAGTAATTATCGTAACAAAGTGACGTTATATCCCTATTCAAATAGCATCAACTATCTGCTTTTAAAATAACAACCGTAATACAAAGCGACATCTAACGTCAGAATAGCGGTACTCTAACTCTTGTACTGGAGTATCGAATAAAAAAGTGTATAAAGTGATTGTGTACAAAATAAAATTAAGCGTTATCTTTAAACAAGAAAATTTTATTTTAATTAGGTATATAA
This sequence comes from Saturnia japonica, assembly GCA_033032175.1. NCBI lineage: Eukaryota > Metazoa > Arthropoda > Insecta > Lepidoptera > Saturniidae > Saturnia > Saturnia japonica. The sequence goes on from CM065332.1 coordinate 3,940,413, forward strand.
GTAACTCGCAGTACCATGTTCGGAAAAAAAGAGGACATAAGTTTCCGAAAGTCAAAACTCTCAAAATAATGGTTAGTAGTTATGTGGTAGCGATTCGCGGGAACAGCTTACCCCTTCAAAACATTCGCGTGTTTGTAAAAAAGTAAAAATAACAAAGTTTTTATTTATCCTTCCAGTACATACTCTTCCCTAAAAATCAAAATACGTGTATTACAAATAATTTTTTGTGATTGAATTAGAAAATAGTATGACCTTCTTTATTTTTATTTTAAAAATTATTTCATCAATATAAAGCTACACTATCAGCGAGTACCATAGGCTATATAATAATTTGAAAATTTTATTTATTGGTATGTCTATAAAATCAGGCAATGTATGGCTTATGGATATTTGAGATAACAATTACGGTAACTGAACTACCTACATCATTATTTAATCGAGAAGACGATGAACCAAAACTAAAATGTATTATTTTTGGTAAGTTAATAGCTTTTAAAATTTTCTGCCTACCCTTTTTTTAACGTGGAGGAACTCGTCATGTGTATACACCCGCCCGGGGGGGCGAGTGGTTATCTGAGACTTCTACTCACTGAAACTCCACGGTGTATCATCCGCCCCCTCGATGGGGCGACGCGGGACCTGCAGGTAGCATACTACCGCGTCGCCCCAGCGACCGGCCCGGCAATACCGGGCCCTGGCCTAAATAGGAGACAGCTCAGTACACGGTGGCGAGGACGTTTGCCTCCAGCTCCCACGGTAGAGAGCCGGCGAGCACAAAGGCCGTCCTCGCGGTCACCGACCGATATCCACGATCACCCTTAGCGCCACAACCCGCTGCGCCGCAAACAACACACATGTTTTGCGGGCACTAAGCGCGTCCACCCAGATCGGTGCCCCGTAGACGACCATGCTTCGCATGACTCCCGCGTATCACCGGCGATCGCGCCCGGTCTTCCAAGTGCGGTTCTAACTCTGTGTAACTCTGAGCTCGCCGGTACTACCGAATTATTTTTGTGAATGTAGCTGAACAATTAAGGAACCATCGGTGCGCGAGTCCCACTCGCACTTGGCCGGTTTTTTTATGTGCTATAGGCATACATAAAACGTTATCAAAATAAAGAAAATTAACAAAGTAATACGCACCCTAGTGTATTCCGATTCTGGTATCGTCTTATTCAACCTATTGCCGATGCTCTATGTTATACCAAATAGGGTCTAATAAATTTCTTATATTATACAGATAGGCACGAGGGATTCCACTGCGACGGGTGCAATGGAGAAATTGTTGGGTGAGTGTTGTTTTGTTTTACTAATTTGTTGTACCGACTTTCCACCGCTCCTGCTTCCAATGCACTCTTGTAACCCATAGTCACTCTCACTTCCTGTGCTTGCATACAACTTAACAGATTGCTTCACGTACATGGTCATTGCTACGCTTCTTAAGTTTTAGTGAAGTTATTATAGCTGATAATCGTCCTCATTAAATAAATAAGTTATAAAATGCAAAAGGATTTTTCTAATCGTGAGTGGTAGTTGCAGAGAGATTAGCTCGTTCAAACAAACAATCTCTTCAACTATAGATATTTGTATCGATGATTGTTTGAAAACTTAGAGTATAATTTAACCAGAGTGGCCTCTCTGCTTTTTTCGATAAATTGACCTATTAACATAATATTCATAATCTAAAAAAAATTGCTTTTACAAATCTGCTATGCTATGGTAGTATCACGTAAATAACTTTAGGCCATTGTGGTTTTGTAAAAGCACATTTTTATATTATGAATATTTTAATGGGCCATTTTTTTTAGCAAATAAATGAAAAAAAAATTATCGAAAAAGTCGTTAAGCCATTCTGATTCTCGTGGTTTCAATTTAATGAGGCGTCCTCTTTAAAGATGCCTCTTGCGGTTAAATCATATAAGAAAAATTGAAATAGTTTGTGTATAATATTCATTTGTAATTTTTTTATAAAAATATTATATTACAATATGTATATAAAAGTAAACACATTGAAAGTATGTATTTATATAAATGTTTATAAATATTACATACAAGGATTGCCTGGATGAATTTGTCTTTAACAATAAGGCCTCTCGTCTTTACAATAATAAAATTGAAGTATCTGTTTGTAATGGCAAAATAACAGCTTTTTACTAAATGCATATGAAAGTATACAAGGTTATCGGTAATTCGATATTCCCGTCAGGAGGTGATAGGGGTGACTATTTGTGATAATTTTATCCCCCTATATGCATTATGCAAAAGTTAACCATTTTTGAATTATCATGTTTTTAGCTTTTTCAAAATAAGTAAAAAATGCAAAATCATAAATTTATTTAAAAAAAGTATCAATTTAAATCTCATTTATTCTCTGATTTATAAAAACGATTAAACACTGGTTATTTATCAATATTAAAACAAACGATTATCGGTCCAAATTTAAAAATGCGAGACGAAAAACAATATTATTTTTTTGATTTTTTTTTCCACTAAAATGCCTTAAAAACAGAAAGAAAAAACGTTATGAAACTTGGCTTGCAGATTATTTTAAAAACATAATCGTTTTCTTAGCTCTCCAACAATGCATAAACACTAGGAACTTATTTCAAAGAAATAGAAAAAAAATGATCACAAAGAAGCAGGTGGAACATTCCAATACATTAAGCCGGTATTGAGCGGAACCATCTCAGAGATGCAAACTAAGTTTGATGGAGTGTATTTATTGTATATATTGTTGGATGGTCAGGTTCCGGTACACGTGCGTACAGTGCAGTAACTTGGACCTGTGCATCTCGTGCGAGTCGAGCGGCGCACACGCACACCACTATATGCTGCGTATCCCCGGGCCCAGACCTTATGTGAGTACACTTTACTAATCTACACCTCATACCAAAGTAAAAGCGTAAAAATGTCCAACAGAAAAACCATTTCAAATCACTACCTTCCGATCCATGCTTCTTTCAGGAACTATGCATCAAAACTTCAGTGCTCCTGGATAGTGGAACACGACAACAGTGTCAAGTTTTTGGCGTGGTTTTTATTTTTAATTCATTTACATAGGTTTTTGACCTTATATTATGTAATACTGGTGGCGTTTTGCCTGCTAAAGTTTTATTTTTGTGCTTAAGTGAAGTGTGTTATAAATATAAACTAAAAACATTTATTCTGGGATCCCAGATAGTTATTATTATTATTGTATTATATTGTAGAGTTGAAAATAAAAGATGTACCCAATTCTTATTTCTTGCCGGTTCCTGTCGATGGTCTGATATGTTTACCGAACCGGTAGTAGTGTTTGAGTCCATACGTGCCTTTTTAGGGCTTGAATTGAATATAGAATAAAGGACAGCCGGTGTATCCTACTAATATAATAAATGTGAAAGTGTGTATGTTTAGGATGTTTGTTACTGAATCGCGCTAAAACGGCTGAACAGATCTTAATGAAATTTGGCACACAGATAGTCTATGACCTGGAATAACACATAGGGTACTTTTTATCCCGGTAAAAGTCGTAGTTTAACCAGTGTTATCCTACAAATATAATAAATGGAAAGTTTCTATGTTTGTTACTCAATCACGCAAAAACGGCGATTTTTTTGGTTTGTCGTGTTCCGAGATCAGTCTGTGTATATCCAATAATACGCAGACGAAGTCGCGGGTACCAGCTAGTATCCAATAATCAAACGAGATGCACATTCGAAATGAGAACCTCCTCCTTCTTTTGAAGTCAGTTAACAAGGGAAGTCGAAAGGAATCAACATACAACATCGTCTCGCCACTGCTTCATACATAATTAGAACCTTCATACTATCTTAGCAAAGGGACCTTATAAAAGTTGTGATGATTATTATTTGCAGAACGAGATCCAGACAGTCCTTACGAGGATACGAAGGTATCTGCTAAGCAATTTGGACCCTATATCTGTATGTGACTTGGACAATGACGATGCCATAAGGTTAGATATAGTAACATTACATTTTATTGTACCTCGATTCATTCGATTTTAGAATAAAGAGACTTGACTAGAGACCCTGTGTGGTCAAAAGATTCTATTGTTGTAAATGTTTGCTATTGATAAAACTTTATGCTCTGTTGGTCTGTACATATATAAGTCCGATCGGTAATATTCGATGTTTGAAAGAAAAACGAGTAATCGCCAGTAATAAATTATTAAAAAGGAAACAAAAAACCCGACTGCAATAAAAACACTTGACAAAAAAAAATCTATTTCCCAGACGTTGTACATAAATATTATATAGCCTATGTTACTCCTACAATTAAGACGAATCTAACGACACCTCAATGCTAAAATCCAACTAGCTGTTTAGACTACAGAGCGTGCGAAAGAAATAGAATACATATATACGCTCGAGAAACGTAACCCTCTTTTTTCGCAGTCGGGTAATATTGACCCGTGCCCTGGTGAACAGATTCGATGACCAGTCAATGAAGTTGTAATCGAGACCAACTGTCCAAGGTGCGTCGAACATACTCGGGTACCGTCACTCGCGGATTCATTTCATTTCGTGCTAAATTAACAAAACTATAATATACAAACATAGAACTTAACGCTTTATTAATTAATTTTTTAAATTATAATTGCAGTCTCAAATCAGAAGTAAAGTCGGAGATCGAGGATGAAGATATCAGTGAAGTTCAAGATATCGATGACACTCCAGCTGTAGATATGGTAAATAATGATTTTAAACAAGTTTCTAAACTACCATCTTTTGGATCTGTAAGCTAACACATAACTTGAGGCTACGAGAACCAAATTAGCCCGTCTGCTGTTTTTGTGAAATTGACCTATTAACATATTCATAATCTAAAAATGTGCTTTACAAAACCACAAAACTCATAACCTACACTATACACCACCTACTTGTTATCAACTTGGGATTGCTTGAAACCAAATCTTTAAATAATATTTAAATCGTTAAAACAGATTTAAGAATGACAGTCGCATACATTTTAACTCTAAATTTAATTTTAACTCTAAATTTAATTTTTTTTAGCGCATGTTGTTGCCCTAAGAAATAATATTTATTGTTTACAATGTACACACAATTTACATTCAAATTTTAAATCATAACTCAACACGAAATTAAACATTTTAGTTTATACTGCATAGTTTACAAATAATTAAAAAGTACTTTTGTTTACTTCAACTTCACATTTCTATTATGAGAAAACAATGATTGTTTAGTGGAAGTGAGGAGCAGAGTGTAAAGTTCCTCATCCGGGTGTTATGTCTGGCGGGCAGCTGCTCAACGGTTGTTGTCGGGTTCTTTGTATATATACTCAATTATTCGGTCAATTTCTATAACGCGATGTAGGATGCATCGTATGTGGCTCGATCGATGTCGCTATGTAGGATGCGTCAGTTGTGGTGAGAGATGTCGCTACAGTTTGTTTCGAGATACCGCGTACTTCGACTCGATAGCGAAAATAGCGACGTTTTCTCGTTGCACGTAGCGTTTAGCGTTTGAATAACAACTAAAACTGTTACTAAGAAATAGATAGTTACGCTATTCGCTATTGCACCGATAGATCAACAATAACTATCTACGTTTCGCAACGACTGAGGCATTAAATTGACTTACACAAAAAAATTATTACAGTTTTAGCTTAAATTCGGTTTAGTTCTACTTTAATTTTTCATTTTAGTCTTTAGATACTTGGTCCATAACTAAAAAAATATCACGATATCTTTATAAACAATAATTCTGTTGTTAACGCGAGCGGACCCGCGTGCATAGTTAGTTAATATAATTAAGAATCTGGTTGGTTCTAATCATCTGTACTGAAGGTCCTAATAAAAATAATTCAAAATGTTTCTTATTCTATCATATTGCTGCTAGAAGTAATTCCAAGCATCGGTGTAAATGCGATTGTCATATGAGAGTTATTGCATCGGACGTGTGTAAGACTGATTTCACGCTTAAAAAACATCCATAAATAAATTTTTATTTCAGGAGAAAAACACAACTAGTAATGAATCACCCCAACACGACAAATCCGTTCGGGAACAGTTGAAGAAAGACGAATTAATACGCAGTACCATACAAGAACAAGTGAAGATTCATGATGCCAGTGGCATGAAACAAAAACACAGACAAATTCCGATAGTAAAGTTGCATAAAGATGAAATACACAGTTCAGTTTACCAACGTTTGAATATTTCAAGCCCTAATAGTCAGGGACAAGAGAGAAAACACAGACTAGTTCCGGTAATAAAGTTGCATAAAGATGAAATAATACACAGTTCAGTTCAGCAACAATTGAATATTTCAAACAGTAATAGTAAGGAACAAGAGAGAAAACACAGACTAGTTCCGATAGTAAAGTTGAAGAAAGACGAATTAATAGACAGTGGAGTACAGCAACAAGTGAGTATTTGTGATGCCAGTGCCAAGGGACACCAAAAGTCCATATTGTTAAGTAAGTTGAATAAGAAAGAATTAGTACCCGGGCCCATTCAGCAGCCAGTGGAGATGCTAAAAATAAAACAAAACATAAACCAAAGCTCAAGCATAAGAATGACAGATGAGAACAAATCAACCACGTCTCCTAGTGCAGCCAAACGGAAAATTATTCTCAGCTTAGCGGAATACATAAAACTAAAGGAATCTAATCAAATAGGTGAGTATATTGATAGATGTGTCTCATTGTTACTTGTTTTGTTTATTTATGGGACCCATGTGCTATGCACATTTTAAGGTTTCGTTCCACAAAAAGAACACCATTACTAAACCTGTTGCCTGTCCTGAGTCCTGAGAACAGGTTGTATTTTTTTTAAATATTCTACTAACCAGTTGAAATTTTCACCCATAAGAATTATTTCATTACAAATCACAAAAATATAAATCTAGATAAGTAGTAAAATTAAATACAAAAATATAAAGCTATACAAAAATAAATAAAATAATACAATAAATATATAATTTACATATTAGGAATATTGGGTAGTAAAAGACAATAGTATCTAATTTCTTTTGGGTTTATGTTACATCTATATTTGAAACTATTGACCAGACAATCCAACGGTCGTCGTCATAGCAATAAAGATGTAACTTTTTAAGAAAGTTCTTCCTTAAAAAAATTTTTAAAGAAATGAATACAAAAAAGTTTAAATAATAATGATTTAAAATTTTAGTTTTCTTGCTTCTCAAAAGCCGTGCTTTTTTAACCAGGTTCAAAAGGAGGTTTTGAATTCGATTGTATGTAATTTTTTATGGATAGTCATAACTTAATTGTTTGAATTATGATTCTTTTACGTCAAGGGTGGTTGCATTTTAATTTCATTGGCGGACTTTCGACTTCGAAGATGTACCAGAGAACTCCACAAAATCATTGGTTTTCATTTTTTGTTTTGTCCTTTATGCCCTTTGTAGTCTGAAGTGTCCAATATATTTAGAACTAGTTTGATTTGTTTGTCCTGACTAATTTCCGATACGCCTGAACTGATTTTAACTAGACAGCCAATAAGGGGCTGGTTGAAGACTTTTCCGAGGTAAATCTAGACTGTTTTGAAGCGATCAGTCTACACATAATTGAACAATGTTTTTTTTTTTTAATAAGTATATCCGAATGAAGTCAATCGTTGTGTTCAATTTCAGCTAAGAAGATATGCGTCAAGCCCAGTACGAGTAAACAAGAAACAAAGAAAACAACTAAGCTTTGAGTTCCGAAGCTTACAAGTTCAATAAATAATACGCCGAGCGGCATAAAAAAGCAAGAATAGAAAGGTAGAATAGCATATGCTCGATCCTGGAATAGATAACTTTGAAAAGTTGTTTATTATGTTGAAAATAATATTAACCCGTGAATTAATATTTATTCACTATTACACCTTTATTATATATGACGGAGTAAAGGGCCATCTATGATCACAATAACACAACTTCGACATGGTTCGTAGTCAAAACATGTTTGTAACGTCACGTCGCTCGAAGGCAGTCTAAAAACAAATGTTTTAAATCTACCGCTACCTACAACTTTCCGTTTGCGCTCGTGGTATATAAACGGAGGAACGGCGTGATGCCACACAAATTCGGTGAAGGTGTAAAAGCTGCAGCGGCTCCAGGGCCTTTAAGGCTATCATAGTCCATTCTAAAAAAAAGCGACTTGCTATTTTTTTTATAAATCAACAGTTTTATGGTCACTCGCCTGATACCTCACGGGGCTAATGAAAGCGAGTGGGGCGTGCCCCAAGCAGCCCGCTGATTGCCTCCTTCAGTATAGTCTGGCCCCAGGTCACTCCCGCCAAACCTTACGATCCTGCAAGCTTCCGTCCCCGGGAAACTGTTTTGGCTTAGCCCGGTTTAATTACCGGACTGTGTCCTCAGTCCCGGGCTTCATAGGGCTCAAGTAGGTCCGATAGGTTCCTTAATTCCGGTGAGTCATTGCACCCTGACCACAGGTCATTTTGCCAGACTACGGATAGTCGTTTTTAATTTTCAGGCGCACTCTCCTGCTGCTAAAGCAGGGAGGCCTAAAGTTAAAACCATAAAACAACAAAAAAAAAAAAGTAATTTAATTATTCCCCAGCCCACCCACTGCCACCGGGATGGCATCGAGTATCGCGGAGCTGGCCGCATGCGTCGGCGAGCTCCAGGCGATAATAAAAGTTATGGAATGTAACGATCAGAAATACAGGAACTTCGTGAGCAGAGGCTGTGGCCGGAGGACTGAGGCGGTGGGTGCCCTCTGAGGGGCAGCCTGCCAAGGGTGACGAGGGTGCGTGGTGCGCGGGGCCTTGGGGCATCCGCGATAATTCGCAGGGTGTCCCTCCTCCCTGCATAATACGCAACTCGGGGGTAGTGGAGTCACGCTGACGCACTAGGCATCATGCGTCTAGGCACTTTACGCATCTCGGACGAAGGTAGCAGTTGCGGGCTGAGTGCCCGTACAACTGACTGTTGTGGCATTGTGTGGGCTTTTGGTTTTTGTAGGGGGGCTCTACAGATATGTCGGAGAGACCACATACCGTATTTAAGTTACTGTTGTTTGTATTGTTACTAGTCTCTTAGTTTTAATTATAAACTAGCTAAAAGTTAATACAACCTAGTGAATCTATACTTCAATCTGTGTATAAATGTGTGTTCTTTCGATCTTATCCAGAACTATTGATATGTTCATAAGTACTTACCTTATAAACACAAAAAAAAACGTTTATAAATTTTAGTGACTGGTCGGTATGTGTTTGTGTCATACAATAGAAAGTTAATTCGTGGTTTCTCTTTAATATCGACAAATCTCTGTCATCTCAAATAATAGCAGACACTGTGATATGATTATAAACAATGTTATTCAGTCATCTAACGTATGTTTATGCATAGATAAAATTATTTATTTAAAAAAAAAAAAAATTAAACTTTTTTTTAAGATATATTGTTTCCACTGTTTCTCCTTCTTTAAGAAAAGGGAATTAATAAGTGAGTTGAAAAGGCACATAATGTCGTCCAGTTCAATCTCCTGGAGGTGCTGTAATTTGGATGCTGACAAAAATAATTATAGAAAATGTATGCAATGCGATAAGGCACTTTGTATTTTCCCTTCTGATTCCCAAGAAAGATCAAAAAATTAGAATTTAATGTCAATAATTAAGCAGTTAAGTACAGTTATAAACTACCCCGTTGATTATGATAAAATCATGCACTGTACCAGAAATATAAAACAAAACCGTTCTGGTCAACGTTCTCGTGCCATTGTAGTGCAATTTAATAGTCCTTTCGTTCGAGATAGCTTTCTCGCTGCTGTCAATAAGTATAATAAGTTTCATCCAGATGATAAACTCAATTCCTCTCATGTCAAAATAGCAGGAGACAAAACACCGATATACATCATGGAGCACTTTTCGCCTGCCAACAAAGCTCTTCACGCTGCTGCGATACAATTGTCCAGAGACAAGAATTACAAGTACGTGTGGGTCAGAAACAGCAGAATTTTTATGCGAAAAAATGACAATTCAGATTATAAAGTCATTAAGGATATGAGTTGCTTGGAGAAGATTGTCTAAATTATTTTTAGGTTACACGCAAGGATTTTGTTGATTTTTAAAATTTAGAATTCTCGTCTTTAAATATATATTATCAGAATACTCGCGGTCTTAGATCTAAAGCGCATACTTTTTATCGAAATCTTGCATGTAATAATTTTGATATAGTTGTTTTAACAGAAACATGGCTAAATTCTAGTATACCTACTTAGTTCTGAGCTATTTGATAATAGATACGATGTATATCGTAGAGATAGAGCATTTGATCAGAGTAAAAAGACTGGAGGAGGTGTATTAATAGCAGTCACTAAAAAATTATTATCACAAAGACTGATATCATCGGAGAGCGTTTGTGAGGATTTGTGGGTTAGCATTGATCTTAAATCTAATAATTCTAAGAAAAAGTTGGCATTATGTGCTGTATATTTACCACCCCCCGTGCAACGCTCATCCTTGGGAGTGTTTTCTTGATAATTGTAATGATATTTTAGAAGTGTTACAATTATATATGTATTTTGGGTGATTTTAATTTAAGCTATATACAATGGAATAATATTAATAACATTTCGTCTACCCGTTTGCCCCTTCAGGGCAATTATTATTAGATTCTTTGCATGTAAATAATTTAAAGCAATAAAATAGTATATATAAAGACAAAAATAAAATACTTGACCTTGTTGTAGCCGATATACCTAACTGTAAAGTTACCAAAAGTGAATGTATTCTGAGCTGTGTTGATTCATATCACCCACCAATTGATGTTTGTATTTCTAGTATAGCTGTAGTTAAACTTAAACCAAATTTAAAATTTCCAAGACCTAATTTTTACAGAGCAGATTATACATCAATAAAAGTAGATTTGGCAAATAGAGGTTGTTTAGATATATTTCGTAATTGTAGAGACGTAGATGATATGGTAGACTCATTGTATACTATTGTTCAAGAGATTATAAATAAATATGTCCCTACACTAAAAGTAAAAAATCAGAATTTTCCTATGTGGTACTCAAGTAAATTAATTAAACGTCTTAAAGAAAGGTATAATGTTAGGCGTAGAGTTAAAAAATATAACAACCCAATGAATAAATTATCATTGAAATTATTGACAGATAGACGTGAAAAAATTTCTAAAGAATGTTATGATCTATATATAGGAATAATCGAAAATAAAATTAAAGTCAATTCTAAATATTTTTGGTCATATATAAAAAGTAAACGTATTACTACAGGTACTGTCATGTCTGATGCTATTATAGCAGCAGCAGACGGTACTGGGATTTGTAATTTATTTGCTTCATTTTTCGCATCGGTATATGTTGTAAGTCCAACTTCACAAGTAATTGTAGAAAATTCTCACAACTACTTCGATTCATTAAGAATGGCGAGTGACAATCTACCTTGTCTACAGTTAACTTGCGAGTGTATAGAGAAGAAAATGAACGCTTTAGATCTATCAAAAGGTGCTGGCTCAGATGGAATTCCACCATTTTTTATTTCTAACTGTTCATCGGAACTGGCTGCACCTTTATTCATTATTTTCAATGAGTCTCTTAATTCAGGAGTATTTCCCGCAAAGTGGAAAACTGCAAAAGTAGTACCAATTTTTAAGTCCGATAACAGCTCTGAAGTTAGTAACTACAGGCCAATATCAGTTTTGTCCGCATTTAGTATAACGTTTGAGGCTCTTGTGTGTCCCTACATCCAGTCGTACTTTCAGAGATTTATTTCTACTCATCAACACGGATTTGTAAAAGCAAGGTCCACAAGTACCAATTTGGTTTTGTTTACTGAAACCATTGCTGAAGCTCTAGACTCTGATAAACAAGTGGATGTGATATACACTGAACTCAGCAAAGCTTTTGATAAGGTGTCTCATGCATTATTGCTCAATAAATTGACATTATATGGCTTCTCAGGACCTTTCCTAAGCTGGATAAGTTCTTATCTCACAGAACGTGATTTTTATGTTGTAGCAAATAGTTTTCAGTCTATAAAACGTAAAATAACTTCAGGTGTCCCACAGGGATCAAATCTTGGCCCAATATTATTTAATATATATATATGTATAAATGACGTTTCTTTTTTTTTTTATAACTCAAAGCCGTTCCTGTTTGCAGATGATTTAAAAAAAATTAAAATTGTAGATTGTGTTGAAGATGTTTTTTTACTGCAACAGGATCTCAATAGACTTAATGATTGGTGTAAAATTAATTTCAAGAGTCTTAATTCTAAAAAATGCGTACATATGAAATTCACAAGAAAAAAAAAATTCATAACTTCTAATTATAACATTATAGGTCACAATATACATAGGCTGCACTAAAAGTATCGGGAATGGAATATTTCCACTGTTCCTGTCATATTAAATTTTTTTTAAATTGAAAACTCCTTAGTTTTAAAAATCGAATACAATTTATTTATTTAAAAAAAGATTCTCGGTCTTGTCACAAGGTTTTGTCAAACTTGTTTAGTCGTTGAGAAAATGGAATTGACTCGAGAAAATTCAAGAGCGATGATTTATTACGACTTTCGAAGTGGTTTAACACAAAAACAGTGTGTTGACCGGATGATTTCTGCATTTGGTGATGAAGCCCCATCCAAAACCACAATTTATCGCTGGTTTGCTGAATTTCAACGTGGACGTGTCAAGCTCCGTGATGATCCTCGTCAAGGTCGTCCAAAAACTGCAGTCACCCAAGAAAACTTTGATGCTGTGCGTAAGCTGATTGAGGAAGATCGACATGTGACATACCGCGAAATTCAGGCAACTTTAGACATTGTCATGAGTCAAATACAAATAATCTTGCATGAACAATTAGGTGTAAAAAAGTTGTTTTCCCGATGGATACCGCATTCGCTCTGTGAAGAGCAAAAAGCGGCTCGCGTTACTTGATGCGTCAGAACTCTCGAAAAGATTCCACGCAGTATCCTAAAATGCTGTATACAACTTCGTATCAGGTGACGAATCCTGGATATACGCGTACGAACACGAAACAAAAAACCAGTCACGAGTTTGGGTGTTCGAAAATGAGTTAAAGCCAACAAAAACTATTCGTTCACGGAGTGTTGCAAAAAAAATGGTGGCCACGTTTGTCTCCAAAACCGGTCATGTTACGACTATTCCTCTTGAGGGACAAAGAACGGTTAATGCAGAATGGTATGCTAGCATTTGTTTGCCACAGGTGGTTTCTGAACTCCGTAAAGAGAACGGCAACCGCCGCATCATCCTCCATCACGACAATGCGAGTTCTCACACCGCGCACAGAACAAAAGAGTTTTTAGAGCAAGAAAACATAGAATTATTAGACCATCCGCCGTACAGCCCCGACCTAAGCCCTAATGATTTCTATACTTTCCCTAAAATAAAGAATAAATTGCGTGGACAGAGATTTTCATCACCTGAAGAAGCTGTGAACGCCTACAAAACGGCCATTTTGGAGACCCCAACTTCCGAATGGAATGGTTGCTTCAATGATTGGTTTTATCGTATGGAAAAATGTGTCAAATTTCGCGGAGAATACTTTATTTAGCAATAAATACATTTTTAAATAGTAATGTTGTGTCACTTCCTTGATTCCCGAAATTTTCAGTGCCGCCCTCGTAGAAGAGGTAGAAGTTATTAGAGATTTGGGGATCACTTTTGATAGAAAGTTTACTTTTGTGCCTCATGTCTGTCAAATACTCAAAATAGCGTTTAAGTCCTTAGGTTTTATAATCAGAAGTGGTAAGGAATTCCGCAAGCCCCAAACTAAAATATTACTTTACAATGATATTGTGCGCAGCATATTAGAATATTGTAGTGTAGTGTGGAGACGCACTCTCTTAGGATTGAACGTATACCGAAAAAGTTTTTATACCATTTGATTTACTCCGTAGGCAAAGCAAATAAAAATAAATAATATATAGATAGAATGAAAGAATTTAAAATTGTAGCACTCTCTAAACGTAGAGATATTTTGGGTCTTATATTTTTATATAAACTCGTAAGAAACAAAATTGATTGTCCGGAAATCCTTCAAATGGTTAATTATAGAGTGCCTATTAGATATCCTCGTCACATAACTCCTTTAGTTCCGCCTCTGCGTAGGACAGTGCTTGGAAGTAACTTGCCCATTCCTAGAATGTGTAAATTATACAAGTGTGAGTTTAACAGCAGATATTCATGTGGACACTGTCGAAATATCGAAAATGTATCACTGCTTATTATAAGTAATGTTTTAGACATCATTGGTTTTTTTTTGGTTAGTTTATTTTAATATAATTTTGCATGCTGTGTTAGCCTATAATTAGTTAGTACTTTTAAGCATATTTTCATAAACTGTATGTTAATTAAAGAAATAATGTACAACAGTTGGCTAACCAAATAAAGAAAAAAAAGTTGAAGATCGCTTTGCCTTTGGGGGTCCTATCTGGGATTAAGGCGCAAAACACAGAACGGGTGCGGGTCGGCAGCGGTGTGGCGCGGTAGTATCCAGTGTCGGTGCTGTGGACGGCTCCGCAGCGGTTGCTGTGAGAGACACTAGCATTGAAAATGTGGGAGGATTCGGACACGGACGAGGAGTTATTTTTTCTCCTTCAATTTAAAAAATAGAGCACGAAAAAAGAAAAGGACTTGGGTTCACGACATTAATAAAAAAAGACTAGAATTTGGAGAATATCATCGCTTTTGCATAGAACTACAAATGTACTAAGATCGCTTTTACAAGTATTTCCACACATACATCATTGTTAAACGGGGTAATGATGATATTAATTTTTCTCAAGATACGGTAGCGGTTATTTCAAGAGGACTATCATCGATAAATCCAACGAATCGACGATCGACTAATATAGCTTTTCAAATTAGAGATAAATTTGTAACCTATTTTAATAATAATTAATAAATACATATATGTAATTAAAAATACTGGTTTCATTTAATTGTTCTGCAATGGAATTCCATATCCTTGCCTTTAAAACAGCATTTTTAAAATCTTTATTACTCGTTTCGTATATACAATTATGTTTACGTACACATTCGATAATGCGTTCATTAATATCCATGGTGAAATGCGAACAGGACGGAAGAAGCTGAAGTGACTTAACAAACATGAAACCATGGTTTATATACAGTAATAGCGCAAACAAAAAGGGCAATAATTTCCAAACTTTATGGCTTCAACTCAAAAATAGTACAAGACCCAAAAGCAATAATTTAAGCACTTAATATATCTACTACTATAGGTTATAACTATACTTATACAACATAACGTAACTTATAAACAAGTAACTTATATTGAGTGTATAAGTGTTAGTTGACATGGGTTATCAGTACAAGTAACTTATATTGAAAGTGTATAAGTGTTAGTTAATATGGGTTATCAGTACAAGTAACTTATATTGAAAGTGTATAAGTGTTAGTTAATATGGGTTATCAGTACAAGTAACTTATATTGAAAGTGTATAAGTGTTAGTTAATATGGGTTATCAGTACAAGAACTTATATTGAAAGTGTATAATTGTTAGTTAATATGGGTTATCAGTACAAGTAACTTATATTGAAAGTGTATAAGTGTTAGTTAATATGGGTTATTAGTACAAGTAACTTATATTGAAAGTGTATAAGTGTTAGTTAATATGGGTTATCAGTACAAGTAACTTATATTGAAAATGTATAATTGATAGTTAATATGGGTTATCAGTTCAAGTAACTTATATTGAAAGTGTATAAGTGTTAGTTAATATGGGTTATCAGTACAAGTAACTTATATTGAAAGTGTATAATTGTTAGTTAATATGGGTTATCAGTACAAGTAACTTATATTGAAAGTGTATAAGTGTTAGTTAATATGGGTTATTAGTACAAGTAACTTATATTGAAAGTGTATAAGTGTTAGTTGACATGGGTTATCGGTTCATAGAACAAGAGCAGTAATAACAACTCGATGACAAATTCACTACACGCGCTGCTCACGACCCGCACACGCTCTCTGTGTGAATGCCTATATGTAAGAACGTATATTACGACAAATGTAACGTCGCTAGCCCGCTCCCAACCCGCTTGACCCACGCTCTGTCTGTAGCGGCGGGAGGCGTGCGCGACTCCCGCGCTTCACACGACCCGCGCTCGCCTTTCGTGTTGTCGTCTATTTAAATAGTGGTTAATAGACCCGCTGCACTGCCGACCCGACCCGCTGCACTGCCGACCCGACCCGCTCCCGTTCTCTGTGTGTTTTGCGCTTAAAACGACCAGTTGAAGGGCTCGTTTTTCCTTAGAGTACATACGATGTACTTCTCTAACGGGGTATTTTTGCGCTTTCAGAAAGGCGAAAACCTCTTCGGGTGTGACTTCAACCGGGATACGGCGAAGGCGGTTTGGAGGACGGAGGAGTGACTTTAAAATCCTCTTTTTTTTTTTTTTTTTTTTTTTGAACTGACTACACTGTTAGCCTTAGGGGCCCTATCGTCAAACAGAGCCGCTGCGGCTTTTACAGCTCACCGGACTTGGTGTTAAAATCCTCCCTGCAATGAATTTAAAAACATATTTCGGCCGACACAATAATAACGCGGTGTAATTCGATTCCGGCGACATCCAGTGACAACAAATCGAAATAGTCATTCGACATCTGTTGACGACATAATATAGCGCTATCTTGTGTTCATTTCTCAAACATAATTGTTATTCGGCCCATACCCCGTTAGGTGTGTCGCCAATTCTTTTAACATTGTTGACTCCGCCTGTGCCGGCGGCCGGCAACATACTAACTCATTGGCCTTTTTTCCCCGTCTCGTAACTCGCAAACATTTAGGAGGGTCACGCTTACAGCGGTCTGTCTATAGTCATAAGGTAGGTCACATGGTAGGTGTACTTAAAAATATTAAACCGAGTCACACATGGTCGTCACACATGTGTGATTATGTCACAAAATAAATAGGTAGATACAAAAGGTTTGCTTCATACAACAAGTGGTAACCGGTACGAGGTACTCGAGGTACTGTTCACAACCAGAATCGCGTCGTATACTTCTTTGTAGCGCCCAGACTATCCATAATAAAAAGTTTCATTATGGGTAAAAATAAGTTGCGAGTTTATTTTCCTGCCACGATGATTTCCTACGAAAAGTTCGGGAAAAGATTTTTACGATTTCTGACATTGTTATTACTATACCTGAGTTGGTCCTATAGAGTTCCTAATAAGAAACAGGATCGATTGAGATGATAAAAGTTTTTGTATAAGTTGTCACTTTTCTTGCTGACTAGTACACTTTTAAAAGGAACTGTTTATTAATGCTAGTCAAAATGTCTTAAGGACAATCTTCCCAAAAAAAATTCTCGTAGCTACAACGTATAAGACACCTACATTTACTGCTTCATCTCAAAAATCCAACCTGTATATTGACGAAGCCAACTAGACTAACATATGGAATCCTTGTCAATACAAAAAGTAAAATAATCACGTAAACCGATTACAGAATCTTAAATCAGTGATAGTTGTCAAAAGTTAATATTTGTTTTTTTGCGGAAATCCATGGTAATAGATTTATCCGAAATTTCTTTGCTATTTCCACACGAAACCGTTAATCTGTTTTCAGGCGGGGAGGTAGCAAAGAAATTTCGGGTAAATGAAATAAATGCGTATTGATTTAGGCCGGTGCGGTGGAATATCGAAGACCAACGAATTTTTCGGAATTCGCTTACATTCACCAATTTAAATAAGTTACACTATCGGCTGATAACGAAGGAAAACATCGTGAGGAAACCGGAACGCTTGATAAATGTTCTTGTAGTACCACTGTATGTAGTGGCGTGATGATTATTAAGCCCTCCTTCCTTTGGGAAGAGGCCTTTGCCTAGCAGTATGACACTTAGAGGTTGGTATTATTATTTGCTACCTTCTAATATGCACATTATGTAGGATTATGGTATTGTATAATAATAGTACAAAGCTCATTTGTATCGCCCATGCCTACAAGGCAGACCGCTGTAAGACACGAAAATAAACGGACGTGTTACTATTCGCTCTTTCATTTCTATAACACACACAACGTAGCATAGTATAAACAAATCTTATAACGCGCACAATTATAATTTTTGCGTAAATTTGTCACAACTGTCAGATAACTACTTGGCTTCGGTCATTTTGTAAAGTTCTATTTGGATACTAAAACTCAATGATAAAACCAAATATCTTGAGTAAATTATGCCGAAATTTTTAGTTTGAATTTAGAAATCAAGTATTCAAACAAGTTGATTTTTTTTACCTTTTATAAAATCTTTTTTTTTCTGCGCTACGTTGTTTATTGAGAAATAATAATTTTCTTAAGTTTCAGTATCTTTAGAATGATGTTCATGGAAAAAAAACTACAAACAACTTTTTTATATTGATTATATTGATGTTTATAGTACACCTGATGAATGTATATAAAATGTACCTGTTTCATGAAGAATAGAGGTAAAGGAGAAGGTACCATCCTCTATACTTGAAAAGTCTCCGTCGAAAAGCGTCAATGTAGGGTGACGCTGCTGTAGGAAATGCGTGAATTTTAAAGATAGCGCCAAGAGTTGTTATAAGAACATTTAAGTTTTACAAAAGTAAAATCGATAAAATCACGAAACGAGTATCATTTAACTCTTGATATGCTAGCGCCATCTTGGTGGGGTTTTCAATTATAATTTGCTGGTTACAGCTGGACACTTTCAAGTTGTTCTCCATAAGATGCTTCTCCTAACCCCTATTATCCATGCTATGTGTAAATAAATGTTTTTTTGAATATATTCTTTTTTTATTGCAAAAATACTCTCTTCGATTTTTATAATATCGCAGGTTTAGATTATCACTTTTTACAGAGTGCGACTTTAGAAAAAAAAAACCGTTTTTATTGTTATATCAAAATCATTGTCAAATAACAAGACGATGCGTTTCTTACTCTGTCAGTCTTTCCGTTAGTTTACATGACGATTAACTTCTTCATAGACTAAACAGCTTAACAAGCTTTCAGGATTCGAAATTATGGGTTGTATACAGCGTTGTGCTTGATAATGCGTCATAAGACAATAAATTATCAAAATATGAAAACGCTAAATTTTAATTTCAAAAAGATATATTCAGCAATCGGTAACAAACAACAATCTCATCTCTTCAATATGGTAAAAATTACCACCATATTTTTTTACGTATAGAAAATATTTTAGGAAATTAAAAAATATATTATATTGCTTTACATAACATTGAACAAAACGTGACGAAATAGTATGTTCAATAAACGTGCTATTTCCTGATTGAGATGTTGATTTATTTTAAATTTGAACAAATAAGATTTAAAAATTTCCGACAATTTATGTAAAGTAGCTAATAGAAGTCTCACGTGACCTCTTGCCACGCGTAGCCTGTATGTATCTATCTATATACGCTTACACACTTACAGGGCCGCATGCAGAAATTAGTTGAGTAAATACTTCTTTGGTAAATACAAAAATAAATTCAAATTTTTTTATTCGCGAGCGTTTACCTTAGTTAAAATAATATTTCTATAAAGACCTTCAAATTATTTTGATTCAAAAAAAGTCAGTAAAATGAATTCACATTGCATATCACTTTTTTTTTTTCTTTGCCTATGTAGACAATTCTTCATTCACGGCTAACTTCAAAGAGAATACAATACTACGTAAGAGCTAACTGCATCATGTCTCATGATGAGCGTATATGTCTCAAATTTAAGCTCAGCTAAACGCGATAAAAGATTCAACAATTGTTACAATAAAACACTTTATCATCAAAACATATTTATTAATTAACAAAAGATTTATAACCTGGTAATAACTGCTAAAAGCAATTGAATTTTTCCTGCTCATCGACATATTCATAACAATGGGCTTCACGGACTAATCGACAAGCCATCCCAAGAAATTTCAAACCTAAATATAACTCATTAGATTGCTAGATACATTAGACCATACATACACTAAAATAAAGAAGTAACTCTATTAATCTAAATATATGTACATTTATAATCTAATTCATAAATTCATTTAAACATTTTGATTTATTTTACGTTTGGTATCCATAGCTTGTAGAGTGCAGGATTTTTAGATATACCAAAGGAAAACCGTTGTATAATCGTTCACAAATTCATTTGATAGTCAAGAAATACTGAACTTGATATGCGTTTAACCGTCAAATAGGAGACATAATTAAAGAGATTCAAGTCTACAGAAAAAAGTAAAAAAAAATCCGAACCAAAGTCATCGCACGCTTCCCTAGAGTCAAAAAGCAGAATCGTAGAAAATCACTTTTCAATGTATTCACATCACACTATTGAACGTTAGATGGCGTTAAAGTCGAATAAATTTTATACATCATTTACAATAATATCGTCATTATTTAAATAAAAACTAATAAAACCTTAGACCAATCTTAATAAACACTATCAATTATTGTTATCTATTATTTACATTAGATCAAAGATACAAATGTGTGTTTAAGCCCTTTTTTTCGTTTTAATCAGTGACTCTAGCGGCATGTTACGAATGAAATGAAAATTTATTTATCCCAATTCGGCCCTAAGAAGGCACTTACGAGAGTTTATTTTGTATTTAGGTATTAAATACATATTTTTGATAATGATTAGTTTTGCTATCCAAAAACAGATGGCACTTAAGTTATAATACAATTGTACAAAGAATTTATTTGAGAAAGATTAAGCTAGCGCGAGAACTTTCGCAGATTTTATTAGATGGCGCTAGGCTTTGTATGATAAATTAACATTGAAAATAATTTACAAACATTCTATGATTTATTGGGTCAGGGACAATTTTTTTAAATGTTAAGACCACTGAATAACCACTCTTTAAGCCTAACTAAATACTATTTTTCTAATATAAAAACACTGCTTTGACAAAACGATGGCTCCCATATTAGAACTTTCCAGGGAGTTTGTGGCTTTCACTCCGCTTGAACATCATAACCAAACTATATCACGCAAAATTCCATCAATATAACATGATTAGTGCAAGTTAATAAATTAAAATAAAAACCACCACAATAAAATCCAACCATAACCCTGAATGAGAGTAAGTTAAACAAGCTAAGAAAAGATCGCCCACTTACATGCCTACATAATTATATTAATATGTTTTTAACTTTTCTTGTATAACACCAGAAGTGCCAGGATCCGTAGCATTTGCTACTTCTGCCAATATTTTAAAACGGCCCGAATATTATTAATATGTAATTAAAACAATACGTACAACAAATCTCTTTATCCACTTTCATTTCTTGATAATACATGATTATTTGTAATGTAATAAGACAAGTTTTGACGTAATCGCGTAGACTGCAGGACGACACAAACAAATGTGGACAATTGGCTACTGTACATAAATGAAGTTTTTGTCTTCAATTTATTATCTATATACCTTATAATTAATTTTAATATCTTTGGAATTAACAAAGTGACCAAGTCACTAATGTAAGGTGTAAGTAGTATACAGCACAGCGTAAACAAATTAATGGACAAATATATAAATAGTAATATATAAGTGTCAACTTCTTTTGCTCACTTCAGGAGCTCTGATGAATTAATAACTACCTTCATAAAACAATTTCTGCAACACAGTTTTAAAGACACCATTTTTCAAACTTGTAATAATGTTAGAGCTTATAAAAAATCCAGTAACACGTAACTATGTAAATTTATTGAACGATGACGTCACGTTTTTTGATTGGCATTTTTCTACTCACGTAACTTACCGACAAAGAATCTATAAAAATGAACAATTATTTTTCCAGATTTTTCTTTGGATTTCTATTAATGAGCAATAGCTCATTTCAATTGTTAACCAGACTTTAAGAAAAGACGGATGTTACTCGATTCGAATGTTTTTCTATGGATGTTCAACCATAACTTCTTTTTTTGTGACCTGATTTGGATAATTCTTTTTTTGTTGGAAAGGAGATACCTCAAGGGTGGTCCCATTTGAATTTCATTAGCATTGGACTTTCAACTTCGAAGATACACCCAAATCATTGAAGATGGTTT
Organism: Saturnia japonica; assembly: GCA_033032175.1. Classification (NCBI taxonomy): domain Eukaryota; kingdom Metazoa; phylum Arthropoda; class Insecta; order Lepidoptera; family Saturniidae; genus Saturnia; species Saturnia japonica. Next base: position 3,962,430 of record CM065332.1, read on the forward strand.
TCTTTTTTGTTAAAAATTGTGTTGTTAGACATACTGTCAACTTTCGGGTTTATGATTAGATTATATACATAGTGTAAGAAGCTTTGCTTCTGTCGGCTGTTCCACAATTTTTACCTTTTTGTATTTAATCTACTAACAGCAATAAAATATTCGAACAATGATCATTCGGTGGTAGCTTTCGATCGAGCTTTCGGTGAAGAAAAGGATGGTTTCATGGCTTGGTGGTAGAGCATTTTCCTAATACCTACCCGCCTAGCGACCACCATTAAGGTGAAAATCTATCCGCCAAACACATATTGATCCGGCAACTGCGCCGAGAATGCTACCGTCTTGGGTAAAATCTATAAAGTATATAGATAAATAAATATTCAAATTGATAAGCATTTAAAATCACTAGAAACCAATAGACGCAATCTAATAGCGTCAGTAATCATACAAAATTACTTGACAATTGTTCTGAACTCTCGTGACGTTTTTCACAAATAAACAAAGACTTATGGGCATATTTTTAACCCCCAACACAAAAAGAGTGGTGTTATAAGTTTAACGCGTGTATCTGTGTGTCTGTCTGTGGCATCGTAGCTCACAAACGGCTGAATCGATTATGATCTAGTTTTTTTTGTTTGAAAGGTAACTTGATCGAGAGTGTTCTTAGCTATGATTCAAGAAAATCTGTTCGGCCATTTGAAGATTCTCAGCTCTTTTATAAAATTATATTTTAGGAAACCTTGACCTAATGTTGTGGCATCAACTGGAATCTGTAAGAAACCAACTCTTCACTAACTAACAGCAGACATATTGTTCTGAACTTATTGGAATGGTCATAATACCTATGTTGAGGGTTAATTCAATTCGTAATTTACCTTGTAATCTTGTTTAAAGGTCACGTTTGGGAATCATTTGGACTTACGGATAGGGGGCTGGTTTCACACTTCAAGTACGTAGCCAATCGTTGGTTTATGTACTCGTTGGAAAGTGAATTTAAAGCCGCAACGGCATCTTCAGTTTCGTTTGGTGTATCCTCGAGTTTTACCTTTTCAAGTTCGTCCAGTGACGAAACGTTTACCTTTTCTTCAGCTAAGGCATCCATATATCGTTGACACTTCTTTTTTCTCCTGGAAGTAATACCATACTGTTTTCATGACACAAAAGGATATGCATGACGTAGTCATAGAACGTAAATTGTTACATTTTGTAAGTTTCAATATAACCCAAAAACATGCAATTCAATTATAAATTATCATTATTAAAATAATGATACCAATGAACGTTAAAAAAATATATGCACTATTAAATTCTAAGTATCCTAAGTTGAGGATTTTTTTTTAGTACCTTTTTTTAATTTCTATAATTAATTTGCTTTCGTGATTCCTACATTTTTAGTGCAACAACGCGGAATGAACGTACATGCCGTCATCTTACTGTTTGGCATCAGACGCGTAATACGTTTCCGAAAGCTGTGCTTGTCACGTTTTCCGGATTGCGATTTTAATCGTTGTTATAGTTCCTTTATAACCAATCTCAAAGGAGGTAGCGGTTCTCGTTATGTTTTTGGAGCGTATGTATATATTGTATGTACGTCTATTTCTTTGGCACGCGTTGTAGCCTAAACAGCTTAATGGATGTTAGCATACGAAGTGTCATTAGATTCGTCTTAATTGTGGGAGTGACATAGGCTATATAATATTTTAGTACGACGTCTAGGAATCAAATAAAAAACAAAAATAGAAAAAAAAAAAACAATTTTTTTTTGTCGTCTTTTCTTGCAGTCGGGCTTTTTGTATCCATTTTAATAATTCAGCTCGTTTATGGATATTCAGTCACAACTTCTTTGTTTATAACCCGATTTGGATGATTCTTTTTTTGTTGGAAAAGGGGGTATTTCAAGGGTGGCCCCATTTTAATTTCATCGGCATTGGGCATTAGAACTAGAAGATACACCAGGGAACTCCTCAAAATCATTGAAGTGGATTTTCTTTTTGTTAAAAATTATCTTGCAATTTCAATCATATTATCGATGACTTTAATTTTAAAAAAGAACCGATAATAGTAATTTATAAAAATCAGGCATTTGTCATGCAACCTTACATATAAAAATTGATTTAGTATAATAGTATGTAAATATCACATTAGTGGGTAAGGGTTTTCCTTATGTTGGACTATATGATTTTAATTATCATTTTTATAAAATCTTTGTACTACGAGGATATTTCCCATTCTTTCACGCTTACTCACCACGATGTCTTCCTTCTCCCTTAGCTAGGGTTGCCAATCATTATAATATATCATATTGTACTGTATTTCGAGTATTAGATAATACATACACACAAAAGTATATCTTATGTGAATACTATATTACACTGTTCAAGGAATATATAGTATTTACCAACTCAAAAATACTATATATCAGTTAAATGCATCTATAAACATAAACGAGGATTTTATTGTAAACAAATAAAATATAAAACAAAAAAAAAATCAATTGTTGCAATTTCCATAAAACACAATTTTTATGTGAACTAATTATTTAAAGCTTAAAAAAATACTAACAATCAGGTAAAAAAATGTTGGCAACATTACCGGTTAACACATTTGTTAAAATGAATAAATGCGTTTACTCCATAATGCTAAACATCTTAAATATTCCGTTAAATTCTAGTTAGTTAGTTTAAATTATATTTTGCAAATGCGGATAATAACTAACTTTACTATATCATTCGAGTTGACGTGACGCGTATATATTTTTACTATGCCCTATAAAAACAAATGTAAATTTTGTGAAAACAAAAACAAAAAATATAATAGTAAACTCACTTGCAACCTGTACACCACTGGTGTCTATATGCGAGGCCGTATGTCGCTCTACATTTCTTATGCTCGCCGTTTTCTGAAAATAGCACGATGGTATGTAAAAATTTGTGAAAATAATAATAAATAACGAACGAAACTCCACAAGAATGAAATAAACAAAGTAGAACCTGTTTTACGGAAATAATTTGTTAATTTGGTACGATTGACTGTTGACACGACTTTGACAACGAAACGAAACGTCAATACCCACTGTTTATCAAATGTATACTATAAATACTTTAAGCATAATAAAACAGAGAGGTTTTTTGTTTGTTTAAAAATGAGATGGCCAGATTGACGAGGAATAAGACACCTCAGCTAGCCTTAAATATTGAATTTTGTTAAGTCGGAACACAAAGCGATCCCGAACACTAAAAAAATATTATCTTTAGTGAAGACTTATGAATTATCAAGTCAGTGATATCTTTTAAATAACACGCTGGTAAAAGCGCGTGGATCATTTAGTAATTATAATAATTGTTTAAAAATAACCGCTCAGACAGCGACAACACCCCACCCTCCCCCGTGAAGAGGAGTGAACGATCATCGAGGGCTGACGATAGATCTACCGTCGCCTGCCTCACGCTCAGGGTGCCGCGCCACGTCTCATCAACACGGTCGTGGTTGATTCACATAGTGTGAGAATCTCGTGAAGAGCTTACTATAGAAATGATCCTATGAAGTAAGGTCTTAACGAAAACTTCACTGCTCGAATAACGTCATCTAACGCGCGAGAATCTTGACACCGTAATGTAGAAGCATGAACCAAACGAAACAACGGCACCTGTTGACAACTGTGATCAACTAACATAATGTAATCGCGAACAACAAGTTTATCGACTATGTTGTGACCTTGTGCCTTGTCATATTACTGCGTAGCGTCATACGTAGATCTATAAATAACTAGCAGTAGGCCGCGGCTCCGCACGAATTTATTACGCTGTAAATAGTTTCATGCCGTAATTTTATTTTTATAATGACAGTTTTTTTTAATAGCATATTTTCGTGATTAAATGTTCTTTACTTATTAGGATGTGGATCGCGATATTAGGAAAAAAATATAAATAATCTCGAAGTCCACGCCTGATGAATTATTTCAGTTAAAAAAAAAACTTTTGAATTGTTGAGTTCTCCATATTAGGTTAAGTGTAATCACTCGGTATGTAAAACGTTATCTAAATAATTTTGTATTTCATCCAAATCCTTGAAGCTGTTTCCGAGAAACCAAGTACATATATAAATATATATTATATACGCGGGCTGTTCCAAAAACTGTAGTGAAATGAAATATAGTTAGAATATGAATAAAGTTTATTTATAGCTCTTCAAAATATTTCCTTCCAACCTCAATGCAGCAAGAAAGAAAAGAAAGAAAGAACGTTTATTTGACACTAAAAATGCGGACATAATTAACACAACACATTAAACAAGAGATTACAATAAAAATATTACTAATTAAATTATTAATTGAATGCACTATGCATTCGAGTGAACCAGCTTTTGAAACATTTAAAAAATGTATGTTGCGGGTGTTCGAAAAATAATCGCCGAAATTCTTCGACGGCCTTTTCTGCCGTGTTCAATTTTCGACCACGAAGCGTTTTTTTTACCGTTGGAAAAACATCGCATGGAGATAAATCTGGGCTCGTACGGAGGATGGGGTAAAATTTATTACTGTTTACTGTGTTACTGTTTTTGTTTTGTTTGAACGCACTACCCTCTGAAATTAGCAGTTACATTTGAAATATTCTTTTTTTAAATCGAGGAAGGCTATCTGTCATCTTCATCGCGCTAAGGCCCCTAGGAGCGGAGCAGTTACCATAAACGTCAACAAATCTGTAGGTAGTTGTCATATGTATGAAACAGGCATGTAAAATATAAATTTAACACGGTTGTATTCCTCGGTGCACAGTTACTATTTAATAATAGTATATATAATATAACTATGCCCCCTATATTAGATAGCAGAAAAAAAAATGCCGTTAGAAAAATATAGGTCACCATAACGGCAACCATAACCATATAACACCATTTTACAAAACCACAATGCCCTAAAGTTATTAAATATATATTGCCATATATGTTAGTATCACGTAAATAAGTTTAGGCCATTGTGGTTTTGTAAAAGCACATTTTTAGATTATGAATATGTTATGATTATGAATAGGAGAATTATTATCAAACAATGCCATACGTGGTAATATTCCCTGTCGTCTGGGTAGATTTCCTTTTGGCGGCGAGTTGGATGACACCACTATATTTTGTTATATTATATTTTATGTCTTTAATAACTGAACGTTACAATAGGTGAATTTGTTGAAAAAAGCAGATAACTCACGGTCGACCAACCTATCAAACCTGAATTGATAGGTTCTTGTAGCCTAAAGTTTATAATACGTTTCTCATATGTATTCTTATTATGATAAAATCATAAATAGTGAACCAATAACTATAAAATATAATTACAGTTACCGGTTGTAAATTATGCACATCATGCTAAAAATGGAGATGCTATATGTGCATTATTTGCGGCTTGTAACTGTACTAATTCGTTAAATAATTATGTTACATATCATACCATTACGCCTGTATCCCCGAAGGGTTAGGCAGAGGTACACCTGTAGTTCACCGGGTATGTTTTTTAGGTCTCATGTATTAGGGCGGCGAGCCTATTGTCATTAATCGGACAAAAAGCCAAACTCCGAGCTCGCACTGAGAATTTCATAGAAAACCCCAATAACACTTTGCTCGACCTGGAAGTTGAACTCAGGACCTCGAAGATAGCAGTTCTGCTTAGGGCCACTAGGCAAATGAAGCATAAATAAAAGTAAGTAATGAGAAAATAAAAGCATAGGTAATTTTTATGTAGCAAATGCCTTAAAGTCCTCGAGGAACCTAGCCCCTTGGGTTTTCGATTCGACTTCGATATTTCGAGAACCTAGAGGTAATAATGGCTGTAATGTATTTATTTACCTTTCACATAGGTGCGGCGTCGTTTTTTCTTTGGTTTCGTTGATACTTTATAGTTGGGATACCGCAGCTTGTGTAGCCGCCTCTCTTCTCTCGCTTTCTCATAGTAAACTGCTCGTTCTTCATCGGTCAACTTATGCCACTGTCCAAAATAATCATAATTTAATTAAAAAGTATTTTATTCAATTTAGTCACAAAAATTTATCACTATTCATTTTTTACTTACTTATTTTGTAGCGAGTCTTTCTTCAGCTCATGTCTCATGATAAGTGGTAACGTGACCATAATGCCGCGTTTTTGGGGCATTTTTTTTTAAATTAACATGTTTGTTTATGTATTGTAATATTAATAAATAAATAATTAATTATGTAAGTTAGGTAAATAAAAACGAAAAAATATTGTTTTGAAATAGAATTATAACGATTTATCATAACCTATTCCTATTCAGGATCTATGCATACGGATAATTTAAATACATACATATCATCATGCCTATATTGCCGAAGGGTTAGACAGAGGTATACATAGTTCGCCGGGTACTTTTTTTTTAAGGTCCCATGTAATAGGATGCCAGCCTACTACCATTAATCGGACACAAGGCCAAGTTCCGAGCTGCTACTGGGAATTTCATAGAAAAACCCAATAAATAACACTTTGTTCGACCTGATAATCGTACCGAAGACCTCGAGTGTGTTTATTATGTAGTAATTTACCATATAAGAACAAAATGTACATCAATGATGCAAATGGATATATAAGTACACACGTCAAAAAAGTCTAAGCAACATGCGTGATATTACAAATTTTTCTATTTATATTAATTAATTTCTAAATATTTACTCAAACAAAGTGCATAGGTAAGTAAACTTTTTTGTTATTGATGACATACTGACTGGTTGTAAAAAAAAATTTGATTATGTTTTGTTTTTTCATAAAATTCAAATGACTGCGAATTTGTTTGAATTTAAGTGCGTTTTAATTGCTACGTTTAGTCTTGATTTTATAATGTTACCAACCATTTAAACAAAGTTAGCGACAAAATTTAATTGTTAGATAATTTTTACGTCATAAAGCGACGTCATTTGATGGCAGATGAAATGCAAAGAGCTGTAGGGATGTTGCAAGCGGGAAGTAATCGAGACATTTTGGCATTCATAGAAGTGTTATTTGTCGTCTTTGGTAGCGCTACAATAATACAGGAGAACCCGCTGAACAGCATCCAGGCCGTAAAAGGAGTACAACCACTCGGCAAGACCGGTACATACAACTGACTGCAAGACGCCAGCCGATGTTAACCGCTCGAGAGATAAGTTTGAGGCTACAAATTTCAAGTGTTGTTGATGTAAGTCCTCAAACTGTGCGAAATCGACTGCATGAGTACGGCCTACGAGCTCGACGCCCAATCAGGTGCCTACCGATACGTCACGGGAATCGCGCTCGTCGATATGAATGGTGTAGAGAACGCATAACATGGACCCAGGAACAATGGGATAAAATTATGTTTTCCGATGAGTCGCGATTCGGGTTTAAGCCTGATACAAGAAGGGTGCGAGTGTATCGTCGGCCCGGAAATACTGAAAGGCTCAGGTGCGTTCAGGAAGTTCATCCATACAGCGGCTCAACAGTTATGTTATGGGCGGGTATTATGAAGAACAGGCGAACTAAGCTCGTTTTTGTAAATGGAAACATGAATGCTGAAAATTACATTGAGGATATTCTCAGACCTTATGTCTACCCATTTGTACAAACCTTTGGCTCTGAATTTAGGTTAATGCATGACAATGCGCGTTCACATACAGCTCGGCGAACCAGTGAATACTTTGCAACTGAGAACATCCGGGTATTGCCTTGGCCTGCACAATCGCCAGATGTCAACCCCATCGAGCACGCATGGGACATGCTCCAGAGACGTGTTTTGAAGAACTTGGACGGAGCGACAACAACCCAACAGCTGAAGGATTTGCTACAATTCCATTGGGAGCGAATACCGCAAGATGACATAAACAGTCTCATTAATTCAATGAATAATCGTTGCCGACAAGTTCTGAATAGCAGAGGAGCCATACTTTGTATTAAATTGTTCTATTCTTTCACAATAAATATATTTTCTTTAGAAATTTCATTTTGTAAGAAAAAAGTTTAGTTTCTTATGTATCTTAGTTTCTACATTATATTCTAATATTGTTCATTTCTGTTATTAAAAGAACTTATAAAGACAACAGCTGTTATTTTTTACATCATAGAACCCTAAAGATATTATTTTAAAAATAAAATACAACGTTATAATGTGAAGAACCATCCTAAAATTTAAATTAGTACATGTTGCTTAGACTTTTTTGATGAGTGTATATATAAAGGCATATTTCCAACATACAAAGTGTTTAGTCATTTCACAAAAGTTGTCTACAAAATACATTACCTGTTAAAGGAATTTTAGTGAAAATTTAGAAACTCACTTGTCTACCAATCAGCGTGTGGTAAGCAATCATCATTCTGCTTCCTGGTTCATTTTCATTCGGTATTTTTGTTCTCATCTCTTTCAAAAACAGCATAAAAGCGTTCAATGGTTTCTTAACATGGGGTTGCTTGAATGACTTTCTCCTGTTCGATTTCCCGTTATTATTGTCATTATCCTCGGATTTAAAGTTAAGTTCACTGTCGGTTGTGCCTTCTCGTATAAACCCATCTGGTACAGTCGCAGCCTCATCAACGAGATTGCTGTCTGTTCCTGCTTGTGGTGTTTGAGCATTCAAGTTTTTGAGTTCATCCGTTAATCTGTAATAAATAGACAGGAGTCTAATTGGGTCATATAGAATCCAAAGCGGCAAAAGTAAATATGCGTGCGAGGTGAATGCAGTCGGGGCCTGAGCTGAAGAGCGGGAGCATCTCCCCCCGCTCCCCGCACGCCTGGCCTCATGCGCTAATGCTATAGATTGCGTTAATACTCAAGTTGTGAATTTTTTGTTTTTAAAAATGACTGATACGAGAGTCCATTAACTTCTGTTACAAAAAAAAAACGTATTTTTATTCAGCGCTGAGGACGGGAAATAGCGAAAACTGAATCTGATAATAATGACTTACTTTTAGAGATTAATTTTTTCAGTTCGATTTCTTTGATTGAAATTATTGGTTTAAATTTTTTTTTTCATAAATCATTACCTTGTTTTTTCATAATGTTAACCAAGATGTTAATGTTAAATTTATAACAACGTTAAAATCGAATTAATTATTCTGCATTCAACACGCGCGCTGAATATAGGTTTGACCGACAACTTGGTAATTCAAACAAGACAATTTTTAAACAAAATAAAAAACTTCTTCAATGATTTAGAGAAGTTCTTTGGTGTATCTCCGATGTCGAAAGTACGATGCTAATGAAATTAAAACTGGATTACCATTACTGTATCCCCTACCAATGAACAAAGAGTCATCTAAATCGGTTCATAAACAACGAAGTTATGACTGAACATTTGAGGATCTCTTACGTTTCTAAAGTGAAATGTATTCATGGCGAATATTTTACTGTTAGCTTCACCCTAAATATTTACATGGATACATTTGACATTTTATCTAGTTTAGTTTGTAGTTAAGGACTTTGACCTTTTTTCGACCTTAGTTTAATTTTTTTTTGTAGTGAAGTACTTTAACCTTTTAACGGCCTTAGATGAATTACATTTTGTAGTGAGTCCGTGAGTCGCTTTATCCGCTTACAGCTAAACTATAATTAATTCAATGGGTTTTAACATCAGCTTAGCTAACTTCATAATTTTTTAGTAACGATCTTTTACAGTTACAAAATAATGAGTGTTGTTATGTGTTTGTAACTAACCTGATTTTGTATAAGTTGTTCATTACTACGGATGAAAGTGGATCTACTTCACTCCCGAGGCAACTTCGTATCTTAACCAGGACGGCTTCCACATTTTTCTAGTAATAAATTAAAATATTATTATTGTTGGCGCACCGTGACTTGCTTTGGGGTTCTTGTTGAGAATCAGTGTTAAGTGAACCGTGGCACTTCAGCATATGCTGTGCTGGACGCCCTTTCTTAATGGCAGAACCATTTATATTATCACTTTTTTATGTATTTTTGTGTATGTTAATATTATTAAATTCATGTGCACAATTTCCCCGATTGACTTTGTGTTTTTATATTATTCTCCATTATGTGATGTTTTCATTCTTTCTTCCTATATGATTATCATCTCTTAATAAAAACGCTTATAGACATATCGAAAATATTTTTTTTACAAAAGTAAATTTTCTTTTTACAACTATGGTTGAAAAACATACGAATGTCCGCCTAATGGTAAGTGACTACCGTAGATTATTAATATTAGCGCGCAGCCGACCGTGAATCCTCGTACCTCCTCAAGGGAGCTTTGGAATGCCTACTCACCGCAGAAACACAACACAAGGTTATCTGGCTGCGATCTTCTGTATTGTGGAGATATTCCACTGGTCGGAGTGCTCTGACGGCCGTTCTCAATAATATATCTGAGTTAACTAATATAACCAAACTAATATTTGATAAGCATATTGATAATGTTGTCAAAAAAGCTTCTAAAGCATTAGGGTTTGTATTTCGATTATCCAATGAATTTAAATGTGTTAAAACTTTTAAAATTCTTTATTGTTCTTTTGTTCGAACCCATCTTGAATACGCATCTCAAGTCTGGAACCCCAATTATAATATATATATCACACGCATTGAGAAAATACAAAAGCGGTTTCTTCGTTTCCTACAGTTTAAATCTGAAATAATTGTACCAGATTACACATCGCGCTGTAAAAAATTTCATATGCTCCCGCTGTATACACGAAGAGAAATAGCTGATGTATCATATCTTTTGTGTATACTCAATGGCCTAGTTGACTGTTCGGAGATACTGAGCAAAATTAACCTACGTGTACCGGCAGCATCTTTTAGAAACCCTAACATACTTTATAGTCCTATAGTTAGAACTACCTACAGACAAAATTCCTATTTCATTCGAGTAAGCAGCAGTATGAATAAATTAGTTAGTGATTTAGACATTGATATATTTGATACAACTGTGCAGAAGTTGAAAGCTCTTTTGAATTCTTATTTCTTTTGTTAATATTTTTGTGTTCTTCCGTCTACTTTTTTTTTTTTTTTTTTATATATAAGTACATAATTATATGTGAGAACTTGTAAATGGCCTTCATTAATTTATACATGTAACTTAAATAAGTACTTAGCTGTAAGTTTTCTTAAAATATTAAAATAAAATAAATAAATAAAATTATTACGTATTTGTAATAAGTATTATCTTTAATTTAAGACAGATATAGGCTTAGTTTTTTTACGGTAAAAAGGGGGCAAACGGGCAGGTGGCGCACCTGGTGGAAAGTGATACCGCTGCCCACAAATATACGCAACACCCAAGGGCTCGCAGATGCGTTGCCGGCCTTTTAGGAAAGAATAAGCTCTCTTCTTGAAGGTCACCAGGTCACAACAGCTCGGAAAGAACTCGGGCGAAAGTGGTTGTGCGAGGCAGAAAGTGCCTTAAGAAACGCACTGTTGTGGAACGCTGGACATCAAGGTGGTGTGGATGGAATTTACGATTCTGACGCGATGTCCGATGGTGAAATTCAGCAGCCGGGATCAATTCAAACAATTCCTCGGAACACTCCCCATGATAAACGCGGTAGAAGTGCAGAATGAACCAACATCTCTACGCAGAGCCAATGGATCAAGCCGATCGTAAAGAGCTAGATGGTTAATAACTCGAGCCGTCCTACGCTGAATGCGGTCAAAAGGAAGTAGCTGTTACTATCTATTCAAGCTATAGGATATGGAATATATTATGTAGATACGAAAAACTATCCATTGATAGGCTATTAAAAAAAACAGTAAGGATAAAAGGTTATATATTTCTATCTTTGGTAACTGAAAAAACGGATAGATAGGTTATTGACAACAGCCGTTAGTAGAGAGATATTTGCAAAGAAATTTTTCAGTGCCAACCTACCTCTCTTAATAGCACGACAAAGTGACGGCATTGCGTCTGATGGTAAGCACAATAAAATGGAAATACAACGGCGATCACCAACTGATCGGAAGATGAATATACACCACCAAATCAAAACAGTCATTCTAGCGGGTATATCACATGTTATAGTTGTCGCGATTCAATCGAGGACAGATCCTTACCACTCGGCTAAGCGTGCCGTTATGACTCACCTAACAGCCTAGTTCGTGGTTAGATGTTTTAGACTTAGTAAGACTAATAAAAGTTCTTTTTAGGTAAATCGTCTTAGGTTCTTTAATAAGATCGCAAAGCACATTACTGATTTTCCGGACAACAATTTCGAGGACCATGTCAAGCCGGTTTTAAATGTCAAAAAGTTATTATAGGGTGGATCATTGTGTGAATGATAGTGATGTCTGGAAGTGACTCCCTCTCTGTGCATCAACTAAATTATTATTGTAAGCACCTAATATATTAACACTGGTACAGTTGAAAAAAAGGTAAATCCGATCGAAATTCTTACCGGTTCTTCTCGACTACTGGGATATTATCCGAACGTTGACGACGACGAGGACGTTGACGTTCATAGGTGCCTTTTTAGGGCCTAAATTAAATAAAGATTTTTTTTTGTTTTGATTTTGGTGAATAGTAATAATTAACTGAGACTCACGAAAGGCCTGGTACCGGGAATACGAAGAACGTAGTGATGTGCGTGTGCGCCACTCATCTCGCACGCGACGCACATATCAAACGTACTACACTGCACGCACGTGTACCGGAATCTGACAACAACGTTATCTATACAATTAATAAAATTGAAGTGTCTGTTCGTAATGTCAAAAGAATAGTTTTTTACTAAATGCATATGAAAGTACAGTGTAAACTCTTTATAACGTTATCCTTTATAACGATAAACTCCCTATAACGTTGAAGTGAGCCCAACTTGGTTGGTTTGCGTTAAAACCCACATATTGAAACACTCTTTATAGCGATACGCCATTCTCTATTACGAAGAAATGTGTAGGAAGACGATTCCACCACATATCTAGATATGAATAGAATACATAAAATAATACAAAACAAGTACTGGCATAGCAAAAAACGTCAGCTAAAGTTATCAGACTATATGTGTAAACAATAATTTATAAGCATTTATTATCTAAGAGATACATATTAAAAATTCTTGTTAATTTGGTTGCTTTTTTTGTTTACTCCATATAACGATAACTATAACGACAAAAAATGCTCAGTCCCTTTAGTTTCGTTATAAAGAGTTTACACTGTATATATGGTACTCATAATAGAACACCATTTTTTTTATATGTATGCCTGTCTGTTTGTTCCGGGTAATCTTCCATAAGTATCGATATTTTTAATCGATACACTGCCATAAGATATACAGCGATACTGGTGATACTTATCGTATGTATCGTATCGTATTTTTATCGCTAACAATATCACCAAATTCGAATATAGGTACTGATACTTAGAAGGTTTAAATAAACTTATAAAAGTAAGCATTTATGTTTTATTATATTACAGTTAAACGATATGAACTTGCGAAAACATTCAGGATATTTTTTAAAAAAACTTCCCACTTATAAAAAATAGAAAATATCGTATGTATCGACACAAAATGTTACGATTCGTTTCCCATCTCTAACCAGGTTACGTACTTAGAAGTAACACTCACCCAATAATACTTTCACTGCATACAACGCACTGGAATCCTTCGTGCAATTCATCTATGTAACACAAAAGGTGTAATTAAGATTCATAATTCGATTCCAATCTATCCGCGGTTTCAACCAATAAATTTTTCGGAATTCGAGTAAATTCACTAATATAATTTTGTAACACTATCAGCTGACGGTGAAGGAAAAATATTGTGACGAAATCTGAACAATTGAAAAATGTTCATGTACCACATACACATACAGTGGTATGTGGGATTAAAATTCTGAGAACTGTTGATAGAAGTGGCCTTATTGTCCAATAGTGGAACACTTACAGACTAGTAGTATTATTATCATTAGTAAACATAAAAATAAAGACTTACAAGGCGGATTTGATACGAATAACGAATTTATCTTCATAAAATATAAAAAAGAGATAAATCTTATTAGCACTTACCGTTTTCTTCTTTAGTGGTGGCTACGGGTGTATTATCCTCACAATACATTGATAAGTAATCCGGATTGTTATAATCAGGATTCTCAGGTGCATCTTAAATGAAAGAAATAATATTTAATTTAAAGAAACAGTTACATTTACAAATCGTGCTGAAGTTATCTCTTGAATAATGGGCAATAATAAAAAAGTGGATGCGTATACCTACCTACTTAAATGTAAATACGTAGGAAATTATATTTCTTTGAATAGTCACATTCGATGTTCTCCAGACATAGATTTCATATACAGGGTTATTGGTAATTCGACAAATTCCCGTTAGGAGGTGTTAGGGGTGTCTATTTTCGATAATTTTAACCCCAATATGCATCATGCAAAAGTGAACCATTTTTGAGTTATCATGTTTTTAGGTTTTTTCAAAATAAGTCAAAAACGTAACATAAAAATGTATGTAAAAAAAGTATCAATTTAAATCTCATTCTTTCTTCTGTTTTATAAAAACGATTAAACACTGGTCATTTATCAGTATTAAAACAACAATTATCGGTCCAAAATTAAAAAGCGTGACGAAAAACTAAATTATTTCAATATTATATTGCGATTTCTTTCCACTAAGATTCCTTAAAAACAAAAAAAAAACCTTATGAAATTTGGCTTGCAGATTATTTTAAAAACAACCGTTTTCTTAGCTCTCCAACAATGCATAACAACTATCAACTTATTTCAAAGAAACTGAAAAAAAAAATCACAAAGGAAGCATCACAAACATTAACCAGTGTAGCTACACGAAAACTTTCTGAGGAAACCGTCCTTAACTTTATGTGACATTTTGACTGGCATTTACGATTTTTTTAAGTGTACAGTTAGAAAGGAAATAACAATTAATGTCAGAAATCGCAAAAAAAAATTCCCATACATTTCGTAGGAAATCAACGTAGTTTCGATAACACTTTCGAAGAAAGGAGACTCCAACCAATTTTTATACTTTAATAAACTTTTTATTATGGATAGTCTGGGCGCTACAAAAATACACGGTACAAAATAAAGAAAAATTAATAAACTTCTAATTTCGATGAAAACATATCACTGTTTTATTACTTTCAAACCTACCCTTACGCTCCATCTCAAAAATCCAACCTGATATATATCGATGGCAACTCAAAAGAGAAAGAGCATACACGCTTGTGTTGTTAGTACGAGATAGCGATACAAGACCATTTTCATATGTGTTATCTATCAGCCCGTTTCGTCCTACGCAAATCGTTATCAAAACAAATCCCGCTTATTTTTGCAAAATCTAAGGTTTTAAAGTGTAATTAATTGTTTAGTAGACGTACTTAATTGTAATTACGTGTACCTACTGTCAATGGATAATACGCACACTAGTGTATTCCATATTTGATCTCGTCTTATTTAACCTATGGCCGACCTATAGTTAGGTACTATGTACTAAATCTATGGTCAAACATCAAGTGTGACTATCTTCAACAGAATAAAGCAATAGGTTTAGGCTTTAGCAAACAACTTCATAGTGTAGACTTTTTGTTACAATGTACGATTTTGTTACAAAATCACTCGCGTCAAAACAATTTTTTCAGTCTATATTAATAATAAAATAGTGTCAAGCACTAAATATATAAAGCCCCTACAGAAGAATAACAATATTTTATAAATCAAACAAAGCAATTTGCAACTAGTTTTGTTTTGTGAAAAACGCGTCAATATTGTAAAAGAATTAAATGATTGTTAATATAGGAATTGTACTTATACAGATGTTTTTTCTATAATTCAGGATTACGCCTAAACGTAATATCAAATCAACAAAACCCAATATCCATAATATTGTTACGATCTGACTAAAAATAGTAAAAAATCATCATCTCGAAATCTCTGGAACCGTGTAGAATGTACTCGAAACATCGCGAATGTGTTCATAGGTTCGAGGAAGCATTATTTTTATACACAAATATAAAGCCTTTATCGCTTGGATTGCGTAAAAAACGATGACTTATTATATTGTTTACGAGTTCAGGTACCTTCTAGAGATTTCCAGATCGTCTCATTTGACTATCTATGCGAGCCGTATTTCGTCCCGAACACCGTTCTATTTTCGAAAGTGAAGTCAAAACATCAAGTGATATAAAAGAAGAAATCTAAAAGTGGACCATAGAAGAAGCAACTGGAAAAATAGGTACCTCAAATCTATATCTGAAGAAGCGATTTGTCTGATTTTGTATTTTTGGGTACGAATTAATGATTTACGTGAAAGATAATGATACTATTTCTCAAAAGCTATTTCGTTTTTTGAGTCAACACAATATCTCCCTTATTTCTTTATCAAAAATCATTTTAAAGCTTATGTTTCCCGCTTTTGATGAAATTTAAACGAATAATTTAAACAGTGTTTTAAATTTTTATTAGGAAGGCCATCTGTTGACGGTATTCGTAATAAAAATATATTCATTTAACGTGGAGGAGGCGCCATCTATTAACAATGAGCTTAACTAAAATGACAGCAGTCTGGTTCAGGGTCCACAACCGTCCGATAATTATCGTACATCGACAATTATTTCATTCCTTCGTACTTTGTATGTTGTACGACAGCACCTACAATTTTCAAAATATCGTACGAAAATACGATAATATGAACATTCTAAGAATTACTAAAATGGGTTCTCCGAAGTGGAAGTCAGTAAAGTACGATAGTTCTGGTCCAATAAACGAAAATACGGTAATTTAGAAGTTGCCGTTACCATAACTGTCGCACTTCAGGTTGTGAACCCTGGTTAAATTGTTTACATTTTAATAATGCTGGGCGAACATAAACGATTGACATAATCGAGACATTTACTTATTACTAATTCAAGGGACTGAGCATTTTTTGTCGTTATAGAGATCTATCGTTATATGGAGTGAACAAAAAAACAACCATATTAACAAGAATTTTTAATATGTATGTCTTAGATAATAAATGCTTATAAATTATTGTTTACACATATAGTCTGATAACTTTGTCTGACGTTTTTTGCTATGCCAGTACTTGTTTTGTTTTTTTGTTTTTTTATTTCCATCGGATGAAGAGGAGAAGGGACGAGAGGGTGCATTTGTGTTTGCGCGCACACTTATGCACCTAAATATATCCTGCGCAATTGACTTTTTTTTTCTGGATACCGGACACGAGATCAAAGTCCTGTGGCGATGGGCTGAGGTAGAGGGGTCTGGTCTTGCAAACCAGGCTCTGTCTAAGGTCTGCACACAGGCGGTAGCAGGGAGAGTGGTCGTTTTTACGCTGCAAAAAGGAACAACAGCGTATATTGGGCAGCACCCTGTGCGACAAAGCAGCCCTATTTAGGGAGGCACTGCTTTCCTTGCTTAGCCAAGGAGGGAGCTAGAAAAGGTGCTCTAAAAATTGCTTGTTCCATTTTACTTGGGAGGTAGTAACCACGGCTGCCTTTGCATCCTTTTCATCGTGGTCGAAATATAAAAAATATAAAGAATAAAAAACCAAATGTTTCTAACATCATTAATTTCGGTGCATGGAATGTACGTACCCTCCTCGACCGTGATAATAATGCATGTCCTGAGCGAAAAACAGCTGTAGTGGCAAGAGAGCTTAGCCGCTACAACGTTGACATAGCTGCACTTAGCGAAACGCATCTAGCTGACGAAGGAGAGCTTGTGGAGCACGGTGGCGGATACACTTTTTTCTGGAAAGGCACCGCCAAACATGAACTGCGGCGCTCGGGAGTTGGGTTTGCAATAAAAACAGAAATTGCTAAACGACTGGAGGAATGTCCTGTTTACGCCTCTGATCGTCTCATTGCGCTTCACCTTCATCTAAAGCACAAAAACTTGTTAAATATCAAAAGTGTGTATGCGCCTACACTGGATAAAACTGACGACGTAAAAGATAAATTCTATGAAGAACTTACGCAAACTCTATCAAAAATCCCATCACGTGAGCAGATCTTAGTTCTTGGTGACTTTAATGCGAGAGTGGGGCGTGACTTTGAAGCTTGGCCGAACGTTTTAGCTAGACATGGACTGGGAAACATGAACAGTAATGGGCAATTACTACTTAGCTTATGTGCACAATTTGATTTATCTATTACTAACACCTTTTTCCGTCTTCCTATGAAGTACAGAGCCACATGAATGCATCCACGGTCTAAACTTTGGCATTTGATTGATTACGCCATTGTAAGACAAAGAGATATTGGACAGGTAAATGTTACTCGCGTTGTTGCGGTCTCGTTAGTAGAAACCTATTTTTCATATAGAATTTGCATTTTGAATTGTTATTTTTTCTTGTCAAAACTGTGATTGGTCTGTCGAATAAAATTATTGAAAGGAAATACACGTTATAAATATTCATTGTTGTGTTATTAAGTAAATACCAATAAAAAAACACAAAAAATCAGGATATTTATAATAAGAAACAATATATTTCTTTACCGACCACAACAGTATGGCGACCGTGACAAATTTAAAAAAGAAAAGAACCGTAAGTCGGAGACTATTTTCTTTGTGTTATAACGTTTGCTTGGAGAAGCTTGAAAAGGAAGAAATACATGAGGTTCGTGCAATTCTCATTACTTTAGACGATAGAGCTCAGCAAATGTTTGATATAGAGGAAAAGTTTCAAAATGCAGTTTACAATTTAGACCTCTCGAAGGAGGACACATTGAAAGAATTAGATTTAGACAACTTTTTTCAAAGACAGAACGATTATATTTTTTTGAAGGCGCGTTGTGAAAAACTATTACGCACAGAGTCAGTTGGGGTTAGTAAATTTGAAAACGCTAATTTACCAACTCATAGTAAAAGCTCAGATAAACCCCAGAGTACACGAAGGAAATTTCAGTTGCCAACATTAGAGCTAAAACAGTTTGATGGAAACATTACAAACTGGTTGGGATTTTGGGGCCAATTTAAGAAAATAGATTCAGACGATTCTATAGACGATGACGACAAATTTCAATATTTGATAAAAGCTACAGAACCAGGTTCGTCAGCTAGAGAACTAGTCGAAAGTTTTCCCCCAAGTGGACCCAATTATCATAAGGCGTTGGAACAGATGAAAGCCAGGTTTGCCAAGGACGAACTTCTCATTCAATGTTATGTTCGTAAGCTCCTAGACATTGTACTGTCCCAAGACAATTGCAGCGATTTTTCTGATTTAAGAACCTTGTATGACAAGTTAAATACTCAGCTAAGGGCCTTAGAAACATTAGGTGTAACGAGCGAGAAATATGCGGCATTGCTTTACCCACTCGTTGAATCTGCAATTCCTGAAAGTACTTTAAGAATTTGGCAACGTACACCTCAAAAACTTGATACAAATCAATTGCAACAGTTGCTATAATTTTTAAAACTGGAAGTGGACTGTGAAGAAACAGTACAGATAGCAAAGAATTCTTTCATTCAAACTAAGAGAGAAAAACTGCCTACAGCTTCTTGTATCGTGGCTTTTGACAATAAAAAGAAATCGGATTTTAGTGGAAAAAATGAAAAGTTATGTGTATGGTGCGACAAAACTTCTCATTTTAGCTCGGAGTGCATCACTAGCAAAGAGATGTCACTAGAGGAGAGAAGAAATTATTTAAAGTCTAAAAAAGCTTGTCTCATTTGTTTGAAGATTGGACATTTCGCAAACAATTGTAGCAGATATCCGAAATGCTTATATTGCACTAAAAGGCATTATTTCATAATGTGTCCTGAGTTTAAGTTTTTCTTCACCGACAACCAACCATCGACGTCAAATACGGCTAATATCAAAAAGAAAAAAATGTCAAATATTAATACAGCAAATATGGTAGATGACGATACTTCCGATGCATCCAAAAAGTCCAATGTCAATATGTCGAAAGGAGATTATGAAAAAGAAAACAATGATTTAGTCAAGGACGATGGAATTTATTTATGCCACAAAAATTCAACTACTTTGTTACAGACAATTTTAGTAAACTTAGTTTATAATGGTAATGTAGTTAAAGTACGAGCATTTTTCGATAGTGGGGCTCAGCGGTCTTATGTTTCTAAGCGAACCATAAAAGAGTTAGGTTTAAACGCTATTAGGCGTGAGTATATGACACACTGTCTTTTTGGTGGGGTCAATACCAGTATTCAAAACTATAATGTATATAATTTAAATATTCAGAATATTGAAGGCAGTTTTGAATTTATTTTATCTGCTCTAGATAAAGATAGATTATGTGGTTATTTACCACGACTTAATGATCCCGAGATTTCCCGACGCTTAATCAGACAAAAAATATTTTTAAATGACAATGACTCTGACTGTACAGAAGTAGGTCTTTTAATAGGAGCAGATTACTCAGGTTTACTTTTTACAGGTGAAGTGATTCAAGTAACAGATACATTAACGGCTATAAGCACAAAGCTAGGTTGGGTTATCCAAGGTGTTACCACTGCTGCTAATTCTTTGAACCAAATATCAAACATCAATTGTTTGGCTCAGCTGTGGGAGCTTGAAGCAATTGGTATCAAGGACCCGGCTCAAAAGAAGCAAACAGAGGTTATGGAAAGGGAAATATTGAAATTTTTTAAAAGCACAGTGATAATTAATGAAGACGGTCGCTATGAAGTTAATTTACCTTGGCGAGAAGACGTTAACATATTAAATAATAGAACATTAGCTTTGAAACGTCTTCACTCAACAACTAAACGTTTAGTTTCTACTGGGAATTATAAGGAATATGAGAAGTCCTTACAGGAATGGCTAAATAATTGTATCATTGAACAGGTAAAAGGTGATGAGGTTGGTCATTTCTTAGCTCATCATCCCATTATTAAAGAATCGAGCTTAACAACAAGAGTGAGACCAGTTTTTGATGCTTCGGCGAAAGATGAAAATGGCAGATCTCTGAATTCTTGTTTGGAATCTGGCATCAATTTATTAGAAATGATACCCAAACATTTATTCGATTTTCGTATGCGTGAATTTGGTGTTACAGCCGATATTAAAAAGGCATTTTTGCATATAAGCTTGGCGGAGGAAGATCGTAAATATCTTCAATTTCTATGGTGGGCGGATGAAGATCGACGTGAGATAATTACTTATCGTCACTGCAGAGTCGTGTTTGGAGTAACTTGCAGCCCATTTCTACTAAATGCAACCATAAGACATCATCTCGAAAGTGAGTACATTCCTTTACGTTTAAAAGCTACCGCACAGAAATTAAAACAGTCATTCTATGTTGATAATTGCCTTACTAGTTGTTCTTCAATAGAAAGTTTACAAGAATTTATAAATAATTCGAAAGAGCTTATGCTTTTATCTAAGATGGATTTAAGAGGCTGGGTCTCAGGGCCATCCGATGAAGAAACCATTCTTTCGACTTTAGGGTTGTTGTGGAATACAAAAACAGACAATTTAAAGATAAACACAAAACCTTTGAAATACAATGGAGAGCGTATAACTACACGTCTAATGTTATCTTTAGCTCACAAAGTATTTGATCCAATAGGTTTTACGTCTCCTGTTTCACTTAAGGTCAAATTATTATTGAAACAAGTTCACCAGAGAAAAGTTGGATGGGATGAAGAGGTACCAAAGGATATAGCCAAAGCTTTTCTGAAATGGGAATTAAAACTAGATTCGTTGGAAGATGTTGCTATTCCACGACGAATAACACTAAATAATATAGATGATTCCAAATTATCAATTCATATATTTTGCGACGCTAGTAAAGATGCATATGCCGCTGCCGTGTTTATTCGCAGTGAGAGTGAAGGCATAGTATCAGTACAATTGATAGCCGCAAAGTCACGAGTATCACCTTCCAAAGATAATAAAGTCATTTCAATACCACGATTGGAATTATTAGCAGCAGTTATAGGGGTACGTTTATATGTTCAATTTAAAAACGTGTTTTTTTTTATACATGATTGCTGGTTTTGGACTGATTCAAATGTTGTCTTAACATGGATACAGAATACTGGAAGTTTGGACGTTTTTATAAGAAATCGGGTAAAAGAGATTCACAGTTCCACCAATATAAAGGATTGGAATCATTTACCAGGGAATCTGAACCCCGCCGATTTACCTTCAACAGGCTGTGAAGCAGATGTTCTAAAAGAGTCGTTGTGGTGGAATGGACCGGAATGGTTAAAGTTAGACCCCAAAGAGTGGCCTATTTCAAAAATGAACATGCATTTGAATAAAGAATCTACTGAAGCGAATCAGCAAAATATGGTTTATAGCGCTATTTCAGATAACTTTTCGGATCGACTTTTATATTTTTCTAAATATACGTTAATTATTAGAATGATTGCATGGATATATCGTTTTTATTCAAACTGCAAGATTAAGAAACCAGGACATTTACAAGGAGTTCTTAGTTCAGAAGAAATTACAAATGCTGAAAATAAGATTTTTAAACTTATCCAAATGGAAACTTATGGAAAATTGAAAGTTTATAAAGATTTATGTACTTTTGTGGATACTGATGGTCTGATTAAGGTTAAGACGAAGTTGTTTTCCGAAAATATACCATTTTGTTACAGATATCCAATACTATTGCCAAGTAAACATGTCATTGTAGAGAGGTTAGTTGTACACATGCACAAAGAATTAATGCATGCTGGTACTTTAACTGTCATAGCAAATTTGCGGCAAACTATGTGGATAACGGGTATACGTCTCCTAATAAAGAAGATTTCTAGAAGATGTGTTATATGTAGAAAACAAAAGGGAGAGCCATTTTCTACGCCTTTGGTTGCGTTGCCAGAAGACAGAACACAGGCGGGTAAGCCATTCCAGGTCATTGGCATAGACCTAGCCGGACCATTTTTTTTACGAAGTGGAGAGAAATTATGGTTAGTTTTATATACTTGCGCTGTATATAGAGCAATTCATCTTGAAGTAGTAGCTTCGCTATCTACAGACGAATTTTTACTATCTTTTAGGCGATTCTTAGCTAGAAGAGGTAGACCTAAAACAGTGTTCTCGGATAATGGCACTAATTTTGTCGGAGCTATAAATTTATTTAAAAAGATTAATTGGAAGGAAGTCGTTTCCCAATCAGCCATACAGAAAATTGATTGGATCCTAATTCCCCCTGGTTCACCGTGGTGGGGAGGATGGTGGGAACGGTTGATTCGCATGGTAAAAGAAATTTTGCGGAGAGTGCTTGGAAAAGCGGCATTGAATTTGTTAGAATTGCAAACATGCATCACAGAGAGCGAAGCGGTAGTCAATTCTCGACCGTTATCATATATTACTGATGAGATAGATGTTTTGTCTCAACCCTTGACTCCTGCAATATTCTTGCAGTCGTTGCCATGTACCGATGTGTCCGATTTAGATAATTTAGACGGAAAGAGTTTAAATGTGCGAGTCAGGTATCTTAATAAACTGAGAAGTGACCTCAAGACGCGGTTTTGTAACGAATATCTTTCGTTACTTGTTTTGAAAGGTAAGGATAAGTTACACATCCCGAGAATCGGAGAAGTTGTGTTAATTATGACAGCGGAGAAACGTTCATTTTGGCCACTAGGAGTAGTCCAGGAACTTTATGAAGGCAAAGACGGTGTGTCTAGGGTTGCTAAAGTGAAGACGCAACACGGAGAGTACACACGGTCAGTTAGATGTTTGTATCCGTTAGAATGTATCTAATGTAGTATTAAGTTGGTTTTATTTTTTTTGCTCATTTTTTACGAAATTTTATTATTCTTTCATGTTTTATGACCGCTATCGAAACCTGCCCGTATTATTATTTATTTTTTGAACAAATATTATGTTGTTATTTATAATTCTTGTTTTCTTGCCGTGTAGAGGATGTTGCGGTCTCGTTAGTAGAAACCTATTTTTCATATAGAATTTGCATTTTGAATTGTTATTTTTTCTTGTCAAAACTGTGATTGGTCTGTCGAATAAAATTATTGAAAGGAAATACACGTTATAAATATTCATTGTTGTGTTATTAAGTAAATACCAATAAAAAAAATCAGGATATTTATAATAAGAAACAATATATTTCTTTACCGACCACAACACGCGTAATGCGAGGTGCCAACTGCTGGACTGACCATCGTCTTGTACTTATTAAACTGAGGTTGCGTCTTTGTCATCCTCGGAGAAAAAATTATGTAAAAAACGTACGAATTAACGTTAACAGCCTACAGTACATGCCAAGAAGAGAGGCATATGTGCAAGCTGTAGATACTGCTATATTGTCCCTGGATGATGAGAACGATGACCTTGAATCAACTTGGCGGACGTTGTCATCGCAACTCCTCAATATAAGCAATCAGGTTCTAGGCACAAGAATCTATAAGCAAGAAGACTGGTTCGATGACAGCGACGCATTATTTGCTGTGGCATTTAGAGAACACCGAGAGCTTCTCAAAGAGCAGAACAATGCTCCATGCCAGAGTAGCATTCTGGAGCGTATCAGGCAAAGCAATGCTCAGATAAGGAAACTTACTAGAGAAGCTAAGGACAGTTGGTGGAAGAAGAAATCTCAACATTTGCAGTGGCTGTCGGATACAAACCAGCTGGGCATTTTCTATGATGAAATTATAAAAGTTACACGATCTGCAAACCGCAGCTTTGTACCATTAAGATCTTTGGATGGTGTTCTGTTGACCAATAAAGGTGACGTTATGACTCGTTGGGTACAACATTTTAATCATTTACTCAACGTCGATCGTTCAGCTGATCTTGAATTCATACGATCACTTTCAGAACTGCCGTTGGAAATCGAACTCGCAAACTCTTCAATGCTGGAAGAGATGACAACTGCAATCAAACAACAGCAGAACAGGAGAGCAGTAGGTGTGGATAGCATCTGTGGAGAGCTATTGAAATACGGTGGAGATAACTTGCATAACACTCTATGGAAGTTATATACACGTATGTGGAATGACGAGCGAGTACCAGAATGTTTCAAAATGTCTCGTATTTGCACGTTATACAAAAATAAAGGGGATCGCTCTGACTGCAATGCTTATCGAGGCATATCTCTTCTATCAACGCCGGGAAAAGTTTTTGCGAGAATTCTCCTAAACCGCCTACTACCTATATCGGAAGCAATATTACCCGTTAGTCAGTTTGGGTTTCGACCAGAAAGAGGGACATGTGAAGCCATTTTCTCAGTTCGCCAACTGATGGAGAAGAGCAGAGAACAAGATCGGCCATTGTTCTTGTGTTTTGTTGACCTTGAAAAAGCATTTGATAGTGTCCCTCGTGATGCGCTGTGGGTTGTTTTGTCTAAAATTGGCTGCCCTGATAAATTTGTGAGAGTGTTGCGACTTCTACATGATGACATGGCGTGTTGCATATTTAGTAATGGTGAGCAGTCAGTTTTTTTCTGTCTCCTGTGGTGTCAAACAAGGCTGCGTCCTTGCACCGACTCTTTTTGCATTATACTTTGCTGCTGTAATTCGAAAAACCTTAGAAAGATCATCAGAGGGAATACGAATTCGTTTCCGTATGGATGGCGGACTTTTCAATATTGCAAGGTTGAAATCCCTCACTAAGGATTCTTATACCACTATTACAGATATTATGTATGCGGATGATTTGTGCTTTGTTGAAGATACGTTGGAAGGTTTGCAGAACCTTATCTCAGGTCTTGACGAAGTATGTGTGAAGTTTGGCCTTAAGATAAATGTCAAGAAGACGGAAGTAATGACAGTGAATGCTTATAGCAGCGTGGTCCCCGTTATAACAATTGGTGAGGAAATTCTGAAATTAGTGGAGAAGTTTAAGTACCTAGGTAGCACAATAACATCTAAGTGTGACTTAGACAACGAAATAAACAGCAGGATAGGAGCTGCCGCTGCAACTTTTGGTAAATTGCGGTCAAAGGTATTTCGTTCGCATGACCTCAAACTATCCACTAAGATCAGTGTGTATATGGCCACTATTTTACCAAATCTCCTCTACTCCTCTGAGACGTGGGTTTTGTACCGGAAGCACATTCGATTACTTGACAGATTTCATCTTAAATGCCTACGGGATATCATGAACATCCGATGGTCGGACCGAGTTCGGAACTCGAATGTACTGAGGCGTGCAAATGTCGGCGGCATTGAAATGTATCTGATGCGACGACAGCTACGTTGGTGCGGACATGTGTCTCGTATGCCGGAAAGTAGAGTGGCGAAGCGCATCTTCTTTTCAGAACTCCAGTACGGTAAGCGTAAGCGCGGTGTACAGTACCTCAGATATAAGAATGTTCTAAAAAGGCACATGAAGCGATGCAAAATAGAGCCCTCTCGGTGGGAGACAAAAGCAGTACAGCGCAATGAATGGAGACACCTTGTGCAGCTACAGGCAAACGCCTTTGAATCTCAGCGCTGTGATAACCTCGATAAGAGACGAGACGATTTAAAGACCAGACCATCTGTGGTCATACCTTACAGTTATGTTGGTGGAGTTTTAACATGCCCGACATGCACTCGTACCTTTATCAACAAAATTGGGTACAGTAGTCACTACAAAGCACATCAAAGAGCAGAACAGCAATGTCCTGATTAAGATATTTTATACATATCCAGAGAATCAAAAGTCGCTGTAGCTGAAATCGACCAGGATGACACACTTGTTTTGTATTATTTTATGTATTCTATTCATATCTAGATATGCGGTGGAATCGTCTTCCTACACATTTCTTCGTAATAGAGAATGACGTATCACTATAAAGAGTGTTTCAATATATGGGTTTTAACGCAAACCAACCAAGTTGGGCTCACTTCAACGTTATAGGGAGTTTATCGTTATAAAGAGTTTACACTGTATTAGAAAGTACTAATTTTCAAAATCGAATATAACATTACTAATTATAAAAAAATAGTATTACTAATTCTTTATTTTTTTTATATCTTTATATTTATTATATTTATATATATCTTAAATTAAATTAATTTACTAAATCTATCGTAAACGAAGTTTTTTTATTAGAACTTGTATACAATGAGCTAAAAACAGGTCGTCTCGAGCCTACCACCACACACCAAGTTATTGCAAGTTTATAGTTATTTATTGATCCTATCAAATTAGTAGTTACTAATATTAGTAATTAGAAATGGTTATAATCGAGATATCTCTAGGCATCTTCATAATCGAATGATTGCATTAGTATATCTCATAATCGCCCACCACTACATTTTATAATGTTCGAAATATTCACAAGGGTTAACGAGTAAAAACATATCATTTCACGTACCTGACAAACGCGTTTGTCCCGAGGGAGAATAAGTTTCAGGCTCTGTTTTCACACTGTTGATGTCTGGTATCACACAAATTGATTCATAAACACAAAAATTATTTAAAATAGTTTTACTATTTTAAATACAGTTAGACAAGAAAATTGATGCTTAAAAAGTCATACAAAAAAAGAACTTAATTTTCGCTGACGTCGGTCGTGACCACCGCCATACACTAGGTTTAAAACCCTCCAAGGTTCCACTTAGACGAGTCGCGTTCCGGGATTAGCCGGTATATATCTGATAATCGAGCAGAGTGGTATGGATCTGGACGAGACCTCCACGCGCATGGTAAATAACATGTCATTATGACTCTTTTTTAGTTTTGTCGCGTTTCGGGATAAGCCAATATCCAGCGCATATATTACCGATCACTCAACGGTCGCCGTTGTTTTTGGACTATACCTATTCTGCTTACTATAAAGCACTGTGACGTAATTTCGCTTGCTATCTGTACTTACTACACAGTGCTTGTCATCGGGTACAGTGACGTCACTATGTCGAACTACTATAATAATTAGAACAATACTACTCTTCGAGATCGAAAAACTTATTTGTCTATCATTTTTCTTATTGTTTTGATTTGAAAGGAGACGGATACCCTTTCATAGACATGGGCCTGGGTAAAAAAGTAAATGTGAAAATATGAAAACGGTGTAAATTTATAGCTAATGCATTATCAAAGTCACTGAAAAAAGCGGATTTTTTGAAATTTAAAAGCAGAGATTTAGGATATTTCGTAAAAGCGAAGTCATGTAATAAACTATTTTTGAAGTAGGGTTAATATTAAAAAAGGGTTATGTTTATTTACTTTTAAAATTATTAGTTTACTTATTTTGTTGATTGTGAATTTTTAACGATATCGTACGATTTTAAAAACAAAAATATATTCGATTTTATAAACCATATTTCAACTAATTACACTGCGGCCCAGAAATACCCATCTCCTTTCATAATATTATAGATTTGTTTACTTTTTTGTTTTTTCAAGGACTTCATTATGTCCGACATAACCCCAATTGAGATTGCCAGGGCACTTTTGATGTGGAAACACAGTCATCGTCAGATTACTTGATAGAAAAATTACATGTTCACAATTGGTAAAAAAATGAAAATTTAAAATTTACCCATTTCTTTGTCCGATGTTGAAGCTTCCTCCTCCTCCGAGAACTGATCTGTGGAATTGTAGATCCAAATTAATTGTTGTAAAATTCAATAACTTTTCTCATGAGACTACCACAACCTTAAGTTAGAAATCAGATATTGAGCAACAATGCACCTGGTCCAGCTACTATACTTGAGAGCCAGCTTACCATATCCATCCTTAATACAATGTGAAATCGTGAATAGATTAATTTAGATATTAATCTGTAAATCATTTTTTTTAATTAAAAAATTAATTTTCTTCACCTTTATACATTTTATGGCAATACTACCCGAAACTGATCTTGGTCACTTGATACTTGTATACAATATGTATTAATAACCCTGTCGGATCCGTGAAGGTGTTATTAGGTATCGAGATTATATTATGTTTATGTTATCTATCTCAGATTATAAGTAAAACAAAATACCCCGAATAAAATGCAAAAAAAATGAGTTAAATGAGGAAACTTACATGGCAATACAGGCGGTGCGACGTAGGTGCTGCGCCACGCATCCTTTATTTAACATCAACATCATGATGAACCTAGTTGACCCCGGGCTCCGTTTATCACAGTAATTGTTATTTTTCTGTAGCTTTGAAAAGAGCGCTTGTCGTTCGAGTTTGAATATTGTGATTATCATTCGATGAGGACTGTAAGGCGACAGCTTTGACGAATATGCTATTCCATGTTCCTACCACCAACAGTAACACATGTCTGACACTGTCTCACGAGGTTGGCACGGACGCTTTTTGTAACATATTTGTGTCGCATTTAATTTTGTCAGAAGCTGCTACAATACGCAAACGCATTTCTGCTTCGGTATTACAGTTTGGCGTAAAAACTGATTGTTTTAGCACGCTGTGTTTCTGGGCAGTGAACATTGAACACTGCCCGTAGCGAACACACGGTATTTCGCGAAAAACAATCACAACAACGCAACGGAACACAACTACTCGGAAGCAAATTTTTTCGCGAAACTGACCTATTATTAAAATTAAATTAAAGCTATGCAATTATACTTCGTTATGTAGGCCTAAGAATGGTAAACAATGTCACAATACTCTGGTACAAATGTATTACTCAATCCCGAAAACGTCTGAACGGATTTGAATGAAATTTAGCAGCTAAACCTAAAATTATTCCGTTGTGGTAAAATTGGTTAGATTGTTTGAACTGTGATCATAAGGCATGAGCCAACAAACCGAAGCAAACGGGCCGTTGCAGTGGTCGGCGAGTGTTAGAAACAAATAATATTTCGTTGTAAATTCATAAAACTCTTAGACAGACGTTACAAAAACATTGAAAGAAATGTTTTTTTCAAACTGTTTGTTTCCACACTTGTTTATTCATAGGGTAATTATCTTTCACTCTCCCTCATGCCTTCACATCATCAAATTTAGCGGCATGTTATCAAAAGTACTACCTCTTTTAGTTTTTGAACGATTATTGTATTGTTTACGTCAACTACACCTAAACCCATACCTAAGTCCAAACCTAAACGCAAACCTAAACCCAATCCTAAACCTAAACCCAAACCTAAACCCAAAATTAAACCCAAAGCCAAACCGAAACCCAAAACTAAACCCAAACCTAAACCTAAACCCAAATGTAAACCCAAACCTAAACCTAAACCCAAACTTAAACCCAAAGCCAAACCTAAACCCAAGCCCAAAACAAAACGTGAACCTAAATCCAAACCTAAACATAAACCCGAACCCAAACTTAAACCCAAAGCCAAACCTAAACCCAAACCTAAACATAAACCCAAACCCAAACCCAAACTTAAACCCAAACCTAAACCTAAACCCAAGCCTAAATTCAAACCTAAACCCAAACCTAAGCCCATACCCAAACCAAAATCAAAACCCAAATCAAAATCTAAACCTACATAAGGCACGCCAAATGGTTTGTTCGTTTATTGATATTAATATACATACCTATTGTAAATTATCTGGATTATACAGTTTTGCTACGAGTGAATTCTTTCATTGTGTTATTCCACATGTGGTGAACCCGACTTGATATGAACACGCAGCCTTTTGACTTTTTGACAAATTTCAATCCAATTGTAATTAATGTAGGTACAGTGATATATTGGACCACCAGAAGGACATAGCTACCTTATGTAAACTTGATGAAAGGAATGAAAGTTCTTATGAAGATCCCATATTGTCTCAAATTAAGTAGGTGAAAATTCATATTTATGCTTTTGGTAAGAAATAAAAGGCGTTTCACGTTTTTCAAAAAACCTTCTCGCAAGCCTTTACAATAAGGTTGAAATTTTTTTTACAGTTTTATTGGGACGGTTAATGTGTTGGAGTCATATTGGTTTATACTACCCGTGCGCAATAAGTTGAGACCTGGGGGCGGTGACGCCACAGACGCATGGTTGTACTGTGCACAAAAAATATCACAAGTTTCCACCCGCGATTTTGTCTCTCCTATTTTTTTTAATGTAACGAGTGTTGTACTTGGAACAACTTTTTACTTCCTGATCAACAGGTAAAAACAACTGTTTGTTCCGTTTTTAGTTTTCAAAAAATTCCAAAACTTTTAACACGCGATTTATCTCTCCACTAGTAATTACAATACCATACCCATATTTATGATTTTCTTTTGGTTTATCGTGTTCTAGGTCAGTCAGTGTATATGCAGTAATATAGCGGGGTGGTAGTGATCGGGACCACCTTACACATAGTGACACACCCATCTATGATTTTCTTTTGGTTTGTCGTGTTCCGAGATCAATCTGCGTATATCCAATAATACGCAGACGAAGTTGCGGGTACCAGCTAATTACTAATATTGATAATAGATTATGAAATTAGTAACCAACTAATTTTCATAATCGAATAATGTTAGATACTAATTAGTACAATTAATTGTTGTTCAGTAGTAAATCATAATACCATCAAAAGAAGTTCTATCTCTTATAACTTTTATCTAGTACTTGGTACAAGTCTGGTACGTGTACCAGGTGACTCGACATACGTCCCTATCCCTATCCCTGCAGAGTGCTGGGGGCGTAGCGCAGTGCGGTCCTGCAGTGCTTCTGAACTGATGCGGCTCACAGTACCGCCATACGATCAAACGTACTGCTGTGCCGCGCCACGATAGGCGACGGTGTCATCACGTTTTAAAAAACTAAAACTAAACATGTTAATTTTAAATTGCAATAACAATTTTATTTTGATAATAAATAAAATTTTCTTATTTTTTTGGTAATGTCATTGGAATACCTGTATACCTTTTTCGAATTCGACAGGGGTTTTTTATACATATTGTATAGTAGTAGAAAAAATGATTTATAGTCCGTAAGTTTATGAGCAACAAACATGGCAGGGAGACTAACTAGTATGTCATTATATCACTACACTACACAGTACACTAAAGTAAAAAGTATTTTGTCTCAGCACTGTTCTAGAAATAATTACCTACAGCCTAATTATAAACAGTAAACACACACTGGGGCTGCTCTCTGACTATGTTTCTTGGGTCAACTACTTACATATTTGATAATGCTATATTAAATTTTCATTATCTATCATTTGTCCAAAATATATTATTGCAAATTTTGTAAGTTATTTAAATTAATTCTGCTTGGATTTTATTTCTAGTATAAAAGTGATTGTGAGTCAGTAAGAAGGGAATGTACATATGATTAATATACACACATCAAAAAAGTCTAAGCAACATGCGTGATATTACAAATTTTTCCATTTATATTAATTAATTTCTAAATATTTACTCAAACAAAGTGCGTAGGTAAGTAAACTTTTTTGTTATTGATGACATACTGGCTGGTTCGTAATCAAAAAATTGCGATTATCGTCATGTTATCTCATAAAATTCATAATGACTGCGAATCCTTATTGAATGTTAAGTGCGTTTTAATTGCAAAAACAGAATAAGTCTTAGAAATTTTATACGATTTTACAGCAACCATTTAAATGAAAGCTTAGAAACAAAATTGAATATGTTAGATATTCTTTTAAAAGTCAATGACAGCGATCATTTGAATTTGTGCAGTTAATTGCAAAGAGCTTGTAGGAGATATTAGCAAGCGGGAAGTAAATAAAGTCTCAGCGTATCAAAATCGACATTTTAGGCATTCATAGAAGAGTTATTTGATCAAGAAATAACTTATGGCAAGCGCTACAATAATACAGGAGACAGCACGCATAGAAGCATGCATCCAGGCACATAAAAGGAGTACTAACACACTCAGGCAAGACCGAGTACAATACAAGACAAAAACTGACTGCAAGACGCCAGCCGATGTTAACCGCTCGAGAGATAAGTTTGAGGCTACAAATTTCAAGTGGTGTTGATGTAAGTCCTCAAACTGTGCGAAATCGACTGCATGAGTACGGCCTACGAGCTCGACGCCCAATCAGGTGCCCACCGATACGTCACGGGAATCGCGCTCGTCGATATGAATGGTGTAGAGAACGCATAACATGGACCCAGGAACAATGGGATAAAATTATGTTTTCCGATAGAGTCGCGATTCGGGTTTAAGCCTGATACAAGAAGGGTGCGAGTGTATCGTCGGCCCGGAAATACTGAAAGGCTCAGGTGCGTTCAGGAAGTTCATCCATACAGCGGCTCAACAGTTATGTTATGGGCGGGTATTATGAAGAACAGGCGAACTGAGCTCGTTTTTGTAAATGGAAACATGAATGCTGAAAATTACATTGAGGATATTCTCAGACCTTATGTCTACCCATTTGCACAAACCTTTGGCTCCGATTTTAGGTTAATGCATGACAATGCGCGTTCACATACAGCTCGGCGAACCAGTGAATACTTTGCAACGGAGAATATCCGGGTATTGCCCTGGCCTGCACAATCGCCAGATCTCAACCCCATCGAGCACGCATGGGACATGCTCCAGAGACATGTTTTGAAGGACTTGGACGTAGCGACAACAACCCAACAGCTGAAGGATTTGCTACAATTCCATTGGGAGAGAATACCGCAAGATGACATAAACAGTCTCATTAATTCAATGAATAATCGTTACTGACAAGTTCTGAATAGCAGAGGAACCCATACTTTGTATTAAATTGTTCTATTCTTTCACAATAAATACATTTACTTTAGAAATTTCATTTTGTAAGAAAAAAGTTTAGTTTCTTATGTATCTTAGTTTCTACAGTATATTCTAATATTGTTCATTTCTGTTATTAAAAGAACTTATAAAGACAACAGCTGTTATTTTTACATCATAGAACCCTAAAGATATTATTTTAAAAATAAAATACAACATTATAATGTGAAGAACCATCCTAAAATTTAAATTAGTACATGTTGCTTAGACTTTTTTGATGAGTGTACATTTTTAGCTAAGTTAATAAATCTAAAACAATTATAAGCTCTATGAACATACCATCATGCCTGTATTCCCTGAAGGGTTAGGCAGAGGTGTACTAACATACACCCACAGTTTGCCAAGTATCTTTTTAGGTCCCATGTAATAGGGGGCGAGCCCATTGACATTAATAGGGCATGAAACCAAACTCCGAGCTGCTACTGAGAATTTCATAGGAAAAACTCAATAGCACTTTGCTCAACCTGGGATTCGAACCCAGGACCTCACTCATAGTATTTCGTAATTAGTAACTGCAGTGCACTCGTGACTATTGTGTACAAAGGTCACAGAGATTTCGATCTACATCATTTCAGCCATATGTGTGAAGACAAAATACTGTTTACTTTAGTGTATTATGACTGTATACCTATGTCACGCAATAGCACATATTTCCCTTCCACACTACACCACAACCTGCCCCATTATCATCTGTGGTACCTCATCCCCGACAACTTCGGTCACCACATAGGATTGTCACACACAAACTTGTGGGACCGTAGCAGACTCAAGTTAAGTCCAGGGCTGAATTAGGCAAATGTTACATAATAAAGAAATAAAATATATCATCACTGCAAATTTAAGATCTCCACGTGTTAAAAGTATCTTGTTGAGAAAAACAAATAGTCAATGTAGGCACACTCTTTTTTTTAATGATTGATTTTAATATTAAGATATTTACATAAGAGTTTTTGCAAGTGGTAGAAAATGAAAAGTTATTTTTATATATCTGCTAAACGAATTTTAGACCAAAATTACACAAGAGTTTTTAAATTTGCAAAGACAATACATGAAAAAACATATTTTTTACTGGACTTAGAAAAAAAACTTATTTTATTATCATTTAAACATAGAGCCTCCAAATGTCATTTACCATAGGCCCAGTGCTTCATAATCCACCTCTGGGTCAATCACTATAAAAAAGTTATAATGAAGTCACTGACATACCTATAGCTCTCACATAAGATTACCAAGTTTTAACTGCACACCATAAACAAGCAGAGCTCTAAAAGCTAGTAAAAAATCAATAGATTTGAAAATCAATTTTGTTCTATAAAACTGTAGTAAACTAGTTGTATAATACTAAAAGGTAAATATTAGTGTTTCAGGGTAGACTACGTGGGTCAAGAATCCTTAAATACATCCAGGAGTCAAGTATAGATACCTTCACTATTGAAAACGTCATCCTTAATATTTATCTCACCAGCAGCAGTAGAAATTAGCAATTGGTAGCGGAGTATTTGGTCTTCAATATCATCATTTTTGTTCTCCTCCAGCTTAAAAACAAATACGGGCATACTAATTACTACAGATATGTAATAAAGGCAAAAAGCACGTAAAAAGTAAAATAGGTAATTCTAAAGCATGATAGTAACACTGTGAAATTCAGTTTTAGATCGTTTTAAATATATAATATAATTACATCCTTTACTTTCACCATTCTCGAATTCCCAGTGCCAAGTGCTTAGATTTGTGGATTTAACATGTATTACTATTATTATTTGTTATTTACTATTATTATAAACCAACAACACAATATTCAACACAAGTCACAACTTGACAAATGACAATTGACATGTGACCAATGTTGCATAAGTATAAAATTAAACATCGTTATATTTGTCAGCTAGAAATCGGGATATTTTTATTCGAAAAAAAAAAAAAAAATTTTATGTTATTAATACTTTCATTTATTTAATTATTCAATTAATTATTAGAGATTGTAGATTGATATATTGTACCTATAATGAATCATTTCCGTCTTCATATCGCCTCTTACTACTAGTTATTTTTGTAAATATTTTCTCATCCTTAATAAAATTGTAATAGCTTTGATTATTTTCTCATATACGTCTTTGTGTGTGTAGAAAACCTATCACTGACTCGGTGGAAAGCTTATTCCGTTGTTTAGTTTTCATCAAATTCATGGATTAAAATAATCTTTCCACATTTGCAGATGAGTGTGGGAAACTGAATGAAAAATTTGTTAAGAAAAGAACATACGTTTTCAAACATGCGTGTGCCATTACCACATTTCATGCTACTCACACTAGTCCAAAATTCTTTTGTTTTATCACTGAGCGACTCAATTTCTCTCGTATTACGAAGCAAACGCAGTTCTGTGTAAATTTTTTGTTAATCATTGATTTCTAACAAATTGGGAAATTGTCTACATATTGGTACTATTGACGACAGTTCATTTTTTTGACATTTTGCTTATATAAAGCTCCTAAGCAAAGTTATTTACACTAGACAATATTAATATAGAGCTAAATAACATAAATTTATGAATTAAAATTTTTTTTTTTTTTTTTTTGAACTGACTACACTGTTAGCCTTAGGGGCCCTAAAGCCGCTGCGGCTTTTACAGCTTCACCGGACTTGGGGGCGAGCGCAGAGGGCACTCAGCCGCGAATTGAATGAATTAAAACAAACACGTGGTTCTTTTAGTGTTTCTTTTAGGTTTTTTTAGTGTTGCCGTATTAAGAATATTATTTTTGAGTTTAAATTTTGAATATTATTATTAAAAAATTTACAAATTCGGGAGAAAGGATTGCTATACTATTCGCGGTGTAGCATGGTGCGGGTGACAGTTGCCTGCAGAGATAGTTGCCTGTAGGACGTTGACCTCAATATGGAATATATTAGTTAAAACTCGTATTAGGTTCCCGTACCTATTATTTGGTATTAGTCACCGATTCAATATTCGCTATCCGCTACCTACTTGAATGTAATACTGATATTAAGCGAATCTATTCTCAGTATTCTCTATACTTATAGAATGTGTGTATGAAATAAAAGATTGTAGTTAATATTTATTATTATTATCCGTATCCTTATTATATAATATAAATGAAAAAGTGGTTAAATTTTCTTTCGTATTAATAAACTAGCTATGCCCGCGGCTTCGCTCACGTGGACTACAGAATGCCCACGCGAATCTTGCTCCCCCGCGCCCGGCTATTATAAAGACAATAATGCTTATTGTGTGTATACCTTAGAAGATAGACGTATATTCTGCCTGACTTTTTTGTAGGTATTTTTAATGTCTACAATTATTTAGTACATTAATTTGCTGTATCTCTATAGGTTTCTCAGCGTAAGCCATTTTAAGCGCCCAAATTGATTCGCCATGACCAGTTGTTTTTTTTTTATTAATGCGGAACCCTAATTCTTTTTCTAAAATAAAGGTAGCCTAAGTTACTTCTTATAAAATCAGCTATCTACCAGTGAAAGTCCTGTCGAAATCGGTCCAACCGTTTCGGAGATTACCCGGAACAAACAGACAGACAGGAATTTAAAAAATGGGTTTTTTATTATAATACTTACATACATACATACTAAATTACTTACTTACATATGCATTTAGTAAAAAAAACTGTTATTTTGACATTACAAACAGACACTTCAATTCTATTAATTATAGATTACGGACTGTCGTTAACGTCAAAATCTTTGTTGTATTAAAATATATTATGTTAAAAGATATCACTATGTCATGTACTACAATTATAGATTTTTATATATGTCCATTAAAACGTCAATCGATTGATTTTTTTGTTGATTATAAACATAAAATAATAAATATTTACATTTCAAATTCTCCAAAATATACAGATACAATAACATGTATGCAATCGCAGCTAGTTACAAGGAACTGAAGAAATCGCTAATATAATACGAAATACCAATAGATACTTATTACAAAAATTACAAACTAATCTATGAATCTAACTAATATCCGTATTAGCTAATACACTCATATTCGTTAAAAACGGTGCCTAATATAGTGATTCCATAATACGAAATACCAATAGATTCCTAATACAAATATTACAAACTAATCTGTGAACCTAACTAATATCCGTATTAGCTAATACGCTGATATTCGTTAAAAACGGTGACTAATATAGTGATTCTGTTCTCATTGCTTGCTTACTGTGTTACCATCGCTGCAGTTTTCATACGAAGCCCGACGTGTATAATGATGTCTTTACTATACATACCTAGCTGCGCATAAGATCAGCCAGCAGCCAGCGGTCGTTTCTATACGAAGTTTTAAATCATGTAGTTATCTCGCTTACTCGCAAGATGCGCCCTTCTATAACGGACAAAGAGAGAGGTACTTGCGGTGACTCGCCGCGCGGATCGTGAATCGCGTGCCTATTATTAGACTAATATTTGGTAACCTATTATTCTGTATTTGTGGATCACAATATATTAGTCCGTGGCCCGTATTATAATCCCTGTACCTAATAAGAATATATTAGTTACACTTCCATTCAGTACCGCCAGTGACGTAGCTAGCATAGGTGGCACCCGGAGCGGATTTTATAGGTGTCACCCCAAAACTCAATCGAAACTGTTAAAATAGAAAAAGTTATAATCATTTACGTTTTATTAAAATACGAGTACCTATTAAAAATATTTGAATATTACATGAAACAAATTACTTTGTTAAAAATTAAAATTTCTTCCTTCTAGTTTTGACACTAGCGAACTCCGAAATCACGTCTTAAAAAATTTATATTTTGTGTTGCTTCATGTTCTATTGTTAAAATACTATGATTGTTTAATCTGGTTTCAATCATTGTAAACCGCAAGTAAATTTTAATTAATTTTAATTTGCTGAAACTTCTCTCACATGAAGCAACTGATGCACATATTGTTATAAATAACTTTAGTGCGACCGATAGATTCGGAAGAGATTCTGTAAAATCCCTTTCCACAATAAATTTCAAAAAGTCCAGTGTCACCCAATTAGAGACATTAATATTAGCCGC
This sequence comes from Saturnia japonica, assembly GCA_033032175.1. Classification (NCBI taxonomy): domain Eukaryota; kingdom Metazoa; phylum Arthropoda; class Insecta; order Lepidoptera; family Saturniidae; genus Saturnia; species Saturnia japonica. The sequence continues at coordinate 4,000,915 of CM065332.1, forward strand.
TTTTAAATGTCTTCTCAATCTTGGTATTTCTAAAAGGAGTTCTGTTTCTGATACTTCCTCGTAAAGGTTAGTAAATTTTGATATAGCAAATTTTAACTGTTCAGTGTTTGCCGAAAGCAAGATCTTTGACTGCACAACCTCAAATAATGAAGCTACGTCTTTAATGGACTTTACTCTTGTTTCGAGTTCAATATTAAATCTGTCAAGACATTCTAACATGTCCTTTTGAAGTTCCGCTCTAAGTGTAAGTCCAGCATCGGTGAACGACGCTAACTCACCGGGCATGCGTTTCTTGCGACGAATTCGTCGTTCCATCGAAATGTTATATTTTGCCGATTTTTGTACAACAAAATCTATTGCCTCTTCTGCTAGATGCAACCGTTTCTCTCCAATGAATAGACGAAGTGCTTCTAGTTTTATGATTATTTCATCAACACATAAACTTTTACTTTGTAATGCAATCTGAGCATTGTTCACTTCCCTTAGCACATCATTCCAAAAGAAAAGAAAACAAAGAGATGAGAACATAGTTCCTCAATTGCATAATTATCCTATCAAAATTTTCAGCCAATACTTTTACTGCAACATAATGAGCACTCCAGCGCGTTGTCGAAAGTCTTTTATCAGATGCTTTGCTGTGATTGAGGAGCACTTCCCAACGGCTTGTGGAAGTTGAAAAAAAGTTAAATATAGTTTCCACTGCTCCGAAAAATGTAACACAAGTCACATTTTGTGCGAACGAATATGTTGGCCGTATAGATTAATTGAATGATCTATACAACCAATAAAAATTGCTTTATTGTTTTTTTCTTTTGCTCATAACTGCAGCATTATCATAACCTGGAGAACGACACATTATAATATTTAAGCCATCGTTTTCAAGCTTCTTTAGTATTTCAGCGCTTAAATCAGCTGCTTTTTTCCCATGTAAAGGAAAGATTCCTAAGAATACTTCTTTGACTTCTACTTTTCTGTTATTAATTTTTACATAACGAATCACTTCAGATATTTGATCGACATGTGAAACGTCAGGTGTGCTATCAAACCTGATTTCGAAATATTTGGCCGATTTAATTTCGTTGACAAGCTGACATTTTACATGATTAGCTAAAACATTTATGAACTCATTTTGTATTTCTGGCGATAAATATGTTACTTTAGGTGATTTTTCCTGCTCCAAATATAGTATATGTTCTTTGAGTACTGCATCATACTTTGACAGCAGTTTAACTAGTTCTAAGAAATTACCTGTATTAGACGACCCTTGGATTTCATCATGTCCACGAAATGCTAGGTTTTGTTTAGCCAAAAACAATGTTATATCTAATAATCTAGATCATCTATTGTGGTGTGGGGTTTTAATCTCATTTCCAAAGTTTTCCACTTTTCGAAATTTTCTAAATGTTTACATGAAGTTTCATGGTCCAATACTTTAGGATTTAGTTTCCACCTCTTCTGAAATCCAGTTGTAAATGTTGTTTGTATATTACTGACAGCAAATAAACGACAGCAAAAACAGTACAGGTTATTTGATATGGGAGAAAATACCATCCATGATCATATAATTTTTTCACCACTAGGCAACTGTTTATAAAACCATTCCAGTGAAAGATGACGAGAATCACCTTTAATCTTTGAACCATGACGAGATACATTAGTAAACGGTCCTTCTTTGTTCTGGAAATGTTCACTGCCCTTTTTTATTATGTCATTGCGAACATTATCAGGTACCGGTAAACTCCAATGTGAAACATCTCTCAAGCGTTGAACTGCTTCTTCGAAGCTAATGCTATCTCCGAAAGTAGCATTAACGGCGTCATTTTCATTATTTATTTTGATTCCGTTAAGGTTCTGGGTCGCCTTAATTTATTCTGTATTGTCGATGTTGCTATCTGAATGTGAGTGTCCAAGATGTGAATCATAACTTTCGTCAGCCGGAGACTCGGGTACTTTACTTGAACTTTGGCCGCTATCTGCTTTTGTGACATATTTGAAAAGAGAAACGGACATGCTCTGAATTTCATCCATTTTAGCCTTTTTGGCTTTTCTCTGTTGAAACCCGCTCTCTCTTTTCGAAGTATGAATTCCCCGAGGTATATTTCGTTCTGGGTATTTTAAAAAATATTATTAGTTAGTAAGTGATACGTTGATTTTATAAACTAATTATAACAGTAAATAAACACCTACACGTTACGTAACTTGCTTTGTGAAATATATTTTTATATAAATTAACAATCTTGCGCCTGGGTGTAAATATGTATTTCAGTATTAATAGAAAAATACTAATTAAATACTCCACCGTTGATTGTGATATCCGTGCCACGAGTGTTCAAGCTACTCATCTCGGAGCCACATCAACGTAAGCGAAGTTGTATGATATGATTATGATTACTTTCAATCAAAAATCCAAACTTAATATATTCCGTTTTTGTAAACAAATCCCATTGCTATTAGATCAGAAAATAATAAGTAAGTAATTAATAAATAAGTATATTATTTACAATTAAAAATTATTACCTAAAGTAATATCGTAAAACGTGTAGAAATATAAATAAAATCTTTTTACGCCAGCAAAGCCTTTAAAACCTATTTTAATAAATAAATACCTTTAGTAGATAGTAATACTTGCCCAGGCGAAACAAAAAAATATTACTGCAATCCGTCTAAAATACCTTCTGTGTACCTATTTATCATTTAGGATGGCTCAATAATATAGTTTTACAATACACATTAATTAAAAGAGAAAAAAATGTGTGTGTGTACCAGAGTACACAGGTAAGAAGTGACACATCTTTACGACATATCATTTTTCTACTATTTGCAACTTCACGAAATTGGGGTAGTTATGGCTTAAGCCTTAAGAAAAACAATTTTTTCCGTATTATATTAAAGCTATTTTATTATTATAGACATGCATACAATTAATGAGTAATTTATTTTATCAATGTTCTTATTATAATATCATTGCTATTTATTTATTGTATTATATTTACAAGTTATGAATAAATAATTGGAATTATCTTTTCAAAGTAATACAATTATATGATGACAGTTAATCTTGTAGAAATGGAACGATTTTATAAAATTAAAAATGAATAAATAAATCATTAAAAACGAATAATTAAAAAAGATGTACGTATACATATTTTTATTTTCTAATCGTGTTTTGTTTTATTTTTAAATTATTATTTAATTTATATTTTTTATTGTTTTTAGAATTAATAATGTTCCTAGTCATATTTATTAATACTTGCTAATTTTAACAGATTTATATACATTCACTGATACTTACAATCAAAAAGTGGGGTTAATCTCAAATAAATATTAAAATCATGCACATACGTGTTGAATTTATAAAACGAAATATATAATCACTCTCACTTTTCTTGTAAATTCACTTAAATTTGAATAAGGCTTTTCATTTTATCACTTTCAAATTAATATATCGTTATTCTTATTTCAAACCAAACTTCAAAACTAATATATTGTTGTTATTATTATAATATATTACATTATATTCTTTACGTCACTATACTAAACTTTGATAAAAAAAGCAACATGGCGCGTAACCGAAAAACGTGACGATTTTTTTTTACACTGCTACAAAATTTCTCCCATACGTCGATAAAGAAGTTTCACTTCAATAAAATAATTGAAGGGTTTTTCAAAATAATCTAAGACACTGCTAATAGATACTAAATGAATTAAAAATGTAAGTATTACCTGTAATAACAAAAATACTTCACTTACCTTGTTTATTTTCTTCCAAAATCGACTATATTAAATCGGTTTTTATACAAAAAATGTTGTTTATAATATCTAATAATTAACAAACACTTTGCACTAGACGTTCACGCGTTCACGTAAGAGAATATTGAAATGAATGCGGTCGGAAACAAAAGACATGAGCCAATCCACAATACAAGTGACGAGCGCTATATCGAGGGATTCCCTTGACTAGCGTTGGTTATGCGCGAACGGGGTATTAAATTTTGGGGGAATCCCAGATAGATTGACAGTGTGCACATTGTTTTTTTTTCTAAATATCAATTTATTATTCTCGTGGTACGATATCATAGTTACCTAGATAATTTTATTAGTGGCGGTTATGCTCTCTGCCATAGATTTACGATTTTTTATAGGTAGAAAGAAATACAACTGATGATCATAGTCGGGCTCGAGTGTCACCCGTTTAGGGGTGATACCCGGGACGGGCCGCCCCCACTGCCCCCCCTTAGTTACGTCACTGAGTACCGCTAACAGTAATAGTGTTCTGGGGTACGACTCTCCGCCAAGAGTAATAGTGTTCTTTGAGTACGACTGGTAGCGCCTTGTATTTGATACATATTTGTCAGAGAGTGAAAAGAAGAAAATGTGTCATAACAACGAGATAATAGTTTTCTGAAGTACTCAAAAATACGTGGAAAATAAAATAACTGAAAGAATGTAAAGACGCCGTGCGCCAGCAACAGTAATCGTGCTCTGGGCCCACGGGCTATAATATAAGCAAACAACGACGGGCTTGAAGGATGATTCTTGCTGGAACCGCATCGCAACGTAAATATTGTTAATATTGGATAAAAATAGTTCGAAGCAACCCACTAAGTCGGAAACCGATGAGAAGATAATTCTGGCTGGAGTTTACCAGATTATGAGGATGATCAAGATTAGTTACCAGGTCACTTACGGACAGCGATAACATTAGACTTGCGAGGCTTGGGGTGCCTATTTAAGGGAGGTTGGAGGCCACTAGGGGCAACCCCAAATGAACAGACATCATTCTTACACAGGTTGTCGGACCGTGTACATACAGTGCTTGCACTTAAACCTGATTACGCCCACAAGATTTGTAATTCAGTAATTAAGACATCAAGGAAAATTCTGGAGTCTCCGATAGTCTATTCTGATGTCACTCTCTTTTCGACATATTTATTTCTATTTCATTGTTTGTTTTCATTTTCGTTAAATTGTTATTTGTTACAGTTTGTTGAGTTTTTGTTTTATTTGTTAAATTTTGTTGAGTTTGTTGTTATTATTAGGCATGCCTGAGCATATAAAAAAAAAACAGTCTGGACAGGGTGCTTGTTGTTCGCCTCTGAGGCAACTTTGAAAGAGAACAACAAAATAACGGACCGTTGTTGTTATTGAATCAAAAGTTAGAACGAGTAGCCAAAGCTCTTGATATTGGCCTCAATACTGTTTCGCGTATAACACGTGAGAAAATTGGCCAAGATGAGATGTCTAAAAATAAATTATCGACACCCAACAAAAGGCGAGCCAAGGTGCAGCCAATCACAGATTTAGATTATGTTGCTAGGGTTGCTTGTTATTAGAAATCATATTTATGATTATTTTAGAAGAAGCTGACTATTTCAAAGGAGGTATTACTTCGTTGCGGCAAGTTATAAAAGATATTGGCTTAGTTTACAAAAAAGTTAACAAAAGGAAGATTATTATGGAGAGGACTAGCATTGCCCTAGCAAGATCATGAGGAGATGAAATACGAAAAACTTAAAGACTGGTTCATAGGTCTAATAAATAATTTAAAGGAATCTATGACCATAATAATTGACAACGCATCCTTCTATTCGGTACAAGTTAATAAACCCCCAAACCAATTCAACCGCAAAAGCGAGTGAGTGAAGTGGCTGAGTGAAAACGGAGTTACAGCAGATATAAAAATGTTATAAAGACGGAGCTTATTGTCTTAGTCCGGCGTCATAAGCCACCAACTCCAACCTAAGCTCTGGATGAGATGGCAAAAGAAAAAGGTCACCAGGTCCTTTGACTACCTACCTATTGCCTATTGCCAGTATAACGCTATTGAGCTGATTTGGGCCTAAATAAAAGGTATGCTGTTCAACAAAAAGTTTTTTTCCCATTTGAATAAGTAGTTCCTGAGATTAGCACATTAAACCAAACAAACAAACAAAGAACCTCTTCAGCTTTATAATATTGGTATAATATATTCATTAAATTAAGTTTTAGACCCTATATTATGTAATATTAGTAGCTTTTTGTGTAATATAAATTTGTTATTGTGTTTAGGTGAAGTGGATTATAAATATAAACTGGAAGCATACACTTTGAAGTGCCACAAAAACTCCGTAGAAAGTTCTGACAGGGGAGCCAGCGTCTTGTTGGGATATTGAATTCGTTCTAAGAGAGGACACTCACTATATTCCACTTGTTAATGGAAGTAATGGTTTTCAATAAAGAGGACTAAGTAGTTGGCAAGAAAAAGGGTGATTGAATACCTAATGTCACAAAAAAATAATTAATTCATTTAAAGACAATACATGATAAAATGCTCATACTATACAATTAATAATATATTTTAATAGAATCTGGATTTTAAGTTTTTAGTTGTATGTAGGTATAAGTACTTAGGTATATAAACTACTTTTATAATATGAACTATTTTAGTATGAAATTACGCAAATAATATTTTTTGTAAACATAAAATGTTTTTTTTTTTTATTTACTCAACTTAATAAGGTTTTCTCAATATTTCAGGAATTTCTCAAAAATTCGTGGGTAAATTTTTGTCGTAATAAAGATACTAATAGAGGCGTTTATTCTTTGTTTTTATTCGACTTGACTTATCCGTATATACCTGATATGGGCAACCTTTGACATGTTGAGGGCCAAACTTTAGCGTGCAAATACGTTCGCGGGCCGCGTTTAAAAGTACTTAGTGCATTTTAAAATAGTGATAATATTTTTGCGATAGATATTAGACATGAAATAATACGACAATGTTACTATAGTACAATTTATTAAAATAACAAAATGAAATTTTCAAAATGATACATTATAATAATTAAATCGTTAAATTCGCAATTGTTACAAACTACGAAAGTTAAATACACCGAAATCAATGAGTCACGAGCTTGAATTTAGGAAATTAAACCATCGATATTTGGATTAATTCCACTGATACTAAGACTTAAAAAAAAATCCAAATTATCGTCAGTCAGTCTTGTACGATATGTTGATTTATTAACTTTCATCAATGAAAAGAACTGGTCGCATTTATAAGTACTGCCAAACGCACAAATCTATCTTCTTGCGAATTTTCTATGCTGCGGAAAATTGTCTTCTTCAAGATATTTTTTGTAGAAGTCGCATAACTCTACGTCTTCTGTTCGAAAATTGTTCCGACAGTAAATTGAGTTTTTCAGCATATTGAGCATAAGCAGTATTTTCATACGCAGAAAGCGTGTTGAAATGGTGACTGTTACCAGACAGCATCTGTGACTCCCACAAGTGTAGTTTGATTTGAAACGCTTTCAAATGGCTGTACAAATCATTTACTAACTGTCCTTGTTTTTGAAGTTTCAAATTTAAAATCATTCAAATAGCCTGTAAAATCAACCAGAAATGCTACATAAAATCTGCTATCTCATTTCTAAGCTCGTAAAACCGTTTCAACATTTTTCCTTTGCTCAGCCATCTAACTTCACAATAATATGTTACGTCGTTATATTCAGCTGATATTTCACCCAAAAACGCCTTGAACTTACGATGGTTAAGCACTCCGGATCGAATAAAGTTGATGGTTTTTACTACCACATTCATAACATTCTGGAGTCAAATGGACTTAGAACATAAGTTCTGTTGGTGGATTATGCAATGAAGGACTACATAGAAATAAATATACAGTTATGTGGGGTGGTGGGTTCATGTTTCAGTATGAAATAAATCTCTGACAGTGCACGAGTGTTTCAGTTTAAATCTAAATTATCCGAAATATTACAGTGGCGACGAGGATGTCGATCGGCAAAATAACCGTATTTAATTTAAAAACAGGTTCATGGAACTTGTATACTGATCGCATGGACATGTTTATGAAGGTGAATAACGTAGCTGAAAACCTACAATTACCGACCATGATTGCGGTGATGGGAGACGACGCCTACGAACTGTTGGTAAATTTATCAAGTCCTAAAAGACCTGCGGAGTTGACGTATAAAGAGGCCAAGGAATTGTTGAGTGCACATTTACAGCCGAAACCATCTGTCTTAGCAGAAAGATTTCGATTTCGTCAGAGACGGCTACAAGCTGACGAAAGTATCACCGAATATGTAGCAGAACTCAAGAAGTTAGCATTACAATGTAAGTTCAACGATACATTAAATGGCAATTTACGGGATCAGTTCGTTTGTGGAGTTAAAGGTGACGTCATTCGTCAACGACTTTTCGCTGAGGACGAAAATTTAACATTTACGGATTCAGTTAAGATTGCAACGTCACTCGAGGCGGCAGAAAGAGCCGCGGCAGCCGTGGATACAGTAACGGATAAGCTACAGAGTATTGGGGTTCATACTGTGTATGCTCGCGGAACCTACAGCGGGCGAGATCGTCGTGGTCGTTTACAGAACGGGTCAACGCTACGCCGGGAACAAATGCTGGCAGGAGATAACTGCAGAGGCTGTGGAGCGACAGGTCATAATTATAAATTTTGTCGTTTCCAGAATTACGTGTGTAGCCGGTGCAAATGTGCGGGCCACATACGGCGGGTGTGTCCGGCTGGCGGAGCGAGTGCAGCCAGCGGAGCGGGTCCGATCGGTGGAGCGGGTCCGACTGGCGGAGCGGGTCCGGCCTGCGGAGCGGCTGCGGCCGGCTCGGTATCGAGTCCTGCCGGCGCTGCGGGAGCAAGCAAATCGAGGTTGGCTTGCGGTCGGGGATTTTATTACGGCGAGACGGAGGGCGATCAGGTGGTAGTATCTTCTAACGAAGACTGCGAGGAAGATGGTGTCTACTTAAATCAGATCGGACTAAGGAATTACAAAGCTGTGAGTTTACAATTATATATTGATGGAAAAATTATATACATGGAAATAGATACCGATACACTAATTTCATGTATCAGTAAAGATACATATGTTAAATATTTTAGTAATAAGTTCATACAGCCCTACAATATATGTTTAAAATTTGATGATGGTTCTAGTATTCGACCGTTAGCCGTCAGTACGGTATCTAGATAAAGTTAAGAACTTAGAATTGTTTGTTATTGATGGGGGTACAACTTCGTTACTGGGTAGGCAGTGGTTGACGGAATTGAAAATAAATATTCCTACTTTTAATTGTTTTAATAGTAAATTATATGAAGAAACTACGATGAAGCATAATATTGAGCATGTTGAAAATCACGTATGTAAACTGATCGACAGATTTAAGCAGTTGTTCGATGGCAGTCTGGGAAGGTTCACGGGAGGCAAGGCGAAGTTGCGGGTGCGCGATAACGCGGTACCGGTGTTCAGTCGCGCGCGGCCACTGCCATTCGCGCTACGCGATCGCGTCGATGCTGAGCTGGACGCGATGCTGTGCGCCGGAGTCATCGAGCCGGTTGACTGTTCCGACTGGGTCTCACCGCTCGTTCCCGTTAATAAGTCGGACGGTTCGCTCAGGGTTTGCGTTGATTATAAGTCTACTTTAAATCCCGCATTGATGGTCGATCGATATCCTTTGCCCCGTTTCGACGATGTACTGGTAGTATTGAACGGAGCTCAATATTTTAGTAAATTAGATTTATCTCAATCGTATAATCAAACAGAACTGGACGAATCAAAAAAATACACAGTTATCAATACGCATCGTGGCTTATTTCGATACAATCGTTTAGTTTTTGGTTTGTCCTCGAGTCCGGGAATTTTCCAACGTATCATGACCAACCTGTTCACGGGAATACCGAACGTGGCTGTCTTTATCGACGATGTTATAATTGGAGGTCGTACGAAGTCGGAACACTTAAACGCGCTCGAACTAGTATTTCAGCGTTTACTTGAAAATGGACTACGCCTTAAAAAAACAAAATGCGTTTTCTTGGTACAAGAAGTATCCTATCTCGGGTACGTTCTCTCTAAGGATGGTCTCAGAGCAGATCCAAAGAAAATAGAAGCCGTCAGTAAAATACTGAGTCCACAAAACGTGTCCGAGTTGCGTTCGTTTTTGGGTCTAGCCAATTTCTTTTCAAAGTTTATTCATTGTTTTAGCCATAGACTAGTTCCCTTATATAATCTACTTAGGAAGAGGTTCACGGGATTCTGATGCACTGTTTGTATCCCGAGTAGCTTTCGAACTTTGGTCTAAATCTGGTGGCTGACCATCGTTCTCTTTCGCCCGCTCCGGCTGCGATCTCTCCACTCGGTCCCGCTCGCGTTCGCTATCCATATGTTGGCCTATATTTGGGCAAACTAAGGAATTCCTAGTCCTCCGCTTTAGCTGATCGATATGACGATGTATGTACTTGATTACCCTGCTCATCGGTTACCTTATAATTAGACGGTCCACTGCAAGCTTCCACTCTACCTGGAAGCCATTTCTCCCCTTTGAGATATTGGCGATACCAAATATCCTCCTCCGCATCTACTACTCTTTCCGCGCCCCCCGCGTCTAATACTTGTCGCTGCTGCGCTTGTTTTACTCGTAATTCCCTATTGGGCTTAATCATATCTAATCGCGTTTTTAATCGCGTACCTAACATATAAACGGCTGGACACTCGCCTGTAGACGCATGTTCGGTATTCCGATAGTATAACAGATATGTATTCAATGCCTGTGTGATATTTTCCTTTTCAAACACTGCCTTTTTGACAACTCTTTTAATGGTTCTAACAGCATTTTCAGCGGCACCGTTCGATGCTGGATGGTATGGAGCTGTAAATATGTGTTCTATTCCATGAGTCTGAACAAATTTTTCGAATTCTTTGCTGGTAAAAGGAGGACCGTTATCAGTTACTATTTGTCGGGGTAGACCCCACCTACTACAAAGTTCATTTAACTTTTCTAACGTACTACTCGCTGCAGTACTGGCTACATTAAACACTTCGATCCATTTAGACATTGCATCGACTACCACCAGGTAAGTTTTCCCAAAAATTGGACCCATGAAGTCTAAATGTATTCGCGACCAAGGCCTACTAGGCCATGGCCACGGTCGTGGTGTTTGCCTGGGTGGCGCATCCGCGTGCGCTGCGCACGTCTTGCTCCCGCGACACATCCCCTCCATAGCCTCGTCTAAACCTGCCCACCATACGTAGCTACGAGCCAATGACTTCGATTTTACGATACCCATGTGAGGTTCATGCAATAGAGTTAAAACTTTTCCCCTACAATTTTCCGGAATTACCACCCTATAACCCCACATTATACATCCTAACTCTTCATATAACTCATTTTTCCGATTGAAGTATGGCTGCATACCTACTATCTCACACTTCTCCGGCCACCCATCTCTAATGTAAGCTAACACTCTACTAAAAATACTATCTTTTACCGTACGTAACCTTCCTAATATCATTGTGATTTAACAAAAATACGTCCTGAGCAAAGTGCAAATAAGTTTGCTCTGGTGGTTTTTGAGAAACCGAATTCTTATCTGGCACCGGCAATCGCGACAACCCGTCCGCGCTGTTTTGTGTCGTACGAATGTACTCAATATCATAATTATATGCAGATAGAATTATAGCCCATCTCTGCATACGACTAGCCGTCATTGTGGGAATCCCTGTATTTGATCCGAATATGGAAACTAAAGGTTTATGATCAGTTCGAAGAATAAAATGTCAACCATAAATATATTGATGAAACTTTTTTACACTAAAAATTATTGCCAATGCCTCCTTGTGTATTTGGGAGTAGTTTTTCTCAGCACTGGTGAGTGTACGAGACACAAAGGCCACGGGGCGCTCCGTACCGTTCGCGGTCGGCTGTGACAGTACCCCGTGAACCTCTTCAAGATAACCCGTCTACACCATTACCTGTACAGCAACCTGTATTAATAAATAAATCTCGGCCTGTTAGAAAATGTACAATGAAAAAGCCAAACTATAAAGAATAAGAACCATGTATTATTATGATTGTAAAATAATAATAAATAATTGTTTTAGGTAGTTGTAAGGTTAATTAAGTGTGGAGAGATGTAGTGTATTACGAGTATTTTATATGTAGGTACATAGAAATAAACATACAGTTATGTGGGGAGGCGGGTACATATTTCAGTATGAAATAAATCTCTGACAGTGCACGAGTGTTTCAGTTTAAATCTAAATTATCCGAAATATTACAAACACCTCGAATAAATATAGCCATTTGAGTTGTGTCAGACAAATCGGTGCTCTCGTCTAATGCTATGGAAAATGATTCAAAACCAGCCATACGGTCAGTCAATGTTGTTTTTATACCATTGGCCATCATTTCTATACGTCGAACAACAGTTCGTCTTGACGAATTACTTTTTTCAAATTTATTTTTCTTTTCAGGACACAAAATTCTACAAACTTCTAACATACACTCCTTGATAAATTCTCCTTCGGCAAATGGTTTTAATGCCTTTGCCAATTTTGAGCTAACTATAAAACTAGCTTTCACAATACTATCAAGTTGTGTTCTTTGTTTATGAAACATTTGTTGCTGTTTTTCCAAATTTGCGGTAAGCTTCTGGAGTTTGTCTGTTCTTAATTGTCCTGTCAGTGAGTGCAGCGTAGCATGCTTAGTTTCGTAATGCCTCTTTATCATTACACAGCAAACAAATAGGCTTACCATTGTGCAAGATAAAAAATAATTCTTCAGTCCATTTCTCTTGAAACTGGCGACCCTTTGTATCTACTTAGGGTTTCATTCCACCAAACATCATTTTTGTTTATTTTTCGTTCAATAAACTTAATAAAAAACTGTAGTTAGTAACCACTTAAGATGCACACAAAGTCACAAAGCAAGTTGACGGCTCGAGCAGTTCGCTAGGATATCGCTTGTCCAAGTTATCACCCCGATAGCTCAAGTAGAACTGAATTAACGTTCGAGCCATCCACCCGCTTATATAGGAAAAATGAAGGAATAATCTGGAATAAACTAGTTTAGAATAATTGAGAAGCAATAAATCTTTTGATGTTTCGCTCGTGAGGCGGTAAACCTCAAAGTGTTTGTTTGAGCAAGCCGAGTAGTGGCGATTACCTAATGTAATATTTTTTGACGTGACAACGTCTTATAATTCGATGGAGCCGGCTGCACGCACGAAAAAGCATGACTCATGCGGCGTTACCGAGCTCTGAGGTGTTCCATGTAAGGCTTGAAGTGCAAGCGAGAGCGCGGAACGAGCGACAAAGAGGCACAATCGGCCTTCGCGTTCGGCAGCGTTCGACATCTGTCTCTCTCCTACTTGAGTGAGCGATGCGTCCGCGTGGACAGCTGCTATACAATAATACATTTACATGTTTTCGTCAAGTATGAGGTGCAGTGAAAAGTGAATGTGGTGTCAATTGTTTATAGCAACGATAATTGCGGCGATAAAGGTAATGATTCTTTCGATATTAAATATATGTTCAGTGATATATTGTCGAATATTCGTGCTTTCATCATTAAAATAAATAGCACCGGTCCGCTAGTGCAGCGATTGTAGGTTATGCTATAATTTACAAAACTATAAATAAAATTAAAATTTTCTTTTGAAAAATGATACCATTCCATCAGTATTTTCTTATGACGTTGTCACGTTCAACTATCGTCAGTAAACAGACTGTACAGACAACCGATTTTTAATTGGGTTTATTCAAAATGTCTCGCGGGCCGGTTGTTGCCCATATATGGTCTAGACACAATTTCTAGTTTTCAGAAATGTTATTTAGAGAAGTGGGATCAAGTACCAGAGTTTTTTTTTCAGTTTTATTAAAAGTTGTATTTTTATTGGTTTAATTGTCTTGTATAAATAGGTATAATTCAGTTTTCTTTCGAGGTGGCTTCGGTATTTTCGTAAAATTTTATGTGGCCTTACAGCTCGCTCTTTAATTCTCGCACTCACGGAAAAAGGAAAGGGCAGTATGGGTGGTAGATAAACTTAAACCATGCACTGTCACTCCAAACAGCAAGTTTGTTTGTATTTTATAACCCTTGTCTACCTTATTTTATTATGATTTTATTTGTCTGAGCTGAGTAGTAAATAAAATTAGATGAATAAATAGGTACCTACTGAGTGTCGTCAAAGTAATTGACATTAATAGTTCTGTTACTATTGTTAAATATCAAGCTATGTAAAGAAGTACAGGTGAATATTATTTTGACTCATACATAATGATAAAAAAATGCGTTTTTTCGACAAATATGAGAATGCCTTACCTTTGTGATAAAAATGTTACTTTTTGAACAGTCTTTGGTAACTTTTCACAATTGGCCACTGGCAACACTGCATTATGTTTGAGCGAATGTTTTCAAATTTTCATAGACAACAATACAAACAATTACAATGTAGAAAGTTACGTAGTTGATTTTTTGTATAAAATGGTCTGTAACTGTGTAGTTCCCGGTTGCAGAAGTCAACGTCGTGAAATGAAGCAATTTTGCGTTCCGTTTACCAACAAACCAAGGTGGTTTAAGTGGATAGGGGTATGCCCGTTCCTCAAACGCTATCGGTTTAATCAACTTGAGAACGTTCGTATTTGCAAGTTACATTTTTTACCGGAACACATTAATGAAAAAGATAAATTAACTATTGACGCTATTCCTACGTTAAAATTGCCTTTCACCGCCAACAGGCAGCAAATTAAAAGAACAGATCAAAGTCTTTATTTAGAGATTTCTCCAAATACTGCTAACAATGACCTTCATAATTTTACGATACTCCGGCTTAACCAAATAAATACATGTTCAGAGTCTGTTCCAACAACACAAGTGTCAGATGACAAATCAGGTAAGATGTTTATGTTTTTTTATTATTAGTAATGACTTTATGCTTAAACCTTATTTTCATGAGGCATGTGTGGTAGGGATGTGAAAAAAATCGATTTTTTTTTTACTATCGTTTTTTTGTTGATAGATTTAATTATTTTTTTGTGACAGTAAGTATTCGATCACCCTTCTTCTTACTAACTTGCCAACTAGTCCTCTTTATTGAAAACCATTACTGCCATTATTAAGTGAATATAGTATGCTATCTTAGAACAAATTCAGTATCCCAACAAGATGGTGGCTACCATGTTAGAATTTTCTTGGTAGTTTTTGTGGCACATCAAAATGTATGCTTCCAATTTATATTTATAATCCACTCCACATAAACACAATAACCAAGCTATATCACACAAATGCCATCAGTATTATATAATATAGGGTCTGAAATCTAAGTTAAGGAATCTATTCTAATATTATAAAGCTGAAGAGTTTCTTTGTCTGTTTGTTTGGTTTAGCGTGCTAATCTCAGGAACTACTTGTTCGAATGGATATTTTTTTTTTTGCTGGATATCCCATTGATCGAAGAAGGCTATATAACATCACACTACGACCAATAGGAACGGAGCATCAATGAAAAATGTTGCAAGAATAGGGAAAATTTATTGCTTTCGAGAGCTTCCATTGCATGCACTGCGTAAATTGTTAAAGTTACGCAACAACCATGTGTGACGGAATTATTTCTTTTAAAATGTTTAAAAAAGTCTAATAGCATTTGGCTATCTTTTGTGGTTTACTCAATATAACCTTTTTTATGGTAATAAAATAATGCATTATTTGTGAAGGTATGTCTATAAACATGGTATTAATCCTTATTGAAACAAATACAATATTCATCACAAGTATTTAATTTTGAACATAATTGTCCTCAACATCAATTGATTTCAATAAATATCTTTTGAGATATCATAGTTTTAAAATAACTCCGCAGCAAATTAAAGAAAGTTTCAGCTCCTTTATAATTGTATTATAAGTACCAAATTAAATAATGAGTTGCTTTTTATTTACGCAGTGCATAATAATTTTTAGCTGTGCTCCACGGTTTCACCCCTGTTAATTTTATATGACAAACACTGCAACGCCAATGCACCAGTGTACACTTTCATAATTGTTCTTCCCACAAGTACAAATTATTTTAATTTTTCATTATCCTCTAAACTATGTGCCCAAATGACATGCTATAAAGACAAAAATTTAAGTTTATTAATTTAAATTATATTTAATTGTCTTTATTTGCCATTTTTAAAATAATGTACATAATATATTTTTTTTAATTTTTAACAATTGTTTGTTTGTTTGTTTTGTTGAATTGGTTGTCAAGAGAGAGGTATATGCTACTGTGGACTATTTTTTAGATATACTAAGGCCCAATATTTTTGTACAACGTTTTATTTAAGTACCACTAAAAATTATCGCAGCACACGCCAATAAAGCAGTTCAGGAGAGCTTCGTGTTCTGACTTACTTAACAAAAATCAATAGTAAAGGTTGGTGGGATGTGTACCTTGAAGCTAGATACCCTGTACTATAATAGTAATCTTTAATCAAGCTATCGTATACAAAAAGACTTTTTAAAATCCGACCAGTAGTTCCAGAGATTAGTGTGTTTAAACAAATAAAAGAACATAAAAACTCTTCCGCTCTGTTATACATTGTGGGCCAGAAAGGCGTACGATTTTAAAACCACTCTTGCGTTTGAACCTTATGAGCGGGGCTGCGCGGGTGGTGGGGATGAAAAGCTCGGTTCTCGGAAATTTAGTCGCGATGGATCGCTTCACCGAAGCGCAGCGTGCATTCTGCATTAAACATTATTATAAAAATGGCGATCCGTGCGCTATTGTTCGACGTATATTTCGGCGTGAGTTTGGATTACATGATGTAAATCAGTGTCCGAAGGAAAGTGTGATTCGATCGTGGGTCAGAAAGTTCGAAGCTACTGGTTTGACTCTCAAACAAAGCCGCGGGACGCCCAAGGTCAACAAGAACGGAAGATACAATTGAACAAGTTAGAGCTTCAGTTCAACGTAATCCTGGTCTATCTACTCGCAAGCGATCAGCTGAACTTTGCTTCCCTCCTCTAAGGGTCCTCCTTTAAAAAAAAAATGTACTAAAGTGCCTTGGCAAGTGCCATTAAAAGTTCGCGCATTTAATCAGGATTGGAAAATGGTACAATACTTACACAACAAAAGTAAGTAAAATTAATAAAATAATGAAAAATCTTGACCTAGTTTAGTTTAGGTTAATAACAGATAGGGAAATAACATTGAAATAGCCTTTCAAAGTCGACAAATTTTGAAAATTTTAGGTTCATAGTTTAACAAATAGTCTTAATTCTAGAAAACTTGGGGCAGTTGTGTCATTATTTTTGACTTTGGTTCTCGAAAAGTTATTTAGGTTTACGGTTCCAATGTTTAAATGAACAAAAATAATAAAAATTAACCACAATAACCGAAAAATGGTTACAGTTTTACCAAATTTCTAGGTTTTTCTTAAATGCCCATAATTTCCAAACTGCATGGGATAGATTTTTTTTCTGATTTTTCTCATGATGGTTACAATCAATCCTGTCACCCCGTTTCGGCTTGACGTTGAGTTCTGGGACACCCTGTATAAATTGATAAGTTGACTTGCAACAACATTATTTAAAATTGATATCTGGGTTGCCTAATTTAATTATATGGTGAATAAATGAGTAAGTCTATAAGGCTTACTTATTATTGGTATATTATATGTAATTGGTATATATTAAAATGTAAATTATATGATGGCCACCTTGAAAGTCTCTAATTTCAACTTGTTAACTTATTCATCTTTAAACATGTATCTATAGACACCAATTACTACTAGCTGCGAACACTGACTCTGCTGGATTATTTTATGGTTACTAGTATATTTATCCATTTAGAATTTATGGAGCCTTCACTGAAGTGAATCATCTGAAGATGATTCTCGAAATTTTTAGAACAATCCAGAACATTCTTGACATCTAGAAAATTAGAATAATTATTTTGAAATGATTTTATAATTTAAAATATATTATGGAACTTTTGAGATATAAAAATAAATACAAAATCCAAATAACATTGTTTTTTCACTATTAAAAAGGAACAACATTAGCTTCCTTTTAAATAAAATCTTTACTGCTCATTTAGCTTTTAGTTTTTTTTTCAAGAATCGAGTTGGCAACACTACATTTAACTAGAGGTGGGCGATTATGTTTGATTTACATAATTGATTTAGTCAATGTCGATTGATTGTTCATAAATGATTTACAATTATGAATGATCATACAGACATAATCGAGTCCTATAAGTAAACTCATAGAGGGGCGATTATAAATGAGGACTGTGAATATTATCTGTTAGCTAAAAAAAAGGTCGTTCGGTCGTAATAATTACTATAGTCGACGCATTATGAAGTGAGGCTTCGGGTCAAAAATCACATTTATCTGTCTGTCTCGCTCGCTCTTAAAAGTTTTGTGGAGAGGTGTAGTGATGTGCGTAAGAATTGTAGAGTTGCATATCGATAACGGGATAGGTACGATCGACATGCTAAATTATGTTAAGTATTAATAGAAATAATTTTTCGCTATCTGAAAATAAAAGTTTTTAATTTGTAAGATAAAATGTTTGTACGTAATCATAAAGAAACTGTATAGATCGTAATGTGGCTCTGAAAAGGGCCGCTATTATCTTTTCTAGGGATATTTCTTAGTTCTTCAATAATCCTCATCCGTATCTTCCCCATCTGTGTCATCTTCCTGTAGGTTAATTATCAGAGGTGGTGCATGATCTCTTAAAATAGTTTTCCTTAAGTCCTTATCCTGGAGCTCCTCGGCATGCCTCACACATTTGGCATAGTCTTCTTGAGTAACATTATCAATAGCGGTGTGGAGAAGAATTTCAACATTAGCAATGTTAAATGTATGATTTTTGTAGAAAATTCTCCTTTGACTTGAGCCCACATGAATTTGATGGGGTTATATTGACAGTGATATGGAGGCAGTCTTATCACTTCGTGACCCCTTACAAATGCCAGCTGATCTAGGCCATATATTTTTTTTTAGGTTACTCTCTTTCACTTTTCTTAACAATTCTTCCCTTATGTCTGTATTCGAGAAAGGAATGTTCTTCTTTGTCAGCCATTCTTGAATGTCACTTTTCTTTGTAGATGATGTGGGTATCCTTTCTAATTGTATGGAGTGGTAACTGGCGTTATCGATGACTATTACAGAAGGTTCTTTAAGAACATTTAATAAATCAGAAAACCATGCCGTATATGTATCACCATTCATTTCAGTGTGGTAGTCAGCATGCTTAGACTTAAAGGATTTGAAAATAAATTTTGCCTCGGGCACAAAGCCAGTCTTTCCAGAACCAGCATGACACACGTTTAATCTCTGGCCCTTCCCTACTGGCTTATTCTTGAAATCACCTTCATCATTCATTCCAAGCCACATGCGTTTTCTTGAGTGGTTTTGATTGACCCAAGTCTCATCAAGATAAATTCGTAGCCGTTGATCGTTGGTTTTCCTGAGAAAGTCCACTTTCCGTAAAAAATCCACTCTGGCACAGACTATATCAGCTCTTTCCATTAAATACTTTCGTCCATCGGCATTTTTTTCAAACTTGTAGCCGACCTTCGTCAAAATTTTTCTCATTGAAGAATATCCGCACTTAAAATTAGGCATCTGTTCTTTGTATTTTTCTAGAATTCTAGCCACCGATGGATATTCCTCGTTGTCATAAAATGAATCAACTGTACGTTTTAGTACGTTGACGTCAAAGCTATCTTAACATTTGCTCTTGGTATATTCGTTTTGCCTGCCTGTGATACTTCGGTTTTTATTCGATCTACGGTCGCTCTACTAACTCCACAAATCAGTGCTGCAAGCTCTCGTGGACTATTGAAATTGAGGCAAGCTTTTTTCTCGGGGTCAGTTTTCAATTCTTGTAAAAACAGGAACACGTTGTGAATTACAGCCCGAACTTGAGCGTTGATGTCACCATCTAATTTCTTCAAAACCATGGTAGAAAATAAATTCACCGTCGTGCGTATTGCGTAACGAAGCGTAAGTAATGTAATGAGTGTCATAACAAAAAATCTTATATTTATAGAAAAACAACAACCCTTACTCGTAACGACTAATTAGGAGTCTTAGTGCTAATGAAGGTCACGATGATGAATCAACTTCGCGTGCGTAGGTAGCTGGGTATCGATAATGGGTTGCATTGCGTGCACATTCCTAATGTCGGTGACATTTATTGCCCGACGACTCGGTTTATAATGCGTAGACTATAATTCTATCAAATTAGTAACTACTAATATTAGTAATTAATAATGGTATTTCGTTTATAAATGATCACTAATCTTCGAAATGTCTACTGATATTAGTAATTTCTAATGGCTATAATTGCGATATCTTCATTTAACTTCATAATTGAATGAATACCTCATAGTATATCTCATAGTCGCCCACCGCCACCCTTATTCTGTCAACAGTGTTGATGTCAATTATCTCTGATGTCAACCGTCAAGTGTTATCTTTAATCTGTGTAAGTTTGATATCAATTAACAACTTGGTATGCTATGTTTGTTTACTATCTCAGTTCGCGTCAAATACGTTGTTTTGTGTTTCTTTTTCGTCTCAAAGTTAAAGAGACTTGGATGGATGTGTAGTTTTTTAGCGAATTTTTAATGACGTGGCTAGCAGAAGTGTCTTAAATTTATAAATTTTGGGATTTTTTGTTTCATTTTGTCTGCGCCTGTAATTTTGATTGGCCCTTGCCATCTGAATCGAATTACTTTCTTTAGCCAATTAACAGCCAAATGTCAACGAGAAAGTGTTGCGTTCCAATGTGCTATAAAACTCGTAAGTAAATTTAATTTAGACTTACCACATATACATATTATTCCATTTAACAATTATATCATTATCGTATAATAACACAATTAAGGACTTAAGACTACCTACATGCCGCTGAATTTGATAATGTAAAAGGCAAGGGGGAGAGGTAATCCCTGTGAAGGAAAAGTGTGGAAGCAAATAGGTTACACATCGAATTTTTTAATATGTAGAGGTTGTCATGCCTATCTAGGACTCGTATATGATTTTTTAACGAATAACTATTTGTTTCTGATATCATAGTTCAAACCCAACCTAACCAATTCGATTACCACAACAGAAAAATCACTCAAAACACAAAATGGAACAAAATGTTAAAATATAGTGAAAGTAAGAGTTCAATTCATTTGGGGCCCGAGTTGAAGAGTTTGAGCATCTCCCGTGTTTTTCTCATGCTTCACTTCACGCACGCTTACTGTAGTGATGTGAGTGTTGTCTTTGACAATTTTCATATGCTTACTGAACAAGTTAATAGTCAAGTTGCAGCACCATGTCATTTTTTGTTTTTAATAATGACTGAACCAAGTCCATTAAGTTCTGCTAAAAAAATAAACATGTTTTTATTCATTGCTAAGCCACAGGAATAGGTGAAAAATGAATCTGATGATGATTAAATTTCAGATCTTTATTTTATTTGTTTGATTTCTCTGTGTGAAATAATTTGTAGATAAATGTTTGATAAATTGTTACCATGTTTTCTTATTATGTTAAACTAGATTGACAGCAATAATTGTAATTAAGTTAGGGGAGCAGTATCCTGTTCCTTAACAAAATAATCTTTATCTATCTTTGAAAAGTGATCTTTATGAAAACTACTTAGAAGTAACATTTGTATTGTCAGACTTCCAAAAAATGTGATAGGATTTATTTAAACTATTTATTTCCCCAGTGTGAAATTTGTTATTTGTGATTAATATTTGTAATTCCTATGTATTTTCTATTACGGCAAAAGTTTTTGGGAAAAATATTGGGATAGGTGGCTCTGTATTCAATGTATTGACTGCTAGAAAGGGCTGAACAACATCAGCTGGGCCAGTTAGTTACTAATAAATTTATTATGATTTAATTTCATTTCTGCTATTCATGTTATATACAAGGTGTCCAGAAAGGATATCGGGTATTTGTTTTCGCGCCATATTCGAAACGGGGCGTCTAAAGGGTACGGGGAGGGGTTCGTGGCGTCCGCCATTTTGTGGAGTTTTAGTCACGATGGAACAGTACTCGGGGACGCATCGCGCATTTTGCGTACGAGCGTATTATCGTAATGGTGATTCAATAGTGACTGCTCAACGTCTCTATCGTGCGGAATATCGTACACGCCACGCGCCAAGTGACGATAGCATTAGGAAATGGATCAGGATGTTCGAGAATACATGCGACAGTTAAAATTCAAAACTCTGGTCGTCCTCGTTCAGTTCGCGATGAAGAAACAATTGAAGAAGTTGAGGCGTCGGTTCGTCAAAATCCGTCTTTATCCATCCGAAAGCGAAGCCAAGCGTTGAACATCAAAAAATCGTCTTTACATTCGATTTTAAAGAAAGACTTACATCTAAAAGCCTATAAAATTCAATTGGTTCAAGAATTGAAGGATACGGACTATGCTAATCGACTGAATTTTGCGAACGAAATGCTGCAGCGATTTAACAACTTTAACAACATACTGTTCAGTGACGAAGCAAATTTTCACCTGAATGGTCATGTTAATAAGCAGAATTGTCGGTACTGGGCAGTGGAGAATCCGAGGCGAAAGCATGAACGACCCCTGCATAGCCCAAATGTCGTTGTTTGGGCCGCTATGTCTGCTAAAGGCATAATTGGTCCTTATTTTCATGAAGATCAACGAGGCCGAGCAATTAATGTGAATAGTGACCGTTATTGCGATATGTTGCGAAATTTTTTGGTCCCAGAGTTGCAGGAATTTGCAGGTTTCAACTCAAGAACATGGTTCCAGCAAGATGGGGCCACTTGCCATACCTCAAATGACTCAATGGAAGTTGTTAACGAATTATTCCCTAATAAAGTCATTTCGCGAAGGGGTAACATCAACTGGCCTCCCATAAGCCCCGACCTTAGCCCGCTTGACTATTTTGCATGGGGATACCTTAAAAGTAAGGTTTATCAAAACAATCCGACGAATCTTACCCAGTTAAAGCAAAACATCAGGTCAGAAATGGCAGCAATATCGATAGCTATGTGTCAACGTGTTATCGCCAATCTTCGTTTCCGTTTAGAAGAGTGCCAGCAACGTAACGGTCATCATTTGGATAACATCATCTTTTCCAAATAATTCTCCAATTCATATGCTAATAATAAACAATAAACTTTTTTATTGCATACAAATAATTTTTGTTTCATTGAACTTACAAATACCCGATACCCTTTCTGGACACCTTGTACTTATACATTGTAAAATTTCATACAAATTAAGAACATCCTGATTGCTTTTTTTATTATTATTAACTATACAAGTGAAATCCTTTTTAGTTTTATTATTTAGGTACTTGGTTCATAAACAAAAAAAAAAAAATGATATCTTCATTCAATCAAAAGTTAAATAAGTTTCAAGAAAGTACAAGTTTTATAAGCACTACATGTTCTTCTGTCGAACATGCAAGCTTTCTCTACAATATTGTATTGATAGATTACAATTTTATTAATGTAAATGTAGTGTGTTTGTAATTGGTTCACATAATTACTATATAAATTGATTTCCTATAAACATTAAAAACAAATGTGTAATATGCTTTTTTTGCTTTTAATAAATAAATAGGCATAAAGTAATAAATCCAGTTTTAAAACTATTAATAAAATTATAGAGGTTTGCTGTTGTGTGATCAGGCAAAAACTACCAGGCAATTTTTTTTCTTTTACTCCTTATATATTTGGTCCTCATCTAAAAAAAATATCACAATATCTACATAAACAATAATTCTGTGGCACACACAAGCAGAGCTGCGGGCAAAGCTAGTCAAAATCAATACATAAAGTATGATTTATCCCTATTGCAAGATTTATTCTGTAATTTTCCAGGTTCAAATATTATTTTACACAAGTTTCCCAATCCAAAAACAGATTTAGAGAGATTCTTGATTTGGACTGCTTCAATTGGTGGTGAAGTCCTGTTTTTAGACAAGAGTCTTGTTTTGACACAATGCAAAATATGTAATATCAATTTTTTAGTCTAAATACCAAGGTGGTACAGAAAGTAAAGGAAGACTGACTAGAAATGCTGTCCCCACATTGTTCCTTTTGTCAGGTAAGTATTCTATATAAATAAGAGTAATAATAAACGAAAATAATATTTACTACATGATTATAAGAGTTTTTCATATTAACAACCAGTGGTGTATCTTAAGATTTGGCTCCCAAACTTTGTAATCCTAGCCACCCTATAGACCATTGTTACTGTTGAACTTAATTCCATTAAAGGCCATTCTCAATAACATATTTGATATCACTATCCTCAATTAGTACATATTTGTACTAAGTAATAATTATCTTTAACTTAAAATAGGTATCAGCATCCCTATTATCTATCCAAGCTATACAATATGAATATAATAATTATGTAGATACGAAATGCTATCCATAAATAAGCTATTGAAACGAAAGTAAGTACAAAAGGATAGATTTACAGCCTTCTTCAATAACCTATCTATCTGTTTTAAACATATGGTTTTACAATATAATGTAGTGTTTGATAGATGTATTACAGTTATAGTTACCTGTGCAGTGCCTTGTTGTAACTCATTCATAAAGAAAATCGACAAAATATCTATTTCACACATGTAAGGCCGATTGAAATGTATTGCTCACAAACTAAATTGTTTTACAAAGTTCATAAAAGTTCTATTCATATATTCATAAATGAATAGGAAAATATCCTATGTAATCATATTAATTCTGCGAAAATATACAAATTCAAATATTTTTTTTTATGAAATACCCTTAGAAGCGGCAGGCGCCATTTTGGAGAAAACGCTCAAGCGGCAGGGGGTATTCCCGCGCAAACGCTAAAGTCCGCGGGCGTGCAGTAATTTACTTATTTAGCAGTAATTTTGTATAGTACCTATATATAAAACTATAGTTTTTCTATTCTTTATGAACTGATTTAACTGATAAATAAACAATTTAAACTGATATGTGTTTCATTTATTTTGTAAACCTACACTAAAAATAAGATATGAGAATATTTGTTAGGACTGCATAAAAAAAATAAAAAAATTGCAATAATTTAAAAAAAATTAAATTAATGTCAGAAATATTTATTTTATTAACATTACAAATACTATAACTATAACATAAAATTATAACGTAGCAATTTTTTATATTATTACACTCTCAAGGGACCCCAACGGACCCCAACGTGTTAAGGTTAGCAATGGACTGAAGTACGAATTAAATGGCGGCCGGATGACGTTTTGTTTTGGCTTTAATACTGAGTCCTTGTCTTATGCCTTAATAATAAATATGTTTGTAAGGGATAGCAATATTAATATGGCGACACAAATCGACCAAAAACCACCAACCGTCATCAGCGATCAGAGCGCTGCCTGCCGCTCAAGTCAAATTTTGAAGCGACGTTGAGAGCGTCGATTGCCAGAACAACGGAGTGAATATTTGCGATTTTTAATCTAAACTTCAAAGAGATTCACATATTGTATGTCTTCCTAGAAAATAATTTAATCTTTAGTATTTTTGTCTTAAAATATAGCAGTTCGACAAAAATGACTATCAATAGATTGATTGTACAATAGAAAATTATTGTAGGTATAGAAAATCGGTAATTATTTTAATTTTTTATAATATTCAGATAAGATTCTATCATTTACCTACTACACTTTCAAAGAAATGAGCATTGCTAAAAAGCATAGATTTCATAATTAATAGGAATATTCTAGGCTCTGCATGCATTTATTACCAAATAATTAGCTGATTTGTGGTCATGCGGACATGCGCTCCATGGGGCACATGCATGAAACGAGAAACAGGGTACAGACAGACAAAATATTTTTTTGTTTTAAGTGTGGTATATACTTTCATATTCATTTAGTATAAAGCTGGTATTTTGAAATCACAAACAGACACTTCAATTTTATCAACTGTATAGATGTAACACCAAATTTCAAAATTTGCAAACCATTTTTCAATCACTTCCTTGTGTTTCATTGAAATGAATATTGGCATATGTATGGAGGTTCCATGAGAATGCAATATTATGGTACCATGGAGCTGATCTGATGATGGACTCGGGATGGTGGAACTCCTTGATGGCAAATAGTAAGACTGTCGAATTAGGTCTCGTTTGTTTTGTTTCATTGGGATTTTTGTATTACACGTGATGACGAAGGTCTGAAGATGGAGATGGATGGTTGAAACTGAAACTCCCAGATGGGAATTGCGAAGGTAGTCAGTCGGGTTGGGCTTGTTTGTTTTGTTCTCGCAAGTACTTTCCATTACACATATGATAAGGGTCTCGTATTATATAATGTAAACAATGTAGGTAATGGCTGTCATGTTCGTTAAACTATATGTTACTAGATGGCGCACTAGCATGTTTCTCTTTAACTATTTACCAATGTATTAAAATTATGTTCGAATCATTAATTTTTATGAGGAATTAAAAGAGATATGGCATTGCTACAAAAAATAAAGTACTCAGCGCCCCTAAAGAAGTTTTCACTTGAAAAACACCTTTGAGAAATATTCACTGAAGATGTGGGTGAATTATAGGTTAGATTTGCCAAGGTAGCGGCCGGAGAGCGCCAGATACTTATAATATTGATATAATTAAAGTCATGTTATTAATAATATAATGAAAAATTATAAAAGTAATTGTCTTTTCTTATTTTGACTAAAACAGTTAAGGGATTTAATCAAATTACTTACTATCTTTACGGAAATCATCCACAGAGTTTTTTTTAACGTCTTCCGTAAATATCTATTAAATGATTAAACTTAGAATTTTTAAATTTTAAATATCTCTTTAAAAGCTTGATGCGTAAACCGTCATTCCGTCAGTCCGCGTTCAGTTATCCACAAAGTGACGAAGTGACTGGGTGTTTTTATAGTTTTGTGGTTGTGTTTAAGATTTATCATTACAGTAATACCCCGCATTACGCGAGGGATACGTTCCGAAAAAAATCGCGATAACTGAAATTCGCGTATATCGAGGTTTATGATTAAACATAGTCAAAATTTAATACAAAAAAAATACAAATTATTTTAATCAATCACTTTAATTCTAAGAACACTTTATGCAATACATACTCTTATTTTTTACGGAAAAATACATCTATTGTCTTTTGGGTAGCGTTTTGTTTACGTTCTTGTAAAATACGTTCATAACACCCAACACTGTTTTTAATTGTTTGACACACGGTCAAGAGGTCATCATTATTGTCTATACTCTGCAATATGTCCAAACCTGAATAAATTTTTGAAAGTGCATTTTGTATTTCCCCTGAAGATAAAAAATTCTCTTCTACTTGTTCTTCCTCATCGTAGATAGGATTATTCTGTACCTCGATCAGATCTTCATTGCTGATAGGATCGTCGTGCGTTGCTACAAGTTCTACGAGATCTTCTACCGTGACATCTTCAAGTTCAGACTCCTCAATCATTGCAGCAATGTCTTCAAGCACTTGTCTCTGCATCTGGACAATTCTTCTAGGTGCTTCCACTGCATCTGGCCAAAGATTACGCCACACCCCATTCATACAACTCATTTTAACTTCCTTCCAGGCCTCTTCTATGTTATGAATACACTTCATAATGTTGTATTACTTCCACCACTCTCGCATAGACTGTCTTCTTTCCCCGTCAGTTTCATGAATTAGTTGGCTAAAAGTGCGGCGATGGATGCGAAAATAGATGATCTCGAACGAGAAAGTTTTGTTGCACTTACAGGTGTTGAACTTTCGCTGGAGATTTTAATTTTTTCCCGATTTTTATAAATCGTTCTCACAGTCGATTCTGAGAGTCCAAAATCTCTCCCAACAATTGTTGCTTTGCCTCCATTTTCCATTCTTCTTAACACTTTCATCTTCAATTCCAAAGTGACGCTTTTACGCTCTTTTTTCTTTACAGGCGGCATTTTTAACGTAGGGTTAAATTATATATGTATCTCCAATAAATGTTAAAACAAAACTGCCAGCCGGTCGAACTAACATTACGGAACAAATGAACACACGAAACGAACGAGGAAATCCCCATAGAACAAAGTCGAAGGACAGGGAATTCCCAATTCTTCAAAGAGAATATTCAGAGAAAGCGGGGATCCCGCGACCATAGAGAAGTTAATGACTACATTATGTTTATACGCACTCTTTCGCGTAATGCGAGGCATTTGAGCGCGAAATTTGAAATTCGCGTTATAGTGAAACCACGCGTAACGGGGTCGCGCTAAGCGGGGTATTACTGTATTTAATAGTCTAATTTGTCAAATATTGCATTTTTAGAATGCTAATTGGGGATCTTCGGTAGAGTATGTTCGGCCAGAATAAGCCGGCTAAATACTTTACTGTAAATTAAGATAATATTTGCTTTTTTATAGAAGAAGCACGGCAAAGTACATGGATAGTATGTACAACACCTACAATCCAAAAATAACGGTGATAATAGATTGTAAATCTCTCGATGGTCGTTGCTGTCATGCCAGCCTGTAAGCTTCTTTGCAGCTGGATATACACTGGCTGATTCCGAAACACGAGATACCAAAAGAAAGACACTGTGACAAGTTTATGACCATTTGCATGGTGGTCGCGATGCAGTTCATCCCGCTTGATTCAGTATCAAGCCAGTAATCCAGTGATTATGGATATTTTATCTATACATATAAAATGCTTTTTCCTGAATGATTGACGGATCAAAGCACAGCCTAAACCGCTAATCGTAAAGACCCGAAACTTGGAGGGTGGGTTCTTTGTATGACGTAGGCATCCGATAAGAAAGGATTTTCGAAATTCTACTCCTAAGGGGATGAAAAAGGGGGGGCAAAGTTTGTATGGGACAATGTGATTCCTTTATCCATTTTACTTCAAATATAACAAAAATCTTTTTTAACAGAATTGATGGAAGACTTGTTTCGTATTTTATTGAAATAAATCCCTTAACGGGGATAAAAGAGGGTAGAAAGTTATTTTGGCGGTGATTTGCTTCGAAGTTGATATCAATACTTCTTACTGCTTTTGATTTAAATAACATTTTACTTTGACACATGTTTGAAAACTCAATCCGATTTTATTCAAAAAAGGTTGACCTCACTTAATCTTCAATAAAATATAGTACAAATAAATTAATGACAATTCTACTACAATAATATTCTCACATTTAAAATATGAATGATTTGATAGTTTCATCTATACCGATATATCTGTAACTATGTCTGTACATGAAACTTTTTCAAAATTTTGTGTTACATAACAAAATCTGATCGCGAATATCAAAATTTATAAAATAACTGTCAGTTTGTCTTTATATCCGGAAATAACTCATAAACGGCGTGACCGATTTTTATAAAACATGTAACTCTGTAACGTATTGAGTAGGTATATTTACTCAAATAAAGTGAAAGGATACCAAATTAATCTAAATTATTTTATCATTACATAATTTTCAATAAAATCAATAAATGGAAATATAGGGGTTTTTGAAGTGAAAACTTCATTATGAAGGGTGTAAATTCATGTAAGTCGTCATCGACATGGTCACGTGACGTGTTAACGATAAACTGAGTCTTTGTAGCAATATAACCTAAAAGTTAAGAACATTATTATTTTTTAACCCATTCAGTGCCAGTGACCTGCCACGCGGGTTCACCTTTGCCGCATTTACGCAGCGGGCGACCCGCGTAGCGGGTTCTTTTTAAAACTTTCTTTTTTTCGCAAATACACTGCGAAAAGATTGAAATTATATTATAGTGCACATTTAAAATAACAATACTTCTTATTGTATATGTTGGTTTTCAGGTAAACATACTTTTTTTTTATTATTTTAATTTTTAATACAATATATACAGGTTGTTTTTTTTACTAGGGCAGTATGGTGGAATCTGATACCATACGAGATACAGGAAAACTGTATTAGGAATGTAGAGTTGTAAAATATCGATTATGTATTGATTGTCAGTTGTACTATCGATTAATCGATAGTTTATTTCCAAAAGAAATTATGTACATAGTTTGAGGCTGATTTTTATGTTTGCCATAAAGATTTGCGCATATTCCCATTTTTAGGGTTCCGTAACTTAAAAGGAAAAAAGGAACGCTTATGGGATTACTTCGTTGTCCGTCCGTCCGTCTGTCAAGACCTTTTTTCTCAGGAGTGCGTGTAATAATAAATATTCAGGGCTGCAATGCCTAGGTGCTGTGAAAAAAATCAAACTTCATCAACGCAATTAAAAGATACGTTCGTTTATGCCGCATATTTTAACACTTGAAAAAGAATAAAAAAATTTAGGGTTCCAGTTGATCTAGAAACATGAAATTTGGCAGGTAGGTAGGTCTTATAGCACAATTAAAGAAAGGAAAAAATCCGAAAACCGTAAATTTGTTGTTATTGTATACAAAATACATAGTAAACGTATTTACAGTTAGTAAACTGACCGTGGCATATGTCAATGTATGGGGACAATAGTTTTCCAACGGCAAAGTTTAGTTTGTCTTTCAATAGAGTTTATCTTTTCCTTAGAATTGTTCGGTGATAATGGTAACCTGATTATTTTGGTGAATGTGGCTGTGCAATTACGGAACCCTCGGTGCGTGGGTCCGACTCGCACTTGGCCGTTTTTTCAAGTTAGTCAAATAACCAAATTAAGCAAGCTATGGAACACGCGTATGATTTTTATTTTCCGCTGTCGTCGCTTGATGAGCATGAAATGTTAAATATGTACTAAGAAACAATAGATAAAGAAAATGAATTAAATTGTCTTTTTTTATGCTAGTCAACTAAATTTCGTACAAAGAACATTTCCATGTACCTATCAGAAAAAAAAAGTTGTCAGAAGTTGGTCAAAGTTTAGGTATATTTATGTTTTTCATAACATATGAGAATACAATGTACTTAATAAATACTCGTGAATAATTATTTTTTTAAGTATTCCATAATTTTCAAAGTTTATGTCAATTTCATTTAGTATTATATGTAGGTTCTCCTGTAACCTTTAATAATTAAATATTATATTTCACTTTTTACTTTGATAATTTATAATTAAGAGCTTGTTTAAAAATAGGTATATTAAAATTTTATTTTATACTTTTTACACAAATTTTAGAACAAAGGTTTTTTAAATCAGTATTCATTCAATAATCTAATATGTATACTTATTAATGAAATATCTCTATATATTATTTCTTAAATGTGTTTTTTGTGGCTACGCCATATCACCCTTAATTCTTCATCAAATTTAATTATTCAAACACCTATTTAAAGCTTATATTTACCGATATTGACGAAATATAGACCAAAAGAAGTTCAAAAAGGTTCATCTCGAAATACATTTATAACTTTTAAATCTTTGTAGGTGTACACTATAAAATTACAAAATTTCCTACCAGTACAGTATAATTTCCCTTGTACTTGGTAATAATAGGGTGTACCAGGTTTCAACATTAAAATGTTATTAATTTTTGTCAAATATGGCACACTTGTACAGCTTATCATTTGGAACCTACTTGCATATGGACATTTAATTTCTATCAATGTTTCAGTACCTAATAAGGCATCTGGAGAAGCTGCAAGATATGGTTGTGCCTTGCTCATAAAAAGCCCACACTGTACAACTGTTAATTCATATGTCTCATAGTATTTTTTTAAGGCAATTTTCTCATTTTTAATACCATGACTTGTAGCTCTGGAGTGAAATGAATGCTGTTCTAGAATTTGGTTAGCATAACTATTCATTGTCGTGAGTTTTAAATGACATATTTTGTGAAAATTACTGGCAGTTAATCTATGTCTCCTTTGAAATATCTATTCAACACTTGATGTCTGGCCTCTTGTGTTTTGTTCCATTTCTTCAATTTGTTCCTCAGAGATTTGAAGCAATTTCAAATCATTAAGCACTTTAAGTTGTGGGTTTACTGATGAATAATCATGATCTAATTCTATTGCATAGGGATTGGCAGGTTCAAATAATTGTTTCAGTGGCATGCTACTATTAGGAAAATTAAGTACTAAGTTTCTAATTCTAGAATTGTAATTTTATTTGTTAATTTTGTTTAATGGATATGGTTCATAAGTAAATGTTTGTCTTCTTCTTGGTAGTTTTTCTGCACGAACAGGTACCCAGTGTATGGATTTTTTGGAGCATGGAATTGTTGTAATTTTTGAGTGCAAGTTTCATGTATTAACATCATTTTACCATTAATCATGTGCTCAACACCCAATAATAAAACTGCCACATGCTTACAGGTTGCATTATTACCACTTCCTGCTGGACATTCACAGTGTGCTTCTTCGATATTTCCATACAAGTCTGATTTTATATTTACTTCATAGTAAAGATTTTTCATTGTTTTTCAACATATTCCTTTGATATAGGTACCAGAAGTAACTATGTGTGATCGAGCTGTTACCAAATGCCGAGATTCATATAGATCTATAGTCTTTTTAATTTTCTTATCAGTGCTGTAAGTAAATTAATAAAAATAAATTACAAATTAATGTGAATATTTTATTTAATTGACATTATACATATCATAATCATATGAAATGCCCGCTTAATAGAAATACACCTAAGTATGGAAAGGGGTATAAAATGGTCTTTAAAAAAACATTTGTAACACAGGTATATACAGAAGAATAACTTTTAGCAAAACTAGTGTTCCTTCTTTAATTACAGAACAATGTGGGGTCAAATGTGTTTTCAACTTTACTGTTTCATATTTATTTTGAACAAAATATTGTAATATGTACTTACAAGGTTAGATAATGCCTTATTTGTGTTTTACTTAGTGGAGGTAAGCTTGTGCTGCTGTTTATGTCACGGTAAGACTCATTTGATGGCAGTTGCATAGCTTGTTCTTCATCATCCAAATGTTTAGTATGTTCAAAATTAAAATTTGTCATAAGACTCCAACCTGAAAATAGGGTGAATAAATAATACACAAAAACATAACATCAAGCATATATTCGAGATATATACATAGTGCAGAGGTATATTATTAAGTATGCACAGTTTTAACTGTGATATAAAAATATATCTCTAAATAGTGTAACAGAATCAGTCATTCATGTTTGTCTCTTTATGTGCATAGAACTTAAAAATTTCTTGATTGATGAACATTTTTCGAGAAAGGTTCTAGTATACAACTGATTCTTATTTAATTTACCTGAGCAAAGCGAAGACGGGTGGTTATTAAGTTTATAAACACGCGTTTCATACCGCAGCTAATCAGCAGATTCAAATAAAATTTTGTATACAGAATCTTTGTTTTCGTTAAACATTCTTATTACTTTCAACCCTGATAAATTCGTGTGATGTAAAACTATAATATAACTGCAAAATAACGGGGCCATGCGTATGATGCACCTTACCTTTCAATAAGATCTGCTTTTCTTCCACGCAAAGAAGCACCTCGTTTTCGTAATTCTTCCTTTAGTTCAGTTACTCTCCAAGAAGAATACATGTTTTGAAAGCAATAATCTAAATTATTGAACAACCCAAAGGCCAAACAAACGAAAATTTCAAATCGAAAGAAATGTCAAATAAATTGACAGGGGACCTATCTATTCTAACGCCATCTGTTTTTAGCTTTCACCGGTCGGCCCCATTATCGGATGCCTTAGTCATACAAAGTACACACCCTCCCAAGTTTCAGGTCTCTACTGATCAGCGGTTTAGACTGTGCGTTGATCCGTCAGTCAGTCATTCAGGACAAAGCATTTTATATGTATAGATTTCTTTAAAAAAATGTTGTTATATAAATTTCCATAAAATAAAATGTATTTGGTTGGTGTTCCGTTATCTTTAAAGTTTAGGAACCCCTGGAATGGAAAATGGCTTAGCATGCTATGGTTTTCCTTGACCGAAAGCTTAAAGTCTTTGCAGGAATTCAACCTCATATTGATTAATGTTTAGTCTGTAAATGCAAAAACTGAGCGAAATTGTTTCACTGATACATCATTGCTTCATTTCCATGATTATGATAAGACAAAAAGATAGAATATGTTAATAATGTTAATAATCAACATCAGCGAAGTAATCATCTTTTTTTTTTGTTTTAGGAAAAGTTCTACCAAGAAAAAATTTTTTTTTGAATGAACTGCAAAGTAAACCACTGCATGAACTAAAAGGCAAGTAGGTATACTATAGTTTCTCACACAACAAATGTGTTATGAATACGTAATCAATCTATATTAAATATGTACTTAAATTTTTTTCTCAAATTTTCTGATGGACATACTAATAAAGGACACTGAACACGAAAATGTCCATTTTTTTTGTGTTTGAACGTCTAGATTTAACTCAAAAACGACTCACCGTTTCTTATGAGATTTTGTACACGGGAAGCGTACCTAGGTCATTGATAA
Organism: Saturnia japonica; assembly: GCA_033032175.1. Lineage (NCBI taxonomy): Eukaryota > Metazoa > Arthropoda > Insecta > Lepidoptera > Saturniidae > Saturnia > Saturnia japonica. Next base: position 4,035,076 of record CM065332.1, read on the forward strand.
ATTGATAGGTTATAAAATTTTTCAATAATACTTTTACTTGAAAAAAATAATCCTACTAATATAATAAATGTGAAAGTGTGTATGTTTGGATGTTTATTACTCAATCACGCAAAAATGGCTGAACGGATTTAAATGAAATTTAGCACACAGATAGTCTAATCTGGAATAATACATAGGGTACTTTTTTTAATGGTCCACTATACACATAGTGACAACCACATCTATGATTTTCTTTTGGTTTGTCGTGTTATGAGATCAATCTGCGTATATTCAATAATACGCAGACGAAGTCGCGGTTACCAGCTAGCTACTTAATAAAAATTCTTAACTGATTTTGATAAAGTTTTGTAAATACACAGTCATTCTATGATTGATAGGCTATACAGAATTTTCAATATAAGGTACTTTTAGTAAATTGTAAAAATAGAATTAAAAAATAATTATGTTTTCGTCAATTCTCAACCGTTAGTTATAAAATTTTATAGACGGGAAGCATAATATGCCACTCCATAATTGAGACGCTATAAGAATTTTCAATAATACTTTAGATAATTGTAGAATAGAATAATAATTTGCAACAGATATTGATGAAAGTAAAGTAAATGTATTGAAAATTATAATTATAAATGAAAATGTAAATTATATGAATTGTCAACAATTTTTTGTTTCTTTCAGAATGTATTGCACCAGAAGAAGATAGAATTTCGGAGCAAGTGGAAAGTAATCTGGTGCATATATCACAAGGTAAGTATAGTAAGCGCGCGATTTGAATGCAGTCGGGGCTTAAGGATAAGTGCGGGAGAATCTGCCCAGCCGTTGAGGTAAAGGAGAGTAAAGGAGTAAATCTTGAATATTATAAAAAATACTCCTTTATCAACATCCTCAGTATCGACAACAGTAATTCTAATTAGGTCACAGCACAATTGAATTCCTTAGCTCTGCATTCAATTCGCGTGCTGACTATTTTAAAATTCGTCATAAGTGAAGGGTATTGTGAATACGTAATTAATACATATTTTATGTAACTGAACTGTCTAATTAATAGTCTTTTTATTTCTTTTAGATGATGTCGCATCAGAATCCCATACCATTTCAGGGCAAGAGCAGAACTGTAGTACAGTGCATATACCACAAGGTAAGTAAATCATCGTTTGTCAATTTGAAGTGTGTTGTGAATATTTAATTAATATTTACGTAACTAGACTTTTAATAAAAAGGTTTTCAATATTTTTTCCAGAATGTCTTGCACCAGAAAACTACACACTTTCGGGACAAGTTCAAACTAAACCAGCACAAGGTAAACATATATATCGACTTTTCGCTTGTAAAATGTGTTATGTAATAATCATACTTTTCAAAACTTTTTGTATAGTAAAATATTATTCCATAACTAGCTGGTACCCGCGACTTCGTCTGCGTATTATTGGATATACACAGATCTCGGAACACGACAAACCAAAAGAAAATCATAGATGGGTTTGTCACTATGTGTATGGTCTTCGCGATCCCTACCACCCCGCTATATTACTGCATATACACCGACTGATCTCGGAACACGATAAACCAAAAAAAAATCATAGATGGGTTTATCATTGTGGGTATGGTATTGTAATTATATGACAGTATGAATCCAATACATTAACCGTCCCAATAAAACTTTTAAAAAAATATTAAAATCACCCTTATTGTACAGGCTTGCGAAAAGGTTTTTAAAAAAACGTGATACCCCTTTTTTACTCAACAGCATAAATATGAACTTTCATCTCCTTAATTTGAGACAATATGGGTTCTTCATAAGTTCTTTCATCCCCTATCTCATTCCATCATTCCTTTCATCGAGTTTACATACAAAAACTAAAAGAGATTGTACTTTTGATAACATGCCGCTGAACTTGATGATAGGAAGGCATGGGAGAGAGTGAGGGATAATATCCCTGAGAAGAAAAAACTATGGAAAAATAGTCTGAAAAAAAAATTTTCTTTTCCAATGTTTTTGTTATGTCTGTCTAAGAGTTGTATATGAATTTTCAACAAAATAATTAGTTGTTTCTAGTACACGCCGACCACTGCAACGGCCCGCTTGCTTCGTTTTGTTGGCTCATGCCTTATGATCATAGTTCAAACAATCTAACCAATTTTACCACAACGGAATAATTTTAGGTTTAGGCTTAGATATGAATTGATAACAGTGGTCAAGCTATAACATTAACTGGAACAAAATGTATCCTATGTGTCAATCCAGGCTATAGACTATTTTTGTGCTAAATTGCATTCAAATCCGTTCAGCCGTTTTTGCTTAATTGAGTAACAAACGTACATTTTTTTTTCATTTATTATATCTGTAGGATAGCACTGGTTAATCTATGACTGTTACTGAGATAAAAAATTTATCTATGTATTAATTCAAGTTATAGACTATCTGTATGCTAAATTTCATCCAAAACCGTTCAGTAGTTCTTACGTGATTGAGTAATAAACATACAAACTTTAACATTTATTCTATTTGTTAGATAACACTGGTTAAGCTATAACTGTTACCGGGATAAAAAGTACCCTGTGTGTTATTACAGGTCACAGACTATCTGTCTGCCAAGAGTAACAAACATCCAAACATACACACTTTCACATTTATTATATTAGTAGGATGACAGTAGGCATGGAAATTATAATGCATCACTGCTACTTTGATATGAAAACAAAAATAATTAGTCACCTGCTATATTTTTATTGCTATATTTATTGTCACAGGTATTTGTATATATGTAGCAGGCTACATATTATGATAAAGGATGTGTTCACTTGATTAAAATACAAGTCGCAGAATTCGTACTCCTACCACATATGAAATGAATTCATTTCACTGAATTATACATTGCAAAAGTCATACTCATGCCATATATCGCACGATCATATAAATTCACTTCACTATTATAAAACTGTCAAAATTCATACACCTAGCATATATCGCATAATCATAGAAAACCACCCAAAAAATTCATACGTCGGTAATATATCGCACCATCATATTGTTACGACCTGTTACAACCCGATTAAAAAGATAGAGAAAATCCTGTTCCCAAAATATCTCGAAGCAACTACAAACTTCTCAGGACTTCGAAAAATAATGTTCGCGTCGTAAACAACCGCGGCGTATGTTTGTGTAAAGCTTTATTAATTCAATATTCTGTTTGTCGAAGATTTACTGTTATTGCCATAATCTCTACTGAGGTTAAGTGACAATGTGGCCCAATTTGGTGACACCCTAAGTCTAGTGGTAAAACTAGGTTTCAAGTGTCGCTGCCGGAACATACCTATAGGTATTGACGATATATTTTCAACTTAAGGGCGATAGTCAGCTAGGCGGACTTTAGAAAATGCCTTACCACTATGCTATAGTTTCATCACGATATTTTCCTGCACCCAAAACTCGGGCTTATTGTAGAGATTTGAACTCGTGTCGATAACTCAAATACATAATACTTTGTCGGTATACAAACTACCACTGAGCCATCATTGCATTAAAATAAAGAAGATAAGGCAAATATAGTATTTTATGGTGTCACAAAATTTGCAAAAGTATAAAGGTGTTTGTTAAATTTTACACTTTTTACATTTTTTAGAAGTACATATTATGAAAAGTATTCTGAACTTCGTCTGCTCATTGCGCCTTCCATCGCACACTGAGGCAGGCTGCATCGCAACGCAAAACAGCAGCCGCAAAAATACGCCTGGCGAGCGATCCATCAGTGCGTTGCGATGCAGCCTGCCACGGCCCGCCTGTATTGTGCGATGGTTCATATAAAATATACGAAAGTGACGCAGGAGGTTTTTTGTTATGCAATGCGGTGCGGTGCGGACCGCCTTAATGTGCGCGAGCCTATAAAGTTCGCTTTTGAAAGACGGGTTTTTTTTTTCCAAAATTGATATTTTTCTATATTTCTTTTATACGATTTTGAACGATATTGTGTTGTTTACGTCAAATATTACCTATTTCACCTTTTGTGTTTTGAGAGATATTTTCATTTTTCCGCTGTGGTGGTAAAATTAGTTAGGTTCGGTTTGAACTTTGATCATATCCAGAAATAAATAATTGTACATTGAAAATTCAACAAATCTTAGATTGACATAATGTCAAAATTGAAAAGAAATAATTTAACAAAAACTGTTTGTTTCCGCACTTTTTCCTTCACAGGGGGATGTACCGTTCATCCTCCCATACCTTTCACATCCTCAAATTCAGCGGCATGTAATCGAAAATCGAACTATTATTTTTAAATAGCAATAATAAAAAGAAGCGGCGGTCGTCTTCCGATCAACACGTATTTTTATCGCTTTGTTCTACGAGTACCTCTTGACACGCAAACGTAGTCGCTGTATCTATACATGCTTTACGCATACATAGGGCCGCGCGCACAAATGTGCTGAACTGTCTATATTATGATAACCGTACTATTATAGTATTAACTGTGTAACAGTTAACAAAATCTTCCAGACTAAATTACGTGGCAGTGCGTGTGCATGTGTATGAGAGCGAGCATGCGTGCGTTCGTAAGTGAGCGCGCCCGTAAATGTGTTTTGTATAAAATCGTGTCGTGAAAATGCACTATATAAAATATTATTTTCTTCTTTCAGGAAGCGTTGTACTGAAAACCTATTCGAAGCAAGTGCAAAGTGAACCAATACATAATATACCTCAAGGTACCTTATTTAAAAAAGTTTGTCACAACTGCAGTTACTTGAATTATAATGTTTTCATGTTACGGGAATGCCATTTTTTTTTTTTTTTTAGAAAATATTGTTCCAGAGAAAGAAACCGTGCCGTACCCTGAGCCGGTGAATATTATGTCAGCAAATGTAGAACTAGGTAATTATGATTAGTTATTTTCTGATTTAATGAAATGCACAAATTTAGTGGAACATAAAAAGGCACAAAGATTAAAATACAGGGTTTTTTAAATATAGTATTTATAGTTGAAATATTATATAAAATTACACCTTTTAAATTAAAATTAGATCACATTTAGTGTATACACTCAAGGACAAATTCAGTGGATTGCAAAAAAGTAGTATTAAACAAAATGTCATGTATATTTGTGAATGTTAAGTTTGGATTGGATTTGGCTTATTATTCGTTAATTTACAATTGCAAACGTCGAATAAACAAAAGATATTTATGACAAAATTTATCCAAATAAGTAAAGTACATTAAAAACCATTTTGTACTTAACATTTTTAATGTGTAATAGATTTGTAAATTTCAGGAAAAATAATGAAAACATTCGCATAAACAGGTAATAATTTGGCATCATTCGTTCGAAAATAAAACGAAAAACCAATAAAAAAAGTACATAACTTATTTTTATGTTCTGCTAAAGTTGCGAGTGTAATGTTTTAGAGTGAAATTGAAAAAGGATTTTTAATACTTTCAGAAAGTATTGTACCAAATGAATTTTCTTGGGAAGCGAAAAGTGAACTAGTAAATATACTGCAAGGTAAATATTTGGTCTGACAACAGTATTTGATTTATTTTGTAAAAAAAAATTAAGAATAGGTACTGGAAATCTTAATGTGCCAGCACGATGTTTTTTTTTCTGGAAATATTACGTAACAAAATGGTGACCGCCTTGTTAGAACTCTTCAGGGACATGACATCTTAAAATTAAAATTCCATGTTATTGTTCCTAATCCACTTTTACACAATAACAGACAAATAATGAAAGTTTATGGATAGAAAAAGTTCATGACAGACTAAGATGCCGCCAAAATCACTATTGGGCTCTTTAGTTATCTGCTAGAGTTTACAGGCTTCCACTATATTATTAACTAGCTGTGCCCCCGCGACTTCGTCCACATAGTATATTTCGTGTATGAAAAACAGCAACTATTAATAAAAACCTCACCTCGCCTCAATCTCACCATACGGTATTTGACCCGTTTAAGCTTTGATAATACCCAACTCTGCCTATCCCTTCGGAGAATATTATATGCATAAAGTCATACAAAAATGTTAAGTTTTGAAATCCTTTACGAAAGTCGTAAGTTTGTTTAATAACTTTATTTTTATAAACCATTACTTTCCAGTGTACCTACGATTTATACTATAGAGTTTATAGTATGTCTGGTTAGTGTAATTAATATAAATCTTCGTAGCCAAAAATAACAAACAACGACATCTATTGTAGAAATGAAGATAAAATAGATTTTGTTACTAATTTAAATATTTAAAAATAATAATAAAAGCCCAGCCTTAAATTATTAATATATGTGCTTTCAGAAAATATATTTAAGTGTGACAATAAATATCCAACCAATTTTGGGATAATTTAAACCAAGCCCTTAGTGCTATCTATGAGTACCTACTTTTGGAAAAAAAGGAGTCATGGGGACTGCCAACAGAAGTGAAAACTTAAAACTATAAATTAATTAATTGTTTGATCTTAAATGAAAACTTGTAAATCAAAACTGTTTCACACAACAAATTTGTTTTATCACGTTAGTAAAATAACTCCTAAATTACTATAAAATACGCATTGCATGGTAATTATAGGTTTAAAAATAATAATAATGATGTTCTTAATCTTTAGGTTATATTGCTACAAAGTCTCCGTTTATCGTTAACACGTCACGTGACCATGTCGATGACGACTTATATGAATTTACTTCCTACATAAAGAAGTTTTCACTTCAAAAAAACCTATATTTCCATTTATTGATTTTATTGAAAATTATATAAAGATAAAATAATTTAGATTAATTTGGTATCCTTTCACTTTATTTTAGTAAATATTCTCAATACATTACAGTTACATGTTTTATGAAAATCGGTCAAGCCGTTTATGAGTTATTTCCAGATATACAGACAAACTGACAGTTATTTTTTAAATTTCATATTCGTGATCAGATTTTATAATAGACAATTATGGAACACAACATTTAAAAAAAAAATCATGTACAGACATAGCTACAGATATATCCGTATAGATGAAACTATTAGATCATTCATTTTTTTTTATATGAGAATATTATTGTAGTAGAATTGTCATTAATTTATTTGTACTATTTTATTAAAGATTAAGTGAGGTCAAACTTTTTTAATAAAATCGGATTGAGTTTTCAAACATATGTCAAAGTAAAATGTTATTTAACTCAATAGCACTAAGGAGTATTGATATCAACTTCGAAGCAAATCACTGCCAAAATAACTTTTTATACCTTTTTAACCCCGTTAGGGGATGAATTTCAACAAAATACGAAACACGTCTTTCATTAATTCGGTTAAAAAAGATTTATGCAAAATTTGAAGTAGATTGGACCAAGGAATCACGTTGTCCCATACAAATTTCGCCCCCTGCCTAACCCCTTAGGGGTAAAATTCCGGAAAATCCTTTCTTATCGGATGCCCACCTCATACAAAGAACACACCCTCCAATTTTCAGGTTTCTACGATCAGCGGTTCAGGCTGTGCGTTCATCTGTCAGTCAGTCATTCAAGACAAAGCATTTTATATGTATACATTATCTGTATCGTATAACTTAATTAATTAGTAACAATATTGCATAAGAATTTCAATGATTCCTGCTCTTGGTCAATGTCAATAGGTTCGAACACAACATGTGTATTCCTTATAACCACGGGGGCTTCACTCACGTGTAGAACAGAAGAACGCGTAATGCCTTTAAAAATCGTGTTTTTTTAAAACTTTAATAACTTTTTATTGAATGAAGATATCGTGATATTTTTTTTAATAATGACCGAGTAAGTAAGGAATAAACAAAACAAAAAAATAATTAAAATCTATCCAGTAGTTTTCCCATGATGCGCGCACAACGCAAACCTCAATCATTATATGTATTTATATGGATTATTGTGAACTGAGATTCGGCTTAATGTTTTGCCGCCGATAGCTGAATAGCCACTATTATCGTATTCAAGGCCTCCCAGTTTCGACTACTGCCTTTGCAAAATTGTCAATTACCGGGTTAAAAAGTATCCTGTTTGGGAACAAATATCTCATGAAGCACCGGGCGTGTTTCAGAACGAAACATAGACTAAGTGAAGTTGCTTCCTCACGAAGTTCACTCTAAACTGAAAGCCATAACGCGCACGACCGTTAACAGTTGTCATCCAAATAGTTATTGTACTAGTTGAAATGAAAATATTTAACGCAATAAAGTTTCCCTTTTTAACGTCCACCGAATCGGTAACGTACCGTCGCATCTGCCTCTACATATCCTATCTTTTAATTCAGTTTATAATCCACCTGTGGGCCAAATTCCATCAAAATCAGTTAAGCCATTTTGGCGTGATTGAGTAACAAACATCCAAACATACAAACTTTCACTTTTATAATAGTAATTAGTAAGACCAGTATTGTATTATGTAATTTAATTTAAGAGCTCAGCTCTTGTCAGTGAAGCAGTTACCACTGTTCCTATCTACTGTCTTTCTTTTATCCTCTTGATATTACACGACTCCCATTTTGTACTTAACTTGTTGGGAAAACCTTCGTATAGTTCTTCCTCTTCCTCGCTTTCCTTCAAAGTTTCCTCCCAAAATTGTTTGAAAGAATTTGTCGTGCTGTATCTAGTGTCCAATTATCTTTCCTGTTCTTCATATATTATTTAGCAGAAAATTTGTGATATTTTCAGATGAACAAGAACACATTGATCATGATGATGTTCCAGACAACTTATCAATGCATTGCGATGATGGTGATACCGCCTCAGTGGCAGCTCAGTACACTAACGGTAAGTTCACACACTCAAATTTGATGCATTTTATAGCGATTAATCGGATACTTTGAGCATTTAAATGTTTTTGTTTTGTCGATTCTTTATTTGAAATAATAATTATTGCAAAGATGCGGTAGGATCGTTTCATAATTTGCGAATTCACATATTTTGTACAGCTTTTTGTTCTTATGGCGCGATGAGAGTAAACATTCCAAGATCTCTAACTTTACTAACTATAACTTTATTCAATAATTAATCCGAATTTCAATATTATTTGTTATTGGAATTCGTCCCATATGAATTTTTTTTTTCTTTGTTAACCAATTATGTTTTTATACAAGGTATAGGCCGTCACGAGGAGTTCCATTGCGACATTTGCAAAGGAGATATCGTTGGGTGAGTGTTGTTTTATTGCTAATTAAACTTAATTGTTAAATAATGATTATTATTTTAATATAGATTCTTTGAAGTCCATTGGTGGGGCAATAACTATAGTTATAATGAGTAAAAGAAATGTTGCGAGGCTTTAAGTTTTATATCATAATGGCAAAATAAAAACAATTTTTACAATCTTTTCTGGAATTTTAATGCAAACATATTGAAAAGTAACAATAAAAAAACAGAGGCCTGAGACTAAGGATAAGGACTGTCGATAGAAGTGAAAACTCAATTTTGAATTTTTAAATCAATTATAGTCTGAATTTATCGCAGAGCATGTCGGTGACGCGAAATCACAAGATTTTACTCGTCCAAAAAAACAAACACGCATATGATACGGTCGAGTATATACAATGTATTAGTGTATATTATATATGCGTAGGTATATATGTTTACAGGCCGATATAATACGCGTCGCTAGTCTGACGCAAGCTCAATACGTCACGAGAATGTCGAGGTCATCGGTGACAACAACCTATAAGTTTTTCCCCTGCCAAAAAATGGCAAGGCAAGGCAAAAAAGGCGCAGGGTTCCGAGAAACGCAGGACCCTTAGCATTTGCTTGCTAGTTCTGCTATATTAATCCTCGAAAGGCAAAGCCCCTTGTAGCAAACGTTGCTCACGCTTTACAACACTTCTTGTTTTTATAGTAGCTCGGAAAAATGATTGCAGAGTAGAGAGACAATTTTCATCGGCATTTATTGCAGTTGCCTGCTGAAGTGCCACTTCACGCCTCGTTTGAAGGACCCGATGTCATAGGGAGAAATGGAACACGTTGGCCGGCAGGTGATTCCACATCTCCACAGTACGGCAAACGTAAGAATTTGCTAACTTAAGAAACGTGAAACCGTGGCCAATGTTTTTCCTCCTGCTTACGACATTGGGTCATTCAAGTGCCGCTGAGAGAACGGCAGTTTACAGGCGGTCGCGCCGCTGTCATTCTTGTGTTTTATTGTACTGTGCTTCAGGGACAATATCCTCTGTTGCGGACAGTGAGCCTCCAAAATAGAATCATGTTCCTAGTAATAAGTTAGGTTTAAATACATGTAAGATTTATTAAATATATAGGAATAAGGCATAATTGTGTAGAAATAAGTAGGTTATTTAATGAAAGTGTTAGTTGTAAGGATTAGGAATTAGATTTTACTAGTTGTAAGAACTAATGAGCGAACATCTGCCATATGACTCATCGCATTGCCGCCCTTTACCCGCAAGTAGCCTCGCTCTGGCGAGAGAGCGCGCGCGCCACGGCGTACGCTCATTGGCTGACCGATGTCCGCATAGTCGCTGGCGAGCCAGCGGTTGCGAGGCACAGGACGAGGACAAAATAACGCGAAAAGGCGGCAATAGTCAGTACAGTCCAGTTCAAGTTCGAGTTTCAAGTATTATAAAAACGGCAGTGCATCTTCATATACAAGCTACTATTGTAAAGAACAAAATAGATATTAATTATTATAAATACAGTGTAAACTCTTTATAACGTTATCCTTTATAACGATAAACTCCCTATAACGTTGAAGTGAGCCCAACTTGGTTGGTTTGCGTTAAAACCCACATATTGAAACTCCACTCCATATATATAACGACAAAAAATGCTCAGTCCCTTGAGTTTCGTTATAAAGAGTTTACACTGTATTGTGTTTCAATTCAAGTTACTATAAAGAAACTCGGTGTGTGCTTGAAAGCACACGACAGAAGTGAAAACTTATCAAGGCGAGGTTAATAACACGAAATATAATTAGTTGACTCGAGCCGACTTTACCCGAACGAGCGTGACGACTCAGTCTCATTCAATACCCACATAATAAAGTGCTCAGTGGAGTTTTTGGTGGGATCTTGAAGTGACATGTTGTGGTTTTTATTTTTAATTCGTTTTATTAGGTTTTTCACTCTATATTATGTACTATTGGTGGCGTTTTGCGTGATAGTTTGGTTTTTGTGTATAAGTGAAGTGGATTATAAATATAAACTAAAAGCATGCGTTCTAGGATCCCACAAAAACTCCCTACAAAGTTCTAACAAGGGAACCACCCATCTTGTTAGGAAACTGAAATCGTCATAAGAGAGACTATATTCACTTGACAATGGCGGTAATGGTTTTCATTAAAGAGGACTAGTTGCCATGTTAGGAAGAAAAAGAAGAAAGTGGTTCTGTATAGGAAGGGATACGTTCCAACAACTCTTCAGAACACTCGCCATGATACAGACGTTAAAACAGAACCGGTTCTATTTCTTAATTAGGTATGTATCATGTACTTGCGGACAGCCCGTCGCTGCAACTTTTACAGTACGATAAGGATGTCTTGGGCGGAACCATCCCAGAGATGTGAACAAAGTTTGAGGGAGTGTTGTGATAAGAGTTTTTTATACTAAAAAGGTGGCAAACAGTCATGCGGCCCGCTTGTTGATAAGCGGCTACCATAGACTATGGAGGCTTGTAAGACCATTGGTAACACTAGCACGTTGCCGTTCTTGAACCGCACGAACAAAGCGCAAGGTCATTTAGCTGCGATCTTCTGCAGGGGGAGGAATTCCACTACCTAGTCAGGCTGCTTCAAGTAAAGAGAAATTTCAAGAAAATTTCTCTGTCCCCCCCTACCTTTCCTAAGAGTGTATTTACTCTATACATTGTTTGGTTTGTCAGGTTCCGGTACACGTGCGTACAGTGTAGCAGCTTGGACCTGTGCATCGCGTGCGAGTCGAGCGGCGAACACGCACATCACTATATGCTGCGTATCCCTGGGCCCAGACCTTTTGTGAGTATGATTTCATAGGATCATTGCTGCCGCACCGCGCGCCGCCGCGTCGTACCACGAGCGATCTTATGATGTCACGTGCCATAGAGTCATTTGAGATGGGAGCAAATTGTGTGAGTTGTGCATTGTAGAAAGGAGGGCCAACCCAAACTGCCATACGATACGGTAAAGGCATTTCGCGAGACTTCCAAGGTGATGCTCCACTGCATAGTGTTTTATGGAAGCTGTTGGAATCAAATCGTTATATTTTTAGGGCGCTTATAAGAAGTCTTAAGCATTCGATTGGTGAAAAATGCTACCTATCCAAAAACAGAGCTGCTTATGGCTTTTACAGCTTCACCGGACTTAGCCTAAAATCTGCATCGTCGATGGTTTTATGTATCATCTGTGTTGATTTGATGATTTTATTTACATTTTATAAGTTTTGATTTTTTAAATGATCCGGATAGAAAACCTTGATTTAAAAATATGTATATATCCCAGGAACTATGATAAGGACTATGATATTTACTATCGTATTTGAATTGATAAAGGGTTGTCACAAATTTAACTCGTTTAAAATACTGTGCACTGTTATTACACTATGCTACTATTTTTGATGCGTGTAATATCTTGCTATTATTCGGCATAAATAAATTGTGAGTTTGTATTCAGAGCGAGATCCAGACGATCCTGGCGATGATACGAAGGAACCTGATGAGAGAGCTGGACCCTATAAAAGCGCCTGAATTCGACAACGAAGATGCTATAAGGTCAGTTGTGTAGGTTGTAGGACGCAATAGTTATTGTGTTCCACTATATTGCGACCACCATACATTCATCAAATATAATAACAAACACACGCCATAGTGGCACGCTTAGGATTATCGCGTTCCGGGATCAGTCAGTGTCTCCGGTAATAAAGCGAGGTGGTGGCGATCACCCGACTGGGTATAACAATGACTCTCTTTTGGTTTATCGCGTTTTGGGATCAACCAGTGTATAAACAGCTGCCTAGAGGCTTGCAGGACGGTGTAACAGCAACGACCAACGATGCATTACCGAACTCTCGGTGGTCATCGTTATTTTTGGATTGTATTTTGCTTACCAAGAGGTAAAGTGGCTCCAATAAAAAAAAATGCTAAAACAAATAATTATGTATAGTATTTTGTAAAACAAATAGCTGTGCCCAACGGTTTCACCCGTGTTAATTTTATCCGACAAACACCGCACCCATGTAGTCTAATTGTTCTTCCCGCAGGTACAATTGTTTTAATTATCCTATGTGTCCAAATAGCATACTCTAAAGAGCAAAATTTTACTTCATAAAATTGTCTACATGATGAAGTAACTTTCGTTCGTGAGGATTAATATACCATGTCTAAAAATAATGCTTATAAATCACTTTTTAATTTTTAATAAATTTTTGTCACAAAATACCTTATTGTGGCTTGTATAAGAGATAGACATGCTATAGCTGACTTTATTTTTGATATACTAAGGATCAATATTATTGTAGAACATTGCATTCCCGTATCATTAACGATTACGCCAATGAACGCTGTTAAAGCAGTTCTGAAGGCCTCGACTTTCGACTTACGTAACAAAAATCAATATATAAGGCTATCTAAAAGTTGTAGCCTATTCTTAAATGGCCTATACTATTTCTCGAGAGTCTGGCTATTAAAAACAAAAATAGTTCCAGAGATTAACGTGTTTAAACAAACAATAATCTTTTGTGTGTACTTATTTACGCACGTAAGAAGTCATACTTCCTTTGCGTAGCAAAATAAAATTAACTCCAAAAAATTTATCCCGCATGCCAACAACGTGAATTTTATAATTCATGGCTAACTTCATCATGTCACATTTCCGTCACTCGATTATTGTTCAACACTCAATTATAACCTCTACCAAATGCGCCAAAATTAAAAAATAAATAATAATTGCAGTGTAAAGTCCGATATCAAGTCCGAGAATGAGGATGCAGTTGAAGAGGTTGAAGAAATGAACCCTTTGTATGAAAATATGGCATACGATGATTTAAACGAAGAGTCTAGACTTTTCTCTCCCGGATCTGAAGACTCGGTACGTGATGACACATGTATATTGATTTTTGTATGTGTGCTTTTTAATTATTAATATATGGGCGACTGAGCTGCGCTCGGTGTTTTAAGAAATAGGAAAAACACATATCTAGATAAACTTGGAATATATAAAATTCTAAATACGAAATTTTTGTTGCGATTGTTTCTTCTGTTTGCTTGTACTACAACCATTCATATCGACAATTTGGATTACAAAGGATATTTTGACGAATATGGCGTCATAATAGTATCGTACTCAGTTTTTTACACTCGTCGTTTTTGGATGCCGGACGTCCCAAAAATGTATATAAATTTGGCATATATGCCATGCCCGGAAGTAGAGTTATTATGAAAATTGTTCTTGGTGCATAGTTATCTGAAAGAACAGTACTTGTAGAGCCTGTCTGGATCGGGATCATCATGCATAATGTGGTCAAAGGGGGTGTCGTATTTCGGGTTCGACGGGTGTATTTCCGATTTCTGTTTACGAATGTCGTCATTAGCGTGATCATGATCTCACGTTTTTGAATTTTATTATGCTTACCATCGGGTATAGTTCCGCCATTATGCCGCGCGACAATAATAAAAAAAAACTTTTGTTGGCGTATTGGAAGCAGTTGTCGTCGTTAGCGAGTTAGCCTAGAGAATGGCTAGTGTATTTTTTTTTTCTTCCAAATAATTATTGTTGTTGACCAGAACGACCTATAGTTGGATTTTACTAATATTCGATTTATCAAACTAAACATATTTAATAATATATGTATGTATATGTATTTAGTTTATCTGATGATGATTAAGTACCTAAAAATAAAAAAGGGTTCCACGGTTATGTGCAAAACATGACCCGTGTATACAACCGTCTCGCTTCTACGGCAATGTGCAAACATGACCGGTGTACACAACCGTCTCGCATCTAAGCCAATGTGCGACTCGTGTCCGGTGATACAACCATTTCGCTTCCACGGCAATGTGAAAACAAGACCGGTGTATACGACGGTCTCGCTTCCACGGCAATGTGCAAACATGACTTGTGTATGCAACCGTCTCGCAAAGAAATTTTAATACATAAATACGTATGTTCGAAAAACATAACCCTCCTTTTTCGCAGTCGGGTAAAAAGTCTGTGAGACGTGATAAATCAAGCTCTATTTTTATAATTAGCCTTAGTAATGGCGTTCATATTTATAATTATCTTATTTAAACTAAATACATACATATTACAGAAGAACAAAGATTGTGAAGAAATACTTCAAAACAACCCAACTATTCAGCAGCAAGTTGGGGTTCAGAAAGTAAACCAAAGCTCATTCATAATAACGTCAGATGAGAACAAATCGACCACGCCTCCTAGTACGGCCAAACGGAAAATTATTCTCACCTTAGCAGAATTCCTTAAACTAAAGGAATCTAATAAGATACGTGAGTAAATCAACATAATAATTTAAGGGTAAAGCAACTATTGCTCATGTAGTGATAACTTTTTATACAAATAAGGTGGCAAACAAGTGTAAAGCACGCCTGATGGTCAATGGCCACCGTAGCCTTAGGGCGCTTGTGATAGCATACGTATCACTAGTACATTGCTGATCTTGAACCCCCACCCTAAAGAGCTCTGAAAACCCTACTCGCAGGAGGTATTCCACCAGTCTGACCGCCCCAAGTAGAGAGAAATCTCCAAAGACATTTCTCTGTGCCCTACCTTTATTTTTTCAAATAAATTATATAATACTAGCGACTCGCCCCAGCTTCGCACGTGTAGAAATTACAAAGTGGTGTATTTTGTTTAATAAAGCCTGGTTTAGAGTTTATCGCTTTAATATTGATAGTTCATATCTACATAATTGCCTCATTAGCCTATTGGTGCCAAGCACGACTGCTATGCTTGAGGTTCTAGGTTCGATTCCCAGGTCGAGTAAAGTTGTATTGGGTTGTTCTATGAAATTCTCAGTAGCAGCTCGGAGTTTGGCTTTGTGCCCGATTAATGGCAATAGGCCATAGATTACATGTAACCTAAAATGTACCTGGCGAACTGTGGGTGTACATCTATGCCTAACCCTTCGGGATACATGCACTATGGTATATAATGTAACTTCATAGTTACGAAAAGTGTGCTTAGCTCGCGACGCGCAATTTATCATAGGTGCGGAGTGCTGGCCAACCGACTGCGACCGTTTAGCTGAGAGGGATTTCTTTGGCCGCGCCTAATTTTGAATTCGTAATATCGTCTACGGTATTCATTTAAATGGAAAACTGTAAAGGTCAATTTTAATATATATATTAAATGCCCAAGTCAACTAATAAAATAAATTTATCTAGATAAAGATTAATACTGAATTGGAGAAAGCAGCCAAATAACGTAATATTTTTAATGATTATATTGAAGACAAAAATGGTTACTGTGAGTAGTAAACCTTAGGAGATAGACATAAGCCATTGCGGACTTTTCTCTGGGCTTTTGAAAAAACTACAATTTTTTAATACATTAATTTATCTATCTATACGTTTAAGCTAGCGTAAGCCATGCAAGCGTTCGAAAATTGACGAAATTTTTTCTCTTAATACGTTCTAAAAAAAAGTATTTTAATGTTTACTCGATATAACCTTTTTTATGTTAATAAAATTTGTTCTAAAATAATTCATTATTTGTGAAGGTGTTTTTATATACTTGGTATTAATCCTTATCGAAATAAATACGTTATTCAACACAAGTATTTAATTTTAAACATAATTACCCTTTACAGTAGTTAATTTATATGAATATCTTAGGATATATCACAGTTTTAAAATAACTCGGCAGCAAAATAATGGTCAAGTATCGCGAGCGCATTTTTATTATGCGGAATGATGTAGGAGGCGGTCCATACCTATAATACAAGTCCTACGACCCACTCTCTCTAACCCTTCCTCTCTCTCTCTCTCTTATATGACGCAGACGAAGTTGCGCGGGGGTCAGCTAGTAATAAATAATTTTATATAAAACTAATATATAGGGATTATCACTGATCATGTTCCCTACATCTTCGTTACTGTCAATTATAATTACTCAGTGAATGTATTTTATTTTAGCTAAGATGTGTTTGATGCCCAGTACGAAAAAGAAAGAAATTAATGTAGTTCCAACGACTTCGGCTCCTGAACTTAATGCCTTCAATCCTACAGTAAAGTTATTAAAACAGCCTCCGCGTGACGTATCAGAACAAGAACAAATAGGTAACTTGTTTTGTTGTACATTCTTACTTATAATTAATTATACATTGTTCGTCAATATACAGGATGGGTCAGAAAGGCATACGATTTTAAAAACACTCTTTCGTTTGAACCTTATGAGCGGGCGCTGCGCGGGTGGTGGAGATAAGAAGCTCGGTTCTCGGAAATTTAGTCGCGATGGATCGCTTCACCGAAGTGCAGCGTGCATTCTGCCTTAAACATTATTATAAAAATGGCGATTCGACGTTTTTTTCGACGTGAGTTTGGATTAAATGACGTAAATCAGTGTCCGAAGGGAATTGTGACTCGATCGTGGGTCAGAAAGTTCGAAGCTAATGGTTCGACTCTCTAACAAAAGCCTGCGGGACGCCCAAGGTCAACAAGAACGGAAGACACAATTGAACAAGTTAGAGCTTCAGTTCAACGTAATCCTGGTCTATCGACTCGCAAGCGATCAGCTGAACTTATGGTGTCCAGAACAACATTGCGTCGCATTTTGTTGAAAGATTTGAATTTGCACCCGTATAAAATTCAACTTGTGCAGGAATTACTGCCAAATGACCTAATTTTACGACTAGCTTTTGTTGAAACAATGTTGGAACGCTTTCAGAGTTTCAACAATATTCTGTTCTCCGACGAAGCCCATTTTCACTTAAATGGGCATGTCAATAAGCAGAATTGCCGTTACTGGGCTGTAGAGAACCCACGTGCAAAGCATCAAAAGCCTCTGCATTCGCCGAAAGTAACCTTTTTGGCGGCCATATCAGCACACGAAATTTTCGAACCCCATTTCTTTGAAAATCAACAAAGGCAATCTGTCACTGTAAATTCAGACCGACACATAGCTATGTTAAGGGATTTTTTCTTTCCGCAACTGCGACTATTTGAAGCCTATAATCGTGCGACGTGATTTCAACAAGATGGTGCGACATGCCATACATCTAATGCTTCGTTGGCGGCCGTAAACGAGGTGTTTGCTGGGAAACTGATATCGCGCCGAGGTGACATTGCATGGCCGCCTAGAGATCCGGATCTAACGCCATCGGACTTTTTCATGTAGGGATACCTGAAAAGTAGAGTCTACTCCAATAACCCAGCCACGATTAACCAGTTGAAGATAAATATCCGAGAAGAAATGGCAGCTATTCTTTGCGCAATGTGTCGGCGAGTTTTTACCAATTTGAGGTTCAGATTCGAGGAATATTTGCAGTGGGATGGTGCACACCTGAATGATGTAATATTT
Organism: Saturnia japonica; assembly: GCA_033032175.1. Classification (NCBI taxonomy): domain Eukaryota; kingdom Metazoa; phylum Arthropoda; class Insecta; order Lepidoptera; family Saturniidae; genus Saturnia; species Saturnia japonica. The sequence continues at coordinate 4,053,517 of CM065332.1, forward strand.
AAGAAATAAAGATGTGTATGTGTATTGTATTTAGTTTTTTTTCTATTATTTTTTAAAATTCGCAAATCTTTCTGGCCCACCTGTATATTAAAAAAAATCATGAAGTGTTCTTAGAATGTAAATTGTTAGGTCGTGCAAATTACGATAAATCCTGTCATGTATTTTGACTATCAATTATCATTATTAAAAAAAAAATATTATGGTACAATAAACTTAACATTTTGCACGAAAAATTCTAAAGACATTTAATTGAATTACAAGTAATTGAAACTATTTAGGGTTATCAGCAATTAGGATTATACTAATTCTAATTACATTAATTGAAATTATCCAATTGCCGGCTTACATTACTTTGACTAGATATGTACACGCTGATCCCGAAATGCGACACACAAAAAGCGAGTCACTATGACGGATTTTTCATCACATGCATGTTAGTCGCTACCCAGTCGGGCAAAACAGCCCTACCAGCCCGCAAACGAACGAACGTACTTCCTTTCTGGAACAAGTACTTATCAATAATTTCAAGCAATTTGTAATTTCAGTTACCAATTACATTTTGTAATTGTAAATTGTAATTGTTCTTAACAGCTAGCTTCTTTACTCTTGATAGTCGAATATATATTATAACAGGTAAGAAGATATGTTTCATGCCTGGTACGAGAATTAAAAAGGTGAGCTTAATTTCAACGGCTCTGGCTCCGAAACCGATGGCCTTCAATCCCGTAGTCAAGATAACAAAGCTGCCTCCAAATGCTGTGTCAGTACAAGAACAGATGGGTAAATTATTTTTTTATTATATCTTGTTATGACGGAAACCTAATCTATGCCTTATCTTTGTTCTTGTTTATAGATTACCCTGTTTTAATTCTTTTCTTTATAATATAAAGGTTAGGTAAACAAGCATACGGCCCACTTGATGAAAGCGCAATATCGCGTGATTACCTTGAATCACCCTACCCCAAGAAGCTCTGGAAACCCTACTCACCGCAAGAACACAACACTTGGTTATAGGGCTGCGATCTTCTTTAGGGTAGACGGATTTCTCTATTCAGACTGCCCCAAGTAGTGATAAATGTCCAGAGGAATTTCTATGTGCCCAACCTCATATAAAAAAAAATCGTGGAGTAAATGACAGTTCATGTGTTGCTAGTTAATTGGCTTTTAAAAATATTGATGTCCACCAATTTCCGAGTTCACAAGTTCAAAGTTCATTATTTAATTATAAAGTTTATTGATAAAAAAGTCTATAAATGTGCATAAAAAATTATTGGCAATTTTTTTTTTTTTTTTTTGACCGGGAGTCATGTGATTGGAGCCTCCAATCAGGAAGCATGACGTCATCGTAACTTTTATATACACAGTTGAGTATTCTTGTGACAAGTGACTGTAAAGTCATTACTGAGTATAGAAATAGTGACTATCAATTTATATAGGAATTAAAGAAATTTTTAACTGAAACTTTAGTAAACTCTTTGCATATAATATACCTTTAAACTTAGTTTTGTTTATTGATTGATGACGCCACGCGAAGTCACATGAACATAATGCCGCGTTTTTGTGGCAAATTTTTCAATTAAAAAAGGGTATAATCAATAAATTAGAATTGACGGATGTTATTCGTATTATTTTTAACATAAAAATGTTCGAAACGACTTTGCAAAAATTGTCTCCTGTAATATTAGAAGTAATAGTAAAACTGTAGAAGACATTTTAACAATTGTTAATTTTTCTTTAGATACGAAGTTAAAAATGCTTCTCGTTATGAAAGCGAAGGAAATAGATATAGCTCCGAAAACTTTGCCTATCAAAGCTACTGATGCTTTCAATCCTGTAGTCAAGTTGTCGAAGTTGCCTCAGAATTGCTTATTAAGACAAGGACAGTCAGGCAACGTGTTTTGTTATACCTTGAAGTGGTGTCTCTGTGAAATGTACAGGAAAGCGGGTTCGAATCTTACAATGAATCTTTTCAGTGAAGGAAAACGTCCCAATGAAACTATAGCATGGTGGTGGAATATTTTCTAATGCCCGCCTGGCTAGAGCTACCACCCTCAAGTTGGAAATCTGTCACCAAGCATCTATAGGTGTCTTTCAGCAGCTGCACTTGAGAGCCAGTCCTCCCACTAGGTTTAGCGTGTTACCATTTGGACCATATCTACTAATCTTTGTCGTAACGTGAAGAGATAACAGCCTTTGGATTTAGATCGCTCGGTGGTTGCCGTTGTGTTTGGATTGTGCTGTGCTTACTACCATCATGTACGGTGACGTCACTCTGTCGAGATAATAATAATTATGAAGCCATAGCATGAAGCATGTCGCTTAAGGCATTTGGTAATGCTCGTCTGACTGGCTTCATAGCTTTCGAGTTGAAAGCCTGTTGCTAAGTACTTACTGGTGTGTTCCGACAGCTGCACTTGAGAGCCAACTCCTCTAGGCTTAGCGTGTTATCACCTTCGGTCACTTTATCACTTAATGTCAGGTGAGAAATTAAAAAAAATCGATGTTCTTGCTGGCTCTCCTCAGTGGCAGACCAGACGAGTGTTTTTTTTTTTTTTAAATTAAAATGTTGAATAGCGTATAATTGTGTTGGTTGGTATGATACGAGAATTGTGTTAGAATGAATGGTGGTCGCTGACCACCGGGTGTAATAGCCGTCATAGTAACTCTTTTGGTTTGTCGTGTCCAGGGATCAATCGGTGTATGTCCAGTATTCAAGGGGGGTGATAGGGTATATCCATCATATTGACTATCTTTTGGGTTGTCGTGTTTGATTTGCAAGCCGGCACGGCAACGAGTACTGGTGAAGACTGCCGATACCTTGGTGCTCGTAGTTGTATTTGGATTGTACTATGCGTCCAGTCCAGTACTAGGGGTCCAGAGACGTTACTTTGCATACCATCACGCCTGTATCCCCGAAGAGTTAGGCAGAGGTGTACTAATGTACACCCACAGTTCGCCGTTTATGTTTTTAGGTCCCATATAATAGGGGGCGAGCCTATTGCCATTAATTGGGCACAATGACAAACTTCGAGCTGCTACTGAGAATTTCATAGAAAAACCCAATGAAACTTTGCTCGATCTGGGAATCGAATCTAGAACCTCGATCATAGCAGTCGCGCTTACGATCACTAGGCTGAGGCAGTAACATTGCAGTACTATTTAAAAAAAATAGATAGAAGTTAAACTTTTTTAAAAGGGAGAATCTTCCCTCTTTCTCCTCACTACGTTATATCTTTCTTCTCTTTCATGTAACGAAATGTTCCTAAACGTGACGCGTTCTTGAAATTTCACTCTCAATTTACGTTCAATTATCGAATCGCTGGTTCAGAAGTTTCACTTCGAAAATAGCAATTTTTAGTAATGGAATTTAAATCTTTGTTCATTTATTTCAGGTTCCACTCAAGTTCGTCCATTGAACAGTCTACAAAATATTATGAACACATACGGAAATAGGTGACATTAACAAATTATCTATACTGTTGGTATTTTTATTTTACATAATGTAAACGAGTGTTTAAAATTATTAAGACTAGAATAGTCTACGGTGATACAACTGTGATGATTAGGGATCTATTAAAAGAAATTCTCTCTTGTTTGATAGTACGCTGTATGTTCGCATCGTCGAACTGCACTTAATATACCTTGAAACTCACCTTAAACCCTAAGTAACTTTAAACAGCGGAACAGACTACCTGAAAACGTGATGGTTCCAATCAAAATGGGATATATGATCACGTTATCTATACTTATTATAAAGAGGAAAGATTTGATTGTTTGTTTGCTTTAAATAGGTTCCGAAACTACTGAACCGATTTGAAAAATTCTTTCACTGTTGGGAAGCTACACTATCCCAGAGTGACCATAGGCTATATTAAATTTTTTTTTAAATAGGGATCCTTACTAAAACTCCAATAATGTAACCCAAAGTGTTAAAAAAAATTACCTAAAATATTCTTAACATCGCGTGCGCTGCAAACACTATTGACAATAGAATAAAATAATGTACTATGAATTTGCAGAACACATAATTATTTACAAAGAGTGTCGCGACATTATATCTCTAACTATTATAGTTATGCCACAATAAGTGTTCTTTTATTTTTTAAAGCAGGAAGATAGAGGAAGTGTCAGAAAATCGTTATTTTTATGTCACATAGGTGTAAAGCATTATAGTATGCTCCATAGTATATGTCTACCTAATAAACCTAGATCGAAATCAATTACGGGTTTGGCGAATATATTAAAAGAAAAATATGATTCACCAGGTCTTGAATCGACAAACAGATATTTATTTTACCAGAGAATGCAGGCGGAAAATTAAAATGGCACAGAGTATATAGCTGCGCTTTAAGAAATTGCATCAAAATGTAGCTTTGGCAATCATGCTGAAAATGCATGTTGAGATCAATTAATAGTTCGAATATGTAATGAAAACATCACAAAAAAACTATTGTCAGTATCAGATTTAACTTATGAAAGAGCGAAAATCATTTTCTTACAGGAACAGTCGGTCATTATAACTGTGTCGTTAGACTTGAGCCGCTGCGTCGGTATCTGTCCGAGTCAGTACCACGCGCAAGTGAAGTCATCCCGGATTATTAAAAGTAGGGGTAATTTAAAAAATAAAATAATTTTGCATACCCCCAACAAATTTATGAGCCCGAACAAAATCATTGTTGTCGATTCTTGTAATTAAATTTTGAGTACCTTTTTTGTAATTAAAAAAATATTTTTGTCAGTTTTTGTAGGCTAGCTATTATGGAATGACCTATATTTTTCGTGTATAAAAATTTTAACAGTAAATTTTACAAAGTTTTCAAATTTTTGATATTTTTGTGCTGAGTGCAGCATTTTTTAAAAATTAAGCGGTCTTCTGGAAATCACCAATTTAAAACATTTTCTATATATTCTCTTACAATATCGTGTCAAAGACGAAATATTTATTTGACTTTTGACTATTTCTTTGAAGTTCTGGTATTTCTGAAATATACTTATACAATGTACATTATAATAAAATAAGAAATTGTTATTAATATTATTACTTTTATTCATTAACTCTTAATAAAAAATTATACTAAACTAGCAGTGCCCATGGCTTCGCTCACGTGGACTACAGAATACCCGCGCGAAGCTAGCTCCCCCGCTTCCGGCAATTTTAAAGACAAAAATGCTTATTGTGGGTGTTCCTTAGAAGATAGACGTATACTCTTCGTGAGTTTTTTGTAGGTCTTTTTAATGCCTACAATTATGTAGTAGGTACATTAATTTGTTATACCTCTTATGGTTTACTCAGCGTAAGCCATTTAAGCGCACGAATTGATTCATCGTGACCAGTTTTTTAATCTATTTGTGCCGAACCAGGATTCATTATCTAATATAAAAGTTTGTTTTTGTTTTTGTTTTTTTTTTTTATAGGTATCGTATATACTTTCATATGCATTTAGTAAAAAGCTGTTATTTTGTTATTACAAACAGTCACGTCAATTTTATTAATTGTATATATTACCAGACGTCGTACTTAAATATTACTATGTCAGTCCCACAGTTAAGACGAATCTAACTACACCTCGTATGCTATAATCAATCAAGCCGTTTAGGCTAAAAAGTGTGCCAAAGAAATATACATACACTAGCTGTGCCCCGCGGTTTCACCCGCATATAATTTAGAAAAATCCTACTGATTGATGATTTATAATACTTCAATAAAGACAATATTTTTATCGGGCGGCCAGATTGTCACATCGCGGCATCGTACAACCCGTTCGCGCCACTACTACTATAGACATAGACCCGAGCCGAGTGTTGAATTATTTTAATTTTGTATTACTGTCAAACTATGCGTCCAAATAACATGCTGTAAAAGACAAAGTTTACCTTCATTAAATTTTCTTTATGATAAAGTAACTTAAAAATAATGCTCATAAATTAATTTTTAATCTTCAACAAAAACAAATGCAAATTACCTTAATGTGGCTTATCTATAGAAAATAGATGTATACTATCGCCGACTTTTTTTATATATACTAATGGTCAATATTTTTGTAGAACGTATCATTAAACATTAAGCCAGCGTTAAAGCAGTTCACGAGGGCTTCGATTTCTGACATATGTAACAAAAATCAATATTTAAGGCTAGCTAGAAATTGTAGTCTAATTATATATAACCAATACTATTCCTCGTGAGTCTGGTTAACACATAAAAAAAGAATTTTTTGAATCCGACTGGTAGTTCCAGAGATTAGCCTGTTTAAACAAACAAAAAACTTTTCCGCTTTATTATCCATATTAGTATAGATTTTACATGTTTTTTTTTTAATATGGAATGATTCGTATAATATATAACCAAAATGTTCTAGTCCTTACCATTTCAAATTTCGAACTCTACGTCCTATGAGACCGTGTCCTAAAAGTGCATAACCTCTTTAAGAAATCTTTAATCCTTCAAATGAGGTACTGATATAGTACGGTAACTTTCGAGACATTCCAATTTTAAAGAGTATTTGCTTATGTTTTTAAATAAAATTGGATTGAGTTTTCAAAGTTGTGTCAAAATAAAATGTAATTTAAATTAAAAGCACTAAGCAGTATTGATATCAACTTCGTAGCAAATCACCGATAAAATAACTTTCAACCCCTTTTAACCCGTCAGGGGTGAATTTCAATAAAATACGAAACACGTCTTCCATCAATTCTGTTAAAAAAAGGTTTATGCAAAATTTGAAGTAGATTGGACCAGGGAATCACGTTGTCCCATACAAATATTGCCGCCCCTTTTTCACCCCCTTAGGGATAGAATTTCGGAAAATCCTTTTTAGAATTTGCTATTTACCTGAGACAGAATTATTAAGTTGCTCACACTGCGCTCATATAGGTTTTGATATTTCCAAACACGAATCCAAGTTATATGTATGATCATGAAGATAAACGGGCACACATGAAGCAAAACTATGTGTAATTACGTCCTCAAAGGAAGTGCATTTTGTTTTACTTATTTAAGATGTTGATGTATAGTAAATATGTTATCAGTGAGCTATTAACGCAAATTAAATCATCGTCTTCAGCCTAAAATCAGGTTACTTTTAATAGTAATTTTTAGAGAAAGCCATACTAAGCAAAACCTATTTGAAACAAACGTCATAATTTTTATCACGCCTCCATACAAACGTACGATTGTTTGTATATTAGTAATTACTAATAGTAATACAGTGTTTTTGTAATTCGTTATAAATTTAAACAAAGTTTTGTCATTAAAATAAAAAAACTAAGGCATTTTAAACATTAAGGCATTCATAAAAAAGTCAATGTCTGTGACTGATTCCAGACTTTCAGACGACAAAGTCTAATGTATGACTGGACATTAACTTCGTAGGCGTTTTTATAATTATATTTGTATGAAGATTACATAATATGGCGTATGCAATGAGTGTCGCTGCATGCGGCATTGCAGCTTGGTTTTGTTGAATAGGTTCTCAATTACCCCACCATCCCTTAAATAATTTTATTATGATACTGTGTCTCACTGGTGTGATGTTACTGGATGGTTTCTACTTTATGTTAGTCACATGCGATTATAAGCATAAATAGTAATTTTTGTCTTATAAAAAACTGGAAGTTACCAATTTCTCGACTTAGCCAACTTGACTTTCAAAGTATTTGTGTTATTTTGTATTGTATAATATGCTCGCTAAGGTTCTTTAATCTCAGATTGTGTTAATATTGATTACAAAAATGGTTGACAATAAATATTTCTTATTATAGATATATTTGTTTCATTATTCAATTTAATCCGTTTATACCACGCATAAAAATGACAGACTGCGAAATCAAAGTTTCTCTACGAGTTCGGTCTCGACGTAAGGAAGATTTTAATGTGATCGATCACCGGCCATTATAGTCATAATTGTCCCCGTCTAAGCTCTTCAATATCACTGCAGTAATCAGATTCGGCATCACTATCAATCTCCGAGGAGATATTATAATGAACCTTTCTATTGTAGCATCCAATAATCAGTTACGATCTGACTAAGAACAGAATAAAATCATCATCTCTGGAATAGCGTAGAATGTAGGTACTCGAAACATCGCGTATGTTGTAATAGGTTCGAGGAAGCATTATTTTTATACACACGTACCTATAAAGTCCTAACGCTTCGATTGCGTAAACAAACGATGACTCATGTTGTTTACGAGTTCAGGTAGCTTCTAGATTTCTGATCGTCTTAATTAACTATATAAGCGAGCCGTATTTCGACCCGAACATCAACACCCGCGTTCGATAGCGTCCACAAGGCGGAGTGCCTTGCCGCCTATTTGGAGAGCCAGTGCTCCCCGAACAGTGTCAACGCAAATACCGACCGAGTCGAAGGTATCGAAGCCTGCGTGGGGGCGCTGAATAAACTCCCCGCGACAGAGTTCCTGTCCCAAGTCACTTCTGAGGAGGTCTGTGCCGTACTCAAAAGCCTTAAGCTTAAAAAGTCACCAGGTCCCGACGGGATCAGTAACGAAGTACTCAAACTTCTTCCTGATCACCTCATAGCTCTATTGGTCTGCATTTTCAACGTAGCCATAGCCAACTGCCATTATCCAGCCGTCTGGAAAACTGCCATTGTCGTAGGTATTCACAAGCCCGGCAAGAGCGCGTTGCTTCCCGACAGCTACCGCCCTATCTGTCTTCTCAATACCTTAGGCAAAATTTACGAGCGGCTCCTTCTGAACCGTCTCAAGTCCGTAATAGAGGAAACAACCTCTACCCGCCTGAGCAGTTCGGTTTTCGTGCTAGACATTCTTGCACTCATCAAGTGCACCGCCTCACGAAGCACATTACGTTTAACTTTTCCCCGTCGTACACTTGCAGTCTTTTTTGACGTAGCCAAGGCCTTTGATAAGGTCTGGCACGAAGGATTAGTCTACAAGTTGTACTGTCGCGAAATCCCCGATAGATTAGTTAAAATCATTCGCGATTTTATCACAGACCGCACCTTCAGCTACAGAGTGGAAGGTGAACTATCCACACCCCACCCCATACGTTCAGGCGTCCCCCAAGGTTCCATCCTGGCTCCTAGCCTTTTCAATCTGTACGTCGGTGACCTACCTAAACTTCCCGAGAAAGTCGAGGTAGAGCTATACGCTGACGATACAGTCATATATTCCTCTAAAACGCACATATGTCAAGATTTAACTGGAAACGGTTACAAACCATCCAGAATAGGTTTCTTTACCGCCTTACCGGAGCCCCTCGGTATGTTCGTACGGAAGATCTCCATAGAGATTTGGATCTTCCTTCGATACATGCCTACGCCAGGCACCTTTCTCGTTCTTACTTCGACACCGCGTCGAATCACGCGAATCCGCTAATCAAAGCGGCAGCTTCTTACGTACCGGTCCTCAATGCTTGCCGGCGTAATCGCCGGCCGCGTAACATCTTTACCGACCCGAACGACAAAGTCGAAAAAGCAAACGCGTATTATTCCACCTTCTCTCTAAACAGAGCGTGCCAACGCCTAGACCCGCGTAACCACCGTTCTCTCCGCAGAGGACGGGCGGTCAACTTCGCTCCCGCGCACCCGCCACGTCCATCCTCTCTAGCGGCAACCCAAGCCTAAGTCCGTTCCTCGGTGTGAAGCCCTTGGGTCAGGCAGACGCCCGCGCGTTACAAGTGACACTATACGTGCAACACTTAGCTACCCACATACAACATTACACACGTATGAACATACAGACGTGCACACCACACAGGTACATGGGTTCTGTAAGGGTCTTTTTTTAATTTTTTCGCGCTAGTTGGTCATGCGCTAGTTAGTGTAGAAAAAACTTTCCGATCACTAAACGACCCGAACATAGTTCTCTTTTTAAAAGCGAAGTGAAAACAAGCGATTTACTAGAAGAAATCTCCAAGACGACCATAGAGGGCGAAACTGTGTTTGTTTTTATTGATTTTTGAGTACGAATAAATTATTTACGCCAAAGATAACAACATCTTATTACCCACGTAACAAATCATCATTTTTAAAATACATACTTGATTACATTTCAGTTGGACCTTTTATTCTTCAGGTGTAATGCTTGCAAAAGTGCTTCTGTCAATTCACTAATATCTTTTGCATCTTAGGCTACATTTTTTTCAGTAACACCCTACTCATGAGCCTCGAAATTGTCTGTTAAAATTTTACTACTTGTTTATAGTATGCATGTAATAATAAATGATAATATGACATGTGTTAATTATAATCATGGAGCTAATGAGCTAATGAACAATATAGAAGGTCGCTAATCCACGAGCGGAGAGGTTCAAGAATATGACAGAAATTACCTTGAAACTGGATAAGTATAGAAGCAGCTGCAACGCTTATTCTACGATCACTTTTTCTTGGCCAATTCCTTAGGTTTGCGTCTTCGATAGCAATGGACCAGCTGGATGTCGTGCAACGTGCGCACAACTCCCAACAAACGGGATAATATAATACACGATTCGAGCTAAATTGACTCGCGGCGGCGGTGGTGGTCAATCATAGACTGTCCTTAGGCGCGGACAGTGTGCGGTGCAGCGAAAATAATTAGGCGCTAACATAATTTATTCTCAAAATATTCTTTTTGTTTTGGCACCGCAAAAAGTACTTGCTAGTGCTAGGTGACAAGTTTTCTAATATTCAAAGTGGGGGGCCTCTGACAAGATGGTAACTCTCTTGTTTGTGACAGCTCAAAAGGCATGTTTCTATTTTATAATCTACTTCACAATAACCAATACTTATATATCATTAAAATGCCACCATAATATAGTCAAAAAACCTGTTTACGAAAAAAAAAAACAAACATGGATGCTCAAGATCCCATCAAAATTCTTTAAAAACAAACAAACAAAAGTGTTCGTAAAGGTTTAAATGAAACAAAACAATCATCAGTTCGTATGTATTTTATAATGAAATTCGATTTATATTACAATTTCATTACTTTATTCACATCATGATTAATTCAGACCGCGTCTTAACTATAATTTCTCATTTACACCGATCATATAGGTAACACTTTATTTTTATACATTATTATTTTATTTATTATCATTATTAGTTTAGAATCGACCGCACTGGAAATAATTCGTTCAAAATACAACATGAATAGATATCATGTATTAATGAATCATAAATATACAAATTCATTTCCAAATAATACGCGGTTGTCACAATTGACTTTATTTCTTAACACAATATGTGTAATACTTAAAGTCACCTGTTTACTTGCATAAGGGAGGGACTTTTCTTAAAACTTATCTTTATACTTTGACTGTCATAATTCTGATTGTATAAATATGTGAAGTAAAATTGTTTAAACTCTGGAAAAAAAATCGTAATTTTAAAACAACTTATTTGTATTTTTACAAAAGAGCGAAGTTACAGTTCGGTGTCACTGTAAAGGGAATCAGTTAAAAAAAATTACACTCTTGACCGGCTAGATCAGTAAGCAATATGATTTCCCCCTCTTATAGCATGCACGCAAATAGTGTTTCCAAAGTATTTCCAATACCTAGTCGTAAAACGAGTAGGTAATAGAAAACTTTTTTTACATTACAATAAAAAACAAACATTCCGGCTCACATCTAATGTATAGTCTATACAAAAAAAAATAAGACGTACATATGAACTAATAAAACAGTAATTTACGAGTTTTCGATCTCAAGTTTGAAATTACATCGATATTACAAAAACATAGGTTGTGTTTTTTTTTTAACCATAATCCATTTTCATCATCATCAGTGTCACTGAACAAATGTTTATATTTTAATATTTACTTAAAGGGCATATTGCTCCTTAAATTAAAACAGAAACGCAGACAACTTCCAATTAAGAAATTTTCTGTATTGCAGGTGGACAAGACACATTTTTTTTTTCATATTCTCTTAGTACTAACAGCCAAAACAGTGTTCGGCCATGTTTGAATATTATAAGAAGGATGATCGATATTGTACGATAGCTTGAAAACATCGATATTAGACTCCGTAATATCGATATGGTGATGAAAAAAAAAAACATTAATGTTTCTACATTTGCCTGTTGTATATGAAGTTTTATGTTCCGTGGTCCGTACGTGAGTAAAATATAAACTGACAAAAATGAAAAAAGGTCATCAATGCTAGAGGTAACGCCAAAAGAAAGTCGCCTACTTCTCTAGCACCAAGATATCGATGTTTTTTGATACCGAACATCCCTATCGACAATTTATTAAAACTTGTTTTTAACGGAGTATTTTCAGTGCAGTCTTACAATTAAGTTACTCGGAATACCCATTCATCCATCGATATCATAATATTATGAACCAAAAGTTATCGAATCGCTACAGTATTTGGTCGTTAAAACGATCAGTTAACGCCTAATCTTATTAGACCTAGCAGTTTAGTCTTATAAAATAATATTAATAATAATAATACAAGCGACTATATTATCACAGGCAAAGTAAATAATACTGATAATGCTGCGAGAACACAGCTTTGAGCTAAACGTTTATTCAGGTGAGAGCATGGAATGTTCTAGATTTTTTTATATCAACAATCCCTAAATAGTTCAGGTGTAAATAAAATCATATTATTTTCCCATTACCTAATCAAATCTAACAAGAAGGGAATGTTCTAGAATTTATTTTTACATCACAGATTCCTAAAAATGGTTCAGAACCAAAAAAAACATTATGTTCTCAGTAATTGGATCTAAGTAAGAGAATGGAATATAGTAGATTTTTTTAAATTCAAAGTTTCAATAAATTCGATTTATTCGATAAACGATTTCATATTGTTTCCAAATGCAGATGTACCTAATAGCAGAGATACAAACATCTAGGAATATTAGGTTCAGTTGTAAAGCGATATCCAGGAGGAAAAAATTGGGAACATTCCCCGTAAATTTATCTCTGTATAAGAATAAAATAATACAAAATAAAATATAATATAGTGATTAACCGATATCACTATAGTAGTAAAAGTTCGTGCGCGACCGTCCTAAGCGTTCCGAATGACGTTGACGGGGGCGCGGTACTTACAGACGATAACGGCCTAACGGAGGCGGTAATGTAGCGGGGAAGGGAAACGAGTGCAATTGCGTGACACAGTACACTAAAGTAAACAGTATTATGTCTTCATACAAACGGCCGAAATGAAAAGTAGGTAAACTTCAGGACACAATAGCCGCGAGTACGGAATTTATAAGTAATTACGAAATATTTCATTACATACTTCCTACAATTTAAAATTGTTTTAGATTTATTAAACTTTAAGCAAAAAAGAAAAACAATATGTTCCTACATTCCCTTCTTACTAACCCACAATCGCTTTTGAAACTAGAAATAAAACAAAGTAAAATAATTTATATGAAAACTTTCACAATTTACAGTACTTTAGTTTGGTGAAAAGACAAATCATAACAATTCATTAGAGCATTATCCTATACGTAAGTAAGTAACCCAAGAAACACAGTCAGAGAGATAACATACGGTTTATTTTAGTATAATGACGTGCCACCTCGCCCCTGCCAACGTCTGTCATATAAGACGGTCGAGCACGAATTTGTAAGACTATAACAAACAAATGTCGATGCCTTGTAAGAAACATATTCTTATCTAAAAAAAACATACCGCGAATGCGAGTTTAACTAACATAAACAACCAGACGTGGATCTAGAGTAGAGGTTTGGAACAGCCATAGATTGCAATTTCTCGAAGAAGCAACATCAAACACAATGCGAAAAATAAAAAATAGAATTTTGGTACGATAATTTAAAACTATATGTATTTACTTGGGCGTGTCCTCTATGAACCCCCTTAGATCCGTGTCTGTAAACATTTAAATATATGTATAACTTCATAGAAACTTCTATTTTTATCTTATGTAACAAAATATAAAATTACACTTAAAGATAACATTTTAAACGAATCCTAAGTACAATTAATAACTTTGGACATTTGGATTTTTTTTTTTTTGCGGCCGTAAGAATAGATTATTCACCGGACATCGTCGTAAGCCGGCAAATAACACCAATAAGGTATTAAACCATAATATTTCAGTTGAAGTTAACAAAAAGGTAAACAACCCCATAAAACAACGGCGGTTCACAGAGAAATCGGCAATCACTTGACAGTCGCCGATTCATGCCGGAGTTTCTGGCTTTTATTTTAAAGAGTTTCGTTTGGTCACAGTCCTCTGATCAGTGGGAAGCCTAGGTTTTGAATGTTCTATACATATAAATAAAATGATTGAGGTTTGTCGTTGTGCACGCATCGCGTATAAACTACTGGATACATTTCGATTTTTTTTTTTGTTTTACCTCTTAGATACTTGGTCCACATGTAAAAAAAAATCAGGATATCTCCATACGATAAAAAGTTTTTCAAGTTCTAAGGTAAAATACCGATTTTTATGAGCATCACGCGTTCTAAAGTCGTCAGAGTGAGCGATGCCGCGGGTATAGTTAATAAAATATGTTACAAAATCTTCTTGATTTTATGTGAGCAAATTTAAAAGACAACACTGAACACGCTCCTGTGGACCTCAAGGCTATAAGCCTTCGATCAAAGGCAAGCAGGTATATTTTGGTAACAAGTGGATCAACTACCAACTTACTATTATTTACCAACATTTTTTTTCCCCGTGATCGGCTTTGAAAGCTCTTCTGATCAACAATTTGACCTCACTTCTTAGATGGGACTAAATAAATTTGGCAACTTTTTGTTAAGTTCAACTGAGATAAAATTCATAAAAGATATTTTCATGCTCTTACTTAGAATCCACCCTTATTAATATATAAAAAAAAAAAACAACAAAAATACTTTGACTAAATATCAGTAACGAACGACTAGATGAATTGAATAAAATTCAGTTACACTGTAACCCAATGCTTGAAGCACGTAATAAAATTACACACGGTTTGAAACCCTTAAATAAATGTAAAAAAAAATTTGTGTGACAAATACAACAAATACTTTTCATTGCACATAATTTTTTGTGCAATTAACAATAACTTTATATAAGTTAACATATTATATGGCTGAGCCTTAAACAATATTGATTTCTAACGACAATATAATTTGGCAAATATTATTATTATCTTAAAATTGTGCAATCCACATAAATCTTTGGCAAAAATTCGTGGCTTATCCGCCGAAAACGTTACATAAACTCCCTTCTGGAATATTACAATATTATATACTTAAAAGGTATAATTTGTTAATATTTGGCACATAATATTGGCGACTGACCAAATAAATTTAATTTATTTGCTTACAATCGAAATTATTATATTCAATTGTGAATAAAGTATCAAGATTTGATAAGAAGTGCACAATTGCAATTAAATGCAACTTAAATATTGCATGTGACTTGATGAAAAATTGACTTAAAATAGCTACAGGAATATAAACTTTTCTTGTAGAATATTGAAAAAAATGACTAGAGTTATGCTATTAAAAATTAAGGAGTATTAATGTATATTTTGGCTTGGGTACCATTAAAAATAAGGAGTATTCGTGTATATTTCGGCCGAGATACCATTAAAAAATAAGGAGTATTAATGTATATTTTGGCTTGGGTACCATTGAAAATAAGGAGTATTCATATTTATTTCGGCCGAGGTACCATTAAAAATAAGGAGTATTCATGTTTATTTCGGCCGAGGTACCATTAAAAATAAGGAGTATTCATGTTTATTTCGGCCGAGGTACCATTAAAAATAAGGAGTATTAATGTATATTTTGGCTTGGGTACCATTAAAAATAAGGAGTATTAATGTATATTTTGGCTTGGGTAGCATTAAAAATAAGGAGTAGTCATTTTTATTTTGGTCTGGGTACTATTAAAAATAAGGAGTATTAATGTATATTTCGACCTGGATATCCAGTAGAGAATCATGAGTGAATAACTGGATCGCCATTTTCCCATGAAACTCACAAAATGATTATGCAAGTGATACCTTAGTTTTTAGCCTGTCCTTTGTCTTTGATTATAATATTGTTTATGGTCACTCTTACCGAAAGTTAAAATATAAATTACTTACGCTGTGTGGAAGTTCCGCGCACGTAATCCCCAATCGAAGCCTACACTATAAATACAGTAGCTACGAGAAAGCGAAGCTCGGCTTTGAATTTTAAAAAAAGGCGACCTATTATATACCTAAGTGTAAAAGCTATTTTTGAAACTATCCGCAAAATTGTAAAATACTAAATCATTTTTTAACGTCTCCTTTCTTTAATTAATTGGCCCATTTAGTTATATCTTACGTACACTAAATTGTCTTTGGCAATCGTTGAAAATGTTTTGGCACTTTTCACAACACAATCACTTCCGGGGACTTGCGAATCAGACTGTTTTTGTATTAATCCTGTTTTCCTCTATCTAAAGTTAACTTTTCGTTGGTTTTCATTTTATCAGTCTCTATGCTTCTTTTTAACCAACTTCCAAAAAGGAGGATGTCCTCATATATTTTTTAAGGATGTTCAGACATTAATTCTTTGTTTATGAACCAACTTAGATGATTTTATTTTTCGTTGCAAAGGCGATACCTCAGTGGTGGTCCAATTCTAATTTCATTGGCCTCAAAATACTTGAAGTTTTTTTTTTGTTATAAACTGTCTTGTGTTCTATCATTAGTTTACTTTAATAATTCGATGGTTTAGATTTTTCCGCCTTTATGATTCTTCTTTTAATAGTATTATATATTTTGATTTCATCAAGCACGTGGAATACTAAATGTAGATTCATCTCCATTAATCTGATCAAAGATTCAAAAACTTATAGAAACTGTAAAAAATACAGTAAGTATTTATGTCTTGTGTAAAGCACAGTCTAAGTTCGTAAACCGGTTTAAATACTAGCTCGATGCGGCGGCATTGTGAACGTTAGCGTGTCGTTCACAAAGTACTGCTCTTGTTCGTCCTCATCGGGAAGATAATACCCGTAACTACCATCGTTCGACACCTGATCCGCCCCATAACCCTTCGGCAACTCGCACGTATACTCCTCCCAATTCTTATCGATAGATTTTCTCCGTTTCGCGAACAATATCGACCCGTCAAAAGCGTATTCTTCATCGAAATGCAGCACGGCGTCATCGTAAAAATAATTCTCCTTATTATTAGTGTTACGTGCGATGTTCTTCATTAGTTTCTTTTTCGCGTAACTCGATTTCTCTGAGTCGTAATCGTCGACCAAGGGGTCGTTCGATCGATTCTCGGTTCTTAAATTCATCGAGTATAAAGATGAGCTGTGAGGGCTGGGATTGAATCTGTTGCTGATGCTATGCGTGTAGGGGTTTAGATATTGCTCGGTATTATTCATCTCGTACGTCATCATACCGCGGCGAAGTTGCTCGCGTCGTTTGGCGACCATCTCCCTAAAGTCTTCCGGGTCGATTTGGAACTCGTTGGCCTTTGCGTTCATGTATAGGTAGCCAGATGCAGAATTAAGGCGAAGACTCTGCGATCTGTTTTTCGATGACGACTTTTCGATGTACCGAGGTATGTTGCCCAATTCTCGATAGTTTTTCGATTTTATTTGTCTTATATTCGTCGGCGGTACCGGTGACAGCGGATCGCGATACAGTATTGATCTGGAATTAGTTACGTTATATACATTTTTAATAAACTTTGCCAGTACTTATTTCCTTTAAAGAATTTTACGTAGACTTTTAACGTATGCCTATAGTGACGAAAATCTCGTAAGAAAGAAATTAATTGTTAAACCGGCTCCCGTATTCCTTTTTTTACAAGAACCACAGCAGAAAACGCTAAATATTTGCTTCGAAATGGCAAAAACCGTATTTTAGTTAAATAGAGACTTTTATTGTGAACAAAAAAAGTTTAAAGATTCAAAAATACAATTCTTTTTAACTCTTTTTAAAAAATACTACATTTATTATAGCTTATTATTTAAATATAGACAGTCCTAGCTAGACAGGCTAGCTAATACTATTACTAGTTTTAATGTACATACCTGTTTGGTCCGAAGCAGTTACAAGAGCAACTGCAAACACTCGGAGCGTAGTCTTCATCAGCATATAGAGGAATAATATCACCTGAAATAAATCCGATGAAAACGATTATTCATTGTTTAACAGACTTAAAAAAAAAGGAGGAGGTTCTGCCACATAACTTCTTTGTTTATGAACCGATTAAGATGATTCTGTTTTTGTTCGAAAGGGGAATACCTCAAGGGTGGTTCCATTTAAATTTCATTGGCATTGAACTTTCGCCTTCGAAGATAAACCAAACAACTCCCAATTAATAGGGGGCGAGCCTATTGCCATTAATCGGGCACGAAACCAAACTCCGAGCTGCTACTGAGAATTTCATAGGAAAAACTCAATAACACTTTGCTCGACCTGGGATTCGAACCCAGGATCACCGATCGCTCATAGCAGTCGCGCTTACGACCACTAGGTTAACGAGGCAGTTTCGAGTGTTTTCGATCCATTTTACTTATGCAAAATAACCAAATTGTATCACACAAAAATTACGTATTAGAGAAAAAGTTTTGACAGGATTTTTAGCTAGTGTCATGAGGTTGTTTGGCTTGTTATTTGGCTCTTTATTATGTAATTTTATCGGCATTTTATTTGATGTAGTATAGTTATTCTGCACAGATGTACTAACTAAATAATAACTTGAAACATACATTTCAAGTTGCCACAAAATATAATCCCTAGACAGTTCTAACAAAGGATTAGGTGAGGATCAGCAAAACTAGTGGGGCGTCGTTGGCAGTGCTGTAACTAGCCTTTTATACGCCCGGTGCGAGCTTCTAAAACTGCTTGAAAATTGTTATAAATCGGCATTGCTTGTGGTCCTGGTCTGTTCGTGTCTGCGCCTCTCCAGAGTCTGTGCCTGGACACCGCTGGCACCGCCCTAGTTACGGCACTGTTCGTAGGTCATTCGGTAGTAACGAAGTTCCTTTCGCTATATACTATGTAATCACCAGACTTGTACTTATTTGTACGTAATTGTATTTATTTTCATCATTTTATATAAAAAAAAAAAAAAAAAAACCAAAAGAACACGAACCATTGACCACTCTTACTGTACATACAACAGTTCGTACAATTTTTTAATACAAACTTTTTATTATTTATATTATAAAAATACAAACGAATATAAAACTTAATAAGTACACAAAAAAAAAATTAGTTCCGTATCAGTGGGACTCGAACCATCGATCTCTCTTACTGTACATACAACAGTGCGTAGAAATCTGGTCATAACACAGTTGTGCCAATTCCACGATCGTCAGTTTTGAGAAGCCTATAATAATATATGTATTCGTGTTATTTTAGTGTCAGACACTTATTCCAGTTTAGATCCAATCCCGCGCGACAAGTAACTTCGACACAAAATCACTGTATAACAAATTAAGATTTCGCAAAAAAATCATAACATAACATACCATCACGCCTGTATCCCTGAAGGGTTAGGCAGAGGTGTACTAATGTAAACTCCACAGATCGCCGGGTATGTTTCTTTGGACCCTGTAATATTGCCATGGGCACAAAACCGAACTCCGAGCTGCTACTGAGAATTTCATAAAAAAAAAAACCAATAACACTTTGCTTGACTTGGGAATCAAACCCAGGACCTCAAGCATAGCAGTCGCGCTTAACTAATGAGGCAGTAAACTCGTACGTATTTATATGAAGTGCAACCTTACCAGCTGAGATATGCCTCGGGTCGTGGGTCAGGCGAGTGCCGCGCGACACTCCCCTCAGGACCTCGCCATCAGCTGTGATGACGTCACCCTCCAACCGGACAGCCACTTGCTGCGCCTGCCATAAAGAAACCACATTCCACCTCAATATAATATGTCGTAAATGTCAACGATACTTATCGACCTTAGTCCATCCTTGAATTACGTTACATATACTACGTGTTTTTATTCCCACGGAGTGAAATGACATTTCATGTGTTGTATGTTTATTGTTTTTAAAATAGTGATGTAACCACTCGGTACTAACTGCAAACCCGTAAGAATAATATACCTATCTATAAGTTTTTTTTTCTAAATCATTGAACCGTGTATATTCGTATCTCTCGTTGGTCAATCAAAGCGTTTTTTTTGCAGTTATTCCCCATAACACAATCATTATATAGTTTCTTGAATTATGTAAAGGTACCAGTAAATGATCGGGTATGTTGAATAATATAAAATATTTAAATAAATGAATAAAACCCCTCAATTCAGTAATTAAAATATTGTGATTCAAATAATTGTACCGAAAAATATGCAGTAGAACATCACTACAAAAATAAATACGACAAAATTATTTTTGAGTTTGACTTTAGTGATTGTCAATTCACTCCGCGGGAATAAAAAAGGGTTCCGAACCTAAAATAAAATATTTTGAAATCTTTCAAATTCAATTGTTATAAACTTAGTACTTACCTACTGAAGTATTTATAAAAAAAAAAAAACGAATTTAACTTTTCTTTGAAAGCCCTGCCGTGGTAGGTAGTACGTGTGACATATGGAACGCTTTTCTCTATTAAATATCTCTCTTAATCTCTAAGGAGGTTACCTGTTCGGCTTGCTGTTGGTCCCGCTTCTCGTCTTCAGTGTTCATGGTGACGAACCGGAGCACTAACAAGTTGAGGCAGGCTGCGACTATAGCCAAACCGAATAATATGAAGATCAGAGCGAACATCACGTATGACGGTTTTCGATTCAAAGCGTTGTCTTTCTGTAGCGCCACCATGTCACCGAACCCTGGCGGAACAATTATAATAACTCTTACATACTATACAAATAAATAAAATTGAAGTGTCTGTTTGTAATGTTAAAATGACAGCTTTTTACCTGACTATGAATAAGGAGGGTTATGTTTTTCGAGCGTATATATTTATGTTTGATGTCTATTTCTTTAGCACGCTCTGTAGCAAATGGCTTGATAAATATTAACAAACGAGATATCGTTAGATTCGTTTTAATTGTGAGAGTGGCATAGGCTATTATAATATTTATTTACGTCTCTGAGAATAAAAAAAAAAAAAAAATACTTAAGTATTTTTGTTCTAGTCGGGTTTTTGTTTACTAATAATTTAGCTTGTAAGGTTACCTATTCTAAAAATATATATACTACAATCAGTCGAAAAAATGTTGGCAATAATTTAAAGTCCATCATTTACCTATAGTGGTGAGGGTTATGAAGCAGTAATACACGCTGTCGAAGTAACTCCATCCCTCGAAGGTTGAGAAAGCGGCCGCCCCACCAGCTATCGTTAGAGAGGAGAGAGTGGTCACGACGCATATAAGATCCACCTCCGATGCGTTCGTGTGCTTGCAGTTCATCGCGCGCTTTAATGACTTTATGATAACGCTGGTAAACATATTTAATTAAATTAATATACATTTTAATTATACCATATTAAAAAAATGTCAGCATCTCCAATGCACGGTTGGAGATTCCTCCAACCGGAGTGAATGATTGTCTTGAAATAAAAACATTAGGCAAAATTATATGTTTCATATAATTATTATTACTTCCGTAAAAGGTTAAGTATTAATAATAAAAATAATAAAATTTTGCTTACGTACCCGCGGTTTATACAATATGTATTAAAAACCCGTCGAATCCGAAAAGGCTATATATGTGTTGGGACTTCAATATGTAGTGAGTATATTTCACACAATCACAGTTTATTAATATTAGTAAAAGAATTCAATAAATACACGCGCAGACGACACCGGTATAGGCTCGCGACTGGCAAACATCGATAAATGGTACATATAACTAACTAGGCACATAGCTCACGATTCGTCTGACTATAATTACTAACACCTCCCCTCGAAGTCGTGAGCGAGTTTCTTTAGGCTTCGCATACATCCATCATACCGAGATTACTCATGCATTCATAATGCTTTTTGCCTCTCAAACCCTTGGTCAGAACATCTGCAGGCATTTGTCTGTACGCAAGTATTTTAGATCTATCACACTTTGTTTGCACATATCTCGAATAAAGTGGTGCCTCACGTCAATATGCTTGGTTCGCGAGCGATAATTCCTGTTCTGCGCAAGTTTAATTGCACCGTGGTTATCGTTGAATAGTGTGACAGAATCACACTCCACATTAACATTATTTAATACATCGCGAAGATACATGGCTTCCTTCGTGGCTTCGGAAAGTGCCATGTATTCGGCTTCCGTGCTCGACAACGCGATGGTACGTTGCTTTCGGGCCTCCCAACTAATTGGAGCAACTGCTAAGATGAATGCAAAACCAGAGTAAGACCTACGATCAACCATATTTGCAAAACAGTCCGCATCTACTACACCAAGCAACGGTAACCCTGTTCTCTCATACACTAAACCGTAGTCTGACGTGCCTTTTAAATACCGTAACACTCGTTTTGCTGTCTTAACGTTGATGCAAATACTACTGCCCTATGTACAAGGTGTCCAGAAAGGGTATCGGGTATTTGTAAGTTCAATGAAACAAAAATTATTTGTATGCAATAAAAAAGTTTATTGTTTATTATTAGCATATGAATTGGAGAATTATTTGGAAAAGATGATGTTATCCAAATGATGACCGTTACGTTGCTGGCACTCTTCTAAACGGAAACGAAGATTGGCGATAACACGTTGACACATAGCTATCGATATTGCTGCCATTTCTGACCTGATGTTTTGCTTTAACTGGGTTAGATTCGTCGGATTGTTTTGATAAACCTTACTTTTAAGGTATCCCCATGCAAAATAGTCAAGCGGGCTAAGGTCGGGGCTTCTGGGAGGCCAGTTGATGTTACCCCTTCGCGAAATTACTTTATTAGGGAATAATTCGTTAACAACTTCCATTGAGTCATTTGAGGTATGGCAAGTGGCCCCATCTTGCTAGAACCACGTTCTTGAGTTGAAACCTGCAAACTTCTGCAACTCTGGGACCAAAAAATTTCGCAACATATCGAAATAACGGTCACTATTCACATTAATTGCTCGGCCTCGTTGATCTTCATGAAAATAAGGACCAATTATGGCTTTAGCAGACATAGCGGCCCAAACAACGACCTTTGGGCTATGCAGGGGTCGTTCATGCTTTCGTCTCGGATTCTCCACTGCCCAGTACCGACAATTCTGCTTATTAAACATGACCATTCAGGTGAAAATTTGCTTCGTCACTGAACAGTATGTTGTTAAAGTTGTTAAATCGCTGCAGCATTTCGTTCGCAAAATTCAGTCGATTAGCATAGTCCGTATCCTTAAATTCTTGAACCAATTGAATTTTATAGGCTTTTAGATGTAAGTCTTTCTTTAAAATCGAATGTAAAGACGATTTTTTGATGTTCAACGCTTGGCTTCGCTTTCGGATGGATAAAGATGGATTTTGACGAACAGACGCCTCAACTTCTTCAATTGTTTCTTCATCGCGAACGGAACGAGGACGACCAGAGTTTTGAATTTTGACTGTCGCATCTGTATTCTCGAACATCCTGATCCATTTCCTAATGCTGTCGTCACTTGGCGCGTGGCGTGTACGATATTCAGCACGATAGAGACGTTGAGCAGTCACTATTGAATCACCATTACGATAATACGCTCGTACGCAAAATGCGCGATGCGTCCCCGAGTACTGTTCCATCGTGACTAAAACTCCACAAAATGGCGGACACCACGAACCCCTCCCCGCACCCTTTAGACGCCTTGTTTCGAATATGGCGCGAAAACAAATACCCGATACTCTTTCTGGACACCTTGTATTTGATTGAGAAAATTAATAAAAGGTTTAATTAGTACTTTAATGACTGCCTTGTTACTAACCTACTAAGTCTGTTGACTCTCTCTCCAATGCTCTGGAACATGATGAGTCCAAGCGGGATACCCACTATCGCATAGAACATCGTGAACAATTTTCCACCTATAGTTGCCGGCGTTGAGTGACCATAACCTGCAAGAGACAGAGAAGAAATATAGAACAATAATCTATACACATTCAATTATTGAAGTTTGCCGTACTGAAAAAATCAGACAAAAACTACTGGATAGATTTTAATCCATTTTATTTGTTTTACTCCTTAAATACTTCTGATCCTTAAAAAAATTATCATGATATCTACATTCAATAAAAAGTTATAGAAGTTTTAAGAAACTACGATTTTTGTAAGCTCTACGCGTTCTTCTGACGTCCATGCGAGCGAAGATGCGGGTACAGCCAGTTGTAAAAAAATTCAAAGCAGCCATGAGGACTGTCGACAAAAGTGTAAATTTAAAACTATATATTTTTCCTAAACTTCAAAGGATAAAATTAATAATAATAATATAACTAACTATTGTTGATATTAATAATAGAATTAAGAAAATACAAATATCATTTGAAATATAATTGTGTAACATAACAAAATATTTTTTGACAATCATTAACACGTCACGTGACCATGTCGATGACGACTTACATGAATTTACTCCCTATCCAAACCATCCTAATCATCCTATAGAAGTTTTGAGTTCAATAAAAAATTAGAGGCGGCCTTACATGCAGAGGGTGCATGAATGCAGAAAAGAGCCGCGCACGCGTTCCTGGAGTGCAGTTGCATGGTGTACCAACGAGCACACTACCTTGCGATACAGAGAACGTCCAGGAAGGCCTGTGCCAGCATAAGCCAGCTTTTAGCTTTCCTTTTTCTATTGTAGTACAGCAAATTAACGGTTTGGTTGATCGTTATAGGTTTAGCAGTATGGTTACCATTTAACCTGATCTTAAGTGACGATGTGGCCCAACAAGCTAACAAGCATGCTAAGTCAAGTGGAAGTCTGGCTCTCAAATGGACCATTTTAATATTTTAAAGAATTTTTATTTTAGTTATTATTTTATTATGCCTTATTTTAGCACTAAATTAAAAAGAATTAATTCTAAACATATATATTACGAAGGCAATACCTTTAATGATAAAATCAAATATTCTCAAAATCATATATTTTTAGATCTTTTACAATAATAAACTGCATTAATAGGTGTTGTGTCCTAAAGCATTTTAATTTATTTATCATAAAATAATTTAAGATCATAATAGATTTTTCAAAACTAATTTTTTTTTAATGTATAAAAAATTCGAATTATTTTGATATATCATTTATTTGAAAAGGATATTCCACTGAAAATACAATTTCAATTAATTTCCATTTCTGTAGGTTCATATTAAAATGTAGTTTGTGTGGAACTTGCTAAGCTTTTTAAAACGCGATTTTTCAGTTAATTTGCTTTAATATTAGATGTGTGACATTAGCATTTGCATCATTATCTATCTCAGTATAAATATATTTTATTATTTTGATGAGATAGACAATGGCGGCACAGATAGCTTTAGAAAAAAAATGATTGCTTATATTTAATTCATTATTTAATATTATTACAATATTATGATTGTTAATACAATTAATATTAAATTCATTGAATTAATATGTCACATCCCTAATAATAAACCAAAGTAACTTAAAAATTGCGTTTAACACAATATATTTATATTTTTATTATATTGATGTGATTTTGTGCTTACCAATTGTAGTAAGTACAGTGGTCGCATAGTAGAAGGCACCAGTGAACTTCCACTGTTGGCCGGCCTTGTGAGGCTCAGATTTGAGAACCACCGTCTCCATCACTCGAAAGTCTTCGTCAGATATATTGTATTTCCTTATAATCATGCCTTCAATGGCTGTTGGTAAAAAAAATAAAAAAAATTTTTTTATTTATTGTAGATTAAAACTGTAGAATACAAAAATAATAGATAGCATAATAATTATTGAATGTTTTATTCTAAGCATATTTATAGAGGAACCACTGGAAGATCAATATTGACTGATCTATAGAATCCATAGACAACAAGTTATGCTGAGTTGTTTTCCATTTGTATTCATACTGCGGTACATGGACATTATTTCTGTAATTAGTTTTTTATTGTTTTACTGTTTATAATATTATGTAGTGTGATGCAATATTTAATGTAATATTATATAACGCAACTGTGTACAATGCTTGTTATAAATACTATAAAAAAAAAAACAAAAAAAAATCTTTATTCAAATTAGGTCCTTAGAAGGCACTTATGTACTTATGAATTATTCATTGCAAAATGTTATATGTATAGTCATTTTCACAATAGATCCACATTCAGGAGTGTATTTGTATAACATTATACAGATTTTACTAACAATATCATACCACAAGATGGATATTGAGTTGTAGATAATATGACCCTTTAACCTGTAAGAGCACAATATGCATATCACACATTTAGCAAATTGCTAAAAAAAATGTTTTCTCTCTCTCCTGTAATAACAGTACACACAAACATCTATTTATTAACTTAAAAAGAGCTGATAATCTTTAAACATAGATCAAAATTGGTTCAGTCATTTGTGAGCTACAATGCTACAGACAAACCAAGACACACATGTTAAACTTATAACAAGCCTCTTTTTGTGAGGGGGGTTAAAAATGTAATATAGCAGTACTTTCAATAGCAGTATTTTGAATATATAAAATCAACAATACCTTGTAAAACTTCAAATCGATTCCTCTCTGTGGTAGACTCTAATGCATCAAATACAGCTGCTCCAACCAATAAATATGTGAAAGTGCACACAATCAACGATAGGGTGCGAACATTTTGCTTCTTCATCACTGCCAATTGGCACACCGGCCTGAGGGTGGTTGGCCCTCATACACCACCCTCCTTGTGGTTTATTCAAATCATCGCCTTAATCTCATCATCATTTTAGGGTACTAAGTATATCATGTTGAATATTTGGCACAATGTTTCAGTGAGACAACTCTTTCAGCCACTAATTTAATACTACATAAGATGATATGATTAAAACATTCCTATTTAGAATATTTATTATCTTTGAAATTATTATGAAGTGTTCCATGGTCACAACCTGTTATGTGCTCTATTAAAAAAAAACAATATTTCATTGAAATTTGATTTTTTGTGTATAAACAATAAATTGATACCCAAGGAAGTTGTTTTCAAGTTATTATCTTAGATTATTTCTTAATTCAGATTATCTATCCATGTTGTTTTAATAAAACCTGTAAGAATCACAAAAACAATCATTATTTTAAGTAAGTTTTATAAAATAAAGCTAATTACGAGAGGTATGGTAGCATAATTCGAAAATAAATTTTCAAACAAAGAACTCACAAATAATTCATGTAATTTCAAGAGAATTTAGACTGATTTATCACATAATTTTTATCAACGTAGGGCCTATACATTTTGTTATTTATCTGCAAAGCTATATCCTAAAAATAACATTTTGTTTTAGTCCGCATTGACGTATATAGATAGGTCAACGCACACAGCACCGTAATTGGGTCAAGTCTACGTCAATTATTTTTCATGTAAATTAACGATTGTCATCTATTAAAAGTCACTTTTGTACTATTTAATTAATTTATACATAATAAAATTACCATATTTAGATCGCAATATTAAATTCTATCTGCAATTCCAGATATCCGCGTAGGTTTATAACAGTGGAACTCCACCTAATTTTCTCTTGTCCTGTAAAACTTGAATGCACTCGTCGTGACATATTGGCACATAGCACTCGGCTTTATAATCATAATGAAACGGATAAAATATAATTCACCTTATGTGCGTTTCTTAAAAAATAACATAATACTATGCAAAATTATTCTACTGCACTTCCTACTTTTGACTTTTGACCTGATTTGTGTGACCAGAATAAAATCCGGGTTGCCAGCCCAAAAAAATTGCCTAAATAACCCTAAATGCAATATTCAAAAGCCCCAAAAAAAACCTCTGTATTGTGTATTTATTCAAGGGTATTGTTTAAATGAGTTTCCCGTTTCATTTTACTATATAATACCTATCTTATCGGTAATTTAAATTTAAATTTTAAGTAACATACGATTTCATTTAATAGTTAATTGGACATAACCACACTTGTTGGCGACAGAACTGTTATTTTTGTGTCTCGTGTTAGGTTAGTTATGTGATATTATTGTGTTTATGTTTTATGTACTATGTGTTAGGATAAAATAGATTGATACAGACAAAATTATAGAGAAATGTTAGCGACTACGCTACATTATAAGTTGCATGTTATATATTAAGTTGTATATAAATGATTATGTATTGTGTGTCACATATATGAAAATAGAACTAATATAGAATAGATAAATGCATAGAGTAAGGATAAACAATGTTATAGAAACTTTACGAACGGAAAACAGTGATGCCGCCAGTAAATTGCATTGTTTTTGGCTTATGTACGGAATATATACTGTAATGTATATAATATGTGAATATGTAATGGATAGGTAATACAATAAGGAATATTTTGATATATAACATGTGTAAATAAGATATATAATTAAAGAAATATAGAGAGATTAACAGGGCAACCAAAGTGAAAACTAAAATTAAAACACGAAATAAAGCGGCGCTCTCTTTACGGTCACTCTCCGAACTACTTAAGCTCGAAGAGGCGCCGTATGGGGCACGGTGCAATTCAACGAGTACAAGTAACAACAAGAAGAAAGCTTTGGTCGTCCTGCAAACAACAAACAAGATTTCGACTTTCATTGAAGACCCGGCACCTCAAGCGGTCGTGCATTATTGCACCCACCGGACCCCCTCACAACTAAACATCGCGTCCCACTGGCATCCGTACGGCGTCTACGAGACGGGCCATCCGGCGCAACAAAACGCCCGTCCAAACCGGAGAAACGTCACACACCCTCCCCCTCCCTCACGCAGAGGGGAAGTGACGCGTACCCAACAGTTGGTCCTTCGAGCCGGATCCTCGATACCGTTACGGGATGTTTGTCACCAGGAGTCAGAAGGGGCTCTCCGAGGGAGCAGCCGCTTGAGGTTGCACCACAAGAGAGCAGCACAGAGACCACAGAAGTTACTTCGTACGAGACCACCGTCACCGGTATGACGCGAGAAACAGCTTCAAGGGAAGACCAGGATGCACCAACGGTGAAGAAGAACCGTCCTGCATCCATCAGGTCTTCAAGAAGACGGAAGGAGCTGGAAGCCCGCGCCGAACTAGCCGAGAAGGAGCTGCGAGAGGCACAAGCAGCCACGACAGCTGCCAGGCTACGACTGGAACTCATCCAGGTGGACAACGAGGAAGAAGACTCCGTTATTGAAGAGCCAATAGACCGGGAGGACCAAGTCAGGGACTGGGTCCAGAAGGCTGCAGAGGGCGTCTCCAAGGAGGGACACGAGGGGGAGGCACCCAAGGAGGGGTGTATACGGACCCCCCCACCTTCCGCACGCGATACTAAGGCCGATATGGAGAAGAGTCATCAAAGCCTTGCAAAAGTCCTCACTGAATCATTGAAGGGAGTCCAGATCCAGAGCCAGGTGCTGCAGCCAGACTACGTGCACCAACTACCACTGTTCTATGGTGACACAAGAGAATGGATGGCCTTCAAAGCTGTATACGAAGACACCGTTCCGCTCTTCTCTGCCACACAGAACATGGCGAGATTAAGAAGAGCATTGAAGGGAGAAGCAAGAGAGGGAGTTCGCAGCCAACTGTACTCCGAGAGCACACCGGAGGAAGTGATGGAAGCCTTGAAGTGGAGTTATGGAAGAGCGGATGCACTGGTCCTGGCAGAACTGGAAAGAATTAAGAAACTGCCACCGATCAGCGACAACGCCTATGACGTATGCTTGCTAGCAAGCAACGTGAACAACACCGTGGTGGCGATACGAGGACTGCGAAAACCACAATACCTGCAATCTCCAGAGATACTGAGAAGCATCGTCGACAAGATGACAGCAATATTGAAGTACCGCTGGTACGAGTACGTCGCGGACAAGGCCGAAGGGGATCCTGACCTCAACATGATGGCGGTATTCCTGAACAGGATGGCGGATCGCTGTGGACCACACGCGATACCAGACACCGCAACAAGGAGGCAGATACCGAAGCGACAAGCTGCGCACACTACAACCGATCATATAGACCAAGAGAGGCCAAATAGAGAGAAGCGGGGGATCGAAAGAGAAGGAAGAGACAAAGCAGCATGCCCACATTGCCACGAGGGACATTACCTGCGGGAATGTAAGCACCTGTAAAGAAACGATGGAGTATCGCGAAGGAATCGCGATTATGCTGCAAGTGCCTAAGCGGAAGGCATAGGAAAGAGACCTGCCGTCAACCTTCATGTTCAACCTGCAAACGATGGCATCACAACTTGCTTCATGAGGACAGAGAAGAGTCCAAGCAAGAAGATGGAAAAGAAGTAGCCAACAACGTGAGGCTACCAGTGAACTGCAACAGGTCATCAAGAGCTTACTTGAAGATGCTTCCCGTCGAGATCTATGGACCAGCAGGAGCAGCTGAAGTCCTGGCACTGCTGGATGAGGGGTCCACAGTCACACTCCCGGACTCGACGGTAGCGGAACAGGTTGGCCTCAACGGACCTAAGGAGACGCTTCATTTGGAGACTGTGGGTGGAAAATCCATGGTAAACAAGGATTCAATGAAGCTCAACATGCAGATAAGGGGATTACACCAGTCCAAGAAGCGAACGGTCACCGGGGTGCGCACCATTGATGACATGCATCTGACTCCTCAAAGACTGGAGAGGAGCACAATAGAGAACTGCGCACACCTAAGGAAGCTGGTGAATCAACTGCATTACGAAGAGGGTTCTCCCAAGTTGTTAATAGGGCAAGACAATTGGGAACTCATCATCTCAAGAGGAACGCGCAAAGGAAAGAAGAACCAACCAGTAGCATCCTTCACACAACTTGGATGGGTGCTGCATGGGTTTGATGGAGGCGCGTCAAAACCAGTCAACTTCACCACATGCGCACACGTATCAGCACGTGAAGAAGCATTGGAGAAGTTGATGAAGGATCATTTCGCGATGGAATCATTGGGGGAATCACTTCCTTATTGGGAGTTCCTGCGGGTCTCCAAGGATTGGAGCCTTCACAGATGAAGACCTCATCGGGCGACGGACCTGGAAGGTGGCGCAGCGCATGGCCGACCATTTCTGGAGCAGGTGGCTGAAAGAATACCTACCCACCTTGCTTACCAAGAAGGTTGATGGACGAAACACAAGAGACCTGCAGTGTGGAGACACTGTCCTAATAATTGACTCCACAATGTCACGAAACACATGGCCCCGGGGCGTAATCACTCAAACGCACCCCGGACCAGATGGCCGCATCCGAGTGATAGAGGTGCGCACCGCCGGCGGAACATTGAAGAGGTCGAGCTGCAAAGTAGTGCTGCTGATCACTAATTTAGTTGAAATTTTGAATGTGATAAGTGGAGTCCCGTGCTGACGCGAGATGATGTGCGTCAGCTTGACCAGAAACTTGAAAACTTGACTTTAACCACAGACATTTTTTTGTTATAGTTCTTTCCTTTCTTCGTGAAAGGGAAAGGCAAATGTATCTACGACCATGTAGCCAAGTCAGATGTTTTTATAATCCAAGTTCAAATGACCACAGACTAACAACTCGTTTAGTATTAATTCTTATTTCTCTGGTAAATTATAGTACCCATAGATAAAATCAAAAGATAGAGTACTTGTTTTGGTCAGTGAAATTAATGACGCATGAAATACAATTTATGCCCCTAAAAATAGCCCTAAATTGTTTTGGGCCCTAAAAAGCCCAATATGCATATTTCAGCCCTAAGTTGATAATCCTGACTAAAATATTTTAAAGGGAAACTTAAAAATTTTTTTTCGAATGACATTGACGCGACGCGACGGGTCGTTACACTAACGATTTCAGTGCTGAATAAAATGTATATGTATATGGCTATTGTATTTAAGTTAGCTACCAAGTTCATCACAAAATTACTGTACTGACTTACTAGTAGTAAATAATGATTTTGTGAACATGTTTTAATATTTACTATGCGTTACAAACTCCTTGTTAGCGCGGTGAAACCGGAACCTATCAAATTTTACGACACGCAGTTTTCAAAAATAATCTAAGGTTTAGTTTAGACCAGTGTTTTTCAACGTGTGGGCCGCGGCCCCCTGGGGGTCGTGAAACCTTTATATGGAGCCAGCGAATCCTCAGTAACAAAGAACAAAAAAAAATTTTTAATTAATGAAAATGTTAATTATAGGACATTTGCAGATTAACACAAACCAACACGAATTAAATAATACATACATGTGACTCGAGTCTCATTTACACTGACATGAAGGTAAGTTTTTCGTTAAATAATTTTTACCCTCTTGGATCCGTTTTGGTACTGATAGAATTAGATATAACGAAAAAATCGGCTTTTGGTGATGTAAAAATATACTTAGATATGTTTTTAGCCGATACCTAATTATAAAAATTAATGAATAAATTGTACGGGTTTGATATTTGTAACAACAAAATACAGGTTACAAACAGCGGAGGATAAGGGGTCATAATTTTTTTTTTATAATAAGATGGGGTCGTGCCTTGAAAAAGGTTGAAAAACACTGGTTTAGACGTATCACAATTATCGTGTATCACAATAATCCACCATTATAAAAAGCATCAAGTTCATAAATTCGTTATCGATACTCATTTGTGGATTATAATACGTTGAGAGAGATTTCTAGAGAAACGTTTCATATAGTGAGCTTCTATGCATTCCGACGTAAGTTGTTTAATCACTGTACAGTCTGAATGTTAATTTTAATTTTAAATTAAATTGTGTATACAAATTCATAATCGCACTTTGTTAGAAATTAAATCGATGGATATTCTAACATTTTGAACTTTCTGTCCACAGACGATTCACAGTGCTACATCATCATGCAACGTATATGAGAGGTTTTTGAAATAGCTGTAACGAAAAATATTTTTATTGGTGACACACATATCTAGAAGCATTTTTAAATAGTATGTTTTTACATGCTTTTCGTTTAAAACGCCTAGTTAAAGCCCAACGCACCATTGTTAAGTTGCTATTACAAATTAAAATTCATTTTTTACATTATGGTTTATTAGGTAATTTTAATTGCCCATAGTAAAAAAAATAAAGTTGTTGTATGTACTCATTGACTATTTACTATTTGTTAAATGATTGTTACTATCATATACTATGAATAGTCTGCCTTATCCATTTGTGGTACTTCACAAAGTTCTCACCTAATTTGTTAGATGTCGCTTTCATAAATAAAAATAAACTAATTTCAACATTTTAAGTACACTTACAATATTTTTAAGTGTGGTTTTTTATTTATACGAGTAGTTCCGTAGTAATTGACTGCTTTTTTACAGCTAACAAACTTAAAAAACTATCTAGATAATAATAGTCTCAAGTGGTTACAGTAGGTACCTTTAACAATTGTCAACTCTACGTCTCGGAAGTCTTTCAGAAAACAATAGTCTATGGATTAATAAATTGATTTCCTCTAACCCAGTATGTAGTAATTTTAAAATAGTATTTTTTTATTAATATCGTCATGGAGTTTTTGGCGGGATCTTGAAGTGACATGTTGTGGTTTTTATTTTTAATTCATTAACTTAGGAGTTTGACCCTATATTAGTGGCGTTTTGCGTAATATAGTTTGGTTTTTGTGCATAAGTGCAATGGATTATACTTAAATATAAGCTGAAAACATTCTTTCTGAGATCCCACAAAAACTTACTAGAAAGTTCTAACAAGGGAGCCACCATCTTGTTAGGAAACTGAAATCGTCATAAGACAGGACACTTTGTTCACTTGATAATGGCAGGAATGGTCTTCATTAAAGAGGACCGGTTGCCAAGTTAGGAAGAAAAAGAAGAATATAATCATTCTTGTCCCAGGTTTAAACTTTTCTTGGATCACTTTGTATGTTAATACTATTTATGACTTTATTTTTATAACAGTACTTTACTTCTTTGGATAATGCATTATTTATGAGATTGATTTATGATTGGTGGCTCCATAGGGCTGAACTAGTCGTGTCGATGCTGCCACGGCACGCTGGTGGCGTGTGTTCAGGGCAACTAGGCCGTGAAGCGAAAGCTGTTAGGGCCGCTTTCACATAACCATAGAGTTGTCAGTTTCTTTGCCCACTGATAATATTTTGATTATTTAATTTGTTTAATTATAAACACTTTTTGTATTTTTCATGTTATGAAGTAGCAAATAGACATGCTCTGTACCTGACGTTAAGTGGTCATTGTAGCTTATAGTTATTTATTACGAACCTCAGAAAGACTGGACACTTAGATAAATGAGGCTAATTTAAAAGGGGTAGGGCATAGACAAACCTTTCTGTACATTTTTCATTATTTGGAACAGCTCCACTGGTGGAATACTTACAAAATACATCAGCCACATAACCTTATGTTGGGTTCCTCCAGTAATCGCTTAGCATCAGGCGGCCTGTAAGCTTGCTTGCCCCCTTAATTGTAAAAAAAAAAATTAGGTATCATCTCCTGAGGACTTGACTGGAACTACTCGTGAGTATGTCGCCTAACTAGGCTAGGCGGGAGAAATACCTAGGTGTGCTAGTTCAAATCGAAGCAGACGCGATACAAAAATAAATCTTTTAATTGGCATAGACACTCGTTAAAATTTAAAATATTTTGAATAAAAACATCAGGAGATAATCTGAACAGCTCTTATAATACCGCCATCTAGGGCAGAAAAGGGAACTATATATTTCTTTGACTTCTCGAGAATAAAAATCGTCATTAAATTATTGGCCATAGCAGCCGTTACCTGGTTTTTTTTTTCAATTTTAGCTTTTGCATTTTTAGGTAATTTTGCCAATGTCAAGTGTGACAAATACGCATTATAGAATTTCGTAGAAAGAGCATAACAGTCTATGTAGAATTTAGTTGCCAGATATAGCGTTATCAACTCTTAAATGGTCCTAGATCGAAGTGCAGTGTAGCCGATGCCGCGATGGTATTGTAATAGAAATGACTGAAGTCCGGTGGGAGGGTACAGTAGGTAGGGGGGAGTATCTCGATACTTCGTACCTTTCTCTCAAGTTCTAGGTCACGTTTTGTTTATATAAGGTTAAGTTTATTTGTGGGGGTTTTAATTCATATCACTATGGCTCAGTGGTAGCGAGGTAGGACGTGGATTCGAACCTGTTATGGACCTGAGGTTTTGGTGAAAGAAAACATTGCATCGTGATGAATTTTTTGCATGGTAATAGGCTATTTTTTATTAACCGACTTGAGCAATGATAGCTCAGTTGGTAGCGTGTACGGACGCCGCATCGACGGACGTGATTTCGAATCCCTGCAATGAGCCTGAGTTTTCAATAAAGGAGAAGAGATTGTGGTCACAACGCTAAACCTATAACGATAAAGGAAGGAGGCGGTTCTCAGTTCAGCCAATAGCTTCTTAGCTTCTTTGTTTATGAATCGATTTGGATAATTATTTTTTCGATGGAAAGGGGATACCTCAAGGGTAATCCTATTTTAATATCCATGGCATTGGATTCTAAACTTTA
Organism: Saturnia japonica; assembly: GCA_033032175.1. Taxonomy (NCBI): domain Eukaryota; kingdom Metazoa; phylum Arthropoda; class Insecta; order Lepidoptera; family Saturniidae; genus Saturnia; species Saturnia japonica. The sequence goes on from CM065332.1 coordinate 4,088,923, forward strand.
ACTTAAATCTTCAAAATAAATGAAGTTCGTTTTCTTTTTATATTAAAAATTGTATTGTTGCAATGCTGGTTAACTAATATCATCAAAGTGAAAATCTGTACTTAATAACGAGGCTTCCCAGTAGGCTTAACGTGTTACAATCTTGGGATACACCCCCTCCTAGCATCAGCAGTGTGATTGGAGCCAAATACTTACTAAATTAAATAAAAACAAACCTTTTTTAGATTTTAAGTCACAATTTTTAATTACTTACACTTCAGACATTCACTTTAATATGGTGGTTTACATTCATTACCTATTTATATACCTCCTTCCCTTTTTTTAGCCCTATATTATATTTTATTTGTTGTATTTCAAGATATCGTTTGGTTATTGTGAGTGAAGTGGATTACAAATAATAAGATGGAATTCTGAGATTTCAGAAAAAACTCTCTGGAAAGTTCTAAGAAAGAAAACTAAAGTCAAAATAAAATCAGTAATTTAATTTAATATCATTTATGCCTTAAAAAAGCACGTATAGACGTTAAAAATACTACGATCGGTTCGGAAAATATCTCAGTCACCGAGAGGAACCGGCAAGAAACTCGACTGGGTTTATCTCTTTTTTCCACAGTACAAATAATATTTACCATTAATAATTTGGTAAATTCACAGAGAAGAAGTCAATTCCAAACACTCACTATCATTCACATAATTGATCCACCCTATAATAATTTTACCTTTTGACAGTAAAACCGGGTTGAACTTGTTGTCCGACAAATTATAAATTAGTAGGAAATAGTAATTGTTGGTATATTACTATCTCCGACAAGATTAGCTACTATTGATGGGATATTGAGAATGAAAACAAGTGTATAAATGATTCCATTGTACGCAAAGTCATTAATTGAAGAACATTCTGTAAGGTTCTCGAAATACATCCCTCGCTGTGATGTTTCGGCCTGCGCGGGCCGACTTTACCTTTCTCTCGTGTTCTAGGTTATCTTGTGTTTATGTTTGTGTGCACTGCCATTATAAACTTGCACTTATAAATGACTTTTATATAACTTTGTGTGTACTTTTAACTTTTTTTAGATATAACTATAGTAACTGCAAGGTAATGCAATCACCTCTTCCCATAGACTACCAGCTAGTTTATTAGTGTTTGCCACGCTTTTATTAGAACTAGCTGGTACCCGCGACTTCGTCTGCGTATTATTGGATATACACAGATGGAACACGACAAACCAAAAAATCGCCGTTTTTGCGTGATCGAGTAACAAATATAGAAACTTTCCATTTATTATATTTGTAGAATAACACTGGTTAAACTATGACTTTTACAGGGATAAAAATTACGCAATGTGTTAGGTATTCCAGGTCATAGACTATCTGTGTGCCAAATTTCATTGAGATCTGTTCAGCCGTTTTAGCGTGATTGAGTAACAAACATCCAAACATACACACTTCCACATTTATTATATTAGTAGGATTAGTAGGATGTACTTATTAATAAACTATAATAATAACTAGAAGCATTCCATTTTTCGTTGCCACAAAAACTACCTGGACATATGTAACAGATTGCACTCTGAAGATTAGAAAAATATTCTGTCCAGATGGCGCGGCGTTAGCATAATTGTGTGATGAAGAAGCTTGTTCTTGTTTATTTAAATTTTAAGACAACGTGTGTTTATACACAATTCAGCTAATGTAACGTGGGTAGAATTTTTCTTTCTGATCTTGAAAATTTAAACAACTCTCTAACAAGATAGAATCTGTCTTGTTAGAACTGACCAGGGAGTTTTTATGGCAACTCAAAAGGGATGTTTCTAGTTATTATTTATAATCCTTTTCACTTGTGTGTACAATAATCAAACATCAAGTAAATTACATACCATCATACCATCATGCCTGTATTCCCCAAAGGTGTACTAATATACTCCCACAGTTCGCCGAGTATGTTTTTAGGTCCCATGTAATAGGTGGCGAGCCTATTGCCATTAATCAGGCACGAAACCAAACTCCGAGCTGCTACTGAGAATTTTATAGGAAAAACCCAATAACACTTTTTTCGACCTGGGATTCTAACTCAGGACCTCGCTTATAGCAGTCGCACTTACGATCACTAGGCTAACGAGGCAGACAAAATAAACAAAAATAAATTACCATCAGTAATAACTATTACAGGGTTTAGTATGTAATCATACTATAGAACAAAGTCCACCGCCGCGTGTTTGTAACCGTGATAATGGTCAGTGGTCGGAGTGATTCATGTGGAAAGTTTTGGGTATACATGTTCATTACAGTTTTGTGTGAATTGGCTGAAATATGACTATCATTATTAAAGATGTCAGAAAAAATCATGCAGACTAGGAGCTGGCGTGCGCTGCTTGAACCAATAGTTGGGTATTATGTATTACTCAGCTACCCGTGCGAAGCCGGGAAGGGTTGCTAATCTATGAATAAAACAAAAAACCAGCACAATATGATATAGGTATTAAGATCCCGCCAAAAACTTTTTTTTTTAAACTTTAGAAAAAGAGTATGACCAAACCACGGTTAAATACTTTTGTTTACACACAAGTTAGTTAATTTTCGTTGAATATTAGAATTATCGATAGGTAATTTTATATACCTACATACTTAGTAAAAAAAAAGCAATTTTTATGCAACACAAATCGTTTTTTATTCACAATTTTCATAATCATTTTTTAGGTCAATATACAAATAAATTTTATTAAAATTGATGTGTCGAACTGTCATATAATTAAATAAACTTCGGAGATACATATATTAATCATTGTTTTAATTACCCGTTTCGTGTTTACGAGCGCGTCAAATGTTTGTGCCCATTTCTCCTGGCGAAACACCTTTCTTTACTCACACACTTACAAACTTGTATACCTATATTATACAACTTGTTTACGTGTATTCATCTCTGTAAATTCAATGTGTGCGTAATTATTATAAGTAGTACGTACGTGTTCAGTTAATGCGCCTGTGTGCGTTAACCAATGACCGTCAAGATAGAAGATTCGTGTGCGTAAAACTGTTAATTGTGTTCTTGTTGCGTATACGCACGCAATGCCAATGCCAGAGTTACGCGGGCGGGAAGGCAGTTGTAAAACTTTTACGGTAATAATATTACATGACCGGAAAAATTTCTTCAACAGAAACTGTTTCTTCAGTAGAAATACTGTGTAACCTATTTGTGACGTTATGAGGAACTGATACGCGGAACTGTATTGTATCAAATGAATTTATATTAATTATATTGTGGTTATATTGGTTTGAATTACTTTTATTAGGAAAAGTATTGTTGATTATAACATGCAAATAGGTCTAGTGTATAAGTTAAACGCGTTTAGTGTACCTACCCAAGAGGTAAACATATTAGATATTTATAATATAGGGTTGGGTAGGTACTTTTTTTTTTATTGGTTATCAGTATTATAAGCTATAGTTGATTTTTTCCTGGGTAGACGTATTCAAGTGAAATAATAGTGAAATAAAAATACCTTTTTTTGCTTAATTTCATACAAAAGCCGCCTGCGACTTCTTTCGCGTTAACTGGAAAATAAAATGTAAACATCAAAAAAATGGTATTAAAGCGATCTGGGATAATGTAAATTCAAATCATTGGAATAATTTTTAAACTCGTATCAGCAGTTCCAGATATTACCAACTACAAATAAACTTGACCGGTTTATAATAATCTACATAATTAATATACATACATACATACCATCACGCCTGTATCCCCGAAGGGTTAGGCAGAGGTGTACACCCACCGTTCGCCGTGTATGTTTTTATGTCCCATATAATAGGGGTCGAGCCTATTTGCATTAATCGGGCACAGAGCCAAATTCCGTGCTGTTACTGAGAATTTTATAGAAAAACCCAATAACACTTTTGCTCGACCTGGGAATCGAACCAAGGACCTCGCTTATAACAGTCGCACTTACGATCACTAGGCTAACGAGGCAGACAAAATAAACAAAAATAAAATCAAATCGCAATCATCTTGCCGACTGTACCAACCCATTTACTACTTGCTATTTCTTTATAATATTGTTATTTATTTTTACGTCAAAATGAATTACAATGTTATTGCATGGAGGTGTCGATATTATTTTAATCACAATATCTTGAGATAGTATAAGAGACGGGTGAAAGAGCGCATCACCGTAAAAAAAAGATATAGGAGAAGGTTACAGGGAGAACAAAATTCAGAAAGAACATAATTAAAGCTGAAATTAAATAATCAATCAATCAAATTAATAGGTCGGGGAAAAAATTTCTTCGCATTTTTATATGAAAATACAAGATTATTTTTTTCAAAGTTTATTTACATTGATTTACAGTATATATGTGCCGTTTTGTTCGACGACTTTCTGCCATTTTGTAGGTAGAGACATGATTTAGTTGCTGTAGAAACTTTGGGATTCCTGATCATAAAAACGTGACAAATAGTTTTGGTATACCTCTCTTGATGTTAACCATATAGAACCTAAAGAATTCTGAAGAGACCAAACAAGGTGAAAATCTGAAGGTGCAAGGTCAGGGCTATATGATGGATGCACTAACACCTCTCAGCCAAACTCTCTTAATTTTTGCAGAGTGGCTAAAAATGTGTGGTCTAGCGTTATCGTGATGAAAGGCCACACCCTTCCTGTTGATCAGTTCCGGCCGCTTTCTCTCAACTGCTTCCTTTAATCTCATCAGTTGTTGGCAGTAGAGATCCGAATCGATGGTTTTGCCGGGCGGTAAAAGCTCATAATGAACAATGCCCTTCCAGTCCCACCATAAACACAGCATCACCTTATTTCGAGTGAGCCCAGGTTTAGCCACAGTCTGTGAAGCCTGGCCTTTGGCCTGTGACCTTAGACCACGACCTTTTTCACACGTTCTTGTCGTACGTGATCCACTTTTCATCGCCAATGCCATCACTCTTCAAAAAACGGCTCGGTTTCATTACGTCTCAATAATGAATGGCAAATGAGTACACGGTTCATTAGGTTTCATTCAGTGAGCTCGTGTGGCACCCAAATATCGAGCTTTTTGGTATAGCCAGCTTTCTTCAAATGGGTTAAAACTGTTTTGTGGTCAATTTCCAGTTCTTCAAATATACTGTAACTACTGATATGCCGATCTTGCTCCACTTTTTCAAAACTGGGGTCGATTTTATTCGTAACAGGGCGACCAGAGCGAGTTGCATCTTTAACATCACAATTTCCGGACTGAAAACGCATTGTTGCCTTTTTTGTAATAATATTTTAAAATGTATCGAATTTCTTCATTACATTCACTCATTTATACAGAAATGAAAAATAGCGGGAAACAACTTTTTTCTTTTTTTATTATTTATTTTTAATGTAACCTTTTTACTGTTACCAAAACCAGCCAGATACAAATAGTACAGCCAAATAAATTTTATAACAAGTTTATACCTACGTTATGCGAAAACACTTTTTCCCCGACTTAATATTTTACAGGTCGAAAAACAGAGGAAAGCGATTTTAGCTAACACCCTGTGTCTAAAAGTATTTTATCTTATTGTCCTACCGTATAAGTCAAACCAACGAGTGCCGGGTTAAATTAAAGGCATTAAATTAATTGTTGCTTATGAGTGATCCGTTATAGAGGCATTGAGTTTGAATCCCTCGAATCGAGCCTGAGTTTTTTTAAAATGCAATAGTGTTAGGTTCTACAATAAAATCGCAAAGCACATTACTGATTTGCCATACAATGAGTTCACAGACCATGTCAAGCATGTTTTATTATCAAAAGGTTTATTATAGGATGAATCATTATGTGAATGATAGTGATGTCTGAAGTGACTCCCTCTCTGTGCACCCATTAATATTAATATGATTTATTGACTGTAAATATTATTTGTATGAAAAGAAGAAAGAAAAAGATAAACCCGATCGTGTTTTTGTCGGCTTTTCTCGATGACCGGGATGTTTTCCAGACCAGTAGTAGTGAGTTGACACACATAAGTGCCTTCTCAAGGTATAAATTAAACAAAGCATTTTTTTATTACACTTTGAGCTTTAAATGAAGAAAAAATATCTTTGAAGATGCCATAGCATTGTGGTACGTCATTTTTTAATGAACACCTGGCTAGCTACTAGCCTCAAGTTAAAAATCTGTCACCAAGCACCTATAGGTGTGTTCCGGCAACTGCACTTGAGAGCCAGCTCCCACCATTAACTAGGCATAGCGTGTTACCATTTTGGGCCATATCATAACTTAAAATCAACTAAAGAAGAAAAAAATATTTTTTTTAATTATTTTTTTTCTTCAAATTTTGCAGAGGTATAAACATTTTTTGGTTGTGTTTAGCACACGCTAACAATCCCTTGTTATTTTGAATTGGATTTTAATAAATAAATATGTAACTCGTTTTTTAATAAACTATGGACGATGTTTTTCTTTCTTACCGCTTAAGATTCATTTCATTCATCAAATGCATATTTAAGTAGGGATATATATCGCCATTTTCAAGAGTATTTTTTTACTGAATTTTTTTATCATTATTAGTAGATTTTCTTTGAACCTGTACTTATAAACTTATAAGTTATAATTGTAGATAGGTAAATAGTTAAGCAATTACCCATAAGACTCTTTTGTTTTAAGAATTACAGTTAACATTGTAAATTAAGTATTTTCGCATACTTTATTCTTATGAATAAGTATATTATCGAGAGAGAAAAAGTAGGTTACGAACTGAAGTAGGATTATAAAGTAAGGTTGACAACCCTAACTATATACCCTTGAAAGTACATCTTTGAAACAGCATGTACCAAAAATTACTTTTATGTATTTTTTTACATATTATACAAAGAATAGCCGTGGGGTATAGGAGTTAAAATAAAATATCTATTAGAACACAGTCTAGACTGTTCGAAGGCTGCCTTCTCCCAGACTGCAGTGAAAGCTGCAGCCGCTGTCCGTACATAGTGCATTACGCATAAAACGAACGAACGATCTTGATATTTTAAGTGAACGTGATACTGTAGTATCAATTTGTCCTTGCGAAAACTAAATAGAATAGTTTATACACAACAACAACAACTTAAGAAGAAGTCTAGAAGTATGAACTTATGCACAGGATTTCCTTAAATGACGCAAATGAGTACTAAGAAAGTATTTCTGAATATTAATCTCCTAGGGTACATAGGTGGTTACAATTTCTGAGATGTTTACCGACGAGAAATCTCATAGAGCATGAGCATAGAGTATGTTATAAATATTGATTTAACATTGATCGCGTCTATTGAGACGTGAGATATCACATCCTGAGATGTATTGTTTTAGTTATGGGGATAAGCCAAATTTAAATAATTAACAGTTTCTGGTTTACATTAAATATTTTTTAAACATTCTCTTATGTTAAAGGTTATGACCCTTAGATCAAGTATCGTTTCAGAGGAATTGTCGTTATCATAGTAAAAAAATGTTTGGATTTGGCTTTCCTTGTTTCATATACTACCTTTTTTAATGTCTGCTGTTTTCAGATTATATTGTAGGTGCTAATTACTTACAATCATACATATTCCTGTCAATATAGTGAAATAGTACAGAAATGTATTTGATTTATACTTTTCTTATTATTGCTAGCTTCTTTTAGGAAACACGTAAGTAGTTTCTATAAAATAAACATATTTAAAGATGTAATTTGGATAGTTTTCATAAAACCATAAGGCATTGATCTTCAAAAACAACAAGACTTAGATTTAACTTAAAAACTCTTGTATTTTGGTGTCACAATTTTATGTAGTTTTCATTTTTGTTGGTTTTGCATGGGGTGCAATGAAATGTTAATCCTATAAACTTAAAATTGACCTCCATAGATTGAAAACCGGGTTTTACTTATAAGTATCAAGAACACACGTACCGAGTATCAAAAGCTGGAGTCGAGATCTGAAACTAGGGAAAGTTGCCATGACTGGGTGTTTACTTACGGAGAATACCGTTAAACTTATACTCGTCAGCAATAAGTGACCATTGTGAATGAGTTCAAGTAGGTAAAATGACTAATTTCGATATCAGGTATCTAATTTTTTGATGTCGATTAAACGAAATACAAATAAATCACAAAGTGATGAATGATGTTAATAACAGTGGCAAAGAAATGCTAATTTTTTGGATTTCGTTTTTCTGTTGTTTAAGTCGTTCCACTTAATTTAAACGTTATACTTTACCGTTTTTAACAAAAGACGAGAGGTTAAACAATTCGAATATACTATATAGCTATGCACCACGGTTTTACCGTGTTAATTTTATGCGACAAATACAGCACCGCCGCCAACTCACCCATGTAGTCTATCATAATTATAGTTCTCACCGCAAGTACAAATTATATTAATTTTTCATTATCTCCTAAACTATGTGTCCAAATAGCATACTTTAAAGAGCAAAATTTAACTTCATAAAATTGTCTTTATGAAGTAACTTTTGTTTGTGAGGATTAATATGCCATGTCTAAAAATAATGCTTATAAATTCCTTTTTTAATTTTCAACAAATTTTTGTCACAAATTACCTTATAGTGGCTTATGTATAAGGGCATATTTTATCTCTGACTTTTTTTAGATATATTATTGACCAATATTATTGTAGAACAGTTGTATTTCTATATTATTAACGAGAGCGCACGCGGTTAAAATAATTCGGGGGGGCTCAACTTCCACCTTATGTAACAAAAATCAATATTTAAGGCTATCTGAGAGTTGTAGCCTAAACTTAAATAGCCTATACTATTCTTTGTGACTATGGCTATCATATACAAAATAGTATAATACGCACCGAGAGAGAAAAGTAGGACATTCACGCCCGCGGGTGGGGATGTCCTACTTTTCTCCTAGGTGCGTTTACAATTTTTTCTCCTCGATGAAAAGTTTATATAAAAGTTTATATATTTTATATATAAACACGCAGTTGCTAGGTTACCGGAGATAAAGTAAAGTACGCGCATGCGCACATTTGCCATCTCACGGAGATAATCGGGTACTTTTCTCCGCGTGACACGGACTAAAAGTGAACTTTTCATCCCGGAGGAGAAAAAAAGAATTTTTCGAATCCGACTGGTAGTTCCAGAGATTAGCGTGTTTAAACAATAAAAAAAAAATCTTTTCCGCTTTATTATATATATATAATAAATATATTTTTTTCAAACATTCATGGAAATATTGTCATTATTATCGAAAAAAGAACACTCGAAGTGTCGAATTTACGGACAAAGTAAATCAAATCCATTACAGGAGCGTTTTTTGAATTTGGAACATTATAACGATCCAGCAATGTTCTGGGGTTATTAAATACTCTTTGATTGGATCTCTTTTATCATTCTTTGCATACCAAGGTAAGTCTCTTTGCTTAGTACAAATTGTGTTCACGTGGCTGTATTGCCATAAATGCGCTTGCCTTTCGGCACAGATGATAAATAGAAAATTGGCGGCAAAGCTGAAAATTCGTTTTGATTTGTTATTTACATACTTAATAAAAAATATTATAATCTTCGCCCAGCGAACACAACATCAGATAGGTTTTTTCTTAACTTTCAGAAAGGGAAGTGCACGAAGCAGGTCATTGGAAGACACAAAATAGCTAAAATACCTAAAAAATAGCAACTTATTTAAACTTGACAAATGCTGAATGTTACACTGGGCATTGTTTCCGTAGGTCTTCAGTCACTCTTCTGGCTGATTCTGGAGCGAATTTGACGACTGTGAAAAGACACGGAGGCTGGAAGACTGATAAAGTGGCTGAAGGCTACACCGAGGACTCAAAACAGCATATGTAGCCATTTACCACTACATCCAATACCCATCTGCAAACCTCATCAGAAGTTCAGCAAACAAACATAAATGTACTGGGGAAATCAATGACATTTTCTTTTAGTAATTGCCCCAATATGACTAATTTAACTTTTAATATTAATTAAATTAAATGTATAATATAAAAAGTATGTACATTTAATGGATCTTCAGCCATAACTTCTTTCTATATGGACAACTTCGAAGATACATAAGGGAACTCTTCAAAATCATTGAAGATGGTTTACATTTTTCATCAAAATTGTCTTGTAAGTATTATTAAACTTCTTAACTTTGAATGGATTTGAATATTACTATTTTTCAGCATTTCATTATTATTTAAAAATTAACTAACTATTAATATAACTGCATTGTATATTATGTCTTATATATATATGTCTATGGCATAAACTGATTAAGCATACAGACTTACCTATAGAAATAATTAATATTTTTAGGTTCTGGTACGTTGAAAAAACAATTATGTTAAATGGGGCGGCGAGCTATCTGATATATGCAAATTGAAATGTGGAGTTAGATAGGGTGGATTAAATTCGCCTAAACTTTTTAATTTCTATTTTAATGGCCTGATTGAGAAGCTCAGTAGCACCATAGTCAGTTGTTCATTAGACGGTATGCTCTTGTGTCCATCAATCAGTGCAATCCGAAAGTTGTTAGTTATTTGTGAGGACTATGCGGCGGCTCCCTCAAGTACAATGCAAGTTACACTTACACAGTTACAAGCGACATCTCTCGCCACAACTGACGCATCCTACACATGCGACATCTCCGCCACAACTGACATCCTACATCGCGATAAGGAAAATAACCGAACAATTGAGTATATGTATATACAAGAACCCGACAAAAACCGTTGGGCAGATGCCCGCCAGACATAACACCCGTCTGGTCGGAGGATCCTCCCTTTTCTATGGCGGATGAGGAACTTTACTCTCTGTTCCTCGCTTCCGCTAAACAAGTAAGAGTGAACTCTTGATATTTAAGGTGCGTAATAAACACATTGGCGAGATACCAGCAATAACTCTCAACGGGTGACTCCTTAAATGTGTTTTTGCTTTTAAATACTTGGGGCATTGGGTAACCCCAGACCTGTCTGACAATATGGATATCGAACAAGAACGTAGAGCGATGGCTGCCGGAAGCAATATGTTGGCTCGCAGGTTTGCACGATGTTCTTGGCCAGTGAAAATTTATCTTTTTAAAGCATACTGCCTGACGCTGTATACATGCAGCCTGTGGGTCAACTATTCGCGGAAGGCTATAAATACCTTAAGAGTACAATATAATAACGCATTCAGAGAACTGTTGGGGCTGGCTCGGCACTGTAGTGCATCACAAATGTTTGTCGATAAAGTCATAGATGGCTTTCATGCAATTGTGCGTAAACGAATTGCATCTGTGATGACCCGTTTGAGAGCCAGTACCAGCAGCATCCTGCAGGTGATCGCAAATAGAGTCGACTGTCCGATATTGCAACACTGGGTTCGCGTCCATGTTGCGGGATTTATTTAAAATTACAACTTTTTGTTTTATTAATTAAGAACTCTTAAAATTATTATTATTATTAACATGGATATATTATTATCTGAATAAATAACTTATTATTATTATTATTAAAGAGATTCTGTGGGTCTGTAGGGTCTGAAAAGTTATTATGCCTATGTTATATGCCTAAGTACTAGAGTAAAAAAATAGCAAATTAATATTATCGTAGGAATTCTTTGCATTATATCGCGAAAATGTTGATACTTTTATATAATAATAGGTACATACAATTTTTAGTATTATTTCAATGCGGGAAAAATTGGCGTCATAATCTTATAGCACATAAAAAAGCAGTTATAAACTAAAGAACATTAATCTTAAAAGTTAATACCGTTGTTTTAGCATACAAATTGATAAATTAAGTATTCACGTTACAGTACAATTAATCGGTAATCTATCGTTCGAAACGTGTCAAAAATAACGGTAAACGTTTAGCGTCATAGAATGTAATCGCTGGCAAAACTGGACTGCGATGCGATACTGGCACAATAAAAATGTTGAAGAACAATAGCAATGGCAGCTCGGTGAGAGAAAAAAAAATACAGTGTTCCAAATTCAAATAATTTCCCACCACACGTAACGTTACGCGGGCGAGCATCGAGCGCAGGCCGTTATATGCGCGGCAGTGACCCACATTCGCTTGACAACATTTTCGCTGAGCTTATTTATCTAACCTTATTATCATATTGTATAAAATTATATTCATTGAGGTTTTTGTTAGTACTTTCTCTTCAAGGTCTGATATAGAAACATCAATGTATGATAATAAATGTGACTTACCTTTGTTATGTCAGTTAAGTGGTGTAGTGTGCAGCCGGTGTAAGTTTGCCGCGCTTTCTGATTTTGAGACGAGAAATTATCTGTATGCCGCCGGACGCGCCGCGCCGTTTCAAAGTCACGTACCTACTTATCGATTGTTACGTAGGATGTAGCAATTTATTTATTATGCGGTTTTATTTAGGATTATTCTTTTACTACATCATTACGACAATTATAGTTTATTTTTATATTTATTTGTAAAATACGTTTGAATGTAGGTAGTTCATAAAAAAGTTTATGTTTTTTAGGCAACCGAGTTCATTCATAATTCTGCCAATATCAAATGAATAGAATATTTGTCTAATAATTTTTGTACTCTTCAATCATAGCACTAAAAAAATGACGGCTCTTTTTTAACCGATTTCAAAAAAAGACGGGAGGTTACTCAATTCGAATGTATAGTAGAACCTCTGTCAGTCGAACTCGAAGGGAGACGCCAAAAAATTGGAGTTATAGAGTTTTAGACTTATGGAGGATTTCGACTTAAGCGGATTTTGATTCGACATTTAGATGTTGAGATTCATTATTATATTATACATTTTGAGAGAGGTAAAATAAATAAAAATTCAAGATGCAGAGGTAACAAACATATTTTTATTTATTATAAATCAACATTATTTCAAAACATCCTTCAGTGAAGATTTCAGTAAAGAATTTCTATGAAGATTTAAAGTCATCTAGAAAGTTTTAACAAGAGTGCCATCATCTTGTTGGGATACTGAAATCTTATGATAAGACACTCTATATTCACTCGATAATGGGTGTAATGGTCCTCAATAAAGAGGACTAGTTGCCAAGTCAGGAAGACGAAGAAACCACACATCACCTACAGTTTGATTAATTTTGTACTTTTTATTTGGTATTATGTTATGAAATAGTAAAAAACCAGTAAATGTTCGCTTTGTTATTAGTATTTTTGGACATTGAAAATTCTTATTAGGTACTACAAATGAGATATATAGTTACTTACACGCCAAACTTTACGACCGATGTGAACATAGGCGCGTTAGTTTGCGCAGAACGGCAGAACACAAATTTAAGTACAAGGTGTCCAGAAAGGGTATCGGGTATTTGTAAGTTCAATGAAACAAAAATTATTTGTATGCAATAAAAAAGTTTATTGTTTATTATTAGCATATGAATTGGAGAATTATTTGGAAAAGATGATGTTATCCAAATGATGACCGTTACGTTGCTGGCACTCTTCTAAACGGAAACGAAGATTGGCGATAACACGTTGACACATAGCTATCGATATTGCTGCCATTTCTGACCTGATGTTTTGCTTTAACTGGGTTAGATTCGTCGGATTGTTTTGATAAACCTTACTTTTAAGGTATCCCTATGCAAAATAGTCAAGCGGGCTAAGGTCGGGGCTTCTGGGAGGCCAGTTGATGTTACCCCTTCGCGAAATGACTTTATTAGGGAATAATTCGTTAACAACTTCCATTGAGTCATTTGAGGTATGGCAAGTGGCCCCATCTTGCTGGAACCACGTTCTTGAGTTGAAACCTGCAAACTCCTGCAACTCTGGGACCAAAAAATTTCGCAACATATCGCAATAACGGTCACTATTCACATTAATTGCTCGGCCTCGTTGATCTTCATGAAAATAAGGACCAATTATGCCTTTAGCAGACATAGCGGCCCAAACAACGACCTTTGGGCTATGCAGGGGTCGTTCATGCTTTCGTCTCGGATTCTCCACTGCCCAGTACCGACAATTCTGCTTATTAACATGACCATTCAGGTGAAAATTTGCTTCGTCACTGAACAGTATGTTGTTAAAGTTGTTAAATCGCTGCAGCATTTCGTTCGCAAAATTCAGTCGATTAGCATAGTCCGTATCCTTCAATTCTTGAACCAATTGAATTTTATAGGCTTTTAGATGTAAGTCTTTCTTTAAAATCGAATGTAAAGACGATTTTTTGATGTTCAACGCTTGGCTTCGCTTTCGGATGGATAAAGACGGATTTTGACGAACCGACGCCTCAACTTCTTCAATTGTTTCTTCATCGCGAACTGAACGAGGACGACCAGAGTTTTGAATTTTAACTGTCGCACCTGTATTCTCGAACATCCTGATCCATTTCCTAATGCTATCGTCACTTGGCGCGTGGCGTGTACGATATTCTGCACGATAGAGACGTTGAGCAGTCACTATTGAATCACCATTACGATTATACGCTCGTACGCAAAATGCGCGATGCGTTCCCGAGTACTGTTCCATCGTGACTAAAACTCCACAAAATGGCGGACGCCACGAACCCCTCCCCGCACCCTTTAGACGCCCCGTTTCGAATATGGCGCGAAAACAAATACCCGATACCCTTTCTGGACACCTTGTACAATTAATATTACAAATTTAAAAAAGTATATATGTAATATTAATTATAAAAAATAATTATTTATCTAAAAGTATTATTTATTCGACTTTTAGACACGTACAAGGAACATATAACAATTTTATATTCGGTAAAGACGATTATAGGTACTAAAAAGACATTAAATATGTATTTCAATAAATAAAGATACTAAATCTACACAATTAATAAAATTGAAGTGCCTGTTTGTAATGTAAAAATAACTGTTTGTTCCGAGTAATTTCCGAAACGGTTGGACCTATTTTGACGGGACTTTCACTAGTAGATGGTTTATGTTATAAGGAGTAACGGAAGCTTCTTTTATTTAAAAAATACATTAGGTTAACGCGCAAATAAAAAAAAATGGTCATGGTGAATCAATTCGGGCGCTTAAATGGATTACGCTGAGTAAACCATAAGAGTTAAATCAAATTAATGTACATTATAATTGTATATATTAAAAAGAGCTAAAAAAAAGTTAACGAGAGTATACGTCTATCTTCTAAGGATCACCCGTGATAAGATTTTTTGTCTTTGAAATAAAATAGTCTTGTAGTCCACCCAAACGCAGCCGCGGGCTCAGCTGGTATTATAATAAAAGTGGAATACACCTATGTAAGTAATATATTGACATTAGTAGAATGAGGAATATTACTGCGAAGAAAATCACACTGGGAATAATATAGTTTGGGGCAATTGAAAAACATGAATATTGTTATGTACGTTGTAACCAAATTTATATAATAGCATCATGAAATATGATGAAGCATGTGTCATATAATTTACACAATAATCCAATAGCCTACTTACATACAATACCGTTTGTTGGTAGTTTCGTAAAACCTCCTAACATAATCGGCGTGACTCAACATCGTAATAATGTACAGTAAGATGTGCGTAGGAGTGTAGCGTTATCTACATAATGAATACATTTTTTTAAAGTATAGATTTGATAAGTAGATTATAAAACAAAAATCTAGATACATACTAATTTATACATAATAATAAAAGACTAAAGAGTGGAAATATATTTGAGATAAAGTACTATTTCGTATAGAATCACAAATAGAACACATTTCTAAAGATTTAGAATCTTTTGTCTGTTAGTTTGTACGCCAATCACGCAGAAACTACTAAATAGAATTTAATGTAATTTGGTATAATTGTAGTTTATAGTATGGATGTACATTTAGGATGCATTTTTGTGTTTTGACATTTATATGATTTATAAATTACGTTTAGGTTATGCACTAATAGAAAAGTAATGTTTGTATATATAATACTGTAATATATTTTAAATATAATGTTAAATGAAGTGACACTATATTAATAAATGTATGTACAAAAAAAAACTAAGAAAAAATCTATATGGACCGACGTATTAGGTTAAATTCACAGCGTAGATGTACGGCAGAATGTAGATCGATTAAATCAAAATATTTTTTATTCAATTTAGACCTTAAGGAGGCACTTATGAATGTCAAACATTAGCACCAGTTCGGAAAACATACTAGTCATTGGGAAGAACCGGCAAGAAGCTCGATTGGGGTTTATCAATATCTTATTTACTTTTTTAAATTAGTTTTTACAGTATTAAATTATATAGAGTTATTATCATTTTCAGTAGATGTACAGAGAGGGAATCACATCGAGACATCACCATCATTCACGTAATCAGCTACCCTATAATAAATACCCTTTCGACAATAAAACTTGCTTAACATGATTCTTGAGCTTATTATCCGGCAAATTTGTAATGTGCTTAGGAAGTTTATATTATAGAAACCTAACACAATTACCTAAAAAAACTTTTATTTGTTTTACTAAGTCTAAAAGATGGAATGACTATTTTATATTTATTTCTAGTATTGAAATTATGCCTGTTAGTTACAAGTTCAAATTTATCTTAATTTTTCCGAACATAGAGCTACATTATATTTTCAAAGATGTATTGGGGACTGCCTCGTTAGCCTAGTGGTCGTAAGCGCGACTGCTACGATCGAGTCCTGGGTTCGATTCCCAGGCCGAGCAAAGTATTATTGGGTTTTTCCTATGAAATTCTCAGTAGCAGCTCGGAGTTTGGTTCGTGCCTGATTAATGGCAATAGGCTCGCCCCCTATTACATGGGACCTAAAAACATACTCGGCGAACTGTGGGTGTACATTAGTGAACACCTCTGCCTAACCCTTCGGGGAATACAGGCATGATGGTATGTATGTATGTATTGGGAAGGCAAAGTTAAGGTACTAAATTCTTGAAACTTATTCCTCAATGATTCGCGTCGTGGTCTCATATCATAAAAAACAACATTTCTACAAGGAAGATTGATAGATATGCTCTTTGGCAACCAGTTTTCAACTTAAAGACTAGCTGACTGAATAATAAACAGTGCAATTACTGCAATGCTATACTTTGCTAATCGTGCTATCACCACCGTTATGTGTTGATTTATCGATCATAATAAAAGTAGTTGTATCCGTCTTGAAGTCTTATTTCAAAGCCCTTGATGGCGCACCCTCGCTTTTCTAAGACCCCTACTCAATATGAACGGCCGCAAACTTTCTTTAATAATCCGTTATCCAGTAAGTGTGACGCGTTCCAGAAACGCGCTCCAGTTTTGAGACGCGCGGATGCACGACAAAATGGCGGTCATGGACTTCTCATTGCTTGTTTTGAATAACATTGTTATTAATATTACAATGTTTAAAGGAGATAGGTATCGTTCACGAATTTGGTATTCTTGTTACGAACTTGCTAAAAGATCATACTTAAAAGGCTTGGTTTGATTCTGAACAGTCGATTTTTTTTATTGTTTTGATTCTTTCCTAGGTTATTTGTAATGTAAACTTTATTTAAATTTTACTTTGTGATGAGATTAGATAAGTGTAAAATGTGTACAAGTAAATATCGATTTCATTTATAATCACAATGCGTGATTTTAAAACCTAGTAAAGGACATAGGTTTAAATAACATATTTTTTTAGGAGAGCATGATAATTTAATTCGCAAGATAAACAGCTAGCTGTAACAAAACTATGATAGTCAGCTCGATGGACCTGAAATAAAAATGTGCGGAAGGTTCTTGGCTTCTTTAATTTATTGTTAAACCCCTTAATAAGATATTAGTAGTCTTTTGACCTTTCACTGAAAGAAAATATCGTGATTAAACCATAGTATGACGGTAAGGCATTTTCTAATGCCCGTCTGGCTAGCTACCACTCTCAAGTTGAAAATATATCTCCAAGTACCTATAGGTGTGTTCCGGCAGCTGCACTTAAGAACTAGTCCTCCCAATGATCATATTGTGTTACCATTTCGGGCCAGATCGTCACTTGACATCAGGTGAGATTATGGTACGAAGCTGAACCTATAAAAAATTACACAGCCGATCTACTAGTATTGCCTCTTGAGGAAATATGTAGGAATTGAAATTGGCAGTAGGTACAGGAAAGGCATAAACCAGTAGTAATAAAAAAACCTATCAACAAGCTAAATTATTTAAAAAGGAAATAAAAACCCGACAGCAAGAAAAAAACTCGACAAAAAAAAAACCTTTTCTATTTTTTTTTTATTTGATTCTCAAGCGTCATACATAAATGTTATAAAGCCTATGTCACTTCCACAATTAAGACAAATCTAAGGATACCTCGTATGCTGAAATCCATCAAGCTGTTTAGGCTACAGAGACTGCCAAAGAAATATACATACTTTCCAAAAACATACCCTCCTTTTCCGCAGTCGGGTAAAAATTATTCTAGACTCATATAAATCTCATTAATTGATAATTCCATGTAACTGTTTTTTGTACTCATTTAAAACGATCGTTTCTAAGAAATCCGCATGGTAGTTTCATTTTTTAAATTTAATTCGCGATTTCCGTAATTATTACTTGGTAGTGATAAAATCTTCAGTCACTCTTTTTGACTTGTCGCATTACGGGTTCATCCAGTATACGTATATCCAGCTGCCGAGAGGAACTGAAGGTTGGCATGACAGCGAAGACTAAGGTTGCCAACTTTTTTAAAATCGAAGTATTTTCGAAAAGAAATAGATGGCAAAAAAAGCTGGTTTCAAATACATATTTTATTTTTTAAAGGAATATTTTTTTTACTTCTTGATAGACAGATAATTATAATAATGACAAATAATAAAATTGTTAATGATATACCAAGTCTAGTTCAGTTTAGTGCTTGTATAGACAACACCGCGAGCAACCGCGCCGTTGCCGCAAAAATTGCCTTAACACATACATATTTAGAAATTGCAGTGAAATTGCCATGTACACAGAATTGCAGCGCGTCCGCGGCGGCCGACGACCGAGTTATACACTGCGGCCTGGAGTCCGTTTTATGCATTTTGGAATAAATACATTACATATTATTTATCATTATTTAAAATAATGATGCCAATTTTTTAACAATAACAATACAGCAGTTTCGCCCACTGTATGTTTTTTTTTATATAGTAGTCAGACGCCTGATATAGTTGGATACTATATTAAATAGTATGGTTGGCAACCCTAGCGACGACCGGCGATAAATTGCGGATCTTTCGTTGGTTGGTTTTTGTTTTTGTATGGCACTGTGCAATTAACAACAAACACAGTGATTGCACTTTGTCGTGCTACAATAAAAAAACGTGCATATTTATTAATTTTATTAATAACTAGTTGTACCCGCGGCTGCGCTCGCGTGGACTACAGAATACTGTTGATCGTGCACACACGCGAATAGTGAAAACCCCGCTCCAGGATTTTTTAGAAAACAAAAATGTTTATTGTGGGTGATTTTACGAAAATAGACATAGCAACCTTTTTTTTAGGTCTTTTAAGGTCTACTCTTATGTACTACATTCGTTTGATATAACTCTTATGGATGACTCAGCATAAGCCATTTAAGTGCCTCTAAATCGTCTTTTTTCAGACGCCTAAAGGGATTCATTTTATATGCTGCAAGGAAATATACAATACAGTTATGTTAATAGCAAAATCAACCAATGTATTTTTCCCCCTTTTTAAGATGGTACAGTGTAAATCTTGGCAAAGACAAAAAGGTTTGCAATTTCCTATGTTTTCCGTACTGTGAAACTGTGGCATCGCCCCCCGATCAGCGCATTCCCTTCCTCTTACTATATCAGCTCTTTGAAACGAGGCGTGAAGAGACTTTTCTGCAGAGAGAGTGACAGATAGGGCTTAGAGAAATTTCTTCGGAGAATTCTCTCTACTTGGGCCAGCCGGACTAGTGAAATACTTCCACTATACAGAAGATCGTAGCCCAATAACCTTGCGTTTTGTTCCTGCGGTGATTAGGGTTTCCAGAGCTCCTTGGCGTAGGGAATCCAAGGTTGGCAACACGTTAGGGATACCTGGTATTATAAGGGGGCGTTCAAGTATTTACTTATCGCAATAAGACTTTTGACCCTCCCTCCTCCCATGTAAGGCGCTGTAACATTTTTCTGTACACCCCTCCCTTAAACGTTATGTAGCACCCAAGTCAACATGAGAGCTTTTATTGACCAAGAACAGCTGATGATGCAAGTCTCACATGATGAGGACATTACAGTATGAACTCACTTTAACTTTAACTTTAGCTTTTTTTATGACTACAGCAATGTGCTTCTGCATACACACTAATGAATACTGACAACGAAAACAGAATAAAAATGACGTATAATACAGTCGAGGAATCCCCGTAAAACATAATCGAAAAGGGTTGCCAGCTTGGGAAATTTTAATTGCCTAGTTTTTTATTAAAAAAAAAAATAAACACAATGTTACGTAACGCGTTGTTCGAACCCCCCTCCCGCCCTTGCCCACCACGACCTCCACCAAATTGCGTTACGTAATATTTGAACACCCCCTGTGCGTCTATAAGCTACGGTAGCCGTACACTTGTTTGCCACCTTTGTTGGATGGAAGTTTCATCGGCCGTTGCCGTTGTGTCAACAGTGCCAGCACTGCACCGTAATTTCTATGAAGTAATAATGTGCGGTTATTTTGCCGAGTGTAACCCTTACACGTGGTTTATGTGAAACTACTATGAGTTTCAATACTATACTTTTGAATCATAAAGCATCACCCGTAACGTAACATGACCTAATTTATTTTTCCTTACTGTGCTCAAAAATATTCACTTCAACGTAACGTAACATGATGCAACGCTTAACATAATGTCACGTTATTCAAAATTTTCTTACTGTAATCAAAGAATTTTTAATAAATGTAACGTGAAGAGTAACGTAGCGCTTAACAAAATTTCACGTTATGCATAAAATCCTTACAGTAGCTAAGGAATTTCTACTTCAAGGTAACGTAACGCTTAACATTATGTCACGTTATGCAAAATTTCCTTAATGTATCTGTACCCAAATAATTTTTACTTCAATCTAACGTAAAGTAACGTAACGCTTAACATAACGTCACGTTACTCAAAATTTTCCTTACCATACCCAAAGTGTGTTTACTTCAACGTACCGTAACGTGACGTAACGATTTTAACACAACATCACGTTACGCAATATTTTCCTTGCCGTGCCCAAGGGAATTTCGCTTCAAAAATCAAAGTTTTAGTACTCTGTTACTTAGGTAATAATGCAATAGATCGCATTATGATCTCGTAACCACAATTATGAGAGTTTCATATTATAACAGTAGTGAGTTAACAATTATTCAAAGGAGAAAATATAATTTCTCCGTGTCGTATCGAGCGCCAGGGAAATGCAGTTTTCTTATGCAACTATCGTTAATGCGATGCAACCGGCACAAAACCAACCTTTCTAATATTACACACATGTATTTGGCTTGCTTTCTTCGACATACTCTCGGGTAAAGTGGTTGACGAAAAAAAATATGCTTTCTTTTTCAATGTCGACCGAAGAGCGGGTGGGAAGTATTATATGCGATGGTTAGAGAGAGACATCTATATGTTATGAATTTCGTTTCGATTTCGAAACAGAGCGTACATAAAATTTCCCGCCGCAAGACTTTGACAGTTCCCCGAACGAAATAAGGTTGTTTGTTTATTTGAAAATGGAACCGTAGTGTTGGGACGTTTCGCTGTCGCTAGTCGATTCGCGTGCGATGATATGTGGGGCAATCGAAAGCCTTTCTCCGCTCGGCGGTTAGGTATTTTAAACCGTTAGTTTTTTTTTTGTGGCAGCCATTACAGCAATATGGCGGGTGGCATCATTTTTTCGCTTTGTCACGTTAGATCATTCTTGTTAGACGCTGTTCGAAAGCAGCGTTCTGCTTCTTGAATCCGAGTCGCTTAACTGTAACTCGTAACGGAGGCATGACGTAACTGGTAACATCATCTAATCTCTGAACCAATTTGATATTTATTTATTTTTCTCTCAGTTTTTTAAATATTTTATCTTTTTTAATAAACGGGCTGTGCACCACGATTTTATCCATGTTAAGTAATATATATTTTGTAATTTGACTGGTAGTTCCATATATTATTGGCGTGTTCAAGCATATTTCGAGAATATCTCATTTTTATTTTTCAATAAAATAAAACGTATATTATGAAATATAAATATATTATAAAAGGTTATAAAATGCTAAAAGAATTTTTCTGTTCTGACTGGTAGTTCCGGAGATTAACGTGTTCAAATAAACAAACAAAAAGCAATCTCTTGAGTTTTATAATATTATAGTTTACATTTATTTTATTTTATTTTGTCGTGTTCCTGGATTAATAGGTGTTTATCCAGTAATCAAGCAGGGTTAGTAGTTAGTAGTTATTAAGGTTTTCTGATGTCGATTGGATCGCAATCACCATGCAAATGGTAATAAACCCTTTCTTTTGGTTTGTCACTTTTCGGGATGAATCAGTAGATATTCAGCTTGCGGGCCAGCATGACAGCAACGACCGGCGATTAATTGACACTGACCCATCTGTCAGTGGTCGCTGTTGATTTTGGGATTTTGGGTATGCACAGTACCGATACTTGGCATAGGTACTATAAACAAACTAATAAAATGTAATTTCTATTCGTTGTCTTGGTTTTACTATGTAACATGGTTAATTCCTTGGGTAGGTCTTTGACTTTCGTGTAATACGAACTGCAGGAAATAAATATGAGCTCAGGCAGTGGCGGACATCTTCAATAAGTAGCCCTTGGCGTAGTGAAAACGAAATCAATCAATCGAATTTAGCTTCATTTGAAATACTTCAGCTG
Source organism: Saturnia japonica (assembly GCA_033032175.1). NCBI lineage: Eukaryota > Metazoa > Arthropoda > Insecta > Lepidoptera > Saturniidae > Saturnia > Saturnia japonica. The sequence continues at coordinate 4,111,657 of CM065332.1, forward strand.
AAAAATCCCTTAGTTAGGTTTATACTTAGGGGGCATTGGCCGTCGGAAGCCTCGGGCGTCGTAACCAAATGAAGCGTCCGGCACTGTTGCCAGACAACCGTCTCACTGTCCCCCATCTTACCAATTAAAAAAAAGAAGAAAGAAAGTAAAACATGTTTGAAACATCCAAGAGAGCAATTAAAAATGGTCCGATCCTGAGGTGTGTTCAAATATCGAAGACACTACTCAAGGTTTGATTTGGAAAACCACAAAAATATATCTCTGGCCTCTGGTCCTGGCTGGGCTTTGCCCGCACCATAAGTCTATTACTGAGATGAAAGCCCTCGCCCAAAGTTTGCTGACCACAGAATCACATGCTTTTATACCATACCAAAAATACCTTTCAATATTTCATGTGTTGCTAGTTTATTGTGTTTTTAAAATAGTGTTGTCACGAATCGGAACTAATCGTAAAACCGTATCAGTTAATGTACCTTGCGTCTCTCGTTTCTCTATGCGTTCTTTTTTTATTTCTTTTTTTTTTATTTATTCGTCCTATATACATTTTATATTTTCCTCAATGATGTAATGATAATACTAAATCATCGGGTATGTTGGATTAGACAAAATATTTAAATTCATAAATAAAAACCCTCAAATCCATATTAAAAATCTTAAGTTTCATAGAGTTGTAACGTAAAATATTATAAAAGTGGCAACATTATTTTTAAGGTTGATATTAATAATTGTCAATTTATTCGGTGGGATTAAAAATCGCATTTATGGTACATTACATATTACATCATTTAATTTAAGAAAAACAATTTTTAAATGATTAATTCTATAACGGACTGCATTTTTCTATTCAAGTCCAATTAACTTTTACTAATAAAAATGTCTTTGATAACGTTATTACTGTCAACATTAAATTTATATTACATTTAGAATGTAATTAAAAAATTAATTACATTTGATGTAGTCGTCACGTTAGTGTAACAGGCGGTTGAGTGATAATTGCATAATTTGCATAGACGGTGCAACTAGTTGGTCGGCGGGCACTTTCTCCCGCTAACGGGACTCGGAACTGGGACATCCGCCAGCATTCGTTATTGTTGTTCCCATGCGCATGCGCCGTGCGGCCATTAAAATTTACGCTTGTGTTGAAAATTCAAATTGTTATTGTGTTTTTACGGGAAATCTCTCTACTAGCTTATTATTTAAGGAAGTGAATGTTTTTTACTTAAAAAAAAACCAACGAGCCTTAAAGTAGTCGCATATGATGTATAACAGCTGACATAGTATAGTTTACTCATATAAATGAGTTTATATAACAGCACACTTTATACACAACACTGTAGGTTTTTGTAGCTGATGCATTCTCCTTCTCTATTTCCCTTTCTCTTTCTTCTTACACACAGGCACACAATGTTGGCTGACAGAACAAACCTCTCGGAAAATGGGTTGATACCATCCGACAGCCAATTTTAACACCGCGCTTGCTGATTGTTCGAATCAAATAGCGCGCACTCCTTGGTCAATTCAAAAACATAGTGCGGGTTTCTCCGGCTTCCTGGTACACACGTCCGTTCCTCTTCTCGAAATCACTACCACAGATTGCAGGAAAGCTAGAGGAAAGATGTTAGACATCAAAAAGTGTGGATAAACGACAAGCATACACCAGGTGTTGCCGCAATAGTTGCACATCTATGCGTGTCACGTTCCGAGATCAGTGCGTGTGTATCAGTAACAAGTTTTAGCTTTTATCGGTGGAGCAGTTGCGACTGTTTTCTATCCTCTTCCTTCCTTTTGACCTCTTGATATGATATGACTCACACTTTATCCTTCACTTGTTGGAAAAAGCTTCCTATAGATCTTCCTCTTGCTCGCTTTCCTTCAATGTTTCCCTCCCAAATTGTTTTAAAGAGCTTGGCCTGTGAACTTTAATATTAAGTATACATTAAAATTTATTTTATACGTGAATACGAATAACGTAGAATTATTAAAATTCACTTTATTTCTTTAAAAATACACACAAGCCATTTTAACGGTGTGTCATTACTAATTATGAGATTTTTCATAGTGTCAAATTAATTACAGTAGGCAATTTTTCTACTTTTGTTCTATTTCCATTTAGTCCGTGAATTATCTTTATATAAATTCTCAAAAACATTTACAGAAAATTAAAAATACAGAAAGAGTTTGATGTCTTAAGAAGGAAACATAATACAAAAGATGTTCGTGATAAATATCATAGCTAAAATTATGGTTTTGTTTACCTATAGAAATTGCGTTTTCATCCATCCATTCAGCTGAAAGATGCTCATTTTATAGCCTAACGATAGATCGCCACTGCGCCCTCTCCTGCGCTGTTCACATAACATTGTATTTGATAGAATATTTATTTAGGAAAGTTGTAGTCTAGATATCTTCATGCCACGAACCTAAGGAGCTGATCAGTAATCATTCAGGTCAAGAAATCTAGCCAGGTGTGGGCTCTGCACGGTTGCGTTGGCGGCGGCGCGGATGAAGTCGTGGGGCGTAGCTAGTAGTCAAAATAATGTTAGAGTGTATTAAATTTACGACACATACAAGTTCAGGGTCAGTATGAGCGGGGAGGTAAGTGTGCCACGCTGGTGAAAGTACGGCGAAAGGTGGCCGCGTTTGACTCTGAATTACAAGAGTTACGTTGAGCGTTGGCGCGTTGTTGTTCCCCCGCCCCCTCCCGCTAGCGTGACACTTTCGTCTGCCGTACCGCCTGTGAGCTCATCCTCATATTTGACTGCTTGTGGCCTTTGGTTTCGAGCACTGAAAAACAGGAATCAAATTCATTTTACCTTTTAAATATATACAGAATACATGAAAAGAGATAGATTGGTACCACCACCACCACCACCACCACTTCACCTTAAGGTAGGAAGAAGGATACTTTTTATTCCGGTATAAACATTTTTTTTGTTCACGAAAGCGGAGCCGCGGTCGTGGCTAGTCTTTAAATAAAATTGAATTAAGACTCAAAAAGGTCAGCCCTTGGCAAAATCCAATATGGGCAAATTTTACTAGTATGCCACCTTGCTTGTATAATTTACTTATTTATATTAATTTTATGTTTGATATCGGCATATAGGAAATATCAATACATCTATATTAATGCTCATCCCTACAATCGTTATGTGACATCGTATTATCGACTCTAACGCAATGTGATAGAAGTTACGCGATGATATAAGCCTATTATAAACTTAAAATATTTTATCATTAAGCTTGTCCTATAATAGTGTAGCGATGCGAATTTAAAACTAATGCACTGAGCATTTTATTTATGTATAAAATACGTTCACTGACGCAGCCTAGTTTCTCAGTATTTTGTAAAATTTGAATAATTGTGGGTTATGCCACACAACTGTTTTTTTTACAATTTACGGTGGTTTTTACAATTTCCGATAACTAGCGATCGGCCTAATGACTGTTTTCTATTTGATATTTGCAGTATTCATGAACCTATACAATGAGTATTATCTACATCACTTGCTGTTACTTTTCGTTGAGTGACAATCTCAATATTTTGGGTGGTCTAAGTTCAATGGTACTTGTCGGGTTAGGATTCGCAGTATTATATTATTTATTTTAATATATTAGTAACAGATATTATAGATAAATTTTAGCTTTCTGCACTCCTTCTTCATATAAACTTTAACCATGCCAAATCTCACAGTCTTCCGTGCACGCAATACGCTTAAAAAGGGCTAGAAAGCATTTGCTTCACGTATTAATATATAAATAAACGAAATTTTTAGACATGATTAATTTTATTGAAAAAGTACACGATGATTATGCGAAGTTGAATTAAGTAGAAGATATTCAAATTATTGTTCTACTTGTTATGTGAGATGGCATTAATGTTTGAAAACTTCATTACCAACATCTCAGCCGATACCTTCAATGCTGGACATAGGTATTCTTTAAAATAACTTGTATACCGACTAGCAAAAAAGTTACTCATCTATCATGTTAGTAGTTACTAATGGTACATCAAGATTGCTGTTAGTTACTGATCATATCAAATTAGTAGTTACTAATAGTGCACCAAGTGTGAAATTAGTTACCTACTGGTCCTATCAAATTAGTAATTAGTAATAATACACCAAGTTTTAAGTTAGTTGTTTTATTTAATTGTTTTGTAACTGACTATACTGTTAGCCATAAGGACCCTAGATCCTCAGACGGCTTTTACAGTTTCACCTGACTTAGGAGCGAGCGCTTAAGGCACTCAGCCGCGAAAATTAGTTACTGATCTTATCAAATTAGTTTTACTAATGGTACAATTCGTTTGAAGTTAGTTACCTATCAATTTAATAATTAGGTACTAATGCTACACTAAGTTTGTAGTCAGTTATGATCATCCTATAAAACTAGTAATTACTAATCGAAATATATCGAGACATCGTCATAATCGAATGATTGCAATAGATTATCTTATAATTACCAACCACTAATAAATTTCTGATTTCAAATAAAACCACCACATGAAGATCAAGATCTCGTCAAAATTTGATTGTTTTACGTAACTATCAGTGTGTGACAAGCCTAATGTCAGTTGTTTGTGAGGTGTCGCTCGCAGAGAGAACTGCCTCAATTTTCTCCGCTTTTCCTCGATCGTGCACTTTCATCATTTTCGTGGAAGTTGACGTAGTCGTCTTGATCGTTTTCATATTTTCACTCGAAACTATCCTAAACTTTATCTTCTTCTTACCCCTTATCCTACTTAATTAGGGTCAGCACAACATGTTTTTTTTTTGGCATTCATCAATTTCTGCCATTTATCTCGCACAAATACTTTTATCTAAAAATGAATTGTATTTTTCTTTCTTTTTTTATTGACCGTTTTAATAATGTTCAAAATCAAATGTACTTCATTCAGTTTAGACTTTAAGAAAACACTTATAAATGTCAAGCAAAAAATTTAAATTTAATGTTCTGGTTCTGATCAAGGGTGTTATGGAAATCCGAAGCTATTGGATAAACGACATTAATTTTTTTTCGAAACGGTACATAACTGTATCCTATATAATAATTATTTTGAGTAATTTCGGATAGTGACTCTGGAATACCAAAAATAATTTAAAATCTAATTAACAACCAATAAAGTTAGTCTTGTTAGAAACATTATAGGTACATGTTTTAATAATATCTATGTATACTTTCTAAATACAATTATTTGAAAAATGTAAGGTTCATAACTGAAATTACTCGAAACTATCCTAAACTTTATCTTCTTCTTACCCCTTATCCTACTTAATTAGGGTCAGCACAACATGTTTTCTTCTTCCACTCGATCAAATAACATCTCACCTTTTATAAGCATATCATTTTTCACACAATCCATCCATACCTTCTTCGGTCTTCCTCTACTTATATATCCACCTTCATACTTAAAATTCTTCTAGTTATATATATGGCTTTCATCCCTCCTCATGACATGCCCGTACCACACTAGCTTATAACCCCTCAACTTCTTTATCCTAAACTATCTGACATTATCTCGTATTCGCAACCATAATTGAATCCATATCTATATCAAGATTCAGATCCGAAATCTCGTAACTGTTACTACCCTGGTTCAGATGTCATAACAGCATAACGAACGATGATGTTGTTTTAAGTAAAAACATAGGGATATAAAAAGTCAAGTTGAATTGAATCCCGGATCTTTGAAGTAGATTATTGTTGGTTTATGTATCTATGAGCAATACATGCACACGCGGGTACCGTTATGCAGCAAGTCTGGTCCATAGACTTGCATTCGGGGTCGCTTTCCCATTTCACCGACCGACACTGCAGGGTTGTCGAAACTTGCAATATTATTAAATGTTTTTTTTTTGTCTAAAGATGTCAGAGAGGTGCGAGGTAATAGATTATTTTAATTATTATCCTATACTATACTAGGTTTCTTCCACGGCTCCAATCTTGTGTAATTACAGATAGCCAAAATAAGTATAAAAATCATTCACAGTTCGGTCGCGTGTCGCATGGCTTGTTCGCACCAATGCTTCGTTCTCATGTGTCATATTTTCTGAACTATACAGCCTACACTTTGCATAGTTTAACCACCGGAGCGGTCATAGCGTGATGTTAGATAGCTTGCAATCTTTCTCGATAAACAGATTATAAAATGCGAAAATATTTTTACAATTCGGAATGGTAATTTCAGAGATTACCGCGTTCATACAAACAAAACAATCCTTTGGTCTTTATTAGTATAGATATATTTGAACATATATGAGATGGTATTTAGTGCTAATAAAAAGTGGTGTTTTGTATAAAATATAAATTTTCACTCTAAAACTAATTAAAAACTTAATATCTTCGATATAAGAACTTTTGTGATGCTGTATATTTGTGAAAATATGGAAAATGTATTACCTGTTTCGTTTAAATTTTACTAAATATATTTAAAACGCGAAAATGATGAATCATGCTGTTTGTTGACGATTTATACATAAAACTGTATATTTCATAGAAAGCGAACAATGTTTAAAGCTTTATAAAATTAGGGCCTTACATAATATGAAATTAGCGTTTTGTTGAACGTGCTAATTTGATCTCAAACATCTCTGGCATTTGGTTAGGAATTTCAAACTCAAATTCATTTCAAATTTTGGCTTGTGTATTTGAGTTTCGAATTTAGTGATATATTTGTTTTCGCACCATTTGATTTTTCTTTGACATCGCTCTTTTCACAAAATGGAAAACTTAAAATATCGCGTTATTTACGAATATGAGTTCCACCGTGGCATCAGTGCTGCAGAAACAGCTCGAAGGATTAATTATGTCTATGGGGAGACTATGTAAAAGAAAGCATGGTACGTTTTTGGTTCCAACTTTTTGTCCTAGAATTGTAACCTATGATACAAACCCCGTGGATGGCCGGAGACCCTAGTAGATAATGAAGAGTTATGGTGAACGTGAAATCGGATCCATCGCAAACCATGTTAGAGTTAGCGGCAGGCTTCGGTATGAGTGATAAAACATTTTAATTCACAACAAATTGGAAAAGCGAAAAAGCTCGAGAAATGGGTATTGCATGAATTGATTGAAAAACGCATATAGTGCTGCGTTACATTACTCAGCCGTCACAATAACGAGGGAATACGAGGAAAATTGATCCTTTACGACAATCGGAAACGCTCATCACAGTGGTTGAATCCAGGAGAACCGGTCAAATCCATGCGAAAGTTGGCTCAGAAAAAGGTACTGGTGAGTCTTTGGTGGACCAGTGCTAGATGTCATACATTACAGCTTCCTAAGATGTGGCTAGACGATAACGGCAGATATGTACTGTCAACAATTGTAAACCATGATGGAAACGCTAGCCGTTAACCAATCAGGAGAGTGGTCAATCTCTCTAGGCCACTGCTGCTTCAGGACAACGCTAGACCCCATACTTCACGACAGACGGTCGCTAAATTAGACAAACTGCGATTGGAATGTTCCCGACACCCAACACACTCCCCGGACCTTGCTCCAACAGATTACCACTTTTTTCGGAATTCGGACAACTTCTTGCAAGGCATAAAATAAAATTCTGACGAAGCTGTTCAAACCGCCTTCAAAGATTTTATTGATTCTGGCTTCCACAATTTTCTCAGCAATGGAATCAATGAACTACCTATAAAATGGCGAAAGTGTATAGATAATAATGGTACATACTTCGATTGATGAAATAAATAATTTCATTATATTTTTTTTGTTTTACTTTTTCATATAAAACGCCAATGTCATATGTAGGGACCTAATATTACTATAGACAAATCCAGCTACTAAATAAAATAGGTGCGGTGTCAACCCTACGACCGGCGCAATAGCGCTCTTTCAAATATCGCGGTCACCCAGTTAGCTAAATGTCGTCGAGTGTGATTGAATACACAGAGTCGATGGCGATACAATGTCAAGTATTATTAGAAAGCCGAATCGTTAGTAAACAAACTCAAATGGTTTGTTAAAACTCAGGGGAACACTTGATATACCTGTGCCCTATAATTCAACGATTCAAAACTAAATTCAGGGCTATTGTGAATGCACTTTGGAATATAATACACTAAATGAGCTCAATTGAACAAAAAAAGAAGAAGTTTTTACTGGGATAATAAGTATCTAAGTTTAAATTCGAATTATAAGCAATCAGTGTGCCAAATTTAATCCAAAACTTTATAAGTATGTATTTCATTAATTTAAAATGTTTTATTTGTTAAATAATTAATAATTAAGATTCTATCAGCTTTACTCTCAAGTCACAAGTAACGAAATTTCTTACAATACTTTCTTTCATATTTCAGAAAAGTCATTTTGCCTGTGATTTGCGGTCAGAATACTAACAAAAGGTGCTACAAAATAATACGCTCCGGGTGCTGGATGACCCAGCATACGCATAACGCGTAACAGTCATAACGCGATGTTGTCCTTCTCCGTGAACTTGGAGTCACTTTAAAAAATTTCTAGTAGGTACAAAACTTACAAAGAAAGAAAGCACGTTTATTCGATGTTGAACTATTATTTATCTATATATTAATACGTGAAGCAAAAGCTTTCCACCCCTTTTTAAGCGTATTGCGTGCACGGAAGACTGAGATTTGCCATGGTTACAGTTTATATGGATGAGTGCAGAAACCCGAAATGTATCTATAATATTTGTTACTAATACATTAAATTAAACAAATTAATACTGCGAATCCTAAACCGACTATTGCCATTGAATTTAGACCCCCCAAAATATTGACATTGTCACTCAACGAAATGTGACAGCAAGTGATGTAGATAATCCTCATTGTTTGGGTTCATGAATACTGCAGATGTCAAACAGAAACAGAAAATAGTCTATGATCAAAAAGTCGCTGGTCGAATTTCGACCTTAGGGCGATCGCTAGTATTTAAAAAATTGCAACGTTGCTAAACAAATACCACATTCAGCATCAAAACAGATCCCAACTCACCATTCTATTACAAATTGCCATAGCGTTGGTTTCAGTTGGGACTAACACGAATACTGACGAGTTTTTAGATTTAGATTTAGATTAGTACTATTAGATTAATTTTGAAAGAAATAGAACATAGATACTGGTACAGAGATACACGATTTTATCACAACGTTGCCCTTTTCCGAAACCTCGGGATCACTATGACCGTTTCAGTTACCTCCAAGTGCGTCACTGCTGATTCATATACGCTTCAAAAGCATATAACCAGCTCTGGCGGCATTCAAGAATTACGTAAGCAGACCAAAGACAAGTTCAATGTTTTTAATAGGGATGTAACGATACATAATTTTGCCGATACAATACCAATAACGATTATTGTAGTGAACATGCATACATACCATCACGCCTGTGCCCCGAAGGGTTTAGGCAGAGATGTACACCCACAGTTCGCCGTGTATATTTTTTAGGTCCCATGTAAGCGAGCCTATTGCCATTAATCGGGCACAAAGTCAAACTCCGAGTTGCTACTGAGACTATCATAGAAAACCCCAATAACACTTTGCTCGACCTGGGAATCGAACCCAGGACCTCGATCATAGCAGTCAAGCTTACGACCACTAGAAGTTAATAAGGCCGTTCTGAGGTAGTTATTGTAGTGAATAATCGACGAAATCGATATCGGTAATTTAGTAAAATAAAGAATGAAGTAAGTATGTAAACTCTTACATATTTTTATCCAATTTGTTCACAAGGTTAATATGCCATGCCTAAAAATAATGCTCATAAATCAAGTTTTTAAAGTTCAACAAAAAAAAAAGCAAAATACCTTGTTGTGGTTTATGTATAAGAGATAGGCATATGCTATCGCGGATTTTTTTTTCACTTAGGACCAATATTTTTGTAGAACATTGTATTTACACGCACGCGGATAAAAGCAGTTCGGGAGGGCTTCCACTTCCGACTGTCTGTTTTTATGTCTGGATTTAACACAAAAACAGCTTGCTGGGTTAATCAAGAAAATTATTTACCTAGCAAATAATGTACTACGACATAGTTCTACACTAAAAAATCTACAAAACAGTTTATGATAGTATATGTGTTACTTTTATAGAAATCTGAATAAAAAATATTTTTGTAATTAATATGTCGTTTGACCGCTTTATCCGCATGCGCTGATGAAACGGTTTTCAAATCAAAATCAAAATAATCTTTATTCAATTTAGGCCCTAAGAAGGCACTTATGAACGTCAAAACACTACTGCCGTTTCGGAAAACGTCCCAGACATCGAGAAGAACCGGCGAGAAACTCGAACGGGTTTTACTTTTTTTCTCAACTGTACAAATGTTAATATAACAGGTACAATAATAATAATTTAGTGGATGCACAGGGAGAGGGTTACTTCCAGACATAACTATCATTCACATAATGATCCACCCTGTAATAACCTTTTGACAGTAAAACCCGCTTAACATGGTCCTTAAACTTGTTGTCAGGCAAATCAGTAATGTGCTTCGGAATCTTGATATAGAACCTAACACTATTACCTAAAAAACTTTTGTTAGTCTTACTAAGTCTAAAACACGTTACGACTAGTTTATCTGTATTTCTAGTATTAACATTGTGCTGATCTTTGATAAAATCCAGCTTGTCTAAGTTTTTACGAACACATATGAAGTTATCAAAGATGTATTGGAAGGGCAAAGTTAAATAACTAAATTCCTGGAACTTGTTCTTTAGTGATTCGCGGGATCTCATATTGTAAATTGCAATAATTGTAAATAGTGGGGTTTACAAAGTCTGCCACAGTATAAATGTATACGTATATATATTTATATATTTTATAGGAATCCTAATAAATTTAGTTACGGTAATTTAAACGCTGCTTGGCTGCTTTGTCGGCGTGCATTGTCCAAACGTTTCAAAATTGTTGAATATAAAGTATAACATTATTGTTCTACCATAAAAGTTCTACAAAACAGTCTGTAACAGTATATATGTACATTTTAATGTAAAACCTGATATAAAAGTAATAAAAAACGATTTAATAACAAAATCACAACAGCTATTTTTTTTAAATTTACTTACTAACTGATAATACTCCTTAATGATTGCGCGTCACCTATTTATACGTTGATTGTACTATGCTAGAAATGTTTACGCAGGGGCCAACTACAACTGTATAAGGTTTCAACTCAGTCGGACGAACTATGCACAAACGCGTGGGACATGAACACACAAATATATTTTTTTATATAATATAAGACTGCTTAGCGCCTACAGAACAGCGTAATGATATACTGTCTATATCCTTCTTCTAATTATGCCCTGCAAACTTATATCAACCTGGATTTTGAAAGTATCTATTTGGAAAAGGATAACATGATACAAATGAAATTATATTTTCGCAGTGCACTTAAAATTAATTAAATTTTAAGCTAATTTTGAATACCTTGGGTTACATTATCACAATTTTCATAAAGGTTTCTGATTTTTATGAAAATAAAAAATAAAACTTATGTTGTTCGCATATAAATAATGTAGCTTTGAGAAAGAATGTAGTTTTTGTGTTTACCCATTATTGAGTTTATATATTATTACAAACATACCTAAATAATTTTTTATTAATACACTTTAAAATATTAGTTTAGATAGTGTTGGGTACGCGTCACTTCGCCACTGCGTTTGGGGGGGTGACGCTTCCCCGGTTTGGACAGGCGTTTTTTGTTATGCCGGATGCCCGTCTCGTAGACACCGTACGGATGCCAGTGGGGTGCGATGGTAGTGAGGGGTCCGGAGGGTGCAATAATGCACGACCGCTTGAGGTGCCGGGTCTTCAATGAAAGTCGAACTCTTCAATCTACTGTTCGCAGGACGACCAAAGCTCTCTTCTTGTAGTTACTAGTAGTCACTTGTACTCGATGATTTGCGCCGTGCCCCATACGGCGCCTCTATGAGCTTAAGTAGTTCGGAGAGTGACCGTAAGGAGAGCCCCGCTTTAATTCTTATTTTTATGTTTGTTTTTACTTTGGTCGCCCTGTTAATCGCTTTATATTTCTTTCTTTATATACATTGTGTATACATGTCATATATAAAAATATTCCTTGTTTTATTACCTATCCATTAAACATTCACATATTATATACATTAAGTACATATTCCGTACATAAGCCAAAAACAATGCAATTTACAAGCGGCATCACCGCTTTCTGTTCGTAAAGTTACTATAACATTGAATATTCCTACTGTATTGACTTATTCTATGCATTTACCTATTCTATAATAATTCTATTTCTATATATGTAACACACAATACATAAACATTTATATACAACTTAATACATAACATGCAACTTATAATGTAGCGTAGTTGCTAACATTTCTCTATAATTTTATCTATATCAATCTATTCTATCATGACATATAGTACATAACACATAAACACAATAATATAACATAATAACCTAACACAAGACACGAAAATAACAGTTCTGTCGTCAACAGATAGTAGTAGCATTTATGTTTATCTGGCTAGCATACATCCATTGTTCTATGCATCCATTGTGCGGTTTGCAATATTGCGACAATTTTTATTTTGTTTTACTCATCATAACTTTAAATCGAATGTACTGATTTGAATAATTAAAAAAGAAATTTTTTCGTACGTAAATAGTATAAATATTTGATAAGGATTCATATGATGATGATACGGACATATCACGTTTTGTTCACTAGTGAGAACGTTTAATATATGTAGTATTTTATATGTAATACCAATAGTTTTTTGCAGCGCACGCGAAGTAAACATATTTTAGGCAATTTTTTATACTTTGTGTAAAACTATAAACATTTGTATGAAGAATAAATTAGTTTTTCAAATTACAATATCGCCCATGTTACTGGCTGAAAATATAGCTTTAAATGATGAAATAATTTTTAAAATCGGTCTGTAGGTATTGAGTTTATCCATTACAAACAAAAAATCAAATCTTTATACACCGATTGATCTCGGAACACGACATACCAAAAGAAAATCATAGATAGCTTTATCACAATATGTGTATGGTATAGTAAATCATCCCTTATTGTACCGCCTTGCGGGATGATTTTTCAAACAAAGTGAAACACTGTTATTTCTTCCTAGAAGCATAAATATGAATTTTCATATTCCAAACTTGAGAAATAGAGGGTTCTTCATTCAAACTTTCATTCCATATTTGATTTATTTGTAAAAAAAAAGAATAATTCTCAATATAGTTTTAATGAAAGTTATACTCCGGAAATTCCTCAATTAGTGGACAATATGCATTTTAAATAATACGAGTAAAAATAAAATTACGGGATGTAAATAATTACTGCCTAATAATAAACGCGTAAGGAGCTGCCGCGGGCACACCGATAGTAATAATTTTTTTTTTTATCGTTATAAATTCATTATTATGGTCACAATCTCACCTGAAGTAAAGATATGGCTCAAGATGGTAACACACTAAGCCTAGTGGAAGATTGACTTTCAGGTGCAGCTGCTGGAACGCACCTATCGGTGCTTGCGACAGATTTTCGACTTGAAGGTGGTAGCTAGCCAGGCAGGCATTAGAGAAAGCCCTACCACCATGCTATGGTTTCCTCACGATGTTTTCTTCACTGGGCGCTCAGGCTCATTGCAGAGATTCCAACTCCCATCGATCGACGCGATGTCCATACACGTTACCACAATTACTTCAAAATTGTTATACGTTGAGTGATAATATTCTGGTTGCTAAGCTGCTAACAGCCTGTTTAGCACTTACATAACCTAATTTCCCCCACCGCGGCGCGACGTGCGTACGCGCACCTCGCATTGACATTCGTTGCGCGGCCGGGTCGTCGACCTCACTTTCGCTTCGTCCGGTCACACCCTCGCTTTCCTGTTGCGTAAGCTGGGGAAGCGAATTTCGCAGTTAGGCATGCGAGCTACGTGTGTTCGTTCATTCCCCGTCAGTATTTCTAACAAACAATCAAGTTATTTATATTCACCATTATATAAAAATAGAATCGATGATGCATCTTTTAAAGTAATTGTAGCTTTGTAGTGTCGTGTACAGAAACGGAACGGAAAAACGGAGTTCGAATTCCTACAATGAACTTTGTTTCGGTGAAGGAAAATATCGCGATGAAACCATAGTATCATGGTGGTAGGCTATTTTCTAATGCCCACCTGGCTAGTTGAAAATATGTCGACATGCGCCTGCGCCGGCGCTTGGAAACGTGTCTTACTAACCATTTGACTATATAATTTCAAATATAACCAATTATGCATGTTTTTTCCTTCCTCCCAGAAGGCCTAAAAATTAAGTTAGATCGAATTTTACGGATAGGGAAGTAGTCAGATCACGACTTATTTAAATGTACGGCACTAGCGTAAACTGTGGTTCAGTCACTTTGGTACCGCTGAGCTTGCCTCGCTTTCGTGGCTGAGTGCCTTCTGCGCTCGCCTCTAAGCTCGTTGAAGTTGTCAAAGCCTCTAATGACTCGAGGGTCCTTACGGCTATAGTAAGTTGGTAAAAAAAAAAAAAAATCTTGTGAAAACATTGTATAAAATGGTAACAAATATCTACTCACCAATGTAATCTATCGTTGTTCAAACTCCCTCTACTTGTCTACAGCTTGACTTTCACGGTTACTGCTCCGCTTCTGAAGATCGTAACGTGAAGTTATATAATGTATAAAATTTCTTAACAAATAGGCTATAAAATACAAAAAGAATTTTTGTAATCTGACTGGTGGTTCCAGAGGTTAGTGCGTTCATTAAAAAAATAAACAATCTTTTTGGTTTGAGCGTCGATGAATCGCATTGTGGCGGCGTATTTAATACTGAAATAGTTACGGACATCCATCGTTCTAAGGGTGAGCTATGGCCTTGAGTTCATTTAGAAATCCAATAGAAAAGTATTTTCAGTTTTTCTAACTTTCTGGGTAACCTTTCAATTTTTCTTTTCTTAACAAGTCACACGGTCTATCTATACTAATATTACAAGACAGTTTTTAACAAAAAAAGTAGAAAACCAATTTCAATGATTTTAAAAAGCTCCCTTGTGTAGGTATCTTAGAAGTTGAAAATCCAATGCCAATGAATTTAAAAGTTGGATCCACCCTTGAGGTAATCCCTATCCCACAAAAAGAATCATCCAAATCGATTCACAAACAAATAAGTTATGGCTGAAAACCCATAAAAAAAAAATCGAATTGAATAACCTCGCGTATTTTGTTGAAGTCAGTTAAAAACAAAATGACATTAAAGTTACATCATCAATTCTTCAGGAAATGTTGCGAAGAAAGCGCAGCACGATATACACACACATATTATAGCACATATAGACAGTGCTAACGCTATTGTGTTCGCGCGTTACATAAGGTGAAATGCGACGAACAGTTTACGTAAACTATAGGGCCTTGAACCTCGGAACTGGCTGAACAGGAACTGAAAAGTTGATTCTACGTACACTCCGTAAGTATTATGCGGTTTATACACTCACGTTTTCTTGTACAGTATCTGTAAGCAAAAGCTGTGTCTTTTTAAGCGTATTGCGTGCACGGAAGACTGTACGATTTGGTATGGTTCATGTTTATATGTAGAAGGAGTACAGAAAGCTAACATTTATTTATAATATCTGTTACTTAATATATGAAATAAAATAAATTAATACTGCGAATCCTAACCCGACAAGTGCCATTGAAATTAGACCCCCCCAAAATATTGAGATTGTCACTCAACGAAAAGTGACAGCAAGTGATGTAGATAATACTCATTTTTTATGAATACTGTAAATGTCAAACAGAAAATATGATTAAAAATTCCTTGGTCGAATTTCGACCTTAGGGCAATCGTTAGTATAATGGAATTGTACGACAAAGAATTGATATGATTTTTACACTGCTACCGTTTCGGGAAAAATCCCAGTCATCGGAAAGAGCTTGCAAAAAATTTAATCAGGTTTATTATTTTTTTCACTGTGCTATTTTGCTTGTAATTAATATATTTTGTGGATGTAAAGAAGTGGAGTCATTTCCAAACATAACCATCATTTACGTAATGATCCGCCATATATCTTCATTTCAATTTCATTCAGTTTCATATCCCATTATAATATGTAATTTTGGTTTATGATTTCATTTTCTGTGTGAATTCTTTTTCCCTTAAGTAAATATCATTACTATATTTCACTTTTACAGTTGTTATATTGATTTCTTTGTTCTATTTTGATTACTGTCCATTGTTTTCCAAAAGCCAGATTCCAGATATTTAAACATCTGAAAATCTAATTTTATTTAGTTACTAGCTGTGACCGCGGCTGTGCTTGCGTTAACTACAGAATGCCGTCGATTGGGTACACGTGTGAATCGTGCTACCTCAGCTCCCAGTAATTTTAAAGACAAAAATGCTTATTGTGAGTGACCCTTAGAACATAGACATATGCTCTTGTTGACTTTTTTGTAGGTCTTTCTATGATCTATAACTATGTAACACACTGATTTAATATATCTCTCATGGTTTACTCAGCGTAAGCCATTTAAGCGCACAAATGTATTCACCACGACCAGTTTAATTGAGCGGAACCCTAACTATTTTCCTAAAATAAAAGTAGCCTATATTACTCCTTAAAACATCAGCCATCTGCCAGTGAAAGTCCCGTGAAAACCGGTCCAACTGTTTCGGAGATTACCTGAAACAAACAGACAGACAGACAAAAACTTTAAAAAATGTTTTTTTTTTTTTATTACCATAATATATACTCATAAGCATTTAGTAAAAAGCTGTTATTTTGATATTACAATGAGACACTTCAATTTTATTATTTGTGTATTGTATAATTTTTTAACGCTTACACTGTGGATTTTTTTGAGGAATACTACATTATTCAAATGACCACCAGGGCTTCGCATCGTTGTGTGAATACGAGAAGTCCAATTTACGATTTAATAAATGAGAATATTTAACGGATTCTTGATTTCAAGTTTCGGGGACGGAACACCGCGTCCATGATCATGTGATTTAACGTTCCTTGATTGTTTTTTATGACGTTATAAGAAGAGAATGTATGAGGACACGCAACAAACTGTCAAAGATCTAAAAATTAACATAACACGCCTTATCAATGAGATTGAGGAGTCGATAGGTAAAAAAGTGATAAAAAATTACATTTATCGTATGAACTGAAAGGTTGAAGACCTCTCTGCCAACGAAGACAGAAACGAGGCGTGATGATAGATCGCTGTCTAAAAGTGTCTATGCGAAATGGTAGTTTCTCAGCGGCGCGCGGTGGTACAGTTCAAGGCCCTCTCGTTACGTAACGCGTTTGACGTTGCGTCAGTTCGGGGTCGTTGTACTCGTGGCGCGATTTAAAGCGATCATGTTTTGTTTCTACGGTATTAACGCTCCTTACACACTTGAATATAATTATAATTTGGTAATTATTTTTTTGTCTTAAACCACGAAATCTTATGTCACGGTTTGTACCAGGTTCCTAATGCGTAGTGCTTTTAATCGGCTAAAAAAAACTGCCTCATTAGCCTAGTGGTCCTTTATGCGACTGTTATGTTTGTGGTCCTGGGTTCGATTCCCAAGTCGAGAAATGTGTTATTGGGTTTTTCTATGAAATACTCAGTAGCAGCTCGATTTTTGGCTTTGTGTCAGATTAAAGGCAAAGGCTGGCCTCTATTAGATAGGACCAAAAACATACCTGATGAACTGTGGGTGACAATGTACATTGATGTTATAACTCTGCCTAACCCTTCGGGCTATGGTTATGTTCGTGCGTTTACGCAGCCCGTTGCAATGGCGCGTCTGTAACGACAGCTATACTGATATGCATCAATATGAATGATTTAAAAATATCTTTAAGCCTATGTTCCCTGTTTTTAACTAAACAGTTTAAATTTTTATGTTATCATTAAAAATAAGTAAAAAAAAACTTTTATAATATTTAACTAATAATACATAATATGTAGAAGGCGCCATCTATTAACAATATTCGCAAAGACCAGCCAGTAAATATAATATCGAAGCTGGTTTAAAAGAAAATAAATTGATTTGTATACGTAGCCAATAGCTTAATCAAAATACCAATCCAGTTTATCAGTAATTTCGAACACAACTACAAGTACATTTCACAAATGTTCAGGTTCCGTTACCGTATTTTCTATCACTATCAGCCGATAGTGTTATTACTAAAAAGGTATGAATTAACTATCTCCAAATAAATGCACGTTCAGTAACTGAATTAATAAGGTTTGTTAAGTTGTGTCACCACAATCGAATCACAGAAAAATATCAAACATTCTTCAATATTATTAGTATCTCAATTTGTTTCTTATCACAAGTCAAACCTAACCTAACCCAGCTATTTCTTCCGTGAAATGACCATTTAGCTTGGGAATTTGATCAAATCTCCGATTTCATCTTAGCTATTTATTTGGTGACAGAACGAAAAGTGATATCAATAGAGGTGACGAATATAAGCTCTTGTCTACTAAACCTGTCAAATCTTCCGTGAATTGATCATCTAGCTTATGAATTTGATCAAATTTTCGTTTTTATCTTTGCTATAATTTATTTGGTGACAAAATAACTATTATTTTGATGAAATGACGAATTAAGTGATACTAATGCAATTGGCGATGAATATAAATTTAGATGTCAGAAAATATTGTTGCCTTACAAAAATATATTTTTAATAGGATTAAATTTTACTGAATTATATTTGTATTGAATTTGATTTTATAAATTGGGGACTCACCCCCTCCACCATATAATATGCGAGAGCTAATCTATATTCTATGGATCACCCAGAATAAACATTAATAACCGCGAGCGGGGGTAGTACGATTCACGTGTGTGCCCGATCGACGGCTTTCTGAAATCCATGAGACTGCAATGGCGTATTTCATTTTTACTTGCGTCACTCCAAAAATCCTTTTAATATTCCAGCAAGTGTGTATATGAACGAATATAATATAATAATAACCCGTACCGTTATGTTCCGTAGAAAGTGAGAAAGCCCATGGTTCGTATATCACCGGTTACGTCACCGGGTCGACGACACGGCGCGGTTTTACTGTTAGTAATGTTACTAAAGTTGCATTCGTATATTTGTTTTTTTTTTTGTAATCGTGTTTCACGTCTATCGTCAAAGTATGTTACAATTTGTTTAAATACAGTACTGCTATGCGCTTGGCTCGACCTCATTTAATGGTAGGTGAAAATAGGTCGACGATGGATCGCACATAAATATCAAATGCCTATTGACTCTTCTCTTGATGGCTCCCAAGTTATAGTCTGACGGAAAGACAGATTGTTGATTGATTGTAGTTCAATAATTTTGAAGGCGGATAATCGTACGATCCGTTAGTTTATAAACAATCTAATGATATTGTAAACTGTCGCTAGATTGTGAACTTACACTAAAATTTAGTTTGGTTAGGGTAGCTTGAAACTGCAATTATAAAGCACAAGCCGAGCGACCGAAGCGAACAGGCCGTGGTTTGGAAACGGCTGGTGAGTGCCAGAAAAAAATTATCCTTTGAAAATTTGCTATTTGCTAGTCATATAATCATGATGGGCGGAGTGGAAATATTGCCATATGGAATTTCGTTTCAAAAATGTATCGAGGAATTACAGACAGAAAATACCTCCTCGAGGCTCTGGACAGGTTGCAGAGACGGACTGTTCGCATTTTTAATGATGCAGACGTTACCAAATACATCGAGCTACATCAGCTTCGCAGGAACATTGCCTCGCTTAGCGTGTTTTATCGTCTGTATCATGGCTAGTGTTCTGAAGAGCTGTACAATCTAATACCCTCCTCTCCCTTCCACAACAGAACCACACGCGATGGGCTCTGGAGTCACAGTTTTACGGTAGCCTCCATCTCGGTACGAACTAAAAAGTTCTCTATGACTTATCTTTGTCGAACCATCTCCCGGCCAATGAGTTCCCTCCTTCTTACGACATCGGGTCCTTTAAGCGTAACGTGAAGAGATATTTATGCAGGTCGACATGACAGCGGCGACCGCTGACGGATTTAGATCTCTCGGTGGTCACCGTTGTGTTTGGACTGTGCTGTGCTTACCATCAGAGACAGTACCGTCAATGTGCCGAGCTATTATATAAAAAAAAGAATGAACATTAGTTCTGTCTACTGTCTATAGGGGGTTCAGATTGTATTTTGTACTAGGGTGACTGATGGCCAGGTGCCCACGGGAATCTTGACCACGAGGTCAAAGACAGTACGTGTTGCTAACCGTATTGCGGCATTTGTAATCATAAGAACGGTTGTAACAGGTGATCGACCGCCGCAATGTTCCAGGGTCGACGTTCGATTACGTTGAAAAAACACCTTTGTACCTATAGACTTAGACAATTATTTGTAATAGCAACTATGCCAATTTACACGGGCATTTTAATTATTGTATTTAAAATTACACAAATTCAGAGTTCATACACTTATTTAAATTTTGTGTTATATTGTTATTATCTATGTAAATATTAGGTCCTTACATATGAAATTAGCGTTTTATATGGTTAAAATGAAACGAAAAAAATATTATGAAATTATACATTTAATCAGTCGAAGTATGTACCATTATTATCTATGCACTTTCGCCATTTTAAAGGTAGTTCATTGATTCCATTGCTGGAAAAATTGTGGGAGCAAGAATCAATAAAATCTTTGAGGGCAGTTTGGACAGCCTCAACGGAATTGAATTTATTTTCCTTTCAAGAAATTGTCCAAATTCCGAATAAAGTGGTAATCTGTTGAAGCAATGTCCAGGGAATATGGTGGGTTTCGGAGACATTCCAACCGTAGTTCCTCTAATTTAGTGACCGTCGGTCGTAAAGTATGGAGTCTAGCGTTGTTCTGAAGCAGCAGTGGGCTTGAAATATTGACCAGTCTCGGTTGTTTAACGGCTAGCTTTTCCATCATGGTTTTGCAATTGTTGACAATACAGATCTGCCGTTATCGTCTGGACAGATCTTACGAAGCTGTAGTATATGACACCAGCACTGGTCCACCAAACACTCACCAGTATCTTTTTCTGAGACGACTTTCGCTTGGAACAGGATTTGGCCGGTTCTCATGGGTTCAACCACTGTGATGAGCATTTCCGATTGTTGTGAAGGATCCATTTTTCGTCACAAGTAATAATACGATTCAAAATTCCCTCGTTATTGTGACGGTTGAGTAATGTAATGTAGAACTCAATAGGTGTTTGTTGGAGTGCTTCAGTCAATTCATACGGTACCCATTCTCGAGCTTTTTCACTTTTCCTGTTTGTTTTAAGTGAATAATTTTTTTCTTATCACTCACACCGAAGCCTGCCGCTAACTCTAATGTGATTTGCTTTTGATCCGCTTCAACGATCACCTTTGATTCTTCATTTTCAACTAGCGTCTCCGGCCGTCTACGGGGTTTGTTTCGTAGGTCAAAATTTCCAGAACGAAGACGTTGGAACCAAAAACGTACCGTATTTTCTTTTACAGTAGCTTTCCCATACACATCATTAATCCTTCGAGCTGATTATGCAGCGCTGATGCCACAATGGAACGTATATTCGTAAATAAGGCGATATTTTAAATTTTCTATTTTGTGAAAAAAAACAATGTCAAAGATTTTTATTTTTAAAATGGTGCGAAAACAAATGAATCACTAAATTCGAAACACAAATACACAAGCTTAAATTTCGAATAAAGTTCAATTTGGAATTTCTAACCAGACGTCAGATAGTAGAGATTAAAGTGACCAG
Organism: Saturnia japonica; assembly: GCA_033032175.1. NCBI lineage: Eukaryota > Metazoa > Arthropoda > Insecta > Lepidoptera > Saturniidae > Saturnia > Saturnia japonica. The sequence goes on from CM065332.1 coordinate 4,133,389, forward strand.
TTCAACAAAACGTCAATTTCATATGTAGGGACGTAATATTATTACTGAAGCGCATAAATATTTGTTACAATTTACAAATATAAAAAAAACCAGTGAGTTAAAAAAAAAGAAGAAAATTATTTTAAATACATTGATTGCCAAATATTAACATTAATAACGTAAATAAATTAAAAAAGAGAAAAGAACAAAATGCAATATATATATGTGTTTTTGAAATGACCAATATATCCGATTCTGGAAGTCCTTTCACTTCTGGTTATAGGTTATGTTTTGTTATTTATTGTTATTATATTGTAATTAACGTATACAAAGCCACAGGCGTTTGCTAATTTAAAATAACTACTTGAAGAAATCCATACAAATAAATAAAATTAAAGTGTCTGTTTGTAATGTCAAAATATCAGCTTTTTACTAAATGCATATGATAGTATATACGTTACCAATAACAACTATTTTTTATGTTTGTCTGTCTGTTTGTTTGATCCGGTTAATCTCCAAAACGGATTGACCGATTTAGACGAGTCTTTCACTGGCGGATAGCTGATGTTATAAGGAGTAGCTTAGGCTAATTTTATTTACTTTTATTTCCGCGAAAATAAAAATTGATTCTTAAAAACGACGATTTTGGGGCGCTTCAATGGATTACGCCAAGTTAACCATGAGAGATAACAAATTAACGCAGTACATAATTGTAAATTTTAAAAACCTAGAAAAAAGTTAGTGCGCGCATATGTCTATCTTTTATGTATCACTCACGATAAGTATTAATAACCGAGAGGGAGGGTAGCACGTTTAGCGCGTGTGCCCGATCGACGGCCGCGGCATTCTGTAGTCCACGCGAGAGCAGCCGCGGTCACAGCTAGTACACTACAAATATAAAGAAAGAAAAGTTTATTTATCCATCACTCAACACATCAAAAACAAAAATTATATAAACATGAAAACAACACAACAAAAAAAAACCAATAATAATAATTAGTAACGTGCCGTGCGGGGATAAAGAGGTCCCAGTCTCAGCATAATTGCTACACTGAATCAGAGCAGCGCTGGTATTCTGACTGGGCCACATTAACGTACATCACGGACATCAATAAAATAAAAAATAAAATAAATTAAAACAAATAGTAAATAATAAAAAATAATAATGATATAATACATACTAACAATGTACAAAAATAAATTCGATAAAGAGCAATTAAAACTGTGTGTGTGCGAGAGAGAGAGAGAAAGTGAGGAGTTCACACCTTTAAGATCACGCTAAGCTACAATACTGGTCCTGTAACAAAAGTTTTTTAAGTGTTGCTCTAAAGATTCGGACTGTTTTTAAAGCACGAAGTGGTGGCGGTAAATCATTCCAGCATTGTGAAGCCGCAAACTTAAATGAACCTCGGAAAACCATGGATCTGTGCTTCGGAGTAATAAGCACAAAGCTACTGGTTCTTCTCGAGAATCTATGTTGATACTCTGCCCAAATCAACTTCAAGTATAAAAAATCCGGTTTTTGCTTCTTAATTACTCCGAACAAACGTACTCCAAGAAGCAGCCTTCTACGCGCCTTCATTTTTAACAAATTAGAAGAAATTTAATAAGGAGTAATATATGAACGTGATGGAACATCTAAACAAAAAGCTGCACTAGCGTTTTGAATGCATTGGATGAGTTTCTCCGTTACTTTAAGCAAGCAAGGTCCATACACAACATCACAATAATTAAAAGCCTAGAGAGAATTAAAGATTCACAAAGAGTTAACCTGACTTCTTTGCTCAAGAAAGGGCGTATTTTATAAAGTAATTTCAGACGATAAAAGCAGTTTCTTATGCTTTCTGCTACATGCTTCTCAAAATGTAAGTTGCTATCAACAATTAAACCGAGGCTTTTAGCTTCCGTATCTTGCTCAATCGTCTTGTCATCCACTAGTATGTCAAATATCACACTACTAAGCCTGATAATATTTTGTTTACTACCAATTACCATATATTTCGATTTTTCAGGGTTGATAACTAATGTATTAGATGTAGACCAATGAGATATGTTTGCCAAATCGTAGTTTTTTTTACAACATCGGTTAGATTAGATGGAAGAAATGACTACTGCAACTGCAGATAATCCGGATAGAGGTGATACTTGCAATACTTAATGTAATTGGTGATATCCGCACAATACAATATAAATAAAATAGGACCTAAAATAGATCCTTGAGGTATTCCTCGAGTAACAGACTCAGAAGAGAACTGAACCGTAGACACATTTAGTAAACTCAATTTAACAAATTGACATCTATTAGATAGATAACTTCGAAACCAACTCACAGAAGAAGCATCGAATCCATAGAATACAAGCTTTGAAAAAAGTAGAGGTATATTTATACATTCGAATGCGCGTTAGAAATTCAAAAGTATAAGTATACTGCACATCCCTTTTGTTATATTAGGTCTAGTGGTCAGCTTATATTTATTTTAATATCTTAATACTCTTATTTACCTTATATTATTTTCATGTATATTATGTAATTAATTATTGTTTCATTTCCAGGACATCGGTTAGGTTAATGTATTCGTCTGTTCAGATATCATTTATAATACGATCCTTTCAGTTTAATATACAATGTTTCATATAATTTTATCATAATTAATTGTAAATATCTGTTATAAACAAAAAAAGAAAACAGAATAGTGTAGAACGTGTATTAACGTAACAGAAAAACGATTGTCATTATACGATAGACTATGGAATAGTAAAGATTGGTTTTTATAAATTTTAAAAAATAAGACAAATTTTGTAAGACTCCAGTTGAATTTATAATAATTATTTTTAAAAGTTAATATAACATTGGCATAAAAATATCCAATGTAAATTATTGAAATAAACTGAAGACTGAACTAAAATCACTGGAGAAACCTCATAGGGGCCATCCATAAATTACGTCACATGAATTTCATGATTTTTTGACCCCTCCCCTGTCCTTGTCACAGCTGGTCACATTTGTGAGACCCCCCCCCCCCCTACCTAGTGTGATGTCACATATTTTATAATTAAAAATTTATGAAATTAAAACAGCAGTGTTCGGACATTATTTTAATTTCCATTTAAATTTTTTCAATAAAATCGACATCAAATCAAACAAAGGTATAAAAATTAACAAAACATTAAAAAATCACTTTAATGTAAAATAAAAACTTAATCCATAACTAACATAACTTATTTTTCTTCGAACTATAAAGGTAATAAGTTTCAAATAATCGAGTTGTAAAAGTTGTTAAAAAAACATTGCTATGTTCGAGATACAGAATTCCAATATAATTTTTTCTCTGATTATTTTGACTAGAGGGATGAGATTTAGTGCAATGGAGGTTTTGGGGCTTGAATGGAAGGGAACGCATTCTTTCGAGTTTGGGAGGTTTTCGACTTAAAGAAGTTCTAATGTACTTAGATATAAAAATATTATATTTTGAAAAAATGTGATGTTACAAAATTTGGGACCCCTCCCCAATCCTTGTCACACAATGTCACACTTCGTCGACCCCCTCGCGCCTCCTAAACGTGTGATGTAATTTATGGATGGTCCCATTTCGGAATTTTGTTTTAATATTCTACTATTTCCATTTCATAATGACGAAAATCTCTATAGTCGAGATTATTACGCTGAGCCGGCTGCTACAGGCGACGGTTCTTGCTTCGACTCTGCATTGAGCCGTTCCATTGAAACCAAGAGATCCTGGTTCGAGATCCCGGCGCAGAACTATCTGTTGCTGACAATTCTACTAATTGTGTTATTTGTGAGATAGACATTCAGGAGACCTGTTATGGACTATATTTTCTGTTTAATTTAACAACGGTATTTATAAATCTAGTATTAATTAAGGAATATCAAATGAGAGCAGTAGAAGTACTATGTCCTTTGCGGAAGCCAGACTGGGCCTCAGGAAGAATATCATTCTTTTCTAAATACTCCACGAGTTGCATGCTAACAGCCTTTTCAAGACTTTGGATAAACAAAGTAAAAGACTGAATGGTCGTAAGTTTTTCAGAGTAGAGGGATTATTGCTCTTAGGGATTGACTTTACGACAGCTTCTTTCCAAATATCGGAAAAATTATCACTTGTAATAGAATGGTTAACTATTGCAGTAATTGCATTTAGGGATTGAGGTAGTGTCATCAACAACATATCTAAGGAGACACCGTCAATTCCTTGAGCGTTTGATTTTAAACTATTAATATTGGACAGTACAGTGCTTTCACTTACGGGATGCATCGAAAATATCATACCCTTGAGTATTATATTTTGAAGCGATAATGGTACAGTGGCTGTGAGAACCTAGTTTTAGCAACCTTATAGCGAAGGTAAAGCTTCGTCATTGTAAAGAAAATAGATTTTTTTTAAATCCTGTGAGGTTTCCCGGAAGCTATTGGATGCAAGTAGCGAAGGACCGGTCGTTGTGGCGATCTTTCGGGAAGGCCTATTTCCAATAGACGACGTGTTTCGGCTGAAATGAAAAATCAAAATCAAAAAGTTCTTAAATCTTAAGGATATATTAGGATAGCAAAGTTAAAGTACTAAATTTCTGAAACTTGTTCCTGAGAAAGGAAAATAATGTTATTAATGTGTTCAAAGTGCATAAATAATTTGTAATTAATGGAATAATAAAACACTGGCCCGTATTTCAGACAGATATATTTATTTATATTTTGCATGACTCAACACATTCTACACCCTAAGCGCAACCGCCATGACAGATACAAAACATAGACATACCATAGATAACAACAATATCTTTTTATATCTAATATAATTTATTAATTTCCCTACGTAACGAAAGCGTCATTATTATCATTCCGGGATTTTAGAGTGATGTATTGTCCACTTCATGTTACGTCATTCTCAAAGCTTAGGTAAATATACTCTACCCATATCGATTGATAACGAGAAGTGGGGCACGGAGAACATTCTTTGGAAATTCCTCTCTACCTGGGGCAGTCTACTTTACAACACAATAACTCCACCCTACAAAAAATCGCAGCCAAATAACCTAGTGTTGTGTTCCTGCGGTGTATAGGGGAGTTCAATGTAGATATCGTGCTAATGATACTCACTGTATTATAAGCGTCCATAGTCTAGGGTAGCCGCTAATGATTAGAAGGTCCGTATGCTTCACATTGTAGTATTAAAAAAGGTTTAGATTGTGGCCATATCGCTATCGATAAAAAAAAACGTGCGCGTCTCGGAACGCTCGACAAAAGTCATAACTTAAACTAATCTAAGTTGAACTATTTAATATTAACATTGTTTAACTTGAGAAAAGCTTAGGTTATTACTAAAACTTTGTTTATATTAATATGATAATGTGAGAAAAGGTTATTTATTAATAAAATCTTTTATCGATTATAAAATATATTTTATCGTTAATTACAATTCTTGAATATGTACATTAGAACACTGAATAGAGAAGGGAAACCAGACAGAGTGGCGCCGTAACGCGTTACGTTACGAAGCGGTTTACCCTCTCATAAGAAGTTATCACTTCAAAAAAGAGAGATGTAGTATCCAGTCTATGTTATATACTCTATCTATACTGATCTATTGTCATGACGCATGTAGATGACTCTTTGTGATTCCATTTATTCCCGTTTCTTCCTAAATAATTTGATCAAGTTCCGCTCGTTAGTGATTCCATTCGCGTAGCACTTTCTCGTGCTCAAGCGCACACACTTGGGCATGCGACGCGCGCTCCCCCTGTTCGGTGAAACCGCGAAAACTTTGTTTGCTCACTTTCTGACCGGATGCGGATGCAGCGGGCAGAAATTATTTAACAAAATAAAACGTTAGATAATTATAATTACACTAGCTTTGCTCCACTGCTTCCTCCGTGTTCAGTTGATTAGTTCAACTCCAAGCCTATCATTGTTCTCAATTCCCGTACTTGCATACAGCTCAGTATGCTTGGTGTTTATGGCTATATGGTCTATAACCTTATTCAATAAAAAGTCTTTTAACACTTTAGCTCCAGAAATCACAAAAATGTACGTAAGAATTGGCGTAAAAGGCATCCCCGGCAGCCAAGTTATTAAAATATTTATCTGCAATTTCTTAGCTACTTCTGTCTAATATTACTATTACAAATGTTTATTATTATTTACGTTTATTATTTATTATTATCATTGTTTTTATATTTAAACGTTTTTATGTTGTAGGAAACGAAAATTGCTGTTAATTAGTTGCAGGTTAATAATTAACGATGGATTTCCGCAAAGTAACGCTTTCATCAATCAATTTTCTGTTTTTTTTCTTTTGTTAGGTTTAGTCATTTAAGCAACTATATTGCGTATGTAATACGACGTTTACAAGTAAATAACAATACAACTTAAGAACTATCAATTATGTAACTTAATTTTATACAGTTCAAAAAGGAAATAATGTGATTAGTACAAAAAAAAATGAGTCTAATCAATTGATCTGATTTGAAAATCATAATAAATAGTTCATATGTAAGTTCATAGTGTTAGCTATTAGTAATAGTATTAGATTCTTAAAGTAGTGTATTTTATAAATCTATACTTAATTATAATCAAACCGTAGAGAGTCGACTCTACATTATTACGTAATATTTTTTGATAGGTTTATCTTGAATTAATTATCACGAGTTTGGGTTGATTTTTGTATTTTGTTCTAAAGTTTTATGATAGATGTCGTTGTTCGGAGTTTTTTTGCTCTATTATGACTTTTAAATTATACTAAAACAGAGATACATAATGCGCCACTGTTCACTTTAATATTAACGGGTAATAAATATAAAATTTATAAATGAACTTATCTTTTCTTAAAGGATTGCAAATCCCAACATTTTTATATTAACTATTTAGCTCTTGTTTTTTATAATATCAGATAATTAATCATATTAAAAAAAAAAAAAAATAATATTCTCAAAGGGTTTTTGATTCAATAGTTTTCGTTTTGGATTTAAATTAAATTTTGCGATTTTACTACTGGCTTTAACTCTCGGATAGTAGTGCAGGGTAAAATGCCTGATAGTTAGTGGATGGGATTCTCTCAGTATTCTATTGCTCTAAAAAAGAATGTGATTAGTTCGTTTATAGGAAACTGCCTATAAATTCAAGTGAGACTTATAGCTGAACCAGATATTATGAAAAAGTGTACGCATTCCAGAAACCTGTAGGAAACGACGTATTAGGTAAATTTCACGACTTAGAATATCGAGCGATCGAAAGTAGTCAAGAGCGTGAGTCATGGCTGACTGCTAATCGTATCACCCTGCGCCTCAGGAATCCGAGACATTCACAAAGCACGAAATTGAATGCCGATGTTGAATTTCAGTACATCTACATAATTATCCTGTTTTTCATACAGGAAATTCCACGCGGACGAAGTCGTAGGCACAGCTAGTAAAATAATAATTCTTTACTCATCACCACATCAAAAATATTTAATACACTAATTGAGTAAATTAAAAATTTCCACAAACATCGTTATTACTAATCGGAACAAGGTATAAATTGGATTTTGCTCCTGTAACCTTCCACTGTTGGAATATTATTGTAAATTTTCCTTGTTTATAATATTATATGGAATATTATGAATGGAAAATTAATAATTTCCATACAGGGAATAAACCTAAATTATATTATGTGGTATTGAAGGAAATAATACTTTATGATTTTAATTAGGAATATTTTTAGCAAACATTACCTATTGTTTAAATATTTCACTGTACTTTGTCCTACATCGCTTATGCCTGGTTTTTTGGAGTTGTGTGGATTCACAGTAGCAATATTTCCATCGTGTTATCTTTAAGGAAAAATCAATAAGGTAAATGAGCTTTCTAATAATATTTTTAATAGTACCGAGTTTGGTTAAGAAAGTATCTACTTTTCATGGCTGGATTCTTGTTGGCTTCTTTTCAGGAGATGATATTTTTTTAAAGATTAGTCTGTTTTTTTTTATTGAAAAATATAATCTTTGCTATATCTAATGAAAATGGCTGTTTATATATCCTACAAGACTTACGGAGAACTAGCGGTGCTCCCGCGGCTTCGCACCCGTTTGTTACGCAGTAATTATTTTCACGTGTTAATTTAACTTTTACTCATACTATTTACAATTAAAATAGCCTAACAATTGATGAATGAGATAAACTTCTCGTGTACAAAATTTTATAACATTTTCCTACTGATTTTCTGCCGAAATTCGATTTCATTTTGACGCTAAGAACGTGTCTAGAAATATTGCCACCTTATATTATTAGCATTTTTAATGATTTTTGCAAGTGGAAAATCGAATGAACCACATTCTACGCAAATTCATGAAGTCTAAGTAGAAAATGTAGCGTTGGTTAACCAACCGTTTTCAATTTGGAAGACTATACATTTAATCGATAGATGTCTCTAGTGACACTCTAATATCAAGTATCTACAAAAAAAAAAATTGGTCAATTATTCATATCTCAGATTATCAAAAAATTAAAAGCTTTGATTAGATAAATGCTTTCAAAGGTCCGAATAGTCATCTAGTGTTTTTCAGTTTCACTTTTAGTTGGGTTACTTCTCTCTACATCATCGTCATATACTGGTCATTGGAGTAAAGTATTGTTAATTTATACATTTTATATCTTCTACATTACAAACTCTTGTAAAATTTTTATTTTGACTTTGTCAGCAATAAATAAATTCCGAAGTTCGGCAGACGACAAAAATGATTTGAACGTTGGTAACACTGCCGAATTTTGGTTAAATCGAATAATTTTGCTGAATTATGTTCCACTTCTTTAACATACTACCTGTATTTATAATAAGGAATATTGGAGTTTTTGGCGGGATTTTGAAGTAACATGTTGTGGTTTTTATTTCTAATACATTAACTTAGGTTTTTAACCCTTTATTAAGGAAGGAACCGGTTATAATTCCGGGCACAATATAATATTATGAGTCATGATTTGATTCGGCTAAGCGTGAACTAAGGAAAACACAGTCGAGTGACGTCACGTCTGCGTCACCCGTCTCACGTCATGTTGCGACGTAAGTTACATCGTATGACGGACTTTGTATACTCAAATTCTTCGCAATACTCGTAATACATTATGAAATCATTTTTAATCCAGTAGTATACTAGGGTTTTACTACAATTATACATATAACTAGCTGTGCCCGCGGCTTCGCTCACGTGGAATACAGAATGCCATCAATCGGGCACACGCGCTAAACATGCTACCCCCGCTTCCGGATATTTTAAGGACAAAAATGCTTATTATGGATTATCCTTAGAAGATAGACGTATACTATCGCTAACTTTTTTACTTATTTTTACTAAATTTATTTAGTACATTAATTTGCTATATCTCTTTATGGTTTACTCAGCGTAAGCCATTTAAGCGCCCGAATTGATTCACTATGCCCAGTTTGTTTTATTTGAGCGGAGCCCTAATTCTTTTTCTAAAATAAAAGTAGCCTAAGTTACTTCCTATAAAATCAGCTATCTACCAGTGAGAGTCACGTCAAAATCGGTCCAACCGTTTTAGAGATTACCCGGAACAAACAGACAGACAGACAGACAACATTTTAAAAAATGGGTATTGTGTTATACATTCATATACATTTAGTAAAAAGCTGTTATTTTGACATTACAAAGAGTCACTTCAATTTTATTAATTGTCTAGATGTCACTACAACAATTAAAATGAATCTAACTACACCTCGTACCCGAGCCCTGCGATGCTGTACAAGCCATCCGAGGCTCCATGGCTCTTATGTCCAACAGTACCTATAGTCAGATTAAAAAAAAGATTCCTCGTATTCTAAAATCTATCAAGCCGTTTAGGCTACAGAGTGTGTTAAAGAAATAGACATAGATACATACGTTCGACAACATGACCCTCTTGATTTCGTCGAGTTTGGTGATCAACGTTGTATATCCAGTAATCACAATTAGAATTGTTCACAACTGGGTCACGACCACCAAACACATAGTGACTCTTTTGATTTCTCGCGTTATGGGAACAACCAGTGTAAGTCCAGTAATCAAGGGGGGGGGGGGTATTAGGAATCTGTTCACAACTGGCTCGCCACCACCAAGCACGTAGTGAAACACAGTGACTCTTTTGATTTGTCGCGTTTTGGGATCATCCGGTGTATTAGCTACTCAGAGGCTAGCAGGTCGACAATGGATTGCCAATCTCTCATTGTTTTCTCATTTTACCCTACACACAGGCACATTGTACTTACGGCTGGCTTCGTCACGTAGGAAAACATCTCTTGACGAAAACTAAAGCAAATTATGTGATTCAACATCAAACTTGTTTAATGTGTGGCAAATGCCCCCAATGACTCAGCATGTCTTTTTTTTTTTAATTCATATATAATATTTTGAACAAAGTTAATGATTTGTTTTGTTACGTGTTAATGTCCTGTAATATTATATGTATTACATACGTCATACGATGAGTGGTAAGCCCTTTAATTCGCAATGACTCACAGGCAATGGACATTTTATCTCACAGGTATTGGATTTTATTTTTTAGGTTTTGGACTCAAGTTCATACTAGAAGCGAATTAAATAATATCTAACTAACACTTAAGGAAAATAACGTACTTACGATAAAAACAATTTTTTAGTGGTCCTAAGCGTGACTATTATACTCGAAGTTCTGGGTTCGATTCACTGGTCGAGCAAGGTGTTATTGGGGGGTTTTAAATTAAATTCTCAGTAGCAGCTCGGAGTTTGGCTTTGTTCCCGATTAATAGCAATAGGCTCGCCTCCTAATACATGGGACCTAAAAACATACTCGGAGAATTGTGAGAGTACATTAGTACACCTCTGCCTAATCATTCAGGGATACAAGCGTGATGGTATGTTATATTATGTTATAAACAAGTTAGCCATTCAATGATAATAAGTGAACTCAATTTACTGTTTTTTTGGAATAAAAAAATTATCGTAGCACTGTATTGATACCTGGCACTTCGTGGTAAGCACAATGTAATCTAACAACATTAGTTAGGATCTACAGTCTAGCGCCAGTAATTACTGTCATGCCGGCTTGCTCAAATGCCTCTTCACGTTACGTTGAAAGGATTTAATTCAACAGCTTCACAGTACGGTATAGATATGGCGTAGATAACTTCTTTGTTCGTGCCGAGATGGAGGTTACCGTACAGCTATTGCTCCGGAATCCAGCGCGTGTGTGGTTTTATTAACGATTTTATTAAAAACATTGGTAGCAATCAATTTTCTCCAAAAAAAAGTAATTTTTGGTATTGCAAAACATTCCATGTACTATAATTTTCCAAAAATCGTGTTATTAAAGTGAACCTCATAATAATAAATTAAAAAAATAAAGTTGCTATTAATTCGTTTGAGTGTTGAATAACTTAGTATTGTATTGCTTAATTGTTTGAGAAGGAAAATAAAAATAATTTATCTGCAAATGTCAATACTAAATGATTATTAAAACGAATTCAAGAATCTTTAATGAAAGTAAAATATTATAAATACTTTCTTCTACAAAAAATTCAAAATTTTACTTGCAGTAATGTATGGAGTATTTTCACAACCCTTCAATTTTTATTTTTATTTATTCTAGTTTTTCAGACGGTATACAACTTTTACTTCCTGATTTGACACCTCTATTATCGTTAACTACCTCGTACTCGGAGTTTAGTTAGAGCGAAATAGATTCTTGTTTTGCAACTAAATTATCTCCTTTAACCTTCTTAGCACTTATTTTTTACCTTTTGCACTATTATACTACAAATTATTATTTGATTTTGTTTTCTTTCTTATACTCCTATTTTGATAAGCCCTCTCTTGGTGACAATCGCTACAATATTATTGTTAACGTACATATCACTCTTATAAGTATTTATTTCTGGTAAATAATCTTCAATATTAGGGTAAACAACTAACTTTATCTAGATAAATTATAGTTAATTGAAAGAAGTTATTGATCGTACTGGTTACTTCAGTTTCAGGAATATAAATTATGCTATTATTATTATTATTTCAGGTTGGGTAATGAATTAAATTACTGATCTGATTGAATCTATTTTAATTCTCATTGACTTCATATGTTGTTCTAAAACTGATTTGTTATGAAGTACATAGTTATAATAATAGTTTTTGGGCTTATTTGCACTCACTCTGTAAGTCTTTTCAACTAAATCACTAACGGGTGTCGGAGCCATTGCAGCGGCGGTAATATCTACAACAAGTTAAATTAAAAATAAGGCCCTACATTTGAATTTTAAATAAAACTTAAACTATTATAAAATATATCCAATGCACTAGAACAACAAAACATTATCTTCTACAAATATGAAAGCTTTACAATTATACATTTTTATATTGTCTATAGTCTGTTATTATTTATTAACATTTTTAATGTAACACTCTCAGACATCACCGTCATTTACGTTATGATCCACCCTATAATTAATTTGGCTAATTAACATGATTCTAGAACTTATTATCCAGAAAATCGGTAATGTGCTTAGGAAGTTTATTGTAGAACCTAACATAAAAACATGTATTTGTCTTACTAAGTGTAAAAGATGTAATGACTATTTTATATTCATTTCTAGTATTGAAATTGTGCGTGTCAGTTATGTTACAAGCTTAAAACTGTCTAAATTTTTTCGAACATACCTTAAACTATCCAAGATGTATTGGGTGGGCAAGGTTAAGATATTAAATTATTTAATCATCTACGTTAAATTCCATATTATAAGATTAAGACATCATCTGGGGTTGTAAAGCTTCAGATCGATCTATTACTGGCTTTCCCTTTCCAGCTCCTACACTAATTGTTTTTAGATCATTATGAACGCCATCCAACCATCTGCGTTTAGGCCTGGCACACGTACATTAGGTTCTCATGTAGAAGTCTTTTGGGTATCCTGATCTCTTCTATCCTTTCTACTCATACTGCCCATCGCAGGATTCCAATTTTAATGGTTTTAACAACATTTTCTTGTTTGTATAACTTGTATAGAGTTATTGGTTGGATCGCGTCCGACATTTTTAATTAATGTTTAAACAAATCAATTTAAAAAATCTTTGACAAAGGAAAACTGCAAATTTCCGCCATCAAAAACACTCAAAGCTTTAATAAAAGAAGCTAAATGTTATGCCTTTATTATGACTCAACCGCGTGGTTCATTATACTCATATTGACTTGTGACGTCATACTGGTAGTCATGCTTTCGCTGGTGACGTCACACTAGTATAAATTAATATCGCGGTAAAAATAAATAAACCATTTTCATAGTATGAGACATGGAAATAACTACACGATGTAATATTATCGCAAGTCATGGAAATAGAATGATTTAGTGGAATAAATAAACGAAGTCCGTGGGTGTGTGTCACTGAGTAATAATTCGGGAATTCCATCAAACTAATAGCTTTTTACTAAATGCATATCAAAGTACCTATATACGGCTTATATGGCTTACGCTGAGTAAATCATAAGAGATATAGCAAATTAATGTACTAAATAATTATAGACATTAAAAAGACCGGGACATTAAAAAGTCCGGGAGAGTATATGTCTATCTCCTAAGGAACACCCACAAAGTATTTTTGTCTTTAAAATAGCCAGGAGCGGGAGAGGAAGATTTGCGCGGGCATTCTGTATCCACGTGAACGAAGCCGCTGGCACAGTTAGTATCTATATAACTAAAATATGAGTATCTAGTCACATTTATAAAGATCAAGAAATATGGTTTTTATATTTGTGCTTTTTTTTTGTCTGAATGTAAATTTTGTTTTTAATTGTTAAGACCACTGAATATATGTAATTTGAGCCTAACGTCTTATAATTTTTGTAATCTTGAAACATGACTAACAAGACGATGGCTTCCTTGTTAAAACTGCTAGGTAACAGCCTAAACCGAAATTTGGCAATTTTGGCACCCTTTAGTTTGTTGCCCCGCTTTCACCCAAGCTGTGAAAACCTTCTGAGGCTTCAGAGCTCTTAAGGCTAACAGTATAGTCAGAGCGAAGAAATTCCTGCTTCAGCTATTCTCTTGATAACTCAAAACAGATTTTTCTAATTATCATTTGGATTATTTAAATTAATTAATTAATGAATAATAAATAAACAAATTAATTATTAATAAATAAACAAATTAATTAATTAATTATTTAATTAATAATAAATTATTTATTATTTAAATTTCTAACTCACTTCAATCACACAATCAATCTATATCACACAAAATGCAACCAATATTACAAAATGCAGAGACAAATAAAATAAAAACAACTACATGACAGATCACGCAACAAATTCTCAGGATGTTATGGAGATAATCCTTCCATGTAGGATAGTTTGCTTTATGATGTAGACAAATAATATCGCGCCATTGTTATTAAATATGGAGTATGCCGTCAGAAGAGGCATGCTGAGATAATTATTTTGTATATTATTAATAATCATGACCTAACCGGAATTAGAACTTCCCCTTTTAAATATAGCTCATTCTTGATTACATTAAAAAATATACATTATTATTGTTTGTCATTATTATCATTATATTAATACGTGAAGCAAAAACTTTGTACCCTTTTTAAGCGTATTGCGTGCACGGAAGACAGATTTGGCATGGTTAAAGTTTATATGGAGAAGGAGTGCAGAATGCTAAAATTTATCTATAATATCTGTTACTAATATATTAAATTTAATTAATCAATACTGCGAATCCTAACCCGACCAGTGCTATTGAATTTAGACCCCCTCAAAATATTGATATTGTCCCTCAATGAAAAGTGACAGCAAGTTTCATTGTTTAGGTTCATACTGCAGATGTCAAACAGAAAATAATCTATGATTAAAAAGTCGCTGGTCGAATTTCGATCATTGGGCGACCGCTAGTAATAATTATTATTTAAAGCTATGATGGCATTTTTTTAAATCATATCACGTTAAAGTTGGTAAGCACAGAAGTGTACAATCCAACAACATCGGTCAGTACCGAGGGATCTCCTACAATTCATCACCTGTCGTTGCTTTCATACTGGCCTGTTCAAATGTCTCTTCATCTTATGTTTAAAGGACTCCCTGTTGTAGGAAGAAGGAAACATACAGACCGGAAGTTATTACCACAACTTCACAGTATGGTAAAGATATTGATGAAGGTAAATAGCTAGTAGCGTGATGAGCATTATAAAATATTATAATACAATGCTATAGCTTCATCACACCGTTTTATATCACCGCCACTATATATCACGTAGGCATGGAAGTTACTGCTATTTAAAAATAATTGTCACAGTTGTGAAATTATATTTTTTATCACTGTTATTTCACTTGCGATAAATTAATTCTATATGTTCAATAAAAACAATGACTGTTTTTCTTAAAATTTGTTATTAAGTTAAATGAATGCATATAATCACGCGATAGGAAGACCATAGGAGACCAAAAAAAAATCATAGTTTTTGTTGCACATATGGAATTGAAGTGAAGACATACTTTACCATAATATGTAGCAATTATTTTGAATTCAATATGGCAGGTGACAAATTGTTTTTGTTTTGAAATTAAAAATAGCAGTGATGTATTATAATTTCCATGCCTAATATCACGATAGGTCTTATAATTATTTTGTACACTTTACCCTTAAGTTTTCAAGGACATTTCTGGAACACATGCGATCCCCGAGACCTATCGCTATTTTAATACTATTGTCACATAATAGTATTTAATTAAAATACAAATACATACTGATAAAGAAGTTAAGGGCTTACCAATAAGAACCTCATTAAATAAATCGGAAATTGGACTTCTCGTATTCATTCTACCATACGAAGCCAAGTTAGTATTTGAATGATTGGTATTTCATAAATAATGCCAAAGACTAAAGCTTTTGAAGAAATATAATCCAATCTAATCTAAATTTATATACTTACTTAAAAGGGAACCGTGACTGATTGATTTATTAACACATAGCTCAAACCACTGAACGGATTGGGCTACAATTTTGCACACAAGTAGTTATTATGACGTGAGCATCCGTTAAGAACGGATTATTGATAATTCAATTCATAAAGAGGTGCAATGGGACTTCAAAATTTTTATGGAGAATCATTTAAGAACTATATTTTTAAAACTTTGCCACGAGTTAAGCCGCAAACAAAAGCTTTATTTAATCTTAATATATATATAAAAAGTTAACTGACTGACTGACTGACATCAATGCATAGCCCAAACTACTTGGGCTAGGACCATCAAATTTGAATGCAGATGCTAAGAATGGATTTTTGGAAATTTAACCCCTAAGGTGGATAAAAATGGGATAACACTCAAATATGGCGCGAGCGGAGCCGCGGAAAAAGTGCTAGTATATATAATAATATAATTGTAAACATTTAATGTGTTTTTATTTTAAATACTCGTTACTTGGTTATTATTGCAAAACCCTATATTTAATGTTCTGAAAACACACAACAAAGAATTTAATTTGTTTCCGATTGGCCTACATATTATTGCATCACTTTCAACGTTAATATGTCATCTTGAATCATTCAGTCATAATGAATGTATGTTGAGCTGTCCTTTTTGATACTTATTTATTACGGTATGATGTAGGTAACAAGTACGTTAAGTGGACCCTGCAGTCTATAGCTATAATATAGATATAGCTATTTTAACCAACCCTGGATTTCAATTTTTTATACAACTAAAATGGCAAACAAGCATACCACCCGCATGATGGTAAGCGGCTACCGTAGCCTATGGATGCTTGTAATACCACAGGCCTCACTAGGGAGTTGCCGGTCCTTCCCCGTGGAGCCCTGGAATTCCTACTCTCCGCAGGCACACAACACAAGGTTATTTATCTAAAATATAATGTAGGGTAGAGGTATTTCACCATTCTCCAAAGAAATTTATCTGTACTCTACCTCTCTTGAGAGCGTTTAACTGAGGCTAGTAAATTATAGGCTGATATTCCTGAGATGTGAGTTGGAAGTTGGGAGGCGAGTGTTTCGGACGACTCGAGATACCAGAGATTTCTTGGTTGCGTACAGTTCACGCGCACACTTCCAGCGAGTAGACGTATTGAAAAAAATTGAGCGACTTTATTACGATACAAAATGTATATACAGTATGTATTAAAAACCCCGTCGGATCTGTGAAGGTGTTATTAGGTATCGAGATTATATTCTGTTTATGTTATCTATCTCAGATTACAAGTAAAAAGAAATAACCCTAATAAAATGTAAAAAAAAAAAATAGTTAAATGAGGAAACTTACATGGCAATACAGGCGGCGCGGCGCAGGGCACTGCCATACTAGAGCGCCTTACGATCAAACGTACCGCTGCGCCGCGCCGCGCCGTGGCTGGCGACGGTGTTAGCACGTTTTTAGAATTTGCAAAATTTTAGGGAAACTAAAACGAAATATGTTAATTTTAAATTGCAATAACATTTTTATTTTCACAATAAATAAAATTTTGGTATTTTTTTGATAAGGTCTGGGGTTACCCATGTACCCTTTTCGGATTCGACGGGATTTTTAATACATATTGTATATGAAATAGAAAAAAGATCGGCAATATGGGATATAGACTGGATTGTTCTGCGTACGGGAATATAATTTTAAAACGAAGCGCTTGGGCAGAACTTATTTTATTATTTTCATATACGTAAAGGTTACTCCGAACAAAAAGGGGAATTGTTGAGTAGCTTGCTCATCCTGTCTTAAATTTGGATACAAAGTTACAAACATAGATACCATACCGATTCGTTCAACTCTTTTTTAAATACTGCCTGAATCCACCCCCAAATGCTCATGCATAAAAACGCTCTTTTTGGACTCGAAATTTCTCCTTCCGGACAGGGTCTACTAAGCACGGGACTAGGCTTTAGCTCAACACATTAAGGCTGGTATTATAGTTACCTACCGTAAAAAAAATTCGTTTAAGAGCATGATAATAAATTTTAGATTGTATGTATACCTAGGTAGGTATTGCGTAAGATGTCAAAGACTGCGTGCGCGACCTTCGCACGCCACGTGCTGCGTGAACGCGCACTGAATCTAGCATATTTTCGGTGCGCGCGCAGTGACGTCATCGATAACTCTGTCTGATGAATCTTTAGCACGATCATCGTGCAGTGTCGTGTAACGTGTTGCTTATTTCGTCTGACGAAATCACCAATCAGATTCACAATAGTCAGTCATCAGTCAGATAAAAAAATTTTTCATGAGGGGGAACAACACAATAACAAAACTCATTATTTACAACACAGGCGAAGATGACCACTTAGCGTCAGTTGCATCGTCAACCTGTTTACTGTCCTTTGTCATAAAAAAAGTTGCGGTTTCTTCATATTAACCTACAGTATTATGAAGTTTTATGACTAAATATATTTGTCAGACAAAAAGTTTAAAAGTACGTTAGGTATAGTAGATGTTGTAACATTGATCAGTCATTCTTGCGGAGGGATGAGTCAGATGGGGGGTGCGTAGTCCGAGGAACTGTGGACGCTTAAAGGTGACCTTCCACCGTCCATGATATTGCGGTTTATCACGCACGGCAGAAGAGCACGGACAAACCATACACTGCACGTCAAGGAGACGATGCATCTCGGTCTTTGTGGGTCTTGAGATTGGACCCATTTTGTCATTCTAAAATACAAACTGTTTACTGTTAGTGTCTGATTGTAATGTCAAACAGTCATGGGGCTGTTTTGCCCGTGGGTCGCGATCACCATGCGTGTGGTAAGAAGTCCGTCATAGTGACTCGCTTTTCGAGATCATACTGTGTATATCCAATTAAATTAATACACGACGGTATAAAAACGGCGACCGTCCACGGCTTACGATCTCTCGGTGGTCACCGTTGCGTTAGGATTGTACTGTGCTTACCATCAGGTACAGTTCCGTAAATTTGCCAAGCTATTAAAAAAATATAATATATAGTACTTTTTCACTCTCTTCTGTCATCTGTCATTCCAGTATTAACACCTTTTATACGCATATGACTCTTCACACAACCTACCCATACCTTCTTCGGTCTTCCTCTAACCATATCCATCCACCTTCAGACTTAACTTCTAGTTACATGACTTCCATTCCTTATCATGACATGCTCATACTTTTTTTTTTTTTTTTTGTTAACGTGGAGGGAAAACCCGTCATGGGTACACACTCGCCCGGGGGAACGAGTGGTATGTGAGACTCCTACTCACTAAAAAACTCCACGGTGCACCATCCGCCGCCATACTGGGGCGACGCGGGCACTGCGCTGGCATTCAGCCGCGCCGCCCCGGCGGCAAGGCCCGGAAGGGCCGCCCGCTGACGGAGACAGCCCGGTGACGAACTGTCTCCCCGTCCGCCAAACCAGTGCAATGGGAAGACAGGCCCCCCGACCCATCTCCCCTTGGTTCGGACTGGCAGGAGAAGGAGGCGGATGAACCACCACCTGTCCCCCACCCATCCGTCGTTGGGTTTTTTATAGAGGTTTTCTCCTCTGTCTCTGCCATAATGTTTGGCATATGGCGGGGGTAAGGGGCGAATGAACGCACCCCCACCCCGCTAGCCCGGCCATGATTTTTTACCGAGGTTTTCTCCTCTGCCGTCCTGTAACGGCAGGAGAAGGAGGCGAATGAACGCACCCCCTCCCCCACCAGTCCGTCGTTGGTTTTTTATAGAGGTTTCCTCCTCTGCCGTCATTGAGCTCCCGTCCGTCCTTGTCAGGTCCGTCTTTGATTTTTTAACGAGGTGCTCATCCTCAACCGTCCGGTTATTTTTTTAAGTGGTTTCCTTCCACTGTCCGTCCTTGATTTTTTATACTGGTGGTTTTCTCCACCTCCGTCCAGTAATTTTTTAAGGTGGTTGTCTTCCACCGTCCGTCCTTGATTTTTTAAAGGTTGGTTTACTCCACCACAGTCCCTCCAAGGTTTTTTAAGGTGGTTTACTCCACCACAGTCCCTCCAAGGTTTTTTAAGGTGGTTTACTCCACCGCCGTCAGCGATTTTTTAAAGAGGTTGTATCCTCTCAATTTTTTAAGGAGGTTTTCTTCCTCCTCCGCCGTCAACGACGAGTCCGTCCGTAGTGGACGAGCCGAAGCAGGTCCACTCTTGCCCCATTCCCTGTCTCCTCTGATGAGCAGAGGGGTACAGGGGAGGAACGCCGTCGGTCTGGTATTAGCCGTCGGCCGTGAAGCGGCCGCCGTTGCCCGGGGCACACCACGAGGAGGTTCCAGACATAGTGCCCCAACATGCTCATACCACGTTAACCTATATATAACCCCTCAATATCTTTGTGATATATACATACACATACTAGCGATATATATTTAAAAAAAACCCTTTTGTTTAATCGACAGCAAAAATTGTTCTATCGAATAAAATGTTCCTTATATCATTTATCCTGAAAACTTTTCTTCGTATTTTGTTAAAATGTGTTTCTCCAGAATCCGAGATAACAAATAATGTTTCCTAGAAACAATTGATTACGTAAATACAATAAACAACTATTTATATACAGAACACAAAAACTAATTTAAATAGTACGATTTGTCGCGTTTTGGGATCAGCCATTGCATATCCAACTACTGAGAGAGTTGAAGCAGTCACGACCAGCCATGGATTGTCTATCTCTTCATCTTCCTAACTTGGCATCTAGTCCTCTTTAATGAAGACCATTACTGCCATTATCAAGTGAATATAGTGTTCTGTCTTTTGACGCTTTTAATATCCTAACAGGATGGTGGCTCCCTTGTAAGAACTTTCTAGGGAGTTTTTGTGGGATCCCAGAATTCATCTTTTCAGTTTATATTAATAATCCACTTCAATTATGCAGAAAAACCAAACTATATCACGAAATACGCCACCAATATTATATAATATAGGGTCAAAAACCTAAGCAAATGAATTAAAAATAAAAACCATAATATTTCACTTTAAGATCTAGCCAAAAACTCACTGCCTATCTCTGTAAGCCAATGCCCCTCGGCAACTGATCATGCACTGGCTGATCCCGAAACACGACAAACCAAAAGAGAGTTACTTTTTTTTCGATCTGACTGTTAGCCATAAAGGCCCTGAAACCTCAGCTTTTAATGCTTCACCGGGCTTGGGGGCGAGAGCTTAAGGCACACGAGTGCCAAGAGCGCCAAAGCGGCCTAACTTCGGCTTCGACTTTTGCCAGATAAGATGAGATATTCGCTATCCGCAATTCGATCTTACTATTCATATCTCTTCTCTCTGGGAGGAGTGAAGAAACATGCGTATATGTATTAAGTAATCTGTCAATTTTAGTCTACACTAACTAGTACAAAAAAGAGAGAAAAAGGTCCCTTACAGGACCTATGTACCTGTGTGGTATGCACGAGTGTGAGGTGCAGTGTGATGGTGTATGTTGGTAGTTAGGGAGGGAATGCAAGTGCAGTGAACTTTATTGCAAAAGTTTTTTTTTTCTGACTGACTATAGTTTTAGCCTTAGGTGCCTTGGAGCCTCTGACGCTTTTACAGCTTCACCGGACTTGACTTTACTCTGACGGCTTTATCATCATATGCATGGTAGTCGCCCCCCCCCCCCCCCCCATCCCGTTTGATTACTGCGACTAACGTAAGTGTACCACTATAGAGGGTGTTAGTTACACTTGGTGTATGGTGGTCGTGAATCTATCGAACACAACATATCTAACGCTACGCTGCATATATATGTATAGGGAACTCGTATGCAAAATATAATCATACTCTTAGATTGACAGGTGTAAGCTGAGTGTTGTTTGTCAGTCAGTCATATACTAACGGGGGCTAAGCGAAATTGTTCATGAACAAATCGAATTGAACTTTCTCGAATATTGTGTGTAATTTCTGTGGTTTTTTTTCGTTTTGATAAGTTTTAGCGTTATGACTATAATATCACCTCATGTTGATAAGTCTAGTGGAGGAACTGGCTCTCAAGTCCAGCTACCAGAATATACCCATACCATATACCTTGAACGTAAAGCAAATAGAGAAAGTCTGAACAACGTTAGGCTTTGTCTTTGTTAGGTTAGATTTTGTCAAAGATCAGCACAATGTTAATACTAGAAATAGAAATAAATTAGTCCTACCGTGTTTTAAACTTAGTAAGACTAATAAAAGTTTTTTAGGTAATAGTGTTAGGTTCTATAACAAGATCCCGAAGCACATTACTGATTTGCCGGACAACAAGTTGAAGAACCATGTCAAGCGGGTTTTACTGTCAAAAGGTTAAGAGTCCGGATCATTATGTGAATGATAGTGATGTCTGCAAGTGACTCCCTCTCTGCGCATCCACTAAATTATTATTATTGTACCTGTTATATTAACACTTGTACAGTTGAAAAAATATATAACCGATCGAGTTTCTTGCCGGTTCTTCTTGATATCTGGGATATTTTCCGAACCGGCAGTAATGTTTTGACGTTCATAAGTGCCTACTTAGGGCCTAAATTGAATAGAGATTATTTTGATTTTGAGGCTACACGAGTGTATTGCCAGTCGAAAGGTACAGAGTTTTTGGAATATATTAACAGGGATGAAACCGTGGGGCGCAGCTAGTTATATAAGTTCATAAGATAATTATATAGGACACACAACGCAAGTTTATGAATGAATGAATGAAAATAAAAACCACAATATGAAATGAAGATGTCTATACAATGGAACTTTACGCTGGTCAAGTCTTGCGTATGCTTGTCAATACACTGTTCCCATATACGGTGCGACATAAGGGAAACTCTTATTACTATTAAATATTAACTAACCACAATGACATTTCCAATTTAAAATGACAAATTTCTAGTGATTTAACAGGAAAATTATTGTATTTTTCTACCTGTTTTGTCATAGTAAATGTGACTTTTTTATTTTCAGCACATCGAGCGTGTATTATCAACGATATTTGTTGATAAAGTTGACTGTCAGTGAATCCGCGCCTTTTGACTAATGATATACGAATTATTAATAATATCTAGGATAAGTATCGAATTGGCAGCCCCTCGTAAATCATTATAACTATACTAATTTAGTAAAATAATTATTATAAAGCTCAATAGTTTACTTTCAGCGTTAAATTACAATTATTAATAATGGAGATATAGTTCGGGAGTTTAGACTTATTATTGGAAATTTCCTCCACTTTAAGAATCTTTTATTTTTAATTTCTTAATTATGAATACTTTTTAATTACTACCGAAAAGCTAAATGCCTTATTTTTTCATCTTAATTTGTTAATAACAATTGCAATTTTATATGCAATACATTTTTCTAGACGTCATTCCGAATCCAATGAGCTGGTTATCACTCATATTTTTAGGAGCTTTATCAAGAATTAACACTAATTTGTACTTATTGACTAGACTTGGTTGACATGTCAACTACCACGCTGACGTTCCACGGAGAGGTGAAATTGATTGTCCAAGTTGTCGCTCTAACACTATTGTGATATAGTTCTACGGCCAGAACTGTTCGTTTACAATATTATATTTACTAAAAGGTGCGAGAAATATAGTTTATACTGACCAGGTCCATAAATAAAAGTAAATATGTAAATTTAAAGTATGGTGTATAAAAATTGATTGTGTTTGTTGCAAAGGTGATTAAACTCGTACATTGAGGACCATCTAGGTGAAGGCGAAACGGCCATTGGCCTTGTCTACGGGTAGAGGACCCGAACTCAAGGCTAAACGAATGACAATCAAACCAAAGACAACATTGTTTTTTTTTTCATGTACAATTATACATTTAGGCAAAGATAGGAAGATTGTTTCCAGTTTTATTTGTTATTTACTGCCAAATATAGACTTTATATTTTCGTATACGAAATCACTATAGATAAATACTCATTCAAAAGGCAATTAAAAGAGGTAGGGCAAAGATAAATTTATTTGAATATCTCTTTCTCTCTACTGGTGGAATCTCCATCTTAAAGAAGACTGTAGCCAAATAACACTGTGTTGGTTCCCTGTGGTTTTCCAGAGCTTCTTGAGGTAAGGGGATTATAACAGGCTACGGTAGCCGTTAACCATCAGGCGGTTCGTACGCTTGTTTGCCACCTTAGTTTTATAAAAAAACAAACAAATATGAGTACATATTTTGCTCGCTATACCAGGAATCGTTCCCGTCAACACCATTTCCCTATATAAATTAAGAGTTATATTTTCCTATTTATGTTAACTCTTGCACTCAATTAATTAAAAAAAAAAACATGTGTGCAGTTAAGCTGGAAGTTGACAACTTTTGGAAATTTGTTTTAAACACTTTATATGTTCAAAATAATAACTAAGATTTTTTTTTCATTTATACACAATAAAACGTGATTTGAAAATATTCTTTAATTTCAATAAAAAAACACGCCACAATAATGCTGCAATATGGTCTCGTGACGTCATCATTCATTTTATATTTCATTTTGTGTGATAACACAGCTTGTATCATGTGTCCTAAGCGCGACTTATATGCTCAAGGTCCTGGGTTCGATTCCCAGGTCGAGCAAAGTGTTATTGGGTATTTCTATGAAATTCTCAGTAGAAGCTCGGAATTTGGCTATCTGCCCAATTGATAGTAACAAGAGGTTCACCCCCAGTTACATGGGATCTAAAAACACCCGGCGAACTGTGGGTGTACATTAGTTACCTCTGCCTAACCCTTCGGGGATACAGACGTATCTTATGTTATTCTTTAGTATTATCGTATTTTCATATTCTTCATTCTTATGCAAATTTTTAAAACTTTTTCAATCAAATATTTAAATTAATATTTATCAGTAAAATCCATGTAATATTTGGTGTATTGATTGTAAAACCGAAAACCCATTTGTTAACCTTGTATTCTCAAAATTGACATGCTACAATACGTGGCAACATCAGTAAGAAGTCAAAGCAACATGGCTGTTTATTGAACTAACGTGATTAAATCATAATTACATTTCTTTTTATTAAGAAACAAGTCTATTTTTTTAATTCATTGTAAATAGTTTATTCATAATTTTTCTAGATGATAATATAAGTGACGTAAACTTGTGCTATGAAATTTAAAAATAAGGTAAGAACTGACTGAATTATTCGCGGGAAACCTTGCTCATAAGTCATAAGTCATAACTGACTTAAAACTGGCACAATTCGTATTAACGAGCCGCAATTAATAAAAAAAAGTAAGTTATCGTTTTAAAGTTTACACTCATATAATGTTTTCATTCAATCCAGTGCTTGCATTATAAATTATAACATAGCAGGTGTCATCCAAGACAATACATCGTTACGTAAATACCTATCTAACGTTTTATTTTGATTCGAGTTCATTGGTCCGAGATGATCAAACATCTTGTAATGAAACGAGTTGAACAACCTTACGTATAGTGTGACACATATATACGTGGTGTCTATGAACTGCTGGAAAAATTTGCGCTTGCTTAATGTTCATTACAGCGCTTTTTGCGCTCAATGTCGTTGTGCAATAGACGAAAACCAAGTCAACCCAAACTTTTTCATTATTTCAGAACTAAAAGTCTATTTACATGTGTAACTGCTTTTTATTTATAAGGCGTTTTAGATATGTCTTGACCGATTTTTAAGCTTATTAGTTTATAAATAAATGTGAAAGTTATAGATTCTCGGTCTAAAACAATCAAGCGGGACATGTTTCATTTATCTTAAAAATCTTTAATAATCAAAATAGAAACGATTACTATTATTTACGGACGTAATAATCAGATTAATAATTATTTTAATTGATATTAATCACGCTGACATATCTGTAACTTAATAATTTACAATCATAGATTTAATATATACTTTTACAATTATAGTCTAAGCATTATGTCAGCGTCTTTTAATCTAAGTCTAATTATTTTTATTTTTATTTAATGATAATGCCCGTTTATCAACAGTTCTGCCAATGTCACGCGAATATAATATTTTTCTTATTATTCTGGTAATATGTGCACAATAACCAAACTACATGATGTAAAACTCCACAAGAATTACATTACATTGAATTCAAATTAAAACCACCATGTGACAGTAAGACGCGTCAGTGTTTAAGGGGTGTAGGGCTTTCCCTACCACCATACATGTGGTGAAAAGGCCGTCATAGTGACTCGCTGTTGCGTGCCGTGTTTCGGGATCAGTCTGTGCAAATCCAGGTAAATTAATTCAGGCCGGTATGACAGCGGCGACCGTCGAAAAGTTACGATCTCACGGTGGTCACTGTTGTGTTTGATTGTACTGTGCTTACCATCAGGGACACTACCATAAATTTGCCGTGCTACCATAAAAAAAAATCCCGCACAAATTTTATGAACGTTTAAAAGTACTTTTAATTTACCAAAAATAATATTTCTTTGTCATCTTTTTACTGTAATTATTGTTACCACAATTTAACTGTGTCGAACTGTAAGCAATATTTTCACAGATTTTACATTTCATGTTTTCACTATAACAAAAGAATGTCGGAGCACGACATTGAAGTGTCACGAAAAAAAAACAACCAATAACAAAGTCAATTTATGATCTGTGAATTAAAAAGTTAACATGTATCCTATTTGTCCTCATTTGAGTACATTCAATTTTCAAACTGAACGCACACTAATATAAAATGTTATATGAGTATAGAAACATTGTTACGTTTGTGTGCATCAAATATAGTGTAGTTATAGAAAGAAGCGTCGCGACGTGTGCATTTGTGTGTGTGTAAATAATATTGTAGGTCGACGACCGGCGAATTTTCGGCGGTACAAAATAGATATTGCACAATTTTACGCCTTTTGTCATCCAGTGTAAGTTGGTCTGGTAGATAATTTATTCCCTTCAATAACAAAAGGTTAATATTAAAAATATTTCATATTTATTTGTCAATATGATATTATATCCTTTCTAAATTCATATTTAATTATTAATATATCCTTAGAACTAAATTTTCTATGTGAATTATTACAATTATATAGAATTTGAAATTTTATTAGATCATTAGGTATTGGTACCTATTTACTTTGGACAAAAAGTATTTAATGACGTCATTTCGCCAAAACGCATTTGACTTACACGTGCTTCATTTTTTCGTCCTATCATGACTTTGGTGAAGACAGACATTTAGTATATTAATACGAACTTACACCTTCTTACGTCACTGGCAATTAAGAGAGGAAATCTATAAGTGAAGTATAAAATTGGCTACATTTAAGGCACTGTATTTACTTGCCTCCTGCTTAATTTTTTGACTGAAAACTTCTTTAGTAGTGTTGTTATTTAAAAAACGATGCTTAGAAAAAGCGACGCTGAAAAGAGATAAACACACACATCTATAGGATTTAGGATGCGAGAGAATGAGAGTACATTATACACGGTTAATGCAAGCACTGATTTTTACGTCTATGATCGTCATTAAAACGGCCTAACGGTGTGACGACCAGAATTGTACGCACTGTTGTATGTAATTACGACCAGTCGATAGCTCGAATCCTGCTGGTTCAAGATATTTAAAAAGTGATTTTAAAGAAATATTTTTATGTTTTCTATGTTATTTTTTAAACAATATCACACACATATATTTAATTCCATACTAAGCATAACTTTTAATATATATTTTTTTTAGAACTGACTGTACTGTTAGCCTTAGGGGCCCTGGATCCTCTGATGGCTTTTAGAGCTTCACCGGACTTGGGCTTTTATTATTGTAACTAAACAGTTGATATACATATATTTATGAATATTTGTCACCCAGACACACAACTGACAATAATGCTCATCGCACAAAAGTCAGTCATGGGCGGGGATCGAACCTGCAAATCTCGATTTAATAATAGGGTTTACTATCACTGTGTCACGAGGCCTGGAATTCCACTTATTTTTTATATTCTTACATACATACATCACGTCTCTCTCCCAACGGGGTAGTCACAGACCACGTCCTTCCATTTGCTACGATCCTGGCAAACATCTTTCGCTTCTTCAACCTTCATCAGTTTCACGCACGCTCGTCGGTTTAGGGTACTCTAGACCTAACCTTTCTTCAGAACGTCTACGATTTGATCGAGAAACGTTCGTTTAGGAACGTTTAGGCCTTCCTCATTCAACGCCTTCATTCACACTCGCATTCTTCTTTCATTCATCCTCTCTAGATGCCCAAACCATCTAAGCATCTCTTTCTCAATCCGACACCACAAGGTTCTCTTACAACACTATTTCATATCCAGTCACTTAGTTTCACTCCTAACATACCTCTTAGCGCTTACATTTCTACTGCATTTATTCTACTTTCATGTATTTTCTGCCTCACCCAGCTTTCATTTCCGTACGTGAGTGTTTGAACTAACGCTACTCTATGTACCTTTCGTAGAATTTTGCTGGCTATACATAAAGGTGTGCCACCTATATTCTTACATGTATAATAAAATTTAAAGCGACATAAAAAAAACATAAAGGTATATTCTGGCGACTGCACTTGAGAGCTAGAGTCCTCATTCGCCTTTGTGTGACATCATCTTTGTCCACATCTTCAGTTAACATCTGATAAGATTGTGAGATAAACCATTAAGGAATAAAAAAAAAATTGCGAGGTGATAGAAGCTAGACTGGTAGTAGTGTTGGGCAATTATGAGATATACTATTATAATATAATCATTCAATTATAAAGATATCTCGATTATAGGCATTAGTGACTACTAACATTAGGAGTTCGATGATGAGTGATCATTCATAATCGTATTACCATTAGTAATTACTAATGCTAGGTTACTAATTTGATAAAATTAGTATTTATTACGACCGAAGGTTTTTTTAGCTAATTTAATCGAAATATCTCGAATAGGTAAATTATTCTTAATCGAATATCTCGATATGTAAATCATTCATAATCGCCCACATCTAACTGATAGACGAGTATCTTTGGCGTACTATGAAGTACTGTCTCCCGGCCAGTATGTTCCCTTGAAGAGATATTCGAACAAGCTGACATTACAGTGACTACTGACAATGGATTGTAGAACCCACGGTAGTGACGTCACTCAGCCGTGCCACGATAAAAAAGAGTAGGTACTTCAGAATACTTTACCGCCATGCAAAATGTTTTGATGGG
Source organism: Saturnia japonica (assembly GCA_033032175.1). NCBI lineage: Eukaryota > Metazoa > Arthropoda > Insecta > Lepidoptera > Saturniidae > Saturnia > Saturnia japonica. The sequence goes on from CM065332.1 coordinate 4,162,446, forward strand.
ATTCGTATCAGTGAACTCGACGGTTATCTTCAGACATATTGACCGCTAACATCGGCAGCGGTCAATTTAGAAGCAATCGATTTGAAATGTTTGCTAAATTTAAATTGAAACGTCCTGTCATTGAACTCTTATCGTGAGATTACGGCGCGAGGTGCCTGACCTTTGTACGTGGAAGATTTGATAGGAAATTACGTGAATAAGGTGACGTTTTTAGTGTTAATTCATCACCTGACCTATTCAGCTAGCGCGGTCGTGGGCATTTTTGATTGGGTTTACTTTTAGTACTTCGCGAAATCTATATACATACAATTAATAAAATTGAAGTGTCTGTTTGTAATGTCAAAATAACAGTTTCTTTATTAAATGCATATGAAAGTATATACCTACAATATCTATAACAAAAAACCCATATTTTAAATTTTGACCGATTTTGACGAGACTTTCACTGGTAGATAGCTAATTTTATAGGGAATAACTTAGGCTACTTTTACTTTAGAAAAAGAATTAAGGTTACGCACAAATAAATAAAACACTGGTCATGGTGAATCAATTCGGGCGCTTAAATGGCTTACGCTTAGTGAACCATAAGTGATATATCAAATTAATGTACAAAGTAATTGTAGACAATAAAAATACCTACAAAAAAGTCAGAGAGTATTATACGTTTATCTTCTAGGAACACCCACAGTAAGCATTTTTGTCTTTAAAATAGCCGGGAGCGGGGGAGCAATATTCGCGCGGGCATTCTGTAGTCCACGTAAGCGAAGCCGCGGGCACAGCTAGTACGATCATGAATATGAAAACTAACAAAAGGATATTATTTTTGCTAACTTGGTAACTAGTCCTCTTTATTGTAGACCATTACTCCCATTATCAAGTGAATATAGTGTCCTGTCCTATGATGATTTCAGTATTCTAACGAAATGGTGGCTCCCTTGTTAGAACTTTCTAAGGAGTTTTTGTGGCATCTCAGAATTCATGGTCCAAGTTATTATTACTTCCAACCCACTTCACTTGTGCACGATAACCAAGCATTATTATGCAATATGCCATCTATATTACACAATATATAGCCAAACAACACAAATTTATGAATAAAAAACGAAAATCGATACATTCTTGGGAGTAAAAAAAATACTTTAAAATTTATGATCATAAAAATTATAATAATGTGTAGAGATATTTTTTATTGTGTAAAAATAATTTAACCGGGTTTAAATAAATATAAATTAAAATAATGCTTATTTAAAGAATTTTATATTATTTTAAAATAAAATCCATGTCTTTTATATTCAAAATGTACTAACACCGCCGAGCAAATTGTGATAACTTTAAAGGCCATATTTCACCCAAACCCGTTAAGCCGTTTTTGCGTGACTGAGTAACAAACAAACAAACTCATTTTTGCATTTATAATATTAAGTTAGGATATTATCGCGTCTTAGCTTTCGGAAACAGAAAACATCACAATGAAACAGTGGGATGTTGGTAAGATACTTTTCTACTGCCCACCTCGTTGCCCCATCTTCAAATTAAGGTACATTAAAAAACCTGCTAATATTATAAATGTGAAAGTTTGTATGTCTGGATGTTTGTTACTAAAAAATTGCTGAATAGATTTAGATGAAATTTGGCACGCTTTTTATGCCGGTAAATGACATATTTTTCATTACTCTCTGGGCCCAATTTTGAAGTCCACGTAAATGATGTATATAGGGAGATTTTTGAGACGGGGCAGTAAGGGTAGCCTAAACGTTGCAGCTACATGAAAACTTTCTGAGAAGACTGTCCTTAATTTTTTGAGTTATTTTGTCCTGCCTTTACAGTTTTTTTAAAAGTGTATATTTAGCAAGATTTTCTTAGACACAAACTTGTTTTTATGACAATCGATCGTGTTTCTTAAAGGGATTAATAAGCTCTATGGGACCAACTCAGGTTTGAAGAATTAAAAATTTCAGAAATCGCAAAAAAACTTTTCCCATATATTTCGTAGGAAATCATCGTGGTTTCGATAACCTTATTATTAAGTACCCTTGATTAAACTTTTTATTAAAGTTAGTCTAATTGTTTAATTCCTTCGAATGCGTTATTAGGGATCATGCCATTGTTCCTGATTGGACTCTAGACTCTGAATATTGTTGAAATTATAATGGTGCTTAGAAGTTTTAAATAAAGAAGCAATTTTCTATCTTATAGCTTATGACGCAGCTTCATTTGGATAGCAGAACACAGCAGTTGTGATCAGCTGGTTTGCGACCACCATAAACTGTATAGATATATTCAGTAAACAAGCGTGGTGGTTTGTATCTGTACTCGAGTGACCCGCGACTATCGTATTATGTTTTTTTTTATCTTTAAAGGTTTTGTAGCGTTGTAGCCACAATCTCGCCTGACCTTATATGAAAATGTGACCCAAGATGGTAGCACGCTAAGCCTAGTGAAAGACTGGCTCTCAAGTGCAGGTGCCGGAACACATCTATTGGTGTTTGGCGGCAGATATTCAACTTGAGGGTGGTAGCTAGCCAGGCGGGCATGCTATTCCGTACACGCTACTAACTGAGCCCTCATTGTATAATGAATGGTGAAATTGAATGTTTACGGTGACAATCTTTTCGCAATGTTTACCTTTTGGTTTGTTGCAGTGTATATAAAGCTAAAGGCTGGCATGACAGCGATGACTGTCGTTGAATTGCTGATCTCTTGGCGACCGCCGGTGCGTCAGGCAAAATGACGTCACTTAGAAATAATTAAAAAAAAAAAGTTGGCCGTCACGGGACGCCCGGCAGATGGAATATTAAAAAGATACACCCGTGATCCCGAAGTCACTGTGAAGAGGTTTATTTTATTACTATGTGTATGATGATGTCGCGATCCCTACCAACCGCTTTTAATATATCCATGTTGTAACATGAAACTTTGAAATGATCCAGTCTGTCTATTAAAAAAGACGAACTGGGCTCCACACCGCCATCGTTGGCCAAAGTGTCGCCACGCCAACAGCTGCCAACATTGGAACCAACAACCGGTCTGATGTTTCACATCAAAAAATTATACATCTTCCACCACAGCAGCACAAAAAATATTAACATGAATACACATTGCAATAATATAAAATTACTAGCTGGTACCCGCGACTTCATAAAGACCAATAAAAAGCGGCGTTTTTGCGTGATTAGTAACAAACATAGAAACATTCCGTTTATTATATTTATAAGATAACACTGGTTAAACTATGATTTTTACCGGGATAAAAAGTACCCTCCCTATGTGTTTTTCGAGGTCATAGACAATCTGTGTGCCAAATTTCATTGAGATTAGTTCAGCCGTTTTAGCGTGATTGAGTAACAAACATACACATTTTCACATTTATTATATTAGTAGGATTAATCCAAGCGACAACCCAAACATGAACTTTTCGCATATAAGTGTCTATGAATCATTTAAAAGTTAATATTTGCGCAAAATTAATGAGAATTGTTAACGATTAACCACGGTTCGTATCCATCGAGACCGTACTGTTTATTTAGTAAATAAAATATTTTAGTTTTTCATAATTTTACAAGACGTTACGCTTGATTTACACTTGGGTAAACTTATGCCGTTCAATGTAATTAATGTAAAGAGGTAATGTCAATGTTGAAGCCAACGCCCTGAGATTTGACGTGGTAGGATTTTTTTTTTCATCCAACAGTGATTTTTATGCATATTTATAGCCATACTTAGTTATTCCAGCCTTTTATGTGAAAATTGTTGTAGTAAACATCTTCTTTTTCTTGATTTGGCGCAACAAGCGCTTGCCAGTGTCAATCAATATCTTTAAACCTTAGTAGTATTTTGTAAAATTCAAAGAGGCTTCTACAAGACGGTGGCTTCCATGTTTGAACTATCGACAAAGTTTTGTGGCGAGTTTTTGGCGGGATCTTGAAGTGACATGTAGTTTTTATTTTTAATTCATTTGCTTAGGTTTTTTACCCTATATTATGTAATATTGGTGTCGTTTTGCGTGATATAGTTTGATTTTTTTCATAAGTGAAAACTAAAACTAAAAGCATGCATTCTGGGATCCCACAAACACTCCCTAGAAAGTTCTAACAAGGGAGCCACAATCTTGTTAGGGTACTGAAATCGTCATAACACTTGACACTTTATTCATTTGATAGTGGCAGTAATGGTCTTCATTAAGGACCAAGTTGCCAAGTTAGGAAGAAGTAGAAGAAGATTTTTGTGGCATCTCAAAGTGCAATCCAGTCCGTGTTTATAATCCACTTAAATTGTGCACAATAAACAAATTATGTCACTCAAAATACCACAAATATTACATTATGTATGGTAAAAGAACCCAAGTTGATGAATGAACATGACAGCTCAACATTCCGCCCAAAAACCACATTATTAAGCTTCAGTTCCACTGACCTTCCCTTTTTTACAGGCAATGCTCAAAGACGAATTTATGGTTTTATTTTATTGTAACAACATGAGTAGATTTCGAGATAATAGTAAAAAAAATGTCCACATTGTACGCACGTTAATTATAGGTGTATGTCGTAACAAAATAAAAATAACTCCAAAAAATTATACCGTCTAACAAAAACATGACGAAGTTAGCTTTCATTCATAACAATACAAATTCATTTTACTGAGTTTTTTTTTATTGTGTAAAAATAAATTATAATTAACGTTACACAAATAAATGTTATTTTAATTTGATAACAATGTTAATTTATACAGCGTTAAGTTATTTTAAAACATTAAAAAACGGATTTTTTTTTAAACCGGCTCCAAAAAAGGAGTTTATCAATCCCTATTTATATTTTTTATGGATGTTCAGCCATTGCTTCTTTGTTTATGAACCAATTTGGATGATTCTTTTTTCGTTGTGCTCAAGGGTGGTCCCATTTTAATTTCATTGGCATTGGACCTTCAACTTCGAAGATACACTAGGGAACTCTTCAAAATAATTAAAGTTGGTTTTCTTTTTACCCGATTGCGAAAAAGGAGGGATATGTTATTCGAGCGTATGTATGTGTATTACTTTGGCACGCTCTGTAGCCCAAACGAGTTAATATTGTCTTATTCTATTAAGCGAGCAATTCTTATACATATATATGTAATTGGTTTCTCGGAAAACGGCTTCAACGATTTCGATGAAACTTTGCATTTAGATAATGTTTTACATTCCAAGTTTACCTAGATAGATGTTTTTCTTTTTTGTTTATAAGACACCGAGCACAGCTCGGTCGCTCAGATATTGGATTTTAATACGAGGTGTCATTAGATTTGTCTTAATTGTGGGAGTTACATAGGCTATGTAATATTTAAGTACGACTTCTGGGAATCAAAAAAAGCAAAAATAGAAAAATATTTGTGTGTTTTTATTGCAGTCGGGTTTTTTTGTTTGTTTCCTCTTTAATAATTTTGCTTGTTTCTTAAAAATTATCTTGTTTGGTTATACCACAATTCTGCCAGCCAGTGTCAAGTGGGAATTCACATTATTAACATCGATGCCTAAATTCATCGTGCCACACTTCTGACATAAGACAAAAAAAAAAAAAAAAAAAAGACGTGCGCGCAGCTCTCAATTTTTATCCTCTTCTAAAAGCGACAGAAGAAGTTTAACTTTGAAAAAAAAAAATTGTTTACTTGACATAGGCCTGGAACAGGCGGTGCCCCTTTAGCCCTAGTGGCCGAGCCGACCGATCAGATCGAACTCCTTAAAGAATACCTTTTAGTAACTACATCTCCTGCTAGTACAACTTAATAAGACAAATCCGCCATTTTAAATTCCTTTATGACCACGTATTCATTGAAGAAAGGATAACTAAATTTCAGATAATCCTACGTCAAGCTTGTATGCATAGTCACCGATAAAACCAATATATATATATTTTTTTTTTACACTAAATTTAAGTTTAAGTATACTCGTCTGACAAATTTTATTTACCTTTAAACCTCGCTGACACAGTAATTTAGCGAGAAATAACTACTATTTATTAAAGTCGTGTGCCCGGTGGGATTGCCCATCGACAATGTTTGAGGAACTTCTAATAAAACAAAAAAAAATTAATCCCACGTTCCAATCATACAGTGAAGTTAGCCATGAATTATATCATTAAACTATATATAATGTCATTTCATTTTATAGACTTTTTTTAAGTTAATATAATTGAACGCTGAATAAATAAATATTATTTTAATATATTTAATTGAATAATATTTATTCAATTAATATCAATTTATCAATTTATTTATCAATAAATCAATAAATAAATATTATTTTAATATATTTAATTGAATAATATTTATTTAAGCAACATTAAATTATTATAGCATAATTTCATACAATCCCAAAACTATGGCGGGTGTCAAGGTGGTGTGTGGCCTTCGCGATTCAATCTGACACAATTGTAATATAGACTTGTTAGGTTTGAATTATTTTCCATACATATAATATTATAAAAGCGAAAGTAATTCTGTCTGTCTGCTACGTTTTCACGCTTAAATCTCTGAACCAATTTCGGTGAATTTCCGCATAGAGAGATAGACTAGGTCATAAGCTCCATATTGTCTATATAAAACTTGAAGGGGCGAAATAGGGGTGAAAACTCCTCAACAGGATCCCCTATTGTACAATAATTTTTAATTTGTGTATCTATAGACTATATTAAACCGTTGGCAGATTTTAATTATTAGTCGGAGAGATAGCTTGCGTCATTATGTACTTTAGTAAAAATACCCGAGACATGTTTAGAAAAGGGATATAATCAAATATTTCCTGCTTAAATGTCTGTATTCTATGCAGATGAAGTAGTAGGTACCAGTTTACCAGTTACTATTATATAAATAATCAGTAATCATTTCAGTATATTTTGAGTCAATAGAGGATGCGGGAAAAAACTACGGCTTTCATGCTTTTTCTAAAGTCACACTATTGATATTCAAAATCAAAATCTAAATAATCTCTATTTAATATAGGCCCTAAGAATGCACTTATGAACGTCAAAACACTACTACTGCCGGTTCGGAAAATATCCAGACATCGAGAAGAACCGGCAAGAAACTCGATCGTTTTTTTTTTCAACTGAACAAACGTTAATACAACATTTACAATAATAATAATTTAGTGGATCCATGCACAGAGAGGGAGTCACTTCCAAATATCACTTATTTATCTATATTTCTAGTATTAACATCGTGCTGATCTTTGACAAAATCTCATTGACATATAACACTATAAAACGCGACATACGATAATTACGACAATATGAAATACAAACGAAAATCAAATGTTTCATAAGTATTAGATTCGTTTCAAGTGACGAACTATTACCAAAGCACAAGCCAAGTCAAGGTCGGTTTTATGCAAGACTGCGCTAACCGTTTCGCAAAAACTAACGCAACTTGTTGCGTCAAACATAATGAAATGTTTAAATTGCCATCAGATGGATCTGACGAAAAAAAAAAAAAAAATTAAAGATTCCCTTGAAAACATCTAGAATATGATGAGCTGCGCTTGGTTAAGCTTTTCGTTGTAGTAAAGTGTCTAACAATTTCGGTTCGTTGTGTTGATATTTTAGTTCATTGCAAATCAAATTGAAGTTATATTGTCGAAGATCGCAATTGAAATCATAGCCTATTACAATTGTAAAATAATGCTGCCTACAGTTTTTACATCACCTATCACCATAATATTATGTGTAAAATTTACGTAAAATTGACCTCAAATAGGATGGCAAACTAAGGAAAGTGTTCACTGGGATGGCGGTGCAGTGTTACAATATCATTTCTGTAGCGTTCAGATTTCCTGAAGATATTTTCATTCATCGTTAGCAATTAGTATTAACATAAATTAGTAAATGTATATGATATAAATACCGAAACTATGTTTTCAATAATCTATCTATTATTGTTTCAGTTACTAAAGATAAACAAATAATAGGTATTTACCTATGAAATTGCCGTTCTGTAGTACTGGCCATTTCAAATAAAAATAATTTTTGTTTGGCTAAGAATTCTAATTTCAAATTAATTTTATTTTAAAAATATGGAATTCTTTTTCCAAAAGTAGTCATTTGTTTATTGATTAGTGTTACATTTTCATCGCATTTCAATCTTTTTTGTCATCATGGATACGTTAAAAATTCGAGTAATTATGGAATATGAGTATCGTCGTGGTAGCAACGCGGCACAAGCGGCACGCAACATCAACGACGTTTACGGAGCTAACACTACAAACCAACGCACCACCTGTTATTGGTTTGCTCGCTTCCGTTCTGAGAATTTCGACCTGAAAAATGAACCTCGCGGTCGTCCGAAGACTTTGGTCGACAATGACGAATTAAAGGCGACTGTGGAAGCTGATGATACACAATCTACGGCTGAATTAGCAGCAGCATTCGATGTTAGCGTCAAAACAATATTGGTCCATTTGCGTCAAATTGGCAAGGTAAAAAAGCTTGACAAATGGGTGCCCCACGAACTCAATGATCGCCAGCGCGAAGTACGCGTCGAAACGTGCTTTGCACTGCTCAACAGACACACAAATGAAGGAATTTTGAACCGCATTGTTACCTACGATGAAAAATGGATTCTGTTTGATAACTGCAAGCGCTCAGCAAGTTGGTTGGATCCTGGTTCAGCACCTAAACAATGCCCTAAACGAAAACTTACCTCTAGAAAAGTGATGGTCACTGTTTGGTGGTCTAGCGCCGGTGTGATTCATCACAGCTTCTTACCAAACGGGGTGAGCATTACTGCAGATGTGTACTGTGAAGAACTGAACACAATGATGGAGAAGCTGGCACATCTCCAACCAGCATTGGTCAATCGCTCGTCTCCGCTGCTCCTGCACGACAACGCGCGACCTCATACTGCACAGCAGACGGTTTCCAAGTTGCAAGAACTGGGGTTGGAAGTTCTCCGTCATCCACCCTACTAACCAGACCTTGCGCCTACTGACTACTAATTTTTCCAGAATTTGGATAACTCCTTGGCGGGAAAAAAATTCAATACCCGAGAGGCAGTCCAAAATGCCTTTGAAGAATTTGTTGCCTCCCGTCCAGCTGATTTCTTTAAGAAGGGCATCAATAAACTGCCACTGCGCTGGCAAAGATGCATTGATTGCATGGGTGATTACTTCTATTAATACAAATAAAAAATACATGAAAAAATTCGTTTATATTTTTTCATAAAAAACGGCAATTTCATAGGTAAAGACCAATATAACCTTTAGTCTTTATTTTTTTTCTAATAACCTATCAATGGATAGTTTTTCAAATCTACAAAATATATTAGGTCCTTACATATGAAATTAGCGTTTTGTCGTACTGACAACTTTGATCTGAAATATCTCCTCTTTGGTTAAGAATTCCAAATTCAAATTTATAAATTCATTTAGCTGGTACGTTTGAGTTTTGAAAACAGTCATTCATATGTTTTTCCTCATTGTTTTTTGGCGTCGCTTATTACCGCACAATGGAAAACATGAAATATAGGTATATTTACGAGTACGAGTTCTACCGTGGCCCCAGTGCTGCAGAAACAGCTCGAAGGATTAATGATGTGTACGGCGCTGGTGTCGCAAAAGAAAGCACGGTACGTTTTTGGTTTCAACATTTTCGTTCTGGAAATTTCGACCTTCAGAACCAACCCCGCGGACGACCGGAGACCAAAGTGGAAAATGAAGAACTAAAGGCTATTGTGGAAGCGGATCCATCACAAAACACTACAGAGATAGTTGCAGGCTTCGGGGTAAGAGATAAAACTGTATTAATCCACTTGAAGAAAATCGGGAAAGTAAAAGAACTTGAGCGATGGATACATCATGAATTGAGTGAATCGAACTTGAAAACACGCGTCGACTGCCGTGTTACTTTGCTCAACAGATACAATAATGAAAGGATTTTAAATCGAATCATTACTTGTGATGAAAAGTGGATACTGTACGATAATCGGAAACGCTCGTCGACCAAGCCAAATCCTGCCCTAAACGAAAATTTACTCAGAAAAAGTTACTTGTGAGTGTTTGGTGGACTAGCGCCGGTGTCGTTCACTACAGCTTACTAAAACCTGGCCAAACGATTACGGCAGATATCTATTGTCAGCAACTGCAAACCATGAAGGAAGAACTAGCTGCTAAACAATCGATATTGGTCAATCGCTCTAAGCCACTGCTGCTTCACGACAACGCAAGACCACACACTGCACAACAAACAACCACTAAGTTAGATGAGCTACAATTGGAATGTCTGCGACATCCACCGTACTCCCCGGACCTTGCTCCAACAGATTACCATTTTTTCCGGAATTTTGACAACTTCTTACAAGGAAAAAAAATTAAACTCCGATGCGGCAGTCCAAAACGCCTTCAAAGAGTTTATTGATTCTCGCCCCCATGGTTTTTTTCAGTAAAGGGATCAATAAACTACCTATGAGATGGCAAAAGTGCATAGATAAAAACGGTGCATACTTTCATAAATTAAATATATTTCACAAAAAAAAGGACTTTATATTCCTCCCGTACAAAACGCCCATGGTGCGTCAGTGCGGCTTGGTCCACGTCCGCCTGCAATATCATGGATTATGGGAGGCTACCTTTACACGTCTTCTACTCTGTTCTCATATTGGCATTACTGTCTTGTTTTTATCCACAATACCGCCGGTTAGCTAGAAAATAATTCTTTATGGCATTACCTTTAGCTTGCCAGTTTAAGATCATAACGGGCAATAAAGAGTCATTTACCTATCCACTTATACATTCATGGGGGCCAGCAGCAGAATGCAAGGGGTTACACATGCAGGGTGTACGTGCAAGTGCACAAAGAAATTTGTTGGGAGATATCTCTCTGCCTGGGACCGCCCAACTCGTGGAATACTTACATCCTACAGAATAACAGAATATTGCAGCCAAGTAACTTAGTGTTGAGTTCCTTTGGTGAGTAGGGTTTCCAAAGCTCCTGGGGAAAGAGGGGTTCAAGGTAGCCAAAGCCCTAGTGATACCTACGGTATTACAAACATGTTTCACACGGGGTGGAAGTGAAACCTTTAGAAGACATAAAAATATTCACATAAACGATACACTTGAACAATAGACCACGCTGGCTATGACGCCTTTTCCCAAAGCTTCGTAATACGCAGGAGCACTTACACGTACAAAAAGGAGTCAGAGATAACAGTTATAATTATAACATATAACACTGTTTAATGTATTCTATCTCATTCTCTCTCAAGTTAAAGACTATAGATGTACGTGTTTGTCTCTTTTTAGTATCGCCTTTCTGTTTCATTGAGTTTCAAATCACAACGGTGTTAAAGTGGTTTTAGTTCAAAAACCGTTTTAACTACATGAACATGTGAACGTCATTTTAAATGGGTCAGTAGTAAAAATGTAAAAAGATAAATCCTTCCGCTTTCGGTCTCATTAAAAATAGATTATTCTAGAAACTGACGTTTTAACATCTCTGTATAGAAATTGCGTAGGTGTGTGAAGGAACATTGCCCGGCTCGCTATAGCCAGTCACTTTGATCTCCCGGACTGCCGTGAAACGTACTTGTGATCCCTTTTATAATATCGTTAAGGGAGGGGTGCGCAGCTCATCGATGCTGGAGATTATACAATTTTCCTTAGAGAAAAATGACCGAAAATACGGCGGGTCGGTGAACTTTCGGCAAGGTCGGCGAACAAGGTCGGCGTACGGCGTGTCGTCGCCCCCACGTTGCGCCGACCAAAACATTAGATTGATCGGTTCAGGAAAAATGGCGGGCGTTTTTATCATTTTTTGCCAATAATGTTACGTCACATTAAGATAAACTTTGCTAATTTAGAACGTTACATTAAGTTATCTTTTTGACAAATCGTGTTTTAACCAATAGTGATAAGTTATTTGAATTAAGCCAAACATTTATGATATTTTCTTTTAGTTTTGATCTAAAAAACACATTATTGACAGTGCCGTAAATAGCTTTTTATGCGCCCTTTCAAAATTTTATAGGTATTGTTTGTGGTCCTGGTCTAGTCATTTCTGCACCTCTCCAGAGACCGACTTAGGCAGATTTTTTTTTAAAATTATCTGGTAAATAAGAAGACTTTGGAAAAACTGGAATTCCTTTTTTTTAATAAGGTCATCAACCATAACTCAAGATTAGAACGATGTATATGCGTAATTCTTTTTTTTTGTTCAATGTGTTCTTGGTGAGACGTGTATGGAGAGAGATATTATTTTTGTTCACCCCATACGGTCACATATTATACCATCACGTCTGTATCTCCGAAGGGTTAGTAATGTACATCCACAGTTCGTCAGAGTATGTTTTTAGGTCCCATGTAATAGAGGGCGAGCCTATTACTATTAATCGGGCACAAGACCAAACTCCGAGATGCTACTGAGAATTTCATAGAAAAAACCCAATAGCACTTTGCTCGACCTGGGAATCCAACGCAGGACCTCGAGCAGTATTCGAGCGTATGCGCACTAGGCTAATGAGGTAGTTAATAATACAGTAGCGATACGGTAGATAGATAAATATACTTCCCGAAAATTACTTAAAATTGGGGTGAAAATTATATTTTCCAAGTAAATGCCACGTCAATTCTAGGGTGAGGTTGTTACACCTTGGGAATACCTTTCACCTTTCACCTTTGACCCTTTCGCCCGTGTTGATAAACTTACTGGATAATGACCCTTTGACAGTCACATAGTAATAGAAGCAAAATTTGTTTATCATTTTGATAAATATGACTGTCTATCATCAAGCCATGCCCCTACAGTGCAGTGGTAGGCAGAAAAGATGGAAACTAAGGCTTACAGTTGTTTCTTTGTTAGATCCTTATAGTTTTTTTAAATATTTTATAGGTATGCTCTTGACCGAGGGTCGAGATCTCAGCTGATGGATAGTGAAGACAAAGGTGACGACGGATTGCTTTTATCTATCAATCAAATCAAAAATACATTATTCTATTTGGGTCCCAACAAGTCATTTGAATACGATGTGATGATAGTCTTTCAATTTTTAGTTGCTTATTATTTTATATATATTTTGTAACTGTGCAAATAATGTCTAAAATTAATAAGAATATTATTTTAAGTAAACGTATATACTACCCGTTCGCGATAAGTTGAGACTCGCCTGGAATGCAACCCTCTGCCCGCTACCCCTGTAACTTCCCCTCAAGCTCCCGTGTTGTACTGTAGGCAACGTCATTTTTTTTACATCTTAGTCTCATACTGGCTTACGTCACGCAACAACGACGCGCTCCGATTTTATAGTGTTATTTGATACTGTTTCGTTAATAGTTATTAGAGTTACTGCTATGTTTTATTGTTATTTTTTGTGTTAAGTTTATTGTTATAATGAAGGGTAAAACTTTATATAGTGGAGAGAGAAACCTCGTGTTAAAAGTGTTGGACTTTTTTGAAAACGAAAAGAACGTACAGTTGTGTTTACCTGTTGATCAGGCAGTTAAAAGAACCTGTATGACAACGGGAGTTTTGAAAGCCACGGAAAAAATAGCAGAGACAAAGTCGCGGTGATATTTTTTAGTGCACAGTACAACCATGCGTCTGTGGCGTCACCGCCCCCAGGTCTCAACTTATTGCGGACGGGTAGTAGGGAGACCGAGTCATTTCTAGACATCACTGTAATTCACAATAATGAATTTGACTGTAAAACTTTCTTGGCACGTTCTTTGAACATATTGTCCGGCAAATCGGTATGATTATGAATTTTCTTATTATAAAAACTAAAACTATTAAAAACGATTATTGATCGTACTTAGTATTAAACAAAGGATGACAAATTTCTGCTTATTTCAAGTATTAAATTTTTTTGCGAACATGCATAAAATTTTTAAGATGTATTGTGATCAAATATCTATCATGGTAACAGGATAAGACTAGAGGGACTATCAAATGCAGATGCCGAAACAAACCTATAGGTGCTTGGCGATAAATTTTCAACTCGAGGTTTGTAGTTAGTAAGGCGGACATTGGAAAATGTCCTACAATCATCAGATATGATGTCAATATGAAGTTTACAAACATTAATTGTTTTCTTTTTGAGTTTTTGAAGTTACGACAACTTTTGGTACGTTTTGTAGAAGATTAAATGAGAGGTGCGCGCGCACAATGTGAGAGAAGTGAACTGCAACATGGTGAAGTTAACCGTCAATGATAATTTTCATTTATTCATCGTTAAATTATTTTCTACACTATAAAAAGTAAGTAAAGTTAATTCTCACATAAGTTTGCTGATTCTGCAAAAGTGTGGATGAAACTTCAAAGCACCTGAATGTGACCCACTAATAACTAAACGTAACCGGATTCTGGGTAAACACGTGCTGATCCCGGAAGAGGTTCAGTTGCTGTCTGCTGTTTTGGTCTGTATATTACTTTATTGTATGATTGTTTAAATAAATAAACGCCCGACGCCACATTGACAAAAACAGATTATTTAGAACTTAGTAACATTGACAGCCCGCCTTCTCATCGACTAGTGATGTTACCTACTCACAACATCTTCCTTATCAGAAAAAGTTAAATTAATATAATTTTACAGCTTGAGACAGTTTACAAAAATTGACTAAACTCTTAACAATAACCCTTAACTACAAAGATTATTTAAAAGTAACTCAAAATAAGACAGTTTGTTGAACTTAATCTCTATCTATTATCTATATATATTCTAGACTTAATGAAATCAATCAGTCCTTCACAGTCATTAACCAAGTTAACCAAAGTTAAGTTAACCAAATAGTAACTCTTATAAATCTAACCTTCTTGGTGGTCTTATGACTCTCCCAGACCTAGTATGCTTTTCAACTGGAGTTGTATGCTATTCAATAGACGGTGCTACTGTATGAGGATTAGGAGATGTCTTGATATTTGAACTTTTTTGTAACCTAATATATCTTGAGATGCCATTTGCGGTGACTGCATAGGCTTCAAAATATGCTGTGTGTTTCTCCTTCCTATAAATCCATCTGATCCTTCAACAATATAAGACCTAGGCTGATCACATTTGGACGTTACTGTGCCTGTAATCCATGGAGTATCTGGCATCTTCTTAAAATAGACTTCATCTCCTTCTTGTAGTTCTGGTAATGATTTAGTCTTTCTGTCATAGTAACCCTTCATTTTATTTTTACTTTCTTCCTTAATTTTCACATATTCTTGAAATTTGACTGTTCTTGGTATTAAGTTTTTTGTGACTGTTGGTAATTGTGTTCTAAGTGAACGTGACATTAATAATTGTGCTGGAGATGGTAGATTTCCTCTAGGTGTATTCCTGAATTGAAGCAAAGCCAGATATGGATCTGTCCCTGACTCCTCTGACTTGGTAAGGAAACGTTTACATATCTTTACTGCTGACTCTACCAACCCATTTGACCTTGGTATGTAGGGACTTGACGTATTATGATGTATTCCCCAGTCCCACATAAAATTCTTAAACTCTGCCGAATTAAATGGTGGCCCATTGTCAGAGAATAACTCAACTGGAATACCATGTCTGCTAAAGATACTTTTAAGACAAACAATTACTGTTTTGGCGTTAGTACTTGCCACTGCCATTAATTCAATATAATTTGAGTAATAATCTTGTACTACCATGTATTTGTTAGATTTATAATCCATGAAATCAACACCAACTTTTTCAATCAGTATATATTTTTAATAATTGCCGTAAAATTTGTGTCTCGCCTGCCATATCTTTAATAAAAGGACTTAAATAATGAAGTATGCCTAGAAATCTTTGTAAAACTTTTAGACAGGTAGGAGAGGGCATCTCTTTGATTGCTCTGACTTTGTCTGGATCAGCTGTGATTCCGACCGTTGCAAAAATGTGACCCAGATATTTAATACTCTCCTTGTTGAATGAACATTTTTCTTAATTAAACTTGACATTATATTCCTTTGCTCTTTAAAATACTATATTAAGACGCTCATTATGCTCTGGTAGTGTTTGACCACTGACTAAAATATCGTCATTGTATACTGCTACCCCTGGTATGTCACCAAACATTTCAGTCATAATTTTGTGAAAATACTCAGGAGCACAGCTGACTTCATATGGAAGACGTTTAAATCTGTATAGGCCAAAAGGTGTATTAAAAGTTGTGAGGTAAGAACTCTTCTCACTCAATTTACACAGCCAAAATCCACTACATGCATCTAAGGTGGAGTAAAATTTTGCACGAGCCACCTTGGCACGGACAACATCTACTGATGGAATAGGATAATGAGTCCTCTTAATCGCCTGATTTAAATTACGGGGGTCTAGACATACCCTTAATTGACCATTTTTCTTTTCTATTAAGATTAAAGAACTCACCCATTCAGTAGGCTCTGTAATCTTGGTAATGACATCCATTTTTTCCATCTTCTCAAGTTCTTGTTGAAGTCTATGATGTAATGCAAATGGTACCTTCCTCGGAGCATCGACTTTTGGCTGGACCTCAGGATTTATACTTATGTGACACTCACCAGGAAGACAACCAAGACCGGTAAAAACAGAATTATTACATTCAACAAGTTTATTTAAGTTCATATTTTGTGACTGACTTGACTTTAATGGAGATGACTGTGCTTGACTTGAATTTGACTCATTTTGACTTGTTTCAGAAAACAATTGACTAATATCAATTTCTGACGTTTGCATGCTTCTAGTGTCTACACAGAAAACTCTTTTAACTAGACCAATTTCTGAGCAAGTAAGTTTACCTAATACAGTTGGAGAATTCACATTTGCAATTATAAAATTAATTTGTTTTGTCATATAGAGGTTATTAAATTGAAATTTACACTCTAAGCTTTGTTGACCTAGTACCTCTAGACTATTACTAGTGTATGACTTAATTTTTACATCAGTTTTAGACAGTAAATTTTTAGTATTAAGTGAATCATAAACATTTTTTGACATAATATTGACATCACTGCCCGTATCAATAATACAATTTATTTGAGAATTATTTATATATAGATTAATTGTCCATTCACTTGACGACTCGGATGACTTATAAACAATTCATCTTGTTCTGACTGTACCTGTTGCATATTACTATCTGACTGTACATATCTTATTGACTTTGACAGAGATGACCGACAACGGACTGCAAAATGACCAACTTTTTCACATTTTTTGCACTTTACACCTAATGCTGGACATTTGTAACGATGCACCTGCCCACACCTTGTAAAAACTTCCTGTCTAGACTGCTGACTATATTGACTGACGTTCCTTGAGTTAGACTTTAATCTTGAGCGTGACTGACTTGTATTATACAAGACTGTACTTTGTTCTGCTGTCAATTCATCCATTTGATGTCTGGACGCAAGCATGGCCTTTGCCATCTCTAAGGCCTTATCAAGATCCAACTTATCTTCAAGCAATAATTTTTCTCTGATATAGTTGTATTTTTGATGCATGTTACATATAAACATTATTTTGATTAGGCGTTGTTGCAGCTGTCCTAGCTCACAGTTTTGTGACCTTAATTTTAATGTGCAAGCAAAATCGTCTATGTTTTCACTTTCACCTTGTTTGTATGTGAAGAAATTATGACATTCATAAGTGAGGTTAGCTTTTGGGGCAAAGTGATCTTGAAATAACCTTATAAGCTCGTCGTATGTAAGTTTATCGTCGTCTTTTCCAAATGTATTGAATACATCCACGCCCTTTTCACCAATGGCATGTAGAAATAAAGCTACTTTTCTGCCATTACTCTCTTCATCCAAGCCAGACGCACGTAAATAAAATTTAAATGACTGTACCCATTTTTTCCATTGTTGAGCCAAGTTACCACTCATCACCATGGTCTGTGGACTGGACATTCCAGAAAGTTTCTTGGGCTTTTGATTTCCGTCAGACATGCCGCCGAATTTGCACACGAGGATTTCACAATGACTCAAGGTTTACGTTATTATTATTATTATTACGTTTATTTATTAGAACTTAGTAACATTGACAACCCGCCTTCTCATCGACTAGTGATGTTACCTACTCACAACATCTGCCAAAAAAGTTCTGCAGTATATTAAAGTTATAGGACTGGATGAGGAGCTTTAGTAGTGATCACAATAGCTCTCACTGGTCGCGGTGACATAGAACTGCATAAGCCGCACATCCCCCATTTAGAATAATAAAGTTAATTCTCGTCATTATGATTGATGGCTAACTTCTTCATGTTTGTAGGCACGCAGGACTACATTTTTGATTTTTTTTTTTTTTTTTGTTACTACAAATTAATATCGCTTCTTACATGCGTACATAAGAGCACACATTTTAAATAAAACGTATTGCGTTATGATTTTCGTTTTATTCTTTCTACAGTTTATATCTCTCTAAATTCGTTATCAACTAACGGTTCGTAAAATTATTTTGTTTTCATATTAAACATAGGTTTTTATTACTAATTTTCATTAAAGTATTATAGTAAATTAAATTATTAAACATAATATCTTATATCTTTCTGTATGTTAAAGTCTACCTGTGTAATATACCGCATAAAAATTAATATTTATTTATGTATTAACCATAGCGAACAGAAACGCAAACATCTGCGCACTAAATTGAAAGCAATACATCAATAAAATATTTGCGTTCGGTTGTAATATAAAAAGAAAAACTCAGCTAGTTCATATTTCATTCAAAATTGAAATTTACATAAGTGTATTATTATTATTATTATTTTCAGGACAATTTTTATGAAGTATTATAATGTTACTTATATTATTTTTTAATTCAGTAATTGCTAGGTATCCATTTTAAAATTAAGAAACTTTTAAAGTTAAAACTTCTTACCACCGTTGTGATTAGAAACTCGATGAAACGGAAAAGCATCACTAAAAAGAAACAAACATATACATAATTACATAGGATTAAGCTGTGAGAGAATGAAATAGAGTACATTATACAGTGCTTCCCATTATCTCGGTTTCCTCTTAGTACGTCTACGTGTGCGGAAAAGGCGTCATAGCCAACGTGGTATATTGTTCACGTGCATCATTTATGTGAATGTTTGTTTTCTGAAGGTTTCACTTCTACCGCGTGTGAACTCTTTATTTTTTAACGATTCTTGTGATAGTTGAGGTACTGTCAGGGATTGTTGCATCATATTTTCGATATTTCTCCTGGCGACTCTGGATATAATTACAACCGATTTTTATATACAATTGGCTTCATGTGAATTGGAGTTTTTCTATTTATAATTAGTTCGGCAAATTGACTGTACCTGATTGAAAGTATGGTACAATCTAGCGGTGGGCGATTATGAGATATACTAATGTAATCACTCGATTATGTAGATATCTCGAGATATCTTGATTATAACCATTAGTAATTACTAATATTAGTAAATATTTTGATGATGAGTAATCATTCAAGATCGAATCACCATTAGTAATTACTAATGCTAGGTTACTAATATTAGTAGTTACTAATTTTATAGAATTAGTAATTATTACGACCGAACGACCTTTTTTTTTAGCTTCGTACTCTACAGGTTTAATAAGTACATATCTCAATTCAGTCATCATTCATAATCACCCAACTTTGATTGTACTTAAATAACTCGATCCATAAACGTTGGTGACACATATTCCATATCCACATATCCCGGGTTTGGGAGCGAGCGCTTATGACACTCAACCGCGAAAGCCGAACCTACGCTTGGGCTATTGTCGTAGTTGCAATTAAGTTGCAAACTGGCTGATTCACTATCAATAGAAATTCGAGCAAAACTAACTTATACATATATTATATATACATGTTTCGGCCTCCTGGGAGAAAGGAAGGAACATGTGTATATGTATTTAGTGATCTGTCAATTTCCAAAGAAAAAAGTGCAGTGTAATGGTGTCTGTTAGTAACTAGTGATTGCAAGTGCAATGTCACTTGTATAGATGTTGACTAAAAGGGCAATGGAAAGGGCTTTGCTTGGAGTTTCTTTGCGTGATCAAATCAGAAATGAGGGAAATCTGCATTAGATCTAGTAACTGTTATAGCTCTAAGAATTGATAGACTTAAGTGGCAGTGTGTGGGGCACAGTGCTCGAAGAACGGGTGGCCGATGGGGCCGAAGACTTTTTGATATTGATTTGGCGCTCTGTTTGTAGTGTGACAGCTGTTGTCTCTTCACTGTGGTTATATCCATCATTTCTAAATGTAGATTCAAACGGGCAACGTTCTTGTTGAAATGCGAATGTTAAACTCTGATTTAGCTTTTCAACCTTTTAATTTAGAGCGGTTTTTTAAACCCCGATGCAAAGAGCCCCTCTGTTATAAGTTTATCTGTCTGTGTGTCTGTCGCAACGTAGCTCTCAAATGGCTGAACCGATTTTGATTTCGATTTTTGAAAGGTGAATTGATTGAGAAGTTTTATTGTATAATATCATCTATACAATTAATGTAATGTAACATCAAAATAACAGCTTTTTACTAAATGCATATGAAAGTATATACGACAACTATAACAAAATACCAATTTTTTTTAAATTTGTCTGTCTGTCTGTTTCAGGTAAATTCCTAAGCCGTTGGGTCGATTTTGAGGGGACTTTCACTGGTAGATAGCTGATGGTGTAAGGAATAACTTAGGCTACATTTATATTAGAAAAAGAATAAGAGGTTTTGCGCAAAACTGGTTATGGTGAATCATTTCGGGCGCTTAAATGGCTTACGCTGAGAAAACCATAAGAAATATAACAAATTAATGTACTACATATTGTATACATTAAAAAGACCTACAAAAAAAAACACAGCGAGAGTATATATGTATCTATCTTCTAAGGAATACCCTAGAATAAGTATTTTTGTCTTTAAAATAGCCGGGAGCGGGAGAGCAAATTTCGCACATGTGCCCGATCGATGGCACTCAGAAGTCCACGTGAGGGAAGCCGCGGGCACAGCTAGTTATATATATAGTTCTTATCTATGATTAAAGAAAATATGTTTAGCCGTTTGAGGATTCTGTTACTTCAATGATATAAAATAACATGGCAACATTGATCTAATGCTGCAGTATATCTAACTCTCAATAAGTTACAGCAGAGATAACGTGTTTTGGCTTAATGGAATGGTTTCATTTACAATAATACTTTAAAAAATATTATATTTACGTGAAGTTAGCAAATATATTGATGAACATAGTAACCATTAATTAATATGACTACGCAGTCGAATCTGAAACGCTCCCTTGTGAGGTGATTTAATTACATTATCCCTCATTATTACACGAGAGTTCAACGACACACAGAGATCATGTTTTGTAATAAACCGAAATATATCAGTTTTACTCGTTCATCCATCGCGTTTTCCCGGACATTGACCTCGAAAATTGTGCTATTCGGTAATTGAACCCGGAACGATGGAAACTAGGCCTATTTGCACTATAATAAGTCTAATGCGGTGAGCGAACATGATGAAAAGTTTTGTTTATGGGTTTATGATGTGTTTTTTTAAATTATGATTTCCGGGAATTTCGAAGATTTAAAAATAATATAGTTTCTTGAGTTTGGTTTTTTAAGATAACCATAAAATCTGATGGCAATTTTATATTTAACTAGCACACCCGGCCACACATTGCCGTGACTCAAATATTTCTTTTTTGGCTCTCATCGTTACCAAAATTTACAAGATTACCCGCTGAGCTAAATATAAAGATTGTCTGACAACTTCATCAAAATCGTTCCAGCAGTTTTGGAGTCCATAAGGAACATACATACAAACAACCATTTTTATATATATAGATTTTGATTTTATACAATCTTTTACGATAAATAGAGTTGCCACCCGTATTTAAAAAAAAATTAAGTTTACGTTATTTCAGATAATTATTCTCGATACTTTATGTAAACAATAAATTTTATTGTTACTTAGTTGGTGTAATTTAATATATAGTACGTGAAAATACTTTATACGATACAATATTTTTATTTGTCTGAATATGGTCGTTCTGCAATTTTAATTATCTAGATAGAAGAGAAAGAAAGAAGAATGTTGAACAAAATGAGATATTTAGCAGGAGAAAAAAAAACTACGTATGTACTTATATACGCTTTTATATTGTAACAATTTTACCTTCCACTATTAAATATTTCTAATTTACTTCTCTGTGACACCGATTAGCATTAAAAAAATTTAGATCAATCGGGATTGATTGTCTTCAGCTTCATGATTTAGAATTTTTGTTACAACGCGCATGCAAATCGTAAAATCTAACAGATCATTTTTTTAAAAGCGTAAAAAAAATTATGCTGCTGTCGGCTCATGTTGCGCATTCCGTGGACAGCGCATAGGACATACGTCTCTAATTCTTGAGGAGCTAAAGGTGTCTCAGAGACTTTCAAGCATCTGTCTCCAGAGTGTGTTGCAATACTTTGGCCACATAGCTCGAAGGCCCTCCGACAATCTCGAGAAAATGATTTTCACAGAAAAACTGGAAAGAAGGAGACCGTGGGGACGCAGCTCTGATAAGGTGGTCCAACCAAGAGTCTAAACAGCTATCCACAAAGATGGAAGAAACACTTAAATATAAGCATTCTCTGCCAGTCTTCCAAGGGAGCAAGGGAAAGGTATATGCAAGGTGTGCATAATGTTAAGTAAAAAAAAAGATTATAACGATTATTAAGATTATATATTATTAAGAAGTATTCAATTGCTCCAAGTAAAACCTACGTAGCGAATACTTGAAGGAATTTCGAGAGTTGGCCAGTTGGATATTGATAGGAAGCGAATTCCACAGTCGTGCTGCGTTAACGGCGAAGGATTGGTCGCGGAAATTAGTATGATGACTTGGTATACTGAGAATTAAAGAATCAGAAGACCTCAGCTGTCTATTATGCGTATCCGCGAGAGATTGAAAAAGTGTTTTTAAATATTTAGGGGATTTGGGATTATTAAGTACGGAGAAAAGAAGACAAAGTATTCTTATATTCCTACGTTGCCGAATAGGTAGCCATTTCAACCTGGCTCGGTATTCAGAAACATGATCAAACTTCCGAAGACGGAAGATGAAACCGATACAGTTATTGAGTAGACGATCAAATTTATTTAAGAGATCTTCTGAGAGGTCCAAGTAAGCAACGTCTGCATAATCCAGAAGTGGTAGAAGAAGAGTATTCACTAGGGAAATCTTAGTATTAACAGGAAGAAAGTTTTTCAAACGCATGAGAGAATGAAGAGAAGCATAAAATTTTCTACTAACTTCCTTGACTTGGTCTGCCCAGCATAATTTAGTATCGAAAATGATACCAAGATTTTTCACCGTAGTTGAGTAAGGAATGGTACATTTATTGTATTGAAGAGGAGTCAACGAATTAAAGTCTATTTTGGCAAGCTGTTTTGAGCTACCAATTATAATGGATTGACACTTAGTTGGATTAACATAAATCCCGTAAGATTCAGGCCAGGAAAGTAAACTTGAGAGGTCCTTGTTTAAATTATTGATTATAGAAGGAAGATTCTTTATTTCTTTTTTTTTTTTTTTTTAAATATGCTAAAGATCGCGAAAAGTGGAAGCTACTCTGTCGCGAGAAGGACCGGGAGCACGACGCTCAACATTGGGCTTGCGACTGGAGGAAGAGGAAGGATAAAGAAGTATAATTTTAAAAAAAGGTAATGCAAGCTAACTTCCATATGCTTTCAATCATCATTGTTACATATTATGTATATTTAATTATCTTATTATATTAAGTTAAACGGAAACGGCTCTAACGATTTCGATGAAACTTTGCATTTAGATAATGTTTTACATTCCAAGTTTACCTAGATAGGTATTTTTCTGTTTTTGTTTAAAAGACACCGAGCATAGCTCGGTCGCCCAGATATTGTATATTTAATACATCATTAAGATCAGTAGATTGCGTGTTTATTAATCGCCTCGAATATTTATGAAACTTACATAGCGTTTATCAATTGTT
This sequence comes from Saturnia japonica, assembly GCA_033032175.1. Classification (NCBI taxonomy): domain Eukaryota; kingdom Metazoa; phylum Arthropoda; class Insecta; order Lepidoptera; family Saturniidae; genus Saturnia; species Saturnia japonica. The sequence goes on from CM065332.1 coordinate 4,186,351, forward strand.
TAATTTTTATCTATATTAAATAAATCAGTAGTTCTGTTTGTACATGTATTTTGTTTTCGATATTTCCCGATAGACGTACTCACGTATCATATGACGGACATTGATCATGAATATGCCGCAAGTCCAGTGAAACTGCCAAGCCTTCGAGGATTCAGGGCCCTTACGGTGTACGGCGTACGGCGTACGTTGTAGTGTGATCGAAACAAAAACGAATATACCAATAATCTTTTTGTCATTCTGTTTGTTTGTTTGTCCGGATTTAGCTCAAAAACGGCATGACCGATTGTCATGACATTTTTTACACGGGAAGCTTATGTCATTGGTCAATTGATAAGTTTTAAGAAATGTCAATCTTACTTTCAGATATTGCAAAAAGAAAACAAAAAAAAAAAATTTCTAATAATTATCAACCGATTTTTATTAAATTTTGTACATGGCAAGCATACATCATTCCATAATTGATGGGTAATAAGAATTAACAATAATACGTTTAAAAATATTTCTTTTACTGATGAAAGCGGGAATTTCTCGTATATAATTTGTTTAAATTGCTACTTGTTACTTCCACCTGCAATAGAAAGCGTTATTTGTTTTATTGAAATTTAATTATTTTATTTAACGGAAGTTAAGATAGTTTGTAAACATTTTAAAAGTGGTCAGAATTATATATTAATATATATTCTACATCTATGGTTAGAAGATTTTTTTTTTCTTTTAGGAGCAGCTCGACTGCTCGCTTAGTGTAATACTTCCACCCTACAGAATAACGAAGACAAACAACCTTGTGTTGTATTCCTGTGAGTTTCCAGAGCTCTTTGCAACCTTAACTGTACAAAAAAGGTCAAATTTGAGCATGTAAATGACCTCATAAAGCCTTTAAGAAGGAAAAGCGAAATAAATTTGTTAATATTCCGGTAATGAACTGAAGAGATATAAATACATGACCCGTACAACTGATACAAATAAAATGTTGGGAGATGTGAATTTATCGATAAATGCTCACGTAACCTACCTTCCAAATTAAAATTTATTTATCTCCCAACTTCAAACCCTGTTCAAGTGTACATTGGCGTATGAGATATGGTTTTTAGTAATAAGTTTTTAAAACCTAAATACTGAAATAGTAATTTAACGCTATACAACAATACAACCCACAATTGTATTAACTTTCTTCTAATATTTAGTGCTAATGCTAATGTGACTAATTGCGAAATTAATGAGTTGTAATTTTATATATGTTGTCAGATGTTATTTCCCAGAGCACATACCTAAATTATTTAAATTATCTTTTCCTCTTCTGAATAAGGAATATATTCAAGTCATGTAGATCTAAGCATGAATTTCAAATTGTACAATATAAATTGTCTTTGAAGCTGGTAAACGTTGTCGTGTGGACAATTAATTAGATGATTTAATCTATCTATACATATAATAAAAACTTAACTGATCGATGTCTGTACATAGAAGATATATGAGAAAAACTATTATTGGGGGTCTCTATAAACGCAGGAGAACCCAAAACAATGACTGTTAGAATTTTTGTCTGTTTGCCAACTTTTGTGCGCGCTAAGCTCAGAAACGGCATAACCAATTTGGAAACGGTTTTCACTAATATATTCTGGTAAGGTTCACTTAACATTTAGTGTTTGTTTTACTTCAATAAGTTCATAAATAAAAAAGTTATATCGATTTAAAAAATCACGTCGAACATTTTTTTGATAAAAATGCTATAAAATAGCTCTTCAGTTGAATTCACTGAAATTTTAGCTATCTGTATATTATGGTTTGTAAAACGATGATGATCGAAACCTTTCATAAAGTTAAAAAATTAAGAGTTTAATAAAATGAAATTTCCAATATAAGTTGACCTCAGATCTATGTGTTAAATCATATTAAAAGCGGGTCTGCATAGGCTGGACTTTGTCAGTTGAATATAGCTGCGCCGCTGCTAGGGATGGCAATTCATTTCGAAAAAGATTGATTCGAATCGAACTCTTATGAATCGATTCCCAAAAAAATCGATGTCTAAGATCGATCTCTCAAAAATTGATCTTTTTTTCGATTCACTTTTGCATTTGTATTAACAATATAAAAATCCCTAAAATAGAAAATTAAAAGGGAACCACAACAGTCGATCTTTTGTAATTTTTACCTTACTAAAGTATCAGTTATTATAGAGAAACAGAAAGGTATAGAGAGAGAGAATTTATTACAGATATATAGGGAAAGAGAATTCATTTCAAAAATTAATTATTATAAACTGTTTTCGTTAATTTGGTGTTGGGTAATAATTTACTGTTAGTATTTTAATTGGTAAATGACACCATAGAAAATTACTGCATAATGAATTGAATAATCCATACCTACTAATATTATAAATGCGAAAGTAATTCTTTTTGTCCCGTCTGTTGCATTTTCAAGCCTAGACCGCTGAACCAATTTTGAAGAACTTTGGTTGAGAAAGGTCATAGGCTACTCTTGGAAATAAAATTGGAAGGGGTTAAATGGGCGGTGAAAGTTCGTATAAAGAATCTAATTTTGATATAGAGATATGTAGGAATTTGGAGAAAGACTTTGGCTACCTTATGTGGTGAAAATAAAACTTTAACAGGTGAAATAGGGGATGAAGGTTTGTACGAAGAACCCGTTAAACCAATTTTGATGAATAGAAATATATTGGACCTTGGAGGCGGACATAGGGTACCTTATGGCGCAAAGATAAAACATGAAGGGGTCAAAAGGGGATGAAATTTTGTATGAAGAACCCACTATTTCTCAATTTAGGGATATGAAAATTCATATTTATGATTTTAGGAAGAAATAAAAGGGTTTCGCGTTTTTGAAAAATGAATCGGCAGGGTGGTACAATAAGGGATGATTTGCAATACCATACGCATAGAGTGATAAATCCATCTATGATTTTCTATTGCTTTGTCGTGTTTAGAGATCAGTCTGTGTTTATGCAATAATACAGTGGGGTGGTAGGGATCGCGACCACCATATCTACATCTATCTATATATATAATAAAAACGTAACTGATCGATGTCTGTACATAGAAGATATATGAGAAAAACTATTATTGGAGGTCTCTATCAACGCAGGAGAACCCAAAACAATGATTGTTAGAATTTTTGTGTTTGTCTGTTTGCCAACGTTTGTGCGCGCTAATCTCAGAAACGGCTTAACTGATTTGGAAACGGTTTCAACTAATATATTTTGGTAAGGTTGACTTAACATTTAGTGTGGTTTTACTTCAATGAGTTCATAAATAAAATAGTTATATCAAGTTTAAAAATCACGTCGAACATTTGTTCGATAAAAATGCTATAAAATAGCTCTTCAGTTGTATTGGCTGAAACTTTGAAACTGGTTTGTAAAATGATGATTATTGAAAGTTTACATATAGTTAAAAATGTACAGAAAGACATTGGCTTACCTTATGTCGTGAAAATAAAACTTTAAGAGGTGAAATAGGGGATGAAAGATTGTATGAAGAACCCACTATTTCTAAAATTAGGGTTATGAAAATTCATATTTATGCTTTTAGGAAGAAATAACAGTATTTCGTGTTTTAAAAAAATAAGGGTGATTTACAATACACATAGACTGCACTCCTTGATACTAAGCAAAATGTTCCTGAGACATAAGCTTACATTATTCAAAACATATGTCTATCCTATCATGACATAAAAGCTGCGCTACATTCGCACATACGTCAAAGATCAATATTAACAAATTCCAAATCCTCCAAACCCTATTCTTACGTAAAATTAACAAAGCCCCTTGGTACGTTGGTCGAATCGTATATTAAATATCTTACGCGATCGTACTTCGACACTGCTTCGAATCACGTGAATCTGTTGGTGAAAGCTGCCGCGACTTAAACCCTGAAACCGAACATCCCACGCGAACAACTCCGGTCGCGAATATCTTCACCGAGCCCGTTTATAAGATCGAGGAAATAAACAAATACTACTCCACCGTCTCTCCAAACAAAGCGTGCTCGCACCCACGCCCGCGAAACCACCGTTACCTCCGCAGGGGACGAGCGGCTAATTTCGCTCCTGCAAACCCGTCATGTCCTCCCTCTCTTACGGCAACTCAAGCCTAGGTCCATTCCCTCGGTGTAGAACCCTTGAGTCATGCAGCCGCTCGCGCGATACAGGTGACACTGCACTTGCAATCACGTAGCTACCCACACACATCATTACACACAAATGTACATACTTATGTGCACACAACATAAGTACATAGATAGATCCTGTAAGGGACCTTTTTTTCTTTTTTTACGATAGTTACTTTCGAACATGTTTCCAGAATACTAAATACATATACACATGTTCATTCCTTTCTACCAGGAGGCAGGGACATGTTATATGTATGCGTTAGTTTAGCTCGAATTTCCTACAGATAGGGAATTAGTCAGTTCGCGACCTTTTCACAATCGCGGTAATAGCCCAAGCCGACGTCCTGCCGCTTTGGCACACTTGTGGGCATGTTGCTCACGCTTTCGTGGCTGAATGCCTTATGCGCTTGCCCCCAAGCCTGGTGAAGCCGTCAAACCCATCAGTGGCTCTATTTCTTTAGGGCCCCTTAGGCTAAGAGTATAGTCAGTGAGAAAGAAAAAAACCATCCATAATTTTCTTTTGGTTTATCGTGTTCAGAGATTAGTCTGTGTATATCTATACTATTAATAATTTAGTAAAGCGGACGAGTTTTTTTTGTTTGTTTATTTAAACATGGTAATCTCCAGAGATTGCCAGACAACCGGTAGCAGTCGGATTCGAAAAATTATTTTTGTATATGATAGCCAGATTCACGAAGAATAGTATAGGCTATCTGGAACTAAGCTAAACCTCTCAGCTAGACTTAAATATTGATTTTTGTTTAAGTAAGTCGAAGTGAAAGTGTTCCCGAACTGTTTTATCCGCATGCGCTGGCGTAATGGTTAGTGATACGTAAATATAATATTGTACAAAAAATTGTTCTATACATAAAAAAAGTCTCCGATAATATATGCATATTTCTTAATAGTAAGCCACAATAAGGTATTTTGTGAGTTTTTATATTGAAAATTAAAAATTGATTATGAGCATTATTTTTAGGCTTATCATATTAATCCTTACGAACAAAAGTTATTTCATCATAAAGACAATTAATTTTTTTCTTTTTATAGTATGTAATTTGGACACATAGTTTAGGAGAAAATGAAAAATTAAAATAATTTGTACTTGCGGGAAGTGGTAACAATTATGATAGACTACACGGGTCCGTCGCATTGGCGGCGCGGTATTTGTTGGATAAAAACACGGGTGAAACCGAGGTTACAATTTTTACTGAAATATTGTGAAAAGATACCAAATTTATCCAAATTATTGTATCTTTACATAATTTTCAATAAAATAAGTAAATCGAAACGATTGTATTTTTATTTTCCAAGAGTATTCATAGATAGCGCTGTACGGCTTGGTTTAAATTTTCACAAAATTGGATTAATTTTTATATAATTATGTTATTTTTAAATGTTAAATTGCGCAATAACTTTTTTAAAGGATTGTAAAACTGAACATATTTGTATGCCTTTAAGTATATACTTATCACGCCTCTATTCCCTGAAGAGTTAGGCAGCGGTGTACTAATGTATACCCACAGTTCCGCCGGGTATGTTTTTAGGTTCCATTTAATAGGGAGCGAGCTTATTGCCATTAATCGGGCACAAAGCCAAACTCTGAGTTGCTACTGAGAATTTCATAGAAAAATCTAATAACACTACTCGACCTGGGAATCGAATATAGGACCTCGAGCATAGCAGTCAGTCTTTATGGTTTTTTGATAAAAGCGGTATGATTGTTAAACTGTAATATCGGTTAACATTTAGAATGATTTTAGTAGTTGGGTTATACTTTGATAATTCAAAGTATATACGGATCAATTACCGCAGGGTGAGATAGATGTGAGGTGAGGCATTTATCTAGTTGCTGTTTTTCGTTCACGAAATATACCACGTGGACGAAGTCGCAGGCACAGCTAGTATATATATATATATAAGGTCGGGGAAAAAGTTTCTTCGCATTTTTATATGAAAACTCAAGAAATTTTTTTTTAAAGTTTATTTACAGTATATATGTGCCATTTTGTTCTATGACATTCAGCCATTTCGCAAGTAGAAACATGATTCCGTTGCTGTTGAAAATTTGGGACTTCTGATTTAAAAAAGCGACAAATAGTTTTGGCAGACCACTCTTGATGACAAACCTTACAAAACCTAAAGAATTCTGAAGAGACCGAAACAGGTGAAAATCTGAAGGTGCAAGGTCATGGCTATATGGTCGATGCACTAACACCTCCCAGCCAAACTCTCTTAATTTAACGCTATACAACAATACAACCCACAATTGTATTAACTTTCTTCTAATATTTAGTGCTAATGCTAATGTGACTAATTGCGAAATTAATGAGTTGTAATTTTATATATGTTGTCAGATGTTATTTCCCAGAGCACATACCTAAATTATTTAAATTATCTTTTCCTCTTCTGAATAAGGAATATATTCAAGTCATGTAGATCTAAGCATGAATTTCAAATTGTACAATATAAATTGTCTTTGAAGCTGGTAAACGTTGTCGTGTGGACAATTAATTAGATGATTTAATCTATCTATACATATAATAAAAACTTAACTGATCGATGTCTGTACATAGAAGATATATGAGAAAAACTATTATTGGGGGTCTCTATAAACGCAGGAGAACCCAAAACAATGACTGTTAGAATTTTTGTCTGTTTGCCAACTTTTGTGCGCGCTAAGCTCAGAAACGGCATAACCAATTTGGAAACGGTTTTCACTAATATATTCTGGTAAGGTTCACTTAACATTTAGTGTTTGTTTTACTTCAATAAGTTCATAAATAAAAAAGTTATATCGATTTAAAAAATCACGTCGAACATTTTTTTGATAAAAATGCTATAAAATAGCTCTTCAGTTGAATTCACTGAAATTTTAGCTATCTGTATATTATGGTTTGTAAAACGATGATGATCGAAACCTTTCATAAAGTTAAAAAATTAAGAGTTTAATAAAATGAAATTTCCAATATAAGTTGACCTCAGATCTATGTGTTAAATCATATTAAAAGCGGGTCTGCATAGGCTGGACTTTGTCAGTTGAATATAGCTGCGCCGCTGCTAGGGATGGCAATTCATTTCGAAAAAGATTGATTCGAATCGAACTCTTATGAATCGATTCCCAAAAAAATCGATGTCTAAGATCGATCTCTCAAAAATTGATCTTTTTTTCGATTCACTTTTGCATTTGTATTAACAATATAAAAATCCCTAAAATAGAAAATTAAAAGGGAACCACAACAGTCGATCTTTTGTAATTTTTACCTTACTAAAGTATCAGTTATTATAGAGAAACAGAAAGGTATAGAGAGAGAGAATTTATTACAGATATATAGGGAAAGAGAATTCATTTCAAAAATTAATTATTATAAACTGTTTTCGTTAATTTGGTGTTGGGTAATAATTTACTGTTAGTATTTTAATTGGTAAATGACACCATAGAAAATTACTGCATAATGAATTGAATAATCCATACCTACTAATATTATAAATGCGAAAGTAATTCTTTTTGTCCCGTCTGTTGCATTTTCAAGCCTAGACCGCTGAACCAATTTTGAAGAACTTTGGTTGAGAAAGGTCATAGGCTACTCTTGGAAATAAAATTGGAAGGGGTTAAATGGGCGGTGAAAGTTCGTATAAAGAATCTAATTTTGATATAGAGATATGTAGGAATTTGGAGAAAGACTTTGGCTACCTTATGTGGTGAAAATAAAACTTTAACAGGTGAAATAGGGGATGAAGGTTTGTACGAAGAACCCGTTAAACCAATTTTGATGAATAGAAATATATTGGACCTTGGAGGCGGACATAGGGTACCTTATGGCGCAAAGATAAAACATGAAGGGGTCAAATAGGGGATGAAATTTTGTATGAAGAACCCACTATTTCTCAATTTAGGGATATGAAAATTCATATTTATGATTTTAGGAAGAAATAAAAGGGTTTCGCGTTTTTGAAAAATGAATCGGCAGGGTGGTACAATAAGGGATGATTTGCAATACCATACGCATAGAGTGATAAATCCATCTATGATTTTCTATTGCTTTGTCGTGTTTAGAGATCAGTCTGTGTTTATGCAATAATACAGTGGGGTGGTAGGGATCGCGACCACCATATCTACATCTATCTATATATATAATAAAAACGTAACTGATCGATGTCTGTACATAGAAGATATATGAGAAAAACTATTATTGGAGGTCTCTATCAACGCAGGAGAACCCAAAACAATGATTGTTAGAATTTTTGTGTTTGTCTGTTTGCCAACGTTTGTGCGCGCTAATCTCAGAAACGGCTTAACTGATTTGGAAACGGTTTCAACTAATATATTTTGGTAAGGTTGACTTAACATTTAGTGTGGTTTTACTTCAATGAGTTCATAAATAAAATAGTTATATCAAGTTTAAAAATCACGTCGAACATTTGTTCGATAAAAATGCTATAAAATAGCTCTTCAGTTGTATTGGCTGAAACTTTGAAACTGGTTTGTAAAATGATGATTATTGAAAGTTTACATATAGTTAAAAATGTACAGAAAGACATTGGCTTACCTTATGTCGTGAAAATAAAACTTTAAGAGGTGAAATAGGGGATGAAAGATTGTATGAAGAACCCACTATTTCTAAAATTAGGGTTATGAAAATTCATATTTATGCTTTTAGGAAGAAATAACAGTATTTCGTGTTTTAAAAAATAAGGGTGATTTACAATACACATAGACTGCACTCCTTGATACTAAGCAAAATGTTCCTGAGACATAAGCTTACATTATTCAAAACATATGTCTATCCTATCATGACATAAAAGCTGCGCTACATTCGCACATACGTCAAAGATCAATATTAACAAATTCCAAATCCTCCAAACCCTATTCTTACGTAAAATTAACAAAGCCCCTTGGTACGTTGGTCGAATCGTATATTAAATATCTTACGCGATCGTACTTCGACACTGCTTCGAATCACGTGAATCTGTTGGTGAAAGCTGCCGCGACTTAAACCCTGAAACCGAACATCCCACGCGAACAACTCCGGTCGCGAATATCTTCACCGAGCCCGTTTATAAGATCGAGGAAATAAACAAATACTACTCCACCGTCTCTCCAAACAAAGCGTGCTCGCACCCACGCCCGCGAAACCACCGTTACCTCCGCAGGGGACGAGCGGCTAATTTCGCTCCTGCAAACCCGTCATGTCCTCCCTCTCTTACGGCAACTCAAGCCTAGGTCCATTCCCTCGGTGTAGAACCCTTGAGTCATGCAGCCGCTCGCGCGATACAGGTGACACTGCACTTGCAATCACGTAGCTACCCACACACATCATTACACACAATATGTACATACTTATGTGCACACAACATAAGTACATAGATAGATCCTGTAAGGGACCTTTTTTTCTTTTTTTACGATAGTTACTTTCGAACATGTTTCCAGAATACTAAATACATATACACATGTTCATTCCTTTCTACCAGGAGGCAGGGACATGTTATATGTATGCGTTAGTTTAGCTCGAATTTCCTACAGATAGGGAATTAGTCAGTTCGCGACCTTTTCACAATCGCGGTAATAGCCCAAGCCGACGTCCTGCCGCTTTGGCACACTTGTGGGCATGTTGCTCACGCTTTCGTGGCTGAATGCCTTATGCGCTTGCCCCCAAGCCTGGTGAAGCCGTCAAACCCATCAGTGGCTCTATTTCTTTAGGGCCCCTTAGGCTAAGAGTATAGTCAGTGAGAAAGAAAAAAACCATCCATAATTTTCTTTTGGTTTATCGTGTTCAGAGATTAGTCTGTGTATATCTATACTATTAATAATTTAGTAAAGCGGACGAGTTTTTTTTGTTTGTTTATTTAAACATGGTAATCTCCAGAGATTGCCAGACAACCGGTAGCAGTCGGATTCGAAAAATTATTTTTGTATATGATAGCCAGATTCACGAAGAATAGTATAGGCTATCTGGAACTAAGCTAAACCTCTCAGGTAGACTTAAATATTGATTTTTGTTTAAGTAAGTCGAAGTGAAAGTGTTCCCGAACTGTTTTATCCGCATGCGCTGGCGTAATGGTTAGTGATACGTAAATATAATATTCTACAAAAATATTGTTCTATACATAAAAAAAGTCTCCGATAATATATGCATATTTCTTAATAGTAAGCCACAATAAGGTATTTTGTGAGTTTTTATATTGAAAATTAAAAATTGATTATGAGCATTATTTTTAGGCTTATCATATTAATCCTTACGAACAAAAGTTATTTCATCATAAAGACAATTAATTTTTTTCTTTTTATAGTATGTAATTTGGACACATAGTTTAGGAGAAAATGAAAAATTAAAATAATTTGTACTTGCGGGAAGTGGTAACAATTATGATAGACTACACGGGTCCGTCGCATTGGCGGCGCGGTATTTGTTGGATAAAAACACGGGTGAAACCGAGGTTACAATTTTTACTGAAATATTGTGAAAAGATACCAAATTTATCCAAATTATTGTATCTTTACATAATTTTCAATAAAATAAGTAAATGGAAACGATTGTATTTTTATTTTCCAAGAGTATTCATAGATAGCGCTGTACGGCTTGGTTTAAATTTTCACAAAATTGGATTAATTTTTATATAATTATGTTATTTTTAAATGTTAAATTGCGCAATAACTTTTTGTAAAGGATTGTAAAACTGAACATATTTGTATGCCTTTAAGTATATACTTATCACGCCTCTATTCCCTGAAGAGTTAGGCAGCGGTGTACTAATGTACACCCACAGTTCCGCCGGGTATGTTTTTAGGTTCCATTTAATAGGGAGCGAGCTTATTGCCATTAATCGGGCACAAAGCCAAACTCTGAGTTGCTACTGAGAATTTCATAGAAAAATCTAATAACACTACTCGACCTGGGAATCGAATATAGGACCTCGAGCATAGCAGTCAGTCTTTATGGTTTTTTGATAAAAGCGGTATGATTGTTAAACTGTAATATCGGTTAACATTTAGAATGATTTTAGTAGTTGGGTTATACTTTGATAATTCAAAGTATATACGGATCAATTACCGCAGGGTGAGATAGATGTGAGGTGAGGCATTTATCTAGTTGCTGTTTTTCGTTCACGAAATATACCACGTGGACGAAGTCGCAGGCACAGCTAGTATATATATATATATAAGGTCGGGGAAAAAGTTTCTTCGCATTTTTATATGAAAACTCAAGAAATTTTTTTTTAAAGTTTATTTACAGTATATATGTGCCATTTTGTTCTATGACATTCAGCCATTTCGCAAGTAGAAACATGATTCCGTTGCTGTTGAAAATTTGGGACTTCTGATTTAAAAAAAGCGACAAATAGTTTTGGCAGACCACTCTTGATGACAAACCTTACAAAACCTAAAGAATTCTGAAGAGACCGAAACAGGTGAAAATCTGAAGGTGCAAGGTCATGGCTATATGGTCGATGCACTAACACCTCCCAGCCAAACTCTCTTAATTTTTGCTGAGTGGCTGAAGATGTGTGTGATCTAGCGTTATCGTGATGAAAGACCACACTCTTCCTGTTGATCAATTCCGGCCGTTTTCTCGCAACTGCTATTTTTAATCTCATCAGTTGTTGGCAGTAGAGATCCGAATAGATGATTTTGCCGAGCGGTAAAAGCGCATAATGAACAATGCTCTTCCAGTCCCACCATACACACAGCATCACCTTATTTCGAGTTAGCCCAGGTTTAGCCACAGTATGTGAAGGCTGGCCGACCTTAGACCAAGACCTTTTTCGCACGTTCTTGTCTTACGTGATCCGCTTTTCATCACCAGTTATCAATCTCTTCAAAAACGTCTCGGTTTCATTACGTCTCAATACTGAATCGCAATTGAGTACACGTTTCATTAGGTTTCTTTCAGTGACCTCGTGTGACACCCAAATATCGATCTTTTTGGTATAGCCAGCTTTCTTCAAATGGGTTAAAACGGTTTTGTGGTCAATTTCCAGTTCTTCAGCTACATCTTAACTACTGATATGCTGATCTTGCTCCACTTTTTAAAAAATGACGTCCATTTTATTCGTAACAGGGCGACCAGGCCGAGGTGCATTTTTAACATCAAAATTTCGGGACTTAAAACGTTTGAACCAACTTTGTGCTTCTCTTACTGATACAGCATTAGGTCCATAAACATCATAAAATTTTTTTCGCTGCTTTAGTTGCATTTTTGCTTTTTTTGTAATAATATTTTAAAATGTATCGAATTTCTTCATTACATTTTTACAGAAAGAAAAATTAATGCAAATAGCGGGAAACAAGGTTTTTTCTTTTTTTTGTATTTATTTTTAATATAACCTTTTTTAATGTTACCATAACCAGCCAGATACAAATAGTACAGCCAAAGAAATTTTATAACAAGTTTATACCTACGTTATGCGAAGAAACTTTTTCCCCGATATTAAAAAGGGTAATGAAATGAAAAATCAGATATTAAATATATACATATAATGCGAAGGCATCTTAAAAGTTTTAGATAATAATAAGAGAAAAGAATAATAAATTCAAATTTGTTAAATTTAACACAATTTAAAAATTATAAAATTTCGGTACCATAAACATCAGGTCACGCCTTGGAAACTTCGTCACCACTTTCAGGTCTCCAGTAGGACCACAGCACTTCCGTCAGCTCAGCAGAAGAATCCCACGATCATAACTTGATCTGGATAGGTCAATACGATACAATGATTTTAGCGTTTGGTCACAATATCGTCTGATTTTAAAATACGGAGGTCTGACTCAAATGCAGCTGCAGAAATACACCCTATATGGGTTTGGCGACAAATTTTCAAATAGTCAGGCGGGCATTAGTAAATACCCTACCACCATGCTGTTGTTTTTATCACGTGCTCTTCTTTCACCGAAAACTCAGGCTCATATAGGAAACGCTGAACCATCATTGCTTTATAGTACACTGTGAATTGAGGGCCGTAAATAAGGAGTTACGAACGAGGGTCTGTAAGAAGCGCAAAGTCGAAGACAGAGAGCTTTAATAAGTCGATTTCCGTCATTGCTGTACCGTCCATGTAACATACAATGATTTTTATCACATTTGAGAGTAAATAAATAAAAAAATATAATTTTTTTTTAGTAAAATTATATATTTAAATTTATATTACTGACTGTACTGTTAAAAATGAATATATTTTACAAAATTTGCAAAGACAGGGGTTTTTATGCGGTTGGCGAGCTAGTGTTTCATAGATTAAACAAATATGTTGCGTTAAGAAACGTAAAAGGTGCAAACACGCATACAGCCAAATGGTTTGAAATAAAATGGCATCAATTGTAAAAGCCATTGCGCCCTCGGGCGTTAGCGCAAAAACCCTCAGGTTTTATTTACGGGGTTACTCCCAAGATCGCCTGCATATTATGCCACCGTTTACGTGCAAGTGTGATGAAAAGAATATTTCAATGATTTAAAAGTTAAATATAATTTTTATTTAACAGTTGAATACACATAATCAACCGGTTAAATTATCAATGTTAATCATTTGCAACGCCTGACAAGGCTTGTTTAATTCATGCGATCGTTGTATGATGTCACGTGAGGTTCAAAAACCAGCACCCCAAAAAAGTTCCAATGACCGCTGCTCGTTGACGATGAGACGCAACGCCGCGCCGCGCCGCGGCGGGTGCAAGTCGTTCGCCGGTTTTTGTTAATTGATCGATTGTGTCATCGGTTCGTTTTTTGACCTTATTTTTGTTTGTAACAATATACTATCCAGTTTAAAGTGCTTAAGGAGCGAGAAGACGAATGGAGACGAAGTTCAATTTATGGTAGTTTCAAAGTCTTTCTACAAGTTTCAAGACACAATCATTTAAGTGACTAAAAACCAATTTATCTTGAAACGTGGATACGATGGTAGAGGCGATCCTGTCCGAATGAGCTACAATTCTTTTGATTTTCAGATCGTCTTTTCGGATTATACATAAGTGTACGTCTTAGTTGAGTAAAAGTAATGCAATCAACAAGCAATCTTAATGCAGCTTGTTTTAAATCTTTTTTTAACGAATATGTCAATTAATTGGAAGTTATTTTCCTATTTTTTGTCAATAGGTAGGAATATACGCTATTAAAAGATGTTTGAATGATTAACTTTGATGACGAATTAATGGAGATATGTTGTTGATACAAAAAACTCAATTGGAAAATAATAAAATAGGGACGCCCCGGCAGTTGGAGTTGTGAGCCAGACCCCCTAGACTGGTCTGTTACCATCATGGGCCACATAATCACTTAAAATCAGGTGAAATCGTGTTCAAACGCTAAACCTAATATAAACAGACAAACAAACAGACGTGTTTACTTTTTAAATATGCAAGTACAATAAAAAAAATGTTCTGATAGCAGTAATTATTATTATATATCTATATAAACAATTAATACAATTGAAGTATCTGTTTTTAATATCAAAATAATTATATACGACACCTATAACAAAATACCAATTTTTACAATTTTTGTATGTCTGTCTGTTTATTCCCGCGTAATCTTCGTCTTATTATTGGAAGTGTGGATTACGATAGGCTACACGGGCGTGTTGAAGGTGGCGTGGTGGAAAGTTTATCGAATAAACTGAACACGGATGAAACCACGGGGCACACCTAGTTTGATATAATCTGTCACCATATCACCTAAGGGGCCATCTATAAATTACATCACACGTTTAGGGGGCGGGAGGGGGTCGACGAAGTGTGACATTGTGTGACAAGGAGTGGGCAGGGGTCCCAAATTTTGTGACATCACATTTTTTTTCTAAATATAATATTTTATGTCTAAGTACATTAGAACTCCTTTAAGTCGAAAACCTCCCAAACTCGAAAGAATGTGTTCCCTACCATTCAAGCCCCAAAACCTCCGTTGCACTAAATCTCAAACCTCTAGTCGAAATAATCAGAGAAAATATTAAATTGGACTTCTGTATCTCGAACATAGCAATGTTTTATTTAACAACTTTTACAACTCGATTATTTGAAACCTTTACCTTACCTTTATAGTTCGAAGAAAAATAAGTTACCGACTTTAAGAATATAATCGACAATGTAAGTACACCATTGTTTCTTAGAAATATTTTTTTATGTTTTGTTAATTTTTATACCTTTGTTTGATTTGATGTCGATTTTATTGAAAAATAATTTAAATGGCAATTAAAATAATTTCCGAACACTGCTGTTTTTTTTCATAAATTTCTAATTATAAAATTGCAAAGCAAAATATGTGACATCACATTGGGGGGGGGGGGGGGGGG
The DNA here is from genome assembly GCA_033032175.1 of Saturnia japonica. Classification (NCBI taxonomy): domain Eukaryota; kingdom Metazoa; phylum Arthropoda; class Insecta; order Lepidoptera; family Saturniidae; genus Saturnia; species Saturnia japonica. The sequence continues at coordinate 4,201,758 of CM065332.1, forward strand.
GTCTCACAAATGTGACCAGCTGTGACAAGGACGGGGGAGGGGTCAAAAAATAATGAAATTCGTGTGACGTAATTTCTTAGGAGATTTCACTTTCTACTAAGCAGGAAGAATAACATTGTGTTGTGTTCCTGTGGTAGGTAGGGTTTCCAGACCTTGAGGTAGGGGGATTCAAGGTCAACAACATATTAGTTGATGCCTATGGTATGACAAACCCATAGCCAACGCTAGCCGCTTCCCATCAGGCGCACCGTATGCCTGTTTGTCACCATAATTGTATATTGAACAAGGTAAATTGAAAACTTAATAAATGCCTTACATAAGTAACCTATTTACAGAGACCATTCCAATGAGCCCAAACACGATATCTTTGCTGTAAGTTGGTGAGAAGTTAGATATCCTACATATTTCAGATGACGCTGCAGTTCAGATCACAAGGTTTGTTTAATATAATTGAAGTAACAGAATACTACATCTCGACTCAATCAGACCTATATAAGGTGCTCAGATCTATTTATCAGCTAGAAAAGAGCTGATGAACTTGAAACGGCTGAACTGATTTTGATAAAACATGTCCTCAAACCATTGCTAAAAAACCTGCTTTGAAATAAAAAAAATCGCATTTAATTCAGTTCACCTGTTTAAGAACTACGGTGCCACATATCGTTTTTTGATGCGTCGGGGGTAACAAATACAAACTATCATTTTTAAACTCAATTTAAAACAATCATCGACATGGAAAGAAGAAGAAAAAAGAAACCGGAAAAGATCCCATTTTAAATTTCTGTACGTTCTATATTATATATTCTTGTCTATGACTCAATTGCTTCAATGAGTTATTACAGGTCTTATCGGCTTAACATCACGCCTTGTGTAGGAGCTAGGCAGACGTTATTCTAAAAACGGGCCGTTCACCGGTACGACCTCGTGTTAGCGCTCGGCCGCGTAGGTCACCGCACTCGGGAAAGCGGCCGGAAACGTGTGGAAAGCGCGCGCGGTACTCTTGGCCCGTTGACGTCATCGCGTTACCTAACAAGCCAAACCTCGGCGGTACGATACATTTCAATTGTCAGGTTACTTTTTTAATAAAGTGTCACTTTAGTCGAGCTCGTGTTTTTAATAAAAAAAAAAAAAAAAAATTTTAATATTATTAAGTGGCCTTTTATGTATAGAGTTTATTTGTTGAGATCTTGATCTGTCATGTTGTGATTGTAATTCTTAACTCCCGGCTATGCAAGGAAGAAACCAGAGGACTTAGCCAAGATGCCTTTTTACACTCGTTAACGCTAATGAAAACCGAAAAAAATTAATGAAAATGACATATCTGATCACGTGAATTAACGTTGAGATAAATTTCAATTCCATATATTTTTTACGTTTTCGTTAGCGTTAGTTGACGATTGTAGAAAAGCTACTTGGCTAGGGCCCCAGGAATGTCATCTCTATGTATGAAAATGTGTCCGTCGAAAAGCGTTACATTAGTTTGGCGCCACTGTAGCAAGTGCGTAAATTTTAAAGATAGCGCCAAAAGTTATAATTTTTCAATGTTTTTATTCTTGGACAACTTCTCTATCTACGATTAAAAAAAAAACACGAAAATGCCCTCTTGCTATACTAGCTAACGTCATTTTGGTGGGGTTTTGAATAGTAATCCGCGAGTTGACTGTATGTTTAAGAATTTAAGTAAATTATTGAGTAATATTGGTCTATAGATAAAACACCTAAATCAATACAAATCTAGAAAAAGTAATTGTTTATTTATTTAAGTTTCCCTTTGGAAAATGAATATTTTTGTCTGTGAGTACGTGATTTGAAACGACTATTAGAAAACGTGGCGTCACTATTCAGGAAATATGAACGTTAGATTCTTGTGTGAGTTGTCAAACTTGTCACTGTTATCATACAAAATGCCATGTAAAATGAATGATGACGTCACGGGACCATTCTCAAACATGCATGGGAAATAGTGTCATTATTTTCGAAAAAAGAACACGCAAAGTAATGAATTTACGGACATGCCAAGAACGATAAAAGAGATCCAATCAAAGAGTATTTAATAACCCCAGCACGCCGTTTCATATAACATTGCTGGAGCGATGTAATGTGCCAAATTAAAAAAACGCTCCTCCAATGGATTTGATTTTCCTTGTCCGTAAATACGATACTTCGCGTGTTCTCTTTTCGAAAATAATTACAATATTTCCATGCATGTTTGAGAAAAGCACTATACATACCTTGGTCAGCATAATCTGGAATCTACCCAACTCCTGACTAACTTACAGTAGAAGTGTCGTGTTTGGACGCATTGGGATGGTCTCAATGAATAGGCTATCTTTATCGAGGGTTCTTAATATTTCCTTTGTAATTTTATAAGTTATGTTATATGACCCTATTTTACGTAATATTATACCATTTCTATTTCTTTATTTTCTCGATGACAGCTCCTGTGAAAACTTGAACGAGCGTCTTTTTTACATTATGTATGCATTATTTTATAAAAATATGACGTTTACACACGAACAAGGTTATACCAGAGTCGAAGAAACTGATAGGGATGGAGCTATATCGATAAACGTAACACGATAACGGAACCGATATTTTTTTACAAAATGTAAGAAACTAAATTACTGCCGGATACTTTTGTACAAATTTATTAACTAATATTATATTTAATTACAAGATGTTACACGTATTAATTCTTGATTGATAATGCCAACTTCTTCAAAATTTTCGAAGCTGTAGTAAAATGAGTAGGTTTAAGTAGGTACTCGACAATGAAACGAAATAATTATAAACACAGTTAATCTTTATTTATTTATTTTTAATCAAAATCTGATTAATCGTCACTGTCAAAAATGTATGGGATCGATATCATTACTTATTTGGTTACTTAATTAGAACTGTCATCGAGAAAATAAAGAAATGGAAATAGTATAGTGGCATTTTGCGTGATATAGTTTGATATTTATGCAATAATAACTAGAAGCATGAATTATAAGTTCCCTGGGCAGTTTTAACAAGTGAGCCACCATCTTGTTAAAGCGGTGCATGGACTTTGAAGATTATAAAAATATCATATCCACGTGACATTGGCATAACTGTGTATAAGGACACGTTGCTATTAAATAGATAATAATAGGAAGAAAGCCTTATATGGAGAAAAGTAGACTACGATATAGAATGCGGTTAAAATCCACGCAAATTACGTACACATCCAAACTAACATACGTATGGGTATTTATAATAAATATTTATTTCGTAGGCTTTTTATTTATAGATTTTCTTTTTTGCTTCAAGCGTGTGCAGTTTAATAATTAATATCTGGATGTTATAAGCAAAAAGAGACAAACACCTAGCTAGGTAAACTTGGAATGTAAAACATTATCTAAATGCAAATTTTCGTCGAAATCGTTGGAGCCGTTTCCGAGAAACCATTTACATATATATATATATACAAAAATTACTCACTTTACATAATAAGATATGCATTTGTATGACAATTGATAACGCAAAAGGTACGGAAGCTGTGAACCGACGGCGCGAGGGTGTGGATCTCATTACTAGCTGCTTTATCTCGATTGAACTATGCCACCAATATTTTAGTATACACTCCAGGAAACCTAACGAAGAACATTGTATACAGAGAACCATTGTAAACGGTAGCGTCATTTTGTTTAATTTAGTTTTGTGATATACTGGATTATGCCTTTGTGTCTGTTAACTCGAACAAAGTCGCTATGATAAAATATATGTTTTTTTAATGTGTCTATTTCACTCAGTTAGTATGTAATAATAATAATACAGTTAGTAATAATGTCACAACACAGTTTTGTTTTATTTTATTAATTTTCACCCCACCAATATAACATAATAGCATTATACGTTTTTAATAAAAACTATTCATATTATATAACTAAAATGTCGTTATAGTAATAAACATTAAACATAAAGAATTAACACAAATAACTATAATAGGATAAGATAATGTTATCTATATATTAATACGTGAAGCAAAAGCTTTCTGTACCTTTTTAAGCGTTTTGCGTGCACGGAAGACTATGAGATTTGGCATGGTTAAAGTTTATATGGAGACGGAGTGCAGAAAGCTAAAATTTATCTATTATATCTGTTACTAATATATTAAGTTAAATAAATTAATACTGTGAATCCTAAAGTGACCGGTGCCATTGAACTTAGACCTCCCAAAATATTGACATTGTCACTCAAAGAAAAGTGACAGCAAGTGATGTAGATAATATTCATTGTAGAATACTGTAAATTTAATGTCAAACAGAAAATAATCTATGATCCTAAAGTTGCTGGTCGAATTTCGACCTTAGAGCGATGGCTAGTAATAATAATTGGAGAAATTGACAGACTGAAAGATTATTGAAGTGAAACTTCTTTATCGACGTATGGGAGAAATTTTGTAGCAATCGTCACGTTTTTCGGTTACGCGCCATGTTGCTTTTTTATCAAAGTTTAGTATAGTGACGTAAAGAATATAATGTAATATATTATAATAATAACAACAATATATTAGTTTTGAAGTTTGGTTTGAAATAAGAATAACAATATATTCATTTGAAAGTGATAAAATAAAAAGACATTCAAATTTAAGTGAATTTACAAGAAAAGTGAGAGTGATTATATATTTCGTTTTATAAATTCAACACGTATGAGCATGATTTTAATATTTATTTGAGGTTAACCTCACTTTTTGATTGTAAGTATCAATGAATGTATATAAATCAGTTAAAATTAGCAAGTATTAATAAATATGACTGTAAATCTAGTGAACATTATTAATTCTAAAAACAATAAAAAATATAAATTAAATAATAATTTAAAAATAACACAAAACACGATTAGAAAATAAAAATATGTATACGTACATCTTTTTAATTATTCGTTTTTAATGATTTATTTATTCATTTTTAATTTTATAAATTCGTTGCATTTCTACAAGATTAACTGTCATCATATAATTGTATTACTTTGAAAAGATAATTCCAATTATTTATTCATAACTTGTAAATATAATACAATAAATAAATAGCAATGATATTATAATAAGAACAATGATAAAATAAATTACTCATTAATTGTATGCATGTCTATAATAATAAAATAGCTTTAATTTAATACGAAAAAAAAAATGTTTTTCTTAAGGTTTAAAATCTACCCCATTTTCGTCAAGTTGCAAATAGTAGAAAAATGATATGTCGTAAAGAAGTTTCACTTCTTACCTGTGTACTCTGGTACACACACACATTTTTTTATTTTTTTTATAATTTTTAGTGTAAGTACCGTACCTATATACTTTCATATTACGAATTTTTTTTACTTTTACTAAAGCTGTTGTTTTGATATTACAAGTAGACATTTAAATATTATTAATTGCGTATACTGTGTAATGAACTATAAAACACGATTTTGTGGTTACAAACAATATGTATTATAGTAACTGTTATTACTATAACAATATGCGTAAAAACCCAAAAAAATTGTATAATAGAATGAATACATCTATTTATAGTCTATTGCGGTATTATTTGCGTTTGTTTCTATGACAAATTTAATTATAACTTTTAGTTATATAAACATTTTTTTATTCAACTCAGATGGCATGGTACGGCCCACTTTATTGTAAGCGATTACCGTATGGTAGCACATGGATGCTCGTAACACCATAGGTATCACTAACGCATTGCAAATCTTAAGCCTCCCATCCACGCGGAGCTCTGGAAACCCTACTTACAGCAGGAACAAATATAAGCCTATTTGGCTGCAAGCTTCTGTAGGGTGGAGGTACTCTAACAGTCGGACTTTCCCAAGTAGAAAGAAATCTACCTTTAAAATTTCTTTGTGTCCTACCTCTCTTATAAATTATGGACTAAAAAAGTAACAAATGAAATTGAGGGTGTAAGGAGAGTCATGTAACATATTCAGACTTGAAGTACCGAAGCCAACCAGCCAACCTCATCTGCACGTGTACCTTGCTGAGTAAAGAATGAGGAAATGGCGATGACCCGACAACGGGGTGGTAGGGCTGTATACAGTGTGACCGTAATAGTTGGGTACGCGTCACTTCCCCTCTGCGTGAGGGAGGGGGGGTGTGACGTTTCCCCGGTTTGGACGGGCGTTTTGTTGCGCCGGATGCCCGTCTCGTAGACACCGTACAGATGCCAGTGGGCGGCGTGATGTTAGTAGTGAGGGGGTCCGGGGCGTGCAATAATGCACGACCGCTTGAGGTGCCGGGTCTTCAATGAAAGTCGATATCTTCAATTAATTGTTCGCAGGACGACCAAAGCTTTCTTCTCGTAGTTACTTGTTGCTTGTACTTGTAGACTCGTTGAATTGCACCGTGCCCAATACGGCCCCTCTTCGAGCTTAAGTAGTTCGAGGAATGACCGTAAAGAGAGCCCCGTTTTATTTCGTGTTTTAACTTTGTTTTAATTTCAGTTTTCGCTTTGGTTGCCCTGTTAATCTCTTTATATTTCTCTCATTATATACCTTATGTACACATGTCATATTTCAAAATGTTCCTCTTTGAATTACCTATCCATTACATATTCAATTATAATATACATTACGTATACATTCAGTATATAAGCCAAAAACAATGTATTTTACGGGCGGCATCACTATTTTCCGCTCGTAAAATCTCTATAATATTCGATATACTTACTCTATTGGCTTACTCCATGCATTAATCTATTCTATATTAGTTATATTTTCACATATGTGACACACAATACATAATGGTTTATATACATCCTAATATATAACATGCAACTTGTAACGTAGCATATTCCCTTACATTTCTCTATAATATTGTCTGTATTAATCTATTTTATCGTAACACATAGTATATAACACGTAAACACAGTAATATCATATAATACCCTAACCTAAGACACGAAAACAACTGTTCTGTCGCCAACAGTAATTTAATTCGTCAATCTACTTCGGCAACGTTAAAAATCTATCAAAAACTACCAGAGCCTAAGTATTAAGGAATTATAGAAATTTGTCACAGCGTTAAAAGGAATACAGCCAAAAAAAAAATAATGTTCAATAGTGCTAATAATAGTTGCCTTTTGTATTTCCTTTTCATTTCGATCAATTCAATTTAAAAAAAAAATGAGATTACTTACAGACGGAAAAATCCCGAAAACCGCGGTAAATAGAAAGTTGGCATTTATTTGATTCAAAAACCACCAAAATTGTGTTAATATATCAAAATCTACTGAATACTTTTTCACTACAAAAATCAAGCCCAAAGAGCCAAAAAGGTAGAAAAATACCACACGTGGTCACGCTGGCTGTATAGCGCGACTGGGTTGCGTCCACCATGCAAATGGTTCAAAGTACAGCATACTGATTCACTTATGCGCGTGTCGTTTTGGGATAAGCTAGTGCATACCCAGTTACCATTTTTTAAATTCTTTATTGGTTTAGCGTAAAAAAGAAAAAAATAAAAAAATTGATTGTTAAAAATTTGTTCAAGAAGTGTAACAAAGATAAAAAATATGTAATAACAAGCATTTTACACAATAAAAATAATCAGTAAAAAAAAGATAAATTATTAAAAAGGAAACAAAAATTCCGACTCTAAATAAAAGGCGACAATTTTTTTTATATTTTTGTTTTTTATTTGATTCCTAGACGTCGCACATAAAATTTATATATCCTATGTCACTCCCACAATTAAGACGAATCTAACGATGCCTCGTATGCTAAAATCCTTAAGCTGTTTAGGCTGCAGAGCGTGCTAAAGAAATAGACATACATACATTGTCTAGAAAAACATAAACCTCCCTTTTAGCAGTCAGGTTAATGAGATCACATGATTGTCATTCATAACTTGGATTGCTATTTGTGGGCATTTTAAAGTTTCGTTAATTAACTACTTAGGGAAAATCATAATGATACGAGTATGTTACGTAGGAATCGGTTGTTACCATTTCGTCAAAAGTCGTCTGTAAATATTAATATTTGCGTCATGGGTGAAACCGAAAACTGGGAAAAATATTTTCTAGATAAATAAAAAATGGGTATGTTATCCGCTGGTCGTTAAGTATTCACGAACGTATATAACTATTTCAGCATTCATATGATCTATGGTAGTGTGGATTTATTCCATCAGTTGGGCTGTCCAATACAGAAAAATCGTAAAAAAAATCCCTGTTCCCTCTCTTTAAGCGGCGCGCGAGGGATGCTTTTAACATTAGCATATTATACAAAAAAGTTGATCCGGAAGAATGGAACGATAAAAATTCTGTAGTAGACTGGTTTTACTTTTTAAATACAACTAAAAACGTTAAAGAAAATGTTACATTATGCTCAAATTATTCGATTTATACCTAGCCACAATGCAACTGTGGAAATATTACTTCAATTAATATCGAGCCAATGGATAGATGTAAATAAATAATAGTTTAAAAAAACAAAAAAAAAAACACGCTTTCATAAAAAATCCAACTAAAAAACAGAAAATAAAATGTAATAAATTTGATTAATTACAGTGTAAAAAAAATGAATGTACATTATTGTAAAAAAAGCGTGGGGTGTATTCAAAGTGCTTTTTAAGATATTATATTATCGAAGTGATGATTCTTCTACTCATTATTTGTCAATAAAATGTTTATAATTATTGACACTATGCACCCCACGCTTTTTTTACAATAATGTACATTCATTTTTTTTACACTGTAATTAATCAAATTTATTACATTTTATTTTCTGTTTTTTAGTTGGATTTTTTATGAAAGCGTGTTTTTGTAAACTATTATTTATTTTTCATTTTTTAGTTAAATTTTTTAAACTATAAATTATTTAGTTCGATTTGCTAACTATCAACCGCCCTTAATATGTACAAATATGTTCCGATTGTATCTTGGTTAAGAACACATATTCAAAGATTTCTATGATGCCAATATAAACAGCGAGACACATAGAGGTGCAACCTTATTTACATATACAGTCAGTCACATTAATGCTTGAGTATGGAATTTTCAATCCGTAATCACTTTACATAATATTATAATCATAGGAGCGAATCTGTTGGCGGCACTGAGAATATGAGGATGAGTGTGAATTTCCACTCTGTGACTGATTGTAGATTTTATGGTTTATCTCCTAATCGAATCATTTCATTCAATGCTTCACTGTTACATGGAGTTCTTCCTGTTAATTTTGAGCAATCAAGTTCTTCAATTCGTATACCGTCCAAGGATCTTCCACGACTAAGTGCCACATAAGCTTGTCCAGCAGCAAACAATCGCGGACCCAAATAAATGACTGCATGATTAACTGTACAACCTTGCATGCCCGAAAGAGTAAGTGTGGAACTGCACCCATGCGTAGTTCGTGCACTAGCTCTATCTCTCTTACTCGCATGCAAATAATGCGGAAAGAAATTAATTAATCCTGGCGAATCTAATTAGGATAATCGGATGCTTTGATCGGATTATTGCATTGTCATCGACTTTTGACAAGTGTGCAAAGTTTGAATTAAATCTGATCATTCAAAGTAGAACAAAATCGAGCTCAAAGGGGTCGGTTACATACATACATACATACAGGTGAAGCTAATAAAAGCGTGTTAAAAAAAACACTTTCTGCTGAATATTTTACAGTCAATATTACAATGTCAGGTATACTTCAAAATAACATAGTTACATAAAGTTTTATAGACATGTGAAGGGGCAGAAAGAATTACTTAAAGTCTTCAGCAAAATAAAATCAAGCTACTTACATACATTAGAATTTTTCAATAGATAAATAGGTATTAATTTTTTTTTCTTTGCGATCAGACGATAGCCTGTCGGCCTAGCCTAATCATGTAGGTATTGTGGTATATCACGTGTCGGTTATATAACGGACTACCCTCGGACCGTTGCCATGGTAACCGCGAGGTGCCTCGCCCCGCGAACTTCGGGGGTCAACGGCACCAGTTAACACAGTTTACAACGCAACACTGAAACAAGTGTAACGACCCGAACGCTATTTGAATCCATAAACGTTAGTTTGACACGGAAAAATTGTTTGAAGTTTCTTTTTTAATACGCGAATATTTTTTAAATGCGTCTCGTGACGTCATTCCTGAAAACACGATGTAAACATTTGTAAGAATTAGATTGACTTTTTAATAACTAAACGAACATAAACTACCATATATTGTTTAGAAAGTACAATAAAAAGATTCAAAATACAAAAGAATACCGACTGTATTATATTATGTAAAATGGCGGAGTTATTGGCAGGCTCTTAGCCGTGTCATATGGTTTTTTATTTTTTTTTATTTTAATTTTTACGTTTGATTATATTGTCATAGATCGTGTTGGTCACTATTACTACAAAATGACCAAAACAAAGTTTGCGTTGTTCTCTAGTAAATTATGAAACAAACAAAAAATATTGTTGTGTAAAAAAGGACTGAAAACACCTATGACAAAAGTTGGGGAGAGTCTTTGGCGGGATCTTCACCTGTCATGTTTCAGTTTTTATTGTAATTTATAAAGTTAGGTATGTTACATGACCAAATATTACGTAATATTGGGGTCATTTTGCGTGATATATTTTGGCTATTGTGCACAACTGAAGGGTGAATTAGAATAATAGGAACTAGGAACATGAAATCATGCACTTAAAAATTGTTGTCAAAAAAACTCCCTGAATAGTTTTAAAGAAGGGTGCTATCATCTTGTTAAAACGTCACTTCAACTTTGATGATTAGAAATACATTTTATCCACTTGACATTGGTTTTAATTGTTTATATACATTATACACACACGAAGATGACAAAATATGTTTGATCCAATCATATGCATTTAAAAAATGATTATTCATTTAATGGAGGTTATCGCAGATGCCCTTTACATTGAGTTTATTCACTCGACACCGAATAATATGATATTGATACAGTCAATTATCGATACGTAAATTGATATGTTTTGTGTATAAATGTTGACCACGTAACTATGTTGGTGACACGTCATCCTGTAAAAAGATTGATGTCTTCGTCAGATACCGTGATCAAGTCGCATTTGCACCTTTTACGTTTGCATTACCTTTTTTTTATCGTTTATAGGTTTAGCTTTATGGCCGTAATCTCAACTGATGTTAAGTGACACTACGACCCAATAAGATGATTATTCATTGGGGCTACAATTCATTATTTGTCATCGTTTTTACCTTTTTTTTTTGTCTACTGTAACGTTCAATGTACATCATACATTATACTTACACGTATTTTTGTAGAAGTATAATGCAAAGTATGGCGCGTTCGATATTTATATAACTATGCGACTGATTCTAAGATATTTAGCAATTTTTATATAATAATAATATTAGCTATGAAATACTAAATGTCCGATGTCAGAAACTACTACTTGGTGGAAGGTTAAACACTACTTCTGCCCACGGTCTATTGGAGATGTTAAACATCGATTTAAAAAAAACCCCCGCTAAATTGATATACTCGAAAACATTTTCTACAATCGTTCAGGTTTCCTCGTGATATTTCCTTCACCGTCAGACGCGAGCATTACTAATTAATTTCAAATTTGATTTTGATAGTCATTGACGAAAGTCGAACCTGCGGACATCGGGTTGACATTCGACTTGTCCAAAAAATACTTCTTGTACATGGCTTTAACCAATGATATTTTAGAAATAGATACGGCATTGACGCTCATTTCATGACATCGTGAATGAGGGGTGATTGTCCTCAGTTAACTTTTGATTTTAATACCGGCGTGAGCGAGAAGAAAGTTTTATCCTTTTTTTACATCAGAGTTTCCGCTTTACGCTGTAATTTCCTGTCTCTTTTTTACAACATGCTGATAACAATACTTGTGCCGTTTTCAAATTGCTTATATTGAGAGTATAACGCGTCTATTTATAAAACGTCCTTGTCCCTTAACACCTTTATATTTTTTAGTATTATTTAATTTTTTATCGTAGCATGACAAAGTGACTGATCTGTACTTGATGGAAAGTACAGTACAATTCAAAAACATTTGCCATCACCGAGACATCAAGAATAGAAACTGCGTAAGTAGAAACTGGATATGCATCGGCTGATCTTGAAACGCGACACGCATAAGCGAGTCACTGTGACGGGCTTTTCACTATATGCGTGGTAGTTAAATCTAGTTGGTTAGTACAGCACTAACACCCTTCCTTCCTTCCTTCTAGGTAGTACTTTTTTCAGTTATACTGAACGGCGCATTTAGCAGAGGAAAAATCGAGAGCTGCGCGCGCATTATGTGACAAAAGTGCAATGATAATAATGTGAATTCATATAACTGATTTTTTGTAAAAATAAGAACTAGTTAAGTTATGATAATTGATATTTATTTATAACTAGCTGAACCCGACTGAAGAACGCGTAATGCTTATAATAATTGTAGTTTGTTAAAACTGTAATAACCTTTTGTTAAATCAAGATATCGTAATATTTTTTTAAATGGAACAATTAACTATTTTAACAAAAGTTGATCAAAATCTTTCCGGAAGTTTTTGCGTGATTCGCGCACAACGGCAAACCGTAATCACTCGATAGGATATATATTTTTTTTATCATTGCACTTAAAGACCCCCGAAAATATTGACATTGTCACTAAAAGAACAGTGACAGCAAGTGATGTAGGTAATTAATAGTCATTGTTTATGAATAATATAATAGTTTATGATCAAAAAGTCGCTGGTCGAATTTCGATCTTAGGGCGATCGCTAGTTATCATTAATGTCCAATTAACCGACTTCAAAAAAAGAAAGAGGTTATCAATTCGAATGTTTAAAAATAAAATGGATTCATATTGTCTCGTTACAAAAGTATTTAGATTTTCTTCGATAAATTCGATTAATTATAGAGTTAAAGTTAATTTATAATGCTGCATTATTTGTTACACAGCCGCGAGCATAGATCCAAATTGGTTCCATTAAAGCCATATTTTAAAATAGTTAAAATTTGAAAATAGTGTCTTTCTGGAATGTATGTGACCGAGAGATGTGTTTTAGTAATTTATTAGTATTACACATGTTTTATACTCCCAAACAAAGAGTCCATTGTAGGACATCTTGGGGAACGCCGAGACACGGCGAGGGGGGGGGGGGGGCAGCGACGTCCGGCCTTGACGTCCGTTTCGTGAGTCGAGAGCTCGATGATTGTTATTCACCATTCGTGACTTTAACACGGAAATAAGTAGAGTCGTCATTATGTTAACTTAAATTTTATTATATGACCTTCCATACTACTCATTTTCAATAAATCGAGCATTTTCATAGGTAATTCAATCAACGAAACCGTTGTAGGCAAAATCGCTTAAGACACATTTTGTATTGAACATTTTTATATAAGCGTGCTATGCTAAAATTTGCAATTCTTAATTGTTGTCAATACAAATGATCCACTTAACAGATATAAGAAAAATTAAACATGTCATTAAAATGGTTAATGAACAAGCTTTAAAATGCAACGTTATTTCTCAATGTTGTTTTTATTTTAAGGTGATGGATGATATGACTGTTTTCTCGTCTGTATCTACCCTCCTGCTATTACTAGGTTTGTAGAATATGCTAGACAGCTAGAAGATCTTGAACTCATGCAGAGGTCTCCACTTCATGTTGTAGGAAAAGAGGCTGGTTCTTTGGCATATCTGTAACATGCATTTAAAATAGCCCGCTGTCGTACCTGGATGATGTTTAAATTTATTAATCAGGCACTGGCATGCAATATTATTTAAAAATCTCACAATTCATTGAGATAAATTCTTATTGTTTTGTTACAATAGTATTTACGTTTTTTTCCTCAAATATTAATTATTTGTTACAAAGTTGAGAAAATGGATTCAAATTGGTTTCATTAAAAATTGACCTTAAAATAATATTTATTCATATCATACTATATCGTAAAATACAATATCATGAATATTTGATTGAGAAAATGTAAACAATATGTCAATGTAATTAACATAACATAACATACCATCACGTCTTTATCCCCGAAGTGTTAGGCAGAGGTGTACTTAAAATACATCCACAGTTCGCCGGGTATGTTTTAGATCCCATTTAATAGGGAGCGAGCCTATTACCATTAATCAAGCACAAAGCTAAACTCCGAGCTGCTACTAAAAAATTAACAGAAAACCCAATATCACTTTGCTCGACTTGGGAATCGAACCCAGGACTTCGAGCATAGTAGTCGCGTTTTGGACCACTAGGCTAATGAGGCAGTTTAGGCAATTTAATGAAGAGATTAAATAATTTCTTTATTGTTAATGACGACTCCATAGTGGCCATGTCTGCCCTTGAGCGCGGGCGCATTGCGGCAGGTCGGGCTCAACGTCTGTATCTACAGTTATAACTTGAAAACATCACTTCAGATGCATGGTCGCGCGGTCGCGTGGTCGCGTCTCGTGAATTGCGAATAATATTCTGTATAATTAAAACATGCTTATCATATCCATAAGACAGGTTTTGAACCTAGTGTAGGGCTGTCCATACGTCTCGGTTTGAAGCTTTTCGTCCCGGTTATTAAGACAAATTTCTCGGCTGGGTAATTAATAATTAATTATATAATGGGTAATTAGTAATTAGTAATGCTAAATTGAATATGTCTTTTTTAAGAAAACAGTTTCCGGGTGTAGATTACTTTTGAAAAATTAAATTGTTTTAAACATTTTATATGCTGAAAATAATACCTATGAACAAAACATAAATAAAAGTAACCTAAAAAATCTTTTTATTTAGTTAACCATTACGCCACAAAACGCGGCATTATCATACAACAATAACAAACACATCTGTAAACACTCGCACATATGGGTTTTGACGGCGTTATATGTTCAACGGAGGCAACTACTATCGCCACAAAGCTCGTGCAGACAAGATGTCATCTTAGTTGATGATTCAAAAAGATATGACAGTTAATAGTAGTAAAAAGGGAAATTTGTCAGAGAATTGTTCACATTCATTGGACCACAGATTTAAGAAAAAGGCAGATGGGGCCTTCAGAACAACAGATATGGTACATATATTTAGCTCTGTACTTGGCGAAGAAAATAAAAAAAATGGTGCAAAAGTCAGATCGAAAATAAATAATTCTATACTTCAAAAAGTTAATTTAAATGTAATGATATTTTATAAGTAGATACGGCGGCATTGACGCTCTTTACATCTTTACATGCACTCGTGAATGGTGGGCAGTTGCCTTCAGTTCACTTTTAACTTGATACCGGCGTGAGCGAGAATTACCTTTTGTCCTTTTTTCCGCTTTACGCTGTGATTTCCTATCTCTTTTGTTTCAACATAGTGATAACGAAATGTGTACCGTGTTCAAATTGCTTTTAGTGACTATTTATATAAACCGTCGTCGTTGAAATGTATGATAATTAAGCACTGTTGATGACTATTGAATGAAGCAATGATGGCTCAGTTGGTAGGTAGCGTGTACGGACACCACGTCGACCGACGTGAGTTCTAACCCCTGCAATGATCCTGAGCTTTCAGTGACGATAAAACCACAGCATGGTAGTAGGGCTATCTCTAATGCCCGCCTGGCTAACTACCACCCTCAAGTTGAAAATCTGTCGCCAAGCACCAGTTAGTGTGTTCCGGCAGCTGCACTTGAGAGCCAGTCTTCCACTAGGCTTAGCGTGCTATAATCTTGGGTCACATCGTCACTTAAGATCAGGTGAGATTGTGGCCACAACGCTAAACGTATAACGATATAAAAAAATATGTTTCTGAATATGTAAAGTTAAAAGATTCAGAAAAAAATCTCATTCATAATCTGATTTTGTATTCCTTGTGAGATATTTGAAATTTTAAATAAACGCGCAAAATGTATCTGGAATATGTTAACGTTCTTTGTAAAATCAAATTTTAAATTAAAAACCGACGGCTTTTGAGCAAATATATATTAATAAATCTGTAGCTCTGTCTGTCTGTCTTTTTCCAATTTTCCTGATAGACATCCTATTATAAAGAGCACTAAACATGAAAACGGCGTGAAAATTGTTTTCGTCTATCAATCTGTTTGTATGGCCAAATTTAACTTAAAAATGGCTTGATTGATTTTTATGAAAATGTATACTTGGAAAGCCCACTTTATTAATATATGTACTAAAATGGCCCACCTTTAAAATTGTAATTTTTTTTTTATGAATTCCTATAAAATTTTGTGCCCAGGAAGTATAATATTTCATTCCAAAATTGATGGGCTTTAAGAATTGACAATAAGATTTTTGGAAATCGTAAAAAAAATCCTGTTAATTTATACTGGAAAGGATATGTGATTTTTTTCAATTGATAGGTATAAATTGTTAGTACTATGAGTAAAAATAAAAAATAGAAGATTGCAATAATTACTTTGTAATAAACGCACGAAGCGCCGCGGGACGCCGCTAGCTTATTATATAATATATTGTACACATTATATATTATCATCTGAGTTCCATACACGTGATCGACAGACAAACATGTGACTACAAATTATTTACTTTACAATAAGATTATAATGTATGTAACAGTGTAACAACATTATCTTTTAAAATAATGCGTTCATGATTTATTTTCCATAATTTTCTTTACAACATTTTCTTTACTTCTATCATAAATTTGCGTCAAAGCAAAATTCAAAAATAGCTTATTAATTTGGCAAGAATTGCACTACACTAAATTTATAAGCGCAAACTTCCAAAATGTATTGAGGATGGTTCAGTAAGTTTTCGTAGTGTTACGCCTTTCGTCTCTTAGGATATGCGATTCTATTATATGCTGTCTTTGTATTAAACGCTACCGTGTGGCATATCGTTGTTCTCACTTCCCACTTGTCTACAGCTTTCCAAATTGCTTGACATTTAAGAGTACTGATCAGCTCCTTACTTTCATAGCGTAAAGTCTTAAAAACATTCCTTAATAAATCTGTACTTTAATATAAAAAGAGGAAAAGTTTTTTTGTTTAATTGTTTAAACACGATAATTTCTGGAAATATCAGTCGTATTTGAAAAATTCTTTTTGTATATGATAGCCAGACTCTCGGAGAATAGTATAGGCTATTTCAAATTAGGCTAAAACTCTGAAATTGCTCTAAATATTGATTTTTGTTACGAAATTCGGAAGTCGAGTCCCTCCCGAACTGATTTAACCGCGTGTGCTGGCGTAATAGTTAATAATACGGAAATACAATGTTGTAAAATAATATTGGTCCTTAGTATATCTAAAAAAAAAACACTGCGATAGCATATGCCTATCTTTTATACATAGCAACAATAAGGTATTTATGACAAAGATTTGTTGAAAATTAAAAAGCGATTAATAAGCATTATTTTTTACACATGGCATATTAATCCTTACAAACAAAAGTTACTTCATCATAAATACAATTTAATGAAGTTAAATTTTGCTCATTAGAGTATGCTATTAGGAAATAGTTTAGGCGATAATGAAAAATTAAAATAATTTGTACTCGCGGGAAGAACAATTATGATACTATAAGGGTGCGTTGGTGGCGCGGTATTTATCCAAGTCCGGTGAAGCTGTAAAAGCCGCAGCGGCTTTAGGGCCCCTAAGGCTAACAGTGTAGTCAGAACTAAAAAAAAAAAAAGCGGTGTTTATCGGATAAAATTAACACGGGCGAAACCGTGGGACACAGCAAGTAGGCTAAAAAATATTTATCAAAACCGACTGGTAGTCCCAGAGATAAGTACATTCAGACAAACACGCAATCTCATGAGTTTTATAATATTAGTATAGATAAGCAGAATATAGGTAGTAGACATACAATATTATAGTACATAATTATATTTATGTATTTGGTTATTAAGTTTCATTTAAATTATATGTGTGTCCTTTCGCCGGTAAAGTTGTCAGACCATTTCAGAAAATTAGCAATGCATTGCTTACGCTTGTAGGCCTGAGACGGGAACCTTTTAGACTCAATGCAATACATATTTATTGTGCCTCTTTGTATAAACTATATTTAATATGTTTTCCAGGCTCAAGAATAGTAGACTACACAAGGGAAATACGGGGAATTTAATTCGAGGGACTGAGTTGGATCCCGAGAGCCGCGAAGGACCCTAGAGAAGAATTCTGAGCGTAGCGAGGAGTTCTAGAGGATAATTCTGAACGGAGCGAGGGATACAAGAACTGAGATAAATTTTTTTTCCCAAGTTATTTATTCTATTTCTTACCATTGACTGTGTGACTAGATAGTTCTTCTTTGCAGTGACAAATCAGCAATAAATTTTTACTTATTCGTTGACTGATTTACCATATTTTTATGCTAGCTAGCTTCATATTAAACTAGCAGTAGTTGCGATTTTTTGCGAACTGCACAAGCAACTAATTCGCACCGAAAAAGCTACAAATTTTGCTATATTTTAAATTGAATTTTGCTAATTTTCCACTGCTACCTTGATGTGGAGCTTCGAAAATAATAACATGGACCATGAATTCTGAGATGCCACAAAAACTCCCCAGAAAGTTCTAACAAGGGAGCCACCATCTTGTTAGAACGCTGAAATCGTCATAAAACTCGACACACTTGATAATGGCAGTAATGGTCTTCAATATAGGGGACTACCTGCCGAGTTAAGAAAAAGAAGAAGACAGAAGTATAACTTATTACGTGCGTACATGACACATAATTTTTTTAACAGTAATAAATTTTGTTAATATCATTCAAATTGCATATATATGAGCGGATCTATATCTTTTTATGTTAATAGTTTCCTACATCTATATTATATTATGTACGTACATCTGTTTCAACAAGGTTATTGCGCAACATGAATTCGCTCACGCTTCTTCGACATCTGTAATATAAATATTTTAAACTTATATTAATGAGCGAAAAGAAAATTTCCAGGTAACTAATTAAAAATATGTACAAAGAAATCTATTTGTAGATTTCTCTCTATTTGGGGCTGTCCGCGACTGGTGGAATACCTCCACCGTACAGTATATCGCAGCCAAATAACGTTGTGTTGTGTTCCTGCGGTGAGTTGGGTTTTCCAGAGCTCCTTGGGAAGAGGGGCTCTAGGTCGTCAACGCGTTAGTTATATGTATTGTACGTATATACCAGATTTTTCTCAAATCTGTGTACATAGTGATATAACATTACAAGCGTCCATAGGCTTCGGTCGTCCCTAACCTTCAGCGTGTATGCCTGTTTGTCATCTAAATTGTATAAAAAAAAATATGCAATTGTTATATATTAATAATAATAATTATTATATTAATCATTATATTAATTCGTGAAGCAAAAGCTATCTACCCCTTTTTAAGCCTATTGCGGAAGGAAGACTATGAGATTTTTTTTTTTTTTGAACTGACTACATTGTTAGCCTTAGGGGCCCTATCCTAAACAGAGCCGCTGCGGCTTTTACAGCTTCACCGGACTTGGCGGCGAGCGCTTAGGGCACTCAGCCGCGAAAGTTTGTGACGACCCGCACGAGGGTGCCAGAGTGGCCGAACCTCGGCTCGGGCGGTCGTCGCGAATGCGAAAAGGTCGCGATCTAACTAATTCCCTGTTCCTACGAGAATTCGAACTAACTAACATATACTCATACGCACGTTCCCCTCCTCCTGGGAGGAAGGAGTGGACCATGCGTATGTGTATTTAATAATCGGAATGGTTTTTCTACACTAACTAGCGCATTAGTCTAACTAGCGCAAAAAAAAGAAAAAAAAAAGGTCCCTTACAGAACCTATGTACCTGTGTGGTGTGCACGTGTGTGTGTTCATACGTGTGTAATGTTGTGTGTGGGTAACTAAGTGTTGCACGTATAGTGTCACTTTGTATCGCGCGGGTGGCTGCCTGACCCAAGGGTTTCACACCGAGGAACGGACCTAAGCTTGGGTTGCCGCTAGAGAGGGTGGACGTGACGGGTGTGCGGGAGCGAAGTTAACCGACCGTCCTCTGCGGAGTGAACGGTGGTTACGCGGGCGTGGGCGGTGGCACGCTCTGTTTGGAGAGACGGTGGCGTAGAACGCGTTAGCTGTTTCGGTTTGGTCGGGCGGGTCAGTGAATATATTACGCGGCCGGCGTTTTCTCCGGCAGGCGTTGGGGTCGGGAACATATGAAGCTGCCGCTTTTATTAGGGGATTCGCGTGGTTCGACGCGGTGTCGAAATAAGAGCGAGAAAGGTGTTTGACATAGGCATGTATCGAAGGAAGGTCCATATCTCTATGGAGATCCTCCATACGAACATACCTAGAGGCGCCGGTAAGGCGGTGAAGAAACCTATTCTGGATGGCTTGTAAGCGTTTCCAATTATATCTTGACATATGTGCGAACACAACGCAGCTATATGTCATAATCGGTCGGATACACATCTTGTAGAGCGTAAGCTTGTGTCTCGTGGACATTTTGCTTGCAGCACATAACAGAGGATGCAATCGGGCGAGGACTATGAGATTTAGCATGGTTAAAGTTTATATGGAGAAGGAGTGCAGAAAGCTAAAATTTATCTATATCTGTTACTAATATATTAAATTAAATAAATTAATACTGCGAATCCTACACCGGCCAGCGCCATTGAACTTAGACCCTCAAAAAATTGACATTGTAACTCAACGAAAAGTGACAGCAAGTGATGTAGATAGTACTCATTGTTTAGGTTAATGAATACTGCAAATGTCAAACAGAAAATAGTCTGGTCTGTCAAACAGAAAAATTACTGGTCGAATTTCGACCTTAGGGCGATCGCTAGTATGTTTAAAGACATATATGTATATGTAATTGGTTTCTCGGAAACGGCTCCAACTATTTGGATGAAATTTTGTATTTCGATAATGTCGTACATTCCAAGTTTACCTACAAAGGTGTTTTTTTTTTTAATAAGATACCGAACAAAGCTCGATCACCCAAGTGTGTCTTTGTTATGTTAGTGACCTATAAATAAATAAACATGATATACCGATGGGCATAGCCAGGTGCTCAGCCTCCCCCTCTAGGGGGGTTGCTAGCAAGGAGTTGGTAATCACGTGATAGTCTTGCGAATGTGGAACAGTCTTCCAATCAACGTTTTTGCTCCATCTTATGATATTGAGTTCCTTAAATCGGGCATGAGAGACATGCCAGTAGGTCGACACGACGGCGACCACTGTCGATCTGTCAACGACAGCCACCTTGTTTTTTTACTGTACCCTTCTTACCGTCAAGTGCTGTAGAGTTACTAATATTGACAATTTTAGTATTAAGAAAAAAACTTACCTGCCCTCTCTCTCCTATTTCTAACCAGGATACACGTTGAATTACTTTCACTGTTTCTACTAAAACTGTCTAATGTTTTTGCAGTGTAAATAATTACCTATATTTGAAGCATAACTTTACTCCATATGAATGATATTCTTCCAAAAGAGTTTTCTTTTGTTATAATCATTACGCCTTATTAGGATACATTAGGAACAGTGCCAACTATCGTCTTTTTTATTATATTTCTATTATATATATCTTTATTTATTTCTCTGGAGATCTTTTGCTATTTGGAGTAGTCTGATTGGTGGAATGCTTTCACCCTACGAAAGATCGCAGTCAAATAACCTAGTGTTGTGTTCATTCAGTGAGTAGGGTTTTCAGAGTTATTTGAGGTAGGGGCTTTAAGATCGGCAATGCGCTAGTGAAACTTATGGTTACAGGCGTCCATAGCCTACGATAGCCGCTTACCACCAGGCAGGCTGTATGCTTGTTTGCCACCTTTGTTGTACAAAAAAAAGTCAAGTGCAGCTGCAAAAACACCTATAAGTGCTTGGTGGTAACTTTTAAACTTAAAGGTACGGACTGACCTCAAAAAGTCACACAACAAATTTTCCACCATATCATGCGTATGTACAATTAGTTATGATCCAGTGAGAAAATTATTTATATCCAACGTTAAAAGAGTTACAGAATCGCGTCAAAAATAAACATCAAAAAATGAAAGATGGCTGTTGGCGTCGCTTCGTGCGTCGCTGCGACCTCGGCAGGCCAGGAAGTGCATGTAATACCAATGAACTTTTCAATGCTACCCACTTCTGTGGAGTGGATCCTGGTGTATGCACAAATATGCATTCTTATAGGGTTGTCAGATTGGTATGTAAAAATAAACTAGTTTTGTAATTTAAAAAAATTGAGTTCATGACGTCATGACAGCGATGTATTGTATAGATCCCTCGGTGGTCGCCGACGTTGTTGGATTGCTCTGTGATTACCATGAGGTAAAGTGTCGTCACTTTGCCTTACTACAATAAAAACCGGCCAAGTGCGAGTTTTTTTATCAACAATATTAACAGCTGAGGATTATATTCAATATTTTTTTTTAAATATTTATTAGAAGTTTAGCGTTCTGGCCACAATCTCACTTGATCTTAAGTGATAATGTTGCCCAAGATGTTGGCAGTCGGACTCGCGCACCGAGGGTTCCGTAATTAGTGTACAGCTATATTCATCAAAATAGTTAGGTAACATTACTGAAGAAGCACCGAATAATTCTAACCATAAGATAAACTATATTGAGTGACAAACTTAAATTTGCCGTTGGAAAATTGATTTCCCCATATCGGTGGTATATGCCGTGGTCAGTTTACCAACTGCAAATAAGGTTGTAATCGCAAAAATGCTTTTTTGTTGTTTTTATATCAATAGATTTACGGTTTTCGGATTTTTTATATAATAATATTGTAATAATTTTTTTAAATATAATTTCACATTGGAATGGAAGTATGAAACTGATATTAAAAAATGAATAAATCATACTTTTATCAAAACTCTATTATATTATGTCACATTTTACTGTAATTAATTATAACAAGCTAAATTATTAAAAAGGAAATAAAAAACCCGACTGCAACAAAATACTTCATATTTTTCAGACATTGTACTTAAATATTATATAGCCTATATCATTCCTACAATTAAGGAGAATCTAAGGACACCTCGTACGCTAAATCCATCAAGCCATTTAGGTTAGAGAGCGTGCCAAAGAAATAGACATACATTATACACACTCACGAAAAACATAACCCTCCTTTTTCGCAGTCAAGTAGAAATACTTGTTAGTCTGCTTCTTTTGGTAGTGGGAGGGCCACGTAGCTCGTAGAACGGATGGCCGATGAGGCCGAAGGGTTTTAGAGTGGCGACCACGCCCCGGAAGGCGCAGCGCGGGCAGACCTCCCACAAGATGGACCGATGACCTGGTTAAAGTTGCGGGGATCCGCTGGTTGCAGACAGGGAAACAGGGACCCCTCATTGTGCTGATTATTGGGGAAGGCCTAGGTCCAATAATAGACGTCTTTCGGCTGAGATGTGAAATGATGATGCATTTGTATACATTGCATTTGCATGCATTGCATTAGCATGCACTGCATTGGCATACATTGCATTTGCATACATTGCATTTGCATGCATTGCATTTGTATGCATTGCATTTTGCATATTCTAAAGCTTGTTAAATCTCAGCTTGCTAAAGCTATTGATTTTGAAGTTTGTATATCTTAAACAAATAAATATATAATTTGATTATTCAATTTAATATAAAAATTAAAAAGCTGAAATCATCAACCCTAATCGCATTATATATATACGCATAATTGTTGACCTTTTAAAGCGAGATGATCATAAAAAGTCAGTGTGTTGACTCGAGTATGCCAGCCATTTTGAATGTCGCCCGCTCGACCTTGGTGCAAGAATAATATTGTAATTTAAATTTTATTCATTGTTACTTAAACCAACCTGTAATTTAATGTAACATTAATATTTCATGCATAATTTATTGTGTTGTGTATTACGCATTACATATAATACTTTTCAAAGAGCGATGAAGCAATGCAGCGTTGTATTTATTGTTTTGTCTTTTTTCTTATTTTTATTGTTCCTCTTATAATCCTCGTTATTGAAGTTTATTAGTTGCTGCCATGATCATGTAAAATAAATACTTTATTGTTTTTTATTACACAATTTGTAACTTTAACAAAATGGTGGTCAGTGGTGGTCAGGACTTTACAGAGATTTTTGTGAAATCCGTGCAAAATCGATTAAAGCGCTATCAAAACTCGTTAGGAATGGTCAGAATAATAATAAAATACTTATGTTTAGAACTATCTGTGCTCGTGGCTATGCTCGCTTGAACTTCAGAATGCCATTGCTCATATACATGCGCAATTCGTGCTACACCCGCTCTCGGTTAATTTAAAGACAAAAGTTTTTGTAGGTTTTTTAGGTTCTACAATTAAGTACTACATTAATTTGATATATCTCATGGTTTACTCAGCGTAAACTATTTAAGCATCCCAAAATCGTTGTTTTTCAGAAATGATATTTATTTGCACTTAATTTTTCCTAAAATAAAAGCTTAAGTTACTCCTTATAAAATCAGTCCAACCGATTTGAACATTACCCGGAACAAACTGACAGACAGAAAATATATTTAAAAATTGTTTTTTCTTTTGTTATAAGTACCGTATACACTTTCGTATGCATTTAGTAAAAGACTGTTTTTCTCCTCCGGGTTTTTACTTTGTTTTTTACTCCCTGTCACGCGGGACAAAAGTACCCAATTCTCTCCCGGTGATACTTTACTTTATCTCCCGGTAATCTAGCAACTGCGTGTTTATATATAAAGAGTACATATACAAACTTTTTCATCCCGGTTAAGAAAAAAATTGTAAACGCACTTAGGGAGAAAAGTATGACATCCCCACCCGCGATTGTCACCCTCACCTTCGTCTCGGGTGACAACCATACGCGCGGGCGAGAATGTCCAACTTTTCTCCCTCGATGCGTAATATACTATTTTGACATTATAAACAGTTACTTCAATATTATTTATCAGTGGAAATAAAAATATGAAAAGGCAAGACCTTAAACAGACATTAAACATGCAGAAAAAGTTATCTTACAAAAAGTTTGCGTAAAAGATACTGGATGATAAAATAAATAATTTTGCATAATAAAATTAGACAAGTAGAGAGTTACTCGTAGAATATTATTTTCGTACATCTGCAAATGAGTAGAATTGAGAAGAAATTTTTATTTCATTTTATGGCACCCTTCATTAAAAGACAATGCAATTTGAAATACGAGTTGCTGTTATAAAAATCGTAAGTGCGACCCCCACGGAGTACTGCTGTCTCTCGGGGTGGGAGTACTTGGATACCACCTTGGCCCATTTGACTCGGCTCACAAACCTCCTGTGCGAATTGTTGAGGATCCTAAACTCACAAACGACTTCGAACCTTTAAGTCCAAGGATAGACTTTGCCTCCTTGGCGTGTTCTACCTTTTGTATAATGGGTTGTGTTTCGATGATCGTTCGACATGATGCCTTGGGCTACCTTTCATCATCGCACCGCTCACCGTCGACAGGCAGTTCATCCTCACACTTTAGAATCAAAATGGTCTTGAACAGTCTGGTTTCAGAGGAGATTTCGTCCAAGAATTCTCCTGATGTGGAATGTGGTCCCCGATGAGATATTCCCAGGGAACTACAGTGTGTGAATAGGTGTGAATGTGATGCTTCTGAAGGTGCAAGAGTCCATAGGTTGCGGTGACCGCTTATCATCAGGTGGACCGTGTGCTTGTTTGCCACCATCGTGGTATAAAAAAGTCTTTATTAGAAGTATTGTGTCATTTACAAAGTATAATTTGTATCAATGGAAAAATTTCATAAAAAAATTGTCGAAAATACAAATGTAACCAATTCGCGGAACCTTGGTGAGTTTTCAACGAAACCTTTGGATCTTGCGATACTTACTATAGGAATTACTACTGTATTATAGTAATCAAAATTTTATATTCAATAGCATATTAAAAAAAAAACTGGAGATAATGTTGTGAAAAAACCAGAACGAATCTCTTACTGGTTATTATAGATGGCTGGGATGTTTATAGAGCTGGTAGTGTTTTATTAACGTTCGTAAATGCCTTTAAATGGTCTAAATTGAATAAAATTTATTTAATTTTGATATAAGCAAACGTTATGTACGTAATAGGATATAAAAAGCGCCTAAACTTTAAGTACTTTATAACAACACCAGTATATTTCGTAAGCTCTGAAGAATTACTCAGCATTCACCAGGACTGTGGCACGTATCAGGGGAAGCAGTTACTCCGAGGTCGTGACCCTCGACAGTGCGGAAATGACGCATGTTTTAGGACAGTAAAATATGTTTGCTCCATCTATAATTAAATGTCCAGCGTATGTAATGTCGCCGTGAAATGAGTTACATCGGAGATCATTGCCAAATATTTGGGAAAGAAGCTGTAATATATTTAATTTATCCATCATCTTTATAATTACATTATACAAAAAATATAATTTGAACAATGACACATTATTTCACATATTTTTTACAACTCTTTTTTTAATGTCTTACTACATTCCAGACGTGCAAGATGCGGCTAAAGATAGTCACGTGCAAAGTTTAAAAAAAAGTCTGGTCTCAACTTTAGTTGTCGGAATACACCGTTAGTTGCTTAGGAACAGTCTTGTGAGTTGTCAGGCAAACTCTAGAAAATTCCTATCCAACGTGATATGGTTTCATCAAGATATTTTTCAATATCATTTACTACTACTCTATTTTATCGCTGCTAAAAAGTATGGAACAGGGCAACACCCAAAAGTTAGCTAGTTTTAGGCACCATCCGGGATGCATGAGAAGGGTAATTAGGGGCAAATTCCTGGGAACCCGAGTAACACGAGCTTCCAGTTTCACTTTCAGTAACTGCGGGGCTGAAACCCAGTCGATCCACCATATCTTAGAAGAGTGCCCATGTTCTGTCAATATTATACACAACCTGCATTCTTGGATTGATTCTCCTTTAATTTTTCTTGATTTAAATTTTTACCTATTACATATATTTATTTATATTTTATTTGTTTTGTATAACTTGTGTATGTGTGACAAATAAATGTTGTAGTAGCAATCAGGGAGTTTTACTAAATTCAGCCGCTATATAACGGCGATATAATGGTATGCGGGGTAGGCAGCAAGCTACCGGTAGCTTAGGCTTACACCACTGGATACTCTCTCACCAATACCAAAGACAGAATAATCTCACTAACCTGGTGGTGGTCTAAGGCTTCAGACCATGAACCTATACAGTCTCTGAACTTATAACCAGTTCATAACACGTTCAAGCGTTTTAATGTATTGTTAATATAAATACAAGACTAAATTTTGTTGTACTTTCATCACAATGTATTATTCTATTTAATAGTACTTATTACCTACAGAACTGGATAATATAATAACGTGAAGCAAATCAGATCAGGTTTTTATTTTATGTTTATAGCTTTTTTTACGTTATTTTGTATTCTCGAATGCATTTAAGCAGCATTATGCGCAGTAAAATAATGTTATATTTATGTAAACATAGCCGTCAGCGATGCCGGTGACCTTCACATCGGTTCATCTTCTCTTTTATACAGATTCTATATTTTATAGATGCGACGGTCCTTGTTCAGAATGTGTATTGACCAAAATTTTAATAATCTTTCAATGATTGCTCTGTTTTTACGATCGCCGCGTCGAGCAATGTAAGTTTAGACCTCTACGACGAGCCTGAGTTTCTGGTGAAGGAAACCATCGTAATAAAACAGTAGCATGGTGGTAGGGTATTTTCAAATGCCGGCCAGCCTAGCTACTACTTCGAAGTTGACAATCTTCTCCTATCCCTACTAGGATTAGCGTATCACCATCTTAGGTCACATCAACACTTAATAACAGATGAGATTGAGGTCATAAAGCAAAACCTATAAAGAATATAAGCTATTAAAATATATTGATTATACGCCTCAGCAGTTAATACTTGCAGCATGATATGTAGGAGTTATATAATATTTTGTATAGCAAAAGAACATACAACTTACTTCACTAAACAAAGAAAATATATTATAAATTTTGTTGAGTCTAGATTTCCTATAATATTCAAATCTAGGATATAGTTCTCCATTTAAAACTGTTAATATTCAATGGATTGTGTACTTGAGTGGAAATGCAGGCAGCAAGAAAAGCAAGTCCGGTGAAGCTGTAAAAGCCGCAGCGGCTCTGTTTTTGGATAGGGCACTAAGGCTAACAGTGTAGTCAGTTCAAAAAAAAAAAAAAAAAAACAGCAAGAAATGAAGAATACGCTTCGAGAAGTCTATTGCTTTCGTGCTATGCTCGAACTACTGAATAGAGCACGAGAGACAAAACTGCAACTCAGACTGTTGATACCTAAGAAAAATTCGACGAAATCATAATATTGTATTGTCTTGTTACTCCCTCGTAACTGGACCTATTTTAATGAATTCTTCTCAGGGATAATATAAAAAAGACTTAGGTTATGCGTCTATGCTTATGTTTCTTTTTCATTTTTTACTTCCCTCAATATTCATTGCTGGTTTTATTTTAATTGCAATATAATTGGGCAATTTTTATTTTAAAAAGCTCCTAGTCCTCATACTAATTAATTTATAAATAAAATGAAAACATATGCACATGACAGTAGTAGATATAGATTTTATAATAAAAAGTATTTGCTCTAGCACCATTATCCCGGGTTAAAACAGAGAAATACGTTTGTAAGGGCAAAACGCCGCGCCGCCCGCACTTTCTCTTAGGTAATGTATTTACATTAAAGTGTGAAAGGGGAAAGTGTCATCAAAAATTATGTGTCTTCTTATTGACATAAGACCCATATGAAAAAAAAAAATCTGCTTAACATTCGAATATAAGGCTTAAAGGTATGTTTATAAATTAATAGATACAGTAACACTTAGATTTATATCAATGTTGGAGTGTTTTACAAAACAGGACAGAGCAATGCACCATCTGTGCATACGGAATCAATGCACACGCACGGACGCACCGGATGACGCGTACCTACTGTGTAAATTTAGCAGGGCAGGTTCACGGCCACGGCGCGGGTGTAGACGCCGCCGCCATCTTGCTTTTGTTGCAGATTGCACCGACGCGCCGCGCCGCGCCAGATTGTCCTTCTTTGCCACGCGGCGAAATGTTACTTGTATTAAAATAATAAGATTTTCTTTCTGGTTTTTACTTATTACGTTTTAATCCGTTTGTTTATAAGCATTTCATAATCGTAATAATTTGTATTATCTATACAATTATAAAATTGAAGTGTTTGTTTGTAATGTCAAAATAACAGCTTTTTACTAAATACATATGAAAGTACGATACCTATAACAAAACACCCATTTTTTTTATTTTTGTCTGTGTGTTTGTTCCGGGTAATCTCTGAAACGGTTGGACCGATTTTGACGGGACTTTCACTGGTAGATAGCTGAATTTATAGGGAGTAACTTAGGCTGATTTTATTTTAGAAAAATAATTTGGGTTCCGCACAAATAAAAAAATGATCATGGTGAATCAATTCGTGCGCTTAAATGGCTTATGCTGAATAAACCATAAGAGATATAGCAAATGTTATTTATTTATTAACACAAAATATACATTTGTTAAGTTTTGCAATCAAGTGGTGCCAATTACGAAACAATTATTATTAAATTTTGCTTGTTATGCAGCTGTTAAATATTTATATACATAAAAAATATCATTATGAGGTATTATTTGTTTCTATATCTCAATGTGAGTGGGAGTGTGAAATTAATGTACTACATAATTATAGGCATTTAAAAGACCTACAAAAAAGTCCGGGAGAGTATACATCTATCTTCTAGGGAACACCCACAATAAACATTTTTGCCTTTAAAAAAGCCGGGAGCGGGGGAGCAAGATTCGTGCGGACATTCTGTAGTCCACGTGAGCGAAGCCACAGGCACAGCTAGTCTATAATAATATTGTAAAGCTCAAGAGATGGCTCGGATTACTTACAGACTATTTGTAACTTATAACCAAGACAATATGTTTTAAGTGGTTCCACATGTTGTGGAATAGATGGAGATGAAAAAATGGATTCAAATACCATGTTGATGGCTAATTATACTACTTCTTATAATATTGAAAAAAAGTCAAATTTGGTACAAGAAATACAAAAAAAGAAGTTGGTTGTAAACATAACATGGAATATTGATAATAATACACAATAACATGTAAAGCCTGAAATACAAGCAAACTATAGAATACTAACTTGCTTCTGAGTCACATAAAGATTACAGCAAATTGACACAGTATATGCCTTAAAAATAGGTGATAGCTTTAGAATCAACAAAGTAGCATTTATAGATAAATATTAAACTATATTTACTCACCAACAAAGCAGAATCAGCTTTAGCTGGTACAAATCCAAGGACAAAGACATTACGAGCACCACAAGAGTAGAACTCAAGTAATGTCTCTCCAGCAGGCCCATCACAGTGCAATGCAGGATCCTCAGGCTTATTATATGTGAACCAGATGTATTTCCACTGCCATTACAGAACCTAAAATTAAATATTACTGAATAAAATTATTGGAACTGCAAGTTACATTTCAAAAATTATTATTGTATTTTATAGCCTTAGGAAGGTTGTAGGCTATATAACTTTACGCTACGATGCTGAGGAGTGGAGATGTAACCATGCACGTCAAGCAATACGTCAAGCTGTAGTCAAATCTTTCTACTCATTAACAGAATTTATGAATGATTGACATAACCACATAGAACAATTTTCCATGGATTCACCGTGCGGGTGCCGGGTCCATCGTGTAGCAGACAGAGGGAACACGAGCAGTCCCCGGGACTTGCGACCCAGGTGTAGGTTTAAGGGACCCCCTTATGATGCACATCAGAGCTCACCTTGACTGCCCGCGATACTCTCCCTGCCAAGCCAGATTTGCTAGGAGCCTGTTAATGCTGCTTTAGATACCCGTTGTAAAACAGAACTTATTGCATTTCTCGACAGGCCGAGCTCTTTTAACAAGTTATAGAGATATTTAGCTGGAATACCTCTCGCTCCCACTTCCACCGCATAGCCGTTCTTGGATAACTCCTTACATAGATCGTAATATTTATTGAATAGTAATAAGTTATGTAATAAATATTTGACATGATGATTATAGAGATAAATGACCAATATAAATAAATGTATGACAGTGACACAAACAAATTGTATGTATAAATAAATAAATAAATAGTAAGTTAGATAAATAAAAATGTATAAAATGTATATTTGAAAAATAAATGTAATAATTTGCCATACCCTAATCAGGGTCCATGTATTCGGATACTTTATGATATAAGAACAAATGTACATACATGATGTAAATGGATAAATAAATACGAGAAGTAAGGACATCCATAGGGTATACGAGTATACTGGCGGTGGCGACACGGCGGATAATTGTTAGAATAAATTTATCACGGGTGAAACCATGGGACACAGCTAGTTTTGATGTAAAACATCTATAGGCGAGGGTAAACCGGATTGTTAGCGTGGCGATACAGGCTGTGGCGACGCATCGCCACGCCATATGATGGAGTATATTCATGAATTATGAAAGTAATTGAGTTATCGCGATTTGAAATAAGTTTTTAAATCTTTAATTTTTAAATTTTGTATTTAATAAAAATGAATATTTATGTAATAAAGAGCCAATTTCAATCAATTTCAATTTATTCCAAACGCCGAGAAATACACAGTTCTAAATTTTTCCCAGATGCAGTGGATTTTCAAATATTCGGGTTTTGTACATATTTTCCTTCTCTATCGATCCTTCAATGTAGCAAAAATTCTCTGTTACGACTACACTTTATCTTTAAAATTATTATAAAAAATTTAAATGGAGGAAACTTTGTTTTACTAATACTAGCCATCGCCCTAAGCTCGAAATTCGACCAGCGACTATTTTCTGTTTGACATTTGCAGTATTTATGAACCTAAACCATGAGTATTATCTACATCACTTGCTGTCACTTTTCATTGAGTGACAATGTCAATATTTTGGGGGGGTCTAAGTTCAATGGCACTGGTCGGATTAGGATTCGCAGTATTAATTTATTGAATTTAAGATATTAGTAATAGATAAATTTTAGCTTTCTGCACTCCTTCTCCATATAAACTTTAACCATCCCAAATCTCACAGTTTTCCGTGCACGCAATACGCTTAATAAGGTACCGAAAGTTTTTGCTTCACTTATTAATTTATAGATGATGTTAATGTTTTTGTTTCTGCCAGCCCTAACAAAGCTGGTGGTGGCAAATTAATTGCAACCTTGACTGGTGCACCAATGTATTCTGGAAATAAAGGGAAAGGAAGGGTTCAAAGGCCTCAAGGTTGCTGTAAATACCGATGACATGGAACCCATAAGTCAACTGTAGCTTAAATAATTTATTCATCGTATCCCTTGTTTTATTTGGTGATATTAATAATTTAATACATGACAATTATTTATCACTTGCTGTGCCCGCGGCTCCGCTTGCGTGGACTACAGACCCTGCTTCCACCCATGGAAGTCACCCGCCGGTTATTTTCTTTTTTATATTCATTTTATTTTAAGAAAAAGATGTTTTTTTATTTTTTTGTGCGGACTCCTAATTCTTATTCTAAAATAGAAATACCCTAAGTTACTCCCTATAACATCAGCTATCTGCCAGTGAAAATCCCATCAAAGATTTGCCAACCATTTCGGATATTATTCGGAACAGACAGAGCGACAGACAAAAGTTTTAAACCTTGTTTTTTTTTTGTTATAGGTATCGTATATACTTTCATATTTATTAAGTAAAAAGCTGTTATTTTGGTAATACAATGCGACCCTTCAATTTTATTAGTTGTAAGATAAGATTAATGAGAATCTTCGAGTAGAAATTATTACTTTAAAAATTAGGAGATGAGATAGAGAAACTATTACAGACAATGATATTATATGTAAAGACGTAATATCATTGATTACAGAGGAATCATTAACTCCACTATAAGCAATATTTAATTACTCAGTACGACACATTACAATATCAATTGCAATGCGAAATTAATGTGAATGAATTCTAATTCTTTTAATTATTTAAAAAAATTAAAATAACGTTTATTTATACAACTTTTTTTATACATTAAAGGTGGCAAACAAGAATACGGCTCGATTGATGGTAAGCGACTACCGTATCACTAGCGCGTTACCGGCCTTGGATCCCCTATCCCAAAGAGTTTGGTTATTTGGCTGCGATCATCTGTAAGTTGGTGATATTCCACCAGTCGGACTGTCCCAAGTAGAGAGAAATCTCCAAGAAAATTTCTCTAACACCCTCTTTCCCCAAGGAGTACTGGATACCCAACTTACTCCAGAAACACGACACTAGGTTATTGTACTACGATCGTCTGTAGGACACAAGTAGAGTCAGACTTTTAAAAATTAAAAAAAAGAAGTAAAATTAATTCATTTTAATATCATTGATGGCTAACTTCATCACGTCGCAGTTCCGTCACATCAAAAATTATCTACTAAAAGAAATAACTCAGTAAATGGAAATATTTTTAAAAATCATCAGAGTTCCTAGCGATTAAGTTACGTGAAAGCTAATTTGATTGTTTCCTTCCTTATTGCTCAAGAAATCTTTTATCGTTTGCCGGTTCCGATGATAATCTTTCCTGTCTTGCCCGTTGTCAGATGTTAGGATTGTCCTAAAATAATAAAGAGATAGGCTGTAATCAGTGGGGGGTCACGGGGAATATTTACAAACAAGTTGCATAACTAAGTGTCTGTGTAAGCTCAGTGCAAACCAAAAACTTCAGCAAACCACAAGAGATCGATAATCCATCGTCAGTTCAGTCGTGGCTGTCATACCGGCTTGTTCAAATGTATCTTAACGTTATGTTTTAATGACCCGATGTCGTATGAAAGAGAAAACATACTGACCGGTAGACAGTTCCATAGCCTCATAGTACGGCAAAGAAAATTATGAATGGCGTAGGTACAGAACTTCTTTGTTATTTATTTTCGATACCTTGTTTAAATGTAACTTTACTTCTTACTTATATCATAAAGGGCATAAGAATTTAGGTGCAAATAAATATCTATGCTAATATTATAAAAGTGTGGTACCTACAAACACAGCAAAGAACGATTTATCTACGGCGCGGCGCGGCGTGGGGATTTTAAGGATAAACTTGTCACTGTGTGTGTGTGTCTTTGTCACTATGCAAAAGAGTTCAATTAAATAAATAA
This sequence comes from Saturnia japonica, assembly GCA_033032175.1. Taxonomy (NCBI): domain Eukaryota; kingdom Metazoa; phylum Arthropoda; class Insecta; order Lepidoptera; family Saturniidae; genus Saturnia; species Saturnia japonica. The sequence continues at coordinate 4,235,861 of CM065332.1, forward strand.
TTAATAACTCTAATTATTAAGTACCGTTTTACAAGGTCTTATTTTTGAGGTCAAACATTGCGGTAAAATTCTTTAACACAAACTCTGTGACATAATTGTAATTTGTAAATGCCCATTGAACATATAATAATAAATATTAGCGGATAATTATTTTTAGTCTATTTTGTGGTTTTCCTGTTAAAGTATTTAAAACAATCTTGTTGTTAGAATTATGTTCTCCAAAGTTTCCAAAGGTCAAATTAATTCTCCTTGACTTGACTGTACGTTTAAAAATTAAATTATTGAGTAATATTGGTCAATAGTTATAATGCCTAAATCAATACAAATCTGGAAAAAGTAATTGTTTAGTTATTTAATTTTCCCAATGGAAAATTAATATTTTTTGTCTGTGAGTCACGTGATTTGAAATGCCGATTAGAAAACGTGATTTCACCATTCAGAAAATATGAACGTTAAACTCTTGTGTTAGTTGTCAACAATACAAAATGAATGATGGCGTGATGGGACCATAATGCATCGTTTTTGTGGCATACTTTTTATTTAGATTAAAAATCATTTTTAAATCATCTTTTATGCTGATGTATTAATGAAAAAATAAATAGATAAAGTGTTTAAAACTATTTTCCAAAAGTTATCAACTGAAAGATTGGGAAGAGGAACTTCTTTTAAATTATAGCACAAGTAACGAAACTGTTGTTTGATGGTGAGACAGTACAATTCAACAACACTGTCAACCACTGAGAGATGAACCATAGCCAGTCGCCACTGTTATACCGGTCTGCGTAAACAGAAACAGGATAGATCAGCAGTCGTTGATCCGCAAACGCGATGTGCATAAGTGAATCAATATGACAGGTTTTTCACTATATGCATGGTTGTCGCGACCTAGTCTGGCCTTATCTCTTTATCCATTACTCGTTCGTCACTCAAAAAGACGCACCACGGATTGGATCTCAAGTTATAACATGTAACTTTACCCCTCTTAAAACTGCAAGTGCTCACCTCTGTCTTTCGTTTTTATTATATAGATGTAACAACTTACGTTACAGAAAAAAAACTTTTTTAAATATAAATGGACCCCCCACGGTTACTCAGTACGTTTCTGTTTGTACGACGCGTGCGCCACCATATTACCGCGAGGGGGTTCGTATTTAAATATAGAAGAGAGTGTGCAGCGGAAATTGTTAACATGTGAATCATGCGCATCCCAAGCAATGATCCTGTTAGATATTCATGGTAACTAATAACTATATTATGTAGGGATGTCAAGAAACTAATTATAACCCGCGACTCCGTTTAATTCAATATTGTTTTCGAAAAAAGTATTGTGTGTATTGTTGTATATGTATTTATAAAAAATCAAACTTCAATTTATATGTTTCGCTTGATACTTATGCTTTATCTAACTTTTTTTAAACAATATCAAAACAATTAATAGAATATATTTGATAAACCCGATCGATTTTCTTGCCGGTTCATCTCTATGACTGGGATGTTTTCCCAACTTTGACATTTCATATGTGCTTTCTTAGGGCCCAAATTGAATAAAATGTTTATATTCTTTATTTCCGACAAGACATTACTGTGCCTGATGTTTAGCACAGTACAGTCCAAGAATAACGGTGGCCACCGAGAGATGTACAAGCAATCGAGGTTAATCTAATAAGTAGATATTTTGTGAAAGTTTTGTACCTGTCTCAGTTGTCTATGTGAAGTTTTATGAAGGCTTATTTCAATATTAAAATAATTTCGGCTGATGTGCTTACATTTTTTATAATACATACTAAATATATTTAATTCTATGTAAATAAAATTGACATATTGTTCGTTTGTAACCACCGTCACTTGAGAACGGTTGGGTCTATTTGTCTATTTGGTTTTTTTATTTTAGTAATAGTGTAAATAAGTTATTTATGGAACAGTTACAAAAGAAAGTTGGGCAAATATGGGAAAACTGAAATTGTTTTTTTTTTTTAACAGATTTGTTATGAACTCATAATTTTATTACTATTAACATAATATTATTTATTAAATGTTGTTTGTTACGGTCCTCGAAAAGTTTTCAGGAAAAAATATTGGGATATGCAGCCCTGTGGGTTAAATGATTGACTATTTGGAAAGGGCAGAAATGCAAAAACTATTGAATAGATTTTGACCAATTTTTTTTTGTTTCACTCTTTATATAATTGTCCTGTTCTAAAAAATATAACTAAAAAACCTTATGTTCATTAATAATAATTTTGTAGTTTACGCGATCGGAGCAGCGGCTACAGCTAGTTAAAAATTTAATTTGTTGTATAATTTTAGATTTGATTTTTCTTAAAAAAAAATTTTTTAAGGACCCCGCTCCCATTTACATATGTTTTGTATGAATTTGTATGCAAAAGTGTACGAGATAACGTCCGCGTAAATTCGTTTATTTATTTCTCTACGGAAACGTAAATTATTTGATTCTAGTGCCAGTTTTTTTTCATATAAGTACAATTTTGTATACTTAGATACTGAAAATTCATATCAAATCAACAGAAGATCATAAATCAATATTTAAAAAAAATAATTCAAAACAAAAAACATTAATGTTCATTGTTTAATATATCAACTGGTAGGTTGTTTGTAAAGTTCAAAAGTTTGTCGTACCTAGATTTTGATCAGATATTGCTAAAGAGGGGCGCAGGTCGCCGCTCGTTCGGTCTTTGACATCCACTGGTACGTATTTAAGGCACGGTTTAAGGCACTAATTTTATAAACAGTTATATGATTACAATATACTAACATCAACTAATAAATATCTCAATTCTGAGTTACGGAAGGCATTGGTTTAACTACCAGGCCAGCCCGAGAATCAGATAGGATTAGGGAATAGTGTTAGGTTCTATAATAAACGTCCTAAACACATTACCGATTTCCCAGACATTAGGTTCAATTAGCATGTCAAGCAGGTTTTACTATCTAGATAACATTATTATGGGGTGGTTCAGTATGTGAATGATTCTGAATCTGGTAATAATTCCCTCTCTGTACATATATTTCATTTATATAACTGTAAATATCATTTGTAAATATATAGTAAAAAATGAAATGAAAATTATAAACCCGATCAAAATTCTTATCGGCTCTTAGGATGTTTTCCGAACCAATAGTAATATTTTAACTTTCATCAGTGCCATATTTGGGCATAAATTGGTTAAAGTTTTTACGAAATCAAATAACGGTCACGGGACGTGAGTCATGTTATTTCCATTTCACGATTAAACTGAGTGTAAAAACAATATTTTCTTTTAATTAATATACTTGGTTTATCTTCAACTTTATCCGTCATGTCCTTGAAATATGACATTGCACATTGATCATGTTACATAGCATTTCTGCACTCATAAATATAATCTCATACATAACGAGCTATTTACTGCAGGCGAAGGTATTTTGTTATACTGGAGTAATATAGGTTTCCTTATTTGTTTTATACTAGTTTTGTCAGGCGTATACCTTCATGATAAAGCGATTTGGACTTTTCATCTCTCAAAAACATAATAGAGTGCCGAGTGCTATAAAATATATTCAGAAGTTATGTACGGAATTGCTTCCTCAGAGTTATCTGGAGGACGGAATAGTTACTTTTCTTATCCCAGAACGGTGGACTCGCCATGTTTCTGGATCCATATGCATTTAAAAGTCGAGCGGGTTAACTTGACTTCTCGCTTGGAGGGACGACAATACCCACGGAACTAGAGTAAGGCTATCGCCGCCACTACAAGCGAGAGGTATCAAGTTAACTCGCTTGACTTGTACCAACATCAACATCAAAATTACTTTATAAAATTTAAGCCCTAAGAAGGTACTTATGAACGGTAATATTACAACAGGTTCTGAAAACATCGAGAAGAATCGGTAAGAAACTCGACTCGGCTTTATCATATTTTTAAAGTTATTCTTTTGGCGCGTATTGTAGAGGATAAAATTGAGGAGCTGCGTACGCATCATGTGACTGAAGTGCGACATGATGAAGTTAGCTTCTTCTTTTTCTTGTTCTTCTTGTTTTGGCGCTGCAAAAACACTTGCCAGTGTCAATGTTCTTAGGACTTCATGTTTCAAAGTCTTAGTAAAATTTTCCTGCGTCAATATTTTCAAGCTTTCGTAGTAATATACATTATATACAAAGTGGCTTTCAACAAGATGGTGGACGCCTTGTTAGAACGATCTGAGCAGTTTTGTGAGATCCCAGAATGCATGCTCTTTGTTTAAACTTATAATCCACTTCACTTATGAACAAAAACTAAACTATATCACGCAAAACGCCACCAATATTACATAATATAGGGTGAAAAACCTAAATAAATTAATTAAAAATAAAAACCACAACTTGTTCCCGCCAAAAACTCATGAAGTTAGCTATGAATGATTCTTCTTATTCTTCCTCTTGTTTTGGCACCGCAAAAAGCACTTGCCAATGTCAATGTTTTAAACCTTCGTTAAATTTTCCAATATACAAAGTGGGGTCTTCTGATAAGATGGTGGCTATCTGGAACTTTTGTGACATTTCAAAATGCATGTTTCCACTTTATATTTATAATCCACATCACTTATGTACAACAACCCAACTATATCACGCAGAATGCCAACAATATTACGTATTAAAGGATAAAAAATAATATACAACAACATGTCACTTCAAGATTCCGCCAAAAACCATCCATAACTGATAATAATATGAATTCATTAATAATAACAATTTTGTATTACTAAACATTATTTTTAATTTGGTTCAGTGCTAGCGCGTATGGAAATCGCGTCGATCGACGTGAGTTCGAATCCCTGTTGTAAGCCTGAACTTTCAATTAAGGAACATATCGTGATGAAACCATAGTATGGTGGTAGGGCATTTACTAACTCCCGCTTGGCTAACCACCAACCTCAAGTTAAAAGTCTATTTCCAAGCACCTATTTTTGTGTTCCAGTAGCTGCCTCACGAAAGTCAGTCCTCCCAAAAAAATTAAGGTCACACTTGGTTGTAATTATGTTGTGTTGTATGCATGTAGTGAGCGTCTGTAATTGGTTCGCATATTAGTATTAGATTTTAAAATCAAACTGTCAAAAATAAAATAAAATAAAAATAAATAAATCAGATGGGAATGTGACCTAGTACTAAAAATCTACAGAGAATAATAAAAAAAACTTGTTATTTTATAATTAACTTCTCTGTTGTAACTTTATCAGAATAATTAAAAGGTTTACAATATGGTTCAAACGATTAACAATGTGTTATATGCATGAGTGAGACATTGTTATTTTTTCCTATTATTTAAGGGTATTGTCTCATACCGCATTGATATTATGTGAAGGGCGTTCTGTGAATGTGTTATTTGAATACAAGCAATAATAAGTGGGTATAACAAATAAAAGATATAAAAATTGTGAAAAAAATAATAATATAATATTTTGTTTGTGTAAATAATTGTTTTTGAATAAACATCCTATTTACTGTTTTGACGGTAGTTATTCTGTTTGATTACTATGACGAATTTTGGACGGCGACTGGCTTGTAAGAGAGATATGCCATAAAGAAATTTCTTTGGAAACTTCACCTTACAGAACGCAGTTAAATAACCTGTTGGTGTAACAAGTTTCTATAGGCTGCGGTAACCGCTTACCATCAGACAGTACGCTTGTTTGCCACCTTTGTTGTATAAATAATACTGGCCGATTTTATTTGGCGGGATCTTGATTTGTCGTGTTGATTTAAAAAAATATCTAGGTATAGCTTTTGATCACAATATCACCTTATGTTAAATGACCATGTGAAAATGGTAGTATGCTAAACCTAGAAAGACTGGCTTTCACATATATGTGATTAGAGATGCAGTAGTAAAAGCCTATACTATACTATGGTTTCATCACGCTGTTTTGCTTCACCGAATGCACAGGCTCATTGTAGGGATTCGAACTCGTATCAATCAATGTCATGACCATACATGCTACTACTGAGCCTTAATTAATGTGCATTAATCTATTTTAATTAAAGAACTTATTTTGTTTATATACTTTTGCCTGATGAGCTATCGTACTTAAGTTGAAAATCTGTCCCTAAGCGTCATAGATGTGTTCCGGCAGCTGCACTTGAGAACTAGTCCTTCCTACTTGGCTCTGTGTGTCATCTTGTGCCTCATAGTCACTTAACATCAGGTGAGATTGCTAACAAGCTAAAACTATGATGAATATACCTATAAATTTGTCCCTATAGTATGTAATATTGATGTCAAATTTACGTGATATAGCTTGATTATTCTACACAAGTGAATTGGATTATAAATAATAACTAGGAAGACGCATTTTGATTTTCCTTAATAGTTTCTTGGACAGATCCAGTGAGGGAGCCACCATCATAACAAGACATGCCTTGTAACGCAGTGGTAGTAAGCTCTACTATTCCCCCACTGAATTTTGTGTGATGAGCAACAGTCGTCATTGTGTCTGGATTTTAAATATCTATATATTATGGTATTTCAGCTGTTTAGTTGCCCTTGTGTCCGCATAGTGATTATTATTATCTTCTGAGAGTAATTTATGTCATTTAAGAAATGGTAAAGAAGATTTCACTAACGCAGTTGTACAAAATTTCCCACAATAAGTTTAGATTCAATTAGAAATCAAAGTAGGCTTATCTTAAATCTTAAAAAATCTTATGTAGCTACGTGCTTTATAAGACATATTTTTTTAAACAGTCATACTCGATTAAAGGACGTGTATCCAGTGATCTTGGCAATTAAAAAAAAAATTGTAAACATAACGCAAGGAGTTAAAAATATTTAGAATATTATGCGCATAAAAAAATTATGTCCATTATTAAAATCACGACACAGTTGCGCACAATTTTCTGAAGTTGAATGTCCTTCGACCTACATCGTTTAAAGGGCACAAGTCCACTCACATACAAACAATCCGCATTAATAACATTGTTATCATCATTGGTATTATATGATAAGGATTGCATTGTTTTATCTGTGATACGTAAGCTGTGCAGATATAGGTGTTGATGTCTGCAATAGATTAGTTCCATATGCAAACTCTACTATTGTGGTAGCGACTTTCTTTAATCAACATCAGCAAAAGACGGGTTACTCAATTCGAACGTATATTTTTTTATGGATGTTCAGCTATAACTTCTTTGTTTATGAACCGATTTGAATGATTCTTTTTTTGTTAGATAGGGTAATACCTCAAGAGTTGTCCCATTTTAATTTCATTGGCATAGGAGCTTCGAATTCGAAGATAAACCGGGAACTCTGCAAAATGATTGAAGTGGGTTTTCTTTTTTGTTAAAATTTGTCTTCTTTTTTTACCGTTGAACTAGTAGAATTATGTTGAAATCATAATACGCCTATCTTCTAGACCGTTTAACTCTCTACGAGAAACTGTGTTAATCATTCCAGGACACAAGTAATAAAACGCAAAATTGTAAGAATGAGAAAGGTCATATAGTTTTTGTGTATGGGAATTACTACAGGAAAATGCGATGAGGCAATTTTTAATATAATTATTAAGAGCTCGAACTTTAATTTGAATTGTTTTTCGTCTTCCTCAACAAAATTTTTGGAACGAAGTTCCTTATGGGACGATGGGGAGGGGTACACTAACAGGGAAAAAACGTCCGTAACGTAAATTTTTTTTTTAAATTATTGTATAGTTTCAATAAGATTTAATAACACGCTCGTAGCCTAGCGGCCGTGAACTTGACTGTTACGGCGGAAGTCCTAGGTTCAATTTTCTCGCCTCTAACAATTTTTCTTTTTTTAATTTTTACTTCGGACTTCAATTAGTACTGAGGTAACTTAATTTGAATATTTATAACATAAAAGTTTTAGTATTAATATTTTTTTTCTAATTTATATTTTTTATTTGCTGAACACAGCATAACTTTTTTGATTATAAACCAATTTGGATTGTTCTTTTTTGTTGGATAGCGGATATCTCAAGGGCGGTCCCATTTTAATTTCATTGGCATTGAAACTTCAACTTCGAAGATACACAAGGGAATTCTTCAAAACCAGTGTTTAATGTATAGTCTACTTGATGACTATTATTATTATTTATGTAAATAGCTGTTTATGTGTATATTATCCATACTATATAATATATAAATGCGATAGTAACTCTGTCTGTCTGTTACGTTTTCACGCCTAAACCGCTGAACCAATTTTGATAAATTTTGGTACAGGGATAGATTGGACCTTGGGAAAGGACATAGGGTACTTTTTGTAGCGAAAATAAAACTTTAAGGATAAAAAATAAGAGATGAAAGTATGTAAGAGGGAAATAACAGCTTCCATGACAACCAGTTTGTTGATTTGAAATGACAGCGTTGTCAATGTTGATTTATTGACAGTGTTATACTTAATTACAAATAATTGTATTTCTAATAATTACCTATTAAGTGATAGTCCAGTATTCTTTTTAAGATTGGCTGAAGTGTTTTTAAGCTGTTTAACTATGTACGCAGTACGGTATAATGACTGTTTAATTTTATGGCGCTGTCAAACCGCGGCTCGCATACACATAAACATATATTCTAAGCGATATACCTATTGTACATTATCTGGATTATACAGTTTTGCTACAAGTGAATTATTTCATTGTGTTATTCCACATGTGGTCAAAATAAAACTTGGGTGAAAGTTTGTATGGAGAAGCCATTCATATTTATTCTTTTGGTAAGAAGGGAATAAAATGGGTTTAACGTTTTTCAAAACACTTTCCCGTAGGCTGGTAAAATAAGGTATGAATTTAATTATTTTGAAGTTTTTTTGGAATGGTTAATGTGTTGGATTCATATTGGCATATATTGATAATACCACACAAACAATAATATTTATTTTTATTTATTTATTTACCATACTAAGATATTTACACAAGAGTTGTTGAAATTAATGCCACATAAACCTTTAAGGTTTGTGTGTGACACTTACAATACGTTGTCGGATATACAAAAATATAAACATTAACCTGGTACAAGCACATAGATCACCATCTATCAGAACCAAGATATCACAATTCTGACAAAAAATGTTCCTTCAACACATATTTCTTATTTTGACTAGTTATAATATTGCGAACGGAGGTAGGCAAAGAATTTATTAGTCGAGGAATTAAGTAAGCAGTCGTCCGACTTCCGTAGCAATTATTTGCTGAGAGGGTAGTTAGTTTCTTATTCGCTACTTGACGAGTGTATACAGAATGATCTATTTTATTTTGGATTTCTAAGTTAAAATATTGTTCTTTTAACATGTTAAATTTTACTTTGTTATATACTGGAAGAGTTGTAATTCCATCTATGATTTTCTTTTGGTTTCTTAATTAATTCTTAATCGATTTTGATGAAAATTTATACACGGGAAGTCTAACTATTAACACAATTAATGGGCTATAAGAATTGTCAATATTCTTCTAGAATTAAAAAAAGTAATTCAAAAAGTTTAATTTTCATCAATTCTCAACCGATTCTGATCAAATTTTGTAGACGGGAAACATACATCATACCTAGTATAATTGAGACGCTATAAGCATTGTTAATAATGCATTAGAAATTGTACATTAGAATAATAGTTTTCAACCGATTTTGATGAAAATTGTACACGGGAAATACATGCCACTTCTCAATTGATACGGCATATGCATTGTCAACAATATGAGTAAAAATAAAGGGATTTCAATAATTATTGCGTAGTAACAAACACGTGCGGAGCCGCGGGCACACCGCTAGTTATTATATATTTTTATAAGTCATTGTAAATAAAATAAAGGCGTTAAGATAATTTAGTAAAGTTTTTTTTTCGATTTTTATCATAGAACTTGAAATTAAAATTTTATAATAAGGAACTTCGTTCCTATCTGGTGTCCCACGACACCATACGGTCTTTTTTCATAGTGGTTTATGAGGATAATGAAAAGATTTTTTTTTGTTTAACTTTATATACCACTACAAACAAATTATAATATAGTGTATAATATAAGACAATTTTTAACAAAAAAAAAACAACTTGAATCATTGTCTAGAGTTTCCTTTCATATCTTCGAAGTTGAAGGTCCAATGCCATTGAAATTAAAATGGGAGGGATATCATTTCCACCGAAAAAATAATAATCTAAATTTGTTCATAAATAAAGAAGTTATGTCTGAACATCTATTTAAAAAAAAAAAACGTGTATACATTCGAATTCAGTAATCACGGACTTTTTATGAAGTCGGTTATACACAAAACTTTCCAACTTCTACACCAATTTTCTTACATAGTTTGTATGTAAACTATTATTAAATTATTCTGATATTATGAATCTTATTGTAATTTACCAAACACTATCGCATATAACGCGTAACAAAAATGTAATTTTTTTGTAAATAAAAAAAAAAGTAGCTGGTTTCTATTTACCTACCAAACAGCCGGGTCAAAAGTTACGACATATGGGGTGAATAGACAAAATGCTAGGGTTGTTAAACTTAGGTATTTTTAACTTTTATTTATCTTCTGCATAAGCATGATTAATGTTCTGATGTGTTATTAAGACTTATGAATAGCTTTCTGAGTACTAAGTTATTTAGGCTTTAATTGGATTGTTAAAATTATTTTTACCAACCCTAAAATTGGTATTTTTATAAACCCCTTTACTATTACCCTCTCACTCGTATCCATTCACCCCCTTGCTTGTTTCTATTTAACCCTAAAGCAATTCTTTTATACGTCTATTAACCTCAGATTTAAGAAAAAATTGTAGCGATCTGGATTTACAATAAATATGGACAAATGCATTGAATATTGGTACAAACCTGTTTACAACTAATAGTCAAGAAACTAAATAATCCAAATAACCGAGTTAACAAGAAGAAAACATAACCAATTTACCCGCTTATTTACATTTTATATTTTAATAACCTCACGTTGATTTATATGCTGCCAGAACAAAGGAAAAATGTTAGTGTGTAATAAATAATAGGAATTAAACATACAAAGTTAAATCTACAGACAAATTGATCAAATTATCGGATTTATTTCTATGGTGAGATTTGCATTCACCCCATTTAATGGTAAATTATAGCGCCTCTGTACTTTTTCTATTGAGATTTTATATTAATTCTAAGATTTGCAATGTTAATCCGTTCGTGTGGTCTGCATCGCTGTGTTTGTCGGTCTGCAGTCCTATGCTAAGATTCGGACCCCTTTGATCACACGCGAAACTTTTTTTTTTTTTACATTTTTTTATTATTTAATTTATAGGTTGAAGTGTGTTTAACAATTTTTTTTATAGAAGATTGTCAAAGTGACTGTACGATACTTGATGGGAACGTGCGGTACAGTTCACAAATGACGGTGACTATCGGTGAGAGAGATCTCTTCTTCAGTAATCGATGTTATTTTGGTGTGCTGAAATGCCTTTTCACTTCTCATTTGCAGAAAATATCATAGAAAAAAGGAAGAAGTTGGGACCATTCTATAGCGAAAGGTACAGCAATGATGAGTACAATAAAAAACAATGACGGCTCAGTGGTAGCGTGTACAGACACCGCGTCGATTGACGTTAGTTCGAATCCCTGCAATGAGCCTGAAGAAAAACATCGTGATGAAACTGTAGCATAATGGCACGGCATTTTCTAACGCCCACCTTGCTAACTACCACACTCAAATTGAAAATCTGTCGCCAAACACCAATAGGTGTGTTCCGGCAGCTGCGCTTGAGAGCCAGTCTTCCAGTAGGCTTAGCCACATCGTGCTGGCGTCAAGTACGAATTAGATAAATAATAATACGTAAAGATATAGAAAGTGCGCGAGTTGAATGCAGCCGGAGCCTGAGCTGGGGAGCGGGAGCATCATCCCCCGCCCACGTAGGCCTCGCCTCACGCGCCTTTACTGTAGTGATGTGAGTCTTTGACAACTGTCGTACGCTTTTTTTTATTTTTTATTAAATGACTACACTGTTAGCCTTAGGGGCCCTATCCAAAAACAGAGCCGCTGCGGCTTTTACAGCTTCACCGGACTTAGGGGCAAGCGCTTAGGGCACTCAGTCGCGAAAGTTTGTGACGACCCGCACGAGGGTGCCAGAGTGGCCGAACCTCGGTTCGGGCGGTCGTCGCGAATGCGAAAAGGTCGCGATTTATCTAATTCCCTAATCCTAAGAGAATTCGAACTAACTAACATATACTCATATGCACGTTCCCCTCCTCCTGGGAGGAAGGAGGGGACCATGCGTATGTGTATTTAGTAATCGGAATGACTGTCGTACGCTTGCAGATCGCGTTTATATAAGTTGCGATCCCGTGTAATTTTTGGTTTTTAATAATGACTGATCCGAGTCCTTCATGTTCTATTTAAAAAAACATGTATTTATTCAAGGCCAAGCACGGGAAATGGCGAAAGATGATTTTGATTACGATTAAATTTCAACGATTTATTTTTTCAGTTCGATTACTGATATGTGATATAATTGTAAAAAAAGTCTGATAGATTATTACCTACCTTGCTTTTCATTATGCTAACCAAGATGTAAATGTTTCATTTAAAACAACGTTGAAATTTATCGACAGCAAAAAATTATGTTTGTCACAGCGCTATCGAATTCCTTAGCTCTGCATTCAACTCGTGCGCTCAGTCTATGTATTGAAGATAAAGAAAATCTACATATAACACGAACAATCACAATTACCTTCAAATGATACATAAAAATGTAGAAACAAAGCCAACTAACACGGTCGTTCAATATTTGCGGTATATTTCGGCTTCAAGTCAATACAAACAGAGTGTACACATCCTTAACACATTGACCTACTTAGCAGCTGATAACGCCGTGAAAGCGCGATAAAAAATTCCAACGTAATACAGCACGACCTTGTTCGTTTTTAGATGTTGCGTATATACAATATGTATTAAAAACCCCGTCGAATCCGTAAAGGGTATATAGATACTCCAATTACATTACCAAAAAAAATATCAAAATTTTATTTATTGTAAAAATAAAAATGTTATTACGATTTAATATTAACATATTTAGTTCTAGTTTCCCTAAAATTTAGCAATTTTTTAAAACGTGATAACACCGTCGCCATCCCCTTCTGGACCGCAGCGCAGCGGTACGTTTGATCGTATGGCGGTGTACCCTGCGCCGCGCCGCCTGTATTGCCAAGCAAGTTTCCTCATTTAACAATTTTTTTTAGTTATAATCTGATATAGATAATATAAAAAGAATATAATCTCGATACCTAACAACACCTTCACGGATCCGACGGGGTTTTTAATACATATTGTATATTTTTTTATAGTAGTAAGGCCAATTGACGATACTGTCCCCGATGATGTAAGAACGCTGTATACGCACGGGATGATCCCGAAATGCGATACGCAAAAGCGAGTCCCTGTGACGGGCTTTTCATCACATGCATAGTGGCTTGGGGCGTCTCTGTTCTTTTCACCCCAATGTAAACCTTAGTTAATCAAAATGCCGTTTGTTTGAAGCAATAGTTATTATTCTTAAAAAATGAAAGAAGGAAGTATATCAAATTCACAATTCAAGTATTGTCATTCACAGTCGTAGTTCAAAGAGGTAGGAGAGAGAAAAACTTGGTGAATATGGTGGCTCCCTTGGGAAAACTATCTAGGGAGTATTTGTGACATCTCTAAATGCACGTTTCCTTATATTTACAATTCACTTCACATAAGCACAACAACAAAAACATAGAGTAAAAAATCCTAAGTTAATGAATTAAAAATAAAAACCACAACAAGACACTTCAAGATCCCGCCAAAAACTCGTACTAACTTAGAGTACTGTGGTTCAAAATCAAAAAGTCTTTATTCAATTTAGTTAATTTAATTTAATTTGTCACTTCCAGACATGACTATCATTCACATAATGATCCACCTTATAAGAGCTTTTTAGCTCTAAAACCTGCTTGACATGGTCTACGAACCCATTGTCTGGTAAATCAGTAAAGTGCTTCAGGATTTTATTACTAAGACTATTGCCTAAAACTACACTGTAGTTTTCACTACAATGTGGTTTTAGATTTTTAGATTTGCTCCTTTTGTCGATTGTCCAAAGCAGAATAGTCCTCCGTCATAATATGGCGATAAAAACGAGGTGTCGAAATTTCAAAGATTTTCCTTGAGGTATAAAAGGAGGAGGAAGAGTACTATTTTAGAAATTTTTTATATACATACTCGGACCGATAAGATTTCAATGTGTGCGTGTTCCGCGACATCTTTCCTCTCCTACAAATTTATAATCGATGATTGTAGTGAATTCTAGACTTTCCAGACATTAAGGCCACTTTCCAAGCCTAAGAAAATATCACATTTACTTTTTTTATAATTTCAAGGTTTAGCGTTGAATAACTGTCCCATCAGATGTAAAGTGATGATATTACCGAAGATGGTAGCATGCCATGCCTAGAAGAGGGGACAAGCTCTCAAAAGTGTAATTGCCGGAACCCACTCATAGATGCTTATTGAAACTTGATTATGGTAATTATCTAGGGCCGGCATTAGAAAACCCACTATGAAAAGTGTAAGAATGATAATACCTACTTTTTTTTATTGTATTTATCTTTTTCTTTATAGTCATAATACAGCGTAAACTTATTCCTCATAACAACCCTTTGTTCTTATTATGTTCAGTTATTATCTTGCTTAGAGAGATTAGGTCAGCATCAGCGTTGTTTGTCAACCAAAGAGTTCTGCAATAAGAAATAATATAAGTTTTTTATTGTTTTCTTCAAGTTAATGTGTCACTGATAAGATGCAAGGTAAACGTTTGCATGTGTGCACAAATAAGGAACTGCGTATATTGACATAACTAGCGAATGTGTTATTTTTTAGGTAGTTATGTTAATAAATTATGTTGCGGTATTTAAGTGACATTCAACCATTTTTACATTCGACCAATTTTTTTTTAACTGACTTCAACAAAGACTATTCGAATGTATATTTTTTTATCGATGTTCAGCCATAGCTTCTTTATTTATGAACCAATTTGGATTATTCTTTTCTTGTTGGATAGGGGATACCTCGAGGGTGGACCTTTTAATTTTGAAGATACAAAAGGGTGAATTGAATTGAAGGGTGAAAGATTTATTTGAAGTGTCCGTTTGTAATGCCAAAAGCACAGATTTTGAATAAATACATATGAAAGTACATGCGGTACACATATAACAAAAAATTTTTTTTTGTCTGTCTGTTTGGTTGTTGTGATTAATCTCTGAAACGGTTAAACCGATTTTGTCATGGCTTCCACTGGCATATAGCTGATATTATAAGGAATAACGTAAGCTACTTTTATTGTAGAAAAAAAAAAAACCCTAATGGGTTCCGCGCAATTAAATATACTAAAGTGGCAGTGTTTGGTATAGCGCGCCCCCCACGCGCAAGTTCCCCTAAGCTATATTATTTTCAAAATTTTAGGTCTTCTTTTTACAAAAAGTTATCGAAGCCACGATGATTTCTTACGAAATGTATGGGAAAGGTTTTATTGCGATTTGTGACATTTTTAGTACTCTAAACACAGAGTGATTGATCCCTTTAATAAAGAGGATTGATTGGCATGAAAAAAAGTTTTTGTGCAAATTTCCCATTTCCTTACTGACAGTACACTTTTTGAAAAAAACTGTAAATGCTAGTCAAAACTTCTCAGAAAGTTAAGGACAGTCTCGTTAGAAAGTTTTCGTGTAGCTACAACGGATAAGATACGTACCTACCCACACTGCCCTATCTCAAAAATCCATTCTATATAGACTTGTACGCACTATTGTATGCACAGTACGAGTGGTCGATGGCTCGAGTCCCGCTGATTTAGGTTTTTATTACATAAACTTTTTTTTGTTATTTGGTTAACCAATGTCTGGTAAATTAACGCAAGTCTAATAAAGCAATATTTGTCTAGCCAAATAAGGTGCTTAAAAATAATTGGTTAACTAATTGAGGCAAAGTCGAGTCAAAACGAAGACTACAAGTCAAAAAAATCATTTTTTTTTCCATATAATAAAAACAAAACATTATTTATTCTTTATTTAGGCCCTAAGAAGGCACATATATAAATATAAAAATATTAATACCGGTTCGGAGAACATTCTAGTCATCGAAAAGAACCGGCAAGAAACTCGATGGGATTTATCCTTTTCTCTTTTTATCACTTTACAATAATGTTAACATAATACAATGATATATACCTAATATAAAATATATGTATATGACGTAGACATATGTACAGTTGTCATATTTATTTATTTATATGTATGATATATTATAATATGTACTTACGTGTATGTGGACAATTGCATCATTCCAATTGATAGTGTAATTTATTGCTTTCGGGTGCGCAATGACTGTCGGCGTGAGCAAGGTCAGTAAACACAGTTATCGATCGCTGACAGCCTATAAATCAGGATGGAAGCGAGGTTATTCAAATATAAAAACATATCAGGTTATGCGAGTCGCTTCTCCTGTGACGCTACTGGTTTTTTACACGAATTATTATATAGTAGAATATTGTAAATCAGCCTCATCAGCAAGGTTCTGCGAGTAGTACATTGAAATAATACCAACCTAAAAGACACTTGTACCAAAATAAAATAAAACAGTAATTGAGTGTACATAATAAGTACGCACGTAAGAAATGATACTTAGACGGCGTAACAAAAATAATAATAATAATAGGACAATTTTTAACAAAAAATAAAACTAACTACAATGATTTTGAAGAATTCCCTGGTGTATCTTCGAAGCTGAAGGTTAAATGCCAATCAACATGGAACCAAACTAGGGGATACCTATTGAACAAAAAAAGAATCGGTTCATAAATAAAGAAATTATTGCTTAACATAGACATATTTGTCCAAAGTTACAAATGCTACTATCAACGCCATTAAATTATTATTGGTTATTATTATTGTATTATATTAATACTATTGGACAGTTGGAAAAAAAAAAACCTGATCGAGTTTCTTGCTAGTTCTCCCGATGACTGGGATGTTTTCCGAACATGTTTTGACGTTTATAAGTATTTTTTTAAGGTCTAAATTAAATAAAGAATTTTTTTGATTTTGATTTTGACATGGGCATTTAACTGTAAGTAATGTTACACGTAAATTGCAACAGGACGAAATCGAATTTATTACACATATAAACTGTCAGCGAATGCTAGATATTATGTATTATCGTTATTCCCAAAACGTGTTAGCGTGTAACTAATTGTAAAGTTAAAACAACGTCACAACATTATGCATAGTATAAATGAGTTAATTATATCAAAGTGTTGGTAATTTAGTACAAGGTTACAAGTTACAACATTTTAGATTATGTTAAATTTATTATTTATGTTACATACACAAATTGTGTAAGAAAGTAAAGAATTAAATAATTTTATTATACGAGTAGGTATATCTAATATACATATTATATTATATTGTAAATGAGATAGTACGATTCCTTGAATATTTTTTCTTCAATCATGCTCAAATGAATAATCTACTAAAAAAGGTCAAAAATATTTTGTTATAAATTTGATACTTTCAGCGAAAAAGTAAAAAAAAAAGAATATTGAGTGAATATTGAAATCCAACAATTTTTGAAAAGGAAATAAATCATAAAAAATATGAAGCTTTTTTTCTAGCGCTTTCAATTTCCTAAAAGAATACTTATTAGTATTTTTTGTGAACTGATCTGATCTTTAATGAGCTATAAAATATCAAAGTTTAAAATGAAAATTTCTTATGTATGAGAAATGAAACATTGCAATAATGCACCTCTTAATCTTAATATTAAGAGCTCAAATTTTCACAGAATTTTTATTTTAACATTCTGAACAATATTTTTGACATAAGTTTAGAAAGAAAAAAAGATTTTTCGTATAAATTCGAACGTCTTTAGACTAAATGGATATAAGGACCCATTCTAATAATCATAATAAAAATAAAACTCATAATAATGAGATCATGAAAAGTCTAAAAGTACAACACCTTTAACACTTAAATTACAGATAATTTAAAAAAAATATGATTTTTTGGCGAATAATTTTTTTTTGCAAAAAAAAATAATCTTGGATATTTCGCAAGAATAAATTAAACATTTATTGAGTTATTCTCGGTAACATTCTTTGTCTCCTTGTTCCACTTATTTTTCTTTCGTAACTAAGATTATATACGGACAGATTGTTTTGCAAATATTCCTTATCTTTCTGTCTACATAAGTCGATTTACAAGGAAGATTATTTTGTTTTATTTTTCAGTAAACGACCTTACTGTGGTGTTTGTAACATCGTTTGTTAGTCTACATAAAAGGGGTATATTACATATGCATAAAGGATATTATTTGCAAAATTTAATTAGGTTAATAACATTTTTTAAATTTATTTATAAAATAACTAGCGGCGTGCTTATTGCGTTTATTACGCATTAATTATTTTCATACCGTAATTTTATTTTTACTCATATTATTGACAATTCATATAGTCTATCTAATGGGAAATGGCAAATGATGTATCCCGAGTATAAAATTTCATCCAAATCCGTTGACAACTATTTTTAAACGGACTTCAAACAAGACAATTTTTATTAAAAAGGAAAATCAACTTCAATGGTTATCAAGAGTTCCCTTGTGTATCTTCGAAGTTCAAAGTCCAATGCCAATTAAATTAAAATGTATTCCACTATTGAGATATCCCCTACCCGACAAAAAAAGAATCATCCAAATCAATTTATAAAGAAAGAAGTTGGCTGAACATCTATAAAAAAATAACTTCCCGTCTTTTGTTGAAGACGGTTAAAAAGGTGGAGGTTCTCATTTCAATTGTATTTTTTTTATGGATGTTCAGCTACAACTTCTTTTTTTATAAACCAATATAGATGGTTGTTTTTTCGTTGGAAAGGGGATACCTATTGGCATAGGATCTTCGACTTCGAAGATACACCTGGGAATTCCTTAAAATCATTAAAGTTGGTTCTCTTTTTTGTTATCTTGTTTGTATGTCCGGATTTAACTCAAACACGGATAAACCGATTTTAGGTCATTGCACAATTGATAGGCCTGGCCTATAAGTAAAGTCAGCAATAATTTTAGAAATCTTAAGAAAATATTTTTTATTACTTATCTCTCATCCGACTTTGATGCAATTTTTTAGATGTTCTCATATATGTTTGCATATGTTTTTTCATTATTGGTAGGCTTTAAGAATTCTCAACAATACTTTTAGGGAAAGAAAACAAAAAAAAATCTCGATTTTGGCTGAAAATTTGTAGACGGGAAGCATATGACGCATAACACCGAGTGTGCCTATCTTCGCCATAATAAAATAAGCAACTTCGCTTAGCTTAGTTGCTTATCGAGCAACTTTACAGTTTAGATATTTTGTTACAATGCCCGCGCATCGTTCAAATTCACTCTCATGGGTTTTTCATATCCCACTTATAGAAGTACAAAAAAAAAACGTGCTCAGTTCAGACGCGGGAGAAGTGAAAGTTTCAGAAAACAGAAACAATCACATGAACGATACACGTGAACAATACACTACGTTGGCTATGACGCTTTTTCGTTAGGCTTCGTAACATACGTACCAACAAACGCACAAAGAGGAGACCGAGATCATATGAAACGTTGCTTAATGTATTTCTATCCCATTCTATCGCAAGCTAATTCCAAGTAAATAAAATAAAGTTTTTACAATACTACGCTTTTATATAAGGCTATTGAAAATGACATACACGATGTAATTCCACAAAGTACCGCGTTCATCAATCAAGTATTAACATTCATTATTATTCTTATACAATAATCCTTGAACCGTGTAGGTACGTTTTCGATCCGATAAACGTTGACAGACTTTATTAACTTGTTTTTCAAGTAATTACGGAAAAAAAACAAATCGTTTTAAATGTTGTGTATTATTTTATATCCTTTTAAATTACATCAACCATAATTAAATGCAATCAATGTTTTATATAAGACAGACCTTGCAAGGTTATGGCGCTCGGCGGCGGCGAGTAGACGTAGATGTTTAGCGTTTTTTTAAACGAATCAGAATAATACAATAATTTACCTTCCTCTACCCAATACGGCATTGATATGTTTTTGCATAATATTGATATTTATAACACTACAAGCTTAAACAAGGTTGTATATTTTACTTCATCAGGCACGTTTAGTGGATTATAAAGTGGAGAACTTACGCAATCATGTGATAGAAGTGTGACATGATAAGTTAATCGTCGACGATAAAAATTTAAATATTTTTTTACACGATAAAAAAAATCACTAAAGTGAACTTGCATTCTTATTATTGAGGGCTAAAATCATGTTGTTAGCACGCGGAAATTTTTAAACATAATTTTTTAACATACCTACTTTTTTTTAGAAATATAGGATTTGCTAATCAAATTAAATAACGTTCTTAAGGTTAACTATGTCAATTATTACCCAAACTACACCCTCCCCCCTAAATATAATGTAAATTATCGTAGACAGTTCTATTTCTTTTTAATTCCCTGTAATGTGTACGATGTTGAATCTTATGAAACGCTTCAAATTTAAATTCTAGATCCGCAACTTTAGCAGTAGAATGCAACATTAATCAAACATCAAAGGTCATTCGTATCATAGATAATAATTATGTTTTATGAATGTGATTAGACAAGTAAAGGTGATTACGTTTTATTTTTGACATCAGCACTGACGTCGTTTGTTGTGGTCTCTGATTACTATGAACTGAGTGATGTATTTTATAGTTTCGGGGTTTTAGTAAATATATCCTTCCTTCTTTGATTCCTAGAATTTGATCGGGGATTTGTACTTTAGAACTCATTACGTCACTGAGGACATTTGTAAGCCGTTACCGTAGCTTATTGACGCTTGTAATAGCGCGTTATCGACTTTGAACCCCTTACCCAAATGAGATACTAACTCTGGGAAACCTACATAGGGAACCTACACAACACAAGGTTCTGCTGTGATCTTTTGTATGGTGGAGTTATTCCATTAATTGGATTGTTCCAAGAAGAAAGAAATTTCCAAAAAAATTATCTGTGTCTCAATCTCTTGGCGGTCACCGATTCTGTTTGGATTGGACATACATATAGACCGCAGTGATCACTTAAGACCAGGTCCATAAATCCATCACCAAATAACGTGGTAGCTTACTAAGCCTAGAAAGGGGTCGATTCTTTAGTGTAGTTTTAGGAATAGGCACACTTATAATAGGATTATAAAGGTACCTACCTACTCTTATAATATTATAGTAGCGGCTCCCCGCAGCCCCGTACGCGTTTGTTATGCAATAACTATTTTTCATACCATAATTTGATTTGTAATCACATTATTAACAATTCATATAGCTTATCAATTATTGATGAATGAAATGTGCTTCACGTGTATAACATATTTTTATCAAATTCGGTTAAGAATACAAAAAAAAATACATTTCTATGATTTCTGAAAAGTATTATTGACAATTCTTCAAGCCCATCAATCATGAAATGACCTAATACTTTTAGTGTAGAAAATTTTATGAAAAACGGGTTAAGAAAAAAATAATCGTATTTATCTTACTATATCTAAAAGTATTTTGTAAAATTATTATAGCATATTATTTGAGTATTAACATAAGATTCTCGTATTACAGAATTTCATAAAAACAGGTCAAGCCGTTTTATGCCAGTTGTTACAAAACGGCCCCAGTTCAGCGTAATGCTGGTTGTAAATAACTAGCGCTGGTCTTCGGTGAAGAACAACTTGGCAACAACGAGATCTGGAAAAAAATGTTTACAACTACATATTTATGATAGGTATTTTTTTGTATCGAATAGGTACTTTATTAATAACGAGACGTGCGTCTCCGTTAAGCATTCATCAATCAAGTTAAATGGATCCTTAAAATGATTATAGAAAATAGTCAATTTCTCCATAAATGGTTACGTAAGCACTTTTTTGTTCTTTACAGGTTTTTTAGCGTTTTGGTCACAATCTCACTTGATCTCAAGTGACGATGTGGCCCAAGATGGTAACACGATAAGGCTAGTGGGGATAGCTGGCTCTCAAGTGCAGCTGCCGGAACACACCTATAGGTGCTTGGCGACAGATTTTCTACTTGAACGTGGTCTAGATACCAGGGTATTAGAAAATGCCGAACCACCATTCTATATTTTCATAACGATTTTTTATTTCACCGGACGCTCAGACTCATCGCAGGGATTCGAAGTCACGTCGATCGACGGGGAGTCCGTACACGCTACCAACTGAGCCATTTCATCATTGTTTCATTCATTCAATTGCTTTGTATAAAAATGAAATAAAATTTCAATTGTATGTGTGTGTTTTAGTATATTGGAAAACAAATTAAATTTCCTGCTCAATTACGACTAAGGGAAATACCGATATGATAAGGTAAACTAAATATATATATACGTACATATAGTTTTAGTTTCATACCTAAATTAAAATGGACTTTGTTATGGTTGATAATCGTTTAACCGATTATCATGAAACTTGGTAGATCTGTTATTCTTTATAACCGACTTGAACAAAATACGGGAGGTTACCCAATTCGAATGTATATACTTTTTTTTTATGAATGTTCAGCCATAACTTATTTGTTTCAACCCATTTGGATGGTTCTTTTTTTGATGGATAGAGGATGCCTCAAGGGTTGTCCCATTTTAATTTCATTGGCACTAGAACCTTCAACTTCGATGCTGGTATTCAGTCATTAACAACGTCTGCGAGGCCGGCTAGTAGTATAAGAAATTCGATAAAAATACAGAATAAAAGATAGCGCGGTGGTGCTATCGGATTTGAACCTAACAAATTGCACTCCAAACTTAGTCATTTGGGAAAGGCAACCAAAATTTCATTCGTTCTTGAATGACGTGCGTTCAAACACATAAGACAAATTTCTAATAAAAAAGGAAAACAACTTCCATGCTATATCTTCGAACTCAAAGGTTCAATACCAATGCAATTAAAATGGGACCACCCTTGAGAGATCCTCTTTCTAGCGAAAAGAGAATCATCTAAATCGGTTGACAAAGAAAAAAGTTATAGCTGAACATCCATAAAAATATACATTCGAATAGAGAATTTCCTCGTTTTTTGGAGTCGGTTAAAAATATTTAACATTTCAGTCAGACTGTCAGAGGTAACCTTATTCAACATTTGGTTTTACCTGTTACTCTGTAATACGATACGTCGTTAGCTCGTAGGTATTATTTAGTCCAAAATACGTGTATCGATGTCATATGGTTATGCGGACGGGAGTTTTGGTGAACTACGTGATCTCGTAGGTGTGTGACTCAGTATCAATATACATACCTATCTATGCTCTATTTCATCGGAGCTTGATAACAATGTAAAGGAACTAGTCACGTAACCAGATCTTTAGGGAAATTGCCCAAATTTAGTAATGGATTTATTTCGTAGAGGAAATAACTAAAAGAGTTCGGTTTTTTTTTTATTGTAGCTCGGTAAATTGATGGTAAGCATATTACAATCCATATACAACGGTGACCACCGAGAGATCTAAATCCATCGACGACTGCCGCTGTCATCCCGGCCTGCATACATATCTCTTCACGTTACGCTTGAAGGATTCGATGTCGTAAGAAGAAGGGAACACGTCTTTATTTTGGCACTAAATACTGAAAGAGCAATATTCAAAAAATATGAAGAGCAAAAGAAAAAAAAATTACTGGGACAAAATGGAATAAGTATCGACACTGTCACCAGTGCGGTATACAGGGGACGTATGGTGGCAATGTTGCTTATTAGGTTAGGTTACAGTAAAGAAATTCTATGCGAATAAAGATTAAAAACTGTTATTAATATAATTGTGTATATCTCTGTTCTTTATTGCATTTTCATTTATAATGTGCTGCACTATTTGAAGTAGGAAAACAATACATGCAATTTATCGAGGAAATACATAATTTAATAATAACTAGCGATCGCCCTAAGGTCGAAATTCGACCAGCGACTTTTTGATCATAGACTATTTTCTGTTTGATCTTTGCAGTATTGATGAACCTAAACAATGAGTATTATCTACATCACTTGCTGTCACTTTTCGTTAAGTGACAATATCAATGTTTTGGGCGGTCTAAGTTCAATGATACTGGTAAGTTTAGGATTCGCAGTATTAATTTATTTAATTGATAATATTAGTAACAGATATTATAGATAAATTGTATCTTTCTGCACTCCTCCATATAAATTTTAACCATGCCAAATCTCAGTCTTCCGTGCATGCAATACGCTTAAAAAGGGGTAGAAAGCTTTTGCTTAACGTATTCATATAATATTATAGGTAATAATAGAATATTGGAAAAAAAGTTTATATATTAAAAATATTAAGCCTTTACCATTAACATTAATTAACCATCTGTACAGACGGTTAATTCTGTTTTGCATCCGGGCAGCATACGACCTTGGCTCCATTCAATCAGCTAAAAGAAGTTCACTTCTGGGTATAGGCCTACCCCAAAAGAACGCCACAGCGACCGGTCCTACGCTGTTTGCATCTAGCGGGTTCCTACAACCTTCACTAGGTCGTCGATCCACCTTGTGGCGGGTCTGTCCACGTTGCGTGTTCCGGTCCGCGGCCGCCACTAGAGAACTCCACGGCCCCATCGGTCATCTGTTCTACAAGCTACGTGCCCCACCCACTGCCACTTAAGTCTAACAGATATGTCAGTGACATTAGTTCTTGACCCTTAGCTCGGCCCGTGACTATTATTATCAGTTAAAATAAACACAGTTGTAAAACCCTCCTGAAAAATAAGATATGTACATAGCGGATTTTGAAAGCGCACTAAAACTGTATGTATCAAAACATATTTTTAATTCATAATCTAGTAGACAGTACTTCATTACAAAGTCAATGCTCGCTGCGTCGATGCGAGACAACAAAACAACTCAAAAACTAACGGACGATTCTAATACTGTTAGCGCTTTGTTTTTTATTGTAATAATAATGTTGATTCTATAAAAGATTTTTTGTAAATAATCGTGTTTTGTAAACGATATGAGACCTACCTCAATGCGCACACAGGCGCGTTTCAATGCTCGGAACATCATCGTAGTGCGCGTGAGTGCGCGACAGGACGCGCATGGGTATTTTGAGAACTGATGGACGGATAGTAAAAAAGTCGATTATATTAAAAATTCAAATTATCAACAAAAGTTTTATATGTCAACAATCCACGAGTTGTCTGTATGTAAAAATATTAAAGTAAATTATTGAGTAATATTGGTCTATGGATGAAAAACTTAAAAAAAAAAAACAAATCTGGAAAAGTAATCGTTTATTTATTTAATTTTCCCTTTGGAAAATTGATATTTTTTTATCTGTGAGTCACGTGATTTGAAACGTCGTGCTGTTTAGAAAATGTGAAGTCACCATTCAGAAAATATGAACGTTAAGAATATGAAGTTGTCACATTTGTCACTGTTATCATTTATCATACAAAATGTCATGTAAAATGAATGATGACGTCACGGGAATAAAATGACACGTTTTTGTGGCGTGAAACTAATTTAAATTTAAAATAAAATTTAAATAAATTTTTGTGATGTATTAATGAAAATAAATAAATTAGTAGGTATATTTTCAACTTGTAAAGTGTTTAAAACGATTTCCCAAAAGCTATCTACTCCCGGATTGGGCATGTTGTTTTTAACAGCACAGATAAGTGAGGGTACTGTGCTCTATGATAAACATAGTACAATCCGAAAACAACGATTGCCAAGAGATCCACAAAACATCGTTGTTCCTCGCAGTCACGCTGGGATGTATACAATATCTCGGCAACTGGATATGAAACGCGACAAATCGAAAGTGAGTCACTGAGATGGTATATCACCATGTGTATAGTGATCGCGACTTAGTTACAGACACCTAGTATCCGGCTTGATTTTATATACAAGGGCTGATCTCTTAACGTGACACCCCTAAGTCTACCAATAAGGTGCATGTCGTATCATCCAGCAATCCTAGTTGAGCCATGTGACCCCCTTGATTGTTGTTTTCAATTTCATTCGTCTCGTTTTCTTGTCGGTTCTTCTCGATGGCTGGGATGTTTTCCGAATTGGTGGTAGTTTTTGACATTCATAAGTACCTTCTTGGGTCTAAATTGAATAAAAGATATTTTGATTTGATTATTTGCTAATACAGAATCATAGACTTCAATAATAATTATTATCAAACTATACTTCCCATACTGGGTTTACCCGGGATAACCTTGATGACTGAATTGAAACGTCTCATATAGCAGGGTATGTTGATGACCACATTAAATAGAACCAGTCATAGTGTCTTACATTGAGCACGTTGCATTTTTTCATCAACCTATTCGAGCAAACAATTTATAAGAGGATTTACTGTGAAAGTTCGACAATATAATTATGGGTACTCATTCCTTCATGTCACTACATTTCTTGGATTCTCTGGTTATTATCAGTTGAGTCATTAACTGAAGCCATAAAAAATGCATTGGTTTTTAAACTGTCTATGACGTGAATCATCGGTTAAAACAAATAAAATTATACAAAGCTTATCTCATAAACAGATTACGAGTGTGTCTGCTGACGGTACAGACAAAGCATCCGCGCCATTGACTTTCTTGAAGCCATTAACCGAATAACCCATTGCACAAAGAACTGGTGGTTTTCAAGGTGAACGCACACATGCATATGTTCAGTATGCACGGATATGCATGCATTCACACACGGCACACGTATGCGACGACTTACATCGTACGCGTTTTTAAAATAAGATCTTACCACGTTACGTTTACCGTTCTGGAAATAAAACCTCTTTATATTTTTAACTTTAGATGTACTGTTCGTTTGTTAGTCAACGGTAATTACAAGTTTGCCCAGACGGGAAGGGTGCACGCACACTGATGTATTATTCTACATACAATACACATGTATTGCGTAGATTCCTATTGAATCTTCCATTGAACCGTTTGCTGCTGAACATAAATAAATACTTGAGTTTCATTTTCAGATAATTTTTGATAAACATATTTTTGATTTTATGTTTTGTATTTATGTACATAATATGTGTATTTAGACGTATGAGGAGGATGTTTTAAACGATGCGAGGTGGAGAAGATATTTTAATGGTACATGCAAAGACAGAACTTTGTCTTCTTTTCTCCGTACTAAATAATCCCAAATACCTTTAAATATTTTAAAACACTATTTCAATCTCCAGTTAAGATCTTCTAAGTGATTTTGAGTATACCAAGTCATGATACTAATTTCCGCGACCGATTTTTCGCCGTTACAGCAGCATGACTGTGGAATCCGCTTCCTACCAACATCCAACTAGCCAACTCTCGGGGTTTCTTCAAGTATTGACTACATTTTTTTTACTAGTAATTATGAACACCATGCATATACCTCTTGCTCCCCTGGAAGACTGGTAGAGAATGCTTTTTAGCATTAAGTCCTCCAATTGTACGTTTTTGTGCAATAAAGATTAAATATATAAAGACAGGACATTGCAGATCGCAGAACATAGAGATGATCGTAGCCAAGTAACCATGTAAGGTATTCCTGGCTTGAGTACGGTTTCCAGAGTTCCACGGGGTATGGGGGTTTAAGGAGGGCAACGTGCTAATGATACCTTTTACTCCACCTTACTTATTTCCGAATTATTTTCCATCTTAGTTGTATAAAAAAGTGGGATATTTTATGCATGCTGGTTATATGACAATTATGTCCGACTGGATCACGACCATCATATATAAAATGTAACCACTGCCATAGTGTCTCTCTTTTGGTTTGTCGCATTTCGGGATCGGCCAGTTTATATCGCTGCCGAGGCGCTTGCAGGCCGGCATGATAGCAGCGACCGTCGATGGATTATCTCTATCTTTCGGCGTTCGTTTCTGTTGTTGGAATATACTGTGCTTCTGTGAAAAAATGTGCTAAATGATTTTTGTAACGAAGTTACTTCTCGTCGGATTGGAGCTAAAATGAAAAAAAAAGTGTTCAATCCGAGGGACACAGAAAAAAAACACTTACGTATATTCGTTTAAAAATATGATATGATACTCGTGGAATTGGCTAAGCTGTGTTATGACATGACCAGATTTGTATGCACTGTTGTAAGTACAGAAGTAAATGTAGATACTGAAAAAAAAATTGTTTATGTGTTTATAATAACAGTTAATGTTACAATATTTATTTTCATAATATTTTAAATAAAAAAAGTTTATTTAACAAGTCCTAAATCAGGGATACCCGAACCACCGACCACACTTCAAAGTCAAGTCTTCAAGTCTGGTCATCAACTCACGGTGAAGCTGTAAAAGCCGTCAGAGGTTACAGGGCTCTAAGGCTAATAGTATAGTCAGTCAGAAAAAGTCTGGTCATCGCATAGTCACGAAAGGAACTTCGTTACTTTCGGGTGTATCACCACACCTCTCAAGTTTTTTTATAATTTTCAGTGTTGTAACATTAACCGTAACGTCGTTAACATTAATTATTTTGCAATGATTTGCGAACTCGGTGTAATAATAACTAATTGCACATATAGCTAATTGTATAAGAATAATTATAATATTCATAATGAGTATTGTATGAACGAGTTACTTATATTAAAAAATTTTTTTATTGATGTTTCGTTCAATTATGTGTTTATTTTATATTTTTCTGTTCAATACAGCCGATGATAATGGCACAATGTGAAGAAATATGCAAGGATATTATAAATGGTCGGTGAACTATATTGTAAGTGTGTAACTATTGTAAAACTTTTACAATTGTATTGTTTGGATGGATAATATATAAAACTAGCTTTTGTACGTTACTTCACTCCCATTGTTTTTGAAATGAAACGACACGTGCGCCATCTCTTGTAAAGTAGTTGTGGTACTACAGAATCTTCGCGAGTGTGCGCACAATACATTACCAAAGCTCATCGCAATCAGATGAATGGGTTAGGAAAAACAAATATATAATTTTTTATTCATAATTAATGTAGATGCAACATGCAAGAAATATTTTTAATGTATTTAATTTTGTGCAGTCTTATCAAATAGAAGCATCAAGGAAACATATAATTAAATATGTTATCCAAAAACATTTTGAACATTACGAAAATATATGTGTAATTCAATTAATTAATATTTTACGTAAAGGATGGCAATGTTTTTTTTAATAAACAGTATTATTAAAGTAGGTCTTCCAGTGCTACAAAACAAAAAAACTTAAATATAAACTACCTTTTAGCCACTGACTTTATCACTAATTTTAAAAGCAAACAGTATTTGTTTGTT
The DNA here is from genome assembly GCA_033032175.1 of Saturnia japonica. NCBI lineage: Eukaryota > Metazoa > Arthropoda > Insecta > Lepidoptera > Saturniidae > Saturnia > Saturnia japonica. Next base: position 4,265,162 of record CM065332.1, read on the forward strand.
CCTTGTTTTATCGCAAGCTTAGGGTATGCTTTAAATACGGGTAATATAGTTGATAAGTGTGACGTCATAATAACAAATATTACCTCCGTGTCTGTCACTTATTTGTTCGGTTATATAGTGCGGTCCAAGGTTCGATTATTACAAGAAATTTATTGTATGGGATCAATCTGGTTAGGCTTTGTTTGAAAAAAAAATGTCTTTTTTATGTCCTTTTGAGCTGGAATAAAAGCAGCTGTGTCGACTTAGATAGCAACATTATCGGTGATAATGCGATATGTTGTATGTCACCGTTTCGGGGATTACCTGGAACAAACAGACAGACATGCAAAAATAAAATAAAAAATAGTTACCGTGTATACAGTATACACGGTTGGTTGTAACCAATCATTATACTATGGTGATATCGTTAGTTAAATCTATATAATACTAGCTGTGCCCGTGGCTTCGTTCACGTGGACTACAGAATGCCATCGATGGGGCACACGCGCGAATCTTGCTCCCCCGCAGTACTTAATGTAGTCTTGGTGACTTTTAGTAGATTTTTTAAATGTTGACTATTATGTACTACATTCATTTGATATAATTATTCCCTTATGATTTACTCAGCGTAAGCCATTTAAGCGCCCGAATTGATTTATTTTTATTTGCGTGAGACCCTAATTCTTTTTCTAAAATAAAAGTAGTATAAGTTACTCCCTATAAAATCAGCTATCTGCCAGAGAAAATCCCGTCTAAATAGGTCCAACTGTTTCGGAGATTACATGGAACAAACAGACTGACAGAAAGACAAAAATGAATTTAAAAAAGTTTGTTTGTTATAGTTTCCGTATATACTTTGATGATGTGCATTTAGTAAAAAATAGTAGATTACACAACAAGTGATAAAAGAGGGAATTTAATTCGAGGGACAGAGTTCGATCCCGAGATTTAAAAAAAATTCACGAGTTATGTACTCTACTTTTTACCATTGACTGCGAGAAAGCTTCTTAGGCGGTGATACTTTTGGCTTGTCACGCTTAGAGATTAGCCAATGTAAATGCGGCAGTGAAATGGGTTATAAAAAGTGAAAAAATGAAAGAAGTGCAGAAAGAAAGAAATAAAGAAAGAAAGTAAGAAGGAAAGAAAGAATGAAAGAAAGAAAAAAAGAAAGAAAAATACATTTATTGCTTTGAAAATACGGACACACAGTTTTTACAAAGAAAGTTAACATTCCATTGAACACTACCAATTAAAGAAAAAAGTAATGTAAGTAAACCGACAACATATATTAAGGAATATGTTTTGTCTAGTTGAAATGTGAAGTATACTTAATTGCTTACCATTCAAGTGTAGTGGCGTTATGACTGTCTGAGTTTGCTTTTACATAATAGGTGAATCGGTGCAAGGGCGGTAGGCCGTTGACCGATCACCATAGACGTTTAAATATAATAGACTTGCAAGTGAAAATGATATTTGTTCTCTCTATAATATTTTTTTTAAATATATCATGCTTAACTTAACTTAGTCTGTGTCTTTGTGATAGTTGTTTCTTTGAAGCCTTTTTTGTTTTCATTTGAACGCTTTGAATATTGAAGGTACATAGAGATAACAAGTGCAAAGTTGTTAAGATTAAAAAAATTACGTGGGCAAACCTATAATGCACAACGATACAGTTCATTATTTTCCCCTGTATCTGGTTATCCCTTTCTCTCCTAGGGAATCTGAATGACTGAAAATAAATTACTTTTTAGATATTTATTCCTGTTTGCAAAAAGTTTCATGATGAGTATTTGATAGATCTGTAAAAGGAGAGGAGGTCTCCTAAACTTCAGGAAATGCGTAGTTTGGTGAATGCCGTTCCTTCTTTATCCTATTCAGTGGCATTGTGCAGTTGTAACCTACCTGGAAAAGAGGCACGAACTATAAACTGGCTACGTTTAGAAAAATAAGTCATAATAACCCATAGTCAACTCCAAAAGTTAAAGCCACTATTTTTATATTGTAGAAAATTGGCAGAAAATATTATGTTAAGAGCAGCATACAGACATTGAAACCTAACCTAAATAGGAGAGAATTTTTAACTAAACTCGGTGATGATTGGTTGCTACTCCTGAGAACTGAGTTGGGTGCCTCGTGTGCAGGTGCATGTAGCCGAATAAACCTTTCCGATTAAAACACAGCAACCTGAGCATTGTTGCTTTACGGCAGATATGATTTAATTAAGTTTGCTGTGGTGATGCCGGAGTTAAATCTTGTAAAAATTCTACCACTATTAAAAGTAGTTTTGAGGCGAGGACTCGTTAAGCCACGACAGTTGTATGAAATTCAATTCATTGCAATAGTGAGATCTGTTTAAGTCTTACTACACTGTTAGCCGTAACGGCCCTGAAGCCACCGGGCTTGGCAAAATTCAGTTCTAATAATTGTTAAGTCTGTGGTTTTATATTTGTAGTGCGTCGGTGTATAAAAACAAAATGACTATGTGCGCATCGCTTCGAGGAGCGTTTGTGGGTGCATTGTCGCACATTGCGTGTTCTTCACAGAGTTATCTTCTTTGAGATGATTATAGAAATACTAATTAATATGTTATTATCAGAAAAATAAAATGTATATTTCAGCAATATTTACTTTCTTTTTTAAAGTCTATTTTTCTTCAGTGGCAATGTATTCTAGTAAATAGTTTCATAAAATTGTTCAAAAATAATCCGAAATTGTATCATTGTAATTAGTAATACAGATACAGAATAATTATAATGATATGGAAAAACCATTTAATTACTTTTATTTTGTTTTTGCAGTAGAAGAAAAAAGCTATCATCCCTATATTTGACAACTTATACTGAAAAATAGTAGAAAAATAGTGCATGCACGTTAGAAATTATACTTATTTGACTCAATAATACAAAAATAATTCCAAAGATTTTAATCGAACTAAAATAATGTTTATTTATATAAAGATAATTTTTTTCTGCACAATTTTGAAAAAAAAAACTCACTTTATTATCATTGGTCAATTTCATCATCTCGCACTTCCGTCACATGATAATTTTACCTTCCACTAAACGCGACAAAAAAATTGTAAAAAGAAAAATAGTAATTAATCAGAAAAAAATATTTAAAAAAATTAAGAATTCAACGTTGAATTGTGTAACATTTGACTAAAAAATTTTTTTTCTTTGCTTTTTGATTTCCAGACGTCGTACTTAAATATTATATAGTGTTATGATATTTAGTTATTTTAAAATAAGAGAATTATAAAGCCAAAAGGGAATATGGAACGAAAGAAAAATAAAATGTAATATAAATATAATTCCAGGACATGAAAAGGATATAATAAATTTGCGTAGTATAAAATCTAATTTCAATTACCGTTATAAAAGTTGTAATTAAAAAAAAAAAAACAGAGTCCTTATCCATTTTAACAATCCACTTCACAATATCCAAATTTGATAAGATTCCTACAATAGGTAATTCAGCGTCAAGATCACGAGCTAGAGTCTCGTGATCTTGGTTGATCGGCCCACGGCAACTCACAGCAAGATTTGACACCATTCAGACACCGGATCAATGTGGGCCGCACCCCGGTGATCTGCGTAGTATTGGGTCCGCCTGGATATAGTGTTATACAGGTTCGACGCAGGAACCACCACAACAGTAGGAATCTCGACAGATGAGTTCCACCTTATGAAAATAGATTTAATTAGGTTCTTAAGTTGTCTTAAGCAACTTTTAAATTTTATGACTGGTATTATTTTACCAATTATAATGTATTAATTAAAATATCATATAATATATTTTTCAAAATAAAACAATCTTTACGACTCCTAGGTCTGTCGGACAATGACAATCGTTTTTTCTATCATTTTGAAATACTCGAACCCGCATAAATTATTTTAAATTTGTAAAAATATTTTCAGACATCGAACTACCTATAGGTTTTATTTGATTAAATGAAACCTTGATAGAAAAACATTATCTTTAACTCCTAACAGCGCATGCCTTAAAACTATCAGACGTAACAGAAATTGGCATGTTGACAGTCTTCAAAAGTAAACAAACAATGTATTATAATTACTATGATAAAATTATATGAAACATTCTATATTAAACTAAAAGGATCGTATTATAAATGATATCTGAACCGACGAATATATTAACCTAACCGATGCCCTGGCAATTGGACAATAAACAATACATAATATATACGAAAATAATATAGGAAATACAAGGTAAATAAGAGTATTAAGATAAATAGACGCTGACTACATAGACCTAATATAACAACAGCCTATGCCACTCCCATAATTAAGACAAATGTAACGACACCTCGTATGCTGAAATCCATCAAGGGTACAGAGCAAGCCAAACAAATATACATACATACATACGCCCGAAAACATGACCCTCCTTAATCGCAGTCGGTAAAAGTGCAATTGACTTTTTGCTGTCGTGAAAATTTTTCTACAAGGGGTATATTATCAATATAATTAGGTTTTGTAATTCAAATATTACAAATAGGCCTCTTCTTATATAGAAGTATATACTAAGAGCTATGAGCTATATGTACCAAGCTAGAATGTTATGTCAAAGACGTAAAGTGAAGCAAAAAAAATGCAATGGGAATGAGAACTTGGTATCAATACCGCAGCTCCATTTGAGATCCAGTGCTCTGCTCAAATTCGACATGGTACTGTCTAAATAACAGGAGCGTTACCTTCGTTTTACAAGACAATAAAAAAAACTGTATTTTAATTTTAAAATATTGTCTCATGATGACTCTATGACCGTATATATTCCTACGAGTTCAAGGACCCGTCGCGGCCGTCGCGATTCTGTATTGAGTGCGAGTGTGCAAGATATTATTGCTTAGGACAAACGGCCAGGGTCACTGACCGATCGATTAGGATGCTGTTTGGGCCCTCACAGTAGCCCAGGGACCTACTCAAGTGTCATTACTTTTAAATTTATCATTTTGTTGTGTTACTTAGCGAATAATTAGAGATAGGTGTAACATAATTGAGGCTTAGCATGTAAAATAGATTTCTTTCCGAAATCACTTTCTTTAGAGTAGTTCGGCAAATTGACCACCGACAGATCGAAATCCATAGGCGTACGCCGCGCCGCCCTTATGCCGGCCTCCATAAGTATCTCTTTGCGTTACGCCTGAAGAGGAAGGTACAAGCTCGGTGAAGCTGTCCGAGCCTATAATGACTCCAGAATCCTTAAGACAACAGTGTAGTCAGTTGAAAATAAAGAAGTCAGTTCTAACTGCTTATAGGACCCGATGTCGTAAAGAGGAGGAAACACATTGGCCGGGAGAAGGTTCCACAAAGATATGCCACAGAAAACTTTTTAGTTCGTGCTAAGATGGAAATGGTCATCTTTTAATTTGTAAATGGATTGGTATGTAATTAATAATGTTAACTAACTAGTATTGCAGAGAGTTTCCACTGGTCTGAGCATTACTGTCTTATAATACTGGAACAAAACTTGACAACACAACTTTCAGGCTGTCCGTCTGTTTGCGTTTAGGAGTACCTTGGTTGTCTCCACATCACTGCCACTGCGGTGATATAGTCGACCCCCTCGGTCATCATGGCCTAGTATGCTCTAAGAGCGCGGGTGGTATCCCGCGTCACGCTAACCTCAATAACGTTTTACGTCGGGCTTTTGGCAGCGTCAATGTGCCAGCAATCTTAGAACCAGTCGATTTAGAGCGTGACAATGGTAAAAGACCCCACGGTTTGACGCTCATGCCTTGAAAGATGGGCCGGCCCTTAGTATGGGATACCACGTGCGTAGATACTTTGGCACCATCCCGTCTTTCAGCTACTTCATCAAAGGATGGCGCAGTAGCTGCCTTAGCAGAGGACTAGGGTAGGGGCTACATATATGTGCCCTTTGGAGTCGAAACCCTAGGTCCATGGGGACCAAGTACACGCAGTTTTTATAAACATAAACAACTCGCAAGTCGATTAATCGACACACCTCGAGACCAGAGGGCTAACCAATACCTCGGTCAACGAATAAGCATTGCTATACAACGAGGCAATGTGGCCAGCCTTCTTGGTATTTTTCCTTCTGGCAGCGATTTGGATGGTATCCAATACATATAGTATTTTTACGTTATTTAGGTGTATAGATCTATAAATACCGATGGGCAATATAGTTTATTCATAATGTTATCGATTGGTTGTAAATAATAATTTATACCGTCTTTTTTAAAGATTTGGCTCCTAAACGTTCACCTATAACTTGGGAGTCTTCAAGCGAAGACTGAATAGGTATCTGAAAGGCAAGCGTGATCTGAAATCGAAGTCAAGTAAGTCAAGGTATGCTACCTGTAAAACATTTTAAATAATGTTTTGAGGAAAGCACAGTGCAAAAATCATGTTAAATAAACAATTGTGAAGAAAATTAGGTTAATATGAAATATGATCATATTATGTAGTAACTTGTAACCAACCTAGTGATTCAAACTTTGTGAGTCAATGGGGTCAGTTCGTAAGAAAAAAACGTTAGCTGTAAGGTCATAGACCCGTATTTGATAATAATGTTGACGCTCATGCCTAAACTTAACTTTATATTATTATGTGTAAGATAAACTCATATAACTTCTATTTTTGACCTGCATAGACAGACAATTTTTATTATTATTAATGCTTATAAAATTGCCATCACCACAAATAAACTGACTATTTAGGTAAAGGAAAACACCGATTTAACCATATTTTACAAGCTCTTATTTAACTTGCATAATTAACCTTCAAACTAAATTGTAAAACAGATATCTCCAACCGATTGTTCAACTCAATCTTCAATCAAACTTCAGTTTTGCATACAAGTTTAGTTTGCATGACAGTGCATGGTTAGCTAAGTGAATTCATTCTAAATCAAATATGACAACTAAAAGTGGAGGAAAAGTTATTTTTATGCACTCTCATGATATGGGTATCAATCGAAAGGGTTTACTGAGAATTTTTTTTTTTTTTTTTTAAACAATCTTTTATTCTGTACTGGCTGTGGCCGCGGCTCCACTCGCGTGAACAAAAATAGATATTTTTAACGGGATGAAAAGTATCTTATGTTCTACGCCACGATCCAATCAAGCTCCATACCAAAGTTCATCGAAATTAGTTCAGCGGTTTAAACGTGAAAACGTAACAGACAGAGACTAACTTCTTTGTTTATGAACCGATTTGGATCATTTTTTTTGTTTGATAGGTGGACCGGAGCAACTTTTCATTTCATTGTCATTGGACTTTGAACTTCAAAAATACACAAGGGAACTCTTTGAAAATCATTGAAGATGGTTGTCTTTTTAGTTAAAAACTGTCTTGAAATATTAGTATGGATTTCTGTAGTACTTTCATCAAAATAATAATTATATGTAAAAGGGCTATGCTGAATTTTATTTTATTTGAGTGAATATAACTGTTACATCAAATAATTTTAGTACAACTGTAATATTGAACATAAGCTTGTTTAAAAATAGATTTTAATTTTTTTTTTTCATATAGTATCGTAACAACGGCGACCGGCGACTTACTATGCATTGTTGATCTCTCAGTAGTTACCACTGTTTTGGATTATACTATGACTACCATCAGGCATAGCACAGACACTTTGGCGTGATATAATTAAAAAAAATTGACGGCCGATACATAAAAGTAATAACTGCAAAATTCTTCCAGGCGGAAATAGATAAGTGAAATTAATCGAACTATAAACATTCTTGTAAAAGTCATAAATAAAGGTTAGAAAACTGCAAATAAAGCATCTCATTCACTGAGTTATCAAATAAATTGTCTTAACCTTCTTTGCTATTGTAACTTTAGAAGACTCTCTATAGATTTTCAAAACGATAACGCTACTATCTTATTTCACGTGACATAGCACGTGACATTATACAATCGCTCTTGGTACTGCTGTGGCTCGACGTCGTCAGTGCGGCGCGGCGGCGGTGCTCCTATAAAGCGCAGGGAACTGAGCGATGTGGAGGCGCCCAAGCCACGGTGAAGCTGTACAAGCCGTCTGAGGCTTCAGGGTACTTATGGCTACAGTATAATAGTTAGTCCTAAAAAAAAACGATGTGGGGCATTTTACTTCTAGTAATTACTGTATTGTGACGTTTTATCCGGTAATTATGTACAGTATGAGGCAATATACTATCTGTATAATTTATCGACCAAGTCAAGATTTTAATTCCATAGGCTTTACACTATTCTTAATTATTATTGCTAAAAGATGTATGAATTTATAAAACACTGAATACATCTCTGTGCTATGAAAGGGAAAGTTCGTTTACTTCAGACCGGCTGGTGTCTGAAATAAAATTCAGTTTCCCTGAGTGCAGTCACCCGACTGGGACCTAAACAATCGTTAAGATAGGTTTTATTGTCTCCTCATCGGGTACACGACCTCTTGTTTACAATATATAAAGTTTATTTTGCTATGAGAATTCAATATCGAAAAAATATAATATTTATTATTCTTCTTTTGTGTCGATGATTATTTTAAATTGAGTCTGACAAGTGTTCGACCACCTTCTGAGCGTTTAAAGAGGCTGCTGATAGGTCAGCGAATGTGCAAAAATAAAAAGTTATAACAAACAATAACAAAGGTCACTAACGGGGTTGTGGCAAGGTTTAGGTGTTACCGCAGTCGCATAGAGTTTCGTTTTGTTGTTTACAGCACCATTCAACCATATTGTACTTGCAGCAGTCACTTGCGTTCGAAGTCGGTTTTAACTGACTCATTAGCCTACTAGTCGTTTGCGCGACTACTATAATCGAGGTCCTGGGTTCGATTCCCAGATCGAGCAAAGTGTTATGGGGTTTTTCTATATAATTCTCAGGAGCAGCTCGGAGTTTAGCTTTGCGCCCGATTAATGGAAATAGCCTCGTACCCTATTACATGGGACCTAAAAAACATACAAGGCGAACTGTGGGTGTACATTAGTACACCTGACTGGCGACCACCATACATATAGCGGAGAGCTTGTAACAATGAAACGTTTCGGTTGATTTAGTTTCTGTATCATTCAGGATATATTCAAATAAATAATAACTTATACTTTTTAGGCACAAGGGTAAGAGGCGAATTAAGCCAACGTGAGGTCGTAACAATATAATAAAGAGATAAATAAAAAAAAGTGCGTCAACTTCTATACGCGAACCAAAATTTACACGATCGAATGTGAGCTAATATAAAAATAAAACTTGATAGAAAGGTCATCTACCTGTTGCTAACTGGCAGTGTCTCTGGCGTCCGAGTTAGTCGCAGAGTTCGCCACCTCTCCTTCTTCTTGTTTTGGCGCCGCAAAAGCACATGCCCGTGTCAATGTTTTTAAGACTTAGTAAAATTTTCCAGCATTAATGTTTCAAGTTGATGTATCAATCTACATTATAAACAAAGTGGCATCCAACAAGATGGTGGCCACATTGTTAGAACGATCTAGTGAATTTGTTCTAGTGATCTAGTAGTTTGATCTAGTGCTCTTGGTTTATACTTATAATCCACTTCACTTATGTACAAAAACCAAACTATATCACGCAAAACGCCACCAATATTACATAATATAGGGTCAGAACCTAAGTAAATGAATTAAAAATAAAAACTACAACATGCCAACACGCCAAAAACTCTCGCCACCCCTTTTAAGTATGTTATAATCAGCTGAGAACGTAACACTAGTAGAAGTTAAGTACAAATATTAGAGCAATTTTTCCTATTCTTGAGCGTGATCTCGTCGCGACCTTTCTTAAAGATCACCAAGTAGATGTTCTTTTAGTGCAGGAGACGCTCTTAAAGCGTGCTAAACGTGATCCAAAAATCGCGAACTACAATATTGTAAGAAATGACCGGGCCGGCCGCGGGGGCGGCACTCTCATTTATTACAAACGATCGTTATATTGTACGCCGGTAGATCCTCCGATACTTACCAATATGGAAGTATCCGTGTGTAGACTAGGAATGACCGACCACCCGTCCATAACGTTAGTCTCAGTTTATCTCTCGCCGAGGAAAGAGCCTCTCAGGTCTGACCTAGAAAAGCTACTTTCGCTCGGTGAATCGGTCATTATAGCGGGTGACCTCAATTGTGGACACACTTCGTTTGGCAATTGGAGAGACTCCAGTAATGGGGTTAAACTCGAAGAGCTAACGAACGTGCTAAACTTTGATGTCATAGCGCCACCCACTCCCACCCACTTTCAAGACAACTGTATGCCGACAGTGCTTGATGTAGCTCTCATTAAAGGTATCGCGCTTCGGTTACGACTCATTCGGGTCGTACACGAGCTCGACTCCGACCACCGTCCGGTCATCATGCAGCTAGGTCAACCAGACGACTCTAGCCCTCCTTCGGTCCAAGTGGTTGACTATGCCAAGCTAAAACATTATCTTGCGGACAGGCCGTCCCCGTCCAGCTTAGATAGGATCCCGGACGTATTGGGGTCCGTTGCGGACGTAGATCTCGCGATCGATTCCCTGGTCGACCACCTGCAGGCCGGCATCGGAGAGGCCTCGAGAGAGGTCGAAGAGGCGAGCGATCGCCGCTTCGTACTCCCTGCCGACGTGCGGGCGTTGTTGACGGAAAAGAACGCGGCGACTCGTGCGCACGACCACTATCCGACCGAGGAAAACCGCGCACGTTTACGCGCACTTCAAAGATCGGTTAGAGCCCGTATATTAGAACTCAGAAGTCACAGATGGGACGCCCTCGTCGAAGGGCTAAGGCCGTCGCATCTGGCTTACTGGAAATTAGCTCACAGCCTCAAAATAGAGGCTTCTTATCTTATGCCCCCCCTCGAGAGGGGTCCCGGTATACCGCTCGCCTTCGATAGCAGCGACAAGGCGGAGTGCCTCGCCACTTGTTTGGAGAGCCAGTGCTCTCCGAACAGTGTCGATGCAAATACCGACCGGGTCGAGGGTATCGATGGATGCGTGCGGGAGCTGGATAAGCTCCCCGCGACAGACTCCCTGTCCCCAGTCACGTCTGAGGAGGTTCTTTCCATTATAAAAAGCCTTAAGCTTAGAAAAGCACCAGGTCCCGACGGGATCAGGAATGAAGTACTTAGACTTCTTCCCGATCGCCTCATAGCTCTTTTGGTCTGCATCTTCAATGTAGCCATAGCCCACTGCCATTTTCCAGCCGCCTGGAAAAAGGCCATAGTCATAGGTATCCGTAAGCCCGGCAAGAGCGCGTCGCTTCCCGACAGCTATCGCCCGATCAGTCTCCTAAATACTTTAGGGAAAATGTACGAGCGGATCCTTCTGAACCGTCTCAAGTCAGTAATAGAGGAGAAAGACCTCTATCCGCCTGAGCAATTCGGTTTCCGTGCTAGATATTCTTGCACTCATCAAGTGCACCGCCTCACGGAGCACGTTGCATTTAATTTTGCTGAATTATATAAACCCCGCCGTACACTTGCGGTCTTTTTCGACGTTGCCAAGGCCTTCGATAAGGTCTGGCACGAGGGATTGATCTACAAGTTGTATCACTTTGAAGTCCCCGATAGGCTAATTAAAATAATTCGCGACTATCTAACAGATCGCACCTTTCGCTATAGAGTGGAAGGTGAATTGTCCACGCCCCGTCCAATACGCTCAGGCGTTCCCCAAGGTTCGATCCTGGCTCCTAGCCTATTTAACCTGTACGTCAGTGACCTACCTCGACTCCCGGAGGTCGAGGTAGGGCTATACGCTGACGATACAGTCTTATATGCCTCAGATAGGAATAGATCCCACCTCAGACACAAAGTCCAACGCTCCGTGACCACTCTCGGGAAGTGGTTTAACGAGTGGCGTATAGCCGTTAATCCCTCGAAGAGCGCCGCGATGCTCTTCGATGCGGATTCGTCACAGATACCGTGGAAGCTTAAACCTGTTAAGCTCTACGATAATCCGATTCCGTATGTAAGAGAGACCAAATATCTAGGGGTAACCCTAGATAGTAGGCTCTCTTTTAGACCCCACATCCGTAAGGTTAGGAACAGGGCCGCGTGGGTCCTGGGCCGGTTGCATCCTCTGTTGTGTTCGGTGAGTAAAATGTCCACGCGACATAAGCTCACGCTCTACAAGACGTGTATTCGACCAATTTTGACATACAGTTGCGCCGTGTTCGCACATATGTCCGAGTCGAGTTTCAAACGGTTACAATCGATACAGAATAGGTTCCTCTATCGTCTCACCGGGGCCCCGTGGTATGTTCGAAGCGTAGATCTCCATAGAGATATGGAGCTTCCTTCGATACATGCCTACGTTAAACAGCTCTCCCGTTCATATTTCGACACCGCGTCGAACCACGCGAATCCGTTAATAAAAACAGCCGCCACTTATGTTCCGGCACCCACGGACATCCGGTGCAAACGCCGGCCGCGCAATATTTTTATTGATCCCGACGATCACATCGAAAATTCGAATAAATATTACACATCCGTCTCTCCAAACAGAGCGTGTCAGCGCCCACGCCCGCGTAACCACCGTTCTCTCCGCAGAGGGCGGGCGGTCAATTTCGCTCCAGCACACCCGTCACGTCCACCCTCTCTAGCGGTAACCCAAGCCTAGGTCCGTTCCTCGGTGTGAAACCCTTGGGTCAGGCAACCGCCCGCGCGATACAAGTGACACTGTACGTGCATCACTTAGCTACCTACATACAACACTACACACGTATGAACATACACACGTGCACACCACACAGGTACATAGGTTCTGTGAGGGACCTTTTTTTTTCTTTTTTTTACGCTAGTTAGTTAGCGCTAGTTAGTGTAGAAACATTCCGATTATTGAATACACATACGCACGGTTCCTTCCTTCCTCCCAGGAGGAAGGGAACGTGCCTATGTGTTATATTTAGTTAGCTCGAATCGTAGGTGTAGGGATTCGAATAGATCGCGACCTATTTGCGAACGCGACGACCGCCCGAGCCGAGGTCCGGCCACTTTGGCACCCTCGTGCGAGTCGTCCACAAAACTTTCGCGGCTGAGTGCCCTCTGCGCTCGCCCCCAAGTCCGGTGAAGCTGTAAAAGCCGCAGCGGCTTTAGGGCCCCTAAGGCTAACAGTGTAGTCAGTTCTAAAAAAAAAAAAAAAAAAAAAAATCCTATTCTTGTAGGCCGTGCTCACTTCCTACCCATTGGATAACATCTTTATATATTGACTGTGGTTTGAAATACATACATTTTTACTGTTACTACTAGTTATGATCCACGCTTTCAGTCGTGTGAAATTTATTCGTCCAACTCTTAACCACGCTGACGTACTTGCCAACAGTTAGCCAGATTACTTGACGTTGATGGTTACTACTTCGCTTCTTAAGGTCGTATCGTGAAATGTATAATTTATAACCTTCCTTACTAAATAGGCCATAAAATTCAAAAAGGTTTTTTAAAATCTGACTGATAGTTCCAGAGATAAGCACGTTCAAATAAATACAATCTCTTGAGCTTTACCATTTTAGTATAGATAATTAACGTGTTAACAATATTTCGTAATATGAATTATCGCCAACGGTAATTATAACAAAATTATTCAAAACTGGCTTGGCTCACGTGGACTACAGAATGCCCGCGCGAATCTTGATACCCTCTCCCGGCTATTTTAAAGACAAAAATGCTTATTGTGGATGTTCTTTAGAAGATAGATTATACTCTTGCAGATTTTTTTGTAGATATTTTTAATGTTTACAATTATTTATTACATTAATTTGCTATATCTCCTATGATTTACTCAGCGTAAGCCATTTAAGCGACTAAATTTTATCACCATGACAGTTTTTTTCATATTTGTGCAGAAAACTAATTCTTTTTGTAAAATAAAAGTAGCCTAAGAAACTTAGTATACAATCAGCTACCTAATAGTGAAAGTCCCGTCAAAATCGGTTCAACCGTTTCAGAGATTACCCGGAAAAAACAGAAAGATAGAGAAAAACTTTAAAAATGGGTGTTTTGTTATAGGTGTCGTATATACTTTCATATGCATTTAGTAAAAAGCTGCTATTTTGACATTACACACATACACTTCAATTTTATTAATTGTATAGATGAATGTACGACGTCGTAGCAGCCGACGCGGTCATCGATTCGACGTTACGTAGCCCGTAGCGCGTACTATTGTAGCGATCGGCGACCTCAACGGGTTCAACTTTCGGGCTATTTTGTTGTTCATGTACCCATAAATTCCCGCCAAAACGTCCGAATAACCTTTATGAAGTACTAGCGTAAAAAGTGACTCTTCACGAAGGCATCGGTTACCATGGCAACCGACGAGATTTGTTATTTCGAGCGCAGCGTGTACACTGTCAATTTTGCGTTCGTCGGATTTTGCTATCGTTGAAAATGACGGGGAGACCAGAACAACGAATTTGCATAAAGTTTTACTCCAAACTCGGAAATAGTTATGTAGAGACCATCGAAATGATGCAGGAGGCCTTTGAAGATGCTTGTATGGACAAAACTCAATTAAAAGAGTAGTACAAGCGATTCAAAAACGTTCGCACGAGTGTTGATTGCGATACGCGTTCTGGCCGACTTTTGAGAGCGATAAAATCGAAAAATATCGAGTGCGTGCAAATCGCAATTGCGCAAAATCATCGTTTGACTGTGCGCAAGATAGAAGATGATCTCGGGACTCTGCATACTAGTGTTTCGAGAATCCTGACCGAGAATTTGAGAATGACTCTTGTGTGTGGGAAATTCATTCCGAAATTACATCGCTTCGAAATCGCTCAGGAAAACTTGGAAATGACGAATCCTGGGTTTTACGGTTATGACCCCGAATCGAAACAATGATTGTCACAATGGAAGCTTCCATCTGAGCCACGATCGAAGTAAGCACGTCAGAGTCGGAGCAAAGTCCATTCCATGTTAATTGTTTTCTTCGATTTCCATGGTGTCGTGAATCACGAAAATGCACCGAGAGGTCAGATTATCAACAAAGAATTTTTATTATTATATATGATTACACGCTATACGTAGTTTATCATGTGTAATACAAAATAGCAATAAGGCAAAACAAATTTACAAAAAAAAAAAACAAACAAATTCGTGTACTGAGTTACCTTCAGGAATTTTGTCAGAAAGCACATAGATGGCTTTTTCGTCGTAAGTAGCTTGCATTCTGACCTTGGTAAACATAGCACATTCCAAATACAACGGTGACCACCGAGAGATCTAAATCCATCGGCGGTCGCAGCTCTCATAACGGCCTGCATAATGATTTCTTCACATTACGCTTATAGGATCCAATGTCTTAAGAAAGTCCACACTGGTCGGGAGATGGTCCCATTGCTTCACGGCGCGGTACGACAAAAATAAATCATAGAGAACTTTTTACTTCATGGTAAAACTGTGACTGCGAAGCCCACCGCGTCTAGATCTGTTGTGGAAGGTGTGGATGGTATAAGATTGAACAGTTCTTCAGCAAACATCTGCAAAATGTGGGTTGGGTATATTAGTTGATTAACCCACGAACGTCTTATCACCAGTAAATCCCTAAATATAAAAGTATTTAGAAAGCAAAGTATTTAGGTTTAAAAAAGTATGAAGAAGTGATAATATAAAAGCCTTGAAATTGTTTTCATAATTTCGAGCGATACGTAATCATGCTATCTGGGCTGCAACTCGGTCGTGTGACATCATTGACCAAATAATTCCCTTATCAAATGAATTTAATATAAACAAAAAAAATGTTACAAATTGAATCCCCTTATCGGTCGTTAGCCTGCCGATAGCCTAGTTGTGGACTTCGTTTTATTTACGTAACTCATGTAACTTATCAAGTTATCGTTTTCATATTATTTCATGTGTACGAAATAGATTTTTTTTCGCTTCTCAAAACGAAAACTGTGCACATCAATGCACTGGTCGTCCCACTGTTCTATTACTATTATTTTTACGGATAAGTAATTTAAAGCAGTTTTTAATTAACTACTAGCTGTGCCCCACGGTTTCACCTGTGTAGGCAATTTTTTATACTTTGTGTAAAACTATCGACATTTTTATGAGGAATAATTTTCTTCTTATTATAATATAGCCTATGTTATTCTCTGATACTTTACTGTAATATTTCATCAAATAAATCAAACCTTTCCTCTTTATAATATTGGTATAGATCATTCTACCTAGCGCTTCGCTCGCGTTGGATATAAGATTTGTACTATTTTTAGGGTTGCATACCTCAAAAGGAAAAAAGGAATCCATATAGGGACCAGTTTGTTGTCCGTCTGCCTGTCTGTCTGTCAAGATTCCTTTTCTCAGGAACGCGTGGTGGTATGGAAATCTGTAATCCCTTGGAGCCGTGAAATAAACAAACTTCTAGGTTAACGCAATCAAAAGATACGGTCATTTATACCTCATAGTTTGACACTCGTAGGAGAATCAAAATCTATAGGGTATTTACTTCCCGTTCACCTAGAATCATGAAATTTGGTAAGAAGCGACATCTTATAGCACATGAAAAGAGTATATCACTTTTCTTTTTTTTTGCGAATATAAACTTATTTGCAGTTGTTAAACTGACCGCGACCTATAACGATGTATGAGGACAACAGTTTTCTAACGGCAAAGTTAAGTTTGTCGCTCAATTCTTGTGATTTACGGAACTTACATATCTACATGTTTATATGGAACCCTCGGTGCACGAGTCCGACTAGCACTTGGCAGTTTTATTTTAATTGATAAATCAATCAAATATGTAAGCAGTGTTTCTAATTTATGTGAACAAACCTGCGGACAAAATTAGAATTCAATAAAGCAAGCTTCTTTGGTTTAAACCACATTGATAGATTTGTGTATATATCAGAGTTAGTATGTTACATAGAAAACTTAATAATTATAACTGCTTTATGTAAAATCAATATCAAAATCATATTTATTCAATTTAGGCTCTAAGAAGGCACTTATGAACGTCAAAACACTATTGCCGGTTCGGAAATAGTCCCAGACATCGAGAATAACCGGTAAGAAACTCGATCGGGTTTATCTTTTTTTTTGTCAACTGCACAAATGTTAATATAACATGTATAACCATACGTAACAAGAACAAACTATATTTCAATTTAAACACATCTAAACATCTTGGGTGAGTTTTAGGCGATAACCTGGGTACGTCTGACGGGTGATTTAACTGCCTTTGTTGTCTGGCGTCCGAATGCACTTTATAATGGCATTATTGTATCGAATTACGTCTCATGAAGCTGAAAATTGCGAAATTACATTGAGTCTTTTAAAAGATCAATTAAGCTTTTTTACTGCAATGCAATAACTAGCAAATACCTTACAGTCTAAAAACATCGTTGACTATCGAGATATAAAAAAAAGGAAAAAAGAAGATATTGTAAGGTATTAGGTATCTAAACAGTTGATATACGTACATATATAGATATTTAACACCCAGACATACAACTGACAATAATGCACATCACACAAAAATCAGTCATGTGCGGGGATCGAACCCGCGACCTCTCGGCTCAATAGTAGGGCTCAGTATCACAGCGTAAGGATGCCTGATAAGGTCTCATAAACAAGATAAGCTAACGATTTGCGAAATCCATTCTCTATGATAGGTTTTTGAATTGAAGCCTCATTGGGGGAAAAAATTAACGTAACGTGATGTTACGCTGCGGACGATATGCTATGATCTAAAATGTATGGAATTCAAATTTAAATTCAAAGAAGTTTCGCTTTGAGACCTGCGCGCGCGTCATGTGACGGAAGTGCGACATGATGAAGTTAGCGATTAATGATAGTAATTGTCATATTTGACATTGTCAAAATGCCTACTTATGTAAAAACCCAAAATTAAAGAAAATTAAGATAATAGTGTGAACTACTTTTACTGATTTTATCTTTTTACTATTTAATGACAATTTATTGGTGAATAAATAAACCTTATTAAAATCAGTTATAATTATACAACCAATTTACATTATTATCATTGACCGCTAACTAAATCATGTTGTTGGCAAGTAGGGTTACATTTTAGGAGTTTTTTTTTTGTTGTCCCAAAGTAGTAGTATATCTAAAAAAGAAAGATTATACATACATTTTTTATATATCTGTTTGCGACGATACAAGTTCTTCGGGCATGTGTTCCAATGGCTTCGTCATAAGTTTATTAAAAATGAAAAAGCCAATGCAACGCAATGATCAAATTAGTCTGCTCTGGGTCTACAACGGTCAATGGCCTACAGAGACGAGTTGCAGAATACCTTGAGACAAGCGTCGACATCTTCTGACTACTTTTTACGACGACGACCACTATCCTAATTGTGAAAAGATTTGGAAAAATAATTATAAGTTTTAATCTCACCTGATATTATGATGATCGTCACCCAGGCCGGCATTAGAAAATGCTCTACCATCATGCAATGGTTTACACACGATGCTTTTCTTCACCGAAGGCTCAGGGTCACTGTCAAGGACATAAATTAGTTTAAGTGACAACACTTATTTTTACTTAATATATTTTGTTGTTGGCAACTCTGCGACAATCTCTTACTTCAATGGCTATGTGGTGTGTGCACGTAAATCGGTAAATCTAATAAAAGTGTCCAATTACAAAGTCTATCTCTTCTGACTTTTACAGTCACTACAGAGTTTTCGAACACATAGTCGATCGATGTGATGTCTGTACACTCTGCCTCTATTTCAAGATTGTGAAAAAGTCAAGGTCTATTATCACATTTCGCTATTATCAGACGACGGATGCCAGCTATAATATTTCTCTTGTGGAGTATACTTAAGTCAATAAGCATGGCTAAAAACATGATTATTATTTCTCATTTCTTTTTTTTTATTGCAAAGTGACGTCACTGTGCCTGATGGTAAGCACAGTTCAATACAAAAACAACGGGGACCACCGAAAGATCAAGAATTTATCGACGGTCTTCGTCGATATGACGTATTGCAATAAAAAAATTAAAATAAAAAAAAAAATCTTTATTCAATTTAAGCCCTAAGAAGGCACTTATGAACGTGAAACACTGCTTTTGGTTCGGAATACATCCCAGTCATCGAGAAGAACCAAAAAGAAACTCAATCGCATTTAAATTTTTAACCGACCTCAAAAAAGGAGGAGGTTCTCAATTCGAATGTATATTTTTTTATGAATGTTCAGCCATAACTTCTTTGTTTATGAACCGATTCGGATGATTCTTTTTACGCTAGAAAAGGGATACCTCAAAGGTAGTCCCATTTTAATTTCATTGGTATTAGGACTTGAACTTCGAAGATACACCTCCTCAAAAGAGTTGAAGGTTTTCTTATTAGATAAAAAATGTGTTGTTTTTTTTTAACTGTACTTTAATACTAACATAATTCAATAATATACTACAATAATAAAACCATATTAATAATTTAGTGAATGCACAGAGAGGAAGTCACCTCCAGAAATCACTGTCATTCATTGATCCACTCTATAACTTTTTGACAGTAAAACCTGCTTGACATAGCCCTTGAACTTTTGAACTTTTATTATAGATCCTAAATTTATTACCAAAATAGCTTTTATTGGTCTTATTAAGTCTAAGAACGGCACGAATAATTTATATTTAATTCTAGTTTTTAAATTATGTTGGTGTTTAATAAAATCTAGCATGTCAGAGTTTTTACGAGTATATATTAAGTTATCCAGAATGTATTGGGAGGACAAAGTTAAGATATTAAATCAATGCTTGCTATGATGGGTTTCCCCGGGTTAAAAAGGATAAATATTAGGGGTGGGCGAATATGAATGATTTATATTATCGAGATATTCGATTATGAATGGCTTACATAATTGAGATATTTCGCTGATGAGTGATAATTCATAATCGAATTGCGAATATGAATGATCATTCATAATCGAGCCTTTGATGTATTACCCAGATGTGGGTGATTATGAATGATGACTGGTACCTATTAAAAAACGAAGAGTGGAAAGCTAAAAAAAAGATCGCGCAGTCGTAAACAAAGTTCTTTACAAGAACACATATAATAATAGCTAAGAAAAGGTTCGGTCGTAATAATAAATAATTTTATCAAATTAGTAACTTAGCATTAGTAATTACTAATGGTACTTCGATTATAAATGATCACTCATCACCGCACAACTAATAATATTAATAATTACTAATGGCTATAATCGAGATATCTTCAAAATCGAATGATTACATTAGTATACATCATAATCGCTCACCACTAGTAAATATCCGTTCCGAATAATCTAGACATTATAACTGACTATTGACCAGATTTATTGTAATCTTGATCCAATCGGGATTCGTTAGTTGAGAAGTAAGATGAATTGCTTAGAATTGTGAAATATTCCATGAAAACCCCAACATACAAAAAGATTAGTCTTCATCAAAACGTGCTAGTTAGTGTGATCTTTTGTTTGTTTGTGTTTAAAGGCACACGTGCCTCTCCCGTGCCCACGTATTTCTTATTACAATGCTACTAAGCATTCCTTTTAGAGCCGTTATGAATAATTGTATAATACAACAATAACATTGTTACGATATTAATAGTTAATTAGTATAAATACCGTTTTGTTTTTATGAATAGGTATACACATAGATAAATGAGTTTTGTTTTTATGATCTCATGTTTTTATATTTATTATTACAATTTAGACTGGTTGTGCCCGCGGCTCCGCTCGCGTCGACTACAAAATGCAGTCGGTCGAGTGAATGCGCAAATCGTGCCGCCCCCGCTGCTACACACGGCGGTAGCCTGCCGCGCTGGTTATTTTAAGGACAAAACTGCTTATTGTGAGTGATCCTTAGACATATGATGTGGCTGACTTTTTTCTAGGTATTTTTAACATCTGCAATTATATTCTACTTTAATTTGAAATATTATATCCGTTATGGTTTATTTAGCGTAATCCATTTAAACACCTCAAAAGCGTTATTTTCGGAATTGATTCACAATTATTGTCACTGATTATTTCGTATATTACTTTATCTAACAAAATAAACCTTATAATCTGGCCAGATCTAATAGCTATGAACAATATAAAAACATTAACATATAACGGGTAAGCGGTTTTCGCGTGAAAAGAACTTAAACGGATAGAAGTAGGTACCTACAGAGGATACGTAGAGTTGTATAATATTTGATTATAGTATTAAATGTAGTTAAATTTAGTAATTAATAATTATATGGCCATGACAGTTTACTTATAAAGTTAGTTTATATACATTTATAGTCGTAAAAGTTGCAACGATAATAAGTCAGAGTAATTACGCTACCTGATTACGTATTTCGTCAGAGCAAAGCGATAGCAGAAATCGCTAAATAACTATTTCAAAATCCCATTACAATTCAATATGATCACTATAAAATAATCTTACCATCGTTAATACGCGTATAAGAGGTTTCCCACAGCTACCTCACTGTGTACATAATACTGCATTTTTATTTTGATACGGAACCGATTTTTTTTTTCGAATTGACTACACTATTAGCCTGAGGGGCCCTATCCAAAAACAAAGCCGCTGATGGCTTTTACTTTACCGGACTTGGGGGCGAGTGCTTAAGGCACTCAGCCGCGAAAGTGTGGCCAACAAGGGTGCCAAAGCAATCAATCGCGATCTGACTAATTACCTATCCGTAAAATTCGAGCTTAACTAACATATATATGTATACATATCCCTGCCTCCTGGGAGGAAGGAAGGAACATGTTTATGTGTATTTAGTGATTTGAAAATATAGTCTACACTAACTAGCGCTAAAAAATAGAAAAATGGTCCCTTACAGAACCTATGTACCTGTGTGTGGATTAGAATATACGGACTTGAAGCCCTAAGAGAGTTAACATGTTTATCCCACACAATTACCTTTACACATGGTTCAGGATAAAATTCGTTGCATTTGAACACTATACATTTTGGAACATTATGTCATTACACACATTTTTCCTTACAATGCCCAAAGACGTTTTACTTCAAGGCTATCAATGATGTACGATATAAGCAATGATGCTTAGTGGTAACGTGTCCGAACATCGCGTCGATCGGTGTGAGTTCGAATCCCTGCAATGAACCTGAGCTTTCGATGAAAACATAGCATGGTGGTAGAGAGCATTTTCTATCAACCACCTGATTAGCTACCACCCTAAAGTTGAAAATATGTCGACAAGAACCAATAGGTGTGTTCTGACAGTTGCTCTTGTTAACCAGTCTTCCAGTTAGACAATATCACTTATTCGGTGAGGTGAAAATGTCGTGACAGAATTAAAAAAAAATGCAAATGTGAAAAATGTTACACACCATCATAGTTTTAATATTAGGTCCTTACATATGAAATTAGCGTTTTATATGGAAAAAGTAAAACGAGAAATTTTTATGAAATTATATATTTAAGCAATCAAAGTATACACCATTATTATCTATGCACTTTCGCGATTTTATAGGTAGTTCAGTGCTTCCTTTGCTCAAAACATTGTGGGAACGAGAATCAATAAAATCTTTGAAGGCGGTTTGGATAGCCTTATCTGAATTGAATTTTTTCCTTGCAAGAAATTGCCCAAATTCCGAAAAAAGTGTTAATATGTTGGAGAAAGGTCTGGGGAGTATGGTGGGTGTCGGAGACATTCCAAACGCAGTTCCTCTAATTTAGCGACCGTTTGTTGTGAAGTATGGGGTCTAGCGTTGTACTGAAGTAGCAGTGGGCTAGAAAGGTTGACCAGTCTCGGTTGTTTAATTGCTAGCTTTTCCATCATGGTTTGCATTTGTTGACAATACAGATCTACCGTTATCGTTTGGCCAGATCTCAGGAAGCTATAGTGTATGACATCAGCATTGTCAACCAAACTCTCGCCAGTACCTTTTTCTGAGTCAACTTTTGCTTGGAACAAGATTTGACCAGGTCCTCCTGAATCACTAAATTCGAAACACTAATACTTAAAAACTAAATTTGAAATAAATTTGAATTTGGAATTCCGAACCAAACGCCACCAGATATTTGAGATCAAAGTGGCCAGTTCAACAAAACGCCAATTTCATATGTAAGGACCTAATATAAGATAGATAGGCAGTAGATTGAATGCAAAATACATATTGCGTGTGTTAAATTGTTGATTTTCTTTGTTATACGAGTTAAGATTGAAACCGTGGGGCACAGCTAGTATACAAATAAATATCTTAAGTTGCGCAACTATAACGATAAGCAACCTCAATAATATTGTCCGAAGTAACCTACCGATGGAATAAGTAATACGTTATTTGGAATACTTGGGGAAAGGGGTGAGGTTAGGGGTGCTGCACCCTGCTGAGTAAGGAACGAGGAAACGGCGATAGCGGAGATAGTAAGGCTGTTGTGCCCGACCTGGTCGCGACAACCATGCATGTGATGAAAAGTCCGTCATAGTGACTCGCTTTTGCGTGTCGCGTTTCGGGATCAGCCTGTGCATATCCAGTTAAATTAATGCAGGTAGGCATAACAGCGGTGACCGTCGATGGATTCGATCTCTGCAGTCAATTTGACGATTTACTATAAAAAAATTTGCTTTGATATCGTTTACATAGACCGAAAACACATACGAAAATGGTCTCGTATCGCTATCTCGTTCTAACACAAGCGTATACTTATTCTCTTTCGAGATGTCGATCTACATACATGAAATCTATGCACACTATATTCACAAGCGTAAACTAATTCAATTTACAAACTTTATGTATATATTCATCATAGAAGCGTGCAATTTAACATTGGTTGTGTCTTGGCTACGGTACATCGACCTATTCAAGTTTATGTAACCATGATAATGCTCGACCGTGCCGAACGAAGAGTTCGCACGTGCGGGGTAACGTGAGTCGAAAGCTGAGTGACCTTACATGTATGTGAGATTTACAGCGCTGAAAATCGGTTAACACGAATTATCGTGAAAAAATTATTTTCATTAGAAAATAAAAAAAATTCGGATACAATTCACTCGATACCATCCGTCCGTTTTGGCAGGAACAAAGAAGTTCGCAAAAATAGATTTTAAGTCAAGTCGTTTCTCGTTAAGAGGAAACGCGGGCAGTGTTTTGTCCATACAAATGTATGGGCCTATTTTCTCCCTGGATAATACCAGAGCAAATATATTTATACCGTAAAATTTATATCTACCACAAACATGTCCCTATATTTTGATTTCTTTCATAAATGAATTATTAAAAAAACTAGGAGCCTGTTAAAATGATGAAAATTGCCCTTTTTACCGTCATGTTCAGACGTCCAGCAAATAAATTTGACGACTGCAAAATGAAGAAAAAAAAACATACAGACATAGCCAAAGTTCTTCTTTTTATTCTTGAAAAAAATATTAAAATCGGTTCTGTTTTGGAGGAGGAAACAGGGGAATACAAAACTATGATTTTGTCAATTTTACTTAGGTATAATCAGTCAGAACTGCAGTTGTCACTCTCGCACTCTATTCGGTGTGGTTTCGAGCACAGCGCGACAGCAATAGATTTTAGAAATACCTATTCTTGAAATTTTTCTTAGACCGCGTATCCTCATAATGCGTCGCATGAATGATATTAATAATAATAATAAGTCATGTGATGATCTATCCCTAATTTCTAATAAGCATTCTATTTATAGGTCACTGATCACGAGCATGACATTAAAAAAAAATTGTCTGGCTGGATTCAACCGAAAAATGGCTTTTATTAAATTTTGTGAAGCTTATGTCATTGGATGATGGCTCAGTTGATAGGCTATATAAATTGACAATAATGTGAGTAAAAGTAAGATTACGAGATGAAAATAATAACTGTATAACAAACGCGAGCGAAGCTGCGGGGCATCGCTAGTAATTAAACATAAATTATATTTGAAGAGGTAGTTACAGTAATTTCAAAGTCTGTTGAACGCATTAACATTGTGCCTTGAAAGGTCTTTAAAAGATTTCATGGCGGACTCCTTGTTCAATATAACTAAAAGATTGAAGAGTGATCTAATTTACCAGCCAAATTAGAAAACTTGTTTTTGCATTTTATAGCCTATTTATTGATGAAGTAAGATACGCTAAATAATTCCACGCTACGGCCTAACAAATGTAGTAGCAACCATAAACGTGAAGCAACATGTAGGCAAATATAAGAAGAGAGGATAATAATGGGATGAATGGGTGCGTTAGCGGCAGAACCGTGGAGAGTTTGGTGAGTAAATTGAGCACTAAACTGTGGGGCAAATTGTTAATACTGTGAAGATATGGAATCGCCTCTAGGCCAGCGTATTCTCTCCTTCCTACATAATTGGGTTGGTACATTGGTACATATTTTGGAAGGAAGAAACCAGAAGTACCCACCATCTCTGTGTAAGAAAAAGCATCAAATTAGGTGGACGCCACGGTAGCAAGTACAACAGAACCACACGCGCTCGGCTTTGGACGGTTTTACTGTATCCCTCCATCTCGGCACGAACTAAAAGTTTTCTATGATTTATCTTTGTCATACCGTGAAGCTGAGGAACCTTCTCCCGGTTAGTGTGTTCCTTCCTTACGACATCGAGTCTTTTAAGCGTAACGTAAACAGATATTTATGCAGACCGCCATGAAAGCCGCGACCGCTTTAGATCTTTATCTTCTTTAAATCTTCCGGTGGTATCATTCCCTCGTTGGTACTCTAGTGCCATTTTGTTGGGTTTTTGAATCGTAATTTGCTACCTACAGCTGGAAGCTCTTTTTATCTTGTTCCCATTACATGATGGTTCTCCTTACCTGCATCTAAATAGATCTGAAACAAAAAATGCGGATAAATAAATCAAGATATTTGTCGCATAATAGGTCCGTGTGTCAGACGTAAAAGGCCATTCCTCGTAATATCATTTATTCACGCCGATGTAATTGTATGAAGTGACCGGACAATTTAGAATTGAAAATTGATTAAGCCGGGGTGCCTTATCTGTATAGAATTTAGGCACGTGCGTTCATACGTGACTAGTTAAACATATGCAGATTTATTTTAGTTTTACGTAAGAGGTGACCGTGCGGTATTTTCTTTTGTTGACTTTCAAATTTCATTGTAGTCTTCTTGGACTGTTTTTATTTTATTTTCTCATTCGATTATTTTGCTGCATCTGTAATTTTAAAACATATGAAACATGTTAATTATACCTAAGTTTCAACAAAAAAGGAATTCTGATTATGCAGCAATGATCGTGAAAAATAGCTATGCTTTTTGTATAACTTAGGTGGCAAACAATCATACGGTCCGCCTGATAGAAAGTGGCTACCGTATAGCATATGGATGCTTGCTTAATACTCTTCGAATATAACACAATTATTAATTCTTAAAATTAATTTTGAAAGGCATTATATTCATACAAAGCGTGAATAAAGGACAAGTTGAAAATGCATAATTTTATGGGCGACCATTTTAAAGTTTACTTTTGTATGGTAAATCCTATTTAAAAAAAAAAATACAATTTCGGTGTATAATTAATAAGTAAGCCTATCGACTCTCATTTATTCATCGCATAAAATATGCAACCTAATTTTAAATTTGATGTGTTTTTTTTTTCGAACTGTCTACACTGTTAGCCTTAGGGGCCCTATCCAAAAACAGAGCCGCTGCGGCTTTTACAGCTTCACCGAACTTGGTTTTGATGTTAGTCGACTTGTCAGCCTATTCATAGTACGGAAGCTAGCAACATTTTCGTGTAATAAATTTAATACAGTCGGATTTTTTATATTTTTTTGATACTTGAAATTATGTAGGTCTGGTACTTGGGAACAGTTGCGTTTACCAGTGCACATCCCCTTTCTACAGGGGAAAATTACGGATATTAAAGTTATTTTAACATAAAAAATATATATTAAACAATTTTCTGATATACAACTATCAGAAAATGGTGGCATTGCTAACACGGCGCCAGATGCAATTTTAGTAAAAAAATATTTATTATTATTAAATCATTTTAGTAGGGCTAAAATTTTTATATGATATAGTTATGTAATTGAAGAATGTAATATTACTTTGCCCGACAAAATTTTGATTGTTTAATGAAGAGCCAGATCGATTAAATTCTATGAAAATGTAGGTTCCTATTCCATTTACATATATCTTTTGCTGTATATAGAATATTTAAATAAGTATTTGATATTCAAATATATTTAAGTATTTATGTAAACATATATTATGCTTCTCTCATTAAATAACCTTGAAATTTTTACAACTAACTCGACAAGGAGCAAAGCACGTTACACCCTGAACAATAAAAAGAACAACATGAGGTGATCCCGCTTCAAGGCGTAAAATTAACCGTATAACTTACATGATTAATATGTAACCTTGCATAATTTAGTATATAGATAGATGTTGCAAAACTTTTTTCTCAGACCCTTAAGAGCCATAATTGCTTGTGCTACTTACCTACATGGATAGGTAAGAACAGTCGGACACTTCTCAATTTTCTTATCATTATATTAATACGTGAAGCAAAAACTTTGTACCCCCTTTTACGCGTATTGCGTGCACGGAAGACTGATATTTGCATGGTTAAAGTTTATATGGAGAAGGAGTGCAGAAAGCTAAAATGTATCTATAATATCTGTTACTAATATAATAAATTAACTAATACTGCGAATCCTAACCCGACTAGTGCCATTGAACTTATATCCCCCAAAATATTAACATTGTCACTCAATGAAAAGTGACAGCAAGTGATATAATACTCATTGTTTAGGTTCATACTACAATTAATGTCAAACAGAAAATAGTCTAGGATTAAAAAGTAGATAGTCGAATTTCTATCATTGAGCGATCGCTAGTTTATATTATTATCTACACAGTTTAACAGATCAATCGATATACATATATGTAAATCAAACATTTCAAAATTCTATTTAATTTAAATTGTTGATTATATTTACTTGGAATATACTGTCCAGTTAGGTAGGTCCAACTTCGACAAAGAGGTTGATAATTTTTTTAGCCTTAAGGTCCCTGGGGCCATTAGAAGATTTGACAGCTGCACCGGGCTTGGGAATCGTCGAATCGCCGACAAGTTACGTAAGTTCTTGTCGTATAAGATTCTGCAGTTTCTCAAGATGAAAGTCTTTGATCAGTTTGTGTTGCCAGTGATGACGTGTGGCAATGAAACGTGGCTGCTAACTATGGGCAACTATAAGAAATGTTTATGTCACTCAAATGGAAATGGAAAGGGCTATGCTTGGAGTTTCTTTACGTGATGAAATCAGAACTGAGGAGATCCGCATAAGGACCAAAGTAACTAGCGTGACCACATGTGGTATTTTTCTACGTTTTTGGTAGATTTAAGGCTCTTTGGGCTTGATATTGGTAGTGAAAAAGTATTCGGTAGATTTTGGTATATTTACACCATTTTGGTAATTTTTCCGGTAGATTTGGTAGTTTTTGGATCAAATAAATGGCAACTTTCTATTTACCATGGTCGTGGAGATTTTACGTCTATAAATAAACTCGATTTGTAGCTTTTTTGTGATTACAAGGAAGATTTTGCGCGATTTTCCATACCTAAGCTCTGGTAGTTTTTTGGAGGTTTCTAAAGTTGCCGAAGTAGATTGACGAATTAAATTGTGGTCACACTGAAAGTAACTGACATAGCTCTATGAATTGTTAGACTTAATTGGCAGTGGGCGGGGCACATTGCTTGTAGGACTAATGGCCGATGGGGTGGAAGAGTCCTCGAGTGGCAGTTACGAACTGGAAGACGTAGCCTGAGCAGACCCGCCACAAGGTGGACCGATGACATGTGGAAGGTTGCGGGAAGCCGTTGGTTGCAAACAGTGCAGGTCCAGACATGACGGTTATTGGGAGAGGCTTATGTGCAGAAGGGGACTTATTTCGGCTGAGATGATATCGATGAATGGCATTCTATTTACTATCCTATTTACATAATTACTATCATTACTTATTTACTATTTACTTACTTAATATTTACTTGCTTACTATTTCATTATTTATATATTCTATATATATATTTTATTTAGTTATAAAGTTAGTTTATAAATAATCTAGTGAGATTGAAAACTGTGAGTAGATTGAGAACGGATATTAATATTAAATTTGCAGTCTAACAGTTACATTTTTGTAGGTTTATAAACTAACTGGATTGGTTAAATTACGTCGAAAGTATGATCATAACACACGAACAAGCCGCGACAGTAGCCGACAAGAGTTACAAACAAATTTCTTGGATAATTTTTTTCATCTTATTTTTGTTTTTTTTTTTTACGCCAAAGAAGTATAACTTCTTACGTGCATGCATAAGTAGTTTAAATACACACCTCTTTTTACGAATGATAATTTTAATCAGGTTAAAGTTAGCTTACTGTACACTCTTTACATAATACAATAAAGCTTCAAAGAAGTATGCGTAGGGATGCAACAAGATTGCAACAGAACCAGTTCTATAAAGGCAAACACCTGGCATCCTGGAGTACAGTTAACCTGTAATCCCACTAACATAAAAATGCGCTTATATACCACCTGGATGACCGTCTGTTCACGACAACGTAAATTAACACAGTTGTTAGTTTTATGTGGTAACTAGAAAAGAGGTCATTAGAGAATTATTTTTTATAAATTACCTAATGGAATGGTACTCCCAGAATTATTTCTTATTTATTTCTTTATTATTTAAATATTATATTAAAGAATTATTTTTTATAAATTACTTAATGGAATGGTGTTCTTTATGGTGTTGGGACCAAGCCATGTGTCGCGAGGGACTTAGACAAGTTAGGCTGTCTTTCCACCAGAGATTTGCGAGGTAGCTGTCTAGCACTGTCTTGTGCGAGGATGTGTAGGATTCCAGTAAACCGTGTGATGGTTTCCACCAAAGCTGCGCTAGAATCTTGCTAGGATCTGTGCCAGGAAGCTGTGAAAGTGTGTTTAGCTGAACGGTGCGAGGTTGAGTAGCGGTCAAGTAGCTCTAGCCCCCACACCTCTGTTTGCTGCTTCCTTCTCATAATTAGCATGAAGCAATGATGGCTCAGTTGGTAATGTGTACGGACTTCGTGTCGATCGTCGTGAGTTCGAATCCCTGCAATGAGCTTGAGTTTTCGGTGAAGGAAAACATCGTGATGAAACCATAGCATGGTGGTAGGTTTTTTCCTGATGCCCGCCTGGCAAGCTACCACCCTCAAGCTGAAAACCTATCGCCAAACACCAATAAGTGTGTTCCGGTAGTTGCATTTGAGAGTCAGTCTTCCACTAGGCTTAGCGTTACCATCTTGGGCCACATCGTCACTTAAATCAGGTGAGAATGTGGGTAAAGGTAAAAATAGGATTATAAAATAAGTCATAAAATAGCAGACTACCGCTGCATAGTTTTAAAACATAAAAGGTTCAACGTAAATACAAAACAAAATAAGAAACAATGACAACGTAATGTTTTTTTTATTATTTAATTTAGTCAGAATCTTAACCACATCCTATTAATCACCACAATTCAACATAACAGTACTTTACGACTGCTCTGATTCACCGTACAATAAAATTTCTAACCACATTTTAACAAATATAATTGTTATATAATGAATTCCTATATTTATAAAACGCATCAATTAGAAAAAAATGCGCGTGAATTAAAAAAATGAACGCATGTTAGAAGATGTACTTATTTGACGTAACAAAAAAACTAAAAATAAATTAAAGTAAAATGAATTTATATTATTACTAGCAACGCGCCCCGGCTTCGCACGGCTTAATCTATACTAATATTATAAAGCTGAAGAGTTCTTTTGTTTGTTTGGTTGAACGTGCTAATCTTAGAGACTACTGGTTCCAATGGAAAAATATTTTATTATTAGATAGCCCATTTATCGAGGAAGGCTATACATACAACATCACGGTATACAATACAATATAACATCACGGTACGACCAATAGGAGCGGAGCATCAATAAAAATTGTTGAAAAAACGGGGGTTTTAAATGTTCTTAAAAAATGTCCGGGATTGCATATGTTTATCTTTTAAGTTTTACTCAGTGCCTTACCTTTAATTACCTTTTTTATGGTAATGTACTTGTTCTATAGTCATGAATTATTTGCGAATGTGTTTTTTATATACATGTAATATATTATATATTCATCCTTATTGAAATTAATCACAAGTATTTAATTTTGAACAAAATTGCGCTTTACAGTAATTAATTTGAATGAATATCTTAGGAGATATCACAATTTTAAAATAACTCGGTAGCAAAATAATGGTCAAGTTCCGCGCGCGCATTTTTATTATGCGGAATGATGTGGGAGGCCGGCTGAACCTATAATACAGTGCTTACGACCCACTCTCTCTAACCCTTTCTCTCTCTCTCTTATATGACGTAGACTAAGTTGCGCGAGTCAGCTACTTAGTACATAAATAACTCTATTGGTTTACGCGGCGCACGTCATTAAAGCTGCCAGTTAACATGATCTATTCCAAAATGTTCAACAAACATCGGCATATTTCAGCCAATTTTCAGAACACCTTAATGAATTATACACCTAAGCCATCCTCGTGAATCACTCATTGATGAAAACTGTATAAAGATCTGTTCAGTAGTTTTTGAATTTATCTCGTTCAGACAGACATATAGACGCGGCCGGGAACTTTGTTTTATAATATAGTATTATCATTTATGGTTCATCGTGTCGCACTCCCGTCAGGTGATGCGCACACAGCTTTCAAAATTATTTTCTATCAAACGCACGTATGTATATGGAATTTTACAATTATAATGAGTAGGTAAATATGAGTGAAGAAAAGTTTCCACTTTCCAAGTTTTAGAGTCTGCGGACACTGAATTGATATTCCATTTTATCTCATAGGACCATTACAGCTTTTGTCATTTATACTATTGCACAATTTTATTTATTTTTGTGTAGTGTGTAGAGCAAAACACGCACAGGAGACAGAGCTTAGTAACTAGATTTTGTTTTCCATATAATTTATTTAAAACTAAAAACATAATTATGTAAACGATAGTGTATTCTGGAAGTGACTTCTTCTCTGTGCATCCACTAAATTATTATTATTATATTATAGTAATACTATTTTGTACAGCTGGAAAAAAGCCGATCGAGTTTCTTACCGGTTCGTCGCGATGACTGGGATGTTTTCCGAACCGGCAGTAGTATTTTAATGTTCGTAAGAGCCTTCTTGGAGCACAAATTCAATAAATAATATCATAATTTTAATATGAAACTCGTTTCTTAAAGAGTAAATAAACTTCAAAAAACTAAGGAGATGCATAACTGTCATTGGTTACAAAATAAAGGTCATTAAACATATTATTGCCAAATGTTTCATTTACGTATTGCAATGCAATATAAATGTATATTATTATATTTAATTTATCAATTTAATAGATTCATGTAATTTAATTTTTGACAACTATTACTAATTTAAGTATCAGTTATTGGTTTTTCTGATTGACTTTTTGTGTTGAAAAGAATTTCACACATTCGTCTAGTTAGCTCGGTCACGTTGTAAAAATTGATAAAGTAGCTACTTCATGGGCTTTTACACCGTTCTTATGCTAATTCTAAAAATAAAGTATAAGAAATCTCGAAGCAGTAAACAAAATGGCTGACCTTTTAACGCATATTGCATCCGTATAAAACGAGTATCGAGACACACTGGTTAACGATGAGCTTTCCAACTCACAAATACGTGAGCAAAGCTGGAGATAAAATGTAGGAGGGCATAATTATTGCAAACTACTTGCCTACTTATGTGGACAATAATTATGAGACACTTAACGAGTGTTGCAAAAAATGGTACGCACAATACATCGCAGGTGCACGAGTAGACACGACTATCTTACTTTTAGACTATACGACAACGACACGATTGTCGGACGCTCTATCTCTAGATACTTATGTTCCTTTATTAAGGACGAAGAGTTTTTTTGGTTGTTTGTTTCAATATGCTAATCTCTGGAACTACATGTCGGATTCGAAAAATTGTTTTTGTATATGATAGCGAGATTCATGAGGCATAGTATAGGCTTATATTAGGTTACATCTCTCAGCTAGCTCTTAATATTGATATTTGTTAAGTAAGTCGAAAGTGAAAGCGTTTCCGAACTGCTTTATCAGCGTGGTCTGGCGTAATAGTTAGTTACAATGATCTACAAAAATATTGTCCCTTAGTGTATCTAAGAAAACTCTGTGATACAATATGCTTATACATAAGCCACAAGGTATTTTGTGACAAACATTTGTTGAAAATCAAAAAGTAAATTTATGAGCATTATTTTTAGGCATGGCATATAAATCCTTACGTAAAAAAAGTTACTTTGTCATCAAGACAATTTTAAGAACATAAACTTGCCTTTTATATCATGTTATTTGCATGTATAATTCGATAGATAATAGAAAATTACTGAAATATTATAAAATCCTCAGAGAGTGATTTCTTTTAAATTATATGCGGATGAAACCGCGGAGTACAGCTAGTTTGTTTTTATAAGCGTCGCAAACAATTTGCGGTAATATTCTCATCGTGATTCATGTCCTTTCTTTTTAAAGATACTTTTTTGACTCGTTTAGTAGACGGTGAAATGTTGAGAGCTGCGGGCGCATTATGTTACTGAGTGTGATATCATGAAAGTAACTATGAGTGTGAATTAATTTGAATTAATTGTGTAAAAATAACGTTTACGTTTTGTAATTTAGTAATCGTTGTGGTCGAGTGGTTTAAAACCGCGGAATATCGATTCGATGTCCGCAGCTCCAAACCCCGGAATGTACCAACGAATTTTTCCGAATTCGCGTATATTTACTAATTCAAATTAGTAACGCTATCGGCTGACGGTGAAGGAAAACTGATGTTTTCATGATTTGATCACGAGGAAATCGGAACGCTTGAAAAATGTCCTTCTTGTGGTACCACTGTAAGTGGGAAAAATATAAAAATATCGATTTCTTTGGAAATGGGATTGGTTTGAAACCGCCAATACATCGTGGGCTGCTATAATTAACCCGGTTTGGGAAGACGTTTTTGCCCAGCAATGGGTCACTTACAGGCTGATATTATTATATAATTTAACGGTTTATAAATAAATATTATATTCGTTTTTATAAATTAATATAATTAATTTAATTTGAACAATAGTCGTGTCGTCTAAAAAACCTTCTTAGAGATTATGCTGTCGAGTAACGGTAAAGCGCCACCTGTTGTACATAAAACACTTTTAATATAGGTAACTAGGTAGTTAGAGATAAAACAGTCTAGACTTCTTTCCATATTATGATGGACCTAGTTTTTTTTAAATAGTAGCACAGCAAGTTGATGGTAAGCACAATAGAATGCGAACACAACGGTAATCACCGAGAGATCGAAATCCAATGACGGTCGCCGCTGTCAACCCGTCCTGCAAAAATTTAACTTAATAATAATTTTTTTTTTTCTAAAAAGGAAAGAAAAAAGAAATACAGCGTGCTCTGATATCCAAACTAAGAGATCCTGTATCTCGGGTAACAGGTTTTTTACAATCTAATAGAGTACAAATAAATAAAAAATAAATAGGAAAGTCAATCGTGCGGCGTAAAAAAAAAAAAAATAAATAAAAAAAAAACAGCAAAACAAATTTTCTCTAAGAATTTACTTATTTTTAATACAAATATACTTATTATAAACTAACTACTTTAAGAGTATGCGAGATGTATATGTTTGTGTGGGCAAATAAGAATAGGAGGATGATTGTAAGTTAGAAAAGTTCAAATTGCAAGAACTGAGAGGTTGAATGGTAGGTATATTAATTGCCTAACAAGAGCTGTTCAGTGTCATTAAAAAACAAACTTATTTATACGGCTGTGAAAACTATCATTTTCTAAAATACATTCAGAATGTTTGCGTAACGTAAGCCTTAGCACAAATAACTTTCTTAGTGATAACACCTCACAATTCAAAACAGCTCTCTGCGCTCTTTCTAATTTTAGCATGGCTAAGTTAGATACACCTCCCCATACCGGTGTGCAATATGTCAAAACTTAAGTTACTATGACGGAATTTTCATCACATACATGGTTGTCGCGACCCGGTCGGACATAACAGCTCAACGGAGTGGTAGCACTCCGCTATCACCATTTCCTCGTTCGTTTCTCAGCGGGGTGCAACCACGTTTAGGTAAACCCCTCACACCCTAACATGGTATCCCTCTAAGGCGGCTGAGTTACACCGTGGAGTTTTAGTGAGTAAGAGTCTTACAAAACCATCCCCCCCCCTCCCCCCGGGCGGGTGTGTACCCATGATCGGTTTTTCCTCGTTAAAAAAAAAAAAAAAAAAAGGTACTTGCCAACAGCGTATAGCTTGCTTGAATTTAGTTAGGTACTGTTCCATTCCTTAATATTGTACTGTGAAATTATCTAAGTGTCTGTTTTTAATGTCAAAATAACAGCTTTTTTTCTTAATGCATATAAAAGTATATACGGTAGTTATAATAAAAAAGGAATTTAAAAAATTTTTGCCTCTCTATCTTTTTGTTTGTTCCGGTTAATCTCCGAAACGGTTGGACCGATTTTGACGAAACTTTCACTGTCAGATAGCTGATATAATAAGGAGTAACTTAAGCTACTCTTATTTTAGGAAAAGAAATTGGGTTTCGCGCAAATAGAAAAAACTGGTTATGGGGAATCGATTCGGACGCTTAAATGGCTTACGCTGGGTAAACTTTAAGAGACATATCAAATTAATATACTAAAAACTACATGATTTTAAATATTACAAGGATCTACAAAAATGTTAGGAGAACGTACGTTTATTTTCTAAGGATCACCCACAATAAGAATGTAACCGTATATATATGATCGTGTACGTCATTCTGTAGTCTACGCGAACGAAGTCACGGGCATAACTATTATTACATATAACCTTTAGCCCGGTGAAGCTGTAAAAGCCGTCTGAGGCTTCATGTTCGTAAAAAAAAAGAATAAATCTCATTCTTCAAAATTCTGGTAAACGTATATAAAATGCAACCTACGATACCGTTTTTTTTTTCCTTCGAGTATGAAATATTTTTTTTATATCATCTTAAAATTTCGCCCGAATTTTGGAGAATGTGCCTAGCGCGTTTAAGTTACAATTACATAAAATTTTAAGGAAGTCCTAGCTATAGATTTATGCTATTCGGTTAGCAAATAGCTGTGAAATCATCATTCTGCCGGTCAATGTGTTCCCTTTTTCTTACGACATCGGGTCGATCAAGCGTATCGCGAAGATATATTTATGCAGGCTGGCATAACAGCGGCGACCGCCGCTGGATTTCAATTTCTCGGTGGTCGCCGTTGTGTTTGGAATTGACTGTGCTTGAAATCAGTTCCATCAATTTACTGAGCCTACTATTAGATAAAA
This sequence comes from Saturnia japonica, assembly GCA_033032175.1. Taxonomy (NCBI): domain Eukaryota; kingdom Metazoa; phylum Arthropoda; class Insecta; order Lepidoptera; family Saturniidae; genus Saturnia; species Saturnia japonica. The sequence continues at coordinate 4,301,443 of CM065332.1, forward strand.
TGTGGACGAATTTATAGCGTTGTTTCGGTCACTATAACCAATTTTCAACGTTATCGCCTATAGTTTAAATTAGATCATCGTTTTATCTATGACATATATATATTTATAGTTTACAATACGTAGGTAACAATGTTAACATACGTGTAGTGAGTCTGCTTGCGCATGAGTCGATGGCAGCACGCCCTCGGACGCGAGTGGACGCCGACCCCGCCAAACCAAGGTCGCGGCGCCATCAACGCGTGTGTGCTTAGTGCAGTAACATGCGAATTTCATTTACCCGAACATTGTACACCATTTGTTGTTTTTTTTTTTTTTAATATGGCTTGACAAAAACACGTTTGAGGGTTTAGTTGCTGATTGTTTAATGTACTGTAGAATCATTTTAAAAAAATTGTGCGTATTGAGACGCTGTACAGAAGAGATAACTTAAACTAATCAAAAAGAAAAAAAAACCAAACGAAAGGTAGAAAGGGAAGCCGGCGAGGATTCGAACCATAGGCCATAGCAGTAACGCTTACGACCACTAGGCTATGAGCATGTTGTTAGGTTTAAATGAAACTATGCTACTACTAATGGCACCGTAACGCGTTACGATACGAAGCGGTTTACCCTCCCATAAGAAGTTACCAATTCAAAAAGAAATACATAATACATAAGTATTATTTAATGTACATAGATATTTGTGAATTTGATATATTTCATAGACAATAATATTTCATTATCAATGTGCACGATGGGAGTTCGAATCGTCCTATTTAATTAACCCTTTTAGGCGACGATTTCATTTTTTTACTAAGTGCTAAGGAACTTTTGTGCAAACTTTCATACTTGTAGTCCCAACGGTATAAGATGTGCGTTGCCTTTCAGTAAGTCTTATGAAAATAGTAGAAGATTATATACATAATATTAAACATATTTATAATATTTTAAATTTGCATTTACATATAAATTAAATGGTACTAAAGCTAGTAAATTTAAAGCAGTGTAAATAAACATAGATAATTATTAGCCTTTATTTAACCGAAAATGAAGATTTATTTGGAAATGATTTTATAAATTAAACTAAAAAAATCTTAATTCATTCAATAGAAAATATCATTGCTTTGAATTCGTATACAATAAAGGAACATCTGTTAAAATAATTAGGTTACAATAGAATTTAGAATATCTAGGTTGAGTTTCTTTAGTCACATTCTCATTACTGTAAAAAAATTAAAGCACAATATAATATGAAATAAATTAGTCATTCATAACACTCTTTTTCAAGTTCGTAAAAGAAATCGTATCCTTGTGTTTCGTACATCAACATTGCAGACTCTAAACAAATCTACCAGACTGTACAGAGCTTTGATTATCCTTTGAAAACCTCTCATCTGTTCAATATACCTAAAACTTTAGGAGGAAGGGTGGGTCTTGATATAGTGGACGCTGTTACGCATACAAAAATAATGCACATACGTAAGTGTGAAAAGGAAAACGCTTCGACTATTATAATAAAAAGGTTTTGAAGTGAAATATATATGTTACAGAGTGTGAACATATATTCTTAAGTCTTGTCGGTGTGTGTCATAGCGACAGTTTAATTTGTGTCTAACGCGACGAGTTGCACAACGAATCGATGTTTAAAACATAATATTCAAATATCGCATAATATACATTTTCCATTTTAACTACGAACTTTTCATTTAAAAATAAGAACCAAAACCAAATATATATTAATCAATATAGACGGTTCAAAAAACATTCCAGTCATCGAGAAGAACCGGCAAGGAACTCGATCGAATTTATCGACCTTTTGTTTAAATTGTTTTTACATTCTTTTTATTGTTTACAGTCATTATCATTTTTCAGATCGGTAATGTGCATAGGAAGTTTTAGTTTTAGTAAGAGACTTTACCATAAGACAATTTTTAAGAGAAAAGAAAACCAACTTAAATTATTTTGAAGAGTTCCCTGGTGTATTTTCGAAGTTGAAGATCCAATACCATTGCAATTAAAATGGGACCACCCATGAACCCCTACCTTACAAAAATAATCATCCAAATTGGGTCATAAACAAAGAAGTTATGGCTCAACATCCATATAATATATACATTAGAATGGAGTAACATCCGTCTTTTTTTAAGTCTAACCGGCTTTTAGTTTTTTTTAGAAAGAAAATTTATATGTTCTTCTTACCCTTCTCTTACTTAAGTAAGATTTGCACAACATGTTTACTTTTATCAACCATAACCTCACTATTCACACCTTTCCATCCATCAATACCTTCTTCTGTCTTCCTCTACTCCTGTATCCGTCCACTTTCATACTTAACTCTCTTCTAGTTATAGGTCTTGCATCCCTCCTCATGATATGCCTTACCACGCTAACCAATAACCCTTTCAACTTCTCAATAATTGGTGCTATTTCCTGGTCTTCGCCATTTTAGTTATCTCACAAATCCTTCTTAACATTCGCATCTCTGACACATGTATTCTGCTTTCATCCGTCTCCTTCGTTGTCCAGCAACTAGATCCATCAAAAGAAAATATTAAGAAAGAAAATCAAAAGATAACTCGTATAGGCTAAACTGTGTATTAGATTATGTACTAGCGGTCGCTCAATGATTGAAATTCGACCAGCGACTTTTTAATCATAGACTATTTTCTGTTTGACATTTACAGTATGACCCGAAACAATGAATGTTATATCACTTGCTGTCACTTTTCATTGAGTGATAATGTCAATATTTTGGGGAGTCTAAGTTCAATGGCACTTGTCGTGTTAGGATTCGCAGTATTAATTTATTTTATTTAATATATTAGTAACAGATATTATAGATACATTTTAGCTTTCTGCACTCCTTCTCCATATAAACTTTAACCATGCTAAATCTCACAGTCTTCCGTGCACGCAATACGCTTAAAAAGGTGTATAAAGTTTTTGCTTCACGTATTAATATAATGATGATAAAATATATAGCTGTCTTTCTCCTTCTCTCTACCTTATATCTTTCTTCTCTCTCATGTAACGAAATGTGCCTAAATGTGAGAACTGCGAAGCATCCTTGAAATTTCACTCTCATTTCTCGTCCAATTATTGGGTATCGAATCGTCTCTATTGAATTTCATTTCAAAAAAGTAAAACTAACCTGAAAATCGATTTAGTATATTATGCAGCGCTAACAAAAAAGACGTACAGTAATTATATTCATGAATATAGGATATATTATGTAGTTACGACGTATAATTCAATAAGGACAAAGGAGCTGGCAGACATCATGGACACTATTAAATAAATTACGAACATACCTGTTGTTGAGGAAGGTCCTCGATATAGGCACAATGGTATGTTACGTCATTAGTACCTACATACAGTATTTTGATTAAACAAAACCTATTATAATAATGAAACGTTATTTCTAGACATTATAATAATAAACATATATTTAATATTATTCATACATTAATTGATAAAAAAATAAAAATAATTTGGTAACTCAGTAGCATGGTGAATATAACTGCGCGTTCTCTCGGGAAATTCTTTGATGAAGTAAGAACCAAGATTTTTTTTTGTAGTAGCTCAGCAACTTGAATGTACTGTATCTGATGTAAAACACAGTACAATACAAACATAAGAGCGACCAGCGAGAGATAAACAATCCATCGGCGGTCACCGCTAATATGGTGGCCTGCATAAATATCTCTTCACGTTATGCTTGAAGGACCTGATGTGTAAGAAGCAGGGAGCACATTGGCCAGGATTCATATTTAATTGATTGATAGATCATTGAACTATTTTTTTTATTTATTACAACACTTAAACAATAAGTTAATGCTTAAAAAGAAAACTTTAGTCATTTTTCATTGTTATAATATTTAGATTTTTTTTAGGTGGCCCAGCAGACTTTTTTGTACTTTCCAGTAGTCATTAACTCGATAACAGCGTCACCCTATTGGCTTCAGGGATATCACAGGGATAGGGTTATTTTATATTTCAATTGATAAGTTATTAGAATTGTCAATCATATGGCTAAAATATAACTCAATTAAATCTATCTATATATTATTAATACGTGTAGTAAAAGCTTTTTTTCAAGCGTATTCCGTGCACCAAAGACTGTAGCAAGAATTTGACATGGTTAATGTTTATATGGAGAAGAAGTGCAGAAAGCTAAAATTTATCTATAATATCTGTTACTAATATATTAAATAAAATAAATTAATACTGCTAATCTTAACCTGACGAATGCCATTGAACTTAGACCCCCCAAAATATTGATATTATCACTCAACGAAAAGTAACAGCAAGTGATGTAGATAATACTTATTGTTTAGGTTCATGAATACTGCAAATGTCAAACAGAAATTAGTCTATGATCAAAAAGTTGCTGATCGAATTTCGACCTTAGGGCGATCGCTAGTTAATATAAAAGAGTACCTAGAGTAGCAGTTTCTTAAGATAATTCTTCAAAATAATTATATATATTTAAAAGAATATGTGTAAAATGGAAAATAATTCGTAATAAAACTAAGGGAGGCCGCGGGGCACTGCTAGTTTAATAATAAAAATATTAGTTATATATTGAATTCTAGTAAAGAATTATTGGTGTATTATGTAACTGAAAAATATCTATAATTTGTATGTAATAAAGATTAAATTGCTTTAATGGGTATTCTTTGAAAATCAAACACACACACTAACGAGTGTTATAACGACGTAGGTATTGCTCGGTGGCGATGCGCCGCGCCGCGGCGACGCGACGCGCGACGTGCCAACGCGTTGCATATCTGCACGATGATGCAACTTATGCAAGCGGCCATTCACCCGAAGGTGACCCTGAGTCCTTCAGACCCTTCGAAGGTCAATATCCAAGGACAGCCTCCTTTGTGAGCGAACTCCTTTATTTTTCATTTATGTTAGTTTTTATTCTAAAACGTTCGATTTTGTATTTCAATCGTTTTGGAATCGTTTGGCGCATGGATTATTTTAATTTGTTTTGGCACTTGTATACATTTTAATGGCTAACGGAGTTGTAATCCACGAGTTTATAATAATAATAAAAAAGTTAATTTCTTAACCATACTGATCTGTTAATAAAAATCCTAAAAAAATACAAATGTAGAGAAAAAATTGTTCATTTATTTATATTTTCTTACATCAAGTTATGTGATTGGAAACTTAAATTAGAAATCGTGACGTCATATTTTAAATATACATAGTTCATTATGTATTATTTCGAATAGTTTATCTTGTGTACGTGACTCTAAAATCATTACTAAGTGTCGAAATACTTGCTTTAAAATTAAATATTTACTTATTAAATTTCATAAATTACAACCGAAATTGTAATAAAAGTAACTTTGACATAGTATTTTAATCCTTAGTTTTATTCATTGAACGATCACTTCAAGCATGTTCAGTTCAATATAATGCCGCGTTACAATGAAATATTGTTTATTTAAATTAAAAAATAATTTTATATTATTACTTTTAAACGTGAAATAATGAATAAATATTATTTAATTGGCATTATTTTAAACATAATATAAAGTGTTTACAACATTTTTTTAAATGCTGTCTATTACCTGATTGCGATGTTCAGTTCATCTTAGGCCAATTAATTTAGTACCGATCAGTTAAAACGTAGATCAGTCTTAATCAAACCTAACAGAGGTAGGACAAAAATAAATCGTTAGGGAGATTTCTAGCTACCTTGGGCAGCCTGACTGGTGAAATATCGCAGCCAAATAGCCTGGTGTAGTGTTCCTGCTGTGAGTGGGGTTTCCAGAGCTCATTGGTTGGGTTCGAAGCTGGCAACACTTTAGTAATACATCCGTTGTTACAAGCGTCCACAGGCTACCAAACCGTTTACTATCATATAGGCCGCACTATTGTTTGTCACCTTAAAATGGTGTAAAAAATTTGGGAACCCATATAAACATCAAATTAAGTGCGATTATAGATTAAATTCAAAACAACAAACTTAAAAAACGAACCAAGTGCGAGTCTGTGGTGGAACGGAACCCTTGGTGCATAACTCTGATTCGCACTTGGCCGATATTTTTAACGTTTAATAATTTCATATCAGAGACAATATATACTCCAAGACGGATAATGCTTAGTTTGTTAAATCGAAATAATTCGGACAATAACTGAGTTTTTAGTTTACAAGATGTAAAAAGAAAAATTTATCGGAGTGTAAGGAAAAAGTTACAAAAAATATAGGCAGTTTTTTTTTAAATATTTTTTAGCTTTTTGGTTCTAATCCATTTTGGCTGATGTTGTGTAAAGATGTTGCCGAAGCTAAGCTAAGCATTCTAAGCCTAATAGCAGGACTAGTTCTAAAATGCAGTTGACGGAATAAACCTATAGACAATTTGATGGTAGCTCGCCAGGCGGGCATTACAAAATGCACTACCACTATGCTATGGTTTAAGTTCTCCTTCACCGAAGACTGAGATTCATTCCAGCGATACGAACTCACGTCATTTTCAGCGGTGTTCCTACACACTACCATGATAGATGAATAATTATATGAGTATCAAGAGGAAATTTAGTAGGCTTAGTGGATAATACTGTTTTCTTGTGTATTACGCTTCATTCAAAATTATAATGGGGTCCGCACATTAAAACTTTGGCGGGAAGATTAAGCTCTGTTGCAGTCGCAGTACGCAAGATTCGCCACTTAACAGATATTGCCATTGCTAGTTTAGTCTACTTCGCTTACTTTCATAGCTTAATGTCTTAGGGTATTTTGTTTGGGGTTCAGCAGCTGCGGTAGATAACCATATTTATATATTACAAAAGCAAGCAATTCGTGCAATTTTCAACCTAAAACCTTGTGAATCACTAAAGAATAAATTTTAGAAATATAATATCTTAATTTTGCCCTCCCAATACATCCTTGATAACTTAATGTATATTCGTAAAAATATAGTCGTTAGATTTTGTCAAAGATCAACACAATGTTAATACTAGAAATAGAGATAAATTAGTCGTACGTAAGTTTAAGTAGGTCAATAAAAGTTTTGTCAGGTTTTATATAATAAGATCCCGAAGGATATTACTGATTTACCGGACAACAAGTTCAAAGACCATGTCAAGCAGGTTTTACTGTCAAAAGGTTAAAGTTATAGGGTGGATCATTAAGTGAATTATAATTATATCTGGAAGTGACTCCCTCTCTGTGCATCCACTAAATTATTATTAATGTTTTATATTAACACTATTGTATACTTAGAAAAAAATATTAACCCAATCGAGTTTCTTGCTGGTTCTTCTCTATGTCTGGGATATTTTCCGAACTGTTAGTAGTGTTTTGACGTTCATAAGTGCCTTTTTAGGGTCTAAATTAAATAAAGATTGTTTGATTTTGATTTTTGACCACCTATGCTATTCAATGAGCTATGATAAATACAAACTATTATTGCTACTCTTCGTAAAAATTACGAGCCGTGAACCGATTTGATATTTCAGGTTCTTAAAAGCTCTGGTACTATAGTTTCTTATTAGGTGTCTAAGTGAATATGTTGTCACTTTATTATAATTACTAGCTGTACTCTACGGTTTCACCCGTGTTAAATTTGTTCGACCAACAAACTCTACTCGCATCGCCAATGCATCCACAAGTGGCCTATCGTTGTTTTTGCTCCCAGTACTTGCCTATAGCTTTCTAGATTGCATTACGTTCATGGTTACTGCTCTGCTCCTTAGGACCACTAGGCTAATAAGGGAGTTATGAACTATCAATATTAAAGCGTTAAACACTAAATCAGGGTTTTTAAACATCAAATACACCACTTTGTAAATTGTACACCTGCGAAGCTGGGGCGGGTCGTTAGTAGACTATAAAATGCAGAAAGATTTTTTGAAATGTGACAGATAGTTCCAGAGATTAGCGCGTTCAAACAAAAAAAAAACGACGAACAATCTCGAACAATTTTTTCAGCTTTACAATATTTGTATACTTTTAAATATTGTATTTACTGATAATTCAAAACCAAATGTATAATGCATGATTGCGTGGTACCTACATTAGTACCAAACGATATTATAAAGGTATATTAACCTTCTGTTATCATTGATTTTTTTATTAGAAACACAAACCATTTACGTCATTTCTGTATTTTTTCATTGCATTATGGATTATATATCCATACCCAAACAATATCATAACGCATTGAGCCATGGTTTTAATTTTATCAAGTTCATATTTTTTGGGTATCAAGATTCTCTTCTTCTTCTTTGATTTAAGAGCTCAGCTCTTGTCGACGGAGCAGTTTCCACTGTTCTATATAATCTTCCTTACTTTTGATCCCTTGATATGACATGACTTCCACTTTATCCATCACTTGTCGGAAAAAGCTTCGTCTAGGCCTTCCTCTTCTTCGCTTTCGTTCTAGTGTCCAATCTTCTGTCTTCTTCTGTTATCTAAGTTTCTCAACAACTGGCTTTCCTCGTCAACCATTCTCTAATCTTTTCTGTCCAATTAATATTCTCCATCCTCCTTCTCCTCTACATTTCAAACACAGCCAACCATTCACTGTCCCTTTAACGTCCAATTAATCGATTCGATTCGATCGAATTAATCACCTTATTAATTTATGTACATCCGTTTATAAATATTTATAAAGCTCTTTCGACCAATATTTGTAAATTGTGACTAATTAATATATTACACGACGACAACGACGACAATATATTATAGGTACAAGAAATATATTTTTTTAAAGTTTACAATGATAATTTTAGATAAGCAAAAATCGCACCGAGAAGTCTCTTTGAAATATCTCGATTCTACTTATGATCACAGACAAATAACCTTGTGGTGTGTTCCTGCAGCGAGTAAAATTTCTAGAACTTTTTGGGGCAGAGGGGTGTTAGATATACCTCTACTGTTGCAAGCGTCTACAGGCTTCGGTAACTATTTACCATCAGGCCATATCGTCATAAGGCATAAGAAAAAAAAACAACAGGATTAACTTCAAAGCTAAAGTTTGAGTTTAAAATTTTACCCCTATCGACTCAACTAGTCCGCGACTACCTTGTAAAATTGATAACAATCCAAGGATTTGATTCATGACGTAATTTTTCGTAATGGGTCGCTTGTCTATCAAGTTACTTCAAAGACTTTTGCAGCGGTAGGTAATTACAAGCCAATATGATAATATCAACTGACGTATATTTAACTGTATAAATTTATAATGAATTCAGAATAATGTAAATGGTCCGCCATGCGCCATCTTGTTGAATCCGCTATTTTTTATGTATGACGTCATTGGGTGTAATGTTTTCGGATATACATTTGTAATAATGATCGCCATGGAGTGATCGGTGAGGTAATAAATGAAACCAGAAAAATCTATAATCTTCGTGAATAATCACGTGGCCGAGTTTGTTACTATAATGTTATAAAGAAGTTTGTTTATATGTGGAAGGTAATCTCTGAAACTATCAGTTAGATCTGAAAGAATCTTTTCGCGTATAATAGTCCATTTATTGAGGAGAGTTAGAGAAATAACCAAAGAAATTTCCCTGTGCCTACATTAAAAAAACTGTAAATGCCACTTTAAATTTCTCAAAAAGTTAAGCATGGTCTCTTTAGAAAGTTTTCATGTAGCTACAACGGTTAAATTACCTACCCTTACTGCCCTATCTCAAAATTCCACCCTGTATATAAACGAAATATATTTTACATGTATTTACGTATATCATTCACTGAATTATGCTGAAGGCATTTAAATAGCAAGCTATTCACGTGTCTGTACGTATTGGGATTTATTTATTGAAATGTATTTGTCTCGTGTAGACTCACTTGACCTATAGTTTTCTATTCTTTTCCATAGTTCCACTGTACTGACAGGCATTGACCTCTTTGTGGAGCATATTACATGCGTTTTGGTGGGTTATTTTTACCTAAATATGGTATCGTATGGTTTGTACGCATTGAATTTAAGCCAAATAGTTTACTTTGTTAAATAAATTATGTAACGTTAATCAAAACAACTTACTGTGGGCGTTGATTGTTTGAAGAGGTATGCAGTTAGTAGTGTCACCAACATTATCTGATGAAATGGAATTTTTTAATTCTCCTATTTAAAAAAAAATTATGCACACAAAAAAAGAATGAAGCAGAATAATTTTACGATTATATTAAACACATTTATTATTAAGCACATTTTTTTAAATTTTGATATGTTTAAAAATATTTTATTAGCAATTAAAATATTTAGTAATGAAACGATTATTATTTTATAGTACTTATTGAATTATATAAATATGAATTTTAATTATAGATTTTACTAAACGTTAACCGAGATCGTGAAAAGATCTGTGTTTTTAAAAAAATGATAAAAATACGGAATTCCTGATGAAAATATATTGACCTAATATGTAGGAGGCATCTTCTTTATACAATTAGTTTAACTAAAATGACGGTTATTAGATTGCTCACATTCTATGTATAAAGTGCAAAATATTCACGCGTATCAGCTAGTATGATTTTAAATCGTCTGAAGTATTCTTAAAAAATCAATATGTATTTATTTATATATTATCAACCCTCGTTGTATGTACGGATTGAGCTAAGCGGAAACTTTTCTACTGCTTTAACAGTTTTTTAACGATCACTATATTTTGAATTAAAATATTTATTATTGTCCTTATTATCAGGTCCACTTTGGTAATCTTTACCGAGTCACTGTAAAAAACAATTTTCTCATGTTTTCTTCTTGTTTTTGTAAAGTTTTTTTAAAATAATGAGTGGAGTAGGTATACTTATCATTATCTGAATTTCTTTGAGCCCATAATATAAAAAAAAGCTATTTGTAACTAGTTGTAATGGCTATTTTCATTATTGATATACATGAGTAAGTTTTTTTTTCAATAGTGACTGTAAATATCTAAAAGCTTGTCACCCTACCGACGGACGCACGATCAGGGCGAGACAATGGCAGGTCACCTTGTCGGTCGTTGCACGCTTGCATAATGTTTTTTGTTAAATGCTCCCTTCCAATATAAAATATAAATGTTATGTGTTTCAATGTTTTGGATACGCCTCATTTTGCAGGTACATTGTACGTCGATATTCTCTGAACTTGTTTAATTATGTAATTAATATTTTTCTTCTTCTGTTACATGTTAACATGCTATACTAGCGTCTGTGAGTACCGTTGTTCACGTAAGTAAAGTGGTGGAAATATTTTGATAGGAAAGAGAACGGAACTTACCAGGAACTCGCGCTGTTTAACTTGCTGGTTCGCGATGCTTATTCCACCACAATTTCACTTTGAATAGTTCTTTAAAAACACTTTAAGTCCTGGTAATGTTAACTGATTTAACTGGTTATGTTTTTAACTGATACACTTTTTTTATAGATGAAAAGATTAGCGTGCGATGCGTAGCGGTCAGTTTTCAACAGAGAGTGGTTTTGGCGGTTGTCCGTTCCGTTCAGAAAAAAAGGGAAGGGGTAGTATATACTACATAGATTAAAAATATAGCGTGTGAAGTATAGATAAATGGAAAAGTATAGATAATATTATAAACATACAGATGGCGTTACCAAAGAGTTATCAGTTAAAATTTATGAGCCAGTTCGAGATTCAACATTGTTAAAAAAAATATTAATGCTTAGCCTACATGAGAAAAAGCGTAATGATATATATAGAACTATTGAAGTACCTATATATTACATCTGAGAGCTCGTGTTAATTGCCTCACCGTTTTCAGAAAATAAATTATTCCTACTTTTTTAATATTTCAACTTTTAAAAAATTGCTTTAAGGCACAAACTATCATCTTTTTTAAAACTCTATTCAATAACGAAAATTAATATATTCATCGCTTTATAAATGCGTGGAGTTAAACAAAAATAGGTCAGTTGTTCCAGAACATAAACACTTCCTTCCCGCTAGCGTCAACATCGGATTCTGGTAAAGGTCGTCGGTTCAATGCACTCCAAGGTGACACGAATGCCCCTGTGACCTACCCTAACGTCTGGCCTGTTCCTAGAGTCTATTGATAGTCTGGGAGCACGATCCTGTTTGGGACACGCAAAAACCTTTGTATAGGGCATGATTTTGCAAACGGTTATGTAAGTTTTTAGAACTGGTTTTCTGACATTGGCATTGGGGACATTTCTTTTTTTGTATTCGGGAATTGTATAGTAGTAGTGAATACGAATTATGTTATTGAATTTAAGTACTTTGAAAAATAAAATGTACCTGCAGATTTATTATGGATAGATGAAAAGTACCTATACAGTTCGCATTATTTTTATATGAAAAAATAACTTTGTACCTGACACTTATATTTATTATTACGTATCGTAAAAACTCACTTTTCCGAATAAAAGTATGATGAAGTTTCTAGAAATAATTAACCCCCCTTTTTCGCAGTCGAGTAAAAATGCAGTGTTTTTGAGTCATGTTGCTTTTTATTTAAAAGCGAATGATCGATTTTTATGACATATTTCTTTCTACACTAACGAGAAAGCTCTTTGAAATGGTTTATTGCCCATTTTGGGCATATATATAACACTAGTTGTGCCCCACGGATCCACCCGTCTTAATTTTATCCAGCAAACTCCGTGCCGCCGACACACCCGTGTAGTATATTCTAATTGGTTTTCCAGCAAGTACGAATTATTTTAATTTTTCATTATTTTCTAAACTGTGTCTACTAAATCTAAAACTATATAAAATTGTCTTTATGATGAAGTAACTTTTGTTTGTAAGGATTAATATGCCATGTCTAAAGGTAATGCTTATAAATCATTTTTTAATTTTCAATAAATCTTTATCACAGAATACCTTATTGTGGCTTATGTATAAGAGATAGGCATATGCTATCGCTGACTTTTTTAAAGATATACTAAGACCAATATTATTATACAACATTGTATTTCCGTATTATTAACTATTACGCCAGCCCACGCGGTTAAAGCAGTTCGCGAGGGCCTCGACTTCCGACTGACATAACAAAAATCAATATTTAGTGCTATCTGAGAGTTGTAGCCTAATTTTAAATAGCCTATATTATTCCTCGAGATTCTGGCCATCATATAAAAAAGAATTTTTCGAATCTGACTGGTAGTTCCAAAGATTAGAGTGTTTAAACAAACAAACAAAAAACTTTCCGCTTTATTATATTAAATTATAGATAATTATATTATATATATACTAGCGGTGTGCCCAAGGCTCCGCACGCGTTTGTTACGATGCAGTAGTTATTTACATCCCGTAATTTTATTTTTACTCATAATGTTGACAATTCATAATCATGCCGTATGAATTGACGAATGTCATGTATTTCCCGTGTACAATTTTCATGAAAATCGGTTGAAAATTATTATTCTATTGTACAATTTCTAATGCATTCTTCCTTTCAATTATAGTGTATGCTTCCCGTTTACAAAATGAAATCAGAAACGGTTTAATTTAATTTAATTTCTTGAACTTCTTTTTTTTGTATTTCTAGAAGTAATATTGACAATTCTTAATGAAAATAATCAAAATCAAAATCAGTTTAGAATTAATGAAATTTTAAATTTTTGGAAATTCTTTTTCATTACGACTCGCTATAAGTGTTACTGAAAATTCTCATAGCTTAATGACTTAGAATTCCATTGTACAAAATGTTATCTAAATCGATCAAGAATTAACTAAAATGATTTCTAAATGTAATATTGAAATTTCTATGAGCGAGGTCCGGGTTCGAATCCCGTGTCGAGCAAAGTGTTATTGGGTTTTTCCTATGAAATTCTCAGTAGCAGCTCGGAGTTTGGTTTCGTGCCCGATTAATAGCAATAGGCTCGCCATGTCGCCAGTCTATTACATGGGACCTAAAAACATACTCGGTGAACTGTGGGTGTACATTAGTACACCTCTGCCTAACCCTTCGGGGAATACAGGCGTAATGGTATGTTATGTTCTTGTACCCTATCAATTGACCAATGACATAAGCATCCCGTGTACAAAATTTCATAAGAATCGGTCAAGCCGTTTTTGAGTTATATCCGGACATACAAACAAATAGACATACAAAAAAAATTTGTCATATTTGTGATAGTATCGTTCATATAGTATGCCTATCGGGAAATTTGGACATAAAATTGACTGTACAGACAGAATTACAGATTCATTAATATATATATATATATATATATTTATCGTTATAGGTTTAGCGTTGTGGCTACAATCTCAACTGATCTTAAGTGACGATGTGGCCCAAGATGGTATCACGCTAAGTCTAGTGGAAGACTGGCTCTCAAGTGCAGCCGCAGTAAAACACCTATTGCTGTTTGGCGACAGATTTTCGACTTGAGGGTGATAGTTAGCCAGGTGGGTCTTTGAAAAAGCCCTACCACCATACTAAGGTTTCATCACGATTCTTTCCTTCACCGAAAGTTCAGACTCAATGGATTTGAAATTACATCGACCGACGTGGAGTCCGTACACACTACTAAGTGAGCCATCAATGCCTCATTGCATTTATATATATATAATACGCGTAACTTAACTTTAATAAGTTTAAACATAGGCTAATAATGAAAGACAATATCATGAGGGGACCTGAATGTCTTAAGAAACGTCCTCGCAATATGTAAAAAAAATACAGAACCACATTTCTCGGCGTTTGAAATCGCCAGTAAGTCGTTGCCTGCTTTTTTACTTGGCTGGATCGTAGGACACGACAATTTTGTCCGACTAGATAGCGACCACCATACCCCAGGTGTGGAACCCACCAGCTAATAATTAAGAAAGGTGATATAGTGTCTATTCAAATGGGTCGTGTCCACCGTGCAATTGGTGATAAACCAGACATAGTGATACGGGCGGCTAACTTCGATCCCGCACTCCCAACGCCGCGACCACCCTCTCTCGCAGACATAGTGACTCTCTTTTAGTTTGTCGCGTTTCAGCATCAGCCAGGTGTATAGGCCTGCCTAGTAGCTTGCAGGTGCTATGACAGCGACGACCGTCGAAGGATTGTTATCTCATGGTGGTCACCGTTCTTTTTGTATTATACTGTGCTTGCCATCGAGTACAATGCACTTTACCGTGCTACCTTAAAAAATTTCTAATTAAGCCTAATAAATGAAAATCATTTTTTTTTTTCAATTTATACCCTAAGAAGGCTTAAGAAAATCAACACACTACTATCGATTAAAAACATCCCAATCATCGAGAAGAACCGAAGAAGAACCTCAATCAGGTTTTACAAAAAAAATTATTATATTCTTTTTTTTGTTGCAGTAATTGTATTGTTGACAGTTATTATCATTTTTATTGGATATACACCTCCACTTCCACTTCACTTCAAAACATTAACATTATTCGCGAAATTATCCGACATATAATAATGCCCTTTCGACAATAAAACATGATTAAAAATATTTATTAGTCTTACTAAGTCTAAAAGATGGGTAATGAGTATTTTATATTTAGTTCAAAATTAACCAAAAGTTTTCGAACCTACCTTATATTATCCTATATATTAATTGGGAGGACAAATTTAAGATACTAAATTCTTTACATTTGTTTCTCAGTGATTTACGAGTCCCCGTGTCATAAATTGCTCGAACTGCCTGATTTTCTAGAACAAATATAGTATCTGCCTCAGCTCGCTCTCTCTCAAGCCCGGTGAAGTTGTAAAAATCGTCTGAGGCTTCTGGACCCTCATAGCTAACAGCCAATTCGAAAAAAAACTCAGCTGCTTGCTGAACCGCACAGTAAAATAAGGGAAGTAGATTAACCAAGCAGTAGCAATATTTATGAACTGACAAATCTTGTATGAATGCAGCGGAGCTTAATTTCCCTGCCAAAATTTTAATGTGAGGACCCCATTGTAATTTTGCATCTAGTATAATGCCTAGTAATTTAATATTATGCGCTTGTGAAGAGGCTTTTTATAGTAATAGGATATTTAAACATTGGTATTATTATTATTATTTTCCGTACATTTTCAAGTAAATCGAAAATTGTGTTTAAAGACTTACCCAAAACCCATGAGTCAGACATACAGCTTAATATTGTCTGAATGTATTGATTTGTCGTTCTGGGAAATTCAGACGCGAGAGGGTTCGAGGGGGTGGCAGCAGGTAAAAGTGACGCAGGCCTGACTCGCCTGAGGTGACTGTTCAAGGAAATCTACAAGCGACTGACCACAATAAACACAACTTGTCTTGGTTCATACAAATTGCTTAAATATAACGAACTTGAAACTACTAGAAAATCATGATGTTTTGAAAGTAGGTACATTATTTTCTAATGTACTATCATTAGAAAGTGTTTATTCGAAATCTATACTCAATGTTATAAAGCTTAATAGATTGTTTGTTTGTTTGTTTGTTTGAATGCTCTAGAATTAGAAAATACCAATCAAAGAAGAATTGTTTTTGCATTTTATAGTCTATCTGTTAAGAAAAGTTATAAGGATATAAGGCTGTAAGCTATGACCCTAACGAAAGGCAATAACTATTAACGTCGATCAATCTGTAAAGCTGTAGGCAAGTACGTGAAGTGAGAACAATGATAAGATTTACGGGTGCAGTGGAGAGTTACTCGAATAAATTTAATACTGTTGAAGCCCTGGGGCATAACTGGTCAAGTAATAAATGTTCAAAAGGTGAAGAAAGTCTGTATATAAATCCCGTTTACATTAAAGCAAGAGAGATGAAAAATGTTGTGAAGCTATAGATTCTATCAATAAGAGAAACAGTTAATTAACTGTTTATAAAAAAATCCTTAAGTTTAAGTTAAAATTAAGTTTCCTTCGTTTTAAAGTTAGAAATAAAGCATGGAATTTGATATATAATTGATAAATGATATACATATCTTATATGTATAATCAAAGCTAGTAGACATTACTACTTGGAATTAGATAAGATATTGTTAAGTTTATTTTTATTGACCATTGTTAGTTTTCATGTGTAACGGTTTATCACTTTAAATAACTGAATTCAAAACCCATTTTACGTATGTCTTTATAGTTTACATTTGGTGGAATATTTGTTTAATCCTTCCGTTATATAAAAAAGTGCGTGGCAACTCCGACATGCGAGTAAAGTTTACGCTTTAAAAAAGACCGTCTTAGCAATCATACATCAGTAAGCAAAGTTAAATTATTTATATATCACATATATTACTACTAAAGCGAGAAAAAGGAAGACGGACGAAGCTTTTTCCAACAAGTGAAGAATAAAGTGGGAGTCATGTCAAGAGGTCAAAAGAAAGTCACAGTACAGGGAAAAGTGGCAACTGCTTCACAACAAGATTTTAGCTTTTAAACAAAAGAAAAAGAAGCTCGGAAGGGCAACATAACGAATTCAATTTTTGCTACTACTTCATTTTACCTCCCATCTTATTTACGTGTTGGGGGCTCTAAATGAAATTTGATTTATAAAAAATATGTTGGTGATCAAAAGTAAGAAAATTTAGATCACGCAAATACTAAAAATACGAATGTTGGTATAATTAGCAAATACATTTCACGTAACCAGCACACAAATGCAACAAACTTATTCATTGCAGAATGACTGCAGAAATTTATCTAACTAGGTAACAATATTGCGTCAAAGTGACTAATTTACATTTAAACCGTAACGGACGTCATTGTCGTGTGATTTTGCGGTTGTAATGTTACAAATTTCATCAAATCATGCAACCTCGATGTTAAACAAGTGATGTTCGAGACGTAGAATGATACATTTTGTATAAATAAATAGGAAATTCACACGCGCAAATGCATGATTATTTATAATTTGCGGTTATTACTGCGCTGTTTCAAAATTAACATGAACTTTCAAACTTGCAGCCTAGTTATTTTTTTAACACAGAATTTTTAAGACCTTTGCATATTTGACTACGGTAAAACCTACTTTGCTACACCTATGTAAAAAGTCGAATGGATTTAGTTGCCGAGCTATTTCAACTTAGTTTATGTTCACTTATATATCTATAAGCTATAATCTGTTATCAACAGCAAGTTGCAACAGTAGCAGTTGACGCAAAGATGGCTTAGTGGTAGCGTTTACGGATCGATTTAGCGCCGGTCGACGTGAGTTCGTATCCCTGCAATGAGTGAGTGCTTTCAGTGAAGGAAAACATTGCTTATTGGTAGCTCATTTTCAATTGCCCGTCTTGGCTAGCTACAATCCTCAAATTGAAAATCTGTCGCCAAACGCATTAGAGAACCAGTCCACCATCCATCTACATATCATTTTGGGCCACAACGTCACTTAACATCAGATGAAATTGTAACTAAACGCTAAACCTATTATGAATATATAAATACAAAATTTCATCAAAATAGATCGGGAAAAACATTAAAATTTCACATTTCATACATTGCCTATAAAAGGGCTATCTAGCACACAATTTGGAAAATAATGTATGTACCTACAGACAGAGAGATACGCAGACACAGAAGAAAGAGAAATAAAATTTAAACCAAAAACAACTGCGACAAAAGTAACTGTCTTATCAGAGCGATAAGGCGAAAGTTCACATGAAAATTCCGCTATTGAATTGCAGTAAGATTAAAAAACACACTCACACTGAAACAGAAATAAATTTTAAAACAAAAACAAGTGTAAAAAAATAAAGCCTCCTATCAGAGCGATAAGACGAAATTTCACACGAAAATTGCGCAATTGAATTGCACCGAGTCCATTGACACCGGAAGCGAACATCAATGACCATTACGCTAATAACATAATTGTAACATTACATAATGTAAATACAGGGAAATAAATAACCTACTATTAATTATTACAATATAAATATAGTCATAAATGCTAACGGAAACCGATAGTCAGCAGGTTCTTCCCTGTACATACGTGACGCCCGGCAAATATTTAATTTATTTAAATTATGAAATTCATTATTTCAATAAATGTAATCAATTAAACTGTATAAATATATTAATTAAGCAAACGATATCCTAGAATTGAGCGATGTAAACAAGTAATTCAGTTTCAAGAAACCATCACGTAAAATAATTATAACGAGGAAAAATATTAAATCAGGTGTTCGTTCACAAGTTACCCATTATAATTCTATGAACATTATACGATTATTTTAATTTTTTCTTTAACAATTACGTTATTTCATGACGTATCCTTATTTTTCTTTATTTTATACTAGATGTGCCTCGCGGTTTCCCCTGCGTTAAATTTTTTTGATCAATTCTCAAACGCGCCGCCCGCCGCTCTGCCAACGCACCTGTGTAGTCTATCATTTTTTTCCTGACGTTCATGGTTCTCCTTCTTTTTCTTAACTTGGCAACTAGTCCTATTTAAAGAAGACAATTACTGCCATTATCTAGTGAATATAGTGTCCTGTGTTATGACGATTTCAGTATCCTAACAAGATGGTGGCTCCCTTGTTAGAACTTTCTAGGGAGTTTTGTGGGATCCCAGAATGCATGCTTTCAGTTTATATTTATAATTCACTTCAATTATGTGCAAAAAAAACAAACTGTATCACGCAAAACCCCACCAATATTTCATAATATAGGCTTAAAAACCTAAGTAAATGAATTATAAATAATAAAAATTACGGGTTGCATTACGGGAGTGCCGACAGAAGTAGAAACTTATTTTGGCGCTTTAGACATTTTTTAGATGGGTACAAGGGTTATTGGGTTATGAATTGCATTTTATTTATGAATTGTATTTTATTAATTATTAGAAACTTTAAAATACATTTAAATATTCTTTTATGAAAGAAGCGTTCGCGGTCTGCTATTTGTACATGTATATATGCACACACTATATCTGCGTCTCGTAACGGTGTCGCGAGTCTAGAGATTTTATCTCACCTAAAAATATGCGTACCACGCTAAAAGAAGTTTTCACTTCAAAATCACAACATGTCACTTCAAGATCCCGCCAAAACTCCGACGTTCATGATTACTGGTCCGCTTCTTAAACTCGTAGCGTGAATAATAATATATTATTATTAGAAATAAATCGGCTAAAACAAGCAAAAAGAATTTTCAAATTTGACTAGAGACTAGCGCTGTCAAACAAAAAAGAAATCTTTTGCGCTTAATAATGTTAACCAGCGGTGTGTGTGCCTTGGGCTTCGCAAGCGTTTTTTACTACCTAGTAATTATTTACATCCCATAATTTTATTTTCACTCATATTATTGACAATTCATACAATTTATTTATTTATTTATTTATCCATTTGCATCATGTATGTACATTTGTTCATATATGATAAAGTATCTGAATACATGGATCCTGAATAGGGTATAACAAATTATTACATTTGTTTTTCAAACATACATTTTTATTTATCTAACTTACTATTTATTTATTTATTTATACATTCAATTTGTTTGTGTCACTGTCATACATTTATTTATATTGATCATTTATCTCTATAATCATCATGTCAAATATTTCAATTAAGCAATGACATAATATACTTCCCGTGTACAAAACTTCACCATAATATTTTACTACTATTTTTTACCATGATTAAATATATTGTTGACGATTCTTATAGCCTATTAATTATGGTATCTCGCATGCTTATCACAATCAGTTATGATTTTGTTTTGTGTTGTTGGATATTTTTTAATATTTCTAAAAGTTTCATTGAGTATAAACCTATCAATTGAACAATGTACGAAACTTCATAAAAATAGGTCAAGCTGTTTTTGAGTTAAATCCGATCATACAAGCAGACAGACAGATAAAAAAAATAGGGTATATTAGTTATCAGTGTTGTTTTTAAACTACTATGTCTATCAGGAAATTTGAAAAAATATTACTTACATATACAGTCATGACTACAGACTTATAGAACCTAGCGATCGCCCTAAGGTCAAAATTCGACCAGCGACTTTTTGTTCATAGACTATTTTCTGTTTGATATTTACAGTATTCATAAACAATGAGTATTATCTACATCACTTGCTGTCACTTTTCATTGAGGGACAATGTCAATATTTTGGGGGGTCTAAGTTCAATAGCAGTGGTCGGGTAATTCGCAGTATTAATTAATTTAATTAAACATATTAGTAACAGATATTACAGATAAATTTTAGCATTTCGCACTCCTTCTCCATATAAACTTTAACCATGGCAAATCTCAGTCTACCGTGCACGCAATACGCTTAAAAAGGTTCCAAAAGCGTTTGCTTCACGTATTAATGTGTAGATAGATATGTTTTGTATACCTATAATATAGTAACATTGTGTTTATGAATCAGAAGGGTTGTAAACAGGGAAGCTTATGAGTCATATAACCATTACGCACAGCTGCGAAATCGAAAAAGTTCAACTTAGAAGCCTCCGTTGGTTTTTCCCATTCGTAAACGAATTTTAATAGAAGTTCATATACGTTTCTACAAAGTTGTTCTAATTATGTTTGGTAGTGAGAAATTTATGTGAATAAGCATACGGTTAAGTCGACTAAGGAACCAGATAATTGTGTCATAAACGGTACGATTAATAACTTAGTGAACAAAAGACCTATATTTGACATCACCCATACGTAATGTTTATGTAAACATGATACATAGATATAAATTTGATGTCAAAATAAAGTAACGTATTTACTGAACATACAAAAAAATATGGTTTTCTCGTTTTTGGAAGTTGATCTTAATGATATAACTAATCTAGGACTTCAAAAGAGCAAAGGCGAAGTATGTTAAATATTGATCTACTTTATTTCAGAAATCATAGTTATTTACTGCTAAAATAATTACTATTAAACTCCTATTTGATCTAAAAATACAATATAAATAAATACTACCACAATCTTGGTTTATCTAATACTCATAAATTACCCAGAAACCCTATAATTGTAATATTTTATCTGCCTCCCAGCTGAAATTTCTTTTGGAGATTTCTACTATTTACTACTGTAATATACAATTTATACTAAATACTATTTTTACTCAGGGCAGCCCGACTGGTGGAATACCTCTACCCTACAGATGATCGCGGCTAAATAAACTTGTGTTGTGTTCCTGCGGTGAGTTGAGTTACTAGAGCTCCTTGAGTTGAGTTACTAGTTGGGATCCAAGGTTAGCAATGTGCTAGTGATTGATACCTATGATATTAAAGACATCCATAGGCTACGCCACTTAACATCAGGCAGGCAGTATACTTGTTTGCCACATTTATAGTATGAAAAAGAACAAATATTAAGAACACTTTCGCGGATTTGCATTTTCTACAACGAAATTTGCTAAATTACGAATTAACTAAAGATTTAAAATGAACCTGTTTTTGTAGTTGATTTGTATTTCAACAATAATAATTCTAATTTAGTTGTTTATATAATGATAAATTTTAACTGACATTTATGCGTATTTTCTACATTTATTTCAAACAAGAGTGTTTTCAATAAAAAAAAATTCCTTAAATATTTATTTAAACGAATAATTATTTAAGTTAATTTAAGGAAAGTTTCCGTTAATTATAATTAATAATAATAATACTGTTACTTTACTGTCTTACTGTTATCAATAACTGGTGTAATCTATATGAATAAAAATTAAATGTTGTTTGTTTGTAAGCACATAACTTCAGAACGAATAAACTAATTAAACCGTTTTTTTTTATATTGGTAATAGTCGTAAAAATGTTTTTAGAGAAAGAAACATTTGAAAAACTACCTATAAAGAAAATTGGAGAATTCTAATAAAACTGAAATAGCTTTATTCTATTGTTTTTTTAGGAACTTTTGTCTGTTAATTTACCATTATATCGATGGAATACGTAATTCATTTTTGTTTTCTTCAACATAATCCTATAAATGTTTTCAGGAAAAACTAACGGAACAGGTGGCGCTGTGGTTGTGTTATTGACAACTGGAAAGGGCAGAACAACGTTTCATGGGCCAGTTAGTAAATATTATATATGTAATAATATATTAGGTATCTGTGAAATTTTAATCTATACAATTAAATAAAATTGAAGTGTTTGTTGGTAATGTTAAAATATAACAGATTTTTACCAATGCATACGAAAATATATATGATACTGATAACAAAAAGCATATAACCGTATGTCTTTTTGTTCCGGGTAATCTCCGATACGGTTGGACTGATTTTGATGGAACTTTCACTAACAGATAGCTGATATTATAAGTAGTAACTTAGGCTACTTTTATTTTGGAAAAAGAATTATAGTTGCGCGTAAATAAAAATCAATTCGGAATAAACTGCTATTTTGAGGAGTTTAAATGGCCTACGCTGAGTAAATCAAGAGATATATCAAATTAATTTAGTACATAATTATAGATCTTAAACAGACTTAAAATAACCGGCGGGGGGAGGGTAGCACGATTTCTGTGTGTGCCCGATCAATGACATTCTGTAGTCCAAGCGAGCGCAGCCGCGGGTACATCTAGTAGCTTAATAATAACATACATAAAAAGTGTGAATAAAAATACATCATCAGCCTTTTTCAATTTACTGCTGGATATGTCTTCTTCCAATCTGTGCCTCTCTTCTGCCCCATCTTTCCGTAACCGATCGCTTCAAGCTGTTCGGGAACTATCGTAAAATTTACATAAACTTATCATCAGTAAAATAAAATTCATGTAATACTCTCCCGTATTATGTGTCATACAATACACTGATTCAGTTAAATTCGATGTCTTATTGTCTCGAAATGAGAGTCATCTTAAAACAACAATATTGAAATGACTCAATATCTCATTTATGTATTCCTGACTTATTTTTTCTTCTGTAGGTAAAAGTACTTAATTTTTTCCTTTCTTTATAAAACAAAAACCCTATTTTCTTTGTTACATTTTGTAAAAAGTTTTGTTACAAAGACCAACCTTTATTCAAGTATGTGATTTATGCTTTTCTGGTTTGCCTAGTTTGTCCCCTTTCCAACGAAAAAAGAATCATCAGGAACATATTCGGTTAAAAACTCTCTAATCTCAAGTAATATCGGTTAGCCGTATTAGCAAGTCAAAAGAGACAGTTACCCTCACGTTCCTGGAATTCTGAGTCACATGCGTCGCGACGACCTCCCGAGTCCCGTCGCTCTCTGCCCCCCACTTCCCTGTCTGGCTTCCCCCCGTAGCAATGACATTACCTTGCTTCACTAAACAAAATATCTTGGCCTCCCTGAAACTCTTGCATATATAAATTCATATTGTAAATTTCACGAAATACATTATGAAATGTATTTTTTATTAAATATTAATTTACTTTTAAAGTTTGGTATATATATTTCATTGATTAATTATTGAAAAAGCCATCTCTTCTCGAATAAACAACGTATAACTTTGAAGGGTCTATGTTCGAGGGCTCTACATATTTCGGTTTTAGTTTTAACAGTTCGATTTATAAATGTAATTCTTGGCCAGTTAACGGGACAATGTAGTGATTCTATAATATCATAAGTAATCGAGTAATATTCAGAATTAAATTAATTTTGGAACTTCTTAGTGAATTAAATTACTAAGTAAAGAGATACTAAGTGGATTCATCCATGTCCATAGCCTTGATTCGTACCTCTGAACATATCAACTAATAGCCTGGAATTAGCGTACATATGTCCACTAATTTAAAATGTAATTAAATAACACCGATATGTCTCTCGTTGTAAGGTAAATATTGTAAGCAATCCTTAACTTTTGAGTAATATTCCGTCATCCCATAGCACTAAAATACAGAATTACCTATTCCACGACATTTTATGCCACAAATATGTTCTGATTTCAATTATTATAATCAATATTCAATATAGTTTTTAAATCAGTAATATTTTTCTAATTAATTTACCTTTTTACTACAATAACTAAGCTATTGGTTGTTTTCATCTACGCAAAAGATTCAATCAGCTTTCCAAAAGGACATTAATATATATGTGAATGATCAAAAAGATAAAGCACATAACGCATAGACTGATTCAATCAAAATAATTCCTTCTTCAAATGTTAATATCAGTGACTCATAATATAATTATGTAAATTTGATTGACGTATATTTTACGAGCTATGAATATAAAACTATGGTAATATAATATAAATTAATATCATCTTTTTATTAACTAAATTACTTCCTAGTGACGTTATATATTATTATATTATTTTTATTAAATACCGCTTCAGACCGGCTGCTGGCGTGGCGACGCACAGTGAGAATTTTGAACCGAGTTATGGACATGAAATTTGTTAGAGTTCTCTTCGGGACTGTCAATTGATCTATTTTATCTACTTAAAAATAAAACCCACTTCGATGATTTTACGGAGTTCCCTGGTGTATCTTCGATCAATCTATCTTCAATTGTAATGAAATTAAAATGGGACCACCCTTGAGGTACCCAATGAAAGTTAATTATCTAAATCGGTTCATAAACAAAGAAGTTAAGACTGAATATTCATTAAAATATATGTACATTCGAATTGAGAACCTCCTCCTTTTTTGAAGTCGGTTAATAAATACAGGCATGACGACAACTTAGGCAAAATTTTATGCTGAAGGGCGCGGCGCGACGTTGCGGCATAACTGACTCGATAAGACTAGCCATCTGTAAATGCAGAGTGCAGTGGCATGTAAGCAGAGAGGAACCGTTTCATGTTAAAACATGGATAAATTAAAAGTGGGATCTCGACCATCATACACATAGCGATAAACCCGTCTTTGTGATTTTCTTTTGATTTGCAGTAACCCAGTAATCTATTTTTTGATTATGCCACATCTATTTCATATATTCTATATCAATAGTATTACAGCAAACTCTAGACTTGATATTAAGCACAGTACTATCCAGAAATACCGAGAGATCGGTAATTTATCGCTATTTGGCAGTTGGGCAAAAGGGTCACTGTGATGGTTGCCGACCTTTAACCCCCCTATCCCAAGGAGCTATGGAAGCCCTACTCATCGCAGAAACACAACACAAGGTTATTTGGCTGCGATCTTCTGTATGATGGGGGTATTCCACCAGTCGGGCAGACCCAAGTAAAGAAAAATCTTTAAAAAAATCTCTTGGTACTTATTTCTTACCCTTTCTATCGAACTGATGTTCTCCAACACTACATTTCATACGCAGCCAACTTTTCTCTGTCTCTTTGATTCATCCTTAATTTTTCACAGCCATACAAAGCTATGTAATGGAAGTATTAAGAATGGATGACGAGGAAAGACAGTTGTTGAGAAACATAGATAACGTAAGAAAGATGATCGGATACTTTATACAGCACGTCAAATTCTTTAAAACAATTTTGGAAGGAATTATTATAGGAAAGCGACGAAGAGGAAGATCTAGACCACTTTCAAAATTTAGCTAATTCCGGTGAACCCCCTGCAGCTATATTTCTACCATATTCCCAAAACTTGACAAAAAATGTGAAGATTAGAGATCTAACTATGGAAATTTGCTTTGTGGCTGTTTTCGGCAAAATCTCGACACGTTATAATGAATGTGGAATATGCAAGTTTTTACAAGTAACAGTCGCTGAGCTTCTTGAAATATTGTTTGCCTACCGTGATAGGTGAAGTTAAGCCAACATTTTAGTTCTTCAATATAGAAAGTAAAAATTTTCGTAGACCCCCGCTTACGAATTGTAAGCCCCCATTTTTTTTGTTACGCCAACGTAGACCCCCGTCGAGTCACCCGTGGACCCCTGGAAACTAAGGACTAGACGAAGCATTTTCCGACAAGTGAAGGATAAAGTGAAAGTCGTGTCATGTCAAAAGATCAAAAGAAGAGCCGAGGATAGTGCAGGATAGAACAGCGGCAACTGGTCCAACGACAAGAGCTAAGCTCTTAAATTAAAGAAGAAGAAAGATATGCTTCTAATCCGTTATAAATCATTAACGTTTGAAATTGTAAGTATATACAAAGTATACAGAGTGAAAAACGGATAAAGGAAGATATAAATTACATAAAACTAATATTAGAATCGCGGGTGATTCAAACGTATGAACATAACAGGGGTGGGGCGCCGTCGCTGCGCGGACGCATCGGCTGCAAGCGGCCACAGCCAAGGACACCAGGTCATTGTTCGTGTTAATCTATAGGTATTCTCGGAATATGACACTGTCAACTGCAGACTACATGCATACACTCACATCATTCTCATATTATAAAGTCTTTATAAGGAGTAAGGTTCAACGGAATTGTTGGAGAACTTATATAATACATTGTTAAGTTTAAAAAATGTTAGTACCTACTTAACAAGGTAGCTCCAAAAATGTTATCCCTTCTTGCCAACAACGTGATAAATTTAGCCGTATATGATAATAAAGTAAATTAATTTTTAGCATTGTCACTCGAAAACGGGCATTTTATTCATCGATAACAATGAATAAAAACTTTTTAGAACAAGCACAAATTATGTACAAATAAATAGCGCGTGCAGCACCGCACACGTGAAAGAAGTGAAATTTCTTAAATTGAAAATCAGTGTTTGGAGTTTAACACTATGTGTATGGTGAACGCGATCCCAACTACCTCGCTTTATTACTATATAATATACATTGACTAATCCGTGAGCGCGACAAATAAGAAGAAAATCAGTGAGGGGTTTATTACTATGCGTATGGTGGTCGCGATCTTTATCACCTGGTTTTATTACAAGAATTTGCGACAAATCAACAGAATAATTTT
Organism: Saturnia japonica; assembly: GCA_033032175.1. Classification (NCBI taxonomy): domain Eukaryota; kingdom Metazoa; phylum Arthropoda; class Insecta; order Lepidoptera; family Saturniidae; genus Saturnia; species Saturnia japonica. The sequence goes on from CM065332.1 coordinate 4,329,026, forward strand.
ACTGAAAAACATTTGCTAGCATCAATGTTTTTAAACATTGTAAAATTTTCAAATATACAAAGGAGGAGTGTTCTGAGAAAATGGTGGCTCCCTTGTCAGAACTATCTAGGAAGTTTTAGTCACATCTCAAAACGCATGTTTTTCACTTTATACTACTTATAATAATCTACATCACTTATGCACAACAACTAAACTATATCACGCAAAATGCCTCCAATATTACATAACAGAGTTTCAGAAAACCTATGTTAATGAATTAAAAACAAAAATCACAACGTGCCACTTCAAGATCTCGTCGAAAACTCAAAATAATGTAAAATAAAATAAATATACGACTTAAAAATAATTTTTATACAATAAAAAAGTCAGTGCAATGATTGTAAATCATTATATTAATACGAGAAGCAAAAACTTTGTACCTACCCCCTTTTAAGCGTATCGCTTGCACGGAAGACTGCGATTTGGCATGGTTAAAGTTTACATGCAGAAGAAGTGCAGAAAGCTAAAATTTATCTATAATATCTGTTACTAATATATTAAATAAAATAAATTAATACTGCGATCCCTAACCCGACCAGTTCCATTGAACTTAGACCCCCCCGAAATATTGACATTGTCACTCAATGAAAAGTGACAGCAAGTGATATAAATGTAATATTCATTGTTTCTTTTCATATAGCAAATGTCAAACAGAAAATAGTATATGATTAAAAAGTCGCTGGTCGAATTTTGATCATTGGGCGACCGCTAGTTATTTATTATAATTGTTGACTAACTTTCATCGTGTAGCAGTAAGTCCATGACACGTGCGCAGCTCTCAATTTTATCCTTTACTAAACGCCCCAAAAGAAGTATAACTTCGAAAGTAGCAATAAACGTATCAGTATATTGACCGGATGGTTTACGTTAATGATTTAATTAGAGTCTCACAGTTCAAGGTTCATTCACACTTCCGGCCGGAGTCGATGAAATTTCACCGACCTTTGGTTTTCGGACCATTATTATACGCCTGGCCGAATCATTATGCGTCTTTGGTATTCATATAACATTTTTTTTTAATGTATTGACATCTATATTAAAAGCTAGTAGTAGTTCTGTCTGTAATTTATTTTTCCAAATTTCTTCTATATGTATAAAGAACGCTGATAACGAATATAATTAAAACATTCAAATTTTTTTATTTGTCTTTGTGTGCGTTTGTATGTCTGCCTGCATTCAACTCAAAAACGGCTTAATCGATTCTAATGAAATTTAGTACATGGGAAGCTTATGTCATTAGTAAATTATTGATAGCGCTTTAAGACTTTTCCATTACTTTTAGAAATCGTAAAAAAGGAACTAAAAAACAGAAGTATTTATTCTCAATCCATTTTCTTTCGATTTTGTACACGGGTTGTATATAATATGTATTAATTCCTTAATTTTATAACTATATAAATGTTTAATAATATGACTAAAAATAAAACTAGGAGAAGAAATAATTACAACATTTATGTACCTAATGTTTTTGGTAAAATTTTAAATATTGTTTTATTTAATTTGTGATTTTTCATTGTTTGTGTTACTTTAGTGTCTGTTTATTTTAATACTCACTACAATATTGTAATTGTTATAAAATGATAGAATAATACTAAAATTTACTATAATAAAGTGGTAAGTGACAACTCCTACTATCATGTGTTTATTTTACGAAATTTTCTAATAACTTTCTTTTCTACATAATATTGTGATACTCAATAAGTCCTGGTGAGAGAGGTTTGCAGATATATCGTGCCATAATAGATCAAGATCTTGGCAAAAATTGTGAGTTTCTTGTCATAGTGTCTTGCTTGGGATGAAAATTCGTTTTTCAGTGTTGGTAATTTTTCATGGCCTTGCAATCCATTGATTTCTCGAACTTGAAGAAATGTATCTGTTTAAAAAATTTCAATTATATACCTACATACTTCTTACCCAATTGTGAAAAGATAAAGATAATATTATTATAGGTATATTATGTAGATAATATATGACTTATTCAACTTCTGCATATTTGCCACATGATTCACGAGTTGACAAATAATTTATAATCGACTAAGCAGTAACATGCGGTAGCGCTCGTGTGTAATTAATTATTTATTTCCAAATAAAAGAAAAGTGAAGTAATTGAATGATTTCGTCCTTCTCTTTCTAACACATTTCTCCTTCTTTTTAGTGGAGACGGGAAATATAAATTTAATTCAATTCACATTTTTGAAATAATAAACTATGGAACGTTTTTCGAATCGTGGAAATTTTTATGTAATTAATTCTTGTTTCGAGTCTTTGGCGAAACCTTGAAAGTTCGTTTTGTGGTTTTCCTTTTAAAACTCATAAATTTACGTTGTTTGCCCTTCATTTTATAATATTGGTGACATTTTGCATCATATTAATTTGCATTTTAAGTTGCCACAAAAACTTTATATACCCCCATCTTGTTCGTATGATGTTTGAAGACTACATACATAAATAGTACTAAAATAGGCTTAAAAGATGTACATCCAGTGGCCTTAGCAATAAAAAAAATCGTAATTTGATTTTTTTATGGCATCTTGATTTGAAATGTTGTTGTTTTTATTTTAATTCATAAACTTACGATATTTGACTCCATATTATGTAATATTAGTGGCGTTTTGCGTCATATAGTATGCTTTTTTTTTGCGTATAATTGAAGTGAATTATAAATATAAACTGAAACATGCATTCTGGAATCCCACAAAACTCCCTAGAAAGGTCTGACAAGGGAGCCACCATCTTGTTAGGATACTGAAATCGTCATAACACAGGACACTATATTCACTTGATAATGGCAGTAATGGTCTTCATTAAAGAGGACTAGTTGCCATGTTAGGAAGAAGAAGAAGAAAGAGCAGAGCAGTAGTATTACAATAATTAAGCCGGTGAATTAATCCAAGTACCAATAGTAAAACCAACCCTCTATCATCAGAAAGCGTTGTAACCAATATACTTTTCATATTTATCAGCAAATATACTGACGTGAGTTTCTTTTTTAAATATAGAGATTATTCAAATATACTTATTTAAATAAATAATGTGTTTTGAATAATCAAATATAAATGATTCATTGACATTAATCATTATTACCGTCATTGTTTCAAATAAATATGTATGTAATATAATATGTAACAAATTAATGATAATTTTTTTTTTTTTTTAACCAATTGCTAAAAAGGAGGGTTACGTTTATCAAGCATATGTTACATATTGACATAATTATAATAACTCTTACATACTATAAAAATAAATATAATTGAACTGTCTGTTTGTAATATCAAAATAACAGCTTTTTAAGCGACTACGAATAAGGAGGGTGGTGTTTTTCGAGCGTATGCGCATGTATGTCTATTTCTTTGGCACACTCTGTAGCCTAAACGGCTTGATGGTTTTAGCATACGAGGTGTCGTTAGATTCGTCTTAATTGTGGAAGTGATATAGGCTTTATAACATTAAAGTAAGACGTCTGAGAATCATATAAAAAGGCAACAATATAAAGTTAGGTTTTTAGTCGTAGTCGGGTTTTTATTTCCTTGTTAATAATCGAGCTTGTTTTATTACCTGACTGCGAAAAGGTGGGTTATGTTTTTCGATCGTATATGTATGTGTGTATTTATGTCTATTTCTTTGCCACGTTCTGTATCCTAAACGGTTTGATGGATTTTAACATAGGAGATGTTGTTAGATTCGTCTTTATTATGGGAGTGACATAGACTAGGTATATAACATTTAAGTAGCTACAATGTCTCGGAATCAAATACAAAAAAAGAATATTGTCAAGTTTATTGTTGCAGTTGGGTTTTTTGTAACGATAAACCGATAAACGATAATAAAAGTCTAGTTATCACACAACAGAGCCAATTCGACGACACTCATAGTCTTGAAAATGTTATAAATATACCCTTCTGTTTGTCTCTTTTTATGGTCGGTTGGTCTGACACTTTTTCTCGTGTAATTAATTCTCATTCGCCAAATGCGCATTATGGAACTTCGTGCCAATAAACCCTGGTTACATAACATAACACGTAATTAAACTAGCGATCGCCCTAACCTCGAAATTCGACCTGTAACTTTTTGATCATAGACTATTTTCTGTTTGACATTTACAGTATTCATAAGAAATGAGTATTATCTACATCACTTGCTGTCACCTTCCGTTGAATGACAATGTCAATATTTTGGAGGTCTAAGTTCAATGGCACTGGACGTTCTAGAATTGGCAGTATTAATTAATTTAATTTAATATATTAGTAACAGATATTATAGATAAATTTTAGCTTTCTGCACTCCTTCTCCATATAAACTTTAAGCATGCTAAATCTCACAGACTTCGTGCACGCAATACGCTTAAAATGGTACCGAAAGCTTTTGCTTCACCTATTATTATATAGATTACGCAAACACGTATAGATTTGCAAAAAAATTAACTCTTACTGCAGCTCGTTTAATTGGGTCATCGTAAGCCGGTATCAAATGACTTAATATTATTTACCCTTACATAAATTCGAATTTAAAAATAAACATTCAAGTTTGTGACCTAAGAGTGTTTCAACGGTCCTTACATAATAAATAATTTATATACTTACAATCAGGCTAAACTTTTATTGCAGTAGTATTGCAAAAGTTTGAAGGTTTTTCAAATGGATCAAGTTATTATTTCAACATTACAATTTCAAGTTATTAAGTTTTTATTTCAATTTAGTTCAATTGAGTAAACATTCTTTAGTTGTTTGAATTTTATGACGTAGTAGATGGAACATTGCGAACATTAAAACATGGAACTTCTATAGCGAAGCACATTGCCTCGCTGACCGTGTTCTACCTTCTATGTCTTGGCGAGTGTTCTAAAGAGCTGTTCCACCTAAATCCCGCTTCTCCTTTTCATAACAGAACTACACTCGCTGGGCTCCGGAGTCAAAGCATTAACCTCCATTTCGGTACGAACAAAGAAATTTGATGCGTATTATTTTTGCCGTACGGTGAAGCTTTAGAATCTTCTCCCGGCCAGTGTGTAGCCTTCTTCCCACAACTTGGAGTCCTTCGAGCATAACTTGAAGAAACATTTAAGCAGGCCGGTATGACAGCAGCGACGACGATGGATTGTAGATCCACATCAGGTTCAGTGTAGTCATTTTACCTTGCTATATTTTTTTCCAAATGTTTGTTATAGATATATATTAGAGATGAAACGGATAGTGGTTTGGCCAAATACCGGATACCGGATATTCGGCTCTTTATCGCGTTACATGACGCGATCAGTTTGATCTCAATATTGGCGCGGTGAACGAGATCGGAAATAATCTAAACTAGGTAATAAAAACAATTTTTAACGTGCGATTATAAAACAAACAGTGTCCATAACCTATTGTGGTATGATTAGACTTGTGTAAAATAATGAGAATTTTTTGAATTTTACTATAGGGAATCTGGCCGGATAGGCCGGATACCGAATAATTACCGGATATTATAAAGGTCACTGATATGTATGTAATATGACAGTTAATTTTTTTCTTATGTCTGAATTTCAATGAAAAACGGCTTGGCCGAGTATGAAGAAAACTAAAAACTACCAAACTATGAATATATAATTAAAGTCAATCTTAAAAGTCTTGAACATAGAAGAAATGTTGCAGAATATTGTATGTACGCTTCACAAAGTATCAAACGGTACTCTTGTTGTGAATTACTGAGAATTATTAAGATATCAACAATTGTTGACCAATTTATAAAACGTTTTAATGAAGTTAATTTACAGAACGACATATTTTTCACCAGTTAAAAACTAAATTTTAAAACTCGCTTAATATTTTAGTAATTCATTACTTTTTAATTGTTTGATCTTTACCGTATATCCACATAATCATAACCAGTAATTGTTAACAATGTAAGTTGTCGACTTATGTCATACGGTATTAGATTAGACAACAAATCGAAAGGGTGTGACTATGCGAATTAATCACCATGTGCAAGACCAAGTCGAATCAGATCCCTTGATTGACTACTGGAATGGCACTAACTTCTTTTTTTTACTATACTGTTTGCCATAAGGGCTCTGAAGCCTCAGACGGCTTTTACAGCTTCACCGTGACTTGGGGGCGAACGCTTAAGGCACTCAGCCGCGAAAGTGAAGACAATTCGCTCAAGGGTGCCAAAATGGCCGGGCGGCTTAGGCGGTTGCCACGATTGCAATTAAGTCGCGATTTGGCTAATTTCCTATCCGTAAATTCGAGCTAACTAACATATACACATATACATGTTCCACGCCTCCTGGGAAGGAAGGAAGGAAACACGTGTATGTATATTTAGTGATTTGAAAGTATTTCTACATTAACTAGCTTATAAAAAAAAGGTCCCTTACAGAACCTATGTACCTGTGTGGTATGCACGTATGTGTATGTACATATGTGTGTAATGTTGTATGTGGGTAGCTAAGTGTTACACGTGCAGTGTCACTTGTATCGAGCGGGCGGCTAGGCGGCTGCCTGACTCAAGGGTTTCATACCGAGGAACGGACCTAGTCTTGAGGATTGGCACTAGCGGTGGGCAATTATCAGGTATACTAATGTAATCATTCGATTATGTAGATATCTCGAGATATCTCAATTATATCCATTAGTAATTTTACTAATATTAGTAGATGTTTCGATGTTGAGTGGATCATTCATAATCGAATTACGTTTAATAATAGCTAATGCTAGGTTACTAATATTAGTAGTTACTAATTTGATAGAATTAGTAATTATTACGATTGCGCGACCTTTTTTGTTTTCTTTTTTCAGCTTCCCACTAAGTATACATTTTTAATGAGTACATGTCTCAATTCAGTCATCATTCATAATCGCCCATCTCTGAGTATACATAAAGGGTTCAATTATGAATGATCATTCATAATCGAAATATCTCGATAATGTTAATCATTCATAATTGAATATCTCAATTATGTAATTCATAAATAATCGCCCACCTCTAATTGACACTTCATTACTGGTTATACACCGGCTGACGCCGGAACGTGACACTTCTAAAGTTGGGGTCCCACGGCCCGGTTTATGACACGCGCAACTTTGTCTGCGTCATATAAGAAAGAGAGAGTGGGTCATAGTCACTGTATTAAAGGTACCGCCTGCCTCACATATTATTCTGCATATTAAAAATGCGCTCGCGATACTTGATCATTATGTTGTTGCGGAGTTATTTTAAAACTGTGATATATCTCCTAAGATATTCATCTAAATCAATTACTGTCAAGGGCAATTTTGTTCAAAATTAAATACTTGTGATGAATAACGTGTTTATTTCGATAAGGAATAATATACCATGCATATAAAAATACCTTCGTAAATAATTCATTATTTTAGAATACATTTTATTACCATAAAAAGTTTATATAATAAACCTTAAAAGATAGCTATATGCTATCGCGGCCTTTTTTGGAACTTTTTAAGATAAACAATTTCGTTGAACATAATAGTTTAATAGTACTTTAACCATTCACGAGCCGCACGCAATGGAAGCTGTCAAAAGGAATAAATTTCCCCCGTTTTTGCAACATTTTTCATTGATGCTCCGCTGTTATTGGTCGTATATAGCCTTATAACCTTCCTCGATAAATGGACCATCCAACAGTAAAATATTTTTTCATTCGATCCAATAGTTCCTGACATTAGCGCGTTCAACTAAACAAATAAACTCTTCAGCTTTATAATTTAGTATAGATTAGGCCGCGCCAGGAGAGGCCGATGGGCCGTGGGAACAGATATGTCGTCACCATTTCAATCGGTCCTTAGTCGGTAAATTCAAGGACGCGGCGCGAGTGTACCTGTGGCAGCCTGCACGGACGCGTCCGCATCGGTTCAAACTCATTCATTTCGTGACACAAACACTGGGCAAGGGCCGCGATAGGGCTCAAATGGCGTGGTAACGTTTGGCGCGGTCTGTCAGAAAACAGGCCGTGGGCCCTCAGCTTTATTAAGCATGGTAATACAGCGTGTGTTACACCTTGTATGTGGTGGCCGAAATCCACTCGAATGTGATTTACCTAGTATAATTTTTCAATACATTTGAAAGATGAACGTTATTACAAAACATACATAAACATGAATTATGTGGAAGTGTGTATAATATTGCTAATTACTACATGTCAATACCATAATATTACAACATTACTGAATAATATCAATAAAATGTCGTAATATTACGTTTTATTATTAATTAAAACGTTGTGTTATTGTTATTATAAGGACACGTTTATTTAATTAATAAATTATCTCGGTTAAACTTTCGACATATTTCATTGAAGTGTTGCTGTAATGTTTGGTAATTCCGTTGAATAAACTCCTGACACGATGTTGCTCACACGCCCAATTCAGTAATGAGGTCGCTGTGGGTTTTCGTAACACAATTGTAAGCAAACAAATGCGCCGGACGATAGTGCACGGAATACTTGACCTATTTCTATGCCGAGTGCAGTATCACAGGCATTTGTCGTTTGTGTCAAATGCTATTGTCATAATAACAGAAAATGCGGACGGCGTCTAATCCAGTTTATTACTATTTTTGTCCCTGGATCAAAAATCAAAATATACTTTAATCAATTTAGGCCCTAAGTAGGAGATTATGAACGTCAAAACACTACTACCGGTTCGGAAAATATCTCAGACATCAAGAAGAACTGACAAGAAATACGATCGAAGAGACGGACATAGAGAGAGAGTCACTTCTAAACATCACTATCATTCACATAATGAACCACCTATAAAAACCTTTTAACAGTAAAATCTGCCTGACATGGTCATTGAACTGATTGGAACTTAACACTATTACCTAAAAAACACTTTTATAAAGGCACTAGAGCAAATATTTTTATAATAAACAATCTATATCTACCTCTGCAATGTTCTGGTGTTTTGATTTTTACCATAAATTAATTATTATAAAAACTACACAGATTTGAGATAAAGACTAGAAGCTTTCTAAAATTATTAAAATTGATCTTCATTCTTATCCTTTAATAAGTAGCGAAATGGGCAACTAGATGGTAACTATTAATATTGCTTATTATAATCCAGTTCGAGCAAAAATATTTCAAGCTGGTTGTTACCTGCTTTTATGAGAGCAAACCTGTTGCCATCGTTCCCAGTCTATAGTGCGGTGCTATAGTAAAGTCAATAGTACCAATAATAAGTAATTGTGTAAGGATTCCATAATCTCATCTATACGATTCTCCGTCTTATGTAACTTATTTTATATGACGTATGGAGAAACAGGGTAAATATAACCAGTCTGACCTGCAGTTGTCTCTATCGCACTCTTTCGGTCGTTAGTGTACAACGCGAGAGCAATAGATTTATTTTTAAACTTAATCTTCAAATGTCTTAGCAACCCTTTTGCTCTTTAACTAATGTTAATATGTTAATCCTAGCGGTGGGCGATTATGAGATACACTAATATAATTATTCGATTATGAAGATATCTCGCGTTATCTTGATTATAGGCATTAGTAATTACTAATATTAGTAGTTCGATGATGAGTGATCATTCATAATCGAAGTACCATTAGTAAAATTACTAATGTTAGGTTACTAATTTGTTTAATAGATACCAGTCAAAATTCATTATCGCCCACCTCTGAGTAATCCTAAAATGCAAATGACGAGTTTTGTTACTAAAAAAACACTAATTAGAAGTTTCTTTAACCCCAAGCTACGACGATTTCAACACATCGTTTTATTCGAAAAACTTATTTTTGTCGTACTGTGAAGCCGTGTAACCTTCTTTCGGCCAATGAAACTTCTTGCTCTGTGTGCTATTTATTGTTCCTGGTGTTCTTATAGGTTATTTTTCGCCTTCTTAATTATAAATATTTGGCATTTTCTTATGTTTTTCTTGAAATTACTCTTGTTTTTGTATTTATAGAAAGCTTACAATAATATAAAATACTGTTTGTTTTTTATATTGTGAGACTCACGTTTTTACTTTTACTTTTTTTTTATCTTTTTATAACGGTATGCCCATCTTGTGGCGTCACCAAACGGTCCCAATGGAAGACCAACGTTGGTTATTTACAAACTGCATTATACTGAGCTGGGCCCATTTTGTAGCAACTGGTATTTGATTTTTGTTTATGCAAGTAGTTGTAATGAACAAAATTGCCCTTCACAATAATTCGGTGAAGGAAAACATCGTGATAAAACCATAGCATGGTGATAAGGCAATTTTTAATGCCCGCCTGATTATCTACCACCCTCAAGTTGATTTGTCGCCAAGCACTTATAGGTATGTTCTGGCAGCTGCACTTGAGGGCCAGTCACTCCTCTAGGCTTAAGATAGAGAAGGCACGATAAGAGACATTTCAACTGGGTTGCGACCACCATGCAAATGGTGAAAAGCCCTACACAGTGGTTCGCTTATTCACGTCGTTTCGGGATCAGCTGCTGCATATTAAGTTTCTCTTTACGCAGGCCGACATGAAAGCTGCGTCTGGATTGTTGATCTTTTATGCTTCTCTTCCACGAGGCTATTCACAAGCTACCGAGGCGCGAACCATAGGTCGAGCACAACTATAGTCGTACAAGTTCGTGTGCGACCGCTCTATATTTCCGACAGACGTTGGCGGGTATGAGGTACAATTGACGACAACAGGGACGGGGTAAAGTAGCGAGGAAGTGAAAAGAGTGCAATTATGTGATGTAGGCGTGCAAGTCACAGTACACTGAAGTAAATAGTATTACGTTTTCATACAAACTGCCGAAACTAAATCCAGGTAAACTCCAGTACATAATAGTTATGATTTAAACTGTAAGTTAAAAATTATATTTATATTAAAAAAAAATACATTCCCTTCTTACTACCTTACAATCACTTTTAATAAATAAATCCCAAGTACAAATACATAATTTAAATTAAAACTTACAAAATTTGTAGTGGATAATATATTTTGGTGAAAAGTTATTAATGATATTTTAATAAAGCATTATCAAATACATAAGTAGGTAACCTAAAAAATACAGTAAGAAGGTAGCTCTAGTGCGTGTTTATCTACCGAGAGGCTTTAGGTAATTATTTCAAGTACTCTGTCGTGACAACATACTGTTTACTTTAGTGTACTGTAGTGACGTAATGTCGTGTTACCTTGTCCCCGCCAGCGCTTCTAACATAGTACGGTCGCGTACGAACTTGTACAACTGTAGTAGCGTGCGACTGATGCCAAAGTTTGCTTTTGACATTCAAGCGCGTCGTGTGCGGAACATAGCGAAATTGTATAGCGGCTACCAACGAGAAACTAGTTGGATGTTCGTATCAAACGCGAGTCGCTTGCAAAGAGCCCCGTTGGAGAAAGGCCTTAGTAGTAACCACTGTTTTTAGGCTCCAGCGCAAACAGAGGGATGCTATAAGTTCAACGTATATATCTGCTTATCTTTTGCAGCTTAATACTTTTTTCATCTAGTTTTGTTTTTGTTTGAAGCGTGACTTGTTTGAGAGTGGTTTTAACCATTTGAAGATTATCGGCTCTTGTCTAATTGATAAATGGATGTGAACATCTTCCCTAAGTGATAAATGGGTGTGAACATCCATAAGTTCCATAGGTCTGATAGAGTCGAAGTTTGGTATTCTGTTACTTTAATGATAGAAAAATATGCCAACTTTGAACTAATGCTGCAGTATTATCTAGAATCTGCAGAATACTTAATTCCTCACCAACTCACAGAAAAGATATCAAGTTTGGGCTTCATTGTAATGGTCTCAACGTTATAAGTTATTTGGATTATACTGTGCCAATTATCAGATGCAGTTCTGTAAGTTAGTTCACTGTGCTACTACAAAAAAAAAACCTCCGCTCACTTAAATGACAAATACTTTTGTTGTCTAAATATATTATGACCAAGAAAAAACATTCATTCAAATAATGTCACAATATCGACGTAACCCTATATCGGTTAATTAAAACGAAATAATCGTTTAAACGCTCTATGTGTATTACGGAATTTTTAATACGTTGCAGTAAATACATTCGTTGTATATAAACCGCATTTATAAACCGTAATGCCGCAAATAATTTTAATTCAATAATATTTTTATGACGTCGATAAAAAGACATTCTGATAATAACAATATAGAGTTTGCGCATAAACAGATATTCCTAAGTAACCAATAGATCAATATTGCAATTATATTTTACTGTCAGGTGCCCCAAGCACTTTGCTGTGCATATTTTTTTAAATGTAGCTTATAGTGCTTCATGAATCATAAGGAACATAAAAAAACATTAAAATATGTTAATTACATTTTAATTAAAATCCTTTTATACATGCATACGGTTCTTTGAGCGTAACGCGAAGAGAAATTTCTGTAGGCGTTGTTTTTGAATTTTCATAAAATAAAACCTACAAACTTCTAGAAATAATTTATTATATTAGTATAGATATAGATCCATAATGAACTATATTCATTACAATAAAAAGCACGGCCCAAGTTAATTTTATGATAATTATTCTATCCGATACCTTTTAATACTACAATTCTGCTAGTTCAATAGTTTTTGTTTCGTTTTCGTGACAATACTTATATTTCCTTAGCATACGAATTTTGGCTGTTTTTATGCAGCAGCCGATCAAACTAGTTATGGTTTACCGGAGGCGTTCATGTGTACAGGTTTACCTGCGCAGGTTGACCATACGTCGTGGTGTGTATCGGGCGGTTGGAGGTAACGCACACACGCCTGTGGTGTCATAAAAAACTGTTTTTCGATTTTTCACCGGTTACCTGCGCTGATTTACAAAACTGTACAAGTTTATTCCACTGTGCACTCTGGTCTACCTGCGCAGTTTCACCTGCACATACGTTTTATTGTGAATTTTGTAATCGAACTATTAACAACTGTACGTTTGTCGATATAACAATTTAAATGTCAAGGTGTCTATTTCTTTATTTATACAAACGCATAAATTTAAATCGAGAATTTAAATGATACTCACATTAACAAGTTATTATGTCAAATGGTGTTGCAAAATGACTTTTTTTGTATGTTTTTGACCATGATATTAATCATCGTTTTGAAACGATTGATAAGTCAGAGATATTATCAATTGTCCACACCGATGTTATTAGTCATAATTATTATCGAATCGTCAATCCACGAATGTTTTTTTTTTATTCTAAACAATATCAAATGCATAATTAAAATTAGACATTTAACAATAACCAGGCGTTCAAGACTATCAAATACTATTATGGCGTTCCAAACTGTTATTGTTTTACCTATGCGTGAAAAATCATTTACTATTGAATCATCTAATAAAAAAAATCTATTAGTACTACTATAAAGAGGTTCAGTTTTTTTTATATTAGCTCGGCACATTTACTGTACTGTCGTTGATGGTAAGCAGAGCACAGTCCAAACACAACGGTGACCACCGCGAGATCTAAATCCATCGGCGGTTGTATGTTTATTTATTTATTTATAATAAATACACCGACGAGATTCATATTCTGACAAATTATAAGATTACCGGCAAACAAAAGACTCTAAACAAAATATGCAATATTAATTATAGTTAACTCCTATAGCAGTTTATATCATCATTACACACGATGAGCAGTTAAAATAATTAATTAAAAAGGAGGACGAAAGAATTTGGAAATGTAATACGAGAAAATAAATAAACTTTAATAAATTAAACCACAACGTATCAAAATTTCAATATATTCTACTTACAGAGACAAATGGATATATATTTTTCAAGGTTATTCGCAAAGATGTCTAGATGTGACTTTTTAGATTCAGCATTATAACGTCATACAGTTTTGTTCAACGAAGATAATCTCCAGAACTAGGTACACATCCGATTCTACAAATACACCTACCTACATTAACCCTGGGATTATATTATTCCCATTAAATTTAATATTGTTTTTACCGTGAAAAAAATCGCAGGCAGTCATTAGTATTCTATAAATAAACTTATCCGTTTCTGTTTCTTTCAATAATATATATACGCATCGTGTACACGTGCCATAATAAATATCATAAGTTATTTAAAAAAATGTATATTGTATATATATTTTTTGGTAACTACAATTATAGAAATATTTAAATTCGACGTAGGTAGTCGGAGCGTGCCCCAGTTTTGTCGTATCTAACTCGATTGCGCCACAGCGATACTCCATTGCATAACTGCCTCGACTGTACTATTTCGATATACCAGTATTGTTGACTGACTTTAGGTAATACTGAATCGTGTACTATTTTTGTTGTATTTACATTTGTGTCGCAATATATGTAACGATTCTATTGAATACAGAATACCTAACTTTAATTGTCTTACGGTCATAGTAAACTTGTATAAACTTCACGCAATGACAAACATCTTTAATTTATTTCTTGGTATTTATTACACTATATTAATAATGTTTCAACTCGACCAATGGAAGAGTGTTCTCATCTCCGTACTATTGAAAGAAAGAGATCGAAATCAAAATTTAAAATTGTTTATCTATATATTAATTAATACGTGAAGCAAAAGCTTTCGGTACCTTTTTAAGCGTATTGCTTGCACGGAAGAATGTGAGGTTTGGCATGGTTAAAGTAAGTGGAGAAGGAGTGCAGAAAGCTAAAATTTATCTATAATATCTGTTACTAATATGATCAATTAAATTAATTAAACTGCGAATCCTAACCCGACCAGTGCCATGGAACTTAGACCCCCAAAATATTGACATTGTCACTCAACGAAAAGTGACAGCAAGTGATGTAGATAATATTTATTTTATGATTACTGTAAATGTCAAACAAAAAATAGTCTGATCAAAAAGTCGCTGGTCGAATTTCGACCTTAGGACGATCGCTAGTTCAATTAAAATTACTAAGAAGGAACTTATGAATATCAAAAATACCGTTTCGGAAAACATCTCAGTGTATTGATTTTTATCGTTTATAAATTTAGCATATTGCCTTATTAAGTGACTATGTGGTCCAAGATTGTGAATCGCTA
Organism: Saturnia japonica; assembly: GCA_033032175.1. NCBI lineage: Eukaryota > Metazoa > Arthropoda > Insecta > Lepidoptera > Saturniidae > Saturnia > Saturnia japonica. Next base: position 4,344,049 of record CM065332.1, read on the forward strand.
AGCCTAGTGGGAGGGCTGGCTCTCAAGGGCAGCTGTCGGAATACACCTATAGGTTCTTGGCGATAGATTTCAAATAGGAGGTGGTAGGTAAAAAACACCCTACCACCATGCTATGGTTTCATCACCATGTTTTCATTTACCGAAAGCTCAGGCTCATTGCAGGGACAGCATTACCATTCACGAAATGATCCACCCCATAATAATAAACATAACTTATCATCACGACTGTATCTCAGAAGGGTTAGGCAGAGGTGTACTAATGTACACCCACAGTTCACCGGAGTATGTTCTTAGGTTCAATGTAATAGGGGGCGAGCCTATTGCCATTAAGTGGGCACAAAGCCAAACCCCGAGCTGAAAAACCAAATAACATTTTGCTCGACCTGAGAATCGAACCCAGGGCTTCGAGTGCTATAGTCGCGCTTACGACCTCTAGTCTAATGAGGCAGTAACTCGCATTACATGTTCCTTGAACTTATTATCCAGCAAATCTGTATTGTGATTAGGAAGTTTATTGTAATAAAAAACATTTATTTGTCTTACTAAGTCTAAAACTAAGTCTAGTCTATGAGATTAATATTTTACATTTATTTTTAGAATTGAATTGATCTTATTACTGGGTGGTTGAACACGACAATTATGTTTGAATAGATAGTGGCACGCTTAGGAGTTATAATCCACAAATCAACAAATAATAATCTTTTTCTTCCAAACTTGGCAACTATTCCTTGAAGACCATTACTGCCATTATCAAGTGAATATAGTATCCTATCTTGTGACGATCTCAGTATCCTAACAAGATGGTGGCTCCCTTGTTAGAACTTTCTAGGGAGTTTTGTGGGATCCCAGAATGCATGTTTTCAGTTTATATTTATAATCCACTTCACTTATGCACAAAAACCATACTATATCACGCAAAATGCCACCAATATTGCATAATATATGGGTCAAAAACCACAACATGTCACTTCAAGATCCCGCCAAAAACTCCAAATAATAATCAACAAACCCGTTACAGGGGATCTATTTTGGTTTGTCACGTTTCGGGATCAGTCAGTGTTTATCCAGCAGCCGCCAAATGGTTTACAAGCCGGCTTGACAGGATGACTGTCGAAGGATTATTGAAGTCTCGGTATTCGCCACTACTTTCGAATTGTATAGGTATAGAACTATCGTTTTTTTCTGTACTACATTAAAAACGTGAGAGTAGTTGGTTTCAACATAAAATTAAAAACATTTGAATGTGAGTTCACACGCGGTATAAGTGAAACCTCTCTCTCTCTCTCTCGCTCTCTCCCTTTGTATATATTTCGAGTACATTAAGAATAGACAAAAGATAGGGAAACTATATAAAAACGCATTCTCAAGCTCTCACAGCCTAAAACGTATAAATATATATATTTATGTTTATAGCTATCTCTTTTTCTTTTCATAAAATCCAATTCACACCGTCCCAAAAGAAGTTTCACTTCGAAAAACACTCACTTTTTTATACAACAAGTCTAATATAAAGCCTGTCTAAGTGGCAAACAAGTATATGGCCCGCCTGTTTCTAAGCAGTTACCGTAACCTATAGTCGCTTGTAATACCATAGGTGTCACTAACGCATTGCCAACCTTGAACCCCCTACCACAAGGAGCTCTCACACAACACAAGCTTATTTGGCTGTAGGACTGTAGGGACTCCGCCAGACGGACTGTTTCAAGCAGAGATAAATCTCTGAAGACATTTCTCTGTACCCTACCTCTCTTTCTCTCCGCATAAATAATGAATGTGCCCTTATGTGTGAGTTTACGAACTCCACTAAATTCTTTGAGAGTTCTTACCGTTGCTTTAAGAAGCCTAAAATTATCAAAGAAATTTAAAACTTTGGTCGGGTTTATTGACTATAAACATTTAAATTATAAATATTTATGTCATAATGATGTCATCTATCTATCCTTTGTACGTCATATTATTCTCTATTTGAGTAATAAGCATTCATTTAACGTATTACGAAGTCATTAAGCATTTACAATGCAGTTGTTACATCACCAGACGTGCGTACTTGAGATACTAGTAACTTGTGTTTACTTCCGATAAACGTAGTGTAGACACTTAGTAATGATTCTAATCATACATACTTAAAACCTGTTTAATTTATCTATTATACAGACGGACGCTAAATGTACTGCCTTGTGTCTCTCAATAAGATACAAGTAGATGACTTTTGTTCTTGTAAAAAAGAGGCAGAGGCACAGATAAATTTCTTTGGAGATTTCTTTTAACTTGGGGCAGCCCTACTGGTGGAATTCTTCCATCATATAAAAGATCGGAGCTAAATAACATGAGTAGGGTTTCCAAAGCTCCTTGTGGTAGAGGGGTTCAAGGTCGGCAAAGTGCTAGTTTGATACCTATGGTATTATAACCATTTATAGGCTTATACTATTAGGCGGCAGACACCATAGTTGTTTAAAAAATGTAAGAACTTGTTTTTTATGAACCAAAACATAATGTTTTCGTACTAAGCCCGTATAAAATTTATCGTTCTTCCTTTACTAGTCTATACATAATAACCATTAAACTCGAATCGATCGCGGGTTCATCTCACATGGGACCTTTTTGAGGTTATACTTCTTCATCATTATCATTTTCATAGGCCTTCCCAAAGACCGTCACAACGACCTGTCTTGTGCTGCTTGCGTAAAGCGGTTTCCCGCAACTTTTACCGGACCATCGGACCATCTTGTGGCGAGCTACTCACTCTGCGTCTTCTGGAACGTGGCCGTCACTCAAGAACTCTTCGGACCCATCGGCCATCCGTTCTACGAGCTACATGGCCCGCCAACTACCACTTAAATCCAGCTATCCTTAGGAACTATATGGGTGACTTTGGTTCTTTTTATAGTTATACTTATTTTGGCCATTTAGTAGAGGGTAAATGGAGAGCTGCGAGCGCATCGTGTGACGGAAGTACAACACGATTGTAATTAGAAATCAATGATGCTAATGTAAATTTATTTTACTGGCTTTTTAAACACATTGTAAACAGGCTTAAATTCTTCTATTAAACACTACTTAAAATTGTACTTATGGTTTTAAGATTATGTTGGTTAGCAGAAAAAAGGCGTTGTGGCGTTAAGTTTGCCAGTGTAAGATATAAAGTGCAATAAATTATTCATTTATTCATAACGCTTAGAAATAATACAATCGCAATTAACGTAATAAACTACTTATTTCACTACTACTTGAACCGTTATACACTGTACATTTTTTCTTCCTTATTCTTTTTCCAAAGACTTAAGTCAAGGTTTGTTTGCGATAATGAAATAATTCTCTTTTTTGTTTTCCTTAAAGGGACGCGAATATCTTTTAAATGAAATAAATATTTTGTTGAAATAAAGATGTATATGTTATAATAGTTAATACAATTTTATTGAGCAATCATAGCACTACGATTGTATGAAACTGTGGCACAGGTGGGCCTCGCGGTATTTCCGGTTGTCCTCTGTCACAGGTCACGTTGCGATTAGCCTTTTATATACATTGCCGACAATAAGAATTCTATCATTACTATTAGTAATTATTACAATTTGCAGTTTATTTAAATTTTCTCAAGTAATGTTTAATATTTTAAGTCCTAAAGGTTTCTTTTCTATGGTTACCGTCTGAATATATGTACCATTTCGAAAGTTAACAAAAAAAAATTCTTCATATGATAGCGTTTGACCACAATCTCACTTTATGTTAAGCGACGATGTGACTCAAGACGGTATCACGCTAGAACTATTGGAAGACCAGTCTTCCAATAACCAAGAACCAGTTCTTAAATGGGCGGAACACACCTATAGGTGCTTGGCAACAGGTTTTTTACTTGCTTAATAGTTCATCTGCATAATGGTTATAGTTCATCACGATTTTTCCTTTACTAGAAGCTCTGGCTCATTACAGGGATTCGAAACTACATCCATCGACGCGTTGCCCATACACGCTACCACTGAGCCATTATTGCTTCTAAACATTTAACATTATGGTCTTATATTCGGGCAGAAGGTCAAAAGCCTTTAAGATATTAATATATCGGTGTGTATTAAAACTATACTATTGACTGGTCGATCGTACTATAGACTAGCAACTATTGACTGGCTGTCGAAACGGTTAACTAAAGCAGGAGGATTCTCGGACCGTTCACATTGCTACAAATATTTATAGATAATATAGATGGCGCTGCCCTAGGTCACTCCGTGTATAATGGAGTCGCCCTCGTTCACGCCATCCTTAATCACATACCCCTAACAACTCAGCTATATAAATATTTGATGAATCACGTTATATATTGTAGTTAGTTAGTTAGCCAAGCTTTGCACTAAGAACTTTCGAACTAGCAAATTAACGTTTCAAATCAAACACCAAGTCGTCACTGATACATCCTTATGATTGTGGTTAAATTATATACAATAGTCCTTTTTGTGCAAACAAAAAGAGAATGAACTAACTGTCCGCCTGACTGAGTGGTTAATGTCAGTTATATAACCGCGATAAGAGTTCAAAGTGCTGCTACTGTATTGAACACTTTTTTTCTTTTTCTTACTAAATGACAATGTGTCTTTATACACAGTTATGCCAATGTCACGTAAACATAATATTTTTCTAATCTTCGGATTTCAAAGAATGTTTTAAAAACATAGTGGCTTTATTGTTAAAACTGTCCAGGGAGATTTAACGGCAACTTAAATTATGGTTCTAGTTATATATAAATATATATAAAAGGGCACCGTGACTGACTATCTGACCGATCTATCAACACAACACTTAAATCACTGAACTATAGAACGGATTTTAAAAAATTCAACGCTTCATGCAACGTAGGTGTCTATCAAAAATTCTAACATGGGTGAAACCATGAGGCACATCTAGTTATCTATAATTCACTTCACTTGAGCACAATAACCAAACTATATCGCGCAAAATGCCACCAAAATTACCATAACATAGGCCGAAAAATTTCAGTTTATGAATTAAAATAACAGACAGTTCAAGACAATAGTCAGAAGATAAATTCTTCACACAATCCATGCATATATTCTTCGGTCTTCCTCGACTACTATATCCATCCACATTCATACTTAACATTCTTCTAGTTGTATGACCCTCTTCATGATATGCGTATACCATGTGTGTTATTCTATAGCTCAATTTTAAAATTTAAAATATGAAAAATATTATGGCGTGTGCACGGTTCCACTCAACTTGGGTCGTCGCGATTCGGATCTTGTGTCCCGGAACGTGGCTTTGCTCCAGAGGTGGTTTTAAGGACACACAGCACAGATTCATAATATTTTTTTTAATTTCACAAAAATCTGCGTGCGCGAGCAATTCTGTTTACTGAACGACTTTTCAACGACTCTCTAGATGGCGCTAGGCGAGTCGCATACACGGATAAGCTCGTATTGCCTAATAAAAACCCAACACGATGCCAAACCTTTAACGTCTCAACTTCTCTGTGACTAGTAGGTACTATTTTAAGACTTCCTCTTAAAATGATTCATTCTTGATCTTTTTTATTCCACACGTCCATCTTAACATAGAAATATCAGTTCAAATTAAAATAGAAGTACGGATTTAGCAATAATTCCATAAATAATATATAGCGTAAACTTAGCCAAAGCAAGATAAGACGAGCGAGTCGTCTCAACACATACACAGTATTTATCTTTTAATCATAATTTTATTTATAATATTTACATCATTATCGTAATATTTGCGCGCTGATTCACTGCTATTACACATAATTTGTTAAACTACGTTATTACACATGCATTATTATTATTATTTTCTGAAGGATAAAACTTCAGAATGTGGTACACAAACTGTGCTGGATTTGATTTCTATAGTAATTATGATTTCGATGAACAATTGAAGGGGTGATGGATCAGTGAAGTGTTCGAACAATCCTACAATACGCCTTTAAGCACTGGTGGCGTTCGGTGTTTTTTGGGGTTTTTGTAACAGACCCTGGCGGGTTACGGGTACCGCCATTTAGCGTGAATGCTATTCTGCAGATACTGCATTCGAACATTTACACTGTGTCCCAACAAGTCTAAAATTTCGGTGAAGAAAAACATCGCGAAGACACCATAGCATCCACCATTTTCTAATGCCCGCCTAGCTCTGAAGTTGAAATTCAACAAGCACGTATTGCGGCAGTTACACTTGAGAATCAGTCTCCTCTGTGCTTAGCATGTTACCATTTTGGACCTAATCGACACTTAACATTAGGTAAGATTGTGGTTGAAACCTATACAGGAAAACAGATTTTTTAAATTTAAGCCTAACGGATAGTAAGTTTTTTTTTTTCATTTTTAATAAACGCTGGAAGAAACATCCGACTGCAAGTAGGTAAGTGCTTGCGAAAATCTTACAAAATCTATATTTAATAATATAAACATGGTTGAGTTATATAAACATAAATGCTAGTTTAACCAAATCATTGCATAATCGCAATTATGTAACCGAGATATACATTGTTAGTTGTGTACAAGGTTAAAATTCTATTGCGTGAGAATATCAGATTACGAAAATCATCCACAGTAGCATTCTTGGCAACTTTGTTTCTATTGCTCGACGCTTTACTACTTCTCTCTCTAGCTCTGTCTCTGTTGTCTCTCAAGTTCGGCAGTGCATGGAATATTTTTCACATCTCTGGGACAGTTTCGCCCAATAACTTCTTGATGCCTTGGAGAGGTTGTAGTGACGGACTACCCGCATTTTAAATGATAAAGACTTCACTAAGTATTTAATACATTTCCTCAATAGGTGTGTTTTATCGTATGTATCATAGTTTATTTTTTGAAGAATCGATTAACCTTATCCCAACATCTCCCTTCCACTACAGAACGACGCGCTTTGGTCTACGGAGTCAGCTACACGGTAGTGCACATAATGACACGAATAAAGAAGTTCGGAAGTTCGGAAAAAAAGGAATGTTGAATTAAATAACTTACTTATTAATGGCGTGTTAGTGGAAATACTAACATTTCGCCAAGGGCAGCTTGATTGCACAGCGTCTACGCGGGCCCCGTTATTTCCAATGATTCATTGTTATTTCATCTTGCGTTATTGTTAAACTACAAATGATTTATTTTTTCTTATCACGCATTGCCATCAATATTTTAAATATATTTAATAATGTAATTTTGAACTCTTGTTACGTGAGTTGTATCTTTTAGTCTACAAATTAAAATAGTTGCAAAATACATTATCCCGAGCTAATACTAAAAGTACTTTTGATGACGCAGACAATAGCGTGAACAAAAATATAACTCAATCGAAGCAATTATTAAGTAATGCGCTACACCCGCGTAATATTTATTATCTGTAATTATCTAAGCATATTTATAGGCGAGGTAACCACCTCAAGGTCCATCCTAGACTTCCTATAATCATATTTTAATTGCCATTAACTTGCTCCGGTTTCCAACGCAGGTGTAATTTTTTACTACTAAAGGTCGTAATTCACTTATCAACCCGGCACCCGACCAGCACCGCACCACCGATTTTTTTGTATGGAGTTCCATATACATGCGCCCACTTGTCAATTCCGTAATGTCACCGTATCGACACGCACGCGTGTGGACCACGAGTTGTCAACTTGAACAATGCGTCGCTGGCGCGGCGCGGTGACGCGACACCGCGTACACCCTAACGAAAATCGCTCACTTACTACTCATCAATTCGTTGACATGCAATGCGCCATTCTCCCATTCTCACAACGTCACAACGGGTGGACGGAGCCGGTCTGTCAATTGAGAAGTGTCATATTATTATACCTTTCTCACGTGTATAAAATTTCACCAAAATCTGTTTTTTAAATTATTTCCTATGAAGCCGATGACATGAGTTTCATGTGTACAAAGAGTAAAATTTTAAGGGCATATCTATTATTATAATACCTTAATATAGTATGTCCATCGGAAAATTTGGATCAAATATTACATGTAGGCTACAGACTACAACTACAGATTTATAAAATTTCTCAGATCAACCTGGCATTTCGTAGGGTAGATCCCATTGCCCAACACTCGAAAGGAATCAAGCTTCCAGCGAACGCCTTGACACGCGGCCGCTCCTTTCCTAAGTCGACATTTGACGTTTCGCAACGAAACGCCACGGTTGGCTGGCGTATCCTTGAAAGGTTTGCGTAATCTGTTACCTCATGTGATTACAGTTTGCACGATAGATGGCGTTTCGCGATCTGCTGATAATGGTACTTTAAAAGCCCTTAAAACTATCAACCAGTATTTCATCAAGGCGTATGCGTGTTTTCGATACATGTAACTGATGTTTTTTATTATAACTATCCTGAATTAGGTATGATATAGTTTTCACTTACGTATATGCAACTTTTATGAAAATGTAGTTCACTAAACGTTAGATAGGTAAGCTAGATTTTGTAAACGATCAGCATAATTATAGTTTTAATCTTCTTCTTCTTACATAAAATAATCGTTGTTTGTATGTAACAATGTTCCCTGTGGACTACAAAACGGCTGGAGCGATTTTGATGAAAGACAAGACAAGATTTCAGACAACGCTTACCAGCGGGTGATCCTTTAAAGTTTGATAGCGTTCGGATTAATGTTTCATAAGAACTCCAAAACAGTACAGCAACGCGTCGCCGAGTTTGTTAGTACTAGAAGTAAATACAAATTAGTCATCCCGCGTTTTAGACTTAGTAAAGACCAACAAGACCATAACATAATATCATTTATTTTGTAACTGTTTTGTGTTGTGTCATTATATGTTTTGTTTTTAGGTTATTCTAAAGTACACTGAACATGCACCTAAACTCTAAACGTGTATTTATCACACTTGACATTGGCGAAATTGCGTACGTAAGTAAAAGATAAATGAAAAAAACAAGAGTTTTTTAAGTAATATTTAGTGCTAGGTTTTATAAAAAGATCTCTAAGTGACCCCTTTACTGGACAATAAGTTCAAGTCAAGGACCATGTCAAGCAGGTTTTACTCTCAAAAGAGTCAAAAGGTATACGGTAGGTATTAGGTATAGTGGTATTTGGAAATGACTCGCTCTCTGTACATTCACTAAATATAATTATTGATTGTATTTAATAATTAACATTAAACAAAATAAATAGAGATATATTCGATTGAGTTCCTTGTCGAGCCTTCTCGTTGCCTGGGATGTTTTTAGTGTTGTAACGTTCATAAGTACCTTCTTAGGGCCTAAATTTAATATTTTTATTTAATAAATTTGTATAACATTTTCTACGCGTGAGAGAGAACTCGCGGCTTTTAACTAGTTTAACATATCTCAAACAGGAAGTATTTTAAAGAAAGAAAACTAAACTGATTTCAAAACCGATTGCAAACAGAACAGATATATTTACGAAAACTTAAAACAGCTCTCAATCGATATCTACTGCGCAAATTGTGAACTATTTACGAAACTCAATCCACATAAATACTACACATAGATATATTGTAGTTGTAAAAGAAAAAACAATTTGTAACATTAACAGTATTAGTGTAACAACAATTATAATTGCGTTAACAAAAAAAAAACGCAGCGCGGCGTCAACACACAGACTGTTGCCGCAATGTAGTGTAGCGTATAAGTTTTGCAAAAGGTTTCGCATGTTCCCCGGTGGATATGGCAATTTTGTTTCATAATCTACATACATTCGATATTACACGAATGTTCAAGTCGTAATCGGTGTTAGGTATAGGCGTACACATTAGAGTAATCCTGAAAAGCAAGCAACATAATTTCACTTTGAAACTCGTTTTTTTTGCATCACATGGGGCGATAATAATCATCCTCGTGAATTTGAGACGAATTATGTATAAAAAAATCATATCGAGTATTTACATGATTTAGAATCAAATTATCATGCTAACATTAAATCTAATGGGTACTATTAAGTGAGTAATTTTTATTTATTTCTGTATGTTAGTGTAAATTGTAATTGTTTTTTCAAAAATGGTTTCAATGATTTGGATGACACTTTGTATTTAGGTAATGTTTTACATTCCAAGTTTACCTAGATAGGTGTTTTTGACACTAGGCGCCGGCCAGATATTTCATATGATTTAAAAAATTAAATTCCTTCTTTTTTTCGTCTAATTTAATTGCAACGTGTGTGTTTTATGCCAATATCACATGGACAGATTTTTTTGTTTTCAGAGTTCAAAGTATGCTTTAAAATGATGGTGGCTCTTTTGTTACAACTTTCCAGGAAGTTTTTGTGACATCTCAGAATTATCCATTATTTCCTATCCACTTCAATAGTACACAATAAACATGCTATAATATATTACGCAAAATACCACTTATATACAAGGCATAATGTATGATCAAATAACGCAAATTTATTAATTAATAAAAAAAATATTACATCCTGCCAACTGCCACTGAATTTGTGACTTGTAGTTTTTTGAACCAAACTACTTTTACATATTATCGTAGAAATAAATAAAATAACATTTTTACAAATTTATGTTTAATTTTTTTTGTTGTTGTTACATGTTACAGTCGAGTAGATTATATCTTCCGTTCCACGATCACATTTTGAATCAGTAATTAAAATTTGTTTTTTGTACGTCAATTCCTCAATCACGCACATCAATATAATTAAACAAAAAAAGAAAATTAATGAAAATTAATTCGCACCACGACCAATAGATGCTGTACATTTATTTGAAACGAGGAAATATTAAAAATCATATGAGAATCGCGATTCGAAGTGTATTGAAGTTAATAAATTTATTTTGTTAATACGTGCGGCACGAATGTTGAGTTGAGCAGGTTTGAGTTTGCGGACAGACAGTGTAATAAACAGGTTGCGTATATGTCCCTTGCGAACACACAGGAATTGCCTGTACACAGCAGGGTGTCCCATATTGAGGCGCCCCGCAATTTGTTGTTCCAGATACAGGTGTAGCACAGCAAGATGTAACTTGACAGCAGCAGGGCGACTGCGGAACTGCGCTCACCTGGGTCATCTTAGAGACACACCCACAATCAGTCTCACAGCCTTTGTTCCTAATATGGTACGTTACCGAACACGGCTTCGAGCATGGGTTTTCGCAGCGTTCGCAGCAAGATGTCGGATTCAGGTAGATAGGTCCATCGTAATTCTGTATTTGAACAGTTGCAGTTCTTTCAAACGGAGATGATTGTATGCAAGTTATCTGAAAATTATTTTCAATATCGTATATAAACACTATAGTAATGAATAGAGTTAAAAGGGTCAATCAACTATTTTATTTCCACTTTGTTGACATTGACATATCATTATATTAATACGTGAAGCAAAAGCTTTCCAACCCCATTTTAAGCGTATTGCGTGCACGGAAGACTGTGAGATTTGGCATGGTTAAAATTTATATGGAGAAGGAGTGCAGAAAGCTAAAATTTATCTATAACATCTGTTACTAATTAAATAAATTAATACTGCGAATCCTAAATCGACCAGTGCCATTAAACTTAGACCCTCCAAAATATTGACATTGTCACTCAACGAAAAGTGACAGCAAGTGATACTGATGAATACTGTAAGTATCAATCAGAAAATAGTATATAATCGGGTCGCTGGTCGAATTTCGACCTTAGGGCGATCGCTAGTTTTTATAAATATGTACTAATTGATAATACTCATACACAACAGTATCATTATCAACAACAAAAAACTTGATTCATTTTTTGTAAATTTTTTGTTCCTATGAAATGTCATGGTAATTCAGGATACGAGATATCCGTTCTATACAAAACATTTCTCCTCGAAAATCATATTAACTTATGAACGCTCATTATAAGTGAACTTTTACTCATCACTTCCACTTCATTTTTATTATAGAAGAAGACGGCATGATATAGTTTACCGTGTATAAAACAAAGTAGCAATAATGCAAAACACTTTTAAAATAAAATATCTCATATTTTTGTTCCTTCCAAATGTGTATACTGAGTTATCTTCAGTAATTTTGTCATAAAACACATAAATGCATTTGATTGCCTTTGATCATAATAGACGAAAAGTACAATTTTATTTATTTATTTATTGACCCAAAAACGAGATTTCAAATAAGTCGAGCATGAAAAAACCTAGAAACGGTTTCAAGTAAATACGGTTAAGTGGTAGGTTCGAAACCTGCAGTGAGCATGAGCTTTCGGTGAAGAAAACCATAGCTAAGTAGGTAAATTACTAAAAGCTCATATAGTGAGCTACCACACTCAAAGATGAAATCTGTAACCAAGCACCATCAGATGTTTTCCATTAGCTGCATTTGCGAGAAAGTCACTCAAGCTTATCGTACCACCATCTTGGGCTACATTCAGTTCAACTCAATTTGTTATAGGGTAATTTTTATCGGCCAAGTACAAAAGAAGTTACCCAGAAAGAGTATAAAATTTTTATAGAATAAACAAAAACACTCTACACAGGACCTACCTCAGTATGCCGGGGACATAAGTACGATAAATACGCAGAAGTAGTCGCGGGAAAAGCTAGTTTCCAGTACATAGTACATCAAAATGTCCCTCCAAACCCCTGCTTTAATCATAAAATATTAATCCTAATCATAAAAAGGATAATTATGCAAAATACTTACATGAAACGAAAACACGACAAAATAATACACCAAAAGGAACATTATAAATTAACTTGTGAACAGTAAGAAGTAATATATTCAAATATATGTAATACCTCCCATATTATTACTTATATACATGTGTTTATCACAAAAATATATATATTACAAATAACACTTTCCCAAAATATAGATTGATTTTTTTAAATTAAATCACGTATTTGCTCGTTTTATGGAAATCGCTTAGGTAATAACCATTGCTTAAATAATACAATGTATTATGCACGTAGCTTGGTCGAGGTTAGATAGTATTGTAAGCCAAAGTATTTTTATATTGGATCCCATACAAGAGTACTGGTGGCAATATATCAAACGTCTCACTATCATATCACTTATTAAACGTTAAAATTCCCCAGGAAAAGTGTAATAAGAGCGGTCTTCAACTACTAAAACGTGATAATAAATAAGATACTTTATATTATGTCGGAGAATCGTTTTGATGTTGTAGGGACACACACACATGCTCATCTATAAAGTGCACGTTATGGATGGGTAGGTGTCAAGTGTAATGTAGGGACACACAATGCGATCCCAACAAAACCATAAATATGAAAAAGCGGCCAAGTTCGGTAGAAACGACGTTCGGATAGTCGTTGTCACCAAAAAAAGATTTGGGATCAAACGAGTGCTAAGTTCCATAGCTGTTCCTTTAATTATAGCTGTATGAATGTACCTACGTTCTTCAATTAATTTACAAAATAATTCGTTACTTTCTTTGATATGAGATTTCTACATTGTAGGTAAGTTTTTTATTATTATTTTTATTTATATTTATTAAGTTTCTCAGTAGTTGAATATACAACAGTGACAATAGCACGTAAATCGATTAACGGATTTCCGGTATTGCAGAAGAGTATTCGAGTGGTGATCGCTTACTGGAAGACGCAAGCGTGTGCAGACCCGCCACAAGGTGGTCCCGTGACCTGGTGAAGGAAGCAGTTGGATCCTTGGGGGAGTCCTATGTCTAAAAGTATACATTACAGCTCATATGATGAAGATGACAATGTATAGGAAGTCAATTCCTACAATAGTATAGTTACGATACGATATGATGAACAGATAAATCTAGATCAGAAACGATTCCGAACCGCAGTAAAAAAACTGGTTAATAATGTAATAAAAAACGATCCACTTGCTACAATGTATCTGTGAAGTGGTCTAAAAATGTCTTAGTTTTATCAATAAACGCTTGTATGTAGATCAGTGGGCCGACTCGCGGCTCGCGACATCGTATAACGTTGTAATAACATGGATAAGAATCATATGATAATATAATAATAATGTTTATTTATTTCAGACTAAAATACAATATTGTTAGTAAACTTGACCTATCTTAGTAAGGAAACAAGGTACATTTTACAAATAAATATGCACATACATAAGCAAAATCAGTAGTTTGTTTGTATGCACATGCTTTTTATTAATCCCGTCAAATGGTGAAGGAACAAACTATACGGTCTATCTGATAATATTCTCTGAACACCAGTACAGTTACACCCTTATAAAGAACACTGTAAGTAAGCATACTTTATTTAAATTTTTTGCACACGTATTTTTAACATATTATTATTGGTCCTTACATATGAAATTAGCATTTTGTTCAGCTGGCCATTTTTATTTCAAATTTAGGCTTGTGTATTTGTATTTTTAATGTAGGTGATTCATTTATTTTTGCTTTTACAAAATGGAAAACTTAAAATATCGCGTTATTCACGTATGTGAGTTCCACCGTGGCATCAGCGCTGCAGAAACAGTTCGAAGGATTAATGATATGTATGGGGAAGCTACTGGTAAAGATAAGACGGTAAGTTTTTAGTTCCACCGTTTTTGTTCTTGAAATTTTGACCTATGAAATGAACCTCGTGGACGGCCGGAGACTGTAGTCGATAATTAAGAATTAAAGGTGTTTGTGGAAGTGGCTCCATCGCAAACCACGTGAGAGTTAGCGGCAGACTTCGGTGTGAGTGATAAAGTGATTTTAATTTACTTGAAACAAATTGGAAAAGTGAAAAAGCTTGAGAAATGGGTACAGCGTGAATTAACTGAAGCACACCAACAAACACGCATTGAGTGCTGCATTACATTACTGAACCGTCACAATAATGAGGGAATTTTGGATCATATTGTTACTTGTGACGAAAAATGGATCTTTTACGACAATTGGAAACGCTCATCACAGTGGATGAACCGAGGAAAACCAGCCAAAGCCTGTCCCAAGCGAGAGTTGGTCCCAGAAATAGGTAGTATTTGGTGAACCAGAGTTTGTGTGATACACTAAAGCGTCCAAAGATCTGGCCAGACGATAACGGCAGATCTGTATTATAAACAATTGCAAACCATGATGGAAAAGCTAGCCGTTAATCAACCGAGCCTGGTCAATTTCTCTAGCTCACTGCTACTTCAGCACAACGCTAGACCCCATACTTCACGACAGACGGTCGCTAAATTAGAGGAATTGCAGTTGGAATGTCTCCGACACCCCCCATGCTCCACGAACCTTGATCCAATACATCACCACTTTTTTCAGAATTTGGACAATTTCTTGCAAGGGAAAAAATTCAATTCCGATGAGGCTGTCCGAACCGCATTCAAAGATTTTATTGATTCTCGCTCCCACATTTTTTTCAGCAATGCAATCAATGAACTACCTATAAAATGATGAAAATGCATAGATAATAATGGTACATACTTCGATTGATTAATTAATGTATAATTCCTTCTTTTTTTTCTTTTGTTCATATAAAACACTAATTTCATATCTAAGGATCTATTACATAAGTATGTGTGGTATTTTCTGACCTATATTCTGGTGTATTAAGTGTACTTTTGTACATTGTACTAAGACCTACCAATTGACTTATTTTTTTGTTTTCTGTAACTTAAGTAGAACCCGCAATGTACAAAGCTATAAACAGAAACAACAGCACGGACAATAAGGCCTAACAACAATTTCATTATTATTTTTAAAATATAAATAATAAAGTCTTATCTACTATATTTCAGTAACAAAGTTCCGTTACATGGCAGTAGGTTAGGCTAGCATCCGTTCATACATCCCTGCGATGCTGTTAGTAGGGTTGTCAATAACATACAGTAATTTATTAATAGTTTTTTTTTTTTTCAAATTTTGTCACTTCGTATTACAGTCCTAATATATGTTTAAACAATACAATTTTTACCAAAAAAGAAAACCAGCTTCAATAATTTCGAAGAGTTCCCTGTTATATCTTCGAAATTGAAACTGAAATAAAAATTAAATTAAAATAGGACCACCCTTGAGATATCCTCTATCCAACAAACAAGGAATCATCCAACTCGGTTCACAAAAGAATAAGTTATGGCTGAAAATCCATTAAAAAATATACATTCGAATAGAGTAACTCCAGTCTTTTTTTTAAGTTGGTTGAAAAACCAACTTTTATTTATTTTGAAGAGTTCCCTGGTGTATCTTCGAATTTGAAAGTCCAATGCCAATGAAATTAAAATGGGACCACTGTTGGAATATCCCCATTCCAACGAAAGAAGGATCATCCAAATCGGTTCATAAACAAAGAAGTTATGGTGGAACATCTATAAAAAAAAGTATATACATTAGAATTGGATAATTTATGATAGATTTAGATGATTCTTTTTTGTTGGATAGGGTTATATCTAAAGGGTGGTCCCATTTTAATTTCACTTGCATTGGACCTGCAACTTCAAAGATACACCAGAGAACTTTTCGAAATTATTGAATTTGATTTTCTTTTTTGTTAAAAATTGTCTTGTATTATTTTACACTAGCTGTGTGCCCTACCGTATTTCCTATCGGCAACGTTTCAGGAATCATCACATTTTTAACATCATATTTCAAAATCCTTTCTTAGTGCTCATATATTCGTACGATATTTATGGAATTCCTAAGTAAAATTTCATGCTTCCAAACTCACTGGTATAAGCTATCAGATGTGTGTTGTCTCTCTGTAAGCCTTCAAATTTTTATTAAGAAGGTTCGATGGTCCAACTATATAGTGAGGGTGGTGGGTAAACTCTGGATGAGAACTGTGCAACATCGAGAGGATTGGCATGAAAGAGGCATGAGAGGCCTATACTCAGCAAAGGATAAATGTAGGCTGAACACTTCTCTGGTGTAACAAAACAAAAATAACTTTAAATTTTTTTTCCCGCAAACAACATAGGTAAATAAGCTATCAGCAATGATAATGGTTTTTTTACTGACTTTGTATTTTTGATTCTTTTTAAATAATGTAAAATATTACAATAATATAATAATAATACAATATCATTAAAATAATTTACTAATACATTATTTTATTTTGTTATAAACTCATTTAAATGAATGTACATTATTATCATTGATAACTAACTTCATCATGTCGCACTTGACTTCATGTCACATAATGCGCGCGCAGATTTAAATTTTAGACGCTACTAAACGCCAATGAATGTAGAACAGAATATTTATTTAACGGATTATTATAACATACTTATTAATAATTATGTTGACGACAGTAATAGTATGAACTGTGCTATAATCGACAAGTATAACTTAAAAACAAAACTTACTACAGAAGAGTGGAGACAGCCCTATAAAGTATCCGGGTATTACTAGGTAAGCGGATTATGTCATGGCAAAAGAACATAATATAGCTTGTATCAGTAACTTCACTTCATGAATGGATTCTTAACTTATATCTTCCCATCGTTACCTTGATTTACCCAGTGGTTACTGGCCGCATTTTAAATCCCCGATATAAACAGAAGTCTGTTATATGTTTAACATGTGTACCTTTGTCTTTATCATCGTAACTCCTAATAGGATTGATATTGATTTAATATTTTTTATTTCAAAGGTTTCTTGATCTAGAGCAATGATTTAAAAAATCTGTCAGCCGTTTGCAAATCATCAGTTCTTTTCTAGTTGATGAAGGTATGTGAACAGTTTCTACGGGTCTGATCGATTCGAAATTTGATATCCTTATACTACAGTGATATTGCAAGAAAATGGTACCCTTTACGTAATGCTGCAGTATCATTTAGAATCTGCAGGATACTTAACTCATCGTCGGCTTACAGCAGAGTTGTCGTGTTTGGGCTTGTTGGAATAGTCTCAATGAATAGTTTATTTGTGTTGTGCTTTTATGACATTGTTAATTTACCTTGTAGCGACATCTACATAGCGACACACAGCGACATCTATCGAGCCAGATACGACGCATCCTACATCGCGCTATAGAAATTAACTCTTCAATTGAGTATATATACAAGAACCCGACTACAACCGTTGGGCAGCTGCCCACCAGACATAACACCCGTCTGGTCGGAGGATCCTCCCTGTTAGCGACGCATAGGCCTAAGCGTGATGATACAAAAATAGTAATTGTAAATATAAGTTGTAGAGATGAATAATTTATACAAACAATCATAAATGTAATGTTTTGAATGTAATACTGTATATAAGAACAGTAAATAAGTTATAAAAATGCTTGCAATTTAATAGAAATAGTCGCTTAAAGTACTAAACTCATGTATCGTCGATAATCCGTATTATATAGAAGTTATATGTAATGTTTTATGTTGTATATGTTAATTAGTCTTCTATATATGTTCTTATTATGTTTGTAAATAGTGTGTATATAACGAGTTTCAAGCCGTTTTAAAGTTGTAATGTTTAACGCTCTGTATTTACAATGTTTATCAACCCATAATGTTGAAATTAGTGTTTTTGTATAGGTATTTGTGTCTACCATAATGTAAAACAGTTTTTATAGTAATTGAATAATTGTAATTAGAGATATTAACGATTTATTAGATATTGCATACAAATAATAATAATAATGTAGATAGAGACAGCAATAGTGCAACCGCGACGCGTCACCGCGGTTAGCGGGCCATGCCCATATTTGGTAAAGAGCAGTACAGATAGAGACGCCATCGTCCGTCTCACTCTCCGACAACGAAATAAAAGGCGAGCTACCGGGGCCAACCGGCACACACAAGTGCCACAAGCTGAAGACTCAAGACTCAAGACTCAAGAAACAAGACTGGAAGAAACAGTACCCAGAAGATAGAGAAATTGTATTGTGTCTTGAAGAATACAGCTAAATTTATTGTGGTATCTGTGTGTCATTGCATCTGCACAAGTGTTCAACCCGCCAGCGACCCAGTCCATTCCGCTCCGTGCTACGTCAGCGCCGCGCCTACCAGCAGGCACCTCACTGCGTGTGTGTACCTTGAAGTTTCTCCCGCTTCACGCCTAGTAGTTTCGGGTGTGAACAGGGTTGGTCGCACGTAGTGAGAGGGGCTCGCACGCACTGGTTTCCATACAGCTGGTTACCGTAGCGTGTTATCCGCCGTCGGTTATACAGAGTTCGAGGGAATCGTTTCCGTCGCGTTCGCGCCCTCGGTGCGCGGTCCCGCTCTGTATTTTGTTGACGTACGTTCTTCTACAACCTTATAAGTTCAAATAATCGAAATACCGGTCACATCTGTCGGATAACAGACACCCGTTCGCTTAGTTAAACTTAACGTTTTAGTGAAAATATCGTTAAACTTCACCTAGATACCTGGAGCGACTATTTACCAATAATAATTAATTGCGATTCCAAACGCAAGGCTAAGTAATAAACCGGAGGCATGACTGGGAAGAGGCCTATGCTCAGCAGTTGAAGAACATGGACTAAAGATAGATGTAAAAATGTAAGTTTTCCTAATCTGCAGTAAACAGCTGGTATTCATATGTTTTTCATTGCAATCGAATCTAAAATGTTCGGTCCGAATATAGACATTTACCTTCGATAATCTTTATACATGATTATGGATTTTAAGAGATTAGTAACAACCCTATTCAATATGCGGTTATATATGATGTAATTAGTTCTAGTAAGTTCACCATAGTTTGCAAGATTCATCCTATTACAATCAAACTATTTAAATGCATACCCGTAATATTTTAAAATTCCATTTGTTTCTTTTATATATGTTTTTAATCTATTATAGGACATGATATATTTATGTACTGACCTTTGACTATACATAAGTCAACCACCAAATATCAGGTGTCAAAATCAAAAATCAAAATCAAAATAATCTTTATTCAATTTAGGTCATAAGATGGCTCCCACGACCGGCAAAACACTACTGCCGGTTCGAAAAATATCCCAGACATCGAGAAGAACCGACAAAAAACTCGATCGGATTTTTTTTTCAGTTGTAATGCCTGACATAGTGTCTTTCTTTTAGTTTGTCCCGTTTTGGGATCAACCGGTGTTTATCCAGCTACCGAGATGCTCGCAGGTAACGGTGGCTGTTACTACACAACCGATCTCTGGGTGGTGGTCGTTGTATTTGGTTTGCTTAGATAAAAAAAACGCGCCTACAAATTGATACCCGACTAATATTTTACAGTAATCGTGTTTCGACAACCACTTAAGTAGATAAGTACAACCAACATCCACCATTGCAATTGGTACGTTTCATAACCTAATTTAATTCTAATAATCCTATCAAACTAGAATAGTATCTAACTAGGTTAAGTTAAAGTTGATATTTGAATACCGGTTACGTAAACTTTTAGTTTACTGTTACGTAAGATTCTAAGGTCACATTGGTTGCATAACGGCTGTATGAGCACGTCCATTTTATTCTGACCTGTATGAGTGTATTACGATACCCCGATTTTACGATGATTCGTAAAGTGGAGAAGGACGTGTACGGTCAAATTTTATTGGTCTATTTTATGATTTGTGTTAGTTAATTTTAGAACGTTTTGAAATGCTAATACTTCCAGATTTATTAGTTCAGTTTAACTAATATCATGCAATGGCGGTTGGCAACAGTATTATTATTATTTTGTACTTTATATAATACTAGATGTGTACCACGGTTTCACTCGTGTTAAATTTATTCAATCAACTCCCCACCGCGACCGTGCCTGCTGCGAAACCAACGTACCCGTGTAGCATATCATAGTTCACTTCCGGTTCTTGCCTACAGCTTGCCAGATAACTTGACATTCATGGTCACTGTCCTGGTCTATAGGGTCGTAGCGTGAATTTAAGCCTATAATATTACCTTCATCAATAAAAATGCATTTTTTTTTTCAAATGTGACTGGTAATTAATTACAAAGATTCAATGTAGCTTTTTGGAATCGGAACTTAAAAAATAGGATAAATGCAGAATGGATGAAACGGCAAAAAATATTGAGGATCATTTGATCCATGAATGCCCCTGAAACTTAAAGGGTAAGTGTAAAAAACCATTATAACTTAAGACCTGATCTGAGTACCGGGCATCGAAAGAGACGGATGAAAGGAGATTACAACGTAGTAGAGAAGGTGAGGGATTACAGGGAAGCGTAGTATGTGCATGACATGAGGAGAAATTAAAGTCATATAACTAGAAAAGTATTAAGTATGAACGTGGAGGGATATAGGACTAGAGGAAAACTGTGTGAGGAATTATATGTTTTTTTAATACAACAAATGTGGTAAACAAGCATACGGCATGCCTGATGGTAATCAAGGAACCCCCTACCCCAAAAAGCTCTGGAAATCCTACTCACAGCGGGAACGGAACACTAGGTTACTTGGCTGCGATCTTCTGTAGGGTGAAAGTATTCCACCAGTCGGACTGCCCCAAGTAGAGAGATATCTCCAAAGAAATATCTCTGTGTCCTATGCACGAGGACCTTTGTCCTATGCTCAGAAATCATAGATATAGTGAACTTGTTACAATCCATTTTATTTATTTATTTATTTCAAGAAATCTACAGCTATTAAATTCTAACTTACATACATAATTAAGTTGACATATTGGCTTAGCCAAAAATGATTTCAATCGTATTACAATATAGTTATAATAATTCTATACCCCAAAGAAATTATTAATTAAATATTAATTGCATCAAAAATAACGATGTAGTGCTTCTGGCGTGAATATGTGTGTGTGTGTGTGTGTGTGTGTGTGTGTGTGTGTGTGTGTGTGTGTGTGTGTGTGTGTGTGTGTGTGTGTAATAATTACATATATTTAACAAACTTTGAATAAATCAATAGCTTTTCTTGTAAACGCTGCATTACTGTCAGAAAATATATCGAAATTTTCAGCTTTAGCATTATATAACTGTGTACATCTAATCAATACTGAATTATGGCCATAATTGGTCTTGGTTGAACGAATGTGAAAGGTCTGGGGTTTACGGATTTGTTTAGTTGTAGTCCTTAGACCAATTCTTTCCAACAAACATGAACAATCAATTTTATTGTTCATCAAATTATATAAAAACATCAGATCAGCTACCAAGCGTCTATGTTTCAGGGATAACATACCCAATTCCCGTAAGTTCTCATTTATATCCGCTGATAAAAGCATATTACGACGTTTCAGAATCTTCAAAAATTTATTTTGAATGTTTTCAATTCTATGGCTATGTATATTATAATAGGGGGTCCATATTTGAGATGCAAATTCTAAAATACTTCTTACATAAGCACAAAATAAAACTTTCATAGACGAATTATTTTTAAAATGAATTGATAATCTAGTTATGAAGCCCAACATTTTATAAGATTTCTGAGTAATGTATATATTTTAAAGGATACTTACATTAGATAGCTCTAATGTATATAATTAAAAAATCCTAAACTTTGTGATGTGAACTATATACTTAACCAAACAAACCAATCAATTTACATATATACATGCATAGATATATTATTACAAGACCCATAATAATGTAATAGAGATTATTGTTATTAAAAACCGTTATGACCTAATCCAGAAACCTTGGCAGCAATGCATAAAAACTAGGTCGGCAGTGATGCAACTCGGTTGCGTCATTGGCGGATCAATCAAAACTACGACCCACATTACACACGATTGAATATAATATTTTTAAGTCGTTTATCTGTAAGGTAGTAACACTTCAGAGTCACTCCATCTAGGCGCAGGCTCCACCTCCACGAGCGCGTGTATCTCCACGCGACGATTATACTTTAGCCTGCGTATCGTCGTGACTATTAACGGTACGCTGCGTGACCGCAACAACTCAATGCACAGTTGTTTTGTTGAAAAGAGCTCAGTTCGTTGACAGGCAAGAGCGAAATCAGAAGTATTAGTAATTCTTTCTGTTTTGAGACGAGTACGCTGCGGGTATGTCGCGTTTCGAAGCGGCAGCGCAGCGAGTCGTTGGCGTTTTCCTCATTGTGTAGGAAATGTAGTTATGAGGACATGTATCCACCACTCACCCGCACACGGAGATCCTTTTCTTCGGGGTACCCCGGCTGAGTTTGTGGCTTAGGTTGCTGATCTTCTTAACAAGGCACTAGTCTACACTGGCACTAGGATTTATTACGGTTTTCAGGAGAATATAACCGATTTTATAATTTTTCTCAACGCAGTTGCGCTCAGAGCGGTTTGCAAGTTGCGAGATACAAACGTACTACGTTTTTTGATAGAGGGCAGCACTTGCGTTCGTTTAAAGTGCGTTAAGGTAGATAGGTGGACAGATACATTCCATTTTACTAATAAAACTAATATAGAAAAAGATTTGTGCTGACATATACCCAATGAAAATACGGAACACTCATCAATGTCACTCGCTGCATTGCCGTGTGGAGACACGTTCATAGAGTTGTTATAGAAGAAGGGGCAGGACGATAATATTGCCGCGATAAACACGTTCGTGGATTTGGCGCCTTAGCGTATTACCAAGTTACACTGCTACAGTGTTGCCTGTAAACACTACATTAAAAACCTTTATCCCGAAATTACTGAATATTTTACTGCGTCTGTTGCCTTACGTTAATCCTTGATCCCGTCGGGAACTAGTGGCATACCTTCAAGTAACACTAGCTGTGTCCCACGGTTCCACCCGTGTTAAATATAACTAACTCTCCACCGCACCACCACGAACTCGTGTAGCCTATTCATTTCTCGTACTTGCCTACAGCTTGCTTGACTATAATGGTTGCTGCTCCATTCCTTAAGATTGAAGCATGAAGTTATATAGCATATAACGTTCCTCAATGAAAAGACTCCAAAATGCAAAATTATTTTTTTAAATCTGTCTGGTAGTTCCAGTGTTTAACACATTCAAACTGAAAAAAAAAACAACAATGTCTAGCTTAATTTTATTTTATAATACGTATGGATTAACGCATACGAATTCGCAGGCGCTTTCTAGTATTAAAATAAAGTCATTATGGAATTTTACTGCTGCGTCGTTATCTATACTTATAATAAAAACAGTAAAGAATCCGAGTAAAGAGTAAAAATAATACTGGCTTCGAATTATGGACAGAACACATTTCGATAGTTTTCAATCACGAAAAAACTACGGGCCCGAATTTACTAATAGGGATGATTGTAATTCATAGTCTGGAGGTACATTTAGATGTATTCCTATACGTATGGACATTGGTATGGTCTGTAAATGGCGTTTAGTTTATGTATATATATATATAAAAATAATGTTTGTATATATAAGTGAAAAGATACCAAATTAATCCAAATTATTTTATCTCTGCATAATTTTTTTGATGTTTGCGCTATCATGATGTTTATTAAATTAATCTAAACATTTACATAACTTTATTTTAAACCATTATTTTCTGGATTTTAATAGTTTATAAAAATAACGTTATTAAATAAAATTACCTTTCCGTAAAGAACGGTTAACCTTTAAAATATTTTTTTATCATTCCGAGGCCGAAAGTTTGAATTTCTTCTTTTGTTTGCGGGAAGAAAGATGCATATTTCAGACTGCTCACAATTAGTGACAGTTTAAAATTTAGTATTTTTTTGTTTTAATTGTCTTCCCGTTACCTATTTGAAATAACTCATTACCATGGTAACCGTGCAGTTGTTATTTCAAACCCATATTATTATACACGCGGCAATAACTTATCATTTAATAATAATAAAATAATATTGATCTAAGAGTTGAAATTTTCTGATTCTGATAAAAATTACATAAAAAATATACATAGAAAAAAACTTGTGTATAAAAAATTAGTGAATACAGTTGTGTAAAAAAACCTGACAATGAATTCATCGGATTATTTAAGTGACGACTCTGAATATGACGAAGTGCTACGAAACATTGTTGCGGAAGCTGCGGAAATAACTCAAAATTTAGCACCCTCAAAATCGGTACAGCGATATAAACATTATTACAATCAATTTATTGCTTGGAAGAAATTGCATCGTATTAATAAAATTGATGAAGACCTTTTATTAGTGAAATTCAAAGATTTAAATCTATTAATTTGTTTCTTTTTTCGTCTGAAAAAGGGGGGCTTTGTCATACAGGAAATATACTACGTAGACGAAGTCGTGGGGACAGCTACTTTATCATATTTCAATGACTTTAACCAACTTCATGATCTTCGCATATAGTTGCAAGTTGATAAATAATAAAAAAAATATTTATTACGTATACATAATTACTACTTTTAAAAAAATGATTACTTTTTGCATATCTTACTTGTTATTCATTAAATATTGCTTACTATACTGTACTTAATTAAATAAAAAAAGTATCTCATCTGTGTTCACCGACCGTCTATAATTAAGTTTTATTATTATTATTTTAAAATTTCAAGTAATTATTTATTACGTTATAAGTTTTTATCTTTCATTGAGTGAAACTTTCAGTTCAATGTAATGTTCAGATAAAATAAAAAGACGAATTTTTTTATTTACCTAGGGCTTTCTTATTAATTTGTAAACACTACTACGGGTTTAGAAAAAAACCCAGTCATAGAGAAGAGTCGGCAAAAAACACGATCGAATTTTTAACTATGCACTTAAATTATTTTTTATGGTTATACAGAGAGGGATTCACTTCTAGACATCATTATCATTCACGTAATAATCCCACCCTATAATACCGTGTCCACGGTAAAACTTGCTAAAGCAAGATGTAAACATGATTCCTGAAATTATTATCCGGCAAATTGGTAATGTGCTTACTGCTCTAGAATGTATAAAGTAGATTCTAACACAATTACCTAAAATACTTTTATATTTTGTCTTACCAAGCCTAATAGATGGGGTTATTATTTTATATTAACTTCTGGTATTGAAATTATGCCTGGCGTTTACAAGTTCAAACTTCTTTTTCTTTCTCTTATCCCACTTAAGTAGGGTCGGCATAACATGTTTTCTTCTTTCATTCTACTCTATCAGCTGTTATCTCAGTATTCACACCTTTTATCCACATATCATTCCGGACAAAATTTTCTTTCTCTGCTCTTATATCCGCACACCTTCTGTGTAACTGGTACAATTTTCATATTTCCTCTGATCTACTCATTCCTGATCTTACCAATTCTCCATCACACATCCATGTTAATATTTGCATCTCTGCCATATGTAATTTCGTTGCACAATACTCAGATCTATATACAAATACAGGCCTTTTTTATGGAATATACAAATACACTTTGCCTAGTTCTTATTTGATGGTAAGTAAACATGAGGCCAGCGAAGGATCGCGCTTACTTATCCAATGCCTATTCACTCTCTCCCTTGATGACGCCCAAGTTATAGGTGGGCGGGAAGACTGACGCCGGGAATGAATTCCACTCTTTAACCGTTCGCATAATGAATAATGTAGCGAAACGCTTCGTGCGAATCCTAGGAATTTCCACCGCATAAGGGTGGAAACCCTCGCGGCGTCTAGTTGTGCTGCAGTGGAACATGTTGGGTAAAATTATATCTTGCAATTTCTGTACATACTCTCCAAAGTATAATCTGTAAAACACTGAGAGGCAAGCAACCTTACGGCGATGCTCTAAACTGAGCATTCTTGCCTTCACCATTGCTTCATCGTCAATAAGTCGACAAGCTCGACATTCAATGGAATCGAAAGCAGCCAACTGATATTTGGCTAAACCATCCCAAAGCTGACAGCAGTATTCAACACATAACCTCGGTCACTTTTCCATTAACTTTTAGAGACATTTGTGGATCGCATGTGTTTCCCGAGACCTTTCGCCATTTCATCCAACCTGTATTTATCCTGCACTTCACGACAAGATTCATAGTTTATACAAGTTTAAACTTCGCTAATATATTATAAATGTAAGCAAACAACATCATGTAAAGATGATATCGTCTATAATTCACATAAGAACGCACGTAACGGTATATCGTAATCCGAAAAGTTACCTTGACACCATCTGCACGAGAGTAATGCAACAGTTTAACGGTTGAATGCTGTTAATATTACATCACATTTTGTCTCAATAGTAGCCGCACTACGTCTTATTAGCTTTGTGTAAGGATGGAACGGATCGTACCCTACTGGTGATTTATTAGATAAAAAAAAATTATATATATCGTTTTTGAAGTTACACGATCACTAACAGAAACACAAGAGATTTTTTTAAACTGAAACTTCTTTACTACTGTTGTTATTTGAAACAACACCATACATCTATAGGAATTAGCCCACGAGAGTATGAGATAGAAATATAGTATACACGATTAATGCAAGTCCTGATTTTCAGGACTATGATCGTCGTTTGAATTGACCTAGCGGGTTGACGACCAGATTTGTATGCATTGTTGAATGTACAGTACGAATGTCAATAGATAGTTATTTCGCTGAGTTATAAAAAAAATCTTTTTTTTAATATTTATTTATTTTTCATGTTTTGTGAATGTTTCACTTCTACTGCGTGTACTGGACAAATGTTTTTTTTTTTGTTTTGAGTTTTTATTATAATCATTAATGAAAGTTTCTTCACTCCTTGGTTTATTTTATCAAAAAATTTCAGTGGTCCATGTCAATAAATAAAAAAGTCTTTATATACTACAATTCTGTTTTTGATTTATTTTCAAACCGATAAGACCAAGACAAAGTGATCACATCAGAAATGAAGAGATCCGCAAAAAAGAGAAAAGTAACTGATTTAGCTCTAGGATTTGTGAGACTTAAGTGTTCTTGTGCCTTGTCCAGTTAGGTAGGTCCAACTTCTAAAAAGAGGTCGATTGTCGAAACCAATTTCGCTAGGTAACATTCGAAAAGTTACGTAAGGACTTCTCGTCTTAGTTACTGCAATGTCTCAAGACGAAAGTCTTTGACCATTGAATGTTGCCAGTGATGACTTATGACAATGAAATGTGATCGCTAAATATGGGCTCCATAAGATATCTTTATGTCAGTCAAATGGAAAGGGCTATGCTCGGAGTTTCTTTACGTGATAACATCAGAACTGAGGAGATCCGCATAAGAACCAAAGTAACTTATTAGTTATTATTATGGTACCTACTTCCCAAACTTTTTTATTTGTCCAATTTGACGTGTAAAATATGTATTAAAAGCCCGTCGAATCCGATAAGGGTAAGTATATAGGTACCCCAATAACATTACCAAAAAAATATCAAAATTTTATTTATTATGAAAATAAAAATGTTATTGCGATTTAAAATTAACATATTTAGTTTTAGTTTCCCTAAAATTTAGCAAATATTTAAAACGTGATAACACCGTCGCGTCGCCAGCCCCGGCGCTGCGCAGCGGTACGTTTGATCGTATGGCGGTACCATGCGCCGCGCCGCCTGTATTGTCATGTAAGTTTCATCATTTAACTAATTTTGTTTACATTTTATTAGGGGTAATTTTTTTAATTATAATATGAGACAGATAACATAAACGGAATATAATCTCGATACCTAAAAACACCTTCACGGATCCGACGGGGCTTTTAATACACACTGTATATATCAGTATCGTTTCATCACTTACGTTGAAAGATGCTGCTAATTCTGACGTGGATTGAGATGAATCTGCTACCACTATAAATTTAAATTCATCGTTATCGACTTTCGTCTCCTATTGACTACGGGGCTCATTGTTGAGATCAAAATTTCCAGAACGGAAGCGATTTAACCAAAAACGTTACATCGTGCGTTCACTTGCGTTACTTAGTCCATACACGTCGTTGATATTTCATGTCGTTTCTGTGCTGCATTGGTGCCACGACGAAACTCGTATTCCAAAATAACGCAGAAATTTCGATTTTTCCATGGTCACAGAAACAGATATATAAAAAAATTGGTAAAAACGGAGAAACAACTATATTATAAAATTAATTGAAATTATTTATATTTGCAATACGAAGTAGAATGAAAGATATCTATACTCACATTAGCCAGTATTCAAAATCTAGGACCTAATACAAAATACATTATCATTTTTGCATAAAGTTAATACAGCTTGGATAAGCGCGTGCAAGTTTCATAATGGATCGAACGCAACGTGCACAAATCCAAACAACACTATTATGAAACCTTGACATATAATTGCATGAGTTTGTAACTCAATTACATCATCATGTAACGGCTCCTCTCACAATCTCGTTGCTAGATGCCTTTTAGATGTTAGAGGACAGGCCTCTTTGTGCAGTGCTGCTTATTCAACAATGATTTCGCAGGTTCGATCCTCTCACGTATTATATAAATACATTTTAACTTATATAAAAATTTTGTCTCTTAGTAATCGTGTTACTTGAATGACTTAACCAATTGAGCTCATATTTACATAATATATTCTGTAATTAGTTTCATCTCGTTATTTTACTTTTACTCATATAATTAACAATTCTATTTCAGCAGAGAGTTCATTACACATCCGGAGTGTCCGCAGAAGAAAATTCCTCTGGCATCGAACTGTCCGTGAGAACTTAGGTTCCAAGGTGTGAAGGATGAACTCAATGCCTATGGCAACTTGTGTGATGGTTGAATGTAGTAATAATAATTTCTCTTGACACATTCCATTGTAAAAATAGCGTAAAAGGAGGATTATACCCAATTATAGGTTGAAAATGCTAATGATAGTAATGCTCATCGAATGATAATAATAAATGCTGCAAACATATGTCCCCAAAGGACTTGTTTAGATACAGTCCATGCGGCCATTGCTGGCACTCTGGCATTGGATTAAGATCAGAAGAAGTACTATAACAACGGAAGTAATATAAACTATGTTTTCTTGGAATCAAATGAACGTTATATGAAATTGTACCCCATATTATTATGAAAAAATCAGCCTGGTCTGCCATTTCAAGCTGAAAATCTATCGCCAAGCACTTCTATCTGTCTTTGAGTAGCTAAACTTGAGATGCATTCCCCTTTCTAAGTTTTGCATGTTACTCTTACTTGGGCTACATTATCAGGTGAGATTGTGGCCAAAGGTAAAACTTATAAAGAATTTAAAAAGTGACCCTAGTTTAACATTAGGAGGGGACGGTATATCTTAAGCGTTAGCATGTATACAGTCGGAGTGTAGGATTTGAAAGACAGAAAGAGAGTTCATGTTGTATAGAGTAAAACCACTTTTTGTATCTTTGCTGGAAACGTCAAAATTGTTACTCGCATTAGAATAAAACATCAATATAAAAACCAAACGCCGAAAACATGCTGCGTCTCTTCCCGGTTCTTCTTAGCATGTGTCGCTTAGCAACGTGATCAAAAGAAACCGGTAACATTTAATAGTTATTTAAAAGATTAAATATACACATATTACGTAATTCGTAATTCTCAGCAAAACTGGTTTCCTTATGTCTAGTTCCGGACGACAACATTCAAATGGAATAATGTGATTTGTGCAAAAGTTAAAATCGTTGCCTGAGTGTGGATTTCCAAGAAATCGGACACTGATCGGAAGGTTCTTGGATGTTTTATTGTCATCGTCCTTTACATTTTGAGTAGTCAAATTTTACTGGCTAAATCCTAGGTTTGACTAAAAAACAGATGTGACAGAGATGATGTCACATGATCACATCGCTTCTTTTTTATTTGTTTTTATTATATTTCATGTTTTTTAATGTTTTGTCTTGTATTGTTTGCTCTTTATACTCATCTATGTTTGTGACTCTAAATCATTTTCTATCTTTCTTTCTTTCATTGCCTTTAGTAAGTATTTATGAGTATACATTTCAATAACCTGGTAAGCCAGATTGAGACGCTTCCTCTTATTCTCGGTTTATTATATCTTCTCGTTAAGACGGTATTATACCTTCACAGAAAGGATAACAATCTAAAGGTGTTATAATAAGTATGAATATATCGGTAAAGTTTTCTGGAATAACCCCTCTTAAGATCCAATCTGGATTAAACAAATGCACTCCAAGTGATAGTAAGTATAATCCAAGAGCAACCGAAACAATTATAGCTGTAAAGAAAGTCAAATAACATCTTGAAATCTGAGACACCCAAGCCAATCTCAGTTGTATATGGTGCACTCTGCTGAATAACGAACGAGAAAAGAGCAGAAGCAAGGGTAGTAAGGCTATACAGTCCTAGTAGGTCGCGATCACCATGCTTATGGTGAAAGGCCCGTTATAGTGGTTCGTATATGCGCGTCGCTTTTCGGGATCAGCCAAGGCATTTCCAATATCTATTTGTGCAGAGCGGCATTTACGGCATAACTACTGATGGATTGTTGACTTACAATTGTTGAACTACGTCAGAATTTTGTAATTAACTGTACCTAGTATCAGGAAACAGTTCTGACTTCGCAAGCAGGTATTCAAATTAAGCATGAAAATGGTTTTAGCAATAGACAATTGCAGCTGTGATAGCCGGCGAACCTTGACACGTGTTGCATCACCGCCAAGGTGAAGATCTGCGACTGGTCTGGTTATGTAAGTGTTGTGTAATCCTTAATGATATATTGTTGAAACATTACATCGCTGGACGCCAACTAGTCGGTCGAGTTACATGATCAGTTGATTTCGACCTAAAAACTTCTACAATAAGATTTATTGTATTATATTCCAACCTAAAAAATTAGAGCAATTTATTTTGATGTGGCCCAAGATGGTAAACCCACGCTAGGCTTAATGGGGACGATTGGCGAAAGATTTTCAGTTTAAGGAGGATAGGACACGACAATTTTGTCTAATGGATCGCGACCACCACACACCAAGTGTATTACTGCTTGCCACTGTGATATGCTTAAGTTTATGCGTACCCGACTGGGTCGCGACCAAAATGCATGATGAAAAACCGGTGAGTGACTCTCTTTTGATTAGTTGCGTTTTAGGATCAGCCAATATATATCATGCTCCAGTATCCAGAAACGTGTAAAGATATTTATGTTGGCCGTTATGATAGCTGCGACCGCCGATGGATTTAGATTTCTCGGTGGTCACCGTTGTTTTAGGATTGTGCTATGCTTATCATCAGGGACAGTATCGTCAATATGCCGAGCTACTATTAAAAAAAGTTTCCTAGATGCCTGCAAGCCAGCTTACAGCGATGATTTTCTTCCTCTACCGCGTCGCTGCCTCGCCCAGTATAAACCCTATTGTTGTTATCACTTTACGTACTTGCCCACACCTTACCAGTTTACTTGAAGTTCATATAGTTACTGCTCCACTCCTTGGAGTCATAGTATAAATTTATATAGCCTATAACCTTACTGGATAAATAGCCTATAAAATGAAAAATAAATTTTTCAAATATGACCTATAGTTCCAGAGATTTGCGTGTTCAAAGAAATAAACAAAAATCTATTAATCTTTATAATATTGTAGTATAGATCACTAGCTGAGCCCACGGTTTCACCAGTGTTAAAAATTTGGATAGGAACTCCCGTTATGACCCTGTAGGTGTTGAATTTTTAAAAAACCATTCTTAGCGGATGCTTACATCATAATAACTGTTTGTGTGCTAAATTTCAACTAATCTGTTCAGTGGTTTGAGTTCTGTGTTGGTAGATCATTCAGACAGTCACTGTTTCATAACATATATAAAATATATATTTAGATTAGTTTTACTTGAGGTCCAAGTATCATGAATCAAATGAAAAAACTTTTTCTTTCTAGTACTAGTACCGATGGTACGTTCAAAGTATGTTCGCACACAGCGTGTGCTCTCGCAACATTTTAGTGTTTGTTTTCACTTGGACGATAAATTCGAAGGTGTCAATGTCAAATTGCTTTTGACACTTTAAGAAATATCTTCTCACTATCTCCACATCTTCACAGTGTTATAAGAATTCAAGTCAAGGCTACGAGTTCAAACCGTAAAGAATATCAATTGACCGAGTTCAAACTTTATTAATGGAGAATAAAGATCAAATTTTAATACACAAGTTTTATTTAATTAGTCAATAATTTCTAATATCATATTAAGTTGTTATAAAAATATAAATTAAATAATAATTACTCGGAGGTGAGTATTTACTCGAAAACGTAATACTTCTTATAATCATTTGTTTTTATTAAAAATAATACTAAAAATAAAACAATGCAGGAATGTTTTGTATAATGGATCTTGATAAGTTATAAGATAAAGAAAAATCTTTCTTTAAAACTCAGAGATGCGTGTTTTTCTGAAAATGTATTTATCAATATTTTTACGTGTCTTTAATGGTCCCGCTTATTACAAGCGATACGAAATAAAAATTAAGCAACAATAATTATATAGTCTATTAAATCCTT
Organism: Saturnia japonica; assembly: GCA_033032175.1. Lineage (NCBI taxonomy): Eukaryota > Metazoa > Arthropoda > Insecta > Lepidoptera > Saturniidae > Saturnia > Saturnia japonica. Next base: position 4,377,158 of record CM065332.1, read on the forward strand.
GCGATTAACTAAAAAAAAAAAAACAAATAAACGCACAGATAATTTGCGTATTTCAAAAGTAATAAATAATGTAAATACATAACAAAGTGAATCCCATAAAAACTTTAATTAAATGAACAATACAAATTCTTTGCACATTACTAAAGATTATAGCAAAACCATTATAAAACTGTACGTAATTAATTGCCAAGTGAAAATTAGCGAAATATTCGCTAGTGGCAACATTATTGACGTTACGAAACTGTTGTTCCGCAGATATGTCAACATTCGTTCGTACATACATACGTACAATATTACCTCAATTCTTGCTAAATATACGTGTATAAGTGTTAATATAGATTCGACTGTCTCGAGCGCGCTCTTTTCTATCCAGCTATAAATTCATACTGGACCACAATCTCCACAATGTCCAAATATTGTTCTCAAAAATATATTTCCAAACCTTTCTAACAAAATTCTAACCAATATTGGTTGCTAGACGAGCACTGCTCTTTATACAATATACAAGTAATGTGGCAAGCAAGCATCCAGCCCACCGGATGGTAAACGGCTACCGCTGCACATGAACGCTAGTAATACTATAGGTATCAATAGCGCATTACAGGCCCTTGATCCCCCACCTCAAGGAGCTCTGGAAATCCAACTCATCGCAGGAACACGTCACAAGTTTATTTAGCTGCGATCCTCTGTAGAGTAGACATATTTCACTAGTCGGACTCTCCCAAGTAGATAGAAATCTCCAAATAAATTCCGCTATAACTTCTTTGTTTATGAACCGATTTCGATGATTATTTTTTCATTGGAAAGGGGATACCCCAACAGTGGTCCTTTTTAATTTCATTGGCATTGGACCTTCGACTTCGAAGATACACAAGGGAACTCTTCAAAATCATTGAAGTTAGTTTTCTTTTTAGTTAAAAAATCGTCTTTTTATTGTGTAAAAATTATTTAACTTAGTATAAACAAACACGTATAAATATTTACGTTTGTGTACGTTTATATTTTTTATTTTGTCAGTAAAATTTAATCACATTATTTTAGTTGACGGTTAACTATATCATATCGCACCTCCGATATATGATACGCGCGTAACTCTCGATTTTACCACAGATTTTACTCTCTACCTAAACGCACTTAAAGAAGTAAATATAACTACAAAAAAATATATTAATTTTTTATATAATTATTGCGCACATTGTTATAGAGAACGTACTGCAGACCTTCCGGAGCTATTTCACCACAAAGTTAGCTGACCTGTTGCGTTTCCACCGGCGAACAAGAAATGTTCACTTACTCTACGCGGTACGGTATACGTACACCGATATTTCGTAAACCTTTTATTAATCCAATAACACCCGACAGTTTCACACTAACAAATTAGTGATCAAAGTATGCTGATACTCAGATGATAGTTCTTCAGCCATCTAGACTCCTTGGGCTCAAATTTTCCATCTATAACTCTGGGTTGTTTCGGCGAATTGACGGCACTGTTCTGATGGTAAGTATAGTACAATCCAAACACAGCGGTGACCACCAAGAGATCTTAATCCATCGACAATCGCCGCTGTGATGCTGGCCTGCATGAATATCTCTTCACGTTACGCTTGAAGGTCCCGATGTCGTTAGAATGAGGGAACACACTGGCCGGGAGAAGGTTCCACAGCTTCACGGTACGACAAATATAAGTCATAGAGAACTTTTTAGTTCGTGCCGAGATGGGGGTTACCGTAAAACTGTGACTGCGACACCCATAGCGTGTGGTTCTGTTATGGAAAGGAGAGGAGAGAATTAGATTTAACAGCTCCTTTGCGCGCAACTTTCTTCTTTTTACTTTCATCTACATTTCTGCCAACGTAACGTGACTAAAATAATTTTGTAATGATAATTGTAATCATCAAACATAGCTTTAACAAGATGGCGACCCCTTGTTGAAACTTTCCAGGGAGTTTTCGGTCCAACTTAAAATTGATGTTCCTAGTTATTATTTTTATTCCACTCCACAATATCCAAACTACATTACGTAAAATACCACTAAATTTACATAAGGCTAAATAACATAAGTTTATTAATTAAAATAAAAACCACTACCTTATAAATCACGATCCTGTCAAAAACTGCGCAAATTATGTATATATGCTGAATCTTGAACCTTATTTTTTTATTTCGTGTAAACCGTTTCCAGTATTTATATCCGACTGTGAAAGAAGGTTATGTTTTTTGAGCAAATGTATGCTTGGCTTGTATGTCTTTGGCACACTCTGTAGCCTAAATGGATTGATGGATTTTAGCATACGAGGTGTCGTTAGTTTCGTCTTGATTGTGGGAGTGACATACGCTATATAATATTTAAGTATAAGGTCTGGAAATCAAATAATCAGCAAAAATAGAAAAGTATATCTTTTGGCAAGTGTTTAAGATGCAATAAGGATTTTTATTTCCATTTTAATAATTTTATATTTATTTTATTACTTTATAGATCACGCAGCTTCGTTAGTATTAATCTACACAATTAATAAAATTGAAGTGTCTGTTTGTGATATCAAAATAACATTTTTTTTTCTAAATGCTTATAAAATTATATACTATACCTATAATAGAAAGCACATTTTTAAAATTTTTGTCTGTCTGTTTGTTCTGGGTAATCTCCGAAACGGTTGGAGCGATTTTGACGGAACTTTCACTGATAGATAGCTGATGATATAGGGAGTAACTTAGGCTACTTTTATTTTAGAAAAAGAATTAGAGTTCCGCACAAATAAATAAAAACTGGACATAGTGAATCAATTAGGGCGCTTAAATGGCTAATGCTGAGTAAACCACAAGAGATATACCAAATCATAACCATTAAAAAGATCTACAAAAAGACCGGGAGAGTATACATCTATCTTCTAAGAAACATCTACAATAAGCATCTTTGTTTTTAAAATATCCGGGAGCGAGGGAGCAAGATGCGCGCGGGCATTCTGTAGTCCACGTAAGAGAAGCCACGGGTACAGCTATTTAAAATTTAATAAGCATGCAAATACAATATAATTCAGGGATAGTTTAGCTTCCTATTAGTATATGAATTTTTTGAGTTGTATCAGTTATACTTCTAAAGATTATTTTCTACCAAATATACAATCGTCCCTCTTTTTAATTATTCTAATCTTTAGATATTCATACAAATTTTGTAATGTTCAAACAACAATCAAAATAATCAATAGAATAATATCGTATATAAAAAACGATTCAAAGAAAAACGTATTTTAATTACTTAAATATTAAATTTTAACTAATTGGTACACAGGTCCGCTTAGGTTGACGATAAAACGATTAAAAAAATATTTGTAGTTAGATGCACGTAATTAATAATATAGTACTAGTAAAAATAAAATTAAAATAATGTTTATTTATATATACAACGTAAAATTATTTCTATACAATTAAAAGTCAGTATAATTAATTCACATTATTATCACTGGTGGATTACTTGAGCATGTCGCAACTCCGTCATTTATATATATCAAAAACACCAACAAGATGTTCATTCTGACAAATTATACATATGATTTCGAACGAATAATACTCTAAACATATTCAATCTGAATTATAGGAGTTTATATCACGGTACGATGAGTAGTTAAAATAACTGATTAAAAAAATACACGAAATAATTTGGAAACGTAATAAGACAAAAAACAAATATATTTTCATTTCTTTCATTCTTTCATTCATACGATACGTGCGCAGTTCTGAGTTTTCCTCTCTACTGTGGAAGGTAGAGTAAGGAGAAAAAAAGTGTCCAACTGTAAGTAGAAAATTATCTATCTTTAAAATTTACGCACTTGCTACAGTCGCGTCACCCTAATTTGACGCTTTTCAACGGACACTTTTTCTTACATAGAGTTGTTTAATGTCATAATAAATAAACTTTCATGTCAAAGATTAGAAACCGTTTGAACGTGATAGGTTATCAATTATTCAAACAAAAGTTTATATAATATAATAATTGTATAGATAATGTGATTTATAAATAATATTAAGACATCAGCATACAATTTATTTAAATGTTCTTTGGGATTTATCAAAATTAAGTTTCATAGAATGTTGTAAAATTTCCGACAGCCATATTTTCCCTACTTACTTGTGGCATCGAAACGCAGAGCACCTTTTATTTAATATAAAATAAGCGAAAACACTCACGCTCGCTGTTTTAAACTAAAATAATTCTTGAAACAAAGTTTCAAAGTCACAAAAAACAGTCAAAACGTACATAGAGAGGGGGCGATTAAACCTAACCATGATGATATTGTTTATGGATAAATCTACCAGTGTGTGTAATTATTTAAATACTTTCTAGTGATTAACAGGCACGTCACAGCTGTTTAAAAAAAAATCTAGCAAAAAATACCAATGTAGCAACAGTCACCAACAACGTAATTAGAGGAAGAAACTGTAAATCAATTTGATGTCATAATAGACAGAAATGTTTGGCACCACGTCTAATTTTAATGACACTGCCAACAATAGTTCGTCAATAAACATTGCTTAACATTCGATATGCTAGTTATCTCCATGAATGAGTACAATCGTCTTCATAACTATTTATTACATTTTTTATTTATTTTATTTTAAAGTATTAATCATTCATTTTACTATTTGAATTTTAACACTTGTCTCACGTCCTTATTGATTTTTATAATAACACTAGCTGTATCCCATAGTTTCACTAGTGTTAAATATTTTGCTCGCCACTAATGCACGCGTGTAGCGTATTGTTTTTCTCACTTCTCATATTTGCCTACAGTTTCCAAGATCGCTTACAGTTCATGGTAATTGCTTTACTCCTTAGGGTCGTAGCCTGAAATTATATTGCATATAACCATCCTCAATAAATAGGCTATAAAATGCAAAAATACACACAACAAAAAAGTCTAAGCAACATGCGTGATATTACAAATTTTTCCATTTATATTAATTAATTTCTAAATATTTACTCAAACAAAGTGCGTAGATAAGTAAACTTTTTTGTTATTAATGACATACTGGCTGGTTGTAAAAAAAAAATTTGATTATGTTTTGTTTTTTCATAAAATTCAAATGACTGCGAATTTGTTTGAATTTAAGTGCGTTTTAATTGCTACGTTTAGTCTTGATTTTATAATTTTACCAACCATTTAAATAAAGTTAGCGACAAAATTGAATTGTTAGATATTATTTACGTCATGAAGCGACGTCATTTGATGGCAGATGAAATGCAAAGAGCTGTAGGGATGTTGCAAGCGGGAAGTAATCAATCTCAGGTATCTCGACATTTTGGCATTCATAGAAGTGTTATTTGTCGTCTTTGACAGCGCTACAATAATACAGGAGAACCCGCTGAACAGCATCCAGGCCGTAAAAGGATTACAACCACCTGGCAAGACCGGTACATATAACTGACAGCAAGACGCCAGCCGATGTTAACCGCTCAAGAGATAAGTTTGAGGCTACAAATTTCAAGTGGTGTTGATGTAAGTCCTCAAACTGTGCGAAATCAACTGCATAAGTACGGCCTACGAGCTCGATGCCCAATCAGGTGCCCACCGATACGTCACGGGAATCGCGCTCGTCGATATGAATGGTGTAGAGAACGCATAACATGGACCCTGGAACAATGGGATAAAATTATGTTTTCCGATGAGTCGCGATTCGGGTTTAAGCCTGATACAAGAAGGGTGCGAGTGTATCGTCGGCCCGGAAATACTGAAAAGCTCAGGTGCGTTCAGGAAGTTCTTCCATACAGCGGCTCAACAGTTATGTTATAGGCGGGTATTATGAAGAACAGGCGAACTGAGCTCGTTTTTGTAAATGGAAACATGAATGCTGAAAATTACATTGAGGATATTCTCAGACCTTATGTCTACCCATTTGCACAAACCTTTGGCTCCGATTTTAGGTTAATGCATGACAATGCGCGTTCACATACAGCTCGGCGAACCAGTGAATACTTTGCAATGGAGAACATCCGGGTATTGCCCTGGCCTGCACAATCGCCAGATCTCAACCCCATCGAGCACGCATGGGACATGCTCCAGAGACGTGTTTTGAAGGACTTGGACGGAGCGACAACAACGCAACAGCTGAAGGATTTGCTACAATTCCATTGGGAGCGAATACCGCAAGATGACATAAACAGTCTCATTAATTCAATGAATAATCGTTGCCGACAAGTTCTGAATAGCAGAGGAGCCCATACTTTGTATTAAATTGTTCTATTATTTCACAATAAATACATTTTCTTTAGAAATTTCATTTTGTAAGAAAAAAGTTTAGTTTCTTATGTATCTTAGTTTCTACAGTATATTCTAATATTGTTCATTTCTGTTATTAAAAGAACTTATAAAGACAACAGTTGTTATTCTTACATCATAGAACCCTAAAGATATTATTTTAAAAATAAAATACAACGTTATAATATGAAGAACCATCCTAAAATTTAAATTAGTACATGTTGCTTAGACTTTTTTGATGAGTGTATTTTTACATATCTGACTGGTAGTTCCAAAGATTAGCACGTTCAAATATTAATAAAAAGACAAATAACGTCTTGAGCTTTATAATGCTAATATAGATAACACTTTATAATATATAAATAAACAATAATTTTAAGCATGATTTTAGTTACTTGTTTTACATAGAATGTAAAGTGAATATAAATGTTAATATTTTTGTATGATAACAGATGAAATTGAAAAATAGTATTTCTAAATAATTCTTATTCAAAAGAGATCTGAAAAGGGAAATATTTATTATAAATTTTAAATAATGATCTCTCAAAGAATATATTTCAAATAACATAAATAAAAATTTATGTCTATGTATTCCTGTTCTAGCGCATTCTTCAGTTGCTGTTGACACTAACGTAACGGCTACTGATAAATCTAATAAACTATCATCAACGTACAAATTAGGTGACGCGCGTGCGGTTTCAACTAAATCGTGTATGTAATTTACTATTCGGTGTTTTGAATGTATTTTTCAGAAATGAACTAGAGAAAAGTGCTAGGTTACATATCATTAATCTTTTCTCTAGACTAAGCAATTATAAAAAATTGCAGTAAAAGTCAACTTACGTACTTTTAATCCAGAGAAAACACGTAGTTTTTGTGGAAAACCAGAACTTGTAAATTTTTAGGTTTTGTAAAAACTTGTTGAATTTTTTTTTGTAGGGATTAGTGTCAATTATTGTACTACACTTGAGTATAATAGGCATAGATCGAAAAAGTTGAGTATATTTATTTAAACGCCGAGTAAGGAAGGAACATAGAGTGAATAGTACCTGTCTCTAAAATCCCGGAATATTAATGACGTTTTCATTCCGGGATTTAAGAAATTATTACTTCGGAGAATCTTATTATGTTTTATGTTTCCATACTAAAACTGCTTTAATTTACTTAAAGGTAAATACAATCTTGACTGTAAAATGTAATTATTATCATACCAGGAATTTAAAGAGAGCTAGTACCACTCTATGTTACATCCTTCCTCAAAGCTTAGGTAAATTATACTCTACCTATTTCGAACTATGAACATGAGTCAAATTGACTTATAATTTTTTGAAATTGTTATAATTTCAATTGTTTTCAATTATTATATAATCTAATATAAGATATATATAAAAACCCACTAACAATATTGACGATAACTGTACCATCACAGTTCTTACAAAACGCATTACCGTCTCTCACAACAATTCGATTGTATCGATATTTCGTATCGATAGCTGAGCTACCGATGTCGACACGGTGATACCGGCGTTTTCAAGGACACACCTACTGTTACTGTATATTTTACGCAACTCGTCACGCTTGGATTCGCTAGAACCCGGTACGCTTTTCCAAAAACCAAAAATTTAAGGTTTTAAAGTTTTCTTTTCTAATACACTCAGAGTTAGGTCAGCCTAATTATTGTTTTCACGAATTTTATTTGGATATTGGAAAGTCAGGTTTTATCAATATAGGATGGAAGGCACCCTGATCTCGTATATTGAGACCAAGGCACATTCTTAACCCGTCTGTTTTATTCTGGCAACATTTATTGTAGCAACTCTTTTTTAATCCTACTAATATAATAAATGTGAAAGTTTGTTTATTTGGATGTTTTTTACTCAATCACGCAAAAACAACTGAACGGATTTGAATGAAATTTCGCACACATATAGTCTTTGACCTAAATTAACACATAGGATACTTTTTATCCCGGTAGAGATCATACCTTAATTAATGTTATCTGTATATGGTTGTGGTTAGTTTATGTTTCAACTGTGATCTTAATACACGATCTGAGTGAGCGAAGCGAGCGGGCCGTGGCAGCAGCCGACTAGTGATAAAAACAAATAATTATTCGTTGAAATTTCATATATAAGACTGAAAAAGGCATAACCTCAAAATTGAAAAAAAAAATCTCAAAAGCTGTAACGCTTTTCTACCTTCCTCACTCATTCACATCATCAAATATAGCGTTATTTATATAATCTAATGTCTAACCGTACCTAACTTTTATCCCGGTAAAAGTCATAACTTAACTACTGCTATCAATTTATGATTATAGATAGTTCATGTTCGATTGTGAACTATGTATTAATTTTTATTATTGTTTTCACTTTAATACCTACTAACACCGTAACTTTAAATACAATATTATAACATAGTGATAAACCCACCTATGATTTTCTTTTGGTTTGTCGTGTTCCCAGATCAGTCTGTGTATATCTAATAATACGCAGACGAAGTCGCGGATACTAGCTAGTATTCTATAGAGGTTTAGCGTTTGAACACAATCTCAGCTGATGTTAAGTGACGCTTTGGCCCCCCGGTAACTTTTTAAGCCTAATGGGGAAACTGGCTCTTAAGTGTTTCTGTCAGAACATACCTATGTGTTTGGCGACAGATTTTCCACTTGAGAGTGGTAGTTAGCCAGATCGCCATTAGAAAAGCTGCTATCAAGTTATGGTTTCATAACGATGTTTTCCTTCACCGAAGGCTTAGGATTATTGCCTTTTTCTTGCAAATTTTGATAGGATTTTGAAAGCTCTAGATACCAGAACCAAAGTGGTGTTCGACTGTTGGTGACAGTTGGACGACCTTATTTTTAATGTTATCTCTAAATTTGTTTCCCAATTGTTACAGGACGCACACTAGCTTATTTCGCCTCCTAAAATTGGATCCTGAAAAGCTATGGCGGACGGAACCGAAGCCAAATAAGTGCTGTTTAAAATACTTCTCCCGAGTCGCTAGGATATTTATAGCCGGTTTATTAAAATTAAAGTTCTTTAATAACAAACAAAACCGTACTATATTTATATACGTGTTTTAATGTTTTAACATTGATGCTCAACTTTTGAAATTAATTTCATATTTATCGTGAAGGTGTATTTGGACATAATAATAATGTATAACATCAGCTATTTGCCAGTGAAAGTCCCGTGAAAATCGGTCCAACCGTTTCGGAAATTATCCGGAACAAACAAACAAATAGACAGACAAAAATTTTAAAAGCTAGTTTTTTGTTATACGTTTTTATACACATAATTTCATAATTATAAACAGACACCAGTTTTATTTAATTGTATAGATATAATTTACTGTAATATGTAAAATAATATTTGTATATAATATATTTTGTAAAACCGATATGTGTCAATTACAAATCGAAAAATATGTTATTCAGTTTAGGCCCTAGGAATAAAAGTGTTTTCTAGAACGAAAGCGTTGTTGAAAGATAAATCACTAATACGGGTTTGGAAAATATCCCAGTCATCAAGAAAAACCGTTATGAAACTCAATCGGATTTAACAGATATAATATTGTATTGTTATGATATGTTGTTAAATGTTATCGGTTACATTTATCAAAAATTTAGTTTTTGTACTTACGTTTAATCAATCAATTAAAAACTTATTTTATTATAATTTAATATAGCGAAGTGCAATGCCCGAAAACAATTCAAGTAAACTTTATTTCGTTAAACGTATATTTAAATTAGCATTAACATAAGAAATACCGAATAAAGCGTCTTATTCGGTATGTTGTAAATTATGTTACATAAAAATGTTTACGTGTTGATTTACGTGCGTGTCATTAAGTAAATATAATACTTATCGTGCATTGAACTGAATTCACTTGGTCGCAAGTCACAAAACAAAAGTTTCTTTTTTGTGTATATAAAGGAGTCGAGCTTATCGCCTGGGTAACTAAACATACTGTAACTATGGTAAATATTTAGAGTTATAGGTATTCGAAGCACTTTTCTACTTAATTAAATAAAACCTTACTTTCAAGTAAGAGTAAAAAACTAAACATGATTTTCCCGCTTTTCCCGTGGTTTCGCTCGCGTCAAAGTTGAGTTAAATTCTACTTACCTTTAATAGATATATCTTCAAAAATGACTGGTTTTACACAAACTTTCATCCCCCTTCCCACCTTAGGGGTTGAATTTCCAAAAGTCCTTCTTATTCCTTATTTATAGGTTTAGCTTTATAGTGTTATATTAGATCTATGTAGTCAGTTTATATTTATTTTAATATCTTAATATTCTTATTTACCTTATATTATTTTCATGTATAATATGTAATTGTTTATTGTTTAATTTCCAGGGCATCGGTTAGGTTAATGTATTCGTCCGTTCAGATATAATTTATAATACGATCCTTTTAGTTTAATATACAATGTTTCATATAATTTTATTATATTCAATTATAATACATTGTTTGTTTACATTTTAGTATTGACAAACATGTCAAATACTATGATAGTTTTAGGACATGCGCAAAAAGATAAAAATATGTTTTATTTATTTACATAAAACCTATGATTCTTCTAGACAAAAATATTTGTATAATTTTAAAAACTGAATTGTGGGAACGGTATTTGAAAGCTAGACAGAAAAACGATTGTTATGATACGGTAGACTTTTGAATAGTAAAACCTGATATTTTTTTAAAGTTTGGAAAATAGTATAATCATCGATATTTATATATTTTATTTGGTAAAGTTATTACCAACAATAATAAGTTTAAAAGTACCAAACGAATATAGAATCCAAAGTCTGAATTCGAGCTATTTATTATTTGCATTTTTAAATTGTATTTTCATGGAATCAATCTCACTTGTGAGAATTATTGTTCCTTTTTTTTTTTTTTAACGTGAAGAAACCCGTCATGGGTACATACCCGCCCGGGGGGACGGGTGGTTATGTGAGACTCTTACTCACTTAAACTCCACGGTGTACCATCCGCCGCACATTGGACTGAAATCGGAGCCTTCCTTCATAGGATTTTAGAAAAATTAAATATGTTATTTCAAAGTTTTAAGTATACAGTTTTGTCAAAACAGTCATATCATTGTATAATTTAGCAATTTCTAGCTTTATTTTTAATTTCTACACCATATAATATGGACTTGTAAATTTCAAATGTATGAAAATGGATTTTCTTTTCGTCATAACTTTTTTGTGTTGTAAAGCTGAAACTTATACATATCGTTAATGGAGTGGTAATGAACCCTTAGGACCTTTCACCTTGACCCCAGGCGTTATGGCTAAGTTGACTTATCTGAGGTTTGATGCTGGATAGGTATGGGTCAGAAGTTATTAACAAACTATGGACAATATGCTCATTTGTTGCAATTCTACTAATTTTTCTCGAGTGGAATACTCTAAAATTTTTAAAATCTTAATTGTGTGCTTCAGAAGCCTCTTCAGAAAGTTTACCAGTTGGGATAAAGTTATTATGCTCAATTATGTCTGCACCATGCATGAGTAATTTATGCACGCTAGAAGGCATATAATACCACTGATATAACTCGACATATTTATGAGCTGTTTTAGAACAATATTGCCGGAACTTTTCCACATCATCAAAATTTCCACATAAGACTACCTGAAGAATCACCGCAAATCTCCAGTTACTTGAGGATTTGCAAAAAACTTCTTGCGGTGTTCCCATCATTGGTCATTCCCGCACCTTATTTAACTATATCTACAAGCAGTCCCATTTCATCTCGAAACTTTTCTTGAATGATCTTTTTCTTGTTATCTACTAGTTGCTTTAAATCGTCTCCTTTGGCTTGCAATTTTTTGAAAACTAGGCGATACGCAATATGCAATACGCATTCCATGCATTTAATCCAGGCGTGGAGGGAAGATAGGCCATACTTAAAAATATCTTCAGAATGAGTTCTTCGCGATATCAAGTCGATGGCATTCATATCTTTCGGCTTCGCTTTACAAATATCACATGCTGCTGTTGAGGTATCTGAAAGATATGAAGTTATCTTACCATATATCATGGTCATATGAAGTCTGTGTTTCACATTTGTATCATTGTCATCTCGTTGCTGAGCCATGTTTATAAGCTGTTTTCGAGGGTCATCACGAATCGTCTCGAGCACAAGTTTGATTTTTTTTGATAAGATATGAAGTTATCTTACCATATATCATGGTCATATGAAGTCTGTGTTTCACATTTATATATCGGCCCATCTCGTTGCTGAGCCATGTTTATAAGCTGTTTTCGAGGGTCATCACGAATCGTCTCGAGCACAAATTTGATGACTTCCAGGCTCCCGTTCAAGCCGGTTTCCGAAAAGGCTTTAGCACCATAGACCACATCTATACGCTGCGGCAGATTATACAGAAGACTGAGGAGTATAATCTGCCTTTATGCTTAGCGTTCATGGACTACGAAAAAGCCTTTGATTTGGTCGAAACCTCGGCAGTGTTGCAGTCTCTCCAGTGGTGCCTTATTGACTGTCGATATATCGAAGTGTTGAAGTGCTTGTACAACAACGCCACCATGTCGGTCCGAGTACAGGAGCAGTGCACGGAGGCAATTCCTTTGAGAAGAGGCGTTAAACAGGGAGACGTAATATCTCCGAAACTGTTTACCGCCGCTTTAGAAGTCGCCTTCAAGCTCCTGGAATGGCAAGGACTCGGCATCAATGTCAATGGCGAGTACATCACTCACCTTCGATTTGCTGACGACATCGTAGTCATGGCAGAATCGCTGGAAGATCTTGGCACAATGCTCGATGGCCTCGACAAAGTTTCTCAACAGGTGGGCCTTAAAATGAACATGGACAAGACGAAAATCATGTCGAATATCCATGTGGTGCCCACCCCAGTATCAGCTGGGATACAAACTAAGGTAACCGACATAGCCAACAGGATTAGCAAGTTGAAGTGGCAGTGGGCGGGGCACATAGTTCGGAGAACTGATAGCCGTTGGAGCAGAAAGGTTCTCGAGTGGAGACCACGCACCGGAAAGCGCAGCGTAGGACGGCCCCCCACTAGATGGAAAGACGACATAATAAAGGTCGCTGGGAGCCGTTGGGTGCAGGCCGCACAAGATCGGTCGCTCTGGAGATCTATGGGGGAGGCCTATGTTCAGCAGTGGACGTCCTACGGCTGAAATGATGATGATGATGATCATTGACAGCAGTTGGCTGCAATGCAGCAATTCCTCTTTCAACAATTAATTTATATCTTTTGAACGGGGACGCCTGGGCTCAATGTCAAAGGGCCTAAGGGTTCGATACCACCTCGGTAACGTTATATATAAGTTTCAGCTTTATAATTGAAAACAATAAAAGTTATGAAGAAAGGCAATTTCATTTTCATACATATAAAATTTACAAGTCAATATTTTTTGTATATAAGGTAAAAATAAAGCTTAAAATTGCTAAATAGGTAATTTATTAATGATAATTGGTGTTACTTTAAGTAGATAGTCCAAATTTATAGGTAATGTACAACTTTTAATAAAGAAAAATAGGTATATTGAATTTTTAAAACTAATTCTGAATCGTATTTTTGAAAGATAATGAACACGAAGCGGTAGGGTAAATCAGGGGTAACTTTATTAATCGATACCTGTAGCATTCAGGTCGAAAATAAACCTACAGATTGATGATTTCACCTCAATACAATGTCATCAAAGTATGAAATTTTCATCAACAAATATCTGTTGAACGGGGACGTCCAGGGTCAAGGTGAAAGGTCCTAAAGGTTCATTACCACCCCATTAACGATATGAATAAGTTTCAGCTTTACAACTCAAAACACAAAAAAGTTATGACGAAAAGAAAATCCATTTTCATACATTTGAAATTTACAAGTCCATATTATATGGTGTAGAAATTAAAAATAAAGCTAGAAATTGCTAAATTATACAATGATATGACTGTTTTGACAAAACTGTATACTTAAAACTTTGAAATAACATATTTAATTTTTCTAAAATCCTATGAAAGGGAGGCTCCGATTTCAGTCCAATGTGCGCCGCCTCGATGGAGCGACGCGGGACCTGCGGTAGTATGCAACCGCGTCGCCCCGGCGGCCGGCCCGGCAATTCTGGGCCCCGGCCTAAATAGGAGACAACTTAGTACACCCTAGCTGATTCCTCCGTCCACCGAACCTGTGCAATGGGAAGACGGGCCCCCCGACCCGTCTCCCCTGGTTCGGTTAGGGTGGCGGGAGTTGGCGTATGAAACGCCTCCTTCGGCCACCCGTTCTTCTTTGGCGGAGAGGGCCGCTCAGAGGATCCTCCTCGCGAGCCCTCTTCGCAGTCTCCTTCGGCGGGATGACCTCTTCGCAGAAGGAGACCATAGCAAGCCATGCTCTCTCGCTGTCAAGCATGGCTCTTACCACACTCGGCAGCGAGAGATCTACTCCTACGCCGCGACCAGAACACGGCGCTGTCCCTCCCAAGCAGCGCACTCAGAAAGAGTGTGCTGCGCCGAGTCTTCGACAGCACCGCATTTATGGCACGCGGCGGTCGGCTTCCTTCTTGCAATCCGATGCAGGTACCAGCCAAAACACCCATGGTTGGTTAGTACCTGCACCAGACGAAACTGCACCTCCCGAGGACCGGGCGGACGGCGTCTATAGCATAACGTCCATAACGCGCGCCCGCCAGGTCCTCCTCCAGAATTATTGTTCCTGCGTCGAGCCTGCTCAACGCCGAATATCCAGGCCGACGCATCACTAAGTCGATCTTTGGTTTATATCCTTTAAATCAAACACTGTCTCGTGAGGTATTAATGTTTTATATGAGATCTTAAATATTGGACTGTAATGTTTTATAAAATTATTTATTAAGGTAACATTTTTTTTATGTTTTAAAATCTTATTGAACGAACTTTAGGAAAATAATACCACGAAAATTTGTAAATGTCCTGGAAATATATTTGTATTAGATTTTATGTTCTTTCATTACATATTTCCTTTTGGCTTTATAAATCTTCTATATACCTACTAAATATCATAACAATAGTCCTGTCTCATCTGACCAAAAGTGGCTATGTGGCTCACGATAAGCCTAGTGGGAAACTGGCTCTTAAGTGCAACAATCGGAGCACACCTATAGGTGCTTTAAGACAGATTTTCAATTTGAGGGCGGCAGTTAGCCAGATGGGCTTTAGAAAAATCCCTACCATCATGGTATGATTTCTTCACCATGTTTTCTTCCACAGGAAGCTAAAGCTCATTGCAGGGATTGGAACTGACGTCGATCGACAAGGTGTCTGTACACACTAGCACTGAGCCATCATTGCTTCAGAATGCTGAATAATAATATCTTCAAGGTATGAGTGAATCAATGATGTTTTATAAATATTCGCGTTATACTCTCTCACTAAACAGTTATAAATTTTGTTATCAGCATGTTGAAAGAAAAGAGATAGGAAATCACAGCGTAAGGCGGAAACTCTGTTGTCAAAAAAGGATGAAAGTTTCTTCTCGCTCACTTCGGTATCAAGTCAAAAGTGAACTGAAAGCCATTCACGTGAATACCGTATCTACTTATTAAATATCATTGGAGTGAATCAATATTTACTCTACGAAATACATATGTTCTGTCTTAACTCCAAGAAAAATATTGAAATGCCCTAAGAGTCTTATTATGTAAGGTGTTTATTGCGTCATAGTGTATAAGCACAATAACACCTGATGTTACTGACTATTTACTTGATAATACCAAAACCTAGAAAGGGGTCTAACTCTTAAATATAACTGTATGTATAGGTGCTTGTTAACAAATTTGCACCTAAATTCTATCTTGCGAATAAGCATTGGACCATTTTATCTAATAAATACGCGGAATTTCATTGAAAAAAAAAAAACATCGCAGGATTTTTTTCCCCATGCTGAGGTTAAAGTACGATTTTTTTTTATCATTCTAGGATTAGCGTTGTTGCGGATAGCTCAGTTTTTGTGAAAGATTAGGGCTTAGGAGAGAAACAGGAAAAATTGGCGATCTTTTAATACATATATTACATTTTGACGTATATTGAACGAACAAATAAAAATAAATGACATATATATATATAATTCTTAAATTAAACATTAAAAAGAAATTAAAGAAGGTCCGATACTCAACATCCTCCCCTTTTTTAAAAAAAAAATTGCCTAACTAGACAGAAGAATTAATTTTTTGAGGGGTCTCTTTAGCTGGCCCGCAGAGGTGGCGACATCAGCTACTCTAGGAATTTCATCCTTGCCATAATATAGAGATACGATTCTTCCCTTTGGCCACACACCACGAGGTAAATTATTGTCCGCTATTAGAACCACATCTCCCACTTTTATATTTGGTTGCTGTCCAGTTCCTTTAGTTGGATTCAGAAGAGGCAGGTACTCCACCAACCAACGTCGCCAAAAGTGGTTGGCCATTCTGGCTGCCCTTTTCCACCGAATTCTGTACCAACCGAAATGTGGTAAGTACCAACGTCTTTTGATAGAGTGATCCATACTGACGGGACCTTCTGCGTAATTGTTATCAAACATAGCTTGCATATTTAACTTATATTGTTCGGCATAGGCGGGCTCTTTGCTCATCTTTCTCTCTAAGCTTCTAAATCTGGAAAGAGCATGTCCAAAGCTGTCTGGAATTTCAAAAATATCATCTTTCCAAGGTAACCCAACCTCAAACTTGTTATTTGGTAATCGACGTGCAGTTTCTTCAAGAATTTTTATAGCTCTAGCATTATTTTCACTTAAAGGCTCTTTTTTAGTAATACCTATTGAATCTAATTTGTAATAATTTTGAATGAGTATGCCTAAGTTTACAGAGTCGTCATTATCGGAAAGGTTTATGTGGTTGACAAAATTTACGGGTTTAGTCTTGCTGAAATTAAAACCAAATAATACCCAACCTAAGTTAGTATTGATTGCAACTGGCTGAGACTTAGTACCAATCCGAGTCGCCTTGGAAATCAAAAGATGCGAGTTATCAATTCCAATAATTAATTTAGGTTCACCTATTTCGTAACAAAGTACATTGGCTAAATCTCTTAGGTGGCGAAACTGTGTGATGTCATCCACATGAACTTTTTGTTTTGATAAACCTAGATTCTCAATCGAACGAGCATTGCAAATAGAAAATATGTCAGCTGAATGACGATCTTTAATTTTGAAGTTAACATACTGAGCCTTAGTCTTTTTGCCTAAGCCACCAACACAGTCTAATATAATATGTGACTCAGGTCCTGAGACGCCTATCCGCTCACATAATTTGGAATCAATTAGTGTAGCTGTTGAGCCATCATCTAATAAAGCATACGTGTTGACGCTGCCTAGTGGCCCCATGATATTGACAGCTATGATTTTTAAAAAGGGTCTACAGTAATCTGGTTTGTCGGATACCTCAGACAAAGAAGCTTTCTCAGACAAGTAAGTAGTATGTGTAAGAATCTCGTTTGATTGTTCATTAGATATACAGACACTTTGTGAACTTGTATAATTGTTGTTGTAAGGTTCATTTTCAACAATCGTATGCGTAGCTAAAAATTCTGCATTGTGCAAAAGTTTATGGTGCCTAGGTTTGCAATCTTCAATGTTACAAATCTCTTTAGTGAACTTACAATATTTGTAACTATGAAAACCTTTTTTGAGACATTTGTGACATAGTTTATTTTCTTTTACGAACTGCCACCTGTCACCGATAGACATTTCTACAAACTTGTCACATTTTGATAAATTTAATTTAGGTAAAGAGCGAACGGAGATAATTTCATTGAGAACTATCGATTCAGATCTACCAAACCTCATTTCTAATGCATCCATAACTACGGCAGGATCATGAGCTGACACGAGAAGAATTGAAACTGCCTCACGAGCTGCTCCTCTGAGACTCATGCCGATGCGTGTCAAGTTCTCAGTCGCAGAAAAGGTGCCTTTGCTGTCCTCGTAGAGTCGCTTGAAGGCCAGCCAGTCCAAAGGCTTACCATCGAAAATAGGCAGCCTGCTGTCTCCACATTTGTGCTTGGCACTGCTGAGCGATGTTATAGCCTGTGCTAATAAAGATATGTCAGTGGGCTGTTGTGTTTTTAATTCAGTAGTATTGTGTTGTATACTATTAGTGATATTAGGAATGTTCGCTGTGGTAGTAGATTGAAATGGCCCTCGCGAGCTTCTTCCACCACATTTATTCAAATTTTGGCGAAATCCTATTTCTTCGAGACGTTTGTTAAATGTGGTAGAGCCGATATTATTAAGCTCTGCCATAACGTTTTCATTAATAATATCTGAATTATCTAACCAATCTCGCACTGAAGAACGAGAGCCCCTTTGACTCCTCCCACTTTCCGAGTCCAACATCATAAGCTGAGCCTCCAGCTCCAGTTCAGCAGCATTGCGCTCGGCGGTGGCTGCTGCTGCTGCGGCTTCTGCTGCTACTGCTGCTGCTACTGCTGCTGCTTCTGCTTTAGCTACTTTTCTTATATGTTCAGCTTCCAGTGCAAGCTTTTGAGCTCTGATAGTAGCAGTTGACCGTACTGACCTGGAACTTTCAGATACGATCGAGCGTGCTCCAGAAATTAGAGCTGCCGTGGCCGTGGACTTAGACGGTGTGGGTTCGCTCATGATCACGTCGATACAATGATCGTCTCCCGTTTCCCTCAGCTTAGCTTGCGCCCTAGTCTTCACCATTAAAAAATAAAATTTTGAAATGGACAGGACTTTTATAATATTTAGTTCAAATTTTTAACTCGAAGGACCAAAATGTTGCGGATAGCTCAGTTTTTGTGAAAGATTAGGGCTTGGGAGAGAAACAGGAAAATTGGCGATCTTTTAATACATATATTACATTTTGACGTATATTGAACGAACAAATAAAAATAAATGACATATATATATATATAATTCTTAAATTAAACATTAAAAAGAAATTAAAGAAGGTCCGATTCTCAACAAGCGTTATGGTCACATTCTCACCAGATCTTAAGTGACGATGTGGTCACTGTAGGCTAAGCCTAGTGGAAGACTGGTTCTCAAGTGCAGCTGCCGGAACATACCTATCGGTGTTCAGCGACAGATTTTCAACTTGAGTGTATTAGCTAGCCAGATAGGTATCAGAAAAATCCCTACCACCATTCTATGGTTTCATCATGATGTTTTCCTTCACCGAAATTTCAGGCGCATTTCAAGGTTTCGAACTCACGTCGGATCGACGAATTGAAGCATCTTCGCTTCGATTGCTTCACTTTTTTACTTTACCAAAAGCTTAGGCTCATTGTATCTCTAATTCTGTCCCCTGAAAATAAAATCAAAATCATTAAAAAACTGTCATCCTAACATTTGATAAACAACAATAACATTTGATTTATTTAATAAGTTCAAGGACCATGTTAAGCAGGTTTTACTTTCAAAAGCTTATTTAAGGGTAGATCATTACGTGAATGATAGTGATGTCTGCAAATGATTCCCTCTCTGTACATCCACCAAATTATTACTATAATATTTATAAGAGTAAACATTATTCACACAGTAACTGTCTTGCTGACTCTTCTAGATGACTGGAATATTTTCCGAACCTGTAGTAGTTTTGAAACGTTCATAACTGCCTTCTTAGAGCCTAAATTGAATAAAGCATTTTTCTATCATATTGCGGTATTCACGTATAATAAATTATTAACCCTTATCTTAAACAATAAGTTATATTTATAGTTTCCAGCATTGATGTATACAATTGTTGAAGGTCATTGATAATAATTTAAAATGAATATGATTTTTGTTTGTAATGAAAATAGGCTGAATGATAGTATGTTAGTAGTACAACACCGCGCCGCGTCTGGCCGAAGTGTGAACGGGTAGCAACTGCATTCACAAATTCACAATTTCGTAAGTTGACAACCTTGCAGCGTTGCAACACGTCGGTTGCGCCAAACGCTCATTAGATCCCGACTGCGTAACTGGAGCTTAATGTTTAAATTGTAATATAACCGTGACTTGGTTGGATTAAGCACGGAGGTGAAAAAAAAAACAATAATCTAGAAAATTAAAGTATTATTTTGGCGACAACAAATAAGTGAGTTGTTTTAATCAATTGTTGAACTTGCAGTTTCAAGACACTAATATAATCGAAGAAGCAAGGAAATGTAATAAAAAAATCTGCGAAGAATAAAACCTCGTTAAAAAACTGGAGAGGAATAAACCCCTAGGAAATACTAGGCGAGTTTCTAGATGGTTGTATCTGCGACCAGAAGGAAAAAAAACTCGTTACAATACTAACTGAGAACAAAACATCGTTAAAAATAACGAAGAAGAAAGCCTCACTAAAAAGTAACGAAGAAGAAACCTCGTTAAAAATTAGAAGGAGAACTGAAAATGCACGCGAAAGGTAACTTACTTTAGTGAAGACCTATTCTTTTCCTATCTTTCTTTCATCATGTTGGCACAGGGAATACAATTTTAGGAGTTATTTTTGTTTTGTTAGCCAGAAAAGTTATAACTTCTTACGTGCGTTTTTACACGCATTTTTTTTTTCATTATAATTGGTCACGGATGGATCACAAAACGTTCAGACAACACACGACTGAAGATAAAATACCAGACACTTGATTAAATAACATCGTATAAGACAATTAAATTTTTCGTATAGCCACGTGCTTCGTGCAGATGGATGTCTTTTTGTATTTAATTTTTTCAAGGTCTTCCTTGCAAATATTATACAACTTATATTCATTTAATGTAATATTTTAACCACTTACGTAAGCTGGATTAATTATAATTGGAACAAAAATGTGTTATCAATTTTTACTTATTCAAAAATTAAAGAATAATATCTTTACGTGTCTCAATATTAGTTATATTTTTTGTTTTATACTAGCTCGTTAAATTAATGGTATTATCCCTGATGGTAAGCACACTACAATCCAAACAGAACGGTGACCACCGATAGAGCAGTCGCCGCTGTCATACCGGTCTGTATAAAAATATATGAGATATTTAGTTAGATTTGCTTTTTTTTTTGCATTTTATAGCTTACTTTGAGAAAGGTTATAGCTATATATTTACAGTATGACCCTAAGGGGAACGAAGCAGCAACCATGAACTTCAAACTATATGGAAAGTTGTCCAGTATGGGATAAGCTACACGGGTATGTTGGCAGCGTTGTGATTAAAAGTTTCCAACCATTGAACACAATTACTGTTACATATTTTGCTTCAAACTATCTTAATGATTTAAAAACATATACAAAAGTATCTACTATAAATATAATTATATGTCAGAGATAAGCACGACCTTGGATACAATTGAGGAAATGTCCTCAATTACACAATAGATATGCAAACATTACTAAGAATTCATTATATATCATATAGGTTTGTACTTACACTACTTATGTTAAGGCCATTCGTAAGATAAATAAATAAACATAAGTAATCGGTCCTTACATATGGAATAAGTGTTTTATACGGAAAAAGTGAAATGAAAAAAATATTATGATATTATACATTTAATCAATCGAAGTATAGCCATGCGCCATTTTAAATCTAGTTTGACTCCATTTTTGAAAAAATTGTGGGAGCGAGCATCAATAAAATCTTTAAAGGCGGTTTGGGCAGTCTCATCGGAATTGATTTTTTCCTTGCAAGAAGTTATCGAAATTCCGGGAAAAGTGGTAATTTGTCGAAACAAGGTCCGGGGAGTATGGTGGGTGTCGGAGACATTCCAACCACAGTTCCTCTAATTTAGCAAACGTCTGTCGTAAAGTATGGGGTCTAGCGTTGTCCTGAGGCAGCAGTGGGCTAGAGAGATTGACCATTCTCGGTTGTGTAACGGCTGGCTTTTCAATCATGCTTTGCAATTGTTGACAATACAGATTTGTCGTTATCGTCTGGCCAGATCTTAGGAAGCTGTAGTGTATGACACCAGCACCAGTTCACCAAACACTCACCAGTGCCTTTTTCTGAGTCGACTTTCGCTTGGGACCAGATTTGATTTCCGATTGTCCTAAAAGATCCATTTTTGTCACAAGTAATACGATTCGAAATTTCCTCGTTATTGTGCCGGTTGAGTAATGTAACGCAGCACTTAATGCGTGATTGTTGGTGTGCTTCAGTCAATTCATGCTGTACCTATTTCTCGAGCTTTATCACTTTTCCCATTTGTTTCAAATGAATTAAAATTGTTTTATCACTCACACCGAAGCCTGCCGCTAACTCTGACCTGGTTTGCGACGGATCCGCTTTCACGGTCACCTTTAAGTCTTCATTATCAACTAGGGTCTCCACGGGGTTTGTTTCGAAGGTCAAAATTTGCGCAACGAAAACGTTGGAACGTATCGTGCTTTCTTTTACAGTAGCTTCCCTTTACACATCACTAATCCTTCGAGCTGTTTCTACAGTGTTGATACCACGGTGGAACTCATATTCGTAAATAAAGCGATATTAAAAGTTGCTTACTACCGTGCTATGGTTTCATCACGAGATTTTTCTTCACCGAAAGCTCAAACTTATTGCACGGATTCAAACTCGGGGCGATCGACGAGCATTGAGCCATCATTGCTTCATGTAATTACAGATTTTAGAAAAAAGGTAAAAATTATATAAACCTATTTATTTCAAGTTTATTTAACTTACATTATATAAAACAGAGACGAACAATAGGCCGACGAAAGGCGTCACGTGTTCTAACAATGCCATTCACAACCTTCGACAATTGTATAGTACGCGAAAATCCCTACAAATTGAAACTTTATTAAAAGCTAATAGAAAAGCCCGTGACGTTGTTCCAACTAACTTACGCAGGCAGGTGACGGATTTCGAGAAACGTGGCTTTTCAACTTCACGTGAAATTTATCACATAACAATTACGCACCTGTATTATACTTCGAGACTGTTTGGTCATTTGTTCTCCTTCTACTTTGTTAGAAAATGTTTATTTTAATAAGAAAGTAACGTCATAGTAAAAGAAATTCTACTGGTTCTCCTCGACTATGACGGCTATCTTCTATGACGCGTTCAGCGATTTTTTTTTTTGCCGTGGAGAAATGGGGATTATAATTTTAGTATAAAAATTACCCCTCCCCTATAAACTGATTGCAATGAGATTAAACACAGAGGTGGAGTGACACATAGTATGAAAAACTTGACCATAAAGTCAAATTATGTGAAATGACAATCTGGCCCAAGATGGTGGAAACCTAGTAGGGAAACTGGCTCTCAAGTGCAGCTGCCGGAATACACATATAGGTGCTTGGTGACTTTAGGGCGGTAAATACTAAAGCGGATATTAAAAATACCCTACTTCCATACTATGGTTCCAGCAAGATGTTTTCCTTTACTGAGAGCTCGGGCTCAAAGCAGGGGTTCGATTTCACGCCAGTCGATGTGGTGTCCGGATATGCTAACTAACGGCCGTTTTCAATAACATATCTGTGTTTATTATCCCCGATTAGTACATATTTGTAATAAGTAGTTCTACCTTTAACTTAAGACAGATATCGGCTTCCCTCTTATCTATTCAAGCTATAAGATATATATTATGTATATACGAAAAACTATTCATTTATAGGATATTGAAGAAAAGTAAGGACAAAAGATTATATCTCTGTATCTTTAGTAAATGAAACAACGGATAGTTAGGTTATTGAAAACGGCGGCATTACTAACTTTGTACTTCAAAATTACATAAAACAGAAAGATTATTTCCGTATACCTCTTGTAAGCAGGATTAGATAATAAATTCTAAACACACGTTAAGGTTTTTCTATAAATAGCCGGATAGGTTTTTCCTTTTTTCATCAAGGCTTCGTAAAGGCTATCTAAATGAATGTTTCGCGACAATTTCCGTAATACAAGATCAGAATATTAATTATGTGGATGTTTGATTATCATTATACTTAGTTGCAGTTATTATTGTCTGCCAATTGCTTCTGGACATGGTGGGATTGAGTACAGATGGATGCTATATTCAAACTCTTTTAGAATACAGCTATACGACTATGGAATTTTCTGTCGCGTCATCTTTACCAGCATTTACATACTCTTCTTTCAATATCAGTTTTTTAATAATAAATATAGACTTAGGTAAATTGAATAAAGACATTTTTGATTTTTAATCTTGCACTTTCTACCACTCTTTCGCTTTATCAGGTGTACATCGGCTTAACACGCAATTCATCAGGACACAGACCTGTACTACAGATCTCCAGACCCTCGTTCTCCAATTTTACCTATATTATTATCGTTTTACGTACAATTTTGAACGAGCATAAGTATAAAAAACCTTAGGTCTGCCAATTTTCATAATGATCAGTCAAACAGTGTTGAACTTTTCCAATCTCATATACTAACATACATTTTTTATATAGACAGATAAAGGTTATACAAAGTTAACCTCGATCTCTTCCGGTTCGACGTAAGCGCATGACGCACCTTGCACTGTCTAAGACACAACCTGACTTTTAGTACACGCTTAGGTGTATTTTTGAAATGAAAACTTCTTTAACCGCGTTCGACGATTTTTGGTAGGGGAAAAACTTATGGGATCACGTCACCGATTACCTCGACATGCTCGTGACGTATTATATACTCGGCTGTATATCATCTACGTGTTTGACTTTTTGGATGGGAAAAAATCTTGTGATTTCGCGTCACCTACATGCTCTGCAATAATTCATACTATTGATTTAAAAAATTAAAAAAAAACACGGTTATGCCATTGTTTTGAGTTTTCGCTTTTGTCGGCAGTCTTTATTACAGCCTTCTGATTTTACAATTCATGTAGGGTGCAAAAAGTCAGTAGAATTGGGGCTCCAGCGTCATCATAGTTACCTATCATCTATATCTATACATAGTATAAAATGAAGTCACCTTAAGCGCTCGCCTCCAATTCACGGTAAAGCTGTAAAAGCCGTCAAAGGCTTCACGGCCCCTAAGGCTAATAGTATAGACACTCAGTCAGAAAAAAAAGAATTCGTCTGTCTTTCATGTACGCTTAGATTTTTTAAACTACGCAAGGGATTTTAGTGCGGTTTTCACTAATATTTAGAGAATTTTTTACGGAAATTTATATACATAATACATTCCAATGAAGTTTTTTATAGTAGAAAAAATTCAACTATTTATAATGAAGTCGTCAAAAAAATTTTTTTCTGGCGCTTACATGGCTTACGCTGGCTAAACCTTATGAGATACATCAAAATAATGTTGTAAAGAATTGTAGTTCTTTAAAAAAGCTAGAGAAGAGTCCGCGAAGACATATGTCTATTTGCTAAGGTTGACTCACAGTAACCATTGTTGTCTTCAACATAATAAATATGGAATATGGATCAGTGATAACATGTACGTTCACCGTGTCGAACAGCGTGAGTTCGAATCCTTGAAATGAGCCTGAGCTCTCGGTGAAGGAAAACATAGTGATGACACATTATCATGGGGGTAGGGTATCTTCTAATAATCGTCTGGCGACACAATAATCAATTTTCAAAGCAGTCGCCAAGCACTTTTACTTTTGTTAGAAAAGTTGTTCTGAAGAGTCAATATACCCGCTAGGCTAAACATATTTCATGCAGTGCCACAATGTTATTTAAAATCAATTGAGATTGTGATCAAACGCTAAACTAAAGAATTTAAAAAAATAGTATCAATAAATAATTGATACCTACAGAGCAGGAAAATTTGTAGTACCTCGATATCAGTGACCCTTGATAACGACCGCGGTGGAGGTCGCCCTCGTACATGCGTGACACCTTGCATAACAATATGCAAGAGGTCTGAACTGAACATTTCCTTCTTTAGTCATGTGAGGTCATTCTAATTTAAACGCACGCCTTTTATTGTTCCGTGTAGGGTTCGTGTTATTTTAATAGATATGTTTTCCTCTTTATAATACTTTACGCTGTATATTGTTTATCAAAACAGGTGAAGCTAACAGACTCTTACATAATGCTATCTCTTTCTATTACTTTAATTGCAAAGAAATAAGAATTTGTTACAAGTAATATTTGTTTGTATATATATCTCTATCTAACAAAGTAAACATCCTTATACTTGAATAAGAGGAGCGTGTTCCAAAATTCGCAGCTGCGATTGTAGCGCAGCAGAAACCGATCATTAACAAATAATTTTCCCAATAATATCTAGAGTTTTTCTTCAAACAAATTTTTTTTCTGAGCAAGAAGTCGTGTCATTAATTTAAGGGTTAAATAAAGGCATAGACTTTTATAGGTATTCCAAAATAACCTAAGTATTGTTATGATTAAAAATTAATTTAGGTAAGAAGAGAGATAGAGAATAAACTAAACGTAGGTAAAATGAATGAAAGTTTTATAATTTAGGATAGTTATGTATAATATTCCAGCATACCTTACAATTTTCAGATAATATGGGTTTTACAAATTATTAGTACACAATTTTAATGTCCATAACCGAGACGTTCTTCTTGCTCCGACAGCTCAGCGTAGAGATACTTGCCTAGGATCTCTCCGTGTTGAGTAGGTAGGCCAAACAAGGTTGAATCACGAGGCTCGCCCTCAGCGGACAACGTGGTGTGAGCCGTATGAACAAGCTCAGTCCAAGTGAAGACGTCGCTGCATCAAGTGGAACGTCGGAATCCGTTCAGCTCTCGATATGGCGAAACAAAAATATATATATCAGTAATTTATATATTAATCCAGGTATAAGTTCCTGGAATATTATTGTCTTCTTCAATAGGGTACTTCACCCACAAAAATAGTTATTTTATCAAACTGTAGATATTTAAATTATAAACGTATCAACTATATCAAAACTCTTGATAATTATTATATAAACGTTACTCGATTCAAAGGTCTGCCGTACAATAATTTGGTTTTTATCAAAACACTTGATAATTATTATATAAACGTTACTACGATTCAAAGGTCTGCCGTACAATGAATCCTATGATCAGATCGATCCTGAAAAATCTGTCATACTATCTGTTCTAATTTTCTATTTTCGTTTGAATTCAAAATTTCATCTTACTAGACTTTTCTTATTTTAAAAATTCAAAATAAATCTAATCATAGATTTATTTTGCTAAACTAGAACCTGGATAGAATATTTGTCTATACCTGAGAAACTCCTAACTGCGCATGCTCTATTACTATCAAAGAATTATCAATGACAGAGATTGTCATAATATTGCAATGTAAACAATACGAAGCTAAAATATTAACAAAGCTGTTATTAAACCAAAATTATCAAGTTATAAATTATCTAAACGCATCAATACATAAACCTATCATTAATTGGTATCCTGGAAATAAAAGAATAGGTACACCAAAACAATAATAAGGTAAATCAAATGAACTTATGATGAATAATATAAAGTAGATATTAAATAAGATAAATAAGATTATCTTCCAGATAAATAATATAACAGTATATTTTATTTTCTGGATGTATTCTTTTTATTTAAAAGCAAGCGATAATTATTTATTGGTCCATAGTTACTGCTAGGTGTTATGTTTTAAATTCCAATAAGGAAATTAAAGATTTTTTAATTATTCCTCATACTTAACAATGACGCAATGATGGCTTAGTAGTCGTAGCACAGTGTAAAAAAGACATACAGTGTTCCAACGCCTTTGATGTTTACGTAGAAACCGACACCACAGTACTTAGAGTTCTAGCAGTTTCTTACGTATTCTATCTCATTCTTTCATAGACTAAATCCTATATATGTATGTGTTTGTCTCTCTTCCATTTATTTTTATCGCTTCATCGTGTTTTAAGTCATAACATATACACATAATTATATTATGCACAAATTAAAAAATTCCATCAAACACACGATAGCTCTTGAAGTCGTCTCCCTACAAACACGGTAACGCGGGCGTAAGCAGCTAGAGCTGTGGTTGTAGAGGGTACGGACGACGTGAGTTCGAATCTCTGCAATGAACCTGAGCTTTCTGTGAAGGAAAACATCGTAATGAAACCATAGCATGGTGGTAGGGTATTTTGTAATGCCCGCCTGGCTACATACCACTCTGAAGTTGAAAATCTATCGCCAAGGAGTGTTCCGGCAGCAGTACTTAAGAACCGGTCTTTCCACTTAGCTTAACGTGTTAAAAGAATGAAAAAAAAATCAGCGGCCGTCAATGAAATTACAATAAGAACGTGTCTATTAAAACAAAAAGGTGTTCACAGTCATTAAACAAGAATTTTGTTTCTCAATGGACCGGAAGGCATTTGAGATTGCTCATGATTTGAAAACATAGCGTTGTTGATTTAAACGATTTATCGTGCTGTACTATCGCATGCTGGGAAGCACGAGACGAGCAACGTGCATTGCACGTGGTTCCGCACGCGCACTAATCAGAACGCGTTCGCCATTTGCCCAATATACCTACTTAACATCGTGGAAGACAAACGTTTATATATTTGGTAATATTTATATGTAAATCTGTAGTTCTGTCTGTACATCTACATTTTTATTTTTAAATTTCCCGATAGACATCTATATACCTGAATAAATAAAATTGAAGTGTCTGTTTGTAATGTCAAAATAACAACTTTTTATTAAATGCGAAATGTATACATAAGTAGTTAAACCAAAAAAAAAAATTATTGTTGTCTGTCTGTCTGTTTGTTCCGGGTAATATCCAAAACGATGGGACCGATTTTGATGGGACATTCACTGGCAGACAGCTGATATTAAGAGGAGTAACTAGTGCTAATTTCTTTTTTAAATAGGATTCTGCAGAATTGAAAGTCAATTCGAAAACGACGATTTAGGGCTCTTAAATGCCATGAATATATGTCATCTTCTAATGGACACCTACAATAAATGTTTTTATCTATACAATTAATAAAATTGAAGTGTCTGTTTGTAATGTCAAAATAACAGTTTTTTTACTAAATGCATATGAAAGTATATACGATACCTATAACAAAAAGCCCATTATTTTAATTATTGTTTATCTGTCTGTCTGTCTGCTTGTTCCGGGTAATCTCCGAAACGGTTGGACCGATTGTTGACGGGACATTTCACTGATAGATAGCTGATGATATAGGAAGTAACTTAGGCTACTTTTATTTTAGAAAAATAATTAGAGTTCCACACAAATAAAAAAAAACTACGAGTGCAGCCGGCGGACGCAGCTATCCTATACAAAAGCCACTGGTCATGAACATGCCATGAAAAATTTTTATCTGTCTAAGTGTTTATATTTCCAGATTTAACTCACAGACGGCTAGACAAATTCTTTTAAAATACGATCTATATTCCGATCTTTATATTCAAAATTTCAGTAATTCTTTTAGAATCAGTAAAAATAGATTATCAAACAATGATTTTTTCGTTGATTCTCGCCCGACTTGGAAGAAATTTTGTGGATGGATAGCAGAAGTCAATCGTAACTGATAGGCTATAAAAATTACAATAATACTTTTAGGAAACAAAAATTAAGGAAAATTAAATTTATATTAACTGCCAACCGACTTTTCATGAAATTTTGTACACGACACCTCTGCCTAACCCTTGAGGGATACAGGCGTGATGGTATTTATGATGTATGGTATGTTGTATACAATAAGTATAACATATTATACCTCAATTGTTAGGCTATACGAATTGTTAATAATAGAAGTAACAAAAGAATTGCGAGACGAAATTAATTATTACACCTACGTAATTAATTAACCGCGTGTTTTCAAAAGTTTGTAATAAAGCTCAAAAGATTATTGCTTGTGTTTGAACGTGCTAAACTCTAGAATAACCAGCATACTTTATCTAGCATCATGCTAGGACCTTTGGGAACGGAACAGTGACCATAAAGTCAACCAACCTAGAACTCTGTAAACAAGTAGAAATCATAAATGTATGAACAGGCATGTACAATACAAATTTATCTAGTATTTATATAAATATAAAACCTCTGATAAATAAAGAATGATATTTTATTCGTAGTTAATTGGATATTAAAGACAGTTATTAGCATCAAAACATGTTGAAATAACGTTTTCGGTGTAGTTCGGATACACTCGACTACAATGCGAAGAAGTCCTTATAAATACGACCGACAACTCAAGCAAGGCATCCAAGCCACGGTGAAGCTGTAAAAGCCGTCAGAGGCTCTAGATTTAGGGGCATAGTCAGACAGAAAAAAAAGCAAGGTATATGAAGTGTATGTGTATTCTCCTTTAGATATAATGTGTGAGCATGCTCCTTTAGAATATTAAGCGTCGACGTTTATCTAAGTATCGTAGATAGTATCATTGAATACGGTTCACTACATTTATTTAACGCAAGCCCCCAACATTACAGATATTCTCAGTCGATTCGTCGGACTGTTCACATCGCTAGAGACGTATATGCTGTACCTACCATAACTATTAATATATAACCGTCATAATGTGCTCGCAGTGATGTCCACCAATAGGAAATTTAAAAAACTATAATAATATGGTATAGAATAATATGGTAGAAACCTAAGTTTAAAAAACTTTTTTTCACAAAAACAAAACCGACTCCAAAATACTATTTACTCTGGAAAATGCACTAAAAAAATAATTACGTTATTTGTTTACTTTAATTTACATAAAAATATCCTGTTTTAACTTAATTTAACATTCCTACGAACTATTCGTTTATCACATAGTTTATTAGGACAATAATATACAATTATTGTTATTTTTGGAGTCGGTGCCAGCCAAGTTTTTAAGACCCACCTGAAAATATCCCCTTTCCAACAAAAAAATAATATTTTAAATCGGTTTATAAATGACGGAGCTATGTGGTAACAAACATAAAACAAAAATAATACATCCGAATTGATAACCTTTTCCTGTTTTTGAAGTCAGTTATAAAGAATAAAACTGAAGTATCAAAGAAACATACATGGTAAGAGACTACCGTAGCTTACGGACGCTTGTAACACCATAGGGATCACTAGCCTATTGCCAACCCTGAACTCCCTTACCATATGGAGCTCTAGAAATCCAACTCACTGCAGGAACACAACACAAGGTTATTTGGCTGTGATCTTCTGAAGGGTGGAGGTATTTCAACTATCAGACTGCCCAAGTATAGAGAAATCTCCAAAGACGTTTATATGTGGTCATCATTCTTTGAAGCACTCCTATCCAAGGAGTTCTGGAAACCCATCTCATCACAGGAAAACAGCACAAGGTTAATTGGCTGCGATCTTCAGTGAAGTGGAAGTATTCCATATGTCGAACTACACAAATAGAGAGAAACCTCCAAAAAAATTCTCTGTGCCCTACCTCTCT
The DNA here is from genome assembly GCA_033032175.1 of Saturnia japonica. Classification (NCBI taxonomy): domain Eukaryota; kingdom Metazoa; phylum Arthropoda; class Insecta; order Lepidoptera; family Saturniidae; genus Saturnia; species Saturnia japonica. The sequence continues at coordinate 4,408,661 of CM065332.1, forward strand.
TCCAAGCTAGGAAAAAGTCGGCAACTCAAAAACAAAATCAAAAAATTCTTTATTCAATTTAGACCCAAACAAAGCATTTATGGACGACAAAACACTACTGCAGGTACAGAAAACATCCCAGACATAGTGAAAAACCGGTAAGAAACTCGATCGTTTTTTTTTACCTAACAACGTAAATCTACTTACAGTTTTTCTGAAACGTCCAGCTTTCCGTTGGTGGTTTGGATGAAGGTTGTGACACGATTTTAAGTAGTAGGACCCCTCTATTTTGTTTTTAGCGGTCGAACACTCGTGAGCGTAATGAATTTGAAAAATGGCCCTGTATAACTAGGAGAACAGAGAGTTATCGTAAAATCGAGATCGGATCGAGACACGGTCAAAGACGAAAATAAAACGAGCGAACGAACAAGAGCTCTTACCTACTTCAATAATCATGAATTATTCTGTTATTAAACAAAATAGTAAATCCGATCGATTGAAGGAAAACTTATTAAAGACTTGTAATAAAAATAATTATACATTATCTGAGTTTTATTAAAAGTCATTTTTAATATATATTGTATTCTACACATAGCTAAGTAATCTATGTATTTAGTGAATAAAGGAATGTAGAGCTTTTCTCTATGACAGGCTACTTGTCTCATATCTTTGGCGCAATAAATAAATATTTTCTGTAGTATATAAGAAACCAATATTTAACTATTTCAGATTAGTTTAAAGTTGTTTTTTATTTTATTTTGAGCTCTGAAAACACTGTCGGTCATGTTGTGACGTCATAGGACTCTAAGCAAATTTCATGTCGGATCTTGTACGAGTGAAATTAGCTATAGCCTGTGCCTGTGACACTGACATTTATGAAATAAAAAGTATCTAGATTTTTACAACAACGTACGTCTGCTAAATCAACTAATTATCAAATGTTTGTTTTTGACTCCTATGACGTCACAGCAGAGTTATTATATAGACAGATAAGACTGACAACGTTTTCTAAAAAATATGGTAATATTTATTTTCCTCTAATCGGACAATTATTAAATATTGAAGACTTACTTTAAAAAAGAGTCAACTAATCAATTTAATAAAAGGTGAAACCGATAAAACTTAACAATCAATAATAACTTGAAAAGATAAGGCATTGTGGAAAAAAATATGATAACAATTACAAAAAAAAAAAAGCATACATTCAAGTTTTTTATTATATATATTCGTTATTATAATACATTTTCTATTATCGCTCCAAACAGGCAGAGCGTTTATACGAATAATAAAATTTAAGTGTCTGTTTGTAATGTAAAAATAACAGCTTTTTACTAAATACATTAGAAAGTTTATACGATATTTTTCATTTTTGTCCTTCTGTCTGTCTGTTTGTTTGATATGGCAAATTTCCGAAACGGTGGTACCGATATTGACAGGACTGTCACTGGCAGATAGCTCATGTTATAAGGAGTATGTTACGTTTTTTTTTGTTTTAGAAAATATAATTAGGGTTCCGCGCAAATAACATAAACTAAAGTATGAAATCACAGGCACTGCTTTAGATACAAATATATGTCAATAATTATAATGAATTGTTTAATAAAGATAATAAGTTTATTATTTGTTACAGTGTATTACATTTATCTTATTTTCATAACATTTAAATATGTAACTTTGAAATATTCCCAACAGGAAATATATAGAAACCTCCTGTCTCAGTTTTTAAAATCTGTTCCTACATATTGATGTATTCCGGAAGCTAATCTAAGACTCAATCTAGTTTTAGCTTAAAGTATTACTATCGCGTCGTTATGTAATAAGTCTCTAATAAATCAACGTTTATACAATTTTTTAAATATACGCCATGTAAATGCTTATTGTATGTGTACTAACTGCTGTCCTTTCTAACAAGAGAGTCAACATCTTGATATTGTTACTTGACACTGGCAGAATTGTATTTAAACACAAGTTCTCACTAAAGAATTATATGAATGGTTCAAACAGTTTTTATGAACTGCCTTTAATGAATTAACGTTTTGCTTGTAAGAGATTGAAACTTGTGAATAACGGAGCAGTCGTCTAGAAGATACGTGCGTCTAAATATGGTGCAACTTGTACCTCCGCCTTAACCTATTTATATGTGTGTAGATGTTACATAAGAATGTCAGAGAGTGGTATGGTACAGAGAAATTCCTTTTGATATATCTATCTATTTGGGGAATACCTCCATCATTGAAAGTAGATTGCAGCCAAATAACCAAGTGTTGTGTTCCTGCAGGGAGGAGGGTTTCCAGAGCTCTTGAACCCATAAAGTCCAAGTTCGGCATGGCGGTAGTGATACAAGCATCCATAAGCTATAATAGCCGATTACTACATGCGGCGAGCCGAAAAAGATCTAACTTCTATGCAAGAGTCTATAAAAATTTACTTTGTAATAAATTTTTTTTCCTCAATACACTTTTTTTCGATTACAATTTCACGACAAAATTTTTCTTGAATACAAAAATACGGAACCCCATTATTTTTGTAAAAGTCTAAACTGATGTTATTAAATGGTGTGTTGGTGAAAAGTGACTGCTTAAGGTTCGTTGTTACCGATTCCCCCTTTAGAATCGTAGCGTGTAGTTAGCCTATAGGCCTCAATGAAAAGGATAGCCTTTTATCTATATCTATAGGATAATACGGAAGAAGAATTTCCAAATCCAATTGCCGTCCAGTAGGTATCAATTTGTTTATTTTTTTACGAAGTCAGATAATAAAATGGAGTTTTTTGGATCCGAATTAAGGCACGAATTACTCGAGGAATCTACTCAAAACGTGACAGATGTAGTTTCAATTTACTAATTACGTTGTAATAGGTTCCGCATTTAGATACACGTGTTCGTTGGCACGTGTGCCGTATAGATTGTATTTGTAAATACGTATGATATTGCGCAATTCATATTATGACTGTTTGTTTACTTCGTAATTCTCGAACTGTCCATGTAGCGACGAAAGTGTTCTTGTTTTGATATAACAATTTGATATTAATAATAATTTATTTATATAAAACTATATTACTATATAAAGATTACGAATATGCCCTTAATGCTTTTTTGTCAGTTTATTACCTGTTTGTTTCTTTGTATGTCCGGATTTAACTCAAAAATGGATTGACCAATTCTTATGAAATTTTGAAACGGGAAGCTTATGTCATTGGTTAAATTGGTAGGTGTTGGGATTATGGATATGTGACAGTGTATTCTTTATAATGATTGAAGATTTTATTCATTGGAAGATTTTTATTTATTGAAATAGAGTTTTCGGAAGTGTGTCTTAACACCATCAAGGATCAGAGAGAACTAACTGCTTACAACTATATTTCTACAGTTGTCCTTTTTACATCGTGTAACATTTGGTGTTTATGCAGTCTATACAATACTCGAATTGTACCTGGTTTTAATGACTCGTAGTTCGAGTGCTTTAAACTATCTTTCTCCGAAATAATAAAATAAAACCTTTTTCAAGGGTAAAAATGTGTTCACCAAATGTTACTTAAAATGAAAACTTTTACTTAATAAAACAAATTTAAAACATTTAAAATATAATATCTCAAAGAGAATGATTTTTGTAGACGAACTCAATATTTCAACAGTACGTTATAAGAATTCTCAATAAAACTTTTAGATATTGTATTAAAAAAACTTAACCGATTTTGATGACATTTTGTTCACAGGAAGTATAAGTTATTTTGTAATTGATAGGCTGTAAAGAATAATATTACTTATATCACTAAAATAAGTATAATATGTCATTTATCAATTTCATAGACTACTTTAGGAATTGTAATATAATAAATTGTAATGTAATTTACACACATTTGCACACCGACAAACTACAAAATGCAAAAAGAGTTTTTCAAAATGCAGTGATAGTTGCAGAGAATTACCCTCTACATATACAATTATTATTTTTATAAGCTATATCACCCTCAAAGTTTCGCCTTCAAACATATACACATAATCCAATGCTTACAATGCCTAATTTTGACTTCTTAATGTCTTTGTGTTATATCGATGCCTTAGTAAATAAAAGACGACAACCTTGCAAAACTTTTCCACAATATACTAATAGTCAATTAATTAGTTTAGTTTATTTAACAATACCGTCTCGTGATCGAGAATTTCCTGCGTAATCAAAACAATACATAAACTGGATTCTGAACATATAAACTAGCTTTCCTTTATTTATATAAGTCATAATTATGAATAGGTCAAAGTACAAAGTACTTATATAATTAAACAACAAATATAACAATTTTCATATGTCTGAATACATGGAAAAATGACGACTCAAGCTTAATACAAAATACATTCTCATTTTTTGAAATGTGTAAAAAGTTTAATAAATATGCAAAACAAACAAAATACTTTTTCTGTGTCTAAATAAAATAATAAATTACGTCACAAACTTCATGCCAACTACATAGTTAAATTTCGGGAGCACTGCCGAGGGTTTTTAAAAAGTCTAAGACAAGACTGATTCTCAAGAAGCTTTATTAAGAATGCTTTTATTTGTTACAAATGTCTCTTTTATAAACTCTTATTCTATAAACACAAAGTGGGGCTGTTTACTATGAAATAATGAGAAATATGTCGCAATACATTCAGTCAAAACACCAGGTGTCTATCAGTAGTTTGCAGACATAATATGGGTTAAAAACGTAACATCAGCATTTCTAACGTATGTACCAATTAACAAGACGTAATAAGAGAGGGTACAGACTGCATAACTCCTCCCCCCTCAAGTTCGAAATTATCAGAGGGATGATTATCACTATGATTATTTCGATAGCAATAATTTTTACAAAAACTGAGCTTATATACTAAGAATACAAGAATTAATAGAAATATAATCACATATAACAATAAAGTTCCGGCACTAACACTTTTTACATTAATAATTCTTTCACTTGATGTTTTTAGTTCACTTTCACTGATTTTTAAAAGATTATTTAAATGTTGAAGATTTATTAATTCACTGTTATCCAAATTGATGGGTTCACGTTGCAATTGTTGCTCAGTAATTGTTATTTCGTCGTTACAAATTTTTGATAATATATTCTCAGCGTTACTATGAAGAATCCATCTCTCTTTTCCAATTGGTTGTATCTTAATGGTCTTGATTTCAACTGGTACTGGATGACAAGAACTCGTATTCGAAGAAAATTGAATTAATGCTGTTATGCAAGTGTCTTCTGAAGTTGTTCGAGAATCATCCTCGTGACACAGGAACATTTCGTCGTGAAGTTCATTACAAGGTAAAGTGAGCGAGACAAATTTAGACCCTTTTACTAATAGGTAAGGAAATTTAGGAATAATGATGGTGGTATGATTAGAAGGATTGGTCATAGGTATTGGAATTGCTCTGTAGTATGTATAAATTTCATCTCTAATTATTGGTATATCTAAAATGAATGTTATTTGACTTCCTTTTGTATAAGCTTTAAGCTCTATACATTGCTCTATTTTAACTAAATTGTCATAACTTACTGGATACACAAGTTTGTAGAATTTCTCTATCTTTTTTAACAATTCTAATAATTCATTTGAGTTTATAAGAGATTGGTGTAATATTTTTAATTTACTGAATGCCAGAGAAGTTTCAATTTCATTCAACCGAATGTAGAGTAGTTGAAAATTATGGAAAAATAAATTATAAACATTAATAAAATTATGGGTAGTTATATCAATATTAGTTTGATTTATTAATTTTTTTATTTCTCGTAACTCTTTATCTATTCGAATGAAATTGTCCTTCGTGAAATTTGTTATCTTTATCATTGATTCAGAAATATCTGATATTAAGGTTACCTTTTTAATGAGTGTATTTTGGCGTGTCGTTAGAGAATCAATCATATTTTCATATCTTAAAGCATCATTATGATCTAAGTTACCAGTTATAAGCTTAATAATAGATCCAAGAGGATTGAGAAGTCCACGTTTAATTCTAGTTGATGGAGATAACTGTTCTAATTTTTGAATACTAATATTCATTACATAATTCGTTTGAAGCTTTACATTAAAAAGTTGAACATTAGATGTTTCATTATCAAAATGTGTTTTTAAATATTGATTAAATTTAGTATATCTTTTTATATTGAATTCTAAATCCTCACGTATCAGACTTAAATCTAAAATCTTAATTATTGTCCACTTATCATAACTTACACTAGCTTGACCTTGTTTCACAAGGACTATACCGGGATTTTTATCGATTCTGTGAAGTTGAAGGGCGTGAATCCTGATGATCAGAGCCAGGAGCCCGAGGAGGTACCTGCGAAGGTCGTTTTATATCCTTAATAGGCACGTTTGTTTTTCGAGTTTTCATTTTTACAGGACAGATATTTCTGTCAATTTTACCATATACTTGTGCTTTTTGATAACGCGGTTTATCTTTACTTCGCCTTGTATTAACACCTTTTACAAATATAGTGTCCTCTTCTTGAATATCAAATGATGTTTCACCACCACGTTTTGTTTTAATCTTTTCTTTATTTTCAATTACTTTGTCTGTTAAATATTTATAAAGATATTTCGTTCGTTTCATATGATCGTTTACTAATTGTTGCGTATATTGTTTGTTAAAGTTTACTTCAAAAGTACTATTAGAATCAGTGTGTCCAAAAACTACTTCAAATGGTGTAAGACCAGTCGTTGAGTGAATGGTTTGATTGTATGACATAATTGCATAAGTCATAACGTTAGCCGCGTCAGTTATTTTATGTTCATATTTAGCGATACGATATATTTCTAAAATAGTTGAATGGAATCTTTCAATTAAACCCATAGAATTAGGATTATGTGGAGTGCTTATGTGTAATTCTATTTTATAAAATTGTAATGTTTCTTTTAAAAGTGTATTGTTGAATTCAGTACCAGAATCAGCACTGATCTTATTTGGTACGCCATAAAATGAGAAAAATTTAATTAAGGCACGAACTACTTCAGGTGTAGAGCGATTGGATATTTCAAAAGCCTGACCTAGTTTACTGAAAGCATCTATTATGGTAAGGAAGTAGCTTCCTTCTATAGAGAATATATCTATAAATATTTCAGCAAAAGGTTTTGTTTGAGTTTGCGTTAACATTAATTCTGGTTTTAAAGGTTTGCGATCATATTTTAGAGTTTTACAAGTTTCACAAGAATTGATTACAGAAGCGACTGTTATATCCATATTTGTCCAAAAATAATTACGCTTTAATTTCATAAGAGTTTCTTTGATTCCACGGTGACTTGTTTTACCTTGATGATAAGCAAGTATAGTGGCACGTTGCTCTTTTTCATCACCTAAGTATATAACTCTTTTAGTACATTCATATATTTTGACGGTATCTTTTTTAAATAGTTTTATCACGGCATTTGTAAATTGTTTACGGTGAATTTCGCTCTCAAAGTAAAAGAAATATTTAATTTTAGGTTTTATATATTCTAAAAGAAATTTCTTAACAAGGTTAGTGTTGTTTACAGGTAAATGTACTTCCAAAATTTTTTGTTTTTCATGTGATAAGTCTTTTATTGATAATTGGTTTCTGTTCCAAGTAAAAATAAGGATTTGATTAGGTTTTGTGTCGATGGCTTCTTCAATAATGGGAATACCATTCGTATCAATATCTTCAGCAGAATGTATGGTTTCCGGTAATGAACAGGCAGTAATAGTACTGGATGAAGGAGAACGAATTGGGTGAGTTAAAGTCTTATCGGAATCTGAAGGAATAGTTAACGTTTCTGATGAGTCTGAAATTAGTATTGGACTCTCAGATCGTTCAGTGTCACTCACGTTTACTCGTAAGGACATATCGTCCTTTAATATATTTAATTTAATTCGTGATAGAGCATCAGCATTACTATTTTGTTTACCGTTCTTGTATATTATGTCAAAATCGAACTCAGCTAGTCTCAATTTCCATCTAGTAAGTTTACTATTAGGTTCTTTCAGTGAATTTAACCATGCTAAAGGTCTGTGGTCAGTAAATATTGTGAATTTGCGTCCATACAGGTAAGGACGGAAGTGTTTTACTGCCCAAACGATGGCTAACAGTTCCTTTTCTATTGTACTGTAACGTGTTTCTGCATCATTAAGAGTACGACTTGCATATGCGATAGGTTTTACATTTCCAACTGATCCTTGTGAAAGGACAGCGCCTAAAGCGTAGTTTGACGCGTCTGTTGTTAAAATGAAGGGTTTAGAAAAATCAGGAAACTGTAATATAGGAGCATTCACAAGTAGCTCTTTACATTTTTGAAAAGCTTGAACATATGATTCATTAATTTCAATTTTATTTTTCTTTTTCAAACACGATGTAAGGGGTTGTGTAATTTTTGAAAAATCCTTTATGAATTTTCGGTAGTAGCCTATCAGGCCAAGAAAACTTTTAATTTCAGTGGATGTTCTGGGGAGTGGGAAGGCAAGTACTGCCCTGATTTTATCATCATTTGGTTGTAAACCATGCTTCGTAATTTTGTGTCCTAAGTAGAGTACATCTTTTTTAAAAAACTCACATTTATCGAGAGTTACTTTAAGATTGGTTTGTTTGAGACGATCGAACACTTTTCTTAGCTTCTCTACATGTTCTTGTATACTACTAGAATAAATGATGATGTCATCTAAATATACTAAGCAATGTATACCTTGCAACCCACGTAACACGTTATCCATTGCGCGTTGAAATGTTGCAGGTGCTGTTTTAAGTCCAAATGGCATCCGTGTAAATTCAAAATGTCCCATTGGTGTAGTGAATGCAGTTTTGGGTCTATCTTGTTCATCAACTTCAATTTGGTGGTACCCACTTGCTAAATCCAATGTACTGAAGTAAGTAGATTTCCCTAACTTGTCGAATAAATCATTAATATTTGGTAAAGGATACTTATCATCAGTAGTAATATCATTTATACGTCGATAGTCTACAACCATTCTAAATTTCTGTTCACCGGAGGCGTCCATCTTTTTTGGAACTAGGTGTACGGGTGCACTCCATGGTGAAAACGATTCTTGTATAACATTATCTTTTAGTAATTTTTCAACTTGTTTCTGTATTTCATCGTTTTGCGATGGTGGAAGTCGGTATTGCCGTATGAAAATTGGATCTTCATTTTTAGTCCGGATTCGATGTTTTACTTGATTAGAAAATGTAAGAGGCAGTTTATCACAATAGAATATATCCCTGTATTCAAAACAAAGTTTTTCTATTGCTTCTCGTTCTTCTTGATTAGCATGATCTAATCGGAGTTTCGATAAATTTTGTGTAAGTAATTCATCAATCTCAAAATCATTTAATTGTTGCCCGGTTGATAAATTTATTTTGCAAGTATTATTATTAAGGCTGGTTATATTCAATGGTTCGTTAAAAGTTAAAGTCACACTATCTTGCGAAGCATTCTGCATGACTGTTGTTGCAAATGAATCTTTGCAAGTAACTATAGCGCTAGGCATACGTACTTCATTTCCAAAATTTTTAAAATTAATTATTGCTTCACCATTAATTAAATTTGTAGGCACCTTAACACGGGTTTCAGTGCGTGGTTCTAGCGTTATTTCCCACGGGGGACTATAAATTATTGGAATTTCTGTATTTTGTGTCCGTAAAATTAAATTTTTCATGTCTATAGTCGCGTTCAATATTTTTAATAAGTTAGAACCTATTAATCCGTCATATCTTCCATCTACATTATATATATAAAATTTATGATTCATCGGACTTTTAAAACTTTCCAATAAAGGTATATCTATAACTTCGTCATGTAGGCTACGTCCATGTGTACTAATAACTTCAAAAGGATCAATATATTTATAATCTGAAAAATATTCATCAGCTTTAGCGGGACTAATAAAACTTCTGGTACTTCCGGTATCAATCATTAAACGAGCATCAATTTCAGGAATATAAATATGCGGTAGTTTATTTATGCCGTCATAATTTAAGTGTACTATTTCTGGGGGTCGCTCTTGGAGGCTTTTATAGGAAAATTTACGCATTCATTTTCAGCTTCTTCAGTTTCAACAGGTTCTATGTTTTCATGATAATCGTCATAAGCAGTTTGTTGATTATCGTCAATGAAATAATGATTTTCATATTCTGTATAATCAGGTTGATAGTCTTGGTATTCAATTTCAGGGTCGTTCATTTCTAAAGACTCTATCATATTTTGTCTAATAGGACGAGCTGTGCGCATTGACACATCGCTTGCCTGAAATTGAGGTGGATTACGTTGAGGTTGATTTTGTGGTGGTATACCAAATTTAAATTGTTGATTTGGCATGTTGAAATTAGGTCGGTTTTGTGTATTGTTAAATTGTGGTTTGAACCCTTGTTGATTAGGAATACCGAATTTAAAATTATTATTTCCAAAATTTGGTTTATATCCTTGTTGGTTTAGGTTAGGTCTGAATTGTACATTTTGATTTGGAATACCGAATTTAAAATTATTATTATACGGTTTAAAATTATTTTGTGTTTGGTATGGAATTCCGAATTTAAAATTTTGTTGTCCGGAATTAAATGTATTTGGCACAAATGCAGGTTGAGGTTTGAAATTATTATTAAAATTATTTGTTAAAGTAGGCGTGAAAAATTGTTGAACTGGTTTAATATTTATTATTAATATTTCTCAATATCTTATAATCTATGAAGTCAAATAACTTTCGACGATTTTTATTCGAAAATTATGAAAAATAATTTTCAACGATGTTTGTTTGAAAATTATAAAAATTTGTTAAATAATTTTCAACGATTTTTGTTTGAAAATTATAACAATGTCCAACGAAAAATACAACCACAGAAAATAACAAGGACGAGACAAGGATTGTAAAAATGGTCACTTACAGTCTGCTCGTTCCCATGTCTTGCCGTATAGCTGCTTTCGCTTTTAGGACAGGATCTCTCGGAAATAGATGTGGAACCCGACGTTAACTTATTTATTGGTTCGTAGATACTCAAAATCTGCACATGAGACCGATTTGTAAGACTCGAACACAGACTTTTATTGTTGATTGAGTATCCTACCGGCTGCGCCAGTTAAATTTCGGGAGCACTGCCGAGGGTTTTTAAAAAGTCTAAGACAAGACTGATTCTCAAGAAGCTTTATTAAGAATGCTTTTATTTGTTACAAATGTCTCTTTTATAAACTCTTATTCTATAAACACAAAGTGGGGCTGTTTACTATGAAATAATGAGAAATATGTCGCAATACATTCAGTCAAAACACCAGGTGTCTATCAGTAGTTTGCAGACATAATATGGGTTAAAAACGTAACATCAGCATTTCTAACGTATGTACCAATTAACAAGACGTAATAAGAGAGGGTACAGACTGCATAACTACATTCTCTTTTTTTAAATGTGTATAAAATATTTATAAACACAACAAACATAACAATTCTCGTGTATCGAAATATTTAAAAAAATGACGTCACAATCTTGATACATACATAGTACATTCTCATTTCTTAAGTAATATATTTCAAAGACAAACGTTTACAATTTACATAATATATTGATAATGTAAATATATGACCTGCGTTAGATAAATTTCTTTTCAAAACTTATTATTTTGGAATAGATTTTGAAGTAGATATTTTAATATTTAAAAACAAATTTATTGAATTCCAAGTTAAAGTTTTAAAGCCTATTAGTCTCAAGAATATCATAATAATTTTTCACACTAAGTTCAATGACATTTTAAATAAAGGCGCGTCAAACACCAACATCATTGCATTAAAACAGCGCAATTAAACTATACATACAAACTATAAATAATGCTTCCAGTTATATAGTAGGTACTTATGCAAAAAGGGATAGAATATAAAATACATTATGTTATTTTTGTTGTAGAACGAAATGAATATATATTTTGAGTTCTGATGACGCGCAGCCGCGACACTGGATTATACGTGACTAAGAGAATGTCACGCAATTACCTGACTTTAATATCGCCAAAATAAAGCGCGACTAACGTATCTACACTTATAAAAACATTTTAGACTAAGGATAAGATCTAGGATCTAGGTAAACTTGGAATGTAAAACATTATCTAAATCTAAATGCAAAGTTTCATCGAAATCGTTGGAGCCGTTTCCGAGAAACCAATTACATAATATATATGTACAAGAATTGCTCACTTAATATAATAAGATAATGGAATGGAATCACCATTGTAACTATGTTTTTTATTTTCTGCAATATGTGTGTTAGTACAGTGTCTTGTCCTTTTCTAGAATTTGCCTTCAAATTTGTAATCATTTTTGTCGTAAATGTCACAATGAAGAATTTAACAATGTTACAGGCCTATAATATGTCATAGTCGTAGCAAAATGCATTTGCACTTTCATTTTTACTTTAAAATGGAATGAAAATATGCTTGAAAAAAGTTCGCTAACATAATTTAAATTTTTTATTCAAAACTGTAACAGAAAAACTACACAGGCTACCATGCGGAATTTCGAATCGGAGAAAACTACGAACGGAAAACTACTGTATGTTTGTGATAGGTCCATAGATTTATATGAATTTTACTGCGTTTGAAATCGCGATTCGATATTTCGACTGTATGTGGCCGCTCTTTTAGACGACGATTCGATAATTGAACAAGAATTGAGAGTGAAATTTCAAGAACGCGTTACGCTTAAGTTACATTTCATTATATATTATGAGAGAGAAGAAAAATAAACGTAGGGAAGGAGTGAAAACTTCTTTAGTACCGTTGTGATTTCAAACGCGACAAAACAAAAAAGCGACACTATAAAAGACAAACACATACATCTATAGGAATTTTATAGAATATATTTACATTATACCTGATTAATGTAAGTAAGATAGTAAGATTTTCATAATTAAGATCGTTGTCGAATTAGCTTAACGGTGTGAGGCGACTAGACTTGTACACATTGTATGTACATATAGTTCGAGTCCCGCTAGTTTAGAATTTTTTTAAACAGATTTTAAAGAATATATTTTTGTGTTTTGAAATTTTTTATAATTATATTCTTTATTGCACAAAAAAGCATTCTCTACCAGTCTTCCAGGAGAGCAAGAGAAAGGTATATGCAAGGTGTGCATAATATTTAGTAAAGTAAAAAAAAAGAAAAATCTAGCCAATATTCAATTACTCCAAGTAAAACCTACGTAGCGAATTCTTGAAGGAATCCCGAGAGTTGGTCAGTTGGATGTTGATAAGAAGCGAATTCCACAGTCGTGCTGCTTTTACTTTCATGGTCCTCGCACAATATTCTAAGTAATTCATTAGCATAATTTTGTAGCTCTCATTAAAACATACAGTTAATCCGGATTTAAAACCTATAAAAGTATCGTTTCAGATAGTAGTTATATCTATTACAAACACGTGAACACACAAAGTACACAGTGGCACGTGTTTTTCCATAATTGCACTATAAGCTACATATAGCACAACAGATAGCACACGTTTCATAGCCAATTGTAGTTTAAGAACGATTATACACTAGACTCTAAGAGTCTCATTTACAAATGAAAATTACGTGCAGCTAATCATGCTGTGACAATTTTAGAACACGGAAATCATTAGGGATCGATCCACGCATCCTTTGAAGCGATGAGACAACGCATTGAACGTCGTCAGCTCGGAAATATAGAATGCATTTTTTTGCGGAGATGTTGAGGGGTTATAGACTAGCGTGGTATGGGCATGTCATGAGGAGAAATGACAGTCATATAACTAAAAGAACGTTAAGTATGAAGATGGATGGATATAGGAGTAGAGGAAGACCGAAGAAGGTATGGATGGGTCGTGTGAAAAATGATGTGCGTATAAAAGGTGTGAAATCGAGATTATATTTATTAGAGTGGAAGGAGAAAACATGCTGTGTCGACCCTATTTATCTATACTAATATAATAAAGCGGAAAAGTTTTATTGTTTGTTTTTTTTTTCTTTAAGCACGCTAATCTCTGGAACTACCAGTTAGATTGAAAAAAATATTTTTGTATATGATAGCCAGACTCTTAAGGAACAGTATAGGCCATTAAAGATTAGGCTACATCTCTCAGATAGACTTAAATATTGATTTTTGTTACGTAAGTCGGAAGTCAATGCTTTCATGAACTGTTTTATCCGCGTGCGCTGCCGTAAGCGTAATGCTACAGAAGTACAATGTCCTACATAAATATTGTTCCTTAGTATATCTAAAAAAAATCAGGGATAACATATGCCTATCTCTTATACATAAGCCACAATAAGGTATTTTGTGACATGTGAAATAAAAAAGTGATTTATAAGCATTATTTTTAGACATTGCATATTAATCCTCACAAACAAAAGTTACTTCATCATAAACACAATTTTATGAACTTACTATAATTTTACCCTCTAGAGTATGCTATTTAAACACATAGTTTAGGAGATAATGAAAAATTAAAATAATTTGTACTTGCGGGAAAAACAATTATGATAGACTACATGAGTCCTTTGTACTTTTGAGATGAAACTATTGCAAAATGGTGGTGCAATTTCTAGAGCTCGCCAGCTATTGGTGTCTTCTAGCAATAGAACTTCAGAGTCACATCGAACACTTTAATCACATTGACATTTAACAAAAAGCAATGATTACTGGTAGCGTGTATGGACGTCATCTACATGAGTTCGAATACTTGCAGTGAGCTTGAAATTTTTGGTGATGGAATACATCGTGATGAGATTATAGCATGGTGGTATGGTATTTTATAATGCTCGCATGGCCGGTTACCACGTTCAAGCTGAAAATATGTCGCTAAGCACCTACAAGTGTGTAGGGGGATCTGCACTTGAGAACCACTCCAGCCAGTCCCCACTATAATAATAATAAGGTTTATTTCCAAAATACTTAACCCTAGGATGATTGAAAAGTTGATATATAACTACTTATAATACTCACCACAATATTTAAAAAAAAAAACAAAAGCTTTTTACTAAATGCATATTATGAAAGTATATACGGTACTTTAGATAATAAAAAACAATTCTTAAAAATATTCGGTCTGTTTGTTCCGGGTAATATCCGAAACGGTTGGACCGATTTTGACGGGACTTTCTCCGGCAGATAGCTGATGTTATAAGGAGTAACTTAGGTTACTTTTATTTTAGAATAAGGATTAGGGTTCCGCGCAAATAAAAAAGACCTTACGCTTAAGCTCACGATGAGTAAACTATAAGAGATAATATATAAAATTAATGTAGTAAATAAATTTAGACATTAAAAATACCTACAAAAATGCATATGTTTATCTTCTAAGGATCGTCTACAATAAGCATTTTCATCTTTAAAATAACCGGGAGCAGGGTAGTACAATTCGCGCGTGTGCCCGATCGAGGATATTCTGTAGCAAATGCGAGCGTAGCCGCGGGCACAGCTAGTAATGAATAAAATAAAATGAAACAATATGTACATAGATATTGTTACCGATGACAACATTTATCTTCTATTAAGTGGAATCCAAGTGGAGCGGTGACCATCAACAGATAAGATATTACCTATCGACAGTTGTAATAGTTATGTTAGTCTGCAATTACAATTGTACAACTTCGATAGCTCAACGTACGATGAATTCGACCGACTTACGGCCGTTTTCAATAACCTATCTATCTTTTGTTTCAGTTACTAAACATAGACAAATATAACCTTTTTCCTACCTTTTTTTCAATAACCTATCAATGAATAGTTTTTTGTATCAACATAATATATATCCATATCCAATCGCCGCCATAGCTATCGCCGATAGCTTGAATAAATAAGAGGGAAGCCGATATCTATCTTGACTTAAAGGTAGTACTTATAACAAATATGTACTAAACGGGGATAGTAAACTCAGATATATTATTAAAAACGGCCGTTACTAAGTGGGGCTCTTCTTACCAAGCGTTTCCTAGTTGCTATAAAGACGTGTAGAAAGAATTACAAGTATCTTACAAATGAATGGAACACACTACCCCACGTCTGTTTTTCCTGATTCGTATAACATAGTGGTCTTCAAAAGAGAGTAAATCAGTTTCTATCAGGTATGACTGAGGCCAAACGTCAAGCAGAAAATATTGTATTTGTTTTCGCGCCATATTCGAAACGGGGCATCTAAAGGGTGCGGGGAGGGGTTCGTAGCGTCCGCCATTTTGTGAAGTTTTAGTCACGATGGAACAGTACTCGGGGACGCATGGCGCATTTTGCGTACGAGCGTATTATCGTAAAGGTGATTCAATAGTGACTGCTCAACGTCTCTATCGTGCGGAATATCGTACACGCCACGCGCCAAGTGACGATAGCATTAGGAAATGGATCAGGATATTCGAGAATACAGGTGCGACAGTTAAAATTCAAAACTCTGGTCGTCCTCGTTCAGTTCGCGATGAAGAAACAATTGAATAAGTTGAGGCGTCGGTTCGTCAAAATCCGTCTTTATCCATCCGAAAGCGAAGCCAAGCGTTGAACATCAAAAAATCGTCTTTACATTCGATTTTAAAGAAAGACTTACATCTAAAAGCCTATAAAATTCAATTGGTTCAAGAATTGAAGGATACGGACTATGCTAATCGACTGAATTTTGCGAACGAAATGCTGCAGCGATTTAACAACTTTAACAACATACTGTTCAGTGACGAAGCAAATTTTCACCTGAATGGTCATGTTAATAAGCAGAATTGTCGGTACTGGGCAATGGAGAATCCGAGACGAAAGCATGAACGACCCCTGCATAGCCCAAAGGTCGTTGTTTGGGCCGCTATGTCTGCTAAAGGCATAATTGGTCCTTACTTTCATGAAGATCAACGAGGCCGAGCAATTAATGTGAATAGTGACCGTTATTGCGATATGTTGCGAAATTTTTTGGTCCCAGAGTTGCAGGAGTTTGCAGGTTTCAACTCAAGAACGTGGTTCCAGCAAGATGGGGCCACTTGCCATACCTCAAATGACTCAATGGAAGTTGTTAACGAATTATTCCCTAATAAAGTCATTTCGCGAAGGAGTAACATCAACTGGCCTCCCAGAAGCCCCGACCTTAGCCCGCTTGACTATTTTGCATGGGGATACCTTAAAAGTAAGGTTTATCAAAACAATCCGACGAATCTAACCCAGTTAAAGCAAAACATCAGGTCAGAAATGGCAGCAATATCGATAGTTATGTGTCAACGTGTTATTGCTAATCTTCGTTTCCGTTTAGAAGAGTGCCAGCAACGTAACGGTCATCATTTGGATAACATCATCTTTTCCAAATAATTCTCCAATTCATATGCTAATAATAAACAATAAACTTTTTTATTGCATACAAATAATTTTGGTTTCATTGAACTTACAAATACCCGATACCCTTTCTGGACACCTTGATGAAGCTGCTTTGGTTCTTTGTGGGTTTTTGGCCAGGGTGAGGGCAGATAAGATAGTTTAAGGTTTAGAATTGCTTTGTACGCGAAGAATTTTGCAAGCGCTAAGAGGGTTCTTCCTACTTATTGACACCACTCTCATGAAAAAGTAAAGCCTCAGGCAGGTGTTAGTGGTCAAAATAAAATGAAAATATGAACGTAATTAAACTTAGAATTAGTGATAAAACTTAGACATGAGCCTCGCCGGTATTTTTGCTTCGCTCATTCGGTTTGTACTTATAATTATCGCAAGACGCACTCGTTCATAACTCTTTTGGTCACTATTTACTGTTGAATGTCTGAATGGTTTTAATGATTAGAGGTCTCACATAATTATCCTGATTATAGGATTCCCTACTTAAATAAAATCACTGTGAAAAAACAACACAGTGACTATAAAACTCTTTGTTAAACCGTCCGCCGATAGCAACATCCGTAGGTAGCAGTAGCGAGCAAGAATTATAATTATATTATTTGAAATACTATGTTGCTTAAAATTATATAATCTCATTTACGGGATTATATTTGGATAGCTACCAACCCCCTGTCCATACCTGGTTACGCCAATGCCTTTAATACAATCTTTGTACTAAAATAACAATATATTCCACATTCCACAGAATTTAATAATATGATGTCCTTGATACGTGAATTTTTTCAAATCAGATAAACTTTTTTTATGTGATACAATTAAATAATGATAAAATTAATAATTATGTAAGTACGTGATAAATAATTGATTATACCGATACGGATGAAGAATATGCGTTATGTCACGCTTCATATCAAGATAAGATCAAATGTTTATCGGAGATAAGATTATGAAATGGAACGTCTATCTGTTCGCTTTTTATTTCCCGACTGCAAAAAAGGAGGGTTTTATATGTCGAGCGTATGTCTATCTATTTCTTGGGACGTTCTGTAGCCTGAACACGGCTTGATGGATTTTAGGATAAGAGGTGTAGTAAGATTTGCCTTAATTGTGGAAGTGACAGGCTACATAACATTTCAGTACGACGTCTGGCAACCCAATAAAAAACAGAAATAAGAAAAAAAAATTTTTTGTCAAATGTTTTTTTTATTTCAGCCCGACTGCATAATCATCCTTTTTAATTATTGTGCGTGTTATTTTCTTAAGTTAAATAAATTATTTTGGTATAAAATAGCAACATAACTGTTATGAGAATCGAATTTCTCCACTAACACGTTATTTAAGTACGATACTATTTAATGTAATAGATGTCGGTGTGATTATTGAAACCATACTAATGACTTACGGTTGGTACAATTGACTAGACGGCAGCTACTATTGAATTTACTAAGTGGTGGTACGTTTATGGTGGTGGAACTAAGTGTAGGGTGGACTCGATCGTAACCACCCCGCTATTTTAACAAAATAAATATATACACACAATATCTGTTTATTCAACAAGCAGATAGTGATTATAAATTTTCCAATAGAGAAACAATATAAAACTAACTAACTAACAACTAGTTAACGACACAATAAAAATAACTTACCATTCATAAAACAATAGACACGTGTGTATCTAGTGATAATAAAATCAAATGTAGAAATCGTGTATGTGCATAATAGAACGAAATACATTTCTGTTTATCTTGCTAGAACACATGAACTGTTTACAATAAACTCTATGTCTTTTTATATAGCGGCAAAAAGACGGCTTGGCTCTGATGGTAAACTGGGCTGCGGAGTCCCAGTTTTACGGTAACCTCCATCTCGGCACGAATTAAAAAGTTCTCTATGACTTATCTTTGTCGTACCGTGAAACCTTCTCCCGACCGATGAGTTCACTCTTTCTAATGACATCGATTCCTTTAAGCGTAAAGTGAAGAGATATTTATGCAGGCCAGAATGACAGCGGCTACTCTAGATGGATTTAGATCTCTTGGTGGTCACCGTTGCGCTTGCAGTGTACCATTAGAAAGACCACCAAAAGAATCCAAAAAGAACAGGGATTATCGAGAGATGATTAATACTTCGGCGTTGTTATGCCGCGGCCTACAGAAATATCTCTTCTGTACCCTTCTGAACCTTGAACCAAGGTTATAAAAATTGAATTTTATCAATTCTCAATCGGTTTTGTTGAAATTTTATACACAGGAGGTACATAAATATGTTCGCCAATTGATGCCCAATAAAAATTGTCAAATAGTATATACGTAAAAATAAAATTAGAGACAAAAATAAATGGTGAATGTTCTGAGGAAAACCCTTCCATTATTGATCCACGCGTATTGGTGGTCTATGTCGTCAAAACTATTAGGTCACGTCCACGACGGCATGAACGAAGAAGTTCGTAAATTCTTACCTTTTCCGTACCGTGCAAATCTGAAATAGTCTTCCAGACTACGTGTACCCAAAGGAAAGATCCTATGCTAACAAATCCTTCAAACGAGAATTTCAGTAGGCATTTCCTCATGACATCGACGACGCTATTGTTTGTGGACCGTACCGTATTCACCATCAGCTGCTGTAGAATTATTTTCCGAAATATAGTTTAAAAAAACTTTATAATACACGTGCGGAATAAAAATATAAAATATCATTAAAATTAAATTGTATAAGCTTTAACTTATTTTTGTAACAAAAACGTGACCGCCAGCCAGACAAGTTCGTGATCAGAATTCAATTCTTATTGACCTGTTCTCAGTAAGAACTAGTGTATTAAATGGCAAATATACATGAATAGCGCATTTACCGCGGCTTCGCTCGCGTCATTCTTGAGTTATGTTATGTTTTACTTTCTGACTGAATTCTAAATACCAATTTTCATAGATCTATTTTCAAAGATGACGGATTTTCATTAAAAAAATTCACCACATTAAGATTTAATTTTCTTAAAAGCCATCCATATCACTCACCTAAAGTGTAAAAGGAATTCTACATGCAAATTTTGAAGGTCCTAGCCCCAATAGTTTGGACTGTGCGTTGATATGTCAGGCAGTTTATGTTTTTATGTATATAAATAACACAACATAACATACCATTGCGCCTGTATCCCCGAAGGGTTAGGCAGAGGTTTACATTAATCGGGCACGAAACCAAACTCCGATCTGCTACTGAGAATTTCATAGGAAAAACCCAATAACACTTTGCTCGATCTAGGATTCGAACCCAGAACCTCGCACTACGACCACTAGGCTAACGAGGCAGTTAATAAATACTAACTAAATAAATACTATAAAAAAAAACCACTTTACTTAGTGCTTATGAATTGATTTGGAAAAATATTTATAACTGCATTTTAAAGGAATATTTGTAATCTTTGAAAAACAGTTACATATTTTTCAATGATAAGTTGAATCAATAATGTTGGCTGTATTCTAGGTAAGTCAACAATAAACAAAAAATAAAGGCCTATCTTTAGTTACTAAGGGTATTCTTAAGACTTTGTCAACAATTTTAGGTGATATAGGACCAAATAACGCAAGTTTATGAATTTTAACACATCTAAATTCCGTCAATAACTACACTTTATCATTTCATTTCATTTAAATATCTGTTGTAATGTTGCGAGTGTACATCCATACATAAATATCACAAAGTTAACATTTTTAAAAGTCAGAATAGAATCACGAGACTCTATTATGGTCATCGGATAGAAATTCTCATGTATAATGTAAACAATAAATTATTATGGACTACAATATGTTACAGCCCATAAAAGACAGCTTGTTCACTGTAATGCCACTGCCACTATATTAAAGTTTTACAATGGTACAAGTGTACGTTCAGCAACTCTGTACAAGTACAGTAAAGTTATAGTAGGTTGCTAGGATTGTAGTCCTGTCGCTAGGGTTGTAGTCCTATAAGTAGTTAGGAGTGTAGAATTACGGTATTGCGTTGACCCCGCATCCACCCACGGAGGTCGCTGCCGGACATTTTAATTTTAAAGATAACAATGGTTATTATTTTATTTGCGAGGAACCCCATTTAATTAAATAAATAAAAATAGCCTAAATTACTTCTTATAATATCAGCTATCTGCTAGTGAAAGTCCCGTCAAAATCGGTCCAATCGTTTCGGAGATAACCCGGAACAAACGAACAAACAATAATTTTAAAAATTGGTTTTTGTTATTGGTTCCGTATATTATATAGTTTCATATGTATTTAGTAAAAAAGCTGTTATTTTCACATTACAAACCGACTCTTCAATTTTATTTATTGTAAAACTACTTCCTGCTGGAATAAACATAAAAGCGCTAGTGTTAGATCGAATGGATAGTTAAATACAATCCAGGAATTGTATACACGGCTACGGCCCAGGTCAATGTTCCGCCACTTTTGTACCCTTCCACTTGTTGCCATTTCAAATAAGGGTCTTCTGCGCTCACCACTAAATCTGGTGACACTGTGAAGGCTCTCAAGCCAACAGTGTTAGTTAAAAATATCTCGTACATAAATATTCACATAGGCTGGTCTCGTTTTTTTTTTAGTAGTACGGCATATTGACGTTATTGTCCCTGATGGTAAGCACAGTACAATCCTAACAAAACGGTGACCACCGAGAGATCTAAATCCATCTATACGGTCATCGCTATCATAGTGGCCTGCATTAATTTAACTGGATATGTACAGACTGATCCCGAAACGCGACGCGCAAAAGTGAGTCACTATGACGGATTTTTCACAACATGCATGATGGGCAAAACAGCCCTACCACTACACTATCGCCATTTCCTCATTCATTGTACCTTGCACCATGCTGAGGTGCACTACGTGCAGGTGAGGTTGCCTTGGGTGTCTGAGTGCTGAAGATGTAATTTGACAACCCTTTTTCTGCAATCATGACTACTTCTTTCACCTCAATGCATTAAATTATACCCATCGCTGTTAATGTCTAACACTAATGTCACGAGTTTCGGAACGTTGCGACACTTTCGGCTAGAGCATGGTCGGAGGAGAAAACAAAAAACCTTAATTATTTATTATAACGCAGTGTCGGAACTACGGTATTTCATAACAATCTTGAAAGCCGCCACCAAATGTTATAGTCTTCATGTTTTATCATGTACATAAAACTAGATCCCGGCATAAACCGGTGTCGCTGTCGTTCCTGCAATCAATACACTTCATCCCGGAATCTCGTTCTATAAACTATGACTTAAGAAATGCTTGTAGTATAGAAGCCTTCCACAGTGATGTCGACATTAGTTCCAATATCAGTGTCGTGTACGCTCGCTGGTAGTGTTATTTGTTATTAGCTTTTTCACGTACACAAACTCTACAAGTATTACCGATGTATCTGCTCTCCACGAGCTGTGGAATGCTAAAATGTGACCCAACATCATGTGTAGACTACGCCACGTGAACTGGCCATTATACAACCGCTACTCCTGAAGCGATTATTGCCGTCACATTTGCCCCCGTAAAATTAGACAAGGACAATAATATTTATATAATCGGATACAGCCAGTGCTATATAATGGAATTCTTATTTCGTACCAATGAATAAAGATTACACAATCAAGATACCTAAATAGATTAATGTTCCGGCTACTTACTTATATTTTATAACTAGATTTAGGAACTTGGTTTTCTGTATTATGGATCAGTAAGCAGTATCAAGATATAGGTTAAGTCTATTATAATAATTAATTTAAGTTATATGTACATATTATATTAAATTTATTTAAAAAATCGTTCGGTATATCATTATATTAATACGCGAAAAGAAAACTTCGGGCACCTTTTTAAGTGTATTGCGTGCATGGAAGTCTGTGAGATTTGGCATAGTTAGTTTATAAGGACAAAGAGTGCAGAAAGCTAAAATTTATTTTTAACTAGCAGTGCTCGTGGCTTCGCTCAGGTAGACTACAGAATGCCCGCACGAATCCCCGCTCCCGGCTATTTTAAAGACAAAAATGCTTAATGTGAGTTTTCCTTAGAAGATAGATGTATACTCTCTGACTTTTTTGTAGGTCTTTTTAATGCGTATAATTATATAGTACATTAATTTGCTATATCTCTTATGGTTTACTCAGCATAAGTCATTTAAGCGCCCTAATTGATTCACCATGGCCAGATTTTTTTATTTGTGCGGAACCCTAATTCTTTGTCTAAAATAAAAGTAGCCTAAGTTACTCTCTATATCATCAGCTATCTATTAGTGAAAGTCTCGTCAAAATCGGTCCAACCGTTTCGGAGATTACCCGGAACAAGCAGACAGACAGACAGACAAACAGACAAAAAATTTAATAATAGAGTTTTTGTTATAGGTATCGTATATACTTTCATATGCATTTAGTAAAAAACTGTTATTTTGACATTACAAACAGACACTTCAATTTTATTAATTGTATCTATGGATATTATCTCTTACTAAAATATTAAATAAAATAAATTAATACTGCGAATCCTAATACAAACAGTGCCATTGAACTTAGACCCCCAAAATTATTGACATTGTCACTCAACGAAAAGTGACAGCAAGTGATGTAGATAATACTCATTATTTTATAAATACTGCAAATGTCAAACAGAAAATAGTCTATGATCAAAAAGTCGCTGGTCGAATTTCGACCTTAGGGCGATCGCTAGTATATATAAAACGACAACTGACTGCAAGACTGACATAAATCAAGGCACAACCCAAACTACTAGGGCTAGGACGGAGGACCTTCAAAATTTGCATGCGGGTTCCTTTTGCACTATAGGTAAGTATTAAGGAAGGATAATTGGAAATTCAACTCCCAAAGATGTGAAAAGGGGATGAAAGTTTGTATGAAAATCCGTAATTTTTGAAGATATATCTATGAAATTTGTTTTTTGTTATTGCCACCGAAACAAACGTTTGACCTTCATCGACTTTCGTCAAAAACGTAAGACGTCAGCGTCGTGACATGACGTCATAAAAATAGGACATAAAGCATATAATGTGGCATGACAATAACGCAAGCAAAGCCACGGGCAAAGCGCTATTGAATAATATCGTAACTCATCGTAACCATGGTTTTCAAAAGAGCCGCTTATATAATTTTCTTATCAACTTTATGATTTCTTTTTTGCCATCGTGAAATATCTATCATGATTGGAGTGCAACTTAGATGATATTATTTTTAAAGATTTTTGGACTTAATAAGTATGATTAATAATAATTAACTAATTAATGATGGTATTGTATAAATTATAGATGTAGTATAAAATATATTAAATCTATTGTACAAATAATTGTTTTTTTCTTTTTTTCAATAATTATGTTTGTCAAATAAAAATGGATTTATTAGTTTTAGAAATAAGTAAAATTTCATTGTAATTACATTGACCAGTATGTGCTGCCAGTGATGCCATATGGTACTGAGACATTGACCAACGTTTGGTCAAAAACCAAGTTTTATAACCGACATAAGGTTGCAGTCCATCATGCTTGTTTGTGAAATCACACTAACAAAAAGCGTCCTTATGTAAATAGCATTATTATCAGTACACATTCATTAAATTAAAACCTATTACGATATATTATGGTATCGTTATCATCCTACACGCAAAAAGGCGGAAAATCATTAAATAATATATTTA
The DNA here is from genome assembly GCA_033032175.1 of Saturnia japonica. Lineage (NCBI taxonomy): Eukaryota > Metazoa > Arthropoda > Insecta > Lepidoptera > Saturniidae > Saturnia > Saturnia japonica. The sequence goes on from CM065332.1 coordinate 4,433,576, forward strand.
AACGCAATGAACTTATCATAATTTGTATTTATATAAACATAACGTACATATTTGTCTTACAAGTCTTAATTAACACTGTTTACTTTAAACAGTGATTGCGTAACTACCTATTAAATTCAAACATAAATAATAGAATTCAATGTATTTTATCACATAAAATTTCGAAAATAATAAGCAATATACATTGTAATAAAGTTAAAACTTAGTTTTTCTTTTGATTTAAACTCGCTAATATCTTGAACTTTCAATCAGGTTTGAAAATTTATGGGGTATTTGGGTATTTGATCTAGTTTTTTTTTGGTTGAAATGTGACTTGATCGAGAGTGTTCTTTAGCTATGATTCAAGGAAATCTGTTCAACCGTTTGAAGATTATCAGCGCTTTTATAGTCGATAAATAGACGTGAGCATCTTTCGCAGGTCTGATTCAAGATTTGGTATTTGGTTACTTCGGTGATATTTGAAAAACCTTGAACTGACGCTGCAGCGTCATCTGGAATCCGTAGGATACCTAACTCTTCTGCAGCTTAAAGCAGAGATATCGTGTTTGGGCTCATTGGAATGGTCCTAAGGAATAGGTTACTTGTGTCGTGGGTTTATTAAATTTTCAGTTTACCTTGTATTTATCTATATATTCAAGTAGGGTATAGGAACAATTACTGTTCATAGTGTAGGTCACAAAGTATGCTAAGTGCGGTGGTGGGGGTTGGCCGCTCAACCAGAACCGAGCATTACCGAGACAGGCCGTACTGAGAATACATAATCTCATAGATGTAGTATAATAGCTACATCTATGCATAATCTATAGTGCGATAAGCTCGTGTACGACCGTCCTATGTGACAACAGACGTTGGCGGGGACGAAGTAGCAAGTCACTGCATCACTACACTACAAAGTACACCAAATTAAACGGTATGTCGTCTCGGCAATGGTCTTGAAATAATTACCTGCAGCCGCTCGATAGATAAACACGCACTATATAGGGCTGCTCTCTGACTGTGTTTTTGGTTACCTACTTATGTATTCGATAATGCTATAATAAATAGTAATTATTATCTATACACTAAAATATTTTACTGAAAATTTAAGTTTTAATTACATAATTTCTACTTGTTTTCATTTCTACTTTTTCAAGTAATTATGAAAGTGAAATATGGTTTACGCTAAAGTAGGGTACTGTAAGTTTTCTATAAGTAAATCAAAATGTTAAAAATTAAAATCTTCTGTAATTGCGTGTCACAACTAGTATACAAATAGAAGCTTTTTATTCGCGGGGTATATGTTCCGTAAATATGCCGCGAATACAGAAACCGTGAATATGGAATGGTAATTTATAGGGAATACTAGCTAGGAAGCTGACAAAATAAAAAAACAAGTATATGAAAAAATTAATTTAATTGAAATTTTTGACCATATTAGTTAAAAGAATTTTGTAATTTTTTGTTGCTTTGAAGTTTTTAAAAGCTCCCTCAATTCAGACTGATATTCAGAAGTGGCATTAGCAATTTGCCTCTTAAAAATAAGACTTCGTTAATAGACTGATCAATTTTCATAAAGAAATCACAAAGCTCATTTGCCATTCGTGAACCTTTACTAAGATTTTTCAGCCTTTTTCAGCCTCTTCTTCAATGGGCTGTAATTTAACCTTTCCTCCAAGTCGGTTTCAGTCAAATCTTCATCTTGCGATTGAAGCAACTTCTGAATGTCATTTGATTCTATATGTTCGAATCCATCTCGTCCTATTTCATTCACAATTTTGGCTATGTTTGCAGTCATAGAAGTCAATGTACCGATTAGATAGCCGAAATCGAATTATTGTTACATGGCAACTGATATTCGTTAAATGTAAAAGGATACCAAAATGATTCATATTGCATAAGTACCGTCGCTTTATAATTTTTATCTTTGAAATTTATCAGGAATGATGTAACTTTTGGCCGATCTACTAGAAACAATGTACATCTATCTATGTAACCAAGTTGTGTTATCAAAATATACATTTTTTAAAGTTATCTTCATATTTAGAACGCTTTTGCGTGCGTTTTTTTATTCCCACTGAGTAAAAAGACATTTCGTGTTGCTATTGTGTTTTTAAAATAGTGATGTCACCAATCGGTACTAATTGGTAATCGATATAATAACTGTTGGTAAGTTTTTTTTTAAACATTAAACCCACAGAATTGAGAAAAAGGCAGATGGAGCCGGTCAGAACATGAAAATGACCCACATTAGTATTCAATTGTGTCAATTTTGAAAGGATATGTTATGTAATATCAGTACCCCATGTGCTTTAGTACCTACTATTTTAAAGTTATACCTTCTTGTGTGCAATTACATTGTAAAAATTCTTCGCAAAACCAAAAGAATTATTTTTAATTATTATTTTCCGTGATATTTTGCTATAGATCATAAAAATTACAAAAATGTTGCTAGATTACAACGAATTATTTTCCTGGAAGTCGTAATAAAATATATGGATCATCATTGGAAGATCATTTTATTTACAACCTAACTATCATGAAAGTAAAAGTAAGGTAATATTTGTCACGTAATAGTTTGTTTGCTTTACAACAATCTACAAACGTTGCAACGAAGCGTCATGGTTTCAAAATAAAAAATATAAAGAACTTTGGACAATTATGTGTCTCAGGCAAAAATATAAAATTCAATGTGGCCGCCAAAAATTTCAAAATCTTACAACATTGGAACCATTTGCTAAGTTAAAACAAAAACTTTCAGAGAACCAAGAAGTATTCATTAATAATAAGAAATGGTACCTAAAGGTGATTAGCCCTTAATTTGAAGTACAAAACCAGTTTTTTGATGATGGATCAATGACTTCTGTGTGGCTTCTGGAGTGGTAAAAAACTGTAAAACTTATTTTAAAACCCTGGCAACATTGTTCACATGGTCGCGTGTGTTGTTATCTGGTTGCCAAGGTCACACAGCTAAATGTATGTCCTGAATTTGTTATTCTAAAGGTTCCATCTGTTAATGAACCCTTCAAATTTGAAGATCGAATAAGGGAGACAAATTCGCATCTCTCGGGTCAACTAAAGCGTTCTTTTTTAGTTAATTTTTTTGCGGTTCTCATAGACATTAAAAAGTCCTACAAAATAGTCTGGGAGAGTATAACACCCAAGATATAAAGTTAAGTCTATTAAAACAATTAATTTAAGTTATATGTACATATTATATAAAATTTATTTAAAAAATCGATAGATATATTATTATATTAATACGTGAGAAGAAAACTTCGGGCACCTTTTTAAGTGTATTTCGTGCACGGAAGTCTTTGAGATTTGGCATGGTTAAAGTTTATATGGAGAAAGAGTGCAAAAAGCTAAAATTTATCTATAACTAGCTGTGCCCGTAACTTCGCTCACGTGGACTACAGAATGCCCGAGCGAATCTTGCGCCTCCGCTCCCGGATATTTTAAAAACAAAAATGATAAGCATTGATAAGCTAGTAGTAAATAATCGGGTATGTTGAGAAAATAAAATATTTCAATTAATTAATAAAAACTTTCAATTCAATATTTAAAATCTTACAATTCAAATTATTGCAATGTAAAATATATTGTAGTTAGTACCTCTAACAAGAAAAATAAATGTGGCAACATTATTTTCAAGTTTGACATTAGTGATTGTCAATTTACTCCGTGGGATTAGAAAATGTAGTATTTAAGTAATTTTGCGATCAGAGATTTAATCTTTAATGTTCAGTTATTTGTCGTATTACAATAGTTTTCTCTTTTGTTATTATTCAAATGACTTAGAAATCTATTTTCTTTTACTCATGGAGAATAAAGGAATGGAATTCTATCTCTTTACATGAAAAAATCAAAAAGCGTTAATTATTTAGGGTGGCGCTGCGGTAGCAAATATGTAAATTTTAAACATAGCGCGAAGAGTTATTATTTTTTAATTTTCGCCCACTTGGACAACTTTTGACTGCACAAACTTGTAACATTATAGATTAATTATTTTCTTAAGTTTTACAACAATAAAAATTATCATTCTCTTTTGATACGCTAGAGCCATCTTGGTGGGTTTTTGAATTATAATTTGCTTACATATAAGATGGTTCTTCTTGCCTCTGTTCTCCATGCTTTTACTATACCACTTTGATCGAAAAACGTTCGAACCCTACAATGAGCCCGAGGTTTTGGTGAGGGAAAGCATCGTGACGATTTCATATTATGGTGGTAGGAAGTGTTCTAATGCCCGCCTGGCATCATCTTAAAGATGAAAAACTGTTGCCAAGGCTTACAGGTGTATTGTGCCGCAATATACTAGACTTGAGAGCCAGTCTTTCTCTAGGCCTTGCAATTTACCATCATAGGCCACATCGTCACATAAGATCAGGTGAGATTGAGGTTAAAGTATAAATGTAAAATTTAAGATCTATTTTAACCCCAAAACGAAAACTTTACTGAGAGGTATGGGACGTGCAGTATTGATATATCATACCTAAATACATAATATCATAAATCATACCCATTATGATCTTTGTTTCATAATAGTGAGTATTATAGTTTTTTATTGACAGTTAATTGATTGATCGATATATACTTATATATTTTGTTTTAAAATCGATACTATCGATTTTTCAAGAAATCGCAATTAACACCACTCTTCTGTAATATTTTTTTTTTTTTCGTATCTCGTGACAGGTTTTTTTTAGTACGCAGCTAATATTAGGACCTTATTTATGAAATTGGTGTTTTGTTGAACTGACCACTTTGATCTCAAATAGCTGGCGTTTAATTAGGAATTCCAAATTCAAATTTATTTCAAATTAGTGTTTCGAATTTATATTAGTGATACATTTGTTTTCCGCACCATTTGATTTTTCTTTGACATTGCTCTATTCATAAAATGGAAAATTTAAAATATCGCATCATGAGTTCCACGTTGGCATCAGCGCTGTAGAAACAGCTCGAAGGATTAATGATATGTATGGGGAAGCAAATTACGTCTTTGGTTCCAACGTTTTCGTTTTGGAAATGTTGACCTTCGAAACAAACCCCGTGGAGACCCTAGTTGATAATGAAGAATTAAAGGTTACCGTGGAAGCGGATCCATCGCAATCCACGTCAGAGTTAGTGGCAGGCTTCGGCACGAGTGACACAACAATTTTAATTCACTTAAAACAAATTGAAAAAGTGAAAAAACTCGACAATTGGGTACCGCATGAATGGACTGAAGCACACTAACGAACATGCATTGAGTGCTGCAATATATTACCTCCACCGTAAAAATAACGGTGGAATTTTGAATCGTATTGTTACTTGTAACGAAAAATGGATCCTTTACGACAATTGGAAATGCTCATCACAGTGGTTGAACCCAGGAGAACCGGCCTAATCCTGTTCCAACTGAAAGTTGACTCAGAAAATGGTACTGGTGAGTGTTTGGTGGACCAATGTTGGTGTCATACACTATAGTTTCCTAAGATCTGGCCAGACGATAACGGTAGATATATATGTGCAACAGTTGCGAACCATGATGGAAAAGCTAGCCGTTAAACAACCGAGACTGGTCAATCTCTCTAGCTGTAGTTGCTTCAGGACAACGCTAGAACCCATACATCACGACAGACGCTCGATAAATCAGAGGAACTGTGGTTGGAATGTCTCCGACACCCACCATACTCCCCGGACCTTGCTCAATAGATTACAACTTTTTTCGGAATTTGGACAATTGTAAGGGAAAAAATAAATTCCGATGAGGCTGTCCAAACCGCCTCCAAATATTTTATTATCTCTCGCTCCCACAATCTTTTCAGCAATTTAATCAATGAGCTACCCTATAAAATAGCGAAAGTGCATAGATAATAATGGTACATACTTCGATTGATTAAATGTATAATTTCATTAAAAAAAAAAAAAAATTTGTTTTACTTTTTCCATACAAAAAACTAATTTCATGTGTAAGGATCTATCTAATACATAAAATTTGCAAAGTTTTTATAGGTTTCTTGGTACGATTTCGCAAGCGCTGTAACCTTTTTCAATAGTAGGTGCCTACTAAAAAATTCCATACTCGGAATTTCATATTTAAAAGAACCTTATACTCTATTCAAACGGAAAACTCCCACCCGGTCTTTGCATAACCAAGTAAAAAGTTTTTTAAAACATCAAAACGAACGAAATTAGATTATGAATTTACCCGACGCGGTCGAGAAAGTTCTCTTGAATAGAAAGAAACTTCGCGAAGGCTTAACAATTTCTTTATTAAAAACGTTCGTTTAAAAGGACATGTGACTTGCTGGTCACGTGGACCTGGCTTAGGGTTGCAACTTTCATTTTAAAGTACTATTTATTGAATTATAAACCAAGTGTTTCGAAGATCAAGATAATTAATAATAATTCTGAATTGTTGTTTTTAATTGTTTCTGTTGACAATAGTCGACTTTCAAAAGAAATATATATTTAAAATCTAATTTAAATATAGAATTAAAGCATCTATTATACATACCAACTTGCAAATCATAGACTTAAGAATAGAATAAACATTCATCCGATCGTTACCAAACTTTACAGGATCGCCCCCTTGGCAAATATAAAGATTTTTTGACAATTTCATCAAAATCGCTTGAGCCGTTTTCGAGTCTATAAAGAACATACATACAAACATTAATTTTTATATAGAATATATATCGTAAATCGAATCGGTATCTGTAAAGTTATTTAATATATAATAATATACTAATACTAATCTATTTTTTTATTATTATCATTATTGTATTTTATACTTTATTTTATTTGAAGTATTTATTTCACTGCCGCGGGTTACATAACCAAAAGGCAGCGAAAAGGAAAAGTGATAGAAAAAAAGTGACAGTGTTTGTTCAATATGTAGAGACAAAAATTTCCTAACAATTGTGCAGGTGTTTAATACAACAGCCTTTTGAAGCTGAACAAAGATAAGAGGATGTATATTAAGTGTTTTTAAACTATTGTGTAGTGTGTGGGATGACGCCAGTGGAGGCAATAACTATCGGTACTGTTATAACTGTATTAACTTTCCATTGACTTTTAATTTGAATAGATAAGTCTGTGTATTTTGCGTTTTTGATGATAAGTATATGTAGTATGTATGTATAAGCATACGGTATGGCTAAGTCAATGAGTCAGTTTTGCTAATTTTGTCGTGCAATGTGATATCTGGCCTATAGAAAAATAATTTATTATATATTATTATTTATAAACAATTTATTGTTTGATCTGTTATTATGGTTCTATCCCAATAGAGCTTGTAGTTATTGGAATCTATTACAGTTTGTGGGGAATATTTGTAGTAAGGAACTTTTCCATTAATAAGACTGTATTTAATGATTATTTATTGATGTATTATGGATGCAACTTGATCGTGTCGGTGCTTGTAGTCGGTTTGCAGTTTCGGTCGGTTCAGTCGGTTTGTAGTTGCACGCCCCTGTTATGTGCCGAATCGTTTCAGAGCTACTGCCACAGTGACGACATAAATCTATATCGGTCATATTTGTTATAATATATTTCCTGTAATTCTTGGTGTCTATGATTTGGTCTTGGATTGCAATCATAAATCCCTCCGTTTCAGGAAATAGCTCTCCACGCTGGAGCCGAACGTTCGATGCTAGTCTATCGCTATTCGGGTTGGACAAATCACAACGATGCCTGCCATGTAGAGATTTTGCATCCAAGTAACCAGTTGAATTTTTCCTAAGATCATCTATTCTTTCCTGTAATCGCTTTTCTTTTCTCTAGATTTCAAGCTATTTCACATATCGTATATTTTTGATCCATTAGTTATAGCTGTTGTAACAGCAGCTGAGTATAATAATGTTTGTGTTGTTTCAAAATCTTCCTCCGGTAAAATGTGTTTCGGAAAAAGTTGATGGTTAATATGTAAGAACATACTATCGTCGTTACATTTTTTGATGTTTTTTGTCTTGGTATATGGGGTCTAGCAGTAAGATTGGTATATTTATATTTTTCTATCAGCATTCTGGAAAGCGTTTTCAATATAATTTTTTTTTGTCCTAATGTGAGTTTATTTATTGTACTTCTTTGTTCGAGGTTTTGATGAACTGAAACTACCATACCCTTTTTTTATTTTCTTCGTTTAGTGTTGCTTGTAGGTCTATAACAGGGCTATTAGTAGTTATTATTATAGTCTATTGTATCTATTGTTATTAGTTTGAAAGCAACTTCTTCTCGAATTGCTTGTAGTATTTCATTACTAAGTAATTTGTTATTGAGTATAACTCTAAACTGGTCTGCTATTCTTTGTTCAGATAGGTGTTGTAAGTGTGGGTGTTTTAAAATGACTGCCCGGTGTAATTGTTGTCTGTATGCTGTTTTATTAGATTCTACATTTATTATTCTATAGTAATTGCGGATAATGGTTTCATTAATTTCATTACTCCATCTCATTGTCTGTGATGAAGTTTGTGTGGTGTCGTTAGCCGATGTTGTCTCCTGCTGCTTACTCGTACTTAAGTTGTTTAAGTATTGCTTAGCTTCTCTTCAATTTTATGTTCCGATAACAGTTTATTTCGTATTATTGCTCTACGTTGATCTCTTATTCGTTGCCTACTTACTTGCGTATATGGAAATTGTTCAATTAATTTTAGATGAAGTTGTTCAAGGTATGATCTACGATCAGTTTCTAATGTGGTTAAAATGAAATAAGTGCGCAAGATGAAAATATTCATTTCTTCAGATCATCTTTTGCGTTTGCGCTTACCATCCTTAGCGGGTACAGGTATATCAGCATCATTGCCATCCTGTACAACATCCTCGGCGGGATAATGAGAAATAGTAGAAATGCTTGAAGTGACAGTGTAATTTGAATAAGAAGGTGGTGATGATGGGATTATTGAGAACAATGATTTCGGGGATGATTTTGTTGAGTGATATTGTTCGACAGTAGCATATTCTACCACAGGAGCCCTTGTGATCAACTCCACGTCGCCAATGGTTTGCATGCTGTGACATCCAGCATCGGCTGCAGATGCTCCCCGGCGCCCCCCGGGCGGCGGCCAAAGATTATATTTATGATTATAACTTTTTTCCATAATGGGTTTTTGTTTTGGGACCGTTAGTTCAAGAAGGGTGAATATAAAATTGGTGTTAATGTATGTATTAAGTACCTCCTTTATAAATAGAATAAAGGGTAATTATCTACTTATCAAGATTTTCTCTGTAGTGCCTACTTCTTTTGAGCCCCTCCCCCACAACATGGTGGCCCCTGAGGGGGTTATTATTATTGTTTTTATCTATATATTATGAATATAATATTATAAACCTGAACTGTTTGTTTGTTTGTTTGGTTGAACGCGCTAATCTCAAGAACTACTGGTTCGAATGGAAAAATTATTAGTGTTGGATAGCTCATTTATCGAGGAAGGCTATAGGCTATATAACATCACGCTGCGGCTAATAGGAGCGGAGCATCAATTAAAATGTTGCAAAAACGGGGAAAACTTATTCCTTTTGAGAGCTTCCATTATGTGACGCAGACGAATTTGCGAGGGTCAGCTAGTTGTCAAATATACTACATACAATCCTACTTGGTTTAAGTTTTTGTAGTTTTTCTCAATTAAGTCAAGTCAAATCAGAATTAGGCTGCGAAAAAAGTGTTATAATACATACTACCAACTACTGTAGTTAAACATACATACAATGGGGACAAATTATAGCAAAAAAAAAAAAAAAATTGCTACAAAAATTTTATCCCGCGTCATTTTATCGTGCTTATAATATGATGGAATTAGCCATCAATGAAAACAATGTAGTAAGGGTTTTTTAATTGCTTTTGATTTTATTACACTCTACTAAAGGCGCGAAAAGTAATATTACTCCAAAAAATATAAAAAAAGACAAAATTTCACATAACATTTTACAACTCTATACACACAGTTTTAACTTAAAACGATTAATTGCCAACCCTGCCTCTACAACGAGCGAGAGCTTATATAAAGTTGTTCAAACGTAAAAAAAATTAACTTTGTTGAAGCCAATAAAAGTCACATTATTTAACTGCTCTGCGGCGCGGCGTAGCTCACTTTTCAGTTATTGGGGCTTCGTGGTTAAGCTCACAATAATTTTGATTTACTTAGTTTATAACCAAAATACATCATAATAATTTTATTCTATCCTTATACGTTTAGCATTCTATCCAGCGACAACATGGCTCAAGATAGTAGAACGCTAAGTTTAGTGGAAGACTGGCTCTCAAGTGCAGCTGCTGGAACACACCTATTGGTGCTTGGCGAGAGATTAACAAAAGTGATATATGAGCATTATTTTTAGGCATGGCACATTAATCCTTACGAACTAAACTTACTTCATCATCGAGACAATTTTATTATGATAAAATTTTCCCTTTATAGCAATATATTTATACACATAGTTTAGGAGAAAAGGGGAAATTAAAATAACTAGCGATCGCCCTAAGCTCGAAATTCGAACAGCGACTTTTTGATGATAGACTATTTTCTGTTTGACATTTGCAGTATTCATGAACCTAAACAAAGAGTATTATCTACATCACTTGCTGTCACCTTTCATTGAGCAACAATGTCAATATTTTGAGGGATCTAAGTTCAATGGTACTGGTCGGTTTAGGAGTCACTTTATTAATTTATTTAATTTGATATATATGTAACAGATATTAAAGAAAAATTTTAGCTTTCTGCACTCCTTCTCCATATAAACTTTAACCATGCCAAATCTCACAGTCTTTCGTGCACGCAATACGTTTAAAAAGGGATAGAAAACTTTTGCTTCACGTATTAACATATAGAAGATTTAATACCCAGCTCGGATCTATGTCTACAGTACTTTATTGGTGCCAATGAGTAATTAATTCATAACACTGACCGCCCGACGAGAAACGAGCAAAAAATAATTTTGTTATTTATAGTTTAAAGCCTTTTAATCGAGAAAGGTATATATAGGCTAAATAACTTCACGCTAAGATTCTAAGAAATACGCGGCGCGGTGTAAAGTTTGTCGGATAAAATTGACACAGATCAAACCGTTACGCACAGCTAGTATAATGATAAACTGAAAACGCATTTAGTGGTTTTTATAATATCATTATTATCACTAAACGTTGGGTATTTACGCGATGCTTCATCGGAAATTGCCCCACGATATTATCTGATTGTTGTTTTGCATTCGAAACATGGATTTCAACGAATTATTCATTTGATCTTCAGTTATTTGTTAACTAGCTTTGCCCCATGGTATCACCCGTACTTGCTTACGACTTGCCAGTTGCCATATTGCTCCGTTCTACTTTCATGGTTACTGCTTTGCTCCACTGAATCATAGCGTGAAGTTAAATAACATTCCTCAATAAATCTATACTAATATTATATATATAAAGCTGAAGATTTTGTTTGTTTGTTTGGTTGAACACGCTAATCTCAGGAACTACTTCTTTAGTGCTGGATAGCCCATTTATCGAGGAAGGTTATAGGCTATATAACATTACGCTACGACCAATAGGAGCGGAGCATCAATGAAAAATGTTGTAAAAACGCAAGAAATTTATTCCTTTCGCGTTCGCTGCGTGAATGGTTAAAGTTGGGCAAAACAAACGGAAGGACGGAATTACGGAATTATTTCTCTTAAAAAGTTCTAAAAAAAGTCCGCGATAGCATATGTCTATCTTTTAAGGTTTACTCAATATAACCTTTTTTATGGTAATAAAATTTGTTCTAAATTATTTGCGAAGGTGTTTTTATATACATGGTGTTAATCCTTATCGAAATAAATACATTATTCATCACAAGTATTTAATTTTGTACAAAATTGCACTTTACAGTAATTGATTTAAATGAATAACTCAGGAGGTATCAAAGTTTTAAAATAACTCGGCAGCAAAATAATAATCAAATATCGCGAGCGCATTGTTAATATGCAGAATGATGAGGGAGGCACCTAAGTATATACGTTGCCTACGAGCCACTCACTCTCTCTCTCTAATTTATCGACATTCTCATTACCGCCAGCAATAGTTCTTATTAGGTCATAGCACTATCAAATTCCTTAACTGTGCATTCAACTCGCGCGCTAACTATGTCTAATATCACTCAGTTTTTTTGATATTTATATTATACGTACTTAATATTAAGACGTAGTATTATTACGTGTGGTTTAAGACAGTAAAAGAATGCGCTGGCGATAATTTTGTGTCCGAATTATTTACTATTATTATCATTACATACTTTTTATATAACCTAACATAACTATAAAACTTGACCAGAGATCATAATATGTAGGTATAAATTAAAAAAAATTATCACGTAGATCGGACATTTGATTTTATAGTAAAAAAGAAACTAAACCTAGACAAGGAGGTAAAATATCGTTACGTTTTTTTTATAAATTATAATATACTAGCTTCATCCCGCAGTTTCACATTTGCTATGAGCTCTACATACATATATATCACGCCTCTTTCCCAATGGGGTATGCAGAGACCACGTCCTTCCACTTATTACGATCCTGGCTTACATCTTTCGCTACTTCGACATTCATCAACCTTTTCATGCATGCTCGTCGGTTTAGAGTACTCTTGACCTGATGCTTCTTCACAACGTCCGTCTAACTCTAGACCTTCCTCTTCCAACGTTCCCATTAACACTCGTCTTATAAATCTGTTGTCATTATTCTTTCATTCACCCTCTCTACATGTCTAAACCATCTAAACAGAAGGGAAGCTTCGTATTCGCACTAATAAAAATCCCTGATATGTGTTAAGGGTGCCGCGTAGGGACATAAAAATAAACCATCTAAACATCCCTTTCTCAATCCGTGTGACTATATCTTCTTTCACACCACAAAGCTCTCTTATATTTCTCACTATTTTTTATGCTGTCACTCAATTTCACTCCTAACATACCTCTTAGCTCTCTCATTTCTAAAGCATTTATTTTACTTTCATACTTTTCCAGTCACACCCAGCTTTTACTTCCATACATGAGTGTTGGAACCAACACTCCTCTATTTATAAACAGGAGAACTTTCGTAGAGACAACCATTCCGATCACTAAATACCTACACATACGCATGTTTACCCTCCTTCCTCCGAGGAGGAGGGGAACATACATATGAGTATATGTTATGTAGCTCGAATTCGTAGTCGTAGGGAATTAGCCAGATCGCGACCTATCCGCATACGTGACGACCGCCCGAGCCGAGGTCCGGCCACTCTGGCACCCTCGTGCGAGTCGTCCATAAACTTTCGCGGCTGAGTACCCTAAGCGCTCGCCCCCAAGTTCGGCGAAGCTGTAAAAGCCGCAGCGACTTCAGGGCCCCTAAGGCTAACAGTGTAGTCAGTTAAAAAAAAAATTGAAATTTTCTGGCTGTTAATAAAGGTATTTATGGGTTCTGTAGAAGAACTATTGCAAAGAGAGGACCCTCCGGCCAGACGGGTGTTATGTCTGGCGGGCAGCTGCCCAACGGTTGTAGTCGGGTTCTTGTATATATACTCAACGATTGAGTTAATTTCTATAGCGCAATGTAGGATAGTAGGATGCGTCTTATGTGGCTCGATAGATGTCGTTATGTGTCGCTATGTAGATGTCGCTACAGTTCTATATAATAATTATCAGAATAAAATATAGCCTGTAGTATTTAAGGATAATATAGGTTCACTTTAGTAAAATAATTTTCAGAATCGGATCAGTGCTTGGGGAGATTACATCCAACGTCCAAACTCACAAACTTTACCTTTTTATATAATAGTATTTGCATAGACTATGTAAAATCGTAAAACCGGGACTGCGCGGTGCAAGCACCAATATGCCAAATTAATATCATCAATATATCCAATACTAACTGTGCCCCACGGTTTCACCCGTGTTAATTTTATACGACAAACATCGCCAACGCACCCGTGTAGACAATTTTTTATACTTTGTGTAAAACTATCATTTTTATGAGGAATAAATTAATTTTTCAAATTATAATATAGCCTATGTTACTCACTGATACAGGAGCTTTATATTGGTGATAGAATGTTTAAAATCTGTCCAGTAGTTTTTAAGTTTATTCATTACAAACAAAAAAAAAAAATCAAATCTTTCCTTTTTATAATATTGGTATAGATTTACAGTAATATTACAATATTCAAGAGATTGGTTGACTGATCGTCGCTAATCTTTGGAACTACCAGTCTGATGTCAATAATTATTTTTGTATTTTATAGCCAATTAGCTGTGCCCGCGGCTTCGCTCACGTGAACTACAGAATACCCGCGTGAATATTGCTCTTCCGCTTCCGGTTATTTTGAAGACAAAAATGTTGGTGTTCCTTAGAAGATAGACGTATACTTTCGCTGACTTTTTTGTAGGTATTTTTAATGTCTACAATTATATACTACATTAATTTGCTATATCTCTTATGGTTTACTCAACGTAAGCCATTTAAGCGCCCGAATTGATTCACCATGCCCAGTATTTTTTATTTGTGCAGAACCCTAATTCCTTTTCTAAAATAAAAGTAGCCTAAGTTATTCCCTATAAAATCAGCTATCTACCAGTGAAAGTCCCGTCAAAATCGGTCCAACCGTTTCCAAGATTGTCCGGAACAAACAGACAGACCGACAAACAAAAAATTTAAATATGGGTTTCTTGTTATAGGTATCGTATATACTTTCATATGCATTTAGTAGAAAACTATTATTTTGACATTACAAGCAGACAGTTTAATTTTATTCATTGTATAGATATTCGGTCCTTACATATGAAATTGGCGTTTTGTACGGGAGAAATATAAAGTCATATTTTTTTGTAAAATATATTTAATTAATCAAAGTGTGCACCGTTGTTATCTATGCACTTTCACCATCTCATAGGTAGTTTGATCCCTTTACTAAAAAAACCATGGGGACGAGAATCAATAAACTCTTTGAAGGCGGTTTGGACTGCCGCATCGGAGTTGAATTTTTTTCCTTGTAAGATGTTGTCCAAATTCAGGAAAAAATGGTAATCTGTTGGAGCAAAGTCCAGTGAGTACAGTGGATGTCGCAGACATTCCAATTGTAGCTCGTCCAAATTCAGGAAAAAATGGTAATCTGTTGGAGCAAGGTCCAGTGAGTACAGTGGATGTCGCAGACATTCCAATTGTAGCTCATCTAACTTAGTGGTTGTTTGTTGTGCATTGTATCGTGAAGCAGCAGTGGCCTAGAGCGATTGACCAATCTCGGTTGTTTAGCAGCTAGTTCTTCCTTCATGGTTTGCAGTTGCTGACAATGGATGTCTGCCGTAATCGTTTGGCCAGATTTTAGAAAGCTGCAGAGAACGGCACCGGCGCTAGTCCACCAAACACTCACAAGTAACTTTTTCTGAGTCAATTTTCGTTTAGGGCAGGATTTGGCTGGGTCTCCATGGTTCAGCCATTGCGACGAGCGCTTCCGATTATCGTACAGTATCCACTTTTCATCACAAGTAATAATTCGATTTAAAATCCCTTCATTATTGTTGTCGGTTGAGCAAAGTAACACAGCAGTCGACGCGTGTTTTCAAGTTCCATTCACTCAATTCATGAGATACCCATCGTTCAAGATTTTTTACTTTCCCGATTTGCTTCAAGTGGATTAATACAGTTATATCACTTACCCCGAAACCTGCAGCTATCTCTGAAGTGCTTTGTGGTTGATCCGCTTCCACAATAGCCTTTAATTCTTTATTTTCCACTTTGGTCTCCGGCCGTCCACGGGGTTGGTTCTGAAGGTCAAAATTTCCAGAACGAGAACGTTGAAACCAAGAACGTACCGTGCTTTCTTTTGCGACACCAGCGCCGCACACATCATTAATCCTTCGAGCTGTTTCTGCAGCACTGGTGCCACGGTAGAACTCGTACTGGTAAATATACCGATATTTCATGTTTTCCATTGTGCGGTAATAAGCGACACCAAAGAAAAAAATAATGAGGAAAAAACAAATGAATGACTGTTTTCAAAACCCAAATGTACCAGCTAAATGAATTTATAAATTTGAATTTGGAATTCTTAACCAAAGAGAAGATATTTCAGATCAAAGTGGCCAGTACGACAAAACGCTAATTTCATATGTAAGGACCTAATATATTGATGAAGGTTCTAGGCTATATAATTTCACGCTGTTACCTGAACGAGCGGAGTAGTAGGTAGCCATGAAGATCAACTAAACTGGTAATTTGAAGGCGAGCAATTATTATTATCAAACAGGCATGTACAAACCAAATTAAACGCGGGTGAGTTACATATAATCAAAATATTTGCCTCGTTTTCCATTCTCATAATTAATTAATACATATTACGTTATGAGTCAAAGATAAATAATAATTATACATACCGCATCAAACGTCGTTCTAATAAATAATAGAGACGACCGGTTACGTAACCGCATGACCTTGCTCGTTCGTTGCGTAAGAGTCACGTGGTACAGAGGCGCACGTGGCCTGTGCACGCGACTACATCTTTGTTTATGTCTGCTGTTCTAGTGAGAGGAGAGGGGGAGCATGCTAGACCCGTGTTTGAACCTTTGAACTATACTAGAGTTGACCGTGACTCTTATCACAAGACTAAACAATAACTTTGTTACATCCGAAATACGTTATGAGTCTGACTATATAAAATAAAATATCACTTTATAACAGTACCTAGCTTCTTTATTATAGGGTTTAGCCTTTGACCACAATCTCACCTGATCTTAAGTGACGATGTGGCCCAAGAAGGTTACACGCTAAGCCTGTATAGGCTAGCTCTGAACTGGTTCCCAAGTGTGACTGTCGGAACACACCTTATATGTATTTATTGAAAGATTTTCAACTTAAAAATACATAAGCTTTTGTTCAATATTTATAGTACATCTTTCTATGTATCGTGACTAAGTCGATAAAAAAGGTTTTAAAGTCTAAAGTATCAAAGTCTATGCCATTTCATAAAAATTGAGCCACATGTTTAAGTGTTATTGGTTAGCAAACATTCAAACTTATTTCGCATTTATAATAGGTACATACTCGATTAGATTATACTGTATCCTGTTTATATGTTATTATGATACAATATTACTGCTAATTACAACAAAAACACATACGTTCGCGTAATAAATAATAAAAATGTAAGATTTTATCTATTGAAATCGCTTAGAATCTACATTTTTGTATCTCACTTACGAGTCAAAGCCAGCTAAAGCCAGCGTAAACCATGTAAGCGCCCGAAAATCATTTTTTGTGGACTTGATTACGAATCATTGAATTTAATCTCTAAATTATAGTGAAAACCGCATTAAAATCCGTTGCGTTGTTTAAAAGATCTAAGCGTACAGACGGACAGACGGCGGGAAGCGGCTTTACTTTATCTTATGTATTGATTGATGACTATTTATTATTTTATTTTTTAAACTATAATCAACTAATTATTTATTCTACAAAAAAGTAATTTTAGCAATTTTGAAGAAATCCACAGAA
Organism: Saturnia japonica; assembly: GCA_033032175.1. Lineage (NCBI taxonomy): Eukaryota > Metazoa > Arthropoda > Insecta > Lepidoptera > Saturniidae > Saturnia > Saturnia japonica. The sequence continues at coordinate 4,451,030 of CM065332.1, forward strand.
TTTCCCGGTAGGTACATTATGGAATGAGTCAAATACGTTTCGAGAAAATAAATCTAAGAATACCCACGATCTTGAAACAGTAAACATCGATTGCAAGAAAAACATCTTCGAGCAAAATATGTATTTATATTTTATTTTCAACTTCTTAACTTGTGAATTAACCCTAGACCATCTGTAAAATCTGAACTTTTATAAATTATTGACATTAATCGAATGTTGACTCACTTTCTATGCATGCATTAAATAATAATCTTTTATCTATTAAACAATTAATAAAATTACTAGAAAAAAAAAAAACAATCTATATAAATCAGATGTGAGAGTTGGGCATACCATCACCTAAATTGTTGATACCGGACAATAACTTGAAAATCCCCGGACATTTGGGTACCCTCTCCTTTTCTTTCGGACGAACCCGTTGTAAGTGCACACTCGCTTGGAGGAGCGAGTGGTTATTTGAGACTCCTACTCACTAAAACTCCACGGCGCGGTATACTATCAGCCGCCTTAATGAGGCGACACGGGTCCGCTAATGGCATTCTTCCGCGTCGCCTCGGTGCGGGACGGCCCGGAAAGACGCTGGGCCCCGGCGTTAATAGGAGACAGTTTGGTACAACCCTCTCCCGCCCATCCATTGTTGGGTTTTTATAGAGTTTTTCTTCTCTGCCTCTGCCTTCGGTGTTATGGCAAATGACGTGGCGGGAAAGGTAGCTAATGAACGCACTCCCTCCCCCACTTGTCTGGCAATGATTTTTTACCGAGGTTTTTTCCCTCTGCCGTCGGCGAATACGGCAGAAGGAGAAGGTGAATGAACGTACCGCCTCCCCCAACAGTCCGCGTTGGTTTTTAATAGAGGTTTTCTCCTCTGCTGTCGTTGGCTACCCCTCCGTCCGTTGAATCCCGCTTTGATTTTTTAACAAGGTGTTCATCCTCGACCTTCTAGAAAATTTTTAACGAGGTTTTCTTCCACCGTCCGCCCATGATTTTTTATAATGGTAGTTTTCTCCGCCTCCATCTGATATTTTTTTAACGAGTTTGTCTTCCTTGGTGAACTTTAAAGAAGTTGCCTTCCACCGTCCGTCCATGATTTTTTAAAGGGTGGTTTTCACCACCGCCTATGTGCGTCCGTGATATTTGAAATGATTTTTATAGAAGTTGCATCTTCTCAATTTTTAAGGATGTTTTCTTCCTCCACCGTCAGAGATAAATCCCCTCCGTAATGGGCGAGCCAAAGCGAGCCCACTCTTGCCGTATCCCCTGTCTTCTCTGATAAGCAGAGGGGTACAGGGGAGAGACGCCGTCGCGTCGGTCTGGTATTAACTGCCAGTTGTAAGGACTGATGTTGGCCGAAGCACACCTATAGGAGGTTCCAGACATAGTGCCCCGAGTAACCTCTCCTATGGCAACTCAAGCCTAGGTCCATTGCTCCATTGCTCCGACATGGAGCCCTTGAGCCAAGCATCCGCTCGCGCGATACAGTGACACTGCACTTGCAATCACTAGCTACCAACAGATATCATTACACTGCACCACCACATACGTGATACTTTTCTTTTGCTACTTAATGTAGACCAAAATTAACAGATTACTAAAAACATATAACGCATGTTTCTTTCCTTCTTCCAGAGAGAAGAATATTCCAGATAGGAAATTTCATAGATCGCGATGTTGCTTATCTGTTAATAGCCTAAGCCAAGGTTCGGCCATTGTGGCAACCTTGAGCTTGTTGCCACGCTTTCGTGACTAAGTGTCCTAAGCGTTCGCTCCCAAGCCCGATGAAGCAGTAAAAACCGTCTTTTACACAGTACCGCATTTTTCTGTAATTTTATAGTTATATTTTTACCAGTTTAAAATGAACTGATAAATATATATTGCACATTATTACGAGACGTCGATACATAAAGCTTGTTTTGTCAACATTAATAATATCACGGTATTTAATTTGAACGCGAATAGTATGGATCAATGCCAACAAAACAGCAAAGAGGTAAATAACGTCGTCATGTAAAAAAAACAGCTAAGAGGTAAATAACGTCGCCTTGTAAAAAAAATTCGCAGAACAGTTAACGATTTGTTTTCATCGAACTAACTACGCCTCAAGTGAAAACAAAAACAAAAATGCATTATTATTGGAATGTTTTTTATAGATAATCAGATAAGGACACCGCTAAATAAGTTCGCATGGCGCAATCAATTGCGCAGTACTGGCGAGAAGGTATATCCTTATGCGTTTGGAATACAGTTCAAAATTACCTTTTTTATGAATATATTATTACTCGACCTTTCGGAGGCAATGTCGGAACAAAGATATTTCTATTTGTTTTGACGAATATTCTAGATTTTAATCACAACACACACAACATCACAACTTCGATTTGATTGCAAACACCATAATTAGACAAATCTTAAACTCAAGAATTTTATTGTTTGTATCTCTGAAACTACCAGTAAAATTAAAAAAAAAAAAATGTATTTTATATTCTTTTTGCCCTTATTGCATTTTTTCCAATTCTCGTATGAAGATACATCAGTTAGTATATCATGTTTTATGAGATGTCATCCAAGATCAGCTCGATTTAAATAATTGTAGAGGTCGCTCGATTTTCGTAAATTCTAAAAATGTGATTTACCAAATTTAAACTGAGAATGGAGGCGCTTTGTGTGCTTGCGCGCCTTCTCAATGATTCGTCTAAGGAAACTGATCCTCAAGCGCGACGGCGTCCCAGGATAGCATATATCTAGACGAATAATTTCCGCGACCCAGCTAGGAGTTTTAGTTGTTACAAGTTCGACATAAATTGATATAAAAAGTTTTTGGCGGGATCTTGATTTACCATATTGTGTTTTATTTATCTATCAACTTACGTTATTTGACACTATATTTAATATGCTAGCATTTTGCGGAATATAATTTGGTTATTATGTGCAAGTGCATTTAATTACAAATATTATCTAAAAACATGAATATTAAGTTGACGCACACAGTGGAAGCTCTCAAAAGGAATAAATTTCTCCCGTTTTTGCACCATTTTTCATTGATGCTCCGCTCCTATAGGTTGTAGTGTGATGTTATATAGCCTATAGCCTTCCTTGATAAATGGGCTATCCAACACTGTAACATTTTTTACATTCGAACCAGTAATTCCTGAGATTAGCGTGTTCAACCAAACAAAGAAACAAACTCTTCAGCTTTATAATATTAGCATAGATTTCTCAGAAAAAATGGAACATTAATACCACCCACGATCCAACAGACAGGATGCTACTCCAATTTCATAACATTAAATGATGATTTAAATATCTCTACAGTGACAAAAAGTCGTGCGTTTTTGTCACATCATCATATCAGAGTTACGTCAGTGACTGCGACAAATAAATGTCCGTTATCTATTATAGGATTTTCCCGAACATCCTGGTAAACAAAGAACGGTATATTACGAAATAGCTCTTATCTTCTTACGTTTAGCGATAAATACATTTATCTGTATTTTTTTCTGTTAGTCATTGATTGTTTTGAGGTCGGTATGTTACTGATTGATTGTACCTACATAAAATGTCTGCTAGATTATAGTATGTTACGAAATTAATTCATTATGTTATATCAATATCAGTCACGTTTTATTTATACATAGCATTATTAATGTTAATTGTTTAACAAAACATAATTTGTTAACACTACACGTGTATGCTTTTGTCTATTTTGATTAAAGGAATATTGTTTTCTCGAGTACAAAGGAAGTGAATTTTATAAAACACATTGTAAGACTCGAAACTAACTCACCTCAGTAATGACGCCTCTATCGTATTTAAACTGGCATATCAACAATTATTGGAACGAAGTACGTTATCGCGGGATGGAATCTACACTAAAAAGAGGCAAACATATACATCTATATGATATAGCTTGCGAGAAAATGAGATACAATATATACACGACTAATGCAAATCCTGGTCTGTTAATTGAATGCAATATAATTATATTAAAGTATATAATCGATTATGATCGAGGTCCTGGGTTCGATTCCCGGATAAGCACAGTGTTATTTACGTTTTCTATGAAATTCTCCGTAGCAGCTCGGAGTTCGGGTTTATGCCCGATTAATGGTAATAGGCTCGTCCCCTATTATAATACATGGGACTTCAAAACATACCTGGCGAACCGTGAGTGTATATTAGCACAACTCTGCCTAACCCTTCGAGGATAAACGCATGATGATATGTTATGTATAATGAAATATTCATTTTCATAACTTAAACACAAGTTAATTTATTATTATTAAATTCAATTTTATTACCATTCCTTTAATGTTCTTGTTAATTAATAATACTTAATGTATAAAACGAAAGGAACTTAATTCCTACCGGATGTCCCACGACACTTCTCGATTTTTTTTTCCAGAAGTGCATTGTTTTAGGTATTTTATCAGTATACCATTACTAAGAAATAATTTATTTTAATTTTCAAACATACATTGTCAACTCAAGAACTGTGTGAAAATAATATAACGATGTATGAATAAAAATTGTTTTGACAAATTAAAATTTTACTGTCTACTAAACTCGGCAAAAAAATAATACTACAAAAATATCACGAGATAATTTACTATCATGCAATCTAATTTTAGAAATTAAAATTATGTTGTTATGTTAGTGATATTTATTGTACGAAAAATATGTCTTCTAGGAAAGATTAAAAATAATATAAGATTACTTGAATTTTTTAATAACACGAATGTTTTGGATTTTTCATATAATTTAATTTGTCTTTATTAATTAGGTACATTTCCTGTTTAGTGATGTAAATATGTATGTATAATGCCTACTAATAATTTAGTATTAATGTTATCTAATCTTATTGCAGTTGCGATTATATTTAGAAATTAATTTGTTTTTATAAAGGTAAAAAACATGTTTTTCAGGATGTTGCTTTTATTATCTCGGTTCGTTTGAATGGTGAACTCTACTAGTTTCAACGTCAAAGGTTCTAGTTCGATTCTTAGGCGGAGATTTTCTTTGAGGTGACGACGACATCCTTTCAGAAAGGACGAAAATAAAAAAAAACCTATTTAGTCGTTTTTGCGTGATACGTGCATATCGACAAACCTCAATCATTTTATTTATATTCCTGTAATCTTCAAACATAGTACGACGGCAGCTCCCTAGCTAAAACTATCCAGGGAGTTTGTGTGGCCACTTACAACTTGGGCACAATAATCAACTTACATCGCGTAAAATACGGTCAAAAATACATAATATAGAGGGACAAATAACATATGATTATGAATTTAAACAAAAACTCCGTATTAACTCTCTTCAAAGATTCACAGGTGACATCCCCGTAGCCCCGAGAAAGCATATGAGTCACCAAAAAGCACTAGAAAATCGATATGTATTTACTCCGAGGAAACAGATAAATAATTTCGTTTGATTCATACAAATTTTGTGTCCGTTTCTTAGTAAAGCGTGACTCATCGCGGCTACTCGTTGCCGCGTTGGCGCCAAATCGGACCGCGACATACGCCATCTTGGATTTATTACTTTTTTTTAAGAACCAGTTACAATGACGCAGGTCAAAAAGTAAGTTGTCCCTAATGTTATACAATCGATTTAATTTATTTTTTATAATGCGATTTACGTAATTGTCGGTGGTAATGACGTTATTTAGTTAGTCGCTTGTTGGGTTCCAGGGATTTTTTTGTATTTCTAACAATGGTTTTTATATTATATACAGGAACTTTGCTTTATAATTAAGTAAGTAACTAATAATCAAATAATATCTGAATATAAACCTTTTTCGGGTTCTTTTGTCTATGTCAAAAATATATTAAAATTAAAAATAGAATATTCAAGGTGCTTTAGGGCCCAAGTATGAGTTTTTATAGTTTTCAATTATGTACCATAAAAGATTTTAGTTTTTGGTGTTATATCTTGTGTTTAACCTTATATCGTTTTGGACATTTTTAGTAACTGTATATGTATGTTTTGATGTGTTGAGTTGTTTCGTTTTGTTATGAATTGAAAATTTGCATGCTAGTTCGTTTTACACTTTAGATGAGTACTAAGGAGTATTTTTTTGGAAATTCAACACCGCAAAATTCTGAGAAGAGGGATAAATATTTGTATGAAAATTCGTCATTTTTGAACACAGATTTATGATAATTGGTATTTTGCAATTCAGTTAGACGGGAACAAAAAATATATAATGGAACATAACTATGACCGAGCGAAGCCGCGGGAAAAGCGTTAGTATGACTATAAAATTGGATACATTGGAACCAATGTCGATTGGACCTTGGATTGGATACCTTGAACGGCGATCTAAGCAAAATATTTGCATATGCATACAACAAACGTGTATACTGTTTTCCGGTGCGCTTATCACGTGCGTTCGTCTTCGATTTCTAGGGTCTAGTATATAATATATTTCTTGTCAAATTAACCGTTTTTAAAGTTGAGAAATAAAAATAGAGAAATCAGTTTTACATTGTTTTTTTAGGTTAGGTATATTTTCTCGAAAGATTTTTTTTCGATGACAAACAAGCCTACGCTACGATTACCGTAACCTATGAACACTTGGAACATTAGAGATATAACTAGCGCGTTGTCGATCTGAACCCTTTCAAGGAGCTCTGGAAAGCCTGTTAACCACAGAAGCACAACCCAAAGGCTGCGATGTTCTGTAGGTTGAAAGTATCTCACCATTCGGGCTGACCCAAGAGAATGAAAAAAACTCCAAAGAAATTTCACCGTACCCTTCCTCTATCAAGTGCAGCTGTTAGAAGAATCCTATAAAGAATATACAAATAAGAAAATTGAAATGTCTTTTTGTAATGTCAACAGCTTTATACTAAATGCGTATGAAAGTATATACGATACTTATAAGCCAAAAAAACCTAATTTTGTTTATCTTTCTGACTGTTTGTTCCGGCTAATCTCCGAAACGGTCTGACCGTTTTGAAGGGACTTTCACTGGCAGATAGCTGATGTTATAAAGAGTAACTTAGGCTATTTTTATTTTAGAAAAATAATTAGGGGTTCCGCGCAAATAAAATAAACTAAAGTAGCAGTGGCTAGAACAGCGCGCGCGCCCTCTAAGAAAATCCACGCCGACGAAGGCGCAGGCACAGCTAGTCTAATATATAAAGAATAAAAAATAATATAGCATAGATTTGAATAAGCATGATCGACGAAAAAGTCATTGTTTCTAAAGAACTCCGTTTGCGTCATAATAATTATACAACAAATTTAAAAAGTCATAACAGGTACATATTTCTCTTTGTACCAATATCAAAATGTTCGCGACTGATTACGTTGTTTAGACATTTGAAAACTCGCTGGCTATAATTGCCGTCACGGGATTTTTATGGTTTCCAAGAAAATTTGCTTCTTTATAACTGCCTCGCTAGCTTAGTGGTCGTAAGCGCAACTGCTATGAGCGAGGCCCTGGGTTCGAATCCCAGGTCGAACAAAGTGTTATTGGGTTTTTCCTATGAAATTCTCAGTAGTAGCTCGGAGTTTGGTTTCGTGCCCGATTAATGGCAATAGGCTCGCCCCCTATTACTTGGGACCTAAAAATATACTCGGCGAACTGTGGGTGTACATTATAGCATACCTCTGCGTAACCCTTCGGGGAATACAGGCGTAATGGTATGCTATGTTTATGTTATTTCTTTATGTACGTTACTATATCCGAACTTATCCCGAGTTTTTTTATACGTGGCAAGCAAGCTTATAGCCCACTTGATTTTAAGCGGCTACTTTAGTCTATGAACGATTGATCATCCAGAGGCAACATAAGTGCCTTGTCAACCTTGAATCTCCTTTCCGAAGGAGCTCTGGTAACCTTACTCACCACAGGAGCCCAAACACAAGGTTATTTAGATGTGATCTTTTATAGGATGGAGTGGTATTTCACCAGTTGGACAGTCCCAAGTAGAGATAAATCTTCAAAGAGCTTTCCCTTACCTCTCTTACTAACTCATCACATTTCACTACATTTCTTTATACATTTATACACAGACATGTATACATTCAATGCAATTTAGGTAATTCATACAACTTTTACATACATACAATTTATAGTAGGATCTTAATCAACTATACAATTTCCATTTCTTTATTTTCTCGATGGCAGTTCTAATTTGAAGTTGTAGTGTTGTGACCAAATAAGTAATGATATCGATCGCATATATTTTGAACAAAGACAAATACAACAAAAACATTCAAATAAATTTTTTCAAAGTGGGAACACTCAATGGCCCACCGCCATTTTGTGTTTGTTTTAATCAGTCGCTCGCAACAAGATGGTCGTGCTAGTAACTACATTTCTGTTCGCTGAGTTTTTTCACATTGTACGTTACACACTATAAGTTACGTTGTGTATTTTGTGTTCCTCCGTGTTGATTGCTGATTCTGAAAAGGCGGGCGAGAGAACTGGTGATTAAGGTTCGTAATAACTTTGACGCAGAATATCAAAATGGTGGCCCGCTATTACCACTGTCGCAAGTGCGAGAGCGTGTTGCGGCCGCATTAGGGATTCGTGGACCTACTGTTTCAAAAATTACTACCGAAGCTTACGGTACAAGCGGCATGCAGGAAAATAAGCTTCGTACGCTGAAGAAAAAACGCCAACCACGTCGTGTGACATCGGTTGACAATTTCGACGCTGATGCTATTCGCCGTCATATATATAACTATTACTTGAGCAAAGAAATTCCAACACTTAAAAAACATGTTGTTTTTTTACGTGAATGTGGTTTGTTCCTTGGCCAAAAATCGTCATTAAGTTTGGTTATGAAAGAAATTGGATTTTCTTATAAAAAATCCGACAAACGTAAAATATTGATGGAGCGTCACGACATTGCTATGGCTCGCTGCGAATTTTTGAACGAAGCCAAAAAGATATCAGATTGGTTAAATGTTATTTTCACTGACGAGACTTGGTTAAATGCAAACTACACAGAATCTAAGAACTGGACTGACGACACCGCCGCTTCTACTAGTTCAGTGCCAATGGGAAAAGGTAAACGCATCATATGCCATGCAGGGTCTACGAAAGGATTCTCTTCAGATGCTTTACTGGCCTTTAAATCCAAGAAAACAGTGGACTACCACGACGAAATGAACGCGAAGATTTACGAAGGAGGTTTAAAGAAATGGTGCAATCTTTGGAAGAACCGTCCATAATTATTATGGACAACGCTACATATCACTCCAGACAAATTGATAAAATGCCGACGAAGGCCAATAAAAAACAAGAGATAATTGACTGGCTCCAACGTCATGGCGAAAATGTGGATAGTACTTTAATAAAAGTACAATTAATGAATATTTTAAAATCGAAAAAAATCCTCCCTAAAAGATAAGTTATCAACGAAATAGCTGTCGAATGTGGTCATTGGGTTCTTCGACTTCCGCCGTATCATTGCCAGTACAATGCTACAGAATTAATATGGGCACAAATCTAAGGACACCCCGCTCGAAACAATACCCATCCCCCTTTTACGGCAAACAAGATGTTAGATTTATTAAAAAATGCATGTGCGGAAGTAACTGCCGAAAACTGGGAAAAAATTGTGAGCAGAACCCAAAATATTATAGCGTCGGATTGGTAAATTCATGTGGCATTCGATAATATACAAGTACAGGAACTTATATTAAATGTCGGGGAGAGCTCATCGAGTGACAGTGACGATTCATCAGATTTTGATTAAAATAAATAAATAAAAATTACCTGTTGTTATAATTATTTCGTTTCATTGTCGAGTACCTACATTTACCTACTTATTTTACAACATCTCCGAAAATTTTGAAGAAGTTGGCATTATCAATCAAGAATTAATACGTGTAACATCTTGTAATGAAATATAATATTAGTTAATAAATTTGTACAAATGTATCGGGCAGTAGTTTAGTTTCCACATTTTGTAAAAAAAATATAGGGTCTGTTATCGTGTTACGTTTATCGATATAGCTCCATCCCTATCAGTTTCTCCGACTCTGGAACCTTGTACGTGTCTAAACGTCATATTTTTATAAAATAATGCATACATAATGTAAAAAAGACGCTCGTTCAAGTTTTCACAGGAGCTGTCATCGAGAAAATAAAGAAATGGAAATGGTATTATAATATACCCATACTTTGGAGAGGTTAGATAATGTTTTTTTTTAATATAAAAATAGTAGATTACACAACAAAGGAAAATATAGGGAATTTAATTCGAGAGCCTAATTTGGATCCCGAGATTAGTGAAGGAGAATCCAGAATGGAGCCAGGGATTCAAAGACCAAGATTAAATTTTTTCCACGAATTATTTACTCTACTTTTTACCATTCACTGCAAGAAAATAAATAGTGGTTATAGTATTTACATTTATCATATTTTATTATGTCATCCGTAATAAGATGATAACAAGGATTAAATATAAACATTAGAAACACTGAGTAGATAGTATATTTGTAGATTTTCCAAAAACACAAAACAACCACGATTAACCGCGTAATGAAACTAATTACAATTGGCGGGATATTTTTTTTTTCTTAATTTAAATTCGATAGCTCCATTCAGTCAGCCAGTAAGTACGATCAGCACGGTTTATTTAAGTTCATACTAAGTTCATAATATGTATTATTCGTGCTTGTTTAAAATTTAAAAAGTATTATACACTTGTGACTAAAAGAAACTTTTATTTAATGTTATCGATAAACAAAATACCCTCTGTGAAGTAGCAATGGTAATAAAATTATGTTAACTTTTCGTTTATTGTGATCAAGACCCCTTGAAAACAGTAACGTCACGGCACGCCCTTACGAGTGAAGCCAAACAAAATGGAAGCGGCTTATAGCGAAAACCCATCTACATGTTTTTTAGCATAATTCCTGGAGGTAACTCAGTATACGAATTTTGCCAGGACCACAAATAAGAGATTAAAGCGTTTTGCCTTATTGCTATAATTCAATAATACACACGACAAACTATATAATGCCGTCTTGTTCTATAATTTAGTTTGTATATTTAATTTTAATTCTTTTGTTTTCACATTAATGAGCTGATCGTTGAACTCAGCGGCACTAATATCGGATGCCACATTGATGGGGTATCTTTAAACAATATTAGTTACGCTGATGATATGGTGTTATTGAGTCCCTCGCGCTCTTAACGCCTTCTGCAGATTTGCGAAACTTATGCGGTGGCTCAGAGACTTGGCTTGACTTGACTTGGCTCGTTACAATTAAATTGACTGAATCGATTCAACTGCAGTCATATCGCATCATTCCACGTATCAGAATAATACAATAAGTAATACAAACTGCGTACGTGCAACATGTACCTACGTTTACGATAATAATAGTAACAAAATAGAATTATGATGAAATAATATTCGAAAACTGTCCAATCACGATGAGTGCTTTAAGACGAATTCCATTATTATAGAACACGAGTGTATTAATTGATATTATCTATAAATATCATTATATTAATACGTGAGAAGAAAACTTCGGACACCTTTTTAAGTGTATTGCGTACACCAAAGTCTGTGAAATTTGGCGTGGTTAAAGTTTATATGCAGATGGAGTGCAGAAACCTAAACTGTATCTATTATATCTGTACTGCGAATCTTAACAGGACAAGTGCCATTGAAATTAGACTCCCCAAAATATTGACATTGTCACTCAATGAAAAGTGACAGCAAATGTCAAACAGAAAATAGTCTATGATTAAAAAGTTGCTGGTCGAATTTCGATCATTGGGCGACCGCTAGTGAGGATAATTGGCTGACTGACGGACATTCAACGCTCTAATCTAGTGAGGCCAGGACAGTGAATCATTGCATACGGGTTCCTTTTACACTATAGGTGAGCACTAAGGAAGGATTCTTTGGAAATTCAATCCCCGAGGTGGTAAAAAGAGGATGAAAGTTTGTATGAAAATCCGTCATTATTGAATATAGATCTATGAAAGTTGATTTTTTTGGCAAGCCACCGAATCAAACTTTAAAGATTCATCAACTTTCCCCAAAAACGCAAGAAGTTAACGTCGTGAAGTAACTTCAAAAAATAATGAGTTATAACATTTAATGGGACATAACTCAATTACGACGCAAGCGAAGATTTAAAACAGGTCTCTTGAGACCTTAAAAAGATAATTTAGCCCAAGCCTATGATGGGTTTCCCTTAACAATACTATGTATTAATTTCGGTAGGTAGGTATTAGGTAAAACCCTAAATAGTTTAAATAGAGGGTGAAATTTAGAGCTGCGCGTGCATCATGCGGTATGGTGAAGTTAACCATTAATAATTATATTGTAAACTAGCTGTGCCCGTGGCTTCGCTCACGTGGACAACAGAATGCCCGCATGAATCTTGCTCCCCGCTCCCTGTTATTTTAAAGATAATAATGCTTATTGTGGGTGTTCCTTAGAAGATAAATGTATATTTTCCCGGACTTTTTTGTAGGTCTTTTTAATGCCTACGATGATGTAGTACGTTAATTTGCTATATCTCTTAAGGTTTACTCAGCATAAGCCATTTAAGCGCACGAATTGATTCGCCGTGACCAGTTTTTTTTTATTAGTGCGGAACCCTAATTCTTTTTCTAAAATAAAAGTAGCCTAAGTTACTCCCTATAAAATCAGCTATCTCCCAGTTAAAGTTCTGTCATAATCGGTTTAACCGTTTCGGAGATTACCCGGAACAAACAGACGGACGGACAAAATTTTTAAAAATGGGCTTTTTGTTATAGGTATCGTTTAGACTGTTGGGTACGCGTCTCTTCCCCACTGCGTGAGGGAGGGGGGGTGTGACGTTTCCCCGGTTTGGACGGGCGATTTGTTGCGCCGGATGCCCGTCTCGTAGACGCCGTACGGATGCCAGTCGGTGGCGTGATGTTAGTAGTGAAGGGGTCCGGGGGGTGCAATAATGCACGACCGCTTGAGGTGCCGGGTCTTCAATGAAAGTCGATATCTTGATTGTTGACTGTTCGCAGGACGACCAAAGCTTTCTTCTCGTTGTTACTTGTTACTTGTACTTGTAGACTCGTTGAATTGCACCGTGCCCAATACGGACCCTCTTCGAGCTTAAGTAGTTCGAGGAATGACCGTAAAGAGAGCCCCGTTTTATTTCGTGTTTTAACTTTGTTTTAATTTCAGTTTTCGCTTTGGTTGCCCTGTTAATCTCTCTATATTTCTGTCATTATATATCTTATGTACACATGTCATATATCAAAATGTTCCTCTTTGTGTTACCTATCTATTACATATTCACTTATAATATACATCAAGTATATATTCCGTATATAAGCCAAAAACAATGTAATTTACGGGCGGCATCACTGTTTTCCGTTCGTAAAATCTCTATAATATTTGATATCCTTACTCTATTGGCTTACTCTATGCATTAATCTATTCTATATTAGTTATATTTTCACATATGTGATACACAATACATAATGGTTTATATACATCCTAATATATAACATGCAACTTGTAATGTAGCGTATTCGCTAACATTTCTCTATAATATTGTCTGTATTAATCTATTTTATCGTAACATATAGTATATAACACGTAAACATAGTAATATCACATAATATCCTAACATGAAACACGAAAATGACTGTTTTGTCGCCAACATATACTTTCATATGCGTTTAGTAAAAAACTGTTATTTTGACATTACAAACAGACATTTTAATTTTATGAATTGTATAGATTAATGTTATTGCTTTGGAGTCCATTGCGTGTGGTTCTGTTATGAAAGCGAGTAGCGGGAATTAGATTGAACGGCTCTTCAGAACACTCGCTATGATACAGACGATAAAACACGAGGCGATGTCCCTGCGCAACTGAAGCGGCTCGAAGAACTTAATAACGTCCGTATTATTAACAATACGAACAACCCGTCTTTGCAACCTGACGATGGCTTCGTTGAGATATTTTTCGGATCTTCGATTAAACCCACAATTGAAAATTTTGTCAGAAATATTCAAATTCAGCAGTGACATTGACTCTTTTTTTAATAACAAGTATATGATAATAATATTGTACCTAACAAAAACATAAAAATATGTGAAAAAAGGGCCAAGTTCGGTAGAAACGATCGTAGTCGTTTTCACCGATAAAAGAGCTAAAATCGAACAGGTGGCAAGTTCCATTGTAGTTCCGTTAATTGATATGAGATGACTTACTTGGCAAGCCTTAATTGTCTACCTCCCAATTATTTACCGTCTTACTACCTTCGTTTATACCGAAGTTGACCCCTTTTTCACATGTTTTGTTTGGATATCATTACTTTTTGAAAAGCTGTACAAAGCCATCTATTGGTGGACGGATGAAAACTCTGTTCATAAGTGTTATTTATCTAAAAATTGTCCTTTTTGAAGATTATTTACTTTTTCTGTTGTATTCCTAGTATATGCTTAATGCCACCTTGATGTCTAATTTCACATTTCTGAGTCACCTAGAAGTGGTCTAGGTTTTTGATGAGTGAGTGAATGAATGATACAAATGATATTTTCAGACCACAAAAACTCAAGAACTATAATAGTTTTATTCGTGAAATTGTGGATTCTAGATGTTCAAGGGAGCTTTAAGAAACTCATAAAATTTCAACTTTGTAGGTCTAATAGTATTTCGATTTATAGTATTATTTAATAGGAGTCGAAAGTAGCTCGAAAGGTTCGCCCGTTCCGAACTTGGTTGACACACTATCGTGTCTAGAGTTATACATAAAACATTTAAAAAAATTTATTATCCTTATTGTATTTTACAATTCCGTAGCTAACCTACTTGCTGACGTTTGCTTACTGAGCCAAGGGGGCGTGAGGATTTTCATTTTAGGCAGCAGGGAAGCGTGATAAAAAACTTTGAAAGCCGCTGCACTATACACTACCTCAAAACAATAATCAGTCGCCGATTGTCTGCGACTACACAAAGCGTATTGTCGGTCGGGTGTGAACGAAAAGTTGAAAATATATGGAAAGCAGTAAAACTGCGTAATGCACGCTCACAGTCGTCCCGAACCGTTTGGTTTGAATGGCGGCCTAAGTTCGTCATCGGTCATTCGGGTTTAGTTTGTTATAATCCTAATATTTGTATTTCGTATTTATTAATATATCTCCCATAATAAGCAGTTTTATCTTTAAAATACCTGGTGGGCGTCTGCTGTGGGTTGGATTGAGCGCAGCAAAGTTCGCGCATGCGCACTACCGACGGCTTTCTGTAGTTCACGCGAAGGAAACCGCGGGCACTGCTAGTAATAAATATATAAAAGTCTTACGAACCTGCAGCAAGGATAATGCAATAGCCGAAACTCATGAGGCACAATGACGTCATTATACATGATTATTATTCCTGTAATATATATGCCGTTTGATGTGCGCTGTCATATCGCCACGTCATTAAATAGTTCCAAGATAAGCGTCATAGTAGGTACATATTATGATTCCTCGTAGTAAATATTACGAAATAGTTAATTCGTTATTTATTGTAATCAATTTTGTACCCAATAACAATACTACATAAAACATATTTTCGATAAAACGGTTTGTATATACAAAAACTAGGTAGACAATTATTTCAAAGAACAGGTATACTTGCGGGAAGATAGGTCGGCTGTTGAAAATGTGCCGGACGTTTTTGTACATTCTTAAAGGAATGGTCACTAGTTCTCTTTAGCTGATAGCATTATCGTAGGAGCTTGACCATATTGTTTAGTTTTACCGAACGGTTATTGTGAATTCAGAAGAAAGCCACGATGATCTTAAACTACTAAATTCGCCTTTTAGAAATACTGTTTTAAGTTTAAGTTCTCCTGTCTCTAGAATTAATAAGTTGTACAATAAATTTAATAGCATCGAATTATTTGGCTTTGATTACAGTAAAACCTAACACAATGGCTACCACCAAGAGATCGTAATCCATTGACGGTCACCGCTGTCATACAGACCTGTATTCATTTAACTGTATATGGAAAGGCTGATCCCGAAACGCGACAAGCAACAGCGAGTCACTATGATGGACTTTTGACCACATACATGGTGGTCGTGACCCAATCGGGAAAAACCAGCTCTACCAGTCCTCCGTTGCCATTTCCTCGTTCGTTGCTCAGCAGGGTACATCACGTGCAGGTGAGGTTGGCTTGGGCGTCTCAGTTTTAAATAAGTAATTCGACATCCTTTACACCCCTTTTTTTTCTTCTTTTTTTTTAACGTGGAGAAACCCGTCATGGTTACACACCCGCCAGGGGGGACGAGTGGTTATGTGAGACTCCTACACACTAAAACTCCGCCGCTTCAATGGAGCGACGCGGGACCTGCAGGTAGCATACTACCGCGTCGACCCGGCCTAAATAGGAGACAGCTTAGTATACCCTAGCTGTCTCCTCCGTTCGCCGAAACCGTGCAATGGGAAGACGGTCCCCCCGACCCGTCTACCCCTACAGTAAGTTAGTTTAGCTCTGCGAATCGCAGGCTTATTCTGTCCATCCTAACCGAAGGCTCGGGTGACCTAGTATTCCACTGCGCTTAATCATCTCTCCCGGGTATTTGTTCCCGCAATAGAACAATTTTAAACATGAAATAAAAAATAAGTAAATTTATTTGTTACAATACAAAGGCATTTCCGTTATAAGCCCACGTAAGTATTATTATATCACCATACGGAGCATTTTGTTAACGTTATAAAAGCGATTGTGCCTTCTCGGAATTTGTCGCTCGGCAAATATTTACATGTGCGCAAAAAACATTATGAGACGTAACAACAAGATAGCTACGCTGAATTAGTATGCCTAAGTCCGACGCGATTGTACAATATAATTATGTCACATTAGCTTTTGCCCGTGACTTCGTCTGCGTGAACTTCAGAATTGGATCTTTACCGGTATAAAAAATATTATGTTTTAATCCCGTCTACAAAATTAGATCTAAGCTCAGCAGCTTTTGAGTAATTGAATAACAAACATCCAAACATTAAAACTTTCAATTTTTGTAATATTATTGTACAATAAGACTAGCGTCTGCCCGCGATTTCGTCTGCCTGGCCTTAGAATTGGGTCTTTACCGGGATAGAAGTATTTTGTGTGTGTTACATCCAAATTTACAACTTTTACATTTATAGTACGATTAGCTTAGTTGTAGTGTACGGACATCGCGTTGATAGTTACGGAGTTCGAATCTCTACAATGAACCTGAGTTTTCCGATGAGGAAAATATTGTAATGAAACCATAGTATGGTGGTACGTCGTTATCTTATGTCCGCCTGGCTAGTTACAGTTAAAATTTTTTGCCAGGCACTTACTGTGTGTTACGGTAGCTGCACTTGAGAGGGGCACTATGTCTGGAACCTCCTCGTGGTGTGCCCCGGGCAACGGCGGCCGCTTCACGGCCGACGGCTAATACCAGACCGACGGCGTTCCTCCCCTGTACCCCTCTGCTCATCAGAGGAGACAGGGGATGGGGCAAGAGTGGACCTGCTTCAGCTCGTCCACTACGGACGGACTCGTCGTTGACGGCGGAGGAGGAAGAAAACCTCCTTAAAAAATTGAGAGGATACAACCTCTTTAAAAAATCGCTGACGGCGGTGGAGTAAACCACCTTAAAAAACCTTGGACGGACTGTGGGGGAGTAAACCACCCTTTAAAAAATCACGGACGGACGGTGGAAGACAACCACCTTAAAAAAATAACCGGACGGTTGAGGATGAGCACCTCGTTAAAAAATCAAAGACGGACTTGACAAGGACGGACGGGAGCTTAATGACGGCAGAGGAGGAAACCTCTATAAAAAACCAACGACGGACTGGTGGGGGAGGGGGTGCGTTCATTCGCCTCCTTCTCCTGCCGTTACAGGACGGCAGAGGAGAAAACCTCGGTAAAAAATCATGGCTGGGCTAGCGGGGTGGGGGTGCGTTCATTCGCCCCTTACCCCCGCCATATGCCAAACATTATGGCAGAGACAGAGGAGAAAACCTCTATAAAAAACCCAACAACGGGTGGGTGGGGGACAGGTGGTGGTTCATCCGCCTCCTTCTCCTGCCAGGCCGAACCAAGGGGAGATGGGCCGGGGGGCCTGTCTTCCCATTGCACTGGTTTGGCGGACGGGGAGACAGTTCGTCACCGGGCTGTCTCCGTCAGCGAGCGGCCCTTCCGGGCCTTGCCGCCGGGGCGGCGCGGCTGAATGCCAGCGCAGTGCCCGCGTCGCCCCAGCATGGCAGCGGACGGTGCACCGTGGAGTTTTTTAGTGAGTCGGAGTCTCACATAACCACTCGTTCCCCCGGGCGAGTGTGTACCCATGACGGGTTTTCCACTCCACGATAACAAAAAAAAAAAAAAAAAGCTGCACTTGAGAGCCAAACCCTCTAGGCCAGCGATTCCTAACTGTTTCAATTCTTGTTGGTGGCTCCCTTGTTAGAACAATGTAGGGAGTTTTTTTGGGCATTTCAAAATGCATGCTTTTAGTTTATATATACAATCCAGTTTACATAAGCACAACAACTTAATTATATCACTAAAACACCACCAATATTACATTATATAGAGTCAAATACGTAAGTTAATTTATCTATACAATTAATAAAATTGAAGTGTCTGTTTGTAATGTCAAAATAACAGCTTTTTACTAAATGCATATGAAAATATATACAATACATATAACAAAACAAAAAAAAATTAAATTTTCGTCTGTCTGTCTATTTGTTCCGGGTCATCTCCGAAACGGTTAAGCCGATTTTGACCGGCCTTTCACCGGCAGATAGCTTATATTAAGAATTAGGGTTCCACACAAATTAAAAAATACTGGTCATAATGAATCAATTCGGGCGCCTAAACGGCTTACGCTGAGTATACCATAAGAGATATAGCAAATTAATGTACTATATAATTTTAGATATTAAACAACCTACAAAAAACTCTGCAGGTGCATATATCTATCTTCTGAGGATCACCCACGATAAGCATATAACCGGGAGCAGGAGTAGCACGATTCGAGCATTAGTATTCTGTAATGTCCACACGAATGAAGTCGCAGGCACAGCTAGTTACAAATAAAAGTGCAACATCTCACTTCAAGTTTTCGCCAAAAACTCCTTTGTATACTTCTATAACTAAATACTGGGAAATGATTCTATGTAATTAAAACGCGGCGTTGCCCGCGGGGAATCACCCTACAACGTATTTCACATTATTCTTATCACAAGCATTTTTATAGCCAGATAATCCATACTACCTTTCCGCGTCTTTCAATGAAATCAATAGCACTTGCTAATAATTGATATCTAAAAACATAAATAAAACTTTATATACCTACACAGATTTATTTTTGTAGTAATATTTTTTTGGCGCATTTAGTAAGTAGACAGTAAAATTTTAATTTCTCAAAACTATGTTTATTCATCATACATCGTTATATTATTTTCACACAATCCTTGAGTTGACAATTTATGTTTGAAAATTAAACTTAATTATCTAATAATAACGGTATACTGATAAAATACCTAAAACAATACAATTCTGGTAAAAAAATCGAGAAGTGTCGTGGGACATCCGGTAGGAATTAAGTTTCTTTCGTTATACATTAAGTATTATTAATTAACAAGGACATTAAAGGAATGGTAATAAAATTGAATTTAATAATAATAATAAAAATTAACTTGTGTATGTGGATGAACTATAGTAAAGTGAGGATCCTCCGTCCAGACGGGTGGTATGTCTGGAGGGCAGCTGCCCAACGGTTGTATGTTTTTTTTTTTTTGAACTGACTACACTGTTAGCCTTAGGGGCCCTAAAGCCGCTGCGGCTTTTACAGCTTCACCGGACTTGGGGGCGAGCGCAGAGGGCATTCAGCCGCGAAAGTTTTGTGGACGACTCGCACGAGGGTGCCAAAGTGGCCGGACCTCGGCTCGGGTGGTCGTCGCGTTCGCAAATAGGTCGCGATCTATTCGAATCCCTACACCTACGATTCGAGCTACCAAATATACACATAGGCACGTTCCCTTTCTCCTGGGAGGAAGGAAGGAACCGTGCGTATGTGTATTCAGTAATCGGAATGTTTCTACACTAACTAGCGCTAACTAACTAGCGTAAAAAAGAAAAAAAAAAAAAAAAGGTCCCTCACAGAACCTATGTACCTGTGTGGTGTGCACGTGTGTATGTTCATACGTGTGTAGTGTTGTATGTAGGTAGCTAAGTGATGCACGTACAGTGTCACTTGTATCGCGCGGGCGGTTGCCTGACCCAAGGGTTTCACACCGAGGAACGGACCTAGGCTTGGGTTACCGCTAGAGAGGGTGGACGTGACGGGTGTGCTGGAGCGAAATTGACCGCCCGCCCTCTGCGGAGAGAACGGTGGTTACGCGGGCGTGGGCGCTGGCACGCTCTGTTTGGAGAGACGGATGTGTAATATTTATTCGAATTTTCGATGTGATCGTCGGGATCAATAAAAATATTGCGCGGCCGGCGTTTGCACCGGATGTCCGTGGGTGCCGGAACATAAGTGGCGGCTGTTTTTATTAACGGATTCGCGTGGTTCGACGTGGTGTCGAAATACGAACGGGAGAGCTGTTTAACGTAGGCATGTATCGAAGGAAGCTCCATATCTCTATGGAGATCTACGCTTCGAACATACCACGGGGCCCCGGTGAGACGATAGAGGAACCTATTCTGTATCGATTGTAACCGTTTGAAACTCGACTCGGACATATGTGCGAACACGGCGCAACTGTATGTCAAAATTGGTCGAATACACGTCTTGTAGAGCGTGAGCTTATGTCGCGTGGACATTTTACTCACCGAACACAACAGAGGATGCAACCGGCCCAGGACCCACGCGGCCCTGTTCCTAACCTTACGGATGTGGGGTCTAAAGGAGAGCCTACTATCTAGGGTTACCCCTAGATATTTGGTCTCTCTTACATACGGAATCGGATTATCGTAGAGCTTAACAGGTTTAAGCTTCCACGGTATCTGTGACGAATCCGCATCGAAGAGCATCGCGGCGCTCTTCGAGGGATTAACGGCTATACGCCACTCGTTAAACCACTTCCCGAGAGTGGTCACGGAGCGTTGGACTTTGTGTCTGAGGTGGGATCTATTCCTATCTGAGGCATATAAGACTGTATCGTCAGCGTATAGACCTACCTCGACCTCCGGGAGTCGAGGTAGGTCACTGACGTACAGGTTAAATAGGCTAGGAGCCAGGATCGAACCTTGGGGAACGCCTGAGCGTATTGGACGGGGCGTGGACAATTCACCTTCCACTCTATAGCGGAAGGTGCGATCTGTTAAATAGTCGCGAATTATTTTAATTAGCCTATCGGGGACTTCAAAGCGGTACAACTTGTAAATCAATCCCTCGTGCCAGACCTTATCAAAGGCCTTGGCCACGTCGAAAAAGACCGCAAGTGTACGGCGGGGCTTATAAAGTTCAGCAAAATTAAATGCAACGTGCTCCGTGAGGCGGTGCACTTGATGAGTGCAAGAATATCTAGCACGGAAACCGAATTGCTCAGGCGGATAGAGGTCTTTCTCCTCTATTATTGGCTTGAGACGGTTCAGAAGGATCCGCTCGTAAATTTTCCCTAACGTATTTAGAAGACTGATCGGGCGATAGCTGTCGGGAAGCGACGCGCTCTTGCCGGGCTTACGGATACCTATGACTATTGCCTTTTTCCAGGCGGCTGGAAAATGGCAGTGGACTATGGCTACATTGAAGATGCAGACCAATAGAGCTATGAGGCGATCAGGAAGAAGCCTAAGTACTTCATTCCTGATCCCGTCGGGACCTGGTGCTTTTCTGAGCTTAAGGCTTTTTATAATGGAAAGAACCTCCTCAAACGTGACTGGGGACAGGGAGGCTGTCGCGGGGAGCTTATCCAGCTCCCGCACGCATCCATCGATACCCTCGACCCGGTCGGTATTTGCATCGACACTGTTCGGAGAGCACTGGCTCTCCAAACAAGTGGCGAGGCACTCCGCCTTGTCCCTGCTATCGAAGGCGAGCGGTATACCGGGACCCCTCGCGAGGGGGGGCATAAGATAAGAAGCCTCTATTTTGAGGCTGCGAGCTAGTTTCCAGTAAGCCAGATGCGACGGCCTTAGCCCTTCGACGAGGGCGTCCCATCTGTGACTCCTGAGTTCTAATATGCGGGCTCTAACCGCTCTCTGAAGCGCGCGTAAGCGTGCGCGGTTTTCCTCGGTCGGATAGTGGTCGTGCGCACGAGTCGCCGCGTTCTTTTCCGTCAACAACGCCCGCACGTCGGCAGGGAGTACGAAGCGGCGATCGCTCGCCTCTTCGACCTCTCTCGAGGCCTCTCCGATGCCGACCTGCAGGTGGTCGACCAGGGAATCGATCGCGAGATCTACATCCGCAACGGACCCCAATACGTCCGGGATCCTATCTAAGCTGGACGAGGACGGCCTGTCCGCAAGATAATGTTTTAGCTTGGCATAGTCAACCACTTTGACCGAAGGAGGGCTAGAGTCGTCTGGTTGACCTAGCTGCATGATGACCGGACGGTGGTCGGAGTCGAGCTCGTGTACGACCCGAATGAGTCGTAACCGAAGCGCGATACCTTTAATGAGAGCTACATCAAGCACTGTCGGCATACAGTTGTCTTGAAAGTGGGTGGGAGTGGGTGGCACTATGACATCAAAGTTTAGCACGTTCGTTAGCTCTTCGAGTTTAACCCCATTACTGGAGTCTCTCCAATTGCCAAACGAAGTGTGTCCACAATTGAGGTCACCCGCTATAATGACCGATTCACCGAGCGAAAGTAGCTTTTCTAGGTCAGACCTGAGAGGCTCTTTCCTCGGCGAGAGATAAACTGAGACTAACGTTATGGACGGGTGGTCGGTCATTCCTAGTCTACACACGGATACTTCCATATTGGTAAGTATCGGAGGATCTACCGGCGTACAATATAACGATCTTTTGTAATAAATGAGAGTGCCGCCCCCGCGGCCGGCCCGGTCATTTCTTACAATATTGTAGTTCGCGATTTTCGGATCACGTTTAGCACGCTTTAAGAGCGTCTCCTGCACTAAAAGAACATCTACTTGGTGATCTTTAAGAAAGGTCGCGACGAGATCACGCTGCGGTAGTAGGCTTCGCGCGTTAAAAAAAGAAAGATTTAACGCTTTCGGCTTAAACTTTGCCATTGAAAGGCCCTAAGTTATCATTACACGCCTCACGGTCGAGACGTTGTAGTGTCTCTGAGAGGCGGGGGAACGCGCAAGCGGTCTTGATGAGACCGAAGCGCTCCAGATGGTCATTGTAGTCAATGAGCTCGCGGATATCGTGCTCGCGAAGGAGCAGTATCATTAAGTCGTTACTATTAACGACAACGTTAGCGGGCGCGCGGGGCGCGGGAATATCCATAGCCATAAGGGGCTGTGGATTGGGGCGACGGGGGCCCCATGCGTTCTGCGATGAACGCACGGGTTGCGGTTGCACCGCGCGGGGTGCGGAGAGGCCGGCGGCGGCCGGGGACTGGCGCGGGACCGGCAGCGCGGGAAATTCCCCTGACGCCAGCGGGGGTTGCGCTTTGATGGCTGAGGCGGGGGGCGCCGCCCGGGGGGCCGCCTGCCTCTGCGTGCGTGGCCGCGTGGTGCGCGGGGCCTTGGGGCAACCGCGATAATTCGCGGGATGCCCCTCCTCCCCGCATAACACGCAGCTCGGGGGGACGACGGAGTCACGCTCGCGCGTGCACTCCCGTGTGGGGTGGTCCTCTCGGCATTTTACGCACCGCGGACGAGAATGACAGTTACGAGCAGCGTGCCCGTACAGCTGGCAGTTGTGGCACTGCGCAGGCTGGTGGTTTTTGTATGGGGGCTCCACGTTAATCCCGGAGAGCCCGCACACCGTCTCTAGCTGGAAGATGGCCTTTCCCTCGGGGGAAAGGTCCAATATGGCCACTACCATTTGTAGTGGCCGCTTATCTTTACTGTACATCCGGTGTACTTCCCGGATGGGATAACTTTGCTCCTTGAGCGAGGAGCACACCTCCGACGGGTCGAGCTCCACCGGAATGCGGCGGATGACCACTCGGAGGACGCGCTCCTCCGCGAGAGAATAGGTGTAGAATTGCAGACCTTTCTGCCGGAGGAGGGTGGTGAGTTTGCGGTGAGTTTCCGAAGAACTCACCGAAATGGAAATCCCGTTGACTATATTCCTAGCCTTGTGATACTCGACCAACGGTTGTAGTCGGGTTCTTGTATATATACTCAATTGAAGAGTCAATTTCTATAGCGCGATGTAGGATGCGTCTTATGTGGCTCGATAGATGTCGCTGTGTGTCGCTATGTAGATGTCGCCACATGTATATATAATTATGAAAATGAATATTTTATTATACGTAACATACCATCACACCTGTGTCCTCTAAGGATTAGCCAGAGGTGTACTAATATACACCCACAGTTCATCGGATATGTTTTTTAGGTCCCATGTAATAGGGGGCGATCCTATTGCCATTAATCGAGCACAAAGTCAAATCCAAGCTGCTACTGAGAATTTCATAGAAAAACCGAATAACACTTTGCTCGACCTGGGACTCGAACCCACGACCTTGATCATTATCGATTATATACTTTAATATAATTATATTAAGTATGTTGGCGTTATGGATTTTTTTGGCATTTTTGACATTTTATATTAATTGGTTTTTTCTCGGACCTATATTTCTATTTAAATTATATCAACAGATAATTTATACAAAATTATTTTATTAACGCGAAAAAGTAATTTGGTCTGTCCTTTACTTTTTTTTAAATACTTTGGCACATTAGCGGTACTTTCCCCGATAATAAGCACAATACAATCCAAACACAACAGCGATCATCAAGAGATCTAAATCCATCGGCTTTTCACGACTAAACTTATGAACCGATTACAATGAAATGTGGTATAGGAGTAGCCTCGGACTTATAGAGAAGGACATGAAAAAGAAGACGAAGTCGCGGGAAAAGCTAATATATACTATCTTTGAATCCACGGATTGCGATGAAATTTTAGTGATTTGTTTTGCGTATGCGCGTGAAGGTTTCTGAATTAATATAACCATTCCACCAGAGTCGTTTTATTTGGAATACTAGCTGTGTCCACGGCTTCGCTCACGCGCGAATCTTGCTCCTGCCCTCCCAGCTATTTTAAAGACAAAAATGCTTATTGTGGGCGTTCCTTAAAAGATAGATATATACTCTCGCAGACTTTATTGTAGGTTTTTTTATGTCTACAATTATATTTTACATTAATTTGTTATATCTCCTATGGTTTACTCAGCGTAAGCCATTTAAGCACCCGAATTGATTCACAATGACCCTTTTTTTTATTTGTGTGGAACTCTAATTTTTTTTCTAAAATAAAAGTAGCCTAAGTTACTCCCTATAAAATCAGTTATCTCCCAGTGAAAGTATCATCAAAATTGGTCTAACCGTTTCGGAGATTACCTGGAACAAACAGACAAACAGACAAGTAGACAAAAATTTAAAAATGGTTTTTTTTTTACTTTCATATGCATTTAGAAAAAAGCTGTTATTTTGACATTACAAACAGACACTTCAATTTTATGGATAAGGAGAACAAAGTCGCAGGTAAAATGCTATCCAAGAAATAGCAATTTGTTTTTGTCGTTTACAGAAATAAAAATGAAGTAAACACCTGACGTAATGGTAGAATCGATAACATTTTAATTAATATTAAATGTCGAAAAGAAAAACGAACTATCGAATAACAATGTATTTGTGCAGGATTCATTGTTATCGCGAAACACTGAGTAATCGAAAAGTCGTCGGCGTAAACAATGTATGACATAATGTTACTAAAAATAAAACATAACAACAATTTAAAACAATATAACAATAATTTAAAACTGTAATAATAATACTGACTTACAAATGTTCCTAAACCGAGCAATAATCAGAAAGAGGACTTAACCCTAAGCATCATTTTTTTTTTTAACAAAAGCTCTGTCACAAATTACTAAGTTTTGACTGTAATGCGCATAATAAAACGTAATTATTTATTATATCACATTTAAGGAAATTAGTATTTTATTGTGGTATTGAAACTGTCATAACAAAAATAAACTTTCATGGAGTAAATTTCTTGTACTCTTAAAAAAATACTTCACTCATACGAAGTCGCGGGAAAAAGATAGTTATAAATCAACACTTCATAATAAAGCTCAAGAGTTTATTTGTATTGTAGTAAATACTGGTCATATGGGAAAAAATTACATTTACTAACCCATTTATTGAGGAAGGTTCACTAGTAACTTCACGCTACGACTCTAAAGTAGTTGAAAAGTAAGTAACTATTAACGTAAAGCAATTTGGAAAGTTTTAGCCAAGTTCGGGAACAGTTTAGACTACATGGTAGCATTTTTCTTTCCGAACTGACTACACTGTTGGCCTTAAGGGCTCTCGAGCCATTAAAGGATTTGACAGCTTCACCGGATTTTGTGCATTGGCCGAAGCGCGGTGGACAATTGGCCGGATACGGGTGAAACCATGAGGTACAACTAGTATTTTTATAAGAGTCCCAGTTTTGTTTCTATGCTAAGCTTGTCATCCACGACCGCACGATAAAAGAATCTTACTACATCTTTGTTTTAAATGCGACATTCCGATCTTCTAACACGGTATACAACAACAACAAAAAAAACAAACTCGTAGTGAGATTCATCAAACAAATGATTACAATTAAATGTATTTACTAAAACATATCATTGTCTATCTGATTACCCGTTGACCCGAACGCATTGTATCATTGTTACGAATGTTGTTTGTTTGCTACCAAACAGTGATGGGATATTGGTTTTTCTGATGTCAATATATTATATCGATAATATCTACTCTTGTTTCGAGGGAACTAGTGAATACGTGTCACCGATTTGAAGGCACTCACTAATACTCACTATATTGCAGTAACCTAATGCTTAAAACTATCAACAGCCCTTAAACATCTGGCTAGGCGATGACGTCAACATTCTTAAGTAATGGTTTATTGACGCTGAAGGTTGAGTGTTCATAACTATCTAAATCTATACTAGTATTATAAAGCTGAAGGGTTGGTTGTTTGGTTGGTTGAACACGCTAATCTCAGGAACTACTGGTTTGAATGGAAAAATGTTTAAGTGTTGGATAGTCCATTTATCGAGGAAGGCTATAAAACGTCACGCTATGATCAATAGAAGCGGAAAAACGGACAAATTTTATTTCTTTTGAGAGTTTCCATGGCGTTCGCTGCGTAAATGGTTAAAGTTACGCAAAAATCGTATGTGAGGGAATTATTTCCCTTAAAAAGTTCTAAAAAAAAGTCCGCGATAGCATATGACTATATTTTAAGGTTTACTCAATATAACCCTTTTTATGGTAATAAAATTTGTTCTAAAAAAATGAATTATTTGCAAAGTTGTTTTATATAGATAATTAATATTAATTAGATAGATAAGATATTAATCCGTATCGAAATAAATACGTTATTCATCACAAGTATTTAATTTTGAACAACATTGCCCTTTACAGTAATTGATTTAAATTAATACCTTAGATATCACACTTTAAAATAACTCTGCCGCAAAATAATGATCAAATATCGCGAGCGCATTTTTATTACCTATGCAGAATAATGCGGGAGGCGGGCGGCCCCTAATAATACAGTGTCTACGATGCCCTTTCTCTAACCCTTTCTCTCTCTCTCTCTCTCTCTTCTACATGATGCAACGAAGTTGCGCGGGCCAACTAGTATATAATCATACCATAATTATTTTCGAAATTGTATTGTCGCTTAAAATTAAGTCTTTTAAATGACAAAAGGACGTGATGTAGTTAGTGTCTGAATAGTGAGAATTTAGAAACAAAATTATTTTATTGCTTTTTTACACAAAGACTATATGCTTCTTTGTGGAAGTTGGAAGGTATGCTGCAAAAATGATTAACTTAAAGTATTTTGATCACATTTTCATTTGATCATAGCCAGAGATAAAAAATCACATGACCTAAGCAATAAAAATATGTTTTTTTTAGTACGGCAAACTGATCTGCTCTGTACCTGATGGTGACCACAGTACAATACAAAAGAACAGCATTCATCGAGAAATCACCATCGCCGATCATCGACATCATGCCAGTCTGTATATATATACCGGTTGTTCTCGTAACGTGAGAGTCACAAAGAATACTGTGACGGGTAAATCACCATATGCACGGTGGTCGCGACCCGGTCAGGTATCCCCCGCTTCATTACTGGATATACACCAGCTGATCCCAGAACGCGACATGTCTAACCGTCTATGGCAGGTGTTACACCTGGATCTTGAGGTGGCATGTTGTGGTTTTTATTTTTAATCCATTAACTTGATTTATTTATTGTCACATCAACGACACATCACAGAATATTACAATAACAAATACACTTCAAGTTAAGGAATGTGATTACAAATATGAAGAAAGCTACAAATCAAATGAAATAGCGAATGATTCATACAATTTTGAGCGAAAATTCTAGAAAAAATAAATAAAGACGTCAATATCAACATTATTTTTATTAACATCGCTATACAATTCCTTGAAGCGATTCAAAGGTGAACAGATATTCGTTCTGAAATGTGTTTTAGGAATATTATGTAACATTGGTGGCATTTTGCGTGATATAGTTTGATTGTTATGCATATTATGCCAAGAGGATTATAAATATAAACTGAGGGCATGCATTTTGAGATGTCACAAAAACTCCCTCGATAGTTCTGATAAGGGAGCCACCATTTTATCAGAAGAGCCCACTTTGTATAAATAGAAATTTTACGAAAGCCTAAAAATCGATTTTGTAGGTGTATGGAATTAGCCACATCGCGACCTATTCGCATGAGTCGTCCATAACTTTCGCGGCCGAGTGCCCTCTGCGCTCGCCCCCACGTTCGGTGAAGCTGTAATAGCTGCAGCAGCTTCAGGGCTCCTAATGCTAATAGTATAGTCAGTTTTAATATATATAAAAAGTCTAAAAACATTGTCGCTTTTTGGGGCGTGAAAACAAGTAGAAGAAGTGGTTGCGAAATATTACACATTATACATCTAAATGTCAAATTACATAAGTCGGAAACAACAAGATTATAGATTCACCTTGACAAACAGCAGCGAATATAATAAAATAGGTATTACATAATAATATGTTAATATAACATTTATTTGAATTTGAATATCGTGGTATCTGCAAACAATTTCAAGGTTTGATATTATAATCTAAATATATACAAAAATATCTAAAATGGTGTATCGGGGTTTCAAAATTTGTGTGTAGAAATCATATAAGAATTATATTTTTCAAACTTGGCACGAGTGAAGCTGCAGCTAAACGCTAGTATACTATATATATATAGAAATTAGTATAGTATAATTTAGCAAATAAACAAAATAAAACAACTATAATGATGACTGAACCGACAAGGTTGCATGAAAGTTTACTATAATAATATGTAGAAACTAAGTTAATCAATGAATAATTAGAAATCACCTAAATTGTTGAGGCCGGGCAATAAATTGAAAATCCCCGGACATTTAGGGTAAATATAGTGTTCCCCGGACTTCCTAAAAATGTTTCCAAACAAAAAAAAAATACATATTTTTATTTACTTTTTTTTATCTGTTCTCGATTTATTTTCTAATGTTTGACAAAACAAATGATATATTATAACTTAGTTAATTATTAATAAACTATACTTTTTGAGTAATATAGTAAGAAAAGTAATTAGTAAGTCTCTACTTAAAAGTAATAAGCATCAAATAAAATTTGGTTTTCTTTGTTTACCAATCAATAAATCCGGTAGGTTTTTCAAACTAGGATAAATCCGGAGAATCACGAGCGGATGACAGCTCTAGTAATGGCTAGACGCTATTATATATTATGTATATCACCCTTAAACATATTAATCTTATTAAATGAGATTTAAGTGAAGGACTACCCACATATTACGTCATTCCTATCCTTTAATATATTAATCGACGTAAAACATGAATCAATTAAAAATATTAGTTTATCATATTATATATATATACTTAGATTGTCGTTTCCACATCACTATCTATAACAATACTTACTATCTAGTATTCTAGGTCCGTGACAGACCTATTGTGGTGAAGGTCTTATCCAAGCCCTGTAACATCCTTGATTATTGTAGCACCCATATAAAATATAGTAAGCAATGAAATCTGTAGTTGCTTGTAGGATATCGTAAACAAATAAATTGCGACCACCATACATATAATGAAAAATCTATGTATGATAAATGGTTTGCTTTAGCATCGATTTTTTGCTGAGCCAATCATTAATACAACGACAACATACATCACGCCTCTCTCCCGACGGGGTAAGTAAAGACCACGTACTTCCACTTGCTACAATCCTGGCATACATCTTTCGCTTCTTCAACATTCGTCAATCTTTTCACGCACGCTCGTCGGTTTAGAGTACCTACTCTTGACCTGATCTTTCTTCAGAACGTCCCCTATTTGATCGAGGAACGGTCGTTCAAATGGAAGTTTGCAACGTTCCCATTCTATTAATTTGTTTAGTTACTCTTTTTTCATTCATCCTCTCTACATGCCCAAACCATCTAAGCATCCCTTTCTCAATCCGTGCTACTAATTTTCTTTGGATATTCACTTTTTTAAAGGGATTTTAAAGATGTTAATGTTTTTTCTTTAATGTGTTACGACACTATTTTTCGGTAATGTATGTCAAGTAGAATATTATTATGACATAGACTTCAAGCTATAGACAATTTACGTTTTGGGTAAATTAAGAGCAAAAAATAATATTCTAATTAACTTTGTAACTTACGTTCACTTATATCTTATAGGTCGTGTGAAAAACATAACAATTATTATTATAGATATATTATTATAATCGGTGACGTTGAAAATGTTTTACTTATTATAATACTATAAATTAATAAAACTACTTTAATTAACTATCCATGCTAGGTATATTTCAATACGTGTTTATGGCAATTATGTAATGAATTTTAAATAAAAAAACGACCGGTTCGTCTATCGTCTGATCGATCACGTTTGTTTTATTGGTGATTAACTCACGTGTTCTCATGATAACATATTAATAATTAATGTATTTTTATTTATTTATTTTTGAGGATCGATCTGGTTATTGGAATTTATTACGAATTATGCTATGAATTCCTTCAAACGATTCGGGAAAGGCATTTCTGTTCTGCAGGGCGCCATAATGACGTCGAAAGATTTTGACACCGGCGGTCACCTTGGCTTCAAGACTTTTTCTGGCATTTATTTTGGCAACGAACCTACATACTATAAAAAAAAACAAATGTGCTGTTCTCATGGAGTATAAGTGAACCCGTGAAACGCTGATTTAGGAATTGTAAAAAGAGATTTCTTTTGCGTGTAATAGTGCATACAAGTCTAGTCATCACACCGCTAGGCCAATTCGACGACGATCGTAGTCGTGAAAATCAGGACTTGTCTTCTAGGAATGTATTCTATATCATTCTCTCGCAGTGTAAATTCTATAGATGTATGTGTTTGTCTCTTTTTATTGTCGCTTTTTTCGATTTATAGAGATTGAAATCACAGCGGCGATAAACAAGTTTTCACTTTAAAAATTTGCTTATTTTCAAATACTATCAAATTTTTTGTTTTTTTTTTTAATACGTAGGTATTTCAGTCAGAGCACGTAACCGCTAGGTTATATATATTATAAGTATGCACTTATATGTAAAAAAAAACGAAAACCTTTGAAGACGAAGAAACTCTTAGATCTAAGAAATATTTTTATCTATAATTATTACTGTCGACTATATACTGAGCGAAAGCCCTAGTCCTTGAGCGAGTTTTTTTTTAATATATACAACAAAGGTGGCAAATAATTTTCAGTAACTATTGTTACCGGGTTACAGGAATTAATAATGTTTATTTTTTTGTTTTAATTTTAATTTTAAGTTATATCTATTATTTTTTAGTTTTAATTATAAGACGTTTATTAGGTAACGGTTTTTGTGTCTAGCACTTGGATTCTAGATCATCTGTTTATTTTATGTATATGTTTCCGAATGATCATATAATTTGATATTTATATGCGACAATACCAAATGCATCTTTTTACCCGACTGCTCAAAAGGACGTTAATGTTTTTCTAGTGTACGTATGTACGTCTGTCTGTGTCTATTTCTTTGGCTCGCTCTGCAAAAGTTGTAAAATGCATTTGTTGCAAAAATTTAAGTAAGACTACCAAACATTTTTTGGTTTATCAATGCTTGCAATACCTTATGACATATATACGCTTGAGTAGGTACCAAAGAAAAAACAATCCATTATGCACTATACATTTATCAAAGTAACTAGTTAAAGCTAGTTTTTTTAATCTAATTCGTGAAGACAGGTCTTTGCAATGGCTATTGTTTTTTTTGCTTTTAATAGTTCAGTTTTTTTTCCTTATTTGAGTTCCGTGAGAACTAACTAAGAACGAACTGAAGAACTTTCGGAAATTGATTCTCTGGGGGGTTAAAAATAAGATCAATCCTGAGATATTTATTGCTGATTGTAAAATTCCATTTTTTTACCATTATATAACCACTTCACACCTAAAACTTATATATTCCAATTGCATGTAAAATTCGATATTACGAATCAAAACAATGTCTCTAGGACATATGTAAAACGCGACACAATTTTTTTTTCATAACATGTTACTTCCTATTGTAATTCATGAGTTTTTTTCCCCATGGACAAAGAATCGGTAACATAATATCATGTTTTATTTATTTTTACACGTGTTACTTAGGATTATGCTGTGTTTATTTGTTACATGAATTTACTGTTTTTTTTTTTTGGATCATGATGCAACCGTGGATTATGTAGAGATGTACGAATAAATCCTTAAGTCTTAAATAACGCCTGTTAGAGATTTTTTTTTGTGTATACGTATTATATGATACCATAATTATCAATGACAAGCTTCCCGTATCAATTTGGTGTCATTAATTTTTTTTAAAGCATGTTCGATTGATTTATCTTTTATCGTTTTAATATTATTGATAGTTCAATAAAAAGTGCGCATAGCCTAGCGACACGCAATTTAAGGCCTACCATGCCAACCGTTTAGTTGCAAGTGATTTCTTTGTTTGTGCGTAATTTTAAATCCGCGATATCTTCTACGGTATACGTTTAAATGATATAATGTTGAGGACAATTTTAATCTACATTAAATTCCCAAGTTAACTTATCATATTTAAAGAAAATAGCTTCGCAAATAACTTGATATTTTTAATTATAATTTTGAAGATAAAAATGGTTAAAACGGTTAACGTTAGAAGATAGACATATTATGCCATCGCGGACTTTTTTCTATGCTTTTTGGAAAACTAATTTTCTTTAGTACATTATTTTTATGTATATTTTAAGGTTTAGCCAACGTAAACCATGTAAGCGCCCGAAATTCTTTCATTTGACGACTTGGGTACAAAGCATTGGGTTTTCTCTACTATATAAAAAGTTTTCAAATGGCAGTGAAAAGCTTATACAAATCTATTGCGTGGTCTAGAAGAAGTAAGCGGCCAAACAGTCAGACAGACGCGTATAGCGATTTTCTTTTATACTATGTATAGATGTCTGAACTGTAGAGAAATTATAAATTAAATTTAAAATATCTGCATCAAGATAGAAAAAGTTGTTCGACAAAATGCTCACTTTACTGATTACATGATTATTTTAAGGAATAGTGGCTAAGTGGTGGTTTTTACAGATGTAGATACCGTGAATTCGAATCCATATCATGGTGGTAGGGCATTTTTTAATACCTGCTTAATAATAATTAGGTACCACCCTCAAGTTGGAAATAAATCGTCAAACACCTATAGGTGTGTTCCGGAAGCTGCACTTGGAAGCGCTTCCCTCTAGGCCTACCATGTCACCACCTCGGGCTTCATCGTGAGATTGTGACTAAACAAAATTCCTATAAAGAAAAATAGGAAAGAAAAATTGAATAAATTAACCAAGTAAGTACCTATAGGACCTATACGTGTTATTTGAGCAGCTGCATTTCAGATCCAATCGAACACTAGGTTTAGCTTCTTCTTAGCATATTATTAGGCTTACATCATCACCTTAAAAACAATGACGCTAAACCAATAATCAATAAAAACAAATGCTAATCAGTTAAAGATGAAAAAATAGGTAATTTCACTTGAGTATAACCACTATTGTATTTCATTTAATATTACATATTAAATAAAACCTTTTATGACTCCAGGTAAATATGGTTACGTGGTCGTTGGATTAAATCATGTCCCCTTACGGTCACCTTATAAATAAATATTGTACATTAATCAAAATATCTCTGTTTTTATAGTCCAGCCCGTTATTAACATAATCTAATAAATTATGAATTATTCATATACAATATAATACACGTAACATGTTTTTTGTATAGTTACAATTGTGGAAAAGTTTTCTCAAACTTCTTATGTATATGGCACAGTTGAATTTTATAACTTATAAGTTGACAACTGACGATGGAAAAATAACTTATACATTGATATCTGTAATGTATTCCTTTTTTTAACCAGATATATGGCTGCACCTGGTTTTGAGGGACTCGTAAGTACAGTAGAGGCTATTTAGACATTTAGCTGGAACAGTGAAGTGGTGAGAAACGTTCTCGCTAATATTAAAATTCCTCTAGCATTTTAATGACTCAGTTTCATATAAAGACTACCGGTGCCCCGCGGCTCGCCTCGTAATTTTATTTCACTTATTTTACAGTATTGAAAATTCGTATAACCTAGCAATTGTGGAGTAGCATGCTTCCGGTCTATAGAATGCCAACGTATATGTTCATATTATGATAACCACACCACATCCTTCAGTAATTTTCATAAACATCGATTATCTATCGATTAATCAATGATCATTTGCGCATCGAACATAAATGTACACAATTTGTGTAACGCATATGAGCTAAATCTTATACAAAGTGTCCAGAAAGGGTATCGGGTACATATTCGAAACGGGGCGTCTAAAGGGTGCGGGGAGGGGTTCGTGGCGTCCGCCATTTTGTAGAGTTTTAGTCACGATGGAACAGTACTCGGGGACGCATCGCGCATTTTGCGTACGAGCGTATTATCGTAATGGTGATTCAATAGTGACTGCTCAACGTCTCTATCGTGCAGAATATCGTACACGCCACGCGCCAAGTGACGATAGCATTAGGAAATGGATCAGGATGTTCGAGAATACAGGTGCGACAGTTAAAATTCAAAACTCTGGTCGTCCTCGTTCAGTTCGCGATGAAGAAACAATTGAAGAAGTTGAGGCGTCGGTTCGTCAAAATCCGTCTTTATCCATCCGAAAGCGAAGCCAAGCGTTGAACATCAAAAAATCATCTTTACATTCGATTTTAAAGAAAGACTTACATCTAAAAGCCTATAAAATTCAATTGGTTCAAGAATTGAAGGATACGGACTATGCTAATCGACTGAATTTTGCGAACGAAATGCTGGAGCGATTTAACAACTTTAACAACATACTGTTCAGTGACGAAGCAAATTTTCACCTGAATGGTCATGTTAATAAGCAGAATTGTCGGTACTGGGCAGTGGAGAATCCGAGACGAAAGCATGAACGACCCCTGCATAGCCCAAAGGTCGTTGTTTGGGCCGCTATGTCTGCTAAAGGCATAATTGGTCCTTATTTTCATGAAGATCAACGAGGCCGAGCAATTAATGTGAATAGTGACCGTTATTGCGATATGTTGAGAAAATTTTTTGGTCCCAGAGTTGCAGGAGTTTGCAGATTTCAACTCAAGAACGTGGTTCCAGCAAGATGGCCTCAAATGACTCAATGGAAGTTGTTAACGAATTATTCCCTAATAAAGTCATTTCGCGAAGGGGTAACATCAACTGGCCTCCCAGAAGCCCCGACCTTAGCCCGCTTGACTATTTTGCATGGGGATACCTTAAAAGTAAGGTTTATCAAAACAATCCGACGAATCTAACCCAGTTAAAGCAAAACCATCAGGTCAGAAATGGCAGCAATATCGATAGCTATGTGTCAACGTGTTATCGCCAATCTTCGTTTCCGTTTAGAAGAGTGCCAGCAACGGTCATCATTTGGATAACATCATCTTTTCCAAATAATTCTCCAATTCATATGCTAATAATAAACAATAAACTTTTTTATTGCATACAAATAATTTTTGTTTCATTGAACTTACAAATACCCGATACCCTTTCTGGACACCTTGTAGAAGTCTACTCGGAGTTCGATTTACACATTACGAGTTTATGACTATTCGAGTAGCATTTGTCTCCTTGCGAAATATTCACAGCGTTAAAAGTTAACTCCACTTTATCTTAATTGACGCCATTTTGTTTTCATAAAATGATCCGAGTGAGTGCGTAGAAACAGAACCGTGTCCGAGTTCACTCTGATCGGATGCAGATGATCGAGTGCGCTCGGATCACGTGTTTTAGCCAAATAATAATCCGAGTCTACTCGTATAATGAAAACGCGGCTTAAGAAATCACGCGAATAGCCGTTTTCTTTCACCTAGGTCACTCGGTTGCCTATATTTTAATTACGCTTCAAAGAAAACAGTCGATAGAAACAGATTTTTTTTTTTTACCGTTTCGTCTAACACTTATTTGTTTTTTAACCCACGTTTAATATTATCTGTACGCTGTCTGTCTCCTATGTACGCTTACATCTTTTAAACTACGCAACCGATTTTAATGCGGTTTTCGCTAACATTTAGATAATTTTTACAGAATGTTACAATACACACATTCTAATTAAGTTTTTGTATAGTAGAGAAAATTCAATTATTTGTATTGAAGTCGTCAAAAAAATGATTTTCGTGCCCTTACATAGCTTACGCTGGCTAAACCTTATGAGATACATTAAAATAATGTTATAAATAATTGTAGTTCTTTACAAAACCTAAAGAAAAGTTTGCGATGGCATATATTTATTTCCTATAGTTGACTCACAGTAACCATTTTTGTCTTCAACATAATAATTCAAAATATTACGTTATTTGCACGGACCACTAGGCTAATATGGCAGTTATAAACTATCAATATTAAGGTGATAAGCTCTAAATCAAGCTTTTTAAACGTAAAATACTCCACTTTGTAAATTGTACCAGTGCGCATCTCCGGTGGGTCGCTAGTATTAAATAAATAGTAACATCAGCACGTAAGTGTCCCACTACTGGGCAAAGGCTTTTCTCAAGGGAAGGTGTGGGCAAATCAGCAAGCCAGTTCACGACGTATTGGCGATTTCAAACACCGAGAAATTAACTTTTTTATACTTTTCCCACATTCAGTAGTTTTTCCTCACGATATTTTCCTTCACCGTCGGCCGACACTGTTACCAATTTGAATTAGTAAATTCCTAAATTCCGATATTCCGCCGGTCTTAAGGCTAATACAAACCACACGACCACCACGACTTTTAATATTTTCCTACAGCATTACCTCGTCAGACTTATTTACAGTGGCATTTAGGACAAACTTAACAACCGGTCGCATTTAATTTAAAATTAACAAAATTCATACAAATGGTTAATTTATAATGCGAATGTGAAAGGAAACATTGGAAGAGGAATGACCTAGACGAACGTTCCTCGATCAAATTGGGGACGTTCTGAAGAAAGATCAGGTCAAGAGTACTTAAACCGACGAGAGTGCAAGAAAAGGAATGTTAAAGAAGCGAAAGATGTGCGCCAGACTCGTAGTAGGTGAAAGGACGTGATCTCTGTTGGGAATTTGAAGGTCTACAGGTTTTTTGAGCTGAAGATAAAATAAAAGTAGTACTTCTGCATAGACGTATATTCAAAGGAATGACATTATAATTTTAACACATATAATTAAATAAAGAATCTCTGTGAATGGAGGTTACATTAAAGGTATAATAGCCAGTAATACGACAGTCTCTGCCTACCCCGTTGTGAAATAGGCGTTATATAAGTATGTATATACAACTAGCCTTTGATAAATTTTCTATAGAATACATGTAGCTGAAAAATGAAAAATACCTATTTGTTACATCATTTGTATTATATACACGACTGTACAAAAAACACAAGACGTCCTTGACTGTTGTGTTTGAAATTTTTTGCACGTGATTTTTGTATTGAGAGTATTCCTACATTATTTTATTCCAGGAAAAACATGTTTAAAAACATTTTCTGCCTTTTAAATATGTGCATTTTTTTAGTTTTTGATTTGACACTTATTTTCCGCGGTTTTTTATCGGGTAGCTTGTAGTAGACGTTGAAAAAATCTTGTCATAACTTGGCTTATGTAACTTGTTTGTGTACATAAATATATTGTAGTAGAATATTGTATATTAACTTTGTCCTCCCAATATATCCTTGATAACTTAATGTATTATTCGCAAAAACTTAGTCAAGCTAGATTTTGTCAAAGATCACCACAATATTAATACTAGATAAATTAGTCCTACCGTGTTTTAGACTTAGTAAGACCAATAAAGGTTTTTTACCATTGTCACTCGAAAAAGGCCATTTAATTCATCGATACCAGTGAATAAAACACTCTTTCACTCACAAGAGAATAAAAACTTTTTTAATTTAGAAGCACGAGTCATATAAATTATGTATAAAAAATTGCACGTATACGTAATAGAAGTGAAACTTCTTGAAATAAAAATCATTATTGGGTTTATCACTATGTGTATGGTGGTTACGATCTTTATCTTAACTTTAATTCTTTATTTAATATTTAGTGTTCTTTGTAAGGTTAATTTTCTTTTTAAAAACTTTCTTTCTTTCTACCTTTCTCTCTTTGTCTCTTTCTTTCTTTGGTTATAACCCGTTTCATTACCGCATTTACACTGACTGATCTCTGAGTGCGACAAACCTAAAAAAATTCTCGCAGTCCGTGAAAGGTAGAGTACATATCTCCTGAAAAAAAATTTAATATCGGGATCTGCTCTCGGGACCTGTGCATCCACTAAATTATTATTATTGTATCTGTTATAAGTCGACAAAAAAAAGATAAACCCGATCGAGGATCGAGTTTCTTACCGGTTCTTCTCGATGTCTGGGACGTTTTCCGATTCGGCAATAGTGTTTTGACGTTCATAAGTGCCTTCTTAGTGCCTAAATTGAATAAAGATTATTTTGACTTTGATTTTGAAGTATATTAAATGTGTATATTTACTAAGATTATTATTTCTAAGTTATAATAATATTTTAAAATGATTAATAAACATAAATGAATATTTGTAAAACACATTTGCACGTGTCATATGATGAAATTTTATAAATTCACAATATGTCCACAATTCGAAACATAAGAAAAAACAAAACTCTAGGTTTGGGCACACTCTTCTTGTCATCTGTGGACATTGTTGTAAATAGTCGACTCGGTTTGCCGCTCTTTGTGTTTTCTCTTAGTATCTAGTGTTTAATGTTTTACTTTTAGTAATGTTTATAAGGATTTAGCGTTATTTTCTTTAGCAAATGATTTACTATAGTTTTATTTAATTTGAATCTATATACATATATTCCAGATTCTGAAAATTCACGTTTACTCTAGTATATAAACTGTGATGTTCAAATTCTGCATCATCTGAGTCTAAATTAAAAACTCCGGAGTCCGGCTTTGTACATTTCAATCACTGTCATCACTAAACAATTTCATTACTTTTTATTTAATTGTTATTTAAGAACCCTGCAAATTAAAAAAAAAAAGTTAATTTGAACAACTGACAGTTAACTGTAAGTACGGTATTGAAACGGTTCAATTTTTTTTTCTATGAACTTACATATCTATGGTAAAAAGTTGATCCTCTGACAGGTAAAGTTATAATTTTTTATCCTATCTGTGTTTATTGAAACTGAAAAATGCTCAGATAGATACCACTAGTAGCTATTATAATTGGCAGTTACAGATAGTTAGATTATTGGAACCGGTCGTAAGTGAATGATAGTGATGTCTCGAAGTGACTCTCTGTGCGTGCACCCAATAAATTATTATTAGTGTTATATTAACACTTATAGAGTTGCATAAAGAAAACATAAACACGATCGAGTTTCTTACCAGTTCTTCTCGATGACTGGGATCTTTTTGAACCGGCAGTAGTGTTTTGACGTTCATAAGTGCATTCTTTGGGTCTAAATTGAATAAAGATTATTTTAATTTTGATTTTTGGAGTGTTCGAAATTTGGCCACAATCATTATTGAAAATTTGAGGAAAACATACTACATCTATGTATATATACATATTAACGCACAGCTCAATCTAGTGTGGCTAGGACTATGAAAATTTGGATGCGGGTAGGTACACTGTAAGTAGGTGAGCAATGAGGGAGGATTTTTTGAAATTCAACCGCTAAGGTGGTGAAAATGGTGATGAAAATTTGTATGAAAGTTCATTATTTTTTAAAATAGATCTATGAAAATTTGTATTTAGCGATTCAGTTACAAGTGGACAAAAAATATAAAGGTCGCGAGCAAAGCTGCGGGAAAAACGATAGTAAATCTATATTTCTCTATCATTTTTTTTCTACTAAATATTTTTTTTTTTCAATGAATTAACCGACGCCTTGTGAATCAGATCCATTTTATATAGTACATTTTCTGTTTTGTCTTCTTAAAGGTTTTTCTTAATACATCATATCACTTCTTTCCGCGAAAGTTCAAGCTCCTTGCAGATATTCGAACTCTGCGATCGACGCTACGCGGTGTCTGTGCACGCTACCCATGAACCATCATTGCTTTACTTTCATTCAATCAAATCAATTCAATTCAAATCATTTTAATTTTATTACAATTCTATTATTTACTAGCGGATATCCGCGACATCATCTGACGTGATACCACCACGGAGAGAAAACATATCGCTGAGCGTAATGCTTAATACAATCTTAGTTTCTTGAAACTTTAATAACATTCTGAATGAAGATATCGTGATATTTTTTTCTTTTTTTGACAAGGACCACTTGTCTAGGCAGTAAAAGAAAAAAATCTGTAGTTTTTTGCGTGATGGGCACACAACGGCAAATATCTATATTTTATTTATATAAAAAAGAGGTAATATATATGTATACCTTATAATATAAAAATTATATAATAACAAAAAGATAACAAATATATTACTTTGAACAACTGCTTAGTATAGGACCATTTACAAATTTATCACAAAATGTTTATTTATAAATTTATCTCACTGTTTACACATTGTCTCCATGGCTACGTTCGCCCTTTCTCTCTCTCAATCGCTCTCTCCCTCTCTCTCTCAAAACGTCTCAAATTTTCGTCACGCGTCTTCGTGACGCGTTGCATCCGTAAAACTTTTACCCTCATACGCGCAAAGAAGTTTCACTTCAATAATACCTAATAATAATAATTTATTTGTTATAAATGCAAGTTACATGTAAGTGTTTGATAATAATAGAGTCCGTTTACATTTACTCACATTGCATTTAGTCTCTTCAGTAATCACAGTCACCGATGTTCGATGTTATGCGGTCTGTGTAAATAGAAACTGGATATTCACCGGCTGATCTCGAAACGCGACGCACATAAGCGAGTCACTATGACGGGATTTTTCACATATGCCGATTGTGGTCGCGACCCAGTCGTGCTTAAGCTTTAACAACCCAACCAGCATCACCATATAACCTTTTCCTCGTTCGTTACAGTACGCGCGTACGGGTGACTCTTGTCATGGTGGTAAAAGTCACCCGTGCGGGCTAGCACTTACTCAGCAGGGTGCACCACATGCAGGTGAGGTTGGCTTCAATGTTAATATGTTATATGCTCTATAACCTAAACGCCTTGATGGATTTTAGCCTACGGATTGTCGTTAGATTCGTCTTAATCGTGGGAGTGACATAGGCTATATAATATTTAAGTAAAGTGTTTTTTTGCAGTTGGGTTTTTTGTTTCCTTTTTAATAATTTAGCTTGCTGTATTTTCTTAGCCTATTTATTGAATTTGGCTATATCACTTCAGGTTTTGGATCTATGGAGCTGACCAGTAATCATGGATGTCAAATCTGGCGCGGCGTTGTGTAGAGTTGGCCGAATAAATTTAACACAGATGTAACCGAGTACTATAATGACATATTAAAAAAAAAAGTTTCATTTTAACTTTTTGCTCAAGTCATCAGAGGCCTGTAGCATATGCTACTTCTGGTATATAACTAATTCAGCACTGCAACAATGATGGGACAAAGAAGGCGCTGTCTACATAATCCCTGCAATGAGCGTCCATAGCATGGTGGTAGGGCTTATTCTATGGCACACCTGGCTCGCCTACCACCACACATTGAAAACCTGTTGCCAAACACCAATAGGTGTGTTTTGGCAGCTGCACTTGAGAACCAGTCTTCCATAAGGCTTAGCGTGCTTCCATCTTGGGCCATCTCGTCACATAAGATCAAGGGATATTGTGGCCACAACGATTAAAAATATGTACAAAATCAGTGACGAGACGCGAGTTTTTACCGCCTGAGTGCATAACATAATTTCCCACTCCTGTAGCCTAGGGGGTCTAAAAGTTTTTTATCACTTTTACCTGATGCCTTAAATGAAAATGCTCTCGTCCCTCCTTGGTACAGCAAGCAGCAACAAGTAGGTTCACCACGCCTATTGTAAAATGTAAAGCATAATAATGTCAAAAAAAAATGTTTAATCATTATTATTGCTACAACTGCTGAAAAGGCATTTTTGAAAAACGTAAAAAGTACCCGCGCCCTGCACTTGGAAAACCATTGTTATATACATAACTTATGGTCATTATGAAATTCTACATTTCCTTGATCCATTGCACGCTTGCTAATTTTTAACCGTCTTCAAAAAAAAAAGGTAGTTATTTCGAATGAAAAAAAATTTTTTTTGGTTGTTTAGCCATAACTTAATTTTTTTTGCATGGAAAGGAGATATACCTCAAGAGTGGTCCTATTTTAATTTCATTATCATTGGACCTTCGACTTAGAAGATACATCAGCTAACTCATAAATCAACTCAAATTTTTATTTGTTTTAGAAGTCGTACTTTTTTTTTTAAATTTGAAATTGTTTTAAAATAAAAATAATATTATTTTTAATAATTTTTTACTCGTAATTTATATATTTTCGAGCGACCTGTACACCTAAAAAGAAATACCTATAACTTATAAAAATATATTTAGTATGGTCTAATGAAAGTTTGCCAGAGTTAAATAAGAATTATCCATTCGCCAATATTCAATGAATAGACCGCCAAATAGATTAAAGCTAATAATCAAACGCGGTGGTAGATATCTGTACGCGACTGGTAACTGCATGGTGATAAATTCATCACAATGACTGTATTTTGGTTTGCGTTTCACTATCAGCCAAGTGAGCACCAGCTGCTGAAAGGCATAACAGTGACGACCGTCGATTGATTCCCGAGCTCTCTCGGCGGTCGCCGTTGTGTTTAGTATGTACTGTGCTTACCATGAGACAGTGCCGTCACTTTCCCGTGCTACTATTAATAAAAAACAAGCGCAAAAAAATCTGCAAGAGGCACAAGAAACAACTAGAAACTTCCTTATTCCCAAAAATAAAACTTTATTTTAGCATAATGACGTTTTTTAAATAGACGCGTTAAAGGTACTTTCACTAAATTTTGTTATCAGCATGTTGAAACAAAAGAGATAGGAAATCACAACGTGAGGCGGAAACTCTGTTGTCAAAGAAGGATAAAAGTTTTTTCGCGCTCACTCCGGCATCAAGTCGAAAGTGAACTGTGGGCAATTACCCACCATTCACGATGGCATGTAAGGAGCGTCAATGCCGTATCTACTTATAAAATATCATTGTTTTAGCAAATATTTGTCGAATTACGTAAGTACATAATTATTTAGTACGCATAAAAAACAAGTTTCCAATAATTAATTTACCACACTGTACAAAGTTTAAAAAAAAATTAAGCACTTGGATAATATAATTATCGCGTAAGTACTGATTATCTTATTTCATTATGCTTAGGTATTTAAATTACATTTATAAATGTATAATAAATACCCTATGTACATTATTAATTCCGCATTTGCACGATAAAATGCAAGTGGCGCAATCTGTTGGCGAATACATGGAACTAAACATAAAGTCTTATTGTAAAAAATCTGTTTATCTTTTACGTTACACTTATTTACAAAAAATTGTGTTATACTTATTATTACTTTTTATATTTCAGAATTGCCTATAACAAACATGCAAAGAAAATTTCAACAAATAGGTAAAATTACAATCGTGATTTGCAAATGTAATTAAATTTTTTTAAAGTCAACGCAACAAATTACGGAACTTAAAGCCGGTCGTTTCAAAAATGGAACGTGAAAAAAAATTACCCAATTTAAATTTGACCAACAAGAATCGACTGACAAATTATCCATAGTAGACTATTTTATTACGCCACTAAAATTTACCAAACTAAACTAAACACGCTTATCAATCGATTACAGATTTCGTGGAAACGCGAAAAAAAAAAACACTGCAAACACATGACTCAATCATGAATTAGCTAAAAAAATCGGACACTATATATTGAGTCAATAGCGCCGACTAAAGTGATTACACAGAGTCAGGGTAGTTACGTAAATACACACACCAGCACAGTCACTCACACAGATGTGGTATGACGCACACGTCGGTATGTTTTCCATGTGTTGCGCGCTGCAGGCTGGGAGTCGGCCGACCCCACTACAAAATTCAGTCTCACTCAAAGCTTCGTTGAATATAGACGTGTCCAACCGAGTGGAGCAACACAACGCCATTGGATATTTCGTCATAACAACATTGTGATAGTGACAAAATATAATTTAATAATATTCGGACGTGAAAAGTGGGTGTGAAAGATTTTTTAATATATTCTACTGAGACGATTATTGTGAACTTGACCGTACTG
The DNA here is from genome assembly GCA_033032175.1 of Saturnia japonica. Classification (NCBI taxonomy): domain Eukaryota; kingdom Metazoa; phylum Arthropoda; class Insecta; order Lepidoptera; family Saturniidae; genus Saturnia; species Saturnia japonica. The sequence goes on from CM065332.1 coordinate 4,495,953, forward strand.
CGGTGGTGAATTTTTATTTTTTGTGGATTGTGCCATAAACTGCCCACTATTTGGATAATTCCACACAAGGAGTACATAAATACTGCAAATATTTTTGTAAGTATCTATTTCATTTATATATAAATTTATGAAAATATTATTTTAAAAAAATTTTGAAAATAAAAATTTGTCCTATTTTTTTTACTTGTTTGATAGAATCGTACCCATCTAAAAAAAATTCATTTTTGAAATTGATAATTTCAATATTCATTATTGTAAGTCATTTGAGAAAATAGTTCTAATACATGTTTTTTAAATTAAATGATATATCGCCTTAAATTAAATGATATATCGCCGAATATAAATAATCAAGTAATGAATCGGATCTGATTCAAAATTTCCTGATCCGGAATCATAACGATCCGGTTCAAAGAATTGTTTTTGCATCTCCAGAGTCAATGACTTGGTGCGTTAAAATCTGTTTAATCATGAAGCTGAAACTCGTGCCAAAACGTTTGCAATGTTAATCATATTTAACGTTGTATTTGTTTTCGTGGTGGCCCTTGTTTCACCTTGTTTTGAATCTTTTGTTTGTAATTTTGCTTCCTTGGTAGTATGTTTGTACGCTCTTTGAAATTGTTTTCATCGGCTATCCTGCTATGGTATTATTTTCGATTATTATTTCATATTAAAAATATTTGTTTTTTTTTTTGCAATTTTTCCTTATCTGATAAATTGAAATTATCAAAACGTGTTATTTTCATGTCACGATTATATTGTCTGACGCGACAGACAATCATTACTCGATAAAAAATATCTGAAATGCGTTCCAATTTTAAAATCCAAAAATAAATTAATTTTTTTTTTATTTGTTCTTTTGTACTTACTCGGAAGTTCTCTACTTCTTAAATTTATTGAAAAAATCTTTAAAAAAATCTATATTCTGTTAAATGCATTCCAATTTTAAACTCGAGGTTTATTTTTTATTTGAAATTTTTGTACTTTGTATTTATTTATTCTGAATAATTTGTACGGGATAATTGCAGTGCTATTGTGATTGCAAGTACAACTTACAATAATGCAGCGATGTTGTAAACAGAGCCTGGCACCGCGGTTCTGTCGTAAGCCATTGTGAACCGCTTACACAACTGGTTCAAGGTTCCAATCCGGCGTGCGTTCGCCCGCGGATTTACGGAAAATAGACTTTGTGCGGTTGTATTTTATACCGAATTAATGTGCTTTTAATTAATTCGATTATTTATACAGACGAACGAGTCGACTTTGTTCTAAATTCTCACTAATTTCTTTGTCTGTATAACTGGTAATGAAAATGTATTATAAAAAACCCTCCTTTTTCGCAGACGAGTAAAAATATAATAAAAAACAAAAATTACGTTTAGAATAGCCGATAAACACGGCGCAGTTTTGTGCAGCAAAATCGATCGGACCGCGTAAAGGTCAATTCAGTTAGTTCTGTCAATATAATATTATGACGCAATCTCTTTAAGGTACTGTTGCGCAATACACAGCAAAACTCGCTTACATTACAACAAAGCAAATTCATTTCTCATAGTCATGACTAATGTGTGTTTTATCGTGAAAATATTTATATTTATCTAATCTAATGAGCATGTCTATATATATTTAATATATTATTGCATATATTTGTGAGTTTATATTCCTACCTTGCTGTGTCATTTCTACAGGTGAAGGCTCATTTTTTTATATAAAATAGTCACAAAAACCCTTAAGTACTAAAAGTCACCAGATGACCTCTTACTGTGATCTCATCCTGGTTCCATATATCAACCCCTGAAATTCAGCTATGAAAAATACCGGTGAATATTTTCCAAGGTTACAATCAATATTTTTCCGCTTGAGTCAATAACAATTCACTATTTAACAAAGGGGCGTAGCTAATATCACAAACGACCGCTTTATAAAAATGCGTTTTGATATGATGTAATACGGGGAAATGTTACGCAAGGTTTTTCCGGAAGGCGTTCAGACCCTGAGGTCAGTAGCGCTTGCATTTTATTAATCACGACCGTTATCCTGAACTTATCATGTTTTGTTTTTTCATAATATAACAATTTGTCGAATTTCCTTTGCAATACAAGTCTCAATAGTAAAGCCTGATTGTTCGGTGAAGGATCCATAGCATTTATTACTACTCACCAAGCACCTATAAGATGTGTTCCGGCAGCTGCACTTAAGGACCGTATGTGACTGTTTAGCGTTTATACCATGTTAACCACATTGTAACTTAACATCAGGTTCAGGTGAGATTGCAGTCACAAACCCATAATTCAATTTTATCCCAACGGAATAGTACAACCTGTCTAAATTCAAAAATACTTACACTAATAATTATCATTTTGTTATCTAAAATTGTAGAATCATTTATGTGTCTAAAACTGTAGTTATTCTAGAAACGTGACAACAAAACCGAATCTTGATAACCTAAATAGTACATTTCCGAGTAATTTTCGTCTGAATCATTCAATACAACGAGGTCACGTAGGTAGAGCACACATCACTAGCTCGTTACTAATTGTTACAGAACAACTCTACATTATCTCGAGGACTATCACAGCCAATTGTACATGAAAAAAAACCCATTACAAATGTTTATAATGTAAACATGTTTGGCCTTTATATTATAGATAGAGGATTTGGAAATAACTCTAAAGAAACAACCAACTGATATCTTTTACCTTCTATTAAAGGTCACTCAGGTACTTATAAAAAGAACGATGATAAGTCGGGTACCTATATAGAAATTTTTAGATAAAACATTCAGAGAACTTTGTATAGCAAAATTACGCAATAAATCTATATTTTTACTTGAGAAACCAGTAATTTTTTTTTACTTTGTTAGAGTGTGCGGTACTCGTCATCGAATCGGGACCTTAGTGTTTGACAATCAAATGTCCTTTGTTGTGTTCCTGCGGTGGGTAGGGTTTATAGAGCTCTTTGGGAAAGGGGATTAAAGGTCGGCCTTGGCAACGAGCTAACGATTCCTATGGTACTGTAAACGTTTGCCAATTTGGTTGTTTAAAAAAAGCTATTCCAACCTCTTCCTCAAAGTTATGAAGTTGATTTGGTTTTTGTTAACATAATTTAAGTACCTTTAAATTATTTTAAATAAAAACAACTAAGTAATGTAGTAAATGATGACATATTAATTAATTACATTTATTTACTACTCCAACGCGACATTGGTGGTGGTACCTCTGAAGAGACATATTAATACGTTGCGTAAGATTTTTTTTACGCGCAATATAAATAACGGCCGACGATAATTTCATCGGCGCGAGGACAAAGATAACTTGACCTATTTTTTTATCTCTCGTTACTAGGTATAACCCAGTTTATTGTGCAAGAGTGTGCGCGGACCGCGTGTTTGAGGTCCTAAATGTGATTGATGCTCTGTCTGTCACACATTATCAGTCGCTCGGTGACGCATTTCGAAATGGGGGCGTATCTAATATAATTTTTTTTATATAATTTTATGTGTTGTAATATTTTTAGTAAACAGGTCATCTTATGCGTAATAATCTCTTTAGAAGTGTGGGTTGATTCTGATACATTCTATTTTGCAACTGTATAATATATATCTGTAGCAATATTATAAAATTCAAGAAATTGTTTGTTTGTTTGAACACTCTAATCTCTGGAACTGCCAATCAGATTTAAAAAAATATTTTTGAAGTTTATAGCCTTTTTATTATGGAAAACTTACGTCATGCAATCTGGCAAGCTGACAAGAAAATATATGAACCTATTAGACTTTAAATACGTTAGTTATATAAGACTCTATTATAGCTAAATTGTGTAAATCTAGAACGCGGATATAGGTTAAGCGTTTTTTAATACTTCAATTAGTGGTTGGTAAAGTCCAAGGTCGTTTTAATGTAGTTCTTTGAAATAATCGCGGGAGATACACATATAACAAAATACCAATTTCCTGTAAATAGTAAGAGCCTTGGCACGTTTTACGAGTTGCACAAATGCCTATTGCTGTTACGAAAGGGAACCTTGACACCAAACCATTATCGCGAGTCGACCGATAGAGGCCGCCCCGAAATAAATCCCTCTGTTTAATTAGGTCTTACGACGCACACGAAACTGAAAAATCGGTCAAGTATACGCGCAAGTTCTCGGCGAAAAAAATATTTGTAAAGTTTCCAGAATCCGCAACCTTATGACGAAACCTTCGTTTATTTGTAAAATCACTCTTCAAGGTACTTCCTTCCATGTTTATTCTGAAACTTCAAAGACATAACAAACGTACCTACTGATAGAAAGTTTGCAAAACATTCTAGCACTGACATAATCGCAGACCGTAGACAATGAACCTCCTGGCGCCAACCTATAAATGTTAATTAAATTAGTTACATCAGTCATCATAAATTATTCACAATCAATTATATTCACTCTATAAGGTATCCTTCAATAAAAAAATATTTACAATTATATAAATTTGTTTGATTAAATTTTAACATTTGTACATAGAGCTTTGTTACATGGCAATAGAATATCAAATTAAAAATGGCGGTCGGCCTACTTTTCCCGCGCATTAAACGTCGGACGCGTGGAAAGTTGACGCTGTACTACTTTCTCTACTTTTTCCAAGATGGCGGACTATATCCATTATTATTTTAACGGAGGTCAAACGTTTTATTTCTTAACGTGTTTGAAATTAATAACGTGTCGTATTTTCAAGTCAAGTGCAAGCATGCAAAACTTTTTAACCAACTTATATTTATTTAAATACACCACATGTGTTATAATTATTCTATAAAATAGTGTGTAAACAAAAACCAACTGTTTGACTAACTTTGATTGTTAAATCTTCTCGGTTAAAATAATTAATAATATTTGCTAAATACACTATACAGTCATCTATTATATATTAATACGTGATGCAAAAGCATTCGGTACCTTTTTAAGCGTATCGCGTTTTTTTTTTTTTTTTTTTTTTTTTTTTTTTTTTTTTTTTTTTTTTTTTTTTTTTTTTTTTTTAGAACTGACTACACTGTTAGCCTTAGGGGCCCTAAAGCCGCTGCGGCTTTTACAGCTTCACCGGACTTGGGGGCGAGCGCAGAGGGCACTCAGCCGCGAAAGTTTTGTGGACGACTCGCACGAGGGTGCCAAAGTGGCCGGACCTCGGCTCGGGCGGTCGTCGCGTTCGCAAATAGGTCGCGATCTATTCGAATCCCTACACCTACGATTCGAGCTAACTAAATATACATATAGGCACGTTCCCTTCCTCCTGGGAGGAAGGAAGGAACCGTGCGTATGTGTATTCAATAATCGGAATGTTTCTACACTAACTAGCGCTAACTAACTAGCGTAAAAAAAGAAAAAAAAAGGTCCCTCACAGAACCTATGTACCTGTGTGGTGTGCACGTGTGTATGTTCATACGTGTGTAGTGTTGTATGTAGGTAGCTAAGTGATGCACGTACAGTGTCACTTGTATCGCGCGGGCGGTTGCCTGACCCAAGGGTTTCACACCGAGGAACGGACCTAGGCTTGGGTTACCGCTAGAGAGGGTGGACGTGACGGGTGCGTATCGCGTGCACGGAAGACAGATTTGGCATGGTTAAAGTTTATATGGAGAAGGAGTGCAGCAAGCTAAAATTTATCTATAATATCTGTTACTAATATATTAATCCAGTGCCATTGAACTTAGACCCCCAAGATATTGACATTGTCACTCAACGAAAAGTGACAGCAAGTGATGTAGATAATTACTCTTTGTTTATGGATACTGTAAATGTCAATCAGAAAATAGTCTATGATCAAAAAGTCGCTGGTCGAATTCCGACCTAGCGCGATGCCACCAACGCACCCGTGTAGTCTCTAAATTTTCTCACTTCCCGTACTCGCCTACAGCTTTCCAGACTGATTGCTGTTCAAGGTTACTACTTTTTTCCTTAACCCGTCACTTGTCAAGCACCATATTGAAAAAAATAAAGTTTTAGCGTATGACCTTCCTCAGTAAATAGGTTATAAAATGCAAAAACAATTTTTGAAATCTAACTGGTAGTTCCAGAGGTTAGCGCGTTCAAACAAAAAAAAAACGAAAAAACAATTTCTTGAGCTTTAAAATGTTTAAAGCATAGATAAGAATGGCTGACGGCCAAGGGCAGCGACATCAATCATTAGCTCCGGTGTTTATTAATTATAATTTCACGTTTCGAAATCACGTTGGTGTTTATATAACTATATGGTAAATGCAAATGGCAAACGTGCTTCATTCTGTTGCGTAACGGACAAGTGAAGTTCAAGAGCGGACACGTGTCTGTGTCCGCGTGACCGCTGTGTATGTCGGCTCGTTCGACATCAGCACGTGCGCCTGGCCACATTAAAGACCCTCTACACTACCCGCGTAGTTGCCTGATACTCCATCAAATGAGATAAAAAGCTAAATTAATAAAAATTATAAATATAGTTTTCTAATTTTATTTGAATCCCAGACGTTGTACTTAAATATAATATAGCTTATGTCACTCCCACAATTAAGACGAATCTAACGACACCTCGTATGCTAAAACCCATCAAGCCGTTTAGGTTACAGAGCGTGCCAAAAATATCGGCATACACACACGTTCGAAAAACTTTATGAAATTATTTAATGTTCGATAAACATCCCTATTTACATCAATTAGCTAAATATAACCGAAGACCACTTCCTACCATTCGTCTTCGCCTCTGTGTGGCTTTTTATATCTGAGTTGATGAGTTCGAACTCCCATAAAATACAAAACAACTCACACTATTTGACATTTTTCAATTTGCATCTAAACTACAAATATGTACGGCTAACTTCGCCGAACATTTCGCTAAGAAAATTTGCCCGAAAGTATGTAGGATGCTTTAGGACAATCACCTAGGAAAGGTCAATCACAGTGCATTCTATCAACCCTCGATTCAAAATTAATTCGTCAGTTAAACAAATTTGAATTTAGAATACAATTGGACTTTTAAAGTTGGCAGCGATGAGTCATAGATAAGATTTTCTCTATACAAAAGAATTATATTTAATTTAATCAAAATGGTTGACGTTTTTAACATACAAAAAGTATTAGACTGTAAGACTTTAAAATGTTTTCCAGGATTGTATATACGAATTTAATTATCAAACATTTTATTGAGCAAATAGCAAAGAATTATAATGGAATCATGAGTAAACAAAAGTGGTTCAGATAAAAAGACTACCGAGATTTTCTAAGATTCCAAACGTTATCTGAGTTCACCTAAGCATTTTATTTGTTCACGTTACGCTTACGTAAGTTTCTGCGACCTCGGTCTATGTCGTAACTATATAAAAATTATAAACAAATTCCAGTATACGTAGGTAGGTTTTAGGTAGTTACGATTTTATAAATATGCAAGATTTAAAATTACATAACGAATAAAATAGCATACGTGTTAGTTTTAACAATAATTATTAGAATTTAGAAACAATTTCAAATATTCTTTAAATAAACAGCTTCGTATCATTGTTTATGAAATAGGAAGAACTTTGTACAATGAGTCAGTTGGCAGCGAATGACACTTCGTTACTGATAACATCATTATTATGTGAATATACTTGTTAACTTTACATCATATTTTTTACGCTTCTTTGTTAATTAATCTTATCTGGATAACATTATAAACTAATTAATAAAAATATATAATTTTATTAGTAACAATTTCATCACAGTATAACACTTTTTACGATAGCATCATTGATACGAAACGTGACCATAGACACGTTATGATTGGTTCTAAATTTAAAATCAAAGACAAATCTAACGCATAGTTTATGTAAAAACGAACGTATAAATATAGTTTAAAAATAGTGTTCAACACGTGTAATCCATCTACCTCGAAACACGTGTTCACGATTGTAAGCTTCCCCACACGATGCAATGCCGCGATACAGACGGAACGCGACTTATTATATTTATATATTCATAATAAGATTTTAATATAGGTTCTATACATTTTAAAGTTATTAATTATAAGGTAGTCTTATGGTATTTAGCTTGATAAGTTATTTAAATTTAATTTTTAATTTTAACAAGTAATTTTGAGTAATATTTTAAACAGACTTTGTATGACTGAATGCGCTTTATATTAGGAACCATGAAACATGGTTCTAAGCCACATAACTTCACGCAATAAACCTAAGGGGCGAAGCAGAAATTTAACGCAAGTGAAACATTGGGGCATAAAAAAGTTTACAAGAATTAATAAATCCACAAAAGAAATTCCGTCATAAACCAACATACCTATTATTGATCCTAAATTAAATTAATTCAGATATAATTAAACCAACATACCTATTATTGATCCTAAATTAAATTAATTCAGATATAATTAAACCAACATACCTATTATTGATCCTAAATTAAATTAATTCAGATATAATTAAACCAACATACCTATTATTGATCCTAAATTAAATTAATTCAGATATAATTAAACCAACATACCTATTATTGATCCTAAATTAAATTAATTCAGATATAATACTACCTACCAAAAAGTTTATAATTCTGTAATTCGTAAATCCTCTAGGCTACTATAATGAAATAATATACCAATTAAATAATAAGACTTATATAAACGAACCTTGAAATCCCAGGCGTTAAACATGATGACGAAATATTTATTATAATAATTTCGTAACAATTTCACGGGTTAGAGAATCCAATAACCGTTTTGTGTATGTACCGTACGGACCCGTTTTTCGGTTAACGGTATAATCATCGCGAGAAAGTAGATGATTAGCGATAACTGTCAAAAGTCCGCTTGATTGTGATTGTGCAACCGTTAGAGATCGATCGTAGTTGGACTTGGCAATGACCGACCGTGAGCAGGCCACGTATTACGTGCCGAATAAACCGTTTCTTGAACTCTGTCCTTTAAATGGCTTTAAGGTTTAAATCGAATTAATATAATTACTCAAAGATAATTACATTTTTTTTTATAAAACTGATGCATTTTATTGATTTTTTAATGTTGTTAATCTATTCCAGTATTATAGAGATCATGATATTGTTTATTTGAAAGCGCTAATCTCTGTAACTACCTGTAAGATTTTTTTTTTCTTTGTATTTTATATCCTATTTATTGAGGAAGGTTATATACTATATAACTTCACGCTACGACTGTTAAGGGCGGAACAGTGACCATGAATGTCAAGCAATCTGGAAAGCTGTAGGGAAGTACTGGAAGTGAGACAAAAACTACATGAAAGCGTTGGCAGCGGTGTGATGGAGAGTTGGTCGAGTAAATTTAACACGAGTAGCTCTAGTATTAAATAAAACTTAAACGTAAAATATATTACAAATTAAAAAATTATACATTATCTATATAAAAATTACCTAACAAAACAATGTGCATATTAATTTGTTGCCATTACTTTATAAATGTAAACATAACTGCTTATTTTATACCGGTGTTTAACTGTCCGTGTTTCTCCAACCGTCACCTTTGTAACGGCCGAGCCATTTTTCTGCTAATCTCTCGCTATTATCGGTAATGCAAACTGTTTACTAATAAAAAAAGGAATATCTGTGGTTATCATTTTAATTTTAAATAATGGTTGTTTTTGGTAATTATGAAAAGAACAATCAATGTAAAGTGGGCGTAGAGTACATAACGTGTTATAAAAACTATTTGAATAGTTACAACTGTAAAATATAGCAATATTTAAATAACGGACTGCGATTGTATTAAAAGTTTACAATAACTGGCTGGCGATACTTGTGTATTACGCACAGGACAGGATTTCGAAATATATTTTTTTAAATTTAGATAGAATGGTATTTCTAATAAAAGATAACAAATTAAGCTGCCAGTTATAACAATAACCACCAAATAAAGTTGTTGCGATTATTTGCTGAACAGTTAGGTACCGCGTAACGGGAGCGCTCGAGCATCTGGGGCGACCCACTGACACCGATGATGTCGTGTCGTGTCGTGCCGCGTGGAACGGAACGGAACGTAATCAATAACACAATCATACTATTTAGCACTATTACCATACACCCGTTATTAACAGTTTAAAAAGATTTACGCAATATCTTTGCCCCTATTTTTAAAGTTTTACTTCTTTTGAAATTTTTAGAAGTGGTTAAAATTGTCGGCGCGCTCCATGTGACGAAATAGCGAAATGATACAGTTAGTCTCATAATCGTAACTCTGATTCGATGTGAATAAACCATTATAATTCAGCTTAGTCTCGTGTCGTAGCTACGATATAGAAAATATATGTTAATACCGATTTTAAAAATCATTATATCAAAATTTAGAAAGAACTCTCACGTTGCTTTACATTTATACATAACGTGTAAAGGAACGTGATTATGTGATAAGTTTTATTCGCACCAGCCAGTACTTAGTACAGTGTTTAAAAAAAAACAAAAATAAAACAAAACACCTTGATTTTCATTAGCAATCACAATGGCCGCTTTATTAGTGATTCTTCCATTGTTATTCTCGGATATAGGTTATAAAGTTGATAACATTAGGTGCAATGTTTTTTACACTTCCTGTCGTTAATACACACATAATTGTTTATTACCAATGTCTTTAATAAAAAGGCATAAATACTTATACAGTTGCCTATTTGAAATGGAATTTATGATTCTTGCAATTTATTGCAGAAGGTTAATGACACGTAAGGATAGGTTCAAAACTATGCGTTGCGAAACTCAAAATATGATGGTTCTACACCTAACCACTGATAATATCATTCATAACCACGCGGCAACGACGGTTGAAATAAACGGTTTATATTATTTTTACTGTTTGACTAACATTCACCAATTAATTATGCAAATTTCTAAAGATAAATAAAAAAATCATTATTTTAAATAACAATTAAGTATGCAAATTCAAACTGTGTTTATATGGTTGAAAACCAAATTCAAATTATGAAAAAGAAATATTACATTTCCGAATATCTTTTTTTTTTAATAGTTTTGTCATAATATACTGCAAAAAAGATTCTATTTAAATAAATATCCTTCAAATGTTACTTAATGATGCATAAAAATGAGTATTCGTCTATAACAAGGAAGTCTGATTTGGTAACGGAAGAAATCCGGTGTAACCTTTAAACAGGTTTTGTGTAACCGTCTAAGGTTGAAAACCGCTACTCATTAAAAAGTTTGGCTAACATGAAGAGTATAAAAAGTAGTTACTTTGCGAATGTAGCAATTCCGTTACACTAAGTCGATTCTCGTGTAAAATTGCACCGCGGGATCTTGCGATATAATTTTTCTGCAACTGATTTCTTAAGCGACATTTCTCCTAAGACAGCAAAGCTGAATGTTATCCGATGACTAACGTAGCGTTTCTTTTTGTTACAGAACCACAGCGAAGACTCGTGCGGACCTATTGTCGTCCGCCGAAACATGGTTGCAGAGTTTATTTTGAGTCAGCAGCAACTGCTGAGTGCAGGTGCTGGTGCCACCCTCGGCCCTGCGCCGACGCAAACACGCGCCCAGCCTCCTCCCCGCGCGCGCCTCTCCGTATCTCCTCACTTCCCAATGGACCAATCTCACCCGAACATCGGCAGCCCCGGTAACCCGGAAGACTACTCGTCTTTCGACTTCAAACGCAAAGAATTCTTTGGACAACGCAAACAGAGGGAATTCATTCCTGATAACAAAAAGGATGATGGCTATTGGGACCGCAGGAGGAGAAACAACGAAGCAGCTAAACGCTCCCGTGAAAAGAGGCGCTTCAACGACATGGTCCTTGAACAACGTGTCGTAGAGCTGTCCAAAGAGAACCACGTTATGAAAGCACAGCTGGATGCTATAAAGGAAAAATATGGGATATGCGGAGAAAACTTAATAAGCATAGACCAAGTGCTGGCTACACTACCTACTTGTGACCAAGTCCTCTGTGTGACCAAAAGAAGCAAGCTCTCGGGTAACGCTATGTTCTCGCCAGCTCCGCCCCCACCTCCGCCAGGACCCCCCGCTTCACCCCCGTCGCCGCCTCCCCAACGCGCACCGGAACCTTACCAAGAAAGACTTCCAGTCCCCGAGCCGTACTATCCTCACCCGGCGCACTATGAACCTCCCGGTTCAGTACTCAACCTGTCAAGATCTCGCCGCGCACCTTCGCCATACGAACTATCCTCTCTCTCCGGCTCGGGGGACGAGACCGCGGAACCCTACGCACCAGAGAATAACTGCCTGCCGCTCAAACTACGCCATAAATCTCACCTCGGTGACAAAGATGTCGCCAGCGCTCTCCTCTCCCTGCAGCACATAAAACAGGAGCCCGGTCCCAGGTCGTCCCCTTCCTGGGACGGTGAAGGTTCCAGTGACGAGAGAGATTCAGGAATTTCCCTGGGAGTGGAGTACAGGCCACAGCCGGACAGGATTCCTGAAGAAGACGATGCTCACTTAAAAGCGGAGCTCGCCCGTCTCGCGACAGAGGTGGCGACGCTCAAGAACATGATGCATCAGAACAAGGCGCGGGCACACGAGCACTGAGCGCGCCACCATCGCGTTCGGAGCTCGCCCCGCGCGTTGCGCCTGGACCGCGCAGCCTCACAGCCACGCTGCAGCCACGCCGCAGCCACGCAGCCCCGCCGCAGCGCAGCCGCAACGTTCGATGACGTGTCGATCCTGTACAAACTGTCTCTACACCTCTCCTAGTAGACGAAGTTACCACGTTAAAAAAATGATTTATATATTTCGTATGATATGTGCAGCTGTACCGGCTAAGCCGTTTCGCCTAACTGTAATCCTTCCTAGTAGTTTGTATGTCTGTGTGTAGAAGCCGTAGGTTACGTCGTACGATGCGCTGCAGCGCTTGCATTCCACTCTGTGTCGATGCGTATGCAGCGCTGATGTCGCTTACCGACGCAGCCTACCTCGATGAGACTTATGTTCGGTTAACAGACTTTTCGAGCAGATAAAACCTGTCTACTCAGTGATAGAATATAAAAGAAATGCATTTTTAGTGATGAACTATATCTGTATATTTAATATAAGTATAGAAGTAGATCTGTTTCATCTATTCGAAGACTCGATAGTGAATCGATGGCTAAAGACTATGTTCTTTTAAGTTAGTTTTAAGATAAATTAAGCTCTTAGATGGTTATTTATAAAAAAATAATGTATATTTCTCATCGGAATGCCCGTTAAGTTCCAAACCAAAAAATGCGTTAGGTCTTCTGTTAGTCGATGAAATCGCATATAAATATAAGGTAACCATAAAATCAGAATGTATTGGATAATCAGGATATGAGTACCAGTGCCTTTGACAATGCATACCTACCTTAAATAGCCTACCTAAAGGAATATTTTTGTACATCTGTAATATTAAAAGAATTGTGTCGATTTCATTCATTGGATATTGTTAGTCGACGCTCATTATATGTTCCATACGAATCGATTGCAATTAGCTTAAAGTAGACTTTCGAGTTTCTTTTTAAGTTAGTTTTGATCGAACTCGATGGAACACATAGTAGCGTATACAAATAAAGTAAATGTATGTATATCCAAACCAAATAAGGCTCGTTGACAAGTATTTCCGTTGTTTGTAAGTTCTCTAGTATTGCCCTGAGGGCATGTGATAGGACTGAATGGTGTATAACTAAGTATTTATTTATTATTCGGACCGTGAAAGAGGATTTTACAATTTATTACCTTTGTATAAGATCACTATACGATATGAATAAATTGTGTACATTAAAATTATTACTGACATTTTATTTATATTAACCCTTTTAACTAAAAACTATATATTTTATATTTTTCTGGGACTATTGGACAACAATAAAATGAAAATTTAAAGTATACACAAGTAACCAATTCATTGAGACTATTTCAATGAGTCCAAACACGACATCTCCGATGTAAGTTTGTGAGGCGTTAGGTATTCTGCAGATTCCAGATGATGCTACAGCATCAGGTCAAGGTTACCATGTTCTTCTAAATACCATTGAAGTAACAGAAAACCAAATTTCGACTATCACTATGGAAATGCTCACATCCATTTATCAACTAGAAAAGAGCTGATAATCTTCAAACGCCTGAACAGATTTTCTTGAATCATAGATAAGAACACCCTTGATCAAGTCGCCTTTCAAACAAAAAACGCAAATCAAAATTGGTTCAGCCGTTTAGAGCTACGATGCCACAGACTCAAATACATACAATAAACTAGTAAGAAGTTTGACAGAAGTAACAACAAACAAAGGCCCCATACGAATTGGCTTTAAAAAGGGCATTGTACATCTCTGGTCAAAAGAAAAACTGAAAGAACTACTAGAGAAACTAATTATAAATAGAATCCTATGGAAGTAAAATAAAGTTTTAACTACAAGTAAATTCCACTGTCATTGTTATTCTGACTCTACAACGTATCTTGTAAAAAAATTGAAAGTTATTAACAGTCAGAGGACATGAACTCAATAATTGTCTCTAAAGATTGATAGGATGGGATCGGTTCTCACAAACACTCTTTTGGAGCAATCGGATCTTAAAATTTAGTCTACTTTTGTATATGAAAATAGTCTAATGAGAAAATGCAGCAGCCTCATACAAACGTATTCTCCTGTTTCCTAGAGCAAATATTTTTTTACCACACATTCATTATCTACCACTGTCATGTTTTTCCATAAATTAATTATTTTTAAAACTGGACGCCTTCTAGTCATAGGCTTCTTCTGATATGTTGTTATATACCTAGAACAAGAAAATAGGATAGAGTAAGAAACACTAAAAGAGAAGGTGAAGCTTTCTTATATAATAAGATATTGTAAGACCAAAAGAAACAAGGAATTCTATTAAATAAAATGAGAAAAAGCATAGAACTTGAAAGACGGTGTACTAATTATGGACAATCCTACTACCTACTATTATAATGTGTGAAAGGTGTATGTTTGGATGTTTAGATTTTTGAATGTTTGTTACTCAATCACGCTAAAACGGTTGAACAGATCTCAATGAAATTTGGCATACAGATAGTCTCTGACTTGGAATAACACATAGGCTACTTATTATCCCGGTGAAAGTCATAGTTTAACCAGTGTTATTTTAAAAATATAATGAATGGAAAGTTTCTGTTTGTTATTCAATCACACAAAAACGGCGATTTTTTCGGTTTGTCGTGTTCCGAGATCAGTCTATGTATATCCAATAATACGCAGACGAAGCTGCGGGTACCAGCTAGATTATAGATTAAGTACAAAATAAAGTAAAATATAAAGTCGTAGGCTTGATAAATAAAATAATGCATCAATATTACTACTACTACTAGCCGAAACATGGATACTCACGGTTGGAGTGAAAGTCGCCCAGTAAGCTATAGAATAACCTATCCTCAGAGTTTCTTGGAAGGATAGAATCAGAAATGATGAAATCATACAGAGAACGAAGGTTATCGACATAGCTGAAGTGGCAGTGGGCTGGCCACATATGCCGACAGGCGAAGAACCGATGGGGCAGTCGACTTCTGGAGTGGAGATCGCGCTTAGGCGAATTATGTGTAGGACACCCTCTTGCAAGATGAAGCGAAAACCTGTGCAGTGACGATACTTGAGGGAGGCCTATGACAATAGTGGACAGATACAGGCTGATTGGTAATAAATATTATTCTGATTTACGTTTGAGCCAAAGAGAACTTTTAAAAAGGTCTGTTAGGAACGAAGAGAGAACCAACCATGCATAACAAAAATCATTCGTAAATTATTCTTAAAAAATAATATAATCGGTACAGATTTCGAGGAGGAGTCAGGGAGGGAGGATATGTATTTTTTTTTCTTTCTGTAGTCCTCAAATTTATTTGCTGTACGTCTGGACATGACGGTAAAAAGAGCAATTTTTGTCATTTTAGAACGGTCCTAGTTTTATAATAGGTAAATCATTTAAAAAAGATGGTGAAAGAATTTTTAAAATCGGTACAACAGTTTTTGAGTTTATCCCATTACAAAGAGAAAAAGAACAAACAAAAAAACAAATCTTTCCTGTTTATAAAATTGGTATAGAAAATCAAAATATAGGGACATGGAAGTGGTAGGTATAGATTTTACTGTATAAGAATATTTGCTCTAGTACCATTATCCAGGGAGGAAACACGGAAATACATTCGTATGGGCAAAACACTGCCTACGTTTCCTCTTAATAACATCATTATATTATGACGTCTTATCACTGATGTAATATTAAAAAAACAGCCCACAAAATGAATGCTGTTTCTAAGCAAGTAATGAAACGCAATAAAAAAAATTTCATCACAACATAATTCCACTCTTGGGCTTGGATTGTCTCGCGTCGAAGATCGCTCGGGCCATTACTATCGTGCCGGTCTAGTTCATTCTCTTACTGTTCAGTAGTTGAAATAACGCTTTAAACGTTCTAAATAATTAGCAAATTAAGAATAGATAAATACGAGAAAAATAAAGTAATTTTTTTTAAAGTACGTTTATTTAAAAATATCCTAACGGTCATTGCTAAAAAGTGAAGATAAAAGTTCTTCATAAACAAAAAATAAATACTTCAATTCGGTCAAGGTTTTAAACGCTAATGTAATGTAATGTTAACACATTTTAAAAGATAATTTTTTTGTTTGTGCGTTCGCATTTCGCACACATTTTTGTTAATGCTTTCTACAAAATTAACGACGTGCAATGAAGCCATTCCTTAAGATTTATCTATAAACTGCTTATGAGGAAACGCGCACAGTATTTTGCCCATACAAACGTATTCCCCTGTTTCCTCCCTGGGCAATAGCACCAAAGCAAATATTTCTATACCATAAAATCTATACTTACCACTACAATGACATCAATTTTTTTTCTTAAATGAATTATTGTAAAAACTAGGAGCCTTTTGAAATTACCAAAATTGCTCTTTCTTACCGTTATATTCAGACGTCCAGCAAACAAATTTTATGACTACATAAAGAAAAATATTATTCTTGAAAAAAAAAATCGGTTTAGTTTTCTAGTAGGAAACAGGGTAACACAAAACTATGACTTTGACAATTTTACTTAGGTATAATCAGTTCTAAATGCAGTTGTCTCTGTTGCACTCTATTCAATGAGACATCGGGCACAGTGCGACAGTCATAGATTTTAGAAATACCTATTCTTGAAATTTTTCAGACCGCACATACTCATAATATTATTAGTATAACGGTCAACAGTATCTGAATATAACCTCGAAGGATGTCGATTTATTGTTACTATATGAAATATAGGATTTTTGTTCTGGCTAATTTAACAAAAATGTGTACCTATACTTATTACAAAAGTACACTACGTAAGACGTTATATTTCAAAAGTAATTTCATACAAATGTACCTATCCCGCGTGCCGCCAACATTATGATAAAGTTACCCCTTAATGATAATAATGTAAACTTACTTTTTTATCATTTGTAGGTAAACATAATTGAAAGGTATATAAATAAAAGTTATTTTAGCTTCATTAGTCTAGTGGTCGTAAGCGCGACTGTTATATTCGAGATCTTGGGTCGAACACCCAAGGTCAAGCAAAGTGTTATTGGAGTTTTTTATGAAATTCTTAGTGGGAGCTCGGAGTTTGGCTTTGTGTCCGATTAATGGCAATAGGCTTGCCCCCTATTAGATACATGGGACCTAAATCATACCCGGCGGACTGTGGGTGTACTTTAGTATACCTCTGCTTAACCCTTCAGGGATACGAGCGTGATAGTTATATTATTAAATATTTCCCTCTATTAAACGAAACAAAAGAAATATAATTTATACTTGACTAGCGCTTTTCTCGCGGCTTCGCTTTCGTCATAGTTGATTTATGGCCGATTATATGTTTTTATATCCCATTCTAACTAAATAGCTAAATATCAATTTTCAAGAATCTATCTTCAAAAATGACTGATTTTCATACAAACTTTCATCCCCCTTTAGGTATAGCTGTGTGTCAACAAATCTGATTATGAGTCGATCAGTTCTTATTAAGAGAGATCAGGGAAATTTTAGCCTGAAAACACAATGCAGCCGTGAGCAAGATCTAAACAGGGTGACTGTATTTACATGTATAAATTTATATATCGTTCCGAAAAACAAAAAATGAATTAAATATTAATAATAATCAGTAAAAAAAATGTGGTAAATGAAATATGTATTTTATTACCTACCAAACGTTCTAATGTAGGACACTAAATTCTCTAACATCCGATTTTAACAACAAAGAAAACTAACTTTGAGCAGTCCAATGCGAATAAAATTAAAATAGGACCCCACCCTTGACTTTCCAACGAAAACAGGATTCATCCAAATCTGTTCATAAGCAAAAAAGTTATGACTAAACCATCTATAAAAAATATATACATTCGAATCGAGAACCTTTCCTAGTTTTGTAAAGTACGTTAAAAATGTTAAATTTTTCAACATCACTATTACTTGCACTATATTTTGATTGAGAAAAAGAAATTTATGTTATACATACCCGAGAAACAGAACAATGTTAGTACGTAAAAAAATGAAGCGCCTACTAAAAATCAACATGCAACACAATTATCTGCACAGTAGGTATAGATAAACATTTAAAACTACTGTTTTTCAGTCCAAAGGCATGGCAAGTGAATATCAACTAGTATACGAAGCGTTCCAGCTCAGTTCTCAGGAGTAATAACTTATTATAACAACCCTAAATAATGTGATTATTTCGAAGATGGTTTTACATATGCAAAGGCTGCAGGTGTTAAAGAGAGGTGGGTCACAGAGAAACTTTGGAGATTTTTCTTCACTTAGGGCATTCCGACTGGTGGAATACCTCCACTATACAGAAGATTGCAGGTAAATAACTAATAGGTAATTAACCGAAATAAGTAATAACGAAATAAGTAACGAAATAACTCGAACTGTCTATCGCTCGTACTGTACATACAATTGATAAATATATCATCATTCGTTTTTTATTTATTTTAAAATAATTTATAGGTTAAATTTAAATGTTGAATAATTCCTTTAAAACACCCTTTTTGTTTTTAACGTGGATAGACCCGTCATGGGTACACACACTCTACTCCTAAAACTCCACGCCGGTGTAACAACTGCTGCCATAATGGGGCGACAGGGGTCCACTAGTAGCATTCTACTGTGTCGCCCCGGCAAAATGATGGGCTCCGGCGCCAGTGGGAAACAGTTCGGTACATCATTAAAACACCCAAATCAACTTTATTTGGACATTGAATAACTATGATGGAATAGTTTTTTTTTATACAACTAAATTAGCAAACAAGCGGTTACCGTAACTTATGAACACTTGCACTACCATAGGTACCATTGCACGTTGCTGATTTTGAACCCCAGTTCCCCAAACAGTTCAGGAAACCTTACTCACCACAGGAACATAAAAAAATGATATTTGGCTATCAATCACTAATTTCCCGATGTGATGACGACCACTACACACGATAAAAAAAAACCATATATGCAGTTCACAAGCGGTAGAACATATAAAAATATCTTCTAAAAAAATTCTTTTTATCATCTTGGGCCACATCGTCACTTAATATCAGGCGTGATTGCGGCCATAACCACAACAACAATTGTAACAGATTGAGGTTTAAATAACCATAATTGTGTTTGTAAATTGTGGTATTTACTACAAACTATTTGGAAGTAAGAAATTTGATTTTTTTTCAAATATCACACTACTTAGCTCTAGTTTAAAGTTTCGTACGACTAAACATAATAGTGACATTCGCCAACTGACCTGATTACCAAATAGTTCAGGTGTGTAGTGACGAAAGAAACGCTCAAAATAAAGCAACACTGCCGGATATATTTGTAATCTACTTACGAGATGTAAATATGTTTGGACATTTTTGTAATGCAGCCAGTACTAACTTAATATGACATCACATACCTACTTACCCAAAACATTAAGCTGCCTATAGATTCTATGGCGGTTAGAAGGAGAACCATCTATATAAAAAAAAAAATAAGTGGGACAAGTTGAAAAAGTGTCCACCAGCTGTAACCTACAAAAACCTACCAAAATGGCGCTAGGTAGCAAGAGGGTAAGAGACTTTTTGGTGATTTTATAATTTTAACTGTTTTAAAACTTGAAAAAAATTGAACAATAATGGGACAAGTTAGTGGCGTGAAAAGTTGTCCAAGTTGGCGAAAATTAAAAAATAATAAATTTTGGCGCCATCTTTCAAATTTACCAATTGCTACCGTGGCGCCACCCTAATTAGACGCTTTTCAACGGACACTTATTTATAGATAGAGATGGTACTCTTTGTCTCTAACCTCGTCCGTTCCTCGGTGTGAAGCCCTTGGGCCTGGCAGCCGCCCGCGCGTTACAAGTGACACTGCACGTACAACACTTAGCTATCCACATACAACATTACACACATATGAACACACACACGTGCACGCTACATAGGTACATAGGTTCTGTAAGGTACCTTTTTTCTTTTTTTACGCTAGATAGTGTAGAAATACTTTTCAGATCACTAAATACCTGTTATATGTTATAAATACATGTTCCCTTCCTTTCTCCCAGGAGGCAGGAATATGTATATGTTAGTTTAGCTCGAATTTTACGGATAGGAAATTAGTCAGATCGCGACAGCAGCCCAAGCCGAGGTCCGGCCACTTTGGCACCGTTGCGCGCTTGTTGCCCAAACTTTCGCGGCTGAGTGTCTTAAGCGCTCGCCCCCAAGCCTGGTAAAGCTGTAAAAGCCATCAGCGGCTCTGTTTTTGGATAGGGCCTTTTTTTTTTTTTTTTTTTTTCTTTTTTTTTTTTGTTAACGTGGAGTGAAACCCGTCATGGGTACACACTCGCCCGGGGAACGAGTGGTTATGTGAGACTCCTACTCACTAAAAAACTCCACGGTGCACCGTCCGCCGCCATGCTGGGGCGACGCGGGCACTGCGCTGGCATTCAGCCGCGCCGCCCACTGACGGAGACAGCCCGGTGACGAACTGTCTCCCCGTCCGCCAAACCAGTGCAATGGGAAGACAGGCCCCCCGACCCATCTCCCTTGGTTCGGCCTGGCAGGAGAAGGAGGCGGATGAACCACACCTGTCCCCCACCCACCGTTGTTGGGTTTTTTATAGAGGTTTTCTCCTCTGTCTCTGCCATAATGTTTGGCATATGGCGGGGGTAAGGGGCGAATGAACGCACCCCACCCCGCTAGCCCGGCCATGATTTTTTACCGAGGTTTTCTCCTCTGCCGTCCTGTAACGGCAGGAGAAGGAGGCGAATTAACGCACCCCCTCCCCCACCAGTCCGTCGTTGGTTTTTTATAGAGGTTTCCTCCTCTGCCGTCATTAAGCTCCCGTCCGTCCTTGTCAAGTCCGTCTTTGATTTTTTAACGAGGTGCTCATCCTCAACCGTCCGGTTATTTTTTTAAGTGGTTTCCTTCCACTGTCCGTCCTTGATTTTTTATACTGGTGGTTTTCTCCACCTCCGTCCAGTAATTTTTTAAGGTGGTTGTCTTCCACCGTCCATCCGTGATTTTTTAAAGGGTGGTTTACTCCACCACAGTCCGTCCAAGGTTTTTTAAGGTGGTTTACTCCACCGCCGTCAGCGATTTTTTAAAGAGGTTGTATCCTCTCAATTTTTAAGGAGGTTTTCTTCCTCCTCCGCGTCAACGACGAGTCCGTCCGTAGTGGACGAGCCGAAGCAGGTCCACTCTTGCCCCATCCCCTGTCTCCTCTGATGAGCAGAGGGGTACAGGGGTGGAACGCCGTCGGTCTGGTATTAGCCGTCGGCCGTGAAGCCGCCGCCGTTGCCCGGGGCACACCACGAGGAGGTTCTAGACATAGGGCCCCTAAGGCTAACAGTATATATAGTCAGTTAAAAGTCTCTAACCTCCATATTACATTAATTACAATGGAAATAGCAGAAGAAATATGCTAGATTACAATAAAAGAGAGGTAAAGCACAGAGACACTTCTTAGATTATTCTCTACATGTTACATCCGGACTGGTGGAATACCTCCACCTTACAGAAAATCGCAGCCAAATAATCTTGTGTTGTGTTCCTGCGGTAAGTAGGGTTTACAAAATTCCTTGGGGAAAGTGGGTTCCAGATCGACAATGCACTAAGTTATACCTATGGTATTACATGTGTCCATAAGCTACGGTTGCCGCCTACCATCAGGTGAGCCGTATGCTTGTTTGCCAACTTAGTAGTATAAAAATAATAATATAATGAGATCTGGGCATATTTAAAAAAACGAGGACAGTCAGTAGTAGGTAGATAATTTTCGTGACCTGTCTTTCGCTGTAATAGCAGCACGACGTAGAATTTGCTACATGTCAACATCGAATTGGCCAGCTCTCGTGATTTCTTCAAGCACTCACTGATTGAGGAACCAATGCTGACTTCGTTATATTTTGTGAACTGTATATTTTAAACCCGTCAAGAATCAAATTCGGCATATATGCCGAATGTTTTTAAATTCCCACTTTTTCTGACGAAGAAAGTAACCTCATTCTTCCAGCCGGCCAGTAGTTTGTGCAGCCAACCATCCGCGGAGCTCGAACAAGCGCAACTAAACTAACGCAAGCGCATCGAAGAGGGCGCAAGTTCGTAGTTTCCCTCGCATACTTCCCCTCTCACGGCCACATCACGCATAAACCGCGTCGACATTTCGACAATTTGTGTACATAAAATAGTGTAAAAGTGTATCTAACTTGACAGAAATTGTAAGTTTTTCTTTGTAATATCATATCAATATATGTGAATGTGTTTATATTCCTTTAAAATCGAAACTAGTTTTCCTGTAAATTACTTGAATCTGTTTTAGACAATGATATTTGTTTTAGATAATAAAAAGTCGAAAGTAAATTTCTGTTCAAAATGTTGAGAAACTATAATAAACAGAAGTATCTCGTGTCATTTTACATCAATCAGAATTCTATATAAACAAACAAAAGATTTGTTTAAGTCATAAATAACCTCATTTTGTTTTTGTTATTAGAATTACATAATATGGCGCGAAGAAAGATTGAAGTACTTTGATGAGGTACTGTCGATAAAATTATCGATATTTTAGATTGTACTCGTACAGGTTGGATATATTGTAATAATGAAGTTTAGAGTATTTATAAATATTCATTTGTTCATGTAATACATAATATATAATTTTTTTTATAGGATTCCGAGATTGTGTTCAGCACAAATCCTAGCAGCTCGACCGATCCTATAGCATATGACATGCTACCTGAAACCTTGATATACCGCTCGTTAAGTACGGTAAGTATAGTATATATATATCCGTACAAGGCGTGTATAGTCATATAGTATAGGGTATAGTAATACAAGTCGACTTACATCAAAATTGACATCTGGGTTTTATAATCTATATAGTGAATAACTGAGTAAGCCTACTAAGTAAGTAAGTAGGTAATAAGTAGGCTTACTTATTATTGATACACCGCACTTGAACATTTTATAATAGTCGCCCTGAAACTATGTATTTTCGACTTGTCATCCTATTTACTTGAGTGAGAACTGTAAGGTATGGCCATAGATAAGGTAGTTATAAATATTTGTGTTTTCTATGTACCTTACGAAGTCTAGTAAATCAGTCTCGCAATATCTGTCATTGTTTCATTACGTTAAACGTTCCAAGAACCCGTCTTCCACTAGGCTTAGCGTATTACCATCTTAGGGCAGATCGTAGCACCAGGTGAGATTGTGGCCATAAGGCTAAACCTATAACGATAAAGAAATATCTTTATTTTATTGTAGAACTCAAATGTCAGATCTCCCCACGCCGCGCCGCGCCGCCTCTATACAATTCGGCCGGAGCGATAATAATTATTTAGTTTATGTTGCATATTTACAATTATACATCTATCTTCAATACATGTTAATAAACTACAATTATTGTTATTTTTTAGAGTTTAAAGAAACCCTTACTAGAGGGCGGCGGAGAGTCACAAGAGCTAGGCGAGGCGCCCTAGTTTAAACCGCTCTAGTTCAAGGTTGCCCTAAGGGTGCGTTATCATGCATCGAAATATACCCTGGGATTGTAACAGCTCCATTATATACATTGATCACCATTCCTACAAAAGTGGGTTCGATGTCGATGTATCGACTTGAGCAGACACTAATTTTTGTATACCTGAAATATTCTACACCAAAAAAAAAGGTCGGGTTCAGTCGCGAGGTCGCGACCTGAACTCGAAGCATAGAACTATTCATAGGAGCCCTTTGTATTTTAGTCGTCTAAGTATACGGACTCGATATTGAATAATATTCTCTTTACTGTTTATGCGTATACTCCTTCTTTTAAAGTAGATAATTTATTTTACTTTGAACACTTAGTTTAATAAATACGTAGTTTACTTAAATTGTAATCCTTATATGAAACTTGCGTATAAATGTGTATATATGTAGTTGCGAGTCTTTATAAATATAATAAAGCAACGTTTATAGTAGACCACAATGATAATCAATAATAGGTGGCATACTATGCTATATTTTTAACAACTTTTATTTTTGCTGCCATGTAAGATAATATGTAGCTTTAGTTATAGGTAAGCCGTTGATGTGCTAGAATAATGTATAATAATAAATTATTTGTTCTCTATCAGTAGGTACATGTAATATTTTTTTCAAATATCCAGATAGAGATATACATACTGTATTACACTAGAAAGACTGGAAAAATTGCTAACCTAAAAAGGCGATCAAGGGACATTGAACCCATTACTGTTGTTTACATTCTAATTATGTATATAAGCGTAATACAATCGTAAAAATAATAGGTTGTTTTAAATGGAATAAAGAGAAATGATATAATCAGTATAAATTAATTCAAAAATAAATTCATCATTAGTCAAAAAAAAAGTCCTAACAGTAAACAAATAAACACTCCGATTAATTCCAAGTTCCATATAACACACACACATTTTATTAGATTTATTTTTACAAAGGGTTTGATAGCAATTACGTACGTCTCTTTCTCGATTTAGTTTCTAACGTATAAATAAAGTTATATACTATGTTTCTTGTTATTTATTTTTTAATAGAAATTCCGTTTATTTAGTGCAGATATGTTCATGAATTTTTGTCTAACTAGACTTCATGCATAGACAGTAATGTCTTGGCTGTTCAGTCAAAACATTATGATTTTCTCCGTGATATCCCATTACAGACCTATTTTTAAATATACCATATTCCATCTGGTGATATATTATTATGAGGTGTATTTTCAGAAAGTGTTATTCGAATCCTAAACACTCGTCTCAATACGATCTTCCTCTAGTTTGTTAATTTTTTTTTCGATGCTGTGTCCGTAGACGTTACCACTGCCATAACTGTTCTAATGGCAGCTAATGGAACATTGCTGTCTGAAGCGTCACTAGAACTTAACTATGGAGCAAGAGTATTATACATAATACGTAAAACTATATTCAAATTCGGATAGTAATAGCACAGTTTCAACTTATTTCACTTTTAACTTATGCTATTTTTATTTATGTTTGTGTGATCATATTACTATGTAGATACTTTTGTTGTTATAACAATTATAATTAATTCAATGTCACGAAGTAATCAGTAATACAAGTTCAAATTTGGGTCCTATCACCCCTGCTGCCTTGCTAGTGATAAATGATAGTGATATGAATATACCATCAAAAATATTTAAAAAGTAATTTAAAAAAAATCTTCCATAAATTATCAAATGAGTCTGATCTGATTTTGTAGACGGGAAGCATAAGACATTTCATAATTATTAGGCTATAAAATTTGCCAATAATACAAACAGGAATCGTAAAAAAAAATAGTTCTCAATCTATTTTGATGAAATTTTGTACATGGGAAATATATCATTTCTCAATTGTGGGGTAGTTCCCAGTTTACTAGGTCCAACCCTTATTAAGTAATAAGTATAAAATGAATACTAGTGAAATAGAAATGAAATATCTTCGGACAGATACAAACTATATGACAGTAAAATGATTATAAATATGGAAATTGATTGCAGCGATTACATATCGCGCTGCCGTTGATCGGTGCGGTGCCGCGTGATGAAACCGTTTATTGGTCGTGTCCCAATCCTATAAGAGGCAGCGATTAATTCGGAATTGTAAGGTGGTGGTACAATTTAGGTAGTATAAGCGATTATGTAATGTGTATTGATGCGCCTCAACATTTTTGAATTGTCAATAAAATGAGTAAAAATATTAGTATGTTTTTTTTTTTGTTTTGTAAGACCTAGTATAGGTGGTTATTTTTGTAATACGGCAATATGTACTAGTTCCAAAATATACGAAAGCACTCTTCATCATTCGCAATCTACGAATAAGGCGTCTCTGTTTGTATCCGAAATACAGTCTATAGAATTTTTTTATAATAACAGTACTTTTTTACAATAAAAATACATTATAATATAAGTTTGTATTTTATTCACACCTTTAGCTATACAATATTATGCATATATACTTCAAACAATATTATCTGATACAATTTTATATATCAACCAACTGTGCCCGTGCTCACGTGAACTACAGAATGCCCGCGCGAATCTTGCTCCCCCGCTCCCGCCTATTTTAAAGACAAAAATGCTTATTGTGG
Organism: Saturnia japonica; assembly: GCA_033032175.1. NCBI lineage: Eukaryota > Metazoa > Arthropoda > Insecta > Lepidoptera > Saturniidae > Saturnia > Saturnia japonica. Next base: position 4,522,506 of record CM065332.1, read on the forward strand.
GTGTTCCTTCGAAGATAGACGTATATTCTCCCAGACTTTTTTGTAGAGCTTTTTAATGACTACAAATGTTTAGTACATTAATTTGCTATATCTCTTATGGTTTACTCAGCGTAAGCTATTTAAGCTCCCAAATTGATTCACCATGACCAGATTTTTTTTATTTGTGCGGAACCCCAATTCTTTTTATAAAATAAATGTAACCTAAGTTACTCCCTATAAATTCAGCTATCTACCAGTGAAAATACCATCAAAATCGGTCCAACCGTTTCGGAAATATCAAAATATTCTCATTACTCAATATAATTCACTTCAATGTACAAATAATTCAAATTTTTTTTATGATAAAAAAAAACATAAATTACTTCCAAATCCGGTGAAGCTGTAAAAGCCGCAGTGGCTTTAGGGCCCCTTTTGCCTGGTAAATAAAACAAATTTATTCACTGTAATAAATTAATTTTATCGTGTTTATAATTTATCTATATTTATACAGAATTAATCCTTATCACTAGTAAAAAATAAAATGTATAGATTCGTACTTTTCAATGTTCATACTTTTGTAGTATTGTAATAAAATTTAGAACTTAAAAATACAATAAGACACTACTTCGTATATTGAAAAGATGCAAGAATCTGACGCACGTGAAAAGTTTCATTTTCTACTCAATATTTTTGTGACCATTAATATACTGCCGCCCAAGGAGTTATAAACACCTAAAAAATCTTTGGCAAATATGTATTATGGAACCACCTTTTTCGCTGAAGTATATAAGTAACATTAAATAAAGTTAAATTATTAATATATACCGTTATGTTAACATTGATACAAGAGTTTTATTCAGTTATTAATACAATGAAACTAAAAATAACATTATTATTATATCCAATGAACACTAACTAGTATAAAATTAACGTAAAACCAATGAAATCCTTAACAAATATGTTTATGTGCGCCTTAAATCACATAAGAAATTCTGTTAAATTGTCATACAACTAATAACAAAACTTGCTAAACTTTTCTTAGCTTTTAAATTGATAAAGTATGTCCTTTTAATTTTATTTATTTCACCAAAAACATTAATAAATAAAGTACACATTGTTGTCCATACCAGAAGTATAGTCAAATAAAATTAGTAATTGTTATGAAATCCGAATGTATTCGTTTCTTGAAGTGGTTGCGTTGGCAACAGTTGTTGTTAGGAAAATAAAGAGAACTGAGAAAAATGTGAATCCTCGTTAATATTTTAATCCTTAATTTAAATAAATAGAAACCGTAACGTAATAATATTACAGTAATAATTAAGCATGCTATATATATTATCATGAATCTTTGACTATGTGATATGTAAAAATAAAAAATACATCTAGTTATACAGCTGCTAGCTAGAATTATCACCCTCAAAAGTAAATTAATTACTAGGTACACTGTTTAACAATTACGTTAAACACATATATAAAATTAGTCTTCAGTGGGTAATACACTTATGCTTTGCAATGATCTATTATACAATTTATCATCAGCTGTCCTTAGCTGTAAGGCCATCTTGCCATCATTTCCAGGAAATACATTCACAACTCGTGCCATAGGCAACACCAAAGGAGAAGCATTGGGCTCTGTAATAAATAATACCTCTAGGTTCATCTTCAAACACAGTTATTTATTGGATCTCTCTCTTAATTTCTAGTGTCTACGTGTCTACATTTTCCTGCCATCTCTTTAAATTCGAAATACAAAAAACATGCTGCCATTACTTATAGTAAACTATAACTATAAAAAGGTAGGTTTTATTTCCGATCTACAACAGGCTCTTTCATAAGTATTAGTACACGTACTTTAACATTATGCATCGATTGACACCACTAACTTCTATTCCGCAAGGTATTTAAATAATACTTATACCAAGCCTTCCAAAACCTTTGTCGCAACTGTGTAATTTGCTGCCAAAACCCTAACCTATTACTTTTGTTTTGAGAAGTATTTACTTCAGGATACATAGTTAGAGCTGTGCTTATAAGAAAATTCCCTGGAGTCAGGTAACAGTAATCATTGAGTTCTTCAGAGAGAAGTAGAATAGGACGTGAATTGAGCACAGCCTCTATTTGGTATATATAACACCGTATTTAGTTGCTCATAAGTTAGTGCTGCATCTAATACAATTCGTTTTAAATGAAACTTCATACTCTTTACAGCCGCTTCTGCAATCCCTGCAAAAACCGGTGCATAACTAGGCGTAAAATGAAATTTGATACCTTCATTCGCGGAATAAGCTTGCACAAGTGTCTAGTGATTAACAGAAGTATTAAGTTTGTATAGTTCAGCTAGCTGGTTCCTTGTCCCACGAAAATATGCACCGTTGTCGCAAAAAACGTCGCTGGGCAAGCCACTCCTACTTATAAACCTTTTAAAAATGCTACAAAAGCATCAGTTGAGAAACCGGAAGTCAACTCTAAGTGAATTGCCTTAAATGCATATACATATAACCTTTACTGATTATAGCTCTTCTTACACGCGAATTTTTGAATTTAACTGGCCCAGCGAAGTCCATGCCCACTTTTTGGAATGGTCTACTTAATATCACTCGGTGTTGAGGGAAGGATCCCATTAGCTGCTTCGCTGCATCAGCTTTTAGCCCTTCAGTGTCAAAGCTGTACTCCGATTGCAGAAACTTCGATCCCTCCCACCAGAGGACACAGTTCGGAAGTTCCTGAGGACCTGATACCTCTGCTAATTAAATCAGCGGGGTTTTTCGCGGATGGTACATAGAGCAAGCGCCACCTATTAGTTTTCTGCTGAATAACTCCCACTCTGTTCGCTACGTAATCTTGTAGTTTTGTTATTTCAGTATCAATCCAAGCTAAAATAATTTTTGAGTCTGTGAATAAGTATACATCAGCAATCTTAATATTTCTCCTCTGATCTATCAAAACTAGTGAAGCATTAAGCTCAAGCCTTGGCAACGTTAACGGATTTACACGCGGGTTTACTCGGGACTTCGAGCAAAGTAGTGATAATTTCGAAATGAATTATGATCTTAAAAGATTGTGATTTTTTGATACAAAATTTGTATAGAGGCTAAAGTCCCTGTTGCTTTTCCCTATACCTAGCCTTAGAAACGTATGTAACTGCATCAATATATTACCTAATTGTGTACAGATAATAAGTAAGCGACGTTAGATTAACTACTTAAAAAGGTATTTGTTGATGTCACGTTGATTATTTGCAGTATTTGTAGCTTTAGAGATACGGTACAGCGCGGCGTGCACGTGGCTTGAGTAATGTACATACGTCTGACTACTTATTGTACAATACAATATAATACAGCAAGTAATAGAATCAACATTAATACATTATGTACACTTTATTTTATTTATTTTGGTTCACAAACATAACATAGCAATAAACGTTGTCAATAAAAACTATTCATAATGTAAAACTTGTTGAGTAGATACTCTTTTATAATAAATTTGTATCTTCCATATTTTAAATTTGGTATGTGTCATACAGTTGTCTTTTGTTGTGTAAAGAGCTTTGCTACCTTATATAGATGTTTTTTCCTGTTCTTTACTTTTATATACTGGTTTTATTTATTACTACAAATAACTTCCACTGCGCTACCGGCTCATAATCTGCTACAATGGTTATGGGCCCAGTTGCCGATAATAGTATATAAATAAAATCGGTGGATGACGAAAGAAGAGTTATCATATGTGATCGTCGAATAAAAGTGCAAAGAGATCAATTGTAAGTGCAGCAGCGAAAAGGGCGGCACCATGACTACAGTAAGGATCGAGGTTCTTGGTAGGAGTAACTATGATTCCTGGAAGGTACACGCACAGGCGATTTTAATAAAGAACGATTTATGGGAATACGTAGATGGTAGTAAACCAAAGCCAGTCGAATTACCAGAGGCGGCTTTATGGGAGTCACAAGACTCAAAAGCGAAGGCAGAGCTAATTTTAGCGACTAGCCCGAGCGAGTTACGTCATATAAGAGAGTGTAAGACATCAAACGATGTTTGGTTGAAACTTGAGTCGGTATATGCTTCGAAAGGACCAGCTAGGAAGGCTAGCTTACTGAAGCAGCTCATATTATGTAAAATGAGCGAAAGTGATGATATTCACGAACACTTGGCCAAGTTCTTTGACGCTAAATGCAAGTTACACGAGATGGACGTAGAAATTCACAATGATTTAGCATCGATAATGCTATTGTTTAGCTTGCCATCAAGTTTCGAGAATTTCAGGTGTGCAATTGAGTCTAGAGATTCATTCCCGGACCCGGAGATATTAAAAATTAAAATTCTTGAAGAAAGCAATGCTAGGAGATCGAGTAGCGATAATACTTTCAATGTTTTGAAGAGAAATAAGAAGAAATTTGGATCAAACTCTGTACAGTCTGTCGATAAAATGTCTAAGTTTGTTAACAAATGTTTTAAATGTCATAAAAAAGGTCACAAAGCTTCGGAATGTAATAAATTAAAACAGAAGGATTTGGTAAAATATGTATCAGAAAATAAATTAACAACAGAAAAGGTCGATACTAGTTTTGTAACATTTAATTGTATTTCAGGGGATTGTCACTTTGGAAACTGCGAGAATGGAAACTGGATTATCGATAGCGGTTGTACGAGTCATTTATGTAACGATAAAACCTATTTTGAAAAAACTTTACAGTCTTCTGACGGTAAAGTGACTCTGGCTACTAATCAGAGTGCTCTAGTACAAGGTAAAGGTACAGTAAGATTGTCTGCATATAATACTAACTTCAAAAGTGTAGTTGAACTACCTAACACGTTATATGTTCCTGATTTGCGAACTAACTTGATTTCAGTTGCAAAAATTACCGATAAGGGGTTTCATGTTACGTTTAGGGATGATAGGGCTCTAGTGACGGATACTGATGGTAATGTGAAGTTAATCTCATTTCGAAAAAATAATCTTTATTATGTAAAGGAACAGTGTGCTCAAGCTTCATCCGTTTCTAATGAAAGCGATATTTTAAAATGGCATGAGCGTTTGGGTCACTTAAATGCAAACGATCTAACAAAACTCTTAGACCATTGCAATTTACGTGTCGGAACTAATACGAGTACCGTCAATAGGTTGCGTAATTGCGAAATATGCATACGTGGTAAAATGAGTTCTCTTCCTTTTTCTTACTCGAGCGGACCGTGTAATGAAAAACTAAAAGTAGTTTATTCCGATGTATGTGGTGCTATGAAAAATGCAGCCTTAGGAGGCGCGAAATATTTTGTGACGTTTATCGACGATTCTACGAGATGGTGCGAGGTATATTTATTAAGTAAGAAGAGTTCGGTTTTTACTGTGTTTAAAATATACAAGCAATATGTAGAAAATATGACTGGCAAGAAAATAAAATACTTACAAACTGATAATGGCGGTGAGTATTGTAATAAAGAGTTTGATGACTTCTTGAGTAAAGAAGGAATTTCTAGAAGAAAAACGATTCCTCATACTCCACAGCAAAACGGTGTAGCTGAGAGGATGAATAGAACACTGGTTGAGATGGCAAGATGCATGTTGTTATCATCTAAACTTTCAGGTGGATTTTGGGCGGATGCTGTAGTGACGGCATGTCATGTTAGAAATAGGTGCCCATCTACCGCGATTAATGGCGAAATACGATATGAGAAATTCTTTGATAGACGTGTAAATATAAATTATTTAAGACCTTTTGGAAATAAAATTTTTATTTTAGATAAGGGTATAAATAAGGATAAATTTACAGCTCGTAGTGTAGAAGGAATTTTTGTCGGATATCCTAGAGACCAAAAAGGATATAGAGTATGGTTGCCGAATGATCGTAAACTGATTGTTGCAAGAGATGTAAGGTTTTTAGACGTGAACACATCTGAAAACGAGAACAACATAGACCCACTACAGGTTATGACTGAATCACAAGAAGGGAGGCCAGTCAAGTATGTGGACTTAGAAATTAAACCATCGACTTCAAAGACTCATATTGAAGGGTCAGCTCAACATGAGCCTACTTTGAGTGATAGTACTGTCCTAGAAGAAGTACGAGAAGAAGAAGTTCGAAGAGGTCCAGGCAGACCTAGAATTCAAAGAGGCCAAGTAGGTAGGCCGAAGAAGGTGTACCGAACTGTCAGTGCAACGAGAAGGGAACGAGAGCAAGGCGAAGATGAGTGGAGTGAAGTAGGTGGTAACAATGCCAACAATGAAGAAACAGCTGTAAGTTTAGATGAATTTACTGATTGGTAAGATTTCGGGCAATGCAATGGAAATTTCGTTAAAAGAGGCGTTATCGAGTAGTGAAGAAAAGCTTTGGAAAGAAGCGATTACTTCAGAGATAAGAAGTCTCGTTAAAAACCGGACGTGGGAAATCGTCAAGAAGCCCTCAAATCATGATGTAGTAGGATGTCGATTCGTTCTAACTACAAAGATAAATGTGGACAAATCTGAAAAGAAAAAAGCCAGACTGGTTGCCAAAGGTTACAGTCAGCGATACGGTATTGATTATCGTGATACTTTTGCGCCAGTGATGAGGCTTGATACTGTCAGATTGTTATCCGCTTTAGCTGTTGAGTTAGATATGGAAATACATCAGATAGATATCAACACAGCCTATCTGAATGGATATCTAGACGAAGAGGTATACATGAAAATACCGGAGTTTTTAAAAGAAAGTCTCGTTAAATTGTTACAAACGGAAGATTTTTTAGTCAAGAAACAGGCGCAGCAAATGTTAGCGGACATACGAGCGGGTGGCAATGTTTGCCGTTTACGCAAGTCTTTGTATGGCTTAAAGCAATCTGGACGCCAGTGGAACATAAGACTTGACGAAAAATTGAAGAATATGAACTTTAAGCAGTTTAAATGAGCCGTGTTTGTATTTTAAAGAGGTTGACGACTGCGGATCAAAACTCTTTGTCTGTGTATATACGGACGATATTTTGATTGCAAGTCAGAAAAAAGATTGTATTCTGGATTTTAAAAAGGAATTAGGAAAAGAGTTCGAATTGAAAGACTATGGAATTGCAAAGTTTATATTGGGAATAGATATTGATAGAAGTGACAAAGTCATAAAGTTGACACAATCTCAATACATAAATAAAATAGTACAACGTTTTGGACTCCAAGATTGTAAGGATACAAATGCCACACCAATGGAGGTTAATTTAAAACTACAGAATATTGATACTGATAGTGGTTCTATTTTTCCGTATAGGGAGTTAATAGGATGTTTGATATATTTATCCGTAGGTACCAGGCCAGATATTGCAAATGCAGTAGCAAAAATGGGTCAGTTTGTCGATAAAGTAGATAAAAATTGTTGGAAAGCGGCAATGAGGATCCTGCGTTACTTAAAAAGGACGCGTGATTATGGTCTTGCTTATAAGAAAACTGGTAAGTCTATTAAGGGATATTCTGATAGTGATTGGGGCAATTGTATTATAGATAGACGTAGTTATTCAGGTTATGTTTTTACCTTAGTTGGTGCAGCAATATCTTGGAAGTCACAAAAACAGAGGTCAGTCGCGACTTCTACTTGTGAGGCAGAATATGTAAGTTTATCGGTAGCTATGAAAGAGGCTATCTACTTAAATAGTTTGTTGACTGAAATCGGGTTAGCGACTGTGAGCAGGGTACAATTACATGCGGACAATCAGGGAGCAATAGCGTTATCGAAAGATCCCGTATTCCATTCCCGCAGTAAGCACATTAGTATCAAGTATCATTTCTTGAGAGATACGTTAAAAACTAACAAAGATATTGTGGTGAAATATATTCCAACAGAACTGATGCTTGGTGATATATTAACGAAACCACTGCCTAAGCAGAAACATTATTTTTGTATGGAAGGTTTAGGCGTTACTTAGTTTCTTAAATTTTTAATGTGCTGTTATGTTTATATACCTTGTTTGTTTCTCTAAGTATATAGTAGATAGTTATACTATGTTTTGGAAGGTACAATTTAAGGGAGCGTGTTGAGTAGATACTCTTTTATAATAAATTTGTATCTTCCATATTTTAAATTTGGTATGTGTCATACAGTTGTCTTTTGTTGTGTAAAGAGCTTTGCTACCTTATATAGATGTTTTTTCCTGTTCTTTACTTTTATATACTGGTTTTATTTATTACTAAAAATAACTTCCACTGCGCTACCGGCTCACAATCTGCTACAAAACTAAAATGCTGTTATAGTTAAAAGTGAACACGACGTGCTCAGACATCATACTTATATAATAAATTGAACTATATACATACCTATAAAATAATGAATATAAAACATAAAGAATTAATATAAATAAAAATGATAAGATAAGATATATAATATTATAGGAATAATAATTAAAGAAATGAAAACTAAAAAAAGAGCAACATATTAATATTGTCCTTCAGAGTTAAATGATTAATATTCCAATAAATAACTTTGTTTATATAGTTCAATAATTTTCATTTTTTAAACATATACAAGCAAAGGCAAACTTTAAATTGTTATTACAACTTAAGGTAAAGCATTTTTTTAAACTGAGCAAAGTCTGAGGAAACTTTCAAAATATCGCAGCCAAATAACGTTGTGTTGTGTTCCTGCGGTGTGTATGGCTTCCAGAGCTCTTTGGGGGAGAGAGGGTTCAAGGTCGGTTTAGCGCTATGCTATGCCTACGGTAACTGCTTACAATCAAACACTGTACGCTTGTTTGCTATGTTAGTTGTGTTTAAAAAAACAATGGTAAACAGAAATGGTACCTAATCATGCTAACCACATTCACAAAGTTACTCCTTTATGGATTTTTAACTCGTTACCTATTTGCTGAGTATGCTTTTTAGTGATCACTACCACGCCACGAGACCGGTCAAATTTGAGGACATATCATTGTCAAGAGAGACTCAAGTCCGGTGAAGCTGTAAAAGCCGCCGCGGCTCTGTTTTTGGATAGGGCCCCTAAGGCTAACAGTGTAGTCAGTTAGTAAGAGAGATGGTACGCAGACCGACATGTGAATTCACATATCTGTATCTTAGGTGGTATAAAATGTTTAATAAAACTGATCTATTGCTAGTAATCCATAAAATAAATTGGCGACAGTTTCAATTTTTTTTTTTTTTTTTAACAGCATCGTAACTAAGAGTAGTGGCAGGAGCGACCCGCTCCATGTGGCACCCATTTGAGGTTGACTTGACATCCATAATTCAACCGTGAAAAAATTAAAAAATTAGCATGTAACAACACCATCTGAACGTTTTTCAAATACTTTAGGTATTTTACGTTTCATTATTACCCGACTGCGAAAAAGAGGGTTATGTTTTTCGAGCGTATTTAATTATGTTATATATGTATGTCTATTTCTTTGGCACGCTCCGTAACCTTTACGGTTTGATAAATTTTAGCATAATAGGTGTCGATAGATGTGTCTTAGTTGTAGGAGAGTGACACAGACTATATATAATATTGAAGTACGTCTGGGAATTAAATTAAAAAAAAAAATAGAAAAATAAACTTTTTTAATCAAGTGTTTTATTTTTTTGTTGCAGCCGGGTTTCTTGTTTCCTTTTTAATAATTTAGCATGTTTGAGATTACTTTTGAAGCAATGCTGGATCAGTGAGATCGAATCCCTGCAATGAACCCGAGCTGTCGGTGAAGGAAAACATCGTGATGGAACCATGGCACGCTGGTTGAGCATTTTTTAATGCCTGCGTGGCGAGCTACCATACTCAAGTTGAAAATCGGTCGCCAAGCACCTATAGACTTTTCCGGCAGCTGTATTCGTGAGCCAGTTTCCCCACTAAGCTTAGCGTGTCACCATCTTGTGTAAAATCAGGTCAGCTTGTGGCCATAACGCTAAACAAATAAAGATTTTTTTTAAATGCCCCAAGTTTTTTGTGTATGTTAATAGCAGAAGTGAGTAGAAGTTGAAAAAATGCTTTAAAAAATTTGACCCACCTTGAAGGGCAAGATATATCTTACCTATTCCGCTCCTATCGCCCTAGAAGCGGGATATATAGTCCCGTTTCCTACAATGACATATGCTAGCTACGTCACTGTTTGAGACCGAACACTTAATTATTACTAGAGGTGGGGGATTATGAATGATTTATTTAATTGAGATATTTGATTGTGAATGATTTACATAATCGAGTTATTTCGATGATGAGTGATCATTCATAACTGAATTATGATTGTGAATGATCATTAATAACCGAGCCCTATAAGTATACTCAGAGCTGGGCGATTAAGAATGATGATTGAATTGAAATATGTACTTAACAAATTGTAGAATGGCAAGCTAAAAAAAGGTCGCACATTCGTAAACACAGTTGTACATACAGTGGTGGTCTTACATGTAATTAGAAACACTACCAACGGTCCTTTACATTATGTAAGATACTTCACCGCAATGGTTTTTATTTTAAAATTAAACAATAAATAGGACAATAATATGTTCAACGATTTATCATTTATTAGAAAAACAATATAAATACCATTACATAAGTGCAGTTTCAATATTACATTACGGACAAATATTTAAATCAGTTTTAAGGTATGAACAATAATGGTCAACTAATTAGAAACAACAACAAAACAGTAAAAAAAAACAATATTTTTTTAAGTACCTATTAGTAATTAGTATTGTTATTTACGAAATAGCTACTATCCACAGCCTACCAATAGTTATAATTAATACTTAGTGCTGTATCCCTTATTTTCAATAACAGCACTGCAACGACGTGGTATTGATTCAATCAATTTCATACATTTTTCTAGGAGGATTGAATTCCATGCTTCAACAAATGCTTCATATAGTTCGTTTTGACTGGTGTTACGTTTGTTTGAGACTTTCTTTTTAACAATATACCAGAGATATTCTGTCGGGTTTAAATCCGGACTATTTGCTGGCCAGTCTAAAACGGTTATACGCTGTTCACTAAGGAAACATTTGACGCTATTGGCCGTGTGTTTAGGGTCATTGTCATGCTGAAAGATCCAGGTTACAGGCAAATGATCGTTCGAGTAGGGAATCATTGTGTGCTCTAAGATATTTTTGTATTGCCATTGATCCATCCATTATAACTTCAATTTTCCGAACGGGTCCAACTCCACATCCGGAAAAACACCCCCAAACTTTAATGTTACCGCCACCGTACTTGACTGTACTCCTCATGTATTTATAATTAAAAGCATTGTTTACAGGACGTCTAACATAGCGCTTTTCATTGGAATTTACCATATTTATGTAACTGCCTCGTTAGCCTAGTGGTCGTAAGCGCAACTGCTATGATCGACGTCCTGGGTTCGATTCCCAGGTCGAGCAAAGTGTTATTGGGTTTTTCCTATGAAATTCTCAGTAGCAGCTCGGAGTTTGGCTTCGTGCACGATTAATGGCAATAGGCTCACCCCCTATTACATGGGACCTAAAAACATACTTGGCGAACTGTGGGTGTACATTAATTAGTACACCTCTGCCTAACACTTCGGGGAATACAGGCGTGATAGTATGTATGTATTTATGTTTCATCTGAAAATAACACTTTTTTCCATTCTGGTGCCATCCAATTAATATATTTTTTAGCGAATAATAATCGGTTCTCTCGGTGTTGCTTGGTAAAAAGCGGTACCTTTCGAGAGATTCTTCCAAACCATTTAGCTTCCACCAATCTTCGGCGTATCAGTCTTGACAAGATGTTTCTCGGATCATCAGGCGAAATAACTTAATTTTTAATGTGGTTGGGGCTTTTACTTGGGTCTTTTTTAGCAACACGAACGATTAACGTATCTTCTCTGGAAGAGGTTTTTCTTGGCCGAGCCTTTCTAAGAACATTTTCAACAGTTCCATGTGTTTTATAATGATAAAATTCCATTAAAAACTTTCTTAACAGAACAATTTAAATGCTCAGCTATTTTTCCGTAAGCCCTCTCATGATCTATATGTATATTAACACTTATTTGCCTAGTTAACGCGTCACAACTTTTATTTTTGCCCAATTTGGACAAAATACAATTAAGATTAAATTTTGAAATGCCCCCAAAATAATAGAAAAAGCCAAGAAAGAAATATTAGTTTCACAAAAAGAATGAGTTATGGATGCTTTTTTTAAATGTTTCTAATTAGGCGTCCAAGCGGCCAGTAACAGAAAATAAACTCCTACATGTGTAAGACTCATTTTGTAATTAAAAGTAATATATGTTTTATATTTTATGCATTTAATGAGTTTTTTATTTGAGTGACTATATTATTGCATGATTATTAATTATTGAATGTGTATATTTTTTACGAACATTTTTACGTTGAAGTTATATTCTCTTTATTCATAAGAAGTGTTTCTAATTATATGTCCACCACTGTATATACCAATTAGCTAAAAAAAAGTTCGTTCGGTCGTAATAATTACTAATTCTATCAAATTAGTAACGAATTATTAAATTAGTATTATTATTATTAAATTATTATTATTCTATTAAATTAGTACTAGTACTAGTAATTACTAATCGTAATTCGATTATGAATGATCATTGATCACTGATCATCGAAATTTCTACTAATATTAGTAACTAGCTGTGCCCGCGGCTTCGCTCACGTAGACTACAGAATGCAGTCGATCGGGCACACGCGCGAAACATACAAATTTTCCATTTATTATATTTGTAAGATAACACTGATTAAGCTATGACTTTTATCGGGATAAGCCCTATATGTTATTCCAGGTCATAGACTATCTGTCTGCCAAATTTCATTCAAATCCGTTCAGCGGTTTTTGCGTGATTGAGTAACAAACATCCAAACATACACACTTTCACATTTATTATTTACTAATGGCCATAATCTAGATATCTTTATAATCAAATGATTACATTAATATATCTCATAATCGCCCACCGCTAATTATTACCTCTGATTTTTTTTTTATAAAACGATCATACATACGCATTGTGTCCGACAAAAACATGTTAGTTATCTCGTAAAAAAATCCTCAAATACGTAATCATCAATACGTCAGCGAATTCCTAGTAAATTAAACTCGTTTAATAAATAAGTTTTAAGCCTGTACTTATGAATATTAAGATAAAATTATCAGGATTTCAAATACATATTTAAGTTACATAATCAGTTTAAATTATGTTATTTTTCGGTCTGCATATTCATCGTTCCGTACCTGATTTGATTTCCAGTAAAAATTTTATTAAAGGGGAAAAACAGTTTCAAATGTTAAATAAGATAAATAAAAAAACTTATACTTATTTATACCTTTTAGGAACAAATCAGTAATTCATCCAATATGCAATAAGTATTATTTCTATGAAATACCTATTAAATCATATTTTTATTATCGTAACAGCGAAAACCATCTACTTCCTTCATCTTTGGAAAGGAATATTTTTTAACTTACTTACTTTTTCCTTTTACTGAATAAGTTAGTAAATACTTGAAAAATCCTATATGTATATTTTATGAATGTAATATAGTTAACAAAAACCTAAAACTAAACAAGAATTCTTAAATTTTATTTATTTATTTATACTATGTAGTATATATATCTATAGTTTTATTACTATTGTTCATAAGTATGTATTCTGAAATGTTTAAGTTGATATTTTACTATGTAGAATTCGCTCGCGGGTTTAATCATTATTAAAGTACTTAATAAAATACTGTAGCTCTCTTTTTTTTAGAACTGACTACACTGTTAGACTTAGGTGCCCTAAAGCCGCTGCGGCTTTTACAGCTTCACCGGACTTGGGATACTGTAGCTCGGAACACGGCCTGCTTATGTACCAAAAAAGGAAGGTCGAAATCATTAGAAAGGCCTTAAACTTTATGTCATCTTTTAGAATGGGAAGTGCTCTATTTTTAGCCCATTGTTTGTTGGATTACGTAATTGAAGTGATAAGCTTTGAATGTGTGAGTAAACTATATTTTAGTACTATGTTTTAGTACCTACTATGGTACTTACGAATACATACTTGATGTTTCGAGAACATTCTAGACGATTTCATATATTTCGAGAAAAGTGATTTTTTCTATTTTTTTACTGAGATTGTAACACCATGTTAATTATCAAAACTCCGGGTTAGCTAATTTTCTTTTATTTATTTAAATTTTTCTATTTGCACTACATACAATAATACTGTCTTTTGTCCCAGAACATTGCTAGTTAGCTGGAAGAAAATGGCGTAGCAATTAACCTGCTTGTCACGTCAATGTCCGAAAAGTGCATTAAAGCATTCATTTGTTAATTTATTTAACTAAATTGCTTTCGTAAAAGCGATTATATTCTATACGTTCCTATGTAAAGTTCATTAATTTTTATCACTAAAATACTTATCTTACAAACTATTTAAAATACACTAATTTTCTTATACCTACTCGTCTTTCATATTTACTTAGGAAGTACCTTTAAATTCTGCTGACACAAATAGTACGAAACTAAGTACAAATACTAAATCATCATAGCCGAAGGCCTGTAAATGCCAGTCACTTATCTTGGAAGGTATGTATCTACTTATAATAAAATATAGTCTCTCCAATGATATTATAAACCTTTTTACTTATAACATCATTGGTACCTACTCTATATTAGAATTACTTTGAAAATAAACACTCTCCAATTTATGTTCACAGAAAACAACGCCTGAATTTTTTTCATAGCAATATAGCACATACACTAATGTTTTTGTTTACCTACCGGCGCGGTAATTTGACGGTGTTGGTCCTGATGGTAAGTAAGCTGGTAAGCACAGTACAATCCAAAAACAACGGCTACCACCAAGAGATCAACAACATATCGCTGGTCGTAGCTGGTCATACCGGCATGACAGAATGTGTAGTAATAAAACATATAGTACCAAGAATAACAAATTATTACGGCGACAGAACTTTATATAAACGAATATCGTAATAATATATTCTCAACAGCTTCCATGCGGGCATAACTACGACATGAAGCTAAAAAAAAAAAATTTTTTTATTAAAAGATTATCTTCTCCAAACTATAGAGAAATGTAAGATAATAAAATATAATATATATAGTGTTAAATCACAACACAGCACTCAATGACCACTATTTTATTTATAAGACAAGGAAGGATAAATTTTTACAAAGATACACTAACATATTTAAATAGACATAACAATACCTCTTTTCTAAAATGTATAACGCCCTCTAGTTGCGACAATAGTTATTGTAATAACTCATAGTAAATCTTAACTCGCGGTAAGAATAAAAATGGTTCAGTGACATCTATTGGTAGCGGAAATCATCTCAATACTAAACATTCCGCCCACCAAGGACTTGTTCCTTTAATACAAATCTTTAATATAATTATGAGAAACATAATTAATGTAATGTGATATGAGCTGTTTTCTTACATTTAATAAGTAAAATAAACACAATTTTGCTTCTATTTATATAAGTAACAAAACCTCACTTACACACTAAAAGAAAACAACGAGAAACAAATAAACTCAAAAAAAATTACCGCCCACCGTGACAATATACGATGAACTGTTAGAGATAATTTCCTATTTGGTAAGAACACAAATTTTATTAACTGGGCGTTTGAGCAAACCGCTTTTACATTTTATTGTTACTACTCTAGTTACATTATCAGGTCCAGGATATTTATGAACTACAATACCCAACATCCATTTTGCAGGTGGTATATTTTCATCCCTAATTACTACCACATCATTAAGTTCTGGTTCACAAATTGTTTTATTCCATTTATATCTTTGACTTAATGTAAGCAAATACTCTTTTGACCATCTTTTCCAAAAACTATTTACTATCTTTTGCGTTAATTTCCATCTATCTAATCCTACTATGTTTATATTTGAAAAATCTCTATCTGCAATATTAATTATAGGCTCCCCAACTAAAAAATGACCAGGTGTCAGTGGAAGAGGATCCTCGGGGTTATTACTCAGAATCGAAATGGGTCGCGAATTCAAACAAGCTTCTACTTGCGTCAATACTGTTGCTATCTCTTCATATGTTAGGGTAACCTCTCCGATAACTTTCCGTAAATGCGTCTTAACTGAGCGCACGCCAACCTCCCATAGGCCACCAAAATTTGGCGCGTGTGGCGGGATAAAATGCCACGTCGTAGATTCTAAGGTGAGTATTTTTGCAATCTCGTTAGGTATCTCAGATTTAGCAGCATTAAACATGTCGTTTAAAATTTTATTTGCTCCAACGAAATTTGTGCCATTGTCGCTATATAAATCTCGGCAATGGCCGCGCCTAGATGTGAATCGTCTAAATGCTGCAATAAATCCCTTGGCAGTCAAATCTGTGACAGCCTCTAAATGGATTGCACGTGTGACCATGCATACGAACAAACAGACGTATCCTTTATAAGATTTTGCTCCTCTTCCAGGAGAAAATCTTATGTTAATGGGTCCCGCGTAGTCAACTCCTGTTGATATAAATGGTTTACTTGGCTTAAGCCTGACTACTGGAATTTGTTCCATTAACTGTCTACTTCTAGATTTAGAGTGCTTTAAACATGTAACACATTCTCTATAATGCTTCTTTACTTGATCTCTTGCTCTCACTATCCAATATTTTCCTCTTAAATAGTTTAACATCAATTGTGGGCCACCATGTAGAGTTTTTTGATGAGCATCGGTTATTAAAAGCTTGGTGAGATAATTCTTAGCTGGCATAATAATCGGATGTTTGTTGTCGTAAGTCACATTAGACAGACTAATTCGTCCGCCAACCCTTAACAAGCCGATTTCGTCCAAAATCGGGCAAAGTGTATGTAGTACGCTTTTCTTTTGTACGTGACCTTGAGTCTTTACTAGTTGTATTTCACTTCCAAAATCTATTTCTTGTACTTTCTTAATACAATTGTGTAATGTGTGTTCCATCTCTTCACTCGAGACAAAGTTTGACTGTAGCCTTTCACTCTTTGGTGTTTTGTAAACAAACACCCATCTTCTACAATATGATAAAACCTTTAACATTCTAGTTAATGATGAAAATCTTTCCCAAGGTAACTCTTCTTGCAATTTATTTACAGCAGTTAAGGTTTTGACTATTCTCTTTTCTTCGAGCGTTTCCTCTAAATTAGGTAAGTTTCTTTTTACAATTGTCTCCGTTAACCATGTAGGTCCACTCCACCATAGATCATGGTTTATTAAATGTGCTAGCTTTAGTCCGCGAGATGCACAGTCTGCTGGATTAAAGTCGGTAGTTACATGACCCCACTGTTCATAATTCATTATGGTCAGAATTTCTGATACGCGATTACTGACAAATGTGGTCCAACGACTTGCAGGTCCTTTCAACCATGCTAACACCACAGTTGAATCAGTATATGCATATAGATTATTTTTGGATATGCCCATCACTTGTGATATTTCAGACAAAAGCTTTGCAGCAAGAGCTGCACCTGAAAGTTCTAATCTTGGGATGGACATTTCCTTTTCAATTGGTGCAACCTTAGTTTTGGCCGATATCAAACTCACTGTAATATTTTTATGCTCATCAGTCACACGAAGGTACACCACAGCCGCATAAGCTGACTTGGACGCATCTGAAAATGCGTGCAGCTCTATTTGTGACTCAGATGATGTATGCAACCATCTTGGCACAATAATGTTTTTGATTTGTCCCAATTCTCCTCTAAATTTAATCCACTCATTCAATAATTCGTCTCTGATTTCATCGTCCCATCCAAGTCCTGATTTCCATAGCCTTTGGATGAACAATTTAGCGACTATTACTACGGGTGCAATCCACCCTAAGGGATCGTATAACCTTGCGATATCGGATAAAACTTGTCTCTTAGTAATTATTTTCTGGATTTCTGGTAAATTGATTGTGTATTCGAAATTATCTGTCTTTCTATTCCAACATATGCCTATTACCTTTGTCATGTTATCTGATTTAATAATTACTGAATTATCTTCTCTATGGTACTTCTCACTGATATAATTTAGTAATGTTTTGTTGTTGCTGCTCCATTTCTGAAGCTCAAACCCTCCTGATTTCATTAAGCTATTAAGTTCTTCAAAAATAAGTATCGCTTCACTTTCCTTCTCACAGCCTGTCATTAAATCATCTATGTAATAATCTTTCTTTGTTATTTCTGCGGCCATAGGATATTTCTCTTGTTCTTCTTCCGCCAACTTCTGTAAAGTTTTAACTGCGAGATAAGGTGCACAAGCTGTCCCGAAAGTTAGCGTCAATAATTTGTAGTGTTGTATTGGTTCATTCCTATGATCCCTCCATAAAATCCTTTGAAAGTTTGTATCGTCTTCAGCTACCCGAACCTGACGATACATTTTAACTAAGTCTGCTATGATACAGATTTTATGAGTTCGCCATCTCATTAGCAGATGTCTTAAATCTTGCTGTAGCTTAGGTCCAATTAAGAAATTGTCATTAAGTGACACGTTATTACTACCCTTGCACGAGGCATCGAATACGACTCGTACCTTCGTTGTCTGTTTTTCTTCTCTAACGACAGCGTGATGTGGTAAATAAACTGCTCTAGGATTATCTATATCTTCTCGATCCACCAGTTTCATGTGATTAAGTGTTATATATTCTTCTATAACCTTTCTATATTCTGCATGAAATTTTGGATTTTTATGTAATTTCTTCTCTAAGTAGTTAAATCTCTTTATAGCTGCATCTAAAGTATTTCCGTATTGACATTCTGGATCTTCTGTATTAAAAGGTAATTTTACTATGAATCTGCCTTCTTCATTTCTCGTCGTAGTTAATTCATAAAATTCTTCGCATTTTATTTCGTCTTGAGTTAGTTTCTTCTGTATGATATTTGGTTCATTCTCAAGTTCCCAAAACTGCTTTAATAAATTTTCTTCTTGTGTAATGTGTATATGCAGACTTGAAATACGTTCTTCTACTAATGATTCTTGTGCTAATTTTCCTGATATTACCCAACCAAGAATGGTGTTTTGAGCTATTAAATTACCTTGAGGATATTTAATAACTTCATTGAGCAATATTTCGCTATAAACCTCAGCTCCGAGCAAAAGGTCTATTTTACCCGAAGTTGTGAAATGTGGGTCTGCAAGTGGCTTAGATTCCAGTTCTGCCCATCGTGGTGAATAAAGATTACAAGTTGGAAGCATTGACGTAAGTGAGCTTAGAACATATGCATTTACCTGGAGTGAATGATAAGGAGTATGACGTGATTCTATATGTATAGATACCATATATTTGATCTTAGTATGGCCATCTCCCAGACCTGACACCCAACCATTAATAGGTACCCTTTCGAGTCCAAGTAATTGTACAGTAGCCTCGGTTACAAACGAAGCTTGTGAGCCCTGATCTAACAATGCCCTAACTATATAATTTAAACCGTTTTGTGATCTTGCTTTGATAACTGCTGTGGCTAATAAAACGTTGTAGCTTTGTGTATCACCCCTAGAATAGTTCGCTACAATATGCGCTGTCTGTGTTCCTTGTCCTTGTAGTTCTTGTGTTGTGTGTTGTTGTGTGACATTAATTTTCTTCGTAGTCTCTTGATTTACTAGATTGTTATCGATTTCTCTTT
The DNA here is from genome assembly GCA_033032175.1 of Saturnia japonica. Taxonomy (NCBI): domain Eukaryota; kingdom Metazoa; phylum Arthropoda; class Insecta; order Lepidoptera; family Saturniidae; genus Saturnia; species Saturnia japonica. The sequence continues at coordinate 4,542,020 of CM065332.1, forward strand.
TATAAACAGTGTGTATTAGAGAATGATGTCGTTTGCCACATTTACGACAGTTTGTAGATTGTCGGCATTTCTTAACAGAGTGATTTGGTGCGAGGCAATTAAAACATAATCTGTTATTTGTTACAAAGTCATGTCTCTCTTGTACTGACTTTAGACCAAACTGCTTGCAATTGTACAAATAGTGAGAACCATCGCAAAATGAACAGGTTACATCCGTATTTTTTCGCTCGGTTTGTACTTCTTGTATGCCGGAATGAAATGATTTTGCCTTAAGAGCAGGTTTGACAACCTGTTGATTGGTTCTCATATATTTAGCACCTTCGATCATTTCTATTGTTCTAAATCTCGATTCTAAAAATTCCGTAAGCTGTAACCAAGTTGGTAAATCGTCAGACTTCATGCTAAGATGATATTCCCATTGTTGGCGAGATTCTTGTGGCAGTTTTGCAACTACAAAATGAACGATGATTGCATCCCAAGTGTCAGTACTTATTCCTATATTATTCAGTGACTTTAAACAAGAAGCAGTTATATCTAATAACTGTTTGATCGCGTTTGCCGATTCACTAATAATTTGTTTCTGTGCAAACAATGTTTGTAATATGGAATTGCAGTTGTATCGTTTGTTATTGTACCGTTTGATTAATTGTTCCCACGCTTCACTGAAGTTCGCATCTGTAGTTGGGAAATTCTTGATTAACGTTTCTGGTTCGCCCGACAAGCTACTTTTCAGGTAATGAAGTTTTTGTACAGGTGATAATGTTTTATTGCTTATAATTAAAGAAACAAACATGTCATAAAATGTTTGCCAGTCTTTGTAATTTCCTGAAAATGACGGTAGATGAATCGTGGGAAGCTTAGCTTCGAAATTGGAACCGGAATGTGATAGTGCGGAAACCTCTCTAGTTTCCGGGGTCGTTGCTCTTATCTTGTACAAATTCTCTTTAATTAGGCTTTTATAAGATATATATTTATCTTCAAATACTTCATACCAATCTTCTGTGAAATACGGTTTCGATTCTTTATCGTCATCATTGACTTGAACAATTATATTTTTATGTCCTTTTTTGAAATCCATCCAATACTCTTCTATTTTTTCTAGTTTTGTTTCTATGTAGGGTAGTTTCATCCTCTCTTTTGACGTCTTTTTGAAATTGCTCTCAGCTTTAAATAATTTATCTATCAAATCTTTTTGCATGACGAATAATTGATTGAGAGACTCCATATTTTTTGACAAATAATGTATTCTAAATACTTAATAAATTTTTCTTTTTATGAAATTTATTGTGACTGAATTATTGTTGACAATTTTTACAAGTCAGTGATGACTGAATTAAAACTCTCTAAGTGTTTGTAACTTCAACAAAATTTTACAAGTCTTCGGCACAATTATTGAGAATTTTCTAAGTGTTTGGTTTCAACAAAATTTTACAAGTCCTCAACACAATTATTGCAAAATTTTCTAAGTGTTTTGAATTTGGTTTAATTTTTCTAAGTCTTTTTACTTTATTTAACTTTCACTTTACTTACAGTTTTTTTTGTTGGACTTATTACACTTTGCACTTTTTCACTTTATTCCCGGGTTTCGGCACCATATGTTAAATCACAACACAACACTCAATGACCACTATTTTATTTGTAAGACAAGGAAGGATAAATTTTTACAAAGATACACTAACATATTTAAATAGACAAAACAATACCTCTTTTCTAAAATGTATAACGCCCTCTAGTTGCGACAATAGTTATCGTAATAACTCATAGTAAATCTTAACTCGCGGTAAGAATAAAAATGGTTCAGTGACATCTATTGGTAGCGGAAATCATCTCAATACTAAACAATAGTGTCAACGAGACTAATAGAATATCTTGCAGTCAAACTGCTAAGGGAAATTTTTTGGGACAAGTTTTTTGTTTTATTTGTAGACCTTTCTGTTATTAATTATCAATAATAATAAATAATAACGGCCGACCTCCCGCCAACTGGATGCGTGGATACGTAGGTACACTGGCTGATTCCGAAACACAACAAACCAAAAGAGAGTCACCGTGACAAGTTTATCACAGATCCATACAATTCGGTACCTTAGGAACAAAAAAAAAGTCGAATTTATGAAAATTACAACCACCATCTTTAAAAAAAAACTAGTTTTATGTTAAAGCAGGATAAATACATTGTAACAACACATATTAAAAGGCTCTCAACTGACTCGAGACACTGACATCATGTCACGTCGTGACATCATACGATCGCTTGTGGTACGGAGACGAGCGGCGGGCGTGGCGGCTGTCCGGTGGCGATGCTCCTATAAAAAGGACACGGAACTGAATGACGTGCGCCCAAGTTCGGTGAAGCTGTAAAAGCCGCAGCGTCTTCAGGGCCCCTAATGCTAACAACGGTATAGTCAGAACAAAAAAAAAATAAGAACGTGCGGTCCGGGAGCATTCTAGTTGTGCATACGCTTACTACTATATCAATTATCAGCCATTATGTGAAGTGCTTATGAGCAATAAATTCCTTATTGAAATGTGTCTCTAGTATAATATATTATTATCATGTTCTTTACAAAATATAACATAATGAAGTGATATATAAATCACTCGACTTATATTTCAGCAAAGACATAACAGACATCTTGCCTATCAAGACAATTCTTGCCTGTTAAGTACAAAACTTAACACTAAATTAGCTCTTTTCTACACTTCTCTCCTCACTTCGTCTCTTTTGTTTATCTTGCCTTGGCTCTATCCTCCATTTATCCTCTTCTCGCTCTACACTCACAACAACGTCATGCCAAACCGTCCACCATTAACCAACAGAAATACTTCCGTTACAAGAATAAAAACACAACAGAAGTATTTTAAACTTTATTTTGTTTTACATAATATAATCATAATGAACATATATCATAATATTATACAATGTTTTATATATAAATACAATTAACAGTAAATATTGACTCATTACAACATTCAATTATGATCTGATAAGTCTTAATTAAATTAATAAGATAAAAGTAATGTCAAATAAATACTGATTAATTTTATATTTAAATCACTAAAATTGAATAAATATGAACTGTGGAAAACACAAACTTGGTACCACAGAATAGCATACATTAACGGACTTAGAAATGAACATAATAATGAACAGCACTTACGTGTATGGGTACGAACGTGTGCGAAACACTTATGTAAACACTGACAACTATATTAAATAAATAATAATACTGATAAATTTAATTTAGGAAAACGACTTTTTATCAGAAGTGGGACATTTACAGACTATAGAATAGATTCAATTTTAATTTGAAATGGTTAATCAAGGCTTACACTCATACGGCGTGAACTGACGTGGTGAATAAGCCACTACCTTCTGTTAGGAAAACGGATTTTTATCAGAAGTGGGACATTTACAGACTATAGAATAGATTCAATTTCAATTTGAAATAGTTAATCAAGGGTTACACTCATACGGCGTGAGCTGACATGGTGAATAAACCACTACCTTCTGTTAGGAAAACGGATTTTTATCTGAAGTGGGACATTTACAGACAATAGAATAGATTCAATTTCAATTTGAAATAGTTAATCAAGGGTTACACTCATACGGCGTGAGCTGACATGGTGAATAAACCACTACCTTCTGTTAGGAAAACGGATTTTTATCAGAAGTGGGATATTTACAGACTATAGAATAGATTCAATTGCAATTTGAAATAGTTAATCAAGGCTTACACTCATACGGCGTGAACTGAAGTGGTGAATAAAACACTACCTTCTGTTAGGAAAACGACTTTTTATCAGAAGTGGGACATTTACAGACAATAGAATAGATTCAATTGCAATTTGAAATAGTTAATCAAGGCTTACACTCATACGGCGTGAACTGACGTGGTGAATAAATCACTACCTTCTGTTAGGAAAACGACTTTTTATCAGAAGTGAGACATTTACAGACTATAGAATAGATTCAATTTCAATTTGAAATAGTTAATCAAGGCTTACACTCATACAGCGTGAACTAACGAGGTGAGTAAACTACTACCTTCTGTTAGGAAAACGACTTTTTATCAGAAGTGGGATATTTACAGACTATAGAATAGATTCAATTGCAATTTGAAATAGTTAATCAAGACTTACACTCATACGGCGTGAACTGAAGTGGTGAATAAAACACTACCTTCTGTTAGGAAAACGACTTTTTATCTGAAGTGGGACATTTACAGACAATAGAATAGATTCAATTGCAATTTGAAATAGTTAATCAAGGCTTACACTCATACGGCGTGAACTGGCGTGGTGAATAAATCACTACCTTCTGTTAGGAAAACGACTTTTTATCAGAAGTGAGACATTTACAGACTATAGAATAGATTCAATTTCAATTTAAAATAGTTAATCAAGGCTTACACTCATACAGCGTGAACTAACGAGGTGAGTAAACTACTACCTTCTGTTAGGAAAACGACTTTTTATTAGAAGTGGGACATTTACAGACTATACATATATTAGATTCAAATTAATCATTCTTTAAAAAAAGCATCGCGTTCCGCCTTCATGTAGGTGCATGTACCTTCATGTTATTAGTGATTAATTTTATTGACGGTATATATTATTTAGTGTAGTTTAGTTAGCAACCGAACATAGGAACCAACTGATGTTTAATGATCAGTATATCTCATAAACAAACCGCATTTTATTATAACATTATAATAGATAATCTCATGTACCAATAAGTAGGTACGAAGAAGATTCATCACACGTCAACACGCAGAAGTGGTAGTGAAGTTCCGTTTTTTTTCATTGTACCTTGCTTACTTACCAACGCGCGCAGTTCCGTCATGCGTCATTTTACCGTGCTACTATCTTCAAAAAAGTATGGCTGATAATAAAATATCCAAGCTAAAGTTATTCTATTAATTAGTGTAATTACAATTGTATATTATAAATGAGTCAATTTGAATAATCATATTATCGCTGCCGTGTTTTTACTACCGATGAAATGTTAATTCTATTTGAAATGCAGTTATATTTTTTATTTTAACCTAGCTAGATATAATCACACAGTACATTAATATTTGTTTTGCTCAAGTCCGGTGAAGCTGTAAAAGCCGCAGCGGCTTCAGGGCCCCTAAGGCTAACAGTGTAGGCAGATCTAAAAAAAAAAAAAATTGTTTTAAGCGTCTCATTATGATATTACGAATTTCTTCAATAGTACAAAGTCAAATAAATGTTCATCAGCTGTTTTAGCAAGACTCATGATTGTACATTCCTTTTCATTACAGTCGGCTAGGCCAGGCCGCACTGGTACGGCAGTGCAAAAAAATTAGTGGCCGCACTGAAGAGGTGATAAGTCAGTGAATCTCGGTTAAATCAGTTATCGGTGAAAATAATTATTCAGTGCGGATACTCAAGTTAGCCGTGGTTAGTACATTTGATAATGTCGCAAGATTTAATTGAATAAATTTCACATGCGCTCATCGCCATTGTTAATATAAGATCGTTTTTGCGTTGTCCCCAGTGGCCCCGGCCTTACTAACGTGGATATGAACGGCCCAGAGAAGAATAAAATATTTTAATATTAGTGTTTTCCTTAATAGGGTCTAGTTTAGGATCGCAGTGTCTCGTATTAGTTGAAGAGTTGTGTATTTACCATGCTGTAAAGAGGAAAGAAATATAAAAGCGTAAGCCTTGATAATATTGCTAGTTTTTTACCATTGCCAGCTCTGACACTACAAATTGTTGTAATCATTTTCGGGATTTCTCGATGTAACTTCATAAATTTGAGATCATAACACTTTTCAAATGTAATAGCGGTTTTTAATTTAATTTTAATATTTTCGCATTGAAATACTATTCATGTATTATTAATAGAATAAAAATAAACAACACATAAAACATTTTTTTTACAATATATCTTTTACTTTTTATATATTTTGATTCGATATATATTAAGTACTTTTAGTACATAATTATTTATCCTAAAAAGAGATAATCATAATATGAAATAGGCACATTGGAATATTAAGATAAAATATTAACAAAACAAAAATTAAATAATAATAAAAATCATCAACACATGATTCATTAAGGGATTCTCTTCGGGTACCATACATTCACATGTCACATAAATAGTGTAAGTTTTACATAAAAATAAAACTTTTACAATTGAGCATTGGCGATGCACAGCATCTGTGAGAGGGCGTTCTACTACCGCTTGTTTTCCACCAATAACAGCGCTTCAAACTGATGACCTTGTAGCTCTGCAGCGCCATCTACTGAGTTAAGTCACAGGAGGCTGGTGGTGGTATTTAATCCATCACAGCAGTCTCTCACCAGCAACTCTGAAATGGATGCTGTGATTCGTCAATGCTCAATAATACAAAAAAAAAAAAATATTTAAAACTTGCATCAGTATCGGTATGTGACGATGTATAGCATCTGTGAGAGACGTGTCTATAACTGCAGGTGACGCGATAACGACGCTATGTGATGTGGATATAATAAATATTTCTAAGCTGACGCAGAAACCATCTTTTTAAAATAGTAACTATATTTCTAATGTAATAACTATTAGTTCTAATTAATTCAATAATGAAATCATCCTGATAATAAGCTACACGAGATAAAAATAACTAAATTCTTTTAACTGAGGATTTCTTATGAGTTGTATTTTCGTTACAACAATTTCTATGACTAAAAATATCTGCTATACAGAATTCCTGATATCACTTTTTGGAAGCCACAGCTGAACCCAAAGAACCCAATGACACAGATGTAACTGAATCTTAACAAGATTTTTGTCTAGTTAACAACAGCAGTTCGCGAAGCAGCTTGTATCATACCTTTCACAGTAATAAACAAAGATTAATAGTCGGTAACGCGTTTGTTTCCACTACAACTAGGATTCCCGACAGTATTAATATTAATTTATTGTAAGATATTCAAACCGATAGCCTACATGAGGCTGCGTCAGCTTTAAACTCTAAATAAGGACTCAAAATGACATAGTCGCCCGCATCGTTGTATAGCATTGGTGCGCAATCTTAGAGCGTTGGCGATCTAACACAAAATATTTAGCTAGCTAATTGATCGACTCCCAAACTACTTCTTTTTCTTTTCTAAATTCGTAATCAGATGCTATAGTTTTAAGATGTACATCGGAATTTATTTATAATAATACTCTATTTTGGATATGTCACTTGAATATAGTTAACCGTCAAAAAACTTTTAATGTATTTCATACTTTTCGGAATTTCCAGCGATCGAGTTAAAAAACTCTCCCGATCGACAGTTTAGCTAACCCTGTTGTAGAGGCTTTAGAACAACTCCAATAGCACTCTTCGGTTTGACGCCATAAGCAGAATACAAGCCTACATGGTACCTTAAACAATGTTACCTTAGCGATAGATTATCCTGAAACCAGACAACCAACCATATGGAAGTATTTATACAACGCCCTCTCACAAATGCTGTGCATCGTCACATGCCGATAATAAATAACTTATACGTTTGGCGTTATTAATAAACACGAATAAAGCGGTCCGTTGCACGTCCGCATGCGATTATGGCCGGGCGTTTAATGGTGATAATGATACGGACGAGACGATCCCGCCCTATTGTTGCCTCACTCACTCCCACTTCGCCCGTACTTGCGCATTTGGAGAGCGGTGAGCATTGTTTCAATCGGCCGTTGTGGATGATATAAGTTCCCCGCAGCCGAGAGTATTTGGGGATTGAAGAGTTGGTAGGGGAGCCGTCGAGGCTCGTAGCTTGGCCGAGCTGAGTTCGTTGCTCTGAACCCACAGTTCCAACTAAAATTAAAAAAATCGTATATTGTAACACATTTTGTAACAGTAATATCCTGATGTCTATGATTAATGTTAAAAAATCAAAAATTGTATTTTTTGTTTCTTTGAAATTTGAACGCGGTAACCTCTGGAACTACCACTTAGACTTGAAAAATTACAAAATGGTGTTCAGAGAGTGCTCTACGCGAGAACGAAGTAATACCGCCGGAGGCCAGTGTGACTTGTCACGCGGTATGGGGGGACGAGGGTGGGTTGGCCACCCGATGAAAACCGAGCATTACCGAGAACGGCCGAACTCTAATACCTATGTTAGCGAAGTACCATGCTGCGCGGCCAGTGTCACCGGATCTACTGCAATTTCATGTTATTCACTGTACACTGTTTTAGTAAAGGTACAGTGTATGGAGAGTACTGTATTATGTCGTAACTCTTGTCTTTTTAAACTTCAGCCTAAAACACTGTATTTTCACGTTCGACATCTGGCAGCACTGCGCGCGGCTCAAACGCGTGTTAGTCTACCTACAGTACCTAGGCAACAATAGGGGTTTATACGGAATTTGTTTATGCTCACTTAACTGCCTTGATTTTTTATTAACTGCTTTCAAATATAACTGCTAAATGAAAAGACTGGTCTGCCATTCCGCGTCCAAAAAGCTTTTTAATGGGGCATGTCGACATTTGTTAAACTGGGCGTATGTGTTCACTGTTCATACAGAGGCGCTTTCTGAACTTAAGGTACTTTTTTAAATATTTTTTTATTTGTACTGTACTTTGCCTAAGTATGTCTTGTTACAGATTTTCAACTTGAGGGTCGTAGATCAGATGAATACTTGAAAATGCCCTAGTCTCAAATTATGGCTTAATCGCAATATTTTCTTTAATTGGAAGCTCAGGGCTATTGTAAGATCATACGACGTTCGAGCGCACTACAACAGATTTATCATCGCTTCTTAACAATTATTATGTTACATATTTAGCCTCAGAATAAACCTCTTTGGAAATTTCTCTCTACTTGAAGCAGCCCGACTTCTGAAATGCCTCCACCCTACAGAAGATCGCAGCCAAATAATCATGTATTGTGTTCCTGCGGTGAGGAAGGTTACCAGGGTCCCTTGGGGAAAAAAGTTCGAGGCCAGCAACGAGCTAGTTATACCAATGGTGTTACAAGCGTGCATATGCTACGGTAATCTTCTGCCATAAAGCGGCACTTAAGATTCTTTGTCAACTTATTTACGTAAAAAAAATCTAAAATATGCCATTTTACCTCAGGTGGCATCTTTCCAGGAGGTGAGCGGCAAGCACCAGCGCAGTGTAACTGGAGCAGTAATTCTGCTATAGCCGCCGCTGATGTGTCTATAACCCGTTGCCTGCAGACGGCAACTGCGTGCACGAATCCCCCGGGACCTATGAACTCGTGTTCCATGAACATCGTTTTGTCGTCCCAATAAATTGCCTGAAATATCAAGAAATAAATCTAAAGACAATGTTCAGATTGACTCAACATACCTCGTTCGTTATTCCATAGTACTTTATCGGGTTTGACAGGCCAGATATTATGAAAACTCCCTTCAGGGTAGTACACAGTTACAAGTCTACCGAATTTGGCAGATATTAAAAATGGCTTGAGGTATACTTCCACCCTACAGAAGATCGCAACCAAATAACCTGGTGTTATGTTCCTTTGGTAGGTAGAGTTTCCAGAATTCCTTGGGTAGGGGTTCAAAATCGACAAAGCGTTAGTATTACAAACGTCCATAGGGTACACGCAACAGATCATCAAAATAGATTTATCGCGTCGAACTATACAAAGACATTTAAACTTGGATCTGTGTGTGAATCTTCAAAAACATGGTTTCAACAGGACGAAGCCACCAGTCACAGATCAAATCAGTCTAAAGCGATTGTAAAACAAAGGTTCCTAGGTAGACTGTTTTCAAGAAGATGTGATATCCAATTATCTACACGCAGTTCAGACTTGACGTCCGAATGTTTATATTTTTGACTGATGTTCAGCAATAACTTCTTTGTTTATGAATCGATTTAGATGATTCCTCTTTTTTGTTGAAAAGGGGATTACTCAACGTTGTTCCCATTTTAATTTCATTGGCATTGGATCTTTGACTTCGAAGATAGACCAGGCAACTCCTTAAAATCATTGTAGTTGGTTTTATTTTTTGTTAAAAATTGTCTTTTTGTTTATAATTGATAAATCATGTATTTTTCACATTCTATTACGCCACCTCTATAACGTATGCAAGCTTTCAATAATTTTAGAAAAGTTAATCGTCCCCTTATAGCTTATATATATGGTTGGACTATCTGAAAAAAGATTAGTTTACCTTAACAAAAGTATAGGTAACGAGTTCAACAGAAGCTTACCCTAGAGGTAATGGTGAACTTTGTGAAGGGTTTCAGATAACGTCTATATCTAATGGTGGCCGCTCCCTGTACCACTGCTCCTCCGGCCGCCTTAATGTTCGCGTATAGCCCAGTCCTCTCGTAAAAGTCTACCCGTGCGAAGTCGAGCTCGCGGAGGTAACGGGCGTTGTTCATGTGATACAGAAGCGTGTCGATGTCACTGAGGAGGCACCATGCTAGAACAGGTATGCAAGGGACATGTATAGTGATCGTAATTCACCCGTATCTAAGTAAATATCTTCTAGTGCAGCGGTTGACAGTTTAGGAGACATAAAACCTCTTTGTCTTGCCATCTTGTCCTGCAGTCGAAGTGCACTGGAAGTTATTTTCAAAATTCTGGACTGTGAATGATTAGGCTTCAATATAAACGACGAGTACTCAACTTCGTTTTTCTGACGACATTGTAGTCACGGCAGCAACCATGGAGAGTCTCAAAGTACCGATGCACCGATTACCCACGGGTGTAAAAATATAGTATTTAAATGTATCCCGGTCAAATTTCGGGATTGAAATTCCAGAAATCCCGGGATTTACCGGATTAACGAAAATTTGCAAAATTGTTATAATAACAATGCATATCAAGAAACATTTTCTCAGCCATTCTGTTTTTGCAGATGATTTGGTTAGTTTACGTTTGCGCCGACTCGGCTTGAAGACGAAACAATAATTTTTCATAAATTTTATTTTCGCAATATAATTAAAACGTACTATTATACAATTTCAGGTGTTGACATTTAAAACTTCAGTAATTATACTTAAAGCGTATAAATTACTGCCCTTGTTCATAGTACTGATAACCCATGTCAACTAACAATTATACACTTTCAATATAAGTTACTTGTACTGATAACCCATGTCAACTAACAATTATACATTTTCAATATAAGTTACTTGTACTGATAACCCGTGTCAACTAACAATTATACACTTTCAATATAAGTTACTTTTACTGATAACCTATATCAACTAACACCTGAACTGCGATATAAAGTATAAGTTATTGCCCTTGGTCATGGTACAGTTAGACGATTTCTGTTAAACCAATATAATGTGTTGATTGACATAGGTACTAAGTAGATATATTAAGTGCATAAATTATTGCTTTTGGGTCTTGTACTATTTTTAGTTGAAGCCATAAAGTTTGTAAGTTATTGCCCTTTTTGTTTGCACTGTTACTGTATATAAACCATGGCTTCATGTTTGTTAAGACTTCAGCTTCTTCCGTCCTTAGTCGCTCTCTAGCGACCTGACTACGGACTTGGTTTTAGGCCTGCCGGTCAGCTTAAACGGACAAAGCTTCTATAGGGAGTAGGTAGGAGTAGACATATGTAGACGTAGGTGCAGGTCTATGTTAAAACGTGGTAAAATTTTAAATAAATTCGATTACTAACATAATCAGTTATTTTTATTTAGTTGTCGAATAGGGCCACGTAACAGTACGTAAAGTATCTAAACGTTTTAAACCATATCCGGTCATTTAAATTTAAAAAGGTGAATACTGATCTTTTTAGAGTGTAGAGTGATCTGCTTGTTACAGGAATTTAAGACTGATTATATTTTTGAAGTGAAAAGTTCTTTAACCTCGTTGTGCTATTATTTTGGTACGGGAAAAACATATGGATTGGCGTCACTGATGACCCTCCCGTCATCGATGATCTCGACATGCTCGTGGCGTATTGCGCCTGCGTGAGACTAGCGACCTTTGTACATATATGCGTGTTTGACTTTTTGGATGGGTAAAATCTTGTGATTTAGGGTCACCTACCTACATGCTCTGCAATAATTCAGACTGTAATTGATTTAATTGAGTTTCCACTTCTGTCGGCAGTCCTTATGGCTGTTTCTGTTTTTTTTTTTAAGTTTAACGTGTTCATTTTAAAGACTTAAAATGTAACCATTTCTGGTGATTTTCATTTAAATGTGTAAAAGAATAACGTATGTTATTACGGAATTGTAAGTCTAATTAAGTTGATATTTGTTTTAGGAGCTAAAGTGTTATAGACAGTAGTTGTTATTTATTAGCCGACTTCAAAAAAGTAGGAGGTTCTCAACTCAAATGTTTTTTTAATGTTCAGGCGTACGTTTATGAGCCTATTTAGATGATTCTTTTTTCGTTGGAAAGAGGATACCTCAAGGATGGTTCCATTTTAATTTAATTGGCATTGGACGTTTCTTTATTGATAAAAATTGTCTTGTAAGAGATTTAAGAGATTTTACTTTTTTACTAATTATTTTATGAACGTTTAATTAATTTGTGAATAAAAAAATAATTAAAAACTAAATTTTTATATAGTACTCTGACTTTTCATTACCTCTCTACAATCACGGGATTATATCGAGATCCCGGGATTGCAAAAAAGGCAGGGATCGAATACTCTAGTAGCGTCTCATCGCGAGCGTGCTGCCTTTCGTTGGCGTTTTCCTCGACGAAGAATGAAGTGGCAGGACGATATAACATCGCAGCGATAAATTCGTTAGTGGAGGTGTCGCCTTACCATGTGAGTGTCAGAAAAATATTACAATTTACTTTGAGATTTTTTTGTACTTTTGTATCACCAATTTATGGATGCTAAGTCTGAAAAGGCTTTATTACATAGAGGTTTCGTGTCAACTCATTATTATTGTCCAATCTGAATTTTACTCACCATCAACTTCGGTAGTGTCCAGAATGCACACCTTCTTCTTGAAGTACCTAGCCTTAGCGACTGTGTACATAATCCTGGCAAAGTACGCCACGTCAAAGGACCCGTAAAGCAGCAAAACGCCTGCGACCATCGCCGCGCCCCATCCCGGAATGCAGACCACCCACATCTCACAAAAAAAAAACATATTTCTATTAATTTGAATATAATCTCAGTACCAAAAAAATTATCACAAATATATTTTTTTTCTTAAAAATCATTAAAATTTGTTTTATTTTTTGTTAAAAATTGTCTTATTCTCAATCGTTTATAATGAAATTAAGTAGGTACACGGTGCGTCATTTCGCAATTTATAGTCTACATAAATATATAACTAATACTTTGAAACATCGCAAAACGAGCTTAAAACATAAATTTTATTTATTATCGAACGAATTTTATGAAATTTTTGACACAGGGAGCACCTACCTATTAAATTGATTGACTATAAAAATAATAAATAATACTTTAAAAAATAGTAAAATAAAAATAAAATTACGAGACTAAATAATCACTAGGTACCTAATAAACGGTAGTTGTAAATGCACAGTTGATCTATGATTGTTCTAGCAACTCTTCACCTCGCCTCGACACTACTCCACTCTTTAGTCATAGAGTGAAGTTATATAGCCTTCCTCAATATATAGCCGCTTAGCATCAGGTGGGCCGTACGCTCGTTTATATAAAAACTACTTTTGGAATACCTCCACGGTGGAGTCCACTCTACAGAAGATAGCAGCCAAATAACCTTGTGTTGTGTTCCTGCGATGAGTAGGGTTTCCAGGCTTTGGGAAGTGGGTTCATGGTTAGTAAAACGCTAGTGTTAACTATGCTTACATTGAGCATGTTAAATTCAGTTCAAATGCTCTGTATTTCTGAGTACCTATTTCACGAAAATTGTTTATTTTATATGTTTAGACGGTGGCAGTCCTGTCTTCCGTGTATAAGATTAAGGGTACAATAAGAACTGTAAGGAAACATTTTTGACGAATAAACTTTCCTTCACCAAAGGCGCCATAGACAAGTCCACCATATGTTTCGCTTTACCAACTACATCTTCTTCAATTAAATACGTAATTGTATCAACAATTAATGGAAAAGTGAAAGCTGAACATAAGGCTTCTTCTACCAATTCCTCGTACAGTGAGAATAATAAACTTCAATCCAAAACTACAGTAGAGTGGAAGTATTCGTAACAAATGTACCTATAAGTGTTACTGTTTGAAAAATATGTGTCATCTTTTTTAAATAATATCATGGCTAAGTGACGAGACTGTTCCTGGTGGTAAGCACATTATAATTCAACCAGTTGCGACTGCCGGGAGATCAGAGATCAACAATCCATCACCAGTCGCCGCTGTCATGCGGGCCTGTATAGAAACTGAACACCACAGGTGATCCCAAAACCGACGCGCTTATGCGGATCACTGTGTCGGGATTTTCATTATAATATTTTGCATGATAGCCTTACTACCCCGCTGTCGCTTTATCGATCAGCTGATGTCTTGAAATAAAACTTTCCATAGCTTATCTAAGTATACAATCAACTAATTATACATCTAAACTAGTTCATATTGTATAAAATTACATCACAAGAATACCCAAAAATTACTTACATTGAATAACCGGTGGAAATCGTGACTGACTTATTCAAACGTATAAAATATACTTTGGTCTCAATAACACATCACAAACAATACACACAGATTGGACGTTTATAATATAAGAAGCAGAATTAAATGCACAATAATAAAATGGACATATGTATGTAATTATGTAGATATAACCTTTGATATGAAGTCGAACGTAACTTTTTCACCTACAAATTGAAAATGACAATGTGCGCGCGCATGCTCGATCGATATGTGGAGACCTAGGCGTCCACAGATGTTAAAACGATTATGTATATAGTCGTATAGTATTATAGATGAACCTTTTTTAGAAAATTTAATATATTAATCCCTTCGTGTCTACCTTCGCGACCTTGGAATTTTATCTATTGCTATTGTAGCGTTTAACTTACAAAAACTATGTTCCAGTAGTCACACTTGGGAACTTGCTCTCTTTTTTAGGCTTCGCTTGATAGCATTTTCGGCCGTATCTTCATTTAGCATAAGCCAAGAATGTTATCAGTATTTTGTTCAAGGGGAAGGCCAGCATGCAAGGGAAACCGCTGTAGCATTGCCTCCTCTAGAAATGTTTGAAGCTCCATTGACAAAGTCTTCGAATTGTTCGTTAAAAAAAATACTTACATAAAAAAAAGTTAAGTGTCGAAACCTCTACATAAAAGATATTTAGAAAAATACTACGGTGGATTTAGAATTACGGATAAAACACATTTGGAAAGTTCTTGAAATTTTTGTCTGTCGGCTTGTCTGTTAGCTTGTACGCCAATCACGCAAAAACTACTTGACAGATCTTAATGAAATTTGGTAGGATTATAGTTTATAGACTGAAGGTACATTTACGATGTATTCCTATACGTATGGACATTTGTATGGTTTTCAAATTGCGATTCAAAACAATACTTACATTTTTCAAACCAGAATGTTACACATAGATAAATAAGTCGGGAGTATTTACGTTGAATGTGATTTAAGACAGCCAGCACTTAGCGTACCCACACTCTGCTAGGAGGGTATTACTGCCACCCTAGACCGTACCAGGCTACGCCCTTGACGTTAGCTGCGATTTTGTATGAATGCCAAATTCTAAATAGATAAAAAAATATCATAATGGAAAGAGAAATTCCCACCAAATATCTTTATCCACGACTTATTTACATTACAATGCAATATTATCAGAACAAAAACCATTCAGCATAATTTATACAAATCCATTGGAATTGCAACTTCATCGCTAAAATAGCGGTGCACCCGCGGCTCTGCACGCGTTTGTTAATCAGTAATTATTAGTTTATCAATTGAAAAAAAAACTGACTATAATACTGTTAGCCATAAGGGCCCTGGAGCCTCAAACGGATTTTACAGCTTCACCGTATGAAGCATGCTTGATAAATGATATATTATACATCGTGTAGTTCATCGGAAAATTTGAAAAAATATTACATATAGGTACCTACAGACAAAACTAGAGATTTATTAATATAAATGGGACACTTTCCCGAGAAACTTTTATTACTTTGTGTTAATATATTTAACTAACGATTAGTACCTTCAGTGGGTATCTAACATATATATTATAGTTATTGTTCAACATCACTGACACTGATCATGAATATGACATTTTTTTTTGGCTATCTGTCTGTCCGTTTGTATATCCGGAAACAGCTTGATCGATGTGCTCATGAAATTTTGAACAAGGGAAGCTTTTGTCATTTACAAATTGATAAGCTTTATGAATACTTACTAAATAAAACTTTTAGAAATTATAGAAAAAATAATTGCAACAGATTTTCCAGACCAGATAATTATATTTGAATATACAATAATCCCATAATTTAATTAAAATTGAATATTAACTTTAGATAACTTTTATAGGTCAATACTGTTATTAAATGATGTCTGGATGACTGAGTTTTGCCGGTGTTTTGCAAAAAATACCTACCTATCATAGAATTATGAACTGGGCGTGGTACAGTGAGCAGACTTTATTACTCTATGCTACCTATGGTAAACTTGAACAGTAAAGCAATAACAAAATAGAAAATTTCATTCATATCGTTAAAGTTGTTTCTGTCAAACTTACATGGGTATTAAACAATCTATAACAGTATTAAAAGTGAGTATTTTATTTTAAAAAGAGTCCATCGATTTAAACAACGATAACCAGATTGTCCGACCTATCTCTTCGATAAATCCTATGTAGAACTTACTTCATAACGCCCATGAGTTGAGATCAATTTATATTGGTGAACTTTACCGCCGACACGAGACGTCACGGAATGTCGGTGACCTCGGCGCGTTTCTCTATCCCTTTCCGCCAAGTGAAAATAAATAGAGACCATAATATACGATCCGATTCTTGAAACGGACACGCTCTACTCACTACCTCTAGTGACGTGTGCTATAAGCGAGTGTGAACAGTGTCTTGATAGTTTATGAAATAAAGATTTTGTTTTGTTACTGTTAACTAAAAATGAAGGAATTTAAATACGATGTAGTAACTCTGATAGAATGTGTACGGGATCGTCCTTGCTTGTGGAATAAAAGTTTGGAAAACTATAAAGATCGTGTTGAACGACGAACCGCTTGGGAGGACATATTTAATATTCTCGACGAGAATTACGAAGAAATGACGCCCGAAGAAAAACGAATCATGGGTAATGGAAACAAACATTTGTATTCAATATTTCAGAAACCACTTAGTCACTGTTTTAACATAAACATCGTAATATATAATTAATATGTGATTACAATTTTTCATTAAAAATCTATACTAATATAATAAAGCGAAAAAGTTTTTTTGTTTGTTTGTTTAAACACGCTAATCTCTGGATCTATGGATTCGAAAAATTATTTTTGTATATGATAGCCAGACTCTCGAGGAATAGATTAGGCTACAACTCTCAGATGACCTTAGTTATACTGATTTTTGTTACGTAAGTCGGAAGTGGAAACCCTCACGAACTGCTTAAACCGTGTACGCTGGAAATACAATGTTCTACAATAATATTGGTCCTTAGAATATCTAAAAAAAAGTCAGTGATAACTGTTAGCGACGCATAGGCCTAAGCGTAATGATACGATAATAACGATTGTAAATATAAGTTGTAAGGATGAATAATTTGCACGAACGATCAATAATTAAATGTTTCTAATATTTTGAATATGTTACTATAGCGTGTAGGTATGTAAGAACAGTATATAAGTCATGAAAATGTGTGTAATCTAATAAAAATAATCACTTAAAGTACTAAAATCATATATTGTCAATAATTCATATTTTGTAAAAGTTATACGTAATGTTTTGTGTTATATAAGTAAAATAGCCTTCTGTATGTGTTTTATAATGTTTGTAAGCTCAAATAGTGCGTATATAACGAGTCACAAGACGTTTTAAGGTTGCAATGTTCAATGCTTTATATCTCCCGTGTTTATTAACCTATAATGTTAAAGTTAGTGTTTTTGAATAGGTATTTGTGTCTACATTGATGTGAAATTGTTTTTATTGTAATTGAATAACTGTAATTAGAGATATTAACAATTTATTGTATTCTGTATACAAGCAATAATAATAATAGACAGAGACAGCAATATTGCAACCACTGCGCATTACCGCGGTTAACGGACCACACCCAAGTTTGGTAATGAGCAGTACGGATAGAGACGCCATCGTCCGTCTCGCTCTCCGGCAAACCATATAAAAGGCGTTCTACCGGGGCCAACGAGCGCACACGGGTACCACAAGCTGAAGAATCAAGACTCAAGACTCAAGAAACTGGAAGAAACCGTACCCAGAAGACATAGTATTTACAAAGTGTATTGTCTTGAAGAATACAGCAAATTTTATTGTGGTGCCTGTGTGTCATTTCTTCGCATCTTCACTAAGTTCAACCCGCCAGCGACCCAGTCCATTCCGCTCCGTGCTACGTCATCGCCGCGCCTACCAGCAGGCACCTCACTGCGTGTGTGTACCTTGATGTTTCGCCCTCTTCACGCCTAGTAGTTTCGGGTGTGAACAGGGTTGGTCGCACGTAGTGAGAGGGGCTCGCACGCACTGGTTTCCAGACAGATGGTTACCGTAGCGTGTTATCCGCCGTCGGTTATATACAGAGTACGAGGGAATCGTTTTCGTCGCGTTCGCGCCCTCGGTGCGCGGTCCCGCTCTGTATAGATTGACGTAGCACATTGTATAATTGGCGCACGCACGCGCTAATTTTAATAACATATGCCATATTAAGGTATTTTTTTGACAAAGATTTGTTGAAAATTAATAAGTGATATATAAGCATTATTTTTAGACATGGTATGTCAATCCTTAAAAACAAAAGTCATTTCATTTTAGAGACAATTTCATGAAGTTAAATTTTGCTCTTTAGAGTATGCTATTTGGACACATAGTTTAGGAGATAATGAAAAATTAAAATAATTTATACTTGCGGGAAGAACAATTATGATAGACTATATGTTGTTTATCGGATAAAATAAACATGGGTGAAACCGTGGGACAAAGCTAGTTATACTATAAAAATATTAGCACGGCAAAGTGATGGAACTATACGTGATACTGATTGTAAACACAGTGCAAAAAAAATGGCGACCACTGATCGATAGCAATCCATCGGCGTTCGTTGCTGTCGTGCCAGTCTACAAGCCTCTCTGCATCTGGATGTGCCCTGGCTGATCCCAAAACGCGACAAATCAAAAAGATAAATTCTAAACCTTGCCAATTGTTGTGGACCTGCGGGTACTACATTAGGTTAACTGACCACCAAATGTATAAGGGTCGTGACTGCAATGGATATGAAATGTCTTGAAGAAATAGTCGATTTCTTATGCTAGCCGCTCAATTATTTCAATCTCGCTCACTCAAATCAAACTCGTCAAAACATGAAACGCGAGAAATGGCCGAATATCCGGTATCCGGCCAAAGTACTATCCGTTCTATCTCTAGTGTTTATCGTTCTCTTAACTGATATGGACCCTAGGCACTTATACCACGGTCCCCTCTGGGATCCTTAGCCCCAGGTTAAAAAATCATGCTGTTGATAGAGTTATAGAATCACAATACTCATCACCATGTATTCATGAGGCACCTGAATATGATAATATCCTGTCATCTTCTAGAAGTGTTTGTTTATAATGGCAAAATAATAGCTTGTTACTAAATGCATATGAAAGTATATACGATACATATAACAAAACACATATTTTTAAATTTTTGTCTGTCTGTTTATTCCAGGTAAACTCCAAAACGGTTGGACCTATTTTGACGGGGCTGTCACTGATTTTATAGGGAGTAACTTAGGCTACTTTTATTTTAGAAAAATAATTAGGGTTCCGCACAAATAAAATAAAAACTGTCGTCTTTAAAAAATACGGCAGAAGGGAGCAAGATTCGCGCGGGCACTCTGTAGTCCACGTGAACGAAGCCGCGGGCACAGCTAGTATTTTAAATAATTAATTAGATGTAGTTTAGCAATATACTTAATTATTATAATCCAGAATTTGGGAACCATATTAAAGTAATAATTTAATTCAAATATAATTAACATGTTAAATGTAAAGTGAACGGCCTTGGTATTTCAAAATTATTTTGAGATAATGAATTAAATAACGGACTGAGTTCGTAATGTGTAATTTTTATGCAATTAACTTTGCGATTAATGTGTGTTATTTTATTTAAAATAATAAATAAATAGGTACTCACTCTAAAACAACTGCTTCGTACTATAAACAATAATCTAATAACAAATCTTGCCTTTTTTTCTAACACTCTACTAGTTTTTAGGGTTACGTAGTCAACAATGAATCCTTATAGTTTCGCTATATCCATCCGTAGCTTAACTCAGTAGATTCTTAGTAGGTACTTGAAAGCTATTAAGACCTTTTTCTTTTTTTTTGGCTAATTAGTGTAGATCAAAATTGGCAGATTACTAAATACATATACAAATCTTTTTACCGTCCTACTAGAGAGAAGAGACATATAATATATTATGTATAGTTGGTTAGATCAAATTACGGACAGGGCATTAAACAGATTGCGATATTGCATATCTGGGAACAGCTCAAGCCGAGGTTCGGTCATTTTGGCACCCTTGGGCTTATTGCCATGCTTTCGGGGCTAAGTGCCTTAAGCGCTCACCCCCAAGCCTCGTGAAGCTGTAAAAGCCGTCTGAGGTTTCAGAGTCCTTATAGCTAACAGTATAGTGGTAACATAAAGTGGTAAAATAAAATCTTGAAAATTCTTTAGGTTACCTCCCCTATACGAAAAGTGGGGATGACTTTTTTCTCGTGAATCCATGATGTGGGAGTCGTTGGTTAGATAAAAATATTGCGGGTGTCTGAAACCCATTTTTCAATACAGGGATCCGTTTGCAAAATATTAAGCCTACCCGGTTGTAAACCTGGTATATAGTTGTTTATCTACCTCATTAGCCTAGTGGTCATAAGCGCGACTGCTATGATCGAGGTCTTGGGTTCGTCTCCCAGGTCGAGCAAAGTGTTATTGGGTTTTTCTATGAGCAATGAGCAGTAGCAGCTACGAGTTTGGCTTTGTGCGCCTGATTAATGAATGGCAATAGGCTCGTCTTCTATTACATGGGACCTAAAAAACATACTCAGCGAACTGTGGGTGTACATTAGTATGTTGTATAATTTGTTTATTTAAATTATAATGAACATCACAATACGAATCGTTATAGCTATGGTCGGGAGCGCTTGACATATGCCCGTCTCGCACGTAGGCTAGTGAGCTCTGGCGGTCGGCAGGCGAGGCGACGGCGGATGGCTAGCGATATATAAAATTATTATGCGCTGCCACACCACCCCCCTTCGAGTCTGGAAGTCCCGCTGAAAAACGGATGGAAACCGAATTATTCGACCAGATCTAGTTGTTCTTAGCGGTTTTTGATCATCTTTGTTTCTAGGTGAAGATGAACATTGTGTGCTCTCTGAAACAATGTACGCCGGTTTCACTCGATCTATTGAGACTGTCACTGGTCCTCTATTTAATTTAACTGTGATAGTCTTGTCGGTTCTGTCGACAACTTGGTAAGGACCTGTGTATGGTGGCTGTAATGCTGTACGCAGTCCGTCTTTGCGCAGAAAAATGTGAGTGCTTGTGCTTAGGTCTTTATGTACGAAGGTAGAGGAAGTACCATGTTGGGATGCGGCTTGTGGTCTTAAGTGTTTTATGTATGCCTTGAGTTGTGAGACGAAGTCTGTTGGTTGCAGTACATGTTTGTTGTTATTTGAACTGAAGAACTCACCAGGGATGCGCAATGTCTCACCGTACACCATCTCTGCTACAGAGCATTGTAAATCCTCTTTCCAAGCTGTCCTAATGCCGAGCAGGACTACGGGAAGAATATCCGACCATCTCTGCTCGTCGTGTGCCATAATCGCTGCTTTCAAGGTGCGGTGGAATCTCTCTACCATCCCATTAGCAGCGGGATGATACGCGGTTGTGTGGCGTAGCTGAATTCCACAGAGATCTGAAAATGCTTTGAAAAGGTTAGAGGTAAACTGGCGTCCCTGATCTGTTGTAAGAGTTTCAGGACAGCCAAAACGAGCAATCCAAGTTTCGTAAAAACATTTCGCAACTGTCTCGGCTGTAATGTCGCGTAAAGGTTGAGCTTCTGGCCAGCGCGTGTACCTGTCAATCGCTGTCAAACAGTATTAGAAATCATGCGATGATGGAAGTGGACCGATCAAGTCAATGTGTACGTGACTGAATCGTGACTTTGGTAGATTGAAGCTGCCAATAGGTGACGAAGTGTGCCTGTGTATCTTCAATTTTTGGCAGGATTCGCATGTTTTAACCCACCAGCGGCAATCTTTGTGAACTGAGGGCCAAACAAATCTCTCAGTCACCGTTTTCGTAGTAGCCTTTGCTCCAGGATGACTCATCGAGTGAATGGAATCGAAAATCTGACGGCGTAACTTCTTGACTACGAAAGGACGAGGCTTCAGTGAAGTTGTGTCGCACCATATGGTAGTGTTCGATCCGGGTATAGGTATTCTCTCGAGTTTTAAAGACGAGGATCGTTCTGTAAAAAGTTGATTGAGTTCTTCGTCCCTTTCCTGAGCTAGCGCGAGGTGTTTCAAGTCCAATGATGGTGATATGGCTTCAATACGAGACAAGGTGTCAGCGGTTACATTATATTTCCCGGATATGTGGTTTACGTCGGTTGAAAATTGTGACACAAAATCTAAATGATTTAATTGCCTCTGTGAACATTTTTGTTTATTTTGATGGAATGCGAAAGTTAGTGGTTTATGATCGGTGTAAATAACAAAATTTCTGCCTTCGATCATAAAGCGAAACTGCTTGACACTCTCATAAATGGCGAGAAGTTCACGATCATAAGCACTGTATAACTGCTGAGCCTTGTTCAATTTCTTCGAAAAGAAAGCTAAGGGTTGCCATACCTTGTCAACTAGCTGTTGCAACACTGCGCCCAAGGCCAAACTCGATGCATCAGTCACGAGGGCAAGCGGTGCGTTCATAACAGGATGTGCTAAAAGGGCACATTCGGCAATGCTAGATTTACATTTGTTAAAAGCTTCTAAGAGTAATGGTGTCCATGTAATCGGGTGTGATCCTTTGATTTTTGGTCCAGACAGCATCTCATGAAGTGGAGCTTGATCTGCAGCAGCGTGTGGGATAAAACGTCTGTAGAAATTTATTACCCCAAGAAATCTACGTAGACCATTCACAGTTTTCGGAGGTTCAAATTGCTGGATGGCTTTGACTCTGTCTTCCAAAGGACGTGTGCCATGCTCAGAGATGTAGAAACCAAGAAAGTCAACCTCATTTTTGCCAAACTCACACTTGCTTTCGTTTATCTGGAGTCCATACTTTTGTAGACGCTTAAAAACAAGTTCCAGGTCTTCCAGGTGTTTGGACCAGCTGGAAGAATATACCAGGATATCGTCGATATATGAGTAACAGCAGTCCAAGTCTCTTAGTACTTCATCCAAAAATCTTTGAAATGTTTGGGCTGCATTCCTTAAACCAAATGACATATACGGGAATTCATATAGGCCAAATGGTGTAGTAATGGCTGTTTTAAGAATATCAGCTGGAAAAACTGGTATTTGCGTAAAAGCCTTAACCAGGTCAATCTTTGAAAAGACAGTACATCCGGCGAGGCAGTGCGCATAATCTTGAATGTGTGGAATCGGGTACCTGTCCGGTATGGTCCACGAATTAAGTGCGCGGTAATCACCGCAGGGCCTCCAGCCGTTCTTTTTTGGTGCCAGGTGCAGCGCAGAAGCCCATGGCGAGTCTGAAGGTCGCACTGTGCCATCTTTGACCATGTCCTGGAATTGTTCTTTGGCCACCTTTAGTCGGTCTGGGGCGAGGCGGCGTGGTCTGCAAAATACGGGAGGTCCAGGAGTAGTATTTATATAGTGAACGGTGGAATGTTTGATCTCACGGAAAATACCAGAAGGCTTTGTTAAGTCCGGGTATTTTGATAACA
Source organism: Saturnia japonica (assembly GCA_033032175.1). Classification (NCBI taxonomy): domain Eukaryota; kingdom Metazoa; phylum Arthropoda; class Insecta; order Lepidoptera; family Saturniidae; genus Saturnia; species Saturnia japonica. The sequence goes on from CM065332.1 coordinate 4,566,043, forward strand.
AGTGATGGAATTCAGTGTTGCCCGCAATCACCTTAACACTAGCTTGATTACTCCACCCTAGTATTCCAAGTGAAGTTAATGTAGTCATAGTGTCATGTAATCGACCATTTTTACAGTCCACTAATAAGCCATAATGTGATATGAAATCAGCCCCTATGATTGGGTTATCCACACTAGCAACCACAAAATTCCAGGTGAAGTCACGTCTCAAACCTAGGTCCAAATGTAATGATAAGGTACCATAGGTGTTGATAACGGTTCCATTTGCAGCTGTCAAGGTATAGTCTGCGGGTTCCCGTTGTTGGCGCAAAAATCGACGAAGTAATACGCATGAGTCAGATCCCGTATCTATTAAAAATCGTACCTTAGACTTCTTGTCTGTTATAAAGAGGCGACTGGTAACATTATGGCAGTCGTCCGTCGCGTCTACGTACTGCCGTTGGCGTTTAACAAATTGTACTGACATGGTGCGGTGCACTTGTTAGCTTTATCGCCAAATTTATTGCGATACCAGCAAACACCAAGAGTACGGCTTCGGCTTCGACTTCGACTTCGCGGCTTGCGACGATTGGGAAAACGTTCACGGGTACTGAAAGATAGTTGGGAAATTTGTTGATTCAATTCAGTCCGAATCCGTGATGTTATAACGTCTTCGATGCGCTTCATAAAATTGTCAGTTATTTCTAGGTATATCGGTACTAGTACTTGCAATTTGTTGGGAGGGTAGGAGTGCTACCTCACATATTTTGTCTGCTAATTCGGCAACGACTTCTAAGGGAGCAGATGCTTGCGATATAATGATCGCTTGCACATGGGGTGGAAAGCGGCTTGACCACAGACTACGTAAAAACTCATCAGTAACGCTGTCGGCTGCCAACGTTTTTAAATGGCGTAAAAACTGCGATGGTTTTCTATCGCCAAGCTCTTCGTGAGAAAGCAACTGAGTAATTTGATGCTCACGAGAAAGAGATAGCCGTTTAATTAATTCTTGTTTTAATTTCTCGTACTTACCGGTCACTGGTGGGTTTTTAACAATATCCTTAATTTCCCGAATATACCTTTGATCCAGCTGCGATATGATATGTTAGAACCTCGTTGTGTCCTCTTTAATTCCGGAGATCTGGAACTGCGCCTCGGCTTGAACGAACCAAACTTCAGGATCTTCCGGCCAAAACGGAGGTAGTCGAACACTACATTGCACATGGTTCATCACTCACATAGCCGGATTTAGTGTTGCTTAATTTCGCGTGTACCTAATATACTTGTCTTATTCTATCACGCTAATCTATCTCTCTCATTTCCGTCTTTTGTCATTAATATTACGGATAAAACGTACAAAAATTCGACCTTGTAATTTTACTTATATCACCGCCCAAAGAAGGTTCATTTAAAAAATAAAAACAATTATGCTGGGCGGTAGGTCACGTCAATTGCGTTCGACTGGACCCATGCATCAGATGTAATTTTAATATCCGCCATAGTGTCGCGTTCCGGTATCAGCTGGTGTACAACAGTAATCAAGCACATGGTGACTGTTTCTCTTTTGGTCTTGTCGCGTTTCCAGATCAGCCAGTGTATACAGCGACAGTTGCCGAGAGGCTTGAAGACAGGCGATGAATTGATAAAATGACTTCCGAGCATTGATGTTACTTACTATCAGGCGCAGCGCGCCGTGCCGTCTCTTTACTGTGCTAATATACAAAAATCCAGAGATGACTTATTTAAGATACAAGTATCTCAAATACAGATACAAGATACAAAATACGTATTTTCATCTTGTATCTAAAATACTTTTTTTAAATTCATTTTGTATCTTGTACTTAAATACCTTTTGTTTGGTATCTTAGTATTTTGTAAATATGTACTTTATTTGCTAAAATACTTTTAGTACCTAGTAGTTATCTATGTATATGTGGACTGGTCAAAGCCAATAGCAGAACCTATTCAAAGCCTGCAAGAGGAAAAAGACACTTGCTATAGTTGTCTGTTACCTGAGCTAATAAGGATTTAACATATCATCAAATGTCTTGCTTGCGCGCTATGTGCATATGCTTGTAGTCTACTAGAACTGACAGTGATCGAGGCTTCTTATTTACCTACTAACCGACTTTCCCTACCTATATTTTAAAATTAATACGATTTTAAATTACATACATTCACTAGAAACAATAACATTTTTATAAGTAGACAATATTTAAAAAAAGTCATCAATATACACGAAAAATAACTAACTCAATTATTATTACTATCCAGGGGAACTTGTACTCAACAAATGGACCAACGTACGAGATACGTTTATGAAAACGCTCAAAACGAAAATGGGCCGGCCAAAACGAAAATATATCCTACACGATCATCTGAAATTCCTCACAAAACTCACACCAGATGTAGATTGCGAAGAGTTTATCGTGGACGATGCCACTCCATTGTTCAAAGCTGAAGATGATGTTGAATATGTCGCTAAGCATGCTGATAATTACACTAACAACCGACAAACAAATGATATCGAAGTAAATCATAGAAAAAAGTCCAAAAGACATGATTTAACAGATGATTCAGCCGCACACACTTCGAGCAATGAAGACTACAGTCATAAAAGACGATCGAAGAGAAATAAACAGAATAATTCGAGAACTTTCGATAGCGTCAACGATTTGGACTTCGTGGAAGTAGACGAGACGAACGATCCGAGGATTATGAACGAGGACGAGGCGTTTTTCGCATCCCTTTTGCCGACCGTAGTGAAATATAATGAAGATGAACGCCTTGAGTTCAGAATTGAAGTATTGGCTGTAATGAAAAGGATAAAGGACAAGAGAAAATGGCCTGCTGATGATCAATAAAAGCAACTTTTTGTATAGTAGACGATGTTGTGCCTGATGGTAAAAGCACAGTACAATCCTAAAACAACAGCGACCATCGTGAAATCGGTAATACATTCGGATATACAACTACCTGATTCCGAAACGCAAAATCACCGTGACGGTTTTATCGGTCGCGATCCAATTGGACACTCCACGTAGCAACTGTGTAGTTTTTTTTTTGGTTGGAACCATTTGTTTCTTGTGTCAGCACAAACGCGGATCTAGAGTTTATAGGTCTGATGGAGGTTATAGACTAAGTTTCTCGAACATTCCTAATAAGTACGTTATAAAAGAATAAATAATTTAATTTTTTACCATAATTGTAAATGTTATCTATGACCTATGATCCTTTAGATCAGCGCCTGTGTCAGCACGACTGCCTTACCTGGTATACCTACGTTGCCCATGACAAACTTTTTTAAAATTGGTAAAAATGGAATAGCAACTTCTTTAAAAAAAAAAACAAATCAAAAAGCTTTATACTGTTTTTTAGTAAAAAATAGGGTAGCTCAAAACGATTGAAATTACATATTATAATAAGCATTCTGAAATTTTTAGTTTTAATTAATATATCTGTTTATCGGAGGCAAACCATCATGTCCGATTTAGCTAATTATTTTCAGTATAAATGTTATTCTCGTTTTCAACTTTATCCACGTATGTCAGTGATGTACAGAATTTTTATGAATGCATGTGAAATGCTGAGTAAATTTTTAGTTTTTGTTTGAGAGGTTAATAGTTTTTTTTATTTTTATTAAAACATTTATAATTAAACAATGGACTTGGATACCATACCTTCGGTATACAGATTTGTTTGAGCCAAATGTTTTTTTTTAAATTGGAACCAAGGCACAAAAAATATAATATGTACAAAAAATGTAAATAAATAAAAGATCATACATTTTAATAAGTTTAATTATTATATTTTCATATGTAGCACTTATAATAACTGTCCAGATAATTACAAAGAAACACAAATTTTTTATTTGAAATAAAAAAATGATATAATCACGAAACTTCTAAATATTAATTATTAGTCTTTATAATTACATAGCTAATAAATTTAAATTTCTATAATATAACAAAATCAAACGCAATACTGTATTTTTCATTCCAAAAATAGTTATCGATTGGGACCTTATCTACAATATTACGTGAACGATAACAACATACTTTGAAATATTATAAAAATCTGAACGTTCAGGAACCGGAAAAAAAAACTTAGTAAAAAGAAATATCAAAACACTTGAAGAAACACAAACCGGCTAAATACGGTTTGCAACAACACTTGATTCTTTATTTAGTGCCTTTAGCCATATAATAATTTCCACCGTCGAACAGTCACATCTCAACGACTGGTACCAACTGCTAACGCTATATTAACTCTACAATTCCTGAACTATTTGACGCAAGTTGTCAAATCGATACACATACGTATTTTCATCGAGTCAGTTCCTAACTAGAACATCCATACCCAAACTTTTTTTCCTTGAGCCAATATACACGTGATATGGCTTTTTTACACGGGTAAAAAATTGATCATATATCGTAGATATACCTTCGAAGTCATCATGGGTGTAGCCATTTACGGGCAGGGGAGTGGACTGCCTAGCAAGGTGCTGGTAAGCAAGCGCTCGATCGGTATGCTCCCGAAAGAGTAAATAATTTTGTCAAGATAGTAAAACAAATTATTTAACATTAGTTTTCCCTTCCCAACCATAGCCAAAATCTGGTTACGCCCATGCGTGTCACGTGCACGAATGGCACGCAATCTTTTCACTATTTTCGAGTAAAGCATGAGGCTTTTTTACATACTTATAAAGGAACCGCGGGCCGCACGCAGGCCGAGTATGGACGCGCTGGAACCTCGGCAATGTTGCGCGCACGCGCGTGTCGATACTAAATTCACTAAAATACGAACCCACCGTTTTTATTTACAAATTCCGAATCATTGAAACACCTCCCATTAATAAGACAAGCGGTGAAAATTATCGATAACTTTCACATCACGCGCACACGATGTTACAAAGGATCTCTCGCTCGATATACTTTATCTGCTTTTTATATACATAAGCGTTAGAATACTGTGTGAAATGAAACGTAACGGCTTTTAGCCGAGAATCGAACATCGTATCTCGACGTCACCCGAGAGATTTACATAACGAAGAAACATTCGATAATATATATATATCAGTACTATAGTGACTAGACCTCGTAAGCAAATAACGAGGGGCATAGTTATATTTACATATTTTATTACACTATAGATATCAAATTCTCACTAACTTAACACATCTCTATCGTGTTCCTTATAAAACAATCGATAACTTTGGAAACGTTCAATCAAGAGAAACAACGCCGCCGCGTCCGTTGGCACCAAAACATTATCGATATATTTGTCGATAAAAGTCACAGAGAAAAAAACAAAGCCAACGTTAAGCTCCTCTCCCTTCGTTTTTTTAAAATCAATCAATTTGTGCTATTCACTTGGAAGTTAACTTAAAACTATATCTATAAAATACAATACGGTACCCAAAATGAATATACAAAATGTTGGCCGATAATGAAAAAATGGCGTTTTATCTAAAAGGAGAAAAAAAGAGTTATTTCTATTCATCAGTCTAGCATTTTTTTTATAAAGGACAATGCAATAAATTAAGTAATTCTACATCGCTAAACACGAGTAAATTCAAGATTTGAGTATGGCCCGTCACTACCGAATCACTAACGAAAACACTTATAGCCTAGAAATATATTATCTAGAGAAATATTTTTTTACAGTCATATATAACGACGCAATATGTAATTTATATTACACGAAGTCATAATTCAACAATATAAATGAATATAATTTTCTATGAAAAGGGACAAAAAAAAATTTCAACTGAACGGCGACACAATTCATCTTAGAATAATCGGATAACGCTTAAAGGAACGAATAAAAAAAAACTTTAACAAATATCTATTACTCTATAATAATGCAAATTCAGGTCATTGTACAAAATTATATACAAAAATTGTTTTTTTTTTCTTATATGACTAAGGAGTAAAACCGAAATGATCTTTTAAATCTCAGTCCGGCGGATTATAATCGGATTTAAAACTACAGAATCACATTAATTAATTTGTGGTAAAGTCTGTGGTGATAAGTTTTTTTTGTCTCGACTTCTTCGATCGCGGTGGCGCAGGGGACCCATTACAACAGTGGCAACCACGTTTCACCACCCCGCGACCCGACGCCCTACGTCTCACCTCCGATAGGTCCCCGACTCCGGTCTTCCCAGAAAGACTCCTATCCAACTCCCCGTCGATAGAATGGTATAAACGCTTGGGGGGATACGTACGCAAGGGTGGATGTGCATCCTCTGCCGAGGAGCAGTCCGCACCGAGGCTCCTATCGAATCCCCTGGCTTCCTTGATGACCGAATCGAGTCTTAAATGGGAGCCGATGCCGCCGGAATCGGTAGAGTTCGTCTCCTCAAAGGGACTTTTACAACACTTGTCACTGTCACTGCTAAAATCCAAAGGGCGTCGGCTGTCGGAACGTTCCGAGGCCGAATTCGATTCCCAAAACAGCTCCGTGTGACGTTCAGGGGAAGATGGATCTTCTTCAACTCCAGCATGCAACGACTCCATCGTACCGTCTCTGGAACTATCTTCGGCCATGAGTTTCGCGTCGTCACCAGCGATCAGAGCGTGCGACTCGTCCACCAAATATGTTGCATCCCTGTCCCTCTTGATTTCTTGACAGCATACCCTTCTTATCACTTGAGTCGCGTTTCCAGTCGAGTGGACTATTGCCGAGGCCGTGTTGGAAAGATGCAACTCTCTGGAATCTGTTAGGATGCTATCAAACCTACTAATTCCGTCGTCCTTGACGAAAACCGATGGGAGATTATTTTCGTGGACGCTTGGTAAGGCGTCGATCATGTTTTCGATATCTGAGTATTTAACAGTGTTCGGGATACTGGTCCCTTCGCCTATGGCCTGGGAAATGACTGTGGTCTGTGGTGCAGTCATGAGCACAGTTCCAGAAGGACGGTGTGAATGGAATATTGTCGATGTTATGTGACGACCTTTAATACCAGTTATCGTAAACGGTTGCATCTGAAAAGAGTAAGTTTAATTTTTTTGTGCATATTATTCAAGTGACTCTCAAGCTAAAGACATTGTAATTGCATAAAGAGAGAGCTACTTTTCCAATTTCAGCAATTGTAACAAACTGATAGTAATAGTCCATTTCTTCGAAAGGAATCAATAGTGTAAACAAACAAGTCACTTGATCAGTTCAATAGATATAATAATGAGGGGTTTATAGTTCAGGATTTTGCCAACTCTTATGACAATATATATAAGCCATACCTTTTAGCACTAAAAACGATAAAAATTTAAATGGTGGGTCCAAAAAGACTTCTTCAAAACTACTTTAAATGTAATAATAACATTTAAAGAAGTCTTTTTTTTCATTGTACATGAATTACGCGGAAACTGCTGGCGGATTTAAATAAAACTTCATATTATATTAAATATCGCGCTTAGATAAAATTGTGAATAAATAAAAGAGAGGGTTGTAAATTGAATCTTATATTTTAATATTTTCTTTTTCTAGTATTATACATCGAATGTACGTAACTACAAATTTTAACGTTCGCTGCCTGTTGTAGACCCTTTAGTGAGCTTAAACTAACGTTTGCCTTCTTTTTTTCCGAACTTACTACACATGTTAATCTTAAGAGCCCTGGGGCCATTAGAGACTTGAACAGCTTCACCGGGATTGATAATAATTTTTTTTTTCGAACTGATACCGGTCGCACTTTATTTCTCTATCGTTCCTAACTATATTTATTATTCAATCACAAATATATGGATGGATCTTTACAACTACTACGAGGTAAGTTATTACTTATTACATAATACAACAAGGATCTTAATCTAAAATGTCGTAAAAATCACAATTTCTGAAGGATATTATTCTTAAATTGTAAAAATCTTCTCTTAAATTATTAAATACCTAACTATCTACCATATAATTTTGTCCAACATTAAAAAACATTTTTTTTAATTTAAAATTATTTTTTCCCCCAAATTATTTTGTAAATTATTGTTTGTCTAGTCTAGTGATTTCAAATTCAATAAATGCGTGGTACAAGAAAAATAGCTCAGTTGTGGGTTTGTTCACTTTTCATTCTTTCAAATAAATGGACTTATACATGGTAACTGATTTGCATTGCATTTATTGTGGAAGTTATCCCCATGAACGATGGTAAATCCTGAACCATCAAACAAGCATTTTCCTCCAAGGAAAAAAGCTCTGTAGATCTGACGAAAAATGAAAAAAAATTACGGGTTGCACTCTAGGAGTGCCGACAGAAGTAAAACTTATTTTGGCGCGTTAGACATTTTTTAGATGGGTACTAGGGTTATTGGGTTATGAATTGTATTTTATGAAAAACGCGTTCGCGGTCTGCTATATGTATATGCATATATGCACACACTATAGCTGCGTCTCGTAACGGTGTCGCGAGTCCAGGGATTTTATGTCATCTAAAAATATGCGTACCGCGCTATAAGAAGTTTTCACTTCAAAAATTATAGAATAACAAAAGAATAATATGACTTAGGACACAGTCCAAAAAAAAAAATCATGTCTAACTTTACCCACGTTTTTCGCGACGTTCAAAAATAATATAAAACCACCCACCTCAGTCTCATCAGTGGGTTCGCTATGGAACGTAGTATTAGGATGCGATCGAGCAAACTCCTCATGGTCAAGCGCGATGGTGGCCTGCAAGCCGTCCTCGCTGACGGTCACGATGCCCACATCCTCGAGACCCAGCTGCAAATCCTGCTGTTCGTTGAGATCTACGCGAGGAAGGAGCTGATCGGTAGCTATCTGATCGTCCATGTCCGGTTGAGATATACAGCTGTGGGTCGGTTGTGCTGTAAAGGTATAATCAATAACCCGATAAAAATTATATTCTTCTTCTATCTCCGTCTCTTTTTGCTATACATCACACAAAAAAGAATTACGCACAAAATTGGCATATGTGGGATCCTTGACACATTTAATTAGAAGTTTGCAGCTGTTGATGCGATTAACTCACTTTATATTCGCACTGGAAAATTCAGGTAAAATAAAATTGACATAAAACATATTTCTCATTTCAATGGTATAAAGCCGGACGGTAACCTTTTGGCAAGCAAGGGCCACGAAGTGGCAAAGTAAAGTAAAACGGGCTCGCACTTATCCTTAATCGGTGTTAACCAAAACGCGAATATTTTTTTTAATATGAATGACAAAAGCTTTAACAAAAAATGAACAAAACTAATTACAGCCTTAAACAAGAATTCCAAAGTAAGACCACTATACTTATTAATAGTTAGTGTGACATTTGACGCTGTACTTGTGTGCATTTATAGAGGACAGTTTGACGAGAACGATAACGCTGATCGGTCGAATGAGAGAACTAAAACAATGTTGGTTACTAACGTGTGTGAGAATGCGAGTGCTGGCCTTGATCTTGCGTGTTATCGTGCGCTGGTGATGCCGCAAATAACAGTTCCGCCTCCGGAAAAAGTTCTGATGCCGATGGTGAATCCACTCCTAGATCCTCGCACTCCTCTGATAGGGACTTCTGTAACCAGTCATCATTAACTTAGTTAGCTCTGTGGCCTTGTTTTATTTTAATTATACTAAACAGTAAATTTCCCACTATTGGGCTTAATTATCACGCCAGCTTATAACGTATGAGAAGTTTCAAACGCCGAGAAATATAATATTAGGTCCTTACATATGAAATTGGTGTTTTGTTGAACTGGCCAGATTCAAATTTATTTCAAATTTAAGCTTGTGTATTTATATTTCGAATTTAGTAATTCATTTGTTTTCGCACCATTTCATTTTTTTTTTAATATGGTTCTTTTCACAAAATGGAAAACTTAAAATATCGCGTTATTTACGAATATGAGTTCCACGTTGGCATCAGCGCTGCAGAAACAGCTCGAAGGATTAATGATGTGTATAGGGTAGCTATTGTAAAAGAAAGAATGGTACGTTTTTGGTTTCAACGTTTTCGTTCTGGAAATTTTGACCTACGAAACAAACCCCGTGGACGGCCTGAGGCCCTAGATGATAATGAAGAATTAAAGGTGACCGTGGAAGCGGATCCATCGCAAGCCATGTCGGAGTTAGCGACAGGCTTCGATGTGAGTGATGAAGCAATTATAATTCGCTTGAAACAAATTGGAAAAGTGAAAAAGTTCGAGAAACGGGTACTGCATAAATTGACTGAAGCACACCAACAAACACGCATTTAGCGCTGCGTTACATTACTCAACCGTCACAATAACAAGGGAATTGTGAATCGTATAGTTGCTTGTGGTAAAAATGGGTCCTTTTCGAAAATCGGAAACGCTCATCACAGTGATTGAACCTATAGGAGAACCGGCTAACTCCTGTCCCCAAGCGAAAGTTGACCCAGAAAAAGGTACTGGTGAGTGTTTGGTGGACCTGTCCCTACAGCTTACAAAGATCTTGGTCAGACGATAACGGCAGATCTGTATTGTCAACAATAGGCTATTTGCCAGTGTGAAAAATAATATCTTAGTTATAGATATCCGCACAGATTATGGTTTTAAAAGCGTTTTGTATTAATACGACTCAAAAATAATTAATTAGACGTGATCGAAAACAGACTCGATTGGCTGAATCTATCGTGACGTAAATTAGAGGAATTGCGGTTGGAATGTCCATATAAAACGCTAATTTCATATGTAAAGACCTATTATTATTTTCTCTCTTTATAAATAGTGATACTTGTAATATATTTCTCAAATATTCTCAAATTACTATATGTATTATTTCTCAAAGTACGCGACATTTTTTACTATGACTGCTAGATTTTAATCTAAAAGAGGTGGACACCGGTCACAGAGAAATTCTTTCGGAGTTTTCTCTCCACTTGGGGCCGTCCTACTGGTGGAATACTTTCATCCTACAGAAGATCGTAGCCAAATAACCACACGTGGTGTTCCTGCAGTGAGTAGGGTTTCCAGAGCTCCTCGGGGTAGAAGAGTTCAATGTATGCAACGCGCTAGTGATATCTATGGTGTTAGAAGCGTCTATAGGCTACGGTAGCACTTACAATCAGGCAGGCTACCTTTGTTGTATAAAAAAATGGCCGATCAAAGTTTTGGCCAAAACTAGGTCGAAACTAGCGTTCGTGTGCGTCTCCTTTTGTAAGTTTGTGCGCTCAAAACTCGTCCATATCGGTTATTCAGTTTGATTCATCGTTGCTAATTTATGGGGAGTTTCCTAAAATGCGGGAAATTTTGACTGAGGTTTTTATAGGGAACGGAAGTAAGTAAAACAATTCGGTAATTGTAACATTTTATCGTACAGTAATCTCACCATACATCATTTTAGTTTGATTATTAATAATTGAACAAAGATATAAAATACAATCACTGAGGCCTGTGCTGAAGCGATTGCAAGGGCTTGAGATTATTGTGACAATAGAAAAATTGGATGACTAATAGCAGCCTGCTCACGCTATCCTGGATATTACGAGCCATCGCTTTTATAGAGCTAATGATGCCGAAAGTTATTTAGATGTATAATCAGCAAGGACCAAACATAAAAAAGCTGTTTCTTCATTTTTTATGTTGCCATTTGCAAATGTATCTGTATACCGGAACTTCAGAATAATATTTTATACGTATCCCAAGTGTTAATTAAAAATATTTTTTTTATTCTATCGGAAGAAACCATTACAAAGGTAGAAAAAACACGAGAGACTTCAGGGTGTAATTTTTTTTACAAAGATTTTATTTAAAAAAAAAATAGTGTTTCGGTTTTACTGGTTATTACTTTTCCGATTGGATAATATTAAACCAACGAAATTTATTCCCGACTAGCTGTGCCCGTGGCTTCGCTACGTGGACTACAGAATGCCCGCGCGAATCTTGCTTTCCCGCTCCCGGCTATTTCAAAGACGAAAATGCTTATTGTGTGGGTGTTCCTTAGAAGATAGACGTATACTCTCCCAGCCTTTTTAATGTCTACAATTGTTTTGTACATTAATTGGCTATATCTCTTATGGTTTACTCATCGTTAGCTATTTAAGCGCCTGCATTGATTCACCATGACCAGTTTTTTTATTTGTGCGGAACACTAATTTTTTTCTAAAATAAAAGTAGCCTAAATTACTCCCTATAAGTTCAGCTAACTACCGGTGAGTCTTATCAAAATCGGTCCAACCGTTTCGGAGATTACCCGGAACAAACAGACAGACAGACAACAATTTTTAAAATGGGTGTTTTGTTATATTTTTCGTATATACTTTCATATGCATTTAGTAAAAAGCTGTTATTTTGACATTACAAACAGATACTTCAATTTTATTAATTGTATAGATAGAGTATGACTAGACTATTGTTTTCCAAAATCAACAGAAAATATGTAAAGGTAACTAAGTTAGTTGATACATTTTAATTACCTGTAACCGCAATTCATGTTCCAGTATTGCGTACTTGTGCCGCAGTGCCGCAGCAGACACGTGAGTCAAGCGATGCTGACGATGCAACGTCCCTTCTTTTTTGTGTACAATCTATATTTTAACAGCAAAGTATATTAATATTTACTGGTAAATAAATACATTCCCGTTTGTTTTGCGTTTTTTAGTAATTATTTTATTTGTGATTTTTATTTTTGTATTCCAACATTCATTTCATGTTTTTATTTATCTTTATTTTACATTTGCAATTATATTGTCAAATTTTATTGAAGTTATTTAAAAAAATTATATCTACTGATTATATTAATTATATATAAAGAAAAAAAAAACAAAAAACCATGGATAAAAACAAGAATAAGCAAAATATAAAATTATTTAAGTAACATTTCTATTACATATTTTATTGACGCCATTAAATCTTATTACGTAAACAACAAAATTATTTCAAACGTTAGACATGTAACTGCATAAAGCTTACGAGTTTTTTTTTAAACTAAAGCCGCTTAGATGGTTTTTCTTTGACAATGATATGATTTTATTGCAAAGCAGAAAGAAGCCTTCCATCATTCCCATTGAATGTTTATAGAATAAAACACGTATTTAAATAATCGATTCACCTAAAGGTCCTATTTATCAGTACTAAGTTATCAAAAAAAATTGTGAATCATTTTACTATACACTTTTTTTACTAACTTAGTTTATAAGGGGTGAAACGATATACAACAAGTCAGTTTTAGTAACTTAGGATATCAAATCAAAACTTTAACCATAATTTTGTATAAAGAAACGTACTTTTTTCGTAATGACAAACACACAAAGCAGACATTGGAGTAAAATGTATTTCAATGTGTTTAAAAGTCAATATTTTGTTAATTAACAGTTATGCACAAACTGTCCTGGTATAATAACTTATTAGTAATAAATACAACATCGACTAACTATATCGTTCATAAATATTTTCAGAATATGGGGCAGTGTTGATAAGAGAGAGGGACATGCATGATGTAATGCAGGACATGAAAATGGAATAAGAGACGAAATATTTCTTTCAACATGCAATAAAATTATTAAACACATTAGTCTAACTATAGAACGATCTAAAAAGAAGGGCTCAATTTCAAAATTAGATGACAAAGAAAGATTATTAAAAAAACCGAGAAGATACAATTTTATTTAGTACCGAATAAGATTAGTCTTCACGTCGATATGCCCCAATAATTTATATAGAAACGACATTGTATTTGCATCTATGCGACAAATTCCAAAGCTTCAAATAGCTGTAGCAAAATATTTATTTGCAACGAAATTATGCAACAACAAAAGAACTCGCTTTAAAATATGAATATTTTTAATATCAATGTCGCGTCTATATATTTGATCATGGCACACCAACATCGATGGAACAGCGACAAAAATAAACGGAAGGCGTGCAGGTTTCACTACAGAGGCGGACTAATTTATCAGGGGCTGCGTCAGCTCTACGATACGATCACCTGATGATAGGCCTTATCGTCACAGTCTGACGTGTCTATATCGTAGCCGCATCGCGGCGAATCGGCGTGCGAATCGATCATGTAAGACCTTTTCGAGTCTACGTCGAACATCTTATCAAATATCCTTTGCGCCTCCATATCGGGACTGTATCGATCAGGGATCGGATCCTGAAGTGGCAAAATGCACGTCATATACACCGCAATTACGTAAAATAAACAAATTTCAACTACCTAGTTCCGTTTTGAAACTATCAGCGGTTTAAAAATTAGATTGATTTATTTGAATGATATAAGGTATTTTTTCATTCAAAAGCTAATTTTTTACAGTAGGTGATAAAACAAGAAAAGTACTTACAAGGACTGTCCGATCCATGTTGTCCGTTCGAACTGTCTCTTCGTAGCTATAGTCGTTAGGATCTGCGGCTGTGGGTAGATTCCACGGCTCAGACCCTTCGGGACTCGAACCACGATCGGGCTTCGCTTCTTGCGAGTCCCGCTCAGTCCATGGAGAGGTGTTCGCACGGGTGTCAACTAATTCTGGTGGCGTAGGAGCCGGAGCTGGGGAGACGGTGCTATCAGGTGGATTAATATTCGTCACGGGAGCCAAGTTGAACGCCTGCAGACTGTGCAATGCGGCGGCTGGTAAACGCACATGACGTACACCGGGACGCGTCAACACGGGCTTCAACCCGGCTGGAGTTATCAATCGCTGTAGCAACAACGCATTCGTGGTTCCCCCATCTCCCGAAGTGACTGTGAGTAATTTCGGTCCTCGATTGGTTACTATTGCGATCTGTTGCCCTCCTTTAACCATCGACACAGGTAAGATGTAATTTGCTGGCATTAGAACGGCCGTTGTTGGTTTTCCAGATGTGCCACGAGCAACTGTTATTGTTTGTCCATCGGCGACTATGACGTTGCGCTGTGGTATTTGCCGTGGTACATTTACAGGTGTTTCCTGCTCGAAGCTGAGTTTCCGAACTACTTTCCGTGGACTTCCTTGCGGAGAGTTGTTTTCGAGACAATCGTTGCAATCACCTTGAGATGTCCCACAACTACTGTCTTCCGAACCCATAGTACGGCAAGTGTCGTCTCCATGAATTGGACTCAGGTCAGGACCTCCCGGTCGTCGTGAATTACTAGAACTTTTTTTCCTCTTTGAAGATCCTGGATTTGGTGGTAAATTGGTTCTTCGGCGTGGTGCAGGCTTGTCTTTATCTGGCGAATTTTCTACTTGTTCTTTATATTCAGCTAGTATGTATAGTATCCTTTGTGTAGTTTGTTCGTCCTCTATAGGTTTCTGTGTTGATGTTTTCGGCGGTACCGTATTCAGTTTTAAGGTGTTTGGTGGGTTAGACGACGCTTTTGGCCTGGGTTTAGATTTGGAGCTCTTTGCCGGTTTATGATGAACGGGAGTTTCGTTTGTTGTAGAATCAGATGTAACAGTATGAGGAATTTGTGTGTGTGATGACGATGGAGGTGAATCCACGACACCTGACGAATCCGGCGAACGAACGTACGTAGATGTCGTAGGTGTTGGAATTGTTGGTTTTCTGCTCACATAAGACATGTTTAATGGCTGATTGTTGCTAATAGAGTAAAACACTTGTTGGGTTGATTCTGTGCTTGTAGAATTTGTAGCAATTACACTATCTGTTGCATCATTTGTTACGTGTAATTGTGAAAAAGGAGCAGTAGTGTTTGCATTCGGTTGTACAGTACTTCTTTCTTTAACTTGTTCGAGAACTAAGTCAAACTCACGTAGCTGCTCAAGTGTCGATGAGCTCATTTGTGACTCTGATGAGGTTGGGTTATCATTTGGAACTTTTAATTGTCTTGTGTTTTGAGTTTGGGGAACTCTAATAGCTGTCTGATGACCCAACGGCGGAGCAGCTGTAAGAACTAACTGTTGATATACTTGCTGATTTGCACCGATAACATTTCTTTGTATTTGAAAAAAAGATGGCCTAACAACTCTTGCTCCAGATACCATTTGTGGTGTTTTGCTTAGCATCGGTAGTTTAATCCTCATCTGCGTCAATACAGGCTGCTGTGGGGTTGGAGGATTTTCATTATTTATATTTATATGTGGATTATTTTCTTCTTGCTGCTGTACTTCTGCGTTAGGAGCAGGTTGACTCTGAGGAACTATCTTTATAATTGATTGCTCCATTTCGTTTTGAGTCATAAATTTAACATCATTTTGTTGTTTTTGATTTTGATCATCAGCTATTTCAGTATTTGGAACTGTTATCAAATTTATGGTTTGTCCACCACCCAAATTAACGGGTATTTGGCGATAAATTACACTGCCGTGCATTGATTGTATGTTTATAGGTGAAATTGTTTGTTTAATCTGCTGAACGAAGTTTGATTGAGGCTGTGTTGTTTGTGTTGGTGATTTTCTTAACAGTAATGGTGGGCTCGTCATTTGGCCAATGTGATCAAGTTTAAGCGCGTTTTCCGATTGTGGACAGTCCACATTCTCATTGCTTGTGTTTAATGACTGTAAATGAGAATTTGTTCCGTTTATTTCATTTTGTTTTTGATCTCCATCTTGATAACCTTGTTTACCAAACGCTTGATTGAATTTTGGCAAGCTTGTAGATTTTTCTGGGACTACCTGTTTGGCCGATGAGTTTTGTATAAATTTTGCGTAATTTTCCTCATACACGGATCTGGACTTTATCTCTTGTTGTGAAGTTACTTCTTTATTGGATGTATGATTCCCAAGGTTTTGTGTTGGACTTAAATTTGATGTTTCATGTGGTTTAGTAGCGTTCGCTTGTATGTTAGGCGATTCTACAGGTTGTATTCGTAAAACCATGCTTCGTGGATGTGGTCCATTTAATTGGATAGCTTTTCCATCTGAAGATTTACACAAAAATTGCACCATTTTCTGCTCATTTGATCCTTGTACATTTGTTAGATTAGTTAGTAGATTAACCTGTTTTAAAAGTTGATTAGCATTATTAGTTTTCTGATTTCCAGTATTCACAATTTGTAAAAGCTGATTGCCGCCTTGCTGTAGCCCTGTATCAACTAGTGAAAGCCCGCTAAAAGTGTTCGACTGGATATTGCCATTTTGAATTGAGCTTGCAGATGTGCTTTTATTTTGTACGAAATGCAAAACTGGTGTAGAATTAGGCGCATTTATAACAGAGTGTTGAGAATTATCAACTAAGGTAATTTGGCTTCCAGGAGCGTTTTTCCCTTGAACAATATGTAAAACTTGAGGAGCAGTTGATGTGCTAATGCCTTGTTGATTATTTTCTCCATTTTGATTCAATACAGGTGGTAAAATTTGTGCTAGTGCTTGTTGTAG
Source organism: Saturnia japonica (assembly GCA_033032175.1). Taxonomy (NCBI): domain Eukaryota; kingdom Metazoa; phylum Arthropoda; class Insecta; order Lepidoptera; family Saturniidae; genus Saturnia; species Saturnia japonica. The sequence continues at coordinate 4,583,240 of CM065332.1, forward strand.
CGACATAGTGTTAGGTAATGCTTTTGTATAGTTATTAATTTGTGTTTGAATATTTTCGGGGAGGATGTTGATTAAAGTATGAGCTGCGTTGTTAGTTACAGTTTCGGTTGTTGAAATTCCAGCAGCATTCATAGCATGAGCGATTTGGTCAGTTTTCTCTGTAGAAACATTTTGTTGCTTGTGTTCTGTCAATTCTTTGGCAACATTATAATCTTTCTCTTCAGAATTGTATATATGTTTAAGGTTAGGATCAGCTTCTGAAGCATTCATGCTATTGGTATCAAATGTATAATCTACATTTTCTAACATTTCTTTATTTAATTCTGGAGAATCACAGTTACCAGGACTTTCATTTGGGTCTAACTTTTCTTCAGACAACTCTTCCATTAATTCGATCTTAACCACAGATTTTATTTCAGTTTCAATTGGTATATTTTCATTTGATACAGAGATATTTGAACCCTCTTGATTTTTTATAATTTCATTATGTGTCGCGTATTCTTGTAATAAAGGTAAACTTAAAACGGCAGTAGTAAGTTCCGTATATTCCGTTTTAATAGGTGTTTGGGAGTCATCATTCAAACTATTCTCTGAACATTGAGGACTAGCGTCAGATACTTGAGTCACTCGTGGGTCACACGTCACTGGGTTTTGAGCAGTAGCAGTGACTGGTAATTGTCCGACTTGAACCACATGAACTATAGCTTCGACAGGACCAGGCTCGATGAAATCTGGGTGAGTCAAACCGAAAGGAAATATTGTGGTATCATAAAAGTCTTGATTTTGTTTAGACTTTAAATTTCGCTCGGTTAATAAATTAAACTCCTTAGAGGTCTTTCTAAAAAATGCCTGGACTTTGTCTTTCAACTGAATATAAGAAAGATAATGTCGAATTTTATCTAATTGATCGTCTTTTTTTGGGTCACTAAGGATGGTTACGGCATTTTGATCTTGAATACAACCATCATAATCTTCAGACAGTAAAAACGGCTGAATTTGTTTTACGTCCGACAGAGTCGCAGCCGAAAATTTTGAATCTTCTCCATCTTCCAAATTTTGTATGACTCTGCCGGACCCCTCACCAAAACCCATATTGAAATTGTTCTCACTAATACCACATACTGTATATTTATTTTCGTCATATTCTGAACTTAACTCTTCAGATAGTGTCTGTTCCAAAGGATCGGATATTCTGATATTTCCCAAATCCATAAATAAAACATCATTAATGTGTGTTTCAAATTCTATCGGATTTGAATAAGAATCCTTAATTGGCCAGTCTGTTAACATTTTTGAAACATCTATATTTTCTTTATGAAATGGTCGAGAAAATGAAAATTTTACAGAACTTATATAATTATACAAGGCAGAAAATTCCTTAGAGTACAACGTATCAGTGCAGGAAATTTGTTTAAAAGGATGATCAATATTTTTACTTTTTCTATATCTCTTTCCAACTATTTTGATATCCGACATACCTATTTTACGTTTTAAGATTTTTTTGGTCTTCTTTTCATTAAAAGCTTTATTGACTTTATTTGCATAGGTTACCTTTGGTATCAATACTTTAAAATACTCTGGATCTTCTTTCACAGGTTTATCTTCATATATTTGAAGTATTTCATTATTACTATTTAGGGATTCTCTTTCATTTTTATTAAACTTGGAACTTTTCATGTCTGTTGGAACATAAGATGGATTTTTGTTTGAACATTCAATGTTCACCTTTAATATATCCGGGGAATTTGTAATACTATCTACCAAGTTACTGATGTCAGTAGTTGAGTTTTTGTTATGACTATCTAATTTATAGGATTTTTCATTGCCTTTTTCTTGCCGTGCAAGATATTTAGTTTCAGTTTTATCATAATCTGATTTAGTAATATTTCGAACACTTAATAATTCCTTATTATTAAAAGCAAATGCATTGTCAATGTAATTATCGTCTAAAATTTCGTCATTATGCATTTCAACAATGGTTTCAGTTATATTATCATCAGTTAATATGGCATCGTCGTCAATAACAAAAACGCATTTTTCCCCTTCAGTTTCCGCAGCAGACTTGGAAATTTCAACTTCAGTCATATGTTTCACAGTTTCGAATAAAGCGGCATATTCGTGATCCAAGTTTCCTATAATGATTTTTGGTTGATCATGTTTATTTTTTAATTCTCTATTCTCTGCATCAGTTTTTTTAATAACGAAAGGATCTTCTGAAACTATTACTTTCAAAGCAGAATTTTCAGAATTATTGTTAACTTTTAAAAGCCCTTCCGTAGTATAGTTATTAGTTATTTTAGTCACATGAACCTCGTCTATGGTATAGAAATTGTCGTTTATTATATTACCAGCAGCTTGTTTATTGGACTGTTTAGTATACATGTTAGGTAAATATTCATCATTTATTTTGATCACTTCAACCTCGTTATTTATGTTATAGATATTGTCTTTTGTAACATTATAGACAGCTTGTTTAACCAAACATTCAGAATGTGTTTTAGATAAGTCACCCGTTATTTTGGCTATTTGGATGTTGTTATCTGTGCTGTAGATATTGTCTTTTCTCACATTATCAACAGTTAGTTTATCACTGTTTTTTCTTACATTATCAACAGCTAGTTTATCACAATGTTTAGTAAGTGTACTAGGTAAATATTCATCTTTTATTTTCGTCACTTGAACATCGTTGTCTTTCTTGTGGATATTGTCAGCTGTTATATTATCGACAGCTTGTTTAACTAATTGTTCAGAATGTGTATTAAGTAAATTGTCATCCTTTACTTTTGTCACTTGAACCTCGTTACCTAAGCTGTAGAAATTGTCTTTTATTAAATTATCAGCAGCTTGCTTATTAGAAGTTTCACTATGTGAATTAGATAAACAGTATTCATCCTTTATTTTTGTCACTTTAACCTCATCGTCTTTGTTATAGATATTTTCATCCGTTATATTATCGACAGCTTGTTTAACTAATTGTTCAGAATGTGTATTAAGTAAATTGTCATCCTTTACTTTTATCACTTGAACCTCGTTACCTAAGCTGTAGAAACTGTCTTTTATTACATTATCAGCAGCTTGTTTATTACAAGTTTCACTACGTGCATTAGATAAACAGTCATCCGTTATTTTTTTCACTTGAACGTTGTTGTCTGTGCTGTATTCTTTTGTTACATTATCAACAGCTTGGTTATCAGAATGTTTAGGAAGTGTATTCAGTAAATATTCATCTTTTATTTTAGTCACTTTAACCTCGTCGTCTTTATTGTAGATATTGACATCTGTTATATTATCGACAGCTTGTTTAATCAAATGTTCAGAATGTGAATTAGGTAAATTGTCATCCTTTATTTTTGTCACTTGAACTTCGTTGTCTATGCTGTAGACATTGACTTTTAATTCATTATCAATAGTCTGTTTATCAGAATGTACAATATGTATATTAGGTAATAGAGATGTAGAATCATTTTTCGCAGCGCATTTCACTAATGACTTATTTTTACCATCTTTAGTCGTTTTGAATATAATAGGAGTAACTTCACAAAATATAGTATTAGTGCTGACTTTTGGTGATTCATTTTTATTTGAAGTTATATCAAGAATTTTACTTAATTCATCTCTATTATTAATACAATTGTCTTGAAGTTTTCTGTCTACTGATTCTTGAATACAAGTTTCATTATTTATCTTAATTTTGGTATCAAGAAATTCATACATTTTTTTATCATGCTCATTATTTCCACCAGTGCTGAGTTCATGTATTTTTGATTGGCTTTCAACTTTGTTCACAAATGCTTTACATTTTACAACATCGTCATTTATTAAGATACCATTACTTTCCAATGTTATTCCGCTTAAATCTAAGATATTTTGTCCTTTGTGATCCTCTGTGATGTTTTTCTTAGAAATATCTTTACATAAATCGTCTACTTCAAGTTTTTTAATAAGTTTATTTGGATCAGAATTCACTGTAGGAGTACTTGGCGTTTTTGTCTTTATATCTTTATACTGAAGTCCTGTGTATAAATACGATTTATCTGTTTCAAGCTCATCAATATCATGTTCTTTCGAAAAAGTTTCACGATTTTCTTTAGTTTGTAAAATCTCACGTTTGCTATCATTGACTATCAAGGCATTTTCTTCATTATCAATCATATTATCAAATATATTAGCATGTTCAGCCAAAATACTTTCACTGTTATTACTTGCTACATCACTTTCACAATCACTTTCATAGCACACCGTTAAGAAATCAAATGATTCTGTTCCTAAATTGTCCAAGCCATTCTGTGATTTTAAGCCTGTAATTGAATTATATGTATCTTGTCCATAGTTAGTAACTGAAATGTTTCGAATTATTTCAATTTTTGACATTTTTCTTCCCTCATTGTCATTGTGGTCAACAGATAATTTTCTCTTAAGGTTATGCGAATGATTAAGCTCTAGATTACTTTTTTCAGCACTTATACATTTTGTTTGGTGCATAATATGATTGATGTGTAAGTATTTGTTGACTATTGTTGTAAGCTTTGGTACATTATGAAATGATTTTAAATGAAGCTTACAGCTGTTTCTATTTTGGTAATTGTCATTTTCTGTTATTTTACTTTGACAACTTAAATTAGGCTTTGATACATACCATTCAGAAACACACGTACTTACATCAGATCGCAATGCGTTTCTATTATAGTTAATAGTAAATTGTTTTTCTTTACTTTTTGAACTGAGCTGAGGCTTTGATACAAACCATTCAGCAATGCAAGTATAGGTGGGAATTAGCTGAATTAGTGCAAGGGCTTTTTTACTCATATTGTTGTTAAGTGACGCAATCTTTTCATATGCATTTATTACGGGCGACGTCATACCACATTCAAGCAAAGGCATAGGTACCTTAAGTATATTACTAACAAACAAATCTTGAAATGAAGAGTCAGTATTAGTTTTAGATAAAACATGCGTATTTTGTTCATTTTCTTCACCTTGTTTTTCTAGAGATCCAATATCTTCCATTTCAGTTTTCGTGTTAGATACTTGAGTATAAAGATTACCTGTATCATCAGATTTGACAAGATCTGTAAAACATTTCTGCTTGATAAATTTCAATTTTTCATATTTTTTCACAACATCGTCGCAGTTTACAAGTTGAACATAGCAGTTCTCATATTTAGAAATTAAACTAGAACATAATATTTTCTCCAAATCAGAGTTAATTACAGTTTCGTTACTTGATAATTTGCTTTGATAATCGTCAGATAATAATATACTTTGTGTAGAACAAAGCACAGAATCAGACACAGGCAAGGTTTGTTCATTAATCCCCTCATTTAACGTAGATGTTTTCTCCGATACATTTGTGATAATAAAAGTTGAAGTATCATTCGATATATCATTAATTTCTATAATATCAGGATCATTTTGAATAGTACTTTCCACATTTGTGTTTACAATTTCTTCAATCTGAGGCATTGATACTTTGCCCTCAATGTTACGTAAATTAGTATTTGAAATATCACATATATTTAATTCTGGAGCATATTCTCCTTGATTTAATGAAATTAATTTTACTCTGCAATTCTGATCAAATTTTTTCTGATGTGAAAAAAAAATATTATTTTCTAAGGAACGTATTTTGAAATCACCAAACTCAGTTTTGAAACGCTGGTATGTAACATTGTCCTCGTCATCACTTGATAAATCAATAGTTTCAATTGGTCCAGTTGGATTCTTCGCTTCTAATTTTATTTCTTGTATACGAGTCTCTACGACCTTTTTCGCGTTATCGATTGTGGTTGTAGCAACTTGCTTAATGTTTAAAGTGTAACGGGTTTTATCTGTTAAGCCATCTAAGAGCACAGATTTTAAAGAAGGATTTGAAAATAACGTGTCAAAATCGACGTCCTGTTTCCCATACGAAGTTGCTTTAAAGGTTCTGCCATTTGGTAATTTTATACGTACAAACTTTCTCATTGGATCGCTGGAATCGGGTGGTAAAGGTATGATTTTGATACTGTCTTTATAGGACTGTGGTATACCTGATAGATTGTTATTTCTAAGAGTTGTTGTAGATGAAAAATTACTTGAGCAGTTTTGGTTGTGAAGTTTCCTGTTAATATTAGGTTCTTTGGTTTGAAGTTGGCTACAAATGGAATTTTCCTTCTCTTGTCCATCATTTTCGTTTAGATCCTTAGCCTGAATTAAAGAAGTTGTTTTTGCAGGTTCTTTGTTTTCTAAAGTCAAGTCAATAAAGTCTCGATGTTTTTCTACTTTATTTGTTTCACATGTATTGCTTTTTTCAGTAGCTTCAGCTCCAGCAGTTATAATAACTTTATCATTCTTCTTCTCAGTAGTTCTTTTGTCATCTGTTATTTCAGAATCATTGACTTCTATGACATCATTTTGAGTTTCAACTCCAGACTTGCTTACCTTATTACAAGTTGGGATATCTTGTACAAATGAATGGGTATTTACAAAGGATACTTCAGTATTATCAGACGCATTGTTAGATTTAAATTTCATAATTGGTTCAGATGTTTCATTCTTTGGTATTTTAGATCCTAATATTTGATCTTCTATGTCAATAAGATCCAAATTAGTTAAATTAGTTGAGAGTTGATCGAATTTACCATTTACATTTTCTTTCTTCTTCCTTTTTTTTCTAGTTACCTTTTTTGTAATTACAGAATCTCCATTATCAACAAATTTGGATTTATTTGAAAATCCTTTTACTCTTTTCTTAGAAATAGGTCTAGGTACTTTTTCCCTACCAAAGTTTGTTTCGTTACCATCAAAAGTACTTAATTTTTGTTTTACTCCATTTATTTTATCATTCTCAAGCAATGGATTTGTATCAATTATGGTAGGTCGATGGTGAATTTTATTTGAAGAACGTAATAATATTCGTTGACAATTTACTGATTTGCTTTTATTTACTTTAGATATTTTAGACTTCTTAGATTCGCTTTTAACATATGGTTTTTTTTTGGATTTATCTTCTTTAGATATTTTAGAAACTGTTTCATTCTGAATCTTTTGTATTTTTACGTTCAGCAACGATTCTAGTCTTTGTGGTTTACTAGATTCAGCTGGCTTTAGAAAAAAAAAATTCTGTTGTTTGTTCAGCTCAGTTTTTATTTTAGCAGACTTTGGCACACATGATTTCAGTGGCGTATAACTTAGTGGAATAGGTTTATCACTAGAATAGTGATGGGTTTTTCTGTTAATAATACAAAGGCGTTTCTTTTCCAATCTGTCTTGGTCATTATTTTTTTTAAAACCATTATCAATCATCACTCGAGTACTTTTTAAATCATCTTGATCTTTCCTTTCAAACAAAAAGTTTTGTTTCTCCTGTACTTCTAACGGAACTTTTCGTTCATTAATCTTACTTGTGTCTAAATAGAACTGCGTTTGCCCTTTTTTGTAAGAAATATTTTTTAATTGATCGTCCAAATTAAAGTTACCTTCTGATTTAGTACAACATAATTCATTTTTACAAACACTTGATACATCCGTTGTAGCTTTTGTAATTTTAGCAAAGGCAAATTGGGTTGATGTTTCAATTTCAGCAGCTCTTAGTGTTTCAGGAGTTATTCTAGGTATATCTTGACTTGCTATAACACTGATAATTTTATTTTCAACCACAGGAGAAACGAATGGTGTCGTTTGATATAAAGTAATGTCAGAGGTCTTATTTATCTCAAGATATGTACTTGCAGGTAAAGTATTCATATTATTTTGCAGTGGTGTTTGTGAAGATGAGATTTGTTCATAAGTTATACCAGGCTTGACAAGTATCAAATTTTCAAAGGTTTGTGGAACAACAGTGTTCATAACCAAATTTGGAGAAGTCATCGTAGTAGAAATAATATTCTTATTAGTATTACTGTTGATAAAATTATTTTTGTTATGGGTTTCTATATTACTTGTTATTACGTTATTAGTTGAATTGGACTCTCGCACATTTGGGTTATTATATATTTTCGTATTATCAGAACCGTCTCGTAGTTCTGAATTATTGTTTATATATGTCTGATTTGCTTGTGCTGGAGTAGTGTAGATATTTCTTACACCACTTTCGCATTTCAAAATTGACCCAGGCATTGTTCTATTAGACTCAGACTCTGGAAAATTTTGAATAATTGACACATCTGATTTCTTAATAACAACACTGTCACTACTTTTATTTAAAATATTATTCGTGTGTTTTTCTACATTAGTAATACTCTTTTTAAGGGCATTATGCGATGATATATCAAAGTTATCCTCATCAGAAGATAGTTCTCCAATCTCTTGTCTTAGATCATCGTCCATCAATTCCTCTAATAGGTCATAATCCGAATTAGCTATACCTGATATAAAAGGATCATCTTCTTGTGATAATGGGCATGTAAACTGCTTTTGGACATCAGTAGATAATCTTTTGGAAGAGCTGAAGTGACTCGTTTTTTTACTTAAAGTATTAGAACTTGGTATAATAGATGAGTTTGGCAATGAATTTACTAAATTAGAATCAATATTAAGTATCTCAATTGTGCGTAGTGGATTCTTTTTAGTTTTGTTCATATTAATATTGATTTGAGATGCATGTTTACTTGTAGAATCTTTTTTACTCTCATGTTTTTGACCTTTTATTGAATTATGACTTCTGTGTTTTTCCGAATGGTGTGTCTTTGTTGCGGATTTATTGTTGTGTTTTAAATCTGACTTTGAACCAATCAATTTATCAAGTAATTCTACTTTTTCGTCTTGTAATTTATTATCTCGTATACTATCTGCAAATGCTTTAGCAAATGAACTTTTATTTAATGCTACATCTAGAGCATTGGGACCTCTACTTGGAGTTTTCTGTGCCAAAATAGCATTCATTACACTCTCCCAATCAGTGCTAGTAGTTCCTTTCGATGGTTTATTATACACATCATTAGACAAATCTCCATTTTTCTCCTGCATTTCAGTCGTTTTTAAGTTATGCTGGTCTAAACCGGAGTTTTTCAATAAACTTCGAGACGTTTTCGGCGTTGTTGATAATATCCTTGATATTAATGGGTTATTATCGAGTTTATTAAATTCGCAACTTTTTTGTATTTTTTGATTGAGTGAGGCACACAGAATGTTAGAATTTCTGAGTGGCGATTTATCTAATTGTTCTTCTTTACTTATTTTTAAAGTACTAGTCTTATCCATCCGGAATTTATCAATAATATGATTACCAGAACAAGAAGACTGACTTGTGGAAATATTATTTCCTTCAGAATTTGTAGCTACAATCCTCTTTGTAACTGGACACTTATTCAATTTGTTTTGTTGTCGAAGCAATAGTAGAAGGTCATTTTGATCCTTCTCCGAAAGTGAGGATGATATTGATCCCACAATATCAGAAACTATATTTTTATCTGAAGATTTATTTCTAATTTGACTTTCATTCTTATTATCTACAAAATTAAGTTGAGGGTTTTGAGTAGTTGTATTTATTTTTAAACTAAAGGGACTTGTTTTCATAGTCTGAGTTGTAGTTTTATTCAATTTTTCAGCTTTTGCTTTTATAAGCTGGGTATTATCAGTCGTTACACTGAAAGTAACAGCTTTTTTTGCATTCATTCTGGACGGTAAATAATTCGGGTTTACATTTTTGTTTTCCTCCATTACTTGATCTAGTTCTTTGGACACATGACATTTACGTAGATTTATATTTTGTAATTCAACTAATGCATCAACAACTTGTTTCAGTTTTGAATCATTTTGACGATTTTTATGCATGTAGCTTAGGCGTGAAAATGTGTTGAGTGAGGTATCTATTTTTTTCTGGCTGTTGAATCGCTCTGGTGTGGATTGTTGAACAGTTTGTGGTATTTTTATATCATTTTTTTTCACAGATGGTATCACTGGAATCACTCTACTTATGGGTTTAACCTCTCTTTGAGTTTTGTCAGTTTGTGTTGCTAAACATTTATTACTATTCACAGCAGCACCAGCATTAATAGACTTTTGTAATTCCTTTAAAAAATTTTGGAACTTATTTTGCTTTGGTTGTTCAAGTGATTGTATAGGTATTGGGGATTGCTCAGGTATAACTTCGTTTGGTTTATGAATTTGAGCAATATCTAATAGTTTTTCTTTAAGCGCATTCTGATTTAAGCACTCATTTTTTAATTGAGGCTCAGCTATAGCATTTATAAAAGGATTACACGCTATAAACTGTGAGTCAGGTTTTTTATGATCATTTTTCTGAGACAAATGTTTCACTGGATCACTGAAATTGTTATCATTATTAATAATATGGAGTTGACCTGTCTCTTCAATAGGTTTTTTACTAATGAAAACTTTCGGTATGTTTGGTATGGTTACAACTTTAGGAGTTACATGATTTTCAAAATTATTTTCAGACCTCTTGATATAATTTGATGTATCGGTATACATTAAATAGTTTGACGTTTTATTTTCGGGCCTTTTCATACTATTTGGTATGTCGGAATAAGTTAAACTGTTAAAATAATTCTTATCACACCCTTTGATATTATTTAATATATCAGTATTTATTGAATTGTTTGAACTTGTTATTTCGTATCTCTTCATATCATTTGATATGTCGGAGTGAGTACAATTATTAGACTTTTTATTCTCTTGCTTCTTGATAACGTTTGATGTGGCGGCACACTGTAAACTATTTGAACTATGATTTTCAATTCTCTTCATACCGTTTGAGATATCGGAATGTGTAAAACCTTTTAAAATTTTGCTCTCTGGCCCTTTGTTACAATTTGATATTTTAGTATTAATTGAATCATTTGAACTTATGAGAGACACATCGTTTCGCTCCGACATCCTATGCTTTGTGTTTTTATATCGTCGAAAGTCAATGAGTCGTGTTATCTTTATCTTCACATCTTCTGGGACATTGCTAATGTTTGCCGGTAAGGATGACGGGACGTGTTTTGACGGTGTGCAATCCTCCTTATTTTGATCATCAACGCATTTTGGTGCGATATTACCTTCATTACACTCTGAGTGAATATTATCACTGACACAATCAGCCGATAGCGATAGTTTGTTGATGCTCACATTACCATTAACTACACAAAACTCATTATTTTTTATTAGGTCAATTTTATCTGTCTGTGTATGAATTTCTGGAGACTTTAATTCATCCATAGAGTATAGTCCATCGAAAACAACATTATCACTTATTTCAGAATTTACAGAATTCAGTGAAAACTTTCCTTGACTTTCATAATCACTGTCATTAATAGAATTAACTGAAACAGAATCATTACCCGTTTCGCTAGCCTTCGTGATCTTCATTCCTACGAGATTAGACAAAGGACCTGTTTTGCCAACAAGTTTATCCTTTTTCTTGCGTCCTGGTTTATTTTTCTTCTTCTCATTAATATGAGATTTATCTTTCTCTGTTTGTTCTTCAATATCCAGAGGATCTGCAACAGTCTTTTTCTTGCCAGATTCTTTATTTCTTTCCTTGCAGTGAAGTCGTTCTTTTTTCTTAGCTTTTCTTTTAGCTTCTGCCATTAAGCTGAGCGGATCGGAGTCTTCACTTAACTTCACAGTAACCCGTTTAGATTTCTTCTTCAATTTTATGACAGAACAGTCGGAATCTAAGTTACTTGAACATGGACTATCACTATGTTCTTGACTATTATTGGCATTTTCCCATATTTCTTCAGGTTGAAACTCGACAAGGTGCTCATAACCTTATAGGACAATTTTATATCTCATTACAGAAAATATTAATTTATTAACAATATTATTATAAATATTTTTTTAGTATATGAACAATATTACTGCTTTCATTATTAGTGACACTGAATACATTATATTATTTAATATGATATATAGCTTAGAAACTATCCTAGTTTGTGTGTTACATGTAGGGATGTGCCGGATATTCATATCCATATTCCCGGCGTAAAAAAATTACGGATACGGATACAAAAACAGATCTCTTTTACCCCTCGGATGTCCGTATATTCGTAATTTTTTTGCAGATCTTATAAGGTTTTTTTACATGTATTCCACATATGAAATTTTAAAGGTAACAGTGTAAAACTTTGAGCTCCTTAATTGATTTTAGTTGTAATAATTTAGAACTTAACTTAGAATTGGTATATTACACAACAATAACAAAATTATACCAAAATACGCCTATTACACGGAAAAATTGAAATATATTCGATTTTAAATTAGATTCACAGAAAAATTTCGTTATGTTCCACTGAGTAATTCTTCCAAAAACGTAAGTCAGTGGAGCATTTTGTTACACAATGGAACGCTTAATTTAGGTATACTTTTAAAAAAATCCGCGGATCTACATTTTTAAGTATCTGGCACATCCCTGGTTACGTGATTATTGTAATTGTTACAACAGACACATACCTTTCTCAATGCCATAAAATATATCATTTTCCTCTTCGTCGTCTTCCTCGGGAAGGTGCTGAAACTCCTTAGGATCAAGGTTTAGATATTTAAGCTCAGTGGTGAGGGCTCGCGTGCCGCCGTGAGTACGCTCCATATAATTTCGACAATTATCCAATAGTGTTTCTCTGTAACGGACAAAGTATAAAAAAAACTTCATAAACTACTAACATGGGTACAAAAACTAAAATCTCATTATGACAGACTACCTAAAAAATACAATTTACCAAATCGCGCAGTTACTCACAGAGACCACTGCAAAATTTTTGCTTCTCCTTTTTACGTGTTGATGGTTGAGTCCAAAAAAATATATGGCACAAGTAGACCAATTTGATTGTATTTGATACCTCAATGGTCTCCTCGTATTTACAAGTTGAAGTACTTAAGGGACAGTACAGGGACAGGTACAGTGCGGCATAGTCAGGGTGACGCCACAGTAGTTTCTAAGAGGAAGAGCACAGAGAAATTTCTTTGGAGATTTCCCTCTACTTGGGCCTGCCGGAGTGGCGAAATACCCCTCCACCCGGCAGAAGATCGCAGCCAAATAACCTTGTGTTGTGTTCCTGCGGCGAGTAGGGTTGCCAGAGCTCCTTGGTGAAAGAGATTCAAGGTCGGCAATGCGCTTGTGATACCTATGGTATTACCATGAGGCGGGCCATACGCTTATTTGCCACCTTTATAGTATAAACAAGTCGCACAATTGTCCTCCGCTGTCCACTTAACTCTATTTGAATAGGTTACTCTTACAGCGAATCGTCTAAGCACTTTCATATACGATGTTCATGTTCTTTCGTAAACAGGTTTACAGGAGATATTCCGGTGAAAAAGTGTACATGCAAACCGAGGTGCGTAAACTCATCTTCCCATTACTTCCTAATAAGTCACTGGGGTATCAAGATTCAAAAGGTGCGCTCTCTATCGTCACCCTAGGCCCTAGACCTGATAGGTTTATCATATTCATATCATAAAACTTTAAAAAAAAAATGATCAAAAAAAATTTTTTTTAAAGGATATAGAAAACAATGTAGAACTATTTATTTATCGAATCATTTTCAATATGGATATTTAAAAAATGATTAAGTAGGTACAAACCTATCCATATCCCATGAAAGTGTTTTGAGCCTCGGTCCAGATAACAATACGGCTATATCTTGACAAAGCACCGGACTCAGACCAAGAGCCTCGCCTTCCGTTAGTATGGCTGTTGATAAAATATTTGACTGTTGTTTCTGATGTTTCAAATTTAATGTTTCCGATGTCTTTACGAAGTTTGTTTGGGACCGGCTATCGTTTGCCCAGCTGCCAAATTCAGATATGATAGCTTCCTGATTTTCTTGGATATCCTGGAACACAAATATAAATACTCACTAAAATATGGGTTTTTAAGCTTATAATCATATAAATAACTCTCTTAAGTTAAAGATAGTACTTATTACAAATATGTACTAATGGAACATAGTAAACTCATTAAGATGGCCATCAAACAAGATATCATACCCAATTCGAGAATATTTCATGATACATCTATTACTGTATTTCAATAGACATTTTATGGACCAGTTCTTATTGAAGGTGTGTTGCCATGTTCAACCATCAACTAATGTTAAGTACGATTCTGGTCAAATTCTAGTGTATCACAATAAAACAAACAGCCAGTTAACTAAATATATATAAAATTGGATATAAACGGCGGTAGAATGAAAATTGTACCATGCATAGGAACATGTTCGAGAGTACCAAAGTGACCGAACCTCGGCTTGGGCTGTTGCCGTAGTCGCAATTAAGTCGCAAACTGGCTAATTCCCTATCTGCAGAAATTCGAGTTAAACTAACTTATACATATTATATACTATTCTGTTAAAAAAGTACCGGCAAAAGATCAATAATACACAAAATGTTAGTTATTCATCCAAATTTATTTCATCTCCTTCAAAGTATTCTCCTTCAGAAACGATACACTTACGCCAACGAATAATACAATCAACAAATCATTTTCTAAACTCTTTTTCCGAAATTGAGTTTAGTTCTCGTCGTGAATTCTCCTTTATGTCTTCTACTGAATGAAAACGGATGCCATAAAGTGGTAATTTGAGTTTAGGAAAAAGAAAGAAGTCAGCTGGAGCCTTATCTGGTGAATAACGTGGTTTGCTCGATGGTCACAATGTTGGCCTTGTGTGAAGGCGCATTATCGTGGTGCAAAATCCAAGAATTTTCTTTCCACAAATCTGGCCTTTTGTCGCATTTGCTTTGTTTAACGCCGCATAAGATCTAACTAAAAACAGCACTGTATTAAATTTAATCTAAATGGCAGATGCAAATAAAACTCCGCGCCCAAATGAAATGAAATACAGCTGTAACAATCTAACAAAACAAAAAAAGTAGAATTTGGAACCATAAACAAATCATCCTTTCCCGATATTTTTTTAACTGAATGTACATGTTCCTGCCTCCTGTGTGATTGCAAGTGCAGTGTCACTTGTATCGCGCGAGCGGCTGCTAGAGTCAAAGGCTCCACACCGAGGTTACGGACCTAAGCTTGAGTTGTCGCGGGAGAGGGTGGATGTGGCGGGTGTACCCCACGACTTCACATGTGTTATTAGACCAACTCTCCACCGCAGCACTGCCAACGTACCCGTATAGCCTATCGTTGTTCTCACTTCCTGTACTTGTCAACAGCTTTTCACGCTGCTTGAAGTTATCGTAACTGCTCCACTTCTTAACAAGTCGTGACATGAAGTTATTTAACCTACAAACTTTATCAATAAACAGGCTAAAAATGTAAAAATAATCTTTCCAATCTGACTGTTACTTGTAAAGATTAGGAAATTCAAACAAACAAACTTGTTTTTTTTTTTTTAAATCCCACAGAGTAAATGGTCAATTACCAATGCCACACTTAAAAATAATGATGGCACATTTAATTTTGTAGTGTTGTGCTACCGTACATTTTACGTAACAATTATTGGAATCGTATTATTTTAAATAATAAATTGAAGGTTTTTATTTCTTATAATTAAAACATTTTGTGCCTGATAATTCACTTTTATCATTACGTAATTCAGGAAACTATAAGATGTATCAATAGCAAACAAATAAAAAAAAAATAGAACTCTTCAGTTAGCCCACGAGAGACGCGATTTCGTCTACCCTTATTTTTCATTCACATTTGGAGAGTTCAATGTTTTTTTTTGAAATGCTTATCAATCTGTATATTTATGGTTAGTTCCGATAAAACACAATAAACTAGCAACACATGAAATGTCATTTCACTCCATGGGAATATAAAAACACACACTGTAGATACGTACAACATGAAGGGGCGGTAGATCGGGTGCCTTCTTAATAGCCTCGTACATCAAGGGAGACGGGTGCACGGAGAACGCAGTAAGTGTGCACTCGCACTGCACGCGTGGACTGCCGCCCAGCAGTGACCCCAACGACGTGAACCAAGACGACAGCGTCTGCTCCAGGGCGCGAGCCTCCGTCTCCTGCGTCATCCAAATCATAGTCATGAGACGTAAGAACATAAGGTTCAAGTATTACATAACGCAATTTGGGAAGGAGGGTCTTATAAAACATTACGATACGTTACAAGGGCGGGAGGGAGGTTCGAACATCGCGTTACGTAACATTGTATTTTTATTTTATTATTTAAATAAAAAACTAGGCAATTAAAGTTTCCCAAGAGCGCAACCCTTTTCGTTTGAATTACGGAAAATCCCTTTGTTAAAGTGAGTTCATACTGTAATATCCCCAAAACGGCGATTTGCATTATCAGCTGTTCTTGGCCTATAAAAGCTCTCATTCTGACCTGCTGACGGCGTGTTACATTGAGCTCCAAAAACTCATTTCACTGTTTAGCCACGTCTGGCCACAATCTCACGAGATGGTAAGCGACAATGTAGGCCAAGATGATAACGCGCCACGCCTAGTAAGAGATCTGGCTCTCAAGTGCATCTGCCAGAACACACCTACAGGTGCTTGATGAGAAATTTTCTGCTTGGGGGTTTTAGCTAGTCAGGCGGGCATCAGAAAAAGCGCTACCATCATGCTAACGCAAACATGAATGTATTAACATCTGTTATATGTTCTGAATTTTAATTATTAACAATGAAGTAATAATATTTTACTACTAGCTGATATCCGCGGCTTCGCCTGCGGTGTTTATTATATTAACAGCACGACAAGAAAATACATCGCTAAATACGTAGTGTTTGAAAAAAACGTAGATTGTTAAAACTTTAATAACTTTTTATTGTATGAAGATATAATTTTTTTTTATAAGGACCAAGTATCTAAGGTGTAAAACAAAAAATCAATTGATCAAAATCCGGATACATTAATTTTTGCGTGATGCGCGCACAACGGTAAGCCTTAATAATCATGTTAATTTTATATAGATTACCTTTTCAATCTTCATTTTGAGCCTCTCCAATTCGTTCATACCAGCTGTCAGCGCGCGAACGTACAACTCGCATACAAATGGTTTCATGCTTTCCGTACTCTGAAATTTTAATATTTATATTAATAACTAAATATCTGGGCGACCGAGCTATGCTCGGTGTCTTATAAACGAAAACAGAAAATAGCTATATTTAAGTAAACTTGGAATGTAAAACTTCATCTAAATGCATATCCCTAAACAGAGGTAGGGAACAGAGAAATGTCTTTAGAGATTTCACTCTACTTGGGATGGTCCAAGTCCGACTGGAGGAATACCTCCATCCTACAGAAGATCACAGTTTGACCTAGTGTCGTGTTTCTGTTGTGAGTAGGGTTTCCTGGGCGCCTTGAGGTGGGACAACACCCTAGTAATTACTATGGTATTACAAGTATCCATAAGCTTATGTTAGCCGCTTACCATAAAGAAGTCTGACTATATATCCATATAGTTGTATACAAAAAACATTATATTAATTTAGTGGATGTACAGAGAGGGAGTCATTACCAAACATCATTATCATTCGTGTAATGATTCACCAGATTTAATTAGGCAACCATACAAGATAATAGAAAAAAATTAGCTTCAATTTGATATATAATTAATAAATATACGTTATAAACGTATAAATGTATCGAAATCATACCTGTTTACATCTGGCTGCGAAGAGGTGCGGCCAGGTGCGCAACAGCAACCGTGATTTTTTAAAATCTTCATATAAATTGCCATGATGTAGACGTTATTTTATTTAAAAAACAAGTAAACGATATTTTTTACCAAAAATTAATTAAAAATACTGGCGACCAAATTTTGACAGGCACCCTGGTGAATATATATTCTCCTAATTATAAATAAACATAAAAATTTGGTTTTCAGCAAAAAACCGATGAGCGCACTAATCCTGCAGCGGGATCTCGTACCAATATTATCTTCTAGAAATGCCTAGCAAAGGCCTCTTATTCAGCTACATGCTGCAGTATTGTAAGAAATACTGGCAAGGCTGAGCAAAGAGACTGATATAATAGGAAACACTGTAATATATTCTATCTCATTCTTTTGTATGGGGTTGTCTCTTTTTAGTGTTGCTGTATTGTTTCATCGAGTTTCAAACCACAACGGTGCTAAAGAAGTTTTCACTTCAAAAGTGAGTACCTGTGCATGCACGGCGACCGCCAACGTGTGCAGATGGCGGGAAGTGGTAGCGGGCGCGGCCAATGCGACCGTGTCCGCGACGAGCCGCGCGCCCGCGACCAATCGCGTGAGAGCTCGCACGCACCAGTATAGCGCGTTGCGGCACGAGCCCACGCATCCCCCAATCACCATGCACCGAGCTATTGTCACCTGCAACACCCACCCCCCCTTATTAATCCAATAAATACTACATTAACCACAAGTTAAATTATTAACATCCTAAATTATTATAAGGTAAAAAAAAAAGTCGACTGCAACAAAAACACAATAATACGCTACAGAGCGTGTCAAAGAAATAAACAAACATAACTCTTTTTTTATCCTATAGGTTTAGCATTGTGGACCAAGAGGCGGCACGCTAAGTCTAGTGGAAGACTGGCTCTGAAGTGCAGCTGCCGGAACACACTTTTTGGTGCTTGGCAAGTTTTTCAACTTGAGGTTTACGCAGTAGGGTAAAATTTCATAAAAACTCTCATAATCCGATTACATTATAAAGATCGATAAACAATATACTGTTTACTTTAGTGCAGTCACGTAATGTGCTACTCGCCCTCGGTAACTTCTGTCGCTACTTAGGAAAGTCGCGCACGAACTTGTCCAACTATGGTCAGACGGTTCCTGTCTTGATGAGGTTAATTTAATGGTAACATGTAAAATTTTGCCAAAGTGCATTCAGGAAACATTCATACCTGGGCGATAAGTGTGGCAACTTCTTTGGCGTTCTTCCATAGTTTCTTCTCTTTAGGTGAATTCTCTAGACGGTTTTCAAGCCTTTCTACTAACTGGTAACAAGCGCGAAGTGGAGTTTGTTTTGCCTGAAAAAAATAATCTTGTAAATGTGTTTTAAAATTCATAGGAATATACGTGAATATAAAGTATGTAATATTCTATAATGGTCGTATAACGTTGACACTAGCATGTGGATAAAAAAATTAGCAGTATACTAACGTTGGTGCCAACTTTTTAAAACCTCAGGTATTACAAAAATTATTATTATTATTAATTTATTTGTAAACATTTACATATTACCTATTTAATACACCATTTATGTATTGATATTTATTTACTATTCTAGACTAAATTCAAAACATTTTTATAAACTATTCCATTTTCATTACCTACAATATATATTTTTTCATTATACCGCCGATCAACTGATAAAAATTCCTTGTAGCATAACACTCACCAGTGTACAAACTAAAAAATGCAATAAAATATTTATCCAAACTTATGCAAAAAAATAATCATTTTAATAAGAGATTGAATTGGTTAAGCTAATCTAAATAAGTTAAAATTTAAGCTTTTTGCTTTAGAATTTCGGCGCGCACGCACGTCACTCCGTACCTAAATGATGCGCGAATCTTAAAAATGGATTCTCGATATAAACTGTATTTTGCTAAGCTGTTATTTGGTGTTGTCAAATCGCACCAACCAGACTACTTATATAAGAAGCTTGAATGGATGGGTCAACAGCGGAATTTAAGAACTCGTGCTTCTCTATGCCGTTTAAGTGTTCCCGGACATAGAACGTCTGCTTTTCGTGGCAGCTTTAGATATCAGGCCACAAAATGCTGGAATAATCTACCACCGCCAATTCAAAATTCCGCGTCCCTTTTCACCTTCAATTACAAGTTTAAAAGCTTATCTTCTTTTGGAGCAAATATGTTAACATGA
The DNA here is from genome assembly GCA_033032175.1 of Saturnia japonica. Classification (NCBI taxonomy): domain Eukaryota; kingdom Metazoa; phylum Arthropoda; class Insecta; order Lepidoptera; family Saturniidae; genus Saturnia; species Saturnia japonica. The sequence goes on from CM065332.1 coordinate 4,602,966, forward strand.
TATTTATTTCTTTATTATTTTACGTTATATCAGCTACAATTATTATTATTATTTTTACTTCAAATATTTATTATTATTAACTTATACTAGTAGATATAAAACACTTCATGCATAGTATTTATTTATTTTAAACACAGCGCAAGACATAAGTCTGTGGGCATCGAGTGAAAATCAGCGCTCGAGGACTCACCTCCTCCAGCATATATGCTGACTCGAGGCCCATTTGCTACACACACATGTATTCTGTTAATTATTAAGTTTTTTTTGTACTATTTTTTTTCTACTTTCCTTTGTTTTTGTGTGTGTAACAAATAAATATCTTTTCTTTCTTTCAAAATAGGCAATTTTATATGCATGATTTCATTTCCTTTTTTATATACCACGATAGTGGAAAACACGCTTGCGGTCTGTTTGATGGTAAGCCAATAGCACATATGCAGCCTATGGACTTTGCAAGACCAGAAGCATTAGATACGCGTTGCCGACTCTTTTAACTTTCGTTTCAGAGATGAGGAATACTAACCAATACAATACATCTTGACCGTTTATCACACTTATGCATCAGCACGAACTCAATGTCTATCAGGAGTTCCCAGATGTCCGATGTGAAGCCAGCATGTGTCTTCAGAATTTCCGCAAACTTGGGCTCTGGACTCAGGGGTTTTGGTTTTTCTGTTACATAATTAAAAAAATAAAACATTGACATCTATGGTTATAATCTATAGTAATATAATAAAACAGAAGTTTTTTTGTTTGTTTGTTTAAACACGGTAATTTCTGGATTTACCAGTCGGATTCGAAAAATTATATTTTTATATGATAGCCAGATTAACATTAACATTAGGCTACACTTCTCAGTTAGTCTTAGATACTGATTTTTGTTAAGTAACTCTGAAGTCAATGCTCTCATGAACTACTTTATCCACGTGCGCTGGCGTAATGGTTAATGATACGTAAATACAATGTTCTAGAAAAATATTGGGCCTTAGTATAATCTACAAACAAGTTTTAAAAGAAAAAAAAAGACTTTAAAACATAAGCCACAATAGGTTACTTAGTAACAAACATTTGTTGAAGATTAAAAAGTTACTTATGTGCATTATTTTTAGGCATGGCATTTTAATCCTTATGAACAGAAGTTACTTCATCATAAAGTCAATTTTATGAAGATAAACTTTTGTCCTTAAAGCGAGTTATTTGGAAAGAATTTAGGAGATAATGGAAAAATAAAATGATTAAACACTCGGCTTAGGTCGCAGTGAACCGTGTGTCCCATAATCGTGTACCCCCGAAAAGAACCCAGCAAAAAAATGTTTTGTGTTTTATAGCCTGTTTATTGGAGAAGGGTATAGGCTATTTAACATCACCCTAAGACTCTAAGAATCGCAAAAGTAACCATAAAGTCAAGCAATCTAGAAAACTGTAGGAAAGTACAGGAAGTGAGAATAATTATTATAATAGTGGCGTCACGATGTTTGTCGGATAAAATTAAAACGGTTGCAACCGTGGGGCATAGCTAGTTTTATTATAAAAGAGGTCAAGTTAATGAATATGCTTGTAGGAAGTAAGCGCCGGAACTACTAATACGATTCTGAAAATTGTTTCACTATGAAAGGAAGCTACTTACTACCCGTGCGCAATAAGTTGAGACCTGGGGGCGGTGACGCCACAGACGCATGGTTGTACTGTGCAGAAAAAAATATCATAACAAGTTTTCACCAGCGACTTCGTCTCTGCTATTTTTTTTTATGTAGCGAGTGTTGTACTCGGAACAACGCCGTCTATATTTACAGGTAAACACAACTGTTTGTTCCGTGTTTCGTTTTCAAAAAAGTTTCAACACTTTTAACACGAGATTTCTCTCTCCACTATGTAAAGTTTTACCCTTAATTATAACAATAAACTTAACACAATTAATGCGCAATAATGCACAATAAAATATAGCGGTAACTCTAATAACTATTAACGAAACAGTATCAAATCAGATTATAAAATCGGAGCGCGTCGTCTTTGCGTGACGTAAACCAGTACGAGACTAAGATGTTAAAAAAATTGCGCTGCCTACAGTACAACACGTGAGCTTGAGGGGAAGTTGCAGGAGTATCGGGCGGAGGGATGCATTCCAGGCGAGTCTCAACTTATCGCTCACGGGTAGTACACCACAAAGATTAATGTGACAACATTATTTTCTTGATTGTCAATTTATTCAGTGGGATTAGAAGACGCACAATGCTTGAGCAAATAAGATTAAATAAGTGTCTTTCGCAATTAGAACATTTACAGATGATACCCATGTAGATGAACTTGGAAAGTAAAACATTATACAAATACAAAATTCCTTACGAAACGTTTGCGAGAAATCATCAGTCTAATTACAAAAGAGTGTATAAGGGCGACTTGCGTTTATACCTTTAAATATGATTAAAGTAATACTAGAATTTAAAGTGGTTAAACGAAATTAGCATCTTGGACAATGAAAAAATAGTTGCTAAATATGTTTAATGAACTGTCAAAGTTAAAAAGCCTAAAATGGTTATTTAGCGCCGCTAAATACTTTTGAATAACATCTTATGAAATATAAAAATATTATCATGTATATAAATGTATGAGAATAAAGGAACAGCGACATCATAAGGGCCGGCGTGGTGTTAACACTTTTACCAGATTTCTCCGTCATATATTATTATATATCATAGAAAATAATATTATATTCTTAATTTTTTACGAAAGTCGTCGCATCGAATATACTTTATTTCGTTTTACTTATTTGACTTTGACAGACAACAAACAATAACACCCAACTATGCATGTTTCATTCTATGTATAAGTTTATGTCACCGTACTTTTCGGGTTAAGAAACTCGTCAAGAACAATGATATTTTATTGTTAATGCAGTTTTATTTAACGCAGAGACGGCTTTACCGACTCACTAATATTGTGTTAAACTCAATCAGGGCACTGTGTCTCGTGGAAGTTGACCCTAAATGTGTTTACGATAAATCCATTTAAGAATTTAATTCTAATGAACTAATTTTGTTTAACGGCGAGTTAAGAGAAATGTTGCGCAATTTGCCCTAAATGTTGTTTAGAGAGATATAGACGCACTTCTAGAAACATTGTCTAAAATTTAGACACAGGAAACGCTTGTCTAAATTGGCAGTTATTGTTTTATTTTAATTACATTTGCCAGCACAAGACGTTGGATTTCAAATTGCATCAGTTGCAGTTAGTCCCAAGGAGTGCTTGTGCTGGTGCAGTGATTGTGAAAAGGTCGCGAACTGACTAATTCCCTATTTGTAGAAAACTTGAGCTAAACTAACGCATACATATGTATATACATGTCCCTGCCTACTGGGAGAAAGGAATGACCATGTGCTCGTATTTATTAAATCATGCCTGAGATCACTTGATAACACAGTCCTCGTAACAAACCTTTGAGTGCATCAGACTGTTCGGCGTCTGTGTGTAATAGGACGCCAGCCCGCACCCTGTCCATGATAGCAGTTGCTAAAGAGAGCGCGAGATCGTCGCACTTTGACGCGGCGAGTTGACGAAGCCGCGTCACAACCATTATCCCACGCTCCTCCTTCAGCCATTCCAGAACTGTTACAAAGAAATAACATTCATAAAATAAATTATAAAAAAGGAATAAAAAAAACTAGACTGCAACAACAAAAACACATGAAAAAAAACTTTTTTTTTTTCTCCAGACATAGTGCTTAAATATTATATAGCCTACTAGGGACCCACCCCAGCTTCGCACAGATAAAATTAACAAAATAGTGTATTTTATGTTTAAAAATATCAGATTTAGAGTTCATTCCTATAATATTTATAGTAAGTTCATAACTTAATAACTACCTCATTAGGCTATTGGTCCTAAACGCGACTGCTAAGCTAAAGGTCCTAAGTTCGATTCCCAGGTCAAGCAAAAAGTTATTGGGTTTTCTATGAAATTCTCAGGAGCAGCTCGGAATTTGACTTTGTGCCTTATTAATGGTAATAGGCTCGCCCCCTATTACAAAGGATCTAAGTTGCCCGGTGAACTATGGGTGTACATTAGTACACCTTTGCCCAACCCTTCGGGGATACAGGCGTGATGGTATGTTGTGTAATTATGAAAAGGTCGCTTAGCTGGCGACGCGGAATTCATTATAGGTGCGGAGTGCCGGCCAACCGACCGCAACCCTTTTGCTGAGAGGGATTTCTTTGGTCGGGCGTAATTTTGAATTCGTGATATCTTCAACGGTATTCATTTAAATGGAAAACTGTGATTGGCAATTTTGATCTACAATAAATGCCCAAGTTAACTAACAAATTTATCCGAGTAGAGATTAATAGTGAATTACAGAAAATAGGACCGCAAATAACGTAATATTTTTAATTATTATGTTGAAGATACAAATGGTTACTGTGAGTCAACCTTAGGAGATAGAAACATGCCATAACGGACTTTTCTCTAGGCTTTTTTAAAAACTACAATTCCTTAAGTCAATTTCTTCAAGCACTTATGAGTGTTTAAAGTTTGAACCTTACTACCAGTTCGTAAAACATTTCAGTCATTGAGAAAGGGTTGATCAATCAATTAATTATTATAATATCCGTTTAATGAATGTACAGAGAGGAAGTCAACATCAACTATCATCCACATAATAACATAACACATGCATCCCTAATGTACACCCACAGTTCGCCGCGTAAGTTGTTAAGTCCCATGTAATAGGTGGCAAGCCTATTGCCATAATGCTCCGCAATTAATGTTTTTTTCGATGTTTGGATGAATCCAGTATCTTCTCTTCTTCCTGCGTCTATTATTTATATTTATTATTTTATTTATTTATTTCACAAATAAATTTACATAAAAGTTATTGTTATAGGCATCCTATAAAACCTCTGGGGTTTGTCTTAGCATACCATAAAATAGAGAAACTGCTTGTGTCTTCTTCGTCACTGGTATCACTCTACATGTTTCTGTAGGAACATGCTCACTGTTTTACTATCCTAATGCATGAGTGTCTAATGACCAAATCATATATGATCATTTTGAGTAGCTTAATGTACTGCTATCTGACAAAAGTATTGTTGCCCACACGTATTGTGATGTAAGAAGGACTTTATTGGTAATTTTATTTATGGAATTAAAAGCCTTTACCGGTTATTTGTAAAATCTAGCTCACCTAGATACTAAGTATAAACTAATGACATGAGAGTCTCATATGCGTTGTTGCTAGTTGCGAATTCTTAGAATTGGCCACTGCCCCCTCTCGCCGTGACTCCGCGTCTCAGTAGCTTTTGTTTTAGTAGTAAATACGCCACGAAAGAAGCCAGACGAGTTGTCGGTCGTACAACAGGTGAGTAACACTCATCAAAAAATCGGACGTAGCCTGTCAAGCTTCATGTCCCTACTTGAGTCCCTGGATGTAAGCAGCATGAACGCTTATATACTGCACCACATGCATCAATCCAAGATTATAGAAAGAGGAGATTTCCTAAAGACTTTAGCTTGTTCGCTAGTTCTCCCCCATATCCAGAGACATGTAGTCTGCAGTCAATTACCGAAAGAGTTACGTTTAGCGATAAAGTGAGTTTTGGGTGATGATATGGTTGAAGATGTCCAAAGTCCATGAAACTAGTCAAGGCAAACGAAGGGCATGGAGGATTTGTCCACGCAAATTGCACAGAATGACAGTGTACATGTGTGTCGGGTGTTGCGATCGCATATGTGTGCGACCCAATAGAATATGCAAATGAATATGTGTACCTAGATAAATTGGTGTCTTTTAACGCAAATAGCAACGAAAAGAATTAGACAGACGAATAAGTATAACATGGAAGAAATATTGGACACAAAAAGAAATTTTAAAAGGGAACTATAACCTAAAGATAAAAAGGTTATAATGGATCCCTGCATTCTTCCAAGCCTAACTTACATTAGTCAGACATGGATATTTAAAGAAAAAGTAAAAAACAAAATTTTATCTTGCCAACATGCAATGGAAAGAAGTATCTTAAAACGAATAATAATAATGTGTGCGATGTTCTCATCCCTTGTTCAAAAACTGCCAGTAATTTATGCGGAGTTGAGTCATTGTCAGAATTTTTATTTTATGTTTTTGGAAGTGACTTTTTCTTTGTTTCTTTCTAGATTCGTTTTTAAGTAAAAAGTGTATGTTCTCACATAAAGTCGACTGGAACTTAAAATAACAATCTCATACCAAAATACCACTATTTACTAATGTCTTATTCATTAAATACCGATAGTTAAATAAAGATAATTTTGAAACACAAGTTGATTTTCATAACAAAAATGAATTAAAATGTAGTTGCCTCTGAGATATCATGACCTTTATAGTATTATAAATTTGTCATATACCAGTTAAGGGTTAAATATTCAAGGAAGTATTGGGAGAGCAAAGTTAAGATATTAAATTTCTGAAACTTTTTTGGTGGTTCACAAGGTCCCATATTATAGGATGACACTCACATTCTTCGTCACTAGGTGACCCGTTCTGGGAATCCAAAAGCTTCTTCAATGTTGCATGTCCCCAGGGACTGAATAAGGTCTTTTTAAACCATTCCCCTCTCTGAAGGAGCTGGTCCTCCCACAGAGTACTGTTGCCATTTCGAGCCTTGATAGCCGCCCGACTTTCAGCAATGAAGTCATTTATCGCTTCTGCAAGGCTTATATGTTCGTTTTTGCTAGTCGATGATTGCCATTCCGTCTGAAAATACAAATGATATACTGTACTCACACACTTAATAAATTCAAACACTTGTTTACATAAAATGTTTAGATAAATTGTTTGATAGAACGCATAAAGAATATTTACAAAATTAAATACTATGCCTTTCAAATAAGGAGATAAATATCAAACCTCCATTTTTTTCGCATTTCGAATGTATCTCCGGTAAAAAAATGTACAATAATATGCACAAATTATGCTTGACGACGGGCCATAAATTGATAAAATACTATGGCTTCTAATTTCTTTGAAATTAATTAAAAATAAACCGCTATTCTGATGAAAAATAATTAACAAAGAGAAATAAATTGTATGGAGTATTAGAATTTAGAATTCATAGCACATTTTCCACATTTATTATCCTAATTGATTGGCCATAAATTGTCCTAGTGTTGATTTTCTGTCCGGGAAAACAAAAATTTTAATGCCTTAGCAGATATGTTATTATTAAACATATGCATTTAGAATAAAAGTACATTTTAAATTTTTGTTATTGGCAATACAATTTTAACAAGCATCTAATTGTGGGAAATATTTTGAATTAAGAGTAAAATAGCAATTACTTATGTGGCCATATCATTAGTTGTATTAAGTAATAAAAAATTCTCTTACCTGCAATATTATCTTTGCTGTATGTCGCTGAAGCCAACTCAGGAGATGAGGGTGTGTGGTGGACGTTGAATGCTGGCAGAGACTGTGGATGCGACGCCAGGCCTCACACAAATGCTTCGTGCGTACTCTGAGATCACAATCACTACTAAGGCCCGCCTCCAAGGACTAAAAATGAAAAAATTGCGATTGGAAAACCAATTCATAGTAAATTTCACCGTTGTCATATGTGACTCCAGATTAGCAGTCAAAGCATAGTGGAGGACTTGCTCTCAAGTATTAAGTTTCGGAATGCACTTAAAGGTACTTGGCGACAGATTATCAACTTGAGGGTAGTAGCTAGCTAGATGGGTATTAAAAAATGCTCTACAACAGCATGCCATGGTTTCATCACAACATTTTAATTCATACAAAGCTCAAGCTCTTTGCGGGGCTTCGAACTCACAACGACCGACGAGATGTTCATACACGCTTCCCCTGTTAGCCACCATTAAGTGAATTTTTCTTAATTCACATACATTTACTAATTTAGCTTTTTTTATATATGTAATAGCTGTGCACATTGACGGTTGTTCAGGCGGTTTTTATAATATCATATGTGGGTAGATCGCGATACCGGGGTTGGCGGCTAGGTGAGACTTTTTTTTTTTTCTCGAACCGTGATTAATTTTTACTGACAAATATTACTATAATTGTTATTTTATTGATTTATATAGAAATCCAGGAAATAAATGACAAAACCATACAGTTTGACTTTAGTGCATGTGCGTGTAAGAGTGTGTGGCAGTATAGCGGTGCACCGCAAGCAGAAGTCGCTACGATCAAGGTTAGTGGTTTGCTTCATATGGTTTTATGAAAACACCTGGATTGGAGAAACCAAGCCATCCTGGTTTGATTTAGTTTTTCTAGGAGATTCGCGATAACAATTTGGGCCTTTAAGCCGGCGGCAGGTCTTCTGGATTTCGGGAATAACAATAATAATAATTCGGAAAATAAATACGAGTGTCACAGTGCTAGGGTTCCTAGGTCACTCAGTCCTCCGGATATACGAAGACCACAAGAATAGCAATTACAGCAATTGTGTAATATCGGCTCACAACCTAAGCTATCGAATAACGTTATCTTACCCACGGCCCTCGTTGAAGTAAAACATTCAAGCAGTTGATCCGGGTGGTTTACCTAGCCACCAACCCCGGTATCGCGATCTACCCACATATGATATTATAAAAACCGCCTGGACAACGGTACTGTCCCTCATGGTAAGTACAGTACAATCTAAACACAAAGTGGTGACCACCGAGAGATCTAAATCCATCGGCGGTTGCCGCTGCAATGCCGGCCTGCATATATATATATCTCTTCACGTTACGCTTATAGGACCCGATGTCGTAAGATGGAAGAAATACACTGGCCGCGAGAAGGTTCCACAGTTTCAGGGTACGACAAAGATAAGTCATAGAGATCTCGGTACAGAATTGGTAACACTATGGGATAACTGTGAAGTAAAACATGGTGAAAAAACCGGAACGCTTTAGAAATTTTCTTATTACTACTATCGTGTGGGAAAATAAAGAACTGTAGATTTCTTAGCGTTTGAGGTTAGTCGAGGTAGAAATTAAACCATTAATTTCTAAGCAGTGGGTAACATCTACAGGCCAGTATTATTATAGATTATAGTCCATATAGCCTCCACCAAATGCTGCAGAATTCTCCAAGCTTATGAGCACTAAATAATAAATACAAAATTATTATTTTTCCACCATGTCATTATGATGTATTTTCAACACAAAAATTAATTCTTTGACATTTTGAAATTTATTTATCCTATTTTGATTGAAAACATCTCATTTTTTTGCAACAATAAACATATCGAGTTTGTAGATAAAAATACGTTACACTTATAATCTATAAATTTAATAAACAAATGTGTAGATAATTTGTTTCAATGTTAGAGGTTATGCCATAATATAATATTTAATTAGTATTTAACATTAATTACTCGATAATCAAGCACTTAATGCTCAAAAATGTAATAACTAAGTAGACAAATATTGTTATATACAATTTCCATCATAAATAATCGTTTATAATTAGTCTTTTGAATATAATACTGCGTATTATTCAAAATTAATGAATTTTGCTGATTTTTTGGTAGATTTACTTTATTCACCTTTACTTAATCTTAAGGTGCTCCCCCGTACAATATAATTATGTTTGTATGTCGCATTTTTTTTACGTTACGTCACGACGCTACGTTGATGTCGTACGTTTTCGATGAAAGTCTAACATTTAATTCGAAGGCATTAAAAAATCTATTTTCGTAGTTTTTTTTTTATGGTAAAAAGGGGGCAAACGGGCAGGTGGCGCACCTAATGGAAAGTGATCACCGCCGCCCACAAACATCCGCAACACCCGAGGGCTCGCAGATGCGTTGCCGGCCTTTTAGGAACGGCACGGAAAGATCTCAGGCGACAGCTGATTCCACAGCGGTTGTGCGAGGCAGAAAGTGCCTTAAAAAACGCACTTTTGTGGAACGCTGGATATCGAGGTGGTGTGGATGGAATTTACGATTCTGACGCGATGTCCGATGGTGAAATGTAGCAGCCGGAATCAATCCAAACAATTCCTCGGAACATTCCCCATGATAAATGCGATAGAAGATGCAGAGTGAACCAACATCACTACGCAGAGCCAATGGATCAAGCCGCTCAAGTACTTATATTTAACTATATATTTTAGAGAGATTAATGAAATTAAGAATTTTAGACACTAATTCAATACACATTATTATTTTAAAATTATTATTGAGTAGTATTAGGAATTTAAAGCTTTCCGTTCTAAATTATGGAGAATTATTGTTTTTAAATATTGAATATCATTTAATTTGATATTAATTATTCCTTGATTCAAATAATCATGTCATTGTAATTTACTGAATTTATCTCTGGATGTATTTTGAGATTTTTAAATAATATTGCATGCCAGTATAAATGCTTAATAAGTATTGCCCAATAAAACCCATATTAAACTGTATTTAATTCAAATTGTTTGCAAATTCTATGGTTCCTAATAAAAATTATAATTTTTTTGTCTAACTCCAAAAATTACGTAGTTTAATACAAACTTTAATCCCCCTTTTCATCATCTTAGGGGTTAAATTTCTAATAAAATCCTTCTTTAGCGTTCCTACAACTTAAGAGAAACCCGTATGCAAATCTTCCTAGTCACAGTCCTAGCTCCAGTATTTCGAGTTGTGCGTTGATATGTCACTCATTCAATTAGTTATACTTTTATATATGTCATATAGAGAGATAACTGCTGTGTGGAAGCACCATTATGTTTAGGTGGTAGAAAGAAAATATAAAACTGTCTATAATAATGTTATCACAAAAAAATTAATAATAATAATATTGAATTGCAATATATTGTAATTCCAAATTTATTAATGGAAAAAGTTCAGCACTTTAATTTTCACCATTCCCTATGATAAGATAATATATTGTGATAATGTTTAAATCAGATATGTTATTATTCAGGTCACATATAAAAACTAGCGCATTTAAAGAAATAAATTGATTTAAATTACTTCTCTGAGTCAAGTTTCACTCAATTTGACTTCAAAATCTGAATGTTTAAAGGTTAGTTTTGTATTTGAAAATATTTATGTTCATTGATTTCGAGCAACCTCTAAATTTATTAAATACTAATTAATTATTATTAAATTGATTAAATATTGAATTCTTATTTTACGATCAAGGCGTTTTTTTTTTATTATGTTTCTGTATTAGTATTGGTGGCATTTTGCGTAAATAATATAGATTCATTATTAGGCACATACAAAAATAATAACATTGAACATTAATGACAAAAAAACTCCATGAAAAGTTCTAACAAGGGAGCCATCATTTTGTTAGAATAAAACAGAACATTTCAAAATAGTACGAAATCAAGCCTAAAGGTTCATTTCCAGTGGTCTTAATAATGAACAAAAAGACTAATACAATATGTTTTTGTTAAAGTTAACCGGTTAGTAAGGATGACACATAAATGTGTGTTTTGAACTAGCTCATGATGACAACTGCATCATTAGCCTAGTGGTCGTAAGCGCGACTGCTATGAGCGAGGTCCTGGGTTCGATTCCCGGGTCGAGCAAATTGTTATTGGGTTTTTCCTAAGAAATTCTCAGTAGCAGCTCGGACTTTGGTTTCGTGCCCGATTAATGGCAATAGGCTCACCCTCTATTAAATGGGTCCTAAAAAACGTACTCGGCGAACTGTGAGTGTACATTAGTACACCTCTGCTTAACCCTTCGGACAATACAGGCGTTATGGTATGTTATGTCATGATTCATACAAACCATTAACAATGAAACATTACTAAAGACATAAAGCGTGTAAAGCTGTAAACAAATAGTTACTACATCACTGTTGTAACCATCATGTATTGTATTCCTTTTTCGGGTAAACACAAACATAAAACATATTACAAGTGTTAATATAACAGGTAAAATAAAAATAATTTAGTGGATGCACAGGGAGTCCCTTCCAGACATCACTATCATTGATACAGTGATCATCCTATAATAACCTTTTGACGATAAAACCCGCTTAACATGGTCCTTGAACTTGTTGTCCGGCAAATCAGTAATGTGCTTCGGAATTTTATTATAGAACCTAACACTATTACCTAAAAAACTTTTATTAGTCTTACTAAGTTTAAAACACTGTCTGAGCTGATCAAGCTAGTGTCGTAAGTTTTTGCGAATATACCTACATTATGTTATCAACCAAAGTTCATATACCATATTCCTGGAATTTGTTCTTCAGTGATTCGCGAGGTCTCATGCCGTATATTGCTCGAATTGCCCGCTTTTGTAATATATAAATATGGTATCTACCGCAGCTGCTGAACCCCACAGCAAAATACCGTAAGACATTAAGCTATGGAAGTAAGCAAAGTAGACTAACCTCGCAGAGGCTATATCTGTTAACTGGCGAATCTTACGTACTGCGAATGCAGCAGAGCTTAATGTTCCCCCGCCAAAGTTTTAATATGCGGATCCCACTGTAATTTTGAATCAAGCGTAATACCCAAGAAGACAGTACTGTCAACTAAGCCTACTAAATTCCCTTCTATCTTGATACCTACTATCAACACGCCGAACATTGGGCTAAGAAAATCTCATACATTTGGTTTTGTTTGCATTTGGTAGTAAATTATTTAAAGCAAACCATTCAGAGATTTTAAATAAGGTGTTGTTTAATTGCCAAAGCTCCGAATCTATTCTTTTCACTTTGAATATAAGTGAACTGTCATCTGCAAAAAGAACCACGCCAGCTCCATTTACAACCACGAACGGTAGATCGTTTATATAAACGAGAAACAAAAATGGTCCCAAAATCGAGCCCTGAGGGACGCCGATTCTAACCAATGATCCCGAAGAGGTTGCTCCATTTACACTTATTTTCTGACAGCGCTCTGTTAAATAAGAAATTAGGAGGTCGAGAGAAGTTTCACGCACACCATAGTGTTTTAGCTTAAGTATAAGCGTACTGTGGTCAACGCAGTCGAAGGCCTTTGAGAGATCACAGAACACACCGATCGCATCCTGCGACTCCTCCCAAGCCCTCTATATATATATGACTTAGCAGTGTTGTACCAGCGTCAGTGGTTGACTTAGATTTTGTGAAACCATATTGCCGACCATCCAAAATGTCTTGTGCTTTGAAATATTGTACTTGCTGCTTGAGCATAATTTTCTCAAAAATCTTACTAATCGACGGAAGTACAGAAATTGGTCTATAATTTCCAAGATTACTTCTATAACCTGATTTAAATAGAGGAACTACTTTACTTATTTTCATTAAATTAGGGAAAGTCCCTGTTTTTATGCACTGATTAAATATATTAGCCAGATATGGTGAAATATTGATAATTATGAACTGAACTACGATTACTGACATACCCCAAATATCTTCAGTATTTTTTAAGTTTAATTGTTTAAAAGTCCTTATTATTTCACCTGCACTAACAGATGTAAAAGAAAATTTGGAATCCACAGGTGTAATAAGATTATCCAAAAGTGATGCAGCGCCATGGGGTGATGATATTATTTTTTTTGTTACTACTAAGGGTATTTTTGTGAAATAATCCTGGAAAACAGTTGCTACCTCTGAACTGCTTGAGATATGTACTCCCTCAGCATAAGCCATTTAAGCGCCCGATTTGATTCAGCGTGACCAGTTTTTTTTATTTGTGCGAAACCCTAATTCTTGTTCTAAAATAAAAGTAGCCTAAGTTACTCCCTATATCATCAGCTATCTATCAGTGAAAGTCCCGTCAAAATCGGTCCAACTGTTTCGGAGATTACCCGGAACAGACAGACAGACAGACAAAAATTTAAAAAATTATGCTTTTTGTTACTTTGTTATATACTTTCATATGCATTTAGTAATAAAACTGTTATTTTGATATTACAAACAGACACTTCAATTTTATTAATTGTATAGATAGATAGATTAGCTGTTTAATTGTGGTGACGACACTTTAACTGGATTTTACTCTGTAATTATCAAATAAATCAACAAAATGCCTTATGGCTGTAGTATACAGCATGCAGTGACCACTTAGCATCATGTGGACTGCAAGCCTGATTTTACTTGTTTGTTAAAATTTAAATGGTATGGGTTTGCTGGGCATGCAATTTAAAGCTTGTAGGCAGACTCCTGAATATGAAAAAATATTCATCAGTGAACAATTTCAGAATCGTCATGGAGTTATAAGTACAATAAATGGAAATGTAGTTGTCAATATTTTCAGTTGATTCTCGAAAATGTACATGCTAAGCTAAGAGATTAGATTATTGTTTTGAGTCACCGATTTCCATGCTATCTATCACTGCAGTGAGCAAATTAAATAAGCTAAGCGATTTACAAACTTCTGCTTTTAACTCACTCTATTAAAAACTAAGTTAGTATAAAACAATGTAAAAAAGTACATTAATGAAAAATCAACAAAATGCAGCTAGAACAACATTAAAAAAAACCTGTTTTGAAAGTTATTGAGATAGAAAGGTTCTTTTATTAATAAAACACTATGAAGTAATTTTTAGTTTAGATGAAATTGCTTTTTTTAAATTACTAGCATGTGCCTGCATTTTGTTCATATTAAAATGACTTTGATGTTTGACCTATAGAAATATGCTCTTTCTAATGCAGAAAATTTACGAAATAATTGATTAGTTAGGCATACATATGTTATTGAATACATATTGCATATTATCATTAAAAAAACTTGAGTTATTGTAATTTTATTGTTTAACAACTTACAAGATTTTCATTATCAAGATAATTGTATTTATTGATAATGATTATCTGATAAATTATTCAATCATATATAATACAATATAACAGCAGTCCTTATAAGTCATACTAGAGTTAACTCAAGACTAAAATGTATCTTTTAGGACAATATCTCATTCCAGATATCAGTTCAATACTTAATTTTTTTTAAATCATTTGTCTTGTCCTCATCAATATTCAAAAATGTGAAACTATTTGTCTCTGTTTGTTACATTTTCACCATAAAGAGAAACAAAGTGAACCAATTGCAATAAAATTTAACTTAAAGCCTGGAATCTACAGAGTATAGTATGAAAAACACACAGAAGAAGACTTGGGAAAAAACTAGTATCTTGTATTTAAGAAAAGCCAATAGCCATTACCTTGTGGTGACTGACCAACCAGATTTAAAAAATCTGGGTATGCATGTCATAAATAAAATTAATTATATCATAAAGACAATGATTATACATAGAATTTTACTGTTATATAAAAAAACAAAATATAGTGTTAATTATAATGATAATTCTAATTCCCCTTTATCCCTAATTTCTAAGTTTGCAAAGGTCTATACTTATTTTTTTCCCATACACATTTTTCTTTCGTGACATCCTGCCAGTTACATAAGAACAAAACAATTTAATCCTGTGATCTTTCTATAGCTTTTCTGTCCTTCATCTGACACTTTGTGAGACTCATCCAGAGGTAAATGAAGTTAAGTATGTAATTAAATATAAAACAGCTTTTCAATCTACATCTATATTTTCAATTATAGCTATATAAATTTAGAGTTGATTCATTAGGCCCAGAGCTCAGACAATACCAAATCTGTTGGTACTTGACACTCACAAAACTGTGAAGTTCATAGGGATTGGATATATAATTTCCTTCATCTGAGAGGTAATTTAATTTCTCCAATTTTGAAGCTGTTACTTTCCCAAGTCTCCAAATCTGTGTTTGTCAGTGCCACTTACTGTCAAATCAATGGCTTATAGTGAATAGGTCATATAGACTATATCGTCAGTGATAATGCAAAATGGGTTATGTCACTATGAACAGACTTTATAGGAGTTTTTTTTTTATGTTGTGCAAGATGTATGACATGCATCTAGTGGTATTATATAGTTGGTAGAATCTATATAATTTTATACAAATCAATCCTGAATGTGGATCTAATGTGAAAATAACTAAACATATAACATTTTACAATGACCAATATTGAGGCACAGTCTCTTGATATGGAACATATTATAGTATCACCAATGATATAGAGTAAAATATATAAATGTATGTAAGCATATGATATGCGCTATCAAAAGAGACAATAACAACATAAAAGGTTTTCAAAAATTGCTTTTGAACTAAAACTGCTTGTTGTCCTATTATAAAAAGGTGAAATTAGTACAAACAAATTGTTTGTAAGAAGAAATCTCCGGAACTACTGATCTGATCCAAAAAAAATCTTTCACTAATATGAAGCTACATTATTGATTATAATCTACATTATATTATATAAGGCATACCTAAATGCTATATTTTATTTTTAATGATTTTATATTGTAATTATCAATGTGAATAAAGTTGCGGCCGGAATTTAGTGTTTAATAAGTTTTTGCTTTATCTCTTTATTCACTATGGCAATTATATATTTGTATATTATCAAAATTAGAGACCATACCACCATTATATTAAGAAATTATAATATGTATATTCTATATATTCGTTTAAGGCATGTAATGCATTAGTAGGCCTTAAATATGGTGATAGTGGGTATTTAGGTTGGCTACACACCAACATGGAGATCCTAAAGGGTTGGCATCAGGCAAGTCATAATCTCAGATCACAACATGAAGGATGAATACATGTGCTGACCCTACTAACAAGGGACAAGAGCAAATATGAGATCATACCAACACTATCTAAATTAATCTCTACAAAATTTAAACAACTTGTTTGAATTTGTAACTTATTAAAGTTGTAATTGATGTTGATTTAAATTCATGGAACTTTTTGTTAAACTAAAACAAGGTTTAGGTCTGTAATATTTAAAACATAGTTACTGTTTAATAACATTTTTCTTTTAGTTGTGTATGTATTTATCCCTTCCATAATTTCTTCATTTTACAGAAAATTATTTAGAAGTTATAACCATTATAACTCATTATGACATCATCAATGTAGGTAGTTGTATTCTACTATAAACTTTTTGATGTCCTTAGCACATTTGCCACCCATATTTTTCTTGAATAGCTTACAGTACATATGGGACATATTTTACAATGCTATAATATAGTAGTACATTTGACAACCTTGCTTAGAAAAAAAACAAAACATAGATTTTACTTGAATATGAATGCGGTTTTGTGATTTAGACATACTAAATGTAAACAATAGCTACGTGACTCCATGATGTTATTATATGGCCGACGATGACCAGAATCTTGACGAAGCAATAAATATAAATGAAGGAAGTAGTTACGGTATATATAATATTATCATAAGTCTGGGAAACGCTTGCTATTTAAAAACTTCAAACACTGTAATATGGTCCATGTAGAACTAAATGTATAATTACAAGAATTATGATGAATTTCGGAACGCGTATTATACACTACTAGAGATGATGACCCGAAATTCACGGATATTTATTAAACCAAAATATATCCTAGGTAAAATTTACCCATTATTTGAAACGACGCAGTGTAAATAACAATCATAAAAATGAAAACAAGGGTTTTTAGATAGCAAATATGGCGGACATTATAATGAATTCGGAGACTACAACGGCGTCGCATTAAACCGTCCAATCTTGGGAATAATCAGATAAAACTTACCTTATAAAACTCGATATAATATGTTTTGCCTTTTTGGGCAATAGCTTGATAACTTTTTACCTCTTTTCCATCATTTGTAGAAGTCATTTCTCAAGAAAACTTCGCGGGGAGACATTTATACGCTTGTGTTTTCCTGATGTTGCTGTCAAAGTAAGTGTTCAGTGTTGCAAATTATTAAAAATTGTGTAGACTGTATGACTTTTGAAGTTATGACAACCGTTTTTTTTTTTTGGTGGTCGACAATTATTATTCATAAACACAGACTATTAAGAGGATACCATGTTCCATAAACATTTTATGCTATTTGTAAATATAAAGCCTTGCTCTTGCTTGCTTCTGATTTCTATGCGTGATACATCACAAAATAATATATTAAACTTCTCAGCATACCCACACGCTAACTGTGTAGATTTTATGTGTGTCGCTCTTCGATCAGTGTCGCTACCCGCTACAAAAGTATCCTAAAACTTAATTACGACTTAATATACCATTTCCATTTCTTTATTTTCTTGATGACAGCTCCTGTGAAAACTTGAACGAGCGTCTTATTACATTATTTAAGCATAATTTTATATAAATAAGACGTTTACCCATGTACAAGGTTGTACCAGAATCGGAGAAACTGACAGGGATGGAGCTATATCGATAAACTTAACACGATAACAGACCCGATATTTTTTTACAAAATATAAGAAACTGAACTACTGCCGGATACTTTTGTACAAATTTATTAACTAATATTATATTTCATTACAAGATGTTACACGTATTAATTCTTGATTGATAATACCAACTTCTTCAAAATTTTCGAAGCTGTTGTAATATAAGTAGGTATAGGTAGGTACTCGACAATGAATCGAAATAATTATAACGACAGGTAATCTTTGTTTATTTATTTTAATCAAAATCTGATGAATCGTCACTGTTACTCTATGAGCTCTCCCCAACATTTGTTATAAGTCCCTGTACTTGCATATTATCGAATGCCACATGAATTTCCCAATCCGACGCTATAATGTTTTGGGTTCTTCTCACAATTTTTCCCCATTTTTCGGCAGTTACTTCCGAACATGCATTGTTTAATAAATCTAACATCTTGTTTGCCGTAAAAGGGGAATGGGTATTGTTTCGAGCGGCGTGTCCTTTGATTTGTGCCCATATTAGTTCTATAGCATTGTACTGGATATGATACGGTGGAAGTCGAAGAACCCAATGACTACATTCGGCAGCTATTTCGTCAATAACATATATTTTAGGGAGGCTTTTTTCGATTTTAAAATATTCACTAATTGTACTTTTAATAAAGTACTATCTACATTTTCCCCATAGCGTTGGAGCCAGTCAATTATTTCTGGTTTATATTGGCCTGTGTCGGCATTTTATTAATTTGTCTGAAGTGATATGTAGCGTTGTCCATAATACACATAAGAGATTGCACCATTTCTTTAAACCATCCTTCTTAAATCTCCGCGTTCAGTTCTTCGTAGTAGTCCACCGTTTACTTGGATTTAAAGGCCAGTAAAGCATCTGACACGAATCCTTTCGTAGACCCGGCATAGGCGTAGGCGTAGGCGTTCACCTTTTCCCATTGGCACTGAACCAGTGGAAGCGGCGGTGTCGACAGTCCAGTTCTTAGATACTGTGTGGTTTGCATTTAACCAAGTCTCGTCAGTGAAAATAACATTTAACCAATCTGATATCTTTTTGGCTTTACTCAAAAATTCGTAGCGAGCCATAGCAATGTTGTAACGCTCCAGCAATATTTTACGTTTGTCCGATTTTTTATAAGAAAATCCAATTTCTTTCATAACCAAGCTTAATGACGATTTTTGGCCAAGGAACAAACCACATTCAAGTAAAGAAACAACAAGTTTTTTAAGTGTTGGAATTTCTTTGCGCAAGTCACTCCCGTCGTCTGTTTTCCCATCCACCTATAACTTGGGAGTCTTCAAGCGAAGAGTGAATAGGCATTTTATAGGTAAGCGCGATACATCGTCGGCCTCATCTTTATTTTCCATCAGGTAAGATTGAGACCAAGCGCATTCCTGTATTGCATTAAAAAGAAATACTCCCCGGACCTTGCTTTAAAAGATTACCACTTTTTTCGAAATTTAGAAAATTACTTGCAAGGAAAAAAAATCAGATCCGATGAGGCTGTCCAAACCACCTTCAAAGGTTATATTGATTCTCGCTCCCACAATTTTATTAGAAATGGAATCAAAGAACTACCTATAAAATCATTAAAATGCTTTAAGTGAATAAGTGAATAATGGTACATGTTAATGCGTGATACTATACGGGGAGGTGTGAAGGGTGCGAGACGAGGACCGGCGGAAAGCGATGGCGTGCGGGAGCGCGCCGTTCACTTAACAACAGACCACCACTAAGCGAGCACACGATTTACGTTTATTTTAAATGTCATAATATATTAGTTCTAACGAAGAAGATTAAATACTAGCAAAAAGAAAAGAATTATCATTTACATAAGCTTGGTGAATACCCGACGTGATTGAAAGAAACATAAATTACCAACTAATCAACTAATCAAGAAATCTGAATGTGCCACCACGTGGTGAATTTTGCGAAGTGATGTCGGAACTAGTTCGCAAAACGGAGGAGACAGCGCTTAAGCGGAGTGAGTAAATCGGCCAGCGTCTACGTGCCGCATAGAGGCCTGCATCAACGCATCGTGTTGTATACTAGACATCTTACTATTAACCGCTCCGTGCTTTATATGGGATTGCGGCCTTAATCGACAACTCATCGGAAGTCGGTACAAATTTATTTTATTGCTTGGTATTTATTCACATTTAAAATAATAGTTTGTTAATTTAGTTAGACTACTGTTAATAGTACAATATTATTTGCGCCTACAAAATGACGACGTTAAAAGAGCTAGTTAAATTGAGGGCATCTGATCGCAATCGCATAACTTTATTTGAAAAATTCTTGTCGTCAATAATAAACATACCGCCTGAAAAGTTTAAAACGCGTCAAATCAATGAGCTATATAGTCGTGTAGATAAATTAAAAGAAATTTCTTGTTCATTTGAAGAAACCCAAATGAAAATTGAACTACTGGAAGAATATAATGAAAGTGAACAATTTTTGGAAAAGGAAATTACTGAAAATAGAATATTTAGTTTATCTGCTCAGGCACAAGATGTTCTTGATTCGTGGAAAAATTGTAAAACGGAAGAAAGTTCTAACAGTAACCACACAATTTTAAGTAATGTAAAATTACCTTCTTTAAAAATTCCGCCCTTTGACGGCAATTATAATAAATGGTTAGTGTTTCGTGATACGTTTTTATCTTTAATCCATAATAAGGATGGCATAGATGATATAAATAAATTTTATTATTTGAAATCTAACCTTGAAGGCCCAGCAAGCCAGGTTATCAGCTCTGTAACGGTTTCGGCGAAAAACTATGAAACTGCTTGGTCTTTACTATGTGAAAGGTATAATAACAAACGTTTACTTATCAACGAACACCTGAAATGTTTATTTTTAATTGAACAAATGAATTAGGAGTTAGATAAAGGCATTCGTAACTTGATTGATATTTTACTAAAGAATTTAAGTGCATTAAAATGTTTAGGTCTTAAAACTGAAGAGTGGGATGCTCTTATTATTTATATGGTGTCAGCAAAGTTGGACACTGTGACCTTGGGAAAATGGGAAGAGTTTCGGAGCAATGAAGATTCGCCTTCTTTAGAAGAATTTTATTTATTTTTGCGTCTTACAGCAAATATAATAGAAACTGGACACACTAGTAAATTTTCTTTAAATTCAAACAATAATAGCAAAAATGAAAAACGACATAGTTTAAGCGAATCAAAGTCTTTTATTGCTGCCACCGGAAACACCACTAATAAGAATAATAATAATTGTATTTTTTGTACACAGAATCACAAGTTACATGAATGTTTCAATTTTAAACTTTACCTATAGGCGAACGTAACTGTTTGTGTGGTGGTCATCAGTCCTTTCAATGTAGATTAAGTGGTTGTAGAATCTGTAATAGAAAACACAACACATTATTACACAAACAAAATAAACAACAATATTCATTACAACAACAAACTCAACAACAACTTCAACAACAAGTATAACATCAACAACAAGTACAAAATCAACAACAAAATACTTCTACTTCTACTACATTATAAAATCTATAAATCCTATTATATTGATAACTACAACGAAATTACTTCAAAGGAAGATTCTACATCATTCCTATCAATGTCTGCTGTCTCTATGAACCAGGCTCTTCTTTCGACAGATTTGGTTAAAGTCGCAAACAATAGCAAACAATACTTTTTAATAGCGTTACTGGACAGCGGTAGCCAGTCGTCTTTTATAAGTAAATCGGCCCAAGAACGAATTGGGTGTTCCAAACAAGAAAATATTAATCAATGTGTTTCTGGATTAAATAACAACACAATTAATATCACTGAACATTGTAATTTAGAAATAAAATCAATAATCAACTCGTTTAGTATACCAGTCAAATGTTACATCCTACCGATTATAACTGATAGATTGCTTCCCAAGACTATCCCTATTCATAAACTAAATATTCCGAAGAACATTTAACTAGCTGATCCTAAGTTTTATAAGTCAGGCAAGATAGATTTGCTTTTAGGTGCCGATATATTTTGGAACTTGATTGGTACGCGTAGATTAAAATTAGGACTAAACAAACCTATACTACTAGAAACAAAATTAGGTTGGATAGTATCTGGGCCCATGGGGGGGAACATGCATACAAATTCTAAACGAATACAGTGTCATTTCAGTCAAGATATAAAACAACAATTAACTAAATTATGGGATCTAGAAGATTTGTACCATACTAAATTTGAATCTAAGGACAATGAAGATTGCGAGCAACTATTTACTAAAACTACTTATCGTGATGAAAATGGTAGATTCATTGTAGAGGTTCCTCTTCGCGTGTCACCGAATAAATCCAATTAAATACAGTTACTTACGGTACAGCGTCTGCTCCTTTCCTTGGCACTAGATGCTTACAGCAATTATCTAAGGATTGTTCAGATCCTAAAATATCAAAACTGATTAAAGAAGATATTTACGTTGATGATTTTTTATCTGGACCACAAACAAAAGGCGAACTAAAACATGTAGTAACTTCGGTAACCAATATACTAAAGTCTGCATGTTTTCCTTTACGAAAGTTTCGCACCAATGCACCATCATCATTAAAAAATCTTGATCTATGTTTACCTTCAAGTGCATTATGTTTAAAATGGAATCCATGTTTATATGTTTTTGAATTTCCTGTTCATATTGAAGCTCCAGAACTAGTTACAAAAAGATCAATCCTATCAAGCTCAGCAAAATTGTTTGATCCTTTAGGATTGCTAGGTCTGTGCACTATTACTCCTAAAATTATTCTTCAAAAATGGTGGCTTACTAAATTGGATTGGGGTGACCCTGTTCAACCAGAGTTAGAAAAAATGTGGAATAATTTTGTGTTGAGTTTAAATACGTTTGCTACCGTTCAATTTACTAGGTGTGTAATAATAGATAAACCTGTTCCTATGGAGCTTCATACATTTTCAGATGCATCTCAGGCTGCATACGCTGCCTGTGTTCATATGAGATCAGTTGATATGTCTGGAAACATCTTGGTCAGACTTCTTTGTGCAAAAACAAAGGTAGCTTATTTGAAATCTGTTACTATTCCGCGTTTAGAGCTTTGTGCTGCTCAACTAGCAGCTCGTTTATGTGACAAGGTTGGAAATGCTCTTGATGTAATATTTCAGAACTAGTTTATTGGACAGATTCCACAGTTGTTTTATGCTGGGTGGCATCTCAACCTTGTGAGCTGCAAAGTTTCGTAGCTGATCGCGTAAGTGAAATTCAAGATCGCACTTCAATTAATGCTTGGAGGCATGTGGCAGGTCAAGAAAATCCTGCTGACATGGCTTCCAGAGGCTTAGATCCTTAAAATATTAAACGGGCCACACTATGGTGGAACGGCCCTACTTTTCTTAAGTTTAATCCAGAAAATTGACCACAAACCTTCACTCCAATTACCGATATACCTGAAAGAAAACCTTATCCTAAAAGTAAATCTGCTACTAAAACTACTAGCTACAATAAATGTACAACATGCACTACATCTACTGTCTATACAAATCATACAACTAATACT
Source organism: Saturnia japonica (assembly GCA_033032175.1). Lineage (NCBI taxonomy): Eukaryota > Metazoa > Arthropoda > Insecta > Lepidoptera > Saturniidae > Saturnia > Saturnia japonica. The sequence goes on from CM065332.1 coordinate 4,626,676, forward strand.
ACAGAAAATTCTACACAATCAAACTAATTAATAAATTTCGATAAATATTCAAAATTACTTACCTTGCAAAGAGTGTTAGCTTATGTCATACGTTTCACCTTTAACCTCCCAAATACAAATGCGAAGATGATTGGCCCTCTAATCTGTGAAGAATTAGACATATCATTATACAAATTAATTAATCTACAACAAATGGAATGTTTTTATAATGAAATATCAATTTTATCTAAACACAAAAACTTACCAAATAAATCTAGCTTATTATCGCTTAGTCCATTTATTGATCAATTTGGCATACTTCGTGTCGGTGTTCGCATCCAAAACTCTCTTGAAATATATACAAAAAAACATCCTGCATTGCTAGAATCCAATCACAATTTTACTAAATTGATCTTCATTCATACACATAAAATTTTATTACATTGTGGACATTGTGAATTTAAATAATATTAGAGAACGTTTTTGGCCTATAAGAGGAAAAAATTTAGCTAGAAAAGTTGTAAATAGCTGCGTACGATGTAGAATTTTAAAAGTTAAGAATATTAATCCAATTATGGGAAACTTACCTGATCCAAGGGTAACTCCGAACCTTCCATTCCAAGTAAGCGGTGTCGACTTTGCTGGTCCCTATTACATCACTGATTGCAAGGGTCGTGGTTGACGAATTAGTAAAGGTTATCTATGCCTTTGTGTTTGTTTAGCTACTTAGGCCTTGCATTTAGAACTTGCAAGTGATCTTTCTTCTGATGTTTTTATACTTTGTTTGCGTCGATTCATTTCTCTTAGAGGAAAACCTAGCGAATTATATTGTGATAACGGTACGAAATTTGTAGGCGCAAATAATGAATTAGTAAGTTTTTTAAATGAAGCAATGGGGTTATTACCGCTTTCACATCCAGTGAAGGCATAACATTTAAATTTTCACCCGCTTACTCTCCTCATTTCGGTGGACTATGGGAAGCAGGCGTCAAGTCTGCAAAATTTCATATGACGAGAATCCTGGGAAATCAACATTTAACATTTGAGGAGCTGTCCACCTTATTTACCCAAATAGAAGCTATTCTTAACTCCAAGCTATTAAGTCACTATCTACGGATCCTGATGATTTGTGCCCTCTAACTCCGGGCCACTTCCTCATCGGCAGATCGCTGACTTCACTTCCAGCACCAGATTTAGTAGACGTCAATGTTAACAGATTAAATAGATACCAGTATATTGAACAAATGCGACAGCATTTCTGGGAACGTTGGCGCCATGAATATCTAAGTGAAATGCAACAAAGAACGAAATGGAGACTGGACAAGGAAGGACTTCAAGAAGGAGACCTAGTAGTTCTCAAAGATGCAAACCTACCCCCATTAAGCTGGCGTCTAGGACGCATCCATAAGCTCATACCTAGATCTGGTGGAGTATCAAGAGTAGCTGACATTGAAACGACAAAGGGCATCGTTCTGTTATGAACTTGTAATATTCACTTAAAACTATAAGTCAGCATATTTTGTTTCTATATAAATGCACGTCTATTATAATAAGTAGTAGTCATTATCCATTTTTAATCAAAGACAGTCGTCTCTTGTCGTGTCAATATACCTGCTGTATTTCATGTGAACAATAAAAGTGTGTGTGTGAACTTTGTCTTTTTTTTTTTTAAAAAAAGGACCCACAAACGGTTGTCCTAACAGTTCGACGAGCCATTAATAAAATTTGTCCTCTAATAAACACTTCTACTCGAAACTAATAGTTTCGATGGGGGGGAAGATGTTAATGCGTGATACTATGCAGGGAGGTGTGAAGGGTGCGGGACGAGGACCGGCCGACAGCGATGGCGTGCGGGAGCGCGCCGTTCACTTAATAACTGACCACTACTAAGCGAGCACACGATTTACGTTTATTTTAAATGTCATTATATATTAGTTTTAACGAAGAAGATTAAATACTATCAAAAAGAAAAGAATTATCATTTACAGTACATACTTCGATTGATTAAATATATAATTTCATAATATTTTGTTCGTTTTACTTTTTCCATATAAAACGCTAATTTCATATGTATGAGCATGATGTATAAAAGCAACTGTGACTGACTCACTGATCTATTTACAAATAGCTCAAACCACTGTACGGAGTGTGCTGTAATTTGTCACATAGATAGTTTCCATGAGGCTTTTTGAAGAACGTTTTTTTGAAAAATTGACCTCTATAAGGGTGTAACAGGAGTTCAAAATTTGAATGGAAAAATCATTCAAAAATTATATTTTAACGCTAGTGAAACCGTGGGGCACAGCTGCTTACACAATAACTCCTGAAAATTTGATTATTCATGTATCGAACGGTTATCTCAAAATTATTATTTAATAGAAATTAACAGTCTTGAAAATTTTTATCCCAAAGGAAGTGTTTCTTAAAATGTAATTATCATGTTTTAACTGTTTAAAGGTGTAGTTTTTGATAATGAGTATATATTTCATTATAATATATTATATAAAATTCAATGCTAATCGTTCACTTGACGAGATCTGACTCATTTATTGTAAGTAAGAGGGGGGATAGGGGCCACTAGTAACCGTCTGAATCGTGACTATCAATGACGTTAAAATTAAATTTACATTATTTGATACTATATTATATCATAATCATGGCATTTAGCATGATGCAATTGTATATACATTGGATATTGTGCACAAGTAAAGTGGATTTTATGACTGTGTTTTAAGTTACCATAAAAACTTCTATGAAAAGTTCTAACAAGTAAACCAACAACTTTTACTAGTGATATGTATATAGATTAGTAAAGCTGTTAGGCATAAAGAATTCGTATTTATTTGTCTTTATCGTACTAATTATTTTTGAGCTTGACAACACTGTAGTACAAAGCAAAGCGAGTAGTTGTGTCAAATAATTACCTATACTTTTCCAATTGAAAAATATAAATTATTTTTGGAAAAATATGTAGAAAACATCTGCAAGGGAAATTTAAATCATGTATGTTCCGGCATTAATTTTATTTGTGTAAACTTATTCGTAATTATTTGGTTGTTCGAAAATATAAAATTGTATGTCAAAGTGCTAACTCGTAATAGAAAGGACCATGAATTATACTTTCCCATTCAATTGATATATATTATATTTTATCTTTAATACATATAATATTGTTAGCTTAAATATTTTTTTAAATGCAAATATTATCGTTTTAAAACGAAACATTAGTTGGGGCGTACGCTCGAAAACGGCACATCTGGAGTACAGACTTCGGAGTAATTGACTGCCTTTCATACTAATTGGCAATTTGTTTATTATTTTTTAACACTTCAAACGAAACATACATTTTTTTAGTATATCTTTCTATACTGTAATATAATTGAACTCAATGTGATCAGTTATTTGTAGTATACAAAAATATATTATGTGAATTATCATCAATTTTAATTTCTAACGTACGAGTTACAGCTTTTTTGTATGTTTACAGGGTATTACTTTTTGTGTTGTGATGTGCATAAAAAGTGAATTTGTAAATACAATTGATTGTATCCTGGTTGACTGATAATAAAAATAGAGAAATGGCAAAGAAATCCGAAAATGTCGGAGGAAAAATGGTCACGGTGTCAGTCGTGGGGCTGTCTGGTAAGTTATATCTATTATCATAAAGATAAGCACAAAAAAAAATCACAAAACTCTACAACTGAAAATGCAGACTAACACATACATAATGCAATACACAAATAAGAAAGAAATGAAGTAATGAAAAAAGTAAATAACACTATCAGGGACAAGGTATTAAGTGATCAGTATAAAAATCAAGTGTTTTATATTATCAATGTGGATTGTTGACTATAATATAATGTAATTAAATTAATTTACTGCTGTAAGCTAGGTCCTAGGTTTCAATCCTAGGTTGAGCAAAGTGTTATTGGGTTTTTCCTATGAAATTCTCAGTTGCAGCTCGGAGTTTGGCTTTATACCCAATTAATGGCAATAGGCTCGCTCCCTATTACATGGGACCTAAAAACTTACTTGGCGAACAGTACACCTCTGCCTAACCCTTAATGTCCTTAACATTAAAATGTCTAACTTGAAATTCAGTAAAAAATATTTTGTTTTTGTCTTCATACATGATGTGGCAATCTGTTCCTGTATTAGTAGGTACAATAATCCATTTGTATGTTGTATTCACTACATTTTACATATTTTGTCATTATCCAATGACTCGAATGAGTACTTTCACAGGTTGTAGTTAGATGTATTCTTACTCGTATACTCTATGTATGAGGTTTGATACACTAATCATAAACCTTTTCAGTTGGTTGTGCAGTACACTTCCTTCTCTTTCCAGCCCTGATGCCAGTATGTTAATGTTTTCTAATAGTCTACTTTGATATTTTTACTGTATTCTACTATCTGATGACTAGTGTTGATACGAAAACCCATGAAGATGTACATATCTATACTAATATTATAAAACTGAAGAGTTTGTTTGGTTGAACATGCTAATATCAGGAACTACTGGTTTGAATGGAAAAATTATTTTAGCCCATTTATCAAGGAAGGCTATACAAATTAATTTTAGCACATTTTAAAACAATTTTTTATTTTAATAATTTTGTTGTTTTTATTTGTGTTTATAATTATCTCCAAAAAATCTTATCCCATACCTTTCTTATTTCCAATTAAATGTGAAATATTCATGTTAATTTGATAGATAGTTCGTTTCTTAAGGTTTAAACCAATGATTCCTGTGCCTTTTACTTATAATTACTGTTAAGAGATAAATTAAATCTGTAGAGAGAGTAATACCTATTTTTCAGTAAAATAATACATGTTCATAAATATTTTACCTAAAATCTATAAAGCCTTTCAAGAAAGAAAGTTGCAGTCAGTATTCATCATAATTATACCATTTCCATTTCTTTATTTTCTTGATGACAGGTCCTGTGAAAACTTGAACAAGCATCTTTTTTACATTATGTATGCATTATTTAATTAAAATATGACGTTTATACACATACAAGGTTATACCAGAGTCGGAGAAACTGATAGGGATGGAGCTATATAAATAAACATAACAAGATAATAGACCCAATATTTTTTACAAAATGTAAGAAACTAAACTACTGCCGGATACTTTTGTACAAATTTATTAACTAATATTATATTCCATTACAAGATATTATACATATTAATTCTTGATTGATAATGCCAACTTCTTCAAAATTTTCGAAGCGGTTGTAAAATAATTAGGTATAGGTAGGTACTGGATAATGAAATTAAATAATTATAATGACAGGTAAGGTAATCTTTATTTATTTATATTTGAATGTTTTTGTTGTATTTGTCTTTGTTCAAAATATAATAAATATATGCAATCAATTTCATTACTTATTTGGTCACAACACTACAACTATCAAATTAGAACTGTCATCGAGAAAATAAAGAAATGGAAATAGTATATTGATGTACATTTTAATATTAATGGTAATTCTACTCTAATGGTATACAAGCTTGTAATGGGTGCTATATAACAGGGGTTTTCACTGATCTGTGCATATATTGGTTTTTATTTGTGTGTAAAATGTATCTAAATAACATCACAGTAACACAAAATATTCATGGGGTGTTTGTCTGTAAAAAATTGTTACACTTTAATGTACTCCATAAGTCACATTAATTTATAGTAATACTAGCTGGGGCCACAGCTCCACTCATGTGAATAAAAAATAACACTATTGGAATAAAAGTATGAATTGATAGAAATAATCAATAAATACACACTGTTGTTGTATAATAAACATATAATTTGCAATAATAAATATTGAGATAAAAACTATACTATCTTTTTAAGTTGGATCAAATTACAGATAGTTAGTTATGAAATTTGATCAAAATCGGTTTATCCCAATCATACATCATGACATGAGATTTTTATTATAAAATAAGTGTAAGTTGACAAACCTTTATAAATAAATACATACACACTTCTAAATCTAATTACACTGGCTGCATTCATGTCAGTATCTAGAAAAGTCAAAGATAAAATACAAGCTTCAATGATGTTAGTGGTGGAAATACTACTGATTCCTATACTAAATGTGAAGTCATATTATAAAAGTAACATTAATTTAGTATGCTATCTCTTGAATGATTGATAGCATTGATAATTATGTTAACAGCTTTTAAATGTGGAGTCATAATTCATATTTAAGCATCACTTCTAATTGAATGAAAGGAAACTGGCTCGATTTGAATGCTCAGGGTTGAAGATGTACACTGTGTTGTACAGTTGTATACTGAACAGTATGTTAACATTGTAAAAAAAGTAGAAAATTAAATGTACTACTTGATTTAAATAAATATAGGAAATGCATCCTAAAATAATATTTATGAAGGTTTCAAATTTAGTATTAAGTCTATTTGTATAATTTATTTTTTGTTATGTATAGATTTATGATATATGTAGTTTATTTTATTGACTTATTAAATTAGTTCTGAGGACTCATCAGGGATTGCTCGTTTGCATGTAAAGACAAGTACAAAGAGTTTGGTTAAGCAAATTGTAAATTGCTCCTACCATAACAAATAAAAGAAGTTTTAGCAAGGAAATACACTTTCCATTAACCTAGACACTACAGTTTTGGAAACTTGACTTTGGGAAAAAGTTGTCACGATATGTTCATAAACAATACTTCTCTAGTCCACACGAGCGGAGCCGCGTGCACAGTTAGTAAAATTATAAAACTAATTGAATTCAAACAATCTGAAGTTACAATTTTTTGAATTGTCTCATAAAAGTTCCTTACTGATCTCCATTCATTCATTGATATAATTTATGAATGGATGGCTTTATCTATTGTTACATTCATATCTATTTCCTGCTATCTTGTGTGTTTGCATAATATTTGAATATGGTGGAGAAAACTGAACTTATCACATTGTTTGCTTTTAAGGTGCACATAATTTTTTTTCCATTGCATCTTATTTATACATTATTTTTAGAATATGCATAACTAATTACCTCCAACTGTTTGTATGAGTACTCTATTTGATTTAAAAAAATTAAATCTGTTAAAAATAGATTATATTAGAATAGATTTGCCTTGAGAAGAACCCTTTGCCTAAAAGTTATTTAATTATATGTTGCCTTTTTATAGTAGCACAGTGAAGTGACTTCTCTGTACCTAATGATAAGCAGAGGACAGTCCAAAACTAACTGCAACCAACAATAGATCGAAAATTCATTGCCGGTCGTCGCTTTCATGCCTAACTGCAAGTATCCTGGCTGGTGGACATACACTGGCGTATCCCGAAACGCGATAAACCAAAAGATACTCACTGTGATGGGCTTATTACCATGTGCATGGTGATTGTGTTCCAGTTGGGTACAGAACCCTACCACTGCATTGATTACTGGACATGAGCTGATTTCAGAACACGACACTCCTAAGTGTGCCTTTATGGCAGGTGTTACACCCTTAGTGGTCGCACTCAGAAACAATTGTCCTGTCCTAACATCCAGAATTTATATTATTAAGTCTAATTATAGTGATTAATAACCAACTTCTTAATTAGTAGTATCTACAAAAATAATTGAGTAAATAAGGATTTCAAACCATATATATTATTTCTTTATTTCATATTGTCCTTCATTCTTCATCAAAATTAATGATTCATATACCATTTTAACCCTTTTTACGATATAGACAAACTTTTTAAAATTAATATTTTTTTGCTTTAAAAATTATTAAAAAACTTCCTATTTATGGAATGCCATCTGTTGATGCTAATGAAAATTTATTCAAGGCGCCATCTATTAACAAATTGTTTAATTAACATGACAGTGGTTAGATAGATTGTTTACATTATGCAATGTATGAAATATTCACAGAGGTCAGCTAGTTGTATAATTATGTATATATTATTAGCCTTAATTTATTATGTTTATTATTAATATAATATCCATCTATCTATATACCTAAGTTGTTCCGAAAATGATTAACCACAGAATAAATCCAATCTCTTTTTTCTTGGCACTATTTTTAATTGATATCTAATTTCGATACAAATCTCTTTGGTGAAAATCACTGTCCACCTAAGTGTAGTTATTAAAAAAAATATTTTCATAGATTGTATGTCACTCTTCTTTTGTTTGTAACAATGGACGTCTTGCGGGAATCTTTTCGTGATATGATTTTTTATGATTATAAACGAGGATTATAACCATTTGTGGAGTATTTTCCTGCGTTAGCAACAGTTACTTTTGGTTTCGTGAATTTAAACGTGGTCGAGAGAACCTTAACGATGACCATAGACCCGGCCGACCTACAACTACAGTAACTCATGAAAATTTCATCAGGTTAGAGTGGCTATTGCGAGAGAATAGGTACATTAGACATCGAGAGATTCAAGCTGAACTGAAGATGGGATCACAGGCAGGTTCCACTATCCTGAGTGAACACCTTAAAGTTAGGAAGCTTGCTTCGGGATGGATACCTCATTCCCTCACCGAAGAGCAAAATTCCCGTCGTGTTGATTGGTGCAACTTTATGCTAGAAAAGTTTGAAGGAGGAATTTCGCAAAACGTATTCTACATCCTTACAACTTACGAAACTTGCATCTACAACTACGATTCTCTCACGAAGGAACATTCCACGCAATGGATGTTTGAAGAAGACAAGTTGCCCACAAAGTTGTTCGCGGTCGGAGCGTTAATAAATAATGATAGCGCTTTTTTTTCGACGCAGTGGACGAGTAGCAGTAATTCCGCTACAATATCGTAGAACAGTTACTAGTGAATGGTATTGCGAAGTTTGTCTGTCTCAAACTTTCTGAGAGTTGAATAGCGAGCGACCAAGGAGAGGTGTCCGTGGCATTCCTTTTCACCAAGATAACGCGCCAGCTCATACAGCTGCTAGAATCATGAACTATTTAAATACTTCGGTGGTACAAATGTTATCCCATCCTTCATACAGGACTTATCTTCAAGCGATATTTTTTATTTCCCTAAGTAAAAAAAATGCTTCGTGGGCGAAAATTTAACACTCCAAAAGAGGCCGTCGAAGAATTTCGGCGGTTATTTATCAACCACACGCAACATACATTTTTTTTAATTTTTCCAAATCTGGTTCACCTGAATGCATAAGTGCATTGGGATTGGAGGGGAATATTTTTAAAAGCATTATATAAACATTATTCATATTATATTATTCATTTTACTAACTATTTTTGGAACAGCCCACGTAAATGAAATGATAGTGGTTTTACCGTTGTGTGCGTATCACGCAGAAACGACTGGCTTTATTTTAATTTTTTTTTTTGTTTTACTCAATAGGTGCTTCGTCCTTATTTAAATAAAAAATATATTCATTCACTAAAAAGTTTTTTAAGTTTTAACAAACTACGATGTTTAGTTCGGCGATTTGTTTTCTTGCTTTGGACAAGTGAGGATTATAATATTAGTATAGATTAACGCGAACGAAGTCGTGGACGGATGCTAGTATACTAATGAAATATGTATAAATGTCGTGATGAATTATAGCACGGTGGTAGGGCTTTTTCTAATGCCGGCCTGGTTAGCCACCAACCTCAAGTACCAATAGGTGTGTTCCGGTAGCTCCACTTGAGAGCCAGTCTTCCACTAGTCTTAGCGATCCCTTATAAACAGGCGAGATTGTGGCCACAAAGCTAAACCCATACCAAAAAAAAATAATGTTTTGTAATAATCTTAATTTCAGGTACTGAGAAAGAAAAAGGACAGCTGGGTGTTGGCAAGTCGTGCCTTTGCAATCGATTTGTTCGCATGCACGCTGACGACTACAATGTTGATCACATTTGTGTGTTAAGTCAGGTATAATATGAATAGTATTTATTGGTTTTGGTTGTTGGTTGACATATTTCAATGTTTTTCTAGGTGGGTGATTCAGTAGTAATGGTTTAAAATCCTTTCCAGTCTGACTTCAGCGGTCGAGTGGTGAACAACGACCATTTTCTGTATTGGGGCAGTGCTCAGAAGGAAAATGACGATTTGGAATACAGGTTTGAGATTGTCGAGCAGACTGAGTTTGTGGACGACGCTTGTTTCCAGCCTTTTAAAGGTAATTTACAAAATTTTCTCTCTCCAAACTACACCTAAATACGAACAATAAACAGCTATGATCTTCTATTACTTAATTCTCGGAATACCAAGTAACCATACTTATTTTCACGACAAATCTTTCGCTTTAACAGCTCCACGACTGTGGAATCCGCTACATGTCAACATTCAATTAGCCAATTTCTTCAAACATTCGCTACGTAGGTTCAAAAAATCTTAATCTGCAATATCTTATTGAATTTTATTGAATTTTTTTAGTTGGAAAAACGGAACCTTATGTTAAAAGATGCGTTGCGACGAAGCTCCAGTCGGCCGAGAAGTTGATGTATGTGTGCAAGAACCAGCTAGGCATCGAGAAGGAGTACGAACAGAAATTATTGCCGGACGGAAAAGTTCTCGTCGACGGATTCCTTTGTGTGTATGATGTGAGTCTTGTACCAGGCAGGACTTGGGAGAAGCAGGTATGAATTTAATAAGGTATACGTAAACTTACGACGCAATGATGGCTCAGTGGTAGTAGCGTGTACGGACATCGCGTTGATCGACGTTAGTTCGAAACTCTGCAATGAGTCTGAGCTTTCGGTGAAGGAAAACATCGGGTTTCTTAGCATGGTGTTAGGGCATTTTCTATTTTCTAATGCTACCACCTACTAAAGTCAAATTGAAAAGCTGCCGCCAAGTACCAATAGCACTTGAGAGCCAGATTCCTATATTAGAAGAGGTCTCTATCTTTTAATGACCATTCAAAATAAGCATTTTTGGCATTAATATTACCTCTGTGGATGGGAGCGAAGGCAGCATGTATCGCGCATTCTCACAACCGACGGCATTCTGTAGTACATGCTTGCGAAGACAAGAGTACAGCTAGTAAAATAAAAAATTCAAAATAAAATTACGGCACGAAAATAATTATTGCTTAACAAACACGTGCATAGTCGCGGGCGCAGCTAGTAACCATATTATTTTTATTATTTCCAGAATGAAATAATAGCAGCCATCCTACAAAACATTTTAAAGCTGAAGAAACCGGTCGTTCTGGTGACAACAAAGAACGATGAGGCATGCGAGCAGGGTATTCGTGAGGCTGAGCGACTGGTCCAGCGAAAGGAGTTCAAAGGGTGCATACCCATCGTGGAGACGTCCAGTCATGACAATGTCAACGTGGACCAAGCATTCTTTCTTCTTGCCCAAATGATTGACAAGTCCAAAGCGAGGATCAAAGTAAGTGATTGCTACAGTAAAGGGAATTCATAGGAAGTATATACTTGACTAAATCATTTATCATTTAATTTTAATCATTTATTTATTTAATCAATTACCTCTAGAGTTTATATTTTTTCACTTATTATAAAAATGTTGACCACCCAGATTAAAACCTATGAGTGGGTTAAAACTGAGTTATTACCCACTTCATCCCACCCAGATGATAAATTAATCGTAGTAAATTTATTGTAGCCAAGGTCATGCGGTTAGAGCAGAACTAAATAACAGTGGGAAAATATCGAGTTATTTGAATTAACAATAGATTGTACAAAAAAGACTGGATACACGGAATCAATGCGCGCTGCACTGCAGGCGCGGCCGGAGAATATAACAAATTAAAATTAAAAAAATATATAAATAAAATTAATTTTCTCCCGGCTAAAGCACTGCTAGGTGGAATTGAAAGGGGCGATAACTGGGTTTTAACCCATCTATACTCATAGTACTATCCAAAGACAACTGTGATTACCGATATATCGGTAAACTATAAAACGGTAAAATAAAACATGACAAACTAAAGACAGTCACTTGTGACGGGTGTATCTAGATGTACACCGGCTGATCCTGGAACAAGACAGACGTGTCAGTAATGGCCGTTTTCAAAAACATATCTGAGTTTACTATTGTTACGACCTGTGACAACCTGATTAAAAAGATAGAGAAAATCCTGTTCCCGAAATATCTCGATGCAACTAGAAATTTCTCAGGACATCGAAATAATGTTCGCGTCGTTAACAAACGCGGCGCATGTTTGTGTAAACATCGCAGTATACACACACATGTATAGGGTTTATCGCCTCGATTACGTCATCGAGTAGGCATTGGAAGTGAACATCAAGAAAAGTCGCGACGATTCACGGTGTTTCTGCGGTCGTTTAGTCTAGGTATATAAGCGACTCAGGCGCGGTGCCGAGGCAGTTCAGTTTTGAATTATAAAGCGATAACGAGCGCTAAAAGGAAGCGAAACCACAGTGCAATAAATAACAGTGTTGTGAGTTCGTGTAATTTGTAACTGTGTGGAATTCAAATAAATCTTCACGTCAATCAACGGCATTTTCAATCCCCACGGGTGTAACACTATCTTAACTTAATACAGATGTCTGCTTCCCTCTTGAGCCGCGTCCGATAGTTTGCACCTTAAGCGTTTCATAATAACTAGTGTTATACCTGGTGTATGGTAGTCATTCGGAAACAATTGTCGTCTCCTGCCTCTCAGCTAGCAACAATTCCACTAGTGTTATTTTTGTATGAAGTGTAACGAAATAAGTAAACAGTAATAAGATTGGAAATTCACGTAAATACCATGAAAATGAAATTTGAAATTAGCGGTTATTTTTTACCGGATTTTGTTATATGTACAAAACTGTAATTACCGATTGAGTGAGACCACTTGTTTTTCTCGTTTTTCCTTTAAACGTATGCACTTATTGGATTTTTCTTTTACGGAATACAAAACTGTTTTCTTAGGTGGCGAACTACGCGGAAGCTTTGCGAATAAGAAGAGAGACCTTAGATTTCGTTACTGAAGCGTTTACACAACTTATCAGGATACACGTCGAAGATCATAAGTAAGTGAAGTAGTTTCGGAATATTTTTGAGAACGTAATCAAGTTTCCCATTGTGCTTAATAATCTTAGATAGAATAGGCAACCGTATACATTTTCAAATTGACGCGTTAACGATACCGAAGAGCGCGTGACGTCATACGTGGTGTCGGTATTAAATAAACGCAGAAAATTATAAGGAAACAACAGATGTCAGCTCAACGCACCAATTGGGTAACGTTCTCTTACACACAAATGACGTCATGCGCTGTTTATCATGTATCATTTGACATGAAGAAGAACAGAAAATATTCCATCTTATTTATTCATTTAAAAATAGAACCAATATTATTTCACAAAAAAATTTATTGAAGATTTGAATATTAGGAAGATTATTTTCAACTTTTTTTTTTTTGGGATTTATGGCCCGGTTTCTATTGTGATATTACTTTTATCTATGACTATTAACAATTAGTAAATATTTATAATATGTCAGAGATAAAAAAGTTTGAGTAAAATAGTTGATTGACCCATAAAACTAGTGGTAGCATTGATTTGGTTTTGATAATTTGATATGCATTTATTGAAGATGTTGCAAAAAGCTTTCAATATTTATGTGATTGATTATCAGGGAGATGTGGTCAGCTGCGAGCAAGAGATTATGCCATTATCCAGAATGGATCAAGTTTGTGCAGCAATTTGGAAACGATGGTACTCAAGTAAGAACCACATTTATAATTTTAGTGTATGTGGAACTGTAATATTCCTAAGTGTATATAATGTAATGTATATTTTTATACTATTATATAAGCATACCTAGACTGAGACATAAACATACATGGGTAATAAACGTACATGTATACGCATATCTACACTAATACATTATATATATACTTGACTGTATTAAATGCGTGTTTGGCTTTTCGGATGGGTAAAATCTTGCGATTTCGCGCTCTGCAATAATTCACGACAATAATTGATTTAAAAATTAAAAATTGAGTTTTCACTCCTGTCTGCATTCCTTATGACTGACTCTGTTTTTTTTGTGTCTGTCGGGTTGGTCACTTTTTTCTGTTTAGCTCCCACTCCGCGATAAATAACGTAATCACAAAAATTCTAAAACAGTAAGTAACTCGACTACGGAAAAAAAAGCAAGTCAACGACATTTGAAATGAGTTATTATAGACGAAATAAATGCTCAAATATCCTATACTAACTAGCGGTCGCACAATGATCGAAATTCGACCAGCGACTTTTTAATCATATCGTATTTTCTGTTTGACATTTGCAGTATGAACCTAAACAGTGAATATTATATCACTTACTGTCACTTTTCATTGAGTGACAATGTCAATATTTTGGGGGGTCTAAGTTCAATGGCACTGTTCAGGTTAGGATTCGCAGTATTAATTTATTTAATGTTAATGCATTAGTAACAGATATTATAGATAAATTTTAGCTTTCTACACTCCTCCATATAAAATTTAACCATGCCAAATCTAACCTTCCGTGCACGCAGTATGCTTAAATAGGGGTATAAAGTTTTTGCTCACGTATTAATATAATGATAATAATATTATAGTAAAGTACAAAAGTTTTGTTTGTTTGTTAAAATACGTTAATCTCTGGAACTACCAGTCGGATTCGAAAATTTATTATTATGTTATCTAGATTCACGAGATATAGTATAGGCTATTTAGTGCTAAGCTACAACTCTTAGCCTTTAATAATAGTTTTTAAGTAAGTCGGAAAATACCTCAGTGCCTCAAGACGAAAGTCTTTGACCAGTGTGTGTTGCCAGTGATGACATACGGCACAGAGACGTGGTCGATCACTGTGGGCCTCATAAGAAAGCTCAAGGTCGCTCAGCGAGCTATGAAGAGGGCTATGCTTGGTGTTTCTCTACGAGATCGAATCAGTAATGAGGAGATCCGTAGACAAACTAAGGTAACCGACATAGCCAAAAGGATTAGCAAGTTGAAGTGACTGTGGGCGGGGCACATAGTTCGGAGAACTGACGACCGTTGGGGCAGAAAGGTTCTCGAGTGGAGACCACACACCGGAAAGCGCAGCGTAGGACGGCCCCCCACTAGATGGAAAGACGACATAATAAAGGTCGCTGGGAGCCGTTGGGTGCAGGCCGCACAAGATCGGTCGCTCTGGAGATCTATGGGGGAGGCCTATGTTCAGCAGTGGACGTCCTGCGGCGGAAATGATGATGATGATGATGATGAAGTCGGAACACAAAGCACTCCCGGACTGGTATATTTACGTGTGTTGCCGTAATGGTTAGTGATGTGTAAATACAAAGCTATTCATGAATATTGCTTCTTAGTATATCTAAAAAAAAGTTCACGATACCATATGCGTTATCTCTTACACATAAGCCACAAATAAGGTATTTTGTGACAAAAGTTTGTTGAAAATTAAAAAGGGATTTTTGAGCGTTGATTTTAGGCAAGGCATATTAATCCTTACGAACGATAGTTACTTCACCATAAAGACAATTTTATGAATATAAACTTTGCCCTTTACGACATGTTATTTGGACACATAATTTAGGAGATACTGGATAATTAAAATAATTTGTACTTGCTAGAAGTGAGAATAATTATGATAGGCAATAGGTGCGGTTTTTGTCGGATAAAATTAGTATGGGCCATGTGGCACAGCTAGTAGTTTAAATATATTATAAATTATTTATCCGAAAAGGTGGTTTTCCGTCGACACATACGTCGGTTGAAAGAGGAACGATCGGCGAAGAAGCTTCGTAAGCAGCTAGCAAAACTACCGCAAGTTTTGGCTCGTCTGCAGCTACCAACTGAGGATTTACAAGAGAAGTGAGTTTTTTCACTGTCTTCCAATTTTATAGCGGCTGTTCATTTGGCTTAGCGTATCTTCTAATTTTTTTGTCGATTATTGAGAAGTATTTAACAGCTTTTTCTTCTATTTCTATACTTTATTGATTGATACTCAAAATATTATAATATATTAATACAATATAATATATTATATGACATAACAATGGGTGAAATTATTTTAAAAAAATTATGGTGATCCAGCGACTGGACGATGGTGGTGCGTCAGATCCGTTCACACCGCGACTTCTCGGTGTACTTCAGCGAGAGTCGTGGTGGGGACTCTTGCTCGGAGTCGGGGTCAGAGCTGGACAGCCCGTTGGCCATTGACACCACTCTAAGGGTCGGAGAAAGGGCTCGCTACCAGGTGACCATTTAATAATTACTAGTTTAAATCTATACAATACGTTAACAAGTAGAAAATGCATTTTATAGTTTTAAATTTTTACAGTTTTACATGTTAGTGGTAAATACCATTGTTATACCCGTGGGTATTAAAAATGACGTTAGATTTTACGTAAATAATTTCGTTAAAAAAAATCATAGTCAGTGAAACAAAATTCAAACAAATTCATTATTCAGATATTGACTACGCTTTGGTCGTATTTTCTTTTGCAGATTTCTTCCTTTTTATCGCTTGTTATTTCCACTGGGTTGTCTAAAACAGAACTGTCCAGACTCTGAACACAGCTTGTGTATATACCAAAATGAAAGTAGACTCGAAATCACTAGCAAGGCTTTGAACTTAACTTAACATACGTCTTGGTTAAAAAAAGGGACTTTTCAATTTTTTTACCATTGTTTTAACCATAACACATTTATAAGTAAGAACTAAAAAGTTCCCTATGTTTTAACTTTGTCGTGCTTTGAAACTGTGGAACCATCTCCCGGCCAGTGTGTTCCCTCCTTACGACATCCAGTCCTTCAAGCCTAACTTGAAGAGATATTTACGCGGCATGACAGCGGCGATCGTCGACGGATTACGATATCTCGATAGTCAACGTTCTGGTAGCATTGTTCTGTGCTTACCATCAGGGACAGTACCGTCAATTTCTCGAGCTACTATAATAAAAAAAGCATATATTATATTTTAAGAAAGTTTGACCAATCCCAGTTTTGTGACCCATAAAAAGAAGTGAACTTTGGCTCTTACTATAGTCGTACAAGTTCGTGTGCGACCGTCATGTTTCCGACAGATGTTGACGAGGGCGACGTATTACCGATGGTAACGGGGGCGGGAAAGGAAAACGCGTGCAATTGCATGACGTAGGCGCGCGTCACAGTACATTAAAGTGTTACACGTCTTCATACCAACGGCCGAAACGAAATTTAGGTAAACTTCGGTACACAAAAGTCGCGAGTACCTACGCAATTTGTAACTAATGACGAAATATTATATTACCTACTTCCAAGAATTTAAAATTATTTTTTATTACTGAAACTTTAAACACAAAAAGATATATTTTTATTTAAAAAAGTTTACATTCCCAGTTTACTAACTCACAATCGCTTTTGAAACTAAAAATAAAACCCAAGTAGTAATCTATACAAATAAACATAATTGAAATGTCTGTTTGAAATTTTAAAATAACAGCTTTTTACTAAATGCATATGAAATTATATAAAGTACTTATAGAAAAAAAACTATTTTTAATTTTTGTATGTTCGTATATCTGTTTGGTCTGACTAATCTCCGAAACGATTGGACCGATTTTTATTTTAGAAATAGAATTAGGGTTCCGCGAATGTATAACAATAAACATATTTATCTTTAAAATAACCGGCGGGCGACCACCGTGGGTGGAAGCGGGGTCACTACAATACTGACGGCTTTCTGTAGTCCACACGAGTAGAGCAGTGGGTACAGCTAGTAATTTAAATCAAAATTTGCAGTAAGTATATTTTGGGGAAAAGATAATCATGACAATTTTTATATAGCATTATCCAATACGTAAGTAGGTAACTCAAGAAATTCAGTCAAAGGGCAGACCTAGTGCCTATTTGCGACTGTAGGTAATTATTTCAAGATCACCGCCGAGATAACATACTGTTTATTTTAGTGTAGTATCGTGCTACCTCGTCCCCGCCAACGTCTAAAACATAGGACGGTCGCGCACGAACTAGTCGGACTATAAATTTGGCTGGAAATATATTTTGGTCGAAAATAAATGAATAGCAAATTTTTTTGCAGACATTGGGCCAGTCCCAGAAAATTCCCTATGAGATACTAGAGACTAATGAAGCTGCTGCCGTATTCAAGACATATCTACATGAGGCTCAGGAGGAGCAGAGGAATTATGAGTGAGTTTTTAATAAGTAATTATTAAGGGCTACCATAAATTGCTGTAAATCATAATTTATTCTTTATTAACAGATGGTGTCAGCAGTTCAAACGGCTTCTCGAGGAAACGGGCTACGTGACACCGGGGAAGCAGTTGTCTGAAGTGCGAGTCCTGATGATGGGCAGAGAATGCTACGAAGCGCTCACCGACGAGCAACAGCAAAGAGTGTATGATCAGCATCAGAGGCAAATACAGAGGCGGGCGAAGCATAACTTTCAGGTAAACTTATACAAGTTTTTTTTTTTAATATGGGTTGTTGCTTAGCGGGAAATTTTCCTCTTGACGATGGTAGCTAGCCAAGCGGGCAGAAAATGCTCTACCACCATGCCAATCGTTTCATCACGTTTTCCTTCAGTAAAAGTGCATGATCATTGTAGGTACCGAACCTACGTTCCCTAGAATACTTTCGATGTCGTCGAAGGTTCAATGCCATTCAAATTAAAATTAGATCACCCTTGAGGTACCCCCTTTCCAACGAAAAGAGAATCATCCAGACCGGTATGGAGATCCATAGTATATGGGGACAAGTTGAAAGTGCCTGTTGGTTCAAATAAATACTAATTAAACTGAATGGTTTTTTATTTCTCATTTAGCGTGAGTAACAGTTATGATTTGTAATATCTCAATGCGCACAATATAATAATCAGCAGACATGAATGTTACAGAAAAGACGGAATGTTTGAGAAAGACCAGTGTTGCCAGCTACAAAGACTAAACGGATATGGTGCAGAGTAGTGCTTTCTAACGGTGCCCAGAGCAACTAATAACAATTCTAAATCCCACCACAATGGCGGTAGCGTAACAAGAGATAATGATACTTTTTCATGATTTTATAGTTTTTATTCTTGTAAAACTAAAAAAAGTAATTGAACAAAAATGGGAAAAGTTTGTGGTGTGAAAAGTTGTCCAAATGGGCGAAAATTAAAAAAAGAAAACTTTTGGGGCTATCTTTAAAATTTAAGCCTTTGCTACCGTGGTGCTATCCTAATTTGACGCTCTTCGACGAACACTTCTTCATACATAGAGTTGGTACTCTTGGTCTTTGTCCCCCATTAAACGTCTTAGATGGAAATAAAATTATGTGTATAATGGACACACAGGAGCTGTTGTTGGAGCACGCCGACTTGTTCTATCACTTTAAAAGCATATCACCGACCGGTACTATCACTCAGGAGGATATCAAAGAAATCACCGATGTACTACTGGACGATTTCAGGTATGTAAAAGATTTAGTTTAGTTTAGAATTTTATAAGTGAATCTTCTTTGGGAACGATAAGGAAATATTTGCGTGGCGTGACGTCACGTTCTGCGTTAAGTTACGGACGACACGTAATGGTTTAAAATGTATACGGTTCAAATTCAAAGAAGTCTTTATACGCACATTTTTTAATTGAAAGTGACTACACTAATGCCTTATGGCGAAAACGGCATAATCCAAAAACAATAGTGAACGAAGAATTTTCAGCTTGAGGGTATTAGCTAGCCAGGCGAGAGTTAGAAAATGCCCTACCACCATGCAATGGTTTCATCGCGATATATTCCTTCACCGAAAGCTCAGGCTCTTTGTTGGCATTCGAACTCACGTCGACTAACGCGATGCCCTTACACGCACTGTGTCATGATTGCTTCAAGATATTCCACAGCAAGGATAAACAATGAACAAAACATAATGAATAATATTTGTTTACAGATATGATAAAATCAGATATAAATAGTCATTTAAAAGAAGTGAAAAGTTTAAGAAATTGCAACCCGACTATGGTAAAAATAATTATAATTAAAGGGCAAAACGTTCCAAAACCTTCATTCAACCTGACTTGTTTTTCTATCGCTTGCTATATTTTATTTATATTTAATCCGAATATGCAGAATTTTCTAATCCTACATTTGACATCCCACTCAATAACATCCATAACAACGATTTGATTGACACTTCAATCAACAAAATCGGATGAGTTGCTTTACCACTATGGTGGAACATAAATAAATACAAACATACATACACTGCTAAAAACATAACCGTTTCCTTTGCCTTGCCGTTCTCAAATAATGAACAAAGTTCTCATTTAAACATAATTTAATAATAATAAAAAGTACGACTCCAAACGCTTTGCGTTATTCGACCGCTGCTGTTAGCGGACAAAATTAAATACCTTGGCGGACCAGTTCATTCCACGTACATACAGGGCGAACGAACGCGAACGAAGACTCAAGAGTGGGCATGACCGATCAAGACTGCACTCCGTGTGGGACACAACAGCGAACGCGAGCAAGCTTTCGTTCCCGTTCGTTCGCCCTGTCTGTAAGCGATCTTGTACAGTCGTCGGGCCTAGGTTGAGGCAGCCTTGTTCTACAGTATAAAAAAATGCCAGAATATTTTACATTGTATAATTTTTCCCAAGGTACAAAATGTTGGACCGCATGGAGCAGGATCGGAAGCTGATGCTGTTCCAGCACCTCGGGTTTGTGCACTGTCCTATGAGGGAGCACTGCCCTGCCGGCTCCAACTGTCTTGACGTTACGTTACCTGTTATATTGAACACTCGAGTCGGGTAAGAATCTATATTAATATTATAAAAAATCAAGAGATTGTTTATATTTTTGTTCGTTTTAATACGCTAATCTGTGGAACTACCAGAAACATTTGAAAAATTATTTTTCACCATATAGTCTAATTATTGATGAAGGTTATAATATTTTCACAGACCCCTAAAGAAGGGAACAGTAACCGTAAACGTTAATCAGTAAATGACCTTGTGTTTTGTTCCTGGGACGAGTACGTTTTCCAGATCTCTTTGGGGAAGAGGGGGGTTCAAAGAGAGGTAGGGTACAGATAAGTTTATTTAGAGATTTCTCTCTACTTGAGATCGCCCGACTGGTGGAACATATCAACTCTATAGAAGATTGCAGCCAAATAACCTTGTGTTGTGTTCCTGTGGTGAGTAGGGTTTCCATAGCTCGCTGGTGTAGGGGGGTTCAAGGTCGGCAATACCATAGTGTCCCATGGTTCCACCTAATATGTTATTCGACCAACTATCAACTCCGCCGCTCAAAGCGCAATCATGTGGCCTATCGTTCATCTCATTTTTCGTACTTGGCTATCTATAGCTTGCCAGATTGTTCATGTTCACTCGTGAAGTTATATATAATACACTTTGTACTCGTAGGAAGAACTCTGATATCGTGTGTCTTTTTAAATCGCTACATGGAATCACAGACTCCCCCTACATTCTTGAACGTTTGAATTTTGCGAATCCACGTTTGGGCAGTCGTTTGCATGACAGAAAAACTTTTTACCTGCCTCATTGCAGAACAAATATTGCTCAACATTCTCCAGTATATCGTATGTCCTCTTTCTGTAACGCTGTTCGCACAGAGATTGATATATTTTCAGGTTCTGTTTCCTCTATTAAAAATATTCTTAAAACACTTAAATAATGTAATTTCTTTTATTTTAGTTTTATTATGGATTAGTTTATTTAGTTTTTGTACCGCCTAATGTTTTTTTTTTTCTATATAACTTATGTGCATGCTGTGTCCACATCTAGAAGAGTACAATCATTGCATGTTTTTACAATATTGCTCATTTCTAATTATATACCTAGGTTGTAGTCAGTTTTGTGGACCAATTAATAAAAATATTTAAATAAATAAATATAATATAGCTTATAAATAATTTTTTTTCTCATTAAATAAATAATAATGCAGAAAAGTATTTTTGTTTGTTTAAACACGCTAATTTCTGGAACTACCAGTCGGATTCGAAAAATTCTATTTGTGCATGATATCCAGGTTCACGAGGAATAGTATAGGTTATCTAACATTAGGCTAAAATTCTCAGCTAGCCTTAAATACTGTTTTGTTTAAGTAACTCTGAAGTGGAATCCCCTTCGAAATGCTTTATCCACGTGCGCTGGCGTTATATTTAATGATACGTAAATACAATCTTCTAGAAAAATATTGGTACTTAGTATAATTATGAAATAAAAGGTCGCGATAGCATATTATGCCTATCTCATATACATAAGACACAATAACCTTATTGTGATTGTATTAAACCTTGAGAAAGAAAAATTGATTTATGAGCATTATTTTTAGGCATGGCATATTAAATCTTTACAAACAAAAGTTACTTCATCATGAAGAAAATTTTATGAAGTTAAATTTTGCCCTACATAGCATGTTATTTGGTGTCCAAGTTTAGGAGATAATGAAAAGGTAAAATAATTTATATATGATAAATTAAAATAAGTTTGATGTGAGAGAAATTATGAATTAACACAGATGAAACCGTTAGGGCACATGGTATACAGTAAAATGCAAAAATAATTATTCAAATCTGATAGTTCCATAAATCACCGCGTTCAAACAAAAAAGCAATCTGTTGAGCTTTATAATATAGTATAAGATTGTATTTTCAGATCTCTGACGTCGACGAGCGAGTCTCAGTGTTTAGGAGGTCCTCCTGCCGCGCCCTGGGCTCTCACCACCGATACCAACCAGATAAACATTATTATACTAGGCGTGAGTTGTTTTTTTCATATTACACTTTTATTAGGCATTTTATATTGCAATATGTCATACAGGTCATATTATTATAATATTTTCGGGTGAAGAATATTTTTTTTTAATTACACACAATACGGTCTTTTTTTTAAACGAAAAATTCTATATCAATTCTTTATTCCCACGGAGTGAATTGACAATCATTAATG
This sequence comes from Saturnia japonica, assembly GCA_033032175.1. Classification (NCBI taxonomy): domain Eukaryota; kingdom Metazoa; phylum Arthropoda; class Insecta; order Lepidoptera; family Saturniidae; genus Saturnia; species Saturnia japonica. Next base: position 4,649,480 of record CM065332.1, read on the forward strand.
TCAAACTTGAAAATAATGTTGACATATTTATTTTTGTAGTGTTGTACTACTTACTGTATATTTTATGGTACAATTATTTGAATCATAAGATTTTAAATAATTAACTGAGGGGTTTTATTTATTAATTTATATATTTTGTGTTATTCAACATATCTGATCATTTACTATTATCATTACATAATTAAAGAAACTATAAAATGAATATAATATGGCGAACAAATGCAAAACAAAAAGTTTAAAAAAATAACGCTTTTGTTGGCCTACGAGAGATGCGAATTTGTCTCCTTTTTTCGGGCTTCACATAGTTATGAAGGGTTCAGTTTTTTGAAGAAAAAAACCTTATCAACAGGTATAATATCTCATACGGGTTTACAATTAGTAGAGTACCCTTTGGTGACATCACTATTTAAAAAACGCAATAAACTTGCCATACATGAAATGTCATTTCACTCTATGGGAATAAAAAACGCAGTATAGTTCATACAATATATTGGCATCATCCATGCAAGGTTTTGCCAATTTTTAACGACAAATATGGATTTATATACATAATCTATATAAATAAAAATATAATGCTGTTCGTTAGTCTAGTCTCTGCTGCTAGCGAAAGTCGTAGTAAAATCATCCCCAACAGTTTCAGATGTCTCTGGAACAAACAGACAAAAAAAAAAATTAAAAATTGGTATAGGTTATCGTATATATAATACTTTCATATGCATTCAGTAAAAAGCTGTTATTTTGACATTATAAACAAGCACTTCAATTTTATTTATTTATGTAGATTATAGGATTTTCATCAATAATTTCAATAGTTCTATTAATGATACAAGGTGGAAGGCGTGGCTGGTGAGTTCGGTAAGCGGCTGGTCGCTGGCTGTGACCCGGAGAGACGCGTGATGGTGGCCGGCCGGCCGTGGCGGGTCGACCATCGACTGCGAACAGACGACTTCACCACTCACTCGGTTGACATCGAACAGTTCGCTCCTAATGGTTCGTCGCAATTCTTCTTTTTTTTTTTTTTTTTTACTGGACTTCAAAAAAGGTGGAGGTTCTCAATTCGAATGTATTTTTTTTTATGGATGTTCAGCCATTACTTTTTTGTTTATGAATCAACCAGCTGTGCCATACAGTTTCACCAGTATTAAAATTTTGGATAGGAAATCCTGTTTGCGTACGTCGTAATAACTATCCGTGTGCTAAATTTTAGCTCAATCAGACAGTCACAGTTTCGTTTTATATATTAGGTCCTTACATATGAAATTGGCGTTTTCTACGGAAGGAAAATAAAGTCTTTTTTTTTTTTTTTTGTAAAATATATTTAATTAATCAAAGTATGCACCGTTGTTATCTATGCACTTTTGCCATCTCATAGGTAGTTCTTTGATCCCTTTACTATAAAAACCATGGGGCGAGAATCAATAAACTCTTTGAAGGCGGTTTGGACTGCCGCATCGGAGTTGATTTTTTTTCCTTGTAAGAAGTTGTACAAATTCCAGAAAAAAAATGGTAATCTGTTGGAGCAAGGTCCGGGGAGTACGGTGGATGTCGCAGACATTCCAATTATAGCTCATCTAACTTTGTGGTTGCTTGTTGTGCAGTGTGTGGTCTTGAGTTGTCTTGAAGCAGCAGTGGTCTAGTGCGATTGACCAATTTCGGTTGTTTAGCAGCTAGTGCAGTTGCTGACAATAGATGTCTGTCGTAATTGTTTGGCCAGATTTTAGAAAGCTGTAGTGAACGACACGGGCGTTAATCAACTTTTTCTGAGTCAATTTTCGTTTGGACAGGATTTGGCTGGGTCTCCAGGGTTCAGCCATTGCGACGAGCGCTTCCGATTATCGTACAGTATCCACTTTTCATCACAAGTAATGATTCGATTTAAAATCCCATCATTATTGTGTCGGTTGAGCAAAGTAACACAGCAGTCGACGCGTGTTTGCAAGTTCGATTCACTCGATACGACACGATTAATACAGTTTTATCACTTACCCCGAAGCCTGCAGCTATCTCTGAAGTGCTTTGTGATAGATCCGCTTCCACAATAGCCTTTAATTCTTCATTTTCCAATTCGGCCGTCCACGGGGTTGGTTCTGAAGGTCGAAATTTCCAGAACGAAAACGTTGAAACCAAAAACGTACCTTGCTTTCTTTTGCGACACCAGCGCCGTACACATAATTTTAATCCTTCGAGCTGTTTCTGCAGCACTGGTGCCACGGTAGAACTCGTACTGGTAAATATACTGATATTTCATGTTTTCCATTATGCAGTAATAAGCGACGCCAAAAAAAAAATTATGAGGAAAAAACATATGAATGACTGTTTTCAAAACTCAAATGTACCGGCTAAATGAATTTATAAATTTGAATTTGGAATTCTTAACCAAAGAGGAGATATTTCAGATCAAAGTGGTCAGTACGACAAAACGCTAATTTCATATGTAAAGACCTTAATATATTTAGATTAAATTAATTCCTTTTTCGTTGCAAGGGTTGTCTCATTTTAATTTCATTACCATTAATGCACCTTCGACTTACAAGATACACCAGGGAACGACTTTTCTTGAGTAATGTTCAACAGTTTTTGATTTTTATCCAATTTATTCCATCCATAGATTAATTATTGGTTTCCGCTGGCGCTTCAACTAAATACCAAGCTTCCTACAAACAATAGCTCTTAGAATACGGCAACTTAATATCATAGTGTGTACTGACTATTTAAATGAAGCTTGTTAACGTGGCAGTATTGTCGGTATGACACGACTCGAGTAGTCCGATTGCGGCGTAGTTTCGATTGACGTATTTTTATAGTACGCTGATGGCATCTAGTTAAAGGGTCATCGGAAACCAATAAATAATCTATAATTTCATCACTACAATCCGGACTCGCGAATGCGTACGTCCGCGTCATTCCGCGATTCTGCGCCGTGGAAGCAAACCCTTATTAGATGCAAAAATAGGCCAAAAGAGAGATTTGTAGTAAATTGCGATTTTAGTCACTTAACTGGTAACACAAATCAACAGCAGTGCGGGTAATATTTGTGTATTAATTCCTTACTGTTTATTCAGGTTACTTCTGCGTATACCAAGATCAAGAATCATTTGAATATATCAGGGGTTGCGCCGAGAAGACGCTATTGTCTAGTTTGGAGCAAGAGGATAAATTGCCTTTTCAGGTAAATATTTTCAAAAAATTAGTTGTCAAAGACATAAAATATTTACTACCTAGCAACACTTTACATAGACCTTGCAATGCAACACATTAATTTTGTATGTTTTTCAATGTTGGCAATCTCTCTCTCTCTCTCTCTCTCTGTACAAAAACAAACAACCTTTCATACTTCACAAACTCTTTCACACACATACATACTCTTTCATACAATCTTAGACTTGGGGCATGTATGTAGAAAGGGGAAAATTGTGTCAATTGGTAGCTAATACTAAATTATCGAACCAGCACTAAAATTCTGGGGATTTTGGTCATTTTGGTAAATTGACTTTTAAGATACCTTATAAAAGTGAGATTATATTATATGGCACACTGAAACATACGTATTTTAGCGTGGTTGATATGTTTCATAGACATATTTATAGAGTGGATGGATTTTAATAAATATCAGTCATAAATTAAAAAAAAAGTAAACATGTTTACAGGGCTTACCGTTAGTGGTGATGTTTGTACAAGACGAAGGAATGGACAAGAAGGAGGTCACGAGACTCCAGGAGGAAGGACAGAACCTTGCTGATAAGTTAGTATTTTACACTGATATTATGATGAATGATTATGTATGTCATAGCAATCAGTATTAATAGATAATCGATCGAAAATTAGATCATAATTAAGTAAACAAGAGAAAAGAGAGTAATCAAAATTTTTGCATTTGTGACTTGTGTATATACTTTTATTTGTAAATATATGGATATGTGTATATTTTCTTGTGTGTATTTTTATTAATTTCTATTTAAAAAAAAAAAATGTAAATTTTATTACTTTTCTAGTTTTATGTAGTTGTATGTTTTTTTATATGTAGTTATATGTATTTATAAATTTAATTTCCTACTGCACTACCGGCAATAATATTTTTTCCACATTAACGCTGGTTAGCTGGCATTAAACTCGCCAGTGTACACACTAAAAGTGCAATATTATTTATTCATTAATAATATAACATATTATATATTAATATAAGATGCTTAAATTCCATTACTAGTTCGTCGCTTCAGTGCCGCCATTGGTATCAGTTTATTTAAAAGGGTTTTGCCCTATTTTGAAAACTTAGCTTTATATTAAAGACTAGCTCGCATGGACTAGAGAATGCCATTGATCGAGCACACTCGTAAGTTGTGCTACTCCCTCTCCCAGGGGACCCTATTTTTAAGACAAATGCTTATTGTAGATGATCTTAGAAGACAGACATGACATACACTTGCGGACTTGTTTGTAGGTATTTTTAATATCGACAATAATATACTAAATTACTTTGATATATGCATTATTCATTATCTTACTCAGTGTAAGCAATTTAAGTGCTCTAAAATTAGCCAGAACAAACACAAACTGAACTGACATGTAAATGTGTTTAACTCTTCGAAGTTTTCCTGCGAAGATGTTCAATTTTGAAGGTTCGAAGGTTGTTTGAAGCGAAGCTGGCGTGCTGTGATAGTAATATTCGAAGGTAGATTTTCTGACGCAAAAAGTGTGCAAAATAAGGCACTTCAAGTCCATATCGATTACTGCTGTCACCTCTGGATGGAAACACTTGGATACCAGCATGGCCCATTTGACTCGGCTCAATGACTTGTGATTTGAGAATTATTGACGATTCCAAACTTACAAGCAGTATCGAACCTTAGGGGAGTGGCCATAGCAATTCTTCCCGATACAAAATTGTCTGTCGTTTTTTGCGGGGGGAAATCTTCGCCAGCTGTCGATACACATTATCGATAAATTAGAGAACACGGTTAGGGAAATAAGCTAAACAAGTGGACATTATAATATAGACTTTATTTATTACTAGTTCTTTCATATATCCCGTAGATTCGAATCTTTAGGAAACCTGAAATAAATAAACAAATAATATGGTCGAAGTTCGAACTTGGTATTTTTAACATAATATATTAATACTCGTAAGTATTGTACTATAATTATTTAACTTAAGTAATGCAATTTTAATAATAAGCTGTATTAAAATAAAGCTCGTAATAAATGTTAAAAAAATTAAACAAATCAAAAGTATTGAATATATAGACTCATTTGTCGAAGCCATTTTTATCGATATCTATTTACAACTCGGCAACTAAACTCGCATTGGATCAGTCGCTCGACTAATCCACATTTTGTATGTGGGTGAGCGCTCTCTGCTGATAAAAAAATCCAAAATAATACAGTAAATATTAATAACGTAATTAAAATTACTTAAATATGAAAGCTAACGCCATCTTTTTGTAAATTTGACGTTGCAGATTTCTTTTTGCACCAAAAGACTGAACAATTCGGCATTTTCACAGGCAGTCGACTCAGCCGCGCAATTAGATTTAATCTAGTGAACAGTCCGTTTGCAACTAGTTTTATTAGACGCGTAGGACCGCGTGGACCTACACTTTGACAGAGGGGAACGCCTGCGTATGGCTACTCCCCTCCGGTCCGCCGGTGGCCCGTGTTGCTCTATGGTTCGGAATGATCCTTGACCTTTATACTGATCGCCATCGGTAGGGAGTTCACCCTCACACTTAGAAGCCTAAATTGTCGCGTAATTGCGTAAATTGATGCGTAATGAGCTTCCGCTGAGGTTTTTCCATTGGTATGAAAAAAAAATCTAGCAACAAACGCGAATAAATTATTAGAAAAGGACAGAGCACTCACTCTTTTTTTTAATAATTCGCTTTATTTTAGCTTACATTGTTCGTACATGGAGGCGTCGGTGAACGAACTCGGGACTGAAGCTCTCACGTCGGACGCCATACAAGAGCTGATCAGGGCGAACCGGGAGAAGGCCAGCTATGCACATCTGTACCGTGACGTCATCGTCTGTTTCGACTCCGACATACGGTGAGTTGATTCATAAATAGAAAGAGAGGTAAGGCACAGATAAATTTCTTATGAGATTTCTCTCTACTTGGGGCAGTCCGTCTGGACGACCCTACAGAAGATTGCAGCCAAATAACTTTGTGTTGTGTTTGTGTGAAGTAGGGTTTCCAGAGCATCTTAGGGTAGGAGGATTCAAGGTCGGCAAAGCGCTAGTGATACCTATGGTATTACAGGCGTCCATAGTATGCGATAGCCGCTTATTATCAGGCAGGCAGTATGCTTGTTGGCCACCTTTGTTGAAAAAAAAAAAACACTGGAATGGCGAAAACAAAAATACTGTGAAAGATTGAGCGCTTAATATTAAGATTTAGGGGTGACTTATCGCAATTTTTCAATTAAATTACATGGGAGTTTTTTTTTTTGGAATTTCATAGTTCACTTGAAAGACTTAGTAGGTATTCCTATAAGAAATTGAACACACTACAAAAAGGGTTCTTTACACGATAAATTTCCTTGCTAAAATTTGATTATAATAGTAATAATAAATGTTTATTTCCAAATAGCTTACCCTAGGCTTTATGCTCGGCATTACAATTTACGAAGGCTCAAAATTTGACTTTCTTGATAATATAGTAGCTTTGTTTTGTTCTCTATAGGGTTTATTAAACATAACAGTGTGTATGGGAACGTTACACAATTACTGCATTGAACTGACTTCTTCAGTTCTTTCCTTATGATTTTCTAAGTTTATTTAGTACTGATCCCACGTATGATGTCAGAGGCTTTGCGGTATCGTTTGCGCGGCAATTTGAACGTATAGACGTTATTTTAAGTAATTATAATGCGTTATTTATGTGAAATTACATTTTTATAATTTTATAAATTTATAGATAATTAACTATTTTTGAAAGGTTGTCCGATTGCCTAATATAATGTTGGTCCAACCCCCAGACTGATATACAGTAGATGAGAACTGATTATGGGTGGTTTGAACTGAAAATATTAAGCTGTTTATAGGATAATGGTATGCATGTTCTGCGACGATCCGTACTCCCCGGAGCGGGTGCTGAGCCCTCTGCTGCTGCACAGGAGCTGCTTCCTCACCGGGGACCGGTCCATCGTCATCGAGACATTCCTCGGCGACTCCAAGAGGAAGGTCGAGGTGAGCTTCTCGTGCACATATTTTTGCTTAATCTGACAAAACAAGTGATCCAAGTCATCATACTAATTCGTAACAACAGCACGACTGTGGAATTGGCTTCCTATCAACATCCAACAACTAGCCAACTCTCAGGATTCCATCAAGTATTCGGCTACGTAGGGTTTACTTGGAACAGTTGAATATCGGCTAGGGATTTGTACTTTTATGAAATATCATACACACCTTGCATATACCTCTCTCTTTCCCCCCTGGAAAACTGGTAGAGAATAATTTTTATCATTATGCCCTGCTATTATATTTTTTATGTGCAATAAAGGTTATATGTATATATATAATCTTTCCAGATTTTTTTTCCAAATAGTGATAAGTTTATGAAAACATGACTAATGTACCTCTTTTTGATGTGGTCGTAAATCAATGCTCTATTGGCGTTTATATATGTGATATATTTTATTACTATCAGCAGTTGTCGTGGTGGTTGAGTGGACTTAAATCGGTGGAATATCGATTCGATGTTCGAACCCCGGCACGGACCACTGAGTTTTTCTAAATTCCTATACATTTATAACCGGACCGCTATAAGCGCGACCTTTCCTAACGTTTGCGGGACGCGGGGCAGCGAGTATGCATGGATATACGCGATATTAGATTATGCCCTATATCTTCAGATAAATTATAAATAAAAAACTGTAATATAAATTATATTGATGCCTTATTTTAATGGTAAACAAAATAATACGGGTTTGAAAAAAAAATCGGAAAATTGAAAACTCGTGCTCTGGGGGTTCTGAACTGTTTACATTACATACCGTACATTATTGTATCGTCTTTTACATAAGGGAGGGTAATATATTACTATTAGACTTTTATTATGTTGTACCGTATCTCTTTATTGTGTTTTGAATTTCTAGGAAATTTAATTTTTTGCAATAGTTGTAACCCTTAGTGTTTAATATATTATTTTTAACTAAAGTGATCTTAAAAGGGCTCCATTTTATCTTTATTAGGTATCTTCGGAACCCAAAAAGTAATAATAATATGTTTTCAGAGTATTGCAGATATACGATAATATTATTATTTGCTAATATATAATTTATAAACTCGCTTTGTGTAAAATCGTCAACATCAATCTTGATATTGTGTTTTCTCTTTTTTTCAATGGCGATTTTATTACATCTGTTTTATCATCCGAACGATTTTGAGCTAATAATTTTTTGATAGTACTAGTAGCGTCTGCAATAAGCTTATTTACATTAAAATCTTCATCTACAACATCATAAACAACAATATAATTTAAACTTATTTGCCCTTAAACATTACAATCTATACCTACACAATAAAAATTCACCTATTCAGGTGCTAATTTCGTCTTTCTTTTTTTTTAATATTTCGCTACATTTACATTAAGAGCATTACTTTTGACTGACTATTTAACTTTATAAACGCATCGCGGCGTCGGTAATTCCATCTTGGTAAAATTATCTCATGTGTAGCAAGGCGAATTTGCGCAAGCCCTAACGTTAAACATCTATTGCTACCGGCGGCCGGCAACATACTAACTCATTGGTCGCTTTTGTTCCCCTTAGGATTGTCACCTAGGATTTTTTTAAAAGACGTAGGCCGCTGCTGTAATTACGAATAATTAGTAAAACTTGCTTAGAAATACGTAGAGTTGGCACAAACCGCAAACATTAAGGAGGGTCGCGCTTACAGCGGTCCGTCTATTTAGTGAATGTAATCAATTTTGTGAGAAACTATTAATTCCAATCAGGTAATCATATCCAGTTTCCATGGCGCTAATCAGTTTAGGGAAGAATTGATTCACGGTTTCATACTCATATATTCAGCGAAGAGGAAAGCAAGTTTAGCCACATTGAAGTGAGTAGCGTTTTATAAAGTTATACTAGCTGGCCTGGCAGACGTTGTATTGCATTTTATAGTCTTTAACAATCAGCACATCGTTAACATTTTGAAAAGTTGTTTTAAATACTATATGTGTTTAAAATCATACGCCTGAATTGATATTTATAAATCTTAATAAAATATTATGCCCCAAAAAACGCGGCAGTGTGTTCATGTGACCGCGCGTGACGTCATCATTCAATAAATAATACTTGGGTTAAAGGTATTAAGTTGTAAGTTAAGTTTACTAAAATTTTTGTTGAAACTCGGCTCCTATATAAAACTGTAAAGTCACTATTTGTACACTTAATAATAATTTTAGGGACACTTGTCACAATATAAGGAAACAACTGTGTATATAAGAATAACGTAGGATGACGTCACGTTTTCTGATTGGGAGTTTCCAATCACGTTGCTCACAGAAAAAAATCTCAAGTTTTCCCAAGGGATTTTTTTTGTATTGTTTAGACTTATATCAATAAACAAATATAATTTAATAAAAATAATAATATAATAATTTATTAAATATGATTTAATAATTAACTTAATTTTTTAGTTTATATCGCACGTCATAAACAAAATAGTATTTATCTTCAAAAACCGTATTTAAGATAATCGCGTTTCGAAAGTTTAAAAGTTCATTGCTGCATAACTGAAGGGTCCGTGTTCTAAATTATAGTAAATCGCGATTATCTTAAACACGGTTTTTAATGAAAAATACCCTGTTGTTTGTGATGTGCGCCATTATCAACTCGCGAATTGCGTTACGGGATACCGTATAATATACCCCCAGTGCATTCTCAATGAACATCCCGAACTTGCCAATACAAATGGTGTCCGTGACTGACGGCGGTGGGTCCGCTGCGAGCGCGTTCTTCGGCACTGACGTCGGGCATGCGCTCATCACCGAGGGCAACGCGACTGCCGACCGCCTCGCCGCGCACTTCACCACTTACACCTCCAGCGCCGAGAACAAGTGTTAGTACCTCACGCACCCTTTTCTCTATACGCCCTTAATAATTACGCTTTTATACCCCACTCACTCTCTCTATGTTTCTTAAGTAATCAAGTTTCAGTACCTCGCCCATTCCTTACTCTATTTTATACAGCCTTAATAATATAGTACCAGTATCTTCCGTTGCTCTCTATATATGCGTTTAGGAATCAAGTTTCAGTACCTCACCCATTTCTTTCTCTATACGGTCTCAATAAAAAATCATTAGTACCTCATTGATTCCTTTTTTAATCATTATTATCATCATGGCCTTGCAGAATCTTGCTTTAAAACTTTACATATTGGTCGAGCGATAATTTGGCAGCATAACTTTCCAGTACAACGATAGAGGCATAATACCCTGCATCACACAGCTCCGCGAGTTTTATAGGAGCATCGCCGCCGATATCGGCGCGGCCGTCGTACTGCGAGCGATCGTATGACGTCACGTGCCATAGCATCAATTGAGCCTTCTAATGTGTGATGTTATATTATTCAATCATATAATATCTGGGTGATCAAGCTGCGCTCGAACGAAACGAAAACAAAAAATGATAAATCATAATTAATAATAATTTCATAATTAATAATAATTAACCGCGAAACAATACAAAGCTTAGTAAAGACGGTAATGTATGATTCTCTCTTCTGCGACGAAAGGGCAATTATATATAGGGATATATCGTATCGGTAAAGTTTACATCCCTAAAGTTACCTAAGTATTGATGATTTTTTTTAAATTTCACAGCCGCTTTCTATACGCCCTTCTTCAAGGAGGTATGGGAGCGTAAAGGCGAAATCGAGCGCGCCTTCCGTATGGAGCAGCCTCACAACCTACACAACCTGCCGGACGTGGCTGCCGCCCGCCCACAACCGCCGCCCAGGGACCACTCCTACCGACTCAATAACATGTCAGTACTTTCTGCTTTACTAACTTTTACACTATAGTGTATCGGCTCGCCACATAGGGTTTCGTAATTAGTTTATGTGTGTGTTTCAGTTAATGGACGGGCTTTCCTTTTCTTATTCTTGTTTTGGTGCTGCAAAAAGCACTTGCCAGTGTCAATGTTTTTGAGGCTCGTAAAATTTTCCTATATACAATGTGGAGTATCCTAAAACAAGATAGTGAACTATCTAGGGAGTTTTTGTGACATCCCAATATGCATGTTTTCCGCTTTATATTTATATAATCCACTTCACTTATAAACAACAATCAAACTATAACACGCAAAATGCCACCAATATTACATAATATAGGATAAAAAAACCAAAGTTAATGAATTAAAAATAAAAACCACAACATGTCACTTCAAGATCCCGCAAAAACTCCAGGCTTTCCTTATAGTGTATATATATATACTATGAATAGTGTAATGACGGTAGTCGATAAATAATCGATTCTATCATAGGGCACACAAGTAATAATAGGTCGGGAAAAAGTTTATTTACATATATTTACAGTATATATGTGGCGTTTTGTTCGATGACTTTCTGCCATTTTGTAGGTAGAGACATGATCCCGTTGCTGTAGAAACTTTGGGACTTCTGATCAAAAAAAACTCGACAAATAGTTTTGGCAGTCCACTCTTGGTGTTAACCTTACAGAACCTAAAGAATTCTGAAGAGACCGAAACAGCTGAAAATCTGAAGGTGCAAGGTCAGGGCTATATGGTGGATGCACTAACACCTCCCAGCCAAGTTCTCTTAATTTTTGCTGAGCGGCTAAAGATGTGTGTGGTCTCGCGTTATCGTGATGAAATACCACACCCTTCCTGTTGATCAATTCCGGCCGCTTTCTATCAACTGTTTCCTTCAGTTGTTGGCAGTAAAGATCCGAATTGATGGTTTTTCCGGGCGGTAAAAGCTCATAATGAACAATGCCCTTCCAGTCCCATCATACACACAGCATCACCTTATTTCGAGTTAGCCCAGGTTTAGCCAAAATCTCTCAAGCCTGGCCGACCTTAGACCACGACCTTTTTCGCACGTTCTTGTCGTACGTGATCCACTTTTCATCGCCAGTTATCAAACTCTTCAAAAACAGCTCGTTTTCATTGCGTCTCAATAATTAATCGCAAATGAGTACACGGTTCATTAGGTTTCTTTCAGTGAGCTCGTGTGCCACCCAAATATCGAGCTTTTTGATGTAGCCAGCTTTCTTCAAATTGGTTAAAACTGTTTTGTGGTCAATTTCCAGTTCTTCAGCTACATTTTATTCGTAACAGGGTGACCAGAGCGAGGTGCATTTTTAACATCAAAATTTCCGGACTGAAAATGTTTAAACCAACTTTTTGCTACTCTTACTGACACCCATAAACATCACAAATTTTTTTGCTGGTTGAGTTGCATTTTTGCCTTTTTTGTAATTAAATTTATAATTTATCGAATTTCTTCATTAGATTCACTCATTTTTACAGAAAAAAAAAGAAATGAGAAATAGCGGGAAACAACTTTTTTAAATTTATTTTTAATGTAACCTTTTTAATGTTACGAAAACCAGCCAGATATAAATAGTAAAGCCAATGAAATTTTAGAACAAGTATATACCTACATTATGCGAAAACACTTTTTCCCCGACCCATTATAAAATTCCAAAACATAATATAATAAGAATAATACATTAACCTTATTGCTTTATCATATTAGGCATAATATATTCTAAAAATAATAATTTGACGAGTAAGTAAGTCATAGGTCTGATTTTAGCCAAAATAACTCGTATTTTTGTATCCATCTCCCAGACTTGGCTGTTCATGAGATTTCACTACTTGTTTATACAGAAATCATCTCAATCGAGACTTGACACGTTTTTTACACCATGTTTTTGTTGGGCTACTTATGTACTTATCGACTTCAGTGCAGTCAGTTTGACTCCAAAATAATAATAATAACTATAATAAAAAAGATTTTTTTATTGAATCCTCAGGAGAGATCATAAGTTAACGAATTCGCTTGACCTGCTCATCGGACCTGATTCTCGGGCAGACATTGATTCTGAATACAGTGATACTTTGAACAATTCCAAAAATAGGGGATTTTTAAAAGGTAAGAAGTTATTAAACTCCCTATTTCACTGATATATGAATTTTCAACAAAACAATGTATTAAATTAAGGTACACGTTTTTTCGATATCGATATTATTGATGCAGGGTCTATGAACAATTGTGGTTATTGCTTGTTTAGTTAATTTAAAAAACTATGAACGAGCCTAGAGTACGAGTGAAAGAGACTATAGGAAGTAAGCGGTATGAGGCGGAAAAGGATGACGGAGGGTTCTTATAAGACGTATTTTGTGATTTGTTTTTAAGAGGAAATAACTACGTTTATAGAAAACCATTAAAAGACCTTAAAATTCTTATAGCTCAAATATTTCCAAATTAATTCACGTAAATTTTGAACAAAGACAGTATAAATGTGTTAATTTCGCATTTTGGAATTTCGTCCAAAAAATATGTTGGCGCGTGTTAATTATAAGGTTTTAAATATTTCCCGCAAAACCTACCACCACATAACTACTCCCCTAACGTTAGCGCATCGCCACGCGGACAACGCCGCACGCTCAACAAGTGATATAACCGTTAAACTTGCACAACCACTGCTGAAAATATAACCCGCAGTGAATATAGCTCGGAAGGACTTCGCCGCGAGTAATTTATAAATTTGAAGAAGAGCTATTGTCGAGAATAAATAGCATACACCACGAGTTGCCATAAACGCAGCGAGTTCCATTCTCCATATTTTTCCCGCATCCCACATCACCTATTTTTTAAGGCCTCTTCGAGCTGAATACACCAAAATGTAAATATTTCAGAGATCAGACGATGTTTTTATAAAGATTTCTGCAATGAAGGTGATTATTTAGTATTTCCTGTTTTGTGGATTTCTTAGTAAGACAGACAATATACGTCAATATATTCGATATAATTTCAGGTTCTGCCACAAACAAAATAAGATTATATTTATATGGTCTCAAAGTATTAGAAGTCGATACTTAGACATAGATAAAAAAGATACGCCTTGTCGTAAGACACTATAGAAAAAAAATTGGTTGCCTGTAAAGTCGGTATACGGGCGAAAGTTTTACGTGACAACGACTTTATGTCTGTCTCTCTCGCTCTTAGGCGGGCTAACCATGCCCGAGTGGAAGGGACGCGTGCCTCTCACTCGCTCTCATTGTGAGCGCATAACGTGAGCGGAGCGTAACGCAGTTTCTTGAAGTGTCACCCGGCAAACCAATTTATAAGACGTTGTCACCTCAAAAATTGAGATTTAATTTAATGCGTCCTTTTAGGTTTTAGCGTTTATCCACCACCTAGTACTCCGCCTGAACCCGCCCCACCAGATCACAGAATGCACACCGATTTGTCACGTAAGAGATTTTTTAATTACAACTTATCTCCTGATGACTATAATATAACCACTATATTCGGGTTCAACTCACTCAGACTTCAAACAGTACCAGACATTTAAAACACCAATAAAGGATCTTAGTTTTTTGTGAATTGTAACTGATAAACGATTTGGCAGAACCACAAAATCAAACAATAAACATGGTATTTGTGATTGGTTAACTTTGAGCTTAACAAACAAAGGAAAACTGCCTTAGTATAACGTTTGAAGTTAAAAATGTGACAGTATTATAACTATTTATTACAGTAAAGTGAATTTTATTTCTTGTAACTTAAAATTTGGCTTAGCTTTAGAATCGCTACCGTCGCGTTCAGGTAAAATTTCTTTACAACTAGGCTATAGTTAGGCTAAATAGAAATTTTCACACTGCGGAAATAAATAGTTTTTGAGAAATAAAATTTTCAAAATCGCCTTTTTTTGTACTCTGACAATAAAAAAATGTCACTTCTAAATTTTCGAAGATCGTAACTTTTTTCTATACGCTTTTTGTTATCTTTTGAACGGTTATTGTGTTATTTATGTAAAATATGACCTACTATAACATTTTGTGCCGTATTTTGTAATAAGTGAGATATTTTTATTTTTCCGTTGTGGCGATAAAATTGCTTAGGTTATGTTTGAACTGTGGTCAGAAATAAGTAATTATTTTAAAATTCCTTCACAATTCCTAGATAGACATAACTTTAAAATTGAAAATAAAATCTCAAAATCTATTTGTTTTCACAGTTTTTCCTTCACAGGCGGATTACCTCTAATCAACCCCTCTCTCCCCCCACGCCTTCTCAGCATCAAATTCAGCGCTAGCGATACTAAAGTACAACCTAAAATTTATATTCACTTGAAAAGTTCCTGGTCTATTTATTTGACACCGTTTAACCCAACGACAACATATCCGCTAGACATATATTTCATTTGATACCTTGCATTGAAATAGTTCTGCCAACTAGCAGAGATATGAGGAGGCGGAATGTAAAATCGGGTGGTTATAATAGTTAAGCAGCGAAAAATCGAGATGCACCTATGATTGACATCTACTTTTCATGAAAGACAGACCGTCAACAGATTCGATGTAATCGGGTAGATGCTTGCGTATGAATTTTTACTGAGATTTCTAGACAATAAAGCTTTTTTCTATTAACCGTTTATCGGATATGTAGTCTCCGGTGTAATATAAAATAAAATAGATTTATTGTATTCGTCGACAAAGAGAAATAAACAATAAACTGTTATAACGCAGCGGACCTCAACTGTTCGGAGGACTCACTCAGCACGCACGAGTCAGGTGCGACTGCATGACGTCACTATAATAGTTTTATTCGATAAATAAGGGGATTTAGTATCATTTATGTAGATTATTTATTTATACATACGAGTAGGTATTTGGATGTTGTATGTATGTCGATATCTTGTACAATTGTTGGTTAAATGACATTCGTTTACCAGTTTTGATGAATTCAGGGTCATAATACATGGAAATCACCACATTCGCAGTTTTTATTTTCTTGATATTTATTTCAGCATCGGTATTAGTGCCGGTGCGCAAAATTGTTGGTTGGCATATTGCGATTCTCCAATCAATTCGGCCCAATTCATAAAGTCTACGTTTTGTTCTGTTTTATACAGACGTGAAAATTATTTACACATTTAAATAGAATGAAACAGCCGATCGATTACAAAAAATGTGATAAACCCGATTGGGTTTCTTGTCCGTTCTTTCCGATGACTGGGATGTTTTTCGAACCGATGGTAGTATTTTAACGTTTAAAGATTCATTCTTTGGGCCTAAATTGAATAAAGAATTATTGATTTTTATTGAATGGTTGTCTATTAATTTGTATAAAGTTTTCTGTTCATCATTTTAATAACTACTGTATGCACGAAAAAGCAATGAAATATAATATAATGAGTTTAAAACGTGAATAGTCAATATTGATAAGAAACTATTACTATTGGTGTAATTTTATATGTGAAGGTGTCGACATACAAACATATATTTTTTTATTAATCTTATATGTGAAAGAATGCCAACGTGTTGTTATTGCATGCTATTGATTATTAATTAAGTTTTTTTTAGAATTGTGACTTAGTTTTGATGTTTTATTTGTAGTAGGTAGTTTTCTTTTTATTTAAACAAACATTGGTGCCAATAATTTTACTATTTTTAAACCGTAATAGAGTTATGTTCTAAAATATTTTTGCAAAATTTGCACTGGTGTTTTTTAAAAGTTTTGTTTTTATTTATTGCCTTGCAACATAGAGAAATATGATACCACAATGCTGCATGTGTTTTATACGGTTAGAATTAAATTAACGTAGTAGTTTGATATTTTCGAAAATGATATTTATAGTCCTAAAGTATGTTAGGTATTTGGATAACAATGTATGAAGTATTCCTAAACAGAATCATGAACTACTGTTCAATTTTATTATTATTATTATTATTGTAATAATCAGGGGTCTTATGGATATGACATTAGAATATTTAATCAGTTTCGGATAAGTATACGGACAAGAATACGATAGTTTCTCGGATAATTTAGTTATGGATACTGATTGTATTTTTCTAAAATAAAAAAAAATAAAAAAATTGAAATGAAATGAAAATTGAATTGAAAATTTGTAGATAAATATTTTTTTAAATATATTTAAGATACTTATTACTAAAAGAATTCATTTTTGGTATTCCACTGCGTCCCTATCCGAAATTATTGGAAACATTTTGAAGGGATAAAGTTCCGTATTTTTTATATTTCATTCCTCCGATAATTTCCTTTATGATTACAGAGTTCCTTAACACCTTAGCATAAATGTCCTAGATGATTTGATTATTGACAAAAACAGTAGTTTAAGTAATTATATTATTATACTTGGTTGATCGTAATAATGCTTGCATGACAAATAATCCACAGAAAGTAAATTGTTACGTCGCCGTCCGGCAAATTATAAATTTTGCACATCAAAATTCTAAATAATTTCCTTTATACAATGACTTTGTGAATTTATCGTATCTTTTTTCTTACTGCGTGCAGCGTTACTTTCTATGATACTTAAAACTAGAGTAGACCAAAGTAAGAAAACGGAAGAATCGAAAATTAATCGTATTAGTCGTATGAATAAAAAATGAAGCGAATTGATCGAATGCTGTTGTATAATTAATTCAATAATTCAACTGTTTAATATTGCGATCCCAATTATTGTAATAGTTTATTTTTGTTATTTTATTTCTACATCTTACACACGATTCAATTGAATTAAAGCATAATCGTATTATCGATTATATTTAAGCTTAAAAAAGACTTGATAATCGTAAAATAATTCCAATCCAATAAAATAATACCAAATTAAGATATGTAAATAAACATTTGACATATGTCATGCAAGCCTTCTCAGGATGAACCAAGTATAGGTAATAGTGTATGTAAGATTGTGGTATAGAGTATAAATGCATTCGTGCGTATGTGCGATATAGATAGCGGCGCCTGGCAGCCGAGCCGTTACGGGCAGCGCGCGTTCACTACAGGACGGGCGCGTCCGCATGCGCTCCCGCCGCACACGCACCCGCATCATCGCCCCGCCCACTCGCAGACGCTCAAGGTAACGCCCATTTATTTATTTACTAAATTTTACCTGACCGCGAAAAAGTAGGGTTATGTTTGTATGTGTATATATGTATGTCTATTGTGATTTTAGCATACGAGTTGTTGTTAGATTCGTCTTAACTGTGGGAGTGACATAGGCTATATATTATTTATGTAAGACGCATGGGTATGAAATAAAAAGCAAAATTATATTCTTTTGGTCAAATGTTTTTGTTTGTGCAGTCGGGTTTTTTATCTCCTTTTTTAATAATTTGGCTTGTTTATTATGTTAAGCTAGTTATGTGACGTAGTTGAAGACTGGATGGCGACTACCATAAACCGGGTTTAACACCCGCCATAGTGGCACGGTCAGGTGTTCGCATGTATATCTCGTTCCGGGATCAGCCGGTTCATATCCAATAACTAGGAGGGATGGTAGGGTTCTGTGACCGTCTGGGACGCGACCACTATACACATGGCTATAAAGCCGTCGCAGTGACTCTCCTTTGGTTTGTCGCATTTCGGGATCAGGCAGTGCTGATCCAGCTGCCGAGAGGATGGACCGGCGATGGGTTGTCGATCTCCCTGGTGTTCGTCATTGTTTTTGAATTATATTACGCTTACCTCCAGCATATTACCGCCATTATACCTTACTAGTTGATACGAGTATATAAAAAATATTTGGATTCGTGTTGAAAAGATTTACTACTATTAAATAATATAGTTTTCAGCTTCAATATTCAGCTTATGTATTTGATAAATACATTTTCATAACACATTTAATCGGAAAATGTTTCTTCAAGCAACCTGGTAAACTGGACATGAACAACTATACAATGGTCAGTGATGCGCTGCAACATATCACCATCGGACCCCCGCCTCATACCAGGGACCGGAAGGTAATATTAATTGAATAGGCTATATGATTCATTCATCGTTTGCTTATAACTTACTAACTATGCCTCGCGGCTAAACTCGAGTTTGATTTAGAAAACACTCGTAAAAAATTGTGTACATTCTGACCTTCACTTTGTACTAAGGGTCTGCAGATGGTAGCGTGATGTTAGTTAACCTGTAATATTCCTTAATGAATAAGTTATAAAATACAATAATTTTTTTTCGATTAATTTCGATTACTTTTGAAATAATTTATGTATTATGCGGTGAATCCTAATTTAGTGTTCTTTTATATTAGCGTCTAGCAACAATTTCTTACTTCGATATCGTTGTCATGATATCTCGTTTTTATAGTCTCAAAGGTCGGGTTGGTCGCATTCGAGCAGTCAGCAGGGCGGTCACCACCATCACCCGTCTGGTGTCAGCTCTGAAACAGAACTCGATGCGCAGTACGCTCAGGTATAATACATGGAAAGCGTTATTATATGTCTATTTATTTGTTTGTTATAGTTTTTATTAAAAAACTAGAAATCCCCAAATTTCTTTGGAGATTTGTTTCTACTTGGGACGATATGACTAGTGGAATACCGTACAGAAGATCGCACCCAAATAAACTAGTGTTGTGTCCCTGCGGTCAGTAGGGTTTCCAGAGCTCTTTGGGGTCGGCAACGCGCTAGTGATACCTACATGCATCCATAGGCTACGGTATCCGCTTACCATCAGGCGGGCTGTATGTCTGTTTGCCACCTTTATTGTATAAAAAGGCACTGGAACTCCGTAATAAAACAATGTAACCTTGACGAGTTTGGGTTTCTTGGAATTTTCATGAGATGCACTCTACCTACAAGTGATTTTAATGATAATATTGGTATATTCGAGTCGTGTATTGTGTGTCCTTGATTGTCAGAAGACAGATTTTATAGCCCCGTTACTTTCGTTAACTATCTATCGTCGTGTGGTCGATGTGTTAATTTGTTGGGGTCCAAATCTGACAACATTAAGATTTCCAAGCTTTGATGCACCAGTTACTTACTATCTTTCAGCCTGAGACCAATTGTTTCGTCATCAAGTTTTACGTACATGGCTTCCGGTAGCTCCTCACCCTCCAGTTGACCTCTTCTTAAGACCGGCTGATATTCTTTTTTATTATGCCCATAGCTCCGTGGGTACTTCGGGGACGGAAATTTTAACATCACTCGGGATTTTACGCCCATTTTTATCCATGATAGAAAAGCACCAGATTTATTGACGTCTTTAGGAATTACGTTATCTGATATTTTGCTGTCATTATATTCAGTGCGTTTAAAAAATCTACCCATATTCGTTTTCAATAAACCAGTTACCTACAGAACGTAAGACTCCAAAAATAAGAATAATTGTATATATTATTGTCCTAATAAAATATGTGGTAGACGAATAGTTCGAAAAAATATCAAATTGAGTTAAAAAAAGGATATTTTGAAGTAAATTAAAGTGAATAATTAACTTAATTATTTTTTACTTTTCAATGCATTTTGTCAGAGTAAGTAGTATATTGGAGTCGGTTTTGTTTTTGTGAAAAAAAGTTTCTTTGTTATTTCACCTACACAGTTTACACAACCCTCAATTTATATAAAACAAACGAATTATATATAATATTTATCTCTTGAAAACAATCAATAATCGTAAAAGCAATCCTTGTTTTAAGTTATATTACATCTCTAAAATAATCATTTGACATCTGTCATGCAACCTTTCTTATAACATAGTATAGTGAGTGTAATAGTATATTAGTATTTAAATAGGTAAGTCATTTTAAAACAATAGAGGTGATATTGTTGCAGATTAAAGAGTCGAACGAATACATGGAAGCGCCATCTATGACTCGATTGAGGAGACACCGGAGACACGACAAGACACCCTTGCATCAGCCTTGTAAGTAGTCGTAAAAGGAGCCTCCAAAGAATTAAAATTAGAAATAAAATTCATACAAATAATTTTATATACTTACTAGCGGTGTCCCGCGGCTCCGCACCCGTTTGTTATTCGGTAAATATTTTCGTCTCGTAATTTGTTTTAACTCATATTATTGACAATTCAATTGAGGAATGACTTAACTCTTCACGTACAAAATTTTATCAAAATCGGTCGAGATTGTTGAGAATTGTGAATTTCGTTTTACGATTAATTCTTAAAGTATTATTGAAAATTCTTATAGCTTACTATTTGATCAGCTTCCCGTGTATAAAAATTTCATAAAAATCGTTCAAGCCATTTTTGAGTTAAATCGGGACATAGAAACAGACAAACATTACTTGTTGCAGCTTTTTCTGAAACGGATAGTTCAGGGTCGAGCGAGGCGTCCGGCAGCGGGGGCGGAGCGAGCGCGGGGCTCGCGGGCGCCGGTATGAGGCTGCATCCGAGACGGAGACACAATGCACACCATGCACCCAGACACTACAAGAAACGGTACCTATCTAATTAACCCTACATTTTTTTTAAAATCGAATCGAAGCTGTTTGAAGTTTTTTTTTGTGGGATCTTAATCTTTCATGTATTAGTTTTTATTTCAATTCATATTTTTGTTATATGCCATATCTCTATATATTATTCTTTTCTCTCAAATGTGTTATTCTCAATATATTATTGTGGCAACGCAATATCTCCGTTAATTCCTTATCAAAATGTATGATTCAAACGTAATTTTAAAGCCTACGTATCCCACTATGATGACTAACATGATAACTGTTAAATTGTTTACATTATGTAATGTGCGAAATATTACTCCAGTATTTTATAATATTGGTAGCATTTTACTTGATGTAGTTTGGTTTTTGTGTACAATTGCAGTGGATTATAAATATTAACTAGAAACATATATTTTGAGTTGCCACAAAACTCTCTGATCAGTTCTAAACAACGGGAGTCGCCATCTTGTTAGAGAGTTGTTTGAACTTTGAAAATTAGAAAAATATTCTGTCGACGTGACGTCATAAACACACACACACACGTTGCCGTTATATAGGAAGAAGAAGTAATGAAAGAAAAGGTAGAAGTAGACATTATCGTATACCAAGTTTCAGAAATACATTTCTAACGGGTTATTTGGGATATCGATCTCGAACGTTCGATATTTTACTTCTCGTTTGTTGACAGGTCATTAGGTAATTTAGTGGCAGTGCAGAGCCCGAGAGTGCCCAAACTGGGAATGTTCGTGGGACCACCGGAACTGCCGACCGGTTACAGAGGCAGAACGCAAGACGATAAAGGTATTTTACAATCATCCTTTCCCAATAAAAATATTTTTTTTAAAACAAATTCCCTCATGAAGTAAGTCTCTCAATGGTAGGTCACGGTAATTTGTTAGTTTCGATCGCGACCACCATACACCAAGTGTTACACGGACCATAGTGGCGGCACTCCTAGGCGTGATGCGTTCCGGTGTCGGCGTGTGTTATATCCAGTAATCAAAAAGAGTGAAAGGAGTGCAAGGGGTGTCGAATTACATCGTCAGCACTGAGACACAAGCCAACCTCTCCTGCACGTGGTGCACCCTGCTGAGCAACAAATGAGGATAGGATGAGGATATGCTTGTGGTGAAAAGTCCGTCATAGTGTCTCGCTTTTGCGTGTCGCGTTTCGGAATCAGCCTGTTTATATCCAATTAAATTAATGCAGGTCTGCATAGATGCGTCATTCGATCAATCGGTGGTCGCCGTTGTGTTAGGATTGTACTGGGCTTACCATTAGGGACAGCTGACTTGGAGCTTTAGTGACGTCCTTCGCGTAAACCAATAGAGTTATTATGTAAGGACGATTCGATACCGCCTTTTGATCGATTCCAAGTACTCATTTAGGAATCGAATTAAAGTATCTATACCTCAATCGATTCCACTTCAAAGGTTCGATACTTGTAAAGCCTAACCTAGCCTAGCGCAGCCTATTTTTTAACGACACCAGTACTCAGTATCGAATGGAAAGGTTCGATTCCATATCAGTAGTAGTATCGAATCATCTTAGTTATATATATTACGGGATGTGGGCATATATGCTCTGCTACTCATAATCGGGCATGATGTATATTTTTCCCAGCGGTGAGCGAGTCGAGCGAAGGCAGTTCCGACGGCGAGTCGCGAAGAGCACGCCCTCTGCCGCCTCCACCTCATCACGAGCCCACTCACAAGGTAATCTACAATTGTGATAATCATTTTAGAATAAATATTACAGATTTACATTTACCATACGTGTATCATTCAAATATCAAATATAGTCAATGAAAACAATGAGCTCAAAAGGTTAAGCCGTTCAGACCTTCAGAAGTTATCGAGTCACAAGATTTTAATCTGGATATTACTATTTTAAAAAAATACCACCACGCCTGTATCACCGAAGGGCTAGGCAGAGGTGTACTAATGTATACCCACAGTTTGCTGGGTATGTTTTTAATTCCCATGTAATAGGGGGCGAGCCTATTGTCATTAATTGGCCTACTGAGAATTTGATAGAAAAACCCAATAACAATTTTCTCGACCTGGAAATCCCAATTTATTTCAGTCAGTCCTAGTATTTCCGCGCCTCACCGTACGGTCGTGGGTTGTCACTTTAGTTGTATTGCTGTGTTATACATAAGATAAAGTAAATATACAAGATTACCTTTTGGGCTTGGATTAGATGTTATCGGGTGAATATCCCTCGTCTACGCAAGACAACTCGTCGTCGAGCGCGCCCGACACCAGACGCCGACAGCATCCGTTCAGCAAACACGATAGGAGACATAAGGTGCGTAAGTTCCCAATATTAAAACACAAAAAAAAAAACACATTCCCCACCGTACATGATGTGACAGATTTATTTGCAGATTCGCTGCAAGATTTTAAAAAGAATGTTGTGAAGTATTTTGGAGACACAAATCTAAATTTATTTAAATTTTGTTAGCATGTTAATATTTTAATTTTCTGCTGTTTGTATAATGATTGCATTTTTGGAGTGATATTGGTAAGCCATGCTTTATTTATTTTCTCATAAAAAAAATTTCTTGACATATTTAACTTTCTCCTTTTGACATTTCCTTTTATATATATATTTTTTCTTTAAGTGAAAAATTTATTTGTTCATATTGTTGGACTTTTTGGCTTTTCTATTATCATTACTAACTCCAACATTGATTTATGAAATTAAATATAATAACTGCTGTATTCAGTAAGGTCACAAATTAAGCATGCGGAGGTGGCCTTAAAAGAAAAATGCACTAAAAAAAATTTTTATTTTGTAAATTTTAATGAAATGTAGTGTATTGGCCACTTGTCATCCATTTTTAATATTTAAATAAATAAATAAAAATGAAACTTCCTACGAAAGGAGACCTGTATAGTCTAAGCTGTGTATTAGATATACAAAAAATATAGCTCTCTTTGTCCTTCACACTACGTTATATCTCTCTTCTCTGTCACGTATTGAACTGTACTTAAACGTGACGTGTCTTCGAAATTTTAGTCTCAATTCTCGTCCAATTATCAAATCACCACCTAAGAATATTTACTTAAAAAGAATGAACCTAAAATAAAATCCCTAGATATACGTCATAAGGTCGTTAGGAATATCGTTGTAAGAATTGAAAACTTTCTTTTAAAATTCTTTATAGGTTTAGGGTTTGGCTTCAATCTCAACGGGTGCTAAGTGACGGTGTTGCTCAAGATTTTAACACGCTAAGCCTAATTGGAGGATTGGCCATCAAGTGCAGCTGCCGGAATACACCCATAGGTGCCTGGCGATAGATTTTCAACTTTACGGTGATAGCTGGCCAGGAGGCATTAGAAATTGCCCTATCGACATACTAAGGTTTCATCACGATTTTATCCTTTAACGAAAACTCAGGCTCATTGTAGGGATTATTCAAATCCAAGTTCGATCAACGCAGTGACACGTTACCACCGCGCCATTGCTTAGTGTATTCTGCGGTTTCCCTCGTATTTAATTACCACTCCGATCCTTAGAAGTCCATAATGGGTATATGTCTTCGCTTATATCGTACCTTTTACTAGTGATTCGAATAGTTATCAAATATATTTTCAGGAGTTTTCCAAGAGTAAGGATAAGAAGAACTCATCGCAAGCAACGAACTCAACGTCGACACAGAATTGGGGTCCACAGGTATGTCAAAAGGAAAATATAAACTCTATGTTGTCATTTATTTTGGTACAGGGAACTTTAATTCTTATAGTCTGACCTATATAATAATATATACAAAAAAATGTGTGTTAGAAGTGAAACTTCTTAAAACGGGACACAGAAGTAGTCTAAAATATGCAATGTATAGCTGTCTCTCTCCTCTACAAGTTATATTTTCTCTCTCATGTAACGAAATGTGCTAAAGAATCCGCCTGACAAGTTTTACTCCAAAAAATGTTTAAAATCTTTTTTTTTTTTTTTAATATTTATCTGTGGTAAAAAAAAAAAAATCATCGATAGAGTTTTTAGCGGGATCTTGATCAGTCATATTGTGGTGTTTTATATTTTAATTTATGAACTTAGTTATTTGACCTTATATGTATTATGTAATTTGGTGGCATTTTACATGATACAGTTTGGTTATTGTGCACAAGTGAACTGGATTATAATTGATAACTGGGACAGTTTTAACAAGGGAGCCGACATCTTGTTAGAGTGATGTTTGAAGGTTACAAAAATAATTAGAAAAACATTCTATTCATGTGACGTTGGCAGAATTGTGGATAAAAAATAAAATAAAGAAGAAAAAAACTATAGTACCTTGGTCAGTGCAGATTTTATTGTGCAAACAAGTAGAAACATTTTTTATTTCGCTGATTTGTGTTATTAATGTATTCTTACAATGTTATATTGTATAGTGGATTGTGGAAAAAAAATTTCAGGGTTCGCACGGAGTACCATTGTTTGTCGAGAAATGCGTCGAGTTCATAGAGAGGGAAGGGCTGGCCTCTGAGGGTCTTTACCGGGTTCCCGGCAATCGAGCTCACGTCGATATGCTCTTTAGCAAGTTTTATGAAGGTGAGTGATAGAAAAATTTATGCTACGATATTGTGACATAAAATATAGTATCTTAAGGTATTACAGGCGGTTAAGAGAAGCTAATATATGAAATCATTTCAGTCTCTAGAAAGTCCGCTAAGGTATTGCATATTTTTCCCACTCGACACCCCTCGCGCCGCACCGAGAACACGTCAGAACATCTTAAGATAAAATAACCATATCGCTCAACCGCTTAAGACACTGTAAGATGAAAATATAATATGTTATCTTCGTCGTGTCTGATAGTACATTGGGTTGAATGGCGAGCGATATTTTATCCGAACATAAAATATTAGCATCTTTACCGTCTGTCACACGCTTAAGGGGATAATGTGCTAAGTATCAAGTGGGCTTCCTATATAATTAATAAAATTGAAGTGTCTGTTTGTATTGTCAAAATAACAGATTTTTACTAAATACATATGAAAATATATACGATACCTATAAAGTTCATTTTTAAATTTTTTGTCTGTCTGTCTTTCTGTCTGTCTGTTTGTTCCGGGTAATCTCCGAAACGGTTGGACCGATTTTTAAAGAACTTTCACTGATAGATAGCTGATGATATAGGGAGTAACTTAGGCTACTTTTGTTTTAGAAAAAGAATTAGATTTATTTTAGAAAAAAAACTGGTTATAGTGAATCAATTCGGGCGCTTAAATGGCTTATGCTGAGTAAACCATAAGAGATATAGCAAATTAACGTACTACATAATTATAGGCATTAAAAAGACCTACAAAAAAGTCCGGGAGAGGTTACATCTATCTACTAAGGAACACCCACAATAAGCATGATTGTTTTTAAAATAGCCGGGAGCGGGGGAGCAAGGTTCGCGCGGGCATTCTGTAGTTCACGTGAGCGAAGCCACGGGCACAGCTAGTATTTTAAATAATTAATTGAAGCGCCGAGTGCCACCCTTGTCCGTATCTGACTACACCCTCATAGGCAGCCAGTGGACCCCTTGAAAATTGTGTACCACGATAATGGTTTTTTCTCGGTTTATTCTAGATCCCAACGTCGATCTAGATTCGCTCGATATCCCAGTGAATGCGGTCGCGACTGCGCTCAAAGACTTCTTCTCTAAAAAGCTACCGCCTCTATTGGACGAGGCCAGTATGTCGCAGTTGGAAGATATCGCAAGTAAGTGATTTACTACATTCATTTTCTGGATTTCGTCAGCAAATGCGATAGCAAGTACCTATTTGGTTCGATGCATTGCCCATTTGTCGTTTCCGCTCTGTATAAAGAATTCCTGTGCAAAATTTCATCCTTTTACACCCAACGGCTTAAAGTTGTTATCCAGTTAGTGATAAGAATTGTATTTAACGATAAGTTCAGATCATAATTAATACAGTCAGTCGTGTTGGTAGATTATCTTATGCTAGATTATTATTATTTTAAGTGTACGATTTTAACTAACGCCGAATAAATGCACGTTCAATGACCTAATTAATAAGATCTGTATCTATGTCCCAGAATTGAATCACCAAACAATATTAAAACGCTTACCCAAAACTTCTTCAATATTATTAATATTAGTCCTGTATCTATGAAGTTGCCGATTTTTAATATTGCCTCTAGTGAACATCGATATCTTTTATAATATATTTATAATTATTTTAATATTTTATATTATAAAAATCAGTTGTATATTTTTTTCCCCGCCTTTTGATATTTCTTTGATATAGCTGTTTCTGTGATCATAGAATAATCGAAATTCGCATTATTTTCGAATACGAGTTCAGTCACCGCACTATTGCAGCACAGACGGTACGCAATATCAACGACGTGTATGGCATAGCAACAGGTTATTTTTAAGGGTTTTAAGTTGTTGTGTTTATCATAAAGCGATGCGTGGCTGCATAGCCGGCGGCGTGGAGCTGAAGGACCGCAGCTGGCGGCTGTTGGCGCTCCGCTCACTGCTCAACAATGCGCTCACGCCGCTCGCCAACGCTACGCTTGACTACTTGCTCAATCACTTCGCAAGGTATGCTCTTACCACAGAATAGTAACAGAAAGCCAGCTCCATACAACGAGCGATAACGGAACACGCACACATTAACGCGTATTTACAAGGGTCTTTCAGATAATCTCAGTAATGGATATTAAGATACATTTTTAAATAATTATATTTAGAAGGAAAATCAGTATTATTTCAAAGTTTTATCGTAATCGTAAAACAGCGTCTGATCTACAAGAGGGTAACTTCATAGGAGAATATTACAAAGATCGTTTTGTACTTTCCTTCGTTTTTTTTGTCCATGTTTAGAAATTAAAGTCGCCAATATTCGACTCTGTAACTCGAATGAAACTCCAATTTAGTTTTTATCCTTTCGATAGAGAACATTGATTTAGGTGAACAATATTAACTTTTTTTTTGCTAAAATGTTGGTTAGATTTAAATTATTATTGTAATCCACAGTGTTGTCTCATTTGATTCGGTGTTTATGTTAAATTATTTGAAAGGTTTAGGGATATGGTATACGGTTTAGGATATTTTTTATTTCTGATATCCTATGGTTACGGTTGCGGAGATCCAGAACACTCGTGATCACGGGCGTAACCAAAATCTTAGCCGGAGGGGCAGGCTAGCCTCATTTGAGGGACACGATATCATAGGAAGGAGCTAAAATGTAGACAGTACGCCAATGTCTCTGATATGTATCAAAGCAGAAACTGCATAGCTTCCGTCACTCTGAGACCATACGATGCATTCAATTCTCAACCTGACTCAACCATTTCTCATGTCTGGAAAATATGTTGCGTAGAGTCGCGGACAACTCGAAACTGAACTCGATGGACAGCAAGAACCTCGCGATATGCTGGTGGCCGACGCTGCTGCCCGTGCAGTTCTCAGACATGGGCCGGTTCGAGATGACCCGGCCCTACCTCGAGGACATCGTGCAGACAATGATCGACCAGCACCCATTCCTGTTCCGCGGCCAGGAAGCGTTCGTCATGGTGTGAGGACAGTGTGTATGTATTATATTATTTTATTTGAGACACATTACAGTAAATATAGTTAGCGAAATTCGATAAAGAATAAAAATGAAAACAGACCATTTTAGGATTAATCACAACACGAATTGTTTTTTGACGTATATCTATAAATTTCTCGACATTTTAAATCGCAATACTCCTCCGATGACGGCGTTAAGATAAATCGCATTAAACCTCTTACGAAGCCGCCTATTAGGTTGCCTTTCCACTGAACCAGAACCGAGCGGAGCTGTGGAAATTTCGATCAATAGAAATGCATGAAAATCTAGAAATGCAAGAGATGCAATTTTATTTGGTCAACATTTTCACAGCTCCTCTCTCTGCTCTGCTTTTGTCGACAGGCAACCTTGATAATAAAATATTAAATAATTTGATTTATAATACATTCTCTAGATAGCAATGGTTTCAGTTGCGCATTATATCAACAGTTGAATTTGTTAATACAGTTAATAGAGCTTTCTTGTCTAATTTGTTGAATATGACAATTTGACGGCATTGTGCCTGATGGTGAGAACTCTGCTGAATAACGAACGAGGTAATGGCGATAGTGGAATGGTAGGGCTGTCTTGCCAGACTGGGCCAAATGTTAGTGATTCGATCTCTCGGTGGTCGTCGTTGAATTTAGATTGTTCTGTGCTTATCATCAGGGACCGCCAATTTGCCGTACAACTATAATTAAAAAATGTTTGTTCCTTAGGAACCCACAATGCAGGTCGCATTCGTGATGGACGGCGTCTGACGTCGACTTGAATCGGCAACGTTGTCGGGCTCGGTTCACTTGGACAAACACGTTCTAGATCGTTCGGAATAGTCCGAAACCTAACGCCGCTGATAATAATATTATTTGTGTAATTAACTGCATTATATACGGTTATTTCATCGAATAAAACTCGATATTTAACATCACTAAAGCGGTATGTTCAGGCGTCGGTATATAGACCAGTCGATAGAACTAAAACATACATTATCGACAAGCTATTGTTGTTCTAATGTAGATTTTTAATATAATTGTATCGATAATTCGATAATATCTAGAAGTATGTTTTAGTTTTACATGTGTTTTTCATATCAAATGTATGCTTAGTATGACGCAGCTATTAAGGGGATGCTTGCATTTTGATATAATTTCAGGCTTTTGAAAAAAGACTAATTTTATTTACATATATTTAATTCGGTGTTTATATTTGAGTCAGTATTTAATCTAGGTGTTACATTTAATGATGATTCTAGAAAAAACGATCACGTTTTATGATAGTAAGAAAAAAATACTATTTATTGGTTATTATTGTAATTAATGATCAATTTTGTAATGAACGTCTATAAATATACCGTATTTGTATTAGATTTAAGATTAAAAATTTGTGCACAAAAAGTATTTAATCGAAAGTAACAAAAAAAAAAAAAATGGTTTTTTAATTAGTATTATCGGGTATGTTACGGTAACGTGTATATTTGCTATAATCAAATTAATGGAAACACCACATAATGAGCACATTCCGTTCAGTCGAAATATTATAATTATGAAGTAATTCTTAATGATAAATATAATTATGATATAACGTAAGTGGTATTCGCATAATTGTCGGGTTTATCGATTTTATGCAATGTTTTACACACTTGTTTACGAAATTTTAATAGAAAATAAAATTACAATTTTGAATCGCTAGTGTCTCATATTCTCGTGATTTAATGAAAATGTATTTGTCATCATTTTAAAATGTTTATCGATAGAGGATTAATTATTAACCAATTATAATGATACAAAAATCATTAAAATTTGTATTCACAGTTTCAATATTTCATTGGGGTATTTTTACATAAATGTTTTTCTGTAGCATTAATTTTTTGGATAAACCATATAAATCTTTTCCAAATCACCATTTTTCATTACAATAGTTATAATAGGGTCTACTTCATCCAGTAAGGTGATCCGCGTTCATTCAGAAAACAAGTCTGCCACGAAGAACATATAAAATTATTATCAATTGTCCAATATAATAATTAGGTAAGCGATATAAAGTGTAATTCCCTAATAAAAATGTGACATGTTTTTTAAGTAGATTATGTCGACATTATCAACCAGAGATGTGCGAGAGTAGCTAAGCGGAGTGCGATAAAATCATTGATTAACGATTACGATTATTATGCTTAAAAATTTAAAAAATTAATCAAAATTAAGGACTTTTCAATTTTTGTTTAGAAAACAATCATTGTTCATTGCTATCGACTCAATGACTGCGCGTTGAAGTAATCGACGACTACGGTTAATCGTGAAATATCGATAATCACGTTTCATGGCTAGAAAAGTCAACCAATAAAATTAATTAATTTTCCTATCCTCTCTTACTACGGCTCGGAGTTGGGTAGTTTTTACATACAAATAAGTGAGGGATGCGAGTGAGGAATTTGTACAAGAGATGTTTGCAGAACTTGGTGGGGAATTAGCACCGCTATGTATCCTGGTACCGCGTAAGCTCCTCGCGCATCTCTAGTGTATACGCGCCCTAAAGTTGATAAAGTTTCTTAGGACTTATAAGTTCCATTTGACTGTCAAGTTGTAATTTTATCTTAGCTATATGGTCCTGGAATGTTGTCCAAAATAAAGATAGTATTGTGACTGCCATATGAATAAAAATAAATTTGTCGAAACCGCTTCCGTTTTCAATGCGTACCTTATGGTTTTGTTTTCCTTTAAAGTCTATAAGAAGTGAAAGAGACAGTCGAAATATTGAAATATGGTAAAATTTTACAGAGTGAACTTTATATATATTAATTTATTATTTTTAAGAACGTTTGATTATTTTAAACATCACGTAAATTTAAATTATTTTTATTCTTGCCCAGTACCTATATTTCGGTTGAAGCAATCAGTATTCATTTTTATACAAATAATTATAATATACAGTATTGCTTAATTAATTTCCGTGATAGTAAGTAACATGCAAAGATTTAGTATAGTATAGATTGGCAAAAGTTTGAATAAGACGAGACCAAAAACGGAATACACTTTTGTGCGTATTATTTTGTTGATTTTCTTTTTTATACGAGTTACACCCAAGTACATACAGTACACGCAACCACCATTAAACACTTGAAATCGTTAGATTTTGCAAAAATAACCGGGATTTGTATTGATAACGATCTACGTAGATCGATCGATACAGGTCGATAACACGTAGCACAAGCGCATACTATGGTCTTTCTCTTTCGAGCTATATATGAAATCTATGGTAACACGAATGGCAGCTTTTTTGAGACTGATAACACTCTTAATTCCTCGTTTTTATTATTTATGAGATTTTTAATCTAAATCGCTCGGAAATTATTATTAATAGTTACTTTTAATGATCTTTAAAGTTTTTAAAATCAGTCTCCTTTTTAATATCTAATATTTTATGTAAAAATAAATGCGACCATGGGTGTTTAGGGGTTATATCAGGGTAAATCAACTTATTTTGGACAAGTACTGTGAAAAGATAATTTGAATTTGGCTTGAACAAAAAATAAAATGTTGATTGATCCATCAAGAGAAGGTAGTCACAATCGCACATTTTTCTCTTTAATGTTTTTTGATTTGTGTTTTCTATGGTATATACCTCTTGGGACACATCGTCACTTCACATAGGGCGAGATTGTTGTCAAACACTAAACCAATAAAAAAATATATTTTACATTTTATTAATTAGACCAAATAGGTGCGTACAAATTGCCTGCACTATTGTAAACATTAACTATACAGTTCGAACGATGAGAAAAAGCGACCGACAACTGTGTTAATGCCGCAAAATGGCGGCCCATAAAGCCATTTGGGGTTGCCATTTTTTACGAGAAATATAAAGTTTTTAAAACTTAAGAAAGATGAAATACTGTTTATTTTCTTTTTCTGACATATATACACTTTATTTCTTGTAGAAAAAGTAAGCAATCATAAATTTGAGTAGCTATAATATTTTTATATTTCTGGTAAAAAAATGGTAACCCCAAAAGGTGTGATGGGCCGCCATTTTGTGACGCTAAACATTCGTCTGTTGTGAAAGACGTAAGGAACGCATCCCCTCAGCGCCCGAACTGTTACTTTAGTTCTATGAAATTGAGAGATAAAACAATTGATTCCAATTTTTTTAATTACCATTCTACTTGTTTACATAAAATTTTACGTTTGATTATCGGGGTAGGTTATTATCGTGCTAGTCAGATTTCAAAATCCTATGTTTGACGTCGAACTTTATCAACCTAATTGAATTTTTAATTGTTTATTTATTTGTTTTATTAAAAGTAACCATATAGATACACGAAAGGCCTATGATGTATATAAGTGTGTATATTTAGACTGATGTAGAATGTATTTTTGATTATTTTTATGTCCATATTTTTAATTACAACCAAGGCGAATTTGACATGTTGTGACTAACATCTTTTTTTACTATCACCACTATAAAAACTAAAGTGGTTGTGGTGATGTGTATTTATAACGATGGGATAATATGGAACCTAAGGAAGTGCCGGTTATTATAAGAAAATGTTTTATTTTATTTTTAATAACTATATAACAGATCAAAGACACGAATGTAAATGTTTGTGCTTATTTTTTTTTGTTCGCCAAAAAAAAGTGCAATGACGTAAAAATGTAATGTCCATTTTAAGAATCGATATTTCTACTATTTTTATCGATATATTTATCGTGTATGCGATTTACCGATACGTTATTTTGAGCATTGCGAATAAAAATGATATTTGGTAACGTATGCTATAAGTATATCTAATATATTAGTTGTTTCCATTAAGCTTAGGTTTAATGTAAGGTGTATTTAATAAGTTTTTATCGATATGATAATGTCATTATATATTTCTCTTTCACGCCCGTGCACCGTCTGTAATATGGTAGCACTTGCGTGAGAGAGACGCAAGATATCATGTCCATTGGGGGAATGATGTGATGTAATTTTTTATATTTTACTATGAATCGAAAAAGACATAAAGCCTACCTGTGTTTAGATTTATTTCTCTAGAAATTTTCGCTTTTTCTTGTTCGATCTCACATGAAAGTGTTGTAATGTTTATATTTTTGTTTCTATCGACTTCCCCTAATGTTTTTTGAGAATGCAATTTCACTATAAATATTTGATGTAAATATTGTATATTCATAATTTTTATTTTCTTAAATTATTTATTGAATTATATTATTATTTTATAATGAAAGAGTTTTAAAAGCCATATTTTGTTATTCCATGCAATAAATTATTGTTTTTTTTTAATTCTTCTGAAGCACATTTTTTCTCAGTGTGCCATTTTAGTTGAAATCTTAGGTAATTATTTATGAAATTCCTAGAAATTGTATTATTCATTCGTATATAATTGTAATTTTGTTTTTAATTCGAAATGTTTTCTAGTAGGTTCTTGGATATTCTGTAGTAGAATCAATGTACGCTTGGCGGGGTGATGCGTTATTGTCTGTCGTTTTGCGATTTAATCGGTGTTGTCCTATATTTTAGTGTGAGGTCTGCTTATAAGTGATGGAAATGAGATTATAAATGTAATCGAAATAAAATTAGATTGGCAGCTTGCGGTTCGTTTGGAGAGTTGACCTTTACTTTAAGTAACTTAAAAAAACCACATAGATTTATTACAAGTATGTTGTTAGTTTCAAATTTCAAAGAACTCTATTTTCCTACCTTGCTCTTACTTATTTATTTATACAATTTAGAGCCGAGTTTTTAATATATATTTAATTTGAGGACAATTTTGAAATTTTGACAGATCAGGTACATTATCCGTCAAATATCAAAATTATTCCTCAAATAAAGTTATCTGGCGCTCGAAAAATCGGCTGTAAGACTCGCACAGATGATGTGATGTTAAACTGATATACCTAACTAAATTTATATTTATGGGTTTGGATTACTATACAGCGTGTTTTAATTTTTATTGTCTTCTAGAATATATACAAAAAAACAAAAAAAACTTTGGCACTCCTTACGTGAACCGCGTTCTGTTTAATCAAAGAGTGATTGATGAATGTTGTGATATCGCCGCGCCGTGCTCGACACGGGGCAGGCAGTGAGGTGTCACTCTGCAAAACAGTTTGCTATGCGTCTCAATTACTGTAAAACACAGTTCAAAGGAATGTGTCATATTTTATAATAAATAACCATCTATGTAATTATTTGAATTTTTATTTCTTACCTAATAATACCTTATTTGTCGTGAGTTAGCTAGGCGTTGGCGACCACCATACACCAGGTTTAACATCTGGAATCTGTATCAGACTGGATCGCGACCCGTCAAAGAGATTCTTTGGTTCATTGCGTTCCGGGATCATACAGTGTATATTCAGAAGCTGCCGAGACGCTTTATGAATTTGACAATCTCGTTGGTAACCGTCGTACAAAATACAAGTGGGGTGTTAGGGATCTGTACCCAACTGGGTCGCGACCACCATGCAAATGGTGACATCCCGTCACAGTGACTCTCTGTTGTTTTGTTGCGCGTTCCGGGATCATACAGTGCAAATCCAGGAGCTGCTGAGACGCTTTATGAATTTGACTTCTCGTTGGTAACCGTTGTACAACATACAAGTGGGGTAGTAGAGATCTGTACCCGACTGGGTCGCGACCACGATGCAAATGGTGACATTCCGTCACAGTGACTCTCAGTTGGTATGTTGCGTTCCGAGATCATACAGTGTAAATCTAGGAGCTGCCGAGGCGCTTTATGAATTTGACTTCTCGTTGGTAACCGTTGTACAACATACAAGTGGGGTAGTAGAGGTCTGTACCCGATTGGGTCGCGACCACGATGCAAATGGTGACATTCCGTCACAGTGACTCACAGTTGGTATGTTGCGTTCCGGGATCATACAGTGTAAATCCAGGAGCTGCCGAGACGCTTTACGAATTTGACTTCTCGTTGGTAACCGTTGTACAACATACAAGTGGGGTAGTAGAGGTCTGTACCCGACTGGGTCGCGACCACGGTGCAAATAGTGACATTCCGTCACAGTGACTCTCAGTTGGTATGTTGCGTTCCGGGATCATACAGTGTAAATACAGGAGCTGCCGAGACGCTTTACGAATTTGACTTCTCGTTGGTAACCGTTGTACAACATACAAGTGGGGTAGTAGAGGTCTGTACCCGACTGGGTCGCGACCACGGTGCAAATAGTGACATTCCGTCACAGTGACTCTCAGTTGGTATGTTGCGTTCCAGGATCTTACAGTGTTAATCCAGGAGCTGCCGAGACGCTTTATGAATTTGACTTCTCGTTGGTAACCGTTGTACAACATACAAGTGGGGTACTAGAGGTCTGTACCCGATTGGGTCGCGACCACGATGCAAATGGTGACATTCCGTCACAGTGACTCTCAGTTGGTATGTTGCGTTCCGGGATCATACAGTGTAAATCCAGGAGCTGCCGAGACGCTTTATGAATTTGACTTCTCGTTGGTAAACGTTGTACAACATACAAGTGGGGTAGTAGAGGTCTGTACCCGATTGGGTCGCGACCACGATGCAAATGGTGACATTCCGTCACAGTGACTCTCAGTTGGTATGTTGCGTTCCGGGATCATACAGTGTAAATCCAGGAGCTGCCGAGACGCTTTATGAATTTGACTTCTCGTTGGTAAACGTTGTACAACATACAAGTGGGGTAGTAGAGGTCTGTACCCGATTGGGTCGCGACCACGATGCGAATGGTGACATTCTGTCACAGTGACTCACAGTTGGTATGTTGCGTTCCGGGATCATACAGTGTAAATCCAGGAGCTGCCGAGACGCTTTATGAATTTGACTTCTCGTTAGTGACCGTTGTTCAACATACAAGTGGGGTGGTAGGGATCTGTTCCCGACTGGGTCACGACCACCATGCAAATGGTGACATCCCATCACAGTGACTCTCTGTTGGTTTGTTCT
Source organism: Saturnia japonica (assembly GCA_033032175.1). Taxonomy (NCBI): domain Eukaryota; kingdom Metazoa; phylum Arthropoda; class Insecta; order Lepidoptera; family Saturniidae; genus Saturnia; species Saturnia japonica. The sequence goes on from CM065332.1 coordinate 4,686,378, forward strand.
GCGTTCCGGGATCAGCTAGGGTGTATCCAGTGACATGACAGCGGCGTCCGTTCAGTGGTTGTCGTAAATTTTTTCATGCTACTTAAAAAGTATGTTTACTATATACAGATATAAAATAATACATTGTTATCTATATTTACATTATATTTGAGTTTAGGTTTTATACAAAATAAAAATATAATTGATACTTGGTACTGGATGAAACTATGTACAAATGCTGAAGTGGTTAGACAAGGTTTATTAAAGATAAGCTTTATGGTGCTAATGTAGAGTTTGGTCACCTCCGGTGCGTCCCTTAAGTTATTAAAAAGTTATTTCTATTGCCTCCATGGTTGTAGGCAGTGTTTAACTAAACCACTGAGGTGGTCCTTAGTTTATCATGGTATTATTTCATTACAACAATTTTATTAAATAAATACACAAATTATTTATGTAATTGGTCTGAGGAATTAATATCTTTGTCAATAAATGTTGGATATGTTGTATTTTTTCTTCAATAATAGTTCTTTGATATAAGTATTTTTACTATGGAAGTTTTTGCCTACCCAGTGAACACATTACCTATATTTGACATCACCCACCAAGTGTGTCAAATTTATGCAAATACAACACTTATGATGTGAATGTGATGTCAAACTAAAATAAGGTGTACATTAGGTAAGTAAATCGAATTAAAAAACACATTGCGATGACGTCAAACGCATCCCGCACCCCAACACCCGCACCAAGGTATTGAAGTGTCGGTGCTGGGAGCTGAGAGCTTCCTAGACTTGTGCGTACATGCTGATCCAAGAGAGTTGACTGAGGAACAAACGCTGTTTGTGCGCTCGTGCTCCGAATGTGAAGTTGTCATCTCCTGGAACAGTTATTTTGGTTGTAACAAGTTATTTAATTTCGTATAAAAAGAAAGGAGATTACACGTCGTTGATGTCGAAGACGACTGGTGGCGAAACGGACCAGAGCATACACAATGAGCCTGACGGTTAGTTTAAAAATTGTAATGTAAAGTGTTGTACTATTTCCATTTCTTTATTTTCTCGATGACAGTTCTAATTTGATAGTTGTAGTGTTGTGACCAAATAAGTTTATGATATCAATCGCATATATTTATTATATTTTGAACAAACAGATTTTCATTAAAATAAATAAATAAATATTACCTGTCTTTATAATTATTTCGTTTCATTGTCGAGTACCTACCTATACCTACTTATTTTACAACATCTTCGAAAATTTTGAAGAAGTTGGCATTATCAATCAAGAATTAATACGTGTAACATCTTGTAATGAAATATAATATTAGTTAATAAATTTGTACAAAAGTATCCGGCAGTAGATTAGCTTCTTAAATTTTTTTAAAAAATATCGGGTCTGTTATCGTGTTACGTTTATCGATATAGCATCCCTATCATTATCTCCGACTCCGATATAACCTTGTACGTGTGTAAACGTCATATTTTTATAAAATAATGCATACATAATGTAAAAAAGACGCTCGTTCAAGTTTTCACATGAGCTGTCATCGAGAAAATAAAGAAATGTAATAAGTGAGGAATCGGATAAGTGTAGTAGGTAGGTACGTCATAACTTCTAGATGATTTGAACTGTATGGAAACTGACTGAAAACAGTACCTAGTCGGTTTTGTTAGTTATCAATACCGTAGAATGTTTATTTACTTTATAATATACTAAACTTAAAATGTAGCTACGTTTGGTCATTTCATTCTAAAACTTTCCAATACCTAAATGTTGAAGATGGCCCCTCTTTCACGTACGCAATTTGCTGAATTAGGTATCGTTGTAGGTGACAATGTTATTGGAAATAAAAGTACATAATCACCTGATAGCTATCCCGCTTGTACCGCGGGCCAGAACTAGATGACGAGACTGTGTTCCTCGGCCTATGCCTAGTGCAATGTTTAGGTTTGGCCGTTTCTTGCGGTTCACCTTCGATCAGCCTCTCGTTGTCACTCTCTCCTTGCATCGGTACTCCATTCTTCGTACCACCGTTCTTTGCAGCTCCGTTTTTACCATCTTTTTTCTTTTCCTTTCTTTTTCTCTCTCTTTTTTTGAATGTTAACGAAAACCTCTTTCGTTTCTTTGCCTTGGGTGAATCTGGTCGCTGCGGGGCTGTTGACTTCTCTCGTTCCGATCTACTCGTATCGTCGTCAGGCGGTGGAGCTTGAGATTCTGAATCAGTTTTTAATGTTATATCGGTTCTTATCGAAGAATCAATCTCTGGTGCTTTGTATGCAATTTCTTTCTCGAGATTTGCTAAGTCTATTCGGCGCAATCTTTTCGGCAGCTTGTTAACGGTGGCGTAGATCGGTTCCTCGTTGTCGCCAACGGGAGCGGAGCGAGATCTGAAGAAGAAATCGAATTTCTTTGGTTTCACAGGTATCCTTCTTTCAACGAATACAACAGTGCTAGCTACTTCTGTTGTTGTGGTCAAATCGTCGCCAGATTTTGGCGTAGGACTCGGAACGGGTGTCGTTCTTGGATAATCGTAAGTTAATTCAATATTCTTTTCCGTTACATATGATTTGGGCTGTTCTGGTAAATCGTTTGCAATCTGTTGAGGGACAGGGATTGGTTCTGGCTTTTGGCAACAGCATTGTTTTTGTGTTACTCGCCTTGTGTTGCACATGAAGACAGAGTTTTGCTGTATATAAGTGGTTTGTATCGACGGCGTTGCCTGGACATCTCCGAGCAGATCTTCGACGTTTCCTCCGGTGTGAAACCTTGGTGTTTGGTACGGAGCAACGATGAAGCCGGGAGGCGGAGGTGGAGAAGCGATGTGGTAGGGCTGTGAAGTTACTGACTGGAAGAATCTTGGTACATCTGATGGTGCGTCGTGGACGAGTACGTCGACGACGCGTTCGTGTGCATTATCTTCATTTAGTCGCGGTTGGGTGCTGTGAGTGTTTTGCGACATCACACTAGGTCGGTTGTCGCTAGGTTGCTTTTTACCATTTTGTTGACACTCTTCGCACGTGCAAGGGGACTCACCGCCACTCTGGAATAACAAATACGAAGAAAATAAATAAAATTATTCGTGTATCGAGCTATAAGTCTAGGCAGATCTCGAATAGGTACTTAATAGACTAGGTCTTTGGATCCGCTTATATGTTGTTAGAAATGGACGAAATGGATTAACGTCATCTCATATATTTTGTCAAGTAGCTATTATTAGTCGAGCCAAAAACAGATGCAATGCAAACTTCAAACTGGGAATCGCTGTAGGTATAGCGTGCTTATAAAATACAACAATTCAATTTCTCTACCAAATTAGTTGTAAGCTATATAGTACTTACAGCTATATGCTATTAATATATTTGTTTTCTTATTACCTCAATTTATTTATTAGTTATTTAAATACCTAATATTTATTAATTTTGTTAGTAACACGTACGCATTACCTAGATGTAAGTAAAATATTTGATTCAACTTCTGATTAATAAAACAAAACCTACCTACTAACAAGAACTTAATATAAAAGTTGAATTCTGATATAGGTAAGTTTGAACATTATCTTAAAAACATTTTCGCACTCAAGAGCTTTTTCGTATACTGAAACACTTGTAGTCACAAACTATCAAATAATCTAAATGTCACGAAAGTAAATCTGATTTTCGCTGAGCAAATAGTTTCACTTGTCTAAATACCTGATCTTGGACACAAAGAGAGTAATTTGAAATCCACATAATAAAAGTTCAAGAAGCTACATGACACTTAAATATGTATTGATAATTTTATATATGCATGGGGAAACAACCTTCATAATTGAGTTTACATCCCAATTGTTTCAAACGCACGACAACTCGGCGAGACGCGACCGTACGACTGATTTAAAAATAAAACAACATTAGGTGTTTCAATATTTTCTTCTACATGAAAATGTCCGCCCTTGACTCATATACTGGTCAAATAACCAAAACTCTCACTGGCTCAAAGTGGAGATTTGTTTTCGTACAGTTTACCTTTTTAATAGGTAGTCTATAAATTATCTTTTTTCTCTATCAATTGTTGTACATCATGTTATTTTTTTATATTGGCATGGCTAAGTGACGTCACTGGGCCTGATGATATCCTCACCACAATCGAAAAACAACGGCCACCACCGAGAGACCAGCAATCGGGCAATGGTCACCAATGTCCTACGGATTTGCAAGCTTCTCGGCAGCTTAGGTCAATCGTGACAAACCAAAAGAGGTTACTTTCTTTGGACAATTGGATACAAAATTACAGCTCCCTACCACCCTTGATTACAGGATATATACCGGTTGATTCCGGCACGCGACACGCCTGTCACTAGCGGATATAGCATTCAAAATTTTCTTGTCCCAGCCAATATGGATGAATAACTTTATTTCTTATGGCTTATGTTATATCCAATCTTGGTTACACACTGGATTGCAAAGGTTAGGCTATAACTGCGATCATAACGCCAGAATCAAGTCAACCGTTGAAAACTCACCTTTATAATTTTGATATTATTTGGTGATTGGATTTTAATCACACATCTATTATTTTAGGTACAAATCCTAACTATATTAACTAGGTAATTGAACGAGAATTTATTTAGTGATTGTTAAAATTATATCTATAAAATATTTAGACTGCATTATGAAAGGTTACAAAGCTAGTGTATAATATGATAAATTTGGATGTGGATGTTTTTCAACTTTTACTTGCATTTGGAAACTAGCCGCTGGTTATTGTAATGTTTTGTTTGTGCACGTAATGTTATTTGTTTAATAATAACAAGAAACCTGTCTGGTGTACCTAAACTCACAGGCACGTGTGAGTCAACCTTCAGTATTGTTGAAGATCTATTTTTGTATTGTTGTGGTTCAACTGACGAAAATTGAAGCGTATTACCTACGCCAAACAATCGGAATGGATTTTCTTGAACTTTCTCATCCACGTAATATTATGAAATGTTACGTAGTATTTGAAGCAACGATATCTCAGTTGGCAGCGTCTATGGACTTCGCGACGTGAGTTCTAATCCCCCCAATGAGGCCGGAGCTTTCGGTGAAAGAAAACATCGTGATGAACCCATAGCATGGTGTTAAGACTTTTGCTAATGCCCGTCTGGCTGGCTACCACTCTCAAGTTGAAAATTTGTCGCCGAACACCTGTTCCGGCAGCTACGTTTAATTAATCCTACAAAATTTAAGTTTAATAGATTAACCAAAGAAAGAGCGATTTGATCTCTGAATGTTTTTTGAATAATATCTAAGAAAATTTGAACACTTTAGAACATCGTTAATTGTATTTGTTACAAGTAAACAATTAATAAAAAATCGATAAAAAAAATTGCGGTTGTGGATTAGGGCTACGAATTTAAAACGGTAGTAGGTACTAGCATGACCATTATTTACAAAGCGGCCGGAAAAGACGCCGTTAGAACTTATATCACAAAAAATGACTGCTTTTTGGAGAGTTAACGGAACGGAGTTAACGGTTGTAATAGAACGAGAATAATTTAAAAGAAATCCATAAAAGACTTTGCCCAACAGTGGGACATTAACTGTCGACAGTAATGTTCTATTAGTGGTGTATTTATAATTAGATCTGGAACCGCTTGGACCAATTAACACTTTTGTAAAAATAATCTAGATGCTGTCCGAGTTAGGTTAATTGCAGATGATCTGGACTATAAGCCAGCTGCATAACTGAAGTTTGGTTGCAGGTTAAAGCGTAATTAAAGACTACACGGAGTTAAACTGCACGCTGACCACAGGCGGACTGCGCAGTCGGTTGGCAGTTTCGTTGCAGTTGTACCAGCTGTAACAACAGGCTTGCAGTCCAAATGCAGATCGCCTGTAATAACCCTTAGAGATTTTTTTTATATTATATTTTCTAGACAATAAAATCGGTGTCTATAAAATTAATTGTCACCAGGGAAAACAGATCTACATGAGTGGAAACTACTAATATATATAGGGCGTGTTGATGTATACACTGCTAATACCTTGTTCCCTTCTTGCTCTCCCTCTTCCACGACAATACTGAGGTCATCAAATGTAACCGCTCGTGAAGATCCGTCGACGCTGGTACACTCAGGGCACGCGCTGCACACCGACACGCTGTCCTGCCAAGCGATACTGTGTTTTATAATTAAATTTTCTCTCATCCATACAATTATTAAAACTGTAGAGTCTGTTTGTAATGTCAAAATAATAAATAATAAATGCATATTATAAAAGCATAAGGTAGTACCTATAGGTAATGAAAAACCAATTTTTAAAGATGTTGTCTGTCTGTCTGTTTGTTCCGGGTAATCTCCGAAACGGTTGAACCGATTTTGATGGGACTTTCACTGGCAGGTAGATGATGTTATAGGAATAACTTAGGTTACTTTTATTTTAGAAAATGAATTAGGGTTCCACATAAATAAGACGAACTGGTAATGGTGAATCAATTTGGGCTTACACTGAGTAAACATTTTATCTGCCATATTGCATTTAGAGTGAAGTTATTTTATTATTCGTATCCTTCTCAACAAACCCTTTCTTATGATACCCATATCATGGAAGTGCACAAATAATAACGACTCCGCCATCTTGGGCCGTCCGCCATATTGAATTTAGAATGACGTCACTTGGCTAACCATGTATTGTCATGCAACTAAACTTGTAGGAATGTAAAATTTCATCTCAATCGGGTAAGAATAACTGATTCTAAATTCAGTTGCAAGATTTTACCCGAACATATACACTTACATACAAACATTTTAATTTAAAAGATAAAGCTTATAAAAACAAGATTAATGTTAATAATTTAAATTTACAAATTATGAAATTTTAATTATTTACATTATAATTACTTAGGTAATTTAAAAATTAGAAAAAAGACACAGATATTACAAAGTTTTAAGTTTTCACTTCTGTCGGTAGTCCCTATAACTAGCCTTTTTATACAACAAATGTACGGCCCGCTTAATTGTAAGCGGTTTCTGTAGCTTATGGATGCTTTTACAGCCACAGGTATCACTCCTTCTCCGAGGTCTTAGTCGAGGTAGAGGTATTAGTCGCATTCATACCGGCCTGCAGAAATTACCCCTTTAAAACTCGTTTGAGTAATCCAATATTATAGGAAGGAGGGAATAGGTTGACTGGAAGACCATACCAAATGCACACGGTACGACAAAGGTAAGAATTTGTGATATTCGTTTTTCATGCCGTGATGGCTGCTACCGAATAGCTGTAATAAATAACGAGCCCGAATAAATAACGTTTTCAATATGATCCCTGAGATTAAAATTATACCAGATATCCATTAATAGGATAGTGAGGCTATCACACATTGCGAGTCAGTTATCCTTAAGAAAGAAAAGCGGTTTTTTACAAGACAACAAGCAAACCTATACTCAAGCATGTTACTTGCCCCACATGAAGATATTAGGTTATAGAACTGATGGGGATCAATAACAAGATCTGCCCGACATCTTTCGGCTTCAATTCGACTAAAATTAGGCATACTGCTTTAACACTTATTGATGGAACGCAATGAATCGAACCAGAGACTAACATATTATTTATTTGTGGTGGGTGGAAATATAAGACCTGGTACGACTCTAGCGTTAGCTGACATGAGCTGCGAACTGTACCTATATATATTATCAACGAGCTGAAAAATTATACGCACATGCAAAAAGTTCCATTTCTACGTATACAGGTTGTATACGTTTTATGTCAGAAGTTTTGTACAAATGACCACGGTGCAAGACCCTATTAATCATTTTTCTATATCGAAGCTGACTGACTGATTTATCAATCACATCCTTCTCCCAGTGATGCAGTACGTACACTAGAAGATAACCTGTTGATTGATTCGCGTTGACTATCCCTAGGATACTATTAGGACCCAGTGGTCCTAGAAGAATTAGATAAATTAGTTCTCTAAATAAAAGTAAAGAACATGTCAGACTAATCCGGCCTCGTGTCGAATAATTAGAAGAGTACATTGCACGAAAGTGACCGAAGAACTAGATTAATTTATATAGTGGTTAAATTCCGAATATAGATTTTCGTTAATCTCCAAAGTAGGTGATTGTGTTGGAATACGTAATGTGCAGGTTATACGTCACTTTGCCTAATATGTATATTGGACATCGTGACGACGCCATTTGATATTATAGGTAGTTGGTATTATAAAGTTACTACCTCCCATGAGTTGTGAGCGAGTACCTCAGGGGGGGCAGGAATAGCTGATAAAAATAGGTTTGTATGATTTGACAATACCCCAACAATTTCGACTGTTAGTCGGATCTTCCGCTAGTTTCTTACTAAAACGGACGTCTCCTAGGGCATCTCTTATAATGTAAGAAGCCCTCTTATATGATTTAGTGGAACTGTTGTAAGTCGTTTTGAGGATATTGTCGTTGTGATCTCTATTTGTACGGTCCTTGATCTAAGCACGATATACAGCCTGCTTCTGATTGATAGCGTAAGCGCATTCTTGATTGAACCAAGACTGCCCATAGTGATTGCTGACAATATCGAACAAAGTAACATAATATTCTATTTCAAGTCATATTAAAGCTAATGCGATACCTTGATGAAGGCGGCGTAATATTTTTTGAATGATTTTAATATTTAACGTCCCTTAAAATTATTTCTCTTTGTCTCGGGTGCACTCCGAATCCGATTTATCCGACCGAGAGATTAGTAACTCCATGATAAGGGTGGCAGCAGACCAACTCCTGCCCGTACCTGGTTACGCCCATTCACACACATGGGGCCACGCACAAAGATGAGCTGAAGTTTCCATTCTTAATTCATTATAAGTTAACGTACGTCCGAATGCTCTGGGGAGGATCGTCTCTCACGTAGCATGCTGTCCAGTCTGTCGTACTCATAACGAAGCGCCGAGATTTCTCTCTTCAATTGTTCATTTTCTCTTTTCAGCTTCTTTATATCTGACTGACCTGTTGATCATAGATAAAAAGGTATTAAGAATAAATAAATAAATAAAATAATTAAGGTAATTTAGGTTACAGAGTCGCCGTCAACACAAATTAGTTTATAAACAGTTCAGCCAACAGAAAAAGAAGCAAAAAACAATAATTCAGTGTTCTTGTTAGCCATGACGTTATGATAGGAAAAGAAGGTAAAATCCATAATATCCTTAATAAAAAGTGACCTATGGGTCAATAACAATGTAGGTAACAATAATCTTGGTCTTATATCGTTTTCTCTAAAGGCGCTACCAGTAGATATACCTATCAAAGAATATATGTATCTACTAACTCGGAAGTTGTGAAATTTGAACTAAATCTCATAAGGTTTGGTAAGTAGTGAACATTGTTTGTCTCAGAACTGTGTGTAAATCTGTAGTTTTTTGGAATGTTTTTTTTATATAAGTGAAAAGCAAGTTGATTGACGTGATTTGGTTACCGCAACTTATTTACGTCAACTTATCTATTTGCCAACTGTATCTACTACAAAATGAAACACAGCGGTATCACAATTTTTTAGAGTTGTCTTAGGTATGGTAAAATATACATAAAAACAGGATATGTGTGTTTATCTAAATAAATACCTACATAGTTGTACGAAATAGCTCATATCGTAGATATTAGTATAGACGTCGTTAGAGCCTTAGAGCTAAGAAGTGCCAACTAATATGAAAGTTTTACTAACTCAACTAATCGAATTGAAAGTGTCCGTCAAAATGAAAAAAATTATGATTCCAATAATGACCAAAATGAAACCCAAAGGTATGACCTGAAGTTAACAGTATATGACCAAAATGGCAATTTTGTGAAAGTGACGTCATTTTAAGTTCAATTTATTCTTAGACACTCACTATTCCCTATAGGAAACTATAAGGTATTATAGTACCTTCATACGTTTTATTAGATAAAGGTTTGAACAAGATCTCTGTGGTTTACATTTTAAACGTAAGTATGGCATGATGGATTGTTAATTTTACTGATTCAATATATCTATAGTTATTTTTGGTAATTAAGAACTACAATGGGCATCACTTTCTTTACTTAGGTAAATATAATGAATATTAACACGCATTACCTAAAAAACAATATTAGTTATAAACTAATGTTTTATTACCTCGTTCAACTTCTGCATTGATGTTGATAGTACGTAGTCGCAGCTCTTCGTTCTCGTACAGCATGCCACGCGACGACTTTCTGTCCAATCTAAATTTATTTTTCAAAATAAAATCATTAATATTCCTTATTAAGACCAGTAAAATTAATTATGTTTTCTGTACATAATCAAAACATAAAAGTAGTGGAGTCGTCTAGGCGTTTTATGACAGCAATAAGACGCACTAAGTAATTCAATTGTCCTCTTGTTCCTTTTTGATTACTTTGAATTCGACTTACCTATATGGATACTCAGGTCGCCACAAGAATTACTTTCAGGGGGGTGTACATCAAAAAATTGTATATTCAATCATATTTTATTGTAATGAAGTTACACGCGATGTCATTTTTAAAATTCTTTATCGGTTTTGAGTTTGGTTACAATTTTAACTGATTTTAAGTAATGATGTGCCCCAAGATGGTAACGCGCTAAGCTTAATGGAAGACTGGTCTTCAAGTGCGGTTGCCGGAAGACACTCATAGGTGTTTGTGCGACGGATTTTTAACTTAATGGTGGTAACTAGCCAGACTGGTTTAGAAAATTCCCGACCACCATACCATAACCGAAAGCTCTGGCTCATTGTAGGCGTTCGAACTCACGACAATCGGGGTGTCCGTACTGAGCGATCTTTGCTTCATCCTTTTTTATTTTAATTCAATAAATAAACTACTATGATCACGTAAAAAAGTATAAGTTCTAACTCGCGTGAATAAGATAAGTAGTTACGTACCTACATCCTGTTAGCAACTTTTTAATTTGTACTCACTTTCGGTTGGGTTTGACGTTGACATCTTTGCGACGCGTGCGCAACATGCTCGCGCCAGTCATCCCCGACATTATGTCGGTTGCGAGCCATGCGTCGATTAGAACCTGTATCCAAATAAAATCTTTGAATCCATGATTTACTACACGTTCATACACGTGTATAAATAAACATTATTTTAATTAAATAAAAAGTCAGTAAAATGAATTTACATTATTAACACTGTATGAGTTATTCCTTAAATGGGTTATTATACCATTTCCATTTCTTTATTTTTTTCTATGACAGCTCCTGTGAAAACTTGAACGAGCGTCTTTTTTACATTATGTATGCATTATTTTATAAAAATATGACGTTTACACTCGTACAAGGTTATACCAGAGTCGGAGAAACTGATAGGGATGGAGCTATATCGATAAACGTAACACGATAACAAACCCGATATTTTTTTACAAAATGTAAGAAACTAAACTACCGCTGGATACTTTTGTACAAATTTATTAACTAATATTATATTTCATTACAAGATGTTACACGTATTAATTCTTCATTGATAATGCCAACTTCTTCAAAATTTTCAAAGCTGTTGTAAAATAAGTAGGTATAGGTACTACTCGACAATGAAACGGCGGTGGGCCATTGAGTGTTCTCACATTGAAAAAATATATTTGATTGTTTTTGTTGTATTTGTCTTTGTTCAAAATATAATAAATATATGCGATCGATATCATTACTTATTTGGTCACAACACTACAACTTTCAAATTAGAACTGTCATCGAGAAAATAAAGAAATGGAAATAGTATATCACAGGTTATTCTACACTACACCGAACATTTAGCAACTAAATTCTATAACGTTCATTTGTCACACTTGACATTAGCAACATTGCCTACATAGGCAGAAAGCCAAAATTAAAATAAAAACATTGACGGATAACTTCATCATATCGCACTTCCGTCATATGATGCGCGCGTAGATCTCAAATTTATTCTTTTTATACGCGTCAAAAGAACTATAAATCCAAAAAAACGCGTCAGGTAGATGAATAATAAAGGAATAGTTATCTCATAATACAAGAGTATAGTAAATGTTGCCGAATCTTATAATTAATTATTATAATACAATTTATTCGGTAGGTGCATCTCTAATAGGTCGGTAAATCTAAATAAGGATTAAAGAAACCATTGGGTACTTTAATTGGCAATCATATTACTTTAAAAGTAATTCCTGATTACACAATTAAACTGATCGAGTACTTTAGAACATTTGGATGGGATCCAACGTCATAAATACTTAAATAGAATTATGAATAAGTGGTACGATACAAAATCACCGTTGAAATATAATATTAATTGTATAATAACACCTATTATTGCTATGGTAATATAAATAGGCGCTTTCATTTCTTTGGTGAGGTTATACATTAATTATTTTGATAATTCATCGGGTTATCTCTACCGCATATCGCAGACTGGGAATCCTGAACAGGGTGCGTCGGTTGTTCACGCCCTACCAACTGTATCTTCTTTACAAGACGTATGTTGGTCCGCGTATGGAATACTGTTACTATTTTCTGTTTGACATTTGCAGTATTCATATACAAGGAGTATTATCTACATAAGTTGCTGTGACTTTATGTTGAGTGACAATGTCACTATTTTGGGGGGTCTAAGTTCAATGGCACTACTGGTCGGATTAGGATTCGCAGTATTCATTTATTTAATTTAAAATATTAGTAACAGATATTATACATAAATTTTGCACTGCACTTCTTCACACTCTACTCCTTCACAATATAAACTTTAACCACACCAAATCTCACAATCTTCCGGGCATGCAATACGCTTAAAAAGGTACCTACTGAAAGCTTTTGCTTCACGTATTAATATATAGAAAATAGTTTAAACTATATCTCGGTTAGCAAATCTTTAGTGTGAAAAAGGTAAATTTAAAATTAATTACAATAACAACTTACAAAATAACACTTCTGCGCGTTATCACTAACTAATATACACGTAATATAGAAGGTGTACCTAATTAGATTATGCATGAGAACTCATTATAATGGTGTCATAGGTGGTGTTGCCATAGCTTCAGCATTTCTCGATAACTCTCAAATTTTTTATCCGTTATGAAAGCAGACCTTTTCGTATTTTCATATAACTACCTCTTAAAGTATTATATTTAATGCTTCCCTAACTAAATAATTAAAATAATTTATAGTACAAGTACAGTAAATACCACTATATATGAGAAAATAACCTCACATACAGCTATTTAATTCCGAATACGCGATACACGGTTTGTATTGTGAAAACTAAACAGCTGATATTTTAATATACGTACATATATACACATAAGTGCTAGCTACAGAATAGGCAATGATACTCATCACTTAAAAGTCAGTAATGTGTGTAGGTCGAATCTGTGACGTCTTGCCTCAGTAGTTTTAGTTTACTACCACTACGCCACGAGCCTATTTTTTAATTTAAATTTATATCAAACTAACAAACCCAGGTAAGCGCTGCTGTGCCGTTTTGAAGTCCAAAGGGAACATACATACAAACATCGATCTTTCGATTTTTATATAAGAAGAAGAAAACGATTTAGTCAAAACGATAAAAAAGAAGATTTATATGGGAGTTGAACAAATTTTTTAAATCAAAAGAGTACTCACGAAATCATCCATCATTTTGTGAATGATGGCGAATCTCTCGCTGTATAATGAATATCCGCTAAAAATGACAATAAATGTAATCAATAAAAATACGATGCAAATAAAAAGTTGATAAATCCAGACAGGCTTCTTGCCGGTTCTTCTCAATGACCGGGATGTTTTTCGAACCGGTGGTAGTGTGTTGCCAATTGATATTCATAAGCGCCTTCTTAGGGCCTAAATTGAATAAAATATTTTTGATTTATTATAGTGACAAATAATATTAAAATCACTTACTCAAAGTGTGTAATATTTCACTCAAATAATAATATAGGCCGAGGTATCCGTCACCTTAATTAGATTTTGCTGTACTGAGCTCGCCTGAAGAGTGTTACGGACGCCGCTCGAAAACCACTCCAAACGGCTCATGCGCTGTGGAATCGCTGACACGACGAAACTGTCTTGCTTCTCCGGGCTCCATTACAATAGTATTTTTTTATTTATCTAAATTCCAAGCTATAATAATAACTAGCGATCGCCCTAAGGTCGAAATTCGATCATAGACTATTTTCTGTTTGACATATTTTCATGACCCTATACAATGAGTATTATCTACATCACTTGCTGTTACTTTTCGTCAAGTGACAATGTCAATATTTTGGGAGGTCTAAGTTCAATGTCACTGGTCGGTTTACGATTCGTAGTATTAATTTATTTTATTTAATATATTAGTAACATATATTATCGATAAATTTTAGCTTTCTGCACTCCTTCTCCATATAAACTTTAAACATGCCAAATCTCACAGTCTTCCGTGCACGCAATACGCTTAAAAAGGGGTAGAAAGCTTTGGTTTACGTATTAATATATAGATAATCTATGGTATGCTTTAATAGAGCGAATTTTGTTAGTTTGTGTGTTACATGGAGGAAATCTCAGTCTAGCACTCAGATTTCAAAAATTATTCTAGCATTTTATAGCCTATTTATTCAGAAAAGCTACAGGCTATATAAATTCATGCTAAGACTCTTAACTAGCAGAGAAGTAACAATTATCGTCAACCAATCTGACAAGCTGTATGCAAGTACGGCAAATAAAAACAACTAGGCTAGGGTGCGTTGGAGGAGCGGTGGAAAGTTGATTCAACTTTAACACGGATGAAACCGCGGGGCAGAGCTACTTGTAATTTAAATTACCTCGTCAATTGACGTATCCTTGAACCTTACAATAAACCTGAGGTGAAGGAAAATATCGTGATGATTAATATAACTTGATCGTATATAACTTAATTTATATTCGTAAAAACTTAGTCAAGTTAGATTTTGTCAATGATTAGCACAATGTTAATACTAGAAATACATATAAATTAGTCATACCGTGTTTTAGACTAAGTAGGTCTAATAAAAGTTTTTTAGGTAATAGTGTCAAGTTCCAATATAAGATTCCGAAGCACATTACTGATTTGCCGGACAACAAGTTCAAGGACCATGTCAAACGGGTTTTACCGTCAAAAGGTTATTATAGGGTGCATCATTATGTGAATGATAGTGATGTCTGGAAGTGACTCTCTCTCTGTGCATCCACTATATTATTATTATTTTTAACACTTTTGTATAGTTGGAAAAAAAGGCAAACCCGATCGAGTTTCTTACCGGTTCTTCTCGATGTCTGGTATATTTTCCGAACCGGCAGTAGTGTTTTGACGTTAAATTGAATAAAGATTTTATTGTTTTTATTCCACACTCAAGTTGATACTTCATCACCAAGCATCTAAAGGTATGCTTCAGCAGCTGCTAATGCTAAGATGATAAAGCTGCTTAAACGCGCTAAACCTAAAGGGGACTGGGTATCAAGTGCAACTATTTCATACCTGAGACCTGATAATAATGTTATGAATACAGGTGAAGGGCAGTAGGTTATTTTACTGTATGTGTACTATTAAGTTAGTGTAAGCCATTTAGTTAACACTGTGAACTCACTGAAGACAATCTGATCCCATTAGTAATAAAGGGTACGGGGTGACTACTATTTTAGTTTTTTCCAGGATCGGAGTTCTCATAGTCGTTTGCTCCATATAAATTATAGATCATAATATTTATAACCTATAATAGTTACAAAGGTAATTTCTTTGTACTGTCTATATATACAATTAATAAAATTGAAGTGTCTGTTTATAATGTCAAAATAACAGTTTTTTTCTAAATGCATACGAAAGTATATGCAATATCTATAACAAAAAGCCCATTTTTTAAATTTTTGTCTGTCTGTCTGTTTGTTCCGGGTAATCTCCGAAACGGTTCGACCGATTTTGACGGGACTTTCACTCATAGATAGCTGATGATATAGGGAGTAACTTAGGCTACTTCTATTTTAGAAAAAGAATTAGGGTACCACACAAAAAAACTGGTCATGGTGAATCAATTTGGGCACTTAAATGGCTTGTTCTGAGTAAACCATAAAAGATATAGCAAATTAATATACTACATAATTATAGGCATTAAAGAGACCTACAAAAAAGTCTGGCAGAGTATATACATATCTTCTAAGGAACACCCACAATAAGCATTTTTGTTTTTTAAAGTAGCCGGGAGTGGGGGAACAAGATTCGCGCGGGCATGCTGTAGTCCACGTGAGCGAAGCCACGGGCACAGGTAGTTAGTTAATAAAAAAAAACAACACTACTTTATTTAATTTAGGCCCTAACAAACATTAAAACAATACTACCGGTTCGGTAAACATCACAGTCATCAAGAAAAACCGAACAGAAACTCGATCTTCTTTATTGATATTTTCATTTTTCTTCTTTTTTTTTGAGGAAGTTGATTCCGGACATCAAACTTATCTACAATAAAACTTGCTTTACATGATTCTTTAACTTATTTTTCGGCAAATCGGTAAGATGCTTGGGAACTTTTATTTGTCTTACTAAGTCTAAAGTATGATTTAATATAAAAAAAGTCACATTTCGTTACTTGAAAAGGGTAAGCGATCCATTTTTAAAAATAGGTATTCTGATGTATGTTATTAAATATACTTACATAAAATGAATTCTATATTAACGCTCCAGTTTTCATGAAGGGCCAGAAGCGATAAAGACTCAATTTTCGGCTTATCTTTGTATTACAAACGGATGGTCACTCTACACTGGTGAAAGATTTCTATGTCAACATACAAGGTGGCCTTTGTGGATTTTTTATTAAATATGTCAGTACCTTCGCGACATCCTTACAAACAGGTGTTCACTGGCATTGTGGGGTTAACGTGAGTGATTTAGAAAGGCGTCATAATTAAATTCCGTGGCATCACCATTTTAGATGTTTTCGGATTTGATTCAAGACTGTAGCAATAATTTGTGAGATAAAAAAGTATCTGTACTTATTGTGCACATGTAAGAAGTTATACATCTTTGTTAAAGCAAAAAAAAAAAACTCTTAAAATTTTACGAAGTTGGCTTTTTATTCTGAAAAATAATTAAACGGTGTATAAATAAAGACCATTGTTATGAAAATGTTGATATAAAAACGTCTATTTATATACCGTTAAATTATCGTATATAAACAATTAAAAATAAAAGTCAGTGAAATGAATTCACATTTTTATCAATAATGGCCTCGTCATGTAACAGTTCCGTACGCGCCACCTTTCAATTTTACTCTCCACGAAACGCGCCAAAAGAAAAATGATTTAAAAAATACGGTCTTAGGAAGTACCGCGCTAATAAAATATTTAAATAATAATTGATGGAGTAATCTTTAGTGCATGCTTTTTTCTAGGGGAAAACCCATAATGGGTATTCGCACGCCGTGTAGGCCTCCTAAAAACCCCTAAATAGCCACAGAAATCGCTTGCGCAATTAGCTCTGTGCCCACCGACAAATGCTACTCCCCGAAGAGAGGCACTCCCCTCCGAGGTGCCTATCACTAACTGCAAACCTAGCCTCGGAACAATTTTTAACGAGGTTTTATTCCTCAGTGATTTTTTGAGGAGGTTTTCTTCTTCGGTATGTTTGGCTGTCTACTTAAAGCTCACGTACCTCACCTTAAGCGAGTGATAGTTACGAACCGCCGTGCGAGGGGTGTTGGGGGGTCCACCGATCGTTCACTCTCACGCTAGACTAGGAGCGGAAACCGTGGAATACCCATTACAGCACTCCGGGGTGCCTACAAGGACCTCTACACGCCCGGACAATCCCGCTATTCGAACGTAGGGAACCTGGAAGACCAGTCACTACATCTCACGATTACACCTGGATGTTGCACAGGCGGCATGCGCCGGCCTCCCCTTACGGTTCGGACGGCGAGGATAGGGGGCCCCCGTAGGCGACACCCCCCTCAGCTTAAGAGTGTATACGCTCACATGAACGAAACGACTCCCGCTTAACCCGGCATCTACCATGCAAAGCACAGCCCCTGAGAGGCCGACGCCAGTTGAGGGAAGCCACTGTAACCTATACCAGTGGGGGCTCTTCCCTTCCCTCAGAACTCATGTCAACAAGGTTCCCCCTGTTAAGTTTGATGAGTTACCGTTGAGCGCCACACAAGTGTGAAGACACATCGGTACTAGGAGCCGAGTCGCATTACCCAGAGAACCTGGTATAGGGTATCTGCACCCCTAGTTTTAAGGGCAAAGACCGTGAGGTACAATGTTTACTAAAGTGGAAAATCTGTTGTTCAGCATCCGCCAATGTGTCTGACATTTGTACTTATGAACCAGTTTCATTCTAAGTTCACTCTTTGACTACATCACCGCTTAACATGACACGAGTTTGTAGTGAAACGGTAATGAGAAATTTATTAATAAGACATTCTTAAATATTATGGAGCAGATATTGTATGCGGATTGAATAAATGGCTTTAAAGTGTGTCTTATGCGTCAATCGTAGATAAATAACAGGTTTTTCCCTCTTTTATATCTTTAAATAGTGGTGACAAAGCCTCAAATCAAATTGATGAGCTATAATTATTGTAATAATCAAATTGTAGTAAGATTATTAAAAGTTTCAATAAATATAGATATTTATTATAAATACTTAGATATCTAAAATGGTGTTCGACTTGAGTGTTCTCCTGGAAGCTGGCTTCTTAATTAGCAAAATCAGCGGGCGTAGACAGCGGGTGAGTTTAGATATAATTATATAATTACCTATATTAATAAATCTGTATTCTGTCTGTACATGTATTTTTTTTCTTAATTTCCTGATTACGAATATGATGTTAGATCATTTTTTGTTCATCTGTTTATATATGTCCAGATTTAACTCAAAAACGAGTAGACCTCTATGAATTTTCAATAATAATTTTAAAAATCGAAAACAAATAAAAATGTAAAAAAAAAAAATGCTCAACTGATATTGATGAAATTTTGTACACTGAATTATAAATATATGTCACTAGCAAAGCCGGGCACGCGTTGCTGTGCCATTTTGGAGTCTTATAGTCTATAAGTAATATTGATCCAATCGAACTACAGGCTCACACGCTGGACTAATATGAATGTTATCTGTAAAATTAATCAAATCTCTCCAGGCGTTCTGGAGTAGAGAACATACATACAAACATCACTTTTTTTATATATAAGAAAAAGAAGATGAATAAGCAGAAGAAAGAAAATGTCATAATAGTGATTAAGGGCGGCTTGAACCAGATTTAAGATTGACAGAACTAAACTAAAATGAGTTTGATTTTTTTTTGGTGCAAGTCGCCCTTTTAACCATTTTTAATATATGTCTATCACTAAATTTGAAGAAAAAAAAATTATACATGTACTGACAGAACTAGAGATCAATATATAAATAGATAACTTACAGTGTACCTATTACTATTTTATAGAAAACGAGGTGAACCAAATAATCGAGATCAACACGATATTAAATACGCGGGCAATAAGCTTGTAAGAATATTTCAGTATATAGAAATAGACAGAAATATAAACCTTGTTCCAAAGGGTACAACACTCTAGGTCCTTTGGTTACTTTAACTTAATGATAAAATATATACAAGTGACATAAAAACGCTGCCACCGAGACCATCATAACTGCCTCACTCTATCGTAATTCAACCACGCCTCAATGTAAAAGTTGATCACACATTTTATTTGAACTACATTACGCTTAAACTTGGAACGTTCCGTGTATCCAATGAATGAAACAATCTGTGTATTAGAAATTTCTTAGAAAGTCGTCAGTCGGAGTTCTTATAAAGAAAGCCGAGATCACGGTGTTGCGTATTAAGTGGGGAGCGAAGAGCAAAGAAGACAGTGATATGGCGCATTGGAAAGATTAAAAAATTCACCTACAGATGGTTCAATCGATTAATATTGATATTTTAAATTTTGTTTATTGTTAATTCTTAATCTTTTCTGAGGTTGTACTTCTATAGGCGTGTTATGAAAAAATTATGAAAGTGAATTTTTACAATGTACGCGCAATTTGTAACCAAAAGTTTAGTCTATGAAGTTGCTTGCTAAATTTCTTTTTTTATTGTGGTAAAGTTAGCCACAATAAATGTAAATAATGCGTCATACAAAAGCGACAGTGACTATTTTAGAAATAAAAAAATCAAATAATCATAAGTACACGTCCATTTTTTTAATTAGCGTTTATATTATAATATTTTTACAGTTTAACAAGCAAATAGCAACCGACCAATAATTACAATTTACCTTTGTTATGTATGTTTAATTTTAATTTAGTATGAAAGTAACCAACTTAAATAATTATATGCTATTTTTCTATATTAAACAAAGTAATAAACGGGAAATGTGATAAATAGGTATTTGACAATTTAGTACGAGGATAAAAGAGCTAGCAGAATTTATTTTATGTGTGATAATTTATTGTTATGTGTTGTTTTATTATGAAATAATAGCATAGTACTTACAATGTTTATGATTAACCTTATCTAAAATGGCGAGGAAAATTATTAAAGAATTCGTTTCATTTAAAGTTTATTTATACAACTCCGGACTACTTGTTTTAAAATACAAAATATTTTCATAATTAAAAACAATAGAATTAGTGCGATGGTAATCGATATGAGTATCTGTACATGACTGGGTCACGGTCAGTATGAACATGGTAATAAACAGCTCACAGCGACTCTCTTTTGGTTTGCCGTGTTTTAGTATCAGACAGGATATATTATATCTAGCTGCAGAGAGGCTTGCAGGTTGACATAAGCACGACGACCCTCGACAGGAATTAGTAGTTTTTGTCGGGATCTTAAAGTGACAAGTTGTGTTTTTTATTTTTAATATATTTATATTAACCATATATTATGTTATATTGGTGGCATTTTGCGTGATATAGTATGGTTGTTGAGCTTATGTGAAGTGGATTATAAATATAAAGCGGAAAACATGCTTTTTGGGATGTCACATATACTCCCTAGAAAGTTTTGACCAGAGAACCACTATCTTGTCAGGAGACCCCACTTTCTATAAAGGACAATTTTACGAAGGCTTAAAAACATTGACAGGTTGCTTTTTGCGGCGCCAAAACAAGAAGAAGAAAGATCAGATCAA
This sequence comes from Saturnia japonica, assembly GCA_033032175.1. Lineage (NCBI taxonomy): Eukaryota > Metazoa > Arthropoda > Insecta > Lepidoptera > Saturniidae > Saturnia > Saturnia japonica. The sequence goes on from CM065332.1 coordinate 4,707,441, forward strand.
CTGTCGAAAGATTACCCATCTCTAGGTGGTCACCGTTGTTTTTGAATTATATTGTGGTTACCCTCTTATTCAGGCAAAGGCGCATCATTTTGACTTTCTATAAAAAAGTTATACTTCTTTGAAATAACTTACTTTTATTTCGTCTGTCAATAATACAATGAAGTTATATAAATGACAATACAAGCCGTCTTCTTACTTACAGTATGTAAGATTCTCGAAGTATGCGACGTAAATCGAATCGGCGTGAGTCGAGTTTTTTTTTCATACTTTTGCATACAGAACAGAGTAGTTAATTTTTAAAAGGGCTAAACTGCATTTATTATATAAAATATATGTTTTCTTGCCCAAAGCAAGTTCTTAAAATACTTCTATACAAGTTCTTTTGCTGTTTTTGATTTATATGAAAAAATTGATAAACAAAATAAATTAAGCAAAAGGTTAGTAAGGTCAAACGTCAGACAAATTTATGAATTTGTCTATGACATAAATCGAAAGAAGGGTAAGATGTTTGAGAAATATTTTCAAAATGTAGTTTGATGACAAGTTTGTTGCAACTCGAAGACTGCCTGTATTGTAAAACAATTTTACAGATTTTTTTTTGTATTATGTAAAAGTACTTTAGCATTGATTTTTTTTGCAGTAATTGATTGAAATATATTTTATTTGTACCACATTAAATTATTTTTACACAAAAAATATAATTCAGTAAGCTAAATTTACATTTTTTTAGTTTGTTGGTTACTCTATCAACATTTCACATAAAACATTAAATAGTAATGTTATAAACCTAGATTAAAGCATACCAGATGCGTATTTTACTAATAGAAGTACACAGCTTTTCTCATAACCGGGGCATCATAAAAATATATTAATCAACACAAAGCAAAATCAAATTAGAATAGCAATAATAATAACAGGGATGAGAGAAAATATTATGACAAAATATCTCGGAGAATTCTTATTATTAAAATCGTAATATTTTAAAATTAATAAAATCCTCTGTGAACTACACTTAAATGATATTCCTGAGAACAAAGAAAACATATAAAAATAAATATTAAATGAAATTAAAACAATGATAAATTTTAAGACAACGATATTTATTAAAACAAATCTATGACTCAACTAAATCAAAAGGTTGGATATCTCTTCTTGAAACCTCTTCCATTTAATCTATTTAACATGATAACTAATAATTTATTAGCCTTTATGGCTAACTTCATAATGTCACACTTCCGCCACGTAATTCGCTCTAAGTTCTTAATATTACTTTCTATTAAACGCATAACAAGTATAACTTTAAAAATAATACTAGCGATCAGTTCAATCTGTTATCGTCGCTATAGTTTCACATCTACACGTGCGTAATCTATGATCGTAAAAAGCGGGAGCGAAAAAGGCAGCGGTTGCGCGAGCGGGGCGAGGGCGATCGACCGCGTTCACTCGCTCAGTCCCGCGCCGCGCGCCGCTCACACTGCCTGTCGCCGCTAACGCTTTCGCACCCGCTAACAATGAAAACCAAACCTAAAGGCGCCCGTGCCAAGAATATGGACAAGTTGATCATGGCCGTCCAAGCGAGGGAATGCCTGTGGGACAAAAGCTATAGAGGACACCGGAATAGGTTTAAGTTGGAGCGATATTGGAACGAGGTTGCGGCAGAAGTGGGCACGACTAGTAAGTAGCGGTTTGCGTTTTGTTCTCGACAGCGAAGGTTAACGCCCGACCTGTTTATAAAGTAGATACAAAGGATACGAGAGTTACTCTCATTGATACCCGATTATCTATTTTATCGATATCAAACCATATAAAATAATAAATTATATTTTGTAATCCATTTTGATACCTGATTGATGGGTTACTTATTTATTTACTCCATTTTTACTAAAAAATCCACTTTCTCACACATTTCCACTGCCCACCTGGAAGACTGGCAGAGAATGCATCTAAGCACTAAGTTCTCCAATTGTACATTTATGTGTAATAAATAATACAATATAATATAATATTAAATATAATATAATCACGATAGCTTGTAAATACGTAAATAATTCGACGTGTTTTATTCACGAAGTTTGAATGTTGCGAAGTAACGTGTTAACATTACTATTTTATAGTTGTACGTCACCGGCCACCGAGAGATTGGCATTCCATTACTGTTCATCGCTGTCATGCCGTCCTGCGAGCCTCTCGGCAGCTGGGTATACAATGGCTGATCCCGAAATGTGACAATTCAAATGAGAGTCATGTCATGCGCATGGTGGTCATGATCTAGTCGGGTACAGATTCCTTACCACTCCGTTTGATTACTGGATATCCGATGGCAGATCGAGGAACGCGACATGTCTAAACGTGCCACTATGAATGGGGGGATTTTTATTGTCGAAGTGCATTTAAATTCCTGCAAAGAGCCTTAAGTTTCGGTGAAGGAAAACATCGTGATGAAACCATAACGCCCGAATGACTAGCTACCATCCTCAAGTTGAAAATCTGTCACCAAGCACCTAATAGGTGTGTTGCGGCAGCTGCATCTGAGAGCCAGTTTCCCCAATTGACTTAGAGTGTCACCGTCTTGGACCACATCGTCATTTAACAATAGGTAAAGTTGTGCTCATAACCTATAATAATGATATCAGTCGATATTTCAGTAATATATCATCGATATATTGAATTTGAATATCGTTCATCCCTACACGAGTACACAAAACACTAGACATGTTTATTTTATCTATACGTTTCTACGCGCACCTGTTTGACTATTTAATGATATTGCCCCGAACATTTTCGATGTTTATGATTAGCGGTTTACGTACACCGATCACTTTATGTATGGCCGTTACAATGAGATATGCGTGACTTTTTGTTGAACTTACCGTAAATATTTATCGTTGAGTCAGTTTCTACATTTTTCTTTTAATATAAATTAAACTTTTTTTACCTGTATTTTAACTTGTCTTTTGCGATATTGTTTGTGATACTTGGTGAATTAACAAGGTGAAAATACTGTTAAAGTAACTAGTTAAAGCACTTCGTATTTTGAGATCAATCTATTTATCTAAAGAATTCAACCGAGGCAATTGCAGGCTGCCATGATATAGTCTGATTGACTCCAGGGCTCTTAGGGTTAACAGTGGGTATAGTTAGTTCGAAAATAAAAGATAAAGTTTATCGATAAACAGTTAGTTCTCTGATGTATCGCAACATTAAACTGTCAGTGGACATTGCATGTTGTGTTCATTCGCAAAGTAATATAAAATGTTACATACAAGCACATCGAATCCAAATTATGACGGATCTATACATTGCCTGCGCGACGCATATAGTCGTACTGTGCACGTAAGGTGCCTATTATACCTACTCTATAGGACGACTGGCTTTTACATTGTTTTATGACGTATGTTTTATGTGTATTCCTTGTCCGACTTATCAAGGCTACAATTAGTCTCAGCCTTAGATGCATAAAGTAAGGTTACAGCTTAACGAACGATAGATACGCAAAACAATACAACCATACAACTTCCCTTTAACAAAACAACTCATAAATTCCAGGTCTCAATTGCAGAAAGAAATGGAAGAATTTAAAAGACCAATGTCGGAAAGAGATAAAGAAACTACAACTGCAGCCCGAAGAGGGTTCGGATTGGCCGCATTTTCAAAAATTGAATTTTATACATAACCAGTTTTATGCGGATGATGAAGAAGGTGAGGATACGACAGATGAGGTGTTCAATTCCCTGGACGAGTCAATAAAGAGACCAAAGCTTGGGTACACGATGAGGAAGAAACTACTGATGAACAAGCGAAGGACAATAGACGTGGATATGAATAAATTGATCAACTTGGTCCAAGTAAGGGAGATTATATGGAATCGTCAGCTAAAGGGGCATCACAATTGGTACAAACTTGATGAATGCTGGAAGGAGATTTCGCAGGAGTTATCCGTTACGCGTAAGTTATTAATATAAATTCTTTGATAATCTGAGAGATCTATCCTAAAATTTCAAATATTTAGTGCCGAAAGAAGTATCCCAAAGTCAAAGTTCATTAAAATATATCTATAACTTTAAAAGTGAACTATAAAGTATTGCAAGGCCTATATACAGAGCCGAGCCGTGTCAGGTGGCAACTTACTAGGTGCGGCAAAATAGAAAAATAAATAAAGGAAATCTCGTCATGTCAATAAAGAGTAAAAAATTCAATATTTTGAAGTTACCCTAAACATGTTAAAAGCATTTCAGGTAACTCTTAATTCAGAAAACACATTATTTTAAAGCGGGCAAGCAAGCATGTAATTTATCAAACAAATGCAGAATCTTAACATTTTTTAGGTTTATATTATTTCTTGCATCCGGGTGGAAGATTTAAAATACATACTTAATTTTTTATGATTTATTTGTATTTTCATATTATATTCTTCATAGGTATAAAAAATCGTCTGATATCTATTTAATGTAAGTATTATCCGCAGGTGATGAAGCGAGATTAAAATGGAAGTATCTAAGAGACCAAGCGAGAAAAGAAGTGAGAAAACAAGATTCGGAATGGGAATTTCTACCAAAATTACAATTCCTTACAAATCAATTTAACGATTATGAAGGAAACGACGCACAGGACGATCAATATACTGATACACAGGATTACGAACCAGATCAGAGCACAAGCTATTATAATATAGAACCTCCAACTGAATTCAATGAAATCAATGAAATGACTAGTATAAATGAAGTTAACGTAAAAGAAGACGAATTCGATGAGTTTGACACGAAACCTGTGATCATGGAAGCCGATTTTTATGATGACGACGATGACGTTCAGAAAAGTGCAGCTCGGACTGGAGACGCAGCCGATCCCTCGAAGGATGAGGATATAGGATTTTTTGATAGCCTTTTGCCCCACGTGAAGAAACTTCGGCCAGCTAAGAAATTGATGCTAAGAATGAAAATCCAGGAATTAGTTTATAACACAGTTTACAATGAAACTTAGCCTTAAATTAAATTATTGAAGAAAAAAATTGTATTAAATATACCGGATAAAATATATTATTGAAATTTCATGGATGGTCATATGGATGTTATTTAGTTATGGTACACAAATTGGCATGAGAATCGATTTAATTGACACTTTGTAGGTACTTCAATATTAAATTCTATAAAATAGGAACCAACACAATACTAAATTGTAAGTACAAAAATTGAATTGAATTTTGATTGTTTTTAATGTCAAACTATATTTACTTGATCACCTATAATATTTAATTTTTGAATATTTTGTTCCATGTCTGTTTTGAAATTGTATTAATAATCTTAATATTTTAGTTGCTTTAAAGATCTGATAGATGTAGTAACTCTGTGTATAAGATAATTTAAATATCAAGATAAATCATTTAATATTTGTTAAAAAATAGGAATAATAAAAATTATGGCTGTTCACCGAAAATAAGACTGATTTTTCTACTGTTTTCGTCTTTCGTCGCAATCCAATAGATTTTATAAATATTCATAATTTTCTAATGGATATAATATGTATAAAACGACACGTATAAATTAAATTTGAGTATTAAAGTGAGATTTTTTTTAAGTAGGTACAATAAAAATATATTTAATTACACATATGTACGTAAGTCTGAAATGTTATAATATTTCTACATCACAATATTTTAACTTTAAAAGTAACTTATTTCTAAAATGATGTTAAAGAACAGTGGGTCACATATTTGGTTAATATTATGAATATGATATAAACTGTTAGCGTGCGTATATATTTTACACAGTATAAGATTTATTATAATATATAAATCGACGATTCGAAAGAGAAAGAGTATTGTATATGTATATATGTTAGAATGAGACAAGGATACGAGACCATTTTCGTATGCGCTATCGACACGTATCGGCCTACGTAACTAAACAAAAAAGTCCCGCCTATTTTTACAAAATTTTATGTTTAGTTTAATTATATTTATTTAATTTAAAGAAGCGCCATCAGCGTAAGTTTGCGTATTGTAACTGACTGTAACTAAGATAATAAAGAAATCAACTAAATAATTCGTATACTAGATTATGCCGTTTTAATTATATCTATACAGAACAACTGGTATTTTTATGATGTTTAAAAATTATGTTTTACCCAAAACATTAAACTTTTTTTATGTTTCGTCAAAAGTGGAGAACAAAAGTTTTAAAATGATGTTTAAAGTTTGAAGAATAATTAACGGAGATATGGCATTTCCAGAAAAAAGAACTTTGAGATATAAGATACGATATGTTATTAAGCATCCTAAGAGGAAAAGCGGGAGGGGTTTAGTCCGTAGGATTCCTTTGTTTTATCCCGGAATAATAGCACTTTATGCAAATAGTTTTATACCATATAATCTGTATCTACCATTGTGAGGTTTTGATTTTTTTACTTGACTGCGAAAAAGGAGGGTTAGGTTTTTCGAGCGTATGTATGTCTGTATGTATGTATGTATGTCTCTTTCTTTGACACATTCTGTGGCCTAAACTGATTGATGGATTTTAGCATACGAGATGCTGTAAGATTCGTCTTAATTGTGGGAGTGACATAGGCTATATAATATTTATGTACGAAGTCTGGGAAAAAATAGTTTTTTTGACAAGTGTTTTGATTGTATTCGAGTTTTTTAGTTTCCATTGTAATAATTTAGCTTGTTCTATAAATTATTTGTTATAAGAATTAGGAGGAGCCTTCTGAAATTACTAAAATTGTTTAGTTATACTGCCGTTATCAGATAATCAACGAACAAATATGACGAATAATTGGAAATAAAAGAAAAATATATATGTAGGTATACCTAAATTTTTCTTATGTTATTCTTGTAAAAATATTGAAATTCAGTCTAGTTTTGGATTAGGATACAGAGGAATATGGAATTATGATATCGTTTATTACCCGACTGCGTTTTATTTATGTGTAATCAGTTCGAGCTGCAGTTGTCTCTCTCACGCCCTGTTCGGTTGTTAGAGCATGGCGCGACAGCAATATATCTATGTGAAAACTTTCAATTAACCTGGCTGAATGCGTTTTCCCTTATTTTGTTTTTTGCACAATATATAAATTGAAATTTTATATCAATGTAAGTTTTGTTGTGTGATATCAATACATATTTATAGAAAATGTCTACATTATAAAGACTTACTTGTGTTATATTACTAATGTATGAATCTTTGTGATTAATTACAATTCAATTTAATCAGTGATAACGATGTTTTCTTTAAGTTTTTATATCCCCGATCTTGTAAATAGATTTCAGTTTTGAAATCGTTTAGTAAATATCAACGTATCGATATATTGATAACCTAAAAAAACAGCGATTTAAAAGTTATTGTCAAGAATGCATCGATAGTTTTTCGAATGTTTAATGCGAGCAGAAAATATCAGTATCAATGATATTTTTTAAGTAGATACGACATTGACGCAGTTTACATATCGTAAATGAGGGGCAATTGCCCATAGTTCACTTTTGACTTGATAACGACATGAGTAAGAACAAAATTGTATTTTGTGTAAAGAGGAAAAAGATAGCTGCGGCCTGACACGTTTTAAAGCAGGTACTTTTATCTTTTTTTGACTACAGAGTTTCCGCCTTACGGTGTGATTTCCTATCTCTTTTGTTATAAAATGCTGATAACAATATTTGTGCCGTTTGAAATTGCTTTTAGTCAGAGTTAACGTGTCTATTTATAAAACCGCATTGGTATCATTATCTATGTTATTACTATACTATGAAGTGTGTGTTAAAGTTAAACTTAGCCCTAAATAGTTTCTAAAACTTAACAGTTCACAGATAAATGTTACAGCTAGTAATCAGTTTTAAACAAAATATCGATATAAACTATCGTTTTGAGTAACATTGGTCAATTAATGTTTTGCAATCAGGGGTGTCGAATAACTCTTTGAAGCTGAGACGTCCAAGTCAACCTCACCTGCACGCGGCGTACACCCTGCTTTGTAACGAACGAGGATATGGCGATAGCGGGGGGGTCGCGACTAACATGCATGTGGTGAAAAGTCCGTCATAGTGACTCGCTTTTACGTTATCTCGGTAGTCGCCATTGTGTTAGGATTATATTGTGCTTACCATCAGGTACAATACATTCAATTTGCCGTGCCACTATAAAAAAATTCTTTCATTCATACATTCATTAATTCTCTCATTCATTTTTTTTGTCTCTTGTTTTAACACAGTTCATTCATGCGTTTATTGTTTAGTATGTGTGATGGTAGGGAATTTGTACTCGTCTAGCAGACTACCTACCATCCTCAAGTTGGAATTCTATCACCGAGAATACGTCGGTGTGTTCTGGTGGCTGCACTTATGAGTGAAACTCCTTTCTAGGCTTAGGCTCCTTTCTAACATTAATGTTACCAGCTTCTTTCTTATTAGCTGTTCGGGCTCATAAACTGGTTGCAGGGTAGCAAAATATTTTTTTCATTTCCTTCATAGTCCCAGTGTGCCAGCGTATCCCGGAGACAAATTCGAGATGTTTGGATTCAGAAATGACCTACCCCGGCGCTTATGCTCACAGAAATTACTTAAATATCCTACTTGCCACATTCGATTCTAAAACAAATCAATCGTGGTTTAAGTTGTTTGACTATGGAATGGAACCGACTTCCAGCAAATATAGTTAGACAAGATCTAGTTATACATAATTTTAAAAGACTGATACGTCGTCGTTACTTCTCTCTGTTATAATACAAACGGTTTTTGTCTTTTTTTTTTTCATTTATTGTGATACTGATAACGCGATAAACATTTGTGTGTGTGTGTTTTAATTAGTATTATTATTTTAGTATTTTTATTATATGTGAAAACTTTATAATTCATTGTTTACACAGTGCGTGTGTCTGCTATTTCTATGTACCTGTATTTGATTGTAAAATTTGTATGTTCGTGATATATGTGTTTGCCGCCACGATATTTATTTCCATTTATATTTATTTATTTTTAAGGGTTGCTTGAAAGAAATCATTCTAAGCGATAAAACCGCCTAACTGTACACAAATAATTTAAATAGTTTTTCGTCTGTAATAAAGTATATTGTATTGTATTGTAGGTAATGAACAGTCGCAGTGGTCGAGTGGGTTAGACCGGTAGAATATCGATTCAATGTCCGCAGGTTTGAGCACAGCCCTCTATACTACGCGTCGCCAGTCTGACGCAAGCGCAATAAGTCACGAGCATGTCGAGGTCATCGGTGATGCCAAGGTCACGCGAACCCATAAGTTTTTCCCCTACCACATAAATAGCTCTATGCTGCTAAAGAAGTTTTCACTTCAAAAATCCGAAAAATATCAAATATAAACTACTACGTCGTTAAAATCAACATCGCAATACTCTTTGTGTATAGAACTAATAACAGAACTTGGCAGAAAACTCATAATATACACTATCCGTTCTATTAAAGTTGTATAGGTAAATATTAAACTAAAATGATTACATTTCAACCACACTAATGACAAAATATTATGTAAATTTTCCTGTACGACCTAAATGAACTGCATTTTACTCATTATTCATTTATAATGTTTTGATTTTATCCGCCACAAACAATTATTAGAACAGCTAGTTTACCATACAAATAGCGTTGTGTAAATAGCACCGTTTAATCAAGTAGTAGTCCACAACTCTACAATAAATATTATTGATACCCATTTTAATTAGAATTTTTTATCCATTATGCAGTCAGTGTTTTCCTTAATTAATAAATTCATTCTATTAATTTTATGTATTAATATACTTTATAATACATAAGGATTTCCTTAATCCTTATGTTACACTAAAACTGTTGAGATACGATAATCTTGTATGATGTAAAGAGTAGTTTTAACAAATTGCTGGGGGTAGGGTATGACATTTGTGCCTGAGTGAATCGCGACCACCACACACCATGTGTAACACCCACCGTAGTGGCATTATTAGGCGTGTTCGGGATTAGGTCCCGTAAGTAAGAGAGTTGGTAGGAATATGTACCAGAATAAGTCGCAACTACCATGCACATACCGATTAACCCGTTAAAGTCACTCTCTTTTGGATTCTCGTATTTTATATCCAACTACCGAGAGCGTCCAGACCGTCTCGATGGTTGCCGTTCTTTTTTGATTGCACTGTTCTTACTACCTTGCATAAAAAAAAGCGGTATCATATGAAATATACGAAAAATAAATATTATAATTTGCATTAAGCATTTTTGCTACTGGTGTTCCGTACCAGTTTTGAGATGCCCAATCTTTTAAATAATAAAAAAATTAACTACTCTTTCGTCGTCGGACGTTGATTGTACAAGCTGGATAACATTTTTTGTAGCTATGACCCTTTCGTTTGTTTATGCGATGGATATAAGGCGGACGTAGATTGGTTTTAGTGGAGTATGAGTCAAGAGCTCATAACTGGATTTCAGAATATAAGCCACAATTAGTCTTATACATTTATGTATTATGATCTTTGCATTTATTGAATATATTAATTAAAAAACTATATAGTTAGTCGATGGAAGGAAGACCGAAATGCGCTAAATAAAAGTACATTAAACGTGAAAATTAAAATATCCTTCTAACAATTTTATCCAAATCTTTAGAACTCTTTTCAGGAAACCAAATTTTTTATACAACAAAGGCGGAAACAGGCATACAGCCGTACCGCCCGTCTTACTGTAAGCGGCTGCCGTAACCTAAGGACCTACAATACCATAACTATCACTAGCGCTTTGCCGATCTTGAACCTTCCTTCTCTAAGGAGCTCTGAAAGCCTTACTCACCGCAAGAACAAAACACAAGATCAGATTAATAAGAACAAGGTAGCCACGACCTTCTGTAGGGTAGAGGTATTCCACAAGTTGAGAGAAGACTCAAAAAAAAATTCTCTATGCCTTACCTCCAGACAGTCGGCAACGATAAGCGGTTTTAAAAAAATATTGACGTAGCGTTTATCGACGAGGTTTCCAATTATATTAAGCTGTAGGTGTGATAAGGGCAACTGCACTTAACAGCCAATGCCTTTAGAGTAAGCTTGTTACCGTCTTAGGTCACATCGTCATAAACATGAGGTGAATTTGTGGTCAAGCGCGTAACCTATACATAAATATAGTGTAAATAAAATCGTAATTTTAAATTATTTATTAAAAAAGGGAAGCAAAAACTAATGCATATATTTTATATGATAAGCTAAGAGCTTTATACAGTAAGGGTGCGAAAGGTGTAGGGTTCGACTGGGGAATTCTTTAGAAATTTATGATGTGCCGGTAAAGCTCCAGTTGCTGATAAGGTCTCGGTAGGTACTAATGATTTTTTAGGGTTTGCATTTATTCACTAAAAAATCATTTATAATTTGTAAAGTATTAATCCTGTGGTATATTTAATGATTATTACACGTGCCTATAATTGCTGTTAATATTGAAATTTCTTACCCGATATAACAATAAATAATTTTATTTCCCGATATTACCGAAAACAAAATAAAATGTTTTTTTTTTTAATATCAGGAATCCTTTCTCAGGTGTATGTCTCTTCCAAAGTGCCAGTAATATCGTATTTAATTATTTTTTTTCAATTCATTTTCAGTTTTCAGTTCAGTTTCTTTAAAATCTACATATTATATGAATATACTTAAACGATGAAAGTGATCTACCATTATATGTTTGTAATTATAGTGAGTTGTTTTCTATTTCTTCTATTTTTAAATGTGTTTTTTTTTAATACAATAATATTAAAACAAATTACTTGACAAGTAGGTACATGTCATCTGTGTTGTCGTCAGTAGGAAACGTAACTGAATATACTGCCACGTTGTATGGCAATTACCATAGGTGAATTATTTTACCTATATACTATGGAACTGTCCGGTTCCAGAGTAGTTTCCTTCCGCAAACGCTCGGACGTGGAATAAGCTCCCTGTTGTTGTTGTTTACCCAGGGGACTAAAGTATGAGGTTCTTTAAAAGGGGATTGAACAGGTTTTAAAGGGTTGGTAAAGCGCATGTGATGCTTCAGGTGTTGTAAGCGTCCATATCCATAAGCCATTAAAGTAGTATAAAAAATGCAGCTGGTCTTAAAGAAGCTAGTGTTGTAGTTATTATAAATTGTAACGAAATGTTTTCCACTAACTAACAATTAATACTAAAATTGGGTTTTTTAAAACACGACTTGTTTAAATATGTCTACTGGCCGTACCGTTATTTATTGGATCGAGTCATTCAAGATCATTCTCGTGTATTTTATTTAAATATTTACTCCAGAATATTTAAAAGTGAGTGTTTTGTTTTTATATTTTTTACTACTGTATACCGGCATAAACGACTTTTCAGAGTAAATAAGTGTGCAGATAGTTATCTGCGTACACTGAAATCTGTTTGAAGGAACTTGTTGATGGATTGATAGGTGAACCAGCGCTTCTCAAAGTGCCTAGTAGAGCTCCAATGGCCGCGGTGTGACTGTGCTCTAATATAAATGGAATTTGTATCTGTTTAAGTTTATCTTGTTTATAAAATTCTATGTCTGTCAGTCTTTATATCTCTGTCCGTTGACCTATAAATCAATGTCAAATTGACGGGCATTGAAATATTATGTAGTTTTCGCTGTCATGATATTCTAGGAATGGTTTTATTTTGGATAAAACGTTATATTCTCTAAGATTACATGTTTTAAATGTATTACAGACTAGTTGTTGAAAGCTGGCGTCGCTGGACGTAATTATATATTCTTTTTTTTTAAGGTTCCGTGCCTCAAAAGGAAAAAAGGAATCCTTGTAGGATCACTTCTTTGTCCGCCTGTCTGTCTGTCTATCAATACCCTTTTTTTTAGGAGCGTGTTGAAGTATCAAGTTGAAATTAATATCAAATACCGAGGTCTGCAATCTCTTGGAGTTGTGAAAAAATCAAACTTCTAAGTGAACCCAGTAAAACGATACGGTCGTTTATGCTGCATATTTTAACACTCGCAAAGGGTATAATACCCTATAGGGTACTCTTCCAGTTGAACTAGAATCATGAAATTTATTGGGAAGTAAAGACTTTAGTAGAAGTAAAGGAAAAAAGTCAAAAAACCGAAAATTTGTAGTTACATTATAAAAAAAAAAAAAAAAATCGATTATAAACCTATTTGCAGTTGGTAAACTGACCGCGGCATATGTCGATGTATGCGGACAACAATTTATAACGGAAAAGTTAAGTCTGTCCCTCAATATAGATTATCTTTTTGTTATAATTGTTCGGTGTTTTCTTCTGAAATGTTGCCTAATTATTTTGATAAATGTAGTTGTACAATTATGGAATCATGCTATGTTGCTCATTCATAATCCTGCCAGCATCAAGGGAATAGAATATTTCTCTTATTCTTGTAATCTTCAAAGATCCTAATATAATGGTGACCATTTATTAACAACTGCCCAGGAATTTTTGCAAGAAATGTTTATTTCTTGCTATTATTTATAATCCACTTCACTTGTGCCTAATAACCTCGTAAACTGCCATGGACTTCTATGTTCCTGCCGAGGTGGATGCTACCGTTTATGTGTGACTCCGTACACCAGACCGCGTGGTCTGTAGTGGAAGAGAAATGATGGGTTATGGTTAAACAACTTCTGCGTAAATTGCTTTGATTTAAAGGGACACGCTTTATGTTTAGGAACCACTTTGGTGTACGTAAACCTAGGTGTAATGTTTGTCGTAACTTCTCAGGGTGTATTTTTGTAGACAGCGCGGTGTAGGCGTTACGAGTGACTGTTAACTTTTGAATGAGTTTTATGAAATGTAAGATACAGGTCATTAGGTTATTTTAAATTTCAAATAAGTTATTTAGATACGTAAACGGTAATCACATTTGTTTTGCATTGAAATATATGGAAATAAGTTTTAAATAAAAACACAAAAGTAATTAAATTTAATAGATTTTGAAAATATACAAAAGTTGTAGAAGTATAGTCTAGTCTAAGTACAGAATTACATAGTATTACAGTTTACACCCTGAAATATGTTAACGTCGTAATCAAGAAAATAGTTTCGTTCAATGTAACAACGATAAGAGGTTATATTATTATTTTTCCTAACTTGTCAACAACTAAGACCATTACTCCCTACTTATTTATAACGATTTCAGTATCCTAACAAGATGGTGGCTCCCTCGTTAGAACTTTTTAGGGAGTTTTTGTGGCATCTCAGAAAGTATGCTTCCAGTTTATATTCATTTCACTTATGCATACCTAAACTATATCACACATAACGCCAACAATATTACATAATATAGCGTCAAAAACCTAAGTTAACGAATTACAAATAAAAACAACGTGTCACTTTAAGATTCCACTGAGAACTCCCAAAAGGTAACATCCATCTAAGAGCCCTACAATTATATAATTACTTATACTTCCCGTGTACAAAATTTCATTAAAATCGATTAAGAATTACCGAAAATAGATTTCTTTGGATTTTTTTGTTACGTATTCTAAAAGTAATTTTTAAATCTCTTATACCCTATCAATTGATCAATGATATAAGCATCCCGTCTACAAAATTACTTAGTAATAATACTAATAATAGTAGTAATTACTTAGTAATTCAGAGTCAAGTAACTTTTTTCAACGCCCATTTGTCTCTAGTAAGAAATATGAAAAGATATTCGTTTTCCATAATGAAAATTGTAATATTAGTTTTAGTTACAAACAATTTTGAAAGAATTTTCATACTTAGTTTTTAATTTTTAATTTTACGTAAGATTTACAATATTCTCCCCGCTCTAAACATGCTTGCGTAATATATTTTGATTGTTCCCTAAGGCTAAGAAATAGTGACCGGCTCCGCTGTTATAAGTGAAAATATCTAAGTACATCAACCTACAAGCTTGGTTGTATATATGTATCAAAGACATCATACATACATACATAATACATAATCATCAAGTAATGAACTTAAATTATTTACCACTTCACTTATGCATTTGTACATTCGTAGAACTCGTTACAACTGTAGATTGTGTTAATTCAAACATTTAAATCATTCACGTAGCGATGAAACGTGTATGCGTAGGCGTCGATGGCGAACGTTTTGATCCGGAAAGTTTTACTAATAACGTAACTCGACGATGGACTTGCAACGATTGCGCGTGAGCATCGATCTAGCGTGTTGGCAAATCGATTAACGTATGTTTAATATTTACTTATAGCGGCGATTGATTTGTTGCCTATTTTTTATTAATCGACCTAGTTTATTAGTACGAAAATTGGTATCCAGTTATTGCAAAATGTTTGATTTATATTGTTGTTGTTACTTTGTCTGGAAATTAGCGGTAATGCACAACAATGGCGGTGATTAATTTAGATATAATTTTAAATAACTGAATCTATGTTATGATATTATCAGTATTAAGAAATACAATGATAAAAACAGTTCTGAACAGAAATCTTCTCACAAATATTTACTCAAAATGATAGTGTTCATTATATTTCAAAGAATAAGGGTTAATGTAACTTAAAAAAAAAACTTTTAAAATAATCCAGTAGGTATAAGACCCTAATAATATTAATATTATATTTATACACAGTATATTTTTATACAACTAAAGTGGCAAATAAGTGTAAGTGGCTACTGTGGACTATGGATGTTTGTAAGTCACTAATCACTAGCGGTTTGCCGACATTGAACCCTCCATATCCAAGGAGCTCTGGAAACCCTATTCAGCACAGAAACACACCGCAATGTTATATAACTGCTTTATTCAGTGGTTATAATTTTAATAAGCATTATAATGTAAGAAAATAACTTTTGCATACTAGAATTCAGGTCTTAAATGAGAATTTATAGAAGAGTAATAGAAATTAATCCTCATAATTATGTAAAAATTCTGCCAACGTATTTTATTACGTATAAAAACATGAGAGGCTCAATGTAACCGGTTTATAAACGAGCTTGCTCGCCACCAACGTGCGTCGAAACGTAAGCATTCAATCGCCGCTATAAAATAATTCTCACGCAAAATGGCAATGATGATAGAATATTCGAACACAGCTATCTTTAAAGCGGTTTACACTATTTATTTTTTGTTAATATTTATTTCGCCTACATCTATTCGGACTGTAAATGCGCCTCGGTTGCGTGTTACATAATCAAACTAAATGTTTGTATGTATCTAACGACTCTTTTCTGTCCATACAAACTAAAACGTGTTGAAGATGGAAACCGGCATACGCGTGTACGATGCACGAAACTATCGGAACTACGTCAGTGAAAATTATCTTATTTTCTTCAGCATTCGTTGAATCACACGGCTGGTAAAGGCAATCTGAAGAATCTTGGTCAATATCAGTGATGTGCCGGATAACCGTATTGTACCCGGATATACGAGTGAAAAAATATCCGTATTCGTAATTGAATCTTAAACGTATATTTTATTTTAATTCCTTATTTGAAAGGTAGCAAATTTGAACTCCTTTAAATACATTTATTTGTTAATAACTTAGAATATCTTATTATATTAAGTGAAAAGGTGTTTTTCTTTTTTGTTGATATTAATGATATTAATTATAATACAAATATACCAAGCTTATACTTTTTATGTTGTAAATTTACTAAAATAATTGTCGTGTCCAACGCTGTCCTTCATTACAATGACTAAACGGATCACTCGCCCAGTGTGAGTTTAAAAAAATCTTATATTTTCATTTACTCAAAGGGTCTAAAGTCATACGCGTGTTACTGCACAGATATGAAGTACGAAAGCGGAGTACGGTGTCCCTATCCGCAAATCAAGACAATAATGACCCTTGTCTATGGCCGTCCTTACCCGTGGATATACATTTATAAGAATCCGACTGACTAACTAATTATATTGGCTCCATGTCGTTATATAAAACTATAGTTTTCTTTGGTGTATAGTAACATTTTTATGTACTTAAAGCTGCTGTAAGAAAAATAAAGGAAAAACTAAATTATCTAAGTCGTGTATCATGGTGAATGTTCTGAAGAGTGTTTATCCTTATCCCGTCATGTCCTTTTCATTATACAAGGTGTCCAGAAAGGGTATCGGGTATTTGTAAGTTCAATGAAACAAAAATTATTTGTATGCAATAAAAAAGTTTATTGTTTATTATTAGCATATGAATTGGAGAATTATTTGGAAAAGATGATGTTATCCAAATGATGACCGTTACGTTGCTGGCACTCTTCTAAACGGAAACGAAGATTGGCGATAACACGTTGACACATAGCTATCGATATTGCTGCCATTTCTGACCTGATGTTTTGCTTTAACTGGGTTAGATTCGTCGGATTGTTTTGATAAACCTTACTTTTAAGGTATCCCCATGCAAAATAGTCAAGCGGGCTAAGGTCGGGGCTTCTGGGAGGCCAGTTGATATTACCCCTTCGCGAAATGACTTTATTAGGGAATAATTTGTTAACAACTTCCATTGAGTCATTTGAGGTATGGCAAGTGGCCCCATCTTGCTGGAACCACGTTCTTGAGTTGAAACCTGCAAACTCCTGCAACTCTGGGACCAAAAAATTTCGCAACATATCGCAATAACGGTAACTATTCACATTAATTGCTCGGCCTCGTTGATCTTCATTAAAATAAGGACCAATTATGCCTTTAGCAGACATAGCGGCCCAAACAACGACCTTTGGGCTATGCAGGGGTCGTTCATGCTTTCGTCTCGGATTCTCCACTGCCCAGTACCGACAATTCTGCTTATTAACATGACCATTCAGGTGAAAATTTGCTTCGTCACTGAACAGTATGTTGTTAAAGTTGTTAAATCGCTGCAGCATTTCGTTCGCAAAATTCAGTCGATTAGCATAGTCCGTATCCTTCAATTCTTGAACCAATTGAATTTTATAGGCTTTTAGATGTAAGTCTTTCTTTAAAATCGAATATAAAGACGATTTTTTGATGTTCAACGCTTGGCTTCGCTTTCGGATGGATAAAGACGGATTTTGACGAACCGACGCCTCAACTTCTTCAACTGTTTCTTCATCGCGAACTGAACGAGGACGACCAGAGTTTTGAATTTTAACTGTCGCACCTGTATTCTCGAACATCCTGATCCATTTCCTAATGCTATCGTCACTTGGCGCGTGGCGTGTACGATATTCCGCACGATAGAGACGTTGAGCAGTCACTATTGAATCACCATTACGATAATACGCTCATACGCAAAATGAGCGATGCGTCCCCGAGTACTGTTCCATCGTGACTAAAACTCCACAAAATGGCGGACGCCACGAACCCCTCCCCGCACCCTTTAGACGCCCCGTTTCGAATATGGCGCGAAAACAAATACCCGATACCCTTTCTGGATACCTTGTAGAACCACACGGACTTTACCTTTGCCGTTAAGTGCGTTTGAGGAAAGGGAACACGTTGGCTGGTGTTCCCTTCTTCCAATGATATTAGGCCCTTCTAAAGTGGTATTTCAGCAGACCGATATGACATCGATGACTAACATTTAAATTTGAATCACCGACGGTTGCCGTTATTTGAGAACCTCGTACTTAACTTCAGATGCTGTATAGCCATTTTACGAAACAGATTTAGCGTATTCTACTGTTCTACATTTGTAACTTTCGCTTCTTATAAAATAAAGTACAACCTTGACCCCCAAAGTATGATATAAAAAGAGGTCGGGGAAAAAGTGTTTTCGCATAACGTAGGTATAAACTTGCTATAAAATTTCATTGGCTGTACTATTTGTATCTGGTTGGTTTTAGTAACATTAAAAAGGTTACATTAAAAATAAAAAAATAAAAATAAGTTGTTTCCCGCTATTTTTCATTTGTTTTTCTTTGTGTAAAAATGAGTGAATCTAATAAGGCAATTCGATACATTTTAAAATATTATTACAAAAAAGGCACAAATGCAACTCAGGCAGCGAAAAAATGTGTGATGTTTATGGACCAATGCAGTGTCAGTAAGAGTAGCACAAAGTTGGTTCAAACGTTTTCAGACCGGAAATTTTGATGTTAAAGATGAACCTCGCTCTAGTCGCCCTGTAACGAATAAAATGGACGCCATTTTTGAAAAAGTTGGGTTATGTCGGCATATCAGTAGTTATGATGTAGCTAAAGAACTGGAAATTGACCACAAATCAGTTTTAACCCATTTGAAGAAGGCTGGCTATACCATAAAGCCTGATATACTCATTTGCGATTCATTAAACCGAGCCGTTTTTAAAGAGATTCACAGACTGTGGCTAAACCTGGGCTAACTCGAAATAAAGTGATGCTGTGTGTACGGTGGGACTGAAAAGGCATCGTTCATTATGAGTTTTTACCGCCCGGCAAAACCATCGATTCGAATGTCTTCTGCCAACAACTGATGAGATTAAAGGAAGCAGTTGAGAGAAAGCGGCCGGAATTGATCAACAAGAAGGGTGTGGTCTTTCATCACGATAACGCTAGACAACACACATCTTTAGTCACTCAGCAAAAATTAAGAGAACTTGGCTGGGAGGTGTTAGTGCATCCACCATATAGCCCTGACCTTGCACCTTCAGATTTTCACCTGTTTCGGTCTCTTCAGAATTCTTTAGGTTCTGTAAGGTTAACATCAAGAGAGGACTGCCAAACTTATTTGTCGCGTTTTTCTACAGCAGAAAATCATCGAACAAAACGGCACATATATACTGTAAATAAATGTAAATAAACTTTGAGAAAAATGTCTTGAGTTTTCATATAAAAATTCGAAGAAACATTTTCCCCGACCTTATATATATATATAACTATATAATATAGTTTACATTCAAATTAATACCAGTAGAGCATCAAATGGAAACATACTAATCCTTAATGCACTGCTATAAGCGAGATCAGTGTACCTAAGTTCATTCAACTTGGTTTTAAGTATTTACTGGCCACAATGCACTGGCTTTATTAATGATCTCTAAAGCGGCAAAAGGTCGTAAAAATATATCTCTGTAAATTGTTTATTCTGGTAGTTGTTCTTTGTTTTTATTTTATTAATAAAAGAAAACAACACTATAAGCGATATTCCGCGTAGATGTAGATAACTAACAACAGACAACAAATTTTTTTCAAGTACTATTTACTAGTAGAAATGAGTTGGCAACCGGACTATTGACTAATAAACCGTACTATTGACTTTTTTAATGATAAAAGGGGGCAAACGGGCAGGTGGCGCACCTGATGGAACGTGATCACCGCCGCCCACAAACATCCCCAACATCAGAGGGCTCGCAGATGCCTTGCCGGCCTTTTAGGGAAGTATAAGCTCTCTTCTTGAAGGTAACCAGGTCATAACGGCTCGTAAAGACCTCAGGCGATAGCTGGTTCCACAGAGTGGTTGTGCGAGGCAGAAAATGCCTTAAGACGCACTGTTGTAGAATGCTGGACATCGAGGTGGTGTGGATGGAATTTACGATTCTGACGCGATGTCCGATGGTGAAATTCAGCAGCCGGGATCAATCCAAACAATTCCTCGGAACACTCCCCATGATAAACGTGGTAGAAGATGCAGAGTGAACCAACATCTCTACGCAGAAACAATGGATCAAGCCGATCGAGCTTGATGGTTAATAACTCGAGCCGCCCTACGCTGAATGCGGTCAAAAGGAAGTAGCTGGTACTGGGGGGCGCCCAGAGATGAGAACAATACTCGATGTGGGGTCGAATTTGCGTCTTATAAAGATTTAGGCGATGAGGCGACGTGAAGTACCGTCAGCACACCAAGCTTCTTTGAGTCCAATTTGGCCTTACTTTCCAACTGACATCATTTTTAATTAATATGTCAATAAGTGTCTATACTGGCGTCATTCGTAGTTGGACATTCAGAGGCGAATTATAAGTCTATTTCAACATTTGTCTAACTCTATAAGCGCGGACAACTACGAAACATTTAGTTCTGTAATTTTTATTAATAAACAGCTTTTTTACCTAATTTAAACCATTTCAGTTATTGTAATATCTAATAGTTTTCCCATAAGTTCACATAAAATTTTTAAGATAGTTATGTTAAGATACATTATACTGACATTGTTAGTGGTTTCTATTTGACTCTTTCCTCAAATTTGATAAAACCGGCCAATATATGTGATCGTCTTACGACATATTACTGTAAATTTTGTATTCATTTTAAGCTGCATGCGTCGATCGGGAATGCAACCTGAAAACTTAATCCTGGAATACATTTGTTCATTATTTATTACTGTGTGTTTCGTTTGTGCGGTTATCATGTATAACGGCTGTTCTGACCGTTTTATGTGTTACGTTTTGGCTTCATTTCAATCGGTTGTTAGTTATTGTGTTGTTGAGATCTTAGTGGATTTGTGAGCGAAGTTATTGTTCGTGAAATCCTGTTATACGATTGGAATAACTCGCTTTATTGGTAATGAAGTCTGCTAATATTTTTGCAACAATAACTTTCACTGACTTTTTCCGAAGTTGCGCGGGTCAACTAGTAGGCTATAAAATTCAAAAATAATTGTTCAGTCTGACTGGTAGTTTCAGAGATTAGCTCGTTCAAACAAAAAACAATCTCTTGAGATTTATAATATCACATGTATAGATTAATTACTTTGAGCCATTGACTTATTGTATTAAAAAAGTTGTATCAAAATATTGTGTAATAAATTTGTTGAAAGATCTTCAGAGCGCAAAAAAGTGCGTACGTACAAAGTTCACAGGTCAGAAGTGAAACTTCATTGGCAAACTAATTTTCAAATCTCGTTTATATTTATACTAATCTAAAGCTTTAGATTTCCGAGACTTAGAGGGAGGGAAAAAGGAAGATATGTTAGGAATTTAATGAATTTAATTATCATTAAAATATGAAGTATATTAATTACTTAAATGACGAATGGCAAATTAAAATGCCACATGTTATTTGTAAATATTAAAACTTCCTAACTTTCAAACGAATTAACATTGAAATTGTATATTAACAAAAACATAACAAAGATATTACTTACTCTGAACAACTGCTTAGTATAGGACGATTTACAAATTTATTACAAAACCTTTATTTATAAAGTTAACTCACTGTTTACACATTGTCTCCATGGCTACGTGCTTCATGCTACGTTCACCCTTTCTCACTCTCTCTCAATCGGTCTCAATCACCCTTTCCCTCTCCCTCTCTCAATACGTTTCACATTTTCGTGACGCGTTGCATGCGTAAAAATTTTACCCTCATGCGCGCAAAGAAGTTTCACTTCAACAAGTTACATATTGTAAGGTAGTTTGTTTTGCTCGCCTTGTTAGCTAGCAACTTCCAATTGATTCCAAGTATTTCTTCTATAAAAACTAAATTAAAAAAAAGTCTTGTGTTTGGACAAATTTACGATACCTGAATACACACCTGGCCGGACCGACGACCTTGCACAATATACGTTAATCATAACCGGACACTGTTTGGTAAACAATGTGTCCTTTTAAAAAGTTATTACGATGTGATATTAAAAGCATAGTTAATTGTCTGCCGGGAGTGATTACATGTGACGGAATATTCTTTTGGTTATTCGACTTTGAATCGTAGTTTAAAGATCATAACAATAATCTATGTACCGGTTTTGACGGTTTTACCTATTGTTACTCGCAGTTATTGTTATATACGTAGGTAGATATATAGATACACTTTATTTCCTAATTTTGTTCCTAATTTATTTATTTTTCTATACGCTTATATATTGATTTTGGTAGTATCCATTGTAATCACGTTTTACTAACTGGTATCCGCGACTTCGTCTGCGTAGAATAATTATCGTGAGTAGCCTATTTGTTTTCAATTATAAATGTTTGCACACGTGCGACAACCTCGTGTGCCCATTCGGCGCACACGTTCGCTTTGGTGTATATTTGTGTGGCCCATGGTGAACTTCGCACTCGCGAAGCGTAGACATTTAGGCAGATAATATGTTATAATTTCCCTTTTCTAAACATGTCTTAAGTACTTTTACTTTTTATATTATGAGGCAAGTTATCTCTCAAACAAATATCGAAAATCTACCAACGGTTTAACATAGACTCTAGATACAAAGAAAAAAAAAAATTAAATCATTCCTTATTGTAACCACTTAGAGGGATAATTTTTGAAAAAAAAACGCGGAGTACTATTTCTAACCAAAAGTGTAAATATGGATTTTCATATCCCTAATTTGAGAAATACCAGGTCCTCCATACAAACTTTCAAACAATAGCTAGCCTATGTCCGTTTCCAAGCTACAATCTATCTCTAAAGTTGGTTCAGCTGGTTAAGCGTGAAAACGTAACAAACTATCAGAAAGAGTTACTTTCATATTTATAATATTAATTTGGACTATATTTGTGTTTTTTTTTTTAATTATTTGTGGGAATTACCTACATGATGTTAAAAAATGTGTTTAAAACATTGACATAGATGTATCGTTTAAAATATTACATTGTGTTATATTTCTAATAATTATGACAGTATATTTCCTACGCTACGATTTATTTCGCTTTAAGTAAGGAAGCACTAGGAAAATAAAGACGAAGCCAGTGGTACAAACTAGTCATTTATGTATATCGATGTGTAAACACTTACCTATGATCGTTGTGTTAATAGTATGATTAATGATTGGATGAAATACAGATGCAAGGTGTGATTGATGGATGTGCAAGAAACGGAAGAAATATGTATTCTTAGGACCGTATATTAAACAAACATAAATATCCTACCACGTGCTTATCGTAGTGAGTCAGTGGAAATATGGTGTTTCTTTGAAATTTGCTCGGATTATATCTGGTTTAGAAGGGGTCTGAAGTACATACTTGCTAACGGCTTAAGCTGTTGTCGTACAAGTTCGTGCGCGACCGTCCAGTGTTTCTGAATGACGCTGGCGGGGATAAGATGATACTACACACAATAATGGGGGCGGGTAATGTAGGGGAAAAGGGAAACGCGTGCAATAGCGTGACGAAGGCGTGGAGTCCGAGTACACTAAAGTGTACAGTATTACGTCTTCATACAAACGGTTGAAACGAAATATAGATACACTTCAGTACACAATAGTCACGATAGGATTTTAAATTGTTTTTGATTTATTAAACTGTAAGCAAATAATCATATCTTTATTTAAAAAGTGTAATTTCCCTTCTTGCTGACTCACAATCACATTTGAAACTAGAAAAAAACCAAATAGAAATAAATTAAAACTACAAAATTAGCAGTAATATATTTTGGTGAAAAGATAATAATAATAATTTAAGCATTATCAAATTCGTAAGTAAGTAAAGTCAGAGGGCAGCTAATGCGTATTTATCTACCGAGCGGCTGTAGGTGATTATTTCATGAACACAACCGAGACAACATACTGCTTACTTTAGTGTACTGTAGTGACGTAATGTCGTGCTACCTCGTCCCCGGCAAAATATCTCACATTGGACGGTCGCTCGCCAACTTGTATGGCTATAGTGTCTTACCAATTGATAGACAACACAACTACGGTGATCGCGAGTGTTAACTAATCATATGACAGATTTGTGAAGGTGGCGAAATAGAAAACCAACTTCAACGATTTTGCCAACCAATGCCAATGAAATTTAAATAGGACCATCCTTGAGGTAACCCCTATCTAGCAAAAAAAAGAATCATCCAAATTGGTTCATAAATGAAGAAGATACGGCTAAACATCCATAAAAAAAATATTTATTCCAATTTGAAAACCTTCTTTTAAAGGGTGTACTTATGTGTATGGGGGCGTTCAAGTATTAGATAACGCATTTTTTAAAGATTGTTGAAATGTAACACGCCGTAACATTTTTCTGTACCTCCTTCACTAAATGTTACGTAACTAACACCCAAGTCAGCATGAGAGGTTTTATAGGCCAACAACCGCTGATGATGCAAATTTCCCTGTTTTGAGGACAATACAGTATGAACTCACTTTAACAACACTGACTACAGTAATATGCATGTGCATCGTGCAACGAATACTGACAACGAAAACAAAATAAAAATAACGTACAATACAGTACAGTAATTTCATATGCATTCTGTAAAAAGCTGTAATTTTGTTATTACAAACTGAAACTTTAATTTTATTTATTTTACACGGCTACCTACATTATATAACAACTTATGGCACAGAAAGTACTTTTTGAATATTTAAAATAAAGTGATAAACAAGGAATATTTTCTAAAAAGATAGAATTGTGGTAATTTATTTATGTTGAAGCGGAAACATTGCGTCTGCGCAACTATAAACGTATCCGACATTTATTAGCAGAAAAACATTTTAAATTCACATTTATTTTATATTAACACAAAAGCTTAGTCATCCGTTTGACGTGACGTGAAAAAGTGTTCGGGAAGTAATGCCATTCAACAGCCGCCAGCAATGAATTTCAAACCATTATGAAAATATATTATTTCAATGATAAAATATAGTACCTACTTGCATTAAATAATTTTCGTATTTCAATTTGACTACAGCGAGGTGAATAGGATTGTTAATATTTACAAACCGTGCTTTAAGCTTTTAGTGTCGGATATCTATTATATCTCCGTGGTAGCCTTTACAGACACCGCATCGATCAATGTGAGTTCGAAACCATTCGGTGAAGAAAAACATCGTGATGAAACCATAGCATGGTAGTAGGGTATCTTTATTGACCCTGACTAGCTAGCACACTCAAGTTGAAAATTTGTCGCCAAACATCTATAGGTGTGTTCCAGAAGCTGGGCCACTTTGTCACTTTACATCAGGTGAGATTGTGGACATAAAGCTAAACTTATAAAACAGGTCGAATGACCTTTGACTTATGGAGGAGTCGAAATTAGCTCGAAATGGTTCATGTAAATTTCGCACACAGGACGGTGTGTCGCATTTTCTTTTCCGAACTTTGCCTGACACACTGCTGTGTGTCTAGGTAATCAATTTTTATTACCGGCGCGCGGGTGTTTCATGCCTAATACATTATCTATCACATCTCATAAAAATAATGTTTATAATTATAAAGAACGGTTAGTTATTTAATTATTGTAAATTAAAAGATTAAGGTACTTATTTTAAGGTTAAATTTCGTTAAATTCATTGTGTCGCACTTCCGTCACATGATGCGTGCACAACTCACAATTTTACTAATTAAAATAAACTAAAAAAAACCTGTTTTTATACATTTTTTAATCGATTTTAATGAAAATTTGTACTCGAAAAGTTACTATCATTAAGCAATTAATAGGCTATATATATAAGAATTGTCAATAATAATTTTGGAAAATCATAAAATTTGAGTAAATATAAAAATACGAGATGAAGAAATTCCTGCTTATTAAACGCTTGCAGAGCTACGTGCATAGTTAACTGTCAAATAATATTAACAGAAAACCACGCACTGAAATGCAAAGCACCTATTAAACTGTCTTAATAAATTTAATGAAAATACAATGTAGGCACCCCGAAGTGAAAACCAGGACGTCGCTAGAACTGTTGCTATTTCCTCCGCAACTAAATTAGATCGAACGCAAGTGAACCCGTTCAGTATCTTTATTGTCAGCCATAGAAACTTACATAGAACATTTTGTACCTATAATAAATCTTTGCCAGTATAACTATCGATATAGAATACAGGTTAACATTTACAAATTTCTTTTGAGAAATTGATGAATTTCGATGGTATAAGATTACAAAATTACAAATAAGAATCTATCTCCCCATATTAATAAATTTGTAGTTTGACTGTATATGTAAATTTTTTTTTCAAATTTACCGATAGACATAAATTTTAAAAAGGAAATATAAACTGAATATGAAAAAAAAAATTAAAGTAAACGGTTTGACAGATTTCCATGAAATTTTGTACATGGAAAGTATACACACACCTTCCTCAATTCATAGACAATAAGAATTGTCAACAATGCTTTTAGTAATCATAAAAAATTATTAATTCTTAACCGATTTCCATTAAATTTTATACATGTTAAGTTTATGTAATTTAAAGTTTTAAAGTCAATAAAATTATAATAAAATGCGAATAGCGCATGCGGAGCCGCGGGGTACTGATAGTTTATAAACTTATAAACATTTCACAGGAATGTAAAGATTTTTGTCAGGTTAATTAACGGTTCTTTGTTTTTCATGGTGTTACGCAGATAATGTATCTAGACCGTTCTGGATTTTCCTACGATATTTTGTCTTCATAGAAAAAGAATGAATGGTATATAGTTATTTATAATAACTATACAAACCTGCAAATAGCCTCTTCCCGACGAAAACCCTTTAACGCCCTCCAAAAACAATTCGAACAACCTATATGTGCTAGTTTTTTTGTAAGCACGAGAAGGACTATCTCCTCCAACAGATTCTCTTCAAAAATTGAGTCAGCTAAGAAGAACCAATCGGTGAAGTGATAACATGTTGGTAAAAAAATTAAGTTATATGTACGGTTGACTGTCTACCAAATTCAAATTTAAAATCTGCCTATCAAGTAACCGTTAATGTATTGAGATAGTTGCACTTAAGCCTCTTCTATTATAAGCATACTATATTATTCGTGAATCGGTGACCATCGTTACCTGTGATTATGTTCAAATAAAACCATATTTAAAAAAATGGATGCATGAATTCATATAATATATTATAACCTTACTTGATGCAGTTGACGCATAATATCGAGGGCTATCTTCACCTCAATAAAACAAGAGTTTTAGGAGGCAACTTCATAGTGTAGAATATTTGTTACAATGTGCGAGCGCATCATAAAAACTCACGCTAATTTTTATAATAATAGCTCGGCACATTGACGGTACTGTCTCTGATGGTAAGCACAGCACAATCCAAACACAACGGTGACCACCGAGAGATCTAAATCCATCGGCGGACGCCGCTGTCATACCGGCCTGCAGGAATACCTTTTCACGTTACTTTTAAAGGACCCAATTTCGTAAGAAGGAGGGAACGCATTGCCCGGGAGAAGGTTCCACAGCTTCACGGTACGACAAAGATAAATCATTGAGAACTTTTCTTGTAGCTTTTCAACACGCCCAAAACTTAATTAACTTCCAAAAACAAAAGTGTGTGTGTGAGTTAACTCCGAGACACGATTGGGGTTTATTATTTACAAGTATACATGATTTCAAAGTGAAAGGTGCGCAAAGTACGTTTCGCTGAAAAACGTAACGCTTTTTGTTAACGCTTGTATTAATTTCCCTCTTATATGAAGTCTTTTATATGGGTATTATATTAAAATCGGTTCTTAAGAAGTAAACTTAAAAAATTAAAATATAGATGGAGGTGCAAGCCAAGTTTGTCAATGCTGCTTATTAAGCATTGTTGGCGCGTGTTAATTATAAGGCATTAAATATTTCCCGCTAAACCTACCACCTCATAACCACCCCCCTCCCCTACTCCCCGCTCACAAACAGTCCGTCTCGGAACGCAAGCGCATCGCCACGCGGACAACGCCGCACGCTTTAAAGAGTGATACAGTGAACTTTGTACAACCGCCGTTAAAAATCTAGCTTGGAGGGCCTTCGCCGCGAGTGACATGTAACAGTTTAGTTTGTGAAGAAGAGCTATCGTTGAGTTATATTACACACGCTACGATTCACCAATATTAACGCAGTTAGTTCCATATTTTACCCGCATCACGCACCTGATATTTAAGGCCTCTTTCTAGCTACACCAAGCATACTTGGTGAAGTCAACTGTTTTATAAACAGCAAAAAAATAATTCTAATTGGTTGATCTATAAATTTGTGTCCACGAAATATGAATCTCGAATGAAGCACGTGCGAAGGTCATTCAGAGTTATAAGTTAAAAAAAATAAAAAAAAAATATGTTTAAATAATGCGAGAACATAAATCATTCGACACAAACATATACAAACAGCGAATGTATCCAGAGAAAAAAAGTTATAAAAATGTCGCCCAATATAATTACGTACGGAAATTTACATCGCACGCGAGTTATTAAAAACGTGCTGTGAATATTTTTTTAATATGTTTAATATTTTGTACAGTTTATTTATATGTAATTCAATTTCATTTGAAATATACATATAACTATTTTTTTGTTTATTACTTTCGTTTTGTTTTCGCTATAATATGTTAGGGCTTCATCTAAATTTGATTTGTGGACAAATGTCTATATTTTAGAAGTTGTTCAATTATTACACTTGTTGGCTTCATAAAAAACTTGTTCTACCGTTTGTATAATTGTCTGTCTTCGGCTACTTTCCACCAACGCACCGCTTGACATCGGCAGAGTGTTTATCCTCACACTTTGGAGCCAAAATGGTCCCGGACAGTCTGATTTCAGAGGAGTTTTCTTCCGCGAACGCTTTGGATGTGGAACGAACTTCCTGCTGAAATGTTTCCATTGGATTTTAAGAGGGGAGTGAACAAGTTTTTAAAGGATCTGCAATGCGCACGTGCGTCCATAGGCTGCGGTGACCGCTTACCATCAAACGCACGGTACGCTTGTTTCCAAGGACCTTTTATAAAAAACTCTCTTTTCAGCAAAAGTAAAAAAAAAAATATTATTATAACTACGAGCTCGATCGCATCTCTTTTATCGTTTCAGATTCATCTTAACAATTAATAACAAACGTTTTTTGTTGCAGAAAGACGTAACAACTGTTAATCTGTTTCAGGTAGAAGTAGCACAGAGATTACAGATGAATTAATTAAGAAAGAATTGTACACCCCCAAGCCCGATCGCATAATATTTAAACGTCGAGAGCTGCGCGCGCATATGCGACAAAAGTGCTACATGATTACAATTATTTTTTCACATACATACTTAAATAATGCCTCTCTCTCAACAGGGTAGGCAGAGATCACGTCCTTCCACTTGTTACGGTCCTGGCATAAAATATATTTTTCGCTAATTCAACATTCATCAATCTTCTCGCGTACCTACGCTCGTCGGTTTAAAGTACTCTTGACCTGACCTTACTTCAGAATGTCCCAATTTAATTTTTTTCACAATTAATGATGGCTAAATTCGTCATGTAGTTGTAACGCGGGTAATTTTTTTGGACTTATTTTTATTGTTACGTAATAGGACAAAACAAGAGCACCACTGCTCTTAAAATTTATAGTGACGCCAAAGGAGTTTATCTCTATTTTTTACCCGGCTGCGAAAAAAGGGGTAAGGTTTTTCAAGCGTTTGTATGACGTATGTACCTACGTCTATTTCTTTAGCACGCTCTGTAGCCTAAACGTCTCGACGGATTTTAACATACAAGTTGTCGTTTGAATAGTCTTAATTGTGGGTGTGATATAGGAATTAGGATACATAATATTTAAGTAATACGTCTGGGAATCAAATAAAAAGCAAAACTATGTTTTTTAATGAAGTGTTGTTGTTGCAGTCGAGTTTTTTGTTTCCTTTTTATTAATTTAGATTGTAAATTCAATACTGTATCCGTATCTATTACTGTTCATAAAGGCATAAAGATGTATCTAAGAACAGAGGCAGGAAGAATGCCGCAGTAAAATAATCCCTTTGAAGCACGAAATACGCCCAGTTATAATCATGGAACGCGTAAAGTCATAAGAAAATTATTGTTTGTTTTATGGCCCATTAAAATTGGAGGAAAACGCTACATTCGGATGAGATTATTATTGAATATGTATTTTAATGTTACAGCATGTAAAGTGCGTTCTTAAATGTTTTATATCGGTAGTGTTTGATAAATCAGGTTAATATAATATTTTGAAATTTAGTAAAATTTAGTTAAAAGTTATACCTACTTCTTTAGGCAAGTTATGAGTGTTAATTTTTGCGATTGCAACATTGTAAAAAAAGTCTACGTCATAAAGTTGCTTGATAAACCTCTTCTTGTGAAGTGTGCGAAGAGTGTGAGTATTCAATTCAATGAGGTACAACTCCTAACGCGCACATATTTGATTTGAAAAAATTAAATCACTTAATGCTATGCAAAATCCCGATTGTCTCCTGTGTCCTAAAAAAATGGTAAGCTCCTTGTTAAAACTTTCCAGGGAGGATTTGTGACATCTCAGAATTCGTGGCCTTATTGTTCCCAATCAACTTCACTTGTACATTATAACCTAACTATATTACGTAACATATTATACCATCATAACGCAAATTTATGAATAAAAAGTTAAATTGTACAAATAATCATACATGACAAACTAAGATCCCGCAATAAACTCCTCGCAAAAAAGTTTTCTGTGATACATAACCACTAGGTTATTATTGTAAGCGCAGAATGGGAACTAAATAAATCTAAAATATTTCCTACATTGATAAAAAAAAAACAAGTTTCCAATGATATACTATGTTGTATAAAAAATAGAAACACAAATATTTGTTTCTCATCTGAAACATTTCTTGGAACGTGAACATTGAAACTGTAATTGATGGAAACCGAAAATATCTCCCGTGCCCAT
Organism: Saturnia japonica; assembly: GCA_033032175.1. Taxonomy (NCBI): domain Eukaryota; kingdom Metazoa; phylum Arthropoda; class Insecta; order Lepidoptera; family Saturniidae; genus Saturnia; species Saturnia japonica. The sequence continues at coordinate 4,738,779 of CM065332.1, forward strand.
CAATATAAAACCCACAAACAGGAAATGGAATTAAAATAACTAAACAAATTGATTTTTTTACGTATATTTAAATGTTTCTGATTAGCCTTGGCACCTAATTTCATCGGCTCATCGCTACGTTAATAATAATATACACAAATATATATAAATTATAATATGTTTATTTTATGAGGCTCGTAACAGGTAAGAACTATGATGAATATGTTGTGAGACAAAATACATGTTATAATAAAATGTAAATAATTATTAAATTTGGCCTCAGTAAAACTATCGGAAAATCAAAAACATAAGCAAATTATACTTTAAATACTATAAATTGTACACGATACAGAAGCTTATAATGTTTTTATTAAAATTAATTAAAAATAGAAAAAAGCGAAATAAATTGTACAGTAAAGCGTGTTAAATTTTTTATTGTTTCTACTTAAACTACAACATATAAATTATATTAAATAAAATAAAAATATAATTGAAGCCGAAATTGGGTGAAATGGCGACAGGTCTCAGGGATAACAATATGTAAGACACAAATGCCCCTGAACCCGTTTAAAAACATTAAAAGACCTGACATGATGTATGGATCTGTGTGGTGGGCAACGAAAAAGATGGACGGAAGAAAATTACATATGGCAGAGATGCCAATGTTATGATGGTTGTGTAGTGTAACTAGAATAGATAAGATAAGGAATGAGTATATCGGAGGAAGTCTTAAAATAGCACCAGTCATAGAGAACTTGAGGGATTATACGTTAGCGTGGTATGGGTATGCTGAACAGGGATGAAAGTTATAATTAGAAGAATGTTAATTATGAAGGTGGATGGATATAGGAGTAGAGGAAAACCGAAGAATTGAATGGATTTTGTAAGGAATAAAATGTGTATAAAAGGTGTGAATACTGAGATGGTAGTTGATAGAGTAAAATGGAAGAAGAAAACATGTGGGATAAGGGGTAAGAAGAAGGAGAAGAATGTAAAAAATATAATTGAAAATACTTTCAAAAATTATTTGTATTGTGTTCCAATTTTATTCTATGGTTATTTCGAAAATATAAGCTTTACAATTGACATTATTAGCAAAATTGTCTACAAAGGCCGAAGTCATATAAAAAAAATCTGTATGTAAATTGTTAATTTTATATGTTTAATATAATTAAAAACATTTTTCATATATGTTGTCGTTGCTGGCTGTACAATTTTGGAAAGCGAAGTAAAAAGAATTAATACGTTTTAATGTCTCGATCTCACTTTTGAACGCAGTCAATTAAATTTATTGGTCCATTTGTCTATCTGGATCTTATTCAATAGCATTTATATTCACATAAAAGATAACCCAATACAATATTTCAGAAATTACATGAAAGTAGCACTATTTGGTAAGCAAATATATACACACACAGAGAGAGAGACGCATATACACGCGTGATATTTTTTAAATTAATAATTATTTACATGTAAATAAAATTTAAAAACACACATTCATAGTCATACATATTCATTCCCTTCATCCCTTTAAATACATACCTGAAGCAATATTATTAGAGGAAGTTATAGTATTAAATCTAAGTACATTACATTCCTGACCTCGATAGAGATCATACTTTGAAGATAATTGGATCAAAGCAAATCGCAACCTTGTATGCATGAGAATTTTTATGATTATTTTTCGTATTCCATTAGAGTTTTTATTTGATTTTCATATCCCGGTATTTCTAGGCCGACTAGTAATTTCTAGTTCTTATGAAAATTTGTGGGGTAAATAGTTTTACCGATATTTAGGGAATTTTTAATTGTATAATGTAACACACAGACATGTAGTCCAGGTGATGTTAAGTGGTTACTGAAGCCTATAGCTATGTACAACTAACCTTAAAATGTCCGCCGTGCAGTGGTTCAGGATTTAAAAAATAGGGATATAGGCATTGAAAGTTGGAATTTCGATCTGATTTTTATTTTATAAGCGTTACTAACCTTAGACAAATTTTGATAAGGTCAAAAGTTTTGAAAAAAATTTATTTGGACATATTTATTTCTTGTTGTTTTTCTCGAAAAGTTAACAATTAGCTCAATCATTTATGTTATATTGTAGACTAGCTGTGCCCGCGGCTCCGATCGTGTGAACTACAGAATGTCGGTGTTGTGGTGACCCGCTTCCCACTACAGAGGTCGCCCACCGGTTATTTTAATAATAAAGATGCGTGTTTTTTTTGCGCGATGCTCTACTTTGTTTTCTAAAAAAGTAGCCTAAGTTACTTCTAAAAGTCCCGTCAAAATGGGTCCAACCTTTTCGGAGATTACCCGGAACAAACAAACAGACAGACAAAAATAAATAAAAAAGTTTTTTGACATTATAACAGACACTTCAACTATATTAATTGTATAGATCAAGACGTTTTAAATATCAAATGAGAATATACCTATAGAATACGAAATAAGCAGTGACATTATTGGTGAATCAATTTGGAAAAACCGTGAGCGAGGGCACCTACATTCGCACTGTATGCGCTCGACCGATCGTATATTGTAGTCTACGCGGGCGGAGCCGCGAGCACAGTTAGTTTAAAAAAATGATTAAACGTAGATGCTTAAAAATCAAGAGATACCATTTTAAATGGGGTACTGTCTGTTAAAGAAGTTTATTAGCCGACGATGTTTTATGGAATTTTTGTTGTACAATTAATTTCTAGTTTTATAACAGGAAACATTATGCAACTCATGTTTTGCTTACTCCTACGTGAAAACGTTCGCTTCGGTTCGGCTAAATTCGATATTGTTGATTACCATTATAAGTTACACTAACAGTACTTTATTGGCTTCCGAAAGATGTTGATTTGTAGATTTTATTTCATAACCGACTAGAAATTTAGTACAATATCGCTTAGCTCATGTAGAATAATATATCTGTAGTTCTGTCTGTACATGTCATTGTTTTTTTTTGTAAATCCCCTGATAGAAATATATACTATAATTATTAATACTAGCGGTCGCCCAATGATCGAAATTCGACCAGCGACTTTTTAATCATGGACTATTTTCTGTTTGACATATTTTGCAGTATGAACCTAAACAATGAATAATAAATCACTTGCTGTCACTTTTCATTGCGTGACAATGTCAATATTTTGAGGCATCTAAGTTCAATGGTACTGATCGTTTTAGGATTCGTATTATTAATCTATAATCAATAAGTTATTTTGTGATTTTTTTATCGTTGAAGTTTAAAAGTTTATTTATAATCATTACTTTAGATAAGCTACTTACTTCATCATAAAGAAAATTTTATGAAGTTGAATTTTGCCTAGTATGTTATTTATACACATATAGGGTGGGCCAAATAGTGGTTTCTTTTTTAATCATAGATTATTTCGACACTAACAGTTCTCCCTTGCTCGCCATATTACGAAAAAGTCAGTATCAGACCTCCGCGGAATGAAATGAATCATTTTACGCTTGAACAACGTTGGGAAATGTTGAAAGTTTATTTCCAAAGTCAGTGCAGTGTAGCTCAAACATATGTTAACAAGCAAAACTGCCGCATCTGAGAATCTGAAAACCCGCACGTGATCGTCGAGAAGCCAATGCTTCCTCAGAGAGTGACAGTTTGGTGCGGATTGTGGAGTGGTGGTATAAATGGGATTTATCTTCGAAAATGAGGTTGACAACGCCGTGACGGTCAATGGAGAGCGCTACCGAGGCATGATTACCGATTTTTTATGGCCAGAAATTGGGAACATGGGCAGACACGACCTTTGGTTTCAACAAGATGGGACCACATGCCACACAGTCAATCAAACCATCGATCTTTAACACACCAAATTTGGTAATCGTGTAATCAGCTTTCGTGGCGATGTTAATTAGCCACCTCGAAGCTGCTATTTAACGCCGTTGAAGTTCTTTTTGTGGGGCCCCGTAATAGATCAATGTTATGTGGAGAACTCACAAATGATTCAGGCCCATAAGTTGAATATTCAACGAGCTATTCGTCATTTTTCTTCATTTTACTGCATTATAAAAAAAAACTTCTATTTGGTCCACCCCTTAGTTTAGATGATGATGGAAAAATAAAATAATTTGTACTTGCTTGTAGCTACACGGGTACGTTGGCGGCGCGGTGCTTGTCGGATAGAATTAACACAGGCGAAACCGTAGGCACAGCTATTTATTATATGGCATTAAATTTTTGTTAGTTTTTCTGTCTGTTTATACTCGTATTCAACTCAAAAATAGCTTGATCAATTTTTATGAAATGTTGTACTCGGTAAGCTTATGTCATTGCGCACTTACAGGCTATAAGAATCCGCAATAATACATATAGAAACCGTAATAAAAATTATGTGAAAAATTAATTTTAATCCGATTTTGATGAAATATGTATACGGGTAGAAAATGCCATTAAAACTAATATGCTAGGCTACAGAATTGTCCTTATAGGAATAGAATAATTAATGCGCAATAAACGCACGCGAAGCCGTGGGGCATCGCTAGTATCAAGATAAGCGTAGTGATATATTCATATATACTATGCCCTATATCACTTTTGGAAAAATTGACTACTGAGTTATGAATACGATCAAAATATCAATATATAGTGACCTACACAGGTGCACCACTTTTACAACTTTTTCTTTTGCAATAACTCGGCTAACTAATTTATTGTTAAGTTTTTGATTAATTTACCGTATTTTTCAATATGGAAGAGATAGAAGAAATGGTTAAATATCAGTTTAAAAATCGCTAAGTCCATCCATAATATACCAAACACGATCTCTTTCCCAGTAAACAGATTACCTTATTTAGACACAGGGTCACAGATCTTTAATGATTATCATGATAAATTTAGGTTGATCAATGTTACTATAATTTTTACGAGATCACTTTTCTAGGGCCTTACATTCGAAATAAATCGATTTTAGTGGAAAGCATATGTTTTGTAGGATTCGGCGTTAACCTACAATAAATACTACTTAACTAAGATTTTTTTTGTGTTGTACTGGACGTTAACGCTGACCTCAAAGGCTTGTATATCAAATGTATGTATAATACATACATATAGACACCCAGTTAGTATCAGTTACAGAATGACTAACGAAATACGTATGAGCAATGAGTCGGCCGTAAAATTGTTATGAGTTTTCAATGGCGAATTAGACCTAATTGTACGGGAACCTTGCGATTACAACTATCTGCTGACGTAACTACTTATTTTGTTTTTAAAAAATACAATTGAGAAACTACATGAAATATTTTTATCGATATATTACTTCGGATATACTCGCTCGTGAACGTTAATAAGGGATGAAAATCAAAATACATTTTTATTGAAAAGCAACATACAGCTTTTCTTAGAATTACAAGAATGTTTACAGTAGAATAAGCAATAATTGATGGATAACTTAAAACCAAGTGAAATAATATTTAATATTTATAACTAAGCTACTCGTTTTGTTCCACTTCATATTGAAAAATAATACGCGAATTAATTGTTAAATGTAAACGATTAAATTTCGTGTCATATTATATTATGTGCAAATTGTATGTGATATGTATAAATTTCAAATAAAATACAAACTAGTAACTCCAACTTTTGAATACGAATTCACAAAAATTATGGATACTTAAGTAGCACGGTTGTAGGGAACTTTCTTCTGCGCACCGGATAGTTACGACCCTCAAGTTGAACGGCTGTCACAAAGCACCCGTGTGTATGGTTCGGCCAACATTATATTTGTAAAAAAAGGATTCGAAACTACTATATTTATATTGGATAAAATATTAGGCAACGTCATTTATTCATTTTGGTTTAAGCGAAAACGAAATGCAGGCGCAGTTTTTATTTCATCCTGAATGAACCTTGGTATGTCATTGGCAATTTGATTATTTATCATTATTATCATTATCTGTCTATTAAGCAGTAAAAACTAATTCTTTAAAAATAGAATATTTATTTGAAAACAAGAGTTTTTCTTCCATTAATCAGATTTTTCAGGTAATAACCTCGAAAAATACTTATATTTGATATAAAAAAGGTGCCAACCCTAATTGAGATCCAGTCTCTCCACTAAGTTTAGCGTGGTAAAATTATATGACCATATCGTCATTGAAATATCACGTGAGCTTGTGGACATATGCTAAACACATAAAGAATGAAAAAAAGTTTTTGTTTAAGGTTTTCTAATTAGGTCCATGTATGTTAATGATTTGCTGATTAATAAACTATGTTATATCAAATGTAAGACCTCGTAAAACAAGTTTAATATAGGTTTAGGGTTATATGTGGTGGATTGTTATATAAATTATAGTAGTAGTATTTGAAAATGATTTCTGTCTTTATATGCTCTACACTTATGATAAAATTTATTAATTAAAAAAAATCTTTTTAAAAAAAATTATTAATTTTAAACTATTTGTCTATATTTCTTAAACATGTACTTTAAATTCATGTTTTAATCATTAATTTTGATGAAGAGTTAACGCAGATATGGCATTGCCAGTAAAAACACATTTGAGAAATAAAATAATTATATCATAAAAATTCTTATCTAAAAATATTTTCTAAAAAGTTGCCCAGTATCTTTGATGTTCGTGTTTGCTTACTCAGGATATAATAAACTATATTGGTTTTTTATTTTCTAATTTGTCTCAGGTGAAAGTAATTCCCTTAAAGTAATATAAAAAATCAATACATCCAGCCGTCTACAAACTCATATTGATGTAATGATCAGGTGGCTTGCCGAGCGATATAGAATCGTTACAGGGCACGGATCTATTTCAGTAGCCCTTGACACGACGTTGCGACATGCAGTAAACGCACAGATGAAACGTTATTTCCAATTAAACATCATAATTAGGCTTAATTAGTACTTCTTCTACAATCCACTTGTACTTGTTCCCACATTCAGGTGACATCCGGCGTTACTTTGTTGAGCGAGCATAAAAAGTTTGACGTTTTTATTGATTAAAGCATTTATATATAATACAATGGTTTTATCACGATATTTTCCTTCATCAAAAACTCCGGCTCATTTTCAAGATATTATGAACCCAAGCTAATACTTACAATGTCCGAGCGTCCTGTCACTAAGACATAATCATTCTTTATTGGATTCAATCCGTAATGTATGTCGTTGCAACTATCAGTTTAGAATACTTATTCAAGCAATCAAAGGATCTGATGTGATACTCATTGCTAAATCTCATGCATATAGACTGAACGTGCAATGTTTCTAATATATAATTTTTATCAAAACAATGTACATGCAAGGTGGAGCCGCAAAAATCTCTACTTACCTTTCGATAAATTAAAATTCACCCTTGCAGAAACCTGACAGATATTAATATTCATTACATAAATATTTGAAATCAGTGTGGAAACTTTGAAAGAAATAATAAATAAATGTTCAGAGATCGATTAGAATATAAAAATTGACGTCACAATTTATATATCTGCGATGTTTGATGGAAAGATGCAGAATCAAAATAACCTATTAGTAGACAAGAATACTCAAGATCTAAAATTATACACCTATACCTGATCGGCATGGGCGCAGTCAGGGTTTGTTTTAGAGGGCCAAACGCAACAAAACTTTTTTATAACAAAGGCAAAGTCTGCAAATTTGAAGTTAAAGTGACTGGAGTCTTGTGTGATGTAAAAATACCCATACATACGAAAGGCAAAGTATACAAAACAGCTGTTACACCAGCGCTTTTGTATGGCAGCGAAGTCTGGGTGACGAAAACACCCACAAACAAAAACTCCGCATAGCAGAAATGCGTATGCTACTATGGGCAGGAGGAGTTACACTCAGAGACAAGGTACTCAAGGAACATATTAGAAGAAGATTCAAGGTTGCAAGAAATAGTACTTAAAGAAGAAGAGTCCAGACAGATGGTACGGTCATGTACTCCGACGAACATCTGTTCGTCATTTGACTATGTCGTGCAAAAGTGCCTTTCCTTAGCTATAAAGAATGAGGGAGGAGGAAGACCTCAAACAACACGGATGACGAAGGTCTAGAGGGATATGAGAGAGATGGGACTTGCGGAAGATGATGCACAAGACCTAAGAACAGCACTTTCTCTGATGGTGTAAGCATAGTACTATACAAAAACAACGACTACCATTGGGAGATCAGAAATCTATCGACAGTCGTCGCTGTCGTCCCTACTTGCAAGCCTATGGATATATACTGTCTGATTCCGAAACGCGATAAACCAAAAGAGAGTTAGATTGGTGGATTATTCACCATGTGCATTACGGTTGCGACCCAGTTCAGTACAGACCTTCACACGATTACTGGATATAGGTACATCAGTTAATTCCGGAACGCGACACGCATATTCGTGTCACTTTCATGGGTGTTACATTTAGTGTATGGTAGTCACGATCATCAGACACAGCTCTATTTACACAGCATCTCCAGCCAACTCAACATGAAGTGACTGTGTAATTAAGAAAAAGAAAACTTGCAACAATTCTTATTAACTCCTTAAAGATTATAATCGTAGCTGTTGATAAAAGATTTCAGAATCAGTCAAAGCTAAAAGACATAATAGCTACTGTTAAAACTCTTTAATCAGATGTAATTCTAAACCAATAGAATTAGACAATATCACAACATTTTAAATTCATGAACGCTCACCGCTGAAGTTGCATGTTATATTACGATTTATTTATCAGATCGGTGTATGAAAATTTAATTGTTTTCATTTCTTTGCTTAGATTTACAGCTAACAGTGTCATGAGATGTTACAGACTTCGAATCGTTTGTTTAATAATAGTTAAAAAAGTATATTTCAGTTGTTAATACAGGTATATCATCTCATTTAATAACATGTGGTTGTTTATTTTCTATTTAGTTTTCAAACTATATTTCAAGTATCAAAGATTTGTTATAATACAAATATTTTAAGATCATATCAGAACGGTGCTTTTTACATTCTAGAACATGTAAGACTAAACCAAAGTTATAGATGTTAATCTAGTTATTAATATACCACAGTATTCAATGTTCAATATCTCATGGTAGCCCAAAATGAAGTATTCAATTACTTTAATATTTGCTTTAACAAATGAATATGTTTTTTTTTAAAGTTATTCTTTATAGGTTTTAACATTCGGCTGATTTTCAACATGAGAATGGTAGCTAGCCAGAAAATTGCCTAACATCATATAATACTAAGGTTTCATCAAGATGTTTTTTGCTTCACCGATAGCTCAGGCTCACTGTAGAGGTTTGAATTCACGTCCAACAACGCCGTGTTTTATACGCTACCACTGAGTAATCATTGCGTCAAGAAGAAAAAAAAAATTTTCTTCCTTTAAATCTCAAGCTACAATAAATTTTTTCTTTGTTAAATTAAACTAACAGATCTGTTGAGTTGTTTGTAATTCAGTGGCAAAATTTTATGCATTCGTTCTTTATTAAATTCTTAACACGGTTTTCAAATATTACTGCCGCATAAATATGCCAGTCCCTTTATTTAATATCGGATCTAGAACAACTAAGGCGGTACGGTTAAGTCTATTTGTCTGATATATAAAAGCGTCTGCTAACATTCTTGTGTGAACTGATCACAGAATTGTATTTTAAGACCTCGTTCGTGGCTTGATATAAATATGTGTTGGATTATTTTGTATTACGAGGTTTTGAATTTTGGTAAAAATATTCATCATTCTCTATTTCGCTAAAACGGAATATACCTTTTAATTCTTTACTGTCTGGTGGAATATCTTACATAAAGGCACTTAAGGCGTTTTATCTCAATTTTCTGATTGATTCTGTATAGAACTATGTTTGAAGATTTTTAGAATAAGCAGAAAAATATTCTATTTACTTTACGTTGCTAAAATTGTGAATGGACACACAGGTGCCATTAAATACGAGAAAAGTTGAAAATTTAAAAACGCTCGATAAAAGTAGCTCATTCCTTGAGACCATTCCAAGGAGCCCAAACAAGATGACTCTGCTGTAAGATAAGAAGGAGTCAGGTATCCTATAGACTTCAGATGATGCTGCATCATCAGGTCAAGGTTGCAATGTTCTTCTAATATCATTAAAGTAACAGAACACCAAATTTCGACTCGATCAGACCTGTGGAAGATTCTCATATACGTTTATCAACCAGAAAAGAGCTGATAATCTTCAAAAAGCTGAACAGATTTTCTGAAATTATAGCTAAGAATACCCTCGATCAAACACCTTTCGAAGAAAAAAAACAAATACATAATCTGTTTAGCCGTTTGGGACCTACGATGCCACAGGCAGAAACACAGATACACCGATACACGGACACACAGATACACACATTTAACTTATAACAAACCTCTGTTTGCGTTAAGGGTTAAAAAAGAATGGAGAAGGAGTTAATTTGTATACAAGTAATTTTTCATGACGCGGCATAAAGAATTGCCTAATACCGAGGTGAATTTCGAAGATTTTACAATTTTTTCAAGGTTCGACTGGGAAACACCACCGCTAAAGCTATTTCTGCCGCGAAAAATCAGTGCTCGCACTAATCGGATCCAATCTAAAGGTTATGATTGGCAACACATACTGGCAATATTGGCACAGGAATCGTTCCAACTCAGTTCAACAGTAACCTATCATTTACTGACCCTTGGTGACCTCAGTTTTATTAAAGCATAGAAAGTATAGTATACACCGACAATACGTTAAAAGTAATCTTTTTAAATTCTGTAAAATTATTTCAGTATATGATAAGTATAGTATACACCGACAATACATTCTTTTTAAATTCTGAAAAATTCTTCCAGTATATGATAAGTATAGTATACACAGACAATACTTTAAAAGTAATCTTTTTAAATTCTGTAAAACTCTTCCAGTATATGATAAAGTAATTTTAACTTAGAAATCCAAAATAAAATAGATCATTCAATTATTACTCATTATATTATTATTATTATTACATTCATTACTCGTCAAGTAGTGAATAAAAAACTAGCTAACCTCTCAGCAAATAATTGCTACGGTAATCTGACGACTGCCTATCTAATTCCTCGACTAATAAGCTCTTTGCCTACTTCCGTTCGCAATATTACAACTAGTAAGAATCTGAAATATGTGTTGATGTAGCATTGTTTATCCGAATTATGAATTCATGATTCTGATAAATAGTATTCTACTTGTACCAGGTTAATATTTATGTTATGTTTAACTGACAATGAATTGTAAGGTGTTACACACAAACCATAAAGGTTTATGTGGCATTAATTCAAAAACTCTTGTTAAATTTTTTTATAGTATGGTAAATAATAAAAAAATTAAAAAAGCAATAAGACGAGACCAAAAAGGGAAAATACTAGTTTGCGTGTTATTTTGTAGATTGTCCTTGTTATACGAGTTATATCCAATTACAGTACATATAACCACAATTAAAAATGTCGACTAAATAAAATTACAATTTAAAACCTATTTTGTAAAAATAAGCGGGTTTGGTTTTGGTCACGACGTACGTAGGCCGATAGAACGTACGAAAATGGTCTCGTGTGCCTATCTCGTTCTAACACAAGCGTATAATATGGTTGCTCTCATTCGATTTGATGTTCTATTTATATTAAATCTATGAATTAAACTTAGTTACGGGCAATACAGGCTATAAGCTGTATTCATGTAACATCAGATGGACAGTTCATCCATTAACTAAATTTATATTATTATTAAATTTTGGCCAAAGTAACGAAACCTTGCTTTATGTACTATAGATTCTAAACACAGTGGCGACACCCGATAGACCACTACTCCATCACGAGTCGACGCTGTCATTCCGGCTTGCGTTAATAGAAACAGGATATTATGCAACGACAGATCCCGGAACGTGAGATGCATAAGCGAATCACTATAATGGACTTTTTGCCGTATTCATGGTGTTAAGGTATGATAGTCAGAGCCCCAATAATCATGGTACAGATGTCGCTAAAAGTTGATATGAATAAAAAGCTAGTACTTTCAAGTAAATAGCAAATACTAAGGGCTTACTTTCGTCTTCATCTTTTTTTGCTCTGTGATGAACATGATCGATACTGAAAGTTGGTATTATTGCATACCAGCAAAATTTTTACCTGGTACATGGTACAAGGCTTCGAAACCTATTAAGTAAACCCAGCCCTACCAACCCGTACAAATGAATTGTTTTATTTAATTTAAAAAATATAAGCGAATTAAAAAAAGATACACTACTATTCTTAAAACCATTGCTAGGTCATTCTATTAAATAACAAACAAAAAAAAAAGAAGATCGATCGTAATAATAAAAATCGATGTTTTATGACTAACATCAAAAGTAAACTTTTACGGTTTGTTTAAAACGTAATATTAATAGATAAAGGTTTAATTAATTTTGATCTTAAAATACTATTAAAATATTTTACGAGTTATGGTTTTTTTTGGACTAAAAATTGTAACCTAAATATTTTCGTGTTGTTCACAACCGCAAAATTGGAAACTGGGGCAATGTGCTTTTTAAAGGTATTCACTGCTATTTTTATTAAAATGGAATAGTTTTGCTGTATTATGTTATGTATCGGTAGGTTTTTTATTTGATTCCTTGCTATATTTTAAACTAAAATATTGTAAAATCGATGAATGAAGAGGTATACGTTAGGAATTAATTTATTCAATGTATAAATCGCATTTTTAATGTAGTTGACTAAGGGTTACGGCTTCGATTCCAGATAGGACCAATATTATTTTTTTGTCTAGGTTTTTGTAGTTTACTTAGCATGTATTTGGTTTTTGTAAATGACCTGTATTTAGTATTAAAAAAACGTATACTATATTATAATAAACGAAATTCAAATAAAAAGATCTCACCTGAATTGTTGAAACCGATTTAAAAATCGTAAAAACAATGCAAAAAACAACGAAATGAAAACAACTAAACAATCACAAATAAAACTAAAAACATCACAGACAAACACTGAACAATAAACAGCAAGACGAACTGTGAAACTTAACACAAAAACATCGTTTTAAAAAGCATCCCGAGTGGTGCATACAGTGGTTTTTGAAACCGCACAAACCGCACCGCGGTACTGAGCGCACTCCGGCGAAGGGGCGAACAAGAGGCCGGATTTTCACTCATAAAAATAACTCAACGTAAACTTTGATCAAGAACATAGCTTTCCGTGTGATAATGTAAACATTTCGGGCGCGTTCATCGTACGGCGCCTTTGACACCGTGATTTCGACTGGCTAAATTTAAACCGCCGGTGATGATGGTAACTAGTGATGTACGGCTTAAAGATGCACCGACGACCGTTCAGTATTTCATTGTTACAATTTTATGACTAGCTTTACCAAATGGTTATACAAATTTTCTGCTGCAACTTACTATTTAGCATTAACGGCTGTACATACAGTTTACGTATATTATTTTGCTATTCATTAGTGTCCTCAACATAAGGATCTACATAACGTTGTGATTCAACATAACAAAATCATCTGATTTTTATAATATTATACTATATTAGTAATAATACATAGCTCAGGTTAATGTAACATTATGTTATTACCTACGGTTAATAAAATTCAGTTTATTTTCTCGTAAATAATTTATTCGGATTAATTCTTTTTTCATACTAATAATTCTTTGTTATAAAACGGTTGATATCTTTTTATAAGCCTTAATATCTAATATATGTTGAGCATTTTACAAGGTAGTCGGAACTTTTCCCAGGAAGGTTCGTTCGTTCCCTAGCGTTTCCAGTTACATGCCTTTCCCGTTAATCCAGTTAATCAACGGCAAAATAGTAATTACTATATTTACAGAAACAAAAAAAAATATAATCAGAAAGATATCTATTTAAAAACGGTACTGTTAGCCACAAGGGCCCAAGAAAACTCGAGCCTCAGACGGCTTTTAGAATGAATATATACTCGATGTTTCGAGTAGTTTCTTGAAGTTTCTAGGTATTTCGAAAAGTGTTTTTTGTTCTGTTTTTAATCAGGCTGTTGCAGTTATATTAATAAAACAATTTTATTTAGCTTAAAACTTTATCTCCCACAAACGTGCTACGATATATTTATAGGAAACTGGATACGCTTCTTACCCCTACAACGACTTTGCGCGAGTGAAATTACTAATTTATTTATTACTGCCTCATAAGCCTAGTAGTCGTAAGCGCGACTGGTATGATCGAGGTCCTGGGCTCAATTCCCAGGTCGAGCAAAGTGTTATTGGATTTTTCTATGAAATTCTCAGTAGCAGCTCGGAGTTTGGCTTTGTGCTCGATTAATGGCAATAGGCTCGCTCCTTAAATACATGGGACCTAAAAAATCTACACCGTGAACTGTGGGTGTACATTAGTACATCCCTGCCTAACCCTTTGGGGATACAGGTTTGATGGTATGCTATGTTATTTATTACTAGCCGTGTATATTGGTGGCATTTCTTAATCATCCTATTGTTAACCCACCATTTTACTGTTTGAGGATGAACTATGAAAAATTCTTTCTTAGAGCTAACTTATGTTATATAACGAACTCTTGTGCAATTTTTCATACTTCTAAACATCGTTCTCAAATCTTTATTCCTCTGTTTTTTCGGCAGAGGCGAGAGATTAGCAAACTATTTGCTGAGCCTGCATAAATATATCTTCACGTTTTGCTTGATGGAAGCGATGTAGTAAGAAGGTCTGAACACATTGGCTGGGAGATAGATGGTTACACATTCTTACAGTACGACAAAGATAATACCAAAGAACTCTTTAGTTCATACCGTGATGGAGGTTACCGTAAAATCAATAGGTATTAAATTGTGATGTTAAAAACTCCTCTAAGTATAGTACGTTTTCCAATAATCACGTGGATATATTTATATCCACATAAAGTGGATACTTTATTTGCATCAAAACACACTTTCTTTTTTATTCTACAAATTGTATTATAATTTCAAATCATTTTAATAATCAATTTGGATTGGAAGGGCCATGAGAATTTAAACAACTGTTTCCAAGGAAAAGACAAATTTAAAAAGTAAATTACTCGTATCCATTGTCCTATGATAAACCTAGGAATATCATAATAATTTTTTACATGTCACATCACTAAAACAGAATTCAGATGCACTATTACGTATTATACTCGTATCATCATAATGATTGCTATTCACGATTGATCGTTAGCTTTGCATCTTTAAACAAGTCATTCAGTAATGTAGTTACAGTTCCCAATGATATAAATAAATTATATTATTATTATGTAATAAGTTTTAAATACATTTTAAACTAAACAATACTTATAATTAGTATCAACTACAAAGGCGTTTTAAAAAAAATCGTTCACCAATAGATGGCGTTGTGCAGCTTTTCAAAAAGTAATGGTATCCCAGCAAAAATATAAATATTGAAAAAGGGAGCAAGTTCATTAAAAACGATGTTATGGATAGTCGTCACTTAAAAAGAGTTGAGATCTAACAGGTGCCAAGTTCCATATTAATTATTTTAACCATAGCTGTAAAATGTAATCCTTTCTATGATATGGGATTTACAACTTGGCATTTCCCAATTGTCAATAAGTTCCGCTCAAAAGAATTAACTCTAAAGAAATATAAATTAACGTTAACATTTATGACAATGCTACTTTAAAAACGGTAAAAAAAAAAAAAAAAAAAAATTATATTCATTCTCAACCGATTTTGATGGAAATTGTACACGGGAAGTATAAGTCATTCCTCAATCGATAGGTTATATGAATTGTCAATAATATGAGTAAAAATAAAATTACGGTATGCAAAAAGTAACTGAGTTAAAAACGAGTTTGGAGCCGCGCTGCATCTCTAGTCATACACTCGAGATAACCACGACCACCAAAACGCGAACCTTGTGCTGGGCCCTTAAAAAACAACCTGTTCGCGAGTCTTAACCTATAGTGAGGGTATACTATACAGCATACTGTGCCTTTTCAAAATGGCACAGTTTACCTCAAGTTTCGGCGCGGCGGCTTCCTAGCCACGAATCCCGTAGATGTAGACCATGTAAAGTGGTGTATGTACAGTGAATCTGTGTGTAAGTGAGTGTGTAGGTCTAACCAGGAGGACTGACGCATCTTACTCGTCACTTTCACCGGCAACAACAGTGAAACAAACAATCATGAAAAAAGGAAATCAATATCACCGTTACGTGGATTACTGTCTAAAAGAATCTCCAAGAAATACTCGAAATTACAAAAAGGGTTTTATTAGGACCCACGCGTCGCGGTTGATTTACAAGACTATATGAAACTGTCGAGCGAACTCCGGCCGTACAAATTTTTAGTCCTACCTACCTTCTATGAGAAAAATTATTAACAAACGCAAAGCGCTTGACTTTACCTGCCAATATTAAATTATTAAATTTCCAACATACATTTTATCGACTCTCATTGGTTCAAAAGTTTCTTCAGTTTTTTTTTTGGTATTTTGTTTATTTGTACCTAGTACCAGATACAAGTACTGACCTTAAACATTCAGTAGGTTCGTGTAAGGTTGAAAGAAAAATAAACACTTTCTACGTATTCTATTAGAAAAGTATACATTAGGCTTATATACTATCGAAATGTATATATTTACGTTAAATTATCACATTTGAACATATTTCATGGAATCATAATAAACAGCATATAAATTACATATTTCATGAAATCATAATAAACAGCATATAAATTAGAAGCTAGTTAGTTCATACATCTCAGTATATTTAGTGTACTCTGTGGTTCATACCTAAGTGTGTTGCCAGGATCAGTTAAGCCAATGTCACGCCGTTCAATAGTAAAACTATGTAAATTTAAAATTCATCATGTAATTTAGGTCAGAGAGATTTTTTTAAAACGCTTTTTTTATACCTCGATAGTGACAAACAAGAATCCGATTCGCCTAATGGTAAGCGGTCATCGCAGCCTATGGACGATTGCAACACCAGAAGCATTACAATGCTATTTTAGATTTGGGAAAAAACACGTATTTCTTTAAACACTATGCTCGTGACGATCTTTTCATATCAACCACTCAGAAATGAGAAGATCAGCACAAGAACCAAAAACACAAAAAAAAAATCATACATATTTTTGAGAATAGGCTTAACAACAAAAAAAAACTCGATATGTGGCGTAAGGAAGTTCCTTTCTATATTATGTGATGACCAAACTTGTACGCACTGTTGGACGTATAGTACGAGTGGTCGATAGTTCGACTCCCGTTGGTTCGGGATTTTATATAAACCTACTTATTTTTTAAAATAATAAATTGAATGTACTGAATAAAATTATTTATTTATATTATTATATAGTTAGGTATATAATATCTCAAATCAACGGGACTCGAACTATCGACTACTCGTATTGTAGCTAGCTACATACAACAGTGCGTAGAAATATAGTCATAACACACCTGAGCCAATTCCACGATTGTCAGAGTTTAAAAATTCTATATATTATGTATGAGTTTGTTTTTTTTTGTGTCGGTCAGGTCTGTCACTTTTTTCAGTTTGGCTCCTAAACCGCAATAAGTAACTTCTTCTTTGATAGTGTAATGTGTAGTATAACATCTAGTGTGACTATCTTCACCACAATAAAACCTGTGATTTAGCAAGCAACTTCATTGTGTAGACTTATTGTTATAATTTAAGCGCGCAGCGTAAAAAATCATTTTCGTATTTTATTCAGAACGTGCCTAAAAAGTACAATATCAAAAATTTAACAATACATAAAATGAACAATATGAAAGTTACACAAAAAGTAACATTTTTTTTTAATATCAATACTTTTTGTGTGCCTTATTAGAATGATTTATAACTCTTAGAATTGAGTGTGAAATTATTAGTGTATGTTAAGGACGACTAAACACACAATTGTTACAAAAAAAAAAACGTTTTTACGTGTCCCGTAAGTAAAGATTTGAATTGTGTTCTCTTTCGCTATGTCAACAAGACAATTTTTAAAGAAAAAGAAAATAAACTTCAATGATTTTGAGGAGCTCCGTGGTGTTTCTTCGAAGTCTAAGGTTCAATACCAATGAAACTAAAATGGGACCACCTTTGAAGTAGCCCCTTTCTAACAAAGAAATAATCATAAATTGTTCATAAATAAGAAGTTGTGGTTAAACAAACATCCATAAAAATATACATTCGAACTGAGAACCTTCTCCTTTTTTGAAGTCGGTAAAAAAATATCTTGTACAGCTTCCAGAAGATTAAAAAACCCGATTAAATTATTACAACTTCGATTGCATACTTGATTACCAAAATCAGAAATTTCGCACATTTTAGCTTCCTTTAAATTGTGTTTAAATTAATTCAAATGTTTGAGCCGAAAAACATCGATTGCTAACATAGGTCTCCTCAATTATCGCCTAATAATCACCAGTCCTACGTTGCTAACATTTAGCAAATTCTTACAATTTCCACCAGGTTGTCGGTCCACCTCGTGGCGACTCTGCCCACGCCGCGTCTTTCGGTGCCTAGTTGTCACTCGAGAAATCTTTGGCTCCATTGGCCGTCCGTTCTATGAGCAATGTGCTACGCCACTGCCACGTAAGTTTAGTAACTCTAAAGGCTTTCTTGGGGACTTTGGTTCATCTGCAGATCTTATTTCTGATACGAACACGCAGATAAGCTCCGAGGATTGTCCATATTGTTTTGGTCAGTTTATTATATAAATGATAATCCTGGACTTCTATTGAACTTGGTTTTATTATATGTTAATAACTGTTACATCTCTGAGAGCTGACCGTGGTTGTAACGCCACGTTGACACCCCCCCTCTTATCGACTAGTGATGTTCTATCACATTAGTGACGTTACCTACTCATAACACATATTATATATAACATACCATCACGCCTGTATTTTCCGAAGGGTTAGGCAGAGATGGAGGAGGTAGCTGACAGTTTGCAGAATATGTTTTATGTCCCATGACTCCCATGTAATAGTGGGGCGAGCCTATAACCATTAATCGGGCACAAAGCCAAACTCCGAGCTGCTACTGAGACTTTCATAGAAAAACCCAATAACACTTTGCTCGACCTAGAAATCGAATCCAGGACCTCGAGCATAGCAGTCGCGCTTTAATTTAAATGCAAAATGTATGCTAAAAGTAAATAAGATAATACTATTATCAGGGCAAAAATTTATGTTGGACAGTCATCATGATTTTAAGTCAGTAATTGCAAACTGTATGACTCTGTATAAACCCTCTCTGAAGGCCCCGGCGTGTCTGACATTTCCTAACACAACGCTCTACATTATCGATTGTATTAATACATATAAAACTTCCAATTTTATCAGACCTCAGCCGCCGGGAAAAACATCCCTCGATAACACAACAGACGGCAAACTCAGACGGGGGAGCAGAGGTCGCGGAATACTGGTAATGTGCACGCAAATTACGCACACAATAGAACGCCTTCGCGCAGTCGCAGAGCGGGCACCACCCCACCCAACTCAGTTGTCGACGAAAACCGGCGAAATTCTTTTACACCCCCGCGGTGAGCTAAACGCAACAACTAGTCTCGACGTATGCGATTCTAATTCGTTAAAATAAAATAAAATAAAACTAGGAGTAAGTGATTTAGCTACAGCTTTTAGCTTAGTGATTTTTTTTAAATCGTAAATTTAACCCGAACAGTGGGCAAACCAGTGGTGATTCGAAATATTTGAACGCGGAACGAAAATGGCGGATTGCGGTCCGAACTGTTCGAATTAAATTTCGAATAATAAGCGACTTCGAATTCCAATTCCATATCATTTCAAATTATACTTTTTTGTAACAGATAATGTTGTTAAGGACATTAGGCAGTGTATAAGGTTTTACGCGTGTGAACGGACAAAGTAAAATCGATCGAACCGGGTTATGCCTTCTGCTTAGATTTATTTACGCTGTCCAAGCTTATAGACTGTTGTACATGTCAGAAAAAAAGGAAGAGGAGTAGGTTAGCGTCATTGGAAGACATGACGACAGAGACTGCGACGCCGAACCAGGTATTTATTCATTTTAAACATTTGCCGCAACTTTGCCGTAGGCGCTTTCCTTTGCCCGTGTCAAGGACATCGGCCTCTAAAATTAGACACCTGGCTGTTACATAACGCTTTGTATGAAATTATAATTATACTTAGATATCTATGAAAATATCTAAATATGCTCTATGATTTATTTATGGATACAACGAAGTTCGGAGGTTATATTCCCTCAAAGTACCTATCTACTTATACAAATTATTTTCGTATAAAATATAAGATAGTTTTGATTTTTTTTTTTCTGGTGTTTTGGGTTCCTGATATTATTACATTTATTATATTGGGGACTATTTTCTGTAAGCCAAATGACAAACTACTCTTTTGTCAAGGTCAAATTTTTATTAAACTATGTTGTTCACCTGCAGTAGTGCGTGCTTCTGACGTCACGTGGGTGTCTCCGAATCCCATAATAATCAGAATAATCTTAGCTATTGGTGAAAGAAAATGCCTTGGTGAATCCAGGGCATAGTGGTAAAGTATTTTTAAAAGTTTATTTGATTAGCTACCCAAGATGAAGATCTGTCTATGAGCATTTTTAAATATTTCATAGCTTTTGCGTTTAGGTGGCTTAAGTACTGGCTCTCTGCAGATGCTGGAATATACCTGCAGGTGGTTGGCTATAAATTATCAATTTCAGAGTGGTTAGCTGGCCAGGCGGGTTTTATATTCTACAATTTGATCCTACGTCAATCGATGCAGTGACTACCACTGTGCCATCATACATTCTATCAATGGACATCATCTGAGAGTCAGTTCCGTCTACATCTTCAGCGTTACATTCATACCTCAACACAAAATATATATAAAATATCTGATTTAGTTAAATCTTATTATATTAAGTGAGCAATTGGTTTCTCGGAAA
The DNA here is from genome assembly GCA_033032175.1 of Saturnia japonica. Classification (NCBI taxonomy): domain Eukaryota; kingdom Metazoa; phylum Arthropoda; class Insecta; order Lepidoptera; family Saturniidae; genus Saturnia; species Saturnia japonica. The sequence continues at coordinate 4,759,645 of CM065332.1, forward strand.
CGGCTCCAACGATTTTGGTGAAATTTTGCATTTAGATAATGTTTTATATTCCAAGTTTACCTAGATAGGTGATTTTAGTTTTTTGTTTATAACATATTATTACTTAAAAACAAACACAATTATTGTGTATTTTAAGAATGTACATAAGAATGAACCCCAAAAATTTCATATACCAAAACTATATTTGGACCACTTAGGCATTTTACTGCTTGGGGCAGTCCGTCTGGTGGAATACCTCCATCCTACAGAAGATCGCAGCCAAAGAACCTTGTTTTGTGTTCCTGCGGTTTGTAGAGTAGGGTAGGTAGGGGGAATAAAGGTCGGCAACGCGCTAGTGATACGTGTTGTATTACAAGCGTCTATAGGCTACAGTAGCCGCTTACCATCAGGTGAGCTGTATGCTTGTTTGTCACCTTGTATAAAAAAAAACTTTTCTCTAAGTAAACGGTTATTCAAAAAGAACTTTGTTTTTCAAAACAAAGAATTGAGATGAATAAGATTCAAATTTGTATTGTATTAGAAAGAGTAAGGTTTGGTAAATGAAAAATGATATCGGACAAATGTCCACTACGACCACGCTTACAGATGTCGATTCTTTCATTAAAAATTTCAATCACGTGACGGATTTTGACTTTTAATGTTGCAATTAATTCGATTGACTCCGATAGACTCTGTCTTTAACATACATAGCTCCACAAAAAAGAATTCAGGGATATTAAATCATATGAACAGGCCGGTCACTTAACAGCTGAATTTCGTAAAATTATGCGATCTGGAAATTTGGTTTGCAATAAATTCATTGTTTCGGTGGCTGTGTGACTTGTGGTACCATTGTGTTGAAACCATATATCAGTGATATCAATATCATTAATAATAGGCCAAAATTGAGTTGTTAACATCTCTCTATAACGTCATCCATTGACCGTAACCACATTTCTAGACAATTTATCGAAAAAAAAAAAACCAGCCCAATTACGCCTCCAAATCACATAGCGCACCATACAGTGACACGTTGAGCATGCAAAGACTTCTCAACAACCACTCTTGGATTTTCAAAGCCGAAATGCGGCAATTTTGCTTGTTGATGTATCCAGACAAATGAAAATTGTTTTTTCACAATAACCAGCGGGTTGTTCTTGAATGATTTCAGCGAATCTACGGCAATGTGAATGGTGAGCCGACTTCAATTCTTGTATCAGTTGCACTTTGTAAGGCTTCAAAGCCAAATCCTTACGCAAAATTAGCCATGTGGTCGCTGTGGATAGCCCCAATTGTTGAGAACGTCGAGGAATTGACAAATTCGGATTCGGACAGCTTCGATGTTTCAACTTGAACGACTTGTTCGAACACGCATTGGTGTTGGCACATTTTGGACCGAGCCTGTTGACTCAAATGTATCTACGAAATTCTTAATAGCGGTCTCAGAAGGACAATTAAGTTTATTGAAAATATTACAAATTTTACGAAAAGTAACTTTTACAGATGCACCATATTCATAGGTGATATTTATTATTTTTATGCGATTTTCGAGCAAACTTGAATTCATTGTATCAATTGTCGAAGCTTCTACTACTAAGATGTCAAAAAACTAAATTTCAAAACAGTTACGTTGTTCCGATTTGCTCTATTAAAAACTTTATGTAGATTACCCTAGTAAAAGATTTATAAAAATCCGTCGTGTGTTTTCTGATAAAATGGCGCACATGCATACATACTAAAGATGTAAGGAAACAGCGAACCTACTTTTTGAAGTAATTAAAAAAAAATTGCAGATTATCTCCAATGCGGCCAGTTTGTATTACATTTTATTAGGCTTGGCTGTAGAACCAACCAATAATTATTTAAAACAAATATAGCCAAACTAATCAACACTGATGTTGACTCTTAGAAATCCTCTAGGTAAATAAATGTCTGTTAATAAATCTCATCTCACGTAATGTGATTAGTTCGAGGTTACTCGTCCATTGCTTTGGACCTTGACTTCACATCGTTAGGCATAAAGGGCTTCTTCTGTTTATTTGTTCGTAACGTTAGCATAAATATTACTTTATAGCTAAATATAAAATGTTTTGGATAACTAGGTTATTCGGAAGGTTTCGTTTGCTGCGAAAGATTTTAAAAGAGTATGTTTTTAAATGAAATATTAATCTATCTATTTATTAAGAATAAAAAAGTGCACCATTTTCTTTTTTTAGGTTTAGCGTTGTGGCCACTATCTCATCTGATCTTAAGTGACGATGTGGCCCAAAATGGTAGTACGCTAAGCCAAGTGGAAGACTGGCTCTCGAGTACAGCTGCCGGAACACACCTATTGGTGCTTGGCGACAGAGTTCCAACTGAAGGGTGGTAGCTAGCCAGGCGGGCATTAGAAAAATCCCTACCACCATGCTATGGTTCCATCGCGATGATTTCCTTCACCGAAAGCTCAGGCTCATTGCAGAGATTCGAACTCACGTCGATCGACGCGATGTCCGTACACGTTACTACTGAGTCACCTTTGCATTAAAGCCCAACGATCAAAAAAAATTGTCAGTTTGTTAGATCCCATTATACAATTTTATTTTTACCCGTCTGCGAAAAAGGAGGGTTATGTTTTATTACTCAACTGCGAAAAAGGAGAGTTATGTTTTTTACTCGACTGCGAAAAAGGAGGGTAATATTTTATTACCAGATTGCAAAAAGGGAGAGTTATGTTTTTTACCTGACTGTGAAAAAGGATGGTTACGTTTTCGAGCGTATTGTATGTCTATTTCGATTATTGCGGGATTCGTATAAGCTACAAACATTACTTCAAAAACTTTAAAAAGAATGCAAATGTTTTCAAACGTGATGGGTACCAAATCTTAATTTACCGTTTAAAAAAATCACCCCTTAAATCGGGGTGAAAAAGAGATTACAAAATAAAATAAAGATTTCTTCCTCCTGTTACGAGCTTGAATTTGATTATTTTTAAAGACAAATATATTAATAAGATTTGTAGTTATTTTATTATTATATTATTATTCATATTATACTAACCTCATAAATTACGGAGTAAGTTTTACTCAGTAAAGCCCATGCTCAACAGTGGGAAGAAAAATAGTTACAATGAATGCGGGAACTAATAAACTAAAATAAACAACAGATAGGTCAGGTATCTGGAATCGAAGCTATTTGGAAGGGAAGTCGATCAATAAAATGGATATTTACGTCAAGGAAGCTTTTGTTCTCGATGATTGTCTGGAAGTTTCTGCTCTTTTTCAGTCTTATTACATTACAAGGGTGTAAATATAAGTTTAGCACCACTTATATTATACTATAGTAGCGGTGCCCCGCGGCTTTGTAGGCGTTTATTACGCTGAAATTATTTTCGTGTCGTAATATTATTTTTACTGACATTTTACGATTAGCCTTATTAGTATAGGTCAAATCTTGCGACTGAATTTTAAAACAGTTATCCCCAACCGATTGAGCTGAAATTTTGCATACACGTTTAGTTTGGATGACAATGAATTGTTGGTTAAGTGACGTCATTCTAGATCCAATATGACGTACTCCATAAAATGGCGGATATCAAATGAAAGGGTTTGCTGAGGAGAATACGAAAAAAATATTTATAAAAAAAGCGTTCATTCAATATTTCAGATGTACTAAATTGAATATAAAATTTGAATATAAATAAATTACTTGTACTTTACAAGCTTTCAGAGCTTGCATGACATTATTATATTCATTTTAGTACAACTAGAATAATTAATCTAGGAAAATATTTCATTCTAACCTAGCAACATTTTTGTAATTTTGTTTTCAATAACAAAATAACACGGAAAATTCTATTAAAGTGTGCTTTGTTACCAATGAAACGTTACTCTATCTTCCCTTTTTTTGTTTTTGCGAAGAATTTTTACAATATAATAATAGCACGCAAGTCGGCATAGTTTTAAAATAATAATAAAGCACACAGGGTACTGATATTGCATGACATAACCTTTCAAAATTGACATAATTGAATACTAATATGGGATACTTTCGTGTTCTGACCGGCCTCCATCTGCCTTTTTCTTAAATCTCTGGCTTAATACCTAATATATTATAAAACTGATGAGATTGTTTTTTTTTTGTGGAACGACCAATCAGATTTGAGAAATTTTTGAGGAAGATTAAATAAATACACGCTACAATCTTAATTAAGAAGTGGGGCAGTAAATGGAAGTAAAGCAAGTTTCAAGTGGCAAGCTGTAGACAAGTAAGGGAAAGGAAGATAACGATAGGCCTACGGCCGTTTTCAATAACATATTTGAGATCAGTATTCCCGATTAGTATATATTATAACTATAACTTAAAGAGCGACTCCTTCTTATCTATCCAAGATATAGAATATGGATATATATAGATACGAAATACTATCCATAAATAGGTTATTGAAATGAAAGTAAGTAGGTACAAAAGGATAAATTTAGTAACTGAAACAGCGGATAGATAGGTTATTGAAAACGGCCGATACACGGGTGCGAAACGGCGCGGGCGCGTTGGATAGTTGGTCTAATAAATATAACATCGATGAAAACGTTGGACACGGGTATATAGTTAATCATATTAAGTCAATAAATATGCATGGAGTTATATACTATTATCGACCCTTGTGTCCTCATTTCCATAACACGGTATACAATAAAACCGAATATAAACTAAATGGACGACTGTCGCGCAATGATGAGTTTATTATGCACCCTCCAGATGGATGTAATAATTATTTGTAAATGTTGTCTGGAAAGATTGTTTACAACTTTGTCACAATTTTATCATTTCATAGAGTTTTAATTAAAACTTTAAAATATAACAATCATCAATATCAATAACATAGTTACTAATTTAACATTTATTTAATCTATAACTAGCGACCTGCAACAGCTTCGCACGGGTGTAATTTACAAAGCGGTGTATTTTATGTTTAAAAAAGCATGATTTGAAGTTTATAGCTTTAGTATTGATAGTTTATAACTTCATAGTTACAAAAAATCCGCTTAGCTCGCGACGCGCAATACAATATAGATGCGGAGTGCTGGTCAGCCGTTTCGCTGTAAATGATTTTTTGGTTGCAAGTAATTTGGAATCTGTAATATTTTCCACGGTATTCAATTAAATTATCTAAATGATAGTGAAAACCGTATAAGTATCCGTTATGTGGTTTAGAATAACTGGACGGACGGCTGGGCAGACGCGTTTAGAAACTACTTTAATACAATGTATTATTTTAAAGTTTTGTGTTTTAATGTTTTTTTTCTTACAATAATATTCTAAGTAGGTAAATTTAATTTTAATTTTCACTTTTAATTTATTTGATTTTATTCATGATGAGATTGGCTGTAATTAGTTGTAAGCGCATTAATCTTGTTACCTTTATTTGGTATTATTTATATATTTTTGAATAAATGACTGTTGTCAATCCCGAATAAATAAATAAACATGGTTTAGCCGACTTCAGAAAAAGGAATTTGTATTTTTTAATAGATGGATGAATTAGATGATATCTTTTTTAAAGCTCTCTATATTATAATTTAAGTTAATTATATAATTAACGATGATTTAATTTTTTTAATATTTACAATGACAATTTAGTTTAGGTATAATGGAGATTAGGCTGTAAAACTCATATAATAAAGTTTCTTTTCTAGGATAATCCTAGCGTATTTTATTGAAATTACAGTTATGATGTTATTCATATTGTGTGTTGTTATACGTATGATAATATATGTATAACAAATATAAAAATTAAAAATGTATTTCTTAAAAATGGATATGTTAAATCCTCGTGTTGTCTGAGTGAATCTTGGAGAAATAGCATTTTATACCTATAATGTTATGTTAAAAATTAAGTAAAATTTTTGAAATATTTTTTTCATCATAATTGTTTGATTCCCAATCCATTGCATATCATATGTTTGTCGTTCACGGAGATAAAAAGTCAAGAATGATGTTTCTATGAAGTTGAGAAAGTGGGTTAGACAAGTATTTCCTGAGCACCTTTTGCGTTTAACCTCATGATTTCTCTATGATTAGCGACCTTACATTTCTAAAAGTATTAGTAGTAGCAATTTACTTTTAAATAAACTGTAAATTAAAATGATTAAAGATATTATTTTAAGTAATAAAAGAGTAAAATTTACATACCTACATCCCATCACGGTTCAGCTGTAAACTGGCATTATTCCGCAATCACTCGATAGTAGAACAAACTGAATTGAAATAATTTATCTTATTTTCTAAAATAAAAGATTTGACTATCTTCTTTCTCATTTTTTAAAATAAATATTGTTAAGTTGATCTAAAACACAAGTAAATATTTTTACTTTGCAAAATCATTGCGGTACGATTTATTTTTCTACCTGGTGTAGTATTTGAACTAAACACAATAGAGTTTTAAGGACCTTCGGATTAATAACAATATGCCTTGCGAGATTATCAAAGGTATTTAGGTTCGACTATTTATTCAACACATCTGACAGATTCTATCTAAGTTGGCAGTAGTTCCTTGTATAGTATCTTGTGCAAAGAAATCCTAAAGATAGAGCTCGTCCATTGTCACATTAGCTTGACCTACCAAGTGGAAAAGGATTTAAATAATTTTTTTTCTTTATTTTAGTTTGGGGTTTAGTCAATCCGTGACCATGTCACCCCAATGAATGTCAATTAATAAAATAAAAATTAATAATAAAGTAAATACAATACAAACAAACTTTCCAGACTAAGTACTTAAATCTTCAAGATCAACGGTTTCTAGACGGGTAATGCCCGCCATTACCTGTTTGTAAAGCATCCCTGCTTCCTCAGTTGTTGGAGAAGCAAGAATGCTATACATAGCCCAATACATCGCAATGAATTGTTCATTCAGGTCAATTCAAGTCTATCAGGCTGGTTTCGCACATATTCTACCATTATGTGATAAGCATCTTCTATACTCATACACAATTTACAGTTAGGAGACGACTTAACTTTTATCAAACATAAAAAACAATAAAATGGAATGTGTCCCGAACCTAGTCGAAAGGCAGTTACTAATTTAGGGTGACTAATTTTGAATTTATTAAACCAAGTAAAGCGCAACAAAGTAAACTGTATGGTTTTGTACCGTATGCCTTAGTTACTAATTGATCGCTCATCAAAATATTATTTCCACATTTCATGACATTGTTTTCTTATGAGATATAGAAGTTCAGTATAGTATGGTGTACATTGGTAAGGTATGCCGTTAATAAGAGCATCTTTTGCCAATCGATTCACTTGTTCATTTTCTATTAAATTTATATGGGATGGTATCCCATTTACTTTTACAGTTTAAAATTTTTAACAGTCGCAAAATCTTGTATGCTATCGGTGTTCCTCGAACTCGCGAGGTACACTGAGCTAAGTGTTAGAGTTGTACTCTTCGAATCAGTCAAAACAACATAACACCCATCTTTTATGTAATCAATATTTGCTATTGCATTTCCAATTGTCCTTTTTTGTGCAATAAATAATATATAACGCTATCGGAACGTGACAAGCCTAAGTGTGCTTCCAATACTGGGTATTATAACTCATGTATGTTGGTCGCGATCAAGTTTATTCTCTAGGCTTAGCGTGTCCCCTAATGTGACAAATCGCAAAATCTATTATGGAATTTAAAAATATAAATACTCACAATAATTACTGCACTGTAAATGTTTTTAACTGCGTTAAATTATGACGATTTAACAAAAAAATTATATGTGCAATTCACACGTGGTAGAAGTGAAGTAATTCAGAAAATTATCAAATACGCTTCTACCTTATTATAATTTAAAGTTTATGAAAATGTACATACAAGTACTCACAATCAATATTCACAATATCATTTTCAATTAAGGCATCACCTTGCACATTTGAAATATCCATGGGAATATTATCTAAAAAAAGTCAAACGTATACAAAACACCACGGTTGTTGTGATGCCTTTTCCCAACTAATATCTAAACAAAGTGGGATCTTCTGACAAGATTTTCGCTCTCTTGTCAGAACTATCTACGGAGTTTGACATCTCAAAATTCGTACTTTTCAATGTTAGTACCTACTTTTGTAGTGTTGGAATTTGCAACTTACTTAATTTTATTTTAGCGCCCTCTAGGGAGTTTTTGTGACAAATGGTAAACTTGTACTTTGGTGACGTAATTTGCCAAATCCATAATTTTATTTTATTAGAGTTCTCATTTTAGCACCATCTATATTACCACTTATGTACGAACTGGAAATGGTGTAATTTCTCATCATTGATTATTCAAAATTATTCCCATACTGTTTGTAGAGAGGCCACTAACCGAAATAATTTCTTTTCTACGACTAATGTAACCTAACACAATATCAATCAGTAACAGAATGTCATAAGTGTTGTCTAAAAAGTTTGCAACAAACCTTTTTTGTACCATTTTACCATTACCTAAAACTTTCCCGGGAGTTTCTATCCCATTTTCTCCCACGTTAAATCTTATCAATTTATGTGACTGTCGCTTTTTCGTTTCATCGACTTTTAAGTCACAACGATGTTAAAGAAGTTTTCACTTTAAAAAAAACGTGTGCAGTTCACACGCGGTTGAAGTAACAACTTCAGGAAACAAAAATATCTTCTTTAAAATCTCTTTTTAAAAATACTAAATCACCGGGACTCGAACTATTGACTATTCGTACTATATATACAACAGTGCGTACAAGTTTAGTCGTCACACCGCTAGGCCAAGTCGATGACGATCATAGTCGTAAAAATCAGGACTTGCAATATCAGTGTACTATGCATTCTATCTCTTTCTCTCGCGTCCTATAGATGTATGCATTTGTCTCTTTTTAGTATCGCTATTTCGTTTCATGGCGTTTAATATTACAACGGTACAAAGAAGTGTTCACTCCAAAAACATCTGTACTTTTTAAATTAGGTGACCTATTTGGTTACATGACTAGCTGCTGTTAAAACCTGACCTTGGTGTGTACCGCTCCCAGAATGACACCAGGTTATGAGGTCACAATATTTTTTAATTCAATTAAAAGCAATTTATCATCCTCGCGAGGCAATTAATGTTCATGAGCCCTTCTGATATATCGTCGGGTGGCAGGTCAAACATAATAAGTCTTATTATTAAGTTCACTATTTGTGTTCAATGTTAAGTATTTGTACTTCCCGTGTACAACATTTCTTAAAAATCGGTTGAGAATTAATAAAATATATTTTATTTACTATATATATTTATCATATTATCTATAAGTTTTATTTACTCATTTAATATCTTTTTATGGCTTTTGCCAATGTGTGCAACTTCATCCATATCAATTGTGATCTGTGACAAATACCAAGGATTAAATCTATGACAAATACGCGTTTTAGCGTTTGGTTGCCAAATATTCCGGGTACTCTAGACAATGCCGACTTCCTCAAATTTAAAACACTTGGCTAAAAAATATATTTTTCTATTTTTGCTGTTTATTTGATTTCCAGGCGTACTTAAATATTATATAGCCTATGTCACTCCCACAATTAAGACGAATCTAACGACACATCGTATGCTAAAATACATCAAATCGTTTAGGCAGATAGAGCGTTCCAAAGAAATAGACATACATACGTACGTTCGAAAAACATAACCATCATTTTTCGCAGTCGGGTAAAAAACATAACTCTCCTTTTTCGCAATCTGATAGTAAAACATTACTCTACTTTTTCAAATTCGAGTAAAAACATAACTCTCCTTTTTCGCAATCGAGTAATAAAACATAACCCTCCTTTTCCGCAGACGGGTAAAAATAAAATTGTGTTATGAGATCTAATAAACTGACAAAATTTGTATTAATGCCATATTCGTGATCGTTTGCCTTTATTGCAAAGGTGACTCAGTAGTAGCGTGTATGAATATTGCGTCGATCGACGTGAGTTCGAACTTTTCCAATGAGCCTGAGATTTCCTTGATGGAAAACATCTTAAAGAAACCATAGTATGGCAGTAGGGCTCTTTCTAATGCCTCCTTAACTTGGTAACACCCACTAGTTGAAAAACTATCGCCAAGCCACTATAGGTGGTTCCAATAGCGGCACTTGAGAGCCAAAAAACTTATAAAGAATAAAAAATAAAAACGTCTAGCACAAGAAAAAATTACAGAACTTTAGGTTTTTTTATAGATGTACAAATAACCTCCTTCAAGTGTTTTAAGAAAAATAAATGATCTAATTAATAAGTTATTGCATATTATTATAAAATGACGATAGCATATTCTCCTGAAGAATATTTACTGTATGACAGCTTTGCAGAACATGTAATATATATTTTAAAAAAAAACCTTCTTAGTTCGCAGACGTGAATAAAGAGAATGCCCGACAAGTAGTCTATTTGTAAAACGTGAAGTTGGACAATGGCAACGTCTGCGGCGTTCCGGCGCGACTTACTTTGTTTGTACACCCTCCCCCTTCGTACCCTCGCTTGTTTGTCTTGTCAACTGCGGTTATGTTTTCTGCTAGTCGTCTATTTTACAGACAGGATTATATATTTATTAATATAGATTGCACAAGATAAACAGTAAAAAATTGATTGAAATGAGCACGAATGAATTTGGAAATGCGATAAGAAAGAAAACAAATACACTTTTACAAACATATAATATTCCACTAGAGACAAATGGAAAATAATGTAAACGAATTAAAATAATGTTAAATTATCTTACCACCAGAAAAGTCAGTAAATTGAACTCACATTAATTTTCATTGACGGCTAACTTCATTATGTTGCGAAAAACACTTGGAGAGTTAATTATCTGCATTGATGCCTTCATTGGAGAACAGCTAATGGTTCTTGTGGTCTTAGACCACCATACAGCGGCGACGGTTTAACCTCCAGATAAACTGTAATAATCATGCCGTGCAGGAGAAAAGGGTAGGTTACGTGTGTTAGAACTCATACTACTTTAAAGCGATTAAAATTATTTATAATTTACGGGAAATAAATTTATTGAAATAAAATAGTAAAATGATTGAAAACAAAACCAACACCAAAAAATTAATTTGTTTCTATATGAAACTGATACATCATTAGTAAAATAATATATCGTTTGTAACTATCTTCACCTCAATAAAACTAGACTTAGAAAACAAACATGACTCAGTTGTAGCGTGAGTTCGAATCTTTGCAATCAGTTTCTCCTTTCGGTGAAGGAAAACGTGAAGAAACCATAGCTTGGTGGTGGGGTATTTTTTAATGCCCCTCATATTGGCCTAACATCCTCAACTTGAAAATCAGTCGCTAAGCATCTATGGGTGTGTTTCTGCACTTGAGAGCCAGTCCTCCACTAGGCTTAGTGTGTTACCATCTAGGGCCACATCTTCACTTAACAACAGGTGAGATTATAGCCAAACAATAAACCTATAAAGAGTTTAAAAAACCTCATGATGTAGATTTTTAACGTATTTAAAAAAAGTCGGAGGGTTACTCAATTCGAATGTATATTTTTTGTGGATGTTCAGACATAACTTCTTTTTTATGAACAGATTTGAATGATTCTTTTTGCTTGATAAGGGATACCTCAAGTGTGGCTATTTTAACTTCATTGTCATTGGACCTTCAACTTTGAAGATACACCAAGGAAATCTTCAAAATCATTGTTGCCAGTTGTCTTTCTTTTCTGTAAAAAAATGGTCTTCTTAAAATAGACGATGCATTTTAAGTATATACTTAAGAAACATAACCTTGTATATATGTGACAAGAATAAGACTAACAAATATATGCAGCTAAAAATGGAAATTTGCCAAGTAAATAGTAATCGATACCATCATACTTAAGGGTGAACGAGTCGTAAATAGTCCAAACGCACCCTCCACTTGTGGGTCGCGTCACGCTGACGTCAATTTCTGGGGTGATCGATTGATATTGCCGGTTGTATGGCAACTTTACTCACATGGAAATAACGAAGGATCTTGTTTATTTAAGTACTGTTGCTTCTGAGGCTATTCTATATACTAATATAAACTAGCGGTGTCCCGCGACTTCACACGCGTTTGTTACGCATTTATTTTCGTCTTTTATTTTTACTCATATTATTATCAAATCTCATAGCCTATCAATTGAAAAATTAAATATACATCCAGTGTATAAACTTTCATCAAATTTGGTTTAGAATTAATAAAGGTTTAAAGTTTTGAAATTTATTCATTTCTAAAAGTAATATTGACATTCTTATACCATATCATTTGAGCAATAATATAAGCAGCCTGTGTACAAAATTTCATAAAAATCGGTCAAGCTGTTTTTAGCTAAAACTGGAGAAACAGACAGAAATATTTTTAATAACGGTTTCGTGATCAGTATCCTTCATATAGTAAGAGTATCGTGAAATTTAGAAAAAAAGAATATTATTTAAATGTAAAAACAGTACTACAGAGTTATTAATGTAGATATTAGATATTTTATTTATCCTTAGGTATCTGTCACAGTTACAATAACATGAGTAAAATATTAATCTTAAGATATACGTAGGGTATTATCACAATACCGTGTATATCCGTACACAGACGCCGCGCCGCTCCGCGTCCCGCAGACCTACCGGAGGGTCGCGCTTACATCAGTCGGTCTAATATTACAATTTAATCTATTTATAATAATAATAATAATATCAGCTTGTAAATCTCCCATTTTTGGGCAAAAGCTTCTATAATTTTCCCACATACTACAGTGGTACTATATGAATATTTGTCAAGCGTTGAGGTTTCCTCACAATGCTTTCCTGCACCGTCAGCCGGCAGTGTTACCAATTTGAATTAGTAAATGTACGCAAACAATTCATTGGTGGATATCGAATCGATATTCCGCCGATCTAAACCACTCGACCACCACGGCAACTGAATTGAATTGAATATATTTATTTTAAAGCAATACGTATCCTTTATAATCTATCTTTATCTATATATAGTAGCCGGCGGTCGCCCAATAATCGAAATTCGACCAACCGACTTTTTAATCATAGACTATTTTCTGTTTGACATTTGTTCGGGGGCGTCTAAGTTCAATGGCACTGGTAGTGTTATAACTCGCAGTATTCATTAATTAAATTTAATATATTATATATACATTTTATCTTTCTGTACTCCTTCTCCATATAAAATTTAACCATGCCAAATCTATCTTTAAAGTAATATAATATAATATATATATATATATATATATATATATATATATAATTTAATATATTTTATTTAATATAATATGTAATTTATTTATTTATGCAAAAAGTACAATTGATTTACACCTAGAAACACAAATAAAATCAAAAATAACATAAAATAACACTTTTGTGAGCTCCTGACTGGCAAACTAGGGTACCCTGTATCTTGGCAGTCGGTTTGCCTCCAAAATATAAATATTCGCTTGTCGTTCCCATTACTAACGGGTTCATATAATAAAAGAGAGAGACACTAAAATAAAAAAACAAAATTAAAAATAATAATAATGCTACCAATACTACTACTAACAATAGATACTAGAAAAATAGAAAACAAACACATATTTATAATTGATTAATTTATGCAATCAATGGTGTCCTATGGTACTTAATTAATGGTGAACTATATATATGTATGTACTATAACATGTACAGACATTAGACATGTATTATATGTTTGTGTATTCGTGTGTGTGTGTGTGTGTGTGTATGTGTGTGCGTGTGGGCGCGTGTGATTTTGTGAGTGCGTATTGTGACTGTATCTATGTTGAAAGGTTATATAGAGTATATTGCATTTATGTAATTTAAGCTTTATTGCAAAATTTTGAAAAGTTCTTCCGTTTCATCATAGGATGTATTTATTAACCAGCTTGTTATTTCTTTTTTACATTGGTAGTTTGTCTTTTCATAGATAGAGATTTCCCGATTTATTTTATTATATACATAATCCCCAAGGAAACAGAAAAATCTATGCGAAAATGCTGTATAAAATAACCTATTTCTACACACTATGTCCTTACGCGGTTGAGTTGAGTTCATGCTAGGATCATATATTAATGTAGAGTGTCTCTTTATTATTAGTTGCAATATAAATAACTGAAGAACCTATAAAACGTCTGCAGTTTTATATAACGGGAAAGTTAGAAACTGATATGGTAGGAATAACATTACTTTTAGTACAGCTCTTTGGGCTCTCTCAAGCATAATCAATTTAGATTTTTTGCCCTCCCCAATTAGTTACGCAATAAGTGATAAGTGATAACAGATTGACAAAGTGCAATATATATAGTTTTTAATAGTTTACAATCGGCCACATGTCTAAGATTTTTGAATATATAAATAGGCTTACGTACGCGAGTTCTCAATCTTTCAATATGTGAGTGAAATGAAAGATTTTTGTCTAAGATTACTCCGAGATATCTAATTGAATCAGTATGCTGAAGGATAGGACAAGTAACGCAAAAGTTGAAATTGTTACAAGTATGAGCAAATATAGAATAATTATTATCATTAATTTGTCGACTTTGGTTACTAAGAGTGAATGTAATATACTTTGTTCTCATTGCATTGAGGCTTAAAAACATTGCACTAAGCCATTAAGTAATCTTGTAAAACCCTTTTTGTGCAGTTTCGAACGCTTCTTGCCACGTATTTCCTGAGAATAGCAGCACAGTGTCATCCGCGTACACAACTATCTGTCCATTTACAAGTTCTAATGAACACAAATCATTAATGTATACCAAGAATAGAGTTGGACCCAAAATACTACCTTGTGGCACTCCATATTCTATAGTGCTTTCTTCACCTACAATTTACGGTATTCCCCATACACCCAATCTTTCTAGTTTCTCAACTAAAATAGGAATAGAGACTGTGTCAAATGCTTTAGCTAAGTCTAAAAATATTGCCAGACATTTCTTTTTCTTGTCTAGATTATTTATAATATAGTCTGTAACTACGTGAACTGCGTCACGTGTAGATCTTTTAAATCGAAATCCAAACTGATTGCAACTAAGTATTTTATTTTATTTAAAAAAAATTATAAGTCTATTATTCATTATGCGCTCCAAAATTTTTGACATCGAAGGAAAGACAGAAATTGGTCTATAGTTTATGATACAGTCCCTATCTCCACCTTAATGGATTGGGTGTATGACAGTCTTCTTAAATGCATCTGGGAAAAATCTACTTTTAAAGGCAAAATTACAAATGTGCGTAAGATATGGTATTAGAAACTACGATGAGACAGAGAATATTCCAGTTAAATTACCGTAACTTTGAAGTTTTTAAATTTCATTTTTATAACGTACTATTTGGTTTTCTGTATTATTAACTATCTATAAATCTCTTTATTTTAACCTACGTAACTTTGTCTTTATTATGCTATGTCATTTTTAACTGGTTCCTCGCGATATAGGCGAAGCCTAGTGGAGGAGGGACCCCTGGCAATATTGTTATAAATATTGATAGCTATTAAACAATATCTTATCTTAACTTAAATTTTAATTTTTTTAAGTTGGTATATTCTAAGTAATTTTAATAAACAAACTAAGATAGGCTCCTCGACGCAATCTTATCGATACTTTGTATCAACAGTTGATAATTGGCAATCACTATTTGATCTATGTACTGCTTATAAATGGATGGACCTACATATTTAAGATTTTTGTTAAAAATACTATGAAGTACTGTTAAATACACAACTAACGACGAGAATGTTTCGAAAAATTCATATATCAATACAAAAGCTCGGTTCTAGCGAGGGTAGTCACCCCTTGCACGAGGGGTGAGAAATAATTGCTTGCCTTCACTTTGAATAGAGCTTTGTGAATGCGCTGTTTAGTAACATCGTAACTGTCTTTGACGGTCATTGTGGCGTAGTGTTGAAGAGATAAGAATACGGTCGTGACGTCGAATATAATTTCGTGTACAATATAAATAACGTGGAGAGTAATCGAGGCAATCATAAAAGTATGACGTCATTAAAAATTTCGTCACGAGATATCTGTAACGATGTGAAAGGTCTGACGACTCCGATGATTATATTTTGCGTTTTTTGATCCATAGTCTGTTAAGCCAACCAATTGTTATTTTTTAGAAAATTTTAGCGCTCGGCTTGGTCTATAACAATTGGTTACTATTATAACTATAGTTAATGTAACTAAACTATAGTGACTTTTACTATGGATCAAAAATGGGCCTAAGTTAGAATATTTAGAAAAAAATATTTAGATTTTTAATTTGGTCAAAAAAACTTTTAGTCTTTCTGAATCTAATATACGGTTGACTAATTTATATCTGTTTCTTGCTATTTCTCGCACTAAAACTGAGTCGGCCTTTGACAAAATCTAGATTACCAAAGTTATTACGAATCATACCTATGTACTTGCAGTGTGATTATGCTGGCGTGAAGTGCACTGCAGTATTCGTTATAGTAAATAAGCTGGCACCACCAATTAAAAAAAAGCAATACCACTACCCTATGCTTTCGTCACGAAGTTTCCTTGGAGAAAATTTTGAGTCAGTCAAAAGGTCTTGGGCGTCTTGTAAAATTAAAACTTACTTCGATTAACACAAGTATTCGTACCACCGACCCAATACTTAGGAACCTACCCACTATAAAACGGAAATTACATGATGATGAGCTCAACTAAAGTACTAAACTCGAACAAAGCACCCTTTCTGACATTGAGGGTAGTAAGCAGTACTCTTTTCCCGAGGGTGAGAAATAATTGTACGCGTGCCCTTTGTGACAGCGCAGTTTGAACGTTTAGCAATTAACTTGACTCAATCACTACAGTGTTTTAAACATTTGCCAAAATGACATAATTCTTTTTCTTCTTCTTCTTCCTAACTTGGTATCTATTCCTCGATAATGAAGAACATTACTGCCACTATCAAGTAAGTAAAGTGTCCTGTTTTATGACATCTTCAGTATTCTAGCAAGATGGTGGCTCCTCCAAAACTCCTTGTTATAATTGCATAAGATGAATAGTTCAATCCAAAAATACCAATACGGCAACAATATTACCATCGCATTGACCTGCTTAAACATGTTATATTCAAACAATGCATATTTTGGTGTTGTTCAGATACCTCGGGTTCGATTCGATTCCCAGGTCGAGCAGAGTGTTATTGGTTTTTTTTTAATGAAATTCTCAGTAGCAGCTCGGAGTTTGGCTTTGTGCGCGGTTAATGGCAATAGACTCGCCCCCTATTACATGGTACCTTTAAAACGTACTTGGCGAACTGTGGCTGTAAATTAGTAGGTACACCTTTGCTGAACTCTTTGGGGACACAGGCGTGATGGTTAGTATGTATGTAAAAATATAGCGCAGTGACCGAAAGTGGGTTTAGGGCTACGGCACTAAAAGATACCATCTCTGTCTACATAGCGCCATCTCCCACCATTCATCCGCATGGAGTTCTCGTATTTCCTTTTCTATATGCTTTTTCGGTCGCTCGATCCTCTCCCATTCTCTCAATATGACCGAGCCACAGAAAACGATGCGGTTTAATATTATATCATAGATTTCCAAGATTTTGCGTATCCTCCGTGTGTCATCTTCTTTCCTCGTTTGTCCCAAGATTTTTCTTTCTGGTATTCGTAGTTTTTGATACTCTTTTTTTGTTATTGTCTATATGCTTCGCAACCATTCATCATTACAGTTCTGATTATTGTTTTATATATTTATATCTTCGTGTTTCTACTCAGTAGCCTGGACACAATTACACTGGTTGGTGGATATTAAAAAAAATGGTATATATTCATTATTACTTCTCTTGCCTAATTAAACCCTACTTGAAAAATGGTAGAATCAATAGCAAGGTTTGACTACGGAAGTACCACAGCTGCATCTATTTCTGATGCAAAACAACAGTTTTGCATTGGCGTGTTTCGTCTAAAGGGTTATGGTTGGCAGATACTCATGGGTAACAACCGAGTAATGACTGGCCTTAGTAAAGATTTCAGTCGTTCTGAGGTCGGTTATAAAAAGCTATGGGCCGCAATGACCACCTAAAAATATCTACTTAGAATAATATTGTTAAGACAGAAAGAATTCTTTTTCTCTGTCCTCGTAAATCTTTTTCACTTTCTTCTTTATTGTTTTTTTCATCGTACTAATTCCCTTAAACATTTTAGGTACTTGTCCTATATTCAGTATTTTGGTTTTCATTAACTTCTTATAAAACTGAAAAAAAAAAATATTTCGTTCTTCGCAGTCCATGTGCGTGAGTAGGTAATTGGCGAGCAGGGCCTACACCCCTACACTTCAATAAGACTTGAAGTGCTTCAACCGTCTCTTTTCCGCATCACGTATTTACGAATCTGTAATGAATATCACTTGACTTGAAGTACCACGAGGTCCTTCAGAGGGGATATTTTAAGTATAACGATGGTCTTTGGCGACACTTCCGTAACTATTGCAATTTTTTATGACATGAAAAGACACTAAATGGAGTATATTTTACGCCAAATATAAGATAATAATAATTATAATGATACCAGCCTTTACATACCCATTACGGAGTAAAGCATATTCTGAGAGTAGCCATGGTTCTAAAGAATATCCAGTTCACGCTGCAACATATTAGGTACTATTTTACATACATACATCATCACGCTTTTCTCCCAATGGGGTAAGCAGAGACCATGTTCTTCCACTTGCTACGATTCAAGCAAGCATCTTTCGCTTTCGACATTCATCAATATTTTCACACACGCTCGCCGGTTTAGAGTAGTCTTGACCTGACCTTTCTTCAGAACATCTCTGATTTGATCGAGAGTTTCATCCTCTTCCAACGCTCCCGTGCCTTATAAATTTGTTTAGGTCATTCTTCTTTCATTCATCCTATCTACATGCTGAAACCATCTAAGCATCCCTTTCTGAATCAGTGTGACTATATCTTCTTCCTCACCACAAAGTTGTGTAGGCATTGCTTGTCATAGGACACGGCAATTGTGTTCGTCTGGCTCGCGACTACCATACACCAGGTGTAACATATAAGCTAGCTCGCCTTAAGCGCTCGCCCCCAAGCCCGGTAAAGTTGTAAAAGCTATCAGTCTCTGTTTTTGGATAGGGACCCTACGGTTAACAGTTAGGTCAGTTCTAAAAAAAAGGGCAACTATCAATAATCACAAGAGTCAACCGAAATCAAAGTATATACCAGGTTCCATATTGCTCAAATAATGTCTCTTACTATAATCCGCTATACAGAATTTGCAGAGCCTACAATGATAACGCAAGGGATTTGGACATATTTTACGGAAATATTGGCAGGAATTTTCAAAAATCTGAATAATGTTTTGATTTGCTATAAAAATGCTATTTGCACGCAAAAACATTATGTAGTTTTTGTAATATATTATATTTCATTGAATTGTTTTCTTCCATTATTGTTTTTTTTTTCTTAAATATTTTTAAAATGTTGTGCCCAACTATAACAGGAAGACAAATTTAGTTATGTAAGTTATTATTATTCATGTGTATTTTGTGTATAATTAATTTGTTTTCTGTTGTCTAGCCAGAATAAATAAATAAATTATCAGGATCAGCCGATTTATATCCATTAATCAAACGGGGTGATAAAGGTAGATATCTGAACCGGAATAAGTCTGGACCGTCATGCAGATAGTTATAAACCACTACAAGAGACTCTCTTTTGGTTCGTCGTGATTCAAGATCGGTTTGAAGGCTTGCAGGCTCGCATGACGGCAACGACCGATAATGTATCACCGATTTCTTGGTTGTCGCGGTTGGTTTTGGATTGTAACACACACAGTACCGATACTTAGTTGTGCTATTATAAAAACAGAACTATAAAGAAAAGTTTTAAAATATTTTAGCTGTTTTATATATTTCGTGAATGAAAAACAGCAACTAAATAAAAACATCCCCTCACCTCAATCTCACCTAACGGTATTTGACCGTTATGAACTTTGAGAATATCTAAGTAAAATCATTTTAAATGTTAATCATCCTTTACGGAAAGCTAATTTTTTATTAGAAATGAGAGTGCTAAGAGGTATGTTAGGAGTGAAATTGAGTGACAGGATAAGAAATAGTGTGATAAGAGAGCTTTGTGGTGTGAAGGAAGATATAGTCACACGAATTGAGAAAGGGATGCATAGATGGTTTGGGCATGTTGATAGGATGAATGAAAGAAGAATGACTAAAGAAATTTATGATGCGAGTATGAAAGGAATCGTTGGAAGAGGAAGACCTAGACGAACATTTATTGATCAAATCGGAGACGTTCTGAAGAAAGGTAAGGTCAAGAGTACTCTAAACCAACGAGAATGCATGAAAAGATTAATGAATGTCGAAGAAGCGAAAGAGGTATGCCAGGATCGTAGCAGGTGGAAGAACGTGGTCTCTGCCTACCCCGTTGGGATATAGGCGTGATTTATGTAATTTTATTTATTATTAAC
Organism: Saturnia japonica; assembly: GCA_033032175.1. NCBI lineage: Eukaryota > Metazoa > Arthropoda > Insecta > Lepidoptera > Saturniidae > Saturnia > Saturnia japonica. The sequence continues at coordinate 4,780,040 of CM065332.1, forward strand.
TTTATTTATATAAAACGTTAATATAAGGTAAATAATAATGCTTTATAGGATGTCTGTTTGGTGTAATTTTATAAAAAAATTGATAGCTCAAAAACCTAACAACGTCATGTATCGTAGAATATTTAGATCGAATATCTTTAATTATTTTTAACACCAAAAAATTATGTTACAAACTGCCTAAAAACATTTAAAAATAGTAATAAAGCTCAGTCTTAAAATAGCGCCGTCTATAAATACTCCTGGAAAAAAAAAAAGTTTACATTATTGCTATTGTTGAAGATAATTTAAAGATAAAAAAAAAATTTACATTAATTTGGGATCTTTTCACTTTGTTTCACTAAATATATTAAAAAATTACATATACATACTTTTTTTATATGTACATAACCTAAACACAATTTATGAACCATACCAAATTTCATTAAATTTGGTCCAGTAATTTTTGCATTAGCTGCCTCGTTAGCTTAGTGGTCGTAAGCGCGACTGCTATGAGCGAGGTCCTGGGTTCGAATCCCAGGTCGAGCAAAGTGTTATTGGGTTTTTCCTATGAAATTCTCAGTAGCAGCTCGGAGTTTGGTTTCGTGCCCGATTAATGGCAATAGGCTCGTCCCCTATTATATGGGACCTAAAAACATACTTGGCAAACTGTGGGTGTACATTAGTATAACTCTGCTTAACCCTTAGGGGAATACAGGCGTGATGGTATGTTATGTTAATTTTTGCGTGATTGGCATATTAACACACCGACAGACAGACAGACAGACAAAAATTTCCAAACAATCGAAATGTGTTCTGTCCATGATTATTTGGTCTCGAATATCTTCAATGTACAGATTTTGATTCTTTACTCTTTTATTATAAGTATAGATCATATAGATTAGTACTTTTCCGCAAGATGGCGGTAATTTAAAATTATGTTTAAAACTTTCTGCAAAATCACATTGCAGTACGCCGTCTGTCAAGGGTTTGTCCTTAGATTCCATCCATAACACAATTCACTTTAATATCATTATTAAAATTTTATTATACATAGTTATAAAATATTGCATTCCCAGAAGATAAATCGAGACCGTAGTATATGTGTGATATTATAGAAAAAAACGCGAAGTAAAGTTTGGTATTTCTTGCATAGGAAAAATGTTTACTTTTCGTTTATTCTGATCTGATCATCACAAATGTGTTCTATCACGACTGTGCGAGTGATGGCAAGCACAATGGAACCTACTTACGGCAAAAAAAAACCATCAATGCGTAAGTGTTTTGCTTTATTACTATTCTGTATTACACAAGATAAACTATATTGTTTGTGTAAATATTTATAACAATAGCTGTTGCCCGCGGCTTCGTTCGCCTAGATTTAAATACAAATTTTTGGAGAATACTTGGGATCTCTTCGGTAAAGCGCTGAAGATAAAAAATATATTTTTTGTTCATACAAAAATACTAAAATTGCTATCAAAAAATGGTATGGTGGGGTTAGGAGGGTGAAAATTTGGGGTTATAGTTATTTTTTCATGCCAAATAAAAAAAAAAATACAAAAAAAGAATTGTCAAAAAATACAAAATAAAAAATTCTGGATTGGGACACCCTAATCATCCAGCGGTATAGAATATGCTTTATGACCTTATTATTATACCTACCGAATATACATAAAAATCAGTCCAGCCGTTTCGGAGGAGTGCGACCACAACCACCGTGATATAAGATTTTTATACATCAATATTTCTGAGACAGCAAAGTGTGGGTAAAATAGTTAATTGACACAGGTGAGCTTTCAAGTTGGAACCCAGGTTGCCGCCAGTATGGCGCTGGGTTACTAATCAATACCCTACCATATACCGTACAATTATTTACAATTTAAACCATAGTCTATTCACATTTCCAAGCCATTGAATTTTATAATTTACTTGTTCTTACCGTCTACGTAAAACAGGGAAATACATTGCTTTTTTTTTAATAATAGCACAGTAAATTGACATTATTTTCCGTGATGGCAGGCACAGTACAATCCTAACACAACTTTGCGACCACCGAGAGATCGAAATCAATAGACGGTCGCCGCTAACATGCCGCCTTGCATACATTTAATTAATCCCGAAACGCGACACGCAAAATCGAGTCACTATGACGGACTTTTAAGTCACTATGACGGACTTTTAAGTCACTATGACGGACTTTTAAACACACTCATGATGGTGAAAGAAACCCTGCCACCCCGCTATCGCCAATACCTCGTAGAACTCCGCTAGGTTCACTTCTAAAGATGTAATTCGACACCCCTAACACGTTTTAAATGGCAATGGTTCTGGCGAGAGACATGAAAGGTCAAGATCCGAACAAATTACCATGCAAAATCTTCTAGGAACGTAAATTAACTGTTTTTTTTTTTCTTTGAATTTTTTTCTTCTTTATAGGTTTTGGCGATTGGCCATTAGATGTAAAGTGACGAGATGGCGAAAGATGATAACATGCTAAGCTTTGTGGAGGACTGGCTTGGCATTTGGCTACAAATTTTTAAATTTGAGGATTGTAGCTAGCCAGGCGGGAATTAAAAAAAAATCCTACCACAATACTATTGATTTCATCATGATGTTTTGTTTTGTTTTGGTTTGAGGTTCGCGTGATTTAATGTGAATTAAAAAACAGACACTATGCCTCGATACAATTTAAGAAAAGATGCGCGTGCAGCACAGTACACGTGATAAAAGTGACACTTCTTAAAAAGGAGATGCGGATAGTCTCACATGTGTATTAGTAGATACATAATGTAAAGCTGTCTTTCTCCTTCTCTCTACGTTATACGTCACGTGATTTGAAACACCGATTGGAAAACGTGACGTCATTTACTCCTTACTCTTGCAAGTTGTCACATTGGTCACGATTATCATACAAAACGAATGATGACGTCACGGGACCATAATATCGCGTATTTTTATGTAAATTAAAATATGTTTTAAATTTTACTTTTTATGATTTTTAATAAAAAATTATATTCATAGGTATTATTATCAATATATAGAGTGTTTAATACAATTTTCCAAAAGTTGTCAACTCCCGGATTAAGCATCGAATAGCCCCATAAGAAGTTTCACATTAAAATGGTTATTAACTTACTTAATTTTTACATGGATTCTTTCCTTTTTTATTCACATAATAATAACAGAAATGCTAGACAATAACCCTCAGATACGCGTGCTTATCCGTTATTTGTTCATTCCGTTAGATCATCAGCCTAGTTTTAGCTGTCTAGGCGGCCTCATGTACAGTTTATGACTTTTGTGTACGGTCGCAGGGTCGAACGGGGAGCGCGGTTTGACGACTGTCATAAAACCTGTCTCTACGGATGGTAGTTTTACAATACAGTTTTATTATTTTTCATCTGTAAATATTTATTCCACAAATTAGAATTTCTTGAGAATTAACGGCAACGATTCTATTACATTCATACATACTGAATACATACAGGTGAAGTCAACGAAAGCGTGTTTACAATATTTTTATTTGTTAATATTGTAATGATTAATGAAATATTGAACAAAGTTCCTTACAGTGGCCTGCGGTAGGAATTGACTTGTAGAAATCGTCACGTAAAGAAAAAAACGCTGTCCTCGCCATGTGACTTTCTCTCTCTCTCTCTCTCTCTTTTTATTATATACGAGTGTGTGTCCGCACGAGTATCGAGATTTGAGCAGATGAGCATCGTGCGCGGCCGATTGTATAACACTTCCTCAGGCGGCCGCCAAATAATAAAACATTGCACATCGGGCGGGCCCCTCAGGGTGGTATCGCGAAATAAGCGCGCGTTCAGAAATTCAATAGTTTATCAGTTAATTTGTTAGGTACAAATAAATGTAAAACTTATGTCGATGTGTTCTTTATGAATCGGACTAACTGATTTTTAAATAATATGTTGCATATTTTATTATTTTTACTGACGTTACTGACGGTGGTCCCCCGACCGTACAACTTTTATTATGAAATTGTACTTTAGTAAATAAATAAGTAAATAAAGTTGTATTTTAATTGACAGGCGGATGCCAGCACTGCATTCCTGCGTGCTGCGCGAGCAGGACAAATAGAGAAGATAATCAGCCTCTTGGAGCAGGGGGTTGATATCAACGTTAGCAATGCTGTAAGTCATATAATAACTACCTATTTCATTAGCTGACCCGTGCGAATATTTCCCACATTATAGAATGTAGTTATTGTAGGCAATCTTAAAAGCTGTTTTTTTGTGTTAAAGAGATGGCTAATAGATGACGCCTCATACATATTCGTTGAATAGAACACTTTTTGAACTGTATGACTATTTTGTTTACCATCATAATTCAAATGAATTTAGATAGATTGAAAAGAGCTTTAAAATTAAGTATATTTTTAAAACTCTTTTTAACTCAAATTTGTAAACTATAATAAATTAATTAACAATGATATAGTACATAATATATATTTTTTTAAGGAGGAACGGTAATGTAGCCGTTAGAAAGGTTTTTTGTTCCACAACTTTTACTATGGCGGCAAGTTATTGCAAAATAAAAATAAAAACATTATATTTTATTGCTTTTTAATGGTTAATGTCACGATTACGAATTATTACGATGATTAGTTATATATTATTACGTAATAAAATCACGATAATTATGTTTTTAGTAAAAATTGTACAATATAAAAAACCTTTCCAACGACATAATTCACAGAATATTTCTCAATAATCTGGGATCCAAACATTTTTGCCGATCCTCCAATACTATGATAATTTTAGTCAAGTAAAAATAATCTTTTAGTCCAAGCTGTAAAACTCAAATTTAGAGTTTTTTCTTGTATTCATTGTTTATCGTATAGTTGTGTTATATTATTATTAAAGTTGCTATATTATTCATATTGCGTGTCGACGATATCTAAGATTACGTCCATTGGTTTCACTTAGAGTCTATAAAGAGTAACATACTCAGTTAATGTGTTAATTTGTAATATCTTCTCGCTATATGAATAGAAAGAACAAACGATCAATTATGTTGCCAAAGCCACAATGACATTACTAACTCTTTACGCAAAAAAATATTTTTCCTCGAAACGCTAATAAAATCACTCCCCATTTGACCTCGTGCCATGCACCTTTAAATAAAGTCATAAACGTACAGCCACATTAATTTGCGAATATTCTTATTAAGACCTGAAGTAAGGGAAGGAAAATAATCTTTATTATGTTAACATAAAGTCAGTTTTTGTATGAAAATATTGAGGTTAAAATACTCCGGTGTTACTTTAGTATGGGGTAGAAGCACGCGATCGTGTCACGAATTTAAATCTCGAGGGTGGTATGGGGTGAGCAGAATTTTCTGAGGGATAGGGGCAAAGAAATTTATATTAACGAAATTAATATTTTTTAAAAATTAAATTATTAAATGAATATCCTACAATTGTAAGTACAATTAGTCCTAAGTTTATTCATGACGGTGAAAAAAAGACACTGTGAGGAAGACCACACATTATTCAAAAATAATGTTCGTAAGTTGAAAAATGTATTAGGATATGAAATTTAAAAAAAAGTATATGTATACAATTAGGGAAACAGATTGAAAACGACGGAGAAGAGAATGATGAAAAGTAGGGAAAAGAAGAATCAAATTTGTCAATATCTAAAGAGGTTTTCATATTATTATTATTTTACATAGAATGGACTCAATGCGATTCATCTAGCGTCAAAAGATGGCCACGTGGAGGTTGTAAGGGAACTTCTAGATCGTGGTGCGGCCATCGACGCAGCCACAAAGAAAGGAAACACTGCACTGCACATTGCCTCTTTGGCAGGACAGAAAGCTGTTGTCGAATTACTCGTCGATAATGGTGCCCAGGTGGGTTATATATGCTTACTTACATAGATATAAGATATATGTTGGATTTTTCGTACGCAGCAGTAAGAACAGGCATTTTAACCGTTCTTGGAAAACTTCATTTTGACCTGCATTCACAGTTATTGAAATAAGTATAGACAACCAAAAAAGGGGCAACTTACACAAAACCTTTTTTGTGTAAATCGATCTGGTTTCATATAAGGATTAATCACCTCTATGGAATATACTGTGGCTAGAGTACTAAAAATGTCAGAAGTAGAAAAAAAAAGTTGCACTCCGGGAGTGCCGACAGAAGTGAAATCTTGGTTATTGGGTTATGAATTGCATTTTATTTATGAATTGTATTTTATTTATTATTAGAAACATTAAAATACATTTAATATTCTTTTATGAAAGACGCGGTCGCAGTCTGCTATATGTACATGCATATATGCACACACTATAGCTGCGTCTCGTAACGGTGTTGCGAGTCCAGAAATTTTATCTCATCTAAAAATATGCGTACCGCGCTAAAAGAAGTTTTCACGTCAAAAATTTTGGCATACATTTCGTAAGAAATTGTCGTGTACATACTTCATTCAATACAGTTGTGTATGTAAAATCACCGTGAGTCCGCGATTCCCGAGTTCAAATAACTATGTAATTGATTACCTGATCATAAATTTAACTACAGTTGTATTTAACCGTAGAGCCAGCGGTCTTAAAAATACTTAAAATTATAAATCTCGACAATATACGAATGTCTCCTCTATTTTTCATAATTAAATAATATACATTATAGGTAACAAGCTATATTATTTTTGTAGTTTTTATTAGTTTCTTTAACCAAACACAGATTACGGCAAAGTGTCATCAAGGGATGGTAAGTAATCCAATCCAAAACAACCACGACCATTCAGAGATCGGCGCCTAGATATTCACTTGATACAAAAACATCTTCCTTCTTAGAAGATCGGGTCTTTTATGCGTAACGTGCTGATATTTGGATATAGATGGATTTAGATCTCTCGGTGATCGCCGTTGCTTATACATTGCTTACCATCAGTGAGAATACTGTCAATGAGCCGAGTTATTATTAAAAAAAACTCGACAAATTACTGGGTATACGCCAGCTGCTCCCAGAACACGACACTCCTAAACGTGTCACTTACTATGTGGGGCGTTACACAAGGGGGCCTAGCCAAGTTGCTTTTCAACAAACATTAACACTAACAAAAAACGAAAAATGTATGAAACTCACTTATCTGATCACGTGGTTTAACGTTGAGATAACATGCCAATCGCATATTTATAAATATTTTTTATGGATATTCAGCTTTGTTTATGAACCCATTTGGATTATTCTTTTTATTTTTGATAGGGGATCCCTTAAGGTGGTCCCGTTTTAGTTTCATTGGCATTGGACCATCAGATTCGAAGGTAAGATGAACTCTTCAAAACCATTGAAGGTGGTTACCTTTTTTTGTTAAATATTATCATGTGTGTTAACGATTACAGAAAAGAAACTTGGCTAGGTGTACAGTGATTGCGACCTAGTCGAATGAAGTTGTCGTGTCCTTAGTTCTATACCATACAGCATATCTTAGCAGAGTATTTTTTTTAAATCCAATACATGAGTAAGTATTATAAATTATTATGCTATAATATTTGAATTATTATATTCAATAACAAACAGTAAATAACAATAAGACTATCTATATAACTTGCTAACACAGTAGCATTACTCACAGTGAAATCACTTAGGAGTTGACACGTATTATAAACATGGATGATTCAGAGAACCCACTTTATTTTGTGCATTAGTATCTGTCGACGGATGTGTTAATGCTTTGTAATAATTTAAATTTTGTAAAAGCTCGTGTCTTATTATCGAAGTCAATGTATTGTTTATAACTCTAAAAAAATTTTGAAATTTCCGGTATATGATTGATAGATACCTAGACAGAAAACGATAATTAACGTACTATACTTAAGAAATGATATATTTGTTGAATTTATTTCAAATTGTTTTAAATTGACTGTCTACTTTAATATTCAATTGCTTATAATCTTCTTTTAGTTAAGGTCTAGGCCTCACGGTGAAAGAAACCGAGCGTAACATACGCTGGACTCATATGCATACGCATATGTAAAATCAATCGCGTTTTTAAATACACGCGGTAAAAATTGTGTGGTTTGACGATACAAATCGCGCGTCAAGATTTTTCTGTGCTGCTTAATGTTCGAACAAGTTATATAATTCCCATTGTGGTAAATATGATATGTAAATTTGGTGTTAATTAAGAAATATTTGCTTTAAAAACAATTTAAATTCAATTAAATTTGTCAAAAAAAAAAAAAAAACCTGCATACGATTATACGACATAGGTTAACCCCAAATCTCCAGTATTTTTTCATTAAAAGTACTACTTGATCCATCAAGATATTCTAGGCAATGCCGATAACATAGTCATATATAAAAATTTATTCCGACAGGTCAACATTCAATCTCAAAATGGATTCACACCTTTGTACATGGCAGCGCAGGAGAACCACGATGGTGTCGTCAAGTTTCTCCTTGCGAATGGCGCCAACCAAAGCCTCGCCACGGAGGTAAGAACTAAGAAGTATAGACAGATGCTGACATAATATTTCCAATAAATAAAGTTACCTATTGCCATACTGTATTACGCACGGAGTAATAATCCAATAATAATTTTTACATCGTTATTCCTCCCGAAACATTTTAGTTGTCAGTAAAATGTGTCGGTCAACCTAGTATACGATAGATTCCCGTAAAGTAATGCCTTCATAATTTAAATATTTTACCATTCAATTGTGTCCAATGCGACTTCATCATCGTTGTTTTCATACAAGACATAGTGGATAGTAATATGATAAGAAACTCTTGGAATTTATCTTTACGTTATATGTACAGGTTCAAGTTAATCCAAAGTAAAAAACATTTTTCATTCCAACTAATCCTATTTTATGAAAACCATAGAATTTTGTGATTATACGTTTTGTCAGTCTGGGTTTGAAAAGAACTTACCGAAATAGTTTTCAGATCCTGTGAAAATGCAGGCTAATTTATCCGTGTAATATTTGTTAATCAAAACGGTGGATTATATCCCCCTTTTAAGTATATTAGCAATAGGAAGAAAGTTTAGTTAAAACTATTGATAATTTATTTGAAACAGGATGGGTTCACTCCCTTGGCGGTGGCGATGCAACAAGGTCATGAGAAAGTTGTGGCTGTTTTACTTGAAGCAGACACTCGAGGCAGAGTTCGCTTGCCGGCTCTTCATATTGCAGCTAAGAAAGATGACGTGAAAGCTGCTAACCTGTTACTTGAAGTAAGTAAGGACTAAAATCATAAAGAGTTACAGTAGTAGAAATAAACATCGCAGATAAAAAATTTGGTAACAATGTAGTCAATCAGAAGACTGTAATTCATATAGATAATTTATATTTTGATAGTGATATTTTTTCAAAGGTTTGATAAGTTGTAAATTGAATTTTCTAAATTACATGATTTTCACTTATACATATAAAATAAAATATGCAAGAAAATCTCTCATCTTTTTAATGATGTTAATAAAAATCTATTGAACATTAAAAGTGTTACATATTTTTTGAAACAGAATGAACACAACCCTGATGTGACGTCTAAATCTGGATTTACACCACTGCACATAGCAGCTCATTATGGCAACGAATCGGTGGCTAGACTGCTTCTGGCCAAAGGAGCTGATGTCAATTGCGCTGCCAAACACAACATATGCCCACTACATGTTGCTGCTAAGTGGGGTAAGGTTACGACACACATTTTATAGCTTTTCCTCAGAGGCTTTGTGTTCTTACCTTTTTGGCAGTGCATTACTGACCATGATCTTTTATGGCTGATTAAAAAAGGTTCTTGTTAGAGTTTTGATAAATTTGTAATGGGTATAATAAAAGGTTTTGTTTTCTTTGCTGAAAATTTCAGTTTAATTGATCGAACCTTATATTATTACTATTCTTAAGGAACGCTATGCAGCCCTATTCATGTATATAACACTGAGAAAAATGAAAAGTTGGGTTCGCCGCACTCCATAGCTCGGGTATTTTCCAATTGTTCTATAATATGCGCCGTCAATGGTTTTATCTACCATCAGTGTTGATTTCATGATTTTATTTACATTTTTTTAGTTTGAATTTTTTTAACGATTTATCCGGGGGAAAAAAGTGTGATTTTCAAAAACTATGCTTAATAGACACGCGGGATTTATACTCTCGGATTCCAATTGATTCAAATTATAGGAATATGTAATAAAAAAGGAATGTCACAAAATTGGCTCCTATTAAAAACGATCTATAGCTTGTTATTTTAACTCTGTTTATTAAAACAGAACTGTCGTGGCTCGGGTTACGGCTCGCTTATATACTCAAATTAGACGATCACGAAATCACTAGTACCTACTTGAACTTGTAAACATGTAAATAACATGCGTCATCGTTTAAGAGGAACGTTTCCCACGTTCTATTTTTAGACCATTGTTTGTTGACGCAATCCGACTGATTCCAGTGATTTCGAGAACTGTTTTTTTTTTCTATCTTTGCTCAGACCATAACAATATTATGGAGTTTTTGGCGGGATCTTTTGGTTATTTTTAATTCATTTACTTAGGTTTTTGACCCTATAATATGTAATATTTGAGGCGTTTTGCGTGATATAGTTTGGTTTTTGTGCATAAGTGAGGTGGATTATAAATATAAGCTGAAAGCATTCATTCCGAGATCCCACAAAAAAATCCTAGAAAGTTCTAACAAGGGAGCCACCATCTTGTTAGGATACTGAAACGTCATAACACATGACACTATAATTCACTCGATAATGGCAGTAATGGTCTTCATTAAAGAGGACCGGTTGCCAAGTTAGGAAGAACAAGAAGAAGAAGAACAATATTATGCTTAGTCAGAATCCTATTGTGTTTGGTATATATATTTATTATTATTTTTTTTTTTATTTGGGTTACTATATTATACTCACAACAAATGTATTAGGGTTTTACTTCTACACTAGCACAAAATGTTTTGCAAATATTCAGACGCAAATAGAAAAAGAATTAATTTAAAAATGTTTCTATACTTATTTACCAGGTAAAGAGAATATGGTGTCACTGCTCTGTGACAATGGTGCTAACGTAGAAGCACGCACTAGAGATGGTTTGACTCCTCTCCATTGCGCTGCGCGGTCTGGACATGAGAGGGTAGTCGAAGCTTTGCTGGATAGAGGTGCACCTATCACTAGTAAAAGCAAGGTAATTTTTTTACATATATTAGCTGTGTCCACGGCTCCTCTCGCGTAGCCTACAGAGTACCCTCGGTATTGTGGTGATCCCACATCCACCCACGGCAGTCGCCCGTTGGTAATTTTAAAGATAAAAAGGCTTATTATTTTGTTGCTTTAAACCTTAATTCTTTTTTTAAAACACGTTACATTTTATCAAAAAAGAAAACCAACTTCAATGGTTTTAAAGAGTTTCCTCGTATATATTAGAAGTTGAAGGTCCAATAAAACTAGAATGGTGGTTCCATCCCCTATCCAACAAAAAAAGAATCATCCAAATCGGTTCATAAACAAAGTAGTTATGCCTGACCATCCATAAAAAATACATTCGATTCGAAGATGGTTAAAAAGTAGCCTAAGTTACTCCCTAAAACATCAGCTATCTACCAGTGAAAGCTACATTTAATGAAAAGGTGTTATTGTGACATTACAAAACGACACTTGAATGAACGAATGAATGCTTTATTTCACTTTTAATTTGTACGCTGGCGAGCTTAATGCTTTATAGCATTTTCTTTCGGTAAGTTGGAAAAAATTAATATTGTAGGAAGTACAATAGGAAATTAAATTTAAAAATAAAAGAAACATGAGCGAACACAAAAATATAAAACTAGAAAAGTAATAAAATTTACATACAAACATATAATAATATGCAAAAATAAATAAAACACTTCAATTTTATTTATTTGTATACATTGATGGTATAGGAATTTTGATCTGTATGCCTTTTTAGAAATCGAAAAAAAAAAAACAATATTAAGTAATTTTTAACCGATTTTGATTTAACAGTACCTACATACACCTACTTAAAAAAAAACTTTTATGAACAGAACGGGCTAGCTCCCCTACACATGGCTGCGCAGGGTGACCATGCTGAGTCAGCACGCGTTCTTCTCTCCAGGAGGGCTCCGGTTGATGACGTCACTGTAGACTACTTAACAGCTTTACACGTCGCTGCTCATTGTGGACATGCTAAAGTAGCTAAACTACTTTTGGACAGGTACGAATTATAAACTAGAAAAAGTAATTTTAAGGCAAATTTACCTACATGTTAAGAATGTTAAGATCGACAAGCTTTAAAACCGTTTGACCGATCGCCATGAAAGATAAATAGTTTTAAAAATGTTTTTTCATGGACAAAATTTGGAATTAAATATAATGACCACTAAATAATACTCTAAGAAGTCTAATACACTACTAGATTGCTCATCAACAATCTCTCAAGCTCTTTAACAAAAAAAGTACTTTGTACTTCCCAAAAAGTAAATCACTTAATAGTAAATGATCACCACATCCAAATTATTTGCTCTATTAATACAGTATTTAAAAGTTGTAGCTGGGTTAGATTAGGGTTGTCAAAGATTACTTTGGAGTTATTTGCAATAATAGAATAGCAAAATGTAACATATTTGATTATAATTTCACATTAACATGGCGTTTCATTTTGTTGAACATTTAGTATTTCTGTCAGTATGGAGTATTTCGTTTACATTATACTGTAATAGATAATCTGAAAACATTCCAGTTATCAAGAAAAGCTTTCAAGAAATTCAATCAGGCATAATGTTACAACTTTTTTTATTGTCCTATAATTTTTTTTTCTTTATGTCTGGGTAATCGTTTCCAGTCATCACTATTATTCACGCAATCATCCAATCTACCTTACAATAATATTTTAACAGTAAAACCTTCTTGACATGGTCTTTAAACATGTAATATTATTTTGAACAATGTGAAGTTTAACACTATTACCGAAGTAACTTTGATTAGTATTTCTGAGTCTAAAACGTGATAAATTATACAAGTTGAATAACTTTGTTAAATATTATTGTATTGATTTTTTATATTTCAAAACATAAATTATGTAAATCAGAAACGCTGACGCCAACGCAAGAGCCTTGAATGGATTTACGCCTCTTCACATCGCTTGTAAGAAGAACAGAATTAAGGTTGTCGAATTGCTGTTAAAATATGGAGCTAGTAAGTATGATTAAATACAATATGTTTAAAATAAGTAATGTAGTGTTTCTATTAGGGTTATCGGAAAGAATAAATTATATTTTATTCCTATACTTGCAGAACTTTTTCAGTTTTAATAGATCGTTTAGAATATGGTAACAATCATATCAAGATTTCATACGTGATTATGCATGTTCGAGATTGTTGTAGTCAATAAAATAGTCTATGGTTGTTTTGCTCTATGGTGATGTTTGTATTTAAATATGACTGTTCTGTTTCAAACAAATTGTCTTCATCTAAGCATGTTTATAAGAGTTATTAAAAGTATTTTTTTATCATAAACGGATCTTTATTTACAAGTTGTAACAGAGATAACCACGACCAGAAAAACGCAAACCTTGTGCTGGGCCCTTAAAAAACAAACTGTTCGTGAGTCGTGGTTAACGTATAGTGAAGCTGTGATACACAGCACACTGTGCCTTTTCAAAATGCCAAAAGCTTGCCTCAAGCCTCGGCGCGGCGGTTTCCTAGCCACGAATTCTGTAGACGTAGACCCTGTGAAGTGGTGTATGTACAGTGAATCTGTGTATAAGTGGGTGTGTAAGGCTAACCAGGAAGACTTGGGCACCTTACTCGTCCCTTCCAACAGCAACAACAGTACAACAATCAGGAAAAAAAAACAAATACAAAATCACTTAACATACACACATTTATCTTTTTCTTAACTATATAACAATTAATATCACCTTTACTTGGATTACATGGACTATTTGTCTAATGTAGAATCTCCAAAAAACAGTCAAAATTTCTAAGGGTTTTAATACGACCCACGCGTTGCGGTAGATTTACAAGACTATTATTTGAAACTATCGAGCGAACAAATTTTTATTTCTACATACTTTTATGAGAAAAATTATTAACAAATGCAAAACAACACAAAATTTCCAACAACGCATATATCTACAGAGTTCATCTAAAGATTATAAAATGTATCCATGTATTGAAAAAGTCATTCTTGTCATTTGAAGTAACTTAATTTTTACCTATAATAATTTAGTATAATAGTAACTTAGTCTTTCTTTAATTTGAAGTTAGTCTCTTTTTGATACTTCATAAGAAGTAGATCGTATATATTTTGTAAGGGATTGTAGTGAATTGTTATAGTCACTTTTTTAGGGATTGCATACGCAAAATGATCAATATAGTTGAAAAAATAAGCCTTTTTATCCATTCAGGTATACAAGCGACCACAGAATCAGGATTGACACCTTTACATGTGGCTGCGTTTATGGGGTGCATGAATATCGTAATATATTTACTGCAGCATGAGGCTAACCCTGACGTACCAACTGTTAGGGGAGAGACGCCTCTACACCTCGCAGCTAGAGCTAACCAGGTAGAACATTAAAAACCAACACGTAATACGGAATTTATTCTTGTATGGATTAACCGCCTCATTAGCCTAGTGGTCGTAAGCGCGACTGCTATGATCGAGGTCCTGGGTTCGATTCCCAGGTCGAGCAAATTGTTATCGTAGTTTGAGTGTATGCCCAATTAATGGTAGTAGGCTCGCCCCCTATTACAACGGACCCAAAAACATACACGGCGGACTGTGGGTGTACATTAATACACCTCTGCCTGTATTTTATAATTATGAAGTTAACATATTTATAGCACCAGTAGCATTCTTATGTTTTCTTATTATCTTCATTTTCAAACATATTTAATATGAGTTCATTTCATTTGAATTTAATTTAATAATTAATTTCACAATTAATTAATTTAATGTTTTCTTATTTAATTTGATCTTTGATTACTTTTCATTATAGAACATTTCTGAATTTTTACCTTTTTCACTCTTCATGATGAGGAACATAATTATAAAAAAAACGCTAACGGGTGTCTAGCTTTACCTCTGTAATAGAAGTTCAAAGATTCGAGACAACGAGAGGTCAAAGGTGCGATTCCCGTATATGATTAAATTTGTGTTAAGAACATAATTGCCAGTTCCCTGGATGTTAATTATCTATAAGTAGTATATGTGTAGTTACCATAATACAAGCTCTGTCTATATATATTTAAACTTTAATTTTTCCTAAACTAGTGGTTGGATATCACATCGATTATTTGATCTACGTTGATTGCGATAATTTTGAGTATCTTTTAAAAACTTCATTTTGATAATAAACACTCTCGTATATGCTATCACAGCTAAAAAGGAGCAATTATTGACCGTGTAAATAATCAATGTAATATTGACACTAAATAGAATTTCAATTAAAATTGAAACTGTACCTCAGACGGATATAATTCGCATTCTACTGCGCAATGGTGCAGCAGTAGAAGCAAAGGCTCGTGAGCGCCAAACACCTCTGCACATCGCCTCCCGTCTGGGCAACGTGGACATAGCCGTCCTTCTCCTACAACACGGCGCTGACGTAAGGGCTATAACTGCTGACCACTACAACCCTCTTCATATTGCCGCTAAGCAGCATAACCATGATGTAAGTTTGCAAATAGCAACTCTTTGCTAAAATATTTAGTACATTTTCTTTGTTTGCTTTTACATCCGTAAATTATTGAATGCAGGTAGCAGCAGCTTTGATAGAACATAATGCTCCATTAACAGCAACCACAAAGAAAGGATTTACAGCACTACATCTTGCAGCGAAATATGGAAACTTGAAGGTATGTTTTCATCATTTGTTCTTCTTGACTTACTTATTTCTATTTTGTCAAAAATTCTAAAGACCTGAGCAATATTTGGCAGGATTATAAGTTTTTTGATCAAACTTTTATACTTTTTATAAAATAAAAATTTGATTAAAATTGGCAATCAAACGTACGGCACACCTAATTGTAAGCGGCTCGTAGCCTATGGACGCTTGTTACATAGCAGCATACGTTGATTACATAGATAGTGATTTAGCGCGTTGCTGAGCTTGTAACCCCTTCCCAAAGGTTCTTTTAAAACCATACTCACCGCAGGAACACAAAAAGACAATGCAAACGTATTTCACCAATCAGACTACTCCAAGTATGGACAAACTCCAAAGAAAAATACTATTCATATATACGTATTCTTATCAAGTCTAGACATAAGAATGTCTTGCCACTCGAACTCAATAGGTATATTTTATTACAGGTGGCGAACCTATTACTAGCTCATGGTGCATCACCAGATCAAGCTGGAAAGAACGGCATGACGCCTCTTCATATTGCAGCGCAATATGATCAGCAAGCAGTAGCCACAACGTTACTAGAAAAAGGGGCTGATGCTAAAGTAAGATGATTTGAGCTTTTTGCAATATTTTAAATATTAACTGCATTGATTTTTTTATAATCTACAAGTGGCAGTTGGATTACTGAGATGAACATGTGAGATCGTCATCTTCATTCTTATTGATGCTAATTTTGGGACTAACAACTAATGTGAAAATAAGGGGCTAGCTAAATCAAATTATATAAAAGCCTTTTTTTCTTCTGCTATGAAGAAAATCGAACCTCCGATTACATTTTAAGCTTTTCAAATTGTTCTTTGGAACAATGGTGTTTTGGAACTGAATTTATATATGCAACACTGTTAGATATAAAATGGATTATTACAGTAAATTGATTAGATTAGATGGGTACGTTTAATGTGATATTTATTTCTTCAATAGGCTGTAGCTAAAAACGGTCACACTCCACTGCATATTGCTGCTCGTAAGAACCAGATGGAGACAGCAGCCACACTGCTCGAGTACGGTGCTCTAACGAACGCTGAGTCGAAGGCTGGATTTACTCCTTTGCATTTGGCAGCACAGCAGGTTACTATGAAAGATGAACATATATGAACATACACGAAAAAAAATCAGTATTGCAAACTAAAACCCAACACCACTCTTTTTAAGACTGCCTGTTTAAAGCGCATTACATTATAACTCTGAAATAGATTTTATTGGAAGTTTTCATTGTTTTACAGCCTTCTTCTATTTTTCCTTATACATTTTTTATAGAACCTGTCGTGCGTATCTGTCGTTCAATCATCTTTCCTCTTCTGTTCTATGCTTCTCAATAACTGTCTTTTCTCGTGAACCATTCTTAACCATTTCCTGATTTGTAATCCTTTTTGTCTAACTGATGTTCTTCATCCTCTTAGAACACCTTACCTTAAACGCTGCCAACCTTTCTTTATCCCTTTGGTTTAACATACATGTTTCGCAGCCATACAATACTGCAATACATACGTGGGTCTTAATGAGCTGTTTTCTGATCTCGGTTTTTATTTGAGCATGTGTTTATTTCGGTTAAAAGCTTATTTAGCAATTAAAATTCTTCCTATTATATCAGGTTAACACATCTACACTAACGAGTTATCTTGCGACCTAAGTATTTAAATCAGCCTAGGGTAAAACAATAAATTTAGGCTCATTTACATTTTGTAAGTTTGTTCTACATACTTGTGTAAAATAATTCAGTTCAATATTAATCTATAACTGTTTAATTTATTTAATATCCAGGGACATACAGAAATGACTTCATTGCTCCTTGAACATGGTGCTGAGGTTGACCATCAGTCGAACAATGGACTAGCTGCTTTGCACTTGGCTGCTCAGGAAGATAGGGTACCTGTCGCTTCACTGCTAGTGAAGAATGGGGCTGAGGTAAGTATTTTTTGTGTGTTAAGATTATCGAAATAAGGAATTTGAAGGTGTTATAATACTTCAACTTAATAAAGATCAAGTAACAGATTCATGGCGCGAGCGGCTAATGCTAACGATAAATAAGAAAGGTCCCATTCCCTAATAATTACAACGCAAGAAAGGAATTTTGTTCAACAACAACAATTTTTGAAACAGCGACGAAGTAAAAGTACCTATTTTTTAAATATGAAACCCATTCCTAAAGTGTATTAGCTAATTATCAAGCTTTCTACGAATATTCTACTGACCAATATATTTCGCATAAGATTTTTATAAATTTAGAACGAGGAATCGAAATCTAATATATACCATGTATTATAAATTTAGGTTGACATCTGCACAGTGGGTGGTTACACACCTCTGCATATAGCTAGTCATTACGGCCAAGCGAATATGGTGAGATTTCTACTTGACCACAAAGCATCTATTAAGGCTCAAACTTCTCATGGGTAAGTGTTCCAAGTTTATAGTTCGATAACTGAACAATATGACCAAATGTTTTTTTACACTAAAATATATAACTGTTAAAAGGACATAAATATAGATACATAGTATAAATATATTCGATAGTTACTTTACCATAGTTTAAATATATTAAAGTCTGCAAAAGGAAGAGCTGGTACAGATTTTTTGTATTTGACCATTTTCAGAATGGTCTTTATTATAATGAAAACAGCTTTTATTGATGAGTATTCATTTTTGTAGCTATACGGCCTTACATCACGCAGCTCAACAAGGTCATATCAACATAGTCAATATCTTACTTGAGCGTAAAGCCGACGCTAATGCTATCACGACAGTAAGTGAATTAATATATTAGAAACATAACCTAGATTTGCAATAAAGTAACTAAATTATCATTCTTCCTGGTTCAGTATTTAGACCTTACCTTTGAAATTAGTTCAATCTTCAAGTTTTTATATACAAATAATTGAAGGAAATATTGTAATAATTATGAAGCTATAATTTTAAATTATTGTTCATGTAAAGACTGAAGATTCATAGGGCAAGGCAAGAAATCTACTTAATAAAATTCTTAACACTGCCTGATAAATAGCACACTACATAATTTTAGGTGGGTCTAGAAGGATGAAATTATGCACATTATTTAAAGAAAATATGAACATTTTTAGAATCGATTTCGAGGTAAATAATATTAATCTCTTTATCATCACGTCTAGAATTTTAATAAATCTTGTCAAATCTGATATAAGGCTTAGAGATAATAATGTTAAAGTAGCAGTAGATAAAGAGAATTAAGTTTTATTTATTTTGCCAATAGAACGGGCAAACACCTCTGGACATAGCATCGAAGCTCGGTTACGTTACTGTGATGGAAACCCTCAAAGAAGTATCGGAGCCCTCGATGGCTACAGCTTCACAGGATAAATATAAAGTGGTCGCTCCAGAGACGATGCTGGAAACTTTCATGTCGGACTCGGAGGAAGAAGGAGGTAAATAATTAGGTGAAACTTACCAATAAACTGTGTAAACCACAACCTATTGGTTTTATAGCAAGCCAGTTATTTTATATTTATTACAGACAGTATTAACGCAAGGCCTTAGCCATTCTCGGCCACTTTAAAATAGCCTAACTATTACATGCAGTGATCACATCTAACAGATTAAAATTCCAAAAAATTTCGCTTTTAGTACTGGTAAAAAAAATCTTGTACCTAATATTTGCGGTAACTTTGAAAACTTTATCTTTAAGTACCGAAAACTTTGGATATATTATTGGAATTTATGATAACGAGATTTGATGACATTTTAAATCATTATAACATACTTATGAATTAATATTCTACAGGTGATGACACAATTCTCAATGACCAGCCATACAGATACCTTACAGCTGACGACATGAAGTCACTGGGAGACGATTCGCTGCCCATTGACGTCACCAAAGATGAAAGAACCGAATCAGCTATGAGCCATAAGAATATTATGGAAATTTCACAAGGTAGACAAGTAATTTAAACTGTATATCAGTATGGATATTATGTACAATTTGTCATCTTTAAGAGGCTGTTAATCATATGGTTTGCTTGTTACCAACATTACTGAAGGTTTACTCAATGATATAGGTATAAGCGGGTTGGTAGGGATCTGTACATTACTGGATCGTGACCATCATAATACACTTGGAGATAAACCCGTCAAAGTGACTTTCTTTTGGATTGTTGCGTTTCGGGATCATCCAGTGTATAAAGTATATCTAGCTGTCAGAGGCTTCCAGGCAGGCATGACAGCGACGACCGGCGATCGATTACCATTCTTCTAGTGGTCACCGCTGTATTTGGATTATTTTGTACTTACCGTCAATTTGTTGTGTTACTAGAAAAAAATATCCTATTATGAGTTAACTTTAGTATTGCTTTAATTTTATTCTTTATATCTAAAATATCTTTTAAATAAAAATCAGAAATACTTTATTAAATTTAGGGCTTCAGAAGACACAAGAATGCTACAACACTACCGCCGGTTCGGAAAACATCCCAGTCATCGAGAAGAACCGGCAAGAAACTCGATCGGATTTATCAGTTATTATTTTTGACTGTATATACAGAGAGCGTAATTTGTCATGCCATGTAATGATCCACCTTAACCTATGAACAGTAAAACTTGCTAGACATGGTTCTTGAATTTATTGTCTGGCAAATCAGTAATGTGCTTAGGAATCTTATACCTTATAATTATTAAAAAAACTTATTGGTTATACTTCGTTATCCTCTTTGTAATAATCTCTTATTTTTATTTTAGGATCAGTTAACGGAATGCCATACCAACTTCAACAAGATATCGTTGTGAAGAGTATAAGCCGCTACAGTACAACCCAGGCGCCTGGTGGCTACTGCTACAACGTAGATCCAACGCAGCCAAGGTCAGTAATAAGTAGTAAGGTCATAGTAATCTATGAAACTATTTTAATTTTTTGAATTATTTAGTTTTAAGCATGCAATACTTAAAGTTTGAATCACTGACTGGCATAACTTGTGCATTGAACGAACAATACAATTCAGGTAATGCTGTTCGTACAATGAAAGGGATATCAAAAATTATTATAATATGTGGAACTCTTCCCCGTGCTTTGATCACTTGACGTTAAGTAGTGTGAAAGTTTGTAGTTTACAGAAGCTTTGTGAATGTTAAAATGGATGCGTGATTTAACGAGAATGGATAAGATTAAGAATTAATATAACAGAGGTCTTAAAATAGCACCAATCACAAAGTAGTTTATGGGATATAGGTTAGCGTAGTATGGGCATGTCATGAGGAGGGATTAAAGTCATATACTTAGAAGAATCTTTTTTATGAAGGTGGACGGATATGGAAGTAGAGGAAAACCGAAGAAGGTATGGATGGATTGTGTGAGGAATGTTATGAATAAAAATTACGTGAATACTGAGGTGACAGTAAAAGAGGAAAATATAACATTATGCTGATAGTATAATAGGATAAGTATGATAGGAGGTAAAAAGAAGAAGACGTTGTTTGAAATCATGGTAATCGTAATTTACTCGTAATAGCTTTGTGCGAATAATAAAATGAAGTAGTTAATAATCCTTGATATTTAAATTTTATAATTTCAGATGCTATCAGTATTAAACTATTCTAACAAAATGTTCTTGTTCACGCACACTTTGGTAATGGGTTTACAGAAAGAAACTTCAATGGAAGAAGTAAGTTTGTTACATTTTTATACACACTACAATTTTATGAATACTTTAAACATTGAACAAACTTTATAAAGGATTCAGTTAAGCCTTTCATTATACGACTAAATTGGTAGAGACAAGCATACGTCCCGTCTGATGGTAAGCTATTACTGTAGCATATAGACGCTTGTTATACCATAACTTATGTGTTACTGGCCTTGACCCCCTCTAGCCCCAGTAACTCTGGGAACTCTACTAACGACACAAGGTTATTTTGTAGGGTGGAGGTATTCAACCAGGCGAACTGCCTAAATATGTTATGGATAAATATTTGGAAATATATTTTGTTTAAGTTAACAATTTATTAACTTGTAATGTTCACTATAAAATCAATAATATTGAATTAAAAGCTTAAAATACCATATTCAATTTTTTTTTTAAATCGTCAAAATAACCTGTTCGTACATTCTAGTTTCCTGGTGTCATTCTTGGTGGACGCGCGAGGGGGCGCTATGCGGGGATGTCGCGGTGGAGGAGTCAGGGTCATAGTACCACCACTTTCTGCACAACAGCCAACTAGAATCACCTGCAGGTCTGAAATCTTTATCATAGACATATACTTTTTTTTAATTTATACTTATTCTCAAAAGTAAGTAAAATGAATTCACATCATGGACTTATTGGACTTAAACATTTTTGGAGTTGTTTTTGTTTTGTTACTATCAAGGAGAATTTTCTACTTGAGCGTAGTGCTGGCCAGGGTATGGTTTTATCATGATGTTTCCTTCACCGAATCCTCAGGTTCATTCTAGAAATTCGAATTCGAACGACGCCATGTCTGTACATGCTACCCCTAAGTCATCACTGCTGCAGATGATAATAACTACCTTACCAAGAATTTCTGATATGAATTGTTTAAATGGTTTGAAGATGATAAAACACTTTTCTTCTTTTTTAGATATTTGAAGCCCTCCCGTATAAACCACATGCCACCTCTAATGGAAGGAGAAGCTCTCGCAGCTAGAGTCTTGGAAATGGGTCCTGTTGCAGCCAAATTTCTAGGGTAAGTCTTTTCAGACATACATCACTTTCTACGGTGTGTTCCATCTAGTTAGGCGTGTTTCTTTTGCGTTTTTTATGTATGAATCTATTATTATATACTAGTTGTCTCTTACAGTTTCAACTGTTAAATTTAATCCACCAAGTCATCACCCTACGGCCGCAAAAGTACTCGTGTAGCCTATCATTGTTCTCACTTCCATACTTGCCAACAGCTTGGCAAATTGCTTGACGTTCATGGCTACTGCTTCGCTCTTTAGAGTTATAGCATTAAAGTTGTCTTTCCTCAATAGATAGGCTATGACGCAAACAGAGTTTTTAAAATCTGACTGGCAACCGCGGAGTTTAGTTATGGCTGAACACCCATAAATAATATATATACATTCGACTTGACAACCTCCTCCTTTTTTTAAGGCGGTTAAATCGTATTCAACCGCTTTGGAGCTATGACGTTACAGACAGAGACATAGATACAGATCCATCTGTTGGCCTTGAGGGTTAAAAAGCTTAATTTTACTACTCTAGTTAAATTACGAAAATAAACTTAATAAAATTAATAAGGCTATTGTAAATCCCATAGGGGTATAGCAAAACATAAATCAAACCATGTTTTCAGACCTGTAATTCTGGAAGTACCCCACTACGCTTCTTTACGAGGGAAGGAAAGAGAAATTGTGATACTCCGTTCGGACAACGGTTCCAGCTGGCGTGAACATAACGTTGAAGCTACAGACGACGTAGTCCAGGACATTCTTCATGAGACTCTCGAGATTGAAGGTAAATTAATTATAAACGAAACTGCTTGTTTTTGTATTAATAAAGGTATTTCTTACATCCATAGGTATTTGTTAATAATGTTTGAAAGTTATATGTATATAAATTCCCAAAATATTATTGTAATCAAGGCACTTTTCATAAAATCTTGGCTGCAGCTATAAGTTAGGAAGCAAAGATTATATGGATGTTAGTTATTAGTGCACTAAATAAGCTTTGTAAATATTCAGGTCAGGTTACTATGGAACTGACATGTTCCAACTGACCCAAGGTCCTTTAATTATCTATTGTTCCTAGTCCAAGAATTTATACAAGTTTGTTTGGACCTTTCTGTTAGACAAGTAGACAAAATGAGCCCATAAATTATGGAAAAAAAATATATAAAAAAATTTGATCACACGACAGGTACTAGCGTAAAATAGACTATAATTATTTAGTTTTACTTTATGTAAAACGAAAAATGAATTTCTCCCTGATATCTTTGTTGCATTATACCAATCGGACATACATTAATTCTTGCCTGTAGAGTAAAAAAATGTAGTGTAATTAAAACTAGGATTCATGTTATTCGTTATCAATTTTTAAATGATATTTATAATGTAATTAAGTTTCTCATATAGTACGTTTCAACAGAAACAAATGAAGATGAAAAAGGTTGGGATGTACCCAGAGTTACAAGGATCCTAACTCACGATTTCCCTCAGTATTTCGCTGTAATATCCCGTATACGACAAGAAGTGCACGCCATTGGACCTGAAGGTGTGTTTTGTGATGTTTATCTAATTAATAGATTTCTTTACTGTAGACCTGAAGAACAAAGCTGACCGATTATACGGACTCACCATTGTAAATAACCTTGATTAAATAATAAAGTATTTAATACAATGAACAAATACTTTTGTTAAAGTATTTTTTTCTTTATACGGTAATTTTTGTCTCAGGTTTATCATTATGTTATTCTTTGTACAAGAGTCTTACATTATTGTTATTACTACGCTCTGCTTAGCATTATTGTGATAACAGATCATAATATAGAAAAATTTGAATTGTTGTATCGTTTAAAAAATTACTTGACTTGCCTGCAGCGAGAAATAAGACTTATACATACAATCACGCCTATTTCCCAACGGGGTAGGCAGAGACCATGTCCTTCCACTTACCAAGATCCTGGCATACATCTTTCGCTGCTTTAACATTCATCAAACTTTTCTTACATTTTCCTTAGTATAGAGCATAACTCTTGTTCTGACCTATTCTCAGAACGACTCCGATTCGATTGTGATACATTTCTCTTCCAATATTCCCAAATGTAAATGAAATTTATACAGTTAAATGTATTTCATTTAGGTGGTATGGTATCAAGTTCGGTTGTACCTCAAGTGCAAGCTGTCTTCCCACAAGGTGCACTGACTAAGAAAATCAAAGTCGGCCTCCAGGTAAATCTCTTCAAACCGCGCAAAGGTGTTAAGGACAAAAATTTGAAAAAGATTACAGTCAATAATGTATCTAAGAAAAAGCGCTTCTCTCTAATTTGGTAGTATTACCTACAGAAGTATTTAGCTTATTATAGTATTAAATAAGGTAAGTTATTTTATTTGTAAGAAAAACCGACAAAGTCCGGTTAATAATATTATTTACCTTAAAATAATTATAATTCTTTTTGTAAGTGATTTTGAAGTTACCATTTTGAAAGTATTAAATTAGTGAGTGTTCTATTTTATGAATATTATTAATTAAATATAATAATAAACAATATATAATAATATAATATTAAAGTACGTAAGCCAAATTTTATTGTGTACTTTTTAATATGTGTTACTTGTACAAAAAAATCTTTTCCACCGACAGTACAAATTATAATGCCAATTTTTTAAATGTATTTACATAAATAAGTTAATTAAGATTTTAATAGTAAACATCTGATAATAATTTATCCAATCATTTTTGGATATTAATTTAACGGATTATTTGGACTCAAATTCAAAAGTTATTTAATAATTCACTATTTCACTACACCCTTTACCAATGGAAATTTATTGTTTTTGATTGAAAAACTTCTTTAGTACCATTATGATTTAAACGCAATGAAACGAAAAAGCGATACTATTATAAAAAGAGAAAAAGATATACATCTATAGGATTTAGCCTATGAAAGAATTAGATACAATACATTTACATTATACACGATTAATGTAACTCCTGAGACAACCAAATATGTAAGCACTGTTGTATGTACATTGTACAGTGCGAGTGGTAGATAGTTCGAGCCCCGCTGATTTAGAGCTTTAAAAAGAGATTTTAAAGAAGATATATTTATTTTTTCTAAAGGTTTAACTTCTGCCGCGTGTGAAATGCAGACCTACATGGTTTTTTTAAATTATAATCAACAATTTATTCTTAATTTAATATAATTAAAAAAAAAAACAATGTATAGGTAAATCGTCAAAAATTTTGCATTTGTGTTCAATACAAAAACCCGAAATACCGAACTCGAACTCAAAATAAATATTTTATTAACTTAGATATAATGAAAACAATGTTAGTTGTCGCTAGATGCCTTCGTAGTTAATAAAGTTCTTAGAATTGCTTAACGATGTATCGTCACATATCTTAACATTATAAATAAAACAATAACCGAAATAAGTATTATTAACCTAATTAAATAATAGGAAAACGTTGTACAAGTAGCGTAAGTTCTTGCGTTGCTCCGTATTGTGACGTCTCATTTACCCAATAAATTTACCAATTCACTTAAAATTACTTTATAAACAACTGCAGAAATGAATAAAGAATACATTAATAAAAGATATTGGTTTTTAATTTAAGCCAATTTGAATCTATGAAATCACTGTTTAGTTTAAATTGATTAATTAGGTCTTTCTCACACTGCGTTTATGACGCATTATCATAATATAATTTATCTCTAGTTGGTCTTTAGGCGTGATACAGCATGAATAAATAATTGAATAATGTAATAATTCTTATGTATATCTATTGTGTGATTTATGTAAATTTGGAGTGTCATTAATTAAGTAGTTGATAAGTATATCTATAAGGAGTTTGCTAAATTTATTGGGTAATGTATTTTTGCTTCTTTAAGACTAGGTAATTGAAGTGTGATTTTGTCCTGCGTTCCCTAAAGACCAAACGTAAGAGTTGCATGATGTAAATATATATAATTATATTTTAATTTCATATTATTCCTTATTTTGAGCTTACCTTTAAAGTGTGTGCATATTAACCGCATGTGTGAGAAATCGACGATGGCTTGATTATCAAGTTAATTTTTCATTACGCTTTTTTCTGTGATTTCATAATATTCATATTTGCTTAATAATGCACTCACCACCGCTGTCCTATTTAAATCAAACGAAAGTTATAATTGGTTGTGGTTATTCTATAAACAAATTATTCAGTTTCATCACGATCCAAGATAAAATATGCAAAACAAATATAAAGTAAGTATAATCCGCATTATATTTTTATCTCACACTGCACAGTTATTATTTTTATTTTATGAAATACCAAGGCATGATGATTTCGTGATTTCGAATCGCGTTTGGTCTTTAGAGATTTCAAAGTACCGGATATAAATGAGTTAATAGATAAAGTAGAAAATAAATTTGCAGGCTCAAATCATAGATTCGGAACTTACTGCTAAGCTCCTCGGTCGAGGAGTAGCAGTCTCTCCGGTAGTTACCGTGGAACCGCGAAGGAGAAAGTTCCATAAAGCAATTACTCTGAGTATGCCAGCTCCCAGACCTCATACTCAGGGTATGACGAATCAATACAGCACATCGTCGGCACCAACTCTGAGGCTCTTATGTTCCATATCAGGTACTTTAGCAATAAGTGGCTTATTTATTTAATACATTTGCTTTCTTACTAGAACCGAATCTAAAGGAAGGGTATCAACATATAGAAGTGGTCAGTTATTTAAAAATATTGTTTAATGAAATATTAATTAAATGAATCACTTAAATGTGTCACCGATTATGATTTTAAGAATTATGATGTGGTTCTAGTAATAAACGGCTTCCTGTAAGGTGTTGCAATGGAGTATGCCTTTTGCTATATTGACGATTTAATGCTTTGCAGAATCGAGGTAAGTAAGCCTATAAGATCTAGGTTAAAAGCTTGCTTTTCATTCAATTGTCAACACAAATTTTAGTCAACAAATAATCTATATTCCATTACAACACATCAATAATGTAGATTTATAATAGATACAAAGTTTATTTCCATATAATTATAAAACTGTTCATAGGTATTATGTTATGATTAAATATTTTACATAAGACGGTAGTTCATAGATTTTAATTACTTAAAATATTTATTTGAGTACTGGTAGATCAAGCGATATTGTAATTATATAGATTTTTATCTGTAATCCTAAAAAGGTTAGAGTAGATGAGACATTAAATATAAAGTTTAGAATGAACTTCCAATTTTATGAACGGAGGGATAAGCATGTTTTATTAAGAAAAAAATAGTGTAGTTTGTTCATTCCTACATATACAATATAACACTATCGGAACCAAGTCTCGTTTAGGATCAAGGGGTAGCCGCTTAAAGCAAAATACACAGAGCAGCTAAAGCGATGCGTCCCTGTGTGTGCGTTTTGTGCGTGTCTACATTGTCTTTGTTCTCGTGTTTGTGTGTGTTGCACGCTCACCGTGTGCGGCGCTATATAATGTACAACCTATCGGCGGGCATCAACAGGGGTATTTCGCAAACGATCTCTCGAAGGTAAAAATTAGAAATAATATACAATAATTATTTAAAAAACAATTAAACACAATTAAAAAAAACTATCGGTTGAGTTCCATGTTAATTTAGTTCTACAGTTATGTTGTCAGATCTTTTCGTTTCCTTCATAAGTCATTATTTAAATGCGATATTTGTATTCCAAGTCTTTATTTTGGAGTACAAATATCAGATACTTTTTTTTCCCCCTCAATAACTTCTCGAATGCTTTTCCATATCTTGCTTCTTATACATTATTCCTCTATGCACGGGCTGAAATTACTACGCTTTGTTAATTCACTCTGTATCATAACCATTCAGTTGATTATAAAACGTAAAGACGCACCGCTAATATACTCACAGAAAGATATTATAGACGAACAAATTATAAAGAAGAAGTAGATATAAACTTTTGGCACAATGTTGGAAATAACTATTTCCATGTTAAATATAAGCGTAAAAGTTACCAAACCATTAGGATCTCATTGTCATTCTCATTTCATTATTAAACGTCTATATTATTATTTTTCTTTAATTTGCCTGTATGAACAAAGTTCTTTTCCAAAACGGCCTATCAGTTTTTTTTCATATCATCTTTTATATTTATTTTTATTACTTGTTCTTATGATTATTATTGTTTCTTTATCTTATTTTCTTCATAAAAAAATGTTTTAATTTCGGCGAATGTCCTTCGAGAGATCTGTTTTTCGAAAAACAGGAAAAAGGTCGTTTTTAAAATGTCAAATCATTGTTTTTCATTTTGCGAATGGTTAGAACTAAAAATAAATACAGGAGACCGTACAGAATGTGCCACATTTCTTTTACTTTTCCATTTTATATTATATCTAGATAAATATCTAGATGTAGATATATATTTATTATTTTCTATGTAATGTGTTTTCTTGTTGTGTGTATGCTATGTTATAGGCCGTTTTGGAAACACTTTTATCTTTGATTTTATTAATTTCATATTGACTTAATTTCTGGTTCCTAACCCTTTTCCTACGGTACTTCAGTATAGGTTAAGTATTTTTCAAAAATTGTTTTAATATTTAAGAGAACGACACAAATAAGATAATAGGTAATCTTAGGTCTTGAGGACTCATCATTTGAATTAATCTTCCTGGCTTTGTATCAGTTAGATACCATAGTAGAAAATTTACTGCTAGATTTAACATTACAGGAAATTTGAATATTTGTAGAGATAAGAGCCTGCTTCAGCATGCGTTATTAAAAGGTAGCATATTCATCGAGGCAGTAAATAGCGTTTTTGCCGCAGTACTGTCAGTGTAGCTTAAAAACAAAACTAGCTAACAAGGGAGTATTTTAAATATAGTAGTGTTAAATAACAAAGAAGGCATGCATTTTAAATTATAAGGAAGTTTTGTAGAATAATCTAAACCGAATCAAATGGTAGGTGGAACAAATCGAGCGCACTGGGAAGATGTTACTGAAAATACTCCATTGACATTTGTGAATGATTGTGTCTCGTTCACTACAACCGTATCAGCTCGATATTGGTTAATTGATTGTCGGCACATTGAAGAAGCTACTAAAATGGCTACCGAGTTATATCGGTGAGTAATTTTGGTTTAATCAATTTATGTCACTCGTTACTTCGTAAAAAATGTATACCGTATGAAGTATCTTGATAATTTCTTCTTTTAAAAAATATGATAAAATGCACATTTCAGTGAAGCTATCCATGTACCATTCATGGCACGATTTGTAGTATACGCTAAGAGAACTGATGAGAATCAAGCACACCTAAGAATGTTCTGCGTTACCGATGACAAAGAAGATAAGGCGTTAGAACGTATAGAACGTTTTATACAAGTTGCAAAAAGTCGTGATGTAGAGGTAAAGTTACTTTATAAAATTTAAATAATGTTTTATTGACGGATGACACTAATATTTGACCTTTACAGGTTCATGAAGGTAAACCGATATATTTAGAATTTGGTGGTAATTTAGTTCCTGTTGCGAAATCAGGAGAACAATTGTCTATACCGTTCCGTGCGTTCCGCGAAAATCGCGTAGCGTTCCCTGTCATGATCAAAACCCATGACTTGGAGCCGATTTGTCGATGCCAATTCATGAGGGATCCGAAGGTCCCTAAGGGAGAGCCGTCACCTACACCTGTAAGTCGTAGGAATCTGTTAAAAATGAAGTTATTGAAATTAACGAAATTATGTTAACCTACTGTTTTTTGTACTGTTTACGTTTACAGATAGCAGTTCTAAATATTATGGTGCCCGATGAACCATCGGACAGAATCTCACCACTACCAACTGATGCAGTACCCAGACGTACCGAAGAACAAGAACTCATCTGGAGGCAAAGATTGAGTGACCCAAGGTAAGAATTAAAATATTATAATGGGTCTCGTAGTAATAAAACATTTTATTAAGTATACGACATATAAGCAATGGAATGTGTTGGAGATAATATTTGCAAAAAACCACTGTAAGTGTAATAAATCTCAAACATAATATTGTCTTGAAATGCTGTATATTGATCGTAGATGAGAGAGGTTGGGCACAAAGAAATTTCATTGTAGTTTTCTCTCTACTTAGGGCAGCTTGAATGTTAGAATACTTCCATCCTACAGAAGACCGCAACAAAACGACCTTGCGTTATATTCCTTCGTTGAGTACTTGAGAGGTAGTCTTTCACTAGGCTTAGCATGCTACCATCTTGGTCCACATCGTCACTTAAAATCGGGTGAGATTATGGCCACAACGCTAAACATAAAACTATACAAAAAGAGAAACGTTTCTCTATCGAATCAGCGACGGTCTGAAAAGAGAGTACTCTAAACCGACGAGTGTACTTGAAATGACTGATGAATGTTGATGAAGCGAGAAATGTATGTCAGGATCGTAGCAAGTGGTAGAGGATGCGGTCTCTGATTATCCCGTAGGTTGAGAGGTGTGAAATGTATGTAAGTTTCCATCTACATGAGCAGCCCGACTGATGGAATACCTCTGCCCTACAGAAGAAAGTAGCCAAATAAATACCTTTTGTTGTATTCCTGCTATGAGTAGGGTTTCCAGAGCTCCCTGGGGATGAGGCGTTCAAGGTCAGTAACGCGCTAGTACTATGTAGTATGGTGCTATAAGCGTCCATAGGCTACGGTAGGCGATTACGATGATTGCGTTCGGACATTTCTTCGAAACACTCAAAATTGAATCCTATAATGAGCCTGTATTTCTGGTGAAAGGAAACATCTTACTACGATAATAGTGTATATTCAAGTTTTATTCTGGTTAATCGCTACCCTCAAGTTGGTAATCTTTCGACAAGAAATGTACCGTAAGTGCTAACGCGCACGAGTGTTTTTTGTCACCGTAACTGTTTTGTCACTCTTATCCGGTCCTATATAACATTTAAACTATAATAAATATAAACAAATAATTAATACCAATGAAAATAAATGAATTTTGTAATTGCTCTTATTATCCTCGACAAAAAATTAAATTTTCTTAAAGACTGGAAGATATCTGCAAACTTCTTGGTAAAGATTGGGTAGCGCTGGCCTACGAGCTAGGAGTCAGTGTGGCCACTGTCAACCAAATTCAAGCGAAGAGAATCACAGCAGCTGAACAAGCACAACTGATGCTCAAGCTTTGGAAGACACAGTCTGGGAGAAAGGCTCAAGGTACATATTTTTAATCAGGATTGTATATGTAGTGAAATTTTAATTTGCAAGTACCACATGTATTATTATCTTATCTTTATTGTTGCACTTGGGTAATTATTATTGAAAAGTACTGTTTTACTATTTTATATGACTATATTCAAATGAAAACTTTGAATCTAGAATGAATAATTTCAGTTTAATGAAATATTTCAATACAAGCATGACGATCCTCTGTATTTCCTGATGCACTTTTGAATATAAAATTTATTGTTTGTATCAACATGAAAAATATTGCCTTGTAGATAATTGGAACTTGGAACTTGCCTTGTGTCGTATTGGCCGTGACGACATTATAGCTCCTC
This sequence comes from Saturnia japonica, assembly GCA_033032175.1. Classification (NCBI taxonomy): domain Eukaryota; kingdom Metazoa; phylum Arthropoda; class Insecta; order Lepidoptera; family Saturniidae; genus Saturnia; species Saturnia japonica. The sequence goes on from CM065332.1 coordinate 4,812,094, forward strand.
AGTCAGATATGATTAATGAGAGACGTATTCAAAGGAACATATATCAAGAAAGACAAGCTTCTGAAGAAATCGAAGCTTATAAAGGTACAATATGTAATTTTATATAGTTATTTTAGTCTTTGGTATAACTTGTAACTTTAAAAATAAACAGAAATTGTGATGTTATGAAGTTATATTTTATGTTTTATTTAGTGGCTGAAGAGGATAATAAATTAAGAGAGAGGTTAATCGATGAAAACGAAATCCCAGAACATAGGGAATCTGAACAAGACCAAGATGAAGCTAAATATTCACCAGAAGAAAAGTCAGTAGTTGATAAGAGTGAAGTAGAAAGAACGCCTACGCCGAGTGAAGATAGTGAAGAAGATGAAGGTAAATAAAATGATAAAGAAAAGACAATTATTTAATATTATGATACGTTACTTTAAATTAATTATAAGTTGTGTAATAAAGTGATAGTTTCATTAATATTTGTTGTGATATAGTATTTTATTATTAACAATATTATTGTTTAGATGTAAAAAGAAGTGTAGCTGAGAGAAAGGAGCAAATCACTAGAAAACTTAGTTCTAGTAAAGTTCCAGCTTCCAAACAAAAGAAAGAAATACGGGAAGAAATAATAGAAATTAAGACTCAAATAAAGCTTGACATTAAGAAATTCCAAGATATAGAGCAACAGGTAAAAAAATATATATTAGAAAAATAATATTCATGTTTCTTAACCATGAGGTAATTACACTATTTCAGGACTAAAAGTGTGCAAGTTTCAAAATCAACGAGAATAAATTTAATCTGATATAGGTTTCTACTGCAGATTAAAATATAATGTATATATTATATCTTATTATAGGTGAAAGAAAAGGAACCAAAATTAGAGCGTACAAGGTCAACAATTTCGCCGGATAAGGTGGAAGAAGAGAAAGAAACTCAAAACACAGAACTAGTACCAGGCGACATTCATGAAGTCTTGGAGGCACCAAAACAAACTGAACGACCAGTGGAACAGTTTAGACAGTACGACCATTCATCGCCAGCAAAACCCACACCCAAACATTTACAAAGACATATGAGAAACGAATCGATGAGATTCCCTTCGGGTGATTTTTCAAGTGTCACAATTACTCCAAAAAAATCTTTAACCGTAGAACTTACGGAGGTAAAAAAAGTTGCTGAAACTAAAGTAGATACATTTTCTAAAGAAGCAATATCACAAAAAGAAATAGTTACATCAAGAGTTGAAGAAAAGCTGGACGATGGTGAGAGGTCACCAGAATTAGTGACTGAAGAAGAAAAAGACGTAGCAGAAGCAACTTTAAGAGATAAAATTAGTTCGTTTGAATCAAAAATGGTAAAAGATAACAATATAGAGTTTCCTCAAACTACAGTAAAGTTAACAAAAGAGGCTTTAAAAAAACATACATTACAACAAGATCAAGGTATTGAATATACACAAGAATTTGTTAGAGATCAATCTAACCAAACATCAACCATGGAAACACATATAACACATAAAGTATCTCTTGAAACAGAAAGACATGTAGGAACAGTAAAATCTGTGAAGGAAACGATACAACAATTTGATTTAAAAATAAAACCTGAAGATAAAATAAAACCTATTCATAAAACAATGAGAACTGATTCAACATTGGTACAAGTATCATCAGAAGAAGATAGTGAATTTCTGAAGAAATCAACAGATTCCGAAACGGAAACAGATACTCAAATAACTGTGAAAGTTGACAAATTTGAACAAAAGTCTAAAATAAAAAAAACGGAACTTATAAATTTACCCACATATTTAGAAGAAGGCAAAAAGGTGAGCGATGATTTTAAGAAAGATGATAAAACAGCTTTCGTCATTAAAGCACAAAAATTTGAAAAGCAACTGACAGAAGAATTACGAACCAAGGTTAGTGAAGAAGAAATCACAGAAACTTTAGAAGAAAAAGATGTTTCATTACGCGAGCAGATAAAAGGGAAGGTATGTTCACACTTTTTACAATTATTATGTTTTAAATTTAATATGCAAAAATACCGTAGTACAACATAATCTAAATTAAAGGTTGATGCCCAAGTATCATTAGCAAGTATAACATCTGAAGTAAGCAAAGACCCTAAGACGGATTCCATAGGTTCTGATATGCAAGATTTGGTAGCACGTAAGGTATCTCAAGAATCACCAATGCAGTCGGTAATAGACAAAGTTGATTCCTTTGGGGATCTACAGCAGAGCACGGAAAAAGATTTCAGTTTTATTTCGCAAACTGAATCCAAGGTAACTTTTATTCATATTCCTTACAGCTTTTGTGTCAATAAAAAAAAATTATTGTGGTGGATGTGAGATTTTTTTAAAACTACATTAGAATTATTATAGCTAGTCTAGTCGAGGCTTTTACTACTAATACTACAAATGATAATAAATAAATATGATTATAAAATTAAACAAACTTTAACTGTACGACTGTTCCACATTTTTCTTATTTACTTTGAGATTTGAGTCATAATCAGTAGAGTAGAACAACATCGATAGTTAATGTTATTGTTATGGTCAAGAAGTTATTCAATTTTTTGTAAATTTTCGAATACAAAAATATTTCATTAATGAAATATTACTATAGGTTTACTCAAAAGATTCCAAGCATAGAAGTGATTCATTAGACGAAACATCACAATTTTCTGACTTAGAAGATCAGATTGGAACTAGTCCAGCACATAGGCCTCTCATTGACAAAGAAAAAGAGACGGAAAAAGTAACTACTACTATGAAAGATAAAATGGAATTAGTAGGCCAAAATGAAACGACGCAGTTTTTGAGGTTTGAAATTGAACACAGTGCCCAAACTATGTTAGCAGTTACTGGTGATTTAAAGGGTACAGAAAAGGTGAGATAAAAAAAATATTTAATGCAAACAAACCCAAAGAGTAAAATATATAAAAACGCGTCAATAATAAAAAAATAAATTTTGCAGGTTAAAGAATCGCCTGTGATTAGCTCAAAAGCAAGGCAATTTATTGAGACTGTTCCAGAAGACGATTCCGTACAGGAATGCTTCTTTTCTAAACGAATATATTCAGATTCTCTTGAAGATTCTGAACACACTGATTCTAGAAGGCACTCTGAAGCAGAGTCATTAAAATCTGATCAATCAGATATAAAAGCTAAAGTATCTTCATCTGAATTCGACGAAAGGGCGGAATATGAGGAAACTGCAGATTCCGGGAGTGGATTTGGTGACGAGAAGTTTGAAGAAAGTGTAGGCTTATCGTTTATTCTATTGGGTCCTAAAGGTTCTGAGGAACAAAATTCTGAGTCAGAAAAATTGGATGAGCCTGAAATAGTTTTTAAAAAGACGACACCAAAACGTCATTCTAGAACTGAATCTATATCTGTTACTAAACTTTGTGATCTTGGCGATTTACAAACAAATCCAAAACAAGAATTTCAAATTTATGTCACTGAAGCTGAAGAAACAATTGATAAATCAGATAAAGATGAGGTTTCAGATAAAATATCTTCGGAAAGTAGCAGAGAAATTGAGATATCTGAAAGAAAATCATCTTCAGGTATATCAGATAAAATTAGCTCAGAAGATGCAGTAACAGAGAAGAAAACTTCTTCAGAAGAGGATGTTGTGAAAGACCAAGAACATTCATTGAGTAAGAAATCCGAAATTGTTTCATTTGTTAAAGATACGGTGGAATATATTACAACACGTAAAGTAAAAACTGAGATTGTTTGTGATGAAGTTGGGAAAGGTATTACTTAATATAAGTACTTTTTATTAATATATAATATCTATAATATGTTTCATAATATTTTTTATTTTAGTTAATGCAATAAAACGACAATCAGTTACTTCAGCGGGATCAGGTTCAGTAAGTGAGTTAAGATTAGAAGAAAAACGTTTATCTGATGCTCATAGTTTAACTGAATCAAAGGACTATACATTTGAAGAATCAGAAGATGACATCGGTACTCAAGGCACACAACATATAGATGTAGCGAAGGACAAACTTGACCATATAATTGAAACTGAAGCAAAGCATCTTCCAGGTACAGAAATAATAAATTACGTAACATTGAAATCAATAGTACACTCTCATGCAAATTACAATGAACTCTTTTGTTTAATATTTGTATGTATTTTACATTCAGTAAAAAATATATAATTAATTTTGCAATTTTAGAAAAAAATGTTGATTCATCCAAATTGCCTAAGTTATCACACGGTGATTCTTTGGATGATGTCGAAGGTTTCCCTGAAGATCATGTTACCGAGTACGTTCACAGACTGCCACATATAGAAGAAATAAGGTGAGAATTGTAAATTGTAAGTATTGTGTGTTCACAACAAAATACCTTTTTTATTTAATTGTAATGGCTTTTAGTTCTACATCTGATAAGTTTAATACAAGTGAATTCCTAACTAAGGAGAGAGCTGAACAGTCAAAACGAGAATGTGTTAAGATAGATTCAAATGAAGTTATAGAATCTGTTCATCCTGTAAAAGAAGAAAGTTTTGTACAATCTGAAACAACAATTGAAAAATTACCTATAATATATACAACAAAACAAACTGAAACAACATATACTGTGACGAAAAAACAGGAACCTAAAGTAATTACTGAGATAAGAACAATTGTTAAAGACTTAGGTTCAACATCGGTAAAAGAGCATATGCAAACTAGTACACATACTGTAAGTGAGAGAAAATTTGATGTTACTAAAATACGCCATGATACTCTTGGAAGATTCGAAATAGGAGATGATTTTGAAGAAATCAAAGATAGAATAATCTCAAGGGACTTGGATCTAAAAGAAGTTTCAGAAATAACAAAAGAGCAAGTAAAACCTGTGATAGATGATATTTTACAAAAAGGAAGTAAAGTCGCAGCTACAAGAAGTCCAAATATTGAAAAGGATATCAAAATGATAACTAAAGAAATAGTCGAGTCAGAAAGAAGGACTTATGATGCAAAAGTTCCACAAAAAGAAGAAAGAAGACATTCCTGCATAAGTCCTGCTGTTTCTCTAGAGAGAATAGCTGAATCTGAAATTGAAATAGAAGATGAAGTTGTTAAGACTGATATAGTTATTTGTTCTAAAATAGAAAAAGAAACTGAGTTAAAAACTGAAATGAAGAAATCTGATTCTGCTATGAAGCAAATGGCTGATAATATAGAAATAATTATTAAACAAGCATCAGAGGACGTAGAACTATCCTCAGAAGAACACATAGTCGAACTAAAAGATCCACTAAACTTAGCGGAGCATGTTTCTGTTGACTCAATCATAGACGAGGCCGTTACTACTGTTGAAGAATATTTAGAAATGTCTACCAGAGATACAAAGCAAATAAAAGAAGAAATGATTCGTGATGAGTCGCAAACATGTGTTAAAGAACGACCTGGTTTAATAAAGTCGCTCTCTCGGGATAGTGGTGAAATAATGATTATGCCAAAAAAGAAACAAACACGAACTTTTTCAGTGCAAAGTTCTCCAGAGGAAGTAGAAGAACAAATATACACTGACTCAGAATCCGGTAATTTTTTAATACTACCTCTATCTACTTCTATATATTTTAGTATATAACACGAATATTTTTTTTTTTAGATATGGACAAAGCGAAAGTTTTAGAAATAATTGAACCCATGTCTGACCTGGAAGGTAGACCACTAGCATCTAGTTTTGATGCAAGAAAACTAAGGACTGACTCACTTGATGATGCGGATGATTTTCCCGAGAAAGAGGTACACAATTTATTTTATTAAATGCAATAAAGTTATTTCAAGATAATAATTTTCCCCTTTCTGTGTTCAGAAATATCTTTCTAGTGACTATTATATTTTATATTACTACGGTAACTAAGTAGTACAGGTTAGACCTGGGTAACTCAGAAAAATTTCTTGTGCCTACTTAATAACTCAAACGCAGCTTACTGCACCGGCACATTGAGTTAACTCAAACTTACGCCATGGCGCAGCATAATAGTACGCGAGGCAAGCGATTTAGAAAAATATCATATGACCGGCACAGTGGCACGGCTTGATGCTGTGCCGTAGCCGGCTCCCTGCACTGAAGTATACTGTGCGCCAACACATTTGGAATAAATGTGTTAATACATCCGGCGCAGTAAACTGAGTTGGTTAAATTGCGTGGCGTAGCGCAGTGTTACATATTTCTAGTACAGGTAACTCTATACTAAGTTATAAAAACAATGTTACTGATTCTAATTTTAAAGTAAAAATACTTCTTTTCGAGTTGTACAACAAACTTTATTTTTAGGCTGATGTATTTGGGGACTATGAAAAATACCCTGAAGATGCTGCAGACACATTTCCAACAAATAATATAGAAGATAAAATTGATATTTCTCATACTTCCATACCAAGCATTAGGTCTCAACTTCCGCAGTCCGACGATGATAAAACAAATGAAAAGCTTGTAAAGAAAACACACTTTGTCGATAGTATAATGCGTTCTGATTTAGTTTCTAAATCCACAACTGAATCATCCATAACAACAGTGGTATCTACTTTAACAAAATCTTCAGAAGAAGATCACAAATCAGTTCTCGAAGATGGAACATCCGCAGACTTTTCAAAAATTAGTGGAGCAGATTTAGTTAAAGACTCTTCTAAAACTTCGATAGATCCAAAAGATGATTACAAAATAGAAGAGCCACTTGAGGATAGAGGTACACCTGACTTATCTAAAAAATCTTTGGATTTAACAAAAGATTACTCCAAATCTTCTATCGATAGCAAAGATACGTCCAGAGATTTTGCAACAAATGAATTATCAAAAGATTCGACAGTTGATTTGACAAAGGATATTTCTAAAGCTTCAGTTGAGAGTGTTAAAGAGACGTCAAAATCTATTGATGAGAAGACTTTTTCTGAAGATCACTCATCATTAGATTTTCCTAAGACATTAGCATCGGAAGTATCTGAGGGTATAACCATTAGTAAAGATATAATTGAAGAGGAGAGATCACTGTCAAAAGTTTTCAAAATATCACCAAGTTCTTCTTTAGAAACTTCAGTTATGACAGAAAGTAAACTCTTCAGTGACTACGAAGAAAAAACCTTTGATAAAATAAAGGCTTCTGAACAATCAGATACTGAAAAAGATTTTAATGAAGAAATTGAATCAAACGTACACAAATTTGAAACTGAAGATGGAATGTTAAATATTGAAAAGAAAGAAAAAATCATAGAAGAACAACTAATATTGAAAGAAAAAGAAATAATTATTATTCAGTCAGAAAATGATTTACAAAAAGATCTTAAATGTGATATCGAAACTGAAATTCTAAAAACAACAATTGATGGACAAATTAGTGAAAAAGTAACAGTTAATGATATTTTGCCCCAAACTGAAAAAGACTTAATACTAGATACACCTGCAGAAATAGTTAAAAGAGTTGAAAGTGCTGTTGAAATAAAGGTCACCAAATATTCGTCTGATAATGAAAAAGAATCTAATGAAAAGGAAGATATTTTAAGTACATGTGAAAAAGTAAGTGAACTTGTAGCTCATGAAAAATCTCAATCGATAGCAAAATTTGAAGATCCTGAGAAAGGACAAGAGCTAGGTGTCATTGAATCAGAAAATATTACGCAGTTTGTAACTGAGGAAGAAATTATTGAAGAAAAAGACAAAAAGAAAGATGAAAAAATTATTGATATACCTTCTGAAGGCAGTATAAAAGAAACAGCTGATGAAATTCATGATATGAAGGAATTAAACAGAAGGTGCTCAAATCTTCTAGAGGATATATCACAGGGTGCACTTATTAGAATTGATTCGAGCCATGTAACTCATGGTGAGTTTATATGACTTCTTATTAATTATGTGTAATTACATTTTTTTTTATGGCTGGCTTCATTCTCCATAACGATAACTAAAGACATATCTCCAGTCAATTTATCATACTTGATCACCATTAAACAATCCACTAGTTTAAAAAAAAATCCTAATCAGTAATCATAAGAAATTGTTAATAAAAATTGCATATAATCTAATATTTTTGTTACCTCTTCAATAATTAATTGAATTTTATCTTTACCTATATTGTCTTTTATTTTATTTTATTAGCTATAAACTATTTATTTGTATTAATATTGTTATTGTATATACGTGTCTATGTTTATTAACAATATTGATAACAATTGTTCAGATATAGCATCAAAATTCTCTAAAACTCCACCTCCTTCACCAGTAGATCTGATTTTGAAAGATAAAGTGAAAATAGAAGAATGTGATGAGAAGCCATCTAGTCTACACCCTAAAGGTAAACAACTGAATACGATGTAAAATATATTATATTATAGGTACTTACTTACAAATATGATAGCTAGCTAATAATAACTTTAATTAGAGACGGGTAATTTATTTTACTTTTCTTTACTTTAATATACAAAAATTATATTCATTGTTTGACTAAAGGGTCTATGATTATTTAATTAAGGATTGATATCTTTCTGTCGTTGTTGCATGTAGCCTTGTACTTGAAAGTATAAATTTTAGTGAATGAATTTGCATTCCTATTTCTGTGTTGGAAAGATGTTTTCTCATACGTCTCTTTCCAAAGCGCTAAATATACACAACCTTTATTTGATTAGATGCATTGTTACTCTTTCCCTTAGGTTCTGATTCATCGTTTTTGGATTTGAACCGCCAGTCACCTAGAGCCTATTCTGTTGCCGACAGCTTGTTAAGTGAAACAGAAGCACATCAAAGCGGTCAGTACATTCTTCATTAATTATATGTAATATAGATCCCTCATGTTGATGATAAAGTGTCTATTGAAAGACATGAGTTACATAATTAATATCAATGCTGCATTTTAAATTGTATAAGTTGCAATCACAATATATATGGTACAACTTAATGATTGCAAGCTTAATGCAGTAAAGTAGTGGTAATAGCAGAGTCATAGCGAAACATTACCATTGATTTGTAGTAATGACCGTTAGAAGCCTTATGTGCCACAGTATTTATTTGCATGTATATTTTTAATCGACTGCAAAAAAGAAGGAGGTTCTCAATTCGATTATAATTTTTTTTTGTGATCTAGTCTCACCCGCAGTACGTGGTCACCGTAGAATTTGTTTTCTTAAGTATAAAAAATTCAGGAAAGGAATGTTTTTTAATTCATTGTAGATAGTTAGGAAGTCGTTTAAAATATGAGAAAGAGCACTCTTAATAATAATTAAAGGGCCTAGTGATGAGCTAGTTATAACAATTATAATTTAGTGTAGCGATTTATTTGCAAAGATCACATGCCAATATTTAGCACAGTTAATTTACTTTTTTCTTGCGGAGCCCTTATGTTGCTATAGGTAAGTGGATCCATAAACGGAACAATATAGTCACGATTCTTTCATTAACGCTTTTAAGTTTAACTTTTTGATGAATCGATTTACTTTTGATAGCGCTGAATTGCAGTTTACCATCCTAATCATCCAAGTTTGAGTAACGTTTCGCTTTGATTCTTAATCTCTCTTCATTTCTAAACACGTTTTTCACATAGGCTTTTTCGCTGATTTTAAATTTCAAACACCTATCATGTCATCACTTTTAATACGCTTTGTGGGCTTACATGGCGCCAAAACCAATCACTTTGATGTTTTAACCACAACCTGTAATCCGTGGGTTTATTGGTAGGTCTATAAACCACGATAAAAAAAGCACTTGTAAATATTTTAAAAAAATTAGCACAATACATGTTTTCGATATGAATGTTGTAACGTAATTCAATGCAAATATCTTCCTTTTACAGAAACCTTAGCAGAAGCATCCAAACCCCACACGGAAGCTGCTAGACTAAAATCACCAGTAAAACATTTAATGGAAAACTTAACTTTTGTAAATGTTCACCAGCCAACCCTTACCAGTGGTGCAAAAGAGCTAGTCGATAAAACTATAGAAAAAAGTATCGATGTCATAGATCAGATTAAGAAAGAACAACTCGCCGTGAAAATGGAAGACATGCAAAAGTCCACATCTACAGATACGTTTTTCACTGAATCTAGAATTGAAACTTCTACTTCTTCACTGCATAAGACATATGAAGCTGGGGAATTAAAGTTTCAATCTATTGATCCTCAAGCTGTTATGTCTGATATGGTAACGAAGTTTGGAACAACCGACGAATTCGGAAGTACAATTTTATCACACAAGGAAACTGAGACTAAAAAAATTTCTGGTCAAGAATTCTTCTTAGAGACAAAACAAGTATCGTCGTCAGATGACGACTCTTTAATAATAAGAACTGAAACAAAACGTGAATTAAGAGGCCAAGAGCATGAGACAAAGGAAAAAACTACAGTACGTAAAGAAGGTGATCAAATGGAAACTCTGCAAAAGAAAGTAGAAAAAGCACATGAAGCTACTGCAAAAAGGTCAGACACTGAAACTAAAACTGTATTCAAAAGTACTGATGATACTGACATTATAAAAGTTGAAAGAGAATTCTCTGAACAGGGGCTCTACACTGGACGACAGACCAAGTCTGAAGAAAAAATGACTGCATTAAAAGATGAAACAGTTAAGAAGAAGCATGAAGTAAAATTTTCAGAAAGAGATATGTCGCACGAGCAATGGGGCAAAGAGTATTTTACTGAACCAGGAGAATTAGAAGATATAAAAGAAGATGACGATAGTAAGTCGAGAGTAGCATTTGTGGATTCTTCTTTGAAGATAGTTGAAAAAGACGAAGTTGTCTCTAGTTTAGAAGTTTCTGAAAAGGGCAAAGTAATTAGTACTACAGTTGAGCATCATAAAGAAGAATCAATCATAGAAAGCAAAGAACACGATGACTTAAGTTCTGATGCTTCTCATGCTCCTAGTTTTAAGAGCGATCCAACAGATAGGCATGATTCTTCTGGAGCAAGTCCAAAAACTCGAACGAGGTCTTTTAAAAAAGATGACGAGGTTTATGAGATAGATTTTATTAAGGAAATTAAAGTTTCTACATCTCCTGTAAAAAGTACATTTAGCCGAACAGCTAGTCAAGATACTCATTCAGAGTCAGAGATAGCGCCTGATCTACCTCATGATGATAAGATAGTTGATACTCCTAAAATAGAAAAATCTACTAAATCTCCTATTAAATTACCACAACAACACATACAAGATCATATTTGGGAGGTTTCACTACAAAAAGCAGATTCTTTTGAAGTAGCAGATGATACACCAAAAAATGTGTTTGTAAAACCTTCGATAGAGATATCTACTATAAAGACCGTGGACGGTGAAACTACTCTTCAAATCAGAACGCTTATGGAAACTCCAACTGAAATAGCTAAAACTTCTAAAACTGATAGGTCACCTATTACCTTTGAAATATATGAAGACATAAGTGCTACTTCTAAAGATTTCATGATGAAGTCGGGTGAAAGCATTGACACTGAGTGTATGGTCAAATCTTTAGAATCACATGAAGGCGAAATTTTACAAAAGTCTATTGACTCTACAATGAGTGCAGAAACCTTACAACCTTCTGAATTCTCTACGGAAGCAGACTCTGCTTATTTAACTGGAACTGACCACAAAAAAGAAGAAACTAAATTGTTAAAAGAAAAAAGCCTTGAAGATATTTGCAGTAGTGGATACGATACTGATCTCTCCTCTGCCGAATTTCATGGGACGAAATTTGAGTCAGAACAGGTGGATTTTGATTCGTTAATATCTGCTCAACCTCTAGCTGACTTATCAGTTTTAGAGAAAACTATCGATGAAGTCAAACAATCACTTGAAGCAGCGCAAGTAGAAATATTGAGTGAAAAAAGTGATGGAAGTAGTAAATATAAACAATCCCCATCGGAATTTCAATTTAAGCTTTTAATCAGCCCAGATAAACCAGAAGTAATTACTGAAGAGCCCCAACCAACAGAAGATCTGTCGGATAAAACAGTGACAACTTTTGAATTAAAGGACAAAATATTAAACAGTCAAAAGTCGGATAGTCCCTCTCATAAAGTTAGTTCTCAAGAAGAAACTACAACTTCTGATGAAGAAAAGAGTACAGTATACATTAAAGAATCTAGTCCACCATTGGATACTGGGGATATTTCTATACGATCATCTGACAGTGGTCCTCACTCTATATTAGAGACAGAAAGTGATTTCATCATTTCGGATCGTGATGGATCTTCCACAGGCAGTCCGGAGGTAAAACTTCGAGTTCAGAAACATATTAAATCAAAATTGGGTATTGTAGATAGAAGGTCTGCCTCAGAAGTGGAAGGTTGGTCAAGTTCTGGAGATAGTCACTATCATAGTTTTGAACACTCTGAAGACAGACCGCTATCATCTGACATTGAAGTTATGATGACGGCTCAAAGTGCAACTGAATTTGAAACTGCTTTGACCAGTCATGATATTTCTTGTCGATCACTGCGTACATCAAAAGATTATGTCACAGCCACAAGCTCTCTTGCTTCAAGAGATAGTATCAAAAGCCTTGATTCGGATGGATCTAGTCATGTAGCTAGTATTGATATTTCTGATGCATCTGAAACACTTGTGCCATCAGCTAATGAATTAAAAGAAGAGTTAATGGAAACTAGTACCTATGTAGAGCAGTTTTTACATGAGGGAGAAAAAGAATCTATATCAAAAGTCAAGGATGTCAGTGATGAAGAAGTTTCCGGTGATGAACAAGAGAGTAAAATAGATGCATTGGAACCAGTAGGAAAAATGAAGAGGTCACATGAAATGCGTTTTCAGCCCAAAGATATGATTCCAGAACATTTCCCAATGGATGGCACGTCAGAAAGTATTGATGTAGACGAAGACTCTACAAAAGATAGAGACGGGTCTGACACTACTATTTCAAGTCAATTTAAAACAGACGAAGTTTTGTCATCTTCTATATCAAAACTTGATATGCCTTCCTCCCAGTCTCAGTCTGAAATAGATCTTGATGAATACAAGGAACAAGTATCAAAAGTTGTCATTCAAAAAGATGAAGTTATTCCTTTTTCTGTTACTAAAATAGAGAAATCACAACGAGAATTTGTTGATGTCGAAAGTGAAATTATTCCAATTGGATCTTCCAAGTATGAAGAAATTATTAAATGGGGTAGTGTAACCTTGGAAAATAAGAAACTTATTGAAGAAGAACCAATCATTACGAAAAAAGCTATTAACGTTGAGGAAAGTCAACTGGAAAAAAGAGAGGAAGTAATAGAAAAATGTGAGAAAAAAATTGTGAGTGAGATAATTGTTGTTCCTTTTGCTATTACGGAAGTACCTACGAGACAAAGAGAGTTCGTTGATATTGAAGCTGATATAATACCTATAGGATCAAAACAGTATGAAGAGATACTTAAATCTAAAAGTGACTCGTCTGTACCCAAGACAAAGGTTGAGAAATCGGTGGCAAAAACACCAGAATCTGATCTAGATAGTAAACTAAGTTCGTTGTCAAGCTTAAAGACACATGAAACACCACAAACACCCTTGTCTGCACCAAGTCAAAGTTCGATTTCTACAGATAACGGACGCGAATATATTTTAGATGACATTTACGATATATCAGAGACCCCAGAGTTACGATCAGATCTAGTAACAGAAATAAGTAAGTCCGAACTTATGGTAACAACCACAGAAAAATCTTTGCATACATATGAGAAGGAACAAGATTCTCCGACAAGTGACGAATTTGAAATGGTTGATAAGCCTTGTGAGATGGATGACTTTATTGTTATAGAAGAAGTAGCAAAAGAAGCTCATGAATCTGATACTGAAGGTAAAAGTGTTCAAATACATGCTCAGAAGTATATTAAAAAACACGATACAGAAGTTGAAGAATACTTGTCCAAAACATCAAAGAAGCAAGAAAGTACAAGTAGTGCTTCCGGGTCATTATCGGATGAAGAACTATTACAATATGATTTAGACCAAAAAAAACTACAAGCGCAAGAGCTTGCTGAAATTGAAGCGGGAAAGCGATGGATACAAATGAGGTTTGAAGGAGATCCACGGTATGATTACGAGAGAATACCACTAGAAGATATTAAAGAAGAAGAAATGACAGATTTCGATGCAAGTAGAATCGGGAGCTTAAGTTCTCAGAAGGAATCTATTGGTAGTTTTGGCAGTTTCAGAAACTCTTATGGAAGCCTATCTGAGTCAGAAATGGCATCACGTATAAGATTTAGAGTTCGAGGAGAAAACGATGATATTTCTATTAGTTCTTTACAAGAGTTCGAAAACCTTGAAAGGGCGTTAATGGAGCAATACCAACAGCATTCTTCTTCATCACAAGAATCGCTGAATGGTTCTCTTCCAAGGCGTTATATCTTAAGTAGAAGTCAAGGAGATGATATTTCTATTTCCAGTTTGAAAGAATTTGAAGGTCTCGAATCAGCCTGTCTTGAAGCTCTCCGAGCAGAAATACTTGCGAAACAAAAGGAGGCTCTCTTGCTTGCCGATCCTAAAGAAGTGAGTGGTAGTTTCTTAGAGCGTGAAAAACGTTCCTACAGCGGTAGTTCAGAGAGTAGTCCTCCTCTGAAGGGTGGTAGTCCTGGACCAAAAAGTGGTAGCCCTTCGCAAAAAAGTGGTAGTCCTTCCCAAAAAATAGGTAGCTGCGGTAGTCCTTCTCAAAAAATGCTTACTGACTCTGCTGCTATAAGGAAATTAATCGACCAACAAATGGCTTTAGAAGCAAAGCCACAAGAACAAAGGGCACCAAAAATCGTAATTGTAAAAAAATTCGATGAAAGGGGGGCATTCTTTGTACCTGAATTTGAACCGGAGACCTCTGAAACAAAAACCTCTGAACTGTCTGAAGAGTGTAAGAAATCTTCTCCATTTATATGTGCCGCCGCACCGAGTGACGGTTCAGCTGAATCAATACCGGGGGATTGTGAGGAAATGATGAAATTACTCGACCAACAGGAAAAATCTACAATCACCCAACCTGTAACAAAAACTTTTGCTGATGATGGTGTTATCGAAGTGATTAGAACAACAACAGTTATACAACAAAAATTTGTAGATGGAAAGATAGTATCTGAGAAAGTAACAAGTACTGATAGTGATGCACTTACTACTGGAGTTGATATTCCTGGAAGGTCTAGAATACTTGACGAAACAGCTATGTCCTATGGTTCAGAAATGTCTTCATCTATAACATCACAACCATCCGAAATGGATAGTTTGATGACAGTCTTGGAAAAGCATACATTAGACAGCGAAATTGTTACCGTTACAAAGCATACCGTTATGATGTCAGATAAACCTGAAGATTTAGATTTCTCTAGGGAAGGGAGTATTGTACGTGAGCTGTCGCCCTCCTCAGGGAGGTCGGCGGCCCACAGTGTCACTTCCTTCAGTAAACCATTTACAGATCCAGCTAGCGGTTCTTGGAGCGGTCAAGATGAAGAACTTAGCTCGTCAGGAAGTTTTAGCAGGTATATATTATTATTACCTCTTTATATTGTACATTCATATTTTATATGCTCAGAGAGTTGATTGCGATCGACTAGTATCCGAAAAGCTTTCCAAGTCAAACGTTAGTATCACAGAGAAATACCTTAAATACAAGGTGTCCAGAAAGGGTATCGGGTATTTGTAAGTTCAATGAAACAAAAATTATTTGTATGCAATAAAAAAGTTTATTGTTTATTATTAGCATATGAATTGGAGAATTATTTGGAAAAGATGATGTTATCCAAATGATGACCGTTACGTTGCTGGCACTCTTCTAAACGGAAACGAAGATTGGCGATAACACGTTGACAAATAGCTATCGATATTGCTGCCATTTCTGGCCTGATGTTTTGCTTTAACTGGGTTAGATTCGTCGGATTGTTTTGATAAACCTTACTTTTAAGGTATCCCCATGCAAAATAGTCAAGCGGGCTAAGGTCGGGGCTTCTGGGAGGCCAGTTGATGTTACCCCTTCGCGAAATGGCTTTATTAGGGAATAATTCGTTAACAACTTCCATTGAGTCATTTTGAGGTATGGCAAGTGGCCCCATCTTGCTGGAACCACGTTCTTGAGTTGAAACCTGCAAACTCCTGCAACTCTGGGACCAAAAAATTTCGCAACATATCGCAATAACGGTCACTATTCACATTAATTGCTCGGCCTCGTTGATCTTCATGAAAATAAGGACCAATTATGCCTTTAGCAGACATAGCGGCCCAAACAACGACCTTTGGGCTATGCAGGGGTCGTTCATGCTTTCGTCTCGGATTCTCCACTGCCCAGTACCGACAATTCTGCTTATTAACATGACCATTCAGGTGAAAATTTGCTTCGTCACTGAACAGTATGTTGTTAAAGTTGTTAAATCGCTGCAGCATTTCGTTCGCAAAATTCAGTCGATTAGCATAGTCCGTATCCTTCAATTCTTGAACCAATTGAATTTTATAGGCTTTTAGATGTAAGTCTTTCTTTAAAATCGAATGTAAAGACGATTTTTTGATGTTCAACGCTTGGCTTCGCTTTCGGATGGATAAAGACGGATTTTGACGGACCGACGCCTCAACTTCTTCAATTGTTTCTTCATCGCGAACTGAACGAGGACGACCAGAGTTTTGAATTTTAACTGTCGCACCTGTATTCTCGAACATCCTGATCCATTTCCTAATGCTATCGTCACTTGGCGCGTGGCGTGTACGATATTCCGCACGATAGAGACGTTGAGCAGTCACTATTGAATCACCATTACGATAATGCGCTCGTACGCAAAATGCGCGATGCGTCCCCGAGTACTGTTCCATCGTGACTAAAACTCCACAAAATGGCGGACGCCACGAACCCCTCCCCGCACCCTTTAGACGCCCCGTTTCGAATATGGCGCGAAAACAAATACCCGATACCCTTTCTGGACACCTTGTACCTTAAAAGTCTTGCAACGGCTATTGAAGTATATTGTGTCTTAAGGGCGATAAATAAGGTACAAACGAGAGTCTATTAGAACTCCAAAGTCGAAGACTGGGGATTTTAATGAGTCGATGTTTGTAATCCCCGTACAACCCATGTTATGTTTTCATCACATTTGCGAGTAATGAATATTACTTTACAATACTAGTCAATTCAACAATTACAAAATTTGCGAAGGGCGGGTTTATTTATGCGGTTGGTGGGCTAGTATTTCATAGATAATACAAAGATGTTGCGTTCAGGAACGTAAAAGGCGCAAAGACACATAAAGCCAAATGGATTGTAATTAATGGTATCAATTGCAAAAGCCATTACGCTCTCAGGCGTTAGCGTAAATAGACCCTCGGGTTTTATATAAGGGGTTACAAGATAGCCTGCATATTATAATTACGTGCAAGTGTGATAGAAATATTATTACAACCATGGGTAATAAAGTGCCGTTATAATTCACGCAACCAGTTTATACGTACTCAAAAACAAATTTAAACAAACTAACAATACTACATTCGAAGAGATGTAGTGTTGTCGTACTTACAAGTTCATCATTTATGGTCGTCTTTTTTACATCGCTTATTATTTTCACTTGGCTTTTAAAAACAGAACTGTCGTGGCTCGGGGGATACAGCTCGCTTATATACTCAAATAAGACGATCATGGAATCACTAAATGGTACTTGAACTTGTAAACATTTTGTAAATAACATGCATTCTTGTTTAAAAGGGAAACGTTCTATTTTTTGATAATTGTTTGTTGACATAATCCGAGCAACATGGTTTTATATGTGTGAGTAAATGTAATGCTTCCCCAAACTTATGATAACATACTCGATGTATCAAGTACACTGTAGATGATTCCAGAGATTTCGAGAATAGGGTGTGGCAATATCAAAGCCATCTATCGATCCAAAATATGGTAGGTATTCCAAATAAATTCCGATAAGCTAGATTCGTATAAGTGATAGATTTCGTACCATTTGGTAAACATTGGGTTTTTCCTTTCGTAATAGTTTGGTAGGCAGTCGATCAATTGCTAGCTAAATATTTTGTAGTAGATCACCGACGCTATAAGAAGTACCTCTAATCTAGGGTATATGTAATTTATTTTAATTAAATATTATTAGTAATAAATAGTTTAAAATATAAACAATTTCGTAAACATTGGGTTTTTGTTTTTCGTAATAGTAGGTAGAAAGTCGATCGATTGCTAGCTAAATATTTTGTGGTAGATCACCGATGCTTTAAGTAGTACCCCCTAATCTAGAGTATATGTAATTTATATTCATTAAATATTATTAATAAGTAGTTTAAATGTTCATATATAAAATATTGATCCTCATAAAATTCCAATTACATATAAAACATTCAGTACGTACTCATTCATTTTAACTACATATTATTTTGCTTTCTGCGGGTTATATTTATCTAATACAATACTTACGAAAGCACTAGTCCGTATGTCGATAAATTTTTAAATAATTACTTTTGTTTTTTTTTTTCAATTTATGACTGAAAGATGAGAATTTAGTTTTTAAACACTCAAAACTCAAGTAATTATTGCAGGGGTGCCCGTGCTGATGTGATGCTTGGTAGTACAGACAGCCTGGAGGCAACCAGTTCAAACGCAACAAGGGCTACCTACAACTATGAAGTCGATACACCAATGACAGGAAGTCTTACCTCTGGAGGTGAGTGTTTGGCTTCTTTTACTTTTTCTATTTGTACTCCAAAACGTGTAAACTTAATAAGAAATTCCATATAAAACCCTTGTTATGTGATATGTTTTTTTATCGGAGTTTACTCTTTAAGAATCGATTTTCGTTTATACTCCGCGGTACGTAAATTAGATGGGGAGCAAAGCTGAGGGTTAAAAAAAGTAATGTTGAGCTGGACAACATATTTTGCGCATTTTTGAAGTGATAACTTCTTATGGGAGGATAAATCGCTCCGTAACGTCCCGCGTTACGCCACCTGTAGTGGCGGATAAAGAAAGGAAAATGAGTAGGTACCTCGTTTTCTTCGGCGCTGGTTCTGATGATAGCGGTTGAGGCAACTTGTACACATATATGCACGTTTTAATGGCACGCGCGCTTGGTGCTTCAGAGCACAGCGGTAGACTCACTGACTTTCTGAGGTAGGGACGAGAGCTGGAGGAACTGTGAAGGAATGTAGGGTATATTTAAAAGGAATCGAATAAATATATTTGATAGATAAAAGAGAAGGTTAGAATATATAATACTGTGTATACTCGACGCGACCACCGCCGTAAATAGTAGCATAGTTTCAGTCAATATTAACAACACGCTCGTAGCCTAGCGGTCGTAAGCGTGACTATTGTGACCGAAGTCCTATGTTCGAATCCTCGCCGGCCCTCCCCTTTCTCCCTTCCGTTTGACTTTTTTTTTCTTTATGATTAGTTTAAGTTAACACTTCTGTCGGGCGTCCCGAGACGCACACTTTTTTTTTGTTATAGGTTTAGCATTGTGGTCATAATCTCACCTGATTTAGATGATATGGCCCAAAATGGTAATAGGTTAAACTTAGTGGAAGACTGGCTCTTAGTGCAGTTGCCAGCACACACCTATTGGTTGCTTGGCGATAGATTTTCATCTTGAGGGTGGTAGCTAACCAGGCGAGCATTAGAAAAAGCCCTATCACCATGCATCTTATACTGAACTTATACTGATTCAACTTACTCGTATGCGGATATTAGTAATTGAGTAACTTTGCATATTGTATAAATATATGTATATAATAATATATTTCAAGACAAAATCATTCTCAAAGAGTAAGCTCCACTCGTATGTCGGAGCTGAAAAGCATAATTTTTTGGTTTAGTTTGTTTGAATGTGCTCCTTTTGTGCTCCATAATTCAATAGGTAGTACAGTTTCTTAGAAACTATGTCAATTAATTTAAAGTATTTTGGTTTGTTTTTATTAGTTAGTACTTAACACTGATATAGGTATACGAAAGCTACATCCAATACATGATATGTGAAACTAAATACACTTCCTCTAATAACCTATACATATATTCTAACCAAAGTATACATTATTTTGGAACGAAGTTCCTTAGCGCACGTTTAACAGATGGGAGACACTAACACGGGAAATGTGTCCGACCTGACCGACACTTTTGCTATTGTATGTTACAGGTAATGAAGGAATGGTTATAAAATTGTATTTAATAATTATTTTTTTAGAGTTTTGTCTATAAAGTTTATGAAATGTTTAATATCTTAACTTTATAAATATTAACCATTTATTAAAATAAATACAGGGTCTTTCATTAAGCGCTTCCTATCTTTAAATTTAAATAAAACTAAGTGAGTGTGAGACATCATCCAAATTTTTTATTCGTTTCAAAGGCCTATCGATGCCGTTATGTATGGAAAACATCGTGCTAATGTCTGCCGCGGCTTCTCTGGGTGGTGCGCATCCGAAAAGTCCAATTTTCCATGACTCAGATATAAATCAGGCTGAATTTGACCGATGGCATGGGTTATATTGACTTTGAGAGCCGCTGTGGTTTGTAGTGTATTCGCATAACTCTGTGACTTAACAATCTGGCTCCCTTACTTAACAGAAATATACGTGAAATTGGCTAAGTCGCCATCGAAGAGAGCTGAGGGGTTAAGACAACCCCACAAGAAAAGTCTAACGTGGTCAAATACCACACGATTTCGGTGGCCAATTCTCATCACATCCACGTGAGATAACCATACCCTCAAATCGCTTTTGCAGAATGTCCAATGTGGCATGAGTTGTGTATCAAATAGCGCCTTCCTGTTGAATCCACATGTCGTTGGTCTTCATATCATTTAATTCAGGCCAAAGGAAGTTTGTAATCATCGACCTATAGTGCTCGCCGTTGACAGTGATGGCCTGGCCAACGTAGTTCTAAAAGAAATTTGTACCGATGACCCCGCTACCCCAAAATCATCCATCCCAAAAAATCCATACCAAACATTGACTCCTTCGGTATCCATTGGACGTTCTTGTATCTCATGTGGATTGCTATCGCCCCGAATTCGACACTTTTGTTTGTTGACGTACCCATTCATCTAAAAATGGGCCTCATCACTGAAAATGATTTTTTGATGAAAATTCTGTTTCCAACTTCTCCAGGGCCCATTCAGCGAACACACGTCGTTGTCTATGGTCGTTTACCTTCAGCTCCTGGTTTAGTTTAATTATGTATGTGTTCAGTTCTAAGTCAAGACACAAAATTCGCTAAGTTGTGGTGTGTGAAAGGCCGAATTCTTGTGAGCGACGCGAAATCGATTGTCTTGGATTCCCCTACACACTCTAGCGGACAGCGGCGATGTTTTCGGCAGATCTTGCGTTTCGTGGTCGTACGTGTGTTTGTTTATTGTTTACTGTATCAGTGGACTCAAATTTATCCACCACATTGCGAACAGTTCTCCCGGTAGAACGCTTATAATCCTAAAATGGGCGAAGCGCGCGAAACGTTGGCCGAACAGTACACCCATTTTGATAAAACAATTTTATCATTTGCACGTGTTGTTGAACGCTATATCCGTCCATGGTGATTTGTCAAATGGCAGTCAATTCTAGAGGTATAGCTTCAAGAATATGGCCGCTATCAACTGTCAAAGTTCGGAAGCCCCTATTGGAAGACCCGTTACAATGTTATTTAAATACCATTCCTACATTGTGCATGTTATTTAAAGATACATAATATATAGCGAATGGAACTTCGTTCAACTCTCGTTTTTTTTTTAAAGTTTTAATATATTTTATTACCATGAAAAATTACAAATATAATTCAGAACCACTAATTCTATCTCTTTTTTCTTTTCTTTTTCATTAAAAACTCTAATTCTTTCAATAAATTATTTTAATTTTAAAGTGTTTATTTATTGTGTTATTCATTGTATATACGTTTAATACGTTTTCGTTTTTATAACGTTTAATATAAATTAGTAACACAATGACTTCTTTTTAACCATATATTTAATACATCTAGGTTTTTAACCGAATTCAAAAAAGACTCATTTCGAATGTATATTTTTTTATAGTTGTTCAGCCATAACTTCTTTGTTTATAAACCGATTTGGATGATACTTTTTTTGTTGGGGATACCTCAAGGGTAGTCCCATTTTAATTTCATTGGCATTGGACCTTCAACTTCGAAGATACACTAGGGAACTCTTCTTAATCATTAAAATTGGTTTTCTTTTCTGTTAAAAAATGTTTTGTCTATTATTATTATTAATAATTTCCTCTTCAATGTTATGAAAGTTACAAATATGATTTTATATTTTGTAAATGTAGTGGTCAGTTGTAATAGGTTTGTATATCTGAATAATATTTACTTTTATTAATAAAATTAATAAATATACAATAAGCGCGTTATTTACTCATGTTTTCAAATTTACAGAAGCTTTGCTCTCATCCTGCTTTACCTTTATATTTATACATGTTGCTATCTCACCTGAGCTTGATACTAATCAGAAAGATAACAGCGGTACCCCCTCTAGGATCCAACACAATGGTATCCTCCCTGGACACTTTGGATCCGATCACGGCCGTGCAAATGGAAAGTCTAGAACACCAGTCGACAAGTGAGCATTACTCCCACGACTATGAAGTGCAAGAACCCGATTCTGAAACGGAGAGGCTGGTGGGTATAATTTTTTGATATTGTTTTGAAATGATACTGTCAGAGGTAGGGCACAAGGAAATCTCTTTGGAAATTTCTCTTCACTTGGGGCAGTCGGACTAGTTGTATACCTACCTCCACCCTACAGAAGATCGCAGTCAAATAACCTTGTGTTGTGTTCTTACAGCATGTAAGGTTTCCAGAGCTCTCTTGAGAAAAGGGGTTCAAGGCCAGCAATGCTCTAGTGATACCAATGATGTTATAAGCGTTCATAGTCTACGGTAACCATTTATTATCAGGCAGGCAGATAGTACACGCGTTTTTCAACTTTGATCATATATTTTTTACACAATAAGAAGCAACTAGCTGACCTGTTCAAATATTTCGCACATTATTGATTTTAAACAATCTAACGCTCTGTCATGTTAGTTAAACAGACTGTTAATAGAGGGCGCCATGAATATAGTTTCATTAGCGTCAACAGATGGCATTCCTAATAAAAAAGGTGTTTAATCATGTCTGTAATGAAAATGCTTGTTAATAGAGCAAAACGATTCTCTGAAAAAAGGCTGGGAACATAAGCTTTACAATGATGTTTGAATCCTTAATTTTGATGAAGAATTAAAGGAGATATGGCGTTGCCAGGGAAAAAATATTTTTAGGAAATAGTATATATGGTTGATTTGAATAGAGAAACCGCCTCATTCGGATTTGTATTCGAACGTTTGTCTATATTACAGGAGCTGGATGGCAAAGTACCAAGGGCCAAGGAGCGTACTATACTGTTTGAAAGCACTGATACACTTAGCGCTGTGAGCGGTGAAGGTTCAGTAAGAGAGGCCATTGTTGAACCACCAGCAGCTACATTCTATATTGGAGATACCCCTATTGTTCGAGGTAATATTATTATTTCACATATTCTTAATGAAATAGTAAAAATCCAAAACTGTATTCGGGAATTTTTGGCGAGATCTTATTTTTTCATATAGTGGTTTTAATTTTTTATTGTAATGCGTTAATATAGCTTGGTTATGGTGCACGAGTGAAGTGGAATCGAGATAATAAAAAGGACGATGAATTTTGAGATGCCTAATAAAAAGTAATCATGCCTTATCTTTATCTCCCGGCCAATTGTGCTTACGACTTCGGGTCCTTCAAGCGCAACGTGAAGAGATATTTATGAAGGTTGATATGACATCGGCGACAGCCGATGCATTTTGATCTCTTTGTGGTTGCCTTTGTATTTAGATGATACTATGCTTATCATCAAGGGTCATACCATCAATCTGCCGAGCGATAATATAACAAAAACTTCCTAGAAAGTCCTAACAGAGGAGTCATCATTTTGTTACAATACTGAAATCCTCATGGGACATTCTGTGAAACAAAATAATTAGCCACTCGTTAATGGCGGTAATGGTCTTCAAGAAACAAGACTATTTTTTTATATAATAACTTGATAGTAAGCACAGCACAGTTTAAACACAACGGCGACCATTAAGACGTCTAACTCCATCGGCGGTCGCCGCTGTCATGCCAACCTGCATAAATATCTCTTCACGTTACGCTTAAAGGACCCGATGTCGTAAGAAGGAGGGAACACACTGGCCGGGCGAAGGTTCCACAGCTTCGCGGTATGATGAAGATAAGTCATAGAGAGCTTTTTAGTTCGTACTGAGATGGAGGTTACCGTAAAACTGTGACTCCGAAAGTCCACGTGTGGATCTGTCATGGAAGGGGGAGGAGGGTATTAGATTGAATAGCTCTTCAGAACACTCACCATGATATAAACGATAGAACACGCTCAGCTAGGCTATGTTCCTACGAAGCTGAAGTAGCTCGGTGTATTTGGAAAGGTCTGCATCATTAACAATGCGAACAGCCCGTTTCTGAAATCTCTCCAGAGCATTGAGGAGGTATTTGCAGATCCATCCCAGAGATGCGAATAGAAGAAGAAAAAGAACTACATTCCGATTTCCCCGAAAGTCTCATACATTTTCACGATTTCAAAATAAAATATTTATTGCTACTATTACATAAATGAATTTTTTTTTGGTAATATCAGAACTATCATTTACTATCAAGTTAAGTAGGTTGTAGTTATTGAGTTTTGCATATATGTATAAGTTATATAACACCAATAATTGTATCATAACTCTCTATACTTTAATTAGCAACTACCAAGCTTCACAGCTTCCTAAAGTAGAGTGTCATGTTTCAGGAGAAAGACAAGATGAAGAACATGATGACGTACCTAAATTATCAGGAAGCTGTCCTGCATCTTTGCCTCCGGCTACGCATCCTTCACCTCCAATTCCAGCTCAAAGAAGGTAGGTTTCTCCCACTAATTTCAGGAGTCATTGTCAATGTCAGATACTTCCAAAATATGGTATGATCTGATATCTTTCGTTCTTGCCATTTATCATAAAATTGCTGTAATTACCTTTTTGCTGGGTGCTAAGACAACAATTATGTCCAACTGTATAGCGACTACCATATATTAGGTGTAACCAACGACCACCAGGCACCTGGTAATAAGCCCACCATAGTGTCTCTCTTTGACTTTCTTACGTTTCGGAATCAGCCAGAGTAAATCCAGCTGCGAAGAGGCTTGCAAGCATGACAACGACAACTGGCGATGTATTACTGATCTCACGGTGTTCGTTGCTGTTTTTGGATTATAATGTGCTTACCACCAGGCACAATGTCGTCGCTTTGCTGTGCTACTTATAAAAAAAACAATGACCACTTTCATTAGGTACCTATGATACATACTCGTATATGTATATTTGGCAGTATTTTCATACCAGCTCGGTGCTCCTACCATATGTCCAAGTAATCTTTCTAGTTAACTATTTCTAGTATATTTTGTAGTAATATTTTATGAATTACAATAAAATTTAGTTTTGTTTTTTTCATACTAATTAATTTTATTAATGAAATTCATTTATAATTTTATCGACTAATCCTTTGCTCTGTTTAATAATTTGTTACGATAACTTATTTTTTATGTGTGTTGGTTTTACTTCTTATATCAAATATTTATTTCCACATAAAAACACTAAGTTTTCAATGTCCTTCTAAGCTAAGACCTCTTTTCAACACTCCGTGGAAAGGCAAGGGTTTAATCACTACATCAGTCCATGACAAGTTGGTGATATAATATACAGAGCTCTGTCTAGTCTTGCAACTCTAATTTTCTTTAATGTCAGGTTGTTCATCTGTTTGTTTTTGAAATGAAAATTATATAATTACTACTAAATATAAAAATGTTGTCCATTGCAGCTGCTATTGTTTAAGTCACTCTCAAGATAAAATCAGCAAATAGGTACACTACATTTTATTGTATTGCTTTAAAAATTATTTTGCTTCTTTAATATACAGAAAATAAATATATTTGTATACGTATTCATTTTTTTGCACACTACTCATTTCGCCATTAAACGTGTGTATGGTTTTGATTTTCAAATTTACTACCGAATAAATTGTGTGATTTATTGCTAAATATTAAAAAAAGTTTACTATAGTAAACTATAGCATGTGGAGTGACAGCAACATTTGAATTAGAATACTAAATAGGGCTGCCATCCATCCGGGATTCCCCGAACGTTTCCTTGTTTGAAAGGCGTTGAGAGCGTCTGGGTAAAATCCGGACATATTGCGTCCAGGAAAAATGGCATTAATTTATTAGCAAACAAAATCAAAATGAAATTTAGATACAACTTATTGTCCGACGTCAACAATTTAGGTGATGGCAGTCCTAACACTAAATAATATTGTAGAAATTACTTCACTAATATATATCTATATATAACTTAATTTATGATTTACAATTAAGTTGTGAATTGTATTACTTTCAGATCTCTCACTATGATTGCGAAATCTCCATACACAAGCTTAGAGGATGCTGCGAAGAAGTAAAAATTCACTAGATTCTTCAATTATTCTTAATATTGTTTATAACTTTCGTAATGTTTTTATAAGATCTGCAGTTCAGTTATAACAGCTTCGGCAAACTTTACACTACGCTTAATATTTGGAAATTGTAAACTAGATGAATGCGTCCTGTAATCAGTATTGTAAGTAGGTAATATAAGTAAGATATCTATTGTATCGCATACTGCTATGGATGTACAATTTCAAACCAAGAAACATAATAATTTAAAATTAAAACTACCAAATACCTTACGACAAGAAAGAGCTATGAACTGGATTTGACTTCACGGAATAGATTTCTAATTACACTTTAATAGGCGTATTTTTACTGAAAACTAATTACCTACTATTAAGTCCACATTCTTTTGATCTTATAAGACCTGGTATAGTGGCTTAGCTTTTATACCCATAAATTGCTTTTTAAACACACTTGGGAATGTTGAATATTAAGAACGTAAAAGGAGTGAGATATTGAATTTTAATCATTGCAAATTTTTTGAGTAAAAATTTTACTCCCACTATCATTGAAAGAAGAAAAAATATTGATTTTTGATTGGAGCACAATTTCATACATAAGTAGTTAGGGATATAAAATTTGTACTAGACTGGACGCAATCATAGTTATATTCTCAATTGTTATATAATCCGTTATCTTCTGATTATTGTTTGTACTTTTAAATTACATTTTATTAGATGTTTATATTACTGAAATCCTTATCTATATATGCAATAAGCAACATCATTTTTTATAATTCATTTGATAATCAATTTATATAATAAACGTATGTATTTATTTTAAATTCATATATTATTTAGAAATAAAATAATATCCCCTAACAGTAGGCAACTTTAATATGAATTTCTCATATGTATTTTTATCTGTTTATGGTATTAGAAATTATTTGGTTTCGGCGTGTTTATTATTTATAAATTTTTATGAAAGAACTTTTTAATTCGTTACAGAAAAGCATATTTAATTGCTGTCCGCACACATTACGGTTTATCGAAGTTTGTCAGTGCAAAATCGAAAAAAAAAACTTTTTAATTGCGTGTGAGTCTGTACGTGCACAAGTAGGTACGTGCCCACATACCCTACGACACGACGTACGGGTGACATTCACAGGCACACCGCTAACTTATCCGGTAGAACCATAACGTGTACGGCGGGCGTTATGCATTCAAATGGAATTAAATAAAAAATATAAAGATTAGTTAATTTTTTTTTTATAATAATTTATTATCTATTTTTATTATCCTGTCATTTGTAGTATACGTGTTTGCAAGTTGTAATAAGTACATTAAAAAAAACAGTGGTAAAGTTTTAACATTGGTAACTGCTTTCTCACTTCCATAATTAAGTAATGAAGGGAAGTTTATTAAAGTAGCTGTTTGTATGACGTAAATACAGATAAAATTAGACATCATTTATAAAAATACATAAAAATAATTTGAGGTTATTTAAATTTAAAAATGGAATTACTAGAATTATTAGTATCACTACAATGAACAGTTTATAGTAAATATATTTTACAGTAATTTATAAATATGTATTGACATGCAACATTATGTTTAGACTTAAAATAATTTCAAAATACCTAGAAGAGACTACAATTTTGAAGACTAGGACTATTCGTGGGTTATTGAAAATAATGGTATGAGACTGATGTATTAAGAAAAAGGGCATGCTTAGCTAAATACACAACAAGAGCTGATCAAGCAATATTTTCATATCAGCTAGGTGCTTCTACCATGGGTTCAAGTAAACTTTCTAGTTAACTAACTACAACTAGTATATTTTGTAATTTACATTATATGGATTTTTTCTATTTTCATAGTTTTGATAACCAACTCGTCGCATACAATAGTAAAATTCCTTGAAACTGCAAGACGGTTATTGAATTTGCATATTATTTAGTCTATATATTTTCAGCTTATTTCATCATCATAGTTATTTAAATATTCAAATAGATTTGTAGGTATAATTTCTGCAATAGTTAGAATTTCGAAAAAGTTAAACTTTTCTATAGTCATTTTTTTTTAACCAACTCGTCGTATACAATAATATAAAATCTCTTTAAATTGCAAATCTGTTATTACATTTGCATACAATTATTAGTTCACATATAGGCTACTCATATTCAAGCGTACTTGTGGGAATAATTTTTAGAATAATTGAAATTTCGAAAAAGTTAAACTTTGTGACCTAACTCTAAATTTTGAATCAAATTTAAATATTAAATTAAAATATATAAAAAATTCTAACATTAACTGTTTTGTTAAATGGGAGCTCATGGTAGTGGTATTGTTTGTTTTTAATAATAATAGTTATAAAGTCCGTTGCTTAATATAACTTATTTATAAATGTGGTTGACTTGATTAGGTACGTGTGCTTAAAGTGATAAGTGATATTTTAAGCTAGTGTCAGGCGTTTACAGCGCTTTTGTATTACGTTTCAAAAGTAAATTTAAGTTGCAATGTTTACTTGTTTCATGTTGTATTATTAAATATTGCTGATATTCTATCGATAAAAGTAAAAATATTATTAAATTATTAAATAAAAACGCTATGTCTCATAATTACTTTTGTGTTTTGTTTTTTATCCCGAACGGCTACTGGAGGAATATCTGATGAACTTCAGGCTTAAACTCAAATGGTTGGACGAGTCTCATGAATCTAGATTCAATCGATGTGAAGAGTTGGACAGATATATGTAAAGCCGCATCCAAACTGCGGGTTTCCTGTACAGGTGTGCCTGCGCAAGTAGACCGGAACATGTATTGGAATAGACCTGTGCAGTTTTATAAACTTGCTTAAGCGACAGGCGTTAAATGTATACTAATTTATTTTTAGATAATCGTACGATGAACATGTGCGTATATACTTTCCCATACACGCTTTATCGTTCGATCGACCTGCCCTAGTAGCCGGCTTTGTATTGAAAGCAAGGTTATCAAGTGTTCGATTATTAACCAAACTATTCGATATTTCAGCTTCTTGTCCGATGTTAGTTATGATAAAATACCAAAGTATGAGTATTTGGTATTTTTGAAACATATTTACATCTTTAATTCGTTCAATTATAATGCGCCGTTGGTAATGACAGAAATTCGTTATTTGAATGACGCGTAGCGACGTCCCATCAGAACGTCCAATTTACGTTCTAAGGACACGTCTTGCAACCTTTCTTATGATGGACATAGTATACATATAGACTGTGTGATTCAACACATTCTTTATAATTGTAGTAATTTTTTGTATACTAATTATGTATACATACATACAAAAACAAAATATCGTAAAAACTGACTTTTATTGTAAAATAAATAAACCAATAGAATACAACTCATATATATAACTACTATATAATATAAAAATGTTTTGTATTCAAACAAAAACCTTTGTAATAACATGACTATATTATATTACTACAATAAATACCTAAACTAATTTATACACTTTTAAGCTATCAAATAACATTACAAATAAAGTAATCTTAAAAAAAACTGAATACAAAAAATTCGATATAATGTCATACAACAATGAAAATATTTCAAATGAGAAATCTTTGCATGGAATAAATAAAATGTACAATTGAAATGATCTCTCATTCAATCTTTTTTCATTTATTTTACCTTAAAACCTAATGGAATGCTTATGTTTACTATGGCATTTTATAAGCTTTTCATTTATTTCGTAGATAATTCACAATAAATTAGGTTTTACTATTTGTTGTAAGTAAACATATTTAACTTGGAAAACTTTTATTACAATTCATACTGTGTTTAATTGATTCATAGCGATTCTCTTTTGTTTATTATTTTTTGTAATTGGTTTTGAACTAAACTTAAAACTTACCAAGAGTTTGAAGTAACTTTCCTAACACGATAAAACAAGAAAAGATATACCTACTTCATCACAGATTTAAGAAAAAGGCAGATGGAGCCTTCAGAATAACAAATGCGGTACATACATTTAGCTCTGTATTCTTGACAACCGGATAACGACACGTGCGATCCTCCTAATAATGTTGCCAGGTCAGATAAAATAAGTTTCACTGTTTTTTTTACCATTCCAACAGTGTAGTCGTTAATCCGTCATCCGTCATAAAACAACTGCGTTCTTACTTTAAATGAAAGGCCCCAAGGTCCCACATACCAATTTTCAACTGAACATATATCTGGTATCTTAATTTTTTTATTACCAAATTTCTTAGTTCTCTTTATGTCTTTTGTTTTAACTTGCCATACGTATCCTTAATAGTTCCGACGTCGTGTCCAAATTTTTGGCAGCCATCTTGGATTTTAGATTTTTGCTTGAGACACGAACATGCCTACGGTTCTCAATAATTTTTACTTTGAATCCATATCGCTATATCTTTCAGTGTTTTGAAGATCGTTATTAAACCAATATACGATTAAGTAACAAATATTACCTTCCTTGTCCAGGTTGTAAATTAAATGATATTTCATCTCTATATACATTATATATTTTACTATAAATTCCAAGAAAATATTTCATTGTAACCTAGCAACATTTTTGAAATTTTTGTTCTCAATAGCAAAATAACACGGAAAATCCTATCAAAATGTGCTTTGTTACCAATGAAACGATACGCAGTCTTCTTTTTTTTGTTTTTGGAAAGAATTTTTACAATTCAATAGCATACAAGACAGCATATTTCTAAAATTATAATAAAACACACACACACATTGCATGACATATCCTTTCAAAATTGACACAATACAATATTAATATGCGACATTTTCGTGTTCTGATCGGCTTCATCTGCCTTTTTCTTAAATCTGTGTACTTCATTATGACTTTCAGTAATGTGATGAATAAACATTTAATCTAGATATTGCAAACATTCGCAAATTAATAAATACTAAAAAAAAATATTTTAATAAACTTAACACGGACAATTCGACGTAAATCCTGGACAATAAATTTTCATTTAGAAATGCTAATTAGATATAGAAGCAAAGTATAACTAAATAAATAAGTTAAATATATTTTTCACTTTGGTGGTAATATAGGCCACATTTTAGTAAAGCAAAATGATCTTTGTAGTGTTCTGTTCTTTGATCCCTGCTCGTGACAGTCTTCACAGAGAGTCGAATTCCGATACGTCACTAGTCTGAAATTTGAACATAATGGTTTCACATAATTTGTATTTCATTACCACCCTATGAAATAATTGTTATTTACATATCCTGATTATATTTATTGTTTATACCAATAATAAAAGTAAAGTTTAACTTTTAAAGGAATAGTAATAAAACTAAGTAAGTCTACATAAAGAAAAAAAAATGCCATGAAATTGAAAAAAAAAAATGTTACCCGTCCAAACATCAGTTTTTGCGTTATGTACTGATGAGTTTCTCTTAAATTGGTATGATAAATCTGAATATATGTTTTGTTGTCTCAGACAATCAGTGTCTTAGCCGATGAACCTACTGTTAGATGAACAAGTCTTTGTTTTTTAATTTACTAAATATTTATATCGATGTAAGGACTAATTTTTCCGTGAAAAACAATAAAAAAAAA
Organism: Saturnia japonica; assembly: GCA_033032175.1. Classification (NCBI taxonomy): domain Eukaryota; kingdom Metazoa; phylum Arthropoda; class Insecta; order Lepidoptera; family Saturniidae; genus Saturnia; species Saturnia japonica. The sequence continues at coordinate 4,844,109 of CM065332.1, forward strand.
TAACTCTGAAACACTTAGAAAAGTATGAATATTATTACTAGGAGTAAAATTAAAGATGCTTTGAAATATCCACTACTATGGATACTGTATATACTTCAAATTAAGTAAATATATTACATAAAAAAGATTACAAAATATAAAAAATATGATATCGGTATAATTTACAATACAATCAAACAATGAATTTTAAAAGGGAAAGGGAAGGTAAGGATTGCATTAAATAAAAACAATAGCCAGCTAAATAGGTTAGTGGAGGAATGAGTGCAGAGATACCCACTAAGTCCGGTTTGTAGAGGTGCACGTGCGGCAAGAGGAAGGTGGAACCGAGGTCTCGTTCAGCCATCGTGTTGGCCTCCTGTGTGCAACATGCGGGAGTTACGGGCTTATTTTTTGCAGTTTTAGTATTTGGATTCAATTCTGATAAACTTTCAAATATACCAACTATTAAGATATATATCATGCGTTTTATTTATTAAAATATCGAAACACATAACACAATGTCACGCAATGCTAAAAATAACACAGTGGATGTTACATTCCAAGTAATACTAATAAGGAAATTCTATATCACAAAAGTAGGCCATAAATTGCTGTTATTTAACAATCCAATTTGATATAACAAAGTTGTATAGTGAAATTTATTGAGTATGTGAAAGAAAATGGAACAGTAAAAAAAATTCGCGAGTTTTTATAAGTACCTAATCAAACTACTCTACGTAAATACTTACTATTAATAAAATAGAAACTGGCAAAATATGGCCATTCAAAATTGCACCAGAGTTACCAGTTCTATGTATTTTCACTACAGTCAATTCAAATCATTTAAATGACAAAAGAAAAATCGTTTAGGTAAAAAGTTTTCAAAAACTTTCAAATAAAGATAAACTTTCAGAGCGACCCAAGAAACTATTTCACCAGTTGCTTATAGATTCATACTTCTGCAGAATTGAAGGTACTTATTGTAAATCAATTGTCTTAAGTTTGTTTAATAAGCATGTCCATTATGTGCCATTTTAAAATAATAAATAATGGGTGTTTTATTTGAATGGTAACAAAGTAATTGCGATATTAAAGTGGCGAATATAAGGCAAACCTGATGAGTAAGTCGCGTGGATGATGCAGCTCTTCCTGTACTTGCTGGCAAAGTCCCTCCAATTGACCGAGCTTCTGAGAGGGTTCTATAAATTAATGATTAAAAGTGCTTAGAAACCAATGTATTGTAAATTGTCGTAAAATTAATTTTTTTCTCCTCCGGGATGAAAAGTTCACTTTTAGTCCCTGTCACGCGGGAGAAAAGTACCTGATTCTCTCCCGGTGAGATGGCAAATGTGCGCATGCGCGTACTTTACTTTATTTCCCGGCATCCTAGCAACTGCGTGTTTATATATAAAATATATAAACTTTTCATCCCGGAGGAGAAAAAATTGTAAACGCACCTAGGGAGAAAAGTAGGACATCCCCACCCCATACGCGCGGGCGTGAATGTCCTACTTTTCTCCCTCGGTGCGTAATATACTATTAAAAATCAGATTTAACAAAAGTATAATATAAAATAATGTTATAAAATTAGTGAAAGATTTCAACATAAAAATAGAAATATAAAAAGCAGTTCAAGCTACAGCAACCAAATATTATATAATCATATAGTCCAACAGACTATTTGTCATTTTTTCCCTGGCCTACTCCGTTTTTATTTCGATAATTGATTATTATATTTTTTATTATAGGAATATTTTAATATATTCATTACTTTAAACAAAATAATGACATAAAACCTATTTTTACTTACAATTCTCCTAGTCTTCTTTCCCCGTCTGTCCACTCCGATAAGTCTTCATGACTGAAAATTGATTTTTTTTTAATTTTATAGCTTTAGATTTTTTTTATCGTTATAGGTTTTGTTTTGTGGGCACAATCTCGCCTATTCTTAAGTGACGATGTAGCCCAAGTTGGTAGCACACTAAACCTAGTGGGATGACTGGCTCTCAAGTGCAGCTGCCGGAACACACCTATTTTCAGCTTGAGGATGGTAGCTAGAGCCAGACGGGTATTAGAAAAAGCCTTACCACCATACTATGGTTTCATCACGATGTTTTCCTTCACCGAAAGGAACCTGAGCTCATTGCAGGGATTCGTACTCGCGTCGATCGACGCGGAGTACGTAGACGCTACCAACTGAGCAATCATGCAAATTAATTAAACATTATTTTTATTGACTCAATTTTAATGTTATCTTATATATCTAATACAACAAACTATGAACACTTTATTTTCATCTCTACTCTTCGATTAATAAAACTAAGTATAAAATCATTATGGCTACTAACCTGTATGACTTTCTCAATGAATCGAATCGTGCCAAATCTGCTTCTAAATCAGCTTTATTGACTGAAGATAGATCATCTCTATCATCCCTCATAGCAGACTCATCGGCTCTAACAGTTGTAGATACTTTAAAACCAGCAGACACTAGTGCTCCTAGAATTAAAATAAAGAATGATTATAAATCCTTGAATCAGTTTGCTGCAAATATAAACGTAATTTGAGAAACTAAATTTATGATGATACAGACGACTAGCATTCGTTGTAGTGTTTAATAAATTTCACATGGTAGATTAAGCACTGTTATTATCATTTCGGAATCATGTGTATTTTAAATTATGTAATTAACAAATTTTCTTATTACTTATTTATCTATTATTAGTTTTATTTTTTATATTTGTATTTTATAATTTATGTTACATTTATTTCATAGAAGGCAACTAAGGCACTTTTGGTGACCAACTTGTGCCAAAACTATTCCAGCATGGAAATTAATAGTATAATAAATGAAGATATGCTATTCCGACTCTACCAAGTGTGGGATCATGGCAAGAAGAAGAAAAGATGGAACTAATCTATTTACAGTTATAATCAATATTTACTATGTAAATAATATATTATAGTGGACGTTGTAAAGATATTTTTTTATTTTTTCAGTAATTACTTTTACTTAATTTGTTTAGCTTACCTTGATTTATGTGTCTGTCTTTATTTGCACTATAGGAAGACTCCAAACTATGCTTCCTTCTCATCTGAAAAATAAATTTATTTTATTCGACTGCTGAGTTTTATAAACAGTATCCTTTCGATTATTCAGTGTATTATATTACAACCATACCAACCTTAGTTATAAAAATGACAAAGATGTTGAAAATCCCTTGAAATTTATTTCAATATATTATGATACGAAACTAAGGTAGGTTCGAGAGTTTTTTTGCAAGGTTTACGTATATATTATAATCTTTACCTCATTATTACTAACAGTCGCTCCTGATTCCAAATAACTTATTAATTTTGCTTCACTACTCAGTTCCAAGCTCCTCTTCCTCGCTAAGTTTTCTCGGCTGTTAATTAAAAAATTACAAAATGTATTATTGTGTCATTGGGTCATCATTTATCATTGGCTTAGTTTAAATTGGATAAATTAGTTAATGATTTATTTATTACTAATAAACTGAAATTTATGTTAGAGTCACAATATTTTACAGATCTTTTATAATAATAAATTTAATAACTTTAATACTAACTGAAGTATTTTAAAATGTTGCAACTAAAGTTTTTATTTTTTTATTTTAATTATTTTCAAATGTATAAATAAAGCAAATTATTTTTTAAATTTCATTTGACAAAGCATTGTTCTAGTGAAAATACTTTGAATATAATTACAATATTTTAATGCGCCCACGTTTCTTATATTTAATTATAATATAGTGAAAGCTGAACTTACAAAAATTTAAATACGACTTCCAAACTGTCATGATTTTTGAGTCAATCAAGTTATAATTAAAGATGCGATATTTATTAGAAAAGGCATATCGAATACCTGTCTCCATGATGTGCATGCAGTCTTGCACGAGGAATCATAACAGCAGGTGCTGGAGGTGGTGGTGGATCGTGAGCAGGAGGGTCAGACATTATTATTTTCTTGGTCGACGACGGTCTCTGTTACAATACGATTCGATTTGGATTATGATACCCTATCTTCTCTAACAGTTCAACTCTTTCTTACCTTTAACTCCATTATGGCTAAACAGTTTTTTTTTTACAGCAAAGGTAGCTAACAACCATACATCCCACCTGATTGTAAGAGGCTACCGTAGCTTATGGACGCTTGTTGTACTATAGATATCACTAGCGCGCTAGCGCTGCCGATCGCGGACCCCCCTAACCGAAAGAGCAACACAACACCAGGTTATTTGGCTGCGATCTTCTTTAGGGTGGGGGTATTCCACTAGTCGAACTGCCCCAAGTACAGAGAAATCTCATAAAAAAATTATCTGTATCCTACCTCTCTTAAAAAATAGTTTGCTTGCGTAGTAAGATGCGATAATTGTGTTTGATTGGATCCCGACTACCATATACCAGCTGGCACGTTCAATCGTTTCGCTTTCTGTAGTTATCAAGTGGGTTGGTAGGGTATATATTATGTACCCGACTGAGGCACGAACACCATGCACATGATAAGGCTTTCATAGTTACTCTCTTTTAAATAGTCGCGGGATTAGCTAGTGTATATACAGCTGGAATGATAGCGACTGTTGGTGATGAATTGCAGACCACACGATGGTCACCGTTGTTTTAAAGATTTAAAAAAACTCATACTTTGCTTCTTTTTAGACCATTGTACAAAACAAAAGAGTATATTGTAGTTTGTACCTTTGTTGGCATGTATGGTAGGGAAGCATTTTGTACACTAGAAGCGTCTCCTGTATCTCCTCGTTCACTAATCAGGGCTCGTCGATCCGTTCGTTGCTTTGATGGCATTGCTCCCTGGAAATATTAATAAGTTAATTAACCTTTTTTGCTAAGCACCAAATGATTATGTTATTTCATGACTGACCGTAATGGAAGTTTTAAAATTATACAAGTAGATTCGATTATATAGTCAATCCAACATAATATTCTTTGTGTATTGGTAAAACGGCACACCCTTTCTCTTCCAACTTGTGTTATGTAGAATTCACAATTATCTAAACACGTTGTTTGAGAGAATTTTAAATGCTAAGCTCCAATAGTCATGTTTTTCTTTGGTGTTGGTAGTTTAAAAATTAAGTACATTTGGTAGTATTGGCAACCCAACATAAACATTATTTTTGTAATGGCAACACCACGATCGTGACATCGAGGGTTGCGGTGCTTAGTCTCCTGTAACATCTGTAGTGTGCAAACATTAGCTACTTATACAAGTGTTTGAAACCTTTTTTATTGATGCAAACAAATATGTTTAATAGGCAACAAATACTTCATAAATAAACCAGCCTACATCACTAACATGTGCTTTAGGTTATTGTATAAGAAACATGGGGAAATAAAAATATCGAGATACTGTGGTAAGATGGTCTTACCCGAGTTAATCTCTACTACCGTGGAGAAAAATTATAATGCCTAACTTCAACGCATTATGTTTCTAGATATGCTATTTTGATATTTGAACAGCAATCGTAGACAGAACTCTCTCATTTTTCTTAAACTATAAATTATTTAACATGGCACTGAGTAAGCCCCTACAAGGATTAATTGTGATGAAAGTTTACAATTGCAGGCAATAAAAGCAAAAATTCCACTGTCTACTTTTGAAAAAAAAAAAACATACATATTTATACATAAATTTTAACTCATTAAAAAGCAGTATTGCTTATATTATTAACCGAATTAAAACAAGGAGAAGGTTATCAATTCGAATTTTTTTTTAAATGGATATTCATCTATAACTTTTTTGTTTGTGGACCGATTTAGATGATTCTTTTTTTGTTGGAAACGGAATAACTCAAGGGCAATCCAATTTTAATTCCATTGGCATTGGACCTTCGACTTCGAAGATACACCAGGGAACTCCAAAAATCATTGGAAGTTGATTTTCTTTTATGTAAAAATTGTCTTGTTAAATTAACATTATATTAAGTTATTTCTCTCAACAATATTATTCTTTTAAAGAATCCGTCACTGATAATCGCTCTATTAATAAAACTAGCGGTCACCCAATGATCGAAATTCGACTAGCGACTTTTTAATCATAGACTATTTTCTGTTTGACATTTGCAGTATGAACCTAAACATATATATATATAAATATTATAATCACTTGCTGTCACTTTTCATTGAGTGACAATGTCAATATTTTGGGGATCTAAGTTCAATGGCACTGGACGGGTGGTTAGGATTCGCAGTATTAATTTATTTTATTTAATATATTAATAACAAATATTATAGATAAATTTTAGCCTTCTGCACTCCTTCTCCATATAACCATGTATCAGTAACCATGCCAAATCTCACAGACTTCAGTGCACGCAATACGCTTAAAAAGGTGTCCGAAGTTTTCTTCTCACGTATTAATAATAGGTCTTTACCTATGAAATTGCCGTTCTGCAGTACTGGCTATTTAAAATCAAAATAATTTTTGTTTGGCTAAGAATTCTAATTTCAAATTAATTTTATTTTAAAAATATGGAATTCTTTTTCCAAAAGTAGTCATTTGTTTATTGATTAGTGTTACATTTTCATCGCATTTCAATCTTTTTTGTCATCATGGATACGTTAAAAATTCGAGTAATTATGGAATATGAGTACCGTCGTGGCAGCAACGCGGCACAAGCGGCACGCAACATCAACGACGTTTTCGGAGCTAACACTACAAACATACGCACCACCTGTTGTTATTGGTTTGCTCGCTTCCGTTTTGGGAATTTCGACCTGAAAAATGAACCTTTGCGTTCGTCCGAAAACTTTGGTCGACAATGAAGAATTAAAGGCGATTGTGGAAGCTGATGATACACAATCTACGGCTGAATTAGCAGCAGCAGTATTGGTCCATTTGCGTCAAATTGGCAAGGTAAAAAAGCTTGACAAATGGGTGCCCCACAAACTCAATGATCGCCAGCGCGAAGTACGCGTCGAGACGTGCTTTGCACTGCTCAACAGACACAAAAATGAAGGAATTTTGAACCGCATTGTTATCTGCGATGAAAAATGGATTCTGTTTGATAACCGCAAGCACTCAGCAAGTTGGTTGGATCCTGGTTCAGCACCTAAACAATGCCCTAAACGAAAACATACCCCTAGAAAAGTGATGGTCACTGTTTGGTGGTCTAGCGCCGGTGTGATTCATCACAGCTTCTTACCAAACGGGGTGAGCATTACTACAGATGTGTACTGTGAAGAACTGAACACAATGATGGAGAAGCTGGCACATCTCCAACCAGCATTGGTCAATCGCTCGTCTCCGCTGCTCATGCACGACAACGCGCGACCTCATACTGCACAGCAGACGGTCTCCAAGTTGCAAGAACTGGGGTTGGAAGTTCTTCGTCATCCGCCCTACTCACCAGACCTACTACTTTTTCAGAATTTGGATAACTCCTTGGCAGGAAAAAAATTCAATACCCGAGAGGCAGTACAAAATGCCTTTGAAGAATTTGTTGCCTCCCGTCCAGCTGATTTCTTTCCATCAATAAACTGCCACTGCGCTGGCAAAGATGCATTGATTGCATGGGTGATTACTTCGATTAATACAAATAAAAAATACATAAAAAAATTCGTTTAAATTTTTTCATACAAAACGGCAATTTCATGGGTAAATACCTAATATTATGATAAACTATGACCATCGATTTCACACGTATTAAATAATATTTTTATATTTTAAATTTCTTGTTTGGCCTTCCTGAATATCATGGACGCTGATGTCTTTGCTTTCATAGCCCTCAATTTTAAACGCTTGAATGAAGGTTAGATTTTGTTAGTAACGGCAACTTGCCTGGTGTAGTGAGGGCATGCTTTGTATGCAAGCGACGATAGAACGCTGCGGCGGCCTGGTGCGACGACAGGCCAGCACCGCGCAAGCAGTCAGCACCAATGTCAGCAGCGCACCAAGCACCACCAGCGAGATCAACACCACTGTCGACACAAATCACGACCATATCATGTCGTTTTAAATAATATTATTTTTACACCCGACTCAACAAACATAACAATTGTGTCGGGAGGGATCAACCGCTGTACATCCAACTGAGTCGTGGCTACCATGCATAAACTCGTCACAATTGGCTCTTTTGATTTGTCATGTTTTGGGTTCAGCCCGTGTATATCCAGCTACCTAGCCACTTGCACGCTCTAGGTGGTTGTCATTGATTTTGGATTATATTGTGCTTACCATGCGGCAGAGTATATTCATATTGCCGTGTGACATTTTTTTTTATCGAGACTTCTTAAAAGATGCCTTTAAGAAAAGGTCCACAAAGTGAGTGAACTTTGTATGGTATTTTATAGGATTTTTTTGTTTTTAAAACAATCACTCAACTCCTAACTAAATGTGATAATTATGCTTATCTTAAATAGCGTCTATTGATAGTCTTACAATCTAGAAAACTGAAGACCGCCAGTATAAGTATTTGATTTCAAGATAAGGTTTAAGATTAATAAAAAGGTTGTATAATGCTGTTATTTAGATATTTGTCAAAATACATTTATCCTATGTACAATTAACTTAAACTGTTTTCTATAAAGTTATAGGTATATGTGGCATTTTCATACATAGAAAACTTTAAATAGTAGACGATAATGTTTTTATTTTGTTCATTGCTCTTTAGCGGTTTGGCCTCTAATCTCACCTGATCTGAAGTGTCACTACGTTAACCCTAGTGGAATACTGACTCTCAAGTGCAGCTGCCGGAACACATCTATAAGTGTTTGGCGACAGATTTTCAATTGAGAGGTGGCGGCTAGCCAGGTGGGCATTAGAAAAAGCCCTACCACCATGCTGTTGTTTTCATTATTTATCTTTTTGTTCACTGAAAGCTTAAACTTAAGCTTACCTTTGAGATTGATTTGACATGTACTACCCGTGTACCACTGGAAGCATTCGCAGAGCAATCGACGATCGTCCCGCGAATAGCATGCACCGTGGTAATTGCATTTCTCACAACCCACCGGTTCAGCTGAAATTAGAAAATTCTTATAACATACAATATTGTATTATATTCATATTAACTGCCTCATTAGTCTAAAGGTCGTTGTCGTGACTGCTATGCTCAAGGTCTTTCTTGGGTTCGATTTCCAGGTCGAGCAAAGTGTTGTTGGGTTTTTCTATGAAATTCTCAGTAGCAGCTCGGAGTTTCATTTTGTGCCCGATTAATGGTAATAGGCTCGCCTCCTATTACATGGGACCTAAAAACATACCCGACGAACTGTGGCTTCATAACGCTTTGGGGATACAGGCTTCATGGTATGTTATGTTTATGTGTGTAATAATTCTATTTAAAATATAATTATAGATATCTTTTCAAAAATATAAATTAAAGATATTAATGTATTATGGTATCTGATAACTAAAAGCTTGTTCCGATTAGTATTCGGAGTTACTATTATATGTATTACTAAACTCGAATATAGCTGACTAGCTTCGTAATGACGAAGCATACATTTATTAATGTACATACATTCCAACAAATATCATTATAGCCTGGGCTTACTTTACATTCATTTTCTTACGAAATTCGGTAAAGCAAAAACATAGGACCTATCCCGATTCTTCAAGTACTATGGGATAGATCACACTGGATGTGTACATATACGCAAGTATATTTCCGATGTTTAGACCGATCTGAACTTGCTTGGACATTTAGTTGCCGTCGTATGTGTAAATGACAAAATAGACATTTGATTTTTGGAGTCAAATGTTTGTTGGAACTAAGTGGTCTAACTATCAACTCGAAGTATGAAAACAAATATGGAATATGGCAAAATAGTCTGAAAAGTATAAAATACCTTAAAAGTTTTGCGTCGGCTATCTACGTTCAATCCATATCCAAAATTAGGTATTATTATAAATAATTTCCGATTTACATCTCAAAACATTAGAATCTGATCCAAATTTTATAAAAATCGTGTATTACAATAAAAGAAAAGAAGTAGTAGTAGATTGGTAGTGGATCACTTGCTAGCTAAATATTTTATGGTAGATCGGCGGAGATCTAAATTTGAGCACCCCTGTTATTAACTATTAAAAATATTTAAAAAATATGAGACAAATTACATTAATTATAGTGCTTTTATTAGACCAGTATAACAGCAACGATACATCTAAAACACTAAATGTCTGATGGACAAAAAATTAAAGGCCTTAGCCTAGGCTTACCGGAACAGATTCTTCCAGGATATAATGTATTTACGCTGAGGTCCGCGAACCCTTCGAGACAGCTGCAAGTGTACGTCCCGCGCAGATTGAAGCACTGTGCGTGCTCAGAACAATCGTGGAAATGCCCGCTCGTGCATTCGTCAAAATCTAAATAAATAGTTAATTTTATATTATTTTCAAAATTTCTTAAAAAACCCAGTTATTATAATCTAGAAGAATTACAATACAGGAAGGAGATGAAAAACAAAACGAAGTAGAGTGCAAAGCTTGCAAATATGACAGTTAAGCTATAGCAACTCAGATATTAACTAATATCAATTATTTAATTTAAAAAAATACCTTTCTCCAGCTCACGCAAACACTGACAAAGTAGAAAATGATCATCTTAGCGATTAAAATACCTTCAAAAAGCATTGTTCAGATTAATCAAAACCTATCTATAATACAAAGTCGACATATTCCAGAAAGTTGTTCTGTTTTCTAAATTACACTACCGTCTCATGATCATTCTATTATGATTCTGTGTATCTTCAGCATTGAAATATGTTTCGCTGTGGTAAGTTTATGGGTTGCCATGCTGACCATTATTTTGAATGAATTTCTTCACAGCCGCTAAATGGGCCTGATCCGTATTTTACTTTCAATGTATTGTATTTTTAATGTCGAGGCGATGCGCAGTTATTTTTAGAAATATGTCGGCAGATATCAAATTTCGTAAAAGCCACTTGGATCTTACAATTTTTATCTATACTAATATTATAAAGGTGAAGAGTTTTTTTGTTTGATTGAGCGCGCTAATCTCAGGAAGTACTGATTGGAATGGAAAAGTTATTTAATATTGGGTAGCCCATTTATCGAGAAAGGCTAGGCTATATAATATCACGCTACGGCCAATAGAAGCGGAGCATCAGTGAAAAATGTTGCAAAAAAGGAAAAAAATGTATTCCTTTTGAATGTTTCCATTGCGTGCGCTGCGTAAATAGTTACAGTTACGCAATAATGATGTGGGATGAAATTGTTTCTCTTAAAAATTTCTAAAAAAAGGCCGGGGTAGAATATGTCCTTTTTTTAAGGTTAACGAAATATAACCTTTTCCATGGTAATAAAATTTGTTCTAAAACAATGCATTATTTGCGAAGGTGTTTTCATAAATATGGTACTAATCCTTATCAAAATAAATACGTTATTCATCACAAGTATTTAATTTTGGACAAAATTGCTCATGACATAATTTAATTTTAATGAATATCTTAGGAGATATCACAGTTTAAAAGTAACTCCGCAGCAAAATAATAATCAAGTACCATGCGTGCATTTTAGCGGAATGATGTGGCAGGCGGGTGGCACCTATAAATTGTATTGTAGGTGCTTTCGACAATTGATATTTGTCTCTGTCTACGTCCCACTCTCTCTAATGTGACGCAGACGAAGTTGCGCCGGTCAGCTAGTCTTTTTTATATTGTCCATAATCAATAAGTGCATTTTTTACATCTCTTTATTTCAAATCTTCTGATTTGGCAATGTACAAATTCTTCTGGCTTAATAAATTTATTTGTGAAAAAAATTACATTTCGTAAAAAAGACGTAGTAGTGTGGTGGCTATATATATCTAGTACTGGTTCGAGTCCCCGCCGTGTATCATCGATTTTTTCGGAATTCGCGTACATTTATTAATTTTTATAGTAACTCTATGGCTGATGCTGAAGGATAACATAGTGAAGGAGCCTGAACGCTTGAGAAAAATCGTTAATTGAGAAAATATTCATACCGCTAACGTCAAGCTGCTCCATAAATTCTCCAGCGGCGATTACATCTGTACCTCCCAAACTGTAATTGTTATTCCTGAGGTATTTTTCTATGACCTCCTTCAGTCTACTCTCATGTGCATTATCAGACAGCTGAAAGTAAAATATTCATTTGAAAGGCAGTAACGTTTAATCAATATTTTTATAAGTTATTATTTTTTTGTATAACAAAACTCTGTAACTATAATCACAAATTTTTTTTTTTGATATATAAATTAGACATGACAAAGATTGCTAATGTGAAATCGGGTTACATAACGACGTGGAAATGAGAAAATAATCTTGCATGAAAGAGATTTAATATATACTTGTACTATATTATAATACGAATACTATAATATTATGAAGAGTATGTTAGTAGGAGATCATCTCTAGAGGTACTGATATGATTCTGAGATTTCTTCAGTGATAGAATCCTACGTTCTAGGTAATCAAAGCGTGCCATGTGCGAACGGGTTACTAGCAGTGTGCCCGCGGCTCCGCAAGCTTTTATAGTTACGCAGTAGTTATTTACGTCCGGTAATTTTATTTTTACCCATATTGTTGACAATTTATATGCTTTATCAATTAAGGAATGTCGTGTATTTCCCGTGTACAATTTTCATCAAATAATTAATTTTATTTCTTTCTTACACAAATATGAATATCCCTGATTTGAGACATGAGGGGTTCTCCATACAAACTTTCACCCAAGTTTTATTTTCACCATAATTATGTGTATTAACACAATGAAATAATTCACTCGTAGTACAAGTGTATAATCCGGATAATTTACAATAGGTATATCGCTTAGAATTTATAAACTCCCGCAAGCCGCGTTTGACAGCGCACGTCATATTTCTATCATAAAATAAAACAGTAATTATGCCGTACTGCGTAGTTAAACCGTTTAAAAATATTTCAGTCAATCTTAAAAAGAATACTGGACTATCATTTAATAGGTAATTATGAGAAATACAATACATTTCTTATTAAGTATAACAATGTCAAATATATCAACAAACCAGATTGACAATCAACAAACTGGTTGGTATGGCAGCCGATATCATTTCACTATTATCGCGCATGCGCATTTGGTGTTCCCATATTTTATTCATAGAAATTTTCATCCCCTATTTTCTACCCTTAAAGTTTTATTTTCGCTACAAAAAGTACCCTAACTCCTTTCCCAAGGTCCAATCTATCTCAATACCAAAATTCATCAAAATTGGTTTAGCGGTTTATGCGTGAAAACGTAACAGACAGATAAACAGAGTTACTTTCGCATTTATAATTTTAGTATGGATAGTAATATTATAAAACTCAAGAATTCGTTTTTTGTTTATTTAAACGCGATAATCTTTGGAAATATCAGTCAGATTATTATTTTTTGCATATTATAGGCTATTTCAGACAGTATGCTAAGCAAGAACGAACTATTAGTGTGGGCGGGCAGTCCGGCTTGGAGCTAACTTGGCTTGCTTGTCTGGATTGAAGGTGGGTTGACTCTCCGATGAAAACCGAACATTACCGATAAGTTTCAAACTATGAATGCCTAAATTAAAATACTGATTACGCCGAATTCGGTACCCACTGTAAGTTTTCTATGAGTAATTCAAAATTTTAAAAATAAACCACGGGCCGCATCTATTATATAAAAGGGAATATTTTTTTTAATATTACCTGAACATAGAAGTCATTTATAACACCCTGGTAGGAATCACCTCCAGGAGATTTCATTTCCACAGGATGAAAACCATTTATATGAACTCCATGATAGACATCGCGAAGATCTGACTGCATTACCATACGATTGATACCCTCGTGTGTAACGCCAGCTAATGATTGGTACTCTTTGCTTGAGTTGTCTAATAAGTTCTTATGGAATTCCAAACTTTCATTACTTTGTGTGCTAAGTGCTAATTTTACAGAGTAAGTATATGTTGCTGCAAATATTAAAAGAATGTTTTATTGTGTATTAAAAACAATATATTATAATAAAAAAATAGCACCTAAATTTAAAAATTAAGCTAAACATGCCTTATACTGTTTCAAAAAAGAAGAAAAAAATGTTAAAAAAAAAAAAATTCCAGGAACTATTTGTGATATATCTAAGAACTCATTATCTATCTTATTATTTACATTCCACTACACATGCGCATAAGAGATGTAATGAAAAACGCCACCAATATTACATCGTATACAACCAAATAATATAAGTATATGAATTTCAAATGAAAATCACTACATGATAGATCTAGTCAGAAACTTTTTCAATAGACTTTAAAAAGTTTCTAAATATTCAATTGTACTTACGTTTACACGGTCTGTCTGGGAACATCCGAGCAAATCCAGGTCTGCAGACGCATTTCATGATACTATCGATTCTCTGACAACGTTCGTTCCTTGAGGCTTTGCAGTCTGGATGGCATTCCTTACCGTATGTTACTGCTGAAATATTTAAAACTAATTTATGATTTAATATATATTGTTCTTTTGAAATGGATTATTACTATTATATTAAAATTACTTACTATTGGCAGTGCCAACGTTCGTTGTTTCCAAATATGGTGCCCCGGCTAAGAGGATCTCCCCAAAAAGTACCTGTGACACTCCATTATTATTCACTTGTTCGTTCCTTGTTATACCGTCGAAATCTCCAGTTTCCACTTCTGTATTAACCGGTGGTAAATGACCACCATTCTGGGACTTGTTCAAGACCACAAAGAAACTATCATTATCATTTTCACCTTCATTTTCTATTTTCTGAACATTTTCGCTACCTTTATTAGTTTTAATTATAAAATTGTCGCTTTCCTCTGATGACATTGTTACATCATCAAGAGGAGCATTTGTTTTGGAAGGTATCTCTAAAACTGGTGTTGGCTCTACTAGAGGTATAGGTATATGCTTAGTTATAGTTTCAACTATAGTTGTTGGTTGAACTTGCGTATGGATTTCTGTAACTACATCTACTATAGTAGACGTCTGTGTATTGGTTAATATCAGAGTTTCAGTGACCGCTCCTTCAGATTGACTAACCAAACTGGTTTGGGTATGTGTAACTGTCAATGTGTGCGTTAGATTTACAAACCCAATACTTGAAACTGTTTTTGGTGGTTCTAATAACGTTTTTGTGTGAGTAACAACTGTAGTCCTAAATTCTGTCTTCGTTGGTATTATTTCATCTGATATTTTAACTTCATTACCAGCATGATGAGTAGGCTGAATTACAGACTGTATTTCTTTTATCATTGGTTTTACAATAATATGAGAAGAAGGGTTTTCTATACTACTTGAGAGTATAATTTGTGAAGTAGTCTGTACGTTGTCTTTTAAAACTTGTGTAGGTTTTATGAAATCTTCATCTTCATATATTTCAGAGCTTTCTATAACTGTACCTTCAATAATATCTGGTATTCGTGTATTTACCGGTCTTACGATCTTTTTTATTGATACGTGTTGTGTTGGACTTAACGTTTCTGGACGAGATAAAATTTTTGTTGGTGCAATAATTAGGGTAGCTTTAGGAGGCATTTTAAATTTACTAGTATTAGGTTTCATGTCATTATTTTGGTCTGGGTAGGGTTTACGAGTCCTATTTTTATTTCCCATTGTAGTTACTATCATTTTAATAGTACTAATATTTTCGGATGATTCATGAGTAACATAGTCACTCAAATCAGTTTGGTTTGACAAAGTTATATTTTGTATAGAATCTTTATTGTCAGTTTCTTTTGAATTACCTGTTAATGGTTTTTCAGATCTAATTTCATTACCAAGTTCTGATGAATATTCAACTTCATAAGAATATGAATTTTCAGATGATTCGTCAGGCATACTCGCAATTACCGATAATTCCGATGGATGAGATACGGGGAACCGTATACTAGTGGGAGCAAAATTAAAGCTAGAGTAATAATCTACATCAGATGAAGTTAGCCAACCTGAAGATATTGGCGTAGGGAAAACTATCTTTGGAATTGATGGTGGTTTTATAGTAGGCGATGGTATGTCGTTAAATGCAACTTTTGAAGGTAGATCTCTAGGTGGAGGTAGTAGTTGCGAGGAAGGTTGGTCACGATTAAATACTGGCCTTCTTATATTGTTCAAAATATTATAGGCAGGCCTGTACGTAGAAACATTATCCCTATTGTTTGGTTTGAAGGTAGACATTACATCTTTCTTTAATGGCTTATACGTTGAGGCTTCATCTTTATTGATTGGCCTATGGGTAGAAACTTCATCGTTAATAGTGTGCTTTTTTATTGGTTTTTGCGTTTGATACCTTGGTGGTAATATTCTTTGTGGCTTAGGTCTGTACGGAGGTGGACTTCTTACAGGTATTGGCCGAGGAGTGTGTGATATTCTTGTTGGTGGTCGAGCATTAGAGGGTATTCTTGGAGGTGGAGGACTCATACCCATAATCATTTCACTGTTAGTAGAAGGATTAAAGTTGTTATCTAGAGTGGGAGGAGGAGGCGACAAGTCAATAATCTCACTTGATGTTTGATTCGTTCCAAAATCTTTTGTTATTTCAGATGTGGTTAAATTCGGTTTGTCTGTGCTTTTTTCCACAATCAAAGGCTTTTTGTCTTTAATGTGTACAGTGGAAGTTATAATATTCGAATCGTTTACAACGTGAGTACTATTTAGACGTGTAAACACAGGTTTCAGAGTTAGGTTAGGATTGATGGCATGCTCTTCGTGGTGACTAGGATTTGATGAAGTAATAATTGGTTTATGCAGTTCTTCTCCTATATTTAACTCTACATTTTCTTCGTATGAAGCATTTGTAGCATTTTCCATCATCTGATTAATTTGCCAATGCGGTTGCTGTAACTGATGATCTAATACAGCTGCAGTATTTATTGTAAATGGCCTCGGTTTCATATTGTAAGAACTATTTTTATAAATAGGCTTACTAGTTGTGCTTGAATAATACGCTGTTTTATTATACATTCCAAATGGTTTTTCTGTTTGTATTCCTGATTTGGAATCTTGTATATTGTTTTTGTCAGAATCCATTACTTCTTCTTGAAGTAATGTTAACTCAGATGAAGTAGATCCATTAATTTCGTTTGATGTAGTCACAACAGGAACTTTCATTGACTCTAAACTAACTTCTCCATCGTTATCATACATGCTATCAGATTCTTCTTCTCCATCATATATTTCTTCAGAATTTTCAAACACTGGTTTTGGTTTTTGGGTACTTTGTTTATTTGTTTTTAATGTTGTTATTTCATTATTGTTATTTTTTATTGGTATAATATATGCAGGTTGTTTCATAATACCAATATTAGATGGTCTGTAATTAAAATTATAGGGTTTTGTAGTAAACGGTGGGATACTAGTAAATGGTTTTTCTGTGCTTATAGGTTTTGTAAAAGGTTTGCCAATTTTGAAATTCGTAACGCCTTGAGGGTGTTTTGGCCAGAACTCTGAGGGTGGTTTACCTATGCTATCAATTTTTTGTCCGAAATTTGGCAAACTATCCTTGTCGTTATATTCGTGTATTAATGGAATATTTTTTCTAGTTGTACCCTCCACGTGTTTTATGTTATTAACGTTATTTTCATGGAGCACACTGGAATACCATCCATGAGAATTTGTAGGAATATTTGGTATTAATTTTGCTGGCCTTTTCTGCTCGTTGCTTTTCACATCGCCTGAATATTCTATGTTGGTATCCTTTAATGTTGTATCTTCATTCGTCATTGGGAAGTTTGCATGACTATTGATGGAAGGAGGAATAGAAGGATATACAGGATTTTTTAATATAGGCTTCTCAACATACTCATTGTAATAGTTATGACCTACTATAGTTGTTTCAACTTTATCAGCAGTGCTTTTATTCCATCTGTTATCTCCAACAGATACTTCAATAGGCACACGTCCATGTTCATCATAGACAATAGCCTTTTTTGATCCTTGCAAATTATATGTTTCAAAAGGCTCTAAGCTATCATCTACTTTAATAGCAAAGTTAGTTCCTATTGGTATATTTGCATTTAATCCGATGTTTGGAGAAGAGTTTATTGGTATTTGCACGCTTGATCCTATTATTTGCCCGTCATCGCCTATATTACTAGCTACATTTGTGGCCGTATTGAGCGTGACTGCATAAGTTTTGGTTTTGTCATTATTTTCATGTATCGAGACAGAACTATTAACAGCATTTTGAGATGATAGAATTGGGTAATGGCTATGAGCATGAGCAACATTAGTTGCTGTAGGATAGAATTGTTGTATATTGCTATTTGCATATTTATTATGAGTGTTTACAATCGGTGCTGGCGGTATATGGAATGTATAAGTTGGAGTAGAATTACTGTTTGGTACTTGTGCTGCAAAATAAATTTCCGATGTGACCTTTTGTGGTGTTTTTTCTTTTGGTACTGGATGTTGAATATTAAGGAATACTTTCATATCTTGCACTGGTTTTGTGTGAACTATGGGTCGCTGACTATACGGTTTATTTTGATCATAAGGGCTATTGGGCTTAAAGACTATTTTCGGGGGTGGAGGTGGAACTGCTAAGTAATTTTCGTACTCCTTGTCAATTATTTCCTTAGTATCTTTTATTTTATCTTTACCTTTGTTATATTTATCGTAATCACTGTTCGTTGTACTAAATACTTCAGGATTATATGAAGTTATTTGTGGAACAACTTTAACATGAGTTTCTTGAGTGCTTAGAAGAACTGGAGGTTTGGTATTTTCTATGGGTCTATTATAGTCTTTCCATTTCAAAATTAAGTCATTTCTTGGTGGTTCTTCTGTCTTATAAGAGGGGGTATTCGGTCTATATGATTCTATTTGCGTGTTTATATTTGGTTTAATAAATATATGCTTATTAGTAGGTGCTACATTATGAACGTTTGTCATTTGAGGAGCATCTATGCTGAAACTTCCAAAATAACCTGGTTCTGGATAAGGTAGTGGATCATCAACATAATTACCAGTTTTATGTGGTTCTGAAGAGCCAGCAAATACTATTGCTGTAGAACTACCATGTGGTATCAATACGTTGGCTACTCTAGAAGGCTGAATATCAACTAAAAATGGCTTATTTGTGTCTGCGCTTCCAGTTATTGTATACTCATCATCGGCTCTTATCTGTGTGTTAACTACTTCCGAAGAACTTGGACTATTGTCTGCGATTTCAATGTCAGAATGTGGTTCATTGGATGGATTTAATTCGACGTGGTGCTTTAATGGAGTATTTTTATTACCTGTTGGTTTGGCTAACGATGGTATATAATCCAAAAATACAGGCCTACCGTGGTTACTTAATATGGTATTTGATGTTTTCATCGAATCAGTTTTTATCCAGTGATCAACTGGTGCTTGCATAGTTGAAGGTATATGATAAGGTATTTTACTTTGATGGTTATAGTTTAAAAGCGTAGGCCTTTTTTGGCTTAGTGTATTTGGCTTACTTTTTACCTTTGGTAGATCTGGAGGTCTCAGATCAAAAGAATCATCAACTTTAGTATTGTCAAAATACTGGTCATTTAAAGGGTTTTCGTTAATCAAAAATTGTTCGTTAGCTGATAACAAACTATCAATAGGAGGAGGATTTACAGGATTCTGCAATTTGATTCCACTCGCAGTTAAAGTAAATGGCCCACCAACAGCCGGTTTACCTACAATAACATCAGAATTAGCAGTAATAATTTCACCGGGACTAATTGGAATACCACCATTGACTAGAGGACTCTCATGAATGACTTTGGGTGGGACTATATGCGCTTTAGAATGTTTATGATCTGCTGCCCATGCTAAACTTTGATGCAACGTTGCATTACTAAAACTAATTTGTGATTCAGATGTTTCTAGTTCATCTACTGGAATATAGATGGGGAAATTGTTGTGTTTTAATTCTAAATCACTATCAATCCTTTTATTAACATTATAAGCTGTTAACTTTTCTGCTGGTTTAACTGTAGTAGTTGTTGTTTTAGCCAATGCCTCCTGTCTTTTTATAAATCCCCCTGTCATTTTTTCTATTACAGGAGCTAGTTGCGTTAGACTCTTTATTCCTAAAGTACCCAGTTTCAATAAATCAGCAACCATAAATTTATTTTTATTTGGTTTTTGTATTTTTTCTGGTTTATTTTTTTCGGGTGAGTTTTTGTTTACTACGTTTGTTTTTGTTGGTGTAGGAGCTTGTTCATTAGTTAGTAATTCTGTTTCTTCTACGGAATTCGAATCTTTCTCATCTGAGTAATCATTTATTACTTCAGTATATTTTTCAACGACTCTATCAGTAGGAGCTAGTGGTGTACTTCCTTCAAACTCATAAGGTCCGTATTTAGTTTTCTTTTCGAAAGTTTCTTTATTAGTCGGCCTGAGATCATGGACCGTACTATCATGTTTGGATGTCTTAGTAGAATCATTACTTCCATAGTTAGTTTTTAAACTCTCAGTTTTACTATGGCTACATGAACATGATGTAGTACATGGGATGTGGCTTACTTCAGAAGGTTGTATTACATCAAAATTACCACTGTCTTCTTCATTATCTATTCTTTTATCAGTTTTTTGATAACTGCTCATATAAATATTTGTCGGTGAAGTAGGCTGAATGGTTTTTACCTCCATATATTTTGTCTGAAATGATAAAATATTAAGGTGTAATAAAAATTTATTACAAGTATAAAATAATACAAAACTTTTATTTATTAGTGAACGACATAATATAAAGAAATAAAATAATACTGTGCGACATAAATCAATTTTACTACTATACTATATTTCAATTTATACTATATTTCAATTTAAATATACATATGCCTTAAAAAATTTAATTAATAAACGATGAAATGTTTTATATCAAGCACAGTATTATTTTGCAAACAAGTAGATAGTGGTAATTAAATTAAAAATATGATAAGTTAGGCAAAAGTTAGATGAAAGGTAGCACTGTTTTTTTCTGATAGGTACAGGTGGGTGTATTGTAGGATCATTTGAGCTTCCAGGTAACCAGGGTACTAAAATCTTACTTTAGTTGGTTTTAAATCAGCTACTACATCTGTCGCGTAGATACTAGTCAATGATTCAGTTGTCACAACCGATACTATAGTTTCAAATGTGGATATAGCACTTCTTTTATTTTGGACTACTGTTGTGAGATATGTGTACGTAGTCATACAAGTCTTGATGATGTAATTGTGCTGCATGAACTGATTCAGTGGAAACAAAGCGCTTATTTGTTGATGATTTATTACTGTTGCTACGGCTGATGTCAATAATGTCTGTTTAGATGATGATGAACTGGTGAATTGCGTTGGTTTCAGTGAAGTTATGTGCAAAAATTTAAGTTGGCGCTGAGAAAACAAAGCATAAATTGAAATTTAGTGTTAGATAGTGTAGATGAATATAAATTATTAATTGTTATGACATAAAAATATGAGAGTATGGATGTTTTTAATTAAACTGTCAATAGATTTAACTAAAAAACTAAACTGAAATGTTATTGTATTTCATAAAACGTACTCTCATTTTGAATTTATATATACCTTTATTAAATATTTATTTTTATTATAATCTGTGATGAATAGTTTTAAATCTATTATACCATTATTAATTTTTAGTATACGTATTTAAGTCATGTAGATTTAAAATTATGTATATAAATTGTTTGCTTTCTTTAGTTTCTTACCTGTTCTAATTTTCCATCAGCATTTTTTTCTTTAACTAAAACTTCAACTCCATTTGACATAATTCTCGTTGCAACATTCTTCATTTTCCTTTCGTCATCTTCGGATAATGACCTTTCTATAGTTCCCCCATTCCTTCCTGGTCTCCACGGTGTATTGTCAAATATAATAGCATTTGTATTAAAAGCTGAAATTTTTTTAAATTCTTTATAATATTTATAATGCTATAATGGAAAATGAAAATGACAAATAAAAAAAAATTGTTGTAAATGAATGGTTTATTTAATTCGTAGTGTGTATGTATGAATGGATTTACGTTGATATTATATAAAGTAACATACAATGTTTTGTATATATTTGTACTAGCAACCTTATTAACATTTGTCTGATAATTTCCAAGACTAATAAAATTAATTTCCTACATAATAACTGTATACACGACAGTTCGCTTCATTTATTTTTTTTTTTCTTATAAGCACTAATAGACAGCTCATTCAGAAAAGGCACAAAAATGCTAAGAAAAAAGAAAATGTAAAAGTAATTGCAATGCTTTAGCAAAAATATATGGTAATTAGCTAAAAACACGCAAAGTTATCTACAAATATAACTTAACCAAATGTTATGTTAATTTATGTGCATATTATGTGTTTTGTTAATCACTATAACTAATTGTTATATTTATCAATTACTGTGAATCCGTACATTAAGTATAACGATGCATAATTGTGAGCGAATATAATAATATACAGAGCTTTAGCAAAACCATGCGTCTTTAGTTATAGAACATTTTGTAAAAGGATTTTTGAGTATCAACAAACTTTCTGTTAGATAATATTTTTTGAAAATCCCAGCTCTGAATTTTGGTTTTATTTTGTGTACGCCTTTTAGTCAGCATATTTCCTTGATGTATTAATCAACTATATATCACTAATCATTTTTATATTGTATGCTTATACGAAAGTTTTTAGAAAATAGCATTACTCGCGTGTAAAAATCCGGATAGACAAAAAATATGAGGAAAAAAAATGTAAAATATTACTATCAGATACAAAAATTATGATACAAGTTCTCGTAGAGTTATCACGAGGTCTTCGTCAAAAAGGTTCTGTGTTCAAAAAGTTAAGGATAGCCTTCTCATAAAATTTTCCTGCTGTTACAACGGTTAAGGTGCCTACCCTTACTGCTCCATCACAAAAAAAACAATGCTCAAAAGTGAGATGGCTCAAAATTATAATTATCAGGGCGATCGAGTTTTGCTAGCATCTAAAAAAACACCTATCTATGTAAACTTACAATAGACGTAAATACAAAATTTAATCCAAATTGTTGGAGCCCTTTCCAAGAAACCAATTACATTTAAACATATATATTAACATAATAATATATAGGTACGAGAATTGCACACTTAAAGTATACGTCTTATACACAGTATAAAATGAAGACGCTTTCCGCTGTCTGTCGCCTATGTATGCTTGGATCTTTTAAACTACGCAACGGATTTTAATGCGGTTTTCACCAACATTTAGAGAATTTTTACGGAAGGTTTATACATACAAT
This sequence comes from Saturnia japonica, assembly GCA_033032175.1. Classification (NCBI taxonomy): domain Eukaryota; kingdom Metazoa; phylum Arthropoda; class Insecta; order Lepidoptera; family Saturniidae; genus Saturnia; species Saturnia japonica. The sequence continues at coordinate 4,867,295 of CM065332.1, forward strand.
ACATTCCATTTAAATTTTTGTATGTTGGAGAAAATTCAATTATTTGTAATCAAGTCATAAAACAATGATTTTCGTGCGCTTACATGGCTTACGCTGGCTAAACCTTATGATACATCAAAATAATGTTATAAAGGATTGTAGTTCTTTAAAAAGCTTAGAGAAGATTCCGCGATGGCATATATATATTTCCCAAGGTTCACTCACAGTAACCATTTTTATCTTCAACATAATAATTTAATATTTTGCGTTATTCGCTAAGATATTTTTTCCAATTCAATATTCATCTTTATCGATAAAAGTTTATTGGGTATCTTGGACATTTAATGTAAATTAAAATTGTCCTTTACAGTTTACAATTTAAATGAACACTGTAGAAGATATTACGAATTGAAAATTATTCGCGACCAAAGAAATCTTACCTAAAAAACCTTGATAAATTGCGCGACGCGAGCTAATCGCTCTACTCGTAACTATGAAGTTACAGAACATACCATTCACGCCTGTATCCCGGAAGTTTTAGGGAGAGGTGTACACCCACAGTTCGCCGGATATGTTTTAGGTATCATTTAATTGGGGGCGAGCCTATTGAGAAGTTCATAGAAAGACGCAATTGCACTTAGAATTGAACCTAAGACCTCCAGCAAAGCAATTGGGTTTAGGACCACTAGGCTAATAAGGCAGTTAGAACTGTCAATATTAAAGCAATAAACTCTAAATCAGGCTTTTTTAAACATAAAATATACCACTTTGTAATTTATACACGTGCGAAGCCGGGGCGGGTCGCTAACTAGATATATGTGGAAGTATTTTTAAAAGTTAGTCGTTGAGTTATGCTTGACTGGACGGATTCTAAACAAAGACGTAAAGACGTTTATATTTTAGACTAAGACATAGGAACCTTTTCATTTTTTATCGCTCGGTTATGGGTTAGCTACTATATTTTTTCAAAAATAGGTGCCACTAAAAATTCATGTTATAAAAAAAACCACCAAAAAGAAATTACGGATTCATAGTTAATTAATTAAGAAGATATACATAAGGTATAAAAGTTTGAATTGAAATTAATTCATGTATACAGAATTATTTCGTTGTAGTATTACTAAACTGTGTCTTTTATAAAGTTAGCTTGAATCCTTATGAATATCGTCTTCCATGTTATTTAATACTATTTACTATTTATATTACATTTTGTTAGATGTTACAAAATGTTAGAAATATCATAATACTTACATCAGGGTGCTTGATTAGTATGTTGCTGTAAAACTTTGAATATTTTTTTTACATTTACAATCTACAATTTATATTACACAAATGTTTCAAAACTTAAGACACAAATATTTTATTTATGAATGTTAGGGGAGATTTTTCTACGGTCTACTTTAAATTGTTTTAAAACATCTGTGTTAATTTCATAACAATAAAATAAAAATCATTCATTATAACACTCACCTCGGAAAATTGGATGAGCACGGGATGTGGGTTTTTTACCATCCACTAATAGGGAACCTTCGGGATTCTTCACATGTACCGTGTCCAAGTCATAGCTTATGTCATCAGTATCGTCAGTGATTAAGTTAATTAGGTAAGTCAGATTCGTGACGTAAGTTTTTTAAAACCAAAAAGTTTTAAAAGTCAGAAAATTATTGTAATGTACTTAATTAGAATCGAAAGCCTAAGACCTTGTGGTTCGAGCGCACGCAGCCTTTTTAAAGAATTCGTGGCCGACGCATAGAATTATTAATTCGGTATAGAGCTGATTTTACTACTCTATGGGTTGGCGCATCTCGCGACTGGAGGGCTGGCCTAATATACCTTGGGCAACAAATAACCATTGCCATACAACGAGACAATGCAGCCAGGCTTCTGCTTACGTATCCTTATGACGGCGAGTTGGATTGTATCCACTACTTGTAATTTTAATTTAATTATTTCTCAAAGGTGTTTTCCTGACCATATTTCTGTTAATTCTATATCAAAATTAGTTATTCAAACGTTATTTTGAAGCTCATGTTTTCCGCCATTGACGAAATATAGACAAATAGTTGAAATTAATGATATCGTTACAATTGATGAAAATCTTTTTCATTACGAATGTCATCTGCTAATACTAAAATATATTTAAGGTGCCATCTATTAGCAATATGTTCGACTAACATGATATTTATTAGTCATATTGTTTACATTCTTTCAGTTCAGGTATTTATCACGTAATATTCATGAAATATAAACCCAAGTATTGACTCCTTCTTTATATTCTATTTTTTCAAATTCACGAACCTCTGTGTAATGATGATTAATTGTATATATTTTAATAAGATTTCTTAAGCAAATATTATTAATATGTTCATGTATTAGTATAAATAAAATATATAAATTTTATTAAAATTTTTATTACTTAACATTTATGTCGTAATTGCAATGTACAGTCGAAAGCAAATGAAGAACGAGTATTACATATAGTAACTACATTTATGATTATATTTAAAAGCTAAGTTTTATTACAACTTATTCTTAGGTAGTGAGTAGAATTTACCTACAACTATATAATTTTCAGTACCACATATCTGATCTGGTAACATAGGAAAATATTTTTGGTGATCTTATAATGAAAAGTTAAACTAATCAAGTACAAAAGAGTATTTCAATTCTTAAAACTATAAGGCACTATGCATAGTTAACTTACTATGATACAAAGTAAATAAATAACTATACCATTACTTTATACAGCTAACTGTTTGTTTCTTTCACGAGATATCGTCGACAGAACTCTGTTTTATATGTCTAATGGCAGAAGGGTTTCCTAAATCAAATACATACGTCGGTGATGAATTATATCTTATGTGTTTGCTAATCTCACCAACTATACTTTCTAGGCTTTGTGTTTCAATTTGATTATCGACTGGGGTATCTAAATATCTTTCTGTTTCAGACATTGTCAGTATGTTATCTAAGTGTGAACCATATAGTTCAGATACTGTAGGCAATACAGACGGTGATACTTTCACATCTTCGTAGTAAATAGCTTCTCGTTTCCTTACTGTTTGTGTATCGTCTGATACTACTGTTGATAGCACAGTGCTGAATTCTCCGGGATGTTTCCCAGATACGTAAAGAGTTACGATGCTAGTCAGTTTTGGTGGTGACGGTGGTGGCGGTGGAGCTTTGGGCGTCCTATTCCTTGTCCTAGATCTAGTCGGAGGAGGAGGTAAAGGTTCATCATCTTCAATGTTACCCGGTTCATCTTCGGAAAAGTCCTCATTACTACTCAAATCAGATAGTATATTCGGTTTGGGACTATTGCTATAAATATCATTATTTAAATTGTTTTGTAATGGGTTTAGGTTATTCAGACCATTAAGATCAGGAGTACCTAGACGCAGAAGAGGATTGGCCGTTTGTAATGATAAAGCTTGCTGTTGTTGCTGTTGTTGTTGAAGGAGTAAAGGAAGAAGTAATGAGTTTAATTGAGGAGCTGGAGCTAAAGCGGTCGGTGTTGTGACAACTGTATCCGTTATGAATTCAGTAGCAGTGATAACATTCGTCGTAGGATCGACAATTGTAGTAAGGATGGCTCTGCCCTTAAATGTGATTGGTAAAACAGTTTCTCTTGCATCAGTGACTGTTGTAACATATGTGGTTGTCCTCGTTTTATATTCAGTTACGGGTGTTTGTACTACAGGTTGCTGCGGTAACAAACCCTGTCCTTGAAAAGCTAGAAGAGGGTTGATCGCAGGCTGCTGGTTTCCAAGTAGAAGTTGTGATAGTAAGAGATTCGCTAAAGGAACGTTAGTGTTAATTTCAGGAGCAACCGTTTGTGTGACCGCTTCAACATTGTAAACTGTGCTAGGCAAAATATGTGAGTATGACGTCTTTCTTCCTCTTATAGTTGTAGGAGTGAATATGACAGTGGTTGTTGGAGTTTCGTGAAGAAGGAATTTAATAATTTTTGTTGCTCCGTTTTCAGCTAATTCAGTAGACTCTGCAGCGAGTACTAATTGTGGATTTCCTAATGGTCCAATCGATGATGATACCTGATTTAACAACAATGTTTCTATACTTTGCGTTGCAGATAATAAATTTTTGTACTCAGTGATTTTCCCATTAACAATTGGTACAGTCACTTCTGTCGGTATATGATGAGTGATTGTAATCTTTCCATCATTTAATATATTATTGTAGTTAAATCGTTCTGCACTCAAATTTTCAAATGAATTCCTTTGCTTGCTTGATGCTCTACTGGTTGTTGTACGTGTACGAGATCTAGCAGTACTCCTAGAAGTGCTAGATCTAGCTGTTGAACTTTTTCCGGAAAGACGTGGTGCTTTGGGCCTTGAAGCGGTTGTAGTCGTTCTTGATGTTGCTCTAGATTTACCTCTTCTATAAGCTGGAGCAGATGTCGTAGATGTTGTTCTGCTCTCACCTCGAATAATGAAAGACTGTCTTGCTGGTACTTTAGGGGCAGATGATGTAGTTGTTCGTGTATTCCCTGATGAACGCGAATTAAAACGGCTACCTGGTCGTGGCTTTTGTGTGTGTGGAGCTTCAGTCTCCGGTTCTGGCTCAGGACGACGTGTAGTTACAGCTTTAAGTCCTGGACGCCTAAAGTTTGTGTATTTACGATTAGCATAATCCACTTGACGTTTTGTTCTTCGTTTAAAAGCAAATGGTCTAATTTGTACTACATTGTTTTTCTTAGGTAATTGTGTAGGTGGATTAGCGGCCTGCCTTTCTTTTCGATCAGATGAACCGTAATCATTATCCACTTCAAATTCTTCTTCTTCTTCTAGTAATTCTTCATCATCTTCGTCTTTTTGTTCGTCTTCTTTAATCTCTTCTTCAGGCTCTGGATCGGGTTGTTTAAATAGATTTCTTCGAGGAAATAGGGAGTTTGGTCTTTCTCTCCGTAATAATAAAAGGGGATTTGTTGTAGCACGTGTTGTAGACCTTTTGGTGGTAGTTGTAGTTCGACCTCTAGGTATTATTCCACCTCTTCTTATAGATTGTGTAGTTGATCTTGGAGTTATTGCTGTTCCGGGTTGTCTAGCTATTAGTGGCCGTCTAAACTTCAATAGAGGATTATTAGTAGTTCTGGTTGGTGCTTCATTCAGCTCGTCTAAGGGCTCCGTGGCAGTTTCATCCTGTAGTGTTCCAAAAGTCTCTTCATTTTGATCTTGAGGCGGGAAGGTTATTGAAGCAGATTGTCGACTACTTCTACCCGGTGGCAATCTAAGTGAAGCTGTAGGTCTAATTAATCTTGCTGTAGCTGATCTACTAATATAATCTAAATTATTACTTCGCAAAGAACTTGATCGAAAACCTCCTCTTCTTGATGATGGCTGAACAGATGCTCGTCCAAACCCTCCTGGCCTAGAAGCAGATGGAGTGTTAGCTGACAAATTGCTTACACTACTTCGTCCAGAAAATCGTTTACCAGTAATAGAAGAGGCAGGCTGAGCAACTGGTTGTTTTCTATTTCCACCAAAACCGGATTGCCTTACAGACTTCAAAGTCGGTGTTGCTGTTATAGTAGGCGTAACATCTAGTCGAGTGATTGTTGTGGCACTATTAGATAGCGGAACACGTTTGGGAACAAATGTTGGCCTATTTCTAGATAAAAAAGGTGTAATAACAGGGGTTATAGACGGTTTCTTGGGCTTAAAAGTAAGACGAGATTTCTTCCTAGTTGTAGCTCCATCGTCTTCTTCTTCTGATTTAGATTCAGTTGTGGTTTCAGTTTCAGAAACCGAACTTTCTATAATATCTGGGGATGAGCTAATTATAGCATTTTCGGTAGTTGTTGATGTTGTTGTTGTTATAGTACTGACATTTGTATTTAAAGTCTTATTATCACTTGTCACTATAGTTGAATCTCCAGATATAACTGCCACTTGCGAAAACAAAATCTTTTTCTCACCTTCTGGTGCCGGTGTTACTGGTTTTACTTCAGCAAATAAATTATCAATGTATGTACCCAAAAGTACAGTAGGCGATGCTGATGCAATATCAGGTAGTTTTGTTGTTTGAATCACTTCTTTAATAACAGTTGGACTAATCAACGACTTTTCTCCATTGTCCTGTATTAGATTCTTATCGGGTGACCCATCAGGAATTTTCCGGGCTATTTGATTATCTTCAATGCTCTTGGTATTTTCTACAATATTTGTTACTGTTTCTAAACTACTTCTTACTTGTGACGTATTTCCAGCGTAAAATGTTGTGAAATATGTGTAGGTAGTAAAGTAGGTGGCTTTGCCATCGTCTTGTTCTGGTCTATCATCTAGAAGAGATGGTTTAATTTCAGCTTCCAGTTCTTTAGGTGGTAATAAACTATCGACTTCAATAGGCTTTGTATCGATTGGACTTATAGTTGGTACAGACTGAACAGTGGGGGTTACAACATTAGATACAATTTCTTCGCGACTTGTAATAGTTGTAGTTTTATCTTTATATAGTGTAGTCCAATAAGTAAACGTGGTATAGTAGGTGATCGGTAAACTACTTTCATCTTCTAGTTCTTTATTCGGTGTGATGGTTTCTGTGACCACATTAGTAATTGTTTCTAAGTGACTCTTAACTTTACTTGAATCTTTACCTATGTACATGGTAGTGAAATATGTGAAAGTAGTATAACTTGTTTGTAATAAAAGTGTAGGGGATGGCATTATTTCATCAATATTGCTCTCTGAACTAATTTGGTCATCTAGAATGTAGTTACTATCTAAGAATTTTCTTTCGCCTTTAGATGATGACGATTTTACGTCGGTAATAAACGAATTTTCAGATTCCAGAGGATTTGATTCTACACTAAATAACATATCAACTTCTATGGGGCTAGGTTGAACTTGATCTTTAATATAGTCACTGGTATTTTGTTGTTCTATGCTAACACTAGTTTCCATCGAGGAATATTCTTCTTCATTTGTTGTTGGTTCAACTTTAACTTGTTTACAATTTCTAAAGTCGAACTGTGCTCTAGTACTTTCAGCAGTCAACGGATTACTCTTAGTAGGAATTAATTCATCTGGTCCTACATAATTTGTATAAATTTCACTTCGACTACACACATTTGCATCAGTGCCCACAAATATAGTCGTGAAAAATGTGTAAGTAGTGTAATAGGTTTTAACTGCATCAGGCTTAATGCTAGCAATCAGGTCATCACCTAAGGCTGGAGTAGGAGTTTGGGAAGTGTAAATATCGTCAACTTCTACTGATTCAATAACATCTTTGTTTTTCACTAAATCTATTATACTATTGATTGCGATTGTTTCTGTTGGACGACTATAGTCTACTTTAGTAGGTGCAATTTCACTTTCTCCAAAAGCACCCAACATAGAAGGATCTATATTACTTAAATCAATTGTAGATGTGATAACATTAGTAACAACAGATTTGTGACTGGCAACACTGGAAGTTTGATCACCGAAAAATGTTGTAAAGTATGTGTATGTAGTATAAAGTGTTTTATAGATAACATCAATTTCATTTTCTTCATCTTCATCATTCTCTTCTACAGATGGCTTTTCAGTACTTGTTGTTTTCGTAGTATGCTCAGTACTAACTGTTACTTCAACATGATCTTGATTCGTGATAGTATTTTCCGTAGCAGTTGTAAATGTCTTTGGTTCATGTGATTCAACACTCTCCTCTGATTCACTATCTATGCTAACATCTGCAGTAGTTCGTGTGTTCTCTTCTGCTTTTTGTTCTTGGACAGTTGTAAGCATTTCACTGTCTTCAGCAGTTGTTTTAGGACTCTCCGTAGTTTTTGAATTGTCCGTTGATGTATCATATTCCGTTGAAGGTATATTTGTGCTTTCTTCTAGTATAGATTGTGGTACTTCTATATTAGTTTGAACTGAGTAATTAACATCAACAGAAATAACTGCTGTAGGTTCGATGTCAAAACTGGTTCTACATACAACATTTGTGTAATAGCCTACATTACTTTCGACAACCACATCCGACTTAACAGAAGTTGTGGTTTCTGTACTTTCTAAAGGAATAAAGTAAGTTGTTAAGTATGTTAAGGTTTTGTATGCGGTCGTCATTGTCGACTGTGTTTCCAAACCATCAGTACAGAAAACATCTTCATGTGTTTCATGTTCTATGCCATCATTTTCAAAGTTATCACTGTCTGAATCATCATGATCCACATTATCATTATCCAAAGGTTCATTATCGTCATCATGCCCTGTAGTAAATTTTGACTCTGTCGTAGTTTCTATCTCTTCAGATGTTTCTTCACTATGACCACTCTCAGTTGTTGTAATTATGTCTTGTGCTATCTCTGTAGTTGTTTCTTCTTCCATCTCCTCCTCTTCTTCTTCATTCTTCTCAGTTACTTCAGCTGCAGTGTTATCAGATTCTTCTTCAGAATTTGTAAATAATTCAGACATATTAGATTCTGTGACTGCGGATTCATTAGTAATCTCAGTTGTAGTGGTAGAAGGTAATAATGGTTTTGTGGGCTGCGAACTGGATTCCTGGATAGGTATGACCCCTAAATCATCAGTAATACGTGTACTTTCAGCAGTTGTGATAGAAAATTCTGATGGCTGAATAACATCTACATTTAAACCAAATTCGTTACTCTGTTGAATATTAATAGGACTTAAATCTTTATCATTAACTTCATACAAAAGTTTTTTAAGACTATTTTCATCATTATATATCGGCTGTTCTGAAGTTTTTTCTTCTACATAACTAGGACTAGTCACTTTTGTTGGAGATATAGTTTCATGAGCTTTATAAGTTGAGGTAGCTACTGGAATATCAGCAGACAGGAATGTTATTTTTGTAGCTAATTTCTCAACTCTTTTAGCTGACGGATAAACGTTAACTTCATCGGGATTATGGGGACGAGTTGTTTCAGTATTAGGAGTAAATATAATGACAGTATCACCAACGACTGTTGTAAAATCAGCAAAACCTTCGTAAGTAAATGTAGTCTTTGGTCTTGGTTCACTCTTCTGTCCAAATAATTTTTTAGGTAATTTCGTTTGCTGTACCATTGATTGTAATGGCTTACGTGACTCAACATTATCGATGTAGTAAAATATCGGTGAAAATTCGTTTTTTATCGTAAAAGTCGGTAAATCATAATCGGGTTTAACTTTAACTACATTCGGTTCTTCTGTCAAGGTTTCTACAAGTGTTTCTTTTGTTGCCGGTTCTGTAACTGGCTCATACGCTTTACTATGTCTGTTAAGTGCTTGAACATTGCCCAAATTAGAAGGTTCTACATAAAATTCATACTTCTTTTCAGCTTTTATGATTGGACCATCAAGATAGTTAAAGGCTTCATTTTGAACGTATCTAGGTATTTCTTTAACCGTCTGAACTCTACGTGGAATAGGTTCATCAAATATTTGATTTTCAACTTGACTATCAGGAGCTGAAGGTAAGCTCCAATATCTAATGTTATCTTCAATTGGCTTACTAGCATAAACAATGTTCATTTTACTACTTGGAGCAAGATAATCTGTGTTCTTTAAAACAAACTTTTCGGGATCAATGAAGCCTAAATCTTGCTTGACGTTCCATTCTCCATCAAATACAGAATGAACTCGTGTCGGTCGAACAATAATTGGATCTTCTACATTAGATGGCTTATTATAAAGCACTAGAGAGGACTTGGTAAGAAGCTGTGCATAAATTCGTCCATTATCCAAAGTGGTACCAAGGATTTGTGTTGCAAATTCTGTTGTGACACCATCTTGGATAAATGTACGTGCTGTAGAAGTCAGCAGTCCGATGAGTGGTTTCACGCTGTGATACCTCCCGATTTTCGTGTTATAGTCGTTTCTCTTTTCGTTCACGAGTAGCACTGTCAAGTCTGTCAAAATTATCATTATCATCGTCATCATTGTCATGTTCAGGTATCGTGGATAGGATCGTTGGAGGTGCGATATAATACAATAGTCCATTTGAGTTGTTCCACGGACCCGAGGATTAGATGAAAGAGAAAGAAAAAACATACAATTAATAATGCAAATAAAGGAATATAAAAAAGATGCTAATAGATTTTTATATAAAAATGTTAGCATTAAATTTGTACAGCTGTTTTTAATTTTTCTCTAATGTTGATGACATATTCTATTAGTATTTAGATAAAGCTATCACTGACATGAATGATTAAATTCGTAAATATAATATTGTCATCAACATAGAGTTTATAAAAATTTTACAATAATAAATAGGTTTTTCATATACTTTAAAATAGAAAAGATTAGGAAAATTAAAGAGAAAGCGAGAAAAGAATCACAAAATTGAAGAAAAACAAATTTCAATTTAAAAGGTATTGGTAAAAGCGTAAGATTTTTTTACAACATAAACAATAGAGGAATACTGCAATAAACTCACCCCTGTTTTCTGGGACTCCTTCCCTTTTTATTCTTGATGATTCTATTAACTCATCGTCATGGATGTCTGTAACAAGTAAAAATATTTAAAGCAAATGAAGAAGAAAAAACACAAGTAATAAATTATTTTATAACAAAAGATTCCCTCTATTTATAACACGAACCTATATATTTTGCACTTACGTTCGCTACAGGAAAAGGATGGTAGAACATGACAATAGCATCCAAATGGATCGCGACCACCATACACCAGGTTTAATATCCATCACAATGGCACTCTTAGGCGTGTTGCATTCCTGAATCATGCAATCTGATAGGAATCTGTAACCGATTGGGTCACGACCACCACGCGCATATCATATACTCATCACAACGACTGTTGAATGACTGCCGAACTTTTGATGGTCGCCGTTGATTTTGGATAATACTGTGCTTATCTGTACCTAAAGTCACAATGCCGTCATTCTTCCAACGTGAAGAAACGTCTAAACTCGGAAGACATCGCGAGGAAACGTGAACGCTTACAAAATATTCTTCTATGTATGTGGGAAATATATTACTATACTTCTCGACGTTTGAAATTTGCCAGTACTTCGTAGGTTGGTGTTACGATCAAGCATGTACTTACCCTCCTTGCCCAGCATAGAGATTAGAGATTTTATTATTTATTTCTTTATCTAGCAAGAGTGATTAAGAGAGTTGAAACTTTTTTCGCTGGGCCTGTATTGTGTCTGTCATTTTCATTGAAATATTTCGTTTACATCAGTCAGTACTTACTTGAATTACAGTATTTTTATTAAACAAATAACAGTAAAAGTTACACTTAAATTTCGAAACCATACAAATCTTAATCATAAATATATATTATATATATATATATCACGTCATAAATCAATTATTAACTAGAATAAATATGAATAATTATACATCACATTCGTACGACCTTGCTTTTGTTTACTTTCTACAAAGCATCTGGGTTACCGTAACGAAGTGAGTTGCGAAATCGAACGGGGCTGTACCGCTTGCAACGCTGCAAGCTGCAGTTAGCTGCAAAATCCTTTTTACTTTCAGATCATCTTTCGTAGGACATAGTGACGCTAAATAAATCTCATTCTAAAGATGACATTTAGAATATAAACACGTTAAATATTAATACAATACAATATTTTTTGGAAATTGGACGTAGATTAGTTAAAATGACAGAATCCATAAGTTATCCTAATGTAACTTCTTTGTTAACAAGGAATTTAAACCTTAAACATCTTCGTGCCATGAAATTGTAATAAAAATGTGTTTTTATTATTTGTTTTAATAATATTACGAGTCCATTACATAAAATTACTTGCTAAATCAGTTTAGGCTTGCAACGTAAGTATATAAATATTAGGTTTAGTTTTTGTTTTTTTATACAATAAAGTTGGCAAAAAAGCCCGATGGTAAGCGATTACTGTAACCTATAGAAGTTTGTAACACCAGATGTATCACTAGAACATTACCGACCTTGAACCCTCCTTCCCCAAGAAACTCCGAATGGCCTACTCACCGCAAGAATACAATATAAAGTTATTTGATTCCGATCTTCAGTAGAGTAGATGTATTACACCAGTCGGACCGTCTCAAATAGATAAAACCACTTATAACCAAATGATAGATAAGGTTTTAAACACATACTTAGTTATGGATTATAATTTTAATAGGGAAAAGTTTAGATATAAAAGGAATGATTTAAATAAGTCAACTGATAAACTGTTAAAATTGGATGTGGAGAAAATCATATTGTATGCTTTTCCATATTCAATGTCACAATTTGAATACTAGAAATAAATATAAAATAGTCATTCCATCTTTTAGACTTAGTAAAACAATTAAAAGTTTTTTAGGTAATTGTGTTAGGTTCTTTATTAAACTTCCTAAGCACATTACCGATTTGCCGGATTATAATAACTATAGAAGCATGTTAAGCAAGTTTTATTTTCGGAAGAGTATTATAGGGTAGCTGATTACGTGAATGATGGTGATGTCTGAATGTGATTGCCTCTCTGTACATCTATTGTAAATGATAAAAACTGTGTAAATTTAAAAAGAAAATAAAATCAATATAAACCCGATCGAGTTTCTTGCCGGCTCTTCTCGATGACTGGGATGTTTTCTGAACCGGTGGTAATGTTTTGACATTCATAAGTGCCTTCTTAGGGCCTATATTGAATAAACAATATTTTGATTTGATTTTGAAGATCCGAAGCAATGCCTGTATGACCTTTGTCCGATAACGACTTCAACGGTATAATTTGTTTTCTAATCGTCTTTGTATACGTAGGTTTAGAATTGCATTTTTTTATTTAGTTGCTAGGTCATTTCTATGTGTAAAGCCATAAAGGATAAAAATTTTATTAAAAGACAGAATAAGTTAAAAAATATATAATTTTCAAGCATTTTATTATAATTAGAATTTTGAAATATTTTGTCATAAAAATTTTTCCTAGATAGTTTGCGATTACGCGAATAACCATGTGAAAATATGTCTGTTATAGTTTTAATAGGAGCTCTGTACCAACTCAGCCGACCATTGTTTGTTTTGCGTAAGATTTTTTCTCAAACGGAAATAGTACACAATGATGTACCCATTTGTAACGAGTAAAATAAATTGTCTCAGCGTGTGCGCTACAGATAGTGCTGTTGAGTAAAATGGATTCGTAAGTAAAAGTCGAATTAACTTCTACGATCGCACCTGATGTAAGAATGACGATGTGGCCTTAGATAGTAACATATCACTTTTTTTTTTTCAAAATTTCGACTTGAAGGTGATTTCTAGCCAATCGGGCATTATAAAATCTTTTACCACGATACGAAATGTCTTTAAACGTTAAGGGTATGACTATAAATTACTTTCTTTCACTGGCAGATAGCTAATGTTATAAGGAGTCAGTTTTACTACTTTTATTATATAAAAAGAATTGGGGTTCCGCGCAAAAAAAAAACAATTTGGTAAAACGAAGATTTTGGAACGCTTCAATGGCTTATGGTGATTAACCATACATTATTGTATTAATGTATTTGATGTAATTGTTATGTAATTGATTACATTAATGTAGCTCATAATTGTAGATCTTAAAAAGCATTTTTGTTTTTAAAGTAATCTGGAGCGAGGGTAGCACGATTCACGGGTGTGCCCGATCGACGGCATTCTGTAGTCGACACGAGCGCAACCACGGGCCTAGTTAGTATGTATTAGAAATACTTTGCTCAATTTAGGCCCTGAGAAAGCGTTAAAATATTACCACCAGTTAAGAAAACCTGTCGAATATCAGAGATTAAACTCCTGGTACGGTGGAACATTTTTTTTTACTTTGTAAATAGTAAATAATGTTTACATTTAGTAATCATTATACAATGAGTCACTTTCAGACAACACTAAAGGTGGATCCTTCGATAATTCGATAATATTCTATAAACTACCTAAATAAAAGACAGTTAATAAAAAAGCAAAACAACTCAATGATTTTGAAGAGTTCTCTTGTGTATCTTCGAAGTTGACGGTCCATGGCCAATGAAATTAAAATGGAACAACCCTTGAGATGTCCGCTGTTCAAACAAAAAAAAACAACATCTAAATCGGTTTATAAACAAAGATCTTATGGCTGAGGATCCATAAAATAAATAAATATATATATATATATATATATATATATATATATATATTATACAATCGAATTCAGTAACCTCACGTCTTTTCTTGAAGTCGGTGAATAAGATACAAGGACTTTATCGATCGATTTATAAGAGTTGTTTAACATGAAATGGAAATTTTCCGATGACGTCAACTTATTGATTAATACAATTTCTGTTTGTTAAAAACAAAAGGAAAAGTTTTTAAGTGAAAGTCTATTTTCTGAGGACAATGGCGTGAAGCGAAAGTTCTAACTAAACTTCCTATTCAACAAATGATTCTTTTACATAAGAGCAGTTTAGTTAATTGAATTATATTTTTACTGACAAATCATTAACTGTTCCATAACACGATGTAGTTTTAATTAATAAAGCAAAGACACTACACTCGTACAGCCATTCGATATTATTTTTAAACTATTCATCAAACGTTGCGCTTCGGCAATAATAATTATTATTTCACAGCTCATAACAAATTTTATTTCGTAATATAACTCTTAAATATTTCTAACCGTAGAATATATTTATATTCACCTTTCAAAATATAAAATGTTAAGAATATTTTAATCTCTTTGTAACGAATGTCTTCTTTTAAAATAATTTGTGGTTCTTTATTATTCGCACCATTTTTTTATTATTTAAACTCATGTGCAATTCTTTCAATATAATATGAATAAAATATTTTTTTCCAATTTTCAAACAACGGTCTAGCAAATGGTGGCTGCCTAGCTAGAACATTCCTAGAAGTTTTTCAGTTCATTTGTGCACAACAGCAAAACTAGATAAAACAAAACGCCGCCAATATTTAAAAAAAAATATAAGGTCTAATTACGGAAAGTATATGAATTCAAATAACACGAAAGATTAATATCCCGCCAAAAACTACATGCAACAACGTAAAGCTGTAACAGAAAAAAAAAGCAAAGGCTATTCAATCATACAGCCTACATTTTTTTTATATTTCTTACCCAGTTCAAACAACCTACATCATCAATGTCAATATAAAACTTGTTCAAGACCGTTGTGACACTTGTTTTATTTGTTTTTGCTTAGAACAGGAACACCAGGTTTCACTGACACAGTATGTGACCGTTGCAGTGCGGAAGCGCGTTCCTTGGTTGCACGATGAATAATGATTATTGGCACAGTTTTGACAATTGTGTCACAGTGGGGTCAACGGACGTTTGACATATAAAACTGACACCATTTTTAAGCACCATCAACAAATAGACTTTCTTTTACCGATATATTTATGAAATGTATCCATCAGTATTGTTAAGAATAAAATGTACCGATTTTGTAATTAATTCTAGAGTTATAAGTTTTATTATGTAAAAAGAGCAAACATAAAAAAGCACAATATAAACTATCAATTTCCGGTCAAAAACTATTTATAGATATTATATTTAAATTATTTTACTATTAAAAATCAAATCATAATTAACCCGGCAGACCTTGTTCTGTCCTTCCCAATAGTTAACACTCGACAACAGCGTCACTAATCCCGTTTTTTTTTCGTATCACTTCCATGACCATAACCAAAATAATATAAGAAGTACGCATATCAATCCTTTGAATCACTAGTAAGGTTTTGAGTTCATACAAAATTACGATATAAAAAAGGTTGTTCGGCTTCTCACTAACTTAAAAATTTCCGGGTTCCAGTGTGTTGGGTTGGGTTTTTTTTTTCGAAGACTCTGAGCAACCCTCGGTCACCCAGACATTTGATTATTTATATGCAGAAGTGAATGTATCTAAATCTTCTTAAAAATCACAATAATGGTAGTAAGTTTTTTTATACTATATTCTTAGCTACATATGATAACAAAAATGCAAATAATAAAAAAAATATTTCCCCTATTTTTGTAATTTAAAATGTTAAGAAAACAACGTTTCTTTTTACAAAACTATGCACATGCATTTTGTTTAATTATAAACTACAAAAATTATTTTTTGTCATCGTAAAAATACGAGACTCAAACCATTCGTAGCGAGTTTTTTAATGATACTAACTGTATAAAAATTACGCTATTTTTGCGACTTACAGTGAATAAATACTTTTCCGCCCATTACAATATAGTCTAACTTTTTAAAATAATATTTACGCAGATCTCTACTGACACAAAATACCTCCATTACAAAACTCAAAGCATTATAGTCCAAAGAGTGATAATTCACACGGTTTCCTTTCTAAAAATATCGTATAATTTTTACGATTTCTTAAGTTCTATAAACGTCTTTTTAACTTAAATACAGAGTCCAAATTTAAATAACGTTTTTCTACTGGGAGCGGGATATTATTTTTAATATTTTATGTTTTTAATAGTATAAATTTACTAGCATTTCTATAAATAATTGACCTTTTAATCAAAGTACCATATCCAAGTAAAACCATAACACTGTGGTAATGCTCTAATTCTTGCCTGGCTAGCTACCACCCTCGAGTTGAAAATCTGTCTCCAAGCGCCAATGGGTGTGTTTTGGCAGCTGCACTTAAGAGATAGTTCTTCAAGACTCTTAGTTCTACCATTCTTCGACCAGCACTTAACATCAAGTGAGATTATGGTCAAGCACTAAGCCTATAAAGTATTTAAAAAAATTGAAAGACATTTGCAATGGGATAGATAACTTATGGCCGCTATAGGCAACATCAGATAAAGTAAAATCTTCACTAAAATAAAATGGACACAAAGCGCGCTAGGTCAAACGTACTCTGTCACATTTAGTATTTACTTATACACATTAATTCAACGTAGAAAAACAGTTTGCCAAAGTCCCTACATAACGTGACCATATGTCCCGTTGTCCCCAACAAGAGAAAAAATGTCCCGCTTTCACAATGAAATGAAAGGATAATTTAAATTATAGAAATAATAATTATCTACTAGTTATACGAACTTTCGTATAATTATTGAGTGCATTTTATGTCTGTTTGGAAGTAACGCAGGTATAACGTACTTGTCGAAAGAGATTTTTCCCATATAAAAAAAAAAAAAATGAAGTAGCGGAAAAATAGAACGAAATGTCGCACTTTTGAAAGCAATTTTGCTTACCAAGACCAACATCAACAAAACATTAAATTAATTACCTACATATTATTAATTTAGTATAAAGTGTTAACATGTTTCCATTTTTTAATAAAAAGTAGTGTATAGTTACAAAATTATACACGCTTTAATGAGAAAAATAAATGGTCACGTTACCCTGTATGTAAATTTGTATTGTACCGTTAATAGATAGTAAGTTGTTTGTTTTTGTTTTTCAGTTTCACTTTTATTTGGCAACGTCGGTGTTTAACGAAAGTGAGTTACGTTTGTTCTTGTTTTATTACCAAATGTTGAAGCATGTAATACTTTCAAATAAATTTTATTAAGTTACAAGGTATTTGTTACAAGACTTCCAATAAGACCAAGTCATTTTTAGGGTACTAGGTATCTTAAATACGAAAATTTTGTGTGCGACCGTTAGTGATTCTATAATTATTAAACAAGTTAATCGATTGAGCTCATATTTACATAATAATATTTGTTTTATCGGGTCAACAGTTTTTGTTACAATCCGCTAGGTGGCGCTGTGATCGAGCACACCGGAGTTCTACCGGAAAGCGCAGAACGATTATTTGTTTATTGTAGAATAATTTTTGCCTGCGATTGTGCGTATTTTCGAAATAGGTCCAAAGAGAAATGAAAAATATGTCACTATATGTGTGACAAATTGCATCCAAACCCATACAGCCGTTTTTGCGTGATTTTGTGACAAAAATCCATACTTACACATTTATTATTTTAGTAGGATATGCATTATTTGCCCAATTATTCATTTAATTAATTTTTTACTATATAATATTTGATATTTAATTACATAAATTATTTTATGTTTTGATTCTAATAAGTTGTTATTTGATCATGTTTACTACTGAAAAATGTGTTGTCGGTGGTTTATAATAAACAATGTTTCTAAGTGCTTAATACATGTTTTTCCTGATCACGAACATCCTGCCATCTTGCAACATATGCCTCCCACTTCGTCTGCTTACTGCTTATGACGCAGTGGTGACAACCCTGCCGTTACCCTTAGCCCTATCGAGACCATTTTTGATTTTACTTATATGGCAAAAAGGAAACGATTTTTGGTTTTACATTTATTTAATTCTTTACAGGTTTAAGGCTTTGGCTCACAATCTCACTTGATGTTAAGTGATGATGTGCCCCTACTTGCCTAATGCCTCACCTAAGCCTAGTGTGAGGGCTGGCTCTCCACTGCAGCTACCGTACATATCTACAAGTAGGGTTGCCAACCCTTGTATATAATATAGTATCCTACTATATTAGGTGTCCGACTACTATATTTAAAAAACTACTATATTTTGCCAAAATTGCCAAAACAATTTATTCCAAAATGTTTAAGCGTAAAACGGAACGTAAGCCGCAGACTCTATTTCTTTCCGAACGAAACTTGGTATGTCATTGTCAATTTAATTACTTGCCATTATTAATTATCATTATCTGTATATCAAGCGGTAAAAAATATTATTTTAGAAAAAATAGAATATTTATTTTTAACCCACTAAATTTCTTATTGCTTTTTTTTTTGGCATCTACTCTATTTTTTCAGACAATAACCTCGAAAATACTATATTTCTATCTAGATGGGTTTTAAACACAACCATGCTATGGTTTCTTCACGATGTTTTCCTTCACCGAAAGCTCAGGTTTATTGCTGGGATTCGAACTCACATTGATCAACGCGATGACCGTACATGCTACCACTGAGCCATAACGGCTTTGTAATTATTGTTAAATATATACAGATGTGTCAAATTAAACTGTTTAGAATAATATTACAAAATTATTTCCCATACTGGTAATCCAATCGTTCCAACGAAATCAGCGAGTCATTTCAAAACATGTCCTCAACATTTATGGCGGGAAAAGTGTCATGTAAAAAGCGGCACGAGTGAGCGGAACGCATATATCACATCCAATGAGTGCGAAAAAGACAGATAACTATGTCAGTGGGTGAGAGCCTGTGTCAATGCACTTGCATAAATTGCAATAAGTTGTAGTAGGCTTATAGTTTTATATTGTATTAAATGTATAAGTAAAAGATTTTTTTACATTTTTCGTCATAATAACTGTTATAGTACATTGTGTCTTGAGGGCGGTAAGGAAAAGCGAACGAGAGTCTATTAGAAAACTGAGGGATTTAAAAAGTCGATGTTCGTAATTCCCATACCGCCCGTGTAACATAAAATGTTTTTATCAGATTTGCAAGTAAATAAATAAAATAATATCAAAAAATTAATATTACTTCACAATACTAGTCAACTCAATAATTATAAAATTTGCGAAGAGAGGGTTCTTTTTATGCGGTTGGCGGGCTAGTGTGCCATAAATAATGCAAATATGTTGCGTTTAGAAACATAAAAGGCGCAAAGTCGCATACAGCCAAATGAATTGTAAAAAAAGCCACCAATTGTAAAAGCCATTACGCCTTCGGGCGTTAGCGCAAAAACGCCCTCGGGTTTTATTTATACATTATTACACCCTAGACAGCCTCCATATTATGACACTATTTACGTGCAAGTGTGACGAAAAGTACATTATAATTCATAAAAAACTGGCACTGTCGCCAAGTCGGTCTGCAAACATAACGGAAGTCACTGGGTGACAGAAAATACAGTATCTGATCTAAAAGCGAGTCACTTCCAACACATAAATGACTTCAACATAACATACCATCACGCCTGTATCCCCAAAGGGTTAAGCAGAGGTGAACTAAAGTACACCCACAGTTTGCTGGGTATGTTTTTAGGTTCCATGTATTTAATAGGGGGCGAGCCTATTGCCATTAATCGGGCCCAAAACCAAACTTCGAGCTGCTACTGAGAATTTCATAGAAATCCCCAATAACACTTTGATCTTCCTAAGAATCAGAGATCTTGGCAAGCCTTTGTTACATATAAGTAAAATAAAAACAAAAATAAAGCTTAAAACCTTCACAAAAAACATTTACTATGAAAAAACTTCAAAAAATCGTTATCTACTACAAAAAATATAACTCTAACATATTAAACCCATCAGTTTATCGATTTCGCAAAAGTTTTCACACGATTAAATCAACATAATGGTAAACAGCGACAATCATTTGCACAACGTTTGGTTGTTTGTAATTCTTATGACACATCTCCTTGGGAAACACTCGAATATAACTATTCAAAAAAGGCATTTTGTGTGCTTTGTATGCAATGAGAACGGTTGTAATAAATCATTGAAAATTGAATATGAATAGTAGAAAGAGGAGTTTTTGGCGAGATCTTGTTCTGCCATGTTGTGGTTCTTATTAACCGATTAAAAAATAAAGAGGACATTTTCAACTCGACTATATTTTTTTTACGGATGTTCGGATATAATTGCTTTGTTTATGAACCGATTTAGATAATTCTCTTTTCATTGGAAACGGTATATCTGAAGGGTGGTACTTTTTAATTTAATTGGCTTTAGCTTTTTAACTTCGAAGATACACCAGAAAACTCTTCAGAATAATTGAAGGTGGTATTCTTTTTTGTTAAAAAATGTTTTATAAAAGTCCTGTTATCAAGACAAGATATGTAGCAAATACCTTTTTATTTCGATCATGTTATATGCACATTGCGCGGTTGTATTATCTAGCAATAAATAATGTTTTCTTTCTTTCTTGCTTCTTTTTTTCCTACCTACTTTTATAGCGACTTCCGGATTTTGCGATGGAGTTATAGTGGTCCCTTTATCGTCGTTATAACCTAAATCGACTGTAGTTAGATTAATACTTTACAACGACAAAATGACCTAGATCGCCGTGACTAACAGTCAGCAGTACATAGCTGTTACAAAATTAATTCTGGCTTGTGTAAAAGGACCGGTATTGGACCAGTTTCAATAATAGATAGGCTTTCACGATACAAATGTAAAGTATACGTTCCACTGGCTAATAAAACGCTAGCGATTTCTCTTTCTATTAGCGAGAAGTATCTCATAGGAACAATAACAAAAGATTTGTATGCAATGCTCTCGGCTGCTACATATACACTGGGTGATCCCGAAACGCGACAAACCAAAAGAGAGTGATTGTGACTAAATCATAGCTCGCTTGGGTACAGGTCTCTACCACCCCTAACTACCCATGCCATTACATACCTACCCATAACACACTAAACCCATTGTGGCTGTTAAATCTGGTATATGGTCGTCGTGTCATACTACCCAACATAGTAGGTTTTGTGTATCAATGAAAGCTTGTAATAAAAAGTACATACTTGAGTTATGTATATGATATGTATATATGTAGGTATGTATTATGATACCTGTATAATGTTCCTAAAAATAAGTTCAAAGAAATCTTAGGTTAAATAATATAATCAGCGACGGTTACAAGTTTCTTACAAAAATATTTAATAATAAAAGAATAAAAACCCGGAATTAAAGTCAGGAAGATCAATTAAAATGTATAATAATCTTAAAAATAACAAATATAATAATTAAATTCATACAAATATTCCAGAAATAGCGGTTGTTACTTAGAGTAAAACATCTGCGTAAAGCGCTCCAATGGATTACTACCTTTAATAATACCAGTCTAATTAAGAAATGACCTTGTTACTCGGGTCAACTTTTATCGATAACAATCTGTACCTAATGTGTGCTTTGCAATTATATCGTTTTCAAAAGTAAATTTTGTAATGAAAACTTATAATGAAATCTTTATGTTAATTTACAAATTACTGTTTATGGAAATTACAGTTTAATGGACTAGGAAGTAACCATTATTAAGCGAATTTTACCTGTTAACAGCAACTAGTAACGCTCCGCGACTTCACTCGCGTTAAGTCTTATATATTATAATCGTGCATGCGTCTGTTAGTAATTCTAGAATTTCTCAACGACTTGACTGGTTGAGCTCATATTTACATAATATATTTTGTTTTATTGAGACTTTGGTTTATAGACATGTTAGGTTCCGATAGGTGGTGCTCTAGTCGAGCCATTAACTACTGGAAAGATCAGAACAACATCTGCCTGCCAAACTAGTAAAATATAAAAGTGAATTTAAAAAACCTATATTACTTATTGGGAATATAGCTGCTTTTTAGTAAAAGATTTTTCTAAATCGAATCAGTAGTTTCAGATATAACCTATGACAAACATAGAAACTTTACCTCTTTATAATAATTGTTTATTCGATATACATGTATGGACAAATTTAGAGGAACGGTAAAAAAAGTGGTATAAAACTAAATTAGTCTATGAGTGTTGTTTATCAAAATATACTTATATAAATAAATTTAATTATAATTATTAGTAAATAAGTTTTTTAACGTTTTATTTGTTGCACTTTATATGCAGATAAATTTTTTTTAATTTCTCTGTATTATTTATATTATCTAACTTGTTAGAGTTGGCTCTTGTGTTTTCACATTAGCTTAGATACATTTATATGTATAAGCTTATGCTTTTTTGCTATTTATATTATTACAGCATAATAAATGATAATTAATATTTATATATCCTGAAAATTTGGTTAATAATATAAGTTTCTAGGCAATACAACATCTACAATTTTATATAAATACTTTACAGGACTATTTAAAGATAGTATTTTATATTTTCTAATTAGAACATAGTGCATATCCAATAAATTAAATATAAATATATTTCAAGTAAAAAAACATACTCTCAAACTACTATTTTTTTAAGAAAATAGTTTTAACAGATTTGAACATTCATTTATTACAGTTTATACTTGTATTTCTCATTTATTTTATCGGAAAATAATCTTTAAATATTAGAACAATTTTGATGTACTATCTATACTAATAAGATAAAGCGAAAAAAATTTGTTTGTTTGTTTAAACACTCTAATCTTTGGAAGTACCAGTCGGATTCGAAAAATTATTTTTAGCTCACGGATAGCCAGCCTCACGGGAAATAGTATACGCTATCTAACATCAGGCTAGAACTTTCAGCTATCCTTAAATATTGATTGTTTTTGTGTGGTAATTCAAGGTGCTCATTAATTGCTTTATCCGCATGCGCTGGCGTAATGGATAATCATACGTAAACATAATGTTCTACCAAAATATTGGTCCTTGGTATATCTAAAAAAAGTCTTCGATAGCATATGCCTGTCTCTTATACATAAGCCACAATACGCTATTTTGTGACAAACATTTGTTGAAGACTAAACAGTGATTTACGAGCATTATTTTTAGGCATGGCATATTAATACTTAGGAAAAAAGTTACTTAGTTATAAAGAAAATTTCATGAAGATAAAATTTGTTCTTTATAGCATGTTATTGGGACGCGTTGTTTTACGAGATAATGGAAAATTCAAATAATTCAACACACGGTGCGGTAGGACAGGGTACAGTGAAAACGATTAATTATATTCTAAAATATACCAAAAGAAAATGCTACCTACTAAAAATATTGACTATGATAAAGTATTATGAACTATCAGTCAGTGATTTACTTTAAATTATACGCGGGTGAATCCGCGGGGCACAGGTAGTAGGCCATAGTAAAACACGCCGTCGATACAATAAAAATAGAAAGAAAAACAATTGTATGAATATTTTTAAAGAGGACTCAAACACAGGTTGAAGGTTATATCGACTTTACTCAATATTTTCCGCTGTTTTTGCTCTACAATAATTGTTTAAGACGTCTATAGATACAATAGTTTACACATATCCTCAAGTAACATTTATTTATTTGTGAACAAATACATAATGTAATAACTTTGTTTCTTTCATAGATTTAGTATAGTATAGATCGGGTAATAAGTTGAAACATAATATACAAAGCGTGTGTATTATTTTGTTGCTTATATTTGATAAACGAGTTACATCTAGGTACAATACGCGAAAACTAAACATTAAATTACATTTTAAAACCTTAGATTTTGCATAAATAGACAGCATTTGTTTCGGTCACTATTTGCGTAGGCCGATACAGTCCGATAGCACAAATTAACATGGTCTCATAACCTGCCAGATTACTAAATGCATATACGCATGTTTCTCTCTTCTTCTTTTCAGAAGGCAAGAACACGTATATAATTGAGTATAGTTAGTTATATCGAATTTTACGGATAGGGAATTAGTTATATCGCGATTTATTACCATGTACGGCAAAAGCCCAAGCCAAGGTTCGGCCAATTTGGTACCCTTGAGCCTTGAGCCAACGGCTCCAAAGCCCTTAAGACTAACAAATACAGTTACTTCGAAAAAAAGAAGTCTCGTATCTCTATCACAAACGTCTATGTTCTTTCTACTTCGAGTTTTCAAAATATACTTATTAAACGGTTTTAATACGATTATTAAAAATAAATCTTCAATATTTGTTTGGCAATGCTCAGCGTTTGCCAAATGATACAAAGTATATTTTTAAATAGACCCCGATTAAAATTGATGGCTTTATATTTAAATGACAAGATAAACAAGGTGATGTTAATAACCATAGGAGAAATGAATTATGTACAGTATAAGTAGTTTCTTCAAAAACTTCACATGATTTTATAAGTTATCCTCTATTTGACATACAAAGTAAAGAATAGGTAAGAAACGACGATATTGCTTCTTCCTTATAAACTAATTGGTATACACAAAAACTTAAAGGTCAAGATATCCGATGATATATCCTTAACGTGAGGACCGTGTTGTCCATCTTTAGTGTAACCGCCATATTATACGCAATAACAACAAGGACGTCTAGTTTTTTAAAATTTGTTAGCGAATGACTAATCTAGTGAAGTCATCTTTGGTCATTTGTTATTGATTATGAATATTTTGGTTGATATTTTAAGCCATTCATTAATTCTATGGTGGTCAGAGGTGTAATGGATTTGCGGAGGATTTCAGCGCGACTCCAAAAAAGGAGGGTTATGTTTTTCGATCGTATGTATGTATTGATATTTGTTTGGCACGCTCTGTAGCCTAAACGGTTTTATTTAATTGCTAGGAATCAAATAAAAATAAAAATAGAAAAAATGTTCTCTAGTGTTTTTGTCATGTTTGGAGTTTTTGTTGTACAAGTACATTATACTAGTTTAAATAAGTTAAAACCCATTATTAATCCAAAATTAAAATTATTGAAACAAGCTAAATTATTAAAAATGAAACGAAAAATCCCGACTGCAAAAAAACACTCGATGAAAAAAAAAATTGCTTTTTTTTTTATTCCCAGACGTCATAGTTAAATATAAGATATTTGGGCGAACGAGCTGTCCTCGGCCCAAGTCCGGTGAAGCTGTAAAAGCCACAGCGGCTCTGTTTTTGGTTAGGGCCCCTAAGGCTAATAGTTCTAAAAAAAAAAAAAGAGCTGTCCTCGGTGTCTTACAAAAAAAAAAACAACAACCTAGGTATACTTGGAATGTAAAACATCTAAATACAAAGTTTCATTCAAATTGTTGGATGCTCACTTAATATAATAAGATATAGACTATATCACTCCCACCATTAAGACGAATCTAACAACATTTCGTATACTAAAAACCATCAAGCTATTTGGGCTGCAGAGCGTGCTAAATAAACAGACATACATACATGCATTCGAAAAACATAACCCTCCTTTTTTGCAGTGGAGTAATAAAAAACTACCAATCCAATTACAAGCGTATTCTGGCAACTTCACATAAAGCTGTTCTACTAGGCTTTCAGTGTTACCATTTTATGATACAACGTTATTCAAGATCAAGTAAGACTAAGTTAAAACTTTAAACTTATGACAGTTAAGACTTATACAAAATAGATTCTTTACTTAGTATTTACATTATTGGTAACTAAGCATATCTGTAAGCAAAGTCAATCGAACTTATACTATATTGGTTTTCTACACCAGACTTATTAGGAGTGAACAGTAATTAAAAATATATAACCGTACCTCATAAAAAAATTCCAAAACGTATGACCTCACCTAACACCGAATACATCAGAAGTGATACATTCGTGTGTCCCAGTTACAAAACGAGGCCCATTACGATCGGCGATAAGCCTGTACTGAATGCTCGGAAGTGAATCGCTTCCTACGCGCCCGTTTAATACGGCTAAATACTGTTATTACTTGTTACATAACGGTGTGATATAAGGCGATTCCATGGTTATAAAACTATTAGATTTACATCGTTAATTTTGAAGTTTTTGGCGGCATCTTGAAGTTTTATATATATGTTCTGTACTAGAGATGAAGATATCTGTAATTTGACATCTTTTTGCTAACTTTTCAATATTTATCTATCTGTCTATATAAATATACAAGACAACTTAAAAAAAAAGGTAACCAACTTAAATTATTTTGAAGAGTTCCTTGGTGTATAGCTTCGAAGTTGAAGGACCAATGCTAATAAAATTAAAATGGGACCACCCTTGAAGTATCCCCTATCCAACAAAAAAGAATATCCGTAAAGTCCGTAAAAAAAACATTCGATACGAGTAACCTTTTGTTGAAGGCGGTTAAACATGATTGAGGTTTGCATTTGTGCGCGCATCACGGAAAAACTACTGGATAGACTTTAACCAATATATTACGATATCTTCATAGAATAAAATGTTATTAAAGTTTTACGAAACTACGATTTATAAGCACTACGCGTTCTTCTGTCGTCCACGCGAGCGAAGCCGCGGGGTTAGCTAGTTCTCAATACTTCGAAACTTTTGGAAACTTTTAATAGCTTTGGGAATATTCCCAATATCAACTTCGGAATCTACTAAACAAGATGTAAATACTTAATATCTAGCGTAAATAACCAGGAATTTACTTTTCTTTTTATGTCATGGCAGCTGTGTTCATCCACAATTCCGCCAGTGTCACGTGAATAGAATATTTTTCAAATTATTCTTATAATCTTCAAACATGGCTTTAAACAAGATGACGGTTCTTTGTCATATATGTCCAGGGAGTTTCTATGGAAATTTAAAATGCATGTTTCCAGTTATTATTTATAATCCCATTTCAATTGTGCACATTAAACAAACTACATCACATACAATGCCGACAAAATGACATAATAATATAGGGTCAAATAAAATGAGTTCCCGAATTAAAATAAAAACCACCATATGACAAATCAAAGTCTCGCCAAAAATTCTCAATTTAAGCTGTAGAGAGAAAAACTAAAAGAGATGAAGAAATTTCTCACTCTTCCACTTAACTGAAAGTTAAACTTTGTATTTTTGGTCTGATTCGCCATCACGTTTTTAATTTTTGTGGTGCCCAAAACGCCACAGTAGTTAAAATATTCGAAGTTGAAAGGATTTGTCGTGGGATTTTTTTAACGAGAATAGTGGAAATGAACATTTTATTTTATATTAGACATTGAAACTGCCAGCAATAAGTTAGTTTTCTATAATTAAAAAAATCGATTTAATACCGATTTAACAAAAAACTTGTTCCCGACAACAGACTATTAGTGGGTCAGTGTACTTACTAACAACAGAGATCCTATAACGATGCCACAGACAATGGTGCGTTGTGAGAATTAAAACATTATCGCCACCGCGCTGCTCTATTTACATACAATAGGTAACGTATAATTACAACCTGTCTATCAAACACAAACAGTAGAATGTATATAAATATTTATATAATATTTTAAGTGTGTCAGAACCCGTGCAATCTAAATTGAATCGACTAACTTGACACAATCAAGTGTATTTTATCGATATCTTTAAAATGAATAATGATTTAACTCATTTGTAATGCTTGATGTGTATGTATATTATATTTTCATTTAATGATCTACATTCGTATTATCTGCTTTATGGTCAAAGAACGTCAAACCCGTTGAAGCTGTCAAAGCCTAGGGTTGCCATCACCTAAATTGTGTTAACGCTCGTCAATAACTTGAAAATCCCCGGATATTTGGGTAAAAGAAAATAATAGCGACCAGCACGCCAATTCCACAGAGCAAATTCAAGTAGGTATTTTTATCCTTTTTTGACAACAGAGTTTCCGCCTTACGCTGTGATTTCCTATCCCTTTTGTTGCAACATGTTGATAACAATATTTGTGCCGTTTTGAACTTGCTTTTAGTGAGAGTATAACGTGTTTATTTATAAATCGTCATTAGGTAAAATCAATGCTAAAATAGAGCATTCCCCGGACTTTAAATATATTTCCTTACTTTTCTTCATTTAAAGCGCTTGTTTTTTTTTATTTCATTTTATATGTTTGCTAATCAATAAGTTACATTTTCCCTGGATGCAAAAAGTGTCCGAGTTTTGCCCGTACACGCCTTTCCAGTTTGGACAAGCACGCGGAAAAACGGACGGATTGCAGCCGCCAGATGCCTTAAGGGTAACACTGTATAGAACGAAAAAAAAACTTTAAAGACGCGTAAAGGCTACACTTACCATACTCATTAGTATTTATTAGAAATATTTTATTTTTTAAGGAATTTGGGTTAATCTCAAGTCGTGCCTTTATGGAGGTTTACTTCTAAAATAGATAATAATAACACAGATCTATATTCATACATATTCATACTTTATTAAGTCGACATTATCATAATCGAATAACAAAATATCATGTAGGTCGTCGAATCTTGTACATATTAATATTATATTTTAAAGATGTATCAAAAATGCCAAAACTATTTCTTTAATTATTTTGTATTTAATATTCAAATTTCTAATATATTGAAATAATAACAATAAAAAAAGCAAAAAATAACGGTATTTGTAATTCAAATAAATTGTTATTCTTATCGCGCACACATTGAACCCAGAAAGCGACATCCGAGTGAAAGTCCGCGGGTAAAATATTTGAATAAAGAATTTCACATCGTGAATTTTGTTCGCACGGGTAATGTGTTTATTTTGTTTATTGGCGGTCGTTATGAGTGTGAAGCTATTCACTATAATATTTTTATACGATTGTGTGTAGATGTAAATAACATTTTTCGATATTTATGATAAACTAGCTGTGCCCGCGTCATCGCTCACGTGGACTGCAGTATGCCATCGATCGGGCATACGCGCGAATCTTGATCTTCCGCTCCCGGCTATTTTAAAGACAAAAATGCTGATTGTGGACGTTCTTTAAAAGTAGAAATTTCTGACTTTTTTGTAACTCTTTTTAATATCTACAATTATGTACTATATTAATTTGCTATATTTCTTATGCTTACTCAGCGTAACCAATTTAAGCACCTGAATTGATTCACCATGACCATTTTTTTTTTTATTTGCGTAGAACTCTAATTATTTTTTACTAAAATAAAAGTAGCATAAATTACTCTTTATAACATCAGCTATCTACTAGTGAAAGTCCCATCAAAATCGGTTCAATCGTTTCGGACATTACCCGAACAAACAGCCAGAGACCAAAATTAATAAAAATTTGGTGTTTTGTTACAGGAATCGTATATTTTTCAATATGCATTTAGTAAAAACTTTTATTTTGACATTACAAACAGATACTTCAATTTTATTAATTGTATAGATCTGTAAACTCCAAAAAGTTAAACATCCATAAATTACGATACAAGTTGCACAAAAAATTTTAGAGGGATTTTAGTTACACATGTTAAACTTATAACAAAAATACAATTATGTTATGGCAATGTTATAGACTGTTTCCACGTAGTGTATGCGATATAATGCTAAGTTTTATTAAAATAGTTAATTTGAAAAAGTTAAAAATAATTTTCTATTATGGAGCCGTCGGCTAATGGCTAGTTCATAAGTACAACCGTTCTGCTAATGCTATTTTATGCGAAACCAAACTTTAATGGTCAAGTTTCGCTTAGGCGATTACACTCGCTTGGTTTTCTATTGACGCTATAACGAGTTATTATAACCATGTAACTTAGGTTATTGAGTAATAATTTTTTTTTAAATATTCAACGCGGGAACAAATCAATTAATGTTACTGTGATTTTTTCCATTTGTACACAGAGCTACGAACTTACAGTGAATAATATTTTAAAAAAAAATAAAAATCGGATAAAAACACTTTAGTTATTAATGAAGTAAGTATATTGATATAAAGCATAAATTGAATGTTAAAATTCCTTATACTGAATATTTATTTTTTAGTTCATATTACTACGATAGATGGCGTCATCACGATTTTGAACGAGGTAACGAATCGTCTTGTAACGTACCCTAGTATGTAATTTTTTATTATTTAGTTTTTAGCCCAATCGGACCGCGGACGTCCCTTTTGTCTGTCTGACTATACTGTTAGCGACAAGGGCGTCAAGGGCCCTGAAGCCTCAGACGACTTACCGTGAACGTCTCTCATGGCTACAGCATAAAAATATTGTGTGTAACCAATCCAATGCCCGCTGGGTAGGGCCGAGGGGGTCGGTGTTACCATTGGAAACAGCAATATATTCTCAGTGTAGCAAAAGGGCCGGTTTTGGAATAATCTATCAAAATTGAACATGAATAATTTATCAGAAATATTAATTTATGTTAACAATACAATACACCATATTATACTATACATATAATTATAGATTTTTAACATACGGGATACCGCACCACATCGCATCAAAGCTGACAATAATTGTGCTCATCACAAGAATCACCCGCGAACCCGCGACTTCTCGCTTACTAAAATTACGTCACGACGTCTATTAAATTATTTTTTTTTTTTACAATTATTCATAAGTTTTAGCTTCGGGTAACAATCTCATCAGATGTTAAGTGATGATGTGGCCCGAGTAGATAATACGCTAAGCCTAGAGGCTCTCAATTTTGACGAGAGATTTTCTATTTAAGGGTGGTAGCTAGCCAGGTGGGCATTAGAAAATGCTCTACAAGCATGCTATGGTTTCATCACGATGTTTTCCTTTAGCGGATGTTCAGAAATATTGCAAGAATTCGAACTCACGTCAACCGACGCGATGTTCGTACACACTAATATTGAACGATCATGCTTCAAAAATAATACAACTAATTTTTTTTTTAGACACCTTACAATTTTAGTATGCCCGTATTAAATTACTGACGAGTAATAAAATTCTTTCAAGAGCTTCGAAAGAGAGTTTGAATTAATTTAAAAATCTAATCACACTGTTCTTCGGACGCATTCGAAATTTGAATCAAACGAAAGGCCAGCAGAATCCGAGCGCGGTGCGTCTGATATTTGTGTCGCATATAGAATTAGCATTTTCTTTCGATTTTATTTATTTAATTTAGACTTTATGTAAATTACCACAGAGTATATATTTATGTACATTTTTGGCAAATTTCGAAAGACCGGTTCGAATGTCAAGTACATGAAATCGATTATGTAGAAGAAGTATTCGCTAATTTTTCGGACACTTTCGAACCAAGGCCATTGGCAGTGAAGTGAAAGACAATTATTAACATAAACGCGACCGAATTTTTTTGTTTATTAGAGAAACAAAATTTCTTAACTTATATTTTATTCACATCAAATTTGTATTTATATTTTAAAAGACTTGGTCCAATTTTTTTTAATCAATGGTATTATATGATTTATATACTCGGCTAATTTCCAGGTGTTATTGGGGTTTTCTATGAAATTTTCAGTAGCAGCTCGAAGTTTGGCTTTGTACCCGATTAATGGTAATAGTCACATCCCCTATTACAAAAATATTCCCGGCGAACTGTGTGTATACATTATAGTACACCTTTGCCTAGCCTAGCCCTGCGGGAATAAAGGCGTGATGGTATGTAATTTGTGATATTTTAATTTTATGTTTATTTATTACAAAACACTTGCAAGTAATTACTGTCTATACGTTTTACTTTTTAATTGTTTTGAAGCAATGATAACTCACTGTCTCAGTGGTAATGTTTTCGGACAACGCGTCAATCGACGTAGGTTCATAAATTTGCCTGAACTTTAGGATAAGGAAAACATAAAGTTAACTATAGCAATGGGGGTAGGGAATTTTCTAATGCCCGTCTGGCTTAGCTGCCATTCGTAAGTTGAAAATCTGTCGCCAAGCACGTATAGGTGGGTTCCGGCAGCTGCACTTTAGTGCCAGTCCCCCCACAAAGTTTAACGTTTTACCATCTTGGGCCCCATCTTCAGTTGACATTAGGCAATTCTTGTTACTGCAATGACATTTATATATATATAGATGTGCCATACGCCAACATCAGTGCTCTAAAAAACTATAAATACAAACTAAAAATAATGCTTTCAGCTATATAGTACGCAATAAAGGCAAAGAATATGAAAGACATTAGGTATAGTATATTATTTTTGTTGTTAGAACAAAATAAATATATATTTTGAGTTGTAGATATTTACGTGCATCCGTGACACTGGATAATACGTGACTAAGAGAATGTTAGGCAATTACCTGACTTTTTTATTGCCAAAATAGAGCGCGAGTAACGCATCTATACTTGTAAAAACATCTTAGTGTTTCTGCGATTAATACGTGCGATACCTCTTTGTAGTCGTAATAAACTCAATAATAACCTAATAATAACCTTACCTTTTACACCTATCAACATATATCTCTGCATCACCTAATGGTTGACTGGCAGATAATGCCGTAGGCATTAAGTCCGCCATTGCGTATTTAACGCATAATGTGTAAATAAATAAATAAATAAGACCTAAAAAACTATGCGAAAATTTCAAGCCCCCACACAGCACATAAACAATTGCAAAACAATTAAAGATTTAAAAAAGGGTTCCAGGTTTTTACAAATTACTCGAAAACTATTATATTTATTTATATATTCTCAAAGAGGAGGACATTTCTATAAAATTATTTAAACAAATGGCACTATATCGTAATTAATAATACTTTTCATTTAACACTGAAAATGTGACTCTATAATTTGAAAAAAAAAAAATTATTTAACCCACCATCACCGTTTAGTGACCGTGAATGGGAAGTTTTGAAACAGTAAAGGTAAAAGATAGCATAAAATTGAAAGTTTTGAAATGTGAAGCGATTCATACTTGGGACATTAGGTAGAATTAGGTAAATTACACGATAAAGCAAATGAAAAAAAAAATCATTTATTTCATAGACAAGATGTATTATCATATTTTTAATTGGAACGTCAACCAAGTCAACGGCAAAAGCTTATTATATGGTGATATACGAGAATATGTTAACTTACAAACGAAAACCATAATTCAAACATATTATAGATTTGTTTGCGCGACGTAGAAACCCAAATTGAGAAAACTTGTCTCGCCTTGTTTGAGCAAGGCGGTTTTCAAGCATTTTTAGTTCAGTTCGTTAGAAGGTAACACATGCCTATTGGAATAGTGGTCACGTCTATAATTAAAATAGGTAGGCCATAAAATTGTCCGGTCGTAGAAAATTCTGGGTCAACGGTGCCGTGAGGCTATGAACCGATCCTACTTGTCAAAAATAATCAATAATAAGCTACAGTTACTTTAATAGCTTATTATTAATACAAATGTCACTTTTTTATACAACTACGGCTAACATGCACACGGCTTGCCTAATAGGAAGCTATTATCCTGGCCTTTTTTATTATAGCAATCAGCACAGTGCAATCCATCTACAATCCATCATCAGTCGCTACTGTCATGCCAGCTTGCTCAAAATGTCTTTTAACGTTAGAAGAACTCTATGTTGTAGGAATGAGTGAGGAGACTGTCCGGGAGAAAATTCCACAGCTTTGCAGTACGGCAAAGATGAGACGTAGCAAATGTATTTGTTCATGCCGAAGACCTCTTGTACTGTTTATCCTACACTTGTGATGCCAGAGGTATCATTAACATGTCGCCGACCTAAAAAGCCCCCCTTTCCTCCTTTCCCCTCCCATTCCACAAGAAGCTCTGTAGATTTTCCCAATCGAGCTGACCTAAGTATAGAGAAATTTCAAAAGTGATTTCTCTATGCCCTAAAACCACAATGAGCCTGAGATTTCAATGAAGGAAAATTTGTTATGCAACCATAATATAACGTTAGCTGTTCTTAAAATCAGTCGGCAAGCTCTTCTACGTATGTTGAGAACTGCAATTTTTTTATAGTGCCACGATAAAGTGACTGAACAGTACGACTACAGACAAATTATTAACACTTTATCATTTGTTATGCCAGCCTGCGTAAATTGAACCTGGATATGCAACTTCTGATCCACACGCGACGCGTATAAGCGAATCACTATGAAGTGCTTTTCACTATATGCATAGCGATCGCGAGCGAATTACATTGTACAGCCATACCAGCCCGCTATCGCAATTTCCTCGTTTGTTACTCTGCAGGGTGCACGTGCAGATACCGGTGTCTTAGGTGTATCAATTCTTAAGACGTTATTTAATACTCCATAAAACATATTAAGTTCATCCGCTTTTTCAAGCTTAATTACGTTAAGCACAATATCGTCCCTTGACATCAACAAAAGTGTACTAGCGTAGAGACATTTACTTATTACTAATGTTAATTAGTAATCACTAATACTAGTAACTACTAATTTTCTTAATCGGTCAATTAGTAATACTAATTCTCGTTCAGTTATAAACAAAGTTCTTTGTAATTAACTTGTATACTGACGAGCTATAAAAAATATTTTCTGCTAATTATTAATTCTACCAAATTAGTAATTACTAATGGTTATAATGGAGATATCTTCATAATCAAATGGTTGCATTAGTATATTATATCATAATCGCCCGCCACTACATGCGGCTAAAATTTTGCTCTGACTCAAATTTATTTTAAAAAGCCAAAATCGTTGTCTCTACGAAACAAGTCAATATATTCCTTTTCTTTGTGACTTCTTGAATTATAAACCAAGAATAATCTTTGTGACTGCTTAGTATATCTCTTTTTTTCTCTTGTTACCGTAATCCTACTTAAGTGGGTCAGCACAACAGGATTCTCTCTTTCACTCTATCAATTGTCGTATTCACAGCTTTTCAAAACATATCATCTTCTTTCGGTTTTCCTCTACTTCTATATCCATCTCTATTCTATGCTTACTAAATATAGGATTCAGTCTTAAAAATGAATTCGACTTTCAACGAATTTTTGCGCCGGTTGGATGCGATTAGTATTCATAAAGAAGGACATAGCTTTCTTAATTACTTAAATAAATATAATATGTAATCATTTTCTTTAAATTGCTAAAAATAAACTTATCTACAATGTATTTTTTAATAGAAATTGCTTCAACATTCCTTCACAGTTCAGCAAAATCGAAAGTGCGTTTGGAAAACGAAAATCTTATTATAAAATACACGTTCGTTATCGTTGAGCGTCGAACTGCGAAACGAGGTCTACAGAGTAAAAAGCGCGCGAAACAGGTTCTTAATTTAAGTTTGGACGCGTGCAGGTTGTTTTCTCTTTCCCCCAAGGCGGTTCTCGATTTCATATCTACAGTCAAACTACCCGAATTGAATGTTGTTTTTTTTTATCTGCCAGTTACATTTCAAATTATTTTTTTACCAGCTGTGCCCGCAGCTTCGCACATTTTAACTACAGAATTATTGTTAATGAAGATATCGTGTTAATTTTTTTTACATAACGATCAAGTATTTAAAAGGAGTAAATAAAAAAAACAGGTCAAGTGCGAGTCAGACTCGCGCACCGAGGGTTCCGTAACTGTACAGCCACATTCACTAAAATAATTAGGTAACAGTACTGAAGAAGGCACCGAACGATTCTAATGAAATATATTGAGAACCAAACTTATTTTTGCTGTTGGAAAACTGTTATCCCATACATCGATATATTATATGCCGCAGTCAGTTTATCAACTGCAAATAAGTTTGTAATCGTTTTTTTTTAAATATAATTGCAAATTTACGGTTTTCGAATGTTTTCGTATACTTTGTGCTTTAAGACATTGCTTTTTGCCAAATTTCATGATTCTAGGTCAAGTAGAAGTAACTTGTGGGCTTTTATTCCCTTTGGCGAGTGTTAAAGTATCCATTGATTGCGTTGACTTACAAGTTAGATGTTTTCACAGTTCCAATGGATTGCAGACCTGGGTAATTGATATTAATATCAACTTAATACCTCCCCGCACTCCTGAGATAAAGGGTCTTGACAGACAGACAGATCAGAAACCCTAAAAATTGATAAAAACTTTCCAGTATTTTTTGTGTGATGCGCGCACAACGGCAAACCTCTATTATTTTATATTTCTTTTTCTATTTCTTATTATTTTTGAAATTCCTCTCCACTTAGGACAGCTCGATTGGTGAAATACCTCAACCCCACAGAAGATCGCAGTCATATAAACTTGTGTTGTGTTCCTACGGTGTGTAGGGTTTCCATAGTTAGAAGGAAATATTAAATATTTACATTATTATATTGTATATTGCAAAAGCGGGCAATTTGAGCAAAATACACCGTGAGACCTCGCGAATTACTAATGAACAAATTCCAAGAATTAAACATCATAACTTTACCCTCCCAAGACATTCTTAGCTAACTTAGATAAGCTAGATTTTGTAAACGACCGGCATAGTTTTAGTACTAGGAATAAATACAAATTAATCATACTATGTTTTAGACTCGGTAAGATCCATGAAAGTTGTTAGGTTCTATAAAAATATCCCTAATCACATTACCGATTTAAAAGACAACAAATTCAACAAACCAAGAGAACTGACTACACTGTTAGCCTTAGGGGCCCTGAAGCCGCTGTGGCTTTTACAGCTTCACCGAACATGGTCTGATATCTGGCCTACCCGACGCATTTATAGCGGCATTAATACATACCGCTCTCGCCAGCTAGTTCCCAAATAGAAATATGTATGAAATCCAATTCTCAATATTATATTTAATTCAAATTAATATGATGAGCTATCTAATTCTTGTCTCATAAGGGTTTTGTGGAGCAATCAGTGTGGCCCTTCGGTTGAAAAGTTTGGATACTGCTTGGAGCATTGCATGAATGATAGTGATGTTTGGAAATGACTATCTCTCTTTTCTTCCAATATTTATAAATAGGATTACAACAATTGTTACATTGGCACATACTAAATATAATTTATTAGTAAATACGGCTTTAAAAATAATTATTAATTGTAAACAATAATTATACAGTAAAAAAAATGATAAATCGGTAGTAGTATTGTAACTTAAGTGCCTTCTCAGGGCCTGAATTCAATAAAGTATTTGAAAAAAAAGTTCCTTGATAAGATTAGATTGCTCGTTTTTTTTCAAATATGTGACCTTTATTAAAAGAGGCTATAAAAATTATTTAAATGGCAACTATTACAATTATTTTAAGCGTGACAACTTTTTAATATGCACGACAAAAATATGTTTAGATTCCTTGAAATATGAAATATATATAGCTACATATTTTAATTGGAATGATAAAATATTGGATTGACCAGCTACATTTTTAAAAAGGAAACAAAGACCCGACTGCAACAAAAGTATTTGCTTTAAAAATATATTTTTCTATTTTTGATTTTTATTTCTTACCCAAACGTACTTAAGCAATATATACGTCACTTCCACAATAAAGACGAATCTAATGACACCTCCGTATCCATCAACCCTTTTGAACTACAGAGCGTGTCAAAGAAATAGACACACATTCGCTCGAAAATCATAACCCTCCTTTTTCGAAGTCGAGTAAATCAAAAATCTTTAGCATTATTATACGTATGAGATGGTTGTAAAAGTAATTGACGAAAAAGGTCACGGATAGATGAGATCATTGCAGTACAACATTTTCTTTCATTTCTTTCCTTTTGACCTTTATTCCGTACCTCAACGGTTAACCTTAACATTTAAACAAGTCTTGTTTTACGAAACTATGTCAATCTTTTACAGTTTTTACTATTTATTGTGTAAAAATCTACCTGAAAAATACGGACCTACTAAGGTCTGAGATACATTTATTCACCCAAGACATCATCGGGCGCCGCCCACGTACCCATTCAGCCTATCCTTGTTTTCACTTCACGTACTTGCGTACAGCTTTCCAGATTGTTTGACGTTCTTGCTCACTGCTCCTATACTTGGAGTGATAACTTTAAGTTACATAGCTTATAACCTTCACCAATAAATAGTCTATAAACCACAAAAATAGTTTTTCAAATTTGATTTGTACTTCCTGTCGTAAGAGTGTTCAAACAAACAAACAAGAAACATTCTCCTGAAGTTTATAATATTATAGTATATATGTTACAATCATTTTTGTAAGTATTATTCTCAGTCCTAAATACTATAACTATGACTACCTATCACTTTTATGCATCGCTCGCGTCATTGTTGAGTTGTGTCCTTATGTCCCATTTAATTATCCCTTTTTTAGACGTTACGTGACGACGTTAACATCTTATGTTTTTGTCAAAAATCGATGAATGTTTCACGTTAGGTTCGGTGGCATTAAAAAATTTTTTTTTCATAGAACCTTCAATCCCCTTTTTCACCTTGTGGGTTGATATGTCAATACACTGTAAAGGAAACCCGCATGCAAATTTTCACGGTCCGGTAGTAGCCTCAGACGTTTGGGATGTGCGTTGATATTTCAGTCAGTTATCCTTTTATATATAACTTATTACAATTTATTAACATGCTGTGTTGTACGTTAAATGTCAACCACTTTATATACATTACAACCACTTGTGGCTGTGGCCTTAAAACCTACACGTTATTTATAAAAATAACAAGTAATTAACAGTTACATTCACGTCTATATATTCGGTTAACATAATTACATAACATGTACTTGATAAATATCACATAATATGTACACAGCGTGTATCGTTTATGTAAGACAAAACTCCATAAGTGTAATGGATTATAAACAATATCTGTCTTCTATACCAAATCTACCGGTCGGCTCCTCAGCATTTTTAGCAGAGCTAAGCATAGCATGTTAGGTAAGCATGAAGATTAATTACCCTTCCAATTATCATGATTGCATCTACAAATAGCTACAGTATTGACGCTCTTTACATGTAATCTCGAATGGAGTACAATTGCCTTCAGTTCACTTGCGACTTGATACCGGCATGATCGAGAAGAAACGTTTGGCTTTTTTTTGACAAAAGAGTTTCAGTGTTACGCTATGATTTCTTATCTCTTTTGTTTCAACTGTCCGTTGTTCCGTGTTCGAACTGCTTTTTAGTGAGATTATAACGCGTCTAATTTTAATAACGTCATTATTGGTTGCAACACTATTTTCTTCT
Source organism: Saturnia japonica (assembly GCA_033032175.1). Taxonomy (NCBI): domain Eukaryota; kingdom Metazoa; phylum Arthropoda; class Insecta; order Lepidoptera; family Saturniidae; genus Saturnia; species Saturnia japonica. Next base: position 4,906,442 of record CM065332.1, read on the forward strand.
TCACTTGATTTTTCTCATGAACAGTGTTTATTGTAGTCGACTTTAATAAGGTCAGGTCAGCTCAGGTCTTCACCATCCGATAATTCGCGCGAGAATCACTACAAACCTTTTTTTTCTGACTGACTATACTGTTAGCCATATGGGCCCTGGAGCCTCAGATGGCTTTTACAGATTCACCGTGACTTGGCGCTACAAACCGGTCGTTACCTGCATATGAAGTGCGCACGGTCACAGAGCATACATGTTGCTATCGGAGCCGGTCAATAGTGGAGGCGTCAATATTATAGTCATTGTACGAATACTTCGTTATTAGAACTAGATTCCTTAATGACATCGACCCGATTCTCCGACATACGAGTATGATAAATAAAATCTTATTTATTTAATTATATCTACGTTAAATACGCAATACGTAATTTTCGAAACTTGCTGATCAAGATGAAATTACCTTTACAATCTTGATACAAGGGTTCAGACACTTTGAAAAAGTGTTATAAGTTTAGATAACAACTCAGCAAAAGTCGCATTGAGTTACAAAACAAAGAATAAAAAATATTAACGTAAACAGTTTTTGCGTAAAAGGAAAATGCTTTTTACACAGATGTGAGATGACTTTGTTAAATATTATGAAGCTTTTAAAAATATTCTGTGAAAATAATTTAGCTTTACTTTTATACATTTTTGAACTACTTACGTACATAAAATATGATTTGTTGTATTATTTAATATCTGAAGATATTAATGTTCTGTTTTCTTTATTTTCCCGTATCAATCAAACGTCTTCTTTTATGAATTTGTATGCAAAAATGTTCGTGGTAAACATTACAGGAAAAAGGATGAAGTTCTTCCGAACAAAACTTTGATACAACATAACCAACAACTTCTAAAACAATACAATAATACCCCGCACGGCCTCGAAACACGGCCTTACTTTCCATCGGGACTGGTAGCGACATATTTCCTGCAAAACTGCTTGTTTAGCACTACGGAATACGTCTGCAAACATGCCTCAAAAGATGATAACAGATCTAGATTTCAATTATTTTTATCTGTAAAAGGCAATATATGAAATGCCTGCATTATATAGAATGCCTAAGAGTAACCGGCAATGTATGAAATAAAGATAATTATTACATACTTTGCCTATAGGCATTCTGTAGAATATCAATTGCTATTTAGGTAAAGTATTGAAAAAGTCACGTCTTAGAAAGGGACACAGGGCAAACGGAAGACCATTTCGAAGACGAAATTAAAAAAATAGCTGACCCACAAAGGCAACAGGCAGCTCAAGATAGAGAAAAATGGCAAGCTTTGAAAGAGACCTTCACCCGAGAGAGGTTCCTTAAAATGAAATATAAAAATATCAGTATTCTTAAAAATGTAACTGTAAGAACGATTAGGAAATTAAAGGCGTTTTTTTTTTTTTTTTATTAAAAAAGTCTTGATAGGTCTCGTACTCGGTCTCTAAATAGTCGTTCTCAAAGTAGCGATTATGAAACCGTGGCACTTGTTCAGTTTATTACTAATGTATTCAAAGTGCAATAATAATTATATTTGTCTTTAAACTATTCATATATGTCTATATCATACAATTTTTTTTTCTCTTTATATAAATAGTTTTCGATTTATATTTCACAACACTTTGTTCGAATTTCTCCACTAATGCCTATTTGCATATGACGAAAAATACAACTCGATATGCAAATATAATAAGTTTTTAATGGTTATGTTAATATTAAAACCATTCCAATAAGAATAATAATTATAATTTAGTCTATAAATTAGATCAGACCAAAAGCTTTATTACTTTATCAAGGGCAAGTAATGAAGTACTGGTAATTTGATTACTCAATCAATAGACTAGATAATAAACTCGATTTCACTCGTGTTCTTTTAACCTTTACTCGTATATCCACTATCCAGTCATCAAATCGGTAGTAGGTTAGGTATATGTACTCGGTATGATGATATACCCTTCGCGTTAACTCTATAATGGTTTGCGAGTTTTGAGATTTCGATCTCTCGGTGGTCACCGTTGTGTCTGGATTGTACTGTGCTTACCATCAGAGGCAGTACCGTCAATATGGCGAGCTAAAATACAAAAACAAATTAATTTTATTACTACAGTACAATAAAATCTAATACTGTCATTTTTATAACTCCCACGGGTAAATATTCAAATTTTTGTAGGTCAACAGCGCTTACAATAATTATTTGCGCGTCACCTATCACCGTTCTCACGATATTGTGTTCTTAGTGAATAAAAAAATCTACTTATATATAAAAACTAACAATGCCTCTCAGTATCACCCGTGTTAAATTTCTTCGACCATCTCAATACCGTGTCTCTCTCCACAAACTTGCCTACAGCTTGTAAGAATTCTTGACGTTCATGATTACTGCTTCAGTCCTAAGAGCCTCTACACACGAGGTTTTTTAAACGACTTGTCGACGCATGATTTGAGCGCGTCTGTTGCGCTTCAGTAGTTCGTATTAGTAGCTTGTATGCAAACAGAACGAAGTTGAAGTTTGTTCTTCCTTGAAAAATATATCTACTCTAGCTGACCCGCGCAACTTCGTTAGCGTCGTATAATAGAATGTTTAAAAGTAATAAATTTTCCCGTTTTATAATTCCCCGTTTAATAGTTCCTGAGATTAACACGTTCAAACAAACACAACAAACTCTTCAACTTTATAATATTAGTATAGATTTATCTTAGACAAGTAAACAATCCAATCAATTTTTATGTTCATTATATAAGTGATAGTAATGTAAGCACTCTTTTTACATCATCCAATGATAAATTCATTACAAATACGCTGCTGTAGCTGTTATACCATCTTCAAAATTCGATTCAAATTACTTTTTTGTGTCTTTAGAACAAAGCAGTAGGTAGCAACGCTCGTTTACAGAACATGCGTATCGTCGTATCTACGCATTGCAGGGATAGAAACGCGAAAGCCGAGTGCAAAGGTCACAAATTACCGAATGCATTGCGTTTTCTCAGCGTCGTAATGGCGTTCAACGCGCGTCGTCAGCTCCTTTAAAAAACGTTGTGTGCCAAGGGCCTTAGAGTCTTGGCGTGATGTTAATTATAGCCAATTATAACCTTCTTCAATAAACTGACTATAAATTACAAAAATAATTTTTCGAAGATTCCAGTTTAAAGATTTGTGTGTTGAAGCAAACAAACAATCACTTGAACTTTATAATATTAGTATAGAAGTTTAAAGTAAATCTAAGTAAGATCTGAGGAATGCGGTTGTAATAACATGATGTGATATCGTGGTATTCGAGTGAGTTGGCAGTGTCGACTAGTGAACGTCTTGTCATATTGCCGGAGGCGAATTATGATCGATCTCGTTTCTTCCTGGTTCTTACCGTAATGTCATAAATAATAACATAAAACTGACTATTATTTTAGGTACGGTATTTCTCTCCGTAGATACAAACGTCGATTTGTTTACGGATAATTTTTGGCTACAATTTAAATTTCTTTCATACATTCTAAGAAACATGGCGAATCATGAATGATAAAGTCATAGGAAGAATGTTAAGTGTGACAGTGGACGGATATAGGCGTAGAGGAATACTGAGATGGCATTTGATAAAGTAAAGTGAATTATATGGTGAAGTGGAAGTTGTTTTGGCACGCATAGTCCATAGTTTTGATAAACCGGGAATTGTAATATAAAACATTGTTCATTCATGTTAGACACAGTATCGTACAAGGAATAGAAGTGTAAAGATGTTGCGATGTCTCTATGATACTAAGCCTGCGCCTTTAAGCTGCTTATAAAAACTTAGTTGAAATATTAATCATATTATGATTATAATATAGAATTATATGAAAGGAAACAAAAAACCCGACTGCATGAAATGAAATGAAGTGATATGAATTTTTTTCATATTTTTGCTTTTTATTTCTTTTCCAGACGTACTTAAATATTACATAGCTTTAGACACTCTGACAATTAAGACGAATCTAACGATAACTCGTATGCTAAAATCCATCAAACCGTTTAGGATACAGAGCGTGCTAAAAAATAGACATACCTACATACGCTCGAAAAACATAACCCTCCCTTTTCACAGTTTTATAATAATTAAGCCCTGAAAAGCTAGTAGTAGAAGTAGAAAAGTGTATCTCAAATCACTACTGCACTGGTTCGGAAAACAGCAAGTTCAATCAATATTATATTATAAATTGGATCCGATACGATTGAAAATATATTACAATTAGTAAATAATAATTCAAAATAATATTAGAAACGGTGCAAAGCGGTGCGCGTGCGCAATCAAATGTCAAAGACCCACTAACCGTGAAACTGTGTGATATAACATATTGTTAAATTATTTAATAACGTTTGAGAAATGTCTACAGGCACGTAACACTGCGATTTGCGTATTTCGTTATAAAAATATAACATAAAATATACTTAGTAGTTTCAAGACGTTTTTACTTATAATGACTGTACACTGAACTACTGAGTGTCCTTGATCGAGCACACGCACGAATCGCGCTACCCCCGCTCTCGGTACAAATGCTTATTGGGGGTGATCCTTAAAAGATAAACATATACTCTGCTAACTTTTTTGTACGTCTGTTTAATGTCTATAATTGTTTGGTACATTAATTTGCTATATCTCTTATGCTTTACTCAGCGTAAGCAATTTAAGCGCCCGAATTGATTCGCCATGACTAGTTTTTTTTATTTGTGCGGAACCCTAATTCTTTTTCTAAAATAAAAGTAGCCTAAGGTACTCCCTATAAATTTAGCTATGTACCAATGAAAGTCCCGTCAAAATCGGTCCAACCGTTTCAGAGATTACCCGGAACAAACAGACAGCCAAAAATTTTAAAAATGGGGTGTTTTGTTATAGTTATATTTTATTTTAATATTTTAAGAAAACTTACAGCTAAGTACTTATTTAAGTTACGTACATGTATAAATTAATGAAGGCCATTTACAAGTTCTCACATATAATTATGTACATATATAAATAAAAAAAATAAAGTAGACGGAAAACACAAAAATATTAAAAAAAGAAATAAGAATTCAAAAGAGCTTTCAACTTCTGCACAGTTGTATCAAATATATCAACGTCTAAATCACTAACCAATTTATTCATACTACTGCTTACTCGAATGAAATAGGAATTTTGTCTGTAGGTAGTTCTAACAATAGGACTATAAAGTATGTTAGGGTTTCTAAAAGATGCTGCCGGTACACGTAGGTTAATTTTGCTCAGTATCTCCGAACAGTCAATTAGGCCATTGAGTATACACAAAAGATATGATACATCAGCTATTTTTCTTCGTGTATACAGCGGGAGCATATGAAATTTTTTACAGCGCGATGTGTAATCTGGTACAATTATTTCAGATTTAAACTGTAGGAAACGAAGAAACCGCTTTTGTATTTTCTCAATGCGTGTGATATATATATTATAATTGGGGTTCCAGACTTGAGATGCGTATTCAAGTTGGGTTCGAACAAAAGAACAATAAAGAATTTTAAAAGTTTTGACACACTTAAATTAATTGGATAATCGAAATACAAACCCTAATGCTTTAGAAGCTTTTTTGACAACATTATCAATATGCTTATCAAATATTAGTTTGGAGTCAAAAATAACACCTAAATCTCTAACAGTATTAACTCGTGATAATTTAGTATTTTTAAGAAAGTAATTGTGCTGAATCGGATTGAGTTTACGTGTATATGTTATAACTTGACATTTCGTGACAATTAAATCTAATATATTGAGAGTACAATAATTTTGCAACTTATCCAAATCATATTGAATACGAACTACATCGGAAACAGTTTTAACAGGACATATAATTTTAAGGTCATCAGCGTAGAGAAGAATTTTGCAAGTGGTAAAACAGGATGGTATATCATTAATAAAAATGTTAAAGAGCAGAGGACCCAATAAAGATCCCTGAGGAACTCCTGAAGGAATCTGCATCGGCAAAGATGTATAGCCATTTAGAACTACAGTTTGGCATCTGTTCTTGACATAAGATGAAAACCACCTAAACAAATTACCCCGAATCCCTATATCTCTCAGTTTGCAAAGCAGGATTTCATGATCTATCCTGTCAAATGCTTTACTGAAATCAGTATAAATTACATCTACCTGGGTTATCGTATATACTTCCATATATATTTAGTAAAAAGCTGTTATTTGACATTACAAACATACACTTCAATTTTATTAATTGTGTAGATAGATAACGCAACTTATACGCAATGGGATTACTTCAGACTATTTGAAACGGGTAAATACTGAGTTATAGAAAAAATATTTTAAAATTTTTATATCTACAATACACTATGATAAAATATCCTTTACTATAGTATTTATTTGTAGTCGACTTATTAACCAAGGTCTTTGCGATTCCATAGTTCGAGCGAGAATCACTCCAAACCGGTCGTTGTCTGCTTATACAAACCGTACGGTGTACGGTCATAGAGCACACAGTCATGTTGCTATCGCGTGGGTGTATAGGGTATGTGTCATTAGTACGAATACTAAGTCATTAGTACAGATTCCCTAATAATATCGACACAATTCTCCGACATATTAAATATGATTATCATTTTTACAATGTCGTGTTGGAAGAGGATGCCGGTGTTTGTAGCACTATAAGATCAAAATATGACATAAACCTGTAGGTACGTAACGTAAATTAGGCTATTTAATGTACATTTTTGATACATAGTTAATTTATAAGGCGTGGGACCCCATTAACATTAAAATTAATATATCCCGATGTTATTACATATGTAAAAAAACGGATATTATATAAAAATGATTAATTTATATCCGTAAACTAGGTAATTATTTTATTGGTCATAATCGTGTATTACAAATTATTACAAAGCAGAGGTGTTTGTGTCGCTTATCGAACATTCGAGAACTTGCAAATATCAAGGTTGTGGGTGGGTTACTTGCGAAGTTGTCGCAATGCGGAATTTTAAAATGTTCTGCCTTCGACTATACTTAATATACAATTCAATATTTTTATACTTCTTTTGGTGAGTTTGATAGAGAATGAAATTGAAAGCTGCGCGCGCATTATGTGACGGAAGTTCTACATTATGAAATTAAACATCAATGATAAGAATGTCAATTCATTTCACTGACTTAATTTATTATATTTAACTCTGTAAAAATAATTTCACTATGTGTTTTAATCAAATTAAAAGAATATATAATTATACAACGTTAAAATATTTTAACACAAATATACAATAAATAAAATTGATGTCAAATTAACAGCTTTTTACTAAATGCATATGAAAGTATATACGATACTTATAACAAGAAACCCATTTTTTTAATTTTTGTTTGTTTGTCTGTTTTTTTTGTTCCGGCTGATGTTATAAGGAGTAACTTAGGCTACTTTAATTTTAGAAAAATAATTAGGGTTCCGCGCAAATAATAAAAAATTGGTTATGGTGAATCAATTCGGGTACGCTTAAATGGCTTACGCTGAGTAAACCATAAGAGATATAGCAAATTAATGTACTACACAATTGTAGACATTAGAAAGGCGTAGAAAAATGTCCAAAAGTATATGTCTATCTTCTAAAGAACACCCACAATGAACATTTTTGTCTTTAAAATAGCCGGGAACGACTGGGCAAGATTCGCAGGGGTACCCGATCGATGACATTATGTAGTACACGGAAGCGAAGCCGCGGGCACAACTAGTAAAATGATAATTTATTATTATTATTAATGTGTAACCTTCATCATGTTAGCAAGCGAGGTAATTTTTTTGAGTTATTTGTGTTTTAATACGCCAAAGAAGCATAACTTCTTACGTGGTTACATATAATTTTTTTCCAATGCGTTTCTTCTTTCGTGGTCACTATACCTCATGGTCCTATATTAGTAATTAAATTCAAACAGGATCTTTAATTATCGCTTTATTTGTATATTTACCAAGCTGCAACGTGGTGAACTGAAATTGGTAGTAAAGAAATCAAAGTCCCCACATACTACCCCAGTCCCTCCTCCCTATCAGCCTTCAGGATAATATTTACAGTTTATTATATATATACTACTTACTAATTTTATATTTACAAATAATACAAAAATCTAGAACATTATTTTTACCCAATTATATCCAAACGCGTCGAATAGTTGTTTATTAAAGTTTTGAGTTCGTTACCTGAAACAAAAAATATGTGCAATTTAATAAATTTCTGTTATTTATGTCTCTATGATAAATTAATTATTTTTTGTTTGTATATTAAACAATCCATCTTTAAGAGGTTATTGGATAATGGATAGTACAGTATAAGCACTTACAGCTTAATATGGTGTTAATATTAGAGGTACAAGTAATCAATTGTTTTGAAATCTATAACAAATTTTGTACTATGTAAATTATTTACAAAAATATATTATATAATCTCCGTCAATATCTAATTATGATTAATGAGTAATGAATCTAATAAGAAATGGATCTCTACGAAATCTGTATAGTAATAAAATGGAAGTTGGTCATCGAATAACCTTATTGGTCTTAGATAATTATTGATGCCCTTCTAATTTCGTCTAAATGTCTTTTTATAGTTGACCATTTAAACCCATGAGTGTTCGATAATTCTTGTGCAATTAATTTTGACTCAGCTTCCACTAGAGATTCTAGGGTGTCATTAACAAATTCAACTGGTCGCCCACTTCGAGGTCTGTCAGAGAGATCATAATCACCAGCAGAATACTTTCTGAACAAACCTTGCGCTTGGTTGTTACCCTTGCATTAAATCCCGCATGAAAATGAAAAAGTATACAATAGCAAATATTCTTTCATTTTATATAATATTTTGTGCAGAAAGCCTATTTAACTATCGCTACTTAAGGGAAAGGCACCTCCAACAATATCTTTATAAATTCGAAAACAGTGATTAAAATTCAGAAGTGATCTTTCTGTGGATGCTGTTGTTTTTGGATTACTCGCAGGGACAGTGTCGTATTACTTTGCCTAGGCACTATAAATAAAATAAAGCTCATTTAAACTCACAATACGTTGTAGTGATAAGTAAAAGATTTATTTTATATATACATATGCGTTCAGTTCACATGCTAAAACGCGAATCGAATTTCAATCCCATGCAGTGAACGTCCTAGGTAGGTAGAAAGGCACGTACGAATACAAGTGTTAGTATCATTAGTTAAAGAATATAATGGCAGTTATCATTCACCAAAATAAAGAGTTATGGTTCTTGACTAGAGTTGCCTTTCATCCGGATTCCCCTTACTTGTACTAGTTCGAAACACGTCCCGAGAGCGTCCAGAAACGGTTTTTAAAAAGTCGATTTAATGATTAGCTAACACATTTTTAAAACCTGCCAAGTGAGCCTTTATGAAATTTACAATGAGTACGAAATTACGTCTCCAAGTACATTTTACTGAATCAAAAACTGTTTTCACACACCCGCAATATTTTTGAACGACGTATCCAATGACTTCCTACACCACGGAATAGACAAGAAAAAATAATCACCTCACTTTATTTGTAGGATAAATAGATATATATTTCAAAAAAAATCGAATATGGTGTTTTTTTTTCTGACTCCGCGTCTCTCTTTTTAAGAAATTTCACATCTTTCACGAGTATGGTGCTGCATTAAAAAAAAAAAAGTATCTATCTATTTAATTTGACATCTATTATGATTTCACGACTTTAAGCACTATTTGGCTCGGTGGCTGAAAATTGAATTAGTAGTTGAATCATCTTAAAAACTTTTGTCATTTATTTAATACTCAGAGATAAGCACAGAAGATTTGAATAGAAAAAAAATCGTTTATGACCCGTAACATTACCAATCAGCGAAACCATACAATTATTGCGTTATAATATTATGTTGCAATATACATTCAAAGTGTTCACACACAGTAATAGCGTGATGCGTCTTGAAATAATCGGGCATGGTTCAAAGTATAAGAGTTTACATTTAAGAATGGGAAATTAAATTTTATTAAAGGTTTCTTTTCTAAATTTTTTAGAATTATATTTATTTATTTCTTACAAAAGCATATTATATTAACAACTACATAATCAATGCATATTATTTGTGTATACAAGAACTTATTTGCACAATTTTATTAGAATCAAAAGCAGCCACAATATTTTGGTACTAGTTTAAAAGGCATCCGCGGAGCGTAGGAGGGAGTTAAAAGTATCAGGGCAAACCCAGGTGCGTCCATTGAACATAGGATTCAATGGTGAGAAAACACATAAACAAAATTTATTTTAAAATATAGGCTTGCCTAATTAGATGAATTTAATTTATTATGATTTAATTTTATGTAGCATTATTAATAATAATAATAAAAGTTTATTTATGCAAAAATTACAATTGATATACACCTAGAAACACAAATAAAAAATAACATAAAATAACACTTTTGTGAGCTCCTGACTGCCAAACTAGGGCCTTGGCAGTCGGTTTGCCTACAAAATAGAAATATTCACTTGTCGTTCGCATTACTAACGTGTTAATATAATAAAAGAGAGAGACACTAAAATAAAATAAAAACCTATACTTGAAATATACTTTAAATTGAAACTATGTGGAAAATTTTATTTCAATTACATTGATTTGATACAAAATAGAAACTACTAAATCAGTTTTCGTTCGCATATATTACATCAGTAAGGAAATTTAGGTATATTTCATTAATAATAGAGTTGACACTAATGAATAAAATAGAAAACCTATACTTGTAATATTTTTTAAAGTTTAATCTGTGGTAAAATTTTGCATCTTCAAATGTACATTGATTTATAAGTTATCGTCCGACAAACAACTACTATGTAATAGTAGTCTCCTATAGTCTCACATACATAAGAGTCACTCTGTGTATCTCTCAAAAAATAAGTCGTCAGGTGATGTCGCTTCCTACTAAGCCCGTTGGATACAAACATCTTCAGTGCTGCAAGAACATTAGGCTGATTTATAAGGTTTTGATGTTTGTCACTATGGCAAGACTTTCACCATGCTTGAGAGATTTAGAATCTATCACCAGGTATCGCTGATATGTCGGCCTGCTAAAATGTCTCTTCAGAATAATTTTGAAGGACTCCTTGATGTAGAAAGAGGTAACACACTAACCTGGAGACAGTTCCATCGCTTCACAGTGCGACAATAATATGACATTACAAGCAATCGCCTAACACTTGTGAATTGTACCAAATGGTAGCGTAACAGTGGTGTGCTCTGTCCGCGCACGCGCATGTTCGGCCATTGGCATCGCTCTCGCGCATCGCCGAGCGTGGAAACGTTACGTTTTATCACTATCATTTTGACACAATCACTGTTAAAAATATACTCTATTGATCACATTAAATACATCATAATACATCGAAATTAGTAATGCCTGTTAATAAACGATGTTATTGGGTTTTAAACAATCGCAAAGTAATAGATAAATTATTGATGATACGTTATTACTTATTACAAAGGGACGGGTAGGTCTGTGCCTAGTGGTAAGTACTAGAGATGCGCTCAATGTTCGGTTCAATATTCGTATACGATTTGTTCACCGTATCGTTTTATGTTCGTATTTGGTTCGTAGTTATTTTGTGGGATAATTACCGACTATTTAAATATTCTTATTTTAAGATTAAATTAAATTAAAATAAATAATCAAAAATATTACAAAGCGATGCAAAAATTTTGGTTGATAAGTCTCCAATTTTATACCGTAAAATCAAAATAGGGACTTGTCTTTTTAATACAACCAAGGTGGTATATAGAGGAATACGGCCCACCTTTATGGTAAGTGATTACCGTAGTATATGGACACTTGTAAAACTATAGATATCATTAGTGTATTGCCGACTTTGAACACCCTACCCCAAGGAGCTCAGGAAACCCTACTACTGACCGCATGAATACAAAACAACTCATAAGGTTATTTGGTTGGGATCTTATGTAAGGTGGAGGTATTCCACCAGTCGGGCTGCATCAAATAGAGACAATAAATCTCCAGAGGAATTTCTCTGTACCCTACCTTCCTTTTAGATTCAAATTTTTCGAAACCAATATTTAGTGATTTTACTATCGCCTTACTCTTGCAAAATACGTAATTATAGGGCCAATAACCACTTGCATTTTTGGTTTTATGTATTGAACGTCTACATATTGTAAATAAGAATACATTTAAAATTGTGTTTGTACTGTGAATTAGAGGTTGTTAGCTTTTACAACAATAGCGACCTGTTTGAGAATCACTTTCCTCCACAGACAGGGCTAGAGGCCGCCTTATACACGATCTGCGAACACTTTCACTTACGAAAGTATAAATACTAGAAAGCAACTCTTCTTTCATTACATAGATTTGGGAAAAGGTCCATAATAAAATGTCACCATCTACAACTATTAAAACATTAAAAAAAGTTATTAGTACCTAATAGGTACCGTACGAAAGAAGTTACAATTCTTTGGCATAACAAAACAACAATAACTCCCAAAATTTATCTCGGGTGTCAACAACATGATGAAGCAATAATATAAATTCATTTTACTGTCTTTTTTATTGTGTAAATATTAAATAAGTAATCGAATCGTTAATTTTATCATGTTGCACTTCTATTACATAATGTGCGAATTTCTCAATTTTACTACACGCGCCAAAAGAAATGGAACTTAGCGAAATAAAAAAATAATTCACAATTTAAAATGTATGGTTCAAATGATGTTAGATAAATGGCCAATATAAATAAATGTATGACAATGAAACCAATAAATTTTTTGTATAAATAAATGATTAATTAAGTTAGGCAAATAAAAATTTAGAAATATTGTTTTGAATTATAATTTTAATGGTTTACCATACCCTATTCAGGGTCCATATATTCGGATAATTTACCATATAAGAACAAAATTTACATACATGATGCAAATAAATAAATAAAAGCTGTGGATATAACTACCAAGATTTTAGAAGTGATTCCTGCGTTTGTAAATGCTTTAATTTTGACTCGTGTCTTAACGCAGATTATTAACCTATATAATCTAGACTTGCAGTGCTATATTTGTTTTTTATTGTTAAGACCACTATCTACACGTCATTTAAGCCTAACTTTGTATTACTTTACTAATCTTCAAATATAGCTCTAACAAGTTGACGGCTCCTTTATTGGACCTGTCCAGGGAAATTCTAGTTATTATTTATAATCCACTTCACTTGCTATACACACGTAAATTAGTTATTACACGCAAAATGCTGCCAATAAAAACTACAATGGTCTAAAGTAATAAATGTGTTGTCAGAAGGATAATTCACAAAAATCAACTCTCACCTCGTTTTGTAATTCTAAGTATTTAAAATCACAAAGCTCAAGGGATTTGGTTTTTGTTTGTTTGATCGCGCTTATCTCTCGAGTTACTGGTCAGATTTCAAAAATTATTTTTATATTTTATAGCCTATATAATAAGCAATCTTATAAGCTATGTAACTTCACGCTACGACTCTAACAAACGGAGGAACGGAACTATGAAATTCAAACAATATGGTAAGCTTTACTTTACGCAAGTACTGGAAGTGAGAAGACGGAGAAATTGATCTTATAAATTTAACTCTGGTGAAACCGTAGGGTATAGCTTGTCTTAAATGGATTCCATATAACTGATAGAGACTATTTCTATTACATAAGTATTATAGGATCATCATGCATTACTTAATACCTCTAACGTACTTTCTCAATGCGATGCCGTAAGGCAAAAGTACCAACAGAACCATCAACAATAGACCGGAAATTTTGTAATAAAACGGACAAAAAAGTTAAAGTTATCGAGCTAGGAGAATGTTGGTCAAGTTGCCACAACTGTAATCGGGGGCGGTCACGAAATCTTGTTTACGGAAATAAACGATGACTGTTTATAAGTGGGTTCATAATATACTCGTCTTTAATTTTTACTGTCTCTGATGGTAAACACATCACAATCCAACACCGAGAGATCTAGCGATCGCCGCTGTTATGCCGGTCTGCATAAATATGTCTTCACGTAACGTTTATAGAACGCTTAATTAAGTAAAAATATTCAAATGAATAAACTCGCTTATAATTGTAACATGTAAGATATTATAGTTCCTGAAACCTGGATATTTTAAAGCTTCTTCTTCTTCTTTCTATTGGTTATTATCCTAATTTACTTGGGTCAGCTCTCCTAGCACTTTTGCGTTTTGGTTTTCTCTTTTGTTGTGTTACTCACTATTGTCGTTTTTTATTGTTTGTACCCAGGTAATTAGTGGTCGTCCACGGCCTCTTTTCCGTCATGTATATTCATGACTTTTATTCATATGATCATTATCTCGCCTCATTACTAGCGGTGGGTGATTATGAGATATACTAATGTAATCATTTTGAAGATATCTCGGGATAACTCGATTATAACCATTAGTAATTACTAATATTAGTAGATATTTGTATGATGAGTGATCATCCATTATCGAATTACCATTAGTAATTACTAATGCTAGGTTACTAATAATATTAGTCTTGCTGAACCAAGGGGAGACGGGTCGGGGCGTACCAGACTGTCTCTCTTTAGCGTCGGGGCCCAACTGGGGCCGGCGGCCATATTTTTTTTTAGAACTGACTACACTGTTAGCCTTAGGGGCCCTAAAGCCGCTGCGGCTTTGACAGCTTCACCGGACTTGGGGGCGAGCGCAGAGGGCACTCAGCCGCGAAAGTTTTGTGGACGACTCGCACGAGGGTGCCAAAGTGGCCGGACCTCGGCTCGGGCGGTCGCCGCGTTCGCAATTAGGTCGCGATCTAATCGAATCCCTACACCTACGATTCGAGCTAACTAATTTATACACATAGGCACGTTCCCGACTCCCGACTTTACAAGACACAAGGTTACGTTATATTTAATATTGTATATTATACCTATATTTCTTTTTGTTATCATAAAAGGAGAGAAAATGTAATGGAGCGAAAACTTTTAATTAGTTTAATGATTGCCGGCAAAATCTAAAATTTTGTTTATTAAAAAGAGCATCGCATCGTTTGATGATTTCCGTCACATCAATTAATGATGATCTCAAATATGTTTTGCTTTTTGTTGTATTTTTTTTATCATTAATTATAACAAGAAAAATAGTCTTTCTACATTTCGAATAAATATTAAAAATTCAAAATATATATCCGCGGTACTTTTAAAGTCACCAAAATACACGAAAAACTTGTGGAGAAACGTTTGCGCTGGCACGGGCATGATAATCACAAGTGTACTCAATTTTATTGTGTAAATATTAAATAAGTAATCGAATCGTTAATTTTATCATGCTGTACTTCTGTTACATAATGTGCGAATCTCTCAATTTTACTACACGCGCCAAAAGAAATGGAACTTAGCGAAATAAAAAAATTATTCACAATTTAAAATGTTTTAATTAAAATGTATGGTTCAAATGATGTTAGATAAATGACCAATATAAATAAATGTATGACAATGAAACCAATAAATTATTTGTATAAATAAATGATTAATTAAGTTAGGCAAATAAAAATTTAGAAATATTGTTTTGAATTATAATTTGAATGGTTTACCATACCCTATTCAGGGTCCATATATTCAGATAATTTACCATATAAGAACAAAATTTACATACATGATGCAAATGAATAAATAAATAAATAAAAGCTGTGGATATAACTACCAAGATTTTAGAAGTGATTCCTGCGTTTGTAAATGCTTTAATTTTGACTCGTGTCTTAACGCAGATTATTAACCTATATAATCTAGACTTGCAGTGCTATATTTGTTTTTTATTGTTAAGACCACTATCTACACGTCATTTAAGCCTAACTTTGTATTACTTTACTAATCTTCAAATATAGCTCTAACAAGTTGACGGCTCCTTTGTTGGATCTCCCCAGGGAAATTCTAGTTATTATTTATAATCCACTTCACTTGCTATACACACGTAAATTAGTTATTACACGCAAAATGCTGCCAATAAAAACTACAATGGTCTAAAGTAATAAATGTGTTGTCAGAAGGATAATTCACAAAAATCAACTCTCACCTCGTTTTGTAATTCTAAGTATTTAAAATCACAAAGCTCAAGGGATTTGGTTTTTGTTTGTTTGATCGCGCTTATCTCTCGAGTTACTGGTCAGATTTCAAAAATTATTTTTATATTTTATAGCCTATATAATAAGCAATCTTATAAGCTATGTAACTTCACGCTACGACTCTAACAAACGGAGGAACGGAACTATGAAATTCAAACAATATGGTAAGCTTTACTTTACGCAAGTACTGGAAGTGAGAAGACGGAGAGATTGATCTTATAAATTTAACTCTGGTGAAACCGTAGGGTATAGCTTGTCTTAAATGGATTCCATATAACTGATAGAGACTATTTCTATTACATAAGTATTATAGGATCATCATGCATTACTTAATACCTCTAACGTACTTTCTCAATGCGATGCCGTAAAGCAAAAGTACCAACAGAACCATCAACAATAGACCGGAAATTTTGTAATAAAACGGACAAAAAAGTTAAAATTATCGAGCTAGGAGAATGTTGGTCAAGTTGCCACAACTGTAATCGGGGGCGGTCACGAAATCTTGTTTACGGAAATAAACGATGACTGTTTATAAGTGGGTTCATAATATACTCGTCTTTAATTTTTACTGTCTCTGATGGTAAACACATCACAATCCAACACCGAGAGATCTAGCGATCGCCGCTGTTATGCTGGTCTGCATAAATATGTCTTCACGTAACGTTTATAGAACGCTTAATTAAGTAAAAATATTCAAATGAATAAACTCGCTTATAATTGTAACATGTAAAAGATATTAGTTCCTGAAACCTGGATATTTTAAAGCTTCTTCTTCTTCTTTCTCCTGGTTATTATCCCAATTTATTTGGGTCAGCTCTCCTAGTACTTTTGCGTTTTGGTTTTCTCTTTTGTTGTGTTACTCACTATTATGTCGTTTTTTATTGTTTGTACCCAGGTAATTAGTGGTCGTCCACGGCCTCTTTTCCGTCATGTATATTCATGACTTTTATTCATATGATCATTATCTCGCCTCATTACTAGCGGTGGGTGATTATGAGATATACTAATGTAATCATTTTGAAGATATCTCGGGATAACTCGATTATAATCATTAGTAATTAATAATATTAGTAGATATTTGTATGATGAGTGATCATCCATTATCGAATTACCATTAGTAATTACTATTGCTAGGTTACTAATAATATTAGTCTTGCTGAACCAAGGGGAGACGGGTCGGGGCGTACCAGACTGTCTCTCTTTAGCGTCGGGGCCCAACTGGGGCCGGCGGCCAGGGCGACGCGGGTGAATGTATAGTGCACCGTGGAGTTTTAGTGAGTAGGAGTCTCACATAACCACTCGTAAAACATGACGGGTTTCTCCACGTTAAAAAAAGAAAAAAAATGTTACTAATATTAGTAGTTACTAATTTGATAAAATTAGTAATATTTACTACCGAACGATCCTTTTTTTAGCTAATTGGTAATATATGTTCTTAAAAAGAACTTTGCTTACGACGCGCGACCAATTTTTTTTTAGCTCGCACTATACATTTTTAATAATTACATATCTCAATTAAGTAATCATTCATAATACCCACCTTTGAGTACACTTGTGATTATCATGCCCGTGCCAGCGCAAACGTTTCTCCACAAGTTTTTCGTGTATTTTGGTGAATTTAAAAGTACCGCGGATATATATTTTGAATTTTTAATATTTATTCGAAATGTAGAAAGACTATTTTTCTTGTTATAATTAATGATAAAAAAAATACAACAAAAAGCAAAAAATATTTGAGATCATCATTAATTGATGTGACGGAAATCATCAAACGATGCGATGCTCTTTTTAATAAACAAAATTTTAGATTTTGCCGGCAATCATTAAACTAATTAAAAGTTTTCGCTCCATTACATTTTCTCTCCTTTTATGATAACAAAAAGAAATATAGGTATAATATACAATATTAAATATAACGTAACTATTTAAAAAACAATATTATACTGTGGTTTTTTCATAAATCTAAGACTTAATAGACAAGACAACTTTTAACAAAAAAATAAACCAACTTAGAGTTAGTTCCCTTGTGTATCTTAAAACTTGAAGGTCCAATGCCAATGAAATTAAAATAGGACCACCCTTAATGTACCCCCTATCCAACAAAAAAAGAATCATCCATATAGGTTCATAAACAAAGAAGTTAAAAACAACATTCGAATTGAGTAACTTCCCACGACGGTTTATGTGTTATATATGTTATGTATTATGTATATATGTTATATTTTAAACATTAAAGTAACAAATAGGATTCCTTAAATCCTAAATATATTAAGAATCTACAAAACTCAATACTTACTGCCTTCAATCAACACTGTAACGTAAAAAACCGGTAATTATCTTATTAACTTTCTCAAACAACCTTATTAAGTGATTTGCTTAAGACAATTTATCCATTCATTATTATAATAAGTATGTACATAATACGTCCTATTAATCTTAACTACTCTTAGTATACATTTAAATACCTTTCACGACTGTGCGTAATGAATATGATAAAGCCGAACAATAGGTGAATAATTTTATGCCTATTTTGTGCACACGTTAAAATATTTGAAAAAAATATGTAAATTAATAAAAAAATAAAAATAAAATATCAATGATTAAAATATCAATTATTTTATTTTTAATGAAATGATTTTTATAAAATAAATACATTTCAATATACAGTGTACATTTACTAAGAATAACCTTTAATTACAAGCGCTACCACTTAGTCCAGAAGTTTATAAAAGGAATAAAGTATTTTTAGTCTTCAATATTTTCCGATTTTCCTGCAAACTTTCCAAATTTTCTTTCCCTAAAAACCTTATTGAGACTATTACTACATGAAAAAAAAGAATTTGGTAAAACGATCCGCCCATTCTTAAGTCATGCGCTTACCAACGAACAGTATTTAATTTTTATTAATATAGACGAATATAATTTTATACAATAAATTATTGAGATACCTCATTTTTTTTGGAATTCAAAATGAACGGTGAGCACCTTAATAATAGTATACTATCGTGGAATACTGGTGTCATATCGGCAATTCTTATTCTTCAAATCGTTCGATTCCAAGATTTATTTTGCCTATTTGCTTTCTTCTATTGCATAAAAGAAAATATAATTTCCGATGTTTACTGAAGTGTTGAAACACATAAAATAAAGTCAAATGATGCAATAGATTGTACTCGATTTAAGCTTAATTTAGCACTCCGGTGATGTTATGTGATTTATGTAATAAACCAACAAATAACTGTTTGAAAAAGTAATAAAAAAGGTTGCACGTGGTGCCAGTGTGAGATGAGCGCTTTGCTTGTGATATACTCAAGTTTAGAGATCAGATATGTGAAAAACAATATTCTTCTATTATGCATATGGGCACATATAGGTTTATATTAATTTTTTATAATTATAATGAATAGGATCATACATAAACGTTCTCCTTACAGGTTTTAAACCGTCACGGAACGAAAAATGGTGTCTGCGAAAGTTAAGCAAATGGAACCTACGATGAGGCCAAAGGGTTCATATTGTTCATAAGTAAAGCCTATAAAAAAAAAACGGCCCTAATAATTACTTAGAATACATATATCAAAAACGAGATAAACAGAGATACAATAAAAAAGACCTAGGTGTCATATTAATTATAAAGAGCTATTTTTGCGTGTGTATTAAACAAGGTATCTCTTGCAACAGTAATTTATGCTTAGTATTTTGTCTATTTACTTATATATATATAGCTTATTTGTGATTGTGTAATAAAGTTTATTATATTACAGCCGGCTAAATACAAGTAAATAAAATTGAAACGTCTGTCTACTAATTTGAAATAAAGGTATATTTAAGCGAATACCCTAAACCTGTTGGAAAAAGCTTCTTCTAGGTCTTCCTTTACCTCGCTTTCCTTCAATTTTTCCTTCCTAAATTGTTTTAAAGTACTTTTAAATAACGAGTGGAGGATAAAGTGGGAGTCGTGTCATATCAAGATGTCAAAAGGAAGGCAGAAGATAGAGAACAGTGGCAACTGGTCCACCGACAGAACTGATCTCTTAAATTAAAGAAGAAAGAAGAAACCTTTAACTTAACAAAACTAAAATTTGTCTGTATGTATGTTTGTTACTCCAAGTCAATCCCCTAAACGGTTGCACTGATTTTCATGAGAATTTCATTAGTAGGTGGACGACTATTCAGAGAGTAATCTAGGTTTCTATCGAAATCGCTCATCGCATATTCCCGCTTAAACTCAAGCCCCAAACTTAACAAAAAAACCTATACTTTAATTTCTAGCAATAGTTTACAGTACATTTAATTTGTGGGACATGTTGAGACATATTATCTGTTATTTCATATCATCTAAGATATACTTTTTGACTGTAAGGCAGGCTTATAATCACGGTAATTTGTAACATTACAAATTGCATTGCTAGAAATAAAATGTTATTTCAGTATTGTTATGTAAATAACAAAATAATCTTTGTTGCAGAGATTATGGATTACATGTTTATACATGTACTTACGTACTGCATATTTCTACATTATTTAGAAGTATAGACATTTTTGAAATATGTTTTATTTAAATTCTTTAAAGGTTATCATTTGACTCGAATCTGACTTGACGATGACAAAGGACAATCCCAAGTTATACCTAAGAAAGGAAGCTGGTTCTTAACCTGAGAATGGTACCTAATAAGGTTTTATCAGTGTGTCTTTCTTCACCGAAATCTTGAGCTTATTAAAGAATTCGAACCCGCGTCGATTAATATTATGATCATGCTACCACAAGCCATCGCTTTATGTAAATATATTTTTAACGGACTTCAAAAAAGGATGAGATATATTCTCAATTTGAATGTTTTTTTGTTAAGGATGTTCAGGCATTAACTCCTTTGTTTATAAACCGATTTAAATGATTCTTTTTTCGTTGGAAAGGGTGGACACATTTTGATATCAATAGCAATTGACCTTCGACTTTTAAAATACATCAGGTGATTCCTCAAAATCATTGAAAATAGTTTTCTTTGTTGTTAATAATTAAATCACCTTTGAGAGATAAAATACAACAAGAAAGTTCTAAATTTTTAAAGTGTAACTGTTCGAAGCAAGCCTTCGCATAGTTGGTTTTGCTGTTCAAAATCAAAATCAAAATAATCTTTATTCAATTTAGACTATAAGAAGGAACTTATGAACGTCAAAACACTACTGCCGGTTCGGAAAATATCCCAGACATCGAGAATAACCGGCAAGAAACACGATCGGTTTTTGTTTTTCAACTGTACAAATGTTAATACAACAGGTACAATAATAATAACTTAGCGGACGCACGGAGAGGGAGTCACTTCCAGACATCACTATAATTGATATATTGATCCACCCTATAATAACCTATTGACAGTAAAGCCCGCTTGACATGGTCCTTGAACTTTTGTCCGGCAAATCAGTAATGTGCTTCGGAATCTTATTATAGAACCTAACACTATTACCTAAAAGACTTGTTAGTCTTAGTAAGTCTAAAACACGGTAGGACTAATTTATGTCTATTTCTAGTATTAACATTGTGCCGATCTTTGACAAAATCTAACTTGACTAGTTTTTTGCGAATATACATTAAGTTATCAAGGATAATATATTGTGAGGGCAATGTTAATATATACCATATTCCTGAAATTTGTTCTTTAGTGATTATATGAACATGTTATATGAACCACTTGACAAACGCAGTGAGTTTATCGATCTGACTGTGGAATGGTGAGCGACCTTTTATTTCAGTTATACAACAAGCTCAGTTTTATAATAAATAACTTTATATTTACGAACAAGTTGACAATAAGTTGATAACATTAACTCACAAAACAAGACCAATCAACTATTACCGGCAAACAACCTTGAACCCCTTTTAAAATGACCACAGCATATAATGTAATCATGTATATATTGTATATGTCTATTGTATTGTGCCCGATATAATAATTGTGATGTTCTATATTGATACTACAGTTATATTCTAAACTAGCTATGCCCACGGCTTCGCTCACATGGACTACAGAATGCCATCGACCGGGCACACGCACGAATCTTGCTCTCCCGCTCCCTGCTTTTTTAAAGACAAAAATGCTTATTGTGGATGTTCCTTAGGAGACAGACATATACATATATAGATATGTAATTAGGCATTTTCTGCCTCGCAAAACAACTCTGTGGAACCAGCTGTTGCCTGACGTCTTTCCGAATGGTTAAGATCTGGTGACCTTCAAGAAGAGAGCTTATTCTTTCCTAAAAAGCCGGCAATGCTTATACGAGCCCTTTGGTGTTGCAGGTGTTCGTGGGCGGCGGTGATCACTTTTCATCAGATGCGCCACCTGCCTGTTTGTCCCCTTTTTAATATTAAAAATAAAAACATTATTTTAATCCATTTAAAAGTTTAATCTGATTGAAGTAATGTATATAAAACAACGTTAAATGATTTTTACACAATTTAAAAAAACCAATAAAATTAATTCACTGTATTATCATTGATGGCTGAACAGACGCGAAAGCAAATACTTACAGCGGACATTCAATATCTCAAAATATAAGTACTGTAAACAGTTTCGTAACACACCAGTAACTTACACAACCAACTTGACAATCGCACAACAAGTATCCAAGTTATAATTCACAATACAACATTTTATGAACCTTAAACAATTTCTGCATATTCACTCGTACAGGAATACAATGTACTCATATATAAAACATCAGTTAAAAGAATAGGAAGCTTTATATTTCATAGTTACAGCTACTTGTCACCCTTAGGCCAAGCGCCCACTGGTGTAATGACGTTAAAGTTGAAATTTCAATGATAATGGTCGGATACAAAAATAGTGTCGCAGTAATCATAGGCATGCCATGCCAGTAGCCTTCGGAACGCCTTGGCATTCTTAGGGATGGCGAGACCAGAGAGCCTGCGACCCGCGCGCGTCGTTTATAGCCTAAAGACACCTCGGCTTGCCTAAGGACGTCGCACTCCCGACATATATAAAGATACCTACGCATAATTACCGTAAATGTGTGCTTACATGCAGCGATGCCGAAAGACCCTCTACCGGGCCGTACACCCAGTGGTCGCCGGGCCTTATCATGAAAATAAGACGTTCTTAGGATTCAATACTAAATGAAGAATCATGCTTACCTATTAAGAAACTGTTTTATGGTAATTTTAATTAATATTAGCGTGTGTGGTAACGTCGATCGACGTGAATTCGAATCCCTACAATGAGCCCTAAGCTTTCGGTGAAGGAAATTATCGTGATGAAACCAAAGCAATGTTGGTAGGGTATTTTTTACCACACCCGAATTGAAAATCTGTCGCTTAGCACCATTAGGAGTGTTCCGACAGCTGCACTTGAGAACCAATCCTTTCTACTAAGCTTAGAGTGTTACCATCTTGGACCACATCATCACTCCAGTTGTGGTTAAACGCTAAACCGATAAAGTATTAAAATAAAACTAGAGAGTTAACGAGGGGCACCTGGTAGGAACGAAGTTCCTTTAGCTGTATATTAAGTGACGACCAGACTTGTACGGACTGTTGTATGTACAGTAAGAGTGGTCGATGGTATTAAGTTATGGAAATTAACATTTCGTTGTACATTCAATATTGAATGTACTGAAAAAGTATATCATTTGTTTGTAAATGAAACTAAATAGTTTATACTTACATATGTTTATAAAAGAACCCTTTTTTTAATTTTACAATAGGTCATGAGACCGACCGACTGACACACTGGAGCTTCCATCGTTAGATTGTAGTGTGACTATAAGATTAGTTAATGCAAGATAATCTTAACCACCAATTACTTTATTTTAATTATGAATGAATGGATTACTTTTTTGCCCTTTTTAATTTATACACTGGCGAGCTTTACCATCAAGCATTTTCTTGCGGCTTATCAGCGGTATTGTGAAAAAAATATTATTTTCGTTAGTGCAAATAATAAATTAATAAAAATTATCAAACGATAACTAATACAATGTTAATACATAAATGGTATACTGAATAAATAAAGTAATAATAAAAACATGTACATCAATAACTAACTTTAATGTCATGACATGTATTTTTTTTTTTTTTTTTAAGTTTGTCAAAGACGACAATTATTCAACCTCCATGTTATATAATTAGAACTTAATAAAAAGAAAACTTTTAGTGTGTAGATTTTACTAGATTGTAAAAATATTTTAATGTTTACCATCCTAAGCTAAGCTAAGATTGCCCTAAGCTATAAATACTAAATACTAACGAGATGTAATAGATTATATTTCACAAGCAATATAATATGAGGTCTTTTTGTTAAGTATCAATTTTATGTTATCGTTTAATATTGTGTAATAGGTAATAATTCAAGTTTAACGAAATGCTGGTCAACTACCAAGGTTTTATTGAGTATTTTATTTCAATTCATTATAAATTTAAATTTAAAATAATTAGTGTATAACCAGTATAAAATATTTTCAATCACAGTAATCCCACAGTACTTAAAAGTTTACATAATATACAGATATGATGTAATAATTAATAGTGTCTTAAACTTCAAGGCTTACTTACTTATAAGTAAATGTCACGCGTGGATAAAATCTCGAATTTAACTAAAAACATGGTCACTACCGCACCTAAGTTAGGATGCACAAGCGCCACGCTACGATGCTTTGATCAGCCATTGTTCAACGACTGTAGAGATATAACATGGGACCTTATATATTATTTATCGATAAAATAATAATTTTAAAAAATCATGTCCCCAAAGGCTGTCATTTTTGAGTGATACCTTTTTGGCGCGCATTATGTAACGGATGTGCGACACGATGAAGTCAGCCATCAATTATAGTAATGTGAATTCATTTTACTGACTTTTAAATAATGTTTATATAGTTATACAACATTACATTATTTTTACACAGTTAAAAAAAAATTAATACATATTATTATCATTGATGGCTTACTTCATCATATTGGAGTTATTTTTATTTTGTTACCCCAAAGAAGACTAACTTTGCGTACATAAGTAAACATAAATCTTGTGTTTAAGTTAATAATCCATATAGAATTCCATATATAACTGCCATGTCACACCGACTCTAAACATAAATAATACTCATTATAAGGTACAAGTCGGGTGTCCGATGGAATTTTACATCGTAGCATTTTAGGAACTTTAAAAACTAAATTTATTATCTAGTATACAATTTCATGCTTCTAGACGTCTAGAGTCACCTTTTAAAGCTATACCTACGTTATCCGCTAGAGATTTTATTGCGTTCATAAATAGAAAACAGCTGTTACATCGCACTGGTTATTAGTGTATTGTTATCAGATGTGACAAAAACTATTGAAAGTGTTAATGCCACGAAATGTTACAAGGACTTGTTGGCTCGACTCGCTAATATTTATTATTATGTCGAAAATCGGCCGTAATATTTTTTTATGTATTGTTTTTTCGGTTTAGACGTTACGGTAAAACTTCATTCCAATAACAACGCATTTTGTAATTTAACAAAAAAAAAGAAGCATATTCTCTGGTGTATCTCAATCACCCTTGAGGTCTCCAACGAAAAAGATTCATCTAAATCGGTTCATATATATATTATAGTATGTAGGTGTATATCACAGTATTCTCGCCGAACCGACATCGGATGCTTCCAGAATGCTGCGTGGTTCTTTTAATTTCTCTTGTTAGTGAATTAAGCCTTCTTCCTAAGAAATTTGTATAGCATAATGAGATATGTTTTGGTTTTTGTTTAGTTTATATTTCTTATTTGTATAAATAGTAGGTGTAAGTAATTATGGGACTGGCATATCCGTAGTGACAAAAGGCCCTAAATAAAATTGAGATTATAAAAAAAATTGGTTCATAAACAAATAAGTTATGGTTGAAAGTCCATAGAGATTCTTCTCTTCCTTTTTGAGTTCGATTAAGAAAGGAATCATATATATAAGTAATGTTTCAATAATATGAGTATTACAAAGTATAATTTTTTTAAGAATAAAATTTCGACAGTAGTACTTATTAAATTAATTTACCCATAGAGTTCAAGAATTATACTATCAGTAAATTTACTATTAATGTTTAGCTTCGTTTATAGGCCAGCCCCTCTAAGCTAAGTGCGTTTACTACCTTAGAGTATATCATCCCTTCCCGTTAAGTGAAATTGTGAACTAACGTCAAACCTATAAAAGTTTTATAGGTTTTATATAGGTTTATTTTTGATAAATAATTGCGTGTATTAAAATTTACTTACGTTTTTTATCGATAATGTACCTCGATACTGTCTCAACACTAATAATGGTGTTCTCATTAAATTTTGTGGTGTTTATATTATGTGTGTCACCGTTACGTACTTCAAGATCTATTTGTTAAATATAACGAGAAGGCCCCAAAAAGATTGATATTTTTAAGAAGTACCTATGTGCCTATTATATTTATCGTCATTAGCTTCATTCACTTATGAGGTAGCTCTTTAAAATGTATATTATTAAAAAATATGTAATTCTGTTTGTCCATGTATTTTTTTTCCAAATTTCCCTATAGACATCTTTTATAGAGAACACTGATTACAGTTGTAATATTAAAAATTGTTTTGTCTGTCTGTCTGAAGTCAAGAACGGCTTGACAGATTTTTGTGAAATTTTGTAGGTAAATGGAAAACTTATGTTCACTAGGCTAATGAGGCAGTTAATGAAATTACGAGGTGAAAATAGTAGTTGTGATAAAAAAAAAACAAAGCCGAGCCACAGGGAAATGTTAGTAAATAAAAAAATTGCAAAGAAAAATCGCTATTGAAATCAAAGTTTACTTCTCAAGTAAATTGAGTAGATGCATAAAGAGCGTTCAGTACAAGATGCACGAATATGTTGTGGACAGACCTAGGACAGACAGGACCTAGCCGAAAATTAATCGATGAAATCCGAGACGTCAAGAGTACTCTAAATAGACGAGCATGCATGAAAAGAATAATGTATATCGAAGAAGCGAAAGAGTTATGCCAGGATCGTAGCAGGTGGAAGGACGTGGTCTCTGCCCACCCCGTTGGGAAATAGGCGTGATTTATGTATGTTATGAACCGATTTGGAGGATTCTTTTTTGTTGAATAGAAGATAACTCAAGGGTGGTTCCATTTTAGTTTTATTGGCATTGGACTTTCTACTTCGAAGATACACCAGGGAACTCTTCAAAAGCATTTAAGTTGGTTTTCTTTTTAACACTAAATTTTGCTCATTATCTAATTTACGTACCGCGGGCTATTATAACAATCGATTTTAAGGAGTGAACTATAAAAAGACCAAAAAACTTGTGAAGATATTCCTTTAAATTGAAAAAGTGAATATTAGTAATTTATAAGTTAATACGTAAAATAACCAGTTTTGAAAACGAGAACACGTAGTAGGGGTAACTGCGTCTTGACCGTGGGCGGATCGGGCGATTAGGACGGACATGGAGTGACATCACACAAATAAAAATGCACGCTAAACCTATAAAAAGTCAATCTTAACTTATTACAATAATAAATCTTACAAAAATTGCATATCTATTTTAAATTGATAAATGTAATTTTTGTATCAATTTATAATTTTAGACAGTAAAATTTGCTCATTTGATATTGCATAGTCATATTTTTCTACAGACTTTAATAATTAGTTTAAACACTGTAAACAAACAAGTTACTCTTTAAAATTTTGGCTTTCTGCCTATGCAAGAAATTTTGCCACTGTCAAGTATTAAATACATAAGCGTTATTACCATTATTTAATTAATTTGATAAATGCTTTATAAAGTACTACCCACACATTGCTGTACCGTTTTGAAGTCCATAGATATAATTGATCCGATCGCTAACAAACTTTACAGGAAGATTGTCTGAAAATTTTATTAAAATCGCTCCGGCCGTTTTGGGAGTCCTTTGGGAATATACAGACAAACATCAATTTTGATTTATAAGAGAAAAAAGCAGAATTTAATGTCTTTATCAATGGAAATTATTATTAAATTTATATTACTAACAGAAAAATATCTCAGAATCAAGTAAATAAGTAAGAAAGTAAATAAAATAAACATACTAAATATACAAATGTAGTATAATATAAAACCTTAAATGGCAGGTTATATGTTATGGGTTAATAAATATTCAAAAATACAAACAACTAAGAAGAACATGAAGGTGTAAAGGAAATAAAGGTGAAAAAAATGGTATAAAACTCAATGGAATTTAAAATTATATGGTATATTCGTGTAAATAATTTTGTTAAATGTGGTCATGCACTTATAAATAACAAATTTATTAGTTATATATTTGTTTATCTTTTTATTTTAGCCTAGTGTTTGTAAGCCCGACTATTATGAGCGAAGTCCTGGGTTCGAATCCCATGTCGAGCAAAGTGTTATTGGGTTTTTCCTATGAAATTCTCAGTAGCAGCTCGGAGTTTGGTTTCGTGCTCGACTAATGGCAATAGGCTCGCCCCCTATTACATGGGACCTAAAAACATACTCGGCGAACTGTGGGTGTAACAAATGTACACCTCTGCCTAACTCTTCGGGGAATACAGGCGTGATGGTATGTTATAACTCAGCAAATAATTAAAATATGGGCATCGAGTGTTAAAAGGGCCGGCCGCCTCAAACATACCTCATAATAAATAACATACTATTTAATATTAATATGTCGAGGAATCGTCGATGTGATTATGAAATACGTACTAATGACTTAATATCCGTACTATTGACCCGATAGTGACAGGTGTGCTCTATGACTGCACACACTTTATAACCAGGAAACGACTAGCTTGGGGCATTCTCGGTTGAGCCGTGGTATAGTGAAAAATGCATTTTTTGTTATAGGTATCGTATATACTTTCAAATGCATTTAGTAAAAAGCTGTTATTTTGACATTACAAACAGACACTTCAATTTTATTAATTGTATAGAAGATATTTCGAGTGGTAGCGTGAAGTATTCTTTATATTTCAGGATTCATAGCAAACGTAATAATTATACTAATATTTATCCACATAAGTTTTAAATGTCTACTTAAAAATTTCGTAAGGCCTTGTCACCAAAACTGTAAACGAGTTCTATAATGTCAACAAATTATTTTTAGTACAACTTTTAATATAGATATACCTACTTAACATCAATGATTTTGAAAACATATGAAGGCGACAACTTGAGAAGAAACGAAATGAACTAAAAAATAGACCGTCTGCAAACTATAATTACGTAAATGGTATCCTAACGTGCATTCATATTTTAGAAACATATTCACTGGCAAAATAGAATATATTATTAGCCACATTAGAGTTAAACATAAAAACTTCTAATTTATATTTTAATAGTATAAAAAGTCACTGCAGCCGAAATTGGTAAAGATTATTATAATTATTATTATTATTATTACTTAACATCTGAACGATGTACTTCTATACTCGAACTCTCAAATAGCGAATACGTCAAGAAACTCTCCTAAGAACTTTTATTAAAAACTTCACTCCTATAAACAAAATATGTGGTACAAAACGCCCGAGGAATTGCAATTAGCAATGATACCTGGTATAGGTCGAGCCTTATAAGAAAAATTTAGAACGACCAGACTGAATCTAGATCTTGTAGGATGTATGGCGTCCGTTGGTGAGATTTTTTTTAGTATCAACTTATTTATATGTTTCTAAATTAGCATTAGAAATATATTTATTTACTTTGAAATTGTTTTCAAATTTTAAATGTCATTTCTGCAAAGATCAAAAAATCCGGCAGCCATGTGTAAATATACTGCTGTGTATATTATATTCACACCACGCCCAACATATTTACGACAGTGAAGCTACCAACATGTAAAATAACCAGAAACGTAACAAATTTATTTTTATCATACGAATCTACATTCTGTATAATTAATGAACCTGTGAATTCAAGTTTTATCAACGCAAGAAGTTACTACTCCACTACAAACCCTGTCAATAGAAAATCCATATGGAAATCAGTGAATTCCTATAGAACTTTCTAAATACTTATTAGGATCTTGCGAGACTAGTTTCGCTCGTACTGCCCAATTAGCACCGCTAAACGTCATTCAATAACCATGGACGCCACATTCCATTGTCTATAAGAATGATTTTAATATATCAGTCTGTAATGGTATACCCACGTAATGATATCCCTTTAACTTGCGAAATTATGTTCTTTGATATACTTTTTTAAACTGATCTAGCAGCGGCCAAGATGTATGACAAAATACGGTACCAGCGGTAGACCACGGTAAATTCCCGTAAGCGATAACTGAATTTATACATTTGAAGTTATAATGTTTATAAGTTGTAAATTGAATAAAGTGTACTTAATTGTATATAGTAAGTATGGAAATGGAACTCGCAATAACCAGTGAAATCTTAAAACAATGTAAATAACATAATTTTTCACCATCACATTCTCATAGACGATGTCGGTCTGTGACCCGTGGAGGAAGCATACAAAAAACATGTCGCAGATTACACTTGCGGCTTCTTGTTTTGACCGTCTTCCGTGCGGTCCATTGTTGGTCCAACACGCTATGCTAACAATGGTATATTCGCCGACTTCTGTAGGAAGACTAATAAATTTATTACACACTATTCGAAGTAAAATATTGGTGGCGCAATACCTATACTGATTTTATTATTTTTTATGGAATGGAAAATAATAGAAACTTATGCGACTAGGTTTCATTATTATTATAAATAAGAAAGAATTCATTTATATAAGCTAAGCAATTCGATCTCGAAACTCGGAACTCTATCGGCCCCTGACTTTTGACACTTATTACCTGTTCTCCAACTATTTTAAATGCAAACATCATTTGTATCTGAGAAACAGTTAATATCGGAATATTAATATTCAATTTATAATTGTGTCGGTGCATCACGACATAAAAGGTTAGCAGAATTAATTATATCCGATGATATGTTTTAATAATTCAAGATAATATTCAATACTGCCTTTTTGTAAAATAATATACATCCTAAAATATTACATACATACATACCATCACGCCTGTATCCCCGAAGGGTTAGGCAGAGGTGTACTAATGTACACCCACAGTTCGCCGTGTACGTTTTTTTAGGTCCCATGTAATAGGGGGCGAGCCTATCGCCATTAATCGGGCATAAAGCCAAACTCCGAGCTGTTACTGAGAATTTCATAGAAAAACCCAATAACACTTCGCTCGACCTGGGAATCGAACCCAGGACCTCGATCAAAGCAGTCGCGCTTACGACCACTGGGCTAACGAGGCAGTTGTTCCTAAAATATTACCGTGTTCTATTGAATGTGAACTGAAATAAGGTGATCAGACAGAAAAGCTCAGTTGTTGCCACAGTTTTAGATAAAGTTTACTGAAGTGGTAATTAGTCACATTATTTGTATAACCAAGCTAGACGAAATTCTAAATGAAGGCGAATGTAGTATTTTGGTAGATTTTATATTTTACGCTGACTTTTATTTATCAGATGCGAAGAGCCAAATATAAGACTCATAGATAAAACTTGGATGCCACCTACGTGCACCAAAAATAATGATTCAGGCTGATAATGGGAGGAGGAAATAAGCTAAAACTGTATTTTGTACTAAACTATGTACTAACTAGAATGGAAAAAAAATTAACTTTAATAATTAACACACCATAAAAATCACCTAATAAAACGGGAGCTGAACCCGGAACCCGTACGGATACTACAGTTGACTAACAACATTAATCGGTTAAACCAGGTGCAATTACGTTCAAAATTAAACGGTAAACCGTAGTAATAAGGTGCACTATTGCATGAGGAGCTGACCCTTAGTAAACCAGAGTCCGGTTTTGACTACTTTCAATTTGCGAATCAAGGTCACATAGTAGTAGAAATTTTAAACAGCAAGTCAAACGAATGACTTACTGCTTGCGTTGGTATTCATGCGTTTCGTACGTGATCAGGTGTGACTGTGGTTCTGTCACAGTCTGTGACCGATAGCAGAACTTTTGTAAGCAACAAATCTAGCCCTCTGCAAAATGAAAGCGGACGCTAAATTCAAACAAGACATAGGACAATATTTTTAAAGAATTACTCTCTCTTTACTGTAGGCGGTTTTAAATTCATGAATTAATTATACGAAATTATTTTAATGAAGATTACGATATGTCAGCTAGATTTCGACTTTTCTGGTTACGAATATGGAATAATATAAATTAAAAAAGATATTTGTTTTAACCTTGTTAGTAAAAAAGTCATGCCAACTAAAATTAAACTATTATTTAATTTAAGTTCTCATTACAAACAAATACTCTATATATATCTAGAATTACAGGTAGCGTAGCTAAGCTGAAGTGTTATGCCCAATACACCTGCCAATCGATAATGTGTGTAGTTCTCTAAACTTTAAGAAATTATGAAGAGCTAGCACCTGTTTCACTAAAAATATATTTTTCTGAAAACACGAATAAAGAAAATTGAACTGATACTAACAGAATGAACGTTGGCTTTGATAAAGGGACCATGATTGAAAGATTATTATTAGATCCTTGGTTGTGATTCTAGATCACTGTGATCCTGGAGTGATGATATGGTGGAGCGGGATCTCCAAGTTAGCACATAAAAATACATCGTATCACAGGATAGTTGCATATCCTTTGTTTAGAGACGATGTCTTATTTAGTAAGAGTTGATCATATAAGTACTTAGTGTCGTATAATAACATTTCAGATATTCAAACCAAGCTCATCTGCATACGGTATACCTTGATGAATCCACTTGTCCCATATTCAACGAACAGCACATAGAACAACAAAGTAGAAAATGTTTGCAGTAACTGGTTCTAGTATGTACGATTTCAAGATCACTAGATTGCTCTTGGGTAATGATAATATTCCATTCAACACCAAATGCACAACAGTCCGTATGAAGAGTCGTTATATGCAAATTTCTATAATCAGAAACAATATGCAATATTCACCGCTATATTATAAAAACATACGTACACATAACGCAAAAAATATTCAACACGTGAACTTTCATTTTCTGTTTGAATTGAAGCGAATATTGCAATTAACGCAATAAATTACACAAGTCGAGATCGTGAAGTTAACTGCCGTGAAATACTAATGTCGACGCTAAGATACTGTTAAGCTGAACCGTTTACATTGTGTCTAGACGTAAATCATCATGCTAAACGAGTAAGAGTTACGGGTAAGTTATAAATGTAATTTGAGTTTTAATTTGTATTTTTGTGCAATTTTCTTATTGATAAATGACGTTTAATAACTGTACTTATTTTCTTTTCACGTTTGTCACGTCACTACTTTGCATCTGTTTACTAAGAATTAGGTATAAACATCAAGTTAACCTGATATTTTTTTGTAGAAGAATCTATAAACAATGTATGCTTGATTTGATTTTTTTATTGATTGTATATATTATAGGAATAAGTAGTGTGAGTCGCACCTTTTTATCCGAAGATCCAACGAAAAGATTTGCGATGGACCTTACAAAGAATAACATTTAAAAACGAACTAACACAAACTGACGGTAATTATAGGTCAGATGTTAGTATGAGTAATTCTGCTTAGTAACTTTAATGATTTTACAATACTCGGAAAATGTAAATAGCTTTTAAAAAGAATTAGAAAACTAAGGTGGAATACCTTTTCAATAATACTTATATGTTTACAAGAGTCACGTGAGCTATGCAACAGATTTTATTTGAATTTCTAAGGAGATAGCTCATGATACATAGATCATAACTGACAAAATTTATGTAATGTCTATTACAAATAATAGTAATCATAGGTGGAGTTTACTAGTATTAAAAAATGCTCAAGCTACACCGTACACTTACATCACGAGCGTATGAACCTTTAAAATGACATCAATGAAAGTAATTATTTAACCAAAATAAAATGTTCTAACACCTGATTAACTGTAACAGACAGCTTTTTCATGGATTGAAATAGCACTAGAAAGAGTGGTCACTGCAACCTGCAGTTATAAATAAATAACTCCAGAAAGACAGGATTCGTACTTAAGCCCAATCAATCATTTATAGGTTGACTTCTGAGTGCTGAGTTGAAACACCTCTTGTTTCAGTACGTATTGCCAACCATAGCCAGGACATAGTAGCGCAAGAATTTTGCGGCAGAAATAGATTCGGAGGTTATGATTCCGCAATCGGATCTTTTATAGGTTGTACCATACCTTATTATTTTAACATTTTTAACTCTACTTTTGAACGAGTAGAACAATTATAGCGCTGTGGAAGTTGCTGTTTAAAACTAGTATATAGATATATTTGCAAACGAGTTGACCTCCGCGCAGTGGTTAATAGCCAGTTACAACTTCACGGCAATCAGGTCAACAAGCTACTTTCCTAGCAAATGGTGCATGTTGTTCCGTTCGATAAGTCCGAACAGTTCATCGGATTGTCTTAATAATACAATAAAATATATTCACGCTTTTATAATTTAGATATAACCACGGATTTACTTAATAGCAAATATTGCATTTATGCGTGGGAGTAGACCATTTTCTAATGCTACCACCTTTAAACAAACAGTTTGTCACCAAGCACCTACATGTGTGTTCTGACAGCTGAAATTGAGATCCTGTTCCTTAAGCTTAGTGTACTATCATCTTCGGCCACATCGCGACTGAATATCAGGGGAGATTGTGTTGAAACGCTAAAATCTATAAAGTATATAAGAATATTGATTTTCATGTCCGACATGTTTTGTAGGCAATTGAGATTGCTCAGTGCTAGCTGGAACATGGACTCAGGATGTAAATTGGGATGTTAAATAAGAATAAGTGTTCTCTAAAGGAAGGAAGTGTTTTTGATCTGAGGAGCTGGAGCTGAATAACACCAACTCTTTGACTTGACTGTTTCCCTTCCTATCCCTTTCATGATTTAACTGTGCGGCTTCTTCCATCAATGCGGGTGCCGATATAAGTAAGTAAATTGATGGATGTCGGTTAGCCTTACGTATCGTTATCCCCATCCCATCCAAAAGTTCGGATGACTTCGTCTTCCAATAATCTATTCGAGCGTTCAGTTAGGGACAGAACAATGGTGATAAACGTCATAAAGAAGGGTGAAAATCACGTAACTAGAAGTGCATATTTTCAGATATGTGCTAAATAAATTAGCGCGATCCCGTTTTCGAACGAACGATAGACTAACAAAAATAAATACGAGTCAGCAATATATAAAAAATATATAAACAATAAATATCTTTGCTTAATTCCAGTCTTCGACTAGTTGTCTAAATCACCTTGAAATTGCTGTTAGTATTATAAGACAAACCTTTTGTTGTGAGTGTGTTGTTGTATTTATTACTATGATTTAGAATTATTTGAGAGGTAGCCTTGCAAGGGCGTTCATTTTTGTTCTATATTAGAACTCGGCTGGCCTAGTCGGGTTTTTATGTAATTATATGTTTGCGATTTTCTTAATCACAACTGATTTATTAATGATAATGTTGCCGAAGATATTGGATGTTAAGCCTGAGTATTGACTAATTCTCAAATAAAGCTTCCAAATAATTATATCGGCAAGTTCTAGGGCAAAGATTTTCAACTAGATGATAGAACAGGACGAACAGGTTCTATCACGATGTTTTCCGTTACAAAAAAAAATCTGGCTCATTGCATGATTACAATTTTATCGATCAGCAGGATGTTTAAAGGTAACACCTAACGCTGGAGCTGCTTATCATCGCATGAAATATGTCACCAGATTATTTAATTTTAAAAGTCTTCGATATTTTTGCTTTGTTAAACAATTGACACTGTTTTTTTTTTTCAATAGTAGAACGGCAAAGTTACGGCACTGCATCTTAGGGTAAGTACAGTAAAATCTAAAAATTGCAATAACTCGGTACCGAGAGGAGGTCGCTGTCATACCGGCCTGCAAGGCTTTCAGCAGCTAGATATGCAATGATTGACCTCGAAGCGCGTCACATCTAAGCGTGCTGTGGCGGATGTTATACATAGTTTATTGTGGTTGTGACCCAACTGAATACAAATGCTGTATCCTACCACACAACGTATTGAGTATTCCAAAGAGGTGAACCATGTTTTTACAGCTCATACGAACCTACTTCCAAAGTCAATGCTTGACTGAAACACCACTTATATAAATCTCGTTGTACATTTTGATCTCACTACAGATCTTAGATGTACTTCCC
This sequence comes from Saturnia japonica, assembly GCA_033032175.1. Lineage (NCBI taxonomy): Eukaryota > Metazoa > Arthropoda > Insecta > Lepidoptera > Saturniidae > Saturnia > Saturnia japonica. The sequence goes on from CM065332.1 coordinate 4,942,759, forward strand.
GTATTAATAAAAGTGTGCGTAATTCACATATGGCGCTCACTTTTCATCAATGGATGATGTACTAGTAACCTGTTTTACAATCTGTGCCTGCGTCTCCGCTCTCGTGGACTAAAGAATGTCGCTGATCAAGTGTAAGGGCGAACCGTGCTGCCCCAGCTCCCACCCACTGCAACCGCCCTTCGGTTATTTAAAAGACAAAAATGCTTAATATGGGTGATCCTTACAAAATAGATATATGCTATCATTACCTTTTTTCTGTCGGTTTTTTTAATACATATGTACAAATATGTAGAACATTAATTTGATATATCTTTTATGGTTTACTCAGCATAAGCCATTTATTCATATTTCTTCTTTATGCCTGGTTTTCGCGTAAAAAGAACAAACGGACAGACAGACGGAGAGACGTTGAGTTTCATAATATGGATACATTAGAGTGTCCTTCAAACAAACGGTTGGAAGTAACATCCTTGTATCATGTCCTACCTATTAGCTAAGTTGACGTTAAGTAAATTCATGCGACAAGTTTCACTATATAATTGACTTCAACAACTTGTTCTAGCAGCAAGTTTGCAGGAAGAAGGAAGACTGTCGATGCTGACGAATAGCATTAAAACTGTTATAATTTGGTTTATTGAAAACTTGCTTTCCCTTATCATCCGTAAGCTAAGTTATTTTCATGCGAATATAAAACGTAACATTAACTAAAAGCTGTCATTTTAGTTTAACATATTGTTAATATATGTCGCCTTCTATATGTTAGTTAAATTGATTAACATATTATGGTATTTATAGTGATTTCTTTAAAATGAATTTGGTAAGAAAAGCATTTATTATTATCTTTATGTCTTAATAATTAATTTATCTTTAAAAAGCTTTAAAATTTCGTTTGAACAATTAATTTTAAAGAAGAATCAAGGATAATTCAGCGTTTGTACAAAAAAAACCTCACTTGGGAAATAATATATTATAGAGATACTAACTATAGTATTGCTCCGGAATAAGTTATTACATTGTGAAGTAAATAAATGTTTTAATTAGTGCCTACAAAAATACAGAACATATAGGTATATTAATAGCATCTTTTTACAGATGCGGCAAGAGAAAGGCCATCGGAAATATTTCATCTTATGGAAAGTGGCGTCGATATCAAGTTTCTATCTAAAGGAAGATGCTCATTATAATTTTCTACGTACATTTTCCGATATCTTATATCGTTTGATATTTAACAATCCCGGTACAAACCGGTTCAAAACAAAGTTGAAGAGAGAAACAGGACTTTTATAAGGTTTCTTACTTTAATAATTAAATGTATCTTTCCTATAAATTAACCTAATTAACAATATCATCAACAATTAAAATTAAATTCAAAGTTGTTTAGCATTGAATTTATAGGCCATATTTTAATTTAGTCCGGTTAAATAAACAAACGTAAATATTATTAACATACGTATAAAACCAAGGACTTCGTAAATACCAAAAAATAATTTAAAATCGTTCATAAGGTCACTTGCAATGAAATATAAAACAAACAGGTCGAAGTAAAAGCATTAAATCAATTGACCATGAAACTAGCAAAATTGGAGTAAGAATAATGAATTTTATTTTATTTATGACAAATTAATTATAGCGACGTAAATTTCAATGATTTCTTACGGCAGATAATTTATCGGAATGTAGGTTCAGTCGTTAAATTTTGATAATTAGATTAAGTGAATTTGTAACTGAATTTAGTTTTATAAATAACAATGTAGATATACAACAACAGTACAGTAATACATAATATAGTACTAATTAATGTACAAGGCAAAATAATTCGCAAAGAAACATTCATCACACAGAAACAAATTAGACAGCAGAAATGCCAAGTTTGCACGTTTTATGGTAATTAACATTTCTAACGTTGAGTTCGCAATTATCGCACTTATTTTGCTATTATAAAAAACTGGGACCACTTAATTACCATCGTATTCACTTTCGACCGATCCATCGCTTCAGGTGTTGCAATTCAATCAAGTTAATGGCATTGAACCAATCACTGCCAATCGCTGTTAATTATGAAAAGCTATAAAATCATTCAACCCACTTCAATATACACCTCGTTTAGAAAAACAACTAATTAACTGACCTTTTACCATACGCTAGAATAGTGCGATAAATACAAACAAAAAACAGATAGCTAAATATGCAATGAAGGGAATCATGCATGATATAGGTCATTGTCCCGGTACCGTGAGAAGGACAGAAGCGAAACTAATCGTCGATCCCTGCAAAGTGACTAACATTGAAATGGAACGCCAATTATATTTAAAAAGGATGGATACTGGAGTTGCAAACACCTGTATTGGTAATTAACGATTGGATGCAAGAATATAACATACATCAGCAAGATACACTCTTACATGTTGATGTTATTGGTTAGTAATGAATGAGAATACATTACGAGAGACAAGAAAGTTGTGTACTGAAGTGAAACATTGCCTATCCCAAATATAGGTGTGGCAAAATACCAAAAAGAAATCTTCTTACAACAAACGTGAAAACTTTGTTTATTTGTGTATGCCTGGTAGATTAGGGAATTAGTAAGTCCAATGTAACTATTGATGTATAGCTACTGCACTTAGACCTGGTTTTTTTTTATTATTAGGGGGTTTATTACCATATTTAAATGCATCTTCACTTACCACTATAGTTAACTATATTAAAATGGGCGCTGAATTAAAATTGATATCACAAGCGCTGAGTAATATATTAAGTGCATATCGTTTATCATCTACGATTGCGTTTGAATCAATAATTTGATTTAAATTGCTACCGCCTCTTTGTGCGTAAGGTGGTGACGACATGGCGACGGATGACGAGATCTAATGACGAAACGGACAACTGCTTTCACCCGGCCTGTGAAAGTAATCGAACGTTTGCCTCGCTTCTTGTTTTTTACTCGGCTGGCAAGGTTATAGGATTTTTTTATTCAGCGTTTGGTGCGTAGTTTAATTTACTTCTGATTATAATCTCAAAATACTACGCTGTACGTATTGAATAATAAGTGCCTGAGTGCTGATTATCAATTTTATTAATCTCAAATACCTAAAATTGGTTTCTCGTATCGTGAATGACACGCTAAACTTTTTACGTTTTCAACAATATAACTCAATATAGACCATAAATGTGAAGATAACAAATTAACACAATCTTGAGTTGAGTTGCTGTGGACAAAAACAATTGGTTTAGAAAACAAAATAATAAATAAATTAGAAACTGTAGATTTCAAAATGTGATGATGCTATTAGCAATTTTCGTTTACTGATTTAATTCCAGACATTATATATCAAATACGATGGCTGTAAATAACGTTTTATATTCTTTGTGGCGTAACATACATGATAAATATGAATTTTTTAACCCTTTGACGCATTCTTTGTTCTTTTTTTCAACTTTATTTAAATACTAGCGGCCAAAATTTATTACCAAAAGCATAAATAAGAATATCTCTAATTTGAGACATGACGTGTTCTTTATACAAACTTTCACCCAAGATTTATTTTCACCATATGTGGAATAACACAATGAAATATTTCACGTTTAGCAAAACTGTATAATCCAGACTATTTACAATAGGTATATCGCTTAGAATATATAAACTCCAGGGGGCCGCGACTGACAGCGCACGTCATATTTCTATCATAAAATAAAACAGTAATTATGCCATACTGCGTAGTTATACCGTTTAAAAACATTTCAGCCAATCTTAAAAAGAATGCTGGACTATCATTTAATAGATAATTATTAGAAATACAATACATTTCTTATTAAGTATAACAATGTCAAAATATCAACAAACCAGATTGATACAATCAACAAACTGGTTGGTATGGCAGCCGATGTCATTTCACCATTATCGTGCATGCGCATCTGGTGTTCCCATATTTTGTTCATAGAAACTTTCACCCCCTATATTTTACCCTTAAAGATTTATTTTCGATACAAAAAGTACCCTATGTCCTTTCCCGAGGTCCAATCTATCTCTATACCAAAATTCATCAAAGTTGGTTCAGGGGTCTAGGCGTGAAAACGTAACTAAGAGACAGAGTTACTTTCGCATTTATAATATTAGTATGGATTAAAGTATTTAAAAAAAATCTCATTACGTGATATTATGTCAAAATGTATATGATAACAAATTAAAGTTGACCGGATGTTTAACAGTTAAATAAAACCAGAATTAATAAAAAACGGAAGCCAAAATTGTTAGAAATTAGTCCAATACTAAAACAAGATAAAATACCATGTGTATTTCGATGTTTCTTAGCCTAGATTATATCAATTCCAATTTGGTTACAGCTTCCTACATAAAACATTGACGATTTGATTCGGAACACATCCATTGCGGTACCGCAATCGACTATATCTCCTTCTTCGTGGATAAATACAGAAATGTAATATAATATAACGATAACTGTACCTCTTTCGAACCTGTTCACCGAAATGCAATTTTGTTTACCTGAAAATAAAAGAATGATTTGATTAAAAAAATATATTTCAATCAAAAAGTGAAACTGTTTGAAGAGTTAGTAAAAACTTTATTTGGTGACGGGACCTACTTTACTGTTTTATTATATAGAGATTAGCATTTTTCTGTAATAATTTTGAAATGCTTTCAAAGAATTTAAACTAAAAACAATATACAAAATCAAAATAAATAATATAAAAAAAATTAATATTTTGAATCCAAACGACTGTACAATACAACACCTAACGGTCTGTATTGTGGGTATAGAAATTGAACAACAGTGACATAAATGTCCTCGGCAGACTTCAATACAATTTCAGCTTAAATGCCTCTTTACGTCTCGTTTGAAAGGCCTAATATAACATGAGGAAGGAGGGAAAAATGCCGCGAGACTATTCCATATCTACACGGTACGAATTTGCATACTTTATATTTATTTTCGCATATAATACCTAAGTACAGACAAGGAATATTTGATAACACTGTTCCAACGAGTACATTTTCCGTATAATACTTTTTCTAAAACAACATAATGGACTTCACTCATGGTATTGGTATAATCAACCATTAAAAAACATAACAATGTAACGCAGTAATCGAAACGAGATGTTTTGTTTGAATTAACTTTCTCTATCTACTCCAAACTTATCGTTATATAATGAATATTGGAATGTAGACACATCGGCAACGGTATAGTCTGATGTGAATTTTGTTTTAATGTTAGTTTTTGAGGTTATACTTCTTTTGATGCGTTTAGTAAAGGTAAAATTGATAGCTGCGCACGCATCATGAGACGAAAGTGCGAAGTGATGAAGTTAGACATCAGCGATAATAATATGAATTCATTATACTAACTTTTATTTTTAATTTTGTAAAAATAATCTATCTTTGTATAAATAAACATAATTTTAACATTATTAAGATAATGTTTATTTTAGGAATAATTTTGAAATGTTCACAGGTTTTCTATACATTATCCGACAAAACGTTCAAAAATAATGTCCTTGTTTATCGTAATAATATAAAATTGTAATGTGTCCTTTGTTCGTATCTACATATATAGATTATAAGTTATGCTTTTTATTTATATGTTTAACACATGTAATTTTATATTATCCCTGTAGCTCCCATCAAGTATTATGTATTTTGTGACTGTTATCTGTATTGTCAATGTGTCTTGTATATGGGTAATTAGTACACCGAACATTTGGCGACTAAATTCTATAATGTGTATTTGTCACACTTGATATTGGTAAAATTGCCTACATATAGAGAAAGCCAAAATAAATAAAAAAATAAGTTAAAATTATTCCCCACATAAAGTTACCTGACGCTTGTAAAATCGACCCATATTTATTATAATTAAAAAAATGTTTATATAAATACCGTAAAATTATTTTACACAATTAAAAAAAAGTCAAGTTATTAAGACGTGCCATAAAATGTTTCGCGTTATTTTTACTTTGTTACACCAAACAAGTATAACTCCGTACGGGTTTACATAAAAATACACATCTTTTTTAAATCTTATGCTATTATATACTTTATCATTATATTAATACGTGAAGCAAAAACTTTGTACCCCTTTTTAAGCGTATTGCGTGAACGGAAGACTGAGATTTAGCATGGTTAAAGTTTATATGGAGAAGGAGTGCAGAAAGCTAAAATGTATCTATAATATGTGTTACTAATATATTAAATTAATACTGCGATTCCTAGTCTGACCAGTACCATTGAACTTTGACCCCCAAAATATTGACATTGTCACTCAACGAAAAGTGACAGCAAGTGATGTAGATAATACTCATGGTTTATGAATACTGTAAATGTCAAACAGAAAATAGTCTATGATCAAAAAGTCGCTAGTCGAATTTCGACCTTAGGGCGATCGCTAGTATAAGCAAAAGTGCAAAAACCGTCAAGGGTCAACAATTTCTCTCGCGACAAGTGTAATCCACTTTCACCGCCACACCCAGAGAAGTTCGTCATCGTGCATGGTGATTATTCCGAGTGCATTCCATTGCGGAAACATCAATGTAAACTAATTCTTATTTCGTTAATATTAAGTGAATGATAGTTACATCTTTAATAATATTTAATATTTTTTGTGAAACTTAATTCTATTCTTTCACTTCGGTTACGTATTTTTGTTAATTATAAATGAATTTAGACAACATATTTTAGTACAAAATTTGCATAATATTATTAATTTTTCTTTATATAATTATGTACTTATATCTATCTATGTATATAAAAATGAACGATTCTTTATTTGTTTGTTTGTTTCCTATGCGTTTCTAAGCAATTCGTTTCATTGCGTTGCAATTTTGGTAACATGTAATGCGCATACCCGCGAAGGTTCTTTATTAATTTAACCAGATTATAATAGGTGGCGCTTGAGTCGTTTCATTTCAAAGACAACAGGAACGAAGTTACGGGCAAAAGGTACTATGTATAATTGTATATAAATATAACAATAATTAAAGTTACAAAAATCTTAAACCCGATAAGAAAAATGTGCTATTTGTGTTTCAAACTCCTTAGATATCTTTTTAAATGTCGTTTTTTTAATAATTTATTGATTTATTTCAATATGTATTAAATATTGTGTACCAGTAATCTTTACAATAAATAAAATTGAAGTGTCTGTTTGTAATGTTAAAATAACAGCTTTTTATATGAAAGTATTGATACCAATAACAAAAAGCCATTTTTAAAATTTTTAGCTCTCTTTCTGTTTGTTCTAGGTAATCTCTAAAACCGTTGAACCGATTTTGACGGGACTTATCAATTCGGGCGCTTAAATGGCTTGCGCTGAGTAAACCTTAAGAGATATTGCAAATTAATGTACTACATAATTGTAGACATTACAAACACCTACAAAAATGCCAGCTAGAGTACATGTCTATTACCTAAGGAACATCCAAAATAAGCATTTTTCTCTTTAAAATAGCCGGGAGCGGGGGAGCAAGATTCCACATACCTAATTCGTTATAATTCCTTGGCGTAACAAAACAAAAATTAGATCCAGCGTGCCAACAACGTGATAAAGTAAGTCATCAATGATAATAATTACACTGAATTTTGCTGGCTTTTTTTTATTGTGTAAAAATAATTTTATGTTGTATAAATAAAAATTATTTTAATTTGATTGCCTCACTTCCGTCGTACGATGCGCGCGCAGTGCTCAATTTTACCCTCTACAAAACACGCCAAAAGATAACTTTAAATAACATTCGTTTTTAGCACGCCTTTATTTATTTCACTTGTAACTAACTAACAATTTAATAAAATATTAGAAGTCAATTATAATTTATTTCTGATTGTCGTAACGAAATGAAACTTTGTATGTATATGTAGTTAGGATGACAAAACTATAATTTTGTATCTTGGATCTAATCTGATGATGGAGCCAGGAGATGGATAGTGGAACACTTCAGTGGTTACTATCAAACCCTTGAGGTTCATATAATTTGTTTTGCCTAAAAGATTAAGGCTTGGTACCGAGTATCTGGTGATGGAGCCATGAGATGTTTTATAATTTTTTTTAATAATCTGTGTAAAATGCTTCTACCCCAGTACAGTAAAGCATTATTATAGTAAACAGATTTAATGGTTTGTCACTGCGTGGTTGCGTGCCGGCCATTGCACTCTTTCCCACGACGAGACGGAGACTAGACTCTACGCCTGACTGCGCTCGAGGCACTCTGGCACGCGATTCTGCAATGTTTATCGTGTTACATATTACAACGTTACAAGAAGTCATTGGAAACGGTGTGGCGGGGGAAACATTTGGTCCAGTGTTTGAAAAGTATTCTACGTAAAAATGATATGTGCGAACTCCTGTACTGCAGGTTAGCAAGTAATAATGATATAAGATTAGCATATAATCAATTGAATAGTATAATAATTAATAAATATAAGTAAATTCTAAATTAAGCAAGGCTTGTATTATGGTAACTAAACCGTTGATACAATATACAAGCTTGAACAAAATCATAGACTAATTTCAACTACGTTTTCAACTATGTTTTCAGTGAATTGTATTTATTAATGTACTTACATTTCACTGGAAATATTCACCGCATGTGTTCGTCATTGGTATTAACTAAAAGTTATTTCATTTTATTTACATCATATCATGTTTACCAATTACGAAAAGTCCTCTAAAATCAATAGAAATAAACCATAAAAAGCCTACATAAAATAAGTTGAACTAACCAAAAACGGATACAATTAAAAGCAAGGTTATGTCCCCTAACTATGTAAACTATGAAATAACAATTTTATGGTATTTCAAATAATTAATTTTATAAAAAATATTTACGTGCGAGGTCAACAATGGTCAGTGTGAGGTCGAAATTAGTACGTGTGAACGTAGCTTTTAGTTATTGGTTTGTATGTATAGGTTAATACATTGTAAATTGATTAGGTACACTTTTGTTTAATGTTTAGTGTCTGAGCACAATTAAAACTAAAGTTAAATAGTATCACCTGTAAATGTCCTAAGCTGGTTTATACAATGTTTCTTCCTACAAGAATATTCGATTTACAGCAGATATTATAACTATTTTCGATACGCAAGGGCCGAGCAAATCATCGGTCATACTGCAATATGTTCTATGTCAAAAGACTCTGCGCCAATATTCATAATTGAAAATATTATATTTTTTGTTATTTTCATATTAGATCCACATTGAATATAGATTTTTATAAAATTATATAGTTTTTACCAATAATATAATACCACAATATGCATTTCATACAACTAGCATACCGTTAAAAAAATGTTTTGACTTTCTCCTGTAAATTCCGTTCATAGTGACATAACCTGTTTTGCAGTATCACCAACGTTAACAATGAAATAGCTACTTTAATTACTTTTTATTATTTAACATTCATCAATGACTCGACCGTTGAGTTTACTGAAATAAAAAAAAGGTATTCACAGTAAAATAAAGTAATAACACGGCTACTAAATAATATAGTTAAACACGTCAACTGCGGGAATATTATGGCTGATAAAAAGGCTTTTCTGATTTATTCTGCTAATCGGGCTGCTAGGGATACACTACAATCGCCTGGATCCGTAGTAAGATGCCCTTTCTTAATCAATCAGTGAGAACAGGAGTTCACCAACTGCGCTGCCTTTGATAAGAATAAAGTGAACTTGTATTACGGGTTCACAATGAAGTTTCATTTACTGAACATTACGAGCACGTTGACTGCTCATAATACAAGGTGTCGAGAAAGGGTATCGGGTATTTGTTTTCGCGCCATATTTGAAACGGGGCGTCTAAAGGGTGCGGGGAGGGGTTCGTGGCGTCCGCCATTTTGTGGAGTTTTAGTCACGATGGAACAGTACTCGGGGACGCATCGCGCATTTTGCGTACGAGCGTATGATCGTAATGGTGATTCAATAGTGACTGCTCAACGTCTCTATCGTGCGGAATATCGTACACGCCACGCGCCACGTGACGATAGCATTAGGAAATGGATCAGGATGTTCGAGAATACAGGTGCGACAGTTAAAATTCAAAACTCTGGTCGTCCTCGTTCAGTTCGCGATGAAGAAATAATTGAAGAAGTTGAGGCGTCGGTTCGTCAAAATCCGTCTTTATCCATCCGAAAGCGAAGCCAAGCGTTGAACATCAAAAAATCGTCTTTACATTCGATTTTAAAGAAAGACTTACATCTAAAAGCCTATAAAATTCAATTGGTTCAAGAATTGAAGGATACGGACTATGCTAATCGACTGAATTTTGCGAACAAAATGCTGCAGCGATTTAACAACTTTAACAACATACTGTTCAGTGACGAAGCAAATTTTCACCTGAATGGTCATGTTAATAAGCAGAATTGTCGGTACTGGGCAGTGGAGAATCCGAGACGAAAGCATGAACGACCCCTGCATAGCCCAAAGGTCGTTGTTTGGGCCGCTATGTCTGCTAAAGGCATAATTGGTCCTTATTTTCATGAAGATCAACGAGGCCGAGCAATTAATGTGAATAGTGACCATTATTGCGATATGTTGCGAAATTTTTTGGTCCCAGAGTTGCAGGAGTTTGCAGGTTTCAACTCAAAAACGTGGTTCCAGCAAGATGGGGCCACTTGCCATACCTCAAATGACTCAATGGAAGTTGTTAACGAATTATTCCCTAATAAAGTCATTTCGCGAAGGGGTAACATCAACTGGCCTCCCAGAAGCCCCAACCTTAGCCCGCTTGACTATTTTGCATGGGGATACCTTAAAAGTAAGGTTTATCAAAACAATCCGACGAATCTAACCCAGTTAAAGCAAAACATCAGGTCAGAAATGGCAGCAATATCGATAGCTATGTGTCAACGTGTTATCGCCAATCTTCGTTTCCGTTTAGAAGAGTGCCAGCAACGTAACGGTCATCATTTGGATAACAACATCTTTTCCAAATAATTCTCCAATTCATATGCTAATAATAAACAATAAACTTTTTTATTGCATACAAATAATTTTTGTTTCATTGAACTTACAAATACCCGATACCCTTTCTGGACACCTTGTAATAAGTAGTTTCCTATGCAGCTATGGAAAAGAAGCGACAGACAGCTGTTGAAAATATACCAAAGCGGAGAGTAGAAGAAAAAGTGCCAAGTATGTAACTCGAACAGTGCGAAAGTTTTACAAGAGACAAGAATATTTTCACCATAAATGCTTAACACGTTAACTCTTACGGTCACTAGACTAATGTAGTCATTGTAAACTGCTTATAGATGTTAATAGTAACAGTGAACTTGAAAACATACGGACTTAAAATTGTACTGGCTTTTTCCTCATATGTTTATTCTTATTTCGGACTTTATAGATTTTTATGTTATATTGTTAGTAATGTCTCAACCGGGTTTTAATATTGAAAATAAATGTATTATTGTTTTAATTAATTACATGTATGTCTTTATACATGCCTAGTGGAAAATAAAAGCTTATAACTTACAGTTATATTAAGATCAATTCAGAACTGCCATAACATCGAGGTAGATTGCTGACGTATGATGGCATAAAAGTTATAAACTTTAGCTTCAGAGAAAATACTGAATGGGTTGCAAAATCGAGGAAATCCCAACAACACCATAAATTATATTATACTGCATGCGCGGAGTATAGCACGATTAAAACTTCTGGCAGTATGCGCTAAAAAGTACGAGTTTTATTGATAATGTATACGTAAAATTATGGGCCTGGTGTCAATCATACTGCAAAGCCGCTAATTGTAGGTCATACGACTTACACATAGATTGTTTTATTAGAAACTTCAACCTCATGAAACTAAGCATTTACTTTTTTAATTACTAAATTTCTGTACAAATGAACAAAAATAATTCTTCCCCTTTAGGATTTTTTTTTATTATTACTTCTTAGTAAAAGCTTACCTTTTACGAAAAACATTTTTTTTTATCAATGCGTCCATAGTACAAATAAAATATAGGAATCAAAAAAAAATTAGAAAAATATAATAAATACTAATAAACAGTAGATAAACTTGGTTGAATGAATGTAATTTTCACATTTTCATGAAGGATCCAAACCTAGTAGGTACTTACATTAAATTTTTTTAAATGGCTGAGTATTAACCCAGTACCGACGCGTTTGTAGAAAGAAATTTATTGGTGTCTGCTTAAGTACAAATGGCGCTTAAATAATGCGGAAACAAATGTTTGATACTTAAACGAATGTAACTTTCTATTTAAATAATGTATGAACTTGTAGACCTCACGTTATAGAAAGAGAAATGTCACTTCGATACGAACGAGGGCGCGATTTTGCCACCTTTAAGCTAAAACGAGGAGTAAATAATGATTGTGAATAAGAAAAATTATAGACCCATTTTTAATTTAAAATAGCCGGCCAAGTGCAAGTCGAACTCGCGCACCGAGGATTCCGTAATTGTACAGACATATTCACCAAAATAATTAGGTAACATTACTGAAGGAAGCACCGAACAATTGTAACGACATATATTGAGAGAAAAATTTTGCCGTTGAAAAACTGTTGTCCCCATACATCGATATATGCCGCGGTCAGTTTAACAACTGCAAATAAGTTCGTATTCCTTTACGAGTGTTAAAATATACGGCATAAATAACCGTATCCTTTGATTGCGTTTACTCAGAAGTTTGATTTGTTCACAGCACCAGTGGATTGCAGACCTGAGTAATTGATATTAATTTCAACTTGACACCTCCACGCACTCTCGAGAAAAAGGGTCTTTTCAGACAGATAGACGCACAAAGAAGTGATGCTATAAGAGTTCCTTTTTCCTTTTATAGGTACGGAACGGAACGGTTATCGTCCATTGGTTAAATTCCTGTCACAGGATCCCGAGTAAATTTTACCATCTGATAAAAAAACTTACCTCACCTAATACTAAAAAGTACGATAAAGCTGAATACATATATCACGTATTGATAGAATATAACTGAAATAAAATAGAGATGGAAAGTATCGTAAGGCATTTTTATTGTCAAAACATGTTGTACGTACTGAGAACATTTCGGTACACAGCTTCATTGTTAGTTATTTGACCGACGTAATCATAAGGATCGAAATACCAAAGAGGTGGGGCGTAGAGAAGTTTCAAATTTCTATCTACTTGGCAAAGCCGCACTGGTGGAACACCTACATAAAATTACAGCCAAATAATCTTGTGTTGTGTTCCTGTGGTGAGTAAGGTTTCTAGAGCTCCTAGATGAAGGGGGATTCAAGGTCGGAAATTGTCTAGTAATATCTCTGATGTTAAAAGCGTTCATATGCTTCGGTCACCACTTTTAAGTAGGCCGTATTTTTATTTGCCACCTTAATTGTATAAAAAAAGGTTTAGATTATTCGTTTAATAACGTAGGTAATGAATCTGAAAATATAATCAATCGGAATATGCAAGATACCTTTTATGACGAAAACAAAAGATGTTTTTTTAATGTTGTATTTAATTGTGTTAATGTTTATTTTTTTCCTTTCACAGTGCTCGTAAACGGCATTATAAACAATTTCAGTCACACTGACAAAATTTCATTCAAGCATTGATAAACGAAAAATACATTTCAAATACATAATATTTATTTAAATCAAAAGATAATATTGTAATGCAGTTAGCAAGAAACTTGTAGAACTCGACTGGTTCGACTCGAAAAGCAAAGGCACTGACAACTTCCTGTATGAATTGAGCAATTGAACCAATTCTTGGCCTTTGAATGGCCTCGATCATTTTAGTTGAGAACTCACACACAAATTATTATGTTTTTTTACTGTGAAATTGTCTTAAGGCATGCACTTCCCGATCGCCTTAATTAAAATTCTTTGTACAAGTACGAACGTAATAAGAAAATTTTTGGGCGTAACACAAAATTAGTACCTATACCTTGTTTTTTTGTTAATCTATAAAATGGATAAAATTGAAGTTTCTGTTTGTAATTTCATAATAACTACTTTTTACTAAACGTACAAGAAAGCATATGCGGGACATACAAAAAATATTTTTAGTGAGTCTGGTTGTTCCGGCTAATCTCCGAAAAGGTTGAATTTATTTTGACGAGTTTTTCATTGGTAGATAGCTGGTGTTATAAGGAGTAACTTGGGCAACTTTTTTTTTAGATAAAAGGTTAGGGTTCCGCATAAATAAAATAAAAACTTAAGTAGCAGTGGTACCGCGCAAGCTCCACGCGCGAGTTACCCTGCGCTGTCGCACCGCGCTGTCACGTTGCCTCATACGAAATTCCATGCAGGGACAGCCTAAGGATGTTAAGTGGGGGAAACAAGTTTTAAATGAAAGTCATTATTATAAATATAAACGAATAATAAAGCATTGTATTTTATATTAGTGATGTTGTCTTTTGTTATTTAGTATATAAATTGTTTAATATTTAAAGCAAAAATCAATGTCTCGAGGGTTTAATATAGAAAAATAATTATAATTCCGAACGCACGCAATCGAACACAAATACGTTACTAAACGGGATGTCTTTGAGAGTTCAAAGACGTATTATATAGAATACTAATATTATAAAGAGGTAAAGTTTATTTGTTTGTTAAGATAATCTGTAGAACTAATGATTCGATATTTGAAATTTTTTTCACTAATTGCAAGCTACGTTTTTCCTGGGAGACATAATCTATATTTCAGTATTTTTTTAATGTTATATATTGTAATTAGAGCGAACCAAGTAGCGGGTGGTTGCTGGTGAAAATTTTAAGTTTTGCTAATATTTCCCATGGAAATATATTATTACATCAGTTAGGTTCAAAATATAAAGGTTATCACTGCTCATAAAGCAGATTGAATAACAGACGTTTTCAATAACATATCTATACATTGTTACAGTCACTAAATTCTATCTTTTTGTACTTAGTTTACATATATCCATATCCTATAGCTTGGATAGTTTAAGAAGGAAGCCGATTCCTCTTTTAAGTTATTATTATACTTAGTACAGATATTTACTAATCGGGGATAGTGATCTCAGATATGTTACTGAAGTTATGTGTGGTATCTACGAAAAAAGTTATTACTCCATAAATTTCATTCCATTAAGCAATAACATACTTGTATACTATCGTTCAGGAACCAATAACATAATGAAGTTAGCCAAATACTGTACAAAAGGCGCCAAAATAATTATAACTTTAAAAATATTCAATACGATAGAAGCCCAAACGGTTAGCAGGTTGAATGTTGAGCGTGACAAACTGTTCGTCACACATATTGTGTCCTATTGTTAGATAATATTACATATGCATTGTTATGCGTACGCGCATATCATTCGCTTTTGTCATCTCACCGGTTATATCATATTCAAGCTTACATGGTTTTCACCAATTTGTAGTCATTTCACCAACCGTGAATAAAATTCGCGTATAATGTAGTATGACAGTAATAGAGTCGTAAAACTATTCTTATTTGTAAAAATATTATTGTCGTTTGTTATGACCTATTTATTTATTATGGAATAACATATACTACAAAATTTCACCAAAATCAGTTGAGAATTAATACAAATTATAGTTTTTAATTTGAAAAAATATGATTTATAAAAGTAATATTGATAATTTTTTAAGCCTATCAATTGAGCAATATAAGAAGTTTCAAGTGAAGAGAAATTCAAAAATTAGTCTAGCCGTTTTTGAGTTCAATCCGTATATACAAACAACAAGACACAAAAAAGTTTATACCATATTAGTGATCAATTTCTTTTATATAGGACGTTTACCGGCAAATTTGGAAAAAAAATATACACAAATAATTTCAGATTTATTATTAAAGATGACGACAAACACTGCAACGAAATTACGGAGTATTTATTGTACAAAAAAGAAACTAAAGAATAAGCAACGAACTGACTCTGTTTATGGTTTGAACCATGACCTGTACTTTTACAATAATATATTACAATTTATGAAAATAAGACTTAGTTAGAAGAGCTAATATGATGGAAAAATCAAGTGAATTCTGTTTTCAACTCGCCTATAATATTCATCAAAGCACTGGCCACTTTCACATTACCATTGAAAGGTCAAACGGTTATTTGCTTGTCTTTGTTGTGTACGAATGGGTCTTACTGTTGTGTGTGTCGATGCGTTTTTTAATAACCAATGTTGTTTACTTTCTAAATTTTCGGTTGGTTTAGGCGTAAATCAGAGAGTTGTAATTTGTGGCTAGGACAAAAATGTTTAAAATGAATATGTTTGAAGAGTTTTTTTAATATTTTATAAACTTGAACACAATCTCACCTGATGTAAAGTGACAATTGTGTTTAATATGGTGACACGCTAAGTCTAGACGGACTAGCTTTTAAGTGGAGTTATTGAAACACACCTATAAATGCGTGACAACAGATTTTCATCTTGTTAGCGTGGTAGCCAGGTAGGCATTAAAAATGCCTTAGTACCATTTAAATACATATTTTGCTCACTTCTGGATACAAGCTGGTTTGAATATACTATTTTTTTTTTAAATATTTAATACATATTTAACATTATCGCTAAAACCATTGAAATAAAGTCGAGTCCCGAAAGGTAATCTCCAGTACTCATGTTATTATTTGACTAAAATTCGACCGAAAACTGTTATGTGTTATTATTATATCATAGGTGTTTATACGGATAAACTTTTTTTAAATTAATTAATCACAATGCAACCAGAGTAATTAAAAAATTTGCTTGTCTTACTGAAATGCTGTATGCCAAATAAAACGGATACTTTGAAGATATCAAAGTTACTCGTGCAATAAGATAGGGAAAATTTTATTTTATTCATTTATATTTAAGAAAAACTCAAGAGATGTCGTGGGTCACTTGATAATAACGAAGTTCCTTTCGTTATATATTATGTTATTATCAAATTTCTACGCGTTATTATATACATTGAATCTAC
This sequence comes from Saturnia japonica, assembly GCA_033032175.1. NCBI lineage: Eukaryota > Metazoa > Arthropoda > Insecta > Lepidoptera > Saturniidae > Saturnia > Saturnia japonica. The sequence continues at coordinate 4,959,670 of CM065332.1, forward strand.
TCAATAAATTTAAATTTTTATAACGATTTAATTATTAATAAAATGTTTATTTTCATAACTGAATAAACAAAAACAGAAAAAAAATCTGGAATCAGCGGAACTCGAACCACCGACCAATCGTACTGTGTATACAACAGTGCGTATAAATTTAGTCATAACACAGCTGAGCCAATTCCAGGACTGACATAGTTTTGGAAATTTTATTTATGTAGGTTTTTTTTTGTATGTCGGTCGTGATGGTCAATTTTTTCAGTTTAATTCCCACCCCGCGATAAGTAACTTCGTAACAAAAATATATGTATTTGGAAATAGACATACTGTTTTTTTTTTTTTTTTTTTTTTTTCTTATTATCAATTCCTTACTACACGACTGTTTAGTAGTTGTATGCAATTTTAAGTTTTCTTGTAGCATATTCTGCATAAATATTTAGTTTATACAACTGATTTATAATATTGATAAAAGTCTTGAAAGCAACGTGTAATTGTAAGATTAGTTGTGGGATGTGGTTTTTCACTTTCCACCAAGTGTATTATCAATAAAATTCTAGTCTTCTACAAATCAAGATTTACAAAATAATTAATACTTTACGCGTGTAATTTTGTTTCGTGTTTCACGCCGTGTAGAATTCTTGCTTAACTAAGCGTACTTGTATACACGTCAATCGTGACTATATTTTACGCCTTATTTCATCTGTCCGTTAGTATTGCAAACTTTAGGGAGTAATTAAAATTTGTTTTGATTGTTATTGCGTATTCTAAAAGTGAAAGTCCGAGGGCATTGAATTTTTTTGATTTATTTATTTTACGGAGATCGTAAGTAATGGATCTGTGAATTTGTAAAAAAGTTCACATAATAACTCACTTAACCATAGAAGTGATAAATTATGCAATAAAATGACGATCGATTTATTGAATTTAATTTACGTCACATATTGTCTTGTTTCCGTTTGGTACTTATTTAAAACTAATATATATTTTTAATGAAACCCTTTCCTTGATTTTAGTATCTAAAACGATTTCTTTAACTACTTCGGTAAATATAAACAATACAGGCAGTTGTTATATTATGTATAATTCTATTATACAATATAACAATTAAATACAATATAAAAAGATAAATAAACATTTTATATACTAAAAGCTTCCAATAAGTATAAAGAATGTCCCAGTAATACAATTTGTAAAAGTCGTTATGTAGTTTTGGAAAATATATGGAAATATAGTTTGGGAAAACATTCCCTTTTTTCGAACTCACTGTTTAGTGCAGCTTTTACTAACTTTTTCAATCTTGTTACCCATAAGACCTATTAGGAAAGGGTAGGGCCCTTTCAATTTGTATTATATAAAGACATCGCATAATCATACCAAATTGCACAAAAAATATTACGTCCCTACCACAAAGTTCCTGCCTAAGAAATTTCAATTTTAAAATAGAAAAAAATATTAATTTTTAATAAAAGTATCTATTTAATTAATTAGTCGAAGTACTGTCCATTAATAGTCTATGCCCTTAAGCCATTTTAATTGAAAGTTTCCTGAACACAGGAATCGAACTCGGATCAAATCTGCTTCATTTTGATTTGTAATTTTTCCCTTGATTAAATTGATCGGGCTTATCTTTTTATTTCAATTTTACAAATAATATTTACAGTTAATAATTTATTGGATGTAAAGAGACTAACTTATGATCCATTCTTTAATAAACTTTTGACAGTAAAACTTACTTGACATTGTCCTTGAACCTGTTGATCGACAAATTAGTAATGTGCTTCGGAATCTTATAGAACCTAGCACTATTATTTAAAAAACTTTTGTCTTACTAAATAAGTCTATCACATGGTATGACTAATTTAGGTATATTTCTGGTATTAAATATGTGCCGGTCTTAGACAAAATCTAGCTTGTGAAAACTTTTATGAACATACAATAAGTTATTATTTATGGATAGGGAAGGCAAATTTGAGCTATTAAATACCTGGAACTTGTTCTTTAGTGATTCGCGAGGTCTCATGTAGTAGATTACCCGCCTTTTGTAACAGTTTTAGTGAATCATCTATTTTTTATTTACATGTAATTGCTATTTTTTATTGTATTTATTTTATTTATAACAAGAATATTTCTGCCCTGAGTCACTGTTGGAAATAAAGTCACCATAGAATTGTATATTATCCAAATATTATCTACGGCATTTAAGTGAAATGCGGAAAAGTGTTCGAAAACACGACTTTGGGATTAATATTATATAAAGATTAAAAAAAAAAAAGAGATCATTATGATATGTATTTAAACTGTTTTAACAATAATGTCTTATGAGGAATCATAACTAGATGTAACACTTAAAAAAAACGAATTTTAATGAAGGATAATACGAAAAAGTGACTCGCATTTTTTGTACGTAAATAATAAAAGAGCGACAAAAGTTTTCTATACATTTTTAATGGTACGAAATAACTAACAAAAGCAAATGTTGATACACCTGATGGTAAGTGACCATTGAAACCTATATAACTATTTAAACAATCTCAAAAAGGACTGTAGCACTGAGACCAGTCTGTAATATTTGGCTATTATTAAAGACTGAGTGATTAGGAATGCTTCGTGTGTCAGAGCGTGTTGCTACTTCACTCTTCAATCAGAATAATATAGCACGTTCTCCGCTGATTTGCTGCACCTTAATTGTCAAGATTCTTTTGCGATGTTATCAAATTTAGATTGTATTTTTAATAGGTTAAAAACAAAACCTAAGCTACACAATTTTACGAAAACCGATACATCTTTTATATTTTCATGTTAAAGTGACGGCGCAGTGCCTGGTGGTATGCTCAGTCGAATCTAAAAACAGTGATGACCTTCGAGAGATCAAGAATCCATTTTCAGTCGCTGCTATCATCCCTGCCTGACTACCTCTTCAAGTTACACGTAAAGGACCTTTTGTTATAGGAAAAAGAGAACACACTAGATGGGAGACTGTAACCATTATAGCTTCACTGATAAAGTAAACTAATTCGCCTTTTTATTTAATTTTGTAACAAAGCGAATTTTTCTCCCTTGTGTATCTATTCCAAACCTATGATATTTATTCTACAGTGTAAACTCTATAACAAATATCTGTTTACAAGATTTACTAAGATTCCTTTTAGTTCACATTGTTACCTATATAATGAAACACTCTATATAGTGTAAAAACCTCTCTCAATAGCAAAACCATATAATTATTTAGTCCATAATAAACATTGCTCTCACTAGACTTCAAACGTAGTAATAGAAACAGAATCGTAAAAATTTTGTACGTATAATGGGAATTTGTAAAATGACAAATAAATACTTATTCTATATTCACATCTTCATTTCTTTAACTTTCGTTTAACGAAAACTCTTTATGAAATACCGAATCTTTTCAATTTCTCATTTTCCCTTTATAAAGCTTACACTGTGTTTTAAAAAACCTTAAAAAGAAGACCGCATTTTTTTCGGAGTATTTTATAATGAATGATCATTTTTTATTACTAAAATCTTCACCTTGCCCTAATTACCAAATAAGTAAGTAATAAAAAATCTATGGCGTTGGTCCTAAGCTTTTTATCGACTGGTTCGTCGAGTATCGACATCCGTATGCGCATCACTTAACGCTGAGGCGGGTGACCTAGTAAGGTGCAGGTTTCGATGTGGCAACGGGTGTGGCCCGACTCGGAGCGTAAAACGCAACAAACATTGGTAAATATATCTCAAGTTACTGCTGTATTTTATTACTTAAGTAAGTTGCTCGCAAATATTATGTATTCACATAACTATGTATTTAAAAATTCTATAATTATACGAGTACACATTAAATAGTAAATTTTGTATAATGCAATCTTTTAAGCTAAATTCGTAATGTTATATGTCCTTTTATTCAAAATATTCTATTACAGAATTTAAAAAAACTTGAATATTAATATAATATTAAGAGGTTAAAAATAAACTAAATAAGTAAAATATTAAAATAATTACATTTGCTTCTCAAAATCAACAGTCTTTCTTAATTCGGTTTTTGTAATATTTCTTTAAAAACTGCAATCTGTTCATTGTAATGAAATATATTAAATATATATATTAAAGGAGTTTTAAGGAGAAATTAGATTATTAGAATTACAATTAAGGCGACTAAAAAAAAATTAACTCGAAATTATGAAGTAATATTTTTAGAAATTAACCAACAAAACCGAATCAAAAGTAATACAGAAATGTAATAGTTATTTATGATACTAGTGCGGTATGCTAAATGTTAAAAGTGACGGGTCCTTGAGATTTTATCCGAAATTCTCGTCCAATTATAGGATAACCGCCTAAGAAGTTTTACTTTTTAAATTGGTTTCTTTAATACGGAACCGTTTCACAAATGAGCTGCCACTAATTAATGAATTAATATGACGCTATTAGTACTACCACACACGTATCAGATGGCTCAAGAGACTGTGATCCACTTTTAATAATTTAAATGTTGTAAAATAATAAACTGCGACATTAAGGTGAGACTGTCCTTTTATTGAGAATGTTGATAATTGGTTTATATTCCTAGAAGGTAGATTAAGTTTTAAGACAAAATGTAGATTTTCGAAAATGGTCGATTTCCCTAACATAATAATATGAACTTAATCGTCCACTGTATAAAAAATATTTTCCCAAAGATTGTTTCTTCTGAGGCCTATTAGGGAAAAACAAAATCAGGTTTTTTTTATCGTTATGGTTTAAATCTCACCTGATCTTAAGTGACGATGTGTCACAAGATGGTAACACGCTATTCCTGGTCGAAGACTGGCTCTCAAGTTCAGCTATCGGAACACACCTATAGGCACTTGGCGGTTATATGTTGTTTTTTTTAGACTGTATTCTAAGATCAGGCCAAATGGTCTAGAATTAGTTTTAATAGATTTCCAATACGATCGAATGTTTCGTTTTTTTAATGTAGTATCTATAACAGATAGATATACTCTTCGTTACCGCTAGAACATAACTAGTCGATTTTTTATAATTTGTTCTGAGTAATCTTAATTCAGTTAGTTGGTCACAGCAATAGACCAACTTGCTACTTCTGGTTTATCTCAAACATACGAACTAGAGGTGGTCGATTATGATGATTTACATAATCGAGATATTTGATTATGAATGATTGAAAAAAAAACTTCGCGCAGTCGTAAGCAAACTTCTTTACAAGAACACATACGAAATATTAGTAGGTAATTACTAATGGCTATAATTGAGATATCTCAAGATATATTCATAATCGAATGATTACATTAGTATATCTCGTAATCGCCCACCGCTAATACGAACCGATCAACGATGCTGACAGAATAAAATATAATGTCGACATCCCAAAAATGTTAAATCTCAATTTATTTTATTTTTATAACACTTTTAAACAGTAATTCGATTACTTAACGAAATAAAAATAATCTAACGAGGCTGGTCGTGTTCTAAACTCACGAACTGTAAAAGTGAAATCATTTTGATACGTTTTTATTTCATCGAATTCAATTCACTTATTTAGTTCACCTTGAGGAAACTGCTTTGGGATGAAACCGACGTTATCGGGTTTAGTACCTCCTGCGTCGAAGAATCCGTCTATAGTTATGTTATTAGGTAGGTAGGGAACAGAGAAATTTATTTGCAGATTTCTCTCTACTTGTGCTGTCTGAAAGGTGGAATACCTCCACCCTACAGAAGGTCGCAGCCAAATAACATTGTGTTGTGTTGCTGAGGTGAGTAGAGTTCACAAAGCTCCTTATGCTATGGGGATTCATGGTTGGCAAAGCGCTAGTGTTATCAATGCTCAAGCACCCCATGTTATCTACACAATTAATAAAATTGAAGTGTCTTTTTGTAATGTCAAAATAACAGCTTTTTTACTAAATGCATATGAAACCATATACCATTTAAAAAAATTGTCTGTCTGTTTGTTCCGGTTAATCTACGAAATGGTTGGATCGATTTTGACGGGACTTTCACTAGTAGATAGCTGAATTTATAGCGAATAACTTAGGCTACTTTTATTTTAGAAAAATGATTAGGGTACCGCACAAATTAAAAAAATCTGCTCATGGTGAATAAATTCGGGTGCTTAATTGGCTTACGCTGAATAAACCATAAGAGATAGAGCAAATTAATGAACTAACAATTGTAGACATTAAAAAGATCTACAAAAAAGTCTAACAGAGTATACGTGTATCTTCTAAGAAACACCCACAATAAGCATTTTTGCATTCGGGCATTCTACAGAATACAGTCTATATATATGTAATAAATGGACTACAGTCCACGTGAGCGAAGTAGTAGTGAGCGAATATAATATTTATAAGATAAAATAAGGTAATATAATATACAAGCGTCCATAGAATCCGGTAGCCGCTTACCATCAGGCGGGACGTATGCTTGTTTGTCAACTTAGTTGTATAAAAAAACTTTATGATCAAATGATTACTACAAAAAAAAAACATTGGATACATATATAATATATGTAATATACTATATTATGATTTATATACATATGTAAAATCTTTTAGAATCTTTTCTCAAGTAGGTTCAACATTGCAACAAAAACCGCAAGCGCCTATATAAAAACCGCAGTGAACTTGTTCAAATGTGGAACGTAGTCTAAAGCCATTCCTATAGTGTATGTATGTATGAGTGTCTGTTGGGTACAGTGACATAAACTTTGTAAAATTATATGTCAGCTAGTTCGCTTGTATTACGAGCTAGTTTAAGAATACTTTTTATTTAAAAAACATATAGCCGACTGAAATTAATTTTGCAAACTTTTTTATGTCTAAAATCGAAAAACGGACTTGTAAACTATTGTATTTACTTTAAGTTGCCCTCTGCTTTCATCTTTTTTTACTATTTACAGTATCTAATAAAACATATTAAAATTAATATGACCTCTACACTTTATATCATTAATAAACTTAATAACCTCCTTAGTAGAAAATTCATGGGATCTACAAAAAAATCATTTCTTATACTATTAAAGCGGTAACGTTTATTAATTGAACCGTAAGCGACCCCGATATAAAGAAAAGAGATATCATAATAAAATATGACAATAAATTCGACCTAACAGACTGGAGAACAATTATTATGTCCATTCGTCGTCCTACTTTACAGATATGGATGGACACCAATAATTAAAAATGACAAGTCATGATATTCAAGTTCCAGAACATAGCTGTGTTCTGAGTTGAAGCTTATAATTATACCCTTTTTGCATGTCATTTGTTTTTGTGTGGTCAGCATTTGAGCATTTTAGCTCTAGTCATCTTGAAGTTCCTGTATGTCTTTCTATAGTGTTTTGGCAAAATAACTGTACAGCACCACCTTATAATGAGTACGGTACAGTCCGCAAACAACGGCGACCGTCGGTGACACAAATTTTATCGGCAGTCGTCCATATTACGCTGGCTTGTAAAAATGCCTCTTAATGCCTCGTTTAAAGGACCTAATATCGCTTATGAGAAGGAATATTACATCTGAGTGATTATTCCACATCTTTATTCTTTATTGCACAATAAAGTACAAACGGAGGACTTAATGCTAAAAAGCATTCTCCGCTATCTTTCAGGGGAGCAAGAGAAATACATATGCAAGGTGTGCAAAATATTAAGTAAAAAAAAAAAAAAAATCTAGCTAATATTCTAATGTTCCAAGTAAAACGTACGTAGCGAATGTCTAAAGGAATCCCGAGAGTTGGCCAGTTGGATGTTGATAGGAAGCGAATTCATCAGTCGTGCGGCTGTTACGGCGAAAGATCGATCGCGGAAATTAATATGATGACTTAAACATAAGTATTTGTAAATTTCTTTGTTCTTCTCGAGATGAATGCCGCCGTGTAGCTGTGAATTCTTATACCGACCTGCTTTGTTTTGTAGTGGAAGGGAGATGACGGGATAGCATTGGTTGCGATATCTTGTACTTTGTATTGGGGCTAATGGTGTGCTTTCTTTTTGTAAATTATATTGGGATTCTAAATATTATTTTAACCAACTGTCCCAGAAGAAGGATAAAGTTCTTTGGGAGTATTTATGTACATTACTTTGCTACGATCTGTAACTTAAACGGCTTGATGGATTTTAATATTTCCACAATTGAAAGAAAATCTAACAATATCTCATATTATTGAATCTAAAATTCCTTTTAATTATGGAAGCGACATAAGTTATTATTAAATGCTTAAGTATGACGTAAGGAAATCAAAATCAAAGTGGAGAAACAAAACATAAATTTTACTTAAGTGTTTTTTCAATTGGTTTTTTAATAACTACTTGATTAGTCGTTTTATTATTATTGTGTTGTTATTATTACTTAAATTAGAACTATAATCAATGCAATTTATTCCATAAAAAGAGTGACAATGTATTAAAATCCTTAGGTGAAAGTCTCTAGGCAACTAGATTAGTGTTAGCTGATCCTAAATCCGACTGAACCGGAGTGAATCACTAAGAATGGTGTTTTACCACAACTATGCAGTAAGGCACGAGTGACCTACTACAGAATTGTCATCGTTTCTTCGTTTAAACTTGGAAGTATGTATTTAGCCTATGTATCTACATTTCATTAGAACTGTAGCACATTTACTAATGTGGTCATAACTACCCTTCTTCTGACATATCAATGATTGTATTAAAATTATTTTGTCCAGAATTCGACCACCTTCTAGGTACTCAAAGAATCTACCGAATCAACGACTAGTGAAATACCTTAACTGTACAGAAGATAAGAGCCAAATGACCAAATAACCTTGTGCTTTGTTCTTACAGTGAGTAGGGTTTCCAGACATCATTGGATATGGGGGTTTACGGTCGGCAATACGCTAGTAGTACCTATGGACGTGGTACCCATAGGCTACGGTAACCACTTACCATCAGGTGAGCCGTATGCTTGTGTTGTAAAAAAAATCGTGGGTTCCTGGGCTGTAGTTTAGGTACTTATTACTTATTATAACGTGAAGAGACATTTGTGCAGGCCGACATGAGAGCGGCAATAGATTTTGGATTGTAGGTCGCCGATGACGTTATTGGACTACTCTTTGCTTAGCATAAGGTAGTCACTTTGTCGTGCCACGGTAAATAAAAAAGTGTAGTTTTATTATCCTCTTCTACGGGGAGAATCATTTGGTTACCTCTAAAGTTTTACTTAAATATCTTGACTGCTAAAACACATTTTTATGTAGATGATTTTGGAATCAAAATAATTATGAAAAAAAAAACGGACTTTAAATTCTGTATTTACTGAAAGCTCGAAATGCCTTGACATTATCTGCAATGTTACATAACATATAATTGATGAACCATTTGAACACGTAACCGTCTACAGATATCTCTTGCAATTGTCTTCTCTTTACCATGTATGTTACCTAATACTATAAATACCTTTTATTATTTAAAAGTTGGTATGAATTATTCACCCATATTTCTTCAGACCAGTACAAGTTTCATAGTATTTTTATAACAAGATAATAAAAGTATAAAAAAAAGAAGATAAAAATTACTAAGACATGTTTGGAAATAAAATTAAAATAATATAATGAAGTTCAGCTAAATAACAATTTAAAAGCATAATATTTTTAGTTAATTTTATCAGATACAGATCACTTCAGAGTAACTCAAATTTTTGTTTGGAAATAACTTGCAATAAAATGTATAGCAATATAATAATAACCAAAAAAAATTTTTTATAAACAACAAATTATAAAAAATACTTGTAACCTTTACACGTGTTTGATGTAAAACTTATTTAAACCTGTAGCAAATGTTATGGTTATTATACTAAATAATAATAAGTAATTTTGGAATAACTGATAATGGACACCGCTATTTTATTTTGTTTGCGAGAATTCCTTTTTTTAAAATAAAAGTAGCCTAAATTACTTCTTATAATATATCCTATCTGCCAGTGGAAGTCTCATCAAAAACGGTCTAACCGTTTCGGAGAACCCGGAACAAAAGACAGGCAGACAGACAAAAATTTTGAAAATGGGGTTTTTGTTATTGGTATACTGTAAAATGTATTAGAAGCTGATATTTTTACATTACTGACACTTAAATTAAGCATTTAGTAAAAACTGTTATTTTGACAATACAAACATTCACTACAATTTTATTTTATTTGTATAGAAAATATCAAATTCAAATTCTCAATACAAAATATCTTTTTTTTAATATTAAGATCACTAAAAATAACCTACCCATAGAAAGAACTATGAATCTACCTATATACTATAAATACCAACTTCCTTTCTATATTGATAAAGTTATTCAACCAACAAAATTTTATAAGTTATTAGAATTCTTATAACATTATTGTGAAAACACTTGAGACTTTAAATGTTAATAACATTAGGATTGTCTCAACGACTGTTGATTACGGAACCCTAAAAATAGCAATGCATGAATCTGAAGTGACATTTAATGATCTGACCATTCACCCGAGTTGTGCAACCAGTTACAACACTTGCGTCAAATTGATTTATACATATTAGGGGTGTGCACCGGTTTGAGAAAACCGTGTTTTACTAAATACCTATAAAACCGATTGCAATATAAGTATGTGACGTTCGCGATTGAACGAAGCGAATAGCCTGGGTCTTAAGCGTGTCACAATTGATTCGGTCAGTACAATAGAAAAGGTTTAATATTTAATTCGATATTCAAAAAGCTTTCTCAGTTCTTTAGCTGTTTCGATTCGGTCGTATAGAGGCTTTTTGGTTTATTAAATGATTCGAATGAATGAACTACTGCCGGCGCTGTCAACCAAATATGCTTAATTCATTAGAGTGAGGACCTAATTCAATGAAGATAATAAAAATAATGCGGTTCCATGACTTGCCTTTGTTTGTAAAATTTTTAGCTTTTTAAAATAAAAGAAAATAAATCCGACAATAAACCGAAAAACGGTTTTTTAAAGTAAAAGTAGTTGATAAAACACCGATTCTTATTATTTTAATCGGTTCACATCTCTATTACATATATACATAAAAATGCACACGTAATGCCTGTTAAAATTTCTACATCCATTTACTATATTATTTGTTAGTAAATATTACTAACTTTAACTATTTGTCCCATGACGCTACAAGAGCCTACTCTATATTTGGTAATACTGCAACTTATTACTGAATTAAGCAATGACCGCTCAGTTAGCGTGTACGGACAACGCGTCGATCGACGGGAGTTCGAAACCTTACAATGAGCCTGAACATCGTGATGAAATCAGTAACGTATGTATATTTCTAACGCCCGCTTATTTAAGCTAACATTCTCAAGTTGAAATTCTGTAACCAAGAATTTATACACATGTGTGTTCCAGTAGCTGCACTTGAGAGCTAGTTCCTTCAATACCTACATCTGGTGAGATTATGACAAAACAATAAGAATCTATAAAGAATTTAAAAATGTTTTGGCGGGATTTTGATCTGTCGTGTGATGTTTATTTTTAATTATAAACTTACTTTATTTTCAATATGATATTGGCGGCATTATGCGTGACATAGTTTGGTTATTGTGCCCAAGTGAAGTGGATTATAGATATTAACTAGAAATATGCACTAAAAGTTGCCACAAAACTCCCTGGTCGGTTTTAACACGGGAGCAGCTATCTTGTGAAAGGCATGTTTGATTATTAGAAAAATAATACGAAGTTTTACTTAGAGGACATGTATCCAGAGACATTAAAAATTTTAAACAAAGTTAAATTATTGTCAGTTATAAATCGTTATATGTATATTTTTTTCTATTTAAATTAATGAGTTATTATATCATATAGTATATTTGATAAGCGATTATGGATAAATTGCAGCATGTTAGGATACAATGTCAATCGATATTGATTCCATTCCCGCAAGAAGCCAGACCTTTCGGTGAAAGAAAACATAGCACGGTGTTAGGACTTTTTTAAAGCTCGCCTTTCTAGCCACCTTTATAAAATTAAAAATCTACCGCCAAGCTCCTATCAATGTGTTCCGGCAACTCTACATGACATTAAACAATGCCCATAAGTTTTTGTTTAAGGAAACCATTGTAATGTATCCCAAAACAAATCGTCTCTAGTACTTATAACTATGTGTCCACTTAATGTTTAAGGCATAAGAAATTGTTTATTTTGATATGTAATACATACATACATCTCGCGTCTTTCCCAACGTGCTAGGTATAGACCACGTCCTTCCAATTGCTACAATCTTAGCATACATTTTTCGCTTCTTCCACATTCATCATCTTTTCATGAATGCTCGTCCGTTTAGAGTACTCTTCCCTGACCCTTCTTCAGAACATCCCCAATTTGATCATTGAACATTCGTAAGGTGTTTTATAGATCTATCTAATCATTCTTCTTTCATTCATCACTACAAGCCCAAACCATCTAAGCATCCCTTTCTGCTATATCTTTCACCTTCTCTTATCACACTATTTCTTATCCTGTAGCTCAATTTCACTCTTAATATACCTTTTAGCGCTCTCATTTTTACTGCATTTATTCTGTTTCATGCTTATTTTGCTACACCTAGCTTTCACTTGAATACATGAGTGTTGGAACTAACACTATTCTATACGGCCAAGCAAGATTTCCTAAAGATTTTCCGACTATTTATAAAGGTATGCAACGCCCCAGTCACCATGTTAACAGCACATTTTACTCTCCTTACAATATCACTTTCACACTATGTAATTTGTAATTTGTAAATTTAAAATAATTTATTATACAAATTAATGGTATTATTAATAAAAATATGTCGTTTCAATTCCGGTTTAAGTTATTAGTTTTGTAACCCTACTTATTAATTTTAATTTGCTTTCATAACGTTTTACTTACGTCACTGCGTAGTTACCAAATTATGACATCGCACATTTAAATTCAAAATTAAATAACTATTTAAAGTTAATGTAAATTTTAAATTGTTATTAATTTGCAGTTGTATGTAATGGTCGGACGTTGAAACGTTTTTAAAAGCAGAAAGCCTTTTTTTTAAGAATAAACAAAGAGTATCGTATGTACTACTTCAAGATCGATTTTTCTTTTTAATCTCTGCTAACTCATAATATAATAATAAGACATATAGCGGAATGATGTATAATTATTATCATTACTTCATACTTATGCAAAATGAAAACAAGAAAAGATCACGAACATCCAATTACGTTGCAGAACGACTTTAAAACAGGAAAAGACAGAGGGCGCCGGGTATTATCGATTATTAAAAAGAAAAAGGTTATAAACATATTAATATTTTATTTACATATTACCTATCCAAAACAACTTCTTGGAAAAGAACTGTGTCTTGTATTTTAAATTTAACGTTCTCCATTAATCTAAAAATTTGACACATTTCATAATATTTTATATAATTTATCATCATTTTATTAATACGTGAGAAGAAAACTTCGAACACCTTTTCAAGTGTATGCGTGCATGGAGGTCTGTGAGATTTGCCATGATTAAAGTTTATACGGAGGAGTGCAGAAAGTAGAAATTTATCTATAATATCTGTTATTAATATATTAAATTAAATTAATGAATACTGCGAATCCTAACCAGACCAGTGCTATTAAACTTAGACTCTCCAAAATATTGATATTATAAGTATAAAACTATTCGTCTATTAGAATAAAAATGTCACAAATAAGAACTTACAGCCTATACAAAATTTATTTAAACATTTATAGCTGAAATAAATAAATATTTGTAATTGATTATTTATTTCTCTAATTGACAATTTACGATAAGTACTTGGTGAAAGATTTTATGTACAAAAAAGCAAGTGGTAGCGGAATGTTTATAGTAAAAAATGCCGTGCTGCCCCCTTAGTCATCAAAATTAAAATTGAAAATCGTTTTTTTTTTTACGATATATGATCTATTGTCGTCTCATTATAACACCCAAACAAGTATCCATGATTATCTCCATAAATGTTTATAGCATGATATAAAAACCAACCTACATAATATTTATGTAAATCAAAATCTATAAAAATCAATAATATGTTAGCATTTGAAGCTAAGAAATTATTACAAGCACTACCTATATCACTCTCCCAGAGTGGAGCAATCTATAAAATTTCTTTCCTTGTAAATTACTTAAATTTATGTTAAAACATGTTAAGAAAACATGTTGCGTAATAAACTTATGTAGTAATTTACGAACATCATCAACATTTCGCCTTCATCCTTGACATTAATAATTACTCTGATTACGTTATTACAAAAATACACATGAGTAAATGTAAATACGTAATCATAATGAAAAGGTTGTGAATGGTATTTTAATGTACGTATTTGTAAGGATGGATTTTATGACATAATTAAAGGTCTTTAAGAGTATAAGGGCAGATGGAGTGTCTTTGATGTGTATTTTTATCCCCCGACGCAAGCAGAGAGTTTTCGTAAGTTTAACGTAAGTATCTGTTTACCCGTGTGTTACCGATTTTGATCTAATTTTTTATGGAGAGTTTTCTTAGTTATTATTCAAGAAAATATTTTTAGTCGTTTGAAGAGTACCAGGTCTTTTCTAGTTAATATATAGTTTTCTAGATGATTTAATAGTATATTATTATACTTTTGTTTTTAAATTTTATCACTTTTCTAGTTTTATATTTATGTGTTTACCCAAGTTTGTTTTATTTTTAAATTTAATTTCCTATTGCACTAACGACTATAATAATTTTTCCCTCTTTAACGCTGATTAGCCGGAAGAAAATGCTTTATATTAATAACCTCACCAGTGAACAAACTAAAAGTGTAATAAATTATTCATTCATTCATAAATGGATGTGGGCATTTTCCACTGGTCTGATCCAGTTGAAATTTGGTATTCTGTTACTTCAATGATATTAAGAGAATATGACAAACTTGAGCTGATGTTGCAGCATCACATAGAGTCTGCATAATACTTAACTCCTCACCAATTAACAGCAGAGATATCGTGTTTGGACTCATTGAAATAGTCTCAATAAATAAGTTAATATGTCCGGGTTTTACTAAAGTTTTCAATTTGCTTTTAAATTACTTAATATCGTCATTGATACGTTGATGGTTCAGTGGTAAAGTGCAGTGACATCGCATCGATTGCCATGGATTCGAATCCTACAATAACCCTGAGCTTTTCTAATGGCAGCCTGCCTAGCTACCTACCTTCCTAAAGTTTAAAAACTGACACCAAACACATACAGATGTGTATTCGCAGTTGAAACACTCAAGTCTTAGCACGTAATCATCTAAGCCTCATAGTCACAACATTAGGTGTGATTGTGATTAAAGACTAATGTGGTTTAAAGTGTTAAAAAATTACATGGTCTTACTGGGTCACCGGTTCTATAATTAGTAATGGTCGCTTAAGGTCGGAATTGGAACGTAATTTTTTTAATAGTTTGAACGTTATTGAGGTTCTTTAATAATCGTTACATATATTTTTTTGAAATATATTTAACATTGGTAGTATGAACGTAAACAATAAATTTTATATAATGTTATGTATTTCTAACACAATATAAATTTTACCTTTCTTTTGTATATAAACGTTACTAAGCCAATTCTTATACACCTCTATGCGCGAAATATACTTACAAAGTTTTCTCTACACGTATAAAGACGATTAAATTGGTCATTATAAAAATGAATTAAATATGACTTACTCTTACAAAAAAAATATTTGAAATATACATTTTATATGTGGTTTAAGTTTGTAAATGAGGGTTATGTTAATAGTTTATTCTAATTTATAAGTTAGTAGCCGTGTGGCCGATGGGATATATTGGGAAAATCTCAGAAATTCAACCCTTTCTTAACTCCCTTAGTCGAAGAATTTTCAAAGACCTTTAGTGCCATATTAGAAATTGTTTTACGAAATTTCATGGATCGAAAATGACCGGTTTAAGCTATGCATTGTATGTATTATTATATCATTATTTGCATTCGCTTCTAAAACATCATAGAATTAGAATATGCATCCATATAAATACTTACGCTTACGTGAAGAAAATAATGAAATATTTAATTTACAGGGCATCAATTTTCATAGAGTTATTAAGTAAATTCTACCTGTCAGACCACAATTATGTCTTGAAATATCATAATCAATAAATTCAGTGAAATACAAAATAAATGGTTTTTTTTTTATTGAGCACGATTCAGAAGTGGGCACTTAAATGACTATCAATTTTATTGTAACCACGTAAGGGCATAGAAGGACAGTTCTGCCTCATTAAACCTTTTTCTTTAAACGAGAACATAACGGTGACACGTCGTACTTTATATTAATGAACGTTGACAGAATTTATAAAAATTTAACGTTAACACTTGTTAATTATTATTTATAACTAGCTGTGCCCGCGGCTGCACTACGTGGACTAAATATTAACGTCAATCGGGCATACGTGCAAAGGTATTATCCCCACGCCCGGCTATTTTAAAGATAAAAATGCTCATTGTAAGTGATCCTTAGAAGTTAGACTTATGGTCTCGGTGACTTTTTTGTAGGTCTTTTTAATGTCTACAATTATGTAATACATTAATTTGAAATATATCTTACGGTTTAGTCAGCTTAAGCTATTTAAGAGCCCGAACTGATTCACCATGACAACTTTTTTATATTTGTACGAAACCCTAATTTAAAAAAAAGTAGCCTAAGTTACTCCTTATAACATTAGCTATCTGTCAATGAAAGTTCCGTCAAAATCGATCCAACCGTTTCTGACATTACCCGGAACAAACCGACAGATAGACAAAAATAAAAGTAAATGGTTTAGGTATGATATAATATACTTTCATATACATTTACTAAAAAAGCTGTTATTTTGATAATACAAACAGACTCTTTAATTTTATTCACTGTATAAATTATTTAGAACAATAATTTCAACTTT
Source organism: Saturnia japonica (assembly GCA_033032175.1). Lineage (NCBI taxonomy): Eukaryota > Metazoa > Arthropoda > Insecta > Lepidoptera > Saturniidae > Saturnia > Saturnia japonica. The sequence goes on from CM065332.1 coordinate 4,976,558, forward strand.
ATCAAATTTTCCTTATTTTATATTGTAAAAATGTAGAAAAATCAAATCATATATTTCTATATTAACATTTATAAACATTCGAATGCTCTCTAAAATTGGTAATTTACATTGTTATTTGAGCGCGTTGAAATCTTCCATACGGAAACAATGTACAACTTTCAATTTCTTTTGAAATCACTCATTTTGATATAGTTGTACTTAATTAAACCTTAAAATTGTTAAATAAAATAAATTTTATGTCGTTTAATAACATTTTGCACAACCGAGTGAACAGTTCGAGTCGTGATCTAAGCGAGGAAATATTCGACATTTAAAATTAAAAAAGCTCACCTTGACATGTTACAAGTGTCGTGCAGAACAAAACCGCTGCGCACACGACCAAGCTCCATTTGGGGAGCATCCTGCGGGTATACCTCATCTCACCACCACATCCAGTTAACCTAGGCTGCAGCATCACAAATCACAATTTCATAATATAGTACTCAAGAGTCCGAATTAAGAATTCTTTGTCACAACACTATTCCACTGGAATTATTTACAAAAAAATTATAATCATAAAATTTCAAAAATTATTAATTCATAACGTCATCGCGCGTACTCGTGCGCATCCGGTACCGTTGTTTGAGTGAGTTTTGAAATTGGAAAGTGGCTCGCGGTAAGGTCCGTGTTGTTACATTGGCGGTGGTTGACTAAGTGAAGTCGAAGCGTGCGCAACGCTTCTGAGAGGTTCTTCAATAGCAACTGCCGCTTTTCAAGAACGGGTTGCAAACCTTTTTCTCAAAATTAAGCTTTTGATTAAGCTTTCACAATTGTATTTGAATATCTTTAGGTGAGGCCTATGCCAAGCAGTGGAAACGTCTTTCGGCTTTTCGGCTGAAATGTTGATGAGTTTGAATTTAACCAAGACACCTTTTCATTTTCGTATTTGTAGGGGAAAATATGGATCATTGTGTGAATGACAGTGATGCCTGGAAAAGACTCTGTTAATATAATTACTATTAACTATAAATATTACCTAAACAGTAAAATAAAAATATATAGACCTGATTGAGTTTCTTGGTGACTGTTTTCGATTGCTGGGATATTTTCCGAATTGGAGTTAGTATTTTAACGTTCATGAATGCCTTTTGATTGCTTAAATGATATAAAATAATTTTAATCAGCCGTGCCCACAGCTCGGCACGCGTTTATTACGGATAAAAGTAGCCTAAGTTACTCCTTATATCATTAAATGTCTGCCAGAGAGAGAAAAGCGGTCATTTTGTCATTACAACAGACGCTTAAATTTTATTATTTGTACGTATATTATATATAATATTTTATTAACTGGCAACATAAAGCTCGAAACATTTTTTTTTATTCACGAAAATCTCAGGCTTATTGCAAGGATTCGAACTCACGTTGATCAACGCGGCGTTCTTACATACCACCACTAAGCCATAATGACTTCAAAAAGTCCCCCATCAGTCTAGCGCCTAAAAAATGACTGCGAATGTAGCCGAAGCCCAACAAAAGCTGTACAAAATATTTCGCTCGTGGCGTTGGGATACTTAAAACCGGCTCTGCTTCTGGCAATTTATTCAAAAATTTTGAATCTTGCCATCGCGTATGTTTTTGTGAATTATTTTAATGAAATATTTGATGAAACATTCACGTCTGTGATTAAATTATAGTAAAAAATCATGTTACGCTACGAAAGCGGATTCAACTTATGTGTGTTTAACATTCTCAGTATAAAATAATTTGATTGTAATCGCAAAGAACACGGAAGAGGAGGTAGTGAGTGATTTTTGATTGAATTAATTAGCCTTGTTCTATTTTAAATTGTTTAAACTTATTTACATTAATCGAACCTTACTTTTTAGTTTTCTTGTTTTGCAAGTTGTCATTTGTGTTTATATTTTACATTTTTGTATAGAAAAATATTACCACTTGTATAAAAAAGTAGCGGTGGCCCACGGCACCGCACGCGTTTTTTACGCATTAATTATTTTTGTTTAGTAATTTTATCTATTACCTACTAATAATAATGAAAATTCCTATAGAAATATATACAATCAATCGAGAAATGACATATATATATACAGTGTACAAAATTTCATCGGAGTCGATTAAAAATTAATAAACATGTTTTTTTTATGTTTAACTTTTTACGATTCCGAAAAATATTAATTGATAATTCTTATTATCTATCATTTGAGTAATGATTTATGCTTTCCGTAAGCTAATTTTCATAAAAATCGGTTAAGCAGTTATAGAGTTAAATCCTGACATACAAACAGACAGACAAAAATAAATTTTAATAGCATATTCGTGGTCATTGTCCTTTATATAAGATGTCTATCGCGAAGTTTGGAAAAAAATTACAGGTACAGACCGAGCTACCGATTAGTGTTTTATATTATGGAAAAAGTAAAACGAAAGAAATATTATAAATTACACACTTAATCAATCGAAGAATATACCATTATTATCTACGCACTTTCACTATTTTTTAGGTATGTTCATTGATTCCATTGCTGAAAAAATTCTGGGAGCGAGAATCAACAAAATCTTTGAAGGCAGTTTGGGCAATCTCATCGGAATTGAATTTTTTTCCTTACAAGAAATTGCCTAAATTTCTAAAAAAGTGGTAATCTTTTGGAGCAAGGTTCGGGGAGTATGGTGGGTATCGGAGACATTCCAATCGCAGTTCTGACTAATTTAGCAACCATCTGTTGTGAAGTATGAAGTAGCGTTGTTCTGAAGAAGCAGTGGGCTAGAGAGATTTACCAGTCTCAGTTGTTTAACGGCTAGATTTTGTATCATAGTTTGCAATTGTTGACAATACAGATTTGTCGTTATTGTCTGACCAGATCTTAAGAAGCTGTAATGTATGAAACCATTACTGGTCCAACAAACACTCACCAGTACGTTTTTCTAAGTCAACTTTCGCTTGGGACAGGATTTAACCGGTTCTCCTGGGTTCAACCACTGTAATGAACATGTCCGATTGTCGTAAAAGATCAATTTTTTATAACAAGTAACAATATGATTCCAACATTCCCTCTTTACTGTGACGGTTGAGCAATGTAACGTACATTTAATAAGTGTTTGTTGGTGTGCTTTAGTCAAGTCATGCGGTACCAATTTCTCGATCATTTTCAGTTTTTCAATTTATTTCAAGTCAATTAAAAGCGTTTTATCACTCACACCGAAGCTTGCGGTTAACTCTGACGTGGTTTGCGATGGATCCACTTGCACGGTTACCTTTAATTCTTCATTGTCAACTAGGGTTCACGGGGTTTCTTTCGTAGATCAAATTTCCCAGAACGAAAACGTAGGAACCAAAAACGTACCGTGCTTTCTTTTACAGTAGCTTCACCATACACATCATTAATCCTTCGAGCTGTTTCTACAGCGCTGATGCCACGGTGGAACTCATATTCGTAAATAGCGCGATATTTTAAGTTTTCCATTTTGTGAAAGGAATGATGTAAAAGAAAAATCTAATGATACGAAAACAAATGAATCACTAAATTCGAAACACAAATACACAAGCGTAAATTTGAAATAAATTTTAATTTGGAATTCCTAACCGAACGCCAAATATTAGAGATGAAATTGACAAGTTCAACAAAACGCCAATTTCATAATTATGTAAGGACCTAGTACTTCAATTAATTACATTCAGGCTCAGATGTACCCGTCTCCATTAAAAAAGACGGGTATTTCTATGACTAAATTTAATTAAATGAAATGTTGAAATAAAAAAATATATAAATTGATTATTTTACTTTGTTAATAAACGTTGAAATTGTTATGAACCCCGACGCCCGAGTAGGATCACACTTCACTTTCAAACTGTGCCGGTTGCTGCGCACACGCCGAGCTATACCGCGTCGTTGCCACCTTACATATTGAAACAACAACACACTTACCTACACCCAGTTTTAGTTGTAAAACATATGATTTCCTACAAAATCCGGGTATTTTTTTGTACCATGACGGAAGCAAACAAGCATGTATTTCGCCCGATGATAAGCGGTCACTGCAACTTATGGATACGTGTAACACCAGAAAACACTGTAAAAACCTATTCACCATCATCTTGCGAAACCTTCAGAAAGAAAGAAAGAGGAAAACTTCAGAAGTGTGCTCATTCCACATCCGAAGCGTTCACGGAAGTAAAGTCCTCTGGAATCGAACTGTTCGCGACCATTTAGGTTTCAAAGTGTGATAATGAACTCTCTGCCTATGGCAAGCAGTGCAATGGTGGAAAGTAGCCGCTGACAGCATACGGAACAATTCTTCAGAACACAATCCATTGTACAAACAGTAGAACACACACAAGGAGTCGAAGAAGCCTCTCCTTAAATGTAAAAGTTCCATACCACTTGTCAGTTTGAGATCGTTAAGAATTCTTACAACTCCTAATTGAACCGAGTCAGATGGGCCAAGAATTTAGAGTTCCGAAAAATTGCAAAGGTAAACGCAAAGTCAAACTGGTTATTGACACAAAATAGTAATAGATAATCCAGACCGAATTATAAACAAGAAGAAATCCTGTATTAACCAATACTAGTCATATAATAACCAGTGCTGCGATGCTTGTATCATGTGTATTCAACTTTCACCAGGTTGTCGATCCACCTTGTGGCGAGTCTGCTCACACCGCGTCTTCCGGTACAAGGTCGTAACTCTAGAACTCTTCTGCCGTGTAGGCCATCCGTCCTACGTGTAATGTGCCCTGCCACTTATGTGTATCAATTCTTAGAACTATGTAGATGATTTTAGTGCGTGTGCACTATTTAAGTGTATATCTACTTTAATATTTTATAACTTTTACAACAGTACGAGTATGTGACCGGATCTGAAAGATGCTTCTGAATGGAAGATGGTGGTGCTATCTTTTTTGGCCTAAACCAATAACGAAATGAAGTTATATTATTAATTATTAACTTGCTTGATAAAACCAATGGATAACATAAAACACTCAAGTAGGAACTATTCACAGTTAAAGACATATAATAATTAATAATAGATAATTATACCTAGTCTGTTGACATAACAGTAATTTGGGTATCTTCAATCCACATCTCTTTCTCTCTATCTAAATATTTGAGATTAGGTACATAATATTTGTAATGTTGATAAATTTACATTTATATTAACATGTTTGAGTAAGTTCAGAAAAATACAAGAACCACAAGGACGCTTTGCTCATTTATTTTATTTCAACAAAGTTTGTATTGACAAAGACTTGATCAGTTGGAAAATATTATTTTGTTCTTATTTGACTAGCATTAATTTTCGTAGGCGGTTTTAATAACGGCAACAAGAAAATCAATATTATTACTAAAATGAAAAAAAAAAATACATAATAAACAATCGTTGTTGTTATGCCTGCCAGTGATTCTGCTGGATATTCACTGGTTGGTCCCAAAACGCGATAAATCAAAAGAGAGTCACTATGTCCAGTTTATGACGATGTATAGAAGTGTCGCGACAAATTGTGGTGCACGTACCTACAATTCTGCTTCATTACTGAATGTACACCGGCTGATTCCGGAACGCGACACTGCTAGGCCGATATACCGGGCGTTACGTGTTACACACTTGGAGTATGTTTGCCACGATCAATTCGAATAAAATTATGGTGAACTACCATCCAGCAAAGTTATGAAAGGTGTTAAAAACCACAAAGACTTGCTTTTCCTTTTTAGAAACAATATTGTAATTTCATAAACTACCTATTTTATATTATGCATTTTATACTTAAAATTTTTGAGTTTCGAATATTTTAGCTAGATTATTATATAGCTTTACAGCGCCATCTAGTAAAAATTATACTGTATAAAATACTGTGTGTTAATAGTAATAATTCAATTGGTAAAAAACTCGTTTAAAACTTATTTAGAGAAATGGGTCACAGATGGCAGTAGATACAGCATGTGTTCGCTTGTAAAATATAGATGGCGTCACAGTATAACACACAGTTCTTTCACCACAAAAGTTCTTTCGATATAAATATGTATTAATAAAACCTGGATTTTTATCGGTAAAAAGTATTTTGAAACTTTTTAAATCCTATTTAATAGTGTTAGAGTCTGGCTAATGAAAGCTGAGGCCCTTCATGGCGCATGGCCGTGCATGGTCCATTGTTTACTGGTGCCTTTAATTAAATATATATGACGAACAATTGGCAATCAATATATTTATTGTTTATAAGTTGTATAGCTTGATTAAATAAATAAATAAAGAAAAATTAAATATTAGAGATTAGTTATATAATATTAGATGTAATAACAATCAGTGCGTGAATTATTTTTAAGAAGATAAATTGAAACGAATTTGATAAAATTTGTACGGTGGTAGATAGCTTAAACTCTATAAACATAGAAAAACTATCAAAAATTAATAAAAAAAGAATATTCTTCCAGAACACACCTTATAGGTGCTTGACAAAGGGTTTTTAAATTGAAAGTGGTTGCTAGCCAGGCGGGCATAAGCTCATACAATCATGCTATGATGTCATACCGATTCCTTCCATTTCATTTCCTTTACCGAAAGCTCAGGTTCATAGTAATGATTCGAACTCCCGGCCATCGACGTGGTTTTCGGGCACGCTACCAATAAGCCATCATTGCTCAAAAATGGTTAATTAAAAAGGCGCGATGTGTATGTATCTATTATTTATTTTAAAATAGTTTATTGAGAGCGTTCGTAGATGGCGATGGTGGGTTGGTGATAGAGGTGACGCCACATCGAAGTATTTACAATCTGCAAGCCACTGGTTCCCTTAGCATTTAGGATTTGTGGAATAATCGAGAAGAGTGCATATTATTATGAATCATATAGAGTTGCTACTCGTTCAATGTTAGTTAATATCAAATTTAGTATATTATTTCGGACATACGACATACCTACGGTAGGTACAAAACATTACTTTATTTAACGGTGTCATTTTCTAGTATTCATTTTACGTAAGGAATTATAAAAAGATCAAGAATTTAATACTAATTTATAATAATAATATAATGACTCGGAGTATGAGCGGCAGGAACAATTATGAAATCTGTATTCCGAGCCTGGTAGTAAATTTTACTTTTGAATTTAGTGCCTGTAAATATTAAATAAAAAGGTATTTTTGTAATAAAATCGAGTTTTATATTTAATAATATTCATATTAAATGGAAATACAATAAAGACAAGGCTTAGATAGGAGTCTCTATTGTAAAAACATATTTATGGTAATTACCTAGATATAGTTTACTTCTTCTTTATCAATCAACATAATTTCTTTGCTGAAATATAAAGTAAGAAACCCTATTTATATTATTATGTTATTTTTTTAACCGACCTCAACAAAAGAGAGGTTACATACTCAATTCGAATATGTACATATATATCTTTTTAATTGATATTCAGTCATATAACTTTTATTTGTATCAAGCGATTTGGATGATTACTTTTTTGTTGGATAGGGAATACCTCAAGGGTGGTCGCATTTTAATTTAATTTGCATATGACCTTCAACTTCGAAGATACAAAAGAGAACTCTAAAAAATCATTGATATTCATTTTCTTTTTTGTTGAAAGTTGTCTTGTTATATTATCACGGTTAAGTAACGGCGTTGTGCTTGATGGGTAAGCACAGAGCAATCAAAAAACAACGGCGACAATCGAGAGATCATCAAACCATCGACGGTCACCGCTGTGAAAGCCGTCACCGTAAAAGAGAATTACTGTGATGGGTTTATCACATATACGTTTATGGTGGTGTTGACCCAGTCAAGTACATATAATAAGTATGTAGTAGTAAAAAAAAATACATAGAGTTATAGTTACTTTTAACTTCGTTAAACATATAATTAGTTATATTAAAATAAGGCTTACTTAATTATAGTACATAGTTGCATTTGCAAGTGCATCTTTTTTCATGGCAATTTCTAATGTTTAATAATATAAAAGCACTCATTTAAAAAAAGTGTAGAACAAGAGTCAGCAGAACTGTGTTTAAAAAAAATACTCGATCGCCCTGCTTGATTACTGGCATGCCATTGTGACGGATATCAGGATATGATACATAGTGTTTGATGGTTGCAATCCGCTCGAACACTATTTTTAAATCCTTCAATCCGCCAGGTGTACTTCTTCTGGACGAAAGAACTTTCTAGTCCTTTGTCTTATGTACTGCGCGTGACTTCCTTTAATTGGAGCATCTTCGTGCTCGGAATCATGTAACTTCAACTATGATGAACTCATAAGGTCACCTGGGCAATTAGGTAAAAGTTTTGTGGCTGTTATAATACAGTAAAAAAACTATAAAATCCTATTAAATATATTAAAAAAACTGTTGAACTTTCACCGTCAATAGGAACCCCGTAACACTATAATAAAATTTTAAACGAACTGTAAACGAAAAGTAATAAAGCGTAGAAATTGTGATCACTTCTTATAAACAAACGTACCGTGCGATTATCAACGCATGAAATCCCATCAGTCATGGTGAATCGGGTTGTATCCACCTCTACCATGGACCCGGGACATGACAATTCTTCGAAATTGTTATATTACGTTCCACGCGCTGTAGTAGATTGAATTCAATAGTTACGGGCCTTCGTATTTTCCATTACAGCATAAAAAATTATGAATTCATATTTTTTATTTAAAAAAAATTACATGTCACTATCGGGCCCCGGTTTTTTTACGGATACCACTACCACACGATGTTACTGTACAAATGGTTAATAATCAGTCAAATTCCAGTCGTAAAGAAAATCATACATAAATAAGGTATTTATGACTTACACATTATTTGTTCCATACTGGGGTTTGGCAATTCAAGCTTAATATTGAAAAAAAAAACTGTATAATCCGTTGTTGTTGAAAGTTAATGACGGTTTGAATACCGTGTGCGATAATTTCGATAAAGTTTTGTTCATTTTGTTGAATAAGGGAAGTTTGGGCCACGGGACGAGAGATCCTCATATTGCGGCCATTTGAACTTTACGAATAATTTCTTCATATCTGAACTCTTTAACGTAAAATAGTGATATTGTGATTTTAAACTTTATAACCCCGCCATGGGTGTGAAGTATATTTTGTATGTGTTGAATTTGAGGAGCTGATGTTTATCATGACTGACCTTTTACTTGACTACGACTACTCCCTTCCTATTCTTTGAGGATTTGCCTGTGGGGCTTCGCCCATTAATACGGACGCCGATATAGGTAAGTTAGTTTACCCTGCGAATCGCAGACGTGTTCTGTCCATATCCCAACCGAAGGCTAGGATGACCTAGTCATTCCCAACACTTCCTATTCCCGAGCGTTTAAACTGCCTCATTAGCCTAGTGGCTGTAAGCGCGACTGCCATGCTCTAGGTCCTGGGTTCGATTCCTAAGTCAAGAAAAGTGTTATTGGGTTTTTCTATTAAATTCTCAGTAGCAGCTCGAAGTTTGACTTTGGCCCGATTAATGGCAATAGGCTCGCCCCCTATTACATGGGGCCTAAAACATGCTCGGCAAACTGTGGGTGTATATTAGTACACCTCTGCCTAAACTTTCGGGGATACAGGCGTGATGGTATGTTATGTTATGTTTGATTAGAGGCGAAACATTATTCATGTACGATTTTCTTTATAAACGTTGACTATCAACCATTTAATGAATGTACAGAGAGGGAGTCACTTCTAGACATTACTATCATTTACGTAATGAACTACCCCATAATAAATACCCATTCGAAAATAAAAATTGCTTTGCATGATTCTTGAACTTATCATTTAGCAAATTGGTAATGTGCACACGAATCTTATTTTAAAACCTAACCTACCTAACATAATTAAGTCTGCCTGCTAACAGTATGCTGGTAATTTGCCAAAATGTAGCTTATCTAATTTTTCGCGAAAACATTAAATTGTGAAAAATGTATTGGGAAGGTTTTTTTAATACAACTAGGGTGGTAAACAAGCTTATAGCTCGCCTGATGGTAAGTGGCTACCTCACTCTAGCCCTATGGACGCTTGTAATACCATAGGTATCAATTGGTGTATCGTCGATCTTGAACCCTCTACTCCAAGGTCCCGCTGGAACACAACACAAGATTATTTGACTGCGATATTATCTAGGAACTTAGGTAGTATTCCACCAGTTGGACTTCTCCAAGTAGAGAAAAAATACCAAAGAAATTTAGATTATGAAAATTAAGTTGTGTAAATTCCTGAAACATAGTCTTGATATTCCTTCCTGAAACTTTTAATGTTTTTAATATTACCTAATGTTTATCTTGCTAGTATTCATAATTGTGACCTTCCAAACCCCTTTACTAACTCTAAAATACACGATTATAGCATTGTCAAGTATTAATAATTTATAACTTTTATTGCCATCAAGTTCACGGTACCTTAAAAAAGACTCGATATCACCATAGGACTGGTTTCGGCAACGGCAGCCAATTACCAAGTCAAAACTCATCTCGTTCATCGTGACGTCGCGTGCCTGTCTTCGTGAACATTTGACTGCGGAAACCAGCTAAAAGGGTTAAAAAAATTGAGTATTTATTAAAAATGATTGTGGTCGGTGCACAACAAGATACTGGTTCGATGTTTGTGTTAAGTGAAGTACTTATAACAGATTGGCACAAATTTTTTTTTTGTGATATTTTTGTATTACCTACGTATAGTTATTCAATACAATGACCACCAAATAGTACATTGAGACATTTATAAGTAAACACATTTAAAAGTACTTTATATTGCCAAGCATAGTAAATGATCACCAAATCTTATATAGCGAGTAAATTAATGCGCTATTATTACCTATCAAACGTTGTAGTTGGGTTAGATTAGGTTTAACTTGTGTTAAGAAACCGCGGGAGACAGCCGAGGTAGCAGCTCGCGAGCGGCAACTACTAATAATATTGAAATTTTGGTGTTCATTTAGTATTTTCGGCTTATATAATTAATTTGGAGTCATTTGCTTTAACAGAACAGCAAAATGTAACGTTTCTGGTTAAAATTTTATATTAAAATAGGGTTCTAATATTGGTAATCATTTACTATTTTTGTCTGTATAAAGTCCTAATTTTTTTTAAGTTACATTTTACTATAAATGGTGGTCAGTTAAAGCACAGGCCTTACATATATCCAATTTATAATGACCTGTCAAATTACATCTCGATACAAGTGATTTCTGTTTTTACTAAAGTGAACATTAGATTCTACGGTCTTAGTGATAACATTCTTTTCCCTAAGGCTGCAAAGTTCGGCGCATAGTGATTGACTATTACCCTTGCTGTTGAACACAGAGGATGACTGCATCGACGTTCTTAGATATCGATAACATTCTTTTCACTATGGCTCCAAGGCTTGTGTACACATTGTGATTCACAGACGTGAACTTTAAGTAGACGGGTAATATTATTTTCATTAAGGCATTTTCATTCTTTATTATATTCAATTCGATCCCGGCCCTTTTTTGTCATCCTGGGATTGTCTAAGGATAATCCCGGGATTGTAGACAGCTGTAATGAAAACTCTGAATTCTATACAAAAATATGCTTTTGAATGATTTTTTTATCCACAAAATAATTAAAATTTTATAAAATATGTAATCTGTTTACAAATTATGAAATAAAAATTCAACTTAAATCTCTTACAAGACTGTTTTAGCAAGAAAGGAAACTAACTTAAATTATTTTGAAGTGTTCCGTAGTGAATCAACGAAGTCTAAGGTCCAATACCAACGAAATTAAAATGGGACCCTTTCTAATGAAAAAAGAATCATCCACATCGGTTCCAAATCTGAACATCAATAAAAAATCTTCTGTCTATAACACTTGAAACTCATAACCAAATATCAACTTAATTAGACATAAAATTCCGTAATAACATACGTTATTCTTTTACAAAGATCAATATCAACCATTAAAGTTAAATGACCAAATATGGTTACATGTTAAGTCTTATTAGTAATATTAACTTCTACAAAATCAAACCATTTTAAACTTCCCTTAAAATAAACTCTGCCAATTATAACACTTAAAATTAATACGTAATTCCTGTAACAAGCACGTTACTTTAGAAAGATTGGTATTTACATTAATACTATTGTCGGTAGTGCGATAGGAAATCTATCATGAAATAATAATGTTTCTTCTCTGAGTCGAGTCGGCGCAAACGCAAACTAATCAAATCATATGGAAATACAGGATTGCTGACAAAAAGTTTTATGCGTTTTTTGTTTTGCAATGTTTTTAAAACACTTTTAAATTATTTGTAATCTCGTAAATCCCAGGGTTTGCCTTAATTTTTGGGGCCGAAATACGACCGGGGTCCCGGGATAGAATCCTCTATTATTAGGCCCCTGGGAGGAATCTAGCTAAGAACAGAACTGTAATTAAAACCGAAGTGTAGAGCAGGCCGCGAGAATTGTGGTCGTCATATTGTAGAGATAATGGTTGTATACTCGTATTAAAGAAAAAAATTGCTTTATTAAAAGATAATCAGGTCAAAAATTACCTGATTGCAGATAAGAACAAGACAGTTTTTAACAAAAAAGAAAAACAAATTGAATGTTTTTGAAAAGTTCTCTGGTGTATTTTCGAAGTTGAAAGTCCAATATCAATGAAATTGAAATGGGACCAACCCTTGAGATATTCACTATCAAACAAAAAAAGAATCATCCAAATCGGTTCATAAACAAAGGCATAGGTAAGCACCATCATTACATAGTTCTGAGCGTAACAGAACTTTAAGGTTAGAACCGATTTAGGCATAAAATAACTGCTATAGCCATGCGTACGTTAAAAACTAGTTATTGTATTTCAGTTGTACTCTTTTTCCAGAACATCTATCTATCGAATTCAGTTTATATCCATCTCTTACTTCTGCATTCATATTCATTCATCAATTCATATTCAGCACGGTATGATGGTGTCAACGGATGACTACAGCGACCCGTCTCTCTGACGTCTTAGGTAGTTATTTTTGGACGTTAATTAGGATGCAGTATAGACATTTTCTCGTAACGAAATATTTAAAAAATGATAGTACTGATTTGATATTTCATATTAAAAATAACATGCAATAGCGGCGTCACTCATGATGTTTACATATTGAAGTTAAATTGCGTAAAATATTAACATAAAAAATACTGAGCTTTTTATACAAAATGTATTTTTTTTAAACTTTATTTTAAATTAGATCCAACCATAATAAAGTTATATATCCGTTTTCAAAATTGTATAGACTCAAATAGCCTGAATAACTTCATTTTTTAAGAGTGATTTTTGAAATTAATTATTAAGTTATGTAAACCTCAGGACAATTTTTTGCTTACGAACTTCAAACTTTCAAAATTTCTCGTAAGATCTTTTTCCCACTATTAGAAGAAACATCTTAGCTTAGAAGTAGATTTTTGAACAATATAAAATCATTGAGCCACTATTCAAAAATGAAAACTGCTATACAAATTGTATATTATCTATGTTTAGTCAATCTTTGCTGTCAATCTCAAATATCAAATGTCGTGTATTGATGAGTCAGACAAGATTTATATTTTAGTATATAAAACTGTATGTATATATATTATTATACTAGCTGTGCCCCACGGTTTCACCCGTGTTAATTTTATGCGACAAACATCGCGCCGCCAACGCACCCATGTAGTCTATCATAATTTTATTGTCCTTCCCGAAAGTAGGAATTATTTTAATTTTTCATTATCTCCTAAACTAAACTATTTCCATTTCTTTATATTCTCGATGACAGTTCTAATTTGATAGTTGTAGTGTTGTGACCAAATAAGTAATGATATCGATCGCATATATTTATTATACTTTGAACAAACAGATTTTGATTAAAATAAATTAATAAAGATTGATTACCTGTCGTTATAATTATTTCGTTTCATTGTCGAGTACCTTACCTATACCTACTTATTTTACAACATCTTCGAAAATTTTGAAGAATTTGGCATTATCAATCAAGAATTAATACGTGTAACATCTTGTAATTAAATATAATATTAGTTAATAAATTTGTACAAAAGTATCCGGCAGTAGTTTAGTTTCTTATATTTTGTAAAAAAATATGGGGTCTGTTATCGTGTCATGTTTATCGATATAGCTCCATCCCTATCAGTTTCTCTGACTCTGGTATAACCTTGTACGTGGGTAAACGTCATATTTTTATAAAATAATGCATACATAATGTTAAAAAGACGCTCGTTCAAGTTTTCACAGGAGCTGCCCGAGAAAATAAAGAAATGGAAATCGTATATGTGTCCAAATAGCATACTATAATGAGTAAAATTTAACTTCATAAAATTGTCTTAATAATGAAGTAACTTTGCTTAGAAATCACTTTTTAATTTTCAACAAATCTTTGTCACAAAATACCTTATTGTGGCTTATGTATAATAGATAGACAACTGCTATCACTGACTTTTTTAGAAATACTACGGACCAATATTATTGTAGAGCATTATATTTTAGTATCATTAACGATTACGCCAGCGCACGCGACTAAAGCAATTCGGGAAGGCCTCGACTTCCGACTTACGTAACAAAAATCAATATTTAAAGCTATGTGAGAGTTGTAGCCTAATCTTAATAGCCATATACTATTTCTCGCGAGTCTGACTGTCATACACAAAAATAATTTTTCGGATCCGACTAGTAGTTCCAGAGATTAGAGTGTTTAAACAAACAAACAAAAAAAACTTTTCCGCTTTATTATATTAGTATAGAGTACAAATTTTCATTTTACACATTTAATATAAAGTACAGTATAAAGTAAATTTATAGGCTTAAGAATTGTCAACACTGCTTTTTTTTAATTGTTAATTCTCAACCGATTTTGATAACATTTTCCACAGTTGATACGTTTTAAGAATCAAAACAATACCATAAACGTCATAAAAAGTTTTATTAATTTGCAAGCGATTTTGATGATATTTTCGTGCTCCTGTTCGTGATGGTAAGCACAGTACAATACAAACACAACGGCGACCACTTACAGATCGAGATCCATCGACGGTCACCGATGTTAAGTCGGGCTGCATAAATATCTCTTCACGTTATGCTTGAAGGACCCGAGGAGGGGGAACACATTGGACTATATAAATTAACAATAATATGAGTAAAGAAATTATGGGATTAAAATAATTATTCCGTAATAAACTTGTGTAAAACCGTGGTGGCTCCAGTAGAATGTTGTATTAAGCACCTAGAATTAATTGCCCCAATACCATGTCCATTCGTATTTCTAATTCATTCATTAATTTCAATATTCAATCACCCGCTAAAACCACTTATTAGTGTTGCCAAAATAATGAACCGGAACGTGAAAAAAAAATCATAATTATAATTTTATATCGCCTCCAAGCGATTAAGGATTGAAATAAAAAATATATATCCTTCCGTAAAGAATTTAGGAGTGTCCGAGACTCAGACCAAATCGGACTCGTTATAAATTTTGTATAAGATAACAATGCGTGCGTGTGGGTGTGTGGTACACTCGTTGACGAGTATAGTTACGGCACGCAATAACGCTAACAAGCGTGCGAGTGAGGTGTAACAATCTTGTAGAGCGTTATCCCGTTCTCACCGCCGGCAACATGGCGCGTTGACTCAGGCGCAGGCTCGAATCGTATCGCCTGCCCACTCAAGGTTCGCTGACTGCCGTTCTTTTGTTTTTAATGTTGCCACAATATGAGTTTTCCCTATTAATTATGTAAATTGTACTAATCATTTCAGGATTTTTTATAAATTACACGAATTATTTACGAAAGATTACTCTGTTAAAAATATAATACGTTCAGAGTTAATAATAGCTTTTATAATTGTTACGTAATAATTACCCTAATTAAAAGAATTATCAAAATTATCGCGATTACAATATTTAGGTACAATAGTAATCGAATTAATGTAATGTGATTTTTTTCTCATTTCATAAATGAACCAATGTAAAGTAATTGGATAATTTAACTTTATTTATTAACTAAGTAATAGAATATTAATTATCTCATATAAAAACTAGACAAAACGGAAATTTATACTAAGAAATAAGTATTGTAACTTGTAACACAAAACAGAATAATGTAATTATTAATAAAGTAAAAAGGTTGAAATTTGTTTAATTCTATGTTAATAATCAAATAACAATTCTAAAGATTTATTTCTTGAAGATGTTCTATAACAAATAATTCGTATATAATAGAACTAGGGAAGTTAATATAAAATAGATCAATTAATATATTATATCCAAATTAATATCCAGTATTTCCTACCATTAGAAACTTACTTAACACATTAAAGAGAGACATCAAAATAGCAACAGCAAACAAGTCGGTCATTATAAAATCCCTAAAAGTTTGTGGAGAACCGGGAATGATTCCGGGAACCCTGGACCGCAGACGAAAACAGCGTCAAGCCGAGGACCTGCTTAACCGAACGTCTGCATACCGATCGTTGGTTTTTTATAAGCTCACGTCGGTGCACACCGTTCTGTATCTGTGCGAGTGAGAACACTATAGCGGTGTGCGTTCCGTTCTCGCGCGCGCCGCGCCATTGTGTGCAGTGTAGTCGCGCTAGTCGGTAGGCAGTGGTTTGTTACGTGCGCGTCCGCCAAAACTACCGGCGATAAACAAAATAATGACCAGTGTACAACAAAACGTGCAACGCGAGTGCAACAATCGACAACAGTGTGTGATAACGAGTATGTAACGTGCGTGTTGTGTCAAACAGTGTTCATAATTCGAACGTGTTTTGGAGTTGGCGCGTGGAGTGCGCCATGCATGTGTTTAGGTATGTGGAAACCGATTAATTATGGCCCATCAGTGTCGATGGGGTCGCCGGCCTGCATTTTCGCTACCGTCCATCGTTATTTTTGTAATCGGTGACAGATTTCGCGTGCGTTCGAAAACAGAAGCGCAGAGGGTGTGCTATTTACGCCTGGGTTTTCAATTTTCGGCTTACAAACGAGTCAGTTTCTTCATTCGCATCCGTTGTATCTTGGGTATTATGTGCGGTGAGCGCCGTCGGTTAACGTTATCACTTGTTTATAAGTGTGTCGTGTTATTTACGAAGTAATTAATACGTTATCGCTGCCGGTGTGGACTAGTGAACGGTGAACTTTGCATCCATTTGTAGCCACAGAGTCGGCGCATACAGCGGTCAAGTTTCGAAAATCTCATGTTACCGCGCGTCAAACGATGAACGTTCCGATTGTGTCAGTAGGTACTCATAAAAAGAATAACAAAACCGATTTAATATTCATAACACTTATAATAATTATTACTCAGAATGACAGCAGACATCATTAATTTACAAAAGATATCTCGGTAAAATTACTCTACATGACACCTGTTAAGTACAATGCAATCCAAAAAGAGACATAAAAGTCAAATAGCAGATTCCATGGCAGACATTATAGTTAATGTTATGCTGACTTGCATATACCACGGCAAAAACTAGATATTATGTACACTACAAGATGCTTTGAAGTATATCACTCTGGTTTTTAATAAGTCCGTGTATATACTTGATCCAGCCGGATAAAATTAAAACTTTATGATATTGTATTACCATTTCAAAATATTTGATACAAAAAAAATCTTAAAAATATGAAATTTAAACAAATCTTGTATTGTTCCCAGATTACTTTCTTGATTGAACTTACCAAACATCGATGAATACTGTATTCCATAAACAACCTTATATAAAATTAAAAAAAATATATAAAGTTTTTATTACGATGTACATTGTCAGTTTATGCAATAAGAACAAAAGGTATTTATTTCTGTTTGCAACAGGATAGTTCATTGAAAATTTAGATTAGTGTCCGAACGCATGTAAAAAAACTTGCAAGTACATAATTTATCACGAAAAAGGTATGGATAACGCAAAAACTCTTATTCCAAGTCAAGTGAAACTATTAATTAACGTGGATATCCGGTGGAATTATTGAAATATCGAACGTAGTTAAAATGACAATTCTAGGTACAAAGTTGATAATTATTATGACGCCATTTATTTTTTTATTACTGGGTGACCCTAATAAATAACTATACAGGTCTTCAACCGCTTGCAAATGCACCTGCTTAGTAAAAAAAAATTGTGGGGATGATCATAATAAAAATAATGGTGTGTTCTACTAAAATTTGATCCAGTAGAAGTATTAAACTCACAGATAATTAATATTCATTAGCTGAAGTGTGTCTAAAAAAATTTTATGTTAATACATTCACCAAAGAATATAATAAAAAGTTTTTAATACTGAAAATTTTTAAAAGAATCTTGATTTCGACATATTTTTTCAAACTCAATAGATTTATAAGTCTTAAAGAATTCAAACGAAAAAGTTTCTACTTTTATTTTACCGCCACGGCAACCATTTCCTAAGAAGGTGACCGTTTCAACCAAATAAAGGAATATTATTTATAACCCTTTCTTATTCTTTTTTGCCAAAAACTGTATTCCCAAAATGTTTTTCTACTTTTTTTTTTTTTTGGCGAACGATAAAACACGACAAAACCCCTCTAGAACGGTCAATTTGAAAACCACGTTTATTTGGGCGTGAAAAAAATGTAATACATACTTATATGTAATATATTTCGAGCTCTGATTGTAGTTAGTGTATTATTATGTTTGATGTCTGATTTTCGTTTTGGATTCGCAACTTAGGCTTAAAAGATTAAGCTTAACTAAAAGAAAAAAAATAATGAAATGAATGAAGAAAAAAATAATGAAAAAAGGATATTTTCCTTCACCGAAAGCTGAGGAGGCTCATTGTAATTATCGAGCTTGCGGTTTCCGGGTGTCCTATCCTGAGTTAAACAATTATCAAGTTGTTATATTACTTTTAAACAAAAAAATAAAAATTAATTAGTTTTTATTTACTAGGCAAACTCATCTCTTTCCGAGGATTGTTACGGACATAAACTTATGGTTTAGTGTATTCGTTGAAAACCAGAAAAATCAAATATATACCTTATTTGTTCTGAGGCGCTAATCTTTGGAACTATCAGTCTAGTTTAAAAAAAAAAAAAATATGTTACCTATAGCTTACATATTGAAGAAGGTTATAACTGTTATAAGCTATGTAACTTAAGGTTACGGCTGTTAGGAGGGAGCAGTAGCGATGAATGTAATGCAATCTGGCAAGCTGTAATTAAGTACGGGAAAGACCACAATAGGCTACACGGGTGTGGTGACGGCGCGGTAGAGATCTTGTTGAAAGTATATTGCTAAGCACCTATCATATTGTATTCCGTATACCACTGTAAACACTGTGCCATCTTTCTAAATCAATAAAAAAATAATCAAAATTTAGCAATCGTCAAAAAAAAATTAAATTGTTTGGACCCAGCGGAAATCTCACCTGCGACCTCTATATGAATTGATATTGATCAGGTGAAAAATTGTTTTAATATAAGTTGTCCTTGAAGTGTTATTTGTAAATACTCGTACCATAAACCATCTCAATTACAGAAAACTTGTAATGTATGTTATTTTACTGCCAGCGTACTTCTTAGCATAAAAATAATACTAACTGAAATGGGAGGGACACTAATGCCTTGGGGTTCCTTGCATTCTACTGGCATCAATTCACTCGACTTGTTCTGTTCTGTAATAATAATGAAGTAGTTGATTCTTATTACTAAGAAAAAAGAACATCTAATTTTAAAAGTCGCATATTCCGTTTCTTTGTTTGAGGCGACCATTGACAACAGTAACAACTAGGGTTTTCTTTCTAGATATTATATAGAGACTCGGGAATAAAGTACAGCCACAGACAGTCATGAAAAAACCGTAATCATGGAGACTTTCTTAAAATAAGTTATCGAACTATTGAAACATTATTTTTCCATTGAATTGTCTCTCATTTGCATTGAATTTTTTTTTATACAGTTAATTAATTATTTTGACTCGGTGAATCAAAAAGGGTCTTGGCATCCGAAACGAAAGCACGTCGGAATAAATAAATTTATTTAGGTACCTATAATATAATTAAACTAGTGATCGCCCGCAACTTCGTACGTATTACAAAATAAATGTTAATAGCAATAAAATATATGCCAATCCGGGAAAACGTAGCTTTCAATAAAATAACTTCCAGAAACGGTTCAGGAGTAGTTACTGTTATTATAATGAGGTAAAGATTCTTTGTTTGTAAGGGGTAATCTTTAGAAGTATGAATCGTAAGAAAGTGAAGTAGTAATCGGTATTCTGGAAGTTATTTTATTGAAAGCTACGTTTTCCCTCGGTGACAAGATTTATTGCTATTATTTTTAATAGGGATGCAGATGTATCGAGCCATAGTTCTACCGATACCCCTATGTGGACTCCTAAACATTTTTACCCGGTTGTATGTGTCTCTATTATGCACAAAATTAGCTATAATCTTTTTAAATCATAAGTATATATATTTTTTCAAAATTAATAATATATAGGCACAAAATAATATAAATGCATAGCAAAAACGGAACTGTCGACGCTAGCACCATTTGCGTTTCTCTCGCCTGCGACGAAAGAGTAATATCGTTGCTTCGCGCGCTTTTCAATTTGTTAGATATCGGTTGATAAATAATCGGCGATACCGATATATCGTATCGTAAATTAAATGATTGGGGTTTACTGTTGTACACGCATCACACAAAAACTACTGGATAGGTTTTAATTTTTTTTTTGTTTCACTCCTTGTTCCTTGGTCCTTATCTAAAAAAAATATCACAATATCTTCGAAAACAATAATTCTATAGTTATCGAGTGCGGATTGTAATATAAAATAATATAATAAATTCTGTAAATTAACATTAGAATAACGTTCTTCTCAACGCTGGTGGAATGATAGATATTTAATAAATGTATCATACTATAGCAACTCTGCAACAGCTTTAAGTTTTTGTCTTCATCCTCCTTATTTTCAGGAAGGTTGTTTTGTAAATGTTGTTTGTACATTATGGAAAGAAGTCCTTAACGATGTACCTAAGGACCAACATTTTTAATGCCAATCTGTAGTTTTAATTATACAATAGGTTTGACGATACTGTTACTATATTATTTTTTAACGATCCACTAAATTATTTTAAAAAACATGATAATGCACTCTTGCCCTAATTCACGTGTCCGCAATGTAATAGACGAAGCATCAAAGGAATTTTGTAACATAGAATGGTTTCCTCTATCAACACGTCATATTAAAGATACTAGTTAATATAAGTCGAAAAATCATGTCACGTTGATTCATACCTACTATTGACTTTACTACTGACCCGCACTATTAATTGGGTGCGATAACAACAACGCACCTTGTATGCAGGCAACGATCGACTGTTCTAAGTGCCGTCTCGCTACGTATTACAAATGACATTATCTATTTTCCTATGGTTTTTTTTTTCATACTGGTCGTGTTTAGTGGCTTACGGCCCTATTTATTTTTCTTATTTTATGGGAATGAATATATACGATTATGCCAATGTCACGTGGATAGAATATTTTTCCAATCTTCAGAGTCCAAGCAACGTTTTATTAAAATAGTGGCGGCGGCTTTCTTGTTAAAACTATCCAGGGAGTTTTTGTAGCAACTTAGAATTCATGCTTTTAGCTACTACTTCTTATTCACTTCACTTATGCATGGTAACCAAACTATACCACGCAAAATTCCACCAACGTTAAGTACATGATATATCTCAATGAAAATATTAAAAGGAAACAAAAACAATTGATTAAAAAATTATATTTTTGTATTTTATTTTCTCAGACGTCGTACTTAATAAATATTATATAGCCTATGACACTCCCACAATTAAAGAATCTAACGACTCCTCGTATGCTAAAATCCATCAAGTTGTTTAGGCTACAGAGCGTGCCAAAGAAATAGACATATATATGCTCGGAAAACAATTCCCTCATATAACGTAGTCAGGGGGTAAAAACCACAACACGATAGATCAAGTTTCTGCCAAAAACTCGTTTCATCGGCCTTATAAACATTTCTGAAAATTTGAACGTCGATTAAAGTATTTCTCGCTTTGTCTAATTCAAAGTTTTAGAAGAACATAGAGCTAAAGATAAGCATCGCTCATATTTGATCAACGTTTAAATTAAGATTGTGAAAAACTTAAAAATTCGCCAATACGCCAGAAAATTTTGAAATGGAATTACCACTGACAACAGTAAAATCGATTCTCCTGGTAAAGAAAGTTTGTATGTAGTTTCTTAACATTTTACCTACTACGATTCTTATATTTTTGCAAGATTTTATTTACCTATATTATGTAAAATAGAATATACCTGGTACTTAAATGATGAATGTTTAAAAATTTCAATTAAAAATATGTTTCCGAAACATTACTACATCTCGTAACTCTAATTTGGAAATATACTTCTGTATGTTAAAATAAATTAAATACTTATTGTTTTTATTAGTACAGAAAATGCACCTAATTACAAATAATTACACGTTATAATTGTTTCAATCATAATTACAAACAAATCATCTTCAAATAACGCTAAGCAACTATAATCTGTTAGGTCCGGAGAGGTTAGGACGACCAATGAAGCATAGTTATTTAACTTAAGAACTAAAAATCAAAGAAAATACGGTCCTAAACCTTCGCGGGAACGAGATCTAAACCCCGACGTTCTGAGAAACAAAGAATCGTTTTATTTCGTTCCTTATCTTAAATTAGTTATTCATTTATAATCGTATTTCCTATGGTTCCACTACTGGGAGAGTATTTTTTATAGACTTAGTTTTTGGTCCCAATCTCACCTGATGTTAAGTGACGATGTGACCTAAGATGACGACACAGTATACTTGGGAATGGCTAACAAGTGCAGCTGCTGGATGGAATACACGGAAAGTGCTCGATCACAGATTTTTCTACTTGAAGACGATGGCTAGCTAGTCAGAAACTTCCCTTACTATTTTATGTAGAAAAAAATATATATATGCATACAGTTTTTTAAAACAAACCCGTGGTCGAATGGTAATCATGTGGTCAAACGCTGGCTTATCTATCTATCTTCTGTACAATTAATAAAATTAAAGTGTCTATTTGTAATGTCAAAATAACAGCTTTTTACTAAATGTATATGAAAGTAAGATCTGTAACAAAAAATTCATTTTTAAAATTTTCACCTGTCGGTAGGCTACTTTTAATTTTTTTTTTAATTAGGCAAATAAAAAAAATTGTCGTGTTGAATCAATTTGGGTGCTTAAATGGCTTACGCTGAGTAATCTATAAGAGATATATCACATTAATGCAGTACATAATTACTACACTAGAGTATATATCTATATTCTAAGGAACACCCACAAAAAGGATTTTTTTCTTTAAAATAACCTAGAGTTGGTGTAGCAATTTTCGCGCGTCTGCCCGATCGACGGCATCCTGTTGTCCACATGAGCGAAGCCGCGGACATAGCTAATCGTTACAAATTTAAGATAAATAGTAATAATTATAGACCAGTCGTTTTTAGGGATGTTTTCCGAATCGTTGATATTTTTAACGTTTATGATTAAATGCCGAAATTCAATAAAAGTTTTTTACGCGTACACTGAGATGCTAAACATTGAAATAATTCTATCTATACATCACATTTTCCCCCCAGTAGTTTGTCATTCTTCTTCAAAACCGTAGTACAAAATGCTCTGCAAAGTCCACAGTGACCGACACCCACTTGTGTTAATTGTTTTATCTAGTCTAATACTAACAAGCGAGCTATTCTTGTATATATGTATATTATGTAATTGGTTTCTCGGAAATGGCTCCATCGATTTGAATGATATTTTGTATTTACATAATGTTTTACATTCCAAGATTGCCTAGATAGTTATTTTTCTTTTTTTTAAGATAACGAGCAAAGGTCGGTTATCCGGATGTTTTTATATATTGTTCAACTTATAAAGTAAAAAAATAATAAAAAATTAACAAACTCGATCGAGTTTATTGCTAATTTTATTTATATCTGAAGTAAGCTGTTAGCCATAGGGGCCCTGGAGCCTCAGAGGCTTTTACAGCATCACCGTGGCTTGGAGTTTCTTACCAGCTCTTCTTAATGGCTGGGATGTTTATCGAAGCCGTTGTGGTGTTTTACATTTACCTAGATAGTTATTTTTCTTTTTTTTAAGATAACGAGCAAAGGTCGGTTGTCCGGATGTTTTTATATATTGTTCAACTTATAAAGTAAAAAAATAATAAAAAATTAACAAACTCGATCGAGTTTATTGCTAATTTTATTTATATCTGAAGTAAGCTGTTAGCCATAGGGGCCCTGGAGACTCAGAGGCTTTTACAGCATCACCGTGGCTTGGAGTTTCTTACCAGCTCTTCTTAATGGCTGGGATGTTTACCGAAGCCGTTGTGGTGTTTTACATTTATAATTGCCTTCTGAGCGCCAAAATTAAACACAGTATTTTGAGTTTGATTATCTTTATACAACTTACCACCATATGAATCGTCAATCTTTTGTCACTTCTTTTTGGTGTTATCAAGATGCGCAAACCCGTATACCTTTTGGAAAAGTTTACCTGGTCAAGTCGTACTAGATTGTCTCGCCTCATCATTCCAAAACATAGAAGGTAGAGAGGTAGTTTTAAATATACTGCTGCTAAGATCTGGAATAATATTCCTCCACCTTTACAGTTTGCTAGATCTCTACGTACATTTAAGTATAAAATGAATGAATACATTTTAAATTTACAGGTAAGTTTCGGCACAGAGCATCTTTTTTAACTTTTTAATCTTTTATGTGCCAATAATGGTTGTTCGTAGGTAATGTACTTTTTGGTGTAAAAAACTTTTGTCACGTTCTCCCTTTCTTTTCGCGACCTACCCCTGTCTCTATGCATTAATGATCATGGTCTGGTCTAATCTGAGGCTTTTAGTATTTAGTTTGGGCGCGGCTGAAAACCAGCGCTATAGCATATGCTGAGCTGAGGTCCCTTTTGATCTTATGTAACGACTTTTGTATGTATAAATTTTAATTAGTAATACTTTAATTGTAATCTCTTGTTTAATGTGTTGTGTTAATTATGTTCGTATTTTTAGTGTCAAATAAATGTTCTTTCTTTCTTTCTTTCAATCTATTAGCTGCCTATGACATTTAAAAAATCTTTGGCTTGCACAACTACATAAAAGTACGCTTCGATTAGTTATCTAGCCTTTACATTTATTATGTAAGGAGTCTAAAGCTATTTTTTGCCTTGCATCGTATCAGTTACCGATTCTTGAAATCATCCGATAAACATACGTACGTACTAGTAGATACTGATCGCTATAATTTACTTACAGATAACGTATTGATACTGCAATATTTAATCTAAAATTTAATTAATTACATATTTATTTAAACAACAATTTAATGTAATCGAAGTAATTTATAGTTTAAAGTCCCCTTATCATAATTACTATCATTTTGTTCTATGAAGGCTGATTCGAATTTAAAGATATCCGATTTTCAATTGTATGTTATATATTTATTTCAGCACGGCTAACTAACGACACAGTTTAAGTAATCCAAAACAACGATTATAATCGGTGGTCGCGACTCAGTCGGTTACAAATCCCCACCATTTCTGGCCCGACGACAGCGCCACCTAAGTAATTAATATATGTGAATATGAGTTCAATCGGTCAAGTCGTTCAGAAGTTACACTATCACGATCACTAACAGACGCACACAATATTTTTATATATGAGATTACACTTAAAGCAATATTTTACCAAGATACGTGGTTTCGACATATAATGACTTGCGATGTAGTTTGGAGTTTTGAAGAAACATCAAGTTAATGATCTAAGTCGAAGTAAATCTGTCTATCTATTAATAACTAGCTGTGCCCCACGGTTTCACCCGTATTAATTTTCTAATTTTTCTTTCTATTTCTTTTTAATTTTTAACAATTGTTTGTTACATAATAGCTTATTGTGGCTTATGTATAAGAGATAGGCACATGCTTAAGAATCTAAGTGCGGATAGATGGAGCCCACATAACATAACATAGGTATATGCTATCGCTGACTTTTCTTTAGATATACAAGGACCAATATTTTTGTAGAGCGTTGAATTTACTTATAATTAACCATTACGCCAGCGCACGCACTTAAAAATCAATATTGAAGACTAATTGAGAGTTAGTCTTATACTATTCATCGAGAGTCAGGCTATCTATCATATACAATAAGAATTTTAGTGAATCCGACTGATAGCCTTTGATTGTTTCTTTGAACGCGCTAATCTCTAGAACTACGAGCTAGATTATAAAAAATATTTTTTTCTCCTCCGGGATGAAAAGTTCACTTTTACATCCTCACCCGCGATTGTCACCCTCGCCTTAGAGATTACCCGGAACAAACAGATAGAACAACAAAAATTTTAAAAATGGGTTTTTTGATATTATATGTTATAGGTAGGTTATAGTATATTCTTTCATATGCATTTAGTAAAAAACTGTTATTTTGACATGACAAACAGACACTTTAATTGTATAAAGATTTATTGAGAAAAGTTATAAGGCTAAAACTAACTTCACGTTACAACTGTAAGGAGCTGAGCAGTAACAATCTGAAAAGTTTAAACTTTTGACTTTAAACTTGACTTAAGTCAAGTACGAGAATAACGATAGGCTACACGGTCCCGTTAGTAGCGCGGCGTGCGTCGCAACGGAGAGTTGGTCGAAAAAATTTAACACGGGTGAAACCGCGCGGCACCCCTGGTCATTGTTAAGCAAAATAGTTTTTTATTATTTAATAATAAATGTGTATATAAGAGGTATTTAAGAAGTACATGTTATATATATTAAACGCGTGCGGCTTGCTATGAGAACCAACGCGAGAGCTGGGAATGTTAATGCGCTCGTGTTGGAAGCGGCGCACGCGCAGAATACCGAATGCGTTTTACAAATACTCTGCAACTAACGTTCTGCCCTTTATAAAATAAAATAATATATCAATTGAAGTACACAATGAATTTGTAACTTATTTGGCTTGAGAATAATTCGACAAAAAATGTTTTAACTTATTCCGTTGGAGAAAAATTAATTCAACTATACTGCGCTTTTTATACCCACGGAGTAAATTGACAATCACTAACGTCAAACTTGAAAATAATGTTGCCACGTTTACTTTTATAGTGTTATGCTTAGTTTTTGTGTATTTTACGTTATAATTATTTGTTTCATAAGATTTTAAATACTTAAGTACTATTATCATTACATTATTCTGGAAACTATATAATGTATAATAGTGAACGACTTACAAAAGAAAGAATGCTTCGGTTGGCCCATGAGAGATGCGATTTTGCTTGGTATAATTGATAGAAGATTCAAAAGTAGTTAAAAATATATTGCAGACATCTTATAAGTTGTGATTTCATTTTATTCATTTCAAAGATATCCCTTATATTTGCAAAGTTTCGTTAAGTTTTTTTTAATTTAATATTTATTGTTCCTTATCGTGTATTATAATTATATACGTCTTTCTTGAAATTTTATATTTAAACTAGCTAGGCCGGCAGACGTTGTTCAGCCCTTTCAGTTAGTTAATGGACTGAAGACAAGAGCTACCTATTGGGTCCTAACATAGTCATCGCGGCTTCTCTTGATAAAATAAATACAATCACATGACCACAATCGGTCAAGTTGTTCAAAATTTTTACGATTACTAACAGAAGCACAGAAGATTTTTATATATAGAATAAAGAATACAGTAAAACTGAAAAGGTTATAGAATTCAAAGTTGACAATCGCCAGGTACGTACAATCCTTTACGATGATGCTTTATTGTGAAACTTGTACAATTCAAATATCGTGCTTCGCTATTCCGCGAAATTCGTATCATTCGCTGTTTTATGATAGGGTTGCCAATGAAATATTATAATTATACCTAATAATATTTAAAAATGTGTGGGAGTAGAATTTACAAAAAATAAATATATAATATTAATTTGGGTACGTAAGCGTGTAGTGTTTAAAATATTTGAAGTACTTATCTTTTTGTTATCCCTAAACAAACATAGCGTGATTATAATGGGGACTTTGTTGTTTTTCAAGCACTTGATGAGATGATTGCTTAGGTTATTATAGTACATGTATAACCGTTATACATATAAGAATATATAAAGAAGTCTTCGTATATAGTAAGAAGTATTAAAATCAACCAAAACAGTTCAATAACTGTTTCTTAGTTAATAATCGTATATCGACAAATAATTGCATTAAATTGAAATGGTAAAATGAAAACTTCCGAATTTTGTTATTTCCTTTTTGTATATTACATTAAAATGTATAAGTAATATTAATGTCACAATTTAACTTGATTGAAACTTGCACACGAGAAATTTCTCCAACTGGATCGCAATCACTAAATACCAGACACGCTTAGTTGTGTCACATTCCGGGATCAACCGTTGTGTATCCAGTAATGTAATGATGATGACTTGTTTGCGACTACTATCCACATGGTGATAAACTCATTTTTAACAGACATCAAAAAAGGAAGATTTTTCTCAACTCGAATATATTTTTTTATGGTTTTTCAGTAATAACTTCTATGTTTATGAACCGATTTAGACGATTCTTTTTTTGTTGGAAAGGGGATAGCTCAAGGGTGGTCCCATTTTAATTTCACTGGCATTGGACCTTCGACTTCAAAGATACACCAGGGATCTCTTCAAAATCATTGCAGTTGGTTTGCTTTTTTGTTCAAAATTGTCGTGTTGTTAGTCAGCTGCCGACAGGCTTGCAGGCTGGTTTGATAAAAACGACCATCGGTGGATTGCCGATCTCTCGGTGGTCGCTGTTTTTTTGGATTCTGTTATAATTATTCTAATATTATAAAGTGAATAGTTAATTTCAGTAGCACTGTGACTTGACTTACCGGTTTTTTTTTAATTCGTGTTTTATGTCAATTCAAAATAAGAATGACATTAACATAAATTGTTTAATGTCCTACATTTTATAAAATGAGTTATAAAATATAAATTAATTACAAATTTATTCGATCATTTAAAATTTAAATTCAATTATTGAATTTCAATTTAAATTACCTCGTTTAAGTTTATTTCTCAATAAGTTAGATAGTTTTAAAACCGTTCTGTAAAAGAATTTTACTGGAATTTCTAAATACAAATTTAATAAGTTGATATATTATTAATAAACTTCCGGCTACTTAAATGTCGATGGACTACGTAATTATTCTTGATTTATAAATATTCAAGAAAATTAAGATTAACTATTTGGTTAGGTGGGTTGGTAAAGTTATTTTGATTCATATTATGCTTATCGAATATCCTGAAGATCCATTCGCAAAACATTACGACAACAAATAAGTAGGCGGTCGCTATTAATAGTTTAAATATTTCTTGTATAGTTGGGACAGCCCTACGTGTACGATATGTAATTCAAGTCGACTTCGAGTTGACATCGAGTTTTCATAGTAAACAGTTAATCTCGTTTTATCATTACCATACGAACCACGTATTGGTGTTCTTTGTCGTCGCCGTGGGTTATGTCACATAAACCTCAGGGTGGTAGAGGTGAATTCATGATCGTACGGCCTTGGAATGTATTTGTAAATTATTACAATTAAATTTCAACTTTATATAGATGAAAATAGACTCTTATACGTGTATGGATGTAAAGTATTTAATGTAGTGTGAACACTAAGTATAATATTTCTTTACGGGCTAGATATGGTTAATATCAGGGATGTGAATATACCGATACCAAAACAATATATCGGGATAACCGATTTATAACAATTTTA
Source organism: Saturnia japonica (assembly GCA_033032175.1). Lineage (NCBI taxonomy): Eukaryota > Metazoa > Arthropoda > Insecta > Lepidoptera > Saturniidae > Saturnia > Saturnia japonica. The sequence continues at coordinate 5,006,319 of CM065332.1, forward strand.
AAAAGCGCGCAAAGTCATTTTTGTCTTTATTGATCATTGTATTGTTTGGCGTCTTTTTATTATTAATTTTAATTTAACAGTATTTTTATTAATAGTTCATTTTGAAATGAAATATCAAATACCTACTTATTTTAAACGCGTCGGAGTTTAAGTTTAATGAGTCTAAGTTTCAATCTACTATCCTCCTGTTCTACAACAGAACAACACGAGCTGGACTTCGGAGTCATAGTTTTACGGTAACCTTTATCTCGGCACGAACTAATAAGTTCTCTATGCCTTATCTTCGTCGTACCCTGAAGCTGTAGAACCTTCTCTCGCCCAGTGTGTTCTCTCCTTACGTCATTGGGTCCTATATGTGTAAAGTGAAGAGATATTTATTCATGCATGACAGCGGTGACTGCCGATGGAGTTAGATCTCTCGGTGTTCGCCGTTGTGTTTGCATTGTACTGTGCTTATTATCAGGAATAGAACAGTCAAGGTGCCGAGCTATTGATAAAAAAATCAAATTAAGCTTGCTTTTATGTTGTCAGCGCGTACTCTGAAAAAATAAAGGTCAAAATTAAAGCAACCGAAATACAAATAACATCAAGCGTATCATTATAAATTACAGCCAGACAACACGATGTTCCATTTTTCCTAGAAACTTCTATGGAACATCGAAAAAAGTGCGGCAAAAAATTATACAAACTTGTATTCTGCCGTTTGGGAAACCGTGCAAAACTTTCATGCGATATACTGAATGTACGAGTAATATGGATTTTTTGTAAAAACAACTTTGGGCACGGTAAATAATTTGGTTACCAATGTGCTGAGCCAAATTTTTTCAAGGGCGCTACGTTCCTTTGCTGTTTTAATGAGTAATTATATTTACATTGTAAGAACATATCGCAAATATTTTTTGATATTGTTTTATTCAAGAATGGGTCAATATTATTTGGAAATACTTAAGATAATACTGCCGGTAGCCGTACTGTATCATTTATGAATCACTTAAATTGGAACTTAAATATTTTTGTGATTAAAGATACTATGATCTCATAGTAAATGATTGATTTACCTATATAAGTAAAAGTATTCAAAGAAGATTAGACCAACATTTAGAGACAAACGTTTTAGTATTCCATGGATTCACCGTGCGGGTGCTGGGTCCATCGTGTGGCATATCAGCGCTAATCTTGACTGCTCGCGATACCCTCCCTGCCAAAACGGATTTGGTAAGAGTCTGTTTTAGATACCCGTTTTAAAATAGAACTTACTGCAGTTGTCAACAGGCCGCGGACTTTTAGCAAGTTATAGAGAGATTTCACTAGAATACTTTTTGCTCGCACTTACCGCATATAAATTAACCCGCATAACCGTTTTTGGTTAGCTTATTACTTAAATCGTAGTATTTATTCATTTTTATTGCGTGGTCTTTAGGTATATTAGTTTTCTACGGTACAGTAAGCTCTACAAGTACTATACGCTTGATTTCTCGAGAATAAAGAAATATGTCTGGTCTGGATGACGAAACACCCACATCCTCTAGGATTTTATAATGCCTTTCATATGTGTCTATTAAAATAGTCCAATCAGGTGCAGAACCTAGGATTGAGAAGGGCTTACTTTTAGAATTTACTGTTGAAAATTCTTTTATAAAGTTAATTTGTCTCCTCCTATTTAAATAATTAATAAAATTCTAATAATACTAATATCAATTCTTACTGAATAATGAATCGTGGTATGCTATATACATACCTTTCTCAGATAAAAAAAGTCATGGATTCACTCAAAACGGTATTCAAAATCGACTAATCGGGGCAAGTCTTGTCTGGCATATGTACTGAAGCAAAGAATAGACTTATTACGGACTACGTGTAGTTTCAACCGGTGAGTATACTTAGTAGAAGCAAAAAATTTACACAGGAATTTTACAATGTCGTAGTGGAACATTAAAAAAAGATATTTTTTTAAATATTCGTCCTCTAAGAAATTTCTGTCGGGCAACGGTTAGATATTAATATAGGCGTCAATTTTTTTTTTTCGTGGCAGGTCACTGTACCTTATGGTGAGCACAGTGCCGATTTAAGTCGGTAGACGCTGTTGTGGCATCTTCAATATCCAATTAAATATATAATATGCAATTTCAATAGTAAATATTCAAATTCGAAATGATTAAAAACGATATTAGTACTTGTCGCCAACAAATGTGTTTCATAGATATTCGAACAAATTTGTACACTGACATCTTTCTGCAAACGAATAATGCCATAGGTAGTGTTGCATAAATAAATAAATTTAAATTATCCACCAACGATATATGTTGTGTACTTAATACCAGACATGGTGAAGTGTCGTCGACAAATTAGTTTATTTTTATGCCGTGGCCCTATTAAACTGTATGCCACATGCGTAAGATAATAATAATTAACTGTGCGCATGGCCAAAACGTCATTGCTCTCGACTGCTTTACGTAGAGTATAAGTTACAAGCGGATTAAAAGATAATACTTAAATATATCCTTTTTTAGAATTTCTTTTAAATGTTTATATAATTCTTAGCTTTGTTATTCAGATAATCAAAGAACGGTTGTTAAATTTATTTAGAATGAATTGAAAATATGTACGGTAAAGATTATATCTTGCATTAAGAATAAAGGAAAATACCCCTTTTTTTAACAAGAACAAGTTTCTTCTAAATTACATGATTGTAAAGTAATTCACAAAGATGTTGAGGGACTATAGGTTAGCGCGGTATGGCCATGCCATGAGGAGGGATGAAAGTCATATAACTAGAAGAGTGTTAAGTATGAAGGTGGACGTACATATATAGGAGTAGGGGAAGACCGAAGAAGGTGTGGACGAATTGTGTGAAGAACTATATGCATATAAAAGGTGTGAATACTTAAATGACAGCTGATACAGTAGAGTACAAGAGGAAAAGTGTTGTGTTGACCCAAATTAAGTAGCATTAAGGGTAAGAAGAAGAAGACTTTAAAGTAAACATATTTTTTATAAATATATACCTGTTCTACAACCTGTTCTATTAAGGTATTACAAAATATCTTCAAATTAATGAAATCGTTTAAAATTTCCATTATTAAATCATCTTCAACACCTTTCTTGCTGCTAAACAAACTAACTTCACGCAATTGAGCTTTGTTACTTATATTTCAACTGCAAGAACCTATCAGCCATTGACTTCTGATTGCCCAATCGAAAATTTACGAATTTGTCTAATTTGTACAAAGGAATTTATTAAAAAAAAATAATTAAAAATCAATTCACATTCTTTGACTTATAGCGTACTTCAGTTCAGTCGTGACACAATAAAATCGCTTAAGCTGATAACATGCTTCTTCGCCCAAAGATTTTATATTGGGTATTCTCGCTTGTTTTTGTCAATTACACTGCCGGTTTTAATATAACCATCGTTAAAATATTAAGTAACCATTCGGTTTTGTCTTTATTAGGTATCTTAAAACGACACAGCGTTCAGCGTGTTCTTATGTTAAGCGTATTTGTGTATAGGTTTTAAATAATGCATATTGTGTTTTATGTATGCCAATCTATGTAATACTTTATAAACTTCGATTCTTTTGAAGCAATTATGGCTCAGTTGGTACAGTAGCGTATACGGACTTCGCGTCGATCGACGTGAGTTCGAATCCCTGCAATGAGGCTGAGCTTTCGGTAAAGGAAATTATCGTGATGAAACTGTAGCATGGTGGTAGGGATTATTTTTATGCCCGCCTGGCTAGCTACCACCCTGTCGCGAAACACCATTAGGCTACCATTGAGAAACCATCTTGGGCCACATCGTCACAATCATGTGAGCTTGTGGCCACAACGATAAACCTATAACGATTTAAAAATAACTAGCTGGACCGTGCGAATCTTTCGCGCATTATAAATTGTAAACAATCTAATAGCTTTCATGTTAGTTCAACAGATAGATAAGAGAAGGCGCCTTGAAAATATTTATATTAGCATCAACAGATGGCATTCCGAATGAAAAAGTTTTTAATTCATTTTTTAAACTAAAACATTAATTTAACAAGATATTTTTTTACAAAAAAGAAAACTAACTTATTGAAGTTTGCATTGAAGCATTGGCTTTTGAGGAGTTTCCTGGTGTATCTTCGAAGTCGAACATCCAATGCCCTTGAAGTATCATCACATTACCAAAAAAGAATCATCCATAAAAAAATACATTCGAATGAGTAACCTCCTCCATTTTTTTAAGTCGCTCTAAAACATTTGTGTGTTATGTTGTATGTTTGTTGTTGTATATGTATATATATATGTTCCGTCAATGCCGTGGAACTTAAGTTTTAAAAGATTTGATGAAGTATTAAAGAAGATTTAGTGTTGCCAGGAAAACACCTTTGAAACATAATAAACATATATCTATAGTATACTATATAATTAAGCGGAAAATTTTGTTTGTTTCTTTAAACAAGCTAATCTTTGAAACTGTCAGTCGGATTCGGAAAATTCTTTTTGCATATGATAGTCAGATTCTCAAGGAATTGTATTAGGCTAACATTAGACTATAATTCTCAACTAGCCTTAAATATTGGTATTGTTAAGTAAGTTAGAAATGGAAGCCCTCCCGAACTGCTTTATCCGCGTGCGCTGGCGTAATTGTTATTGACACGTAAATACAATGTTCTACAAAAATATTGTTCTTTGGTATATCTTAAAAAAAGCCACAATAAGGTCTTATGCGTTTTTTTTTTTGATTGAAGATTAAAAAATGATTTATAGGCATTATTTTTAGGCATGGCATTATTAATCCTTACGAACAGAAGTTACTTCATCATAAAGACAATTTCATGAAGTAAAACTTTGCTCTTTACAGCATGTTATTTGGACGCATAGTTTGGGAAATAATGGAAAATTAAAATAATTCTACACTCGGCTCGGATCTACTATTATGGCGAACGAGTCGCATGATTGTGACGCATACCCCGGCAGCCTAGACACTGAAGTAAAATGATTAATCAGTGATTTCTTTTAAATTATACGAGGGTGAAACCGCGGGGCACAGTAATATATATGATGATAACGTATTAGTCGTTGACTGATTCGTCTGTCTTAGCACATTCATGATTTTGAAAATTCACACGCTGTCAATTGACTTAAGTATCCCTATATTATCGTTTTAATTATTATATTTTTATTTATCCATTATTTAGATGCGTGATGTACGGTCATTTAATAAAGCGTATTATCGCAATGAAACTGTCCGTTTCACATCCAAATATTAACATCTTGTAGGCTACTTGGTATGCACGTCAGTTTTCGATGATTATTAATATCTGTAAAACCATAAACCAACACTCTGGTAATAATAATTGTTGAGACCAACGAGCTCACGCGCATCAAACCGGTTCTTCGGCCGGGGACTTGAATTCGAATCTATTTAATCTGAATTCATCTGTAAAGCTTATAGAGTAAGGTTTTGTTTTGGATGAGAACCGGTCCGAACCGTGAGCTCGTACAAAATTGTTGTGACTGTCTGTTTGTATTTTTTTTTTGACATTTTTATGATAGATTAAGTTGAAAATGGTTGAAAAACGTGTGAGTAGAGACGTGTTTTGATGTTAGGAGTCGCTTCAGTAGTGGTGATACGTGAAACTTTTTTCAGTATGTAAATATTATTTATTTCATGTCATATGATGACAAATAAAACGGTGATAATTGTTAATTTAGTATCAAAGAAAATGGAAGACTTAAATTCCAAACATAACTTTTATTATAGTAACTAAACAGCTGATAAACATATAGAGACAACTCATACATGAAGTAAAATCTATACTATTATAATATCATAAAGCTGAAGAGTTTGTTTGTTTGGTTGAACGCGCTAATCTCAGGGACTACTGGTCCGAATGAAAAAAAATTTTTAGTGTTGGATAACCCATTTATCTAGGAAGGCTATAGGCTATATAATATTACGCTACGACCAATAGGAGCGAAGCAGCGATGAAAAATGTTCCAAAAACGGGAGGCCTACGACCCACTCTTTCTAATCCTTTCTCCCTCTCTCTTACTCTATTATGTGACGCAGACAAAGTTGCCCGGGTCAGCTAGTTATAGACCTATATAGTATAAATCTATGCTTCAACTCATCTTTGCACGAGACCCTATGTGTGCGTGAGCTAATAAACATGCAGTTTTTATTTCTATGACAGTGACGCGTAGGGACGATTCGATACCTAATTCGATATCACTTCAAAGGTTTTGATACTTGTGAGTACTCAAATAATTTTTTAACAATTATTTGTGCGTGAATTACTTTTTTTTTAGTTTCGATCTACGTATGAGCGGAAAGAACAACCTTTTTAGCTATAATAAAATATAAAATAAAAGGAATTCCTCGATTACTCAGTATCGAATGAAAAGTTTCAATATCCTTATGAGTACTCAGTACCATCGAAACGTCCGTAGTGACGCGCCAATTGTCTTCCGATTAACGCGTGTTCCTATCGCTTTGATCTACGGGTACAGTCAGTAATAGAAATGCCTGGTGCGTCACGGAGAAAATGTTTCACCTAACCAGTAGTAGTGCTTTATAATTCGTCGTATCACAATGATCAAAATATTAAAACGATAAATTCTAATTTAAAAAAGGACTGTTATTCAGTAATAGGTAACAAAAAAAAACAGCAATATGGAAATCAAAATTCTTCATCTCCACCATATCATTATTTTTTTATTAACTAATAGCAAATGTATATTTAATGAATGACTGTTACCAATCCAAATAAATAAATCATCCAATACCCTATAGAAAATATTTGAGGCATTGAAAAATATTGTATTCCTTTACATAACATTGAACAGAATGTGACGGCAATAATGAAATTAATGGAAAGTTCATTATTTGGTATTTCTAGTGGTAGTAAGTAAAATAACTAATATAATTCTTTTCTGTATTTGACCGAACCCTTTGACACGTACACGTAGTCACTATAATACACGCTTCACGCACACATAGGGCCGCGTACAAATGAATTGAACTGTCTATACGTCTACATATAAATATTTAACACCCAGACACAGAATTAACAATTATGTTCATAACAGAAAATTCAGTCTTGTGAGGGGACCGAACCCACTTCCTCACAGTTTAATAGTAGGGCATTGGTCGACGCTTGGCTCAATAGCACTTGGTGGCAAGTGGAGCTGAGACCAATGATGGTATGGGCTTGCCCCACATACCTGACTCATTCTTTAAATAAAATGTTCTACCTTATACCCAGTTCACAAAAACAGATGTGATGATTAGCTTTGAGATGGGCGAAAAATCCATTTGTATCGATAAACCGTAACGATATGAATTGTAACACGATGTATCGATACATTGTAACGTTTTGTATCGATATATACGATATTTTTTTATTCTTTTTCTATAAGTGGGGTATTTTTTCGTAATAAAAATATCTCATGTCTATTCAGGTTTTTAATAACAACGTAAAACATAAAAATTACTAAACGACATCATTTAAACTACTTAACAACAATAATATGAAGAGACGTTACTGGTTTATATGATTGCGAATCTCTGAAAGGTTATATACTGCTGGAGGAAATAAGCGCTCAGATAAAAATACGATACGTACGACGAGGAATATTATACGTACCTGTGTGTATCTTATAAGACAGTGTATCGATACAAAACATAGATATATTGCACATCGTAGTATCGATATACGATAATATCGATGCGTATCAATCATCTTGAGTATAGAGATTTCTATTCCTTTGTAGTATTTTTTACATCAGGATGGTGGCAAACAAGCGTATGGCTCGCCTCATGGTAAGCGGTCACCGCAGCCTATGAACACTTGCTACACCGGAAGCACCACATCCGCGTTGCTGACCCTTTTAAATTCTATTCACTCCCTTTTTGAAGAATACTATACTGTAGTCTCCTAGGAATATCTCAGCAGAGAGATATCACGAAAGAAAACTCCAACATGGATGGAAACACTCGATTCTGGGTGACTTTAAATAACATAAGTGATCTTTTTTTATTAGTCGGCTTCATAATTAACGACTTTTTTTTTTATTTAAGTAAGCGAAGTAAAGTCCTCTATTAAAAGTAATAAATAAGTAAGTAAGTTATAGATTGTTAAAGTAATATATATTTAAAATTTTAAAAAGGGTGCTATGACAATAAAACTAAAATATATGATTTCTCGGCGTTTGAACGAACTGATACGTCATGGATTGATCAAGCCGATTATTATTCTTATTTATCGTTCTTATATTGAAAAAAAAATAGTTTCCAATAATTTTCAATTGACGCCAGAACTACCTGACGGCTGACCCGACGTAACGGGCTTTAAGGACAGTTTGCAAAAAAAGAGAATGGAAACCATTGTTTCTTGGGGCACTATTAAATTTTATTTTATTATTTATAGTCCTTTGTTCTATAATAGTGTGCACACTGTGTACGTAATACTTTTTTGTTTGCGAGATCTAGACCTAGACTAATTAAGGGTATAACCAGTGTAATATATATGTGAATAAATGTAATTCAAAATAGTCTATGAAAATATTGGTGACGCGCGAGAGCAAAGCCTTACGAAGTGGTTGCAATTAATCCTTCATTAATTATGTGTTATAGAGTATTTAACATTTTACAATAAATTTAGGATTCATATTTTGATGGTCTTATGTAGAGATATACTTAAGGGCCAAAGTGCATAATTTTTCAGTTTAGGCTTCCAAACAACATTGTTGCCCTTGTACGTTTAGTATGTATGTATCTACTACGCTATCTATCTAACTATCTAGTATCTGCTGAATGCAGCCGCGTTACAATAATTATCCAGTCTGCCCACGGCACACATACAAACCCCTACATAAATAAATATTATTTAAAATGATATGCCACGTTATTCCTACCTACAAGTCCCTAATCCATGAGGTACCGCGGTAAGAAAGCTAACAAATCACATTAATTTGTACATGCAGTTTTTCTTTTAAATTCAAATACATAATGACGTGCGGCAATGATTTAATTAAACGCACAAGAGTGTACTGACTACGAATTCGTCACGCTACGCGATTTGTAAAGTGCGGTCGGTACTGACGCGTAGAAAAGGTTATTTTGACTTTTGAAACAGGATTTATTTATTTTCTAATAACTGAAAGCTAAAATTTATCTGTTATATCTGTTACTAATATATTAAATAAAATAAATTTCTACAGCGAATCCTTAATTGACCAAAGCCATTGAACTTAGACCCCACAAAATATTGACATTGTCACTCAACGAAAAGTGACAGTAAGTGATATACTCATTGTTTAGATTCATGAATACAGCAAATATCAAACAGAAAATAGTTTATGATCAAAAAGTCGCTGGACGAATTTTGATTTTAGGGCGATCGCTGATCTTATTAAAATACTGAAAACACTGTTGGAATATAAGTATATAAGATAAACTTATAATAAGTAACATTCACCTATTACGTCAGTTAATATTACAAGATAATTCTTAACAAAAAACGAAACCCATTTTAATGTTTTTTTATGAGTTCTCTGGTGTAACTCCGAAGTTGAAGGTCCAATGCTAAATAAATTATAATGGGTCCACCCTTAAAGTACCTCCTATCCAACAAAAAACAGAATCATGCATATCGGTTCATAAACAAAGAAGTTATGGCCGATTCATAAAAAAAAAACATTGGAATTGAGTATTTAACCTCCGTTTTTTTTGTCATTTGAAAATACTAAACACTTTATACTATTAAATGGTATAATAAAGATAATATATCGTTAGGTATATGAAATGTAATATTATGTACTATTTCTTAACTGGCACTTTCAAATTATATTCTATATTTATGATGGTGATGACGTCCTCATAAAAATAATGTCTGCTGTTTCCAAAAACATAAGAAAGCATAAAATAACAAAATATTCAAATTACTGTCTCAAAATTCTTCATACTATCCAAAATAAAAAAAGTGAATAAATTGCATAATTCCCATTTCTTTCGGAATGTTTGCATATATAATACATTATTATGAAGTTTTTGAATAGTATAGAAAATTCAATGTTTTGTAATGAAGTCGCCAAAAAGTTATTTTCTGGCTCTTACATGGCTTACGCTGACTAAATCTTATGAGATAAGAGATACATCAAAATAAGGTTTAAAGTGTTTAAACAAATTGTAGCCATAGCAGTTCTTCAACAAGCCTAGAGAAGGTAAGCTACGGTTGACTCACAGTTACCGTTTTAACTTCAACATCTATACAAATAATAAAAATTCAAAAACAAACCCTTTATATCTGATGTATAAAATCAAACGATAACCAGTATCAAATCATGACAGAGCCATCTCTTATCAATATAGTAATAAGTAACCAGGAAAATATTTGATTTATTGATTTATCAATTTATCTATACAAATAAATAAATTGAAGTATGTCTTTTATTTTAGGAAAGGGATAAGAACTGCGCGCAAATAAAAAAATATATCTCATTATGGCGAACAAATTCGGGTACTTATGCGGCTTACGCTGTGTAAACCATAAGAGATATACGAAATTAATGCATTACATTATTGTAGGAATTTAAAAAGTCAGCGGGAGCATATGTCTGTCTTCTAAGGATCACCCACAATAAGCATATAATCAGAAGCGAGTGTAGCACGATTCCTGCATGTAACTGATCGACGGCATTGTGCAGTCCACACGAGCGAAGTCGCGGGCGCAGTTAGTAATAAATAAAAAGGTTAGGTTATTGGCGGAGCTATTTTCTCCAATTCAGTATTAATCTTTATCCAGATAAAAATTTAAGTTAACTTGGGCATTTAATGTAGATAAAGACCCAATGGGCTAAACATAAATTACATCATTTTGTAAATTGCACCCCTGCGAAAAAAGGGCGGGTCGCTAGTTAAAAAAAAATTGGTTGAGTAGTTGTTATCAAATTTTTATTTTTTTGCCAAGTTTTAATGTTAAATTCAGCCAAGCATAGACCAATTTTATTCATCAATATACACGTGGGTATATATATACAGATAATACGAGTATGACGAACGTTAAATTTAGTTTATTTAATAAAGCGTCTCTATAGTTGTATTATGTCTATCATATATTACAATACAATTACGCGTTACATTGATTTGGGCCAAATTAGTAAAGCATTGGAACGTCTTACGTGAATCGAATTCGATTAACAATTCATATATACACGTGCAATGGATACGCTTTGACTAAACCTTATTGCAATTCGAATTTGCATGGAAGATGCCGTGGAATCTTTAATAATTGTGAAGATGTAATTTCAAGAGATGGTTCCGAGTTATGTTTTTTGTATTACTCATGAGTCTAGTCTAGTCTACGAAGCAAATCAGCGTAATGAAAGTATATTATTGCATTTCTAATGCTCAACGGGCTAGTTAAAACCACAAGTATTAAGTCGTCAACGTGTTTCAGTAGATTACACCTGAGAACCAGTCCCTTAGGGGGACATAATTATGTCGATAAATATATTGTTAGAGGAAGCTAAATTTTCTGGTTTTATATAGTTTGACATCCTGAGAACTGAGACACCCAAGCCAATCTCACCTGCAATGAGCAATGCCTGAAGCAATGATGGCCCAGTGCTAGAGTGTACTGACGTCGCGTCGATCGACGTGAGTTCGAATGCCTGCAATGTGCTTGAGCTTTCGGTGAAGGAAAACATTGTGATGAAACCATAGCATAGTGGAATAGGGTTTTTTAAAGCTCGTCTGGCTAGTTACCACCATTAAGTTGAAAGTCTGTCGTCAAGCTCCAATAGGTTAAGCGAGTCATCTCTTAGATCAGGTGAGATTGTGGTCATAGAGCTAAACCTATAGCGATAAAAAAACTCACCTGAACGTGGTTCACCCTGCTGAGTAACGTAACAAGCGAAGAAATGGCGATACCGGTGTGGTTGAGTTGAACAACCTAATTGGGTCCCTCAGCGGTGTCAGTGTCGTGTGCTATGCCGACGACACCCTTGTCACAGAGCGAGGGAAGAAGCACCGCGATGCGACTATATTAGCTACAGCTGGGGTGGCTCAAGTCGTAGGTCGAATAAGGCATCTGGGACTAGGTAAATCCGAGGCCCTGTGTTTTCATGGACCTCGGAATGCACCACCTCAAGGGTCCCAGATCGTAGTGGGAGGCATCACCATCGGCATAGGGTCGACGATGAGGTACCTGGGCATCGTCCTCGATAGCCGATGGAGCTTCGTGGAACACTTCCGGCAGCTGACGCCCCGACTCCTGGGTACAGCAGGCGCACTTGCGCGGCTGTTGCCAAACCTTGGGGGGCCCGGTTCCGCTTGCCGGAAGCTCTACCTGGGAGCCATACACTCTACTGATAATAAAAAATAATAATTTAAATTAATTATAAATAACAGTAAACAAATGAAATTAATACTGTAACATTAAAATAATGCATTTAAGGGATCAGTTTCGTTACTTTCCCGTGCTACAGTTTATTATCACTCTGCTTCTAGTTGGTGTACGAAAGAAAACAAAACATAATCGAGCACACTTGCAAATAATAACAATAAAAATACAAATTGTAAAATTAAACTATCAAAAGAAATATTCCGACCACAGGTGTGATCGGGCAATTGCTACCTAGCGCTAATCAGATGCTAACACAATTAAAATCTGCTAAAGATATTAATCAAGATAATACCACAGCGTCTGTAAAATGCTAGAGACAATAGGTTTTCTCCATAGTAACAACAAATTGGGTCCGCATTTTGGTTAAATTTGTTTCCTTTGTTCATTATTGATATATTTGCGTACTATTTATAATGTAAAGAAAATAAATCAAAAATACTCTCTCAAATTTTTTTATTTACAATTATTATACGGCTAAAACAACATAAACCACAAAATAACAAGCTCCCGAATCGCTGGGCTGTTAAAGACAGCATAATCATTAATATTAATGGGATAGAGGTCATTATTATGTAGAGAGAAAGGAATGTGGACTATAACTAACCCAACACCACATGGTCTGGCGCTTTCTGGAACACATGGCGTGTTCACGTTTTAAATATTTTTGGTTTCTGGCATTCCTAGTGTCAAAATATGAGTAAGAGATTATAAACTGTAAAATCACCAGTCACCAACAAGTTTTCAATCGTATTTTCAATTAATCTTGACATGATCGAAGTTGCAATTCTAATTGCAAGATAAAATTAAAAAACGTCCGCACACTAAATTTCAAATTTATTTAGCAGTGCTAAAAATCCAGCCTTAGAGAATTAAATCAGGGCCCGTAAACCGAGCCTCGTTTGGTATAATTATGAACGGTATTTTTTGCCAATGCGAGAAGAGATCTCATGTTTTGTAGTGTAATAAAAAATCTAAAAAACAAGGTTTTTTTATGTCAAACGGCAGCAAACAGGCACGTGATAAATATTATTATACCGACGCATTTGGACAGTTGCAACACCAGGGGCAATACAGCCATGTTGCCGGACCTTGAAGACCGTATTTCAATCCCTTTTTTGAAGAGACCCATGTCATAAGCCTTGAAGGAAAACCGTACCTACTGGGTAACCCATTCAACGACCCTAACGTACGTGGCTGGAAGCCTCTAGAAAATCTTAATGGTGTCGCGGTTCGGCTAGGTTTTAGTCTAGGAAAAGGGGCTTCCAGTGAGCTCAGGAAACCCTATTTACCACAAGAACACAACATACGATTATTTAGCTGCGATCTTTTGTAAAGCGGCTCGATAAACTTTGTATTTTATTTTTTCATGTTCCTTTAAAATATATGAATGTAAATAACAATTATTGTGAAAGTATTACCCTGAACGTATATTTTGTTTTCAGTGTGCCAAATATTGTGTTTACTGTTTGTTATCAGGGCGTTGCAACGTTTTTATTATCAAGTATGTAAGTGTTTTAGTGTAATTTCTTTGGCGTTCGATAGTTATACGTAATGGTAATGATAAAGTTTATGATTTATACTTCTTTAAATATTATGAAAATAATCAAAATTTAAAATAATGGTCTACAGGATAGTATTAGGCAGAGAGTATACTAATTGATTTATAAATTGCCATAAATCTGTATCGGACAAACTAAGTCATATTGATTAATTGATATGATATACATAACTTTATGTAATTACTATTTTTAATCCCTGACGCAAAAAGAGGGTTATTACAAGTTTAACGTGTGTATCTGTGGCATCGTATCTGACAAACGGCTGAACCGATTTTGATCAAGTTTTTTATGCTTGTAAGTTGTCGACCGAGATTGTTCTTAGCTATGATTCAAGAAAATCTGTTCAATCCTATGAAGATTATCAGCTCTTTTCTAGTTGATAAATAGATGTGAGCATCTTCCACAGGTCTGATTGAATTGAGAATTGGTATTCTGTTACTTCAGTAATATTAGTAAAACCTTGACCTGATGCTGCAGTTATTTGGAATATGTAGTATACCCAAACTCCTCATCTACTAACAGCAGAGCTATTCGTATTTGGGCGCATTGAAATGGTACAATGAATGTCAGGGATTTATTACATTTTCAATTTACCTTGTTCAATACATGTAAGGGAATATTTATAAATATTATTATATAAAAATAAGTACCAAATGTACATGAGGTTTTTGCCTCATGTCGTTGCAGTCTGGATTATAAGGAAATTTTATCTGAATTCAGAGCGCCTGTATCGTGGTAAGTGATCTGAGAAGCTTTTGGAAGGAAATTACTGCCTCTACCATATATAACAGAACCACACTCGCTGGCCTACGTAGTCACAGTTTTACGGCACCTACCATCCCGGCATGAACTAAAACGTCTTACCTATGCCGTACCGTGAAACTGAGGAACCATCACCCGGCTGGTGTGTTCTCTCCTTTTGACATCGGGTCGGCCGGTGTGTTCCCTCCTTTTGACATTGGGTCCTTCGAGCGTAACATGCAGAGATATTCATGCAGGCCAGTTTGACAGTGATGACCGCCAATGGATGACCGATCTCACGGTGGTCATCGTTGTTTTCGGATAATTCTGTGGTTACTACCAGGCACAGTGCCGTAATAATGTAAAAAAATTAAAATAGCTAGCAATTTGTAATAGCTTCATTCAGTACGCCATTACCGAAAATACTTTTTGTGGAGTGGTATATGTATAAATGTATAAAATAACATCTAATGGTACACTCTAACTGTTTTATATACAGTGTAGTGTGTCCCAGTACAAAACTGTTCATGTGAATAATTTTAATCATAACATTGTAAATAAACCTATTTTTATCAAAATTAATTGAATTCTTCTGATAATATGTAGTGACCTTTTATTTAAATAAATACTGATTGTTACATTGACGTATTATCACATAAACAAAACCTATGTGCGTTATCGATCTTAGATAAATGGATTACGTGGAATTCTAAATAATATTTATTAATTCCAAGTAAAATAATTTTAATTTGATTATTTATATCTATTTAACTTAACCGTTTCCTCTGACTTCGTTCATAGATTTTTTTCTTATCTCGTGTCGAAGGTTCAACCTTCAATCATAAGTCCGGAATTAATCGTTAACCAATAAAATAGTTATCCTAATTTTAATGGGAAAATACACCTTTAGGAGAAAATTTATGAATTTTGGAAGTATTTTTAAAACCATAAAACTATCACAACTAACATTCTTACATATTAAATAAACATACATATTATATAAAGCGGTTCATGAAGACAAACTAATAAATAAAGTCATAATAATGTTGGAATAACTTATAAAAACAAATCTACATTGCGAATATTGCGATGAAATGAACACGATGATGAAATCCTTGATAATTTTACTGTCTTATCGATTTTTTTTTTGTAAAAATTACTGCATAACGTGAGTTTGCAATTTTTTAAATTCAATTTTATTTTCATTTTGTGTAGACAATGAAATGTGTTTTAATGGGACCTGGATAAGAGAGGAACCTCTGTACTTAACCGAAATCATTTCTAAGGTCTATTATTTTGTAGTAAATTATTTTAGTCACACTAAGAAATCTCTTTATATGAGACAAATTTATTGGAATTAACTCTATAACTAAGATATTTAGGGTCGAATACTCTACTCATCTTCATTTTATACAGCTGTAGCGGTTTGTAAAGTTCATGGTATGTTTGTTTTAAACAAAATCCTTCACAGTTTAATATTGTTATTTAAACTTCCACATTTCGTATTTGATTACCTTAGGGTTTAGTTAAAAATTAGGCCGGAAATATAATTGAAAAAAAAAAACATTAAATAATTAAGGAATAATTCAGAAGTGAAAGTTTTGTAAATGAGTATACCATAGGAGGATGCCAAGATTTTATGGAAGGTTTTTATTGGTGCAACAAGTGAACTATGTCTATGCTAAGTTTATGTTGCGACTGGTATGTTATTTTTGGACCCAAGTACCTAAATTAAACAAAGACAAAAAGAGAAAATTGAATTCCTTATCAGCTTGTTTTGAGTTTTTTCGTGCCTCGATATGTCTTATACTAGGCAAATGTCGCTCTTTATGTAAAAGGGATTTTTACTTTTTAGATGTATCCTACCAGTACCCTATAGATCCACCTTCAGGAATGTAATAAAATGTTTAAAAACACAATGAATAATCTCATATTCATTTTAATTACTGACTAATTATAATGTCGTATTTAATTAAATAGCCATTAGCCATTTATGTGGAATATTATTTCTTTTAGTTTTTGGGAATTGGTAACATATGTACAATTTCATTTTCTACAACACTTTTGTAAGATACAATTCCATAGGGTGTATAGTTGTTGTATTTGTGAGATTGAAAATACAGCGAAGTCGAATAAAAGGTCTTTAAAATGTATGTTTATGCGGGATTCTATTACTGAGCCTCGAGTCAAAAATGACGTTAAATTGTTGGACTCTTTATAGCGACTGTTTAGTGCATCGCGCTAAGTTATGGGACTTTTGTGGATATAAATGTACATAGGATTTCGAGACATTCTGTTTTATTGTGTATTTTATATAAGATTGTGATGGTGAAATGGTTACGACCGTTGGAATACGGAACCGATAACAAATTCGCATTTATGTTAAACTAGCTTTATCCGTGCTAAATGTATTAAAACAGCTCTCCACCGCGCCGCACCGCGGCCGTCGCATCGCTAACGCACCTGTGTAGTCTAGCCTATCTTCGTTCTTCCTTCCCGCACCTTGCCTATAACAGAACAGATTACTTGACGTTCATAACTACTGCTCAGTTCCTTGAGAGTTATAGTGTGAAGTTAAATTATATGACCTAGCCTTCCACAATAAATTATGCTATTAAATGCTGAACCATTTTTTTTAATTCTGCTAGCGCTAGAAATTAGCACGTTGAATGAAACAAACGTACAAAAAACAATCTGTTGAGATTTATGATATTAGTATTTAGTGTTAAATAAACGGAAAGTTGAATATTGCACGAAAATAATTCCATAGGAATATGGATGATTGAAAATGTTTAACATGCAATTCATATTTGTTTAACTTTAAAAATATTTTCACTCTGTGAAGTCCGCTTATCTTATAACGCGATCACTCAATAGTCGACATGTTTGTTTTTGTGATATATTTATGTTATAGTATATCAAAGTATAGTCGCTGTAGGAACTCCATCACAATGAAGCTCATCATATGCGCAACGTCCTTAATATTTACATTGTCTAAAGTCGTTTCTTTTTAATGAATGCAGGTACAATGTCTGTGATTATCGGGGTTCATGGGGTCTGAAATCTTTCAGAGGTGACAGTTATAGCATTTAGCATTTGCTTTAAAGTAGATCTAACTACAATTCTGATAGAGATTCTAATGTTTTCGTAAATTATGTGCTTATTTTGTACTACACCATAATCAGGTTTAAATATGGAGAACGAATCTATAGTACTGTTTTTTGCAGTAGATGGTATTACTACGAAAATATTTCTCCTGCTAAATATTTAGGTTTCCACGCTAGTTTTAATACCCCTGTTACTAATTATAAGAGATCCACCACCGACTTCCATTGATGATCGCATCAAACTATTAAAAAAAAAAGAATTAGCCGTGTGCCCGTTTGCATCGGCATCAGCTCATGTACCCATTAGAAAAATTTCTTAACCCCTTTTTAAACCGCTATGTAGATGATTTTTCATTATTGCTCATCTACTCTATAGTTTTAAGGAACTTTTGTGCAAAATTTCATACTTTAACTCTAGAGAATCATCGGTTTAAGCTATGTATCCGTTAGTAAGCATTAAAAATGTTATTAATAAGTACTTTTTAAAGTCTTAATAACTACTATAACTTTGGATAGATATATCTGAGCAAGTTTTATTAAATTCGAGAAGACCCATAGATGAGATTGAACCCAAACATTAATAACATTGAAAGAGAACCGAATAAAAAAGAAACTTTTCTTTAAACAATAGGCCTTATGTTCGACATCGCATACAGTTAAATAAAAATTTTGTTTTTATATTTACTACTTGACAAAGTAGAATCCGCAAATATTACTGTATGTGACATTGACTAAAGATGTATTTAAAATGAAATTTAAAATAATTGTGTTGTTATCGAATTTCTTTGAGTAAGTGTGTTTCAAGAGATCTTTATCGACATTTTTGTGCAATGACATCAAAGCGTGTTGGAGAACTGCAAAGACTTTAAGATGGAAAATGTTTTGATGTTATCACTTTCAGAATTGATTAATCAGTCATAAATGTCGCCTAGAACGTTTCGTGATTTTTTGTTTTCTTGGAGATTCGACCGGGCTTCAAATATGAGGATGTAATCTTATGATATTAATGCAGTTTTTTAGGCACTTTTAAAAACGTTATGTCTGGACTGTAGACCGGTTTCTAAATATATCTGATGGAACACACCGATAGGTTAGAGGTTTGGTCACAAATTTTCAACTTTAACTTCAACTGGATAACTTCCAAATTCCCAAGCAATACACTATTACAATTCAGCTTGTTTTTCTAATAAAATTTGTAAATTGTTTTTCCTTTCTAGGACACTTACCCTCTCTCTTTCAATATGAAAAGAGGTGATATATTAGAAGCGAAACTGCAATGCTTTTGTAATTTGTTTATAGAAAAACTAGCTGTGCCCCACGGTTTCACCCGTCTTAATATTATCCGAAAAAGACCGCATCGCCAAAGCACCCGTTGTAGCCTATTATAATTGTTCTTCCCGCAAGTACAAATTATTTTAATTTTTCACAACTCCTAAACTGTGCGTCCAAATGACATGCTTTAAAGGGCAAAGTTTAATTTCATAAAACTGTCTTTATGATAAAGTAACTTTTGTTCGTAAGGATTAATATGCGATTGCTTTTTTTTAGAACTTTTTGAGAGAATTAATTCCATCACATAATATGATTGTTGCGTAACTTTAACCATTTACGCAGGGCATGCAATGGAAGCTCTAAAAAGGAATAAACTTCCTCGTTTTTGCAACTTTTATTGATGCTCCGCTCTTATTGGTCGTAGCGCAATGTTATATAGCTTACTAGCTAGTACCCGCGACTTCGTCTGCACATTATTGGATATACACAGACTGATCTCGGAACACGACAAACCAAAAAATCACCTTTTACGTGATTGAGTAACATACATGAAACTTTCCATTTATTATATTTGTAGGATAACACTGGTTAAACTATGACTTTTATCGGGATAAAAAGTACCCTATGTGTTATTCCAGGTCATAGACTATCTGTGTGCCAAATTTCATTGAGATTTGTTCAGCAATTTTAGCGTGATTGAGTAACAAACATCTAAACATAAACACTTTCACATTTATTATATTAGTAGGATTAGTAGGATAACCTTCCTCATAAATGGGCTATCTAACATTAAAATATTTTCCATTCGAACTAGAATTCCCGAAATTAGCGCCTACGACCAACCAAACAAACAAAGTCTTAAGGTATTACCAATTTTAGGTGGTGTCAACGTTCTGCTTATTTTTAAATTTGTCCTTTTTTGGAGTCCTACATTCTTTAAAACTGCCTGTTTATATTCATTTTTCGCGGAATAGTCGGCATCAAAGTATACTGTTGTATCTAGATAATATTTATTACTGTTACTTAAGAATAATAAAGCAGTGTGATTAGTAGTTATTTATAAAAGGTAACATTTTAAAACGGTTGCGGACTGTATGAGTATCAAGTAAAGATAATATTATTAAAAATATATCTTCATAAATTAATTCTTGTATGAGTAGGTAGCGATTTAGCTGTCTATCAAAAACATTAATTGTAGTAATAATAATAATGGATAAAATTCGAAAACTTATACTCTAAATTATATAAAGCAAAGATAAAAATATAATAAAGTTAAATGACCGTTAAATGAATATTAAATCGAAATGTGTATTCTTATGTCACGACAGAAAAGAGAATCACAAAATAAAAGTTTAATATCAGTGTAATGGCAACGATACATGTAGTTTATAGTTTCTAGCAGCAACTTTATCCGTGTTATGAGGTAGTATTTAAAATAAATTTTAAGACAGATAAAATCAGACGTCTTGATTTCAATTACACTTTATCTATAAAAAATTCCTTCTGTTTTATCTTTTTACTTTTCGCTGAAGGTCAATATACCCTGGATAATATTCGTAACTATGTGGCTGTGGGCCGCGGTTTCACCAGTTCTAATTTTATTCAACCAATTTCACCAATTTGGCCAATTCGACCAAACCCATATTCGTTATCATTTCCCGTACAGCTTGCCAGATTGCTCCACGTTCACGGTTACTGTTCCTCTCTTTAGAGTCGTAGGGTGAATTTATATAGCGTACAACCTTCCTCAATAAGTATGCTATAAAATGCAAAAAATATTCTTCAAATCTAACGGGTAGTTCCAGAGATTAATCCATTCAAACAAACAAAGAATATCTTGAGCTTTAAAAAATCCCGGTCCATTTATAAATGAAATGTAACGTTTATATGTTCATATATTTTATTTTTACTTACCAGTTTTTGAGGTGATTTTAGGGACCTCGGATTACTGATTCAAGGAAACAAGATCGGAACCTGTCGATATTGTCTACGTGAATCGTAGTACGTATTTACTGTTCAGTATATGTACCGTCATTTACTTTGTTCAAATATCACAATGTACAAATTTTATCTGTCTAAACAATGTTTAATTATCACAAATAAAAACATTTATTCGATGATAAATGTGAGGTGAACGAACGTTTTGGAACTCAGTAATTTTGATTTAATCAAATGATTCAATACGAATTGATGATTTAGTTTTATTATAATTAAGTAAGATTTTATGTTTGTGAAGCTATTTTAATTATTGTATTCTATTTTGAAATACCTTTTAGTTTCTGTTTATGCTTATTTTTTATTTAATCTGTATTTTACGTTTGGAATGATTTGTTCTTATGCCTTGTTCACAAGTGTATGGGTAAGTGTATGTGTGAGTATTTTATTTGATACACAAAAAGAAGTCCAAACTGACAAAGAGAGCAACGCACAGTAAAAAGCAAATTTAACAACGAATATGACCTTTGGCCACTAGGAACCTCTTGTAACGTATGGGCGTAAGGAAATATTTAAAAAAATGTGCTTTTAAAGATATGATAAGGGAGACGTAACTTCAAATGGCGTGTTTTAAATTAAAGAAGTTAAAAGTGACAAAAATGAATTTACTTAAATCAGTATTTGATTACAAACTAAGCGATACGTTATATCTTTAGATTAAGATTGGTCGCAGCCACATGTTGAACCGCAACGGAAACTAATCATTAATCTAAGGTTATATTAACTATTAGCTGCTACTTCTTATAATATTAGCTATCTGCTATTGAGAGTACCGTCAAAATCGGTGTAATCTTTTCGGAGATTAGCCGGGAACAAAGAGACAAATAGAAAGACAGAAATTTTTAAATTATTTTTTTGTTATAAATACCGTAGGATGTAATTTTATATGCGTTTAGTAAAAGGCTGTTATTTTGACATTGCAAACAGACACCTCAATTATATTTTTTGTATAGAGTATAGATATTGAAAGTAATTTTATATAGAAACAAAAATCAGGATAAATATAAACAGTATAACTTCACGGCTATAATAATTATTAAATCATATTTTGATTTGGAGCTTAGTGATTGTACGAACGACACGTTTCTAAGAATTAAAATCTTCGTAACTTGACACAGTGTGTTTACGAACTCAGCTCTTTCGAGGCGACTCTGTTGACATTATTAGTTGAATATAACTTTATACGTTCACGGTAAGTTTATAAGAACTTTGGACAGTATTAATAAGTATTTAGACAGATTTATTTATTGGTAGTGCGATCTCTATTAATCGGCAACCAATATTATTAACATTGTAACTTTCGTTACAATAAAATACAACTATACCTACGCTAAGTAAATACAGAAAAAAAGTTATATCTGAGTTGTACAGCCTTATCTCCACAAATACGATTACTAGATCCGTTTTACTTGACTAAAATTAGAAGTGTAAATATAAAATAAAAAACAAATTATATTTCATGTATAATATTATTGTTCATAAATTAATTAGTGTTCACAAAAAATCAGTAGAAATAACTTTAAAAGAGCTATTATACAATTTACATATGAGTCGTGAAGCAAAAAAATAAAAATATTTTTACCTGAATCCTGGCTGAATGAGTTAAATGACTAAATAAAGTGCATCTTGGTATGGTTATAATCTTACTGAGAAGGAGAGTATAATCTGAGTTTTAGAAGAAGCAATGTTGAGACGTTAAAGGTTCTTGCTCCTGCAATATGATGTTATAGTAGCAAATTGTATATGCTTTTTTACTATTATGAGATATCATTTCGATAGGTATCGTATAGCATTGTATTGAGTATAAGTCCAAGGCGTATCAAATTTAAAATATTATATTATCGTTTTCGATCGTTATACTTAAAGTAACTCGATCGATATTTTAAACTGATTTGTTTTTGAACTAAAACTTAGGGTTGATGACAATGTCTGAATAACTTTAAATTATTAATTTAATGATGCTATATGATAATAATTATATTAATTGAAAGTTTAGAACGTAAATAATTCAGTTCTAAAAAGTTTGTAAGCCGATACGAGTCGATTGTCATGCATAGCTCCGCTGAGGCGTGTCGGGCGACATTATTCATAATGCACCGTTCACACCTTACCGACATACCAGCTATGACAAATGCATTCTGACATAGAAACACTTGCCCGCGCACCGTATCCGGGTGTTATTTTGGATCGCTTCTTGTTCAGGTGTTGAGGATATGCTAATGGTTTTCAATGTCTTAAATTTAACGTCAATGGATTAAGTTATAATCGAGTACATAAACGGGAAAATGTTGCGTTTTATATAGATTGTAATAGATCGATATACCAGCAAAAAAGGAATCATAATCCCGACTGCAACAAAAACACTTGACTATTAAACATATATTTTTCAATTTTTGTTTCTTATTTGATTCCCTGACGTACTTAAATATTAGATAGCATATGTCACTCCCACAATGAAGATGAATCTAACGACACCTCGAATGCTAAAATGCATGAAGCCGTTTATGCTACAGAGCGTACCAAAGGAATATACATACATACGTACGCTCCAAAAACATAACCCTCCTTTTTCGTACGTAAAAAACACTACGCTAACTTGAAAAAGTTGATTTAACACCACAAGCATTCAGCGTAATGTATATCAGCCGATGTTAAAATGACATTACATAAATACATTAATGTAATTTTTGTATCACATAGCGTCGTGTTTAGTTCATTGCTATATTTCATATTTATTGGAATTTGAATATACATAATTTCTTTTATATTAAAAATTTGGTGTAAAAACGGGTATTGCTCGAATTTCAAGTTAGCGTAATGTGTTATGCTGTTGACGAAGATATATTAAGTACTGGAGCTAAGTACAATAAAGAAATTACCTACAGGGATAACATTTATTGTGAGATATTTTGAAGATTAGCAAATTTTTCTGTTTAATATTCATTAATATGGTTGGATGTCTATTAATATTTATTGGGCAGAATATAGCTTTTACTCGTATTAGTATGACAAGATTATTGCTGGAATAAAAAAGCCATAACAAATATGTACATCTCCTTTATGTTTCTACAGATCTAAATAATGCTTAGTTTACAAAATCAAGGTTGTGTCGTCAAGTAACCCCAGCTCTGAATGAAACTGGCGAATGTTCTAGAGATTTATATGAATTGTCGGGCACTCAATGTTTCTAAGAGTTTCCTTAGCTACACTTGGCTGTTCGCCAAAAGTGGCTTTTGACGTACACTTGACAAAGAGGTTGACCCAGAAGATACGTCAGACGATGCAATACAACCGAGATTCTTATTTCCCTTTAAAATATGAAACCTTATTTATGTTTTAATAAAGGTTTTTTCCCTTTCAGATACAATCCGGCACACAATTTAACGGAACACCTCATACTTAGGCATTTTAAGTTCAACCTGACAAAAATTATCTGTGATCTCATTTTAGTTTAGTATAAAACTATTGCCTAAAAATAATTTTAGTGAAATAAAAAAAACAGTTCGCAATTAACAAATGTATATATCAGCGATCCGGTTCGAAGGACCATTTTTACCTTGAGTGGACATAATGAAAGTTTAGTGCGGCTGTCATGGATGACAGATAGTGGTTTTGGTTTCATTAGACCAGAGGATGGGATAGTGAGAATTAGGGTAGGTTGAAGATGCCGCATGCTCACTCGAGTTCGGCGGCGAGCTCGGGCGGTGACGACCTGGGCTCCACGGACGAGGTCAAAGTCTTCAAGGACGAAGGTGACGGGGAAGACGAGAAGAGAAGTTCCGAGAATTTGTTGGAAGAGAAGTCTAGTCTCATCGATTGGACTGAAAGTGAGGTCAGTAATTTAAAATTATATTTTAATCGTACTTTAGAACTTAAGTGGAGGAATAGGAGGAAGAGGAAAATTTTGTCATTCTATACACCTTAACATAAGTGAAGTTTCTTAAGTATTATGTAACTTATGAATGGTCATTTATAATACATTTGCGTTTTAAACACATAATATATGAATTTATTAACAATGTTTTGATTTCAATGAATTTACTTGCATACCTACTGACTTACATTACATTGCTAATTAAAATGTCCACGAAACCGCTGTAACCCTTTTTTATTATTCGTAGGATTTTTTTACATTTCAACAATATCTCGCATGATTTTAAGTCACGATGTGGCTACGTTTAAAGGGACTGGATTTCAAGTGCAACTATAGGTGCTTGGGAATAGATTTTTAAATGGTTTGTAACTTTCCAGGCAGGAATTAGAAAATGGTCCTGCCACAATGCTATGATTTCATCACGATGTTTTCCTTCACCAAGAACTAGCTTATTAAAGGAATCGAATCTATGTCGATGGACGCAGACTTGGTGGTCTTTATCGGATCACATAGACCATTTATCTGAAATGCCCGTTGTGATTGAACACTACATGCCGATATATTTGGTTCACGCGGCGCTACAATTAACTCAAAACATCCCTTAGATCCCCGTACATTGTTACAATCAGGTGCCGCCTCATGAATGCCTCCATTGAATTATTATTTTATTTGTGTTCAATAGAAGGATCAATATTGAATTTACGTTTGACATATTTACTCCTGCCATTTCCGAAGAGGTTGGTTAGCGAAAATAGTTTTAAATCACAAGGAATAAGGTTATTTTTCTATCTGTAGTTTAACATAAAAGTGAATTATTTTTATGCAGACGATTTCATGCTTGCACATTTTACTATAATTTTATTTTCTGTGTAGCGGAGTTTCGGTTTTATCAGAAAATATGTATACAATAAATAATGTACATTTTTATATTATAACAAATATTTTAAAAAATATCGACGTAAAGAGCATAGTTATGTTCTATATTAAACATGAGCGGTTGCTATAAGTTTATTTCCGTTAATTACATTATACAATTTAAAAATAATAAAAAATTAATCTAAATTACTCAGGGATAATAAACTAACTCTTAAAATCGGTTCAGTAGTTCCAGAGATTATCTATTACAAATATACAAAGTTTAACTCTTTTTAATAAGAATATAAATATAATTTATTTTCGCTTTCAGTTCACTTTTTTATATTTAAAGACTCCAAATATCTGTACCCATAATACATCCGTAAATATTCCATGTTAGAACACGCATCACATAAAAACTACTGAATCAATTTTAATGTAGTTTTCAGAATATTAGAGGACCTAAACTCGAAGGAAATATGTAAGCTATAAATATTGTAACGATTTTTTCTATCTACTATGTTGCAATGGTAACATTATAATTAGAAGAAAAAAATATCTATTCATTTAAAAAAAAAACATTTTCACCTGACCCACTAGATTTATTAAATAAACCATATTTTATGACAAATTCAAAAATATTGAAATTTTTGTGTTTGAAATTGTCTTTCATAAAAACACGTATCGTCCCAATTTTATTCAAATATAGGAGTAAATCCTACGATAACAACAAATAATTATCAGAAACAGGTTCATTGAATAATCGTAACATATTCACTGTATCATCCTAACTGTTTACCTATTTTATAAAAATCTACGTTTATTTACTTCAAAATTAAATATTGTTTAAAACAAATTAAAAGCACACAGCTCTACTTATTAAGTTCCCTTAATGACCATTTTATATCGTCACGATAAGGTTCGTTTCACGCCAATAAAACGTATCGTAAAGCACCGAATCAAGAGATCTTTTACACCTACCGAATATGTGAGAATTTTAAATATTCATGAGGTCGTTCGCGGTAAATGAACTCATTCGTGCAATCCGATGGTCAGATTAGAATCATCTTGAGCTTAATTAGTCAACCGCTCAATTATATCCCAGAACAAAGTAGAATTCAGAGATTTAGTGATATGCACATATACGTCAGCTAATTGCCCGTAAAACAAACATAAACCGTGACGAAACAAACCCCAAAACATGTGGGCGCCTTGACAAAAAAAAAGAAAAATCTTTGACAGGTAGGTTTCCGAAAACCTTGTTCAATACGGACATAAATTACAATACTTATTGTATTGTTTCCTAAAACTCCATTATTCGATAGAAAGGGGGCCCAACAATAAAATTCTACCTGCTCCGGTATTTCTTATAATAAACACAGACTCCCATTGCTTTTGTCCACGAATTTACCTGTAGCCGAGGGTGTGCAAACAACAAATTAAATCCGTCCTTTTTTTACGTATGTAAAAACAAACACGCGCGACAGGGACGATGTATGTCCGAGGTTATGATCTCAACGCCTTAGAATCAAGGTGTATTAGATTATACTTGGTGCAATTCGTATGTCATAATAGCATTGATTATTGTACGTGATGCTATTACAATGGTTCGCGTACAATTTCATTGACGTTTTCGATTTCTTTTAGATTATATAGTGTCAGTTCGAATCGTATTGGATTTGGTGCGCGTTTTACGCCTCTACAATGATTCATTTCTTTTATTTTTTCGCTTTTTATGTCTATTTATTTTTATTGCGTTATTTGTATGCTTATGGATGACGCTTCCATTTATAAAGTTGTCGTTTAGTAGCAATGCCGTTTATAAATAGACGGGTTTTACTCTCATTAAAAACAATTTGAACACGGTAAAAAATTTGTTATCAACATATTGAAACAAAAGAGATGTAAATCACAGTGTAAAATGGAAACTGTTGTCAAAAAAGGAAAGTCGAAGGTGAACTGAACCATCTAGGCTTTTTTTTACATTATAGTAAATAGTAAAATCATTTATTACAACTTAAATTTTAACAATGGCCCCAAACTAGGCATGCCTGTGTCTTGGGAACCTTTCATACGAGTTACCATATTATACTTACTCATAATAACATCTCAGATCATTACATTACACATCACATATTCATTATACTACATAAACATAATTACGTAATTCATACATATAGGTACAAAATATTATCATAAATAAAATAAAACACAATATAAATGCAACAGCCAAAACCATCATGGAAAATAACTTATAGTTTTAGTAATCAGAGAAGAAGTAAAATGTAAAATTATTTTTGAATTGTAAATATATCCTCGGTTATACCTCTATTATTGCCGCTATGGTTTTCTAATATAATTATCATCATGGCATGGCAATCTTCTCATTGCAAACCGGGTGACGCTGTCAAAACTTCTAATAGCTCCAGGGCCTTTAAAGCTAACAGTATAATCAGTTAGAAAAAAAATCTTGTTACCCAGAAACATAACTTTGTCAATCATAAGGAAGGACTATGGCGAAGTGACGCTAAATTTGTTTTCAAAATACATATACAGTATATGTAGTATAGAAAAATATTAATACGAGTATAAACGTGAAGATACATTATTCGTATGTGTATGTTTTTGTAATCATCTTTCAATATCAACAATGCGAGTTATTTTTGTGGAAAAAGCTGTGAATGGCCGACGAACTATAAAGTTAATGTCTGAGACGTTAATGTATGTAATATGTATATTATATGTGTTTTTATTATTCATTAATACTTACAAAATTAATATTAAACTTAAAATTATGTACGAGATTAGTTTTTATATAAAAATGTGTTTAAATACTTTAAGGTGAGTGCTCACATCTGATCGCGAAATAAATTTGTATTCTATTTAAAATTTTAGCATAATATAGGAGAGGCAATTTTTTTAGCGGACTTCAAAAAAAGACAGAGCTAGGTTACTCAATTCGAATGTTTTTTTTTTTGGATGGTTTAGCCATAACTTCTTTTTTTATGAACCGATTTGGGTGATTCTTTTTTTGTTGGCTAGGGGATACCTCAGACCTCAAGGGTGGTCCCATTTTTATTTCATTGGCATTGGACCTTCAACTTCGAAGATACACCAGGGAACTCTTCAAAATCATTGAAGTTGATTTTCTTTTTTGTTAAAAATTGTCTTCTTGTATTGTATTTTTTAAGTTATACTCGTAGTAGAGATGAGCGGTATATATGTT
The DNA here is from genome assembly GCA_033032175.1 of Saturnia japonica. NCBI lineage: Eukaryota > Metazoa > Arthropoda > Insecta > Lepidoptera > Saturniidae > Saturnia > Saturnia japonica. Next base: position 5,035,340 of record CM065332.1, read on the forward strand.
TATTGTCTTACGATGATTATAAAAAACTCATCTTTTTCAAAGGTTAAAAACACAATGACATATTATATGTAGACGCGTTATACGCCAACATCATTGCACTAAAACAGCGTAATTTAAGTTTACATACAAACTATAAATAATGCTTCCAGTTATATAATACGCAAAAAAGGGAACGATTATGAAAGACATTATTATATGTTTCTTTTGTTGTTAGAACCAAATGAATATATTTTTTAGTTGTAATGACATGCAACCGTGACACTGGATAATAAAAGGAATGTAAGAGAATTACTTGACTTTAATATAGCTAAATAGAGCGTGGGTAACTTATCTACACTTATGAAAACATCTTAGTTTAAACAAGTAAAACTTATCACTTAACGTTAAAATATCGCAGTTGTACTTTGTTAGCTCATCAAGTTCACAAAAATGTATCAAAACTTCAATCATGAATGGAAAAGACAAGGGACAAGGGAAATGATTTGTTTTGAAATTATTTAGACATTCGCTCATTATCTGGAGCGGCTCTTCATTCGTTCCTTTATTGTTATAATCTACGATAAACTGAACTAAATAGTACATAGTACTAATGTATTATAATGCTTTTCAGTAACACGGTATTGGTAAAACAAATAAGGGCCGTAAGAATGAGAATTTGATAACTAAAAAAGTCACATTTGCGAGCAAACGCTGTGATTTAGTGATTTTTTCAATAAAATCAGCAGTAAATTTGTAAGTACGACAAAATTTACTGTCGGCGTTTGGATCTGTTACTGAGACCTCAGCTCTTTTCATTTATGTGACAAAAGTCTAAAGATATCTTTTTTCGTTTGTGATATTTTGAAATTTAGTTACAGTTACATACTTTATTTTTTGGAATATTTTTAAGACAAACTAAGATATCAGAGCGTGGGTAAGCTCAAAAGACACATCATACTCTAAACATTGTGCCAAAATAATATAAAAATAGACTCCTTCACTAAATTTGTCACTATTAAAATGAAGGGAACTGTTTCAGATCTTTATCTCAAAGAAAACATCGATGACAGATATCGATATTTTTATTATAACATCGATACATTGTTTGCGTCCCTAACGATGTTACACGTGGCGTTCAGCTTAATGCTCAGAAGTACCAATATATCAGTTAGTAACCACGGTTTTTAATTTTCGTTTTTTTTTTTTTTTTTTTTTCAGTTATTCAAATAAATCTACAATAGTTAAGGTGGCTTATCTGATCTTATCTGAAAAATGATTTAAGCAATTATGTACTAAGTAGAATTCATTGTATTCTTATATTATACAATACAGAAAATCCATTTTGTTTTTAATAGATCTTAATTAAATAATATACCTACTAATGTAAGTATTATTACAGTTATCGTGTCTCAGATATATCCCCAAGACAATTTCAGCTACACATGATGCACCACGCTGAGTAATGAAGGGGAATCGGTAACGGGGTGGTAGGGCTGTACAGCCCGATTGGGTCACAACTTAAGACCACCGTGTATGATGCAAAGCCAGTCATATGCGCTTATGCGCGTCACTTTATAGGATCAGCCGATGCATATCCATTTCTATTTACACCACTGGACATTCTGTCACTTTACCGAGCTACTTAATTTTTTTTTTCTGTGTCTAAAACATGATAAGATTGACAGTTAATGATAATAATGAACTTTTATATTAGTGACTTTAATTCTTTATAGGTTTAGCGTTATTGCCATAATTTCACCTGATGTTAATTCACGACGTGGTCCAAGACGGTGGAATAGTGGGGAAACTGGCTCTCAAGTGCATCTGCCGGAATACGCCTATAGGTACTTGGGTCACTATGGTTGCCACCCGTACTATAATATATAGTATCGTACTATATTTTAGTAAAATTACTTATACTATATATTATAGAAAAATAATATAGTACGAAAAATACTATATTTTCATTGCTAATTCAACTGTTGCGCTTATTACCGGACTCCAAAAAAGGAGGTTTATGTTTTTCGAGCGTATTGTATGTTTGTTTATTTTTTGGCACGTCTTATTTGTGGGAGTGACATAGGCTATATAATACCCAAGTACGACGTCTGGGAATCAAATAAAAAGCAAAAATAGAAAAAAAAAATTTTGTTCCCTTTTTAATAATTTATTTTGTATTCTTTTGTTAAATAAAAAAGAAGGGCAAATTATCATTGAAATTTAACTTAATTTTGTTTGAAGTTTCTTGAAGGAAATAATATCAACATTTTAGGTGTCTACAATATTATCAAAAAATTTAAAGTACGGATTAGAACAGCGCAAAGTTGATCACTTATTTGGATATGGCACAAACATAAAAATTCATAAAATAAAAGATAAATCACATACATGAGCCCTGAAAAAGTTTCACTCCTTTTTGGGCAGTTACTCAATAATGATAAAAATAAATATATACTGTATTTTTTTCAAAATTTCCCAAAAGTACTATACATTTTACAGTTTCTTTAATGTACTATTTTTCCCCGAAAAAAAGGTGGCAACTCTATTGGTGACAGATTTTCAACTTGAGAGTTGTAGCTAACCAGGTAGGCATTAGACAATACCTTACCACCGTAATATTGTTTCATCACTATGTTTTACTTCACGGGACGCTCAATCATTGCAGGTATTCGAACTCATGTCGATCAGGTGTCGGTATACGCTAATACTGAGTCGTCACTGCTTCGACGTTGTTTTTTATTGTGTAAAAATATTAAATTAACGGTGTTGAAAAAGATGGATTCTTTACCCATTCTGGGGCTTTCGTTACATAAATATATATGTATGTATAAACGTATGTGTGCGAACCGTAACCCGACCATGTATACACTGCCATAAATCATTAATAATAACGATAAAAACATGATTATCTTAATGTAACCTATACTCAATTTTCCTTAAAGCTCTCGTCACGAGTAACATCATACGAGGTTACTCAATGAGACGATTAAGATCCTCTGTCGATGGATCTAGAAAAAAATGGATTGTCCGACGGTTTCCGTTGCGGTTACCGCTTGTATTGCAAACAAGATAATGTTACGCCTTGAATAATAATAAACCATCGTACTGTTTTCCTTACAAATGCCTATTCTGTATTTATAAAATCCATTGTAACTTTTTTTGTATGAATTACACATATATATGCAAGGTCATAATAATTATTATAAAAAATTTTGCCCTTTGTGGTGTCTTGCACCAATTATAATTTGAGACCTTTTTCTAAGTTATGCGTGTTACCATATTCGGTTCCATATTCCAGTAACATATTCAGCATTACGCCTTTTAAAACTGTATATTGGCCTTACTTTTAAAAATCTGTCAAAATTTAAACATCGTTTTTAGCGTTTCCTTTTTTGTCTAATCCATATTGTTAAAAAAAAGAGAGCTACAGATGAGATAAGATAGACATACTATTAAAATAACACGGGCTACGAATATGCCTATTAAAATTGTTTTGTGTGTCTGTCTGTTTGTATGTACGGATTTAACTCAAAAACGGCTTGACCGATTCCTTTGAAATTTTGTACACGGGAAGCTTAAGTGTGTCATTGGTCAATTGATATAGGCTATAGAGTTTTCAGAAATACTACTAGAAATAATAAAAAATATAAAAAAAAATTTTTTTTATTAATTTTTGACCAATTTTCTTGAAATTTTGTACACGGGAAGTATTAGTCATTCCATGATTGATGGGCTATAAGAAATTTCAATAATAGTTTTAGAAACCATAAAAAAAGAATAACTACTGCGTAGTACAAACGTATGCGGAGCCGCGGGCACACCGCTAGTATAATATTATAAAACTCAAGAAATTGTTTGTTTGAACGAGCTTATCTCTGGACTTGCCTTTTAGATTTGAAAAATTCCTATTGCATTTTATAGCCTATTTAGTGGGGAAAGTTATAGGCTATATAACTTCACACTACGGTTCTAGGGAGCGGAGCAGTAAACATGAACGTTAAGATATCTGTGAATCTGTAGACAAGTAGAAGAAGTGAGAATGGAAAGGCTACACGGGTGCGTTAACGGTGGAGAGTAAGGTCGTATTAATTTAACACGGGTGAAACCTAATTATAAATAAGAATAATAAGGGCTAAGATAAAAACAAAAACATTAAACAAAACGTCAAGTTAAGTTACAGTAGGGAACATGGCCGACGGAAGCGGACGGCCTGAGACAAGACCGCGTTGTTTTCTAAATATAGAACTCGGATCCAGTAACGGTTCTGTTGCCACATCGGTTTCACTGCACAGTGCACTATGTGAAACAACTGGTTCTTCCAGACGACGTTCCATATTCCTGTGTCTTCTGCATACGCTGCTAGATCTCCTCGTGTAATTATTACTATTAATACGTTATTTTTTGCTTTATGTAAAAACTGGAATATTTGTTTCTAATAACTAGAATTCTATCAAAGTTGATGTTTTCCCTTTGAAACCACACCCGTAACTCGTAACCGATTTTGATTAAACCTGCACTGTTTCCTAAGGTGAAGTAAAAGTAAGCCAATAAAAATTGGTCACAATCCGATTAATAGTTTCCGAGAATTGCATGGACAAACATACATAAATACACCTATAAAAGTTTATATTATTTGTTTGGAAGCCCTAATATAATATATTATCATTATATGTAAATATATTTCAGTTCTATAATATTACATACATAGGTGTCGAATTGATAACCCCCGTATAAAAATCGGTTGAAAAAGAGTTCAAAATTTAACTCGACTAATAAACACACCTATAGGAGCTTGGCGACAGATCTTCAACTGGAGGATGGTAGCTAGCCAGGCGGGTGTAAAGAATACCCTACCATCACGCTATGGTTTTATGATATGTCTTTCTTCACCGAAAGGACAAGCTCATTGTAGAGGTCCGAAGTCACGGCGATCGAGTATCTTTTAAAAGCAAACTATAATACTTAAAAATAATAATTATAAACTAAGGTGACAAACAAGCATAGGTATCACACTAACGCGCTGCTGGCCTTGAACCTTCTATCCCAAGGAGCTCTGGAAACCCTACTCATGCAGGAACATAACACAATGTTATTTGGCTGCAAGCTTCTGTAGGGTAGACGTGTTTCACCAGTCAGGTTGCCCAAAGTAGAGAGCAATCTGCAATAAAATATCGAAATAAAAATATATGAAGTGCTTGTAACCTTTGACTCTTACAAAACACTCAAGTTATAAATCAGTAACTACACTTTATAGGTATTAAGGCAAATATGCATCCTACTGATCATGTTTTTTCATACTGGTTCAAAAAATGTCTGAACTCCATTTGTCTGGATTAGTCTTCAATTTCGATATTCGAAATTTCTATGATTATTTAAGATAGCTATAATTATAAAAGCGAAATGAAAATGGTAAACGTGTATTTTGAATTATTTGAAATAGTGAGATACGTGGAACAACACCCAGCCGTGGTCGAGAATAGTCTTTGTATATCTGGAGTAATAATTTCTAAACCAGTCGCTTTCAAAAACGCACTTCCGACGCCCGCCTACTTAAACATAAGGATGTATTTATGAATATTTCATTTCGTCACTAAATTTTACGAGCACACTTGCAGATAAATAACGAGTTTAAAGACTTCTAACAGATTCCTTTCGAATATTTAATAGATGTATTTAGGTTATTTCATCGTCGATTGAATTTTTAAGCTTTTTTGCCGAAAAATCATGGACATAATCTGAATCAATAGTACGTTTGTAACGTTAATTGAGACTTTTATGACATGAATATTAGTTAATCCATAAACTTACGCTTTATGGTGGTATTTTGCTATAGTTTGGCTATTGTGGACACGTGAAGTAAATTAAAAAAAAACTAGAAACGTGAATTTTTGATGTAACGCTTTTTTTAGCACTGACTATACTGTTAGCCATATAGGGCAAAGAAACCTCGAGCCTCAGATTGCTTTTACAGCTTCACCGGGCTTGGTTGTTGTCACGTAAACTCCCCAGACTGTTTAACAAGAGAGGCATAATCTTGTTAAAGCGTTGTTTAAACTCTGAAGATTAGAAAAATATATACCACTTATCCATGTGAGATTGGCATAATAGCTATGAATTAAGAAGAAGAAGATTTAATAAGGATGTAAAAATCCATAAACGTCGGAAAGCTGCATGATTTTACTAAAACAATCAGATACGGTAAATTAATAATTGTTGGTGAGTAGCCTTGTAAGTCGTGACGCTCACAAAAAGAAATCTCGCGAAGTTGTTACAATAGTTACTCTGCTGTCACTCATTGGACTCATAGCATTTTTTTATAGTTGACAGAAATATGCCCATTTTAAAGATATTGCTTTCTTGATGCCTATCTGCCTTAAAGTAATAGGGCTCTTTATCAAATGCATGTGCAATCTCTGCAAATTCAGAACTAGGTGGGACAAGTTAACCGTTTCTTTAAAACAGGTAAGGCTTGTGTCCAATACTTTATACGTTTTGAAAATACATTACAGTTGATTGTTATTGACACCTGAATCATTTCAAAAGTTAATCGTTGCTGCAATTATTTATACTTGCTTAAGAATATGAAGTTGAATGCAGGCCTATATCATCTAATAAAATCTCTTCTGGCGCTGAGGTTGATGCTAATCTACAAACACGCAATTTCGACAACTCGATTCTTTCAAAGTGGAGGCGAATTATTTTATTAATAATAAATATAACTCCATTGTTGCCTGCACTTGGTTTCAACCGAAATTTTGTTATAAAAAAAGCAAACTTACAATTTCTCATTCGCATTATTAAAATTGCTATAATATGAGTATATCCAAACGCGCTATAGCTTTAATAGCATGACTGTTAGAGATAATCTAATTAAAGTCATTTAACTCGACGAATTATATACGTTGAATTTGAATTTACAACGAACAGCCATTGTGTTTTAAGTATGAAATATATTGTAGTCATTTTCACATTTATCTTTGTTTGCATCTTCATCTGCTTTTATTACTGTGGCTTCTGTTGAATATGTTATAGATTGTAGTATAGCTACGCAAGTTTTTATTGTATTATTTAAATTATTATTCATAAAGATAATATTATAGTTTAAAATACTTTTATAAACAGAAAAAGTTACTTATCTAATGCTATTAATTAAGTGTCCAATTCTTGTATCATATGATACAATATATACTATGACATGTATATATAGCTATGTGAAGAGTTTCTCGGAAATTTTCTCCTTTTCTCGTCTTGTTTCTCGAAATTTTTTCGTTTTCTCGGAACGACTAACGGTTATTTGCATAGTATTTTGTTTTTATATTGTTGAATGTATGTATCTATAATGCGTAGCGGCTTGTCTTAGCATATTCAATATTATATTAAAGGTAAAACAATTATTTCTTTCAATACATAAATAACGAGCCAAATCTAGAGCTTTAAACTATATCTATATTAATAAATATGTAATTCTGTTTGTTCATTTTTTTTTAAATCGTCATAGACATCCTATATAAAGGAATCTTTTGTATGTCCCAATTTAACTCAAAAACGACTTGACCGATTCTTATGAAATTTTGTACATGGGAAGCTCATTGGTCAATTAATAGGCTAGGCTATACATAAGAATTATCAATATTATGAGTAAAATAAAATTACAGTATGAAAATAATCACTGCTTAATAAACGCGTGCAGAGCCGCGTGCACTCCGCCAATAATTAGTAATAAGCGATTAGCAATTATAGGTAATTACTAATTCAACATTTAATCTAAGTAAAAAGGAGTAGGAAATAGTTTACAAGAATGATATAAATAATCTTCCGAAGAAAGCGATGGCTTTAAGTCATAGAATTTCATCTTTTATTTCCGTGACTTGTATTTGTGCTAAATCGCGATGTCCTTAGAGTAGCAAACGTATCAACCTAAATCTTTTAACAATGCATGCTGTAACTTCCTAAACTACCAGGCAAATCGAATTATAACATCTGATGGAGAATTTGTATGCCATGTGTTTTAAACGTTGTCTTAAGTTATTATAAAGACGATAAGGAAGACGAAATGCGTTTATTTCTCTTGAGCGTTTGTTTTTATTGTATTATTACATTTGAAAATGTCTTGCTTAACCGAGAGTCGTGATAAGCTAAGTAAACCAAAGCTTTTATGTCGAGTCGGGCGGATCTAGTGTATTAACAGATTTTTTTTTTTTTAAATATCGTATAATAAAATACATGATACAGTGTTTTTTGTTACAATTGTAATAATCTAGGCTTAAATGATAATAACAATTTTGTAAGAGTGCATCGATTCGGTGATAATGACCTGTTAATTTCATCATCATCATCATCATCATTTCAGCCGCAGGACGTCCACTGCTGAACATAGGCCTCCACCATAGATCTCCAGAGCGACCGATCTTGTGCGGCCTGCACCCAACGTCTCCCAGCGACCTTTATTATGTCGTCTTTCCATCTAGTGGGGGGCCGTCCTACGCTGCGCTTTCCGGTGCGTGGTCTCCACGAGAACCTTTCTGCCCCAACGGTCGTCAGTTCTCCGAACTATGTGCCCCGCCCACTGCCACTTCAACTTGCTAATCCTTTTGGCTATGTCGGTTACCTTAGTTTGTCTACGGATCTCCTCATTTCTGATTCGATCTCGTAGAGAAACACCAAGCATTGCCCTCTCCATAGCTCGCTGAGCGACCTTGAGCTTTCTTATGAGGCCACCACGTCACCACCACCACCACCTGTTAATTTACGCATGTGAAAAAGAAAGTTTCGAAGTGAAGGCGTCTTTATTGCCGTTGTAATATGAAACGCGATGAAACGAAAAAATGACACTAAAAAGAGACAAGCACACACATCTATAGGATTTGACCTGCGAGCGAATGAGATAAAATACATTATACACGGTCCTGGTTTTCACGTATATGGTCGTCGTCTAATTAGCCTAGCGGTGTGACGACTAGACTTGTTCCGATGGTATATGTACGTTATGAGTGGTCGATAGAAAAGAAGATATTTTTGAGTTTTCTGAAGATCTCACTTTTACCACAAACTCTTTCGACCACGTAATTAAAAATAATCTTTATGGATTTTAGCAAGATGTTAAGTGGTTATGTGGCAGAAGACTAAAACTAGCGAGGGAAACTGGCACTCAGGTGCAGCTGCCGGAACACACTTATAGGTGCATGACGACCGATAGCTTTATAACCTGGAATGTGGTAACTAGCCAGGTTGGCATTAGAACATACCTTACCACCATGTTATGTTTTCATTACGATGTTTGAAATGAAATGAACCCATGTCGATCGATTCAGTTTCTGTACACGCATCAGCTGAACTATCATTGTTTAAAATCCAGTGAAGTAGAGAATCTGAAAGACAAAGAATGACTGTTAAAGCTGTAGCTAATTTTTTACGTACACATGTTTTCTTCGCTTCTGCTAACGAGGCAAATCTTTTGGTCTATATCAAGTTAAGAGAGGCAGGGCAGTGAAAAATTTCTTTTTATTACTTTGCAGTTCGAAATATTAATCCTATGGAAGATTGTAGCCAAATAACATTGTATTATGTCCTTGCTATGAGTACAGTTTCCAGCACACCTTGGTGTAGGGGAGGTCAATGTCGGCATCACGCTAGTGATATCTGGTGTTAGCCGCTCACACTCATATGCCATCATCATACGTCATCATCATATGTCATACGCTCGGGCCATATGCTACGAGGACCAGCTTTCTCTAAAAACACGTCATGTTTTAAATAAGATACCATTAAATACTAGCTGTGCCTCACGGTTTCACCCGTGTTAATTTTATATGAAAAACATCGCCAACGCACCCGTGTTGGCAATTTTTTATATTTTGTGTAAAACTATCGACATTTTTATGAGGAATGAATTGATTTTTCAAATTATAATACAGCCTACGTTACTCGCTGATACTGTAGCTTTATATTGATGAAAGAATTTTTAAAATCGGTCCTTTAGTTTTTTGTTTAACCATTATAAACAAGAAAAACAAACAAAAAATCAAATATTTTTTTCTTTATAATATCGGTTTACATATATCGGAGAATCGTGGCGACGTAATTATGGAATCTGTACTAATGACTTATCGTTCGTACTATTGACCTGCATTATTGGTTAGGCGTGATAGCAACAGGTGTGCTCTATGACCGCACCGACCTTCAAACAGGCAACGACCGGAATGAAGACATTCTCGCTATCGGATCGTGAAGACCTCAGGCATTAAGTCAACATCAATAAACAATTCCTGGGTGTCGTCTTGCTACGTGTGACACGTACCTATGCTTATTTGCAACCTTACTTGAATTACAATAAAACTGTTTTGTCTACTTTCATTTTTAAGGATTATTTTAACAATGATTCTTTATGTTCGAGGTACCCCCGTACATGCTTTTAATTATCGTTTAAGACACGTCTTTATATTAATTCGGCCTTGTGCGTATATTAAAGTTATTAGTATTTATTAATACATACCCACATTAACATTTGCTTCTAAACGCCATCTTGACCTTAATCCTCGCAGCGATACATCGAGCTCATTTTGTATTGAAAGTTACGACTTTAAGAGATTACGTTTTATACGATGGAATAAAATGTGTGGACGCCTTCATGATCGAATATATCGTTCTTATTACGATATTGGTTGAAGTGTGTTTAATATTAGATAATATGATAATAGTACACCCGCGGCACCGCACGTATTTATAACGCAGTATTAGACTCGTTTTTTTTCTTCTATAAAATCATAAATATTTTGTTCAAGTTAGGCCCTAAGAAGGCACTTATGAATCGATAACACACTGATACTCGTTCGGAAACCGAGATCGAGATCGCATCGACATCGAGATAAACCGGCAAGAAACTCGAGTTTATCAACATCTTTTTAAATTATATTTATAGTATTTTTATTGTTCACTATTATTATCATTTTTAATGGATGTACAGAGAGGGAGAAAATAATATCTAATAATATCTCTTGGAGAATAAAACTTGCTTAACATTATTTTTGAACCTATGTAGAACCTAACACAATTACCTAAAAAAACATTTATTAGTCTTACTAAGTCTAAAATATGGAAGACTATTTTATATTTATTTCTAGTATTAAAATTGTGCGTGTCATTTATAAGTTCAAAATTATCTAATTTTTTACAATAAATTATCCAAGATGTATTGGGCGGGTAAAGTTAAGATACTGAATTCTTGAAACTTGGTTCTCAGTGATTCGCGAGGTCCCATGCCATGAATTGTTCGTACCTGCCCGTTTTTAAACTGGTTTATTATAGTCGAACAAGTTCCTGCGCGACCATCCCGTGTGAGAAACGTTGGCGGGGACGAGAAGGCACGACATTACGTCACTACAGTACAGTATGTTGTCTCGGCAGTGTTCTTGAAATAATTACCATCATCCCGCTCTGTAGATTAACACGCACTAGGGCTGCCTTCTGACTGTGTTTCTTGGGTTACCTACTTATGTGTTTGATAACTATATTAAGATATCATTATTATTTTTTCGTCAAAATATATAAAGTGATTTTGAGGTAGTGAGAAGGGGAATGTACATTTTTTTAAATTATAATATAATATTTTGCTTAAGGTTTAATAAATCAAAAACAATTTTAAATTGTAGGAAGACAGTAGGTAATGTAACATTTCGTCATTAGTTATAAATTGCGTAATTTTGACTATCATGTACTGAAGATTACCTAGATTTCGTTGTGGCTATTTCTATGAAGACGTAATACTGTTTACTTTAGTGTACTGTGAGTTATGCGCCTACGTCACGCAATTGCACGCGTTTCCTTCCCCGCCACATTATTTACTCCCATTGTCGTCTATTGTACCTCGTCCCCACCAACGTCTGTCGGAAACATAGGACGGTCGAGCACGAACTTGTACGACACATGTGATTTGTGCTCCCGCTGAACACTTCTAAGCGTGGCACTATTGCAGGTGTTATACTTGATGTATGGTGGTCGCGATCCTGTCGTACACAGTTATCATATCCTACCCAGGAATCCTCCGCATTTCATTTCGACTCTGAACATGTCATGCAAAATTTATGTCATACCTGTTCAAATGCATTGAATGCAATTTGTTTAAAATTTATACAGATGTGTCAACAAGCCGTGTTGATAGAAATCTGTTGTCATGTCAGATTACTGGTTATTAATTTCACGGCCCATATCGGGACTCGAGAGGCGAGCGTGGGCACAGTGCATACACTTCCTAATTACAATCTACGGGTGTTGTGTGCTTTGCACGTGGGCCGTTGCATTGGCCTGCATACATACCAACTTCATATAGAATCTGGAAGTGTCCAAGTTGTCACGTTTTTCAATGGATAATAATACATTTTAAAGAATATTTTTTCTTAAATAAACCTTATTGTATACAACTATGTAACTTGACGTATAAGAAAAAATTACGAAGCTTCTGTTCAGGGTTAGTAAAATAGTACGAATGGAAAAATACTAGGAGCAACACTACAAATTTGAGATGGTGTATTATCTGTTATAATAATATAGCTATAAGAGTAACTTTCATGACGTTACAATAGATTATTTACATAAATAAATACTAATTATCATACATGAAAATCTAGATCAAGACTAGGTTACGGAAGACCACATGTCTTATATATATATATATCATATATCAACATAATCATCTATACATATTTTAAAACTCAATATCTCTCTGTCTGTCCGTTTAAGTTATTTTCTCGCGAAAACCACTTATCAGACAGACATGGTTTTTTTATTTCTATGCGCTAGGTATGTTTTTGGCCAGTTTATGGAATATATTTTGTTACATAAAGTAACATACGAAATAAACAGTGACCATAATGGGTTAAAAATCAGCGTGAGTATAATATTTCTATCTTCTGAGGATCACCCATAATAAGCATTTTTTTCGTTTCAGCATTTCTGCATTTTAATTGAGCGCCGAGCTCGTCGACTTTTTGGCGATGAAGCACACATGACAGCAAAAATGCTCCGTCTAGAGTATCAACGTAAGGTAGCTTGCCTCTCAGTGTTTTACAGGTTACACTTTGGAGAGTGTGCACAGGAATTGCACGATTTAATTTCGTCTAATCCGTTCCACCATAGGACAACTAGACGCCGTTAGGGTTTTTTCGATCCGCACGAAGCGGTACGTTTTCGTGTTCATTATGCAAATGACAAAGGAGTGGAATTCACTCCCGTCGTCTGTTTTCCCATCCACCTAGAACTTGGAAGTCTTCAAGCGAAGATTGAATAGGCATTTAATAGGTAAGCACAATACATCGTCGGCCTAATCTTTACTTACTTACCATCAGGTGAGGTCAAGGCCAAGCGCATACCTGTACTACATAAAACAAACAAAACAAAAACCGGGAGGGGGGTAGCACGATTAATACGTGTGCCCGATCAACGGCATTCTGTAGTCCACACGAGTGCAACCGCGGGCACAGCTAGTTAATATTATTATGCAGATTACTTCATTATTAACATAGGAGAACCTTGAAGACACTTCTAGTTTCACCTTATATCAATCGATGCAATGTCTGATCGTTCAACATTCACCTTCGCGAATGCATTGGTTATGCAAGTTACTGCATTTGTGTAGTTATTTTATTGTTCTTTACGCATGATTTATATAGAGATTTGGTTCACGGGTAATTTCGTTTTATGAAAAATGTGAGGCATCATGGGGAATCCGGACAGATGTGCCACATATAAATGTAATAATATTTTTATAACTATTTAACTTTTGATTTGATTCGGTCGATTGCATGGTAGAGGCATCTCACTATAATTAATTTATCACTTCAGATAGATTTACTTAAACTCACTAAAAAAATTTTTTTAACTGTCTATACTGTTAGCCTTGGTGTCCTGGAGCCTCAGACGGCTTCACCGGACTTGTTGATAATCATGAATAAATCACGCTGGCATTAAATAATGAGTGTGTGTAGTAGAGAGAGACTCGTTCATAAATGTTTTTAAGTGGGACTCGCTGAGTCGGAAAAATCCGACCAGACACGACGCTGGACGAACGGCACGTAGCGACGTCCCACCAGTACACTTTTATTCCCGTTCAAAGGCACCATTAGATATTTCACATAAATAAAAAAAATTGCGCTAGTATTAAGAACTTACGTCTAATATTTTTGATAGATTACAAGTAGTACGACTTATGCAAGCATAGTTTTATTTATCGTATATAAATTTTATTATAACTTCATCATATTTATGACCGTATATATATTTTTTAAATACTTTAATATTATCTTATCCGTTATCACAGAAGGAACGTGCTGTGGTGTTGAATTTACATTTTTTCTTGCCTTTCCTGCTTTATTTTTATGGAGGTAATAAAACACGACATAGAAAAAAAAGGTAAACCCAAATAAAAATCAGCGCCCAGAAAACGTGTCCGTTGTTATCAGCGAATCAATAATGTACTGCCCAATATCGTAGATAACCTATCAGTTACAACCCCGGACAAAGAGCACAGAATAAAATACAACAGTAGCGTTGATTGTGGACACTAGGCGTTCGTTCGCCGTGATGTACGGTATGTCTCTTATCTGTGGTGTCCAGAAATGTTTAGGTTGTCCACAGATGTGGCATGGAGCGTTATCATGTCACACAGCCTTGCAGGATTATTGAAGATAATGGCTTCGATGTTAATTTATTGATAGTAGATAGGCGTACTTCAGATTATGACGTTGGTGGCTAGCTAGTACACTTTCTATATATTCCATATCTATCGATCCGGTTACACGTGATTGCTTATTTTTATCGTAAATCGGATACTAGGATTATCAGCTTAATATTAAAAACAGCGTAAACCAATAAAGTATGATAATTAATTAATTTGAATTTTTGAAGTGAAAATATAATTTAAAATGTAAAATTTTATGCAGCGTATTTTCAACGCAACGTTTCCGATGAAAAAGACTGAAAATAGGTATTGACAAGAGATAAGATATAAATATGCTATAAACCGAAATAGACGGATGAGCGCGATAGAACAACACAGATAGATAGATAGATAGACAAGTATACCTGCGGAGTTTTTGGCGGGATTAGTCGGTCATGTATTGGTTTTTGTCTTTTATTAATAAATTTCTATTTTATATTGTGTAATCTAGGTGACTTTTTGCATAATAATAAAGCATGATTTTTGTGCACATTTGAAATGGATTAGAAATATGAATTCTGAGATGCCACAAAAAATCTCTAGAAAGTTCTAATAATTTTTTATATACTTATCAGAGGGTCTAGCCAAGTTGCCTTTCTACAATCGTTCACGCTAACAGAAAACGAAAAATATATGGAATTGACATATCTCATCGTTAAATCACGTGATCAATATGTAAATTCCATAAAAATCTAGCCAAGTTGCCTTTCTACAATCGTTCACGCTAATGAAAACGAAAAATTTTTATGGAATTTACATATTGATCACGTGATTTAACGATGAGATATGTCAATTCCATATATTTTTCGTTTTCTGTTAGCGTTAACGATTGTAGAAAGGTAACATGGTTAAGCCCTCAGGTATTTTACAGGGAGAGAAGTATTTTTACATCCGCAGTAGTTATTTACATCCCGTAATTTTATTTTTACTCATATTGTTGACAATTCGTATGTATAATTATCATCAAAATCGATTGAAAATTATTATTCTGTTCTACGATTTATAATGTGTTATTGACGATTCTTATGGCCTCTCAATTATGGTATGACGTATGCTTCCCGTGTACAACATTACATTTAAATCGGTTAAAAATTAATAAAATTTGAAATTTTGTTTTTTTTTTACAATTCCTAAATGTGTTATTGAAAAATCGGCCAAGACATAACGAATTTTTTTTTAAAGATTTTTTGATGGTCGCCATTGTTTTTGGATTGTGCTGTGTTTGCTTACTCATTATTTTACGACCCCGACACTGCTTCACTCGGTCATTTAGTGTTTTCTTGGTATCATTCGATTGATCTTGAGAAGCTCTTTTTAACCGTATACGACGAACTCTGTATTTGGATATGGCTTTTTGGCGCGTATAGGCCGACATTATATATTTTTGATATTTTTTTTTTATTTTAACACCATACATATTCACTGTAACTATTTTACACTAATGCTTTATATATGCAATCGATAGATTTTGACGTGATCTGACGATTGAATTGAATCTCGTTAAGCAACAAAATGACCTCAAAATAGATAGCGGAACTTTTCCCTCCGTCGCGCGTGTTGCATCACAGTTCTCTTAGTGTATCGAATTCTTTGATCCTTTAGCTATCCAATGGTATAATTAAATTTTAGATGGAGATGATAGATATTTAGCTGCAACACCAAACTATATACCCCGATTTTGTTATCATTAATTTTTTTAATTGCCTCCGTCTATGGAAGCACTTTTAAAGATATAATTCACGTCATAAAAAACGGTGTAAAATGAACCTAACGTCGAAAGCTGATAAGGTCTAATATTGATGTAGGACGTATGGAATATTTATTTTAAAACATAATTTGTCTATGGTGAGTTTTATTGTTTATCATAGAATGATGGACGTTGTAAAAGAGATGATTTTATGAACAAGCAAAGAGTGTGAGTGAACAAGATGATATGAAGGAAAGGGGTAGGACGTAGGCTGTTGTAGGAAGAGAAATGATGAAGGGGCTGTGTAACAGTAATCCATCGTATTTTGATAAGATTTTGTATAATAGTTATTCCTGTTTAAAACGAGTTGGTAAAACATTACAACAACATGAAGAATATTTTATTCCATACACAATCTTACATTGATCTAATATCAAATTATTACGAAGATATGCAACCACGTTCAGTGGTACATTATAATGCCTGTAAAACAAGATTAATAGCGCAGTTTATTTACGTTAATCGTAATTTATTTTAAGAATTACAACGAGGAGTTGATCGTTGGCCACAGCCGATGGATTTTACGTCTTAATCGACGCTGGTGTCGGCGGATTTGTTGTTGTACTCGTACGTCGCTGTCAGGATTTAGTGTTTTGCGTTCTTTTAATAAGTTTTATTCTTTTAATTATTTTGTCTTGTTATATAGTATCTATCTAAGTTGAAAATATATAATAATAATAATAATAACCATCCTTGTCGATTTCGGCTACCATGACTTATTCTGCTTTTTAAAATATGAATTATGCGCTTTTATGTTTAGCTCTGATGTTAATAATATACCCATTTTAGCAGTGAACGTGCTCCTACAATGTGTGCCGCTAATATGAATTCGATTTGAAAAAACTTCAGTTATATTTTTAAGGTCCAAATCTAAGTATAAAAGCCCCCGAGTTTGTAAGTATGCTATCAGTCCACAGTATCTACACCATTATGAAAACCACGAGGTAAATAGAAATTTAAAAAATAAGTTTCTGTATTCAATAAAACAGAATATATTTTTAAGAAACATCAACCTATGATGTCAGGAAGATCTTTGATGAACCTTTGTTTATTGTAGTCGCCGAGGAATGCGCGTGTTTTGGCAAACGTAACGAAGCCTCCAAAGAGTTTTAATGTAAAAAAATTCACCAAAGTTTATTCAAAATTATCAAAAGACCTTTGATCCTGTATTTAATGCGTTAAACGGTCCATTGTTTCTGTAAAAATAATGTAATAAAAACCGACTTTTTCTAATACCACCGTGCCTATTTAAAATTAACGTTTTTAACTGTTGCCTATAAACGTTATTTAGTTATTTTTAACCGGTCTTTGTTCAAACGTCGTAAAGTTCGGTACATTGTCTTAGTGAAACACGTAAAAACACTTTTATTGTACTCTAAAAGAAGTTTATATAGGCTAATGAAGCGGCCGGCTCCGACATATTGCTTTTTATAAATAGCAAACAATGAGGAAACTTT
Organism: Saturnia japonica; assembly: GCA_033032175.1. Lineage (NCBI taxonomy): Eukaryota > Metazoa > Arthropoda > Insecta > Lepidoptera > Saturniidae > Saturnia > Saturnia japonica. The sequence goes on from CM065332.1 coordinate 5,053,233, forward strand.
ACCAAGTTTCGTTATATATTTTTTTCACGACAAAGCTTTCAATAAGAAAGTTTTAACTAGACAATATCGTTAGGAAAACAAGGTTCATTTTTTCATTTTTTAATCAAGGATATGAAAGTTGTTTCAGGACTATATAAAAAATCTGTAAGAACTGAGGGTTTCTTTTTAAAGACTCCTCTTTGGCCCAAAGCGTTTGGCTTATTTTGCTTTATTATTATATGTTTAACATGAGCAATTCGTCCATTCATCCATTCAGCAACCATTTACCCACTGTTGAGGATAGGCCTCTTATCGCTCATGTTAACCTTATCGATCTTGCGTGCTTTTCATTTAAAGTTTACCAGCCACGCTTGCCGTGTCGTTGGCCCATCGAGCTGGTAGTCTACACGGCAGTTTTCCAACTTTGAGCCACGACTCCGAAACTTCTCTTTGGTTTATCGTCCGTCTACTCTTATTACCAAGTGCTCTGCCCACCACCACCTAACCTCGTGACTCACTTGCTAATATGTTCAACCTTTGGTCATCTTCGGATTTCTTCATTTGACTCACGATTTACGATGGAGATACTCAACATGGCACGCTCTCATTAGTGACTTAATATATAATATTCGGTATGATACTTCGGAGTGATAAGAGTAGTTACATTGTTATCACATATATTCATTCAAAAGACTTTATGAAGAACTTTTTTCCCTTGAATTAACAAAAAAAGAAACAAACCACTTTGTTGATTTAATTAGTCACATGCGAAACTAATTCGCATTACGAAAATCTAAGCAATTTTAAGTCTGCAGATTGAAACACGGTTATTTATGTTAATTAAATAATTGTGATGAATAACGTATTTTTATTTCGATGAGGATTAATACCATATTTATAAAAACACCTTCACAAATAATGCATTATTTTAGAAGAAATTAAGCTCACAACACACTTTAAGAACACTTAAGCAATCGCGGACTTTTTTTTAGTACTTCTTAAAAGAAACAATTCCGTCACACGTGTTTGTTGTGTAACTCTAACCATTTACGCAGCGTACGCAACATTTTTCATGAATGCTCCGTTCCTATTAGCGCTTTCAACCAAAAAAAAACAAACTCTTCATAATATTAGTATAGATATTGCAGTAAGAAAAAAATAATAAGACAAGACAATTGTTTCGACAATTGATAGCGACTACCATATACCAGCTGTAACACCCGACATAGTGGAACGTTCCGGGATCAGCCAGGGTATATCCGGTAGTTATGTGGTGTGGTAGGTATCTGTACCGAACTGGTTTCCGACAACAATGGACATGGTAATAAACCCTTCACCGTGACTCTCTTTTGATTTGTCAGCTAGTGTGTATCAAGCTGCCGAGAGGCTCTCAGGCTGGCATGATAACGGGGGCCGGTGATAGATTGCTGATCTCTCGATGGTCACCACTGTCTTCGGATTATCAAGCACAGTACTTACTGGCACTTTGCCGTGCTACAAAGAAAAGGATACAGTAAATAGTTTTTTGCGTCTTTCTCCTACACATTTTATTCCTAGCATATTGTGTTTGAAGAAAGATGAGGCATTTATTTATTTTTTTAAACATTTTCTAGAAGCTGTTTACGATGTTTTTGCACGATATAGTATGCATTTCTGCTAAAAATGTATCATATTTGCACTATGCAAAACAAATGTGTAAACAGATGGTAGAAGAGGTCTATTGTTTGTCAAAACTGGTTTCTAGATACAGACGTATTTGTCACTTACATCATATTTATTAATAACTAACTATGACCCACGGTTTCACCCGTGTTAAGATTATTCGATTAACTCTCATCCGCTCCCTTGTTACATTGTTACAACCCGTAGCCTATCGTTCTCACTTCTTGGATTTGCCTATAGATTGCCAGATTGCTTTACGTTCATGGTTACTTCCTACTGCTTCGTTGATTGTAGCGTGAACCTATACAGCCCATAAACTTTCTTATTTAATAGGTTATAAGTTCTGGAGATCTCCGCTCCACAAAATTAGCAATCTTTCTTGATAATATTGGTATAGATTATCCGCCCTACGATAATATTGTGTGATGAGAGACTACCTTGCTTAGCAACTAACTAGTAACCAATGAGTTCAGACCCCCTACAAGGGAACTAATAAAGCAAGCTATTAAATTCAACGCGCTATTTAACGATACACCCCATTGGTGCACGTCTCGAAACGAATGATTTAAAATGGTGCGTCGAAAACTAAGAAATTCGTTATTATTAGATTTTTAAGAGAATCACGGAAGGAACTGAGTTTACATTGCATAGCATCTTGTGGTAAGTAGGATACATTTGACAAATAAATTGTGACCATCGGTGAGAGTTTTAATAGGCATTCGTCGATGTCATGCCAGCCTGGTAGCTTCTTTACGCCTTGTTTGTATGACCCAATATCATAAGGAGGGAATCATATTAGCTTGAAGACCATTCCATAACCTCACGGCATAAAAAAGTTAAAAATTTGCGAAAACTTCTTTGTTCATATCGTGATGCGAGCTACCGTGTAGCTGTAACTTCGCAGATTAGTCCGCATGGTTCCGTGGTAACAGGAGATGACTTTATGTAGAAACTAGTTGTGCCCGCGTTTCCGCTCGCGTGGACTACAGAATGCCATTGACTAGGAAAGCGCGCGATCGCCCCGGTTGTTTTAAAGACAAAAATGCTTATTATGGGTGATGATACTAAAAAGATAGACATATGCTCTCGTTGATTTTTTGTAGGTCTTTTTTATATCTACAATTATGTACTAAATTAATTTGATATATTTCTTATTGTTTACTCAGCGTAAGCCATTTAAGCACCCGAATTGATTCATCATGACTATTTTTTATTTATTTGCGCGGAATCCTAATTCCTTTTCTAAAATAAAAGTAGCCTAAGTTACTCCTTATAACATCAGCTATCTGCCAGTGAAAGTCCCGTCAAAATTGGTCCAAGTTTTTCGGAGGTTACCCGGAACAGACAGAAAGGCAGACAAAATTGATTTTACTTTCATATGCATTTAGTAGAAAACTATTATTTTGACATTAGAAACAGATACTTATATTTAATTGTATAGATTACGTGAGGTCGCTGGTCGTTAGAAATTGCTTTGATATTGGTCTAGAGTTGCGACTGCCTAAACTGTTGTTCTATAGAACCCAAATCATCCCACGGTTCCGTATATCACTCACAATTTTGATTAAATTGGCTGTTTAATAATTCCACTGTTACAAAAATTATTTTGAAATAGCGCAATAATCATAATAAACGTGTTTTCTCTATTTCAAACTGCACTGTCGTTCATTCGTTAACAATTATTATCATTTAAAGTAGAGTTGTTTAAAATAAAATAAAAATGGAATTCTTCGTAGGTTAAAAAATTTAGGAAGACCTCGTTAGGAGTTCATACTAACGTAACTGTTTCCTTCACAACTCAAACCTCTCTCTCTCTCTTTCTTAGGGCTTTCATCCTCATGACAGGTCCATGTCACACTAACCTATTACTCCTCAACTTCTCTGTCACTGGTGCTACTTTCATACTTCCTCTGATATATTTATTCCTAATCTTATCCGTTCTAGTTACACCATTTAACATTCGCATCTCTACCACATTTAATCTTGTTTCTTACATCCTTTACACAAAAATGTCATTTAAAAGTTTTTCCGTTTAAAATTACTATTATTGGTTAAATAGGCAGATAGGTACCTATTATCCTGGTGTATACGTAACAAGTAAATCATGAAGAAGGCAAGAGACGATCGCTGCGTCAACCGGTATAGGTTTACGCTCACATAAATCGCTGGAGCTCGTTAATTACGCGTACTATAAGTTATTTCGGGATATTTAATTGCTTTGCCCATGCGCAGGCGACCGGTGACGATGCGCTCTGAGGATTTTTTTACACCGATTAGAATTTATTTGACTGTTTAACGCTATAGATAAAACTGTTGTTCAACGTTACGAGTACTTTAGTCTCTTTTTGTGTAAAAAATGGAATGCAATCCATTATTGCACCTTACGATTTTGTAAAAGATATTATTATAGTTTTAATCGATTTCTGATAATATGATAGGAGATTATTAATCTTATTGTTAAGTCAGTTGTAAGTCATGATGATATAATAGCTAGGGAATACGTCTTCCTGGTTCAGGAAAGATAAAAAATACCATTTTTTTTTCTTTAATTCACGCGCACATTTTCTTGTTTAATTTAGTTTATTAATAATAACATTTAGGGCGGCTTGAACCAAATTCTTAAATCATATTCTAATATGTTAAATCAGATTTAAGATTGACAGTTACATTCATTTTGACAAAACTAAAATGAATTTAAGCTCAATTTGAATTTGAAAACATTTTAAGGTCACAAGAGTACCTTCAAAAATATTCTTTACGACTATAATGTAATAAGAAAAATACAGAACTATACATTTTTAAGTATTTGAAATGGCTAATACTTCGTAACTGTCGTGTTTAATAAGCTGTTAGGACATTTATAAGCCAGTATTATTAATAACAACATCGGCTTATGAGTAAATACTTCATAGCTTGTCATAGTGATTACGCATGTACTTAAAAAAGGCTCTACACAATAATAGGATATATACAGATTGTTGTTATTAAGACATTTAGTATTGAAGCCACACGAGTTGACAGTGGCGTGTTTGATGACGTACCTAAAATTTTAACGCAAATGCTTATTGTCACCTTCAATTGATTTTATTCACACGAAACGTGATCAAGCTCTGGATATGAATCCACGTTGTTTTAATAATATTTTAAATATGAAATAAAAAACAAAAAAATTAAACCAGATCAAAATATTTTTTATTATTATTATAACATGGCAAAATGATGGTAATATGCCTGATGGTAGGTACAGTACAATCCAAAAACACAACGACCACTGAGAAATTGGTCATCCATCGCCGTTAGTAATTGTCATGCTGGCTTGCAAACCCTTTGGGGAGCTGGATATACCCTGCCTGATACTGAAGCGTAACATGCCTAAGTATCACTAGGGCGGGTGTTATATACCCAGCAAAGCAATTTTGCATCGGAAATGATATCCTTAACTTGGTAATTAGTGAACAAATAATCATCCCAAAAGTCGTGTGGTGGGTGGTCGAGTGGTTTAGACCCGGCGGAATATCAATTCGATGTACGCAGGTTTTTGCATCCTCGGTATTTAATAACGAATTTTTCGGAATTTGCATACATTTACTAATTTAGATTGGTAACACTATTGGCTGACGGTGAAGGAAAACGAGGAAACCTGTGAACGCTTTATATATGTTCTTGTAGTACCACCACTTTACGTGGGAAAATATAGATTTGTTGATTGCCAGTCTTGAACTGGCGTGGTGATTAAGCCGTTGTTCTCATTTAGGAAGAGGTGTTTGCCCAGCAGTGGGACACTTACAGGCTAGTAATATTATTATGTACTTAAAGCGGACAAAGCAGACACCCTTGAATTTTAACTTGGAGAAAGCATTAGTTTCCTAGGTCGATTGCTTGCTGCAATGAATAAACCATTCTGACTTAGATTATATCGATGTAAGAACGTTACTAGACTAAAGTGTTAACACTATTAGTCGCAACTGTATCAGACTGACGTGAAAGAATTTTCTCTTCGGATACTATTTACGTTTTTATATCTATACTAGCTGTGGCCCACGGTTTCACCCGTGTTAAATTTATTCCATCGCTCTGCCGCTAACATAGCTGTGTAGCCTGTCGTTGTTCTCACTTCCTTACTTGTCTACAGCTTTCGGGATTACTTGAAGTTCATGGTTACTTACCACTCCTAAATGATTAAAAGATTGTCTTCGTAATAATTAATGTACTCTCTTTCCATCTTTGTTTTTATTACCCGACTGCGAAAAAAGAGGGTTATGTTTTTCGAGCGTATTATGTGTGTCTATTTCTTTGACACGCCCTGTAGCCTAAACGGCTCGATGGATTTTAGTATAGGAGGTGTCGTTAGATTCCTATTAATTGTGGAAGTGACATAGGCTATGTAATATTGAAGTACGAAGTCTGGGAATCAAATAAAAAGCAAAAATAGAAAAATATTTATTTTGTAAAGTGTGTTTTTGTTGCAGTAATATTTTTTGTTTCCTTTTTAATAATTTAGCCCCATATCTATTACATAGTTTATCTAAATAAGCCTACAATTTATCTCTTTGAAACGTCTCAAGTAAAATTCTTCAAATATTAGCTTCCGTGAGTAATCATCCAGCTAGCAGGGCAATGGTGTCGCCGCATTTGAAGAGGGTACGTGCTTCAGTATCACTGAATGCCAGTGTTATCATAACTGTCACTTGGCGCCCCAAGATGGCCGAAAGTTTTAACTCGGATAAGAGTTACAAAATTATGTACCAACTTTTTTAACATCGTTTGCTTATCTGGTAGGTTTTATACTATTGTTATGTTTTAGCTTAGTATACTGACCTGTTTTTTAAAGTTTTACTTCTTTTGGCGTGTTTGGTAGAGGTAAATTTTAAAGCTCCGCGCGCAGCCTATGACGCACAGTGATATGAATTCAATTTGCTGTCTTTTATTTTTTAAATCAAATTTTGGAGGGTAGACGTTTTTTTTTAGAACTTACTATACTAATAGCCATAAAGGCCCTGAAGCCTCAGCCTTTACAGCTTCACCGGGCTTGTAGTCGAGGTAAGTACAACCGTCTGTATACAGGGGACAAGTTGAAACTAGCTGTAAGCAGCAAATTACAATTCAAGAACCCACCAAAAAGGCGCTAGAGTAGCAAGAGGGAATTATACTTTTCCGTGAGTTTATAGTTTTTTTTTAGTTTTACTTATAGTTTTTAAAAATAAAAAATAAAATTGAACAATAATGGGAAAGTATGGGGAGTGTAAAGTTGTCCAAGTGGGTGAAAATATACCTAATAAAATAACATAAGGCGCTTTGCTACCGTAACGCCATCTTAATTTGACTCTTTGCGACGACCACTTTTTCATACATAGAAGATAGTTTCATGCTATCGAAACTAGCCAAACATATAAAATTCATACATATTTTAATAATATATGTAATTAAAAATATGTTAAATAATTGAAAAGATTGTCTTAATTTTTTACTCATTTTTTATCATAATTCTATAACTAGGTTAAATTTGATACAAAGCACGGTAAAGTTAGTAATATTGAAGTCCCTATGAATGTTAGAAAAAAAAAACAACTTCAATGGTTTTCAGGAGTTCCCTAGTGTATCTTCGAAATCTAATAACCAATGCCCAATAATATTAAAATGGGACCACCTAGAGGTACCTACCATATTTCCAAATAGAAAAGAACTATCGAAATCGGTTCATAAAAAAATAATTTAAACACTACATTCGAATTGAGAACTTCTTCCTTTTTTAACGTTAAAAATTATAAACTATTTTTACACAATTAAAAAAAAATAAAGCTAATGTATTCACGGTAATTCACATTATTATAATCGACATCTAACTTCATTATGTTGTTGACATCCGGGCGAAAATTTTTGCATATATTTTTGTTTTGCTTTGCTAAAGAAGTATATCTTCCTTCGTGAGTACAATATAATAAGTAAACAATTTTTGTTTTTATTTCCGTGTCGTAGTGTTGATTTTAGAATCACAGGTGTAACATAAAAATTTAACTCGTAAGATGCAAAGTGACTACTTGGTCAAAACTTAGAAGTAAGTAAAAAAGTTGACTTTAATATTGGCGGTAGCTCGCGGCTCTTCGCGCGTTTATTACACGGTAATGGTATTGCCTTTTATGTTTACTCATATTATTGAAGTCATCTTTAGAATTAATAAAATGGTGGTGTCTGTTCGTAATGTAAAAATAACAGCTTTTGACTAAATGCATGTGAAAGTAACATCCAACAAGCCAACTCTCGGGATTCCTTCAAGTATTCGCTACATAGGTTTTACTTGGAGCAATTGAATATTGGCTAGATTTTTCTTTTTTTATTTAACTAAATATTATGTAAAACCAATATAAGTAATACCGTTTTTTAGTCAGATCTGGGCATAAAAACTAACAAACAAACCATTTTTATATCGTATTTGTGATCTTTTTTTTGTAGTAGAGTGAGTTTTTCTGAAGAAATTTGGAAAAAAATATATGAACAGACATAATTGCATATTTTATTATTGTTATTTAATCCGATCGAAAAAATTGAAAACTTTAAGTTAATGTCTGTGATATCTTAATCACAGTAAACAAAAATTACATTCTGTCCAAAGATTTTTTGTCTGTTAAAATTGGACTTTATTAATTATGAAGTGGTCTTAAAATTATTTAAATCTTTTTCTTTTCTTCTGACGGACATTTCCTTTGCCTTGTTTATATACGTACATAAATTAAATTGAGTGAGTGTTGATAAATCGATATTTAAAAATAGACTACGCACGCTCGCAATTCTAAAATCGAATATTTATCGTTCAAATTTCGAGTATCAATTCGAGCTAACAACCGACCCGACCTGTTGACTCATGGTCTCGAACAAATGTTATCTGTCTTCTTTTGTTTGTTTCTCGAATATCATACTGCAGGGGAATTCACTGTCCAGTGACATTGACCTCCCCTGCACTGCGTTTGTGAAACACGTATATATGTTAGAAGGGGATCTCTTTCCCACCCAGAGGTCAATATACATTGGCATTTATTTCTGTTGTTATTACGCCTCGGTCCGGATTTCGAAGTGATTTTTTTATGATCCTCCGTAAGGAAATCTTCTTAACAACGTCGGTAACTGAATTTCTCGCTCCAGTGTGGTTGTTAACCACTTAGACCCGTATTTCGTAGCAAATTAGTAATGAGAATCTGAATATAATACCTACCACTGTAGCTGTAATTATGTTAGAAGACATAGCACATCTTTACTTTTTTTACCAAGTTGTGTTCTTCTCTCCTTATTGTGATATAGGGTCTTTTACCAGGCAAGGCTTAAATTACTGTCGATCTCAGCCAAATAACCCTGTGTTGTGTTCCTGCAGGGAGTAGTATTTCAGGGGCTCCTTGAGGCAAGGGTTACAAGGTCAGCGATGCGCTACTGATGACGTTCAAGCGTCCATAGGCTACAGTGAAGACAATACCAAGTATAATTTAATAAAAAAATTGTGGTAAAGGACTACACCTAAAAATAATTTAATGAATAATACCTACTTAAAATACTTGCATTTGTTTCTCGCGCGTCACCTCTTTACTTCTATACCTACTTTAATCTAGTTTGACATTCTTATTCTCATATATTTCATTAAAATCTATGTTTATGGCAGTATATTCTACATCAGTGCTGGCAGTAGAATCTCTGTACTAGTGGCCGCAGTATTCACTGTCAATTGCTGTCCATATATTATTACGTGACGCAAAAGCTTTCGGTACCTTTTTAAGCGTATTGCGTGCACGGGAACTGAGATATGGCATGGTTAAAGTTTATATAGAGAAGGAGTGCAGAAAGCTAAAATTTATCTATAATATCTGTTACTAATATATTAAATTAAATAAATTAATACTGTGAATCCTAACCCGACCGGTGCCTTTGAAGTTAGACCCCTCAAAATTTTGATATTGTCACTCAACGAAAAGTGACAGCAAGTGATGAAGATAATACCTACTCATTGTTTATGATTTTCGACCTTAGGGCGATCGCTAGTATTATAAAATAGTAAATAAGGAAAATCAAATTAGTACGTAGGTACATACACAAATTAACATTATATAACGTTTTTAGAGTCATAAAAATATAATATACTGTTAACCTAAAGGACTCTGACTACCCCTTAAATGGATAATAATGATTCAGTGATAAGAGGTCATACCGTTACCATACAGATAACGAATAAATATTTTGGTCCAAATTACTTACCAGTCAATTAATTTACATTACTGATAAATTCAGTATTATTTATAACATCTTGAACTGAGCTATATTTATATGGAGACGGAAAACATGAAAGCGAGAATTTGTCTCAACAAAAGCGTTGTTATGTTCGATTTTATCGATCCATAAAATTAATTTATTAATAGTATATTAAACTATTTCAAGTAACGCTTTATGTTAACAAAAATAATACGTATAATACAAGACAATTTTTAACAAGAAAGAAAACAAACTTCTATGATTTTGAGGAGTTTAGTGGTGTATCTTCAAATTCGAAGGTTCAATGCCAATGAAATTAAAATGAGACCACCCTTGCGGCATCCCCTATCAAACAAAAAAGAATCATCCAAATCGGTTTTTAAATAAAAAAAGTTAACAACTTCCATTAAAAAAAATACATTCAAATTGAGTAACCTTTATCTCGTTTTGAAGACGGTTAATAAGTTTATTTTATAGTAAACGATTTTAATAATATAATACCACCATTATTAACTTTGTAATTATAGTCCAGAAACATGTTAGGAATCCCAAGTGCTGAGGAGCATTGTCGAGAAACATTGGCCGCTCGATACCTTCTTGTGCAAAAAAGTTTTTAAAAAAAACTAGGTATCTTTATATTAATTTACCTCAAATATTATTACATTCTTTTATTTATAGTAACACGGTAAATGACGAAACTATGCCCAATAGTAAAATCTCAAAACGGTGGCGAACACCGAGATAACTATTTAGAAACAATATAGCTATATCGGCTGATCCCGAAACATGACGCACAGAAATAAGCGAACCATTATGACGGGACTTTTAACCATACGCATGTTGGCCGCGATCCAGTCGGACTGTACAGACCTTCCACCCTGCTAACGCCATACCCTCCTTCGTAACTTAGCACGGTACACCGAGTGAAATTGGCTTAAATATTTAAAGTCTTAAGATGTTATTTGACCACGCTTATACCATTAATATCTCCCTTATCTGAATTCTACAAAGTGATTGCATTTCTCTTGTCGAATAAATGCAGTCTAAGAAAAGTGTACATTGAACCACAATTTATCAGATTGGAACATACAGGTGATGTGCGGCATACGGCTAGTTATCTTTAAGTAAATAAGCAAAGACAAAACAGTTCAGAACCTTTTTCTTCTCTGTTTGTTACCAGATTTTTTTTTTGATGAGCTTTATTGTTATCATTTTTTATTTCATCAAATTTTCAATAATGATTATGGTCGCATCTCGACTAATGAGCGAACGATTGTCAATATATTTTTTAAATATTTCAATTTCAAAATTACCTTATATCCGCCTTACGTACAATCGTAACTTGGTCATTACATACTGCAATTGCATTATCGGTATCATTATAATAAAGATTTCGTGTTATCATATTACAGGGTTTTTCAATTATAAAAACCATTTATATCTAATATCAGAAGTATTTATTATAGCCAGATTCACGTGGTCTTTAACAACGGTCGACAAACGCTCGGTATTTACCATCTGTCATTTGAAAACTAATAAATCAATTAATACGGACTCGGGGTCAATGAGAGCAGTGTCCTAGGCGCTTGTTCTTATTGGCATTGGCAACGTGTGTTTATTACACAATTATGCCAATGTTACAAAGATAGAATATTTGTCTAATCTTCAGAGTTCAAGCAATGCTTTAACAAGAGGTGGCTCTGATATAAAAACTGTGTAGGGTGTTTTTGTAACAATATTAAAATTCACTCTATCACGCAATATGCTACAAATATTACATAACTATCTATGCCTCTCCACTCCAGTGACCAAAGCACGATACACTCCAAAAACAAGATGATCCCCGAGAAATCTTATCCTTCACCGATTGTCACGGGCGGCTCCCGAAAAGCCACAAAGCAAAACAAAGGCACAGTGGTGGCTTAGCACCATGTGCGTGGTGGTCGCTACTCAGTCGGGTACCGACACCTACCATCGCACAATGAATTCCGAGCTTAATATATATATATTCCTTTAGTTTAATCACTCACTACTCTTATAACCTCTAATCTCATATTTTTAAATCTGTCTTTCAGAAAGTGAATAATGGATTACGGGACGGTACTTCAATCAAAACCCCTTTATTCAAATTAAATTCTAATAAAGCATTTATAACGTTACCAATATTTGAAAAAGTCTATATAAAAAAAGTATACAAAAATATACTTCATCAGATATCAAAACGGATAGTGCTTAGTATGTATTGAAGTTACGCCGAGTATCAGACACGGATTGATCGATTCAATCAATCTTTGCGTGAGATCGCTGATGAGCCAGAGATGTGAGATGTGAAATGACTCTCTATACAGTTTCTAAAACTTTTAAATTAACTTTGAACATACATGATATTATGGAATCATATTAATTTTTCGATATGATTTTAACTATCGCCAAATAAATGCACATTCAATGACCTAATAACATTTGTCCCTAAAACTATAGATGTGTCAACGGTATCGAATCACCCAACAAAATCAAAACGCGTACCTAAAACTTTTTCAATATTTATTTTTTCAACTTGAATTTTGTAATTAACTGCTCGTACACCGGAGTCTTCTCCATCATATATCAAATATAAATAATTGTGATTTAAGATTTTCCTAAGCAACTATTGCTTAGGAAGATTGACTTTTTTACATTTTTCTAGTTTGTAAGCGTCCGAGTTGATGACCCTTCATTGTTAGTGCGCTAGAATCAAATAACAGTTTTTATTGCAGGCATTTCATTCGTCGATTGTTTATCTATAATATTTAAATTGATATTATGACGTCAAACAGTTATCACTTATCTTGATCTTTTCCTCTCTCTTTGTTTATGGGGCTTTACAGTTGGTATAAAAAAACTGGACTGCCTCGTTAGCCTAGTGGTTGTAAGCGCGACTGCGATAAGCGAGGTTCTGAGTTCGAATCCCAGGTCGAGCAATGTTTTATTGGGTTTTTTCTATGAAATTCTTGGTAGCAGCTCGGAGTTTAGTTTTGTGCCCGATTAATGGCAATAGGCTCGCCCCCTATTACATGGGACCTAAAAACATACTCGGCGAATTGTGGGTGTACATTAGTACACCTCTGCCTAACCCTTCGGGGAATACAGGCGTGATGGTATGTTGTTGTATATGCCAGCTCCATCGCAGCATATCCAAGTTCAACAAAATTAACATACTACAATGACATACTTCTATCCCTTAATAATATAACTATTAACAATAAAAGAAAAAGAACATAACCCTAAACTTAAGATTAAACGACTTCTGCTTTTTTCGTACCTAACACATTCCACCAACAAGTCCCTCATCCAATAGAACAATGACGTAATTACGTTTAAGTAATTTTTCAGTAGAAACATTTAAAAGTTTTAAATTGATGAATAATTAGCGAATTTAAGCCAATTCCCTAACGACATTCGCTCCTTCTATCATAAACTATTGTAAGAACAATTGTGGTATTTTTTCTATAGATAGTTTTTATATCAGGAACTTATGACACCAAAATATCAATTTCGGCTCTTTTGTAATTACATATGTCATTGTAGAATTGTATGAGCGAAGTGTTGACCATTTTCTATTTTCCCATACAATTCACAGTTAGGTGGTTTAACTTTTTTCATAAGATTTCCAAACATATTCATTGGAACATCGTGATCTTAATGCTCACTTAATATCAAGTTTATAAATCGATAAAAAAGTGCGTATTATATATAAAAATTGAAGATAACAGGTATCCACCTGTTTCAGGTGACATTGGTAGAACATATCAATAAAAAAATCGAGGTATTTGGGCAAAATTGGTATAATGGCAAAATTTTATTTATCCGTAGTTTCGCCATTTCCAGAAGTTCAACACTCAGTTGAGAGATGCTTAAAGACAGAATAAGTGTTACAAAGCCATATGAAATTTTAGACATCTAGTTCGATTTTACATAAATATTTCATAAACTTGATTTTATTAACATAACGATTTGGAATTACATTTCTTTTTATTGCAATGCGTGAAAGTTTATCACGTTTGTTACCACAAACAGAGAATGTTTTGCGATATATTAACACAAAAAAATGCACTTACCTAATGGACACGAAAGCCTTGATCGGATTGAATTTGGTGAACAACAACGACTAATTCTGTGTTAGGTTTCGCTAAATTTCTTGTGTTCGATTTTATCAAGGACTAGCTGTGCCCCACGGTTTTACACGTGTTAAATTTATTAGACCAGCTCTCGACCGTGCCTAGCCGTTACTGCTGCTCATGTTGCTTACCCTTGTTCTAACCACCCCACTCGCCTTAGACTCATAGCGTGAAGTTATATCACCTTTAATAAATAGGCTAGCAAATGCAAAAATATCAACAATAATAACAACAAACAGAAACAATCTCTTGAATTTTAATGTGATTAAGTATAGATTGTATCTCTGACCCCTGTTACAAGTTTTATTCTTATTCAACCTCAATTATAACCTAATGCATATTATTAAGAAAGAAAATCTTACTAATTGTCTAAATAATTTAACAATGTTAGGTATTAAATGCTAAAAGCTAAGAAAGCAACTATTGTGTCGTAGGCATCTATCTGTACTAGTTATAAACTGTATCAGTGATGCCAAGAAAAATTAGTTGAGTATAGGTTGACAAATCAAAGACACGTTACTGACCAAAGATCAAAGTGAATAAAATTAAAGAGACAAATTAAAAAAGAAAATCAATAATACCATGCATAATAACGACATGAGTTTTAAACATACTAAATTAGTATCCGGTATTAATTAACAAACTTTGTACAAAATCGAATACGTAATCTCATAAACTTACGAGATACGATTGAATTTTATAACGCAAATGAGATTTTATAATAAAAACTGAGAATGAACCGATATACACAAACACCTGCTCCATCAAACACGGGCGACCATTATGATAATGCACCTAAAACTTTGTTCATTTGATTTTTAACGAAAATAGACCTAAAATAAAGGTTAATAGATGTTATATCCGTTTTCAACAAAATTATAAGTAAAGAATATGTTAAACCGTGTCGAAACGAACAAGGCGCCAATTAAAGCAAATGAGATCTTATTCCATCTACCATAAATCGATATCGCGCCATACCAAGAGTTACTTACACCCTTAAAGGATTCGTCTCGATTTACGGCACACGCGATTGTGTTTACACAATAACGGCCCTTGTTATAGAAGCTGAAAGTGTCAAAATTACGTAACCGTGGAAGCGTCAGTTACGCCCTGTTACACCGCCTCTGACACTAACAAGACCGACAGAGACGCATATATGCGCTTCCAGTTAGAGGGAACGGTGCGGACGATAAACACAACTCTCGAAAAACACTTTTGAGATAACAAAGCCTGCTTCCACGAAGACGTCCAATAATTTGTCTTTTTAATTTTACGGCGAACTGCCATAGCTTTTAAATATATGATTTTTTTTCTTTTTCTTTTTGACCTCGGTCTGTCCCATTAGTTCGAGACTGTCGAGAGGCTGCGTTGGAGAACTCATTATGGCGACTCTTTCGCCATAGAAATAATTTTATGACTTATTGTTTCTGTGACCTTACCCGGGACTTGAACTACATACGATAGTTTTAAAAACTCTTAAATTAATCTTTATCCCTTCGTTGCACAAAAGGTTTTAAAAGGTTGGTAGGTAACATGGGTATAATAAAACTAAAAGATCGAAAAACGTGTCGTAATATAATAAGTAATGTAAAATAAAACCCAGGCTAAGCACAATAAAAACGAAACGGACGTAAAAGGAATCGAAACCTGTTCTGGCCTACCATCGGTTTAGTTGTAAAAAGCTCGTTCCATATAATATTACCCATTACAACCCCGAGAATCACTGTTCGGCCAATCGTCTCGAGGAATTCGAAAATGGAAGACGAGTTCGATTTTTAATTGTTTCGAATGAATTTTATCCCATTATATCCAGTGTTTTGTTACAAATTAAATGGATTTTATTGTATGAATTTTGATTATGTATTCTGCGTTTAATTTCTTTCCAATTTTAAAATTACCCTTTTTTTAAACTATGGACGAAAAATTGTAAATAAACAGAATCAGTGGAGATAATTTCAACATTTATCTACGAAATTAAGCTCTTTACTTATTTTTATTTAAAAATATCTCTCCCCTTGATTGTTGCCCTTTAAAACGAACGCACACCCCACATATTAGTAAGGCGTAATCCGCGAGTGGCAACACTAATCGCTCATTAGTGAGTTCCGGCCACGCTTCAAACGGGGTCGACCACTTACTAACCCTCGCACGTTAGTCCATAAAACGGAACAATTCGAAGTTACATCGTAATAAAATGATAATTAAATCGCTTTTTCATACTGGAATAAGAGGTCTACAATCTTCACGTAAAATGTAGGTATATAAAAAAAAAAGTCGCCTGTGTTAATTTTTTCCAATTATCGCACCGCCATCAACGCACCCGAGTAGGCAATCGTTATTATAGATCCTCCACTTGCCCACAGCTTTCCAAATTTGTAGACATTAATGCTTACTGCTTCTTAGGGTCGTAGCGTGAGTTATAATATAATCCTTCTTCAATAAATGGAAAAAAAATATCTCAAATCTGACTGGAAGTTTTAGAGATTTGCGCGGTCATAAAAAGACAAACATACTTTATTACTAGCTGTGTCCCACGGTTTTACCCTCGTAAATGTTTACTAGGAACCCCGTTACACCCCTTTAGAGGTTGAATTGAAAAAAAACCGTTCTTAGCAGGCTTCTACATCATATAACGTACAACGCGAAGATAGCTAGCTAAACTATTACTAATGTGATAAAGCTAAGAGATTGTTGTTGAACGCGCTAACCGCTGGAACTAAATGACAGATTTAAAAAAACATTTTCCATTCTTTAAGTATTGAATTTAGGACATAAGAAGGCACTGTTATGAATAACATTCATAACACTACTACCAGTTCACAAAATATCCCAGACATCGAGAAGAACCGGTAAGAAAACTCGATCGGGTTTACCTTTTTTTTTACTTTACAAGTTTTAATGTATTAGGTACAATAATAATCATTTAGTGGATGCCGAGAGAGGGAATCACTTCCAGACATATCATTCACATAATGATCCACTCTATAATAAATAACCTTTTGACAGTAAAACCGGCTTTACATGGTCCTTGAACTTGTTGTCCGGCAAATTAGCAAACCCGGCCGGCCACGCGTTGCTGTGCCATTATGGACTCCTTATGGAACATTGTTCCGATCATAACCAAACTTTACAGGATCATCCGCTAGGCATTAGATTTATATTATGAAGATTGACTGAAAATTTCATCGAAATTGGAGTTCATAGAGACCATACATACATACAAATATAAATATATAAGAAGAAGATTTATTGAGTAAAGTTGCAGGATATTTAACATTACGCTACGACCTATATAGTAGGTTATTACCATACTACGTGTAGATGAGTACATCAGAAAGAGTACTCTAAGCGAGAATGAAGTAATGGTTCATGTGGCGCAACCGCGCAACGCTACCTAACGAGAATCGAAAGAATTAAACGCGAATGAAAATGCGAGGCACAGATAATTAGGATTAAAAACAATTTTTGTATAATTTTTTGTTCTTGTGTAATAAGCCATATAGTATAGAAACATACAATCGCATCTTATATTCGGTGGTGGTGATCCTGAAGATACATCATGCTTATGTCTAGAAAAAAGTTTAGTCGAATGCAGTTGTCAAAACGGACTGATAGACTGTGGGCAAGAGCTAGAAAGGAAAGGGCTTTATAAAGTAATATTAGGATACGATTTAAATACAGTAACATTTTAAAATATCACTTACGTTTAAACATTTAAAACATAACTTGATGTTTTAATTATTATTATCTATATTAATAACGTTGTAGTTCTGTCGGTAGGTACATGTATTTTTTTTTTTCAAATTGCGTGATAAGCATTATTATAAAGGACACTGATCACGAATATGACATTAAAAAACGTGTCTGTGTGTTTGTATGTCCGGATTTAACTCAAAAACGGTTTTAAGGATTTTTATTAAATCTTGAAGCTTATGTCATTGTTCAGTTGATAGGCAATATGAATGTTCACTGATACGAGTAAAATAAAATGAAGAGACGAAACTAATGCGTGCAGAGCCACGGGACACCGCTTGTCTATACTACAAAATTGTATATAGAAATAACAATTACATTAAGTTACCCAATTATAATTATATTTGTGTTATAATTATAATTGTAAAAAATACAGAAATGGTTAACAAGTTCAAGTGTTAATGAAACTATTGACTTACGTTTTAATAGTTATTTTAGTACCATGTTATTAAGAAAATAAAATGTATTTTCTCCTAACTGACTAGCAAAGAGATAACACGCCAGTCTGCATTGACCCGCATTGTAGATTGTGGTGTGAGATGAAAAAAAATACAACAAACCATTTGGTAGCCCATTCGCTGTTCGGACCACCCACGCTTACAGTGATAACTAGTTTTAATCTTAAATCGATATTTATCAACGATGCCAAATGGATTACTGTATGTTATTTAAGTACAGTTTGACATTTGATAGCGGTTTTAAAAGTCAAATCGATTTAATAAATTTTTATAGCTGTTAGACAAATTAGTAGATACACATAAATTGAAGGCTGAGTTCACAACCACCACATAACAGGTGTAACGCCGGTGTATAACTGGGTCCTAGCAAAATTGTGATAAACCCATACAGTGACTCTCTTTTTAACCAAATTCAGAAAAAGACGGAGGTTACTCAATTTGTATTTTTTATATGGATGGTCAGCCATAACGTCATTGTTTATCTAGCGATTTGGATGATTCTTTTTTGTTTGATAGGGGATAAGGGTGATCTCATTTTTATTTCATTGACACTGGACCTTCAACTTGGAAGATAAACCAGGAAACTCTTCAAAAGCATAGAAATTAGGTTTTCTTTTTTTGTTAAAAAATTGTCTTTAATTTATCGCGTTTTAAAGGATCTGCCAGTGTAAATTACAATAGCGACTGACATTGGCAAAAATCTCTTCATTTTTAGTTTCGATCAGTATTAGCCGTGTATATCTAATTAAAATTATGGATTCCGCTTTCATAATTTACATAGATTAGAACGATCTATACATGCGTACTGTTTAAGTCCGTACCTTATTTAGATAAGAGGTCTTTTCCCAGCATAGGGTTATTTAAGGAGGTCAAAACAACGAAGCCTAATTTCTACGAATTAATTTTATTTAACACAGTACAACAATCAGAAATGAAGATATCCTCATAAAAACCAAAGTAATTAACATGGCTCTCGTGAAGATGATAATGTTGAACACAGTACAAGTATGTAGTTCTAATCGTTGCAAAATGCAGATTCTTTCAACTTTGATCAGCATTTCAGACGAAAGACGCCACTGGTGAACATACGCCTCCCCCAATAATCGCCACAGTGAGCGGTCCTGCGCTGTTTGCTTTCGGCGGGTTCCTTCCACTTTCACCAGGTCGTCGGGGTATGCTCGGAGTTACTTTACGTGATCAAATCAGAAATGATGAAAATAACCAAAGTAAACAACAAATAAAATATTATTTATGAATAAAATAATTATGAAGTTTCAGATAAGGTATCTTGACTTAGGGATAAAGCAATATTTTTTTCTTATATGCAATAAATAGACTAACCAAAAATGGTTTGAGTTCAAAACCTATTACAACAGGTAGCCGTCCGAAACCGGGATCACCAAACAGTGGAAATTCCTGGACAATGTACAGTCAACAAGTCTGTTTACCCACGCTACCGGTGTTGGCCACACGCGTTCACCCCGCCGCCACGCCGAGCCGTGTTCACAGCAAATATTCTTTTCTATGGATTTTTAGGTAGCGTCAGTAGAAAAATATTATTTTGTTTTAAATATTTTACATTCGTCTAAACTAGTGGATAAGTGGAACGATAAACTTTTATTGGAAATAAAAATTACCAATTGATATATATTAATAATAAACTTAATTTAGTATTTCAAAACAGCATCCTTGTATGTATGGGTCAATGACGTAAACCTATGTCATAAATAACATTTTGTACTTTAAACTTATGAAGTACTGTCGTTTTGTTATTGCATATCAAGTGCTTATCAATATGCTATTAATACATTCTCAATCTTATTATTTGATTTTATCAATAAGCGATCGCAAGTGTATTTACAATGAAATCATTTCTAGGAATCATATCATTTAGGTATATCATAATATGATTACAAAAATAAGGTATGCAATATCAAAGCATCTAAAACATATTACAATAATTAACTGTTTTATTTATTTCTATTTAATATGCCAACGATACGTGCGCTCGCGCACGCCCGCGGGCGTTTTTGTGTGCATCACGCATAGCTTTTATTTTCCCTGTTAGCGAACGACTTGTTAGCTCGACCGTCTGCGTAGCCAACTTGTTTTACTTATCAGAACCACATCACGAAATTTTGTAGTAAAACGATCAACGTGTTTATCTAATTTGTAAGTTTTTTTAATTTCTAATTCTTCACTGTCTAAATATTACATTGTCTCAGCATAGCTACAGATATAGCACTTCTGACATTTTATTAAAAAGTCAACATCTGTATTAGTATAATTATTAATTTTAAAAAGCAGAAGAATAATTTATAAAATTATCATTTATTTAAGTACTACATGTGCTCCACGGTTTCGCCCGTGTTAATTTTTTCCAATCTCTACCGCCCGCCATCAACGCACCCGTGTAGCCAATCGTTTTTATAGATCCTCCATTTGCCTACAGCTTCCCAAATTGCTAGACTTTAATGCTTACTGTTTCTTAGGGTCGTAGCGTGAGTTATAATATAAACCTTCTTCAATAAATCGAAAATAAATTATCTCAAATCTGACTGGAAGTTCCAGAGATTAGCGCGTTCTAAAAAATACAAATAATCTCTTATGCTTTATTACTAGCTGTGGCCCACGGTTTTACCCTTGTAAATGTTAACTAGGAATCCCCGTTACACCCCTTTAGAGGCTGAATTAAAAAAATTAAAAAAAACGATTCTTAGCGGGCTTCTATATCATAATAAGTATCTGTATGCCAAATTTCAGCCCAATCCATTCAGTGGTGAGCTAAGTGTTGATAGATCAGTCAGTCAGTCACGGTTTCCTTATATATATGTAGAAATGAAAAGTAACGGACGATTGCAGATTGAATGAATGACTGATGAACGAATGAGCTAGAGACATAGACTAAAAAAGTGACGGGACTGTTGGGCAGCACGTAAATATGAGTACACAAGTTCGGTAACATAAATTGTAAATAGCTCTACTACAAGAAATAAAGTTGTTGTAACGAGGAAAATCACTTTTAATTAGAATAGACGCTACATATATATAATTAGATTTAGATAATATATAATATAGTACCTATAGATAACGAATTTCACAAAAAACACCTATAAAATAATGAATTTTGAAAAATGTTTCTTTACCGTTACATTTCTAGCTTTAGTCATACTATTTAATTAGAGCATCCTTACAAGGGATTCCAATTTGTAAAAGGTACCTAACGGATTTACATACAACATAGTGTAACCTGTCCGAAGGAACTTTCAAAACGGAACATGAGGTCTTTGACATTGTAGTAAAGAATTTTAAAAAAAAAGAACATGATACCCTGAGGCGGACAGGACGAAACTATGACTTGGCATATCTTATATATGTATGTTGTAGATATTAAAATATGTTGTAGATGTCTCAAAAAACATTTCGAATAGATGAGGCATGTTTGAAAAAATTATAAATGCGATTGTAATTCTAAAAATAAACATGGTTTAGTGCTTAGATTAGATTTTAAATGAGAGTATGTAAAGCTTGGTACAGATTAATAGATGTTCCATGTCAGCTATCAATCAATTTGATGAAAGAGTGATAGGTCCCATTTTAGGTATTTCATCTATATTATAAATCTTCATTTCAATTGAAAGTAAGGTTACCAAAATCGTACATAATGATTATTTAGATAGTGTAACTTGCGAGAAATATGTAATACATCTCAAATACACCTAATCGCACTAGTCTATTAAAAAATATATTTTTCTCACCTCATTATTTTGATGCAAAAAATGTTATATTTGAAGTTCATGAATCAAAATTTAAGAAAAAAAAATGCAGATCATAAATGATATTTATGTAATGTTTATTTTTTTGGAAAAACTTTATTTTTGCTTACTAGTTATAAACAAACACTCACAATTATACTAATATTCGCAGAACGGTTATAAAATTTAATAGTTTATACAGTCAAATCGTTCGAATGTTTATCATCCGATATTATAATTCCAAACCTAGTAGTTTTGTTTCTTTTTATTTGATCAATTAGAGTTTCACGTCCAGTTGACCAACAGATCATCCGACACGGCACCAATATTTTCAGGAAAAAAAAACTAAGTGCGAGTCTACAAATGATTTTTAGAGACATGTTAGATTTTAGAGCTTTGTAAACAGAGAGAGAAGTTCTTGAATGAGTTTTTGGTAGTTATCATCTCTTTTTATTGCGAGAAAACGAATTACAATCTTCTATAAAAGTGACTTTCTTACTATCAGTTAGAGCTGGTAATTGCGGTATTAATATTATTAACGGGAAAATATTCAGAAACGGGAAGAGATTCAGATCATTCAAAATCTTTATAGTTATGATAATTTCATTTGAAGAAGGATTTCATTGCAGACCAGTGCAATAACTTTTGAATTGATGTAGGCCTACGCAGTAAAAATTTTAGAAGTATATTAGAATACGCGCAGTTGTCTTACTACCATGTAAATGATATGAAAACCTATAAGAACACAAAATTATTAAGAGCTATTATGAAATATTAAACAATGTGAATGACACACATCAAAAACTAAATCAAAATCGTCCGACACCACATCCATCGAAACAAATTGTTTCCAAGGTCCGAATCGTGACGCACTCCAATTGCAAGTCATGCACCCTAACGAACATCGCCACGGTTTTTTTTCCACGCTACACCGAGACATCAATATCGTTTGTTTGTTTTGCTGTGTTCTCTATTCGGTAATACTTTACAGGTTTCCATTTAACTTACAAGTTTTCTCTCAATCGTTGTTGCTAAAGGGCTTTGTGATGTCAAAGAATGTTTTAATTGTCCTCCCATTTTTATTTATATATTTTATGCTAGCTGTGCCCCACGGTTTCAGCCGTGTTAATTTTATACGACAAACATCGCCAACGCGGCCCGTGTATGCAATTTTTTTATACTTTGTGTAAAACTATCTATATTTTTATGAGGAATAAATATTTTTTCAAATTATAATATAGCCTATGTTATTGGTGATACTGTAGCTTAATATTGGTGAAAGAATTTTTTAAATCGGTCCAGTAGTTTTTGAGTTTATCCATTACAAACAAAAAATATTGGTATAGACAAATAAGGATTCCTAAGCTTTATTTTACTATGAACAAAACTCTATTTTTAAATTAATTTCTTAGGTGGTGGGATGCCACTACCTTAGACCAGGTGTAAGGTCCATTGTGGCACGTTTTGGCGTGTTGCGTATACCAGCCGGTGTACATCCAGTAATTAATCGAAGTGTTAAGGATCTGTACACGAATGTGTTGCGAAAACCATGCAAATAATGATAAAGCCATTTTAGTGATTCTTTTGGTTTGTCACTTTTCGGGAACAGCCAGTGCATATCCTGGTGCCAATAGGACAACTACGAAGGGTGATTGATATATTTATTGGCAATCTCACGATAAAATAGCTGTTGTTTTTAGATCATGCTGTGTTTACCATAAGGCACTTTGACAACAACAAAAATAGAAAAGTCTTGCACCAATGAGATAAAAGTAATCTATACAAGTGTCTGTTTGTAATGTCAAAATAACAGCTTTTGACTAAAAGCATATGAAAGTTATATACGATACCTATAACAAAAAAATAAACAATTTTTAAAATTTTTGTCGGTCTGTCTGTTTCGGATAATCTCCGAAACGGCTCCACCGATTTCGACGGGACTTTCACTAGCACATAGCTGATTGTATAAGGAGTACCTTAGGCTACTTTTATTTTACAAATGTAATTCCGCGCAATTAAAAATAAACTGGTTACGGTATATCAATTCGGGCACTTAAATGGCTTACGCTGAGTAAATCATAAAAATA
Source organism: Saturnia japonica (assembly GCA_033032175.1). Lineage (NCBI taxonomy): Eukaryota > Metazoa > Arthropoda > Insecta > Lepidoptera > Saturniidae > Saturnia > Saturnia japonica. The sequence goes on from CM065332.1 coordinate 5,077,313, forward strand.
TATCAAACTAATGTACTACATACCTAATTGTAGACAAGAAAGTCAGAAAGAGCATATGTCTATCTTACCTAACCCACAATAAACATTTTTATCTTTAAAATAACCGGGAGCGGCATTAGTACGATTCGCGCGTATGCCTTATCGACGACATTCTGTAGTCCACTCGAGCGAAGCCACGGGCAGAGCTAGTAGAAAATGAGTTTAATAGGTTTCTCGTAAAGATTTCGGTATTCTTGTATAGGTACATTAAGTTGAGAGGATTATTTTTCAATATATTCATCGAGCCAATTGGACTCGAGAAGCGTCCTTTTAGGATAATTACCATTCTTCAGAGCTTTGGTGTATGCTAATCACGAAGAATAAATCTAGTTCTTGATCAGGCTCATTATAAAGTGCTCCAGACGAAACTAATTGAAGAAATTCTTTACGCAGAGCAGAGAGTTGTATTTTAAATACGTCTCATGCAAATAATCAAACATTCGTTGAATTCACATATGTATTCCCAATAATGTGTACCATTCAACGGTTCTCAAGGGTTGGTTCGACCTCTTTCAAGTGGTTAAAGTGTGCTGTTAGTGAAATCGCTCAAATTGCCACTTGTAAGTAATTTGTGACAGGAGTGTCATGGTTCAGATTTTATATTATGTAGATTTTGTTTAATGTATGTAAGCTTGCATACTTGTTGTTAAGAAAGTATGTCTTTTTTATGCATAGCATAGGTACAATCTATTCACAACTACAGGATTTTAGAAAAGCTTCAAAAAAAAAAAATCATATATTTCATAATTTTATATTCTTTATCTCTCTATAATGATGTTTCAAAAAATCATTTTTATTATCTGATGTAATCCACTACTTAAACCGAGGATTACGATATATAAGGTTAAATGTATTTTCTCGTTCACAATATCTCTGCAATAAGTCTTATCTCAGACGCCTGCGCATGTCCCGGGGTATCTTTCAAAACCATAATATTTGGGCACTTGGAATTTTGTTGGCTTGTGAAAGAGACAGAGATGGCATTTATTTTTTTCATCATACTTTTTAGCTTTCGGTTCCCGAGTAAAAGTTTTTTTTAATACCAGAACGTACAAATGATATTGTATCATGAAAAAACTTGATTTCGTAAGAAGTATTTATTATCTTTGTGAAACGAGTCTAGGTAGCATAAAGTCTTCATCATGCATGTTTGGATCAGTCATCATAATCATTTATTTTAAAGATTTATACATCAAGTATGGCTGATCCCTGTCTCCTGAACTTGGTATAACCTGTGTTCTCAGGTAACAGTGTCTTCCCCAATATACAATTACATGATTTCTTAATCTTAAACTACCTATTAAAAGAACAAAATAAAATAACAAATGAGGCAAACTACAGATAACAGTGTGTGTGCGTGTGTTTTTATGTCTTTGTGTGTGTTTGTGTGCAGTAGGACGAAACTGATTTTTTGGTAAATTACTTCGACTAGTCAATTAAACAGACGATTTCATTATTTTTTCTTTTAGAATCATAAGTAGCAAATTGGAATGCAGCCCACTTGTTGCTTAGTGATTTGCAGCTCTAGCTCAGTCGCAGACGGTTCTACTAATAATGGCTTACATGACACAAACCCTTCAGCTTGCTTTAAATTTTGTACTTGGTAAGTGTATCGGATGCTTATTGTATTCGATTTATTTAAAAAGTGCCATATTTTTTAGATTCCAAAGTGCAGGCAACGTGTCCCTTATATTTTATTCCTTATCTCTTTATCGTCTCGGGATATTTTTTCTGAATTATTTTGAGCAAATAAAGGTAAACAAAACGAAGTGAGCCCATCCGGTGTCATTGTGGTGAGATTTCACAATTGTGATGTTAATCTTTAGAACGCAAATCAAAAGGACATTGTTCGATAAAGAACTGCAATACTTTGGACACTGGTAGATGGAATTAGGTACCTACTTGCTTCTTTCTATTTGTTTGTTCGAAAGCATAAAAACTTCTAGATAAAAATTAATTCCATTTTTAATAATATATTATGTAGAAATATAATTTATGGCGTTTCTGATTTGTGAATGAGCTAGCTGGTAAGTAAAATAATATTGCAGATTCTCTAATCAGAAATTACATCCGTTTTCGGATTTGTGTGTATTGATTATTTTTCAATGGTGACAATCTTTTTGTCTTACAATTATCATGGATAGTTCCTCCTTATTGATGGTTAAGTAGAAACAATTTTTGCTTTGGATTTTCTATAAATAAAGCTTAATCTCATTAAAAAGATACTTTTTGAAACAATTTTTATTATTCATAACAACAATCTTAGTTATCGTTCATAGCTTCATTGGAAAACCATATATCATTACGGGAACTAATAGCCAATTAAGAATATAATTTAGTTAAGAAAGTGTGGTCAGTGGTGCCTGGAGCTTTATTCAATAAATCATCTAACAAATTGCTGGAATTTCCTGTCCCTTCACATTTTTTTGCACTAATGCTAATACAAAAAGTTGACGTGGTTTAGTTTCTTGGAAATTGTTTTGTTAACATAATATTATGTTTATATTTTACAGTAAAATAAGAGTTACTTTTTCGGATAACGTTATACATAAGGGTCTTTAAACATTACAAACTTTAAATGAAAATGTTTTTTGTTCTTTTCTGAATTAATTTCCGTATGGGTTTTTTTTTACCACGTACGACCAATTTTATTTTCAGTTTAATCGGTACAAGTTCGATTTCCGTGTATATTCGAAACCATCATTTTTGCAAATACGTAGGTTGAGAATGTTCCGTTAATATGACCTATACATAATTTATTTGTTGTTACCAAAACTGCATTTACGTTTATTTGTTATATGTATCATATAACTTCAAAATGCTGCATTTCTTTAAAAATAAAGTTAGAAAATATTCAAATACATATGTTTGTCATGCCCAAAGAAGGTCCTCATAAAATTTTACGACCGGCTCGATGTCACAAAGTTTTAGTTTTAGTTAGACCCAATTGTCACATTACAAACTGAAGAACAAGAAATAATAAAATGTTTAAATACAGTCGAAATGTATACAAACAATATAAAGTGGTACTCGTGGAGCCAACAATTCTGTAGTCGAAGTAAAAATGTAAATTGGAGTGGATTTAATGAGCAGAAACTAACTGTTGGCCTAACAAGGTTTTTAAAACCTCGTACCACGTGGTTTCGATCCCAGAACAGTGCACGAGTCAGGCGCCATAAATACAGGCCTTGTCTGCGCGGGCGCAGGTACGCCCGCCAAACGAGATTGTTGTAAAAAAAAACCAAAGTCTCTTTTTAACTCTATTTGATAGCTTTACGGCTGAAATTAGCTTGAATGATACTAAACGTAATTTCCATAACTCACTTTGGGCTTTCTCACTTCTTAAATAAAGCTCCTTTTTCGGAACAAGAGCTACAAAATCCGTCGTTCTTTCATTGGTAAAATAAGTGTTCTGTGGTATTCTATTTAAGATCGAAATTCTTTTGCGGTTCGGTGTGAAGTTTTTTCTGGTCTTACCACATCTTGGTAGTCTTTTACGTCCTTTTTTATGATAGCGTGTGTAGCAGGCGATGTACTGTGGGTGTTTTGCGGGGTCAGCGAGGATAATAACTGTAAATTATCGTCTTTTCGGTTTATTGAAATTTGTTCGGTCGCGTTCTAATGATAATGGGTTGGATTTACGTCCGGAACGGATTCTGAATCAATGTGGCAAGTATCTTTACCAGATGACTGCTCATAGCAACCAATGCGAGCGTTGAAATTGTTTGCTAATTTCTGCATTTATGAAACAATTAGATTTTTTAATACTTAAAAAACCCTGATCAATAGTTTTTAATCTAGTAGTTTCTTTTTTTTTAATAAGGAATTCTGAAACATTAATCTCTGGCATGTATCCACAATCGTGCCGGATTGTAAGTGATGATTTGGTAGGAAACATGGTATGTAACCTTCTGAACCTAAGTAGAGGACGCCTACAACAACAGTTTACATCGAAAGGTTTTCAGAGATAAATCTGAAATTTAAATAAAAAATAACTACCTCGTTAGCCTGGTGGTCGTAAGCGCGACTGCTATGAGCGAGGCCCTGGGTTCGATTCCCAGGCGAGCAAAGTGTTATTGGGGTTTTCCTATGAAATTCTCAATAGCACCTCGGAGTTTAGTTTTGTGCTCGATTAATGGCAATAAGCTCGCCCCCTATTACATGGTACCTAAAAACATACTTGACGAACTGTGGGTATACATTAGTGTAACCATTGTGTACATTAGTGGCCTAACCCTTCGGGGAATAAAGGCGTGATGGTATGTTTATGTAAAAAAAATAATCAAAAATAACTTGTTAGTACATTAATAAGAGAGATATTTATGCATTTGTAAATGATTTTAAAATACAAGAACAGCGTAAAAATTTAATACTAGCAAGTAAATCGACAAATATAATGATAATGAATGATACATTGAAATTGTTGATACTTAATTCGATAGCCAAAGGTAGGTTTTCGATATCTCATACGTATTTAGTATGTTATTACGTAAAGTTGTTCATAAGGCGGATGGTGAACCTAAATCAAAAATTCATGAATCAAATTAATTTACAGGCAAGCAATGTTGTTTGGCAAACATTTTAATTTACCTGTCGCAAATACATTCTTACATCCCTTCCTCAAATCTTTTGCCAATCCACCACCGCGGCATTCGCTTTCTTTGCATATCGAGAGTTATAAGTCATAATTTATCATGTAGATCTTTAGTATATACATGAATATTGTATTTAAACTTAGGTTTGTACTAAATTCTTACTCAGGTCCGACTGACGACTTACTAGTTGGCCAATCGGAAATCGCTGTGTTGGTTCGAAGTGTTAAATAATCACAGCTATAATACTGTGGTTATACTACGTCACTTCCCCTCAAAGATTTAATTTTCTGACAAGCTCACTTAATAACATTATTTTAGTTTGTATCAGTGGCCTTGCTCGTGTGAAATCACTATTTCAGCGATCAAATTTCAACCGTTGTTATAACCGCAAACAAAATTGAATACTTACATCATATGAAACGTAGCTAAAATATACAAAACAATACATAAACAGAGATTATTAATTATTATTAACTTCTAAACTAACAGATCTTCCGTACAGACTTCTACTTCGTGTTACCCTTTATTTAAGAGTTTCATCGCATTGCGACGGTGTCGTTCCTTGAAAGCAGTCACAAAGTACTACAAACTAACAATTTTTTAAAACTTAAAGGTTAATTTTTCAGTCCCATATAATTTTTTTTTTTCGATCTGACTGCACTGTTAGCCATAAGGGCCCTAAAGCTTCATAAGATTGACAGTTTCACCGGACTTGAGGGGCGAGCGCTGAAGGCACATAGTCACAAATGCTTGGCAACTAGCGCTCAAGGGTGACAAAGTGGCCGAACATCGGGTTTGGCTGTTGCTTTAGATACAATTAAATCACGATCTGGCTAATTGCCAATCCGTAGAAAATTCTGCTCTCTGGGAGGATGGAAGAAGCATGCCTAATAGGTATGTATTTAGTATTCTGGGAATTTAGTCTAAAACTAACTAACCAAAAAAAAGAAAAAAGGTCCCATATAGAAAATATGTACCTGAGTGGAGTGTCATGGCTGTATGTCGAGAAATAGTTAATGCAGTGTCACTGTATAGCGCGAGCGGCTATGGATCAACGGCTCCATGCCGGAGGAACGGACCTAGGCTTGAGTTGCCGCCGTGGCGGGTGTGCGGGAGCGAAATTAACCGCCCATCCAAACTATACAACATTTTGGAATCTTAATATAGAGTAGACTTAGAACTACAATTTTATTGTATGGTTGAGCCAGTGTAAGATTTTAGTGCGGGAGCTCAACCACCGCAGTTATTTTCGCGCTGCTCTGTTCTACTTACTCCAAAGCGTGTGGTTAGCAATACGCACTGGCACAGAAGATGTTCCAACTCAGTCCTCAAGAGTAACAAACCACATGATGAACGTTACCTGCACTACCTTTTCAATCCCTAAAAAGTTGACTTTTAATGATCCTTACTTAGTACTCCACAAATCGAAACTTTTCATACTTATACGTTCAGTAGTTTCTGCTCTTCATTGTTACTATGAAATAAAATTTTAGAAGAATATTGATCACATACATACATACATACATACCATCACGCCTGTATTCCCCGAAGGGATATGCGGGGTGTACTAATGTACACCCACAGTTCGCCGAGTATGCTTTTAGCTCCCATATAATAGGGGGCGAGCCTATTGCCATTAATCAGACACGAAACCAAACTCCGAGCAGCTACTGAGAATTTCATAATGAAAAACCCAATAACACTTTGCTCGACCTGGGATTCGAACCCAGAACCTCGCTCATAGCAGTAGCGTTTACAACCACTAGGCTAACGAGGCAATATAGATCACATTTATTTATATTAAGTAGCGAACGCATTTGCTCATTCAGTATGATAAGTTGTGATATAATAGAGATACCATACATAGATTCATATTGGCAATGGTCAAAGTTGTAAAAATTCAAACTTAATTTAACTTAATAAAATGTATAGCATATTATTATAGACATAATAAAGGTGTTAAACTATTCTACACATCCCAAAATACAAACAGGTAACGGTAACCAATCGTTACGATAGCTAGTAGTAGGTAATAATACAAAATCAAACGTCAGACAATCGAGATCCTCAATCAGATTAGAGAGGGACCGCGGTACTACACCCGTAAGTGTAACAAGGACAGGTGTACGTCTATTAGTTTGGTCTTTCACAGACGTGCTAATGAGACGGGAGGGGTCCTAATTGCGTGTGAACAAACATTACCAAGTGTTAATACCTACCTATTTTGTACCACGTTAGCTGATACGGTGCTGGAATTAAATAAGTTTTTTTAAATTTTTTATTATTGCATTTAAGAACTTCCGATTCTCCCATCATGTTTTTTGTTTAAACTTATTTCATACAACTTAATAGTACACAGTTTTTTATGTATTTTTTCCATTATCATCATCATCATCATTTTTAGCCTGTAATCTGCCTCTGTTAAGCTTAGGCCTCTCTCCTGCACGCCACTCTTCCCGATCATGAGCAAAATCATTATCTAAAGCTGAATTCGAATTGATTACGCGATTTTCAAAAAAAATGCGTCTATTGAAGGGCTTGCAAACTGTTTTCAATTTTGTTGACCACGAATTGACGGCAATTGATAGTGAATCAGTTATCAATTGTTTCAATGACCTAAAGCAGACATAATATTACACCTGTTTAGAAAATTCGTAAGGGATACTGACAAGATTCTTATTTAAAAACAACAAGACAATTTTTAACCAAAAAGAAAACCAACTTGAATTATTTTGAGGAGTTTTCTAGTGTATCTTTGAAGTCTAAAACACCCAATGCCAATTAAATTAAAATGGGACAACCCTTGAGGTATCTATCCCCTTTCCAACGAAAGTAGAATTATCTAAATCGGCTCTTGAACAAAGCAGTTATAGCTGGACATCCATAAAAAAATAAACATTCGAATTGAGTATGTAACCTCCGTCGTTTTTTAGAAGTCGGTTAAAAATTAATGTCAAATTCATTAATGCAATTTTCACAAATAAGAAGTAATTCTTTCTCGTTTTTTTACGTCTAAATTCAAACTGTTCTCTTTAGAAATAGATGAATGTCTTCTCGGTGACATCATCCGCAAAACCACTATTTATCTTTCGAACAGATATTCGTGACCGAAAGGCGAGAATACGAAAAAAAAAAAACAATAAAAGGCAAAGACCCATCCGTTCTGAGAAGCGAACTTGTTAGTATCACCATTTATTACGCCACAGGTACCGATGCATTATTAAATGGGCTCCAAATTGAAAAGTCAATTATTTGTTTTCATTAAAATAACCATTAAGAAGTTTTGATTTCAGCTCGCGAAGAATATCTGGTTTTTATCATTCATTTAATGCTAACGAGTGTTTGTCGATAATTCTGCTAACGTAACCTGAATTGAATATTTTTCTAATTATTCTTGTAATCTTCAAACATAGATATAACAATATGGCTCGTGGTGTTATAACAAGCCAAGCAATTTTTTTTATACCTTATCCACTTCACTTGTGCACAATAACCAAACTACAGCATAAACGCCACCAAAATTACATAACATTATAGAGCCAAATAACATAGGTTTATGAATTAAAATCAAACCATAACAGATCAAGATCTCGCAGAAAAATCCTAATTTGAATACTGGTACTTTTAATTACATATATTACGAAAAATGTATCAAACTTTTGCGAAAAATGTATCAAACTTTGTTTATTTATTTTCACAAAGATACACAAACAAAAAACAAAAACATGAAGTAAAAAAAAACCAAAAAAAAATCAAGAAAAATAAACGATGCGAAAAAAGATTTGGCATCAGCTTTTTGTCGCCCGTGAGGAAAATCACCAGACAACGCTATTTTTCAGCCAAACCTTCAGATTTCACTGGCAATAATTTGAAAAATCTCATAGAGATTTCGCGCTCAATTTTCATTAACATCTGCTTTCTTATGGTAGCAATAACAAAAACAAAAAAAAAGTAACATAAAGCACTTAGTAGATTAAGTAACACACCTGGAAATTACGGTCTGCCAAGAATTAAAATAAATTTTGAATGCGGTTGATAGAGTAATAAAATAATTAATTTAGGCCATAAATTATTTACCTAATCGTAATTTTTTATGCAACTGCCGGCATAGATTTCTGTCATTAGGTCGACAATTGTGTGTATTGCCACTTAGGCTTGCTAATCCGCAAACGTAAAGCTATGACGAACTTTTGTTTGTTCTCTAAAAACAGACCTATGTAAATATTAAATATTTACCTCTCTCATGAAAAGCAAAACAATTTGCCTATATTACAATTTCATTTTTCTATCAAATATTCCGTAAACAAATACTTAAACTTGTTACATAAACAATCTCAAAGATAAAATTTACAATATACGAGTTGGTCCCTTTGTTCTTCCCTTTCCGGTAGTTAATGGCATGACAATAGTACCACCTATCGGATCCTAACATATGTAACATATATTTATAGGTTTAACGCTATAGTCACAATCTCACCTGATGTTAAGTGATGGCCTAAGCCTAGCGGGAAAACTGGCTCTCAAGTGTAGTTGCCGGAACACACCTATAGATGCTTGGCGGCAGATTTTCAACTTGAATGTGGTAGAAATATATAATGCCCTCCCACCATGCTATAGTTTCACCACGACGATTTCCTTCACCGATAATTCAGGCTCGTTGCAGGGATTCGAACTCACGTCGATCGATGTGAAGTCCGTACACGCTACCAACTGAGCCATTATTGTTTCAAAACATGTCTTGGCATGGTAAAGCCTTTTCTAATTCTCGCCTGGCTTCCTACCACCTTCAAGTTAAAAATCTATCGCCAAACACCAAAAGGCATGTTCCGGCAGCTGCACTTGAGACCCAGTATTTTTGTCTAGGCTTAGCGTACAACCATCTTGGGTCACATCGTCACTTAAGATCAGGAGAGATTGTGGCCACAACACTAAACCTTAAAAAATAATTAAAACGAGAGTCGCGAGCACTTTTTACCTTTTTCATGCTAAAAAGGTACGAAATGCTTTTTCAGCAGTTGTAGCAATTAAAACGAAGTACAGTAGCAAACTCGATATTGCTAGTAATCTACCTTGTGCCCAATGTGCGCTTTTTCAATTAAACCCAGAATAGGAAATCTTTAAAAACATGCATGCCCATTCATCATTCTTCTGCCTGCCTTAAATTTTTTACCTACCTACTTGCTGCTTTTGCTGCGCCGAAGGGGAGCGGGGGCTTTTTCATTTTAGGCAGTGGGGAGGCGTGAAAAAACTGGGAAACCCTGACTATAATTATAGTCACGAACATCGTTATTAGGGTTCCGTATCTCAAAAGGAAAAAAGAATCCTTAAAGGATCACTTCGTTGTCCTTCTGTTTGTCTATATGTCATGACCCTTTTTTCTCAGGAACGCGTGAATGTATCAAGTTCAAATTAATATCAAATACCCAGGGTAAGAAATCCCTGTGAATAAATCAAACTTCTAATTCCACGGAATCAAAAGATACAGCTGTTTATGTCACAAAGGGAATAAAAACCTATAGGGTACTCCGTTGACCTGGAATCATGTAATTTGGCATGAAGCAAGGTTTTATAGCACAACTAAGGGAAAAATCCAGAAACCATAAATTTGTAGTTCCAAAACATAAAAAAATCTAATATAAACTTATTTGCAGTTGATAAAGTTACCGCTGCATATGTCGATGTAACTAAACAACAATTTTCCAACGGCAAAGTTAAGTTTGTCCCTCAATTTATCTTTTCTTTAAAATTGTTCGGAGCTTTCTTCAGTAGTAATATTACCTAATTATTTTGGTGAATGGTGCTGAACAACTACGGAACCCTCGGTGCGCGAGTTCGACTCGCACAAGGCCGGTTTTTTGGTTATATGCCAACGGTTATCAGATGAATATGACACTAATCTGAACCAATCGACCACCATTATTTTTTATAATTTACACTTAAAAATATTAGAACCTCATGACATCTGTTCGAAAGCATTATAATGTTTATCTGTCAAATAAAATAACTAAAAAGTTTACGACAAAGGTTCGATTTTTTACAAAACTTCACACTTTTAAATCTGATAAGATTTTTCGATACATAAATAAGTTTTTTTCTTAATTCATTCCATGCTTACAATTATAGTTTTATGACTGTTTTTGACAAAGATATATATCCCTGGGTTTTCGAATTGCGGTATGTATTTGGTACGCTTAACGTTAAAGGGATCCCTCGAAATAACTAACGCAAATATAACTTTCATTTGCCACTGTCATGCATTGAATTCGGCACCACAAAAAATTAAGGCGTTACTTTAAGGGTATTCGTAAGGCATAAATTATGATATCTTTCGCCGTATCAGAAGCACGATTGTGCAATTCGCTTCCTATCAATATCCAGCTAGTCAACTCTCGGGATTCCTTTAAGCCTTCGTTATGTAGATCTTACTAGGAGCACTTGAATATCGGCTAGATTTTTTTTTTACTAAATGTTGTGTATACCTTGCGTATAACTTTCTCTTGCTCCTCTGGAAGATTGGTAGATAATGTTTTTTAGTCCAATTGTACTTTTATGTTAGTAATAATAATAATATTTTAAATTTTTGCTTATTTTAAGACAGGTGTATTTTAAGGGTATAAAGTAAATGCAAAGTGACGTACATGTATTTGTACATATTTTTTTAAATAAATATATTATTTCTTTTTCAACCTATAAAATTCATTTCTTTATTTTTAATTCCATGGTTGTTCCAAAGGTTAATTGAAAAAATGTATATTTCCAAAAAAAAAAAAAACTTGTGTCTACTTATGTAAGCAAGAACTTCGTGCGACTTTTTTGTAAATGTGATAAAATAATAAAACGTCTTTTTTAACTAAGTAAATTAATTATTTTTGCACAACAAAAGAGAAACTAAAAATAGTTTATATTGTTACTATGGTTGGCTAACTTCATAACACTTCCGTCGCATGATGCGCACACAGCTCTCAATTGTAAACTCCAAAAAACGACAAAAGAAGTAACTTAAAAACTTCACTATGCACTATCACTAAGGGTAAAATCTCCTCTTATATCCCGTACTGGCGATTTTAACTACTTCACTTTTCACGTTGTTAGTACATACGTGAAAACAAACGATTACTATGATGGAATTCAAAAACTAACAAAACTTGTACACTGATCATCTTGCTTTGATCAAGATTAAGTTAAGTGTTTTTGAGTGTATAATAATAGTGTGAACTTGGATGACACAGTGCTTCCTCAAAATTAATCGTACACCTATACACCCTTTTATTAAGTACCTACAGTCGTAAATACGTATTAAATTACACACATTGCCAACTTTGTATCACAACATGACAGCTGATATTCCAGTAAGGAATTGTTTCTTTTTTGGTATCATTTACTGTTATTATACGTTGTAAAATCTGAGAAGGTCAGTGAATTCTTTGAAACGTACTTGCATCGGATTTTTATTTCTTATAGGTAGGAGGTATACATTAACGTACTTACCAAAAGATATTAATCTATACTATTTACTATAATAAAGCAAAAAAGGTTTTTGTGCGCGCATCACAATTTTTTTGTTTTACTCCTTAGTTAAGTTGGTCCTTTTCAAGAAGAAAAATTATCATTATTTTCATAAACAATAATTCTGTAGACCATGCGATTTCAGCGATGTGTTTTATTGCCGTAGAGAAATGGAGCAAGCGGTTTCATGTAAGAAATACCGCAGAAGAAGTCGCGAATATCAGCTAGTAGCAAATGTTAATTATTTATTTTTTGTAACGGATTATGTCGGTTCTCATGCGAAGTGATATGCAAATTTTTTACATGACAAAAACGGAAACCATATAATTAATCAGATAATTTAAATTAATTGATGCGTCAAATAATCTGAATAGATATTATCAACGGAAACAATAAAGACCTATCATTTTGGTTTAGTCTTCCAGCCTAAAGTACTTTAGGTAAATACACTCGTGAGTTTTTGAGGTGGATAAATCTTACCAATTATTTTTCATTAATTGATTTAATATGACTTTTGTCAGTCTTTTCATCTATTTTTACACTATTGACATCCTTATATTTCTCTGTATAAGTCCCCAATGGGGTAGGTAACCGTCACAACTAGCTACCCCACCATGCCGCGCATAATCATCAGTAGGCTCGTTTACCGGTTAATGACCGAAGTTAGGCTCTTGGACTCCTACTCCGGGAGAATACAAAAGTCGTTTCATCAAGCGATTGAGTTTAATACCCTTTGCAAGTGTAGTAGCAGTATATCCCGATTATTTCTCTGCGATGACAAAAACCTTTACTCTTCATATCTTCCTTCTTTAATTTATTTATCAACATCCGGGTGCACCAACCAAGTCAAGTCGAGCTTAAGGCACGGCCATACCATCCTTTCCTCGAAGCTACTTACGGCACTTTCCCCCCCCCCCCCCTCTGTAACTTCGCTCTATATAAACGAAAATGTTTGATTTTTTAGAGATGAAGAGCACATACTATAAATTGTTTTATTGTCATTATACCTGATAACTATACTTTATAGTTTACGAATTATCGCTAGTCAAAGTTCTTTAATTTTCCTACTGGCGTACCAAAGAACTGACTACGCAGATTCGATAGTACTAAAGGTAATAAATATGAGGTTTTTGGCAGGTAAGTATCTTTTGTGACTTAGGTGGCATTTAGAAAAACATATTTTAAGAAGTGAATACAAGATGAAATTGCTACTTAGATTATCCGTTACAATAAGTAAAACTTGTTTAACAATTTCTGGAAAATAACCTTATACTATTTGCTTTATAAAAAAAACCTTACGTAATATTTTGCTATGAAATGCACACGAATGAAGGCAATGCTATTCACGATAAGATTTATCAGTGTGAAATGGATTTGTATACATTCAGGTAATATAGTAGGTATATAGATAATTCAGTTACAGCATCGATCAATGCCGCGTGTGGATTTAGATATTGTGATTTATTAAGATTAGTCGTTGTTATCGTAAAGGGATATTAGTTGTAATCTGTGCTCGTGTTTTTTTTGTGTATTGTAATGTTTGTTATTTGGGTGGAATTTTTATCTACGTATAGTCCAAAAGGGTGGTCAAACCCAGGACCGCGGACCAATGTGGCTCTCCAATGTATTTGCATTTGCCCCCAACACCAGCGGTCGGTTGCCACCTTCGATTAGTGTTCTACTTTTTAATTATCGTTAAACGAAGTATTAGGTGGTCCGCTGGCTAACGTGGAATCAAAATTATAGCACGCTTCTAAAATGAACTGAGCAGCCTTGATCAAAAGTATTGTTTCTTATCCTTATCACACCTAAGTAAGTTCCGCACATGTTTTCCTCTTCCACTCTGCTCTAGCGACTGTCATCATTGAGGTATTATTTACTACGTACTAGAGCAGCGATTACGAACAAAAATTGTGCTCCACTTGATACCGCTAGGCGCGGGGTGCGGGGCACGCGCGTTAATACATTGAACTTACTGATGAAATTTCACTCATTGACTTTTACTTGTGTTTCTCAAGTTGTTTAAGTACTCATGAAAGCATATTTATAATTAAGATTTAGAACACAAACGTGTAATTGCAACAAGCGCCCGGCGCAGACTGTGAGTACGAGTGTATGCACTCGAACGCGTGTTTCAAGAAATCTGGTTGAGGTATCGTCTCTAGTAGGTGCGTATTATATAATACCTCAATGACTATCATCTCGGCATTCATAACTTTTATACACACATCAATCCTCATACAACCCATCCATACCTTTTTCGGTATTTCTCTATAACTATCCATCTTCATACTTAACATCTAGTGTAATGACTTTGCATCTGTTCCCTCATGACATGTCCATACCACGCTAACCTGTAACTCCTCTACTTCTATGTCACGTGTTATTTTCAGTTTTCCTCTGATATACTCATTCGTAATCTTATCCATTCTACTTACACAGCACATCCATCTTAACATTCGCATATCTGTCACATTTAATCATATTTCATCCGTTTCTTCCGTTGTCCAGCACTCCCTTATAATGCTTAAAAGACATATAGTACAAACAGAATACCCAATTCTATCGTAGTTTCCTTATCTATATGGGACCTTGGTTCGAAATATCACCTACCATTAGACATTATTATTTACCCTCGATATTTCTTTATAATCTCCATTCTATTATGGAAAGGATATTTTAAAAAAATAAGTAAGAAATATTAAGTGAAATGCAATTACCATTCTGAAGAGACTCGTTTGTTTTATTCATTTCAAATTTTGTTTAAATTAAAATAAATTTATTTTGATACCAATACGTTATGAGTTGGTGTGGTAATTAAGCCTCTACCTTTGTTCGGAAAGAAGCCTTATTTGGCAATATTACATTTACGGACTCCTATTATCTTTATTATTTTTTATACTTTAAACTAAAGTGCACTTATTAATTTATATTTAAAATTAAAGTCACCTACCCATGACCTCTTATACTGATTAGTACTTAGATATTTATGATAATGGTTTATTTTCAAACACTTCATATACGTTTACAAATGTAAGCATTTGAATAATATAAACATTAACTTTTTTAATATGAAATGCACAAGTCTACGTGTATATACACTGGTCGCTTTTAATTACTAAAGACTACTGCAAAGTTTTTCTACATTTTAGCTATTAACGAGACATTTTGTCATGTTTACTAATTAAAACTGACACTTAAAGCCGTTAATTGCTTGTTATCTACGTGAACGATATACATATCGGCAAGAAAACGGTTTTTTTTTATTTTATTAAACGTTTTATTCGCACTTGCTGGCATTAGCTTTGAAGCTAGTTGACTATCAGCGAATATGTCGATATGTTTTTTATAGTTAATCTGTGGATATATCGCGAACCATATTTGAAAATACTCATTTAAAACATTCCAGACGTCGTAATCTCAAACATCGTACTTCGTACAACACCAGGTTCTTGAAATATAACGTAAATGACATTTGAGCAGGTCGTCATGAAGCGACGACTGGATTGATCTAAAATCAAAATCGAAAATATTTTATTCAGTTTATGCCCTTAAAAGGCACCTAAGGAATGTCAATACACACGAACACAGGTTCGTAAAACATTGCAGTCATCGAAAATAACTGGCAAGGAACTCGATCGGGTTTATCAACACATTTTTAAATGATTTTTTTATAAAGTATTTATATTAGTTACAGTTATTATCATTTTCAGTGGATCTGCAGAGATGGATTCACTTCCAGACATCACCGTTATTCAACAATATAACTTGCATAACATAATTCTTGAACTTGTTATTTGGCAAATGGGTAATGTGCTTAGAAAGTTATTGTAGAACCCAACACAATTACTTAAATAACTTATTCGTCTAAGTCTAAAAGATGGAGGTAATACTCTCTTTGATCACCGTTGTTTTTAGTTTGAATTGTGAATTGTTAATTGTGGTACATTGCAATCATTTTGTCATCATCAACTCCTTGTAGTTTGTGTCGTGTATTATTAATCAAAACTTCTTTTTATTTAATGGTAACTGTGTTCTCGCATAGTTCTCCCAGAGTCACGTGTATAGAATGTTTTCCCAATAACCTTACAATCATCAGACATAGCTTTAAAGAGATGGCAGCCTCGTCCGAAAACTTTCCAGGGAGTTTTTGTGGCAACTTAAAATTCATGATTCCAGTTATTATTTATTACTTCACTTGTGCAAAATAACCAAACTACATCACATAAAATTCTGCCAAAATTACATAGTTCATTGGCCAAATAATATAAGTTTACAGAAATAAAACAAAATCCACCACATAACACTTCAAGGTTCCGCTAAAAACCTAATCAAAACTTACTTCATATATTTATTACATTAAAAAGACATTTTGTTAGTAGTATGCAGCATTACAAATACAATATATAAGTACTCGCTGCCATTTTGTCGTAGTTCTGTAATTAAAATTGCCATTAATTATTATCGTCGTGTGCAGTCTAACTTATAATTTTTTTTGTACAATACATTTTAACATTTGTCATTTCTTTGGCTTATAATGTAAACACTTTAATCAACTATCCATATCCACTACGTAATTTTTTTACATTTATAGTATCACGGCAAATTGACGTTACGACATCCCTGATGGTAAGAACAACACAATTCTAACACAGATCATAATCCATCGGTGGTCGTGAGTCAGTCGGGCAAAACTGTCTTACTACCCCGCTATCGCTATTTCCTCGTTCGTAAATCAGCAGAATTTAATTCAATTTAAAAAATAAGAGGCAGTTAAATTAATTTCTCATTCTTAGCGTTGCTGGCTAATCTCACCATGTCAGGCTACCGTTATATGATGCGAGCGCAGCTCTCAAATTTACGATCTACTAAACGCGTCACAAGAAGTATAATATAACTTCAAAAAGCTATATGTTCAGAATTTCATAGTAGTATCAACGTAGCAATACAAACGTTGACAAAACCGTGAAATTATGTTATCTATCTATATAATTAATAAAATTGAAGTGTCTGATTTGTAATGTCAAAATAACAGTTTTTTTACAAAATGCATTTGAAAGTATATACGATACCTATAACAAAAAGCCCATTTTTTAATTTTTTGTCTGTCTGTTTGTTCCGGGTAATCTCCGAAACGGATGGACCGATTTTCACGGGGCTTTCACTGATAGATAGCTGATGATATAGGGAGTAACTTAGGCTACTTTTATTTTAGAAAATATTAGGGTTCCGAACAAATATAAAAAAACTGGTCATGGTGAATCAATTCAGGTGCTTAAATGGCTTATGATGAGTAAACCATAAGAGATATAGCAAATTAATGTACTACATAATCATAGGCATTAAAAAGTCCGAGAGAGTATATATCTATCTTCTAAGGAACACCCACAATAAGCATTTTTGTCTTTAAAACAGCCGGGAGCGGGGGAACAAGATTCGCGCGGGTTTTCTGTGGTCCACGTGAGCGAAGTCACGGGCACAGCTAGTTATTGAATAAAGCAAATGTACAAGGCATACAAAAAACATAAACGTATGTTATTATTGATTTTAAATGTTATATAAATATTTACACCAGATACCTACCATATCACAATTCATTTTAAACATTTAACAAAAACAAAAACATGTATTTTAATAATTAAAACTATTATTAATATGTCAATACTCTCATTAGCGTACTTTATCTAATAGTAATACAATTTATACTTAATCTATAATAATTGTTATCCACGAACAACATATTTTTTTAGATATTTAAAATTCCTTTTGTAGAATGCAATGAGCAAACATATCTGTTAATTAATTTTCTATTTTCACAACCGTTTTTGTTGTAAGAAATGACATGTGTAAACCATTACGACCATAAGCGGATAGTTGCAGAACTATTTGAGCTTTTTTCAACTTTTTAATTTACCCATCGACTGCGCTCCAAGTAATTAAATTATACGGAAAATGGATTCGATTAATCAAGGGTTCTGTATGATAATATTTCACTTCATATACTAATATGATGGATCGCATTTTTTTTTGTGTTATATAGTATGTATAGTGTATTTGGAGTGTAATGGGTGTCGAATTACATCTTTAAAACTGAGACGCCCAAGCCAACCTCACCTGCACGTGGTGCACCCTGCTGAACAAGGAACGAAGAAATTGCGATTGCGGGGTAGTAGGGTTGTTTTGCTCGACTGGGTCACAACCACCATGCATGTGGTGAAAAGTCCGTCGTCATAGTGACTCGCTTTTGCGTGTCGCGTTTCGGGATCAGCTTGTGCATATCCAGTTAAAATACAGGTCGGCGTGACAGCGGTGACCGTCGAAGGATTACGATCTCTCGATGGTCACCGTTATGCTTGGATTGTACTGGCTTACCATCAGGGTTAGTACGGTTAATGTACCGTGCTATTAAAAAAAAAGTGAAATCACTATCAAATTGTAGACTAAATGACGTTTTACTATAAACTTACCCGAGATTAGTAATAATATAACCAAAGGTGGTTAAAGTGATGATAGCTTATTGGTATCGCGTCCATAAACACATATTCGAATCCCTCAATGAGCCCGAGATTTTGATGAAGAAACATCAACAGTATCTTCCTTTTTCCTGTTACCACCCTCAACTTTAAAATCTGTCGCTAAGTATTCACAGGTACTCTCTATCTGAAAGTGAAATTTAAAAGCTTTTGTATAAACTAACGATCGCCCTAAGGTCGAAATTCGACCAGCGACTTTTTGATCATAGACTATTTTCTGTTTGACATTTAAAGTTTTCATAAACAATGAGTATTATCTACATCACTTGCTGTCACTTTTCGTCGAGTGACAATGTCAATATTTTGGGATGTCTAAGTTCAATGGTACTGGTCCGGTTAGGATTCGCAGTATTAATTTATTTACTATATTAATAACAGCTATTATAGATAAATTTTACCTTCCTGCACTCCTTTTCCATATAAACTTTAACCAATACGCTTAAAATGTTACCGAAAGCTTTTGCTTCACGTTTATAATATAGTATACCGTAGGCTAAATACTAAAAGCAGTGTGGAGTTTGTAAATGCTTCTATTAGTCCATTTACTTTTTAACCCTTAAGTATTATAATATTTAAGAAGAATTACTTTAATAATTAGATGGATAGTCAATTTACAAGCACAGAGCTTCTCTTCTGGTTAATGGAAAAAATCAAAACCATTTTCATTTTGATGAAGACTAAGAACGGAAAACGACTACAAGGAACCCTTTGCTTTTTGATTAAACACCTGGTTGGGCGTAGGTATTTTTTGTCATCGTCTACATGTTTTTATTAATTATATGAACTTTAAGCGACTTAATAATTACCTCTGTGTTGCCATCTAGGAACCGAATGTCAAACGAAGATGAGAATTAACCGTTCTGTTGTTTCTTTTAAGAATGAATTACAGAATGTTATCGATTTTTTTTATAGGTTTAGCTATATGACCTTAATCTCACCTGATGTTAAGTAACGATGTGGCACGAGATTATGACACGCTAAGCCCAGTGCAGAAATGACTCAAGTGTAGTTGCCAGAACACACATAATGGTGTTTGGCGACAGATTTTTAGCATAAGGTCGGCAACTAACCGAGCGCGATATCGTTTTGCTTGGCCCATATTGTCATAACTTTGTAATTTATGTTAAGCGAAAACGATTCTTTTTAATTAAAGAATATGATTTAATTTTATTTTTAATTATTCTTTGATTCAAAAATTCATGTTATTGTAATTTACTATACTGTGTGATATAAATAATGACTATTTTAAAATATGGCTTATTAGAACCAATTTTGATCTACGCTCACAGCTATGTAACAAATAATACAGAATTATGATATAAACTTTATCCCTATAATTAATCGAAATTATTCAACAAAATCTAAATACTTTCCTAAAGAAATAAAATAATTGTCTCTCGACGTAATTTGAGATTTTTAAAGAATATTGTATGCCAGTATAAATGCTTAAAGTATTGTTTATTTAAAAAAAAAAACCCATATTAAACTGTATTAAAAAAAAGTGTCATACTGTCCCGTTCCTTAACAAAAACTCAATGAATAATCAAATACACCTAAAATTATACGATCCCGCGTTACTGAATACATCTATCTGTAATAAAAATACACCTTTGCATGCCCAATGTATTTTCACGTTAATAAAATCTCATAATGTCAGGAAAAATAACTCGGAAACAACTATTCAATCAACACTTGCGTACAAAAAATCAGAAAGAGCCACAAACGTAGGGTTCTCAAACTAAACAAGGTGAGGGTAATTGATATCGGAGTATATCCTGGAAGGGGTCAAGTCTGATGCTAGTAATTGGTACCCGTGAGCAGGGCCTGTCCGTGCGCCCCATTGACCGTTTAAAGTAGCTGACGTTGAACTTAGGGTTGTCGCTTACATTATATTATAGGAGTAATAAGAAAATTGATGCGAAACATTTGGACGGGAGTAAAAGCGTTCTGATGTGACGTCGCTACGTGGTATTCGTGCAGTGTCGCGTCTGTTTGGCTCTCTACTACACACATACTCGCTACTTTACGTGTGTCTTAGTATCATCGTGGTTTCTTACACTAACCTTATAAGTTATTCATGAAATAACTATCTGTATAGTTGTTTTTCGATTCGTTTTCATTTATTCATATTTCAAAATAAACATATGATTAAATTTAGATGTTGAACATGAAAAACCGCATTTAATTATAGAATTATGGATTTTTTAATTAAGTATTTCCAATTATAAAAAATGAATCCGCATAACGACAATGAAATGCAACGTACATTTTTTTTAAAATCGTTTAAACTAGTTTATATAGTCGGCTAGATGTGAACCAAGGTTTCACCCGTGTTATAATATTTTATTCGACTGACTCACCGCGCGCCTGTGTAAACTATCGTTGTTTTCACTTCCCGTACCTGCCAATCGCTCGCCAGATTACTTGAAGTTCATGGTTACTGCTACGCTCCTTACAGTTTTAGCGTGATGTTATATAGCCTACAAACTTTTTCAATAAATAGGCTATAAATTACAAAACTATTTTTTTCATATTTGACTGGTAGTTCCAGAGATTAACGCGTTCAAATATAAAAACAATTTCTGGAACTTTATTATAATTATTCGCAAAATAAACTGTACCAGTATTTTTGTACCACTAAAAAAATTAAAAAATTGACAGAGAGTAGCAACCCTAATGTATATATTTTCGGTCGGTTGAACACCGCTATTACGTCTGAGGATCATCGTGTTAGACACATTCTTTCACACGCGTTATCGCTTCCATTATCATCACATTTTTATTCAGTTACATGCTTCGATTGGTGGCAGTCTCACTTGATGTTAAGTGACAATATGGCCGGAGATGGTAACTTGAACCCTTGAAAATAAAAACTGGCTCTCAAATGCAACTGGTAGTAGAATACACACACGCCTATATGTATTTTTTTTTTTTGTGAACTTTTCTATTTCATGGTGGTACTAGCTTCTCAGACACGTATAAGAAAATGCCATACCTGATACCACCATGCTAAGGTTTCATTTGGATAATTTCTTTCGAAACCGCGTCCAAATGAATTATTACTGGACCATCACTTCTTCTGCTTATTTTTACACGATTTCAATCACAGCAATTTAATTCCAAAATAAGCAATGTTTGTATTATGGTAACTAAACAGATGATCTACTGAACAGACATGTATATTATACTAGTTGACCCTCGCAACTTCGTCTGCTTCACATAAGAGAGGGTTAGAGAGAGAGTGGCTCGCAGGCACTGTATTATAGGTGCAGCCTGCCGCCCACATCATTCCGCATAATAAAAATGCGCGCGCGGTACTTGTTATTTTGCTGCGGAGTTATATTAAAACTGTGATATCTCCTAAAATATTCATTTAAATTAATTACTGTAAAAGGCAATTTTGTTCAAAATTAAATACTTGTGATGAATAACGTATTTATTTCAATAAGGATTAATACCATATTTATAAAAACACTTTCGCAAATAATTCATTATTATAAAACAAATTTTATTACCATAAACAAGGTTATATTGAGTAAACCTTAAAAGATAGACATATGCTATTGCGGACATTTTTTAGAACTTTTTCAAAGAAACAATTCCGTCACACACGATTGTTGCGTAACTTTAACCATTTACGCAGCGCACGCAGTGGAAGCTCTCAAAAGAAATTAATTTCCCCGTTTTCGCATTTTTCATTAATGCTCCGCTCCTATTGATATCCTCCTAGATAAATGGGCTATCCAATACTAAAGTATTTCTTCCATTCGAACCAATAGTACCTGAGGTTAGCGCGTTCAACCAAACAAACTCTTCAGCTTTATAATATTAGTATAGATATAGGACCAAGACGTACAGCTGACAGTAATGCTCATCACGAGAATGTTATGTGTGGAGATCGAGCTCGTGACCTCAGGGCTCAATAATACTAGGCCTTACTGGCACTGTTCCACGAAGCCTGTCATGTTTATGCCTAATGATATAAGAACGGAACACTCCGAATTCTCATTAACTTATTTATTTGGAACTATTCTTGCATAAATAATGGTTGCCTACACAGCATAATATACAACTTTTATGCAGAATATCCAAAGCCCAAAAGCTCAAACATTTTGAGGATAAAAAGTATCCTATGTGTTATTCCAGGTCATAGACTATCTGTGTGCCAAATTTCATTGATATCTGTTCAGCCGTTTTAGCGTGATTGAGTAACAAACATCCAAACATACACACTTTCACACTTATTATATTAGTAGGATCTATTAAGATTTTATCAAAAATTACACTTTACAGACAGAAAAAACTACACAATTTTTTAATGTAGATACGTATAGCTACTACATAAAACTTCAGTATTAATCAAATATATATACAGTTTATTGACACATCATGGATTTTGTTATCGTATGATTATTATTCCGATGTATTTAAAAATTAGGCTTCATCAAGCCTTAATAAACAAAGGTAAAGTGATAGCAGAAAATTGGGGAAATCCGTTGCCCCTGATCTGGGGTAAACATGTCCGAGTGGGGTAAACTGATTCGTACTCATCCAATTACGACCCTCCCACTGATAAATCAGTATTGGACCTCTATTCTTTAAACGTTCGTCTTTTGTCGAACATCTATATGTAATATCTCGTCTACTTTAAAACTCGATGTATATGTCACCGGATAATTGTAGGAACCGTTTGTTTACAATAAATATGGTGAGATTGTAAACTGTCAAAAGATTATTAACGTACACTAATCATTTTAAATTTTTGAGATTTTTATGTCTAGTAAATAAGCAAAATCGTGATGCCTAGTACTAGCAAAATTCAAGTTTTCAACGGCTATATTGTATTAGGCTTTCCGCTGCCTCGGACCGCTCGATTCGTGCATTGTGATAACAGTTTCAACCTTACCTAATCAACCATTTAGTTTTTATAATCCTGCGAAAGTGTTGGCATTAGATTGCAAATTTTAGTGTTCATTCACAATCTATCGATAATTTACATTTTGAATTTAGATGACATATTGTAATATAAATCAAAAAGTTTGTATTTAAGTTTGTTTAAGTTACGGTTAAACGTATCATAAGTTGATGTTATTAATGTCACAATCACTAATGTCGTAATGCACAAATCGATAATTTCGAATGCTGATAGAATCAGCCCCTGAGATATATCTAAGATGTTGAGATTTCAGACGGTCAATTGATCCCGTAATAGTCGAGATAGAGGATATTACAGTATTTGGATTAATCTAAGCGGAATCATTTATGTTTGTTATACGGTAGTAACTTAGTGTAAGTAATTTAATTCCATGTAATCTAACATCCTTGATGTATAACTTTGCAGTTACTTTTCTTTGAGAAAATGGAAACTTGAATTTTTTGATGATTTGATTTTTTAAGATTTATACAGGATCCAAAAGGAAAGGAAGCCAAAAGCTATATAGTATTTGTTTAATTTCTGCATTCATGTGCGGTTAATAGGGTTAATTTGAAAACGCATCGTTTTTTTATAAACGGGCTATATATTATTAACAGTAGCCATTGTCTAATAAAGTTTGAATTTAAAAAAAAATTGGATATGTTTAAAATTTCACAGTAGAAGTTAAAACAAATATTCATAATAAGCAAAGTTAAAGTTTGGATATCAAAAGAGATACAAATAATTATAATTTTTTGAAGTTATTCTTATTTTGCCGAGTTTAGTAGTGGATAAAAAGAGAGCTGCGAGCATATCAATGGCAATATATACCGTTACCGTATATTATTATCGTTGATGGCTAATTTCATCATGTTGTTAGCACGCGGAATTATTTTGGTTTTGTTACACAAAAAAAAAAATTACTTCTTACGTACATACAATTTTATAATAATTTATACGTTTAACGTTTCACCACAATCTCACGTAGTGTTCTGGTGAATGAGTGAAACTGGCTCTCAAATGCAGCTGCCGAAACACACCTAGAGGTGCTTGGCGACAAACATTCACCTTGATGGTTGTAGCTAGCCAGGAGGTCTTACTCTACCATCATACTATGGTTTCATCACGATGTTTTCCTTCACCTAAAGATCAGGCTCAATTTAGAATTTGAACATACGTCGACGGTACCATCGTTCCTTCACAAATTAATATTATTAACTCATTTAAATTAATAAATGGGGAAAAAATGTTTCATGCCACTGAAACAGCTTGGTTTGGTAATGTGAACCTATTTAAGTTTATTTCAGTAGACGTGGCAAACAATATTAGAATTTGTAACAATACTCAAACCCTGGTGAAACTAAAATGTATATAATAATAACGTTTTCTCATTTGCTTGTTGCAGGAAAAGTCTGGCGAGCCTTATCCCGGTAAACTATCGGTAAAGTCGGATCTTAGTCCTGTTTTTGGTAAGTAATATTTTAACTCCTATCATGGATTTTTTTTTTTTCATAGAAACCTACTCTATGGAGTATGATAATTGCGAAGAGCACTGCATATTTAAACTATACCATGAAATACAATTTTTTAAATAACGTTTTGGAATCCGAAATATGGAACTTCTTAAATTAATCTTGTCAGGGTGTAATTCATTGTTTTATTTAATGAACTCATTAGAACATTGGAGGCTTCACCTTCAATCCCTGGAACGTTTATTTCATACATCACATTTATTCCTGGTGTTGCACCTGATGTATTTATTTATATGGTTAGATCAACTTTGAAGAAAGACGGATCGAATATAATAAACACTTATCAAATACATGGACGTATGAGTAAGTCTAAAATTGATTTTAAAATTGTACGGCAAAGTGCATCATAGCAAGCACAGTATAATTCAAACCACCAAGAAATTTGCAATTCATCGCGCCGGTCGTCGTTGTCATGGCCTGCTAGCCTTCCGCAGCTGGCTATAGACTCGTTGATCTCGAAACTGATGCCGATGTCACTGTGGCAGATTTATCAACAAGTGCAGGTGGTTGCGATCCGTTCGTATATACCGGCTGATCCCGGAAGGCGCCACCCTTAATCGTGACACTATAGGTGTTGCAACGGTGTATGGTGGTTGTGATCCAGGTGGACACAATTGTTTTATCCTAACATCCTGCAAACTAGCTATTTCTGATTGAATGGTTTTATTAATATTAATATTTATTACTGCCACAACACTAATTTTACACATTCAATTAAACGTCGTTATTCTTTAACAATATTTCATGCTAAAAATAGTTGATGCCACGTTTTTTTATATTCAACTAAGGTGGCAAACAAGCGTATGGACACTCCTGATCATAACCGGTTACCTAAAGCCTATGGATGCTTGTAACACTAGCGTGTTGCCGACCTTAAACTCCTCTTCCTGAAGGAACTATTGAAGTTCTACTCAGCACAGTAAGACAAGTTTATTTTGCTGCGATCTTCTGTAGAGTGGATGTATTTCACCAGTGGGGCTGCTCCAGGTAGAGAGAAATCTCCAAAAAGATTCTTCTTCCCCACCTTTCTTAAGTCGTCGAAATAGGTTTTATTTACTTCGATTCGGTGTAATTTTTGGGCACCTTAATTAGAACTGCTGTGCTTTCAGTTAAATAAACAAATATATTAGTTTATTGTTTCACAAAACTGGTTCTCTAAACCACTGAGGTCATGAATTCCTTTTATAATAATCAGTTTACATTTTATCCCTAAGCGACATAAAAGTCGTGCATTGAATGTCGACGTAACGGATAATCGATCACTTATCCATAAATCGTCCGGCCTAGTGATGTGAAATTGATTTCCTTTGAACCAAGTGAAGGTGGGAATTATCACCGGGGCTTAATGCCCGCTCTCGCCTCGAGGCCATTAACTGAAAATTATGTATGTTTTATCGCCAGCTTATAATCATCTGTCACTATCGTTACAATATTTTTGTATAATTTCATCTCGCTCCACCTCTCGGAAAGGATTGGGTTGTATTGTTGTTTATCGATATATTCTGTTTTGTTTAATTCAAATGAAATATAGTTACCGGATTGTATAACCATACAATAGCTAACATAAAAAGAGTAAAAAATTTTTCCCCTAAAGTTGAAAAAAGTATCGATAATTTTCTTTGTTTACTTTTTAATGGTTTATAAATACTCAACAAATTAATTAAAGTCGATGTTTCAAACTCTTTTGATGTATACGGGTTCTTAAATGTTACTTTCCAAGTATAAAATACCTATAATATCGGCAACGATTATTTTGCAATGTTAACTTTAGTTCTAAAATTCGTTTTTGTATTTCTTTTTCGTAAGATATTTCTAATAATCACGTTTCAAGTAAGAATATTGAAATATTTAATTAGTTAATATATTATTGTGGAATACATATAATTGAGCGTATGATCAGTCGAAGTTTACATAAGTTTAAAATGGCAGATGCTATTGTACGTAAAGCTCCCTATATATAGATTTCGACGTTTGTGTTTGTTTTCTCTGTTAGTAGATTTAAGTTTACCATTTTTTTGGTTAAGTAAATTATTTTAATTTAATTAATGTCGGTTGTTGTAATAAATATTTCAAAAGTAAATAGTGCAAATGTCTATAGGTCTAATAATATTTGGCAATAATTCATCATAACTAGAAGAGTATTAAGCATGAAGTTGGAAGGATATAGGATGACCGAAGAACGTGTATGCTGAGATGATATTTGATAGAGGAAAATGGAAGAGGAAAACATGTGTGAGATATAGTTAAGAAGAAGAAGGGTAAAAGATTACGCCTTGTCTCGAAAAGTTGATTTTATCCTAATTAGATAAAACGATGCACACCTGATGGAAAATATGGTATGATCCAACATCAGGCGTTGCTATTTGATACTGCCCTGTTGATATATCTCTTCACACCGCATCTGAATGACCTTATGTTTTAGGAACAAGCGACAATTCCACATCTTCGTGGTATAAAGATAATAATTTGGTAACTTCTTTATTTGTCCGGATATGAGGCTATCGTGTGCTTGTTGCTACATAGATCACTATATAGAATGAAGTGGAATAACTCTTCAGAACTCTCACCATTATTCTTTAATACAGGGATGGTCAAACATTCTATCGCTATCGACCAGTCGATCGGAAGAGCTATTCAAGTCGATCGCGAGAATTCCCGAAAGGTATAAAATACGTTCTATCATATGAAAAGAATGCGGATTATATGCAGTGTCATGCATCAATACCCAATTAAAGTTTGTATTTCGTGAGTTCGAGACTTCATCGGTAAAATATTTAAAGTGTAGTAGAATCCATTTTATAAACTTTGTTTTTTTTTTTGTAGTAATGGACCTTTCTCTGCAATTTTTTTCGGGAGTAAAACATTTCCTTCCTTCGATAAGCTTTAAGATTGAAATGCATGACTATCCAGGACTAGTTCTTTCAGTATTGAAACAAGGATCATGTCCAGATGTACACGTACTTATCTACTGTATTCTAAATTTATCGGAACAGATAAAGTATTATAAAATCGTATAACAGTTGTACAAAGTTACAAAGTACAATCACATGTTTTTGTTTATCTCATGTGACATCTGGTATTGATGAAGTTATCTATACAATTTATTTATCTGTTTTCATGTTAATATAAGATAAGGGGTATTTGGATCTTCAGGTTATCGCTAGAACTCGGTTACATAAGCTTGCAATATTTTTATATTTTAGTTCCCGTTGTCTTGATTTTGATACGATTTCCAGTGTATCTAGTGTAAACAGATTGTATTCATACTAAAACTTGACGTGAACACAACTATTTACCAATGTTTTATCGCAATCTTAGGACTGGTAAAGGAACGCATAAGGGACAAACAAACGTTCATATTTATATACCATATTAGAATTTGACCGCAACTTCGTTTCCTCTGTCTTCGAAATGAAATCACTCATCCGCTCGCCACCTTTTGTAGAATAGTTGTACTAACTCAGAAGCATTCGCAGGTGTGCTCAGAATAAATCTTCAATTTTTTTATTACATAGATTTAGTATATTTTGTGCATAATATTTATTATTATTCCTATAGTAATTTTATTAAATTGATTCATTTTTAAAAAGTTGATAAATCCTTTGAAAAATGTAGTGTTAAACTATTTTTTTTAATGAATGTTTGAAGAACATTTTATCACAAGAAGAATAAATTATCTTTTTTTGACAAATAGGTTCAAGCCCTATGTTTTCCCCATAGTTTTAGCATGAGTTCTAAATTTTGAACACATTATGTACACTATATTGTGTTATTATTAGTTGTATCAAAACACTAATTAATATATTAACTTCTTACCTAACACGTAGGGTTACTAACGATATTTTTATTACCCGATAAAATCTACATAGCTGAACGTCACATCAAGTCAACTAATACCACATTTTAAACTTCCACCGATTATCTACGTCGATAAAATTACAAGCGTCCATCGATATCCGGCCATCACTAGCGACTCGCCTCGTTATTTGTTGTTATTAGTGTTGTTTTTTTCTACCTCGGGATGTTTTCGAGAAACCGGTTTCTGTTCCTAATCTGATCGACTCACCACGACCCCGGCTTCGCGCCGACGAAACCAGAAGAGTATGCCATTGATGGTACTAGGGAAAAAACGCTTGGATGTGAATCTTTCGATATCTTGTTTTATTCTGTGTGCCTCCCAATAACACATTGTTGTACGTGGCCAGTTCATAATGAAATTACAAGATTTTTCTATCACAAATTCACAACATATTTTTAGTTGTTGTTGCATTCTGACGATACCTTAAATATATTCGGAACTATTAAACAGTGAGTTATTAAGTTGAGTTGTTAACCTTGAAATCAGTCCTTTCATTATGGTCATACTCTTTTTTAAGAGACAAGAAAGAGTCAGTATATCATGATGAATTCCTTTTTCTCATACCACTTCGAAATAAAAATTTCTTAAAAAATGTAAGTCACAGCTTATATTATGATTAGCTACAATTTCGTTGGCTGTAAACTATAGAAGTTTTTTTTTTTTAATTTGGTATTTATACAATATGATATCGATAAACTCCCAACAGCGTTAAACCGAGCACCATAAAAGTTGGTTGATCTAAGTGTTTTTTTCATGGAGACGGTTTTTATTTTTCATCATTCATTCATTTTTCATCCATTTTAAAATTTTCGCGAATGAAGTCTAGCACAGCTAGTTACGATATAACATATAATAAAAATACCAGAATAGCATTTATCACTGAGGGATAAAGTAGCTTTTTCATTATTGAAATATTTTTTTGAATGAGATCAGTAATTTCAGATATTACTTTTTACAAAAATAAAAAAGCTTCTCTTTATAATATCAATACATGGTATTAAAAATATCGCTAACAACATATGTTTGTTTGTCCGCTTACTTCTAAACCACACAACGGATTATTTATACGGTTTTCACTTACATTTAGAGATTTTTTACGGAAGGTTTGTATATACAATAAATTTCAATAAAGTTTTTATATAGTAGAGAAAATCCAATGTTTTATAATAAAGTCGTCAATATTCGATTTTCAGATGCTTATATAGCTTATGCTGGCTGAACCTTAAGAGATACATCAAAATAATGTTCCAATGAATTGTATTTCTTCAAAAAGCCTAGAAAAAAATCCCTATGGCATATTTCTATCTCCTAAGATTGATTCTCAGTAAGCATTTTTATCTTAAACATAAAAATTTAAATTATTAGGTTATATGCGAAGCTGTTTTATCCAAATTAATAATAAACTTTTGTCAAGAGAAATATGTTAGTTTACTGGGGCATTTAATGTAGATTAAATTTTCCCTTTACTTTTATATCATTTAAATGAATGCCATAGAAGATATCACGGTCGCGGATTCAAAATTACGCGCATCCAAAGAATTACTGGTAGCGAAATTGATCCAAGTTGCCCTAAATCATACTTTTTTAAACATATGTACATCACTTTGTAAATTTCACCCGTGCGAAGATAGGGTGTGTTCTTAGTACCTTATATATTATACAAATTTAGTGTCCGTTAATAAATCTAGAACTTCTGGAGGACTTTGACCATTGAGCTCTTATTTACATAATATATTAGTTTTATCGAGACCATAGTTTATAGATATGTTAGAGTCCGATAGGTGGCATTAGTGTTGAGCTATTAACTACCGGAAAGGACAAAACAACATCTGCCGGCTCAGCTAGCAGTAGTAAACATAAATAATGACTGTACCTATATAGCTGACAATATGTAAACAGATATTCCAGCTTTGCTGAGCGATCAGAAAACCTAATCACATAGGGTCCTACAACATCTATATTAAAACTTGGAAGCGATCATTATTACATCATAGTATTTTCTTCGAAACGATATACATAGCCGAGTAAACTGAAGCTAGAACAACCGGAAATTGTTAGACGGACGGGTTTGACGCCGCGGTTGCGTCTCTCTCCGACCATAAATAGTTTGATTACTGTAATTTGATGGTAATTTAAACATTTCATTTACGTTACAAATTAAATAAGCAAAAAAAAAACGATTTAACATGACAATATAAACGTGAGGTAATCGAATCGAAAGTGGTTTGTAGTATTGTAGTAGCTTTTTGAAATATGCAGTTCTTTTTTTTAATGCGTACTTTGTGGGATACTTTTTCTGTACGGCCAGTGTGTTCCCTCGTTCATACGACATGGGGTCTTTCAAACATGACGTGAAGAGACATTTTTGAGCAGACCGCCTTCATAGCAACAACTGGCTATGGATTGTAGATTCCTCGGTGACCACCAATGTTATTGGATTGAACTGTGCCTATCATCAGGTACAATGTCGTGAATTTGTCATGTCACAATGAAGAAATTCTTAAAACTGGCTAACAGTTTGTTATTTATTAAATTATTTATATGTTTAGCGTTATATCCACACTAAGTTTAATGGGGGAACTGGATCTCAGTTGCAGCTGCCGAAAAACGCCTATTGGTGCTTGGATATAGATTTTCAACTTCCCGGTGGTAACTAGTCAGTCGGGCACTAGAAAATGCTCTAATATCACGCTATGGTTTCATCACGAAGTTTTCCTTTACTGAAAGCTCAGGTTCATTGTATAGATTCGAACTCACATCGATCGACGTTATGTCGAATTTTAGTATTTTTGTAGGAACTTTTATTTAATGTAAATTTAAATTTAATTCTTGCAATACATCAGGGTACAAAATAACTCCGTTAACAGGCTTATGTAAAAGAATATGGTCGAAGATCTTACGTCTATTTTGCAGCGATATAAATGTAAAGTGTTTTAATCGAGTATTATAATCACCGCCGCATTCCTGATCTTTGCGGGTGAGGAATTTTGTGAAATTATTTTCTAAGGATATTATAGTAAGGGTTACAAATACATACTCTAAAATTATAATATATTACATTCCATTATTTATTTATTATTTCAATAACTAAGGCTGCTTCTACTTCATAAACAAGAACGGTAATAATAAAGGGAACATTAGCGAATAGTTTTTTTTTTTTATACAGCATTGGCGGGAACCAGTCGTTCGGACCGCCTAATGGTAAGCTGTTACCGTAGCCTATGGAAGCTTGTAATACTATAGGTAACACAAGCGCGTTGCTGATCTTCAATCCCCTATCTCAAAGAAGTCTAGAATCCCTACACACCGTAGGAACACAATACTTGTTTATTTGGCTGCGATCTTTTCTAGGGTGGAGGTATTCCGCTACTCGGACAAGCCCAAGTAGAAAGAGATGTCCAAAGAAATTTCTTTGTTTTACTCTTAGTTTCTAAATGCAGTGAAACTACTAAAAAAACTTGTTTGACATTTCTACCGTAAAATACTGAGCGGATTTTAAATCTAATTTATTATAATCATAATACTATCGTTAAAGAAACGGATTTTGTATTTAAAATACTATATTTTAACAGTAATATAAACATAATCCAAATTTTATGGGCCTCAAACCGTTGCGGTCAATTAAATTGATTTAAACGTAGAATTTTTTACTTAAACTTTTTTTTATGGATTTTAATGGCTTAATTATATCTTTTTAATTTTAATATAAAACTCATTAGGGATTCACTATTAGAGAGATAAAGTTCTGTGGAAGACGCGTATCATTGCTTGTATATTATGCTAGTATATTAGTATATTGCCAAGTACCAATGCACCAAGTGTTTATATTTTTTGAATATAAACCATATTATTATCAATTTCCTTGTATTATTTATTGTAAGAGCTAACTTTATATATACGCTAAAATATAAAGTCTAGCACATGCTTATTAATATTCCTATTTTTGAAGTGATAACTTCTTATGGGAGGGTAAACCGCTTCGTAACGTAACGCGTTACGGCGCCACTCTGTCTGGCTTCCCGTCTCTACTCAGTGTTCTAATGTACATATTCAAGAATTGTAACTAAGGGTAAAATATATTCTATAATCATTAAAAGATTTTATTAATAAATAATCTTTCCTCACATTATTATATTATAATACATAAAGTTTTAGTAATAACCTTAACTTTTCGCAAGTTATCACTTCCGTCGAGCGTCCCGAGACGCACGCGTTTTTTTATTTTCAATTTCTAGAATTAACGTTCTCCTTCTTCTTGTTTTGGCGCCAGTGTCAATGTTTTTTAAGCCTTCGTAATATTTTCCAATATACAAAGCGATATCTTCTGACAAGATGGTGGCTCTCTTGTCAGAACTATCGAGCGAGTTTTTGTAACATCTCAAAATGCATGTTTTCCACTTTATATTTATTATAATCCACTTCACTTATACGGAAAAACCGCACTATATCACGCAAAATGCCACCAATATTACATAATATAGTGTCAAAAACTTAAGTTAATGAATTAAAAATAAAAACTACAACATGTCATTTCAAGATCACGCCAAAAACCCAGAAGTAACGTTCTGTAGTAAAATTATATCTGGATAAATATAATTAGGGTTGCCATATTTTTTTTATTTTATTAGTAGTAGTTTTTCATACGTTGTAATGACTTACTTGTACTTAAGTTACTTTATTTATTTTTTTTAATTACATTTGCGTTACTTTATGTTAGCAATGTAGTGTGCACCTATATTAGGTCCGCGTATATGTATTAGATTTAGAATGAAATTCAAAAATGGCTCAAGTAAAATATGCGCGCTGTTGGCGCTTCTATAATAAATAAATAATTTAGGAAACATTAAATGATTACACGGGGAACTACCAAAAAAAAGAAGAACGTTTCGGTTGGCCCATGACCATGTCAAACGCGAATTTGATTATCTTATTCGGCCTTCATTTTTTTGGTTCAGTGTGTTTTTTTCTTCAAAAAACAACAACTATATCGATCGTACGGTTGCGATTACTATGGATTGATGAAAATAACTATTTTTTTAATCTAATTAACTAGCAATACAGGAAATGTCATTTTACTCCGAGGAATTAGAAGACGGACTTTAGTAGTAATACGGGATCGCGGGACTCGATACTGAAGCACGGTGACAGTCCCGTATGGTAACGCTACATATCATAAAATTTGAAAATACCAACGTCACTCATGAACATAAAGCAACGACTAGTCCTTGACGACGCGACGTTCTCATAATACCACTGACCGTGTATCATTCTAGCACGCTATCTTTCTTTATCTCGCTCATATAAACTCATTGTTTCATCTCGCTCCGACGTCTGCGAGCGTATAGTCCACGGTACCAGTTATGACGCGGGCGTGTTTTGTGTCATTATATCCGACGTCTAATTGGAAGTTGATATCCGTTTACAATTATACTCCTGTCGTTAGATTAGCGAGCTTTTTACACTTCCCGAGGCATGCGGTCTGAGTTGCTAGCGGTAGAGGTTCTAAATTTGAATTCAAGAAGCATTAAATGGCGCGTTCTTATGGGACGTCGCTACATCCCATTCGGGCAGCGTCGCTTCTGGTCGGCTCTTTCCGACACAGCGTTTCTCTCTCAACATTTATACTTTGCGTGGAGTTAGTGTATCAGCGTGGTTTCTTATGCTAATTGGTTATTCGAGAATAACAGCGATTTAGCCGTGATGAAGCGACAAATTAACGAACATTCAGATTTGATTTTTTTTAAATTAGTAATGTTTACAATGAATACAGTTAACCTGTAAATTATTCAAAATATTCAATTCAAAAATACAAAACGATTGTTAGTGCTAATTGTAGAATATAGTCAACGGCTTGAAACATAACTTAAATTGCTACACTACATTTTATGTACCTAAGTACGTACAATGCAGTCAAAAAATCAACTACGGACAAGTGTCAATGTAAAAATTTGTGTCACTAATATTTTTAGTAGTAACATATAAGAACCTATACATGTTTATATTTTTAGTACTTTTTTATTTACATCAAATAAGTTTTGGTTTTTTTGTAAACACTTTTAAAAAATACAGTAATTGGCCCACAGGATTGGCGTGTTTCAAGCACCAACATTCATATTATCAGTGGGAAAGATTTTTATTTTTAAATTTTGGCGTGAAATTACACATTTCAAGTTGTTCATCTTCCGAGACAAATGATAAGGTTCATAAGGAATTTTTATTTTTGCACTAAACATTTTAAAACGAAGTAGGAATATAAACTTATATACCTATTTTGAAAAATATACTATTGCATTGTTAGCTCTCTGATAATTGAAATAATTTATCTTAAAAAAATTATGGTAATGATAAACCCAATCGAGTTTCTTCCGGACTCTTCTCGATGACTGAGATATTTTCTAAACCGGTGGTAGTGTTTTGACACACATAGTAAGTACCTTTTTAGGGACTAAATTGAATTAAAAAAAAAAAAACGATTTTTATTTTGAATAGACAATATTGGTGATCATCTTCATTCATCATCTTTATTATTCTTTATAGGTTTTAGGGTTTGTGGCCCTAAGCTAAGCCTAGTGGGGTAATTGGTTCTCAAGTCCAGCTGCCGGAACACACCTATAGGTTCTTGGGGACAGATTTTCAATTTGAAGGTGGTAGCTTAGCTAACTAAGCGGGCATTACTAATTACCATACTACCATAATATGGTTTCATCACGATGTTTTCCATCACAGAAAGCTCAAGTATATTGTTTGGATTCGAACTCATGTCGATCAATGATATGTTCGTAAAAACAGGACTTCACCATTATTGTTATCTTCAAAAGTGATGATTAGCCCGCCGATAGATCTTGCTTACCTGATGTCTGTTTTCTCTTCTCATAAAGACACCCGAAGTTATCTTATATATAAAAAATCTTGTGTGCGATCTCATTTGTCTGTAAACGTATAATTTCTGAACGGTTTGACAGATTCGAGTTGCTTTTCACATAATATATTTGTTTTATCAAACGATCGTTTATAGATATGTTAGGATCCGATAGGTGGCGCTGTAGGCGAGCCGTTAACTACCAGACAGGATAGAACGAAGTCTTTCGAACCAGCTACTATTTTAATATTAAATAAGCGCTAAAAAAATTCTTTATTATAAAATTAATATTCAAATGTTGGCTTTTAAAAAAAAATCGTTCTACGATTTCAATTCAAGATCTTGTACTAAACAACCAAGTGTACGAAAATTGTATGAAGTAACCATACATAATTAAGTAAAGACACATTTAAGTAATGAGATAGGATTCCCGCAGGATGATGGATAGTAAAAATTTTTGCCCGATGAACAATCCACAAAACCCTAACTAGAACAATTCAAACACTTTGACTGCATTGATTGCTGATAGATACGCTTATTACTCAACTATTTTGATGACTAATAGTTTATTGTAGGTATATATATCAACCTCAAACAACACGGGTTTCGACCACACACCGCACAGGTACTGCGGTTTTTATTATTGGATCTCTCTAAACGTGGCCTGTGAATCAGCTCCGATTCTGATTTATAAATATTTCTTTCGTTTATTGCCACGTTTTATTTATATGTATAGCGTCGTTTATTACCACGCTGCCATATGAATCGCGTATCAAAAATATAGTTATTTCCAGTTCATTTTTATATGCTCATAGATTCTTTTTTATTGTAGGATCTACAATTCATCGCCAGTCGCTGCTATAATGCCGGCTTGCACAAATGTCTGTTCACGTTATGTCTCAAGGAATCTATATTGTAGGAAGGAAATAACACACTGATCGGAAGACAGTTCCACAATTACTAAGTACTTAGGGCAATTGCATTTATGAAAAAATGAATTGTGAAAAATAGTTCTATTTAGAGCTATACCTACTAAATTTAATTTTTTCTCCGTTGTCAGCAAATATTGCTCGGGAGAATTTTATTTCTCCTTTCATTCATTCGTATTTAATATTAGCTTTGTCCGCAGTTTCGCTCACGTGGACTACAGAATGCCGTAGATCGGGAACACGCGCGAATCGTGCTACCCCCGCTCCCAGCTATATGCTTATTCTGGTCGATCTTTAGAAGACAGACATATTATGCTCTCGCTGACTTTTTGTAAGACTTTTTAACATCTATAATTATATGAATGTTGGCTTTTAAAAGGAACATTAATTTCATATATCTCTTAAGGTTTACTCAGCGTAAGCCATTTAAGCGCCCAAATTGTTTCGCCATGATCAGTTCTTTATTTTATTTGCGCAGAACCCTAATTCTTTTTCTAAAATAAAATTAGCCAAGTTACTCCTTATATCATCAGCTATTTGCCAGTAAAAATTCCGTTAAAATCGGTCCAACAGTTTCGGAGATTACCCGGAACAAATAGATAGATAAAATTTAAAAAAAAATGTAATTTCTTATAGGTATCGTAGATACTTTCATATGCGTTTAATAAAAAACTGTTATTTTGACATTACAAACAGACACTTCAAATTTATTAATTGTATAGAATTAAGCATTACTTTTATTTAATTATCATATAATATTTTTTCTTATCACAACCTGTCTACATCTTCTACTCTTTTCTATCTGCTGTCATCTCAATATTGTGAATATTTTATACACATATCTACACAAGAACTGTCTACGACGGGATTGCGTCCATCATACACCAGTTTTAACACCCGACATCAGCCGGAGTAAATCAAGTAATCAAGTGGGATGATAGGACTCTGTACCCGAGTTTTTTTTTATAGTAGGACGGTAATTTCCCTGTACTGTCCCTGATGGTAAACACAGTACAATCCTAATATAACGGTGACCACCGAGAAATCGAAATCCATCGACGGTCGCGACTGTCATGCTTGCATTAATTTAACTGGATATGCACAGAATGGTCCCGAAACGCGATACGCAAAAGTAAGTCACTATGACGGGCTTTTCACCACATGCATGGTGATCGCGACCCAGTCTACAAACAATCTACATTCGCTTCCCTCTTTAAGATTCAACGTTATCTAGTCATAAGTAAAATATAATCTCAACTAGCTTAGTCCACATATAAGTACTACAAGTTTCACCAATACAAATCGTACAAAAACATTTTTGTAGACAGATGTAGTTACTATGCATTACACGGAGTTTGAACGCGGACCGACATTGTCAATATTTGTGTAACTGTCCTCGAGGGACCCACCGCGGAACACTTTCTGAGAAATTTATAGATTTTGTTTGAAAAAGTGCATAACTATTTAATTATTTAGTTTCTTAAGATAACGTATAAGGTTAAAATTTGATTATACCCTCTTTATGATGTCATGTTATAAAGTAGCCGAAGATGCTAAATCTAGTAACGATTGGGTCTTAAAAATTTCAGGTGCATAATCGAATAACTAAACAAAATTGCAACGTTCGATAACTGTTTGGAAAAGATACGATGTGACAACAACATTTTGTATCAGCTTTTCGTCGTTTGTGACAAAGAGCATCAAATGATGCTATTTTTCGGCCAAAATTTCTTATTTCGTTAACAATCATTTGACTGATTGCAATAAAAAATTTCGCTCTTTATAAAACGCGTCATAGATGGTGAAGGTGCTATAATATTTTATATTACGATATCATAACAGAAATTATTATATTATCTTAAGGTATCACAGACGGTTAATATGTGAAATCATTTCAGTGTCTTGAGAGTGAGAGAGATGTGAGAGTCGTACCATCGACACTCCTCGCCCCGCACCGAGAATACGTCTAAACATCTTATGATGAAATAACCATATCGCTCGAGATACTGAAGGATGAAAAATATATTGTTTTATCTTCGTCGTGTGTGTCGTTGGTTCCATTGCATTGTACGGCAAGCGATATTTTATAATATTAAAATATAGCATCTACACCGTCCGTGACGCGCTTTATTTCGAGCGAAATTTTTAATTGTGACCAGTCAAATGATTGCTGACGAAATACGAAAGTTTGGCTGAAAAACAGCGTCAACTGAAGATCTTTGTGTTATTTTATCATCTCACATTTCATTTTAGCACAAACCAAACTAGTAATAAATAAATGCATTTATGCCTGGAAATTACGACCTGCTGAGAAATTAATTAAATTTTGAACGCGGTCGATAAATGAATAAATAATTGTTTTTAATAGATTAATTTTTGCCTTTCTAAAAGGCGTATTTAAAGTAAATCTTAAATGCGAAATTACCTTTTAAACAACCTTTTGTAGCCTACAGAACTTTTGGATCTAGTATCCATCTCAGCACGAACTAAAAAGTTATCTAAAACTTATCTTTGTGGAACTGTGAAGCTTTGGAACCATTTTCCGACCAATGTGTTCCTTCCTTACGACATTGAGCCCTTCAAGCGTAAATTAAGAGATATTTATGCCGGTCCGTCATTACAGCGATGACCGCCGATGGATTTAAATCTGTCGGTGGTCGAAGTTGTGTTTGGATTGCGCTGTGCTTAAGATCAGGGACAGTACCGTAAATGCGCCGTCAATGTAACTAATCGAATGCAAATAAAGAAAAAAGGCCTTAGGATTATTAAAATTACAACTTACTAGCACATCATAACCAATCTCCTTCCCACTAAAAAGTCTTGACATTAACTTATACATTACAAAATCAGTTGTGTGATACAGCACAGGTAATCACCGGATATGTCTTACAATAATTATATTATAAAGATATCGTTCTACATGTTAAGGCCACGATTGCTATCGAAATATCTAATAATAGTCTGTAATATTTATCTGTGAAAATATTTAATAATACGCAATGAGGGTTATGACATAAAAACAATGATATATTTTATATAATTTTTTTTTCACTGAATTGGGTCAGTATGAGTGCTCTTATATCTAATTTCTTAGAATTATATAATTTTTTTTAATCATTGTTCAACAAAATGTGTACATGAGTATGGCTCCGAACAAAAATTATGACCCAGTGACACATGTTGGTGAGATGTATGTTTAGTTGATGACCGAGCCCGACAACATCGCCGAAACAAAATCTTATAGACTTCGCTGACTCGGCCACCTACAGAGAATGGGTGAGCATGGAGAACTCCAAAGAGCATACTTGGGAAGACTAGCTAGCTTGGTTGGCCCAAATATTGCTGGCGTAACACAGTAGAGGGGAATCTGCGTCACCTTCATAATTGGCAAGACAGGATCAGTACAAGTGGTGTGCTCTCGTTTCGGAGGCCAAGACTTTTTTGGATCACTGTGCCAAAATAGTTAGAGGTCAAGTAAAACACAAAAACCATTGAAATCGTAAATTAGTACATTAGTTAATTTTTAACTAACTTCAAAATAAGGAGAAGGCATAACTTATTTGTTTATTAACCGATTTAGATGATTCTTGTTTCATTGGAAAGGGGATATCTCAAGGGTGGTCCCATTTAATTGGCATTGGACCTTCGGATTCGAAGATACAGCTCGAAACTACTCTAAAGTATTGATGTTGTGTTTCCTTTTTGTTAAAAATTGTCTTGTTTATAACCTTATGTTCTTGATATTATAACTCTCGTTTTGCAGCCGATGGTGTTATTTCAAATATCACTGCACAACATGAGTTCAATGCACCGATGATCGGTAACTTAACGAAAAAAAATTAACCGAGAAGAGCGAGTCGATGTTATTATGCAGAATTCTTTACAATTTGCATGTAATTTTAGGTTTAAAGTGTTAATAGAAGGTTTCTGAGGAACGTCCATATGATTTACGGTTATGATATTGTATTTTACTTTAAACTAGCTGGTTCCGCTATCATTGAATTAGATTAAAGTTAATGATAATGGATACAAAATATCCTATGTTACTACGCTACACAAATAGCAA
Source organism: Saturnia japonica (assembly GCA_033032175.1). Taxonomy (NCBI): domain Eukaryota; kingdom Metazoa; phylum Arthropoda; class Insecta; order Lepidoptera; family Saturniidae; genus Saturnia; species Saturnia japonica. The sequence goes on from CM065332.1 coordinate 5,118,146, forward strand.
ACATTGCAATCCGTCTAAGATAACTCTGTTGGTTTACACGGCCCACTCTCCCAATCGGCATGATTTTTCCGACATCCTCAACAATCATCGTCATATTTCAGGCAATTTAAATAAAACCTTAACAAATTATACTAACACCTTCGGAATAGCTCCGTCCAGTGATGAAAACCGTTTGAAAATGCGTTCGGTAATGTATGAGTTTATCGCGTAAATAGACGCGGCGGAAGAATTTTGTTTTACAATATGTAATATAAGTGGTATTAGGATATTACACGTGATTTGTTTTAATATAATAATTAAAATAAATAATTTATAGGATAAATAGAAGGAAATTAAGTACAAGTCCGTGCTCAAATGCATTATGATTTAAAGGATTCGATCCCGGGATCCCGGTCCCATTTCAGTTCCGAAAATTTGATCCTGGTAGAGTAACGTGTTTGTTACGATAACTTAAGTCTTAAGTTTTGTAGCGTTCCACTTCAGAAGCCCTCTTTGGGGCGCTAAAAAAATTAAGTTTTGACTGACATAAAAAGTATCAATTTTTGTTTCGACGTGGATCTGGAAACTTTAGTAATTTTACCAAGTAAACGTTCTGGCCCTATTGATGTTTGATTTTATTGAAGACTTCAAAGTTTTTTTTTGTTTACCGTATATTATGTATTAATTTTAAATGTTATATACAGAAGTAGTTAGTTTATTATAACCTTTTATCTCCCCTACGTGTCAAAAATGTACGTAAAGTTGGCATATATGCCGTCCTCGGGAGTAGAGCTATTAAGAGAAGTTTGAAATGATTTGATTTTGTTTAACTGTCTTTTTCTGACACGACATAAAATGTAACCATATCTGTTCATTTTAATTTAAATATCTGGGCGACTGAGCTTTATCTAAATACAAAGTTTCATCCAAATCGTTGGAGCCGTTTCCGAGAAACCAATTACATATACTATATAGTATATAGTATATACAAGGATTGCTCACTTAATATAATAAGATAAGTATTCTTGATCTGTGCAGAAGAATAACATGATGTGTCATTACGGAATTTTAAGTGTAATTAAGTTGGTATTTCTCTCTTAGAGTTCTCAATAATCGCTTTTATTTTTGGAATGCACTATAGATGCCTTTAAGTATCTTGACATTCGTGTTCCAAATGATAATAAAAAGATAATTATGACCACCAATTCGTTTAATGATTGTGCAAATTATATTTCATTTCCGTAATAAACATAATAAAATACTATAAAATTAATGCAAAATTATTTAAACAAAATGAAAACAGCGCGACTGTTTTGGAAATACGATTGTCATAAATTGTCACTACCGACTTTCACGACGCCCTTCTTTCAAATTATCTACAAACATTAATCTTAGAATTTATTAAACTGATAGGAATTTATTACGGACCCTAATAAATAAATATAATTTGTAAAAGTTTCAATTTAATTTCAATATTTATTATGACTTCATATTTCCGATGTAATTTAAAATTGCGATAAATAAATACATTTATATCAAAGACGTTTTATAAATAGACACGTTAAACTCTCCCTAGTATATATTAAATCTATACTCTCACTAAAATCAATTTGAAAACATTACAAATATTGATATCAGCGCGTTGAAAGAAAAGAGATAGGAAATCACAGCGTAAGGCGGAAAATCTGTTGATAAAAAAGTATAAAAGTTTCTTCTCGCTCACGCCGGTATCAAGTCGAAATTGATCATCATTCACGAAGGCATGTAAAGAGCGTCAATAGTTGTAATAGTGTACAAATACGCCTTTGTGTTTTGAACTAAGACAGAAGAAAGCTACTAATTTGTCAAGAAAAGTTCAGATTTATATTATTTTATACCATTAAGTTTGTAATTCTTGTATTCACGGCGCTAGTGTAGGGGGATCGTCATTACAAAAGGATCTTACATACAATATTTATTGAAAGTAATAAGTGAGCAATTCATGTATTTATTATATATATGTAATTAATTGGTGTCTCGGAGACTGCTCCAAGGATTTGGATGAAATTTTATCCTACTAATATAATAAATGTGAAAGTGTGTATGCTTGGATGTTTGAAAAACGGCTGAACGGATTTGAATGAAATTTGGCAGACAGATAGTCTATGACCTGGAATAACACATAGGGTACTTTTTATCCCGGTAAATGTCATAGTTTAACCAGTGTTACCCTACAAATATAATAAATGGAAAGTTTGTATTTTTATTGTTTGTACAGTTGTAAGTTTTATTGGGACGGTTAATGTGTTGGATTCATATTGACATATAATGACAATACCATACAAACAGTGATAAACCCATGTATAATTTTCTTTTGCTTTGTCGTGTTCCAAAATCAGCCGGTGCATATACAGTAATATAACGGGGTGATAGGAATCGCGTCCACCATACACATAGTGACAATCCCATCCATGACTTTCTTTTGGTTTGTCGTGTTTCGAGATCTATCTGTGTATATGCAATAATACGCAGACGAAGTCGCGGGTACCAGCTAGTATTTAGATTAAATTATATATTTAGGTAGATAATTTTTTACATTCCAAGTTTTTTTCTTTTGTAAGACACCGAACTCAGCTCGTTCGCCCATATATTATTAATTTATCAGAGTTACACTAATTCAACATCTCTGTAACAAGTTGGAAACGAGAATAATTCCAATGTCATACACAGAATAATGTTACCTCTTTACTATATTATGAATGATACTGATCATAAATATATCTTTTTATTTATCCTCTTTATGTATGTAACGCATTTATCTCAAGAAAGGCTTGACCGATTCTTATGGAATTTTGTACACGGGATGCGTACCTACGTCATTTCCTAATTAATAAGCTATATGAATTGTCAATAATATTTTTTTAAATGGTAAAAATAATTATTTCCAATAAAAAATACTTGTATTATTTCTTAACAGATTTCCACTAAATTTTGTACACGGGAAGTATAAGTTATTCCGTTATTGATAGGTAATAAGAATTCTTAGTAATACCTACTTAGGTTTGAAAATCGTAAAAAAATGTACCCTGGAAATACATGTAATTCCTCAATTGAACAATATGAATTGTAAATAATATGAGTAAAAATAAAATTATGGGATGTAAATAACTACTGCGTAATAAGAATGCGTGCGGAGCCGCCGGCACATCGCTAGTGCTACATAACATTACAATACATTTGTAGCATTGGAACACGTAATTATACTTTGAGGCGGCGCGGTATCTAAAAGACACTAGTACTGGACCATCAGAGCGTTATTAAATCAACATAAGTTATTTATTATTTATGTAGTACGATAAACGAGGGTTTTGATTTATTATTGCAAGTTCCCCGCAGATCTCTAAAAGCGTCCATTCGACACTTGTCGACGGTAGTGCGCGTGCAATTACGCGGTTAAATTACTTCACGGCGAAGTATAATTTTCTCGTCTGTACTCGTCGCGTCCCTCGCCCCCTTCGTCTCTCGCCCCCACGCTCCACTGACGAGTTTCGTCTAGCGTTGGTTTAACAACAAATGTACAATTTTTTTTTTTTTGTAATAAATAGTACGTGATGATTACATTATGGAATTATAAATCAAACTTTTTTTGGAGTTTTTTAAAGTCTCATGACAGTCGTTTATGAGGTAAGCAGGGTTATTTATTTTAAGAGGGTACAGAGAAATTTATCTGAAGATTTCTCTATACTTGGGGCTGTCCGACTAGTGTAATACCTTCAACCTTCAGAGGATCGCAGCAAAACAATAACTTTGTGTTGTGTTCCAGCGTTTAGTAGGATTTTTAGAGTTCAGGGTTCAAGGTCGGTAACCCGCATGTGTTACCTATGATAGGTATTACAAGCGTCCATACGTTACGGTAACCACTTATGCTTAATTGCCACCTTGGTTGTATTAAAAAACATTCAAAGAATTGAGAAAGACCGAAAGAACGCAAAGAGGGGTTTTTTTTTTTAATTTAACAGGGGCATTTTATCTGATCGGAATTTATTTCCCTTCTATTATTTATTAAACACGAGAAAGACCTTCGAAGTCAAGATAAAAATTAATTATCAAGACAATTTTTAACAAAAAAGAAAACCAACTGCAACGATTTTGAAGAATTCTCTTGTGTATCTTCGAAGTTGATATTCCAGTGCCAATGAAATTATAATGTGACCACCCTTTAGGTATCCTCTATCCAACAAAAAAAGAATTATCCAAATCGGTTTATAACAAAAAAAGTTATGGCTGAACATTCATAAAAAAATTATACATTCGAATTAAGTAACCTCCCGTCTTTTCTTGAAGACGGTGAAAAAAATGTGATTAATATCAATAACACAGCATTCCCATGATTTATATGAAAGCAATGTATGTAGTACGTAAGCGATACAATTAATTAATATAAATAACGATAGTTGATTAAGATTACTCCAATAAAATCATTCCAATAAAGTTATTTAATCTGACCCTGTAAAGTTTATCTCTCACGTTGGTATTTAATTAACGCTTGTGGAATTTACGTCACGTAGACTCGTATTTTATATTTCGTGTAGACGGATCGTTCAACTTTTTTTTTGTTTAGCCTAGTCCCAAATATATGTATAAATAAATGTCAAAAAGCAGTGTTGCTTTTCCGGAACATATTATAACAGTGCATTAACAACATATTATTTTTTGCACAAAAAGTACAAATGGAGGACTTAATGATAAAAAGAAATCTCTATCAGGTGTATAGTAAGTAGGTTTGCATATTTTTTATGAAAAAAAAAGAAAAATCTAGCCAATGTTCAACAGCTCCAAGTAAACCTATGTAGCGAATACATGAAGGAATCCCGAGAGTTGGCCAGTTGAATATTGATAGGAGTATGGTCTTGTAAAAATGTATTGAGTTTTACTTCAATTTTGGTCGACAATTTTGGTGACAGAATTGGAATGAAATTATATCATGGTAGTAGAGCATTTTCTAATACAGCTAGCTACGACCCTCAAGTTGAAAATCTGTCTCCAAGCATCTATGTTTAGCTCGAGCGTGAGCAAAACACTAAACCTATGAAGAACATAAAATATGACTGCAGTTAGTTATATTGTTTATGTACCTACCCGATTTCTAAAAATGGAGGGTATATTTTTTGATTATATTATGTATTTGTGTCTATTTCTTAGGTACGCTATGTGTATGTAGTCTGAACGGCTTTGGATTTTGGCATATGATGTGGCGTTAAATTCGTCTCAATTGTGGGAGTGACATAGGCTAAGCTATATAATATAATATTTAAGTACTACATCTGGGAATCAAAAAAAATCAAAAATAGAAAAAAAAATATAATCAAGTGTTTTTGTTGCTGTCGGATTCTGTATTCAGAATTAAGTATGAAAATTATTTTTTCAATTTTCAGGTAAATTCGAACCCCATCCCGCTGCTAGTTTCAACATGGGCTATCTCATGGCGCCGTACCCATATCCCAACGGTGGAGCTCATGCGCTTCCTGTCACCATGGTAAGATCATATTACAATTAAAGCTTAATCCGCGAAAATTGGATTTGAAAATCGCTCTAGCCGTTTTGTTGTCCTTTAGGGAAAATACATATAAACATCGATTTGTATAAGAAGAAGAAGATAAGTGGGGAATAAGTAGAATCTTAAGCAATCATTTTGAAAGTGACGGACCAGAGATTATGGGAAGTAATGAAGTACAATATAAAGTCTGTGGCTAAATAAATAAATTAAAATGACATATGTACCACTACTTACTCGGTTTTGCGTTAGAGAAACAGAGACATAAAAAAGCTTAATCCAATTTACTTTATAACGTCATTGGAGTAGAGAAAAAATGTCTTTGCAGTTGAAGTGTTTCTGATTTTTGCAGAATGCATCATTATCGAAACTGAAATAACATTTAAAAATTCAACTCTGTAGTATAAGAGAAAGTGGCTCTAACTCAGCTTGCAGGATCTGACCTAAATAACCGAACATACAAGAATTGCAAGTTAAACAAAATCTTGTAAAAATAGTCCGTCAACATTAGAAGTAGGATCCACTGCAGAGACTGAAGATTTATGTATTTGGGTAGTGCAAGCGGTAAAATACTTCCCACAGAAGATCGCAGACAAATAACCTTGTTTCTAGAGCTCCCTGGGGAAGAGGGTTCAAGGTCGGTAACGTGCTAGTAATACCTTGGTTCTTCACAAGCGCCTTTAGGCTACGGTAACAGCTTAATATCACGCGGGCCGTACGAAAGATCCGTTAGAAGTTTTATTTCTTTGACGTAATCAAAATTATTTCAGCTTACACGAATTTAGATCAAAATTTACACGAAATTATTTTATGGACGCACGAACACATCGAAATCTTTACCAGTTGTCTCTTTATGTCATACACTATAATATTTTTCAAGTTTAGTTTCAAAAATTCAAATCACAGACAGGCGACAGGATAGAATCTAATCTAACTCTGTTAGTGTTATCTTTATTAATTCCTTTAGGTATTTAGTAATATTCCATTCAATCTATCAAAACACGGGACCACGGGTATATCTTCTCATGTCTCGATAACTAACCGCTACTTAATTTGTGCGTTAATCTCTGTAGTATGTTGCGCACTACGAAATTTTGATAGTTTTTTTTTTTTTATTATTTTGTTTCTGTAGGCGTTGGCCAGACTTTTGGCCAGTCAACGCCCTTTCAAGACAAATCTTGTTTCTAAGACAACAAAGTGTCAAACGCAACACGTCTAAATGAAAACGGCATACTAGGCTCTTTACCGGTAGTAAAACGATAGCGCGATGTAAAATACTTGTGGTGCCATCTATTGGCGCTTCTTATATACTTGTGTCGCATGAAGTGAAATATTTTATTTTAAAAAATGTAACAGTTATTAAAACATTTTTAGATCATTTAATATATTTTGCACCATTAATAATATAGGCAAAGTTTAGGTTAAATGATACAAAATAAATAAGATTCTTGTATATTTAACCTTACGTTACTTGGTTTTGAAAAACGTTTTTTTTTGGCGAGCGTTACTTTATTTCACTCTGACTAAATTATCAGTATATATATTACTATTTCGTGTATTTCATTATTTGCATATTTTTTACTATATTTTTTTATAATAATATCTGATATAAATGAAAGTAGCCTAAGTTACTCCTTATAACATCGGCTATCTACCAGTGAGAGGGTCCTGTCAAAATTGGATGAACCGTTTCGGAGATTACCCGGAATATACTGACAAAAAATTTAAAAATGGGTTTTTTATTATAGATGTCGTATATATACTTTCATATGCATTTAGTAAAAAGCTGTTATTTTAACATTACAAACAGACACTTCAATTCTATTAATTGTAAAGAGGATAATATTTTTAAATATTGTCGATATCATGTTTGATGTGTTTTCATTTGTTAGAAATTTTGGAGGAAAGAATTTGTATTACTACTAGCAGAGCGGGCAAACGTTGTTTTTGCCTTTTCGGGTAGTTAATGACTCGACCACAGCGCCACCTATCGGACCCTAGCAATAGCTATGAACCATTGTCTTGATAAAACAAATATACTTATTATGTGAATATGAGCTCAATTTGTGACGTCATTCAGAAGTTACACGAATACTAACAGACGAGTTAGTTTCTTAAAACTTTAACAACTTTTTGTTGAATTAAGATATTTTGACTTTTTTAGGTAAGGACCTATTATTGTCTTACCCCCGTTTTCAATAACATATCCGAGTGTACCATCCCCGATTAGTACATATTTGTAATAACTATCTTTAACTTAAGATAGATGTCGGCTTCCCTCTTATCTATTCAATGTATAGTGATGCGTACACAACGGCAAATTTCTATCACTTTATTTATATGTGGCAGAATTCTTAAAAAAAAATTCATATTAAGAATATTCATAGTAGTCCGTTCTATATTTCATACAAATATTAATCGGTTTAATCTCTAACGTAGATAAATAAATAACTAACCGAAATCAGGAAGTGTAAAATAATCTTTAAACAAAATGAAATAATAACATATCAACGTTAAACGGATTAAAACAATTTTGCCCAAAATATTTTAATACACATAGAACTGAAAAAACATGCACTTATCAAAATCTTATCGCGGCTATCTGTTCATGTCGGTGTTATCATGGTAACAGATTGTAACGCGCGAAAAATATTATACAAGTTACGGCTCTGATCTGTTGATATGAGGTAGGGTTGTCGCACCGGACCGGTTTATTTTACACGTGATTTTTGACCACCATTTTCATATTAGTAACATGATAGCCCTAGACCGATGAGCGACATAGGTGTAGCTGCTGGAACACACTAATTAGTTCTAAGATACCGATATTAAAAAAAAAAATTAACCAGATAAAAAAATTAGTCTCTTAAAATATTTATAATATGTCACTTTTGTCATTTTAGATTAACTTTAACTAGAGAATGAAATCTCGTAGGGAAACAAAAAAAAAGTGCTACGTGCGTCTTTTTTTCCTGATTCTCTAAAAATATTTAACTCAATATTGCTAAAATTGTCAAATGCTCTTTCTTAGGACAGCGGAATAACCTCCTTATCAGTCTCCTTACTGAGATATCATCTCAATAAAAATACACATATCATTCCTCCAACAAGCCATATCCACACCTTCAAAATTATCACAATAAAACCCATCCAGCCGTTTGAGCTACAGAACGTGTCTAAGAAATATACATTCACTCGAGAAATATTACCCTCCGCCTGGGGAGTTAGATAAAAAAATAATTTCGATATTTAAAACAAAATAACAAATGACTTGAAAATAAACTACAAATAAAGAGAAAAGTCAAGTACACTTTGGATTCTGTTTGTGTGTATGTAATTTAAACAAATAATTAATGAAACAACTATAATATAAATATAATTTAAAAGAGGTATTGCGGGTGAGGAAAACACAGAACCAAAATGTGTTTGATTGATGGTGGTCTTTAAGTGACAGTTTATGTTAACTTTTGCAAGAAATCTATTCTAATAATATGTTATAAAACTCGAAAGATTGTTTTTTGTGTTTGTTTAAGCGCGCTAATCTCTGAAACTACACATTTTTTTCCATTTTATAACTTATTTATTGACTGACGTTATTATAAGCAATATAAGTTCATAAGAAGAGCTTGAGGACAAAGCAGGTACCATGAACGTCAAGCATTCTGTATAGCTTTAGGCAAGTAGGAAATGTGAGAACAAGGATAGGCTACACGGTGTTGGATGAATAAATTTAACACGGACGAAAAAGCACAGCTAGTGTATTTTATAATTTTTCTTTGTCCTTGGTCGTAAGTGTAAACCCTAGCTTTATATATCTCACAAGAATTCATATTTATCGTGACATTATCATTTCACAATTCGTGTGATCGAGTTATAATGTGTTGTAATTCTACTGTTCTAACTTTATTGGTTTTACTCAGATTGAGCCATAGTTTTAAAAAAAAAATTTAAATACTTTTCTATATAATGTACTTAGTCGCAGATACGAATGGTGTTAGAGCCATAATTGTCCTAGCCAGAGTAGCGTGATTGGATTCAGATCGAAGGTTATCGTTGCAAATCTGATAGTAAACGTGAGCTTTTAATTTATGAATAATACATAAATATATGAAAATATTTTTTATTCAATTTAGGCCATAAGAAGGCACTTATGAATGTCAAACACTACCACCGGTTCGGAAAACATTCCATTCATCGAGAAGAACCGGCAAGAAACTTGATCGGGTTTATCAACATCTTATTTTCTTTTTTTAATTATTTTTTACAGTACTACATTAAATACAGTTATTATCATTTTTAGTAGATGTACAGAGAAGGAATCACATCTAGACATCACCATCATTCACGTAATCAGCTACCCTATAATAATACCCTTTCGGCAATAAAACTTGCAATAACATGATCCTTGAACTTATTATCCGGCAAATCGGTAATGTGCTTAGGAAGTTTATTAAAGAACCTAACACAATTACCTAAAAAACTTATTTGTTTTACAAAGTCTAAACGATAGAATGACTATTTTATATTTATATATGGTATTGAAATTGTGCCTGTTAGTTACAAGTTAAAAATGATCTTTACTTTTCCGAACATACATTATATTTTCCAATATGTATTGGAGAGGCAAAGTTAAGATACTAAATTCTTAAAAGTTAATCCTCAATGATTATTTTATAGTAATGACGACCACCGAGAGATTACCGTCGTCAGTTGTGACTGTCATGCCGGCCCGCTCAATTGTCAATTCACTTTATGTTTGAAGGACTCCATATTGTAGTAAGTAGGGAAATAGTTCTACAGCATCGAGAACTTTTTGTCCGTGCCGAGATGAATGTTATCATAAAGCTATGGCTCCGAACGCGTGTGGTTCTGCTTTACCCTTCATGCTGGAATTTGATTGAATAGCTCTTCAGAAAACTCGCCATGATACAGACGGTAGAACACGAGGCGATGTCCCTAAGCAGCTGAAGCGGCTTAATTAACTTGGTAACGTCTGGATCATTTACAGCCAACCTCTGCAACCTTTACAGGGCATGTGAAAAGTGCGGCTGCACTAAATAAAGTTGTAATGCGATGGCTAATTAGGATATGAACTATTAGTTATTGCCACAATACTTATAGCCTTCATCTTCTTCTTACTCTGTTATCTCACTTAAGTAGGGTCAGCACATTTTAACTCTTCCAGTTTTTTCTATCAGCTGGCAGTTGCCAATTCACACACAATATTTTCAATATTCACACCTAAGTATAACCTGAATAAACTAAGTGTTTTCAACTTGGGGTAGTTAGCCAGATGGGTGTTAAGGAAATGCCTTGCCATCATACTGTTTTCTTTTATACAACAAAGGTGGCAAACAAGCATACGGCCTGCCTGATGCTAAGCTTGTAATACCATAGGGGTATAGACAGTTCAATTCATTTGTTCGGTCAGCCCTGTGTGTGCGTGAAGCATGTATAGATACAGTGACTACGTGTGCGTGTCAAGAGGTACAGTAATGTACACAAGGGAAATTTCTATTAGTTATTTTACTTATATTATGTCCAAAAATTTTCATGTTATTTGTTCAAAATTAAAATAAATAACAGCTCAATTATGTAAATGCATGTTTATTGAACATAATAGTATTCCGTATTACTACCACTAGAGATATCAAATAATGAACTTTCCATTAATTTCATTATTTCCTCACATTCTGATCAATTTTCTGTAAAGCAAATATATTTTTCAAGCCCCCAAATATTTTCTATGTGGTCTAAGATGGTATGGTGGTTGACGAATAATTTTTATACCGTATTGCTTTGTATTTTATCTGTTAACAAATTACTGAATATTTATCTTTTTATATTTGGAATTTAGCTTTTTAATATTTTGATCATTATGATACGACGCATTTTAAAGCATAACTAATGGTTAAGTGACGAACCAAACATTTTTATTACTGACTGTACCCTTAGAATAAAGCGATAAGACCACTTGTTGATCGGAATACGACTGTCGCGCCACTGCATACAAATAAAAAACTGCATGTTTACTAACTCACGCACTCATAGGGCCGCGCGCAAAGATCAGTTGAAATCTCTATAACACTAACGCGTCACAGAACTTTAACACTCTTAGCCCAAAGAACTATGGAAACAACTCACCACAGGAGAACAAAACTAGGATTTCTGTTTACGATCTTCTGTAGGGTGGAGGGGAGGTATCCACCAATCGAACAGCCCCGAGTAAAGAGAAATCTCCAGCGAAATTTTCTGTTCCCTACATCAATTTAATCTACTCTCTTTTATCACGATGTATAACCGATATCATGCTCACTATAAAATTTGAACGACGTCGGTCAAATAAAGTGAAAGATGTTTGCGAGGACGAAGAAAAACAATACTCCTTTCTACTTATCTAATTAGAAACGTGGCATAATGGTAGACAGATAGGAGGATTAAATCGACATATTATAATTAAACATTCGTGGAATAGTAAGGCTCCAAACTAGAACTTGATGTTCAAAAACAAACTAAACTGTAAGCACAAAATTAGAAACCGAACATCCATGTGTTTATTTATAATAATATCATAATAATAAACATATGAAGCACCATGATGGTCTTCCACATAGTAATTTAATCGTCCGAGATACTATTTTTATTGGATTATTTCTTAGTAATAACCCGAGGCACGTGCACGGCCCGGTGTCGAACCCGGGACGCGCCGGAAACGGTAACACAAACAGTTTTTATTTCGGTCTCCATCCTGCTTTAGTGCCGATGCGTACTGTTGCGGGTAAAATGCGTTTTATATCTTAGGTATAAATCCTACTAGCTGTGCCCCGCGGTTTCACTCATGTATCCTATCGTTGTTCTCGCTTCCCATACTTGTCTACAGCTTGCCAGATTGTTTGACGTTCACGGTTATTGCTCCGCTCCTTAGGGTCGTAACATGAAGTTATATAGCCTATAACCTTCCTCAATAAATAGGCTATAAAATGAAAAAATATTTTTTTTAATGCGACGGGTAGTCCCAGAGATTATCGCGTTCGAATAAACAATCTTTTTAGTTTTATAATACGAACAATAAAAACGATATAATAGTGAGCAACACAACAAAAGAGAACCCACGACCGTACAGTGTGGCGCAGCAGTACTAGGAAGGCTGATACCAAATAAATTAGGTTAATAGCCAAGAGAAAGAAGAAGAAGAAGACTATAAAGACTCAGGGGTTAGATGTTCAGGGGTAAGTGTGTATTAGAGAATTTTGCTGAATTCGCCTACATTAACAAATTTGAATTGAAGGTTATGAAGGAACCATATATTACCATGTATATACACTATCGGTTTTGAGGGAAAACTATTAAATAAACTTCAATTCTTTACTGGTATCGTAGGGCTCTATTCAGAAGCGAGACATTTACATGTTGTTGTTATATTTATGTATTTTCTATACTTGGATACTATTTATATATATTTTCCATCTTACGATTGTTGTTGGAATACATATGATGAATATGGATGAATAAAAAGTTAATGACCGAATGAAAAGCTTCAAAAATCGAACGTTGAGCGTCGGCCAACGTTATGGCGTACGTCAATATCGTTCAATACCTAACCCTAGTACGCATGTACGCGGGTGCGCCATTCAAGTCCTTTGGAACGCGATAAGAAACGAAAAAAGAATACGCCGCGAAAATATCAAACTCCAAGCGCAACAGGTGGATATACCACCGTCTCATTCTTTTCTATAGGGTTTTAAGTTTCGTCTCTGTTGTACAGAAGCCGCCCCTACAGTCGCCGCCCTCGCTCTGGGGCGGGAAATTTAAATGAAGGAGGGGATGGCATGGAAATGCTTTTCTTTTTGCTTGCGGGGGTGTATTTTAGAGCTTTTGTCTGGGTGAATGCGGCCGGCAATTTCGGGGTCGCTTGCGTTCGTTCCGTCTCGGGATTTGAAAATCGAACGTTTTATTTTTTAAATTTCTGATGGATGACTCGACATTTTAAAATATTATATGATATTTTCATTTCCATTCAACACTCAATAAACCAGTATTCAATGTTTTTTTACAGACCTTCGATGTATCATCATTATTTCAAGAAAGTTATTTTCTTATTTAACAATTTATAGGGAAATTAATTAATTTTTGTTTTGGACGTGAATTAAATGTGGAATTTTTATAAAATATAAAATCACTGTGGCTTAATATATTTCAGTATTTTAGTTTCATCGCCTTGAATCAACAGTAGTACTAAACATTGAAGAAGTTCATAAAATAAATATAATCATGTCTTTTAAATTAAATATATTATGATTGGCACTATGCACTATTTATGCCAAGAACAAAGATTGGACTATCACAGAATTGAATATCTTACTCAATAATACTTTGGCTGCAAATATTTACTCGGACTAGAAATTCTGCCTGGAAATTACGGAAAACTATTGCAAAATGAGTTTAATATACAGTACAGAAACAAAATGAACTAAATTCATGGAATATATTTCGAATAAGAAGAACAGAAGCCATAAACTTGAATACCCAATTGAATTTACAATCGTACTATGTATATCCGTGGATACAATACAAACTGGAGTAGACCATCCAAGTGAATGTCTTGTAAAACAATTTTATTAAAATGATTGAAACATTCTGTTCTTTTTACGTGTTTAATAGCGATAATAATCTTATAATGCAAAGTACAACTTATTTTAAATTTAGAAACACATACAACATAACACTTATATGAGCTCCTGACTGCCAAACTAGGTTTCCTGACGAATAATATTGTTTTGCGTTTATGAAAGGTGAGGGGGTCAACTTGAGGGTGATTGATTCTATCAATTTGTTTTCCTTCACCAATTCTTAAAGGCATTGTAGAGTTGAACCCAAATTCTTCGGTGTTACTGATTCTGTCTGGGTTGAATTGCCCTTCAGGGTCGGTCAGGGCCTGGATTGGTCGACAAACTCGCACGGTTACAGAGATTACCTTCTCCCAGATCCAATCATACTTATAGGTATATTCATCCATGAATATACACACGCACCGAGATAAATTCTGTTTACAAATATAACGACCAATTATACCATTTTGTAAACTGCTAAACTTATGCCTCTCCAAATTTGTCTATTTATTTCTATTCCATTTTCAACATGGAAATATTCTAACTCTAGTTATTAAAACTTCTAAAGTTAAAGGGTATCTTCATCGTTGTTTTGAATGCAGTGAACTATCCTATCTTATGATACGTACCTAAATGTGCATAGTTTACAGATCGGTGATTTTCCTCCGCAAGCAATATTGTTGCACTGTGATAAGGTTAATTAATTATTACTATTCGACCGTTGCTATCATAAACAACTTTGGCAATATCTAACATTTAAATTGTAGAATTATATTTACGCATAAATTATAATTTTATAAGCTCGTTTCAAAGGTCAATATTGTTAACATTTGCTTGGAACCTTGTACGAATATGAACATTTCGCGTGATAAAAAGCCGGATGTAAGGCGCTTCTACTATGGAAGTTTCGTCACAGTAAAGCACCACGACTTATAACGGTCACGCGAAAGGTAAGTTGGTCCTAATGTTGCCAACTATGTCGGATTTTTACCTTTGCTTAAATTAATAGGTACACATAAATTTTTTTCATCTTCGTTATCTTCCTCGTCTTTATCATCTTCTTCAAGTGTGCTTATATACAATTATGCCAAAGTCCAATTCTAATCTTCAGATCTCAAGCAACAGCGCTTAAACAAGCTGGTGGATTTCTTGTTAAAACTGTCCAGAATGTTAAAATTAATTCTTCTAGTTTTATTTATAATTCACTTCACCTGTGCATAATAACCAAACTATATCACGCAAAATACCACCAATATTACATAACATAGGGTCAAATAAGTTAATGTATTCAAATTAAAAACTACATACAGCATTGTAGATCAAGATTCCGCCAAAATCTCCTGCACTTAGTTGGTTTATTCCGTTCGTTCATTTGACAACGCTTCGTCAACTCCATGAAATTGTTAAATTTTTCTTATAGAATTTAGGATATAATTTTGTATTCGATTAAATTAAATCGTTTATGATATCGTTTGACAACAGACAACAAGGTCATCTAATTTAAAATAAATAAATAGTGGCATTAAGAGTGATGTGACGTTAACCTTAGAAACTGGTCTGCTACTCCAGCTTCCTTAACGTCGCGTCGCTATGTTCTTAATTACAAGCGAGTCTTACCACCATCATGTTATTATAACGATATTTTCGTTTCTCAAGCTAATTGTACTATTCAAATGTATGTCTTATGTCACGAAGTACAAGCTCTAAGCAATTTTTCAAATTATACACGTTTTTTTACATAGCTGCTTCTAATTACTATTTAGCGTTATCTACTGTTGCTTTTTGATTTATAAAATTATGACTCGGAAAATTTAATTTTACCCGTTTTTTTGTAATCATGTCCCTGGCAATGTTACTAAAGTTATGAGAGCAGGGTGAGTTCGGGCTCACGCCGCGCTTACGTGCCGTCGATACGTCGTGATGATACGTCCAGATGGACGGACAAATTGCCGAGATAAATCATATAACTACACAGTTTGTCGCTTGTTTAACTTAATGTCTAAGTTATGTCTATTGTTTCGTTGTTATCACGCTTCTTGAGACGTTCATTTTACAGACAATCAGAATATATTTATTTATACAAACAACTAGTTGCGTATCCTATCAGTTTTCTCACTTCTCGTACTTGCCTACAACTTGCCAGAGTGCTTGACGTTCGTGGTTACTGCTCCGCTCCTGAGGGTCTTACCGTGAAGTTAGATAGCCTATAACCTTCTCCAATAAATAATCTATAAAATGCAAAAAAAAATTGAATATTTGTTTGGTAGCGGCAGAGATTACCCTCCACATATACACCCTTATAAATAATACTCACTTTTTCTGTTTAATATTAGTATAGCAAAATTTATAAAAAGCCGTATTTATACATCACTTACCTCCCACTACTTACCACTTTCCAACGGTAGGGAGTTCATTCTCACACCTAGAAACCTAAATGGTTGCGGACAATCCGGTTTCAGAAGAGTTTCATTCTTCGAATGTTTCGGATATGGTATGAGCTAGCTCTCTGCTGAGGCTTTTACAGATGACTACAGTAAGGGGTTCCACAATAGGGAGTGAAGAAATTTTTTAAAGGCTCGGCGACATGCATGTTATGTTTGTACTGTTGCCTATAACCACAGACTTCGGTGACCGCTTATCATCGGGTGGAGTATGTTTGCCACCATCGTGATATAAAAAAATCGGTTGTCTGTAAAGTCGGCTTACTGACGATATTTGAACGTGACAACGTTTTAAGAAAATACTGATGGAATGGTATCATTTTTCAAAGAAAATTTTAATTTTATTTGTTTGATAGATATTTTGTATGGATATAGAGAAGGAGATAAATGGAAATGACAATTGAATTGATCAAGTTACATTTATTTGTACGCATAAATACAAATAGTTCTGTTAACTTATTGTTATAGTTTTGTCAATTATAGCGTAACCTACAATCGCTGCACTAGCGGACTGATGCTATTTATTTTAATGATGTAAGCACGAATATTCGACAATATATCACTGAACATATATTTAATATCTAAAGAATCATTACCTTTATCGCCGCAATTATCGTTGCTATAAACAATTGACACCACATTCACTTTTCACTGCACTTCATACTTGACGAAAACATGTAAATGTATTATTATATAGCAGCTGTCCACGCGGACGCATCGCTCACTCAAGTAGGAGAGAGACAGATGTCGAACGCTGCCGAACGCGGAGGCCGATTGTGTCTCTTTGTCGCTCGTTCCGCGCTCTCGCTTGCACTTCAAGCCTTAAATGGAACGCCTCAGAGCGAGGTAACGCCGCATGAGTCATGATTTTTGTGCGTGCAGCTGGCTCCATCGAATTATAAGACGTTGTCACGTCAAAAACTAAAACGTTTATTATTTACATAAAAAAATTAAACTTTAATATATTATTTAAAATACAAAGTTTGGCAATAAAATTTTTAAGACTGTATTTTTATTAATTAATACTTTATTCTGCTCTACGTCTTCTGGCAAGTTTAATACCACAAGGAATTTGCTTCCAACTAACGACCAGTATCGTGGGACAAAAAAAGTACCGTTGTAGGTAATGCAAATAGAAAGATTTGTAAAAAGTAAACAAAAATGGGCTAACAAAAATTAAAATCAAAAAATACTATAAGGCTCTAAGAAGGCACTTATGAACGTCAAAATACTAATACCGCTTCGGAAAATATCCCACTTATCGAGAAGAATCAGCAAGAATCTTGATCTGGCTCATCTTTTTTTATTTTTCCAATTGTACAATAGTATTAATATAATACATTAATATTAAACATGTTATTTGCTTCATTAATTTACTATGGTCCTATGGTCTTTCCTATGGATATTATAGCATCATAGGTCATATCGGTAATTTGAATAAACATATTTCATCACTATTTAAAACTTTCTTCTACCTTTCTAATCAATGAAAGACTTAAAAAATACGTCTGTCCCAGCTATCCGGTTCGGCTTCGATACCGTCCATAATTCCAACCGGGAAAATCATTACAAACGCCCCGATAATTCGGGTTCGAAACCCCCTTTTCTACCCCCTAAACTCGCCAGCCACTCCGCCCGCGCTGCATCTCATTTTGAAACCCGACTAGGTGAGGTATTCTGTGTATTATTCACATTACAACAGCACACGAATATGATCTTTGTATATGGTGGGCTAAAGTACAATTTGGCTTATCATGCAATCGAAGGCTTCATGCCAATTGTTGCTCTGTGCTAGTCGCTGTAAAGTTAGAAATTCTTTGCGCTTTCTTGGTTTTCGGACCCGCTCTAAGGGGGGCGGAAGGGTGAATTTCCACTGAATAATATAGGGGAGATTTCCTCCTCTTATTTTTTCGTGAATTTTTTATTTAAGAAAGGGATAAGATTTTAATGTGGGCGCTCCCGGCTTTTATTACTAGCGATTGTGAGATATGCCTCATTGTTGGGAGTCTTGATGCGTATACGGTTTCCGCTTAAAGTATTTTGTATGGGAGATGTGTCCCGAGGACTCGAGTTATGCTTTTAATGACGATTTGCGAAATGCTCCCTTTTTGTGCGACGTTACGTTATTCTACGTGGCACGGTTATTCGTAAATAAGCATTTTTGCGGATTCCTTTATTTACTTTTACATTTTTCCGCTAGGATTTTTGGTTTTATCTTAGTTCTCATTTGTATTGACTACTCGCAGATGAGTAGGTTTTTCTTCATGTTATCTATTTAGATAATCTAACAGCATGTATATAAATTGTTCTTATAAACTCATTTAGGTTACAAATTGCCAATAAGATTCAACAGAATAAACTATTATTAAAGTTTCTAAGGAAAGTAATAAAAAATTAGTAAAATAATAATAACTATCGGTCGCCTAATGGTCGATATTCGACCAGCGACTTTTTAACTATAGAACTATTATCTATTTTACTTTTGCAGTATGAATGTAAACAATTAATATTAAATTAATTTGTCGTCACTTGTCACTGAGTGTCAATGCTTTGGGGGTCTAAGTTCAATGGCACTTGGTCAGGGTAGTAATCGCAGTATTGTTTAATTTAATTTAATGTATTAGTTATACATATTATAAATAACTTTTAGCTTTCTGCACTCCTTCTCCATATAAACTTTAACCATGCCAAATCTCTAGTCCTCGGTGCGCGTAATAGTTATGCTTAAAAAGGAGTCTGAAGTTTTGTCCTAACGTAGTAATATAAAGATGCTCCTTTGTATGCATGTATGTTTTGGTGAACGGATAAGTAAGTGATTCATGTAATAAACATGCGTATGAAGTAACTTTTTCTTATACAATGAATTCAGATTCAGATTCATTATTTATCTATTAAAATTAAATACATTTTTTTATTTTATAATACAAACCACATAATTGTTCTAAGTCATTTTAAATAAAAAAGCTTATATGAAATCGTTTCTAAATAAGGTGTTGCTATAATCATAAATCGTTTATGATAAACATTTGACATGATTATACTAAAGCTTATGTTAATAAATCACAAGTTAACAAGATTAAACGCGAAAAAAATGTGTTAATGATAACTTCGCATCAAACAAGAAACCAGTTGATCAACAAAAATGACGTGTTAAAACATAAGTAAAAAAACACTTCATCTTTGATACAGTATTTTATAATGATTGAATCAATCTGAGTCTAATAAATATTCCGCCCACTTATTATCGACGCCTCTGACGCCGGAAGCTAGGCCGCATTCTCCGTCTTTGCTTGCCCTTGAACCTAACTGGCACCTTGACAATAGCTTTGTTTGGTTTGGTCTAATTCTTAAGCGTCTATTCTGTAATCGAAGTGATGGTCTGACTCTTTTAGAGCTGTACTCGACAGAAAGGAATGGAAATGCAACATGATGAAGGCCATCAATGATAGCAATGTTAATTCATTTCACTAACTTAGAGTTTTGTATTATGTTCAAATAATTTAAGGATATTTAAGTAAACATTATTTTAATCAATTAAAAAGTTACAGTACAATGAATTTACATTATTATCATTACGGCTAACTTCATGTTGTTGGTACATGGGATTAAATTTTTTGAACTATTTTTGTTTGGTTACGCCAAAGAAGTATAACTTGCACAAATTTGCTTTTATTAAATTCCCTTTAGTGTTCACTCGCCAGATATCAGCATTTTTAAGTTGAGTTTTGTGTAGACTTCTTTAAAAATGAGCGCACAATCTCACACACGCCAATTTGGTTCCAGCTAAAAATTTTCGAATAGCTCTAGTACTGTGGTAATAAAACAGTCAATATAATATATTAAATATTTAAGACAGAAGTGATAATCTTGCTTATCAATTATCATAACAAAAGTCAGACTATTGACTCAATATTCGGGCTTAATACACCCACCCACGAGGCCTGTTAAGAGTTATTAATCGAATTGAGGCCACACATTGCGGAGAATGACGCGTATGTGGAATAATTGAATAGTGAGTTTTATTGTATTGGATTGGATATTAAATGAATCAAGTTTATTGTTTTATTATGTAATGGAAATCAATGACTTCTAACTACGTCATGTGGGTAACCACAATCACGTATTTTAAGAGATCTGTTATTTTGTTTATCGCTTCTGCTCATGAATCGAACTGTATTGACTCACCAAATCGGAAGTACGAATTATATTATGTTCTTTTGTCGGCTCATTTTCGATTCATAAAACACACGTATATTATATAGTTCTCCGATTCTTTTATAGTCGCCGCGTTTGATCCTTATCTGTATTGATTGTTTATTGTTTTTAATAAATATTTGTTGATTGTATTGTGCCTAAATTTAATCGTTAACGAGCCATGCCTGACGCGGTAATGTTAGAGGCTGTATTTGTTAATGTTTTACATTTTACTAGCAGTACCGGCCTGCTCAGATGTCTCTTCACGTTATGTTTGAAGGAATCCATGTTGTAGTAAGAAGGGAACACACTGCCCAACTTGCAGAGTACGGTAAAGACAAGACAAAGAGAATCTTTTTGTTCGTGACGAGATGGATGTTACCCTAAAGCTACGGCTTCGGAGCCCACTGCGTGTGATTCTAGGTAGAATAGCTCTACAGAACAGTCAACTTGATAAAAGCGGTAGAACATGCTCAATAAGTCAATGTCCCTGCACATCAAAAGCGGCTCGATGAACTTGGTAACGTCTGCAACATTTACAATGCGGAACGCCCGTCTCAGCAACGAATAGGTATTTTCCGGATCTTCGCAAAGGTGCAAACAGTATTCCATACAAGGCCGAACTTGTACGTTGTAAAGCAGATAAAACTGTTCGGTAGTTCCGAAAAGTAGCGCGTTCAAACAAACAATATCTAAATATTTATAATATTAAGTAGGCAAGTAGGTACGAGAAGTTGGTAGAGTTAATTGAACACTGGTGAAACCGTGGGGACGGCTAGTGCAAAAATAAAATCGAAGCTAATATTTAGTTGTCACACCGCTATGAGTCTATTTTTTCTTCTCTAAACCTCGAGTACAATACGGAGTGTGCCTACGGGAACGCTATTGATGGAAACCAAACAGTTCTGTATCGCGGTCTCTCCCCCAGGATTGTAAATATTCAACTACTCGCAGTAAAATAATCAAACGTTGCAAGGGTTGAAACCGAGTCTCCTCAAACTATACACCTTATATAGAGAGATACAGTACTGTAATTATCATTATGCAATAAAAATAATATATGTTTAGGTAACTTTATTGGAATTTATTTAGAATAATATAGATTTGTTACTGTGTTTTAGAATTCTTAAAATGGGTTCCGTGGGAAAGTCACTAGGGTTTCGTATATCGTTGAATTATTCTGGCTTTATTGTATACATATTATTTTGGGATAGCGCAATGAATTAATACTTTATTGCACTTTTAGTTTGTACATAGGCGTGTATAATGCTTTAAAGCGTTTTCTACCAGCTATCCAGCGGTAATGTGGAAGGAAATATTATTGTCGGTAGTGTAATAGGAAATGAAACTTACAAACACAAAAATATAAAAGGTGTTGTACTATTATTTCAGACTGCACTTACATTTGTTATCATTTAGTGAAGAGTTCGGATGAATAAAAAAAAATTTGGGTGTAGGTACCGTAGCTTTCAAAGCTTAATAACCGCTGGATTAGAATTTGCTCACAATCACATCTAATATTATAGTGAAGATACGGTGGAAGACGGTAACTCGTTAGACTTTGGATGTGAAGTGACTTAGATGCAACTGACCCAAAACATTGACAAGCGCTTGACGGCTGAATTTTAAGTTGGAGGTGGTAGCTAATTAAAACGAGCATTAAAAATTCTCATTTTAACATAAAATTACAAATAAATATTATTAGATTATATCGACTCTTTCTGCTACAATGGGGCGTAACTCCAAATTGCATACTTTTGGCAATACGAACAAAACTTTAGAAAAGGTTTCCTACATAACTCTTAACAATTTTACACTTTGTTTACTCAAGTTTATAAAGTACTAGCTGACCCGCGTAACTTTGTCTGCATCACATATTATAAATGGAAGCTCTCAAAAGGAATAAATTTTCCCCCTTTGTTCCAACAATGTTCATTAATACTTCGCTCCTATTGGTTATAGCGTAATTTTATATAGCCTATAGCCTTCCTCGATAAATGGGCTATCCAACACAAAAATATTTTTTCCATTCTAACCAGTAGTTCCTGAGATTAGCGTTTTCAACCAAACAAACAAACAAACTCTCTAGCTTTATAATATTAGTATAGATACTGTGTATTTCATACTTTGTTTTATACTCTTTTCATATATAAAAATATTGGTTTATGACGAGGTTTTGAAGAAAAGTGGTGTTTAGCTATAAGAAATCTTTGGTAGTAATGACCATTTTTCTCATTGTAACATACAATACATCATTTTAAAAACACAACAAAAGAGGGTAAAAACGCTATGTAAGAAAGTGCATCCAAAAGTAAATTTGCCCAAAAGGGAGTCCTCATTTAGCTACCAATCTTATATGATTTAACCAGTCAATGAAGTGTACTTGATCGCGCCCACCTAAAACCGGAAAATGTGTGATAGTGATAACTTTCCATTTCTTTATTTTCTCGATGACAGCTCCTGTGAAAACTTGAACGAGCGTCTTTTTTACATTATGTATGCATTATTTTATAAAAATATGACGTTTACACACGTACAAGGTTATACCAGAGTCGGAGAAACTGATAGGGATGTAGCTATATCGATAAACGTAACACGATAACAGACGCGATATTTTTTTACAAAATGTAAGAAACTAAACTACTGCCGGATACTTTTGTACAAATTTATTAACTAACATTATATTTAATTACAAGATGTTACACGTATTAATTCTAGATTGATAATGATAACTTATCAAAATTTTCGAAGCTGTTGTAAAATAAGTAGGTATAGGTAGGTACTCGACAATGAAACGAAATAATTATAACGACCGGTAATCTTTATTTATATATTTTAATCAAAACCTGATGAATCAAAATATAATAAATATATGCGATCTATATCTACTTATTTATATTACTTATTTGTTCACAACACTACAACTATGAAATTAGAACTGTCATCGAGAAAATAAAGAAATGGAAATAGTATAGTTATTGTGTCATAATGTCTCATTTATCATATGAAGTCCAACTAATCGGTTACTGTGTTCCTTACTGTTCATTCATTTCACAACGGCAAGGGGTCGGCGAGGGGTGGGCAGTAATACCTTTAAAAGCGTCATCCCAGTCGGCACCCTTCAGAGAGCTTTGTCGGATATCTCATTGTGAGGATGTTCGAGGAGAAAAGTCGTTACGTAATGTCGACTGTACAGTGTTGCAGATGCTGACTTTTTATCAATAAACTTTTCTTTATTCAAGTACTTAGGTATCTTATAGAAACGTTGGAATTTCAATAGCATTTTTGTTTAATCAGTGTCGAATTTTTAAAAAGTAAAATTTATTGTAACTATGTCACATATGAATGTTTTTTGTCACTTATAAATAAATATATAATTAAAAAAAAAAATCCTTTAAAATATTCATCGTAATTTGTTATTAATTAAATATCTGGGCGATAGAGCTTTGCTCCGTATTTTACAAAAACAGCACAGATGTAAGTTTGTTACTCAGTAACGCAAAAACGACTGAA
Organism: Saturnia japonica; assembly: GCA_033032175.1. Classification (NCBI taxonomy): domain Eukaryota; kingdom Metazoa; phylum Arthropoda; class Insecta; order Lepidoptera; family Saturniidae; genus Saturnia; species Saturnia japonica. The sequence continues at coordinate 5,142,415 of CM065332.1, forward strand.
TATATTTTGATGAAATTTTGCACACACATAGTTTATAACCTGGAATAACACATGCATTACTTTTATTCTAGTAAATGATGTAGTTTTACTATTTCTCGCCAGACAAAAATTCTAAAGTTCACACAGAGGAAGTCGCGCCCAGAAGTAGGTATAAATAATTATAAAAAAGATGAAGTTTCTCTTATTTTTCTCCTAAATGTTTTAAATTTCCGTCAGCTTTTCACTTCTTTTAGCGTCAAAATTATAACACAAAGATGTGTGTATACATGCAGTTTCACGTTAGTACATTTCTAGTTAGATCTGAGAATTCGAACAATCCACGTCTCACCGGTTAGTAATTGCCTAGAAAGTCCTATTTCCATTCCTCCCTCTCCTCCCCTTACCAACATGTGCCGGCTACTACCCCAACCCCAACCCTACCTCGCTCACTCCATCGGTCTAGATTTTAGATTTGAAACTTAATCTCGTTTCGAATGTAGTAGGTATGTTTATATCTACATTTTCGAAACATAGATTTTTTTGTTGTGTTTTGTCTTTTCTTATAAATTATATAGAATTATATATTTGCGTAAAAAGCTTAACTTATCGATAAACATTGTTTTAATAGCACAAAGAAGGAAACAAGCAAGTAAATAGTGCAGCCCATATACATACAACTTTAGAAATACCGGAATCTAACAGAGGCCGGTCCCATTAATAGGTTACTAATTCCGAAGGCTTAATTGGAATACCTCGTCTGCCTCTTGTCCTTTGGACTGGAACATGACAGCGTGAGCACTGTTGCTTCACAGTGGAAATAGATTTGGAGCTGGTGCTTCTGCAGGCGAAACGCGCACAGGTTCCACCAGTCTTCAAATATAAAAAAAAAACAGAGTCAGTCATAAGGACTGCCGACAGAAGTGAAAACTCAATTTAATATTTTTAAATCAATTATAGTTTACAATATTGCAGAGCATGTCGGAGATGCGAAATCACAAGATTTTACCCATCCAAAAAGTCAAACACTCATATGAAACAGTCGAGTATATACAATGCATTAGTGTCGCATACACAGACCGCGCTATACTTCGCGTCGCTAGTCTGAAGCAAGCACAATACGTCACAAACATGTCGAGGTCATCGGTGACGCGAACGTCACGCGAATCCATAAGTTTTTCCCTACCAAAAATCGTTCAACGCGGCTAAACAGCTTTTCACTTCAAAAAGTTTACTTCTTTGGCGTATCGCGAAGGTCACGCAAACCCATATAAGTTTTTCCTTACAAAAAATCGTTCAACGCGGCTAAAGAACTTTTCACTTTAAAAAGGGTGTATTTGTTATGATTACGTAAGAAGTTCTTTGGTGTTAGAAAACAAAGATGACAAAAAAAATTCGAGAATACCAAAAACATGATAATAATAATATGAATTCACATTACCGACTCTTATTTGTAACTGTGTAAAAATAATGTAATGGTGTATCATCATCATCATTTCTACCGATAGACGTCCACTTCTGGACATAGGTGAGGTAAGGATCGCTACAAAGACCGGTCCTGTGTTACTCGTATCCAACGACTTCCAGGAACCCTCACCAGGTAGTCGGTCCACCTCGCGACGAATCTGTACATACTGCGTCTTCCGTTACGTAGTCGCCACTCAAGGACTCTTTGACCCCATCGGCCATCCGTTCTAAGAGCTACGTACCCGCCCACTGCCATTTAAGTTTAGCTATTCTTATGGCCATGTCAGTGACTTTAATTCTGCTGCGAATCGCCTTATTTTTTATTCGATCAGGCAGAGAAATAACCCTCTCAATTACATTTTAATGATCTGTAAATAAACTTTACTTTAATCAATCCCCATTATTATTAATGTTGTAACCTATTTGTAACAGAAAGAGTACTCTCTAACATGGGGTATAATGCTCCCGTAGCACGAATAACAACATTTATTAACAAACTCCACAAATACAAAAAGCTAGATATTATACATGACGACGTTCTTGCAATCAAAAAAAAATATTTTGCTCAGTTAGAGGAGTAATGTTGATCCAGTAGTTTACCATTTATTAGAATTTAAGGTGTTTATTTGTTTGTTACCTTTGAATTTGCTTTCTCTTCTGTTTCTTATTACTCGTTATATTCTATTTATCATGTAGTCTACACTTTTAATTATAGTAGCACTAAGAAATGTTCTATTTTTACTTTACTTGTTTTAGTGTTTATTAAGTAAGTGTTCAAATAAATAAATAAATGTCTAACTTCATCATGTCGCACTTCTGTTACATGATGCACATGCCAAAAAAATCATTATCTTTAAAAAAAAGGTAGTGAGATCTCAAGGCGCCTGTCCTATAAGTGTTGAAGCGACAACTACTACGACGTTAGACACAATTTCCAATCTTACAATGAGCCAGAGCTCACGCTAAGAAAAAAATTGTAAGAAGTTTTCCAATGTTCACCGCTGTCATGCTGAAAAATCGTTTCAGGAACCTTTTGGTGACTTCTGTTAGGTGCACTTAAGTGTCAGACCAATTTATATTGCATAGCGATTGACGCCCACGTTGTCTCAATACCAGAAGTCACCATGGTCAAGTGCTAACTTTAAAAAAAAACTTTGTGTTATACTTCACAAAAAGAACAATACTATATACGATTTGAGTACTTTCCAGCCTTGTAAAAATGATTGATGTACTCATAATAATCAACAAGCGGTTACAATAAATATCCAAACCCCACACACGTCTAAGCTCTATTGAAACATGCACTTGAATTGCACGAATTAACCCTATCCCCAACGAAACCCTTAAGGGAGCGTCCAATTTCACACCGACTGTTACTAAAAATGAAAATATTAAATCCAATTTACCGACTTACCCCAGTTTACCCCTCGATTATCTGTATATAATAATAAAAAAAACATGAATTATGACTATTATAACCTCTCAAAAACTATTGTGCGGTATTAATCGCCGTATAAATACGCACAGTGGGCTACCCCGCTTATTTGCGCGACCAAAAAAATATGAATATGATTTTATGGCAGGTTAAATCCATTATAAGTGGGGATTAAGTCATGAGTAATATTTCTATTTGTTAGGGGCATTTAACGAGCTATTTGACGCCTTTTCGAATCGCGTGCGGTTTGCGGGGATCCATTCATGGCGAGATAACCCATAATTATGATCTATCTTGCCACTATAGCAGTGTTTTATACTTGTTTGTTTTCATGACAAGTGAATTATAATAATTGATGCGATGATTAAATACACGTTTGGTGTGGCTTTTTCAATTAACCGCTTTATCTCGAGCTAATTCAAATCAATTTTATGGTTCGATATTACCTTTTAATTGTTTATCATCCTTGTTTATTTTTATTATGCGAACATGTGTGAAGTTTTTACCTTGTGGCTTTAATATCAGGTTTTTTCCTCATAAATATGGATGTCGTCCTCGACGACCCTCGACGGATGTCGTATGTGCTTACTACGTGGAATATGTACCCTGAACACATAACGTGTATTCATTTTCATCGAATCCTAAATCAAAGGACCAAGTCCCAAGAGGCGACCCAGTGGTCTAATGTGCCCATTCTTTGGACAAAGCGGATTATGTCCTGTTGTCATATTATTTCTACCTATTAACATAATGTGATGACGTGATTCCCTCGTTGAAATTTTTTTGTCTTGTATTTATCTCGCCTGTCTTGTTGTGTGGTCGAATAGACGCACTTCTTTATTCGTTTTAAGAAATGATTTTTATAGGCCTTATTAGTTTATATAGAATACGTCGTCGAGTAAGATAAAACGTGATTTCGTTTCCAGAAACAGTATTTTGAATTATAAACTGGTTTATGTTGGAACAACTTAGCTAATGTTACAATAAACACAAAGCTCATTCAAGTAAAAGCGAAATTACCAAAAGGATTATCGACTCCCCACGTTTGCAAACAAAATACGCAATTACGTCAACAAGGAAATGAAAATACTAAAAAAAATTACTATAAACGATATTGTAAATGCTAAAGAAAACATACCACGCCATTACCTTCAACACAGTTGTTAAACAAGCAAAGTTTTCCCACAAAAGGTGGTTTAGACGTTAATATTTTAAAAGTATTATTCGAGTAATTGTTCGCTTCGCAAAATAACCTAACGGGCGTTCTTTGAAAAATCGATTCACCCATATTTGTTGTTAATTATTGTCGGTTGAGCCGTCTTTCCGCTTCTGCTGGTTCGAATACGATTTAAGACCCTCCCTGGTCCAATTACAGAGTTCTCAAAAGTCCCCCCCTCTAGCCCTCCACTCTCATTTTTAGATCGAGCCTCGTTTTAATGACCTCTCGAGCTCCCGATGTTCATTTGTCGCAAGGGTTTTGCGTACGATTATTTCACTTTTTTTTCCCTTTTTTTACCATGTAATGATCGGGGCCTGAAGCGAAATGTATTTGTACTTGACAATGTTTTGATTTTTCTATTGTCTTTAATAGAAAATATTTTTAATTAAAGTACTTGATGTGATAATTATTCTTGGAGTAACAAGGAAGTTAAATTATCAACGTACTCGATCGATATAAATAAACTAAGGAAGAGGAGCAATTTTTCCAACAGCTTGTACCTCTAGGTTTTGTATTTAGGTAAAGAATGGCCAAATACTTATAAATAAATGAAAAAATTATGACTGTGTAACTGTGACGCGTGTGTGTGTGTGTGACGTATGACTGTTAAAAAAATAAAAAGGTCAAATAGTTCCTTCTGCTGATGACTTAAGTCGTAAAGATAAAGCTTGAAAGATATATAATTATTTTTATTACATTTTAAATTGTTTTACGATCGCTCCCCATATTAAAAAATTTGTCCCCATTAGTTGTTCCATAGTACATTTTGCTGACGCGAGGGGGAGTCTTTGTGTAAGTTGTTTAGAATCCTGTAATTTTGTACGATTCCGCAGTTTGCCCTGGTTTCCTATCGAGTGGGGCTCGGATGCCTCGTATATTAATTCAAAATTACTGCCCTTTCATGGCTTTTGTTGTCAAATTTTTAATCTTCACTAATATGTTCGTACGCATTGATTTCAAAATGATTGCTGTTCTGTTGATTTTATTGTCTTTTACAATATTTATAGCGAATATTACGAATAGAATTTTGATTTTATTATTTATACCTTCTTATTTGAATTTAAATTCTTAAATAAATTGTTGTTCAAGTTAGATATAAATTAACAAAAATTAATTAAACACAGAATTTTCTGTCTAGTTATTTATAGAAGAAAAGAATGCAATTGGTACATTATAATTATGTAAAAGGTGCTCAGCAAATGAAACAACATCATCATAAAAGAAGAATCACATTGTTATAAGAATAAATTCGCTCTTTACAAACTTAAATACACAACGTTAAGCTGAAACAGATCCTCGTGCGCAAACATAGTCTACATTGTGAACGTTCCAACCTATACCTTCCCAGGAGTTTCGAAAAACAACATAGACCAGTTACCATGACCTTTAAAACAATGCAGTAAGTGTGAAAACTCCATACGTTGACAGCGAATTAAAAATGTACAGAACTTTTAAAACATTTTAGAACACGACGGCACGACATGTGTCATCACATCATGTCAATGCAGGGATTATGATAACCATCGTACGGATGCCATCTAGCGTGGGGAATCACCCTTTGCGATCTCTCGAATCGACTCGGCGCTAGCAACTATATCTTGTCAGCCACTACCAAACAGTATTCAACCCTAAAACCGCCGGAATAAAGAAGTGAATTAAATGATATCGATGATAAAAATCCGTGGGGTTGATCCTGAAAAGACAATTTAACCCTAAAAAATGGTGCATGGACATTAATCCGCATGTAATATCGCAAATTTGTCATCGCTCCGACGAGTTCCATTCGAACCCATCTGTCAGTTGATACGCAATTCGATTTGGTGCTATTAGCGATGGAAGTGTACTCTCAGTGGTGGGCCATTTAGATGTTTAATGAGAGGGCATTTATTAATCAATGAAAGAAGGTCTATAATAACTTTAAAAATATATGTTTACGTTAAATTCATACAGCTCACATAGTCCTGTTTATTTGAGTCTTTATTTTACTAGCTGTTTCCCACGGTTTCATACGTGTTAAATTTAATTCACAAACTCTTCACTGCGCCGCTTCTAACGCACCCGTATAGCCTGTCGTTGTTCTCGCTCCTATACTTGTTACTACAGCTTTCCAGATGGCTTGATGTTTATGGATACTGCTCCGTATCTTAAAGTCTTAACGTGAAGTAACCTTTATATAACCTTACTCAATAAATAAGCTATAATATACAATAAAAAATATTCAAATCTAAGTAAGGTAGTTCCAGCAATTAACGCGTTCATATAAACAATCTCTTGAATTTTATAATATTACAAGTAAGGATTTTACACCAATGTATTCATCATATACGACTGATTGTAAATAAAAAACATGTAATCGTGATAATTTAAATACAATTTTATATTTATATCCATAAAGTTACCCTTCACCATCAATAGCAAACCCCTATTAGGAGACGCTTAATAAAATTCACGAGATACCTTTCCTGTGGCGTAATATTGCTCTTTTTAACGTCTTATTCAGTGTAACCAGCGATTCATGTCGCTGAGATCACGAGGACTCCACGGGGATAATAATAAAATATTTCGATATTCAAACGGCACGTGTCAATTGTATAGTGCACAATGTAGAAACTTTTATTTCACGTTGTTTTTGAAAACGTGTTTTGTATTTTATAATATCATCTCGAGTTATTTGGTTTTCATTTGGCTTATAACTGCTATTTCTTCGCGTATTTTGGAGGTATATATGTACTTTCTAAAATACACTAATTATTTTTGGATTTAATCATACACTTTATGGTAACTAAACATTTGCTTTATATGACTTTTTGCATTTTATCCCAACTAGTTAGTGTCGACACTTAACTACATATTTACCTCTTCCATTCTATCGACTGTCATTTTAGTATTCACACCTTTTAGGCGCATATCATTTTTCACACAATCTATCCATACCTTCTTTGATCTTTCTCTACCATATTCGTCCCACTTTCATACTTAACATTCTTCTAGTTATATTGCTTTCATCCTTCCTCATGACATGCCAATGCCACGCTAAACTATTATTCCTCAACGTCTATATGTCTGGTGTTACTTTCAAGCTTTCTCTGATATACTTTTTTTTAATCTTATCCATTCTAGTTCTTCATTTTCCCTTAAGTTTTAATCTATATTTAAAACCATGTTATAACATAAATGTACAAGTAACAATCATTTTCATCATATGTGAGTCCATAATGTCCTGAAACCTAAGTACTTCGAATGAGTTCAAACGTATGTTGGATTTTTATAAATATAAATAAAAGTTTGCTGTTGTTAAAACCAGCCGCGTGTCGTGGACAGGAGCGACAGCCGGAAAGGTATCGTCATTAATAAAACGGGATGGGTTCAGAGCACCCCGTACCGGCCGGCTTTACATCCCTTCGAATTAGTTTAAATATGGATGACGTAATATTAAAAAAACCAGTAAACTAATATCGAGTATCAGTCAAAAGCTTCTTTCTTAATGAAGGTACGTTTCTATTACAATAAAATCTAATTCGTTACATATTTAGATATTTTTATACTTTATGTTAACAAACATAAGGATATTTCTTTTTTATGCCTGTAGTATCAGTTAATTTTTATATACTTTCTTATTTCAAAATTGTTTAGACTGTCTTTAATATTAGTGTGAATCGTCATGCTACTACTAGATCCTATTTGTATAGACTGACAGAATGGAACTATATTGTCCTACGTATGTCCCGCATGGTATTAAACTTATATTACCATTAGAATAAATCTTAAACCAAACTATAAAATTAATGTGATTATTAAATCGTACTAAATTGTAAAATAATACCATAAATCAGCATTATTTTTATACAAAGTTAAATTTTGTAGCTTTACAACTTTCTTTTTATAACTTATTGCACACATTTAAAGGCGCCAATCGTGTTTTATAGACGTCAAACGTGTCTAATTTGTATAATTCAAGATTGCAAATTGAACATAAAGGAAACTCCCTACATGAATAGAGTCTAGGCGGACATAGTGCCGCGTCGCAGCGTCCGGCTAGCCAAAACTAGGCTCTCGCTCGTGGAATATTAACAACTTCCTGGGTCCTACGCTGCGTTATATATTTACATTTACATGTGCTTTGTAATTATTGCTTTTTAATTAGTCTTCTCTTCGTCTGGAATTATAAGTTCAATATTATTTACTCTGTTATATTCGTTACTCCCTGGACTCTACTTGATTAACTCTTTAACTCAGGTTTCAATCAGGCGACAGAAATCAAACGTTTTAAAATGACTTCTGATGTTAGTTGTAGACGTGTTGTAAAATGTAAAAATTCCGAATGTAAAAAGATATGTAACTTTTAACGACGTTTTCAAAATATGCTGTCAATGCAAACAATGCGTTGCTATCATTATTTCCAACAAGATTTTGCTAAGAAAGAAAAAGAAAAAAAAATTAGACAAATGAACAGTAAAAAATGGCATTTTTAAATAAAGTCCGATTTTTTATTATTCGACATGCAGATCTTAATCCGAAAGTGGTTTACAGATAAAACTGAAAAATGGTTTTACCCAAATAAATGGTGTATATGTGAACGGTTTTTTACATGGACAATGGCTGGTAACAAAAATTCATACAACGAATATTATTACAAAAGGTCGTTGTGAAGTAGACGGATGAGCAAGAAATTATACTCTGTTGATGGAAGATGGAAGAAATACGTCTGGTCCGGGTGAAAAATTATTATATCATTAATTACTTTAATAACCAGAGATCTGATGACGTAAAGCCGCAGTTATTTAATACTTGTTTGAGCTATAATGTTAAATGTTTAAACCACCACAGAGGTTAGATTTTTTTAATGTTGTGAATCCATGTAAAGACTCGTTCTCGGCTTGCAACTCATAGCGTATTCCACAAACTGCACTGATTATTCTCAAGTAAAAAAAAACTAATTTGAATCGAGAGGATACAATGAACATATCTACAATTATTGAGTGATCAATTATGTTAAACGGAGTTTATGAAACGTCACTGATGTAAAGGGAATGTAGCCGATTCTAGATAGTGATCGAAGGTAGGGTTGCCAGTTGTCAATTGTTTTATATTATTATAGTACTTAATACTAAAAGGTTTTTTACGGAATGTGTTCTAATGGTTTGGATGAAATTTTGTATTTAGTTAATGATTTACCTACTAAGTTTACCTCTTTACGTATAATTGTAACTCTTTAACTAATGGTGTGCTTAAAATTTCACCAGATTTCTTTTATGGTGGTCACCATTTTACTAAACCACGTGTAGTACCTTGAAAAATAATTGAGCATATTTGAACAATTTCGGAATTAACTATTGTGACAAGAGCTGCTAAGGGCCTTATCGTGTAGTTATATTATACAGCCTATAACTTTGCTCAATAAATAGGTTATAGAATGCAAAAATATTTTTAATCATGACTAGTAAGTTCCAGAGATTATCGCGTTCAAACAAAAAAAAATAGTCTAATAGGCTTTATAATATTAGTGTTATTAGTGTATTTAAATTCCTTATGGGTTATAGGCAACCCTACACGTCGTATCCGTTAAGCGTCGTCGGTTCGCGCGAATTCATTTAATTCTAATATGAAACGTAGGCGGTGCGATGCTACCGCGATACTCAACATGGCGGTCGTTCTTGAATGTTAATACGCGATTATTTATCGCATAATGGGTATAACAGCCTGCTAATATAGTTTATGTGAGGATCAGAACTGTTGCGCCCGTGTATGCTTGAAATGCGTTTGTTGTTAAGACATCGTTTGAATACTGGATTTAATTCCATCGGTTCGCAAAAACGTTCTCGTGTGTATTTGTTAAGCATGACTATCTGATATCATATTTCTCGTGATCGAACTAATTTATTTATGTTAAAAAATAAATAATGCTTGAGAAAGTAAAACAAGTATTAAAGAAAATTTATCTTCGATTCCTATTTTATCCACATAATATCGAGGGAAGTGCGCTAAAAGCCGCGGTGTGTCCTATAAAACATTCACGTCTGTCTGGGACGCGGGTAGTGCTTAGAGGCGCGAGGCGTAAGGTTTTAAAGGAATCAGGCGACGCGACGTGACGTTTTTGATACTAGATGTAGGTGACTGGAGCTTACGGATTTGTTCTCGTAAACTAAAATGGAAGCGTTTAAATTATTGTCTTTTAAAATTCACCGATAGAAGATTTATTTGAATAGAAAATTTTCATTGTGTTGCTTGTGTTCTTTTTGTTTTTGTTTAATGGCAACCGTGTTTATTCACAATTATGCCAACATCGTGTGATAATATATTTTTGTAACTATTCTAGTAATCTTCTAACAAGATGGTGGTTCCCTTATTATGACTATCCAAGGAGTTGCAGAGATTAGCGCGTTCAAACAAGCAAAGAAAAAAACAATCTCTGGAATTTTAAATATTATCATAACTTTTTCGAAATGAAAACTTCTTTAGCCGCGTTGATCGATTTTTGGTAGGGGAAAATTTATAGGTTCACGTGACCTTCGTCACCGATGACTTCGACATCGTGATGTATTGAGCTTGCGACAGACTAGCGACGCGCAGTAGTATAGCGGCCTGTTTACATGTATACGCGTATATACACTACTACATTGTATATACTCGACTGTATCCTATGCGTGTTTAACTTATAGGATGGGTAAATTCTTGTGATTTTTCGTCACCGACATGCTCTGCAATGATTCAGACTATAATTGATTTCAAAATTCTAAATTGAGTTTTCACTTCTGTCAGCAGTTCTTATGACTGCTTCTGGTCAGTCTTCTTGTGGTCTGTATGAGTGAGTTACGTTATTTAAAATTTGATCGCGGATGAAAATATATTATTACAAACTACGTAATATAAAAGTTTACCTTTTTTGGTGTGAGTCAGTATTTACGTTGGATTAATCGAATTACAATAAAGATGTGATTAACAAACACTTATTTATTGGTTTAAGCAATAAAAGAGACGAGTTTTGACCATGAGATTTTATTATTTGTATAAAAGACCGCGGTGAGAAACTTGATTTTAAAAGTCGGTGACTCGTTAATAGGTTTTTGCGTCATTTTTTCCCAAGCATGTCGTTTCGGGTATAAGGGTCACTGAATTGTAGAATTATAACATAATATGTATATTATATGATAAAAATACCTTTACTAGATAAAATATAATGTAAATACAAAATTAAAAGACGTAATTTTCCACGATATACAGGAAGACCAAACAATAATTACTTATTTCGGAGACATTAATAAATTGATTATCAGTGACAGGTCACATAAAAGAGAAAAATACTGTTTGGAGATATCAGTTGATACAATATTAATTTAATCATATTAATCCTAATATTGATTTTAAATGAGTTAAAGTAATAATGTATTCCTCATATAAATATTTGATAATTGAACAGTCAATTGGAACTAAAGAATACCAGATCCTTTTCTGTATGAACGCATAATTTAAAAAGATTTGTATCTTCTTTAGATATTCCTTGTTGATAATTTCAAGTACTGTAGGCATGTAAAATCTCCATTTACGATATTTACTACGCACGCTCAAACTTTTCTACTAGTCCAATCATGTGGTTGGGGAAAATACAAAGTTATCAATACGTCGTAGGATGAGTTGGTGGTGATGAAACCTGCTCCTTTAGAAAGAGGTCTTTTTTTCTATTTGATTATCATGTAATACTTTTATAAGATCACCTATTCTTATAATACTATAAAATAAAGCTCAAGGCTTTGTTTATTTGAACTACTTAATCTCAGGAACTATAAGTAACATTAAAAAATATATTTTTGAATTTTATAGTTTGTTTACTGAGGGAGCTTTTAGGCTATAAAAATTTAAGTTTCGTTACTAAGTAGCAAGCAGAAACCATGTTAAAGAAATCAGGAAAATACGGGGAATGAGAACAACAATAAGTTACACGAGTGAAACCTTGAGGCGCAGCTTGTAATTTTATAAGATCATTTAGAACCTTTTCAAGGTATATTTTAATACGACGTTAATACTTGGGAACATTTTTTACATCTTAATATCTATAAATAAATGTAAATATCCGCATTAGAAAATTGTGAGGATAAACAAAATCTCAGAAATCATCAATATGAAGGTAAAAAAATTTAAGCACCTTATCGTAAGCTCCAAAGCCTCCCGAGCTCAGTCACACCGTGTAGTAACTGATTTTTACAGAGATAACGTTTTGTATTTAAATAGATTTGACTCGCGGTTTTGTTTCTTATAATAAATATCCGTCACGCGATAACGGTGACACAGGTTGAACGTTCTTTTGTATATATAACACTAGATTGTATCAACGGCTTCACCTGCGTGAAAATGCTATTTACATAATGTTATGAATACGAATAACATTGTAACTAATTTGGCAATTATTTGCAGTAGACCCGTTTAAAAAATATCAATCTAAAGATTTTTTGCGTCAGGGTATGTAATGTATCAAATCAGGTAAGTTAAAGGTATCAAATGTAAATTGAATGATACCTATTTTTAGAGGTCTTTCGATTCAATTTATAAATTGTAACTGATTTTTTAATTAACTTCGATATTATACATAAAAATTCCTTATACAAAATCAAGAAAAATTAAAAAAAAAATTGTGCGTCTCGGGACCCACGATAGAAGTGATAACTAAAACTAATCAAAAAGAAAAAAAAGACCAAACGAGAAAGGGAAGTTGGCGAGGATTCGAACATAGGACTTTGGCCATAGCAGTCATGCTTACGACCGCTAGGCTACGAACATGTTCTAATAATTATCTGAAACTATGCTACTATTAATGGTGCCGTAACGTGTTACGTTACGAAGCGGTTTACCCTCCCATAAGAAGTTATAACTTCAAATAGATCAATTAGTCGGATTATCGGAGGCTGACACATACTAGTCTAGGCATGTAGGTTGTAAATATAACCTAAAATAACATACCCGGCGAACTGGAGGTGTACAACTAGGTCTAACTCTTCAGAGATACAGGCGTGATGGTAAGACTTCAAATTAATATGAAGTTTTTTTTAAATACACTATTTATTAATTAACGTAGTAATAGTTAGTATTTTATAGTAATTAAAGTTTCGGTGTTTTTTTTTTCTATTGGATGCCGATAAAGTTATCACGTTCCTAACTTCAAAGTCAAACTTATTTCTAAATAAATTTTGATCCAATTTTTAATCTTTGCCAGGTAAAAAAAGTCTTAGATACTTTCCTTTTCAAGTTTCGTGTTACTGGCTGCGATGATTTCAGCTCTTCTAAATTACTTAATTAAGACTTCTCTCTTTGTGATACTATTATTTATTTCTTAGTATAAATATAAATTTAAATATGTTGCAATAAGTGTTTACTCCATAATTCCCGTTTCTTTATGTCTCTCTTTTCTTTATCCTCAATAAATTACAAAAGAAAAAATTATAGCAATATACACTTGCCTGACTTGGTTCCAATCACAACACGTATGGTTGAAAGTAGGTACACCGTACACCGCATTTCGGAACATACATAGCACTATATCGACGTTTAAACGATCCTCATCTTTCGACTGTCATCATTAATCTTCGAGTTTACCAACTATAGTAAACAGTTTTAACTTGGATAAAAAAAAAATTACCTTAAAATAATTTCGTCACCACGACTAAAACTAAACGTAGTTTTCTTATAACAAACAAAAATAGAGTCTAAAAAGTTTTTGATTATTGATGGGTTCACCCGGCCACGAAAGTTAACAAGCCATTTTAAATTTTATAACGAAGTAAGTAAATATAAAAATTCTACACCACTATGTTTTTTCGACTCCACTTTAAGAATCTGGTTTATCATTTAAATCATCAGTGAGTTTTGTTTCCGTGACTAGACGATTTTGCCTGCATTATAAAGCACGTAAAAGTATACGATCCATTAAGTTTGGGATCTATTTTAATCTGGGATCTGACTCGACTTCGCTTTAATGTTCGTACCAACATGAGAAACTCGAACACTTGTCGAGTTTGGGTAAAATGTAAATAATGTTATGCATCTTTAAGGTTTTAAATGCCATGTCCGTTTACTTTTGTGTAGTATATGATTAATAATAGTACGTAATTGTATTTTTTTTTCTTTTATTTCTATTTACTTTTACAAAAAAAATATTTCAAATTATAATATAGCTGTATCTTATAACAAGATAATGTATGATGTATCAAGTGTGAACATATTGTATATGTTATATTTTACTTGACATAATAAAAATTTCTTTAGCTAATTGAAAAATGTTAGGCGAGTTATAAGTTTACTAAATAACTATATGAAATACTAATAATGTTTTTATTTCTACTATTTGTGTAAAATTGTGTTTACGAACTAAATTAACGGGTACATGACCTAGGCAAGCGTATTACAAATTAAAAAAAAAATACGATTTGAAATTTTACCTTTACAGCGTTTTGAATACTTACTTAAGAAAGAAAGAAAAATCAGCTTTATGCTCTAAGTGAAAGTGTTTGAAAGAATTAAACATTTTTATATGTTTATGGGAATTTTAATTATTGACACATTCAAATAACTTGACAAAGAGAGTTTTACTTATATCTTCATGTTCTTTTTTACGTGTCATAATATGCAAATGTGTACGCACAGATATAAGTTGAAGTAAAACGAACGAACGAATCTAGAATCCCAGAATTCTACTTGGCTGATTTCACGCCATTAATGTATTACAGTGGTTGTCATTGACTTCAAGTTTATTTATTTTTTAAATTATGAGTTATTGTTCCACCTATAGAACCGCTGTTTTTAGGAGTATTATAGTATAGTAATAGTTATATAAAAAAAAGGGGTCCCGTATAAAAATACAATCTAATATAAATATAATAGTTGGACGTAGAGAATACTAATGCAGTTAGATCACCCGCATAGCCGGATGGATATCTGATGTCTTATTTATATATTACTTAATCTCACTAACATATTATATTTGTCGTTAAATTTAATTTGGTGTTTGTTACAGGTACGTATTGTTTTTTTTTCATCGTCCGCTACTACGTAAACCCGTTTGAAAGAATGACGCACTAAAGTTCGACTGTAACAACGCCGGTATAAAGGTATGTTGTATTACGAGCTATAACTATACCAGAAAACATCAACAAAGTGCGTTTTGTTTTGGTTTTTAGATTTTTGCGTTTACTTTATTAAAATGAGAGTTTGTAACAGATTTCAAATATTCATGCCCAGTTGAAGGTTGTGTTAAATATTTCAAAATTATAATCTTAAATGTGTCTGTTTGTAATAAGTTCGTATGAACGCGTTAAGTTATATTAAGTCTGATAGCGGATGAAAATATTATTATTACTACGAACTACGTAATATAAAAGTTTACCTTTTATGGTGTGAGTCAGTGTTTACGTTGAATTAATTGAATTACAATAAAGATGTGATTAACAAACACTTATTTATTGGTTTAAGCAGTACAAGACACGAGTTTTGACCATGTGTTTTTATTATAATCTTATATCGTCGGGTATTTGTTATCTAAAACAATATTTTTTTAAATTACATACTAATTGATAAAAGGAATTTCGATTTTCAAATTCAACTGTTAGTTAACAATGAGTTCTGTTCTCGTATTCGACATATTTTTAACTGACTTAAAGAATGACTGGTGGTTACTCAGATCGAATGTATTGTATATATCTTTTATGGATGTTCAACCATAATAACTTTTCTTATGAACCGATTTGGATGATACTTTTTTATTGGTTAGGGGATACCTCAAGAGTGGGCTCCATTTCAACTTCGAAGATACTCCAGGGAACTCTTCAAAAGCATTGAAGTTAGTTTTCTTTTTTGTTAAAAATTGTCATGTTAATCATTCAACTTAAATAATAATTTAATTACAATATAATTTTGCACCATGGAACTTCAGGGCTGTGTGTTTATACTTTCCACATTCCTTTGGTTTTAATTAAACATATTATACAGAATAATCGAACAATGTTTATTTTCAGCATAAGTCTCCGATTTTGAAGCTATATTTCATAGCGTATAGTTTTAAATGTGGCTTAAATACAATATATGGCGACATGTAACTCCATCGCAATTCGCTCAGCGTACACACTACGTGAGGCTTTCTCGCCCACTCCAGAGGGCGTTTGTGTACCTCTAATCTCTGTTATGTTATCAAATTGTTAATGTTGGGCGCAGTTTTGTGGGCGGAGGTGTTTTGCTCGTTTCTGAAACTTGTGTCATTTTTGTTTCAAGTTTTGCAGGATGTTGTTACACCGTCTTTATTAGTTTTTTTATTGAGTACCTACGTCAGTGTTTCGTTTCGGCTTTTCCAGTAATTTACGCAATGAATTGTTTTTTATTGTTTTTATTGTTGTACCACTGTACAGTCTTTTGAAGAGATCGAGTTTTTTTATTGAAAGGTTGACAAAAATGTAGTTTAGTTTAAATAAAATATAATACATAATTATGAATATAAAATAGCTGTCGTATATTTATACACGATATAATTTATATACGTTAGAATTTTGAAGAAGAATAACAAATTTAAATATGTACCACATTAGGTATATTATAAAACAAAATCCCTTCTCCGCGTCTGTCGTTTCTGTTTGAACGCGATAAACTCAAAAAATATAAACATAACTATAAGATTTTCATCATATGAATGGAGTGATTTTTATGAAGGTTTTTAGGTGTATAATTCATTAACGTTTTGTTTAAATTGTCTGAAATATGGTGACGATTATTGAAGATGTAGGGATTTTTTTTCTAAAATAGGTACATTAAAATTAAAATACTCTAATAAAATACACTATGACAAAAAAAAAAAGTAGGCATATATTCTCTGCTACCCGTGCGAAGCCGGGGCGGGTGGCTAGTTTTATTTAGAGTTATAACCAGGTATAACATTAATGAATGATAGTCTACGTATTAAGTTATATACTTATACTGCATTAGGTAAGTTATACAAAAAAGGGTAGTAAATTTCTGCGATGCCCCATACATTGTTACCAAAATGCACCATGAAGTTGCTTGCTAAACCTCTTGTTTTATCGTGATGAAGATAGTCATATTCGATGTTATGCGTCACCTCCATGAATGAGTTTATCGCGGCGATATTTTCGTTGGGTCACTTTATACTATAACAATTCTATGAACGTGTCTCCACACGGCGATGCGACATTGACGAGAAAAACGTTAACGACTCGCTGCGATACGCGCCCTACTCGCAGCGCATTCGTCGCAAATCTTGACGCGCTTTTCGCCCATAACCGTATTGACACTTCTGATTTAGCTCTTGTCGTGCACCAAACTGAGCTCTTTTCAACAAAACAACTCTTTGTAAATACGTAGGCGGCTTGCGACGGTACGCTGGCGGAAGAATAAACCTCTCGTGGATGCGGCACCTAACACGCGTTCTTAAGTAGAACACGCATCGACTTTGTTTTATAAAAGGCATTAAAACATTTTGAATTATTGTAATGTATAACGTGTGTTATACTATATAGGTATTATTACTATTACGTTGCTGTTGATAACTAGGTACTAAAATAATACATTCCCCCAAATTAATTCAAACAGGATATATTTATTAGGAAAACAAACGACTTCGTATCAAAAGGAGGTTAAATTGTAAACGGTCGCGTATAAATATGTAAACATCAAAGCATAATTTAGCTTTGAATAGATTACAGAATGCAAATTTGTAGATAATGTCGTAATATGTCGTTTGACATGATGTAGTACAAACGCATGTTTTATTTAGCAGGATATAAAAGGGGAAATGGAACTTATCCGTGTGTCCGGGAAAGACGGTATTTGAAAAACGTAAATAAACTTTATTGCGTTATGTTTTCTTTCTCTTTTAACCATAATACCATCTGCCGCTTGATAAATAAAAAAAAAAGATTTTATATGAGTCGTATAAAATTAAAACCGGCAAAGTGGTGCTGACCGATAAGTTGGCAATTCAAAAAGAACAAAGAGAGGTAGGGCATAGAGAATTTTTTTTAGAGATTTCTCTGTACTTGAGACAGTTGACTGGTGTTGTATTCCTGCGATGAGTAGGGTTTCCTGAGCTCTTTGGGGCAGGCGGGTTCAAGATTAACAACGCGATAGTAATAATTTTATTATGGTATTACAAGCGTCCATAGGCTTACTATTTAGGCAGGTCGTAAGTTGGTTTGCAACAGTAGTTGTATTAAAAAAATAAAATAATAAAAATTATATCCATGGGTATATTGTGCTGTGAATAGATAGTCTATGGATAGAGTTGAACTTTTTTAAATTTCTAAATAGTCAGCTCTACTTTTCTGGTTATGTTTTTATACGACTCACATTTTAGTCGCGCTTTAATTTACTGCGAAAAGTAATAAAATAATTTTATTTCAGAAAATCAATTCGGGAAAATTACAATTGTTGAGCGTTTAAATGGCTTACGCTGGTTAAACCTTAAGAGATTCATGAAATTCATGTAGTAGATCTTTAAAAAAGTCAGGGAGAGCATATGCCTCTACGGATGACCCACAAGAAACATTTTTGTCTTTAAAATAACCGGGAGCGTGAGTAGCGCGATTCGATTTAGATTCAGTTCGATGGCATTTTGTAGTCTAAGCGAGCGCAGCCGCGGGCACAGCTAGTAACTTACTATAAATAAATAAAAGAATAACTATGCCAAAACGTAGCATGTACCTACTAAATTTAATTAGAATTAAAGCTATTGTTCAATATTATTAATTGAATTAATAACAATCCAATTCATATTGCATAACCAATTAAATTGATTATACCAACGTACCTTAGTAATATCTTAATGTCTCTCACTGAAAACAAAGCTAAACGTCGGTTACCCGGCTTTCGGATGCAGACGTTGTTAGGTTGCGTGTACTTCAAAGAGCTGACAACCGCACCCCTCGCTCCCCGTGCCACCCCATGCCTCAGGCGACCACGCTTGTACATGTTATTCGAGCGCTCCAGCCAACTATTGACCTTAAATTTTTTGGACCATTGCGGTTGTAGCTGATCACGATATTTGTGTTTATTTACCACTAGCTTTGCCCCGCGGTTTCACCTGTGTTAAATTTACGCATTTGTGTACTATATTGTTGTTCTCACTTCCCGTACAAACTTTCCAGAATGCATGACGTTTATGGTTACTTCTCAGCTCCTTAAAGTCATAGTGTGAAGTTATAGACTCTATAACCTTCTTCAATAAATAGGCTATAAAATGCAAAAATAATTTTTCAAATCTGACCGATAGTCCCGGAGTTTGGCACGTTCAAATAAACAAACAAAGAAAAAAATTCTTGAGATTTATAATATTATTAAGTATACATAAAAAATCGTGTCTACAATGGTATCTGAATTCTTATAGTATGATACTGGAAAGAGGTATTCCTCAAAAGAGGCGTACATTATTCAAAAGAATACTGTTTATGAGTCAAGGATAATATGCTCAGAACATAATTTAAACAAAACTAAATCTTACACTATTAATTACATATGATATGGTTACATATAAATTTATAATAACTGAGCGACCGAGCTGTGCTCGTGTTGTGTCTTATAAACAAAAAAAGAAAAACACCTATCTAGGTAAACTTGGAATGTAAAACATTAATCTAAATGCAAAGTTTCATCGAAATCGTTGGGGTCGTTTCCGAGAAACCAATTACACACACACACACATATATATATATATATAATATACAAGAATTGCTCACTTAATATAATAAGATATGAAATTGGTTTATCGAAAACGTCTGTAACGATTTAGATAACATTTTGTATTTAGATAATGTTTCATTTTCCAAATGTACATAGACAAGTGATTTGCAAGATACGTAGCTTAGCTTAGTCTTCAAAATATTTTCTGGATCTTTAAGGTAATTAAATTATTAAACGGAAAATAATTTAATAAACAATTTTACGAAATTACTATTTTCTCGATTCTTATTGCTCTAATCGTATGTGTATTAATTATTTTTATTGAAATTTCTATCGTTTTATTTCAGTAAAATAAGTGGTAAATAATATTACGCTTTTTGTATTCGTGAATATTGAAATTTCTGACTGCGAATGTGGAAATTAGTCGTATTCTTTAATCTGCAAATAAGGACCTTTGTTGACTGTAAAACTTTTTAAAATTCTAAACCAAACACTTAATACAATCTCTGAAAAGTACTCAACGCATCAGAATAATGAAACAAAATTAACAGCCGTCATAAAACCCGTAAATTAGTTTCATTTAAAAGAGCTTATCGCCTCGTTAAACAGTAAGAACGTCCGCACATCGTCATTATCGCAATATTTCTAACCGACTCAACCAATTAGGTTGCTACCAGCAATTACGTGCGCGTGTTGGCGCCCACCACGTGTCGCTACTCGTGATCATGCATATATTCTTCTGATTATTGCTCTCTGTTGACAGATCGAGTTGGTCCACCACAGATATTATGGTTTTTAAAATCATTCCAAGTTCATAATACAATATTGATTATGTATTTTTAAGAGGGACGTAGGTATGCATAATGTTATGTTTTTGAACTGTGTAACCCCACAGCCTTTTTAATATTCTTCAGTCAACTCTGCACCGCAACGCAATCTATCTAGCCTATTGTTATTCTGACCTCCCCTTTTTTGCTTACAGCTGGCAAGATCACTTGATGTTCATGGTTACTGCTTTGCTCCTTAGAGACCTAGTGTGATATTATACAGCCTGTAACCTTCCTTAATAACTAGGCTATGATATGAAAAACATTTTTATATGCTGACTGGTAGTTCAAAAGATTAGAGCGTTAAAACAAACAAACAATCTCGTGAACTAATAAAATAGAAAGATAAATAGGAAGGAAAGGTATTAAATAAATCTTCATCACATAACACAGAATATCAGATTATATAAATGGGTATAAGTGAATAACACTAAACAAATAGAAAAACAAAAACAGAAAGTCACGTACTTACTGTACGTAAACAAACAGGTCTGAGTTTCAGCACAAATGCGACACTTGATCGTTAGGTATATCATTGCGGCGCTGATATTCTGACTTAGCCTCATAAGCAGATGTCATGGACTGCGAATTAATAGATTTTCTTTTGTTTTATGCAATACTGATATAGTTTTATCTTTTTATGTTATTTTAATTTAATATATGTAAATAACTAAGGGTTTCTACATAACCCATATATGAAAATTTTAGAACCTTTTAAATTGGAAGCGAATTACATCGTAATTTGCAAAATTTCCTATTAATGTCAGGCCATGTTAATTTCTATTCTGTATTTCTACATTGAGTTTTGTTTCCCAGAAATGCACACTGTCCTAAATAGGGGAATGGATTTGTAGTACGCACTCTTATATATTATTTAGTTAATTAATAAAACCGAATTCAAACAAATCCTGCTATGAATGATACACTCAATGCTTAGGGGATGCTGATATTGTAGGGGTGTAACGTTAATATAACGATTTGTAAATTAGTATTAATTTATTTAAATGTTCACTTGCCAACGTGAAATGAATGCTCATCAAAAACTGATGTCATAATGCTAAGAGCACACGACGAGCTGGCAACGCGCGTTCTTGAAATGGTGTTTTAAGGTGCTGTCATACCAGGAATCAACATTTTCAAATGAGTTTATCTCTATAACCTTGAGTGTGGAAGCTCTGAAAAAAATATGTGTTATTCTTGACCTATTTACGAAGGGCTTGACGGATTCAAAAACATAATTAGAAATACTTTACTACATATAAAAAATAGCAAACATGCCTCTCTTTAAAATTATAAACGAGTTTTTCTGGTCAACTATAATTCCAATTAATATGAAAATTATACCATAAAATTCCAAATCATAAACTCTAGAGAACATGAGATTATTATTTTAATAAATTTTAAATCACATATTTTTGGAAAACGTATGTTTATTCCACTCGGCGACCTTGCGCCGCTGTTACGCGTGAAGTGAATATGAATTTTATTTACGCTTTGAGGCAGCGCCTTAAGTGCGCTAGTAGATTGGTATTTCGTTTGTATGATTACCAGCACTAAAGTAACGCGATACAAATATGGGTACGTAGCTCATTTGCAGTGCGATTTTTAAATCGCGAGCATAGCCGCGCTTCGCATAGCATTCAAAGTTGCAGTTATACTGTGTTGTTAGTGACACTTGTTTTATTGGAAAAATGTCACCTTTCGATTTTGATCGCTATGTAACAGAAATACAGAATCATCTAGCCATATGGAACGTTTTGAAAACTTAAGTAAAAGTGTGCGTGTTTGCTCAAGGCGCTTACAGTGTCGTCCGTAATTGATGTAAGTCGAAATATTATGAAAGTGTGCAAAGGTACATAACAACATGCCGCCTGCATTAAGCGTATTGCATTTGCTGCTAACCTTATCTGCGTTGCATTCGCATCGTCAGTTCGTTTAAAAAACCTCGTGTGTACATTCCCTAAGCTATAAGCTGCATAATTATACTACAGCGATACTATTAGGTTACTGGATCTTCTTTACGTTCCACAGTTAGGTAGGAACAACCGAAACGTACCTTTACAACTTGTTTTTACGGTGAATATATGTATCTGTATGTCTATATATATTTTGAGTTACATTGCCCTTTATGATATTTTTTAATATTCTAAATATCTGTATAAATTAAACTTAGATTTAGATACTTATGTTAAATATTCCACATCCTATGTTATAAATAAAAACACAAAATCAACATTGGAAATAATTAAAAATTCCCGTCACGCACAACCCTGGGTCGAGTGGTTCCCGGGGGCCGAGGTTCGATCCCCATTGTGTACTTCCCACTTGTTTTTAATATGAGGGTAGTTTCTATTATTTTCTATTATGCGTGCTTGGTGTTTTCGGTGACATCGTTGGACGTTGTAGGGCTATGAGTGTGAGGCGATGGTATGGGACATTGGTTTCTATCAATGATTTGTCATGTTCCGCTGAGGTCAAGTGATTTTATGATATGGTACTTAGATCTGCTAATTCAGATATTATCATTCGTCTCCCGTTTTTATTATTATTTATCAGATCTAATAATGTGATCGTTCGAAAAATGGAAACAAGCTAAATTATTAAGGAGGAAACAAAAATACCGACTGCAACAAAAACACCTGACTAAAAAATATTTTTTAATTTTAATTTTTATTTGATTTCCAGACCTCGTACTTTAATATTATATAGCCTATGTCACTCCTACAATTAAGACGAATGTAAGGACACCTCGTATGCTAAAATCCATCAAGCGGTTTAGGCAACAGAGCGTGCCAAATAAATAGACATACATATATACGCTTAGAAAATATAACCCTTCTTTTTCGCAGTCGGGTAAAATTGGGAACATTTTAAGAATGTTTGATCATTGTTCTGTATTACATATAGTACAGTACAGATTTATAAATATATAAGTAGTGTCACGCTATTTTCATCTCGTAATTTTATTTCTACACATTAGTCATAGTAAATATTGGTAATTTATATAACATATATTCTATCGATTGGAGAATGACATACTTTCCGTTTACCTAATTTCATGAAAATCGGTGGTTAATTTAAGTATTTTTATTACTTTATCATTGTTATTTCGATTCCTATTAGTATTATTGACAATTCTTATAGCTTATCATTTATTGAATGACATAAGCTGAGATCAGTTTAGAATTAATAAAAACATTATATTTTTGTTACAAAAGTAATATTGACAATGCTAATAGCATATCAATTGAGCAATTTTATAACCTTCCCGTGTACGAAATTACATAAAACTCGGTCAGGCTGATTAGGAGTTAAATCCTCACATACAAACTTATGACAAAAAATATTTAATGTAATGTTCGTTATCAGTTCCCTTTGTAACAGATGTCTCTCCTGAAATTTGGGAATAAAATGTACGGACAGAGCTACATATCTAATAATTAACAAATTGAATATGTTTTAGTTAAAATAACAGTTAAACGTATGCCATCCTTATGCCAACATTGCTCCATATACTTATCACTTTGCCCCATGCTTTATGAAAATTGGTCTTCGTTTACGATTCTCTGGCCTCAACTAGGAAAAACTTCTATTTACACATTTAATTTGTTATCCTCATTTTTGGCTTTTCATTTTGATTTAAAGCTTTCATGTTACCTAATATTTCCCCTTGTTTGTCCGCGCTGTGTTCATCTATATGAGGTTCGATCATAACCAAATAAATTGTGAAAATATATTTTTTCAATATATTATCGATTTCAGTTTTGTCAACCTTAAATTTAAAAAAAAAACAAAAGGTGCACCTTTGTAATAATATAAATGGTCAACCAACATGCCTAAATCTTATGTATACAGAATAACACGGTTCACCACGTGCGGTGTTATATATATATATATATATATAAGTGTAGAAATCTTCAACTTTAAATTCAATAGCATAGAGTTGAAAATTGATTACATACCGACAAGAATATTCCCTCGTTTCCTCATGTTATTTGCTCAGAGGAAAGTATGTGAGAAACTGACCCGGGTCAGCATCCGGAAGAGCCACTATTATGCGACCCCTCATTTCTCGCCTCGAATCCGGGTTTCAGGATCATTACATATTTTCCCGATCAGAATATATATTTGTATTTCTTCTTTTTTTTTTTTAAATCGTTTATAGATTTCGCGTTATGACCAATTTCACCTTATGTTATGTGAAGATGTGGCCCAAGATGGATACACGCTTAGCATAGTGAAAAAACGGGATCTCAAGTGCAACACACCTATAGGTGCTTGGCGACAGATTTTTAGCTTAATGGTGGTATAGCCAGGCGGGCATTAGAAAATGCCTTACCACCATGCTATGGTTTCATCAAGATGTTTTTCTTCACCGAAAGCTCAGGCTCACTGCAGAGATTCGAACTCATGTTGATCGACTCGGTTTTTGTACAAGCTTTCACTAGGCCATCATTCAAATCTACAGCTATTAAATTAAGGTAACATTAGTTATTAATTTAGACGATTTCATATGTACTAGCGGTCGCCCAGTGATCGAAATTCGACCAGCGACTTTTTAATCGTAGACTATTTTCTGTTTGACGTCTGTTGTGTGAACCTAAGCAATGAATAATATATCACTTGCTGTCACTTTTCATTGGAACCTCGCCACAAAATAGACTTTGTCAATTTCAAAACTACATGATTAGGTAAAAAATGTATTAGTGATCAATATGAATGTATTTTATACCAAGTGAACGAAAATACAACAATTTTTAAGTTACATACGCTTAGTCTAAGAAACGGTTAACTTTACATAATTAATTTTTCACAGTCTACAAAAACTTGCTACATTTAAATGAAATATTGAAAGTTCGACAGAACAATTTTAACTTTGTTCTTTTAAAATCACAATTATTTGTCTCAATTATTTAAACACTTTTAAACCCGTCCTCGTCTTACTATATCGCGAGCTTTAAATGAGAACCATTTTTAATTAAACGCCACCGGATGCCGCCATGTTTTTCCGCATCCGCCGCCGCCATCTTGCGGCACCCCGTTTGACAAATTGGAACGGCAGAGTGACGCGCAATTTTCCCGCCCATTGTTCGTTTTTAACGCGCAACAAAATGAAAAGTCGCGTTCCATTTTCCTTATATATATTTTTTGCGGATAATATAGCGGTCCGGCGTGTCGTACTGCGGTTTGTTATTTTATCTTTTTCGGGTTGTCTTTGCACGTTATTGACCCTTTGTGAACTCATCATAGCGACAATTTCTTCAATATTTCGCTGTTGTAAGTCGTAGAATCTATATTACGTTGTGTATGCCTAGACCTGCATTGTTGATTGTATTATTTTGTACAATCCGCTGATGCATTAATTATATATCCTTTGTCGCCATTAATCCTTGTTACCAAGATATTAGGGTTGCCAACCCTACTATATAATGTAGTATCCTCCTATATTATGCGTCCGAGTACTATATTTGTAAAAAACATATATAGTAGGCGAAACTAAAACATTTTTTAAACCTTTTGACAGTAAAACCTGAATGACATTGCCCGGCAAATCAGTAATATGCTTCGGGATCTTGTTAAATAACCTAACAGTATTACCTAAAAAACTTTTATTAGTCTTACTAAGTCTAAAACAGGTACGACTAATTTATTTCTATTTCTAGTATTAACAATTTTAACATTGTGCTACTCTTTCAAAATCTAATTTAATTCGACGTTCTTTAATCTTTAGAGTAATACTGGTACACTATTTTGAAATAAGTACTTTCTGAGAGTTGACTTCTTAGCTAAACACGCTTACGACGGAGTTTCAATTACGTTTAATGCATCTTGTTCCGTTAACCTTGTTGCCAGTTCTGTGCTAACAGACTCTTCGTTTTTCCATATAAGTTAGGTTTTTTAAAGTTTTATATACATATCGGACGTAGTCCACCGTTTGGTTAAGTAAAAAATAAACAAAATATATCCTACCTGCTAATTCTTAAACAGGTCGAAATACTAATCGAACTGATATGACAACATCCAAAATTACAATTTTTACTTGAATATGGTTTGGAGCAAGGTTTTTCTGATCACATATTTTTGAACTGTACTAGGAATATATTTTCCTTTTATGATGTTTTAGCATTTTGTATTCCTCGTCCTAATAACTTTATGTGCCTTCTAACCTCTCGTCACCGATAAATAACCTCTTCATAGTAGAATTCATTTCAAAATTTATCTTTTTAATTGTTTTTCTACAACTTTGTTTGTCTACAACCATTTTACTGTTAGCATATTTGTGTATGTTTTTAAATCAAACTCGGCATTTTTTTTACTGAAGCAGCATATTCATGAAAAATAACCTCATTGGTATTCAAGGGAAATTGAAAATAAGTAACTCCACACTTAATGGTCACATAAGTAAAAAATCGTCATTCCCGGAAATCTTCCTTATTTTCACAAAAAAACCCTGAATAGTATTGAAAATCAACAATCGATTGTTTTATTTCAACAGTACTAAATGTTGATGAAGGTGTCTTTCGGAATTATGATAATTGTTTAATGTTAATAATTTTGTAAACACAAGAACCCTTTTATAAATTTTGTGACTGCATCATGAAATAATCTCCTTATAGATGCGAACTAGAGAACGTTCAAATACCTATATAACAAACGGAATATCGTCTGAGCTTAAATAAATGCTCGTAAAAATCCCACAAACAAATGTTCCTCAAAATTTTTAAATCCCATTACGTAATACTAACAAATAGTTAGTAGAGTAAGACAGTAGGTAAGGAACAATCCAGGCTGGTTACCGTTTATACTGCCGCCTCATTAAAGCGGGGCGGTTAGATCAAAGGAGTCCGAAATACGCGCACAGACTTATATAATGTTAGAAACGGACAGCTAGTCCGCATTCTTGGAGAATATACTTTAAAATCTAAAAAGGCATAGATAATGACATAGAATTGAGGAAATCCGCTTAATGAAATGTATATATTGACTTCAACTTTACGTAATCATTCGCCCTCAGTTTGTGCAATTTCAGAAATGGTTAAATGCAGATTTATCAATTTTCAATTCTAAGGCGAGGTTGGCTTAGTACTAAACTGGCAAACAGGCTAGCGTAGCCTCTGGATCCTTGTAGCACCATCAGTATCACTACCGTGTTGCCGACCTTGGACATTCTTCCCTAAAGAGCTCTGGAAAACTTAAACCGCAGGATCACAACATAAGTACTACAACTTGATAATCTACGGCTAAGTATTCATTGGGATGCTTAACAGCTGCATTCCATAAAATACTTTCCGAAAGCATTCGCATGGCTTTTACAGCTGTTACAGCAGCTTAACATCACATATAATTGTAGTCGAATGAAAGCCTATAAAAATAAACAGTACCTTACAGTATAAATTTCTTTAGTAGGCGTACATTCTTGACATGTACTATTGTTTCGTAATTCTGCGAATTGTTTTCAACTAGATGAGTTTTAAGAGTACTATAAGATCGTGTATTATTAAACTTTAAGAAAAAGTTGTTTACATTATCGGTGTTAATTACTTACGATTAATGATATTCTATATTATATGAAAAGAACAAATTAGTTACAGCACCTCTAAACAATTCCTAGTCTGACTATGCAACTAACAAAATGTTATTGAAAGAATAGATTTATACCGGTGTCGACGGCACCAGACGTGTTTTATTATCATATCGCCATTTTTGGATGAGTGGATTATTGTAGAAATGAACGGAATATCGGCTTACTATCTCCTGGAAGTTGGATTTAGATTTCTCACTGCGCATACTTGCTATGTTTGTTTTATAAGTGATCTCTTTACCCGAATACGGCAAAGCCAAAGGGAAAGGTAACGTTTTTCACAGTGCATATAAGTTTGTAGTTACATATGTTAACTACTCATCCGATTTTGATTACTGAGGTGTCAGTCTATTCGTTATTATTATCTGGGTGACATACGCTACATTTTATACGAAAAAAATCAATATGGCGGATTTTACATACAAAAAAGTGGGGGTCGAAGAACTTTTTGCTTTGCTATCGTCTCGAATGAGATTTCAAATAGAAAAGAAGAAAATTCTGAGATCATAAATGTAGTAAAATATTATACATAAATAAAATATACCAAGCGGCAGAAAAACGATTTTATACTATAACTAGCAGTGTGCCCGCGGCTTCGCGCGCTTGTGTTACTACGCAGTAGTTATTCACATCCCGTAATTATGTTTTTACTCATATTGATTGACAATTCATATACTGTATCAATTGCGAATTGCATGTATTTACCGTTTATCAAAACCGGTGGAAATTTGTTATTGTAGTGTACGATTTCTAATATATTATTGCCAATTCTTATAGCCTTTCAATTATGACATTATGTATGCTTCCCGTCTACAAAATTTTGACCTGAATCAGTTGAGAATTGATGAAAATTAAATATTTTGAACTTTTTTTTTTTTGTTTTTCTAGAAGTAATATTGGAAATTTTTATAGCCCATCAATTATACATATAATTACTTAAACTTCCCGTGTACAAAAGTTTAGCAAAATCGTTTTAGAATTAATATAATATAATTTAAAATTTTTGGTTTCTGGTTAATTCTTTTTTTATGATTCCTAAAAGTGTTATTGATAATTCTTATAGCTCATTATTTATGGAATGGATTATATTTCCCGTGTACTAAGTTTCAAGAAAATCGGTCAATAATTAACGAAAATAGATTTTTTTAGGATTTTTTTAACGATTTCTAATTATAATATTGAAAATAAGAATTAATATAAGAATTTCCAATTATACCCTATCAATTGACCAGTGACGTACACATCCCGTGTAGAAAATTTTATAAGATGATTGAACGATTCAAGTCGTTTTTGAGATAAATCCAAACAGACAAACAAACAAAAAAATTTCATGGGCATATTCGAGATCACTATCGTTCATATAGTATGCCTGTTGAGCAATTTGGACAAAAAATTAATTGTACGGACAGAACTACAAATTTATTAATATAAATATATTTTATCGTTTATGAATACTACTAGCGCTATCTATCGGCGGTTTTTTCTTTTTGTTCCACCTCACCTGTTTCGTATTTTCTCCGTATTCGAGTATAGTTTTTAAAACTTTTTCTTGTTTATCGAGTAGCGTTTGCCAACAATGCATAGTTGTTTTTTTTTACTGATTGACTATACTGTTAGCCTTATGGGCCTTGGAATCTCAGACGGCTTTTACAGCTTCACGGTAACTTGGTGCGCATATTGGAGTTTCATCATCATCATCATTATCATTTCAGCCGCAGGATGTCCACTGCTGAACATAGGCCTCCCCCATAGATCTCCAGAGCGACCGATCTTGTGCGGCCTGCACCCAACGGCTCTCAGCGACCTTTATTATGTCGTCTTTCCATCTAGTGGGGGGCCGTCCTACGCTGCGCTTTCCGGTGCGTGGTCTCCACTCGAGAACCTTTCTGCCCCAACGGCCGTCAGTTCTCCGAACTATGTGCCCCACCCACTGCCACTTCAACTTTCTAATCCTTTTAGCTATGTCGGTTACCTTAGTTTGTCTACGGATCTCTTCATTTCTGATTCGATCTCGTAGAGAAACACCAAACATAGCCCTCTCCATAGCTCGCTGAGCGACCTTGAGCTTTCTTATGAGGCCCACAGTGAGCGACCACGTCTCTGTGCCGTATGTCATCACTGGCAACACACACTGGTCAAAGACTTTCGTCTTGAGGCACTGAGGTATTTTGGACGAGAAGACGTCGCGCAGCTTCCCGAACGCTGCCCAGCCGAGTTGGATTAGTCGACTGACCTCTTTTTCAAAGTTGGACCTACCTATCTGGACTGTTTGTCCCAGGTAGACATATTCTTCAACAACTTCTAGACAAGAGTTCCCAACTGATACTGGGGTGGGCACCACATGGATATTCGATATGATTTTCGTCTTGTCCAAATTGTTTGATTGTTTGTTTTGATTTTTGATTCTTGTCTTGTCTTTCTTCTTTCTTCTTTGAGTTTGTGTCAAGCTTATATCCACAATCTGGAATTGTTAAGGTAATGATGACACCAAGTATGATAAAACGATTAATTAGAAAGGGGACTTGAGAAAACAGTAATAATTGCTAGGCGACTGATTTTCTATTTGACAGGGATAGCCCATAGGGATAACTAACAAAAATCTTAAGGGAAAGTTAGACAATTTCTTACCACGACCTTTTTCTTTCAAAAGAAATTCTATCTTATTTTAGGAGTCGTGATTCTTCTCAACACGTAATCTGATCAATCCAGATCTTCATATTTTTGGACATTTAAAACCAAATTGAATTCTATAACGATTTTCTATTTTAACACACGTTTATTAACTTCACTTGTAACTGACAAACAATGTAATAAAATATTAGAAGTCAATTTTAACTTACTTCTAATTGTCTTGTCGAAATGAAATTTTGTCTGTATATTTAGTTCGAATGACAAAACTATAATTTGGTATTTCGGAGCTAATCTGATGATGGAGCCAGGACATGGATAGTGGTACTCTTCGGTGGTGACTAACAAACCCCTCGAGTTTAGGCTCATATGATTTGTTTTGATGAGTCCAATAGATTAGGCTTGCTTACGAGGATCTGGAGATTAAGCCAGGAGATATTTTATGACTTTTAGTGCATGATAAAAGCTGGTTTTTTAGTTTTTTTAAAACTACATATTTTATTTATCACACTTTTTGTACAACAAAATAACCTGTTACATCAGTTCTATTAAATGACAAAGTACATTAATATTTCTTTTATAGATTGTAATAACCGGCATAAAAATGTAAGCTCATTTAACCAGCTCACAGCGACACGGTGTCCCTTCCCAAACCTATTAAACTGAACTGCTATAAATTCTTGAGTACTGTCATATACACATAATATATTATGCACCCACAATGTTAATGCTATATCCAGGGATTGATTGGACCTAATTGGGTCGTTACGTCGAAGAATAATGACCAATTAGTAAATTAAGCTACGTTGAAACAAGGTTAGATCGTTTATACTTTTTGTATTAAAGAAATAAATTTCAACTTTTAGAGGCGCATTAAGAGAAACTGGATTTGGAAAAGATAGAAGAGTAGTTGTTTTCTATTTTTTTAAGATACAATTTTTTATTTATTATATAAATGTCAACCATATATTAATATGATTTAAAGTTATATTTGCTAAGTCATTAATGTGTAATTTAGGGCCATTGAAACGTGTTTCCCAAGTCGACTTCTGAATGCAAACGGTTCTCGTTAATCGCATTTAATTTAACAATGCAGAACTGTCAAAATGCTTTTATTGTGGCTCCATCGACTATAAATCGATTCATCTCCAGTTTTATTCAACAAAAATGCGGCCAGTTTGGGTTTTTATTATACGTCTATAAAACTGAGGAGAGGTCGTCATCATGTCTCGGGCTTGAATCGCGACTTTATTCCCGAGAGAAATGATTCGAACTTTTAACTTTGTTTTGAAAGTAGGACGGATTACTTCAATGCTTAAATTAGATGCTGTTAAATTTTGTTAATGCAATATAAATGTAATTATAAAATTTTATAATCAATCTATTTGTTTACGTAATCAATTATAATTTATTAGGCACTTTCTATAAAATAGTCGACCGACGACGACTCGCTTTAGTTCGAAAATTACTATAAAATTTCGAACAACAGTTATTGATAATAATAAGTGTAGAAGCATGGTAATTGGTAAAGTATCTTTACTGTAACTAATGGTAAGCAATGAAGAATGAAAAAAACAACGATGAAATCCATCGTCGGTTGCCGCTATCATACCTGCAAGTCTCTCGACTTACTAGATTTACACTGGCTGAAGTTATATAGCGTACTAGTTGTGCCCCACGGTTTCACCAGTTTTTGATCCGAAGAACACCGCTCCGCCAGCGCACCCGTGTAGTCTATCATAATTGTTCTCACTCCCCGCAAGTGCAAATTATTTTAATTTTTCATTATCTACAAATAAACTATGTGTTCAAATAACATGCTCTAAAGGATAAAATTTTACTTCATAATATTTTCTTTATGATGAAATAATTTGTATTCGTAAGTTATAATATGCCATGCCTAGAAAAAAATTTCATAAATCACTTTTTAATCTTCAACAAAAAAGATTCGCAAAATACCATATTATTATGGCTTTTATATATACGAAATAGGCATGTGTTATCGCTGACCTTTTTTTAGATATACTAAGGACCATTATTTTTGTAGAGTATTGTATTTATGTATCATTAACCATTACACCAGAGGGCTGCCACTTCCGACTTAAACAAAAAATTTATTATATATTATATTATAATATAGCGTAGAACCATCCTCAATTAATAGGCTATAAAATGCAAAAGGAATTTTACAAATCTGACCGGTAGTTCTAATGATTATCGTGTTCATATAAACAAACTCTTTAGTTTTGAATTATTATAGTACTAGCTGGCCCGACAAATGACTCGATTAAAGCGCCACTTATCGCAATTTTTATTTTCCCTGAAAACTATTCCAGAACCGTGACGAAAAAAACAAATAGAATTACGCTTATCGATCGTTCAAATCATAAGTTATGATCTTGAGTTCATAAAATTCAATAGAAAAATGTTATTTTACTTTTTCCAGTGTTTTCCATTTCTTGGGTAGCTTTTCAACTTTTTCTGACTGAAAGTCTTATGCGGACTATAACTAACACTAAATAAATTATTAGTCATATCGGTCCAGCTGTTCCTCAAATAATGCGCGCTTACCAACAAAGAGCATTTCATTTTTATTTAAATATATAAATAAAATTGCTATATTTTCGTTAATATCATATAACCCTGAAATAGCCAAGTGGATACCGATGGGTTCTGTCTGCACATTTTATTTTTACAAATCGTTTCGGTATCGTTTATTAGTCTATCATTCGTTGGAACACGTTACCGTTCGCGTTGGACGCGTTGGTGCTGTGCCATCAATTTCATACTTTGACATTTTTATGCATATTTAAAATTTTACTTTGAAGAGCCACGCGGTAGATTTATGTTTGATATGGCGCATACGGGTAGAAAGGTCGAGTTATATTTTAATAGGTTTAAAAAAACTTAATTCTTTAATATAAAGAACCTTAATTTTAGCCAATATATTTTTTTTGCTTTAAGTATTTTGAAGTTTTTTAAAGTTACTATGGTTTTATTTGATTTCAAACACCAACACAATATTTGATGATTCATTAGCCACATTAGCCCAGTGATCGTAAACGCGACTGCTATGCTTGAGGTCCTGGGTTTGATTCCCAGGT
This sequence comes from Saturnia japonica, assembly GCA_033032175.1. Lineage (NCBI taxonomy): Eukaryota > Metazoa > Arthropoda > Insecta > Lepidoptera > Saturniidae > Saturnia > Saturnia japonica. Next base: position 5,176,319 of record CM065332.1, read on the forward strand.
CGAGCAAAATGTTATTGAGTTTTACTTTGAAATTCTCCGTAGCAGCTCGGAGTTTGGCTTTGTGTCCGATTAATGGCAATAGGCTCGCCCCCTATCACATGGGATCTAGGGCATACCCGGCGAACTGTGTGTGTACATTAGTACACCTTTGCCTAACCCTTCGGGGAATACAGGCGTGATGGTATGTTATGTTACGTTGATGTTTTTTTTTTAGTTTACAGATTATTTCAATACCTACTAACCAGGTAAAAACTAGCGAAGTGAAGTAAGTTTATTAAATGATAAGTAAAAAAAGTAAACCAGGTTAACTCCAAATAATAGTAATAATATCAGATTGTATTGCTGGGAAAAGGCCACATACTTATTAGACAAGCTAAGGGCTTCACTTGACAATCAATTGTTGAAATTTCTAAAGTCCATTTTTGATAGGAGAGGTCCGATTTAATCATTTGTAATGATGGCTCAGTGGTAGCATGTACGGACACTACGTACAGAGAAGGAAAACTTCGTGATTAAATCCATGCTATGCTTTCATCACGGTTCAAAACGATTCACGATGGTCAAAACCATGGTTTTAGGGTATTTTCTAATACTCGCCTGCCTAATTACCACCACCCTTAAGTTAAAATGTTGTCGCCAAGTGCCTATAGGTGTGTTCCGGCAACTGCATTTGGGAGCCAGGTCCCCCCATTAATAAATTATATTGGGACACAATTCCACACACGGCCATTTAATTCCAAACTAATCAAAGCTTGTATTATAGTAACTAAACAACAAATACATATATAGATATTTAACACCCAGACACACAACCGATAATTATGCTCATCAGACAAAAGTCTGTCATGTGCGGGGATCGAACCCGTGATCTGTCGACTCAATAGTAGGGTTTACTAATACTGCTTCAAAATAATTAGCATTTCACCACTTGGGCCACATCTTCACTAAACATCAGGAGATTTGTGGCCATAACGTTAATCTTATGAAGAGTTAAAAAAAAAAAACCTAAATTTTGTTATTAATTTTTCAGCCTCGTATGTCACATTTATTATGAGGATGTTTTGTTTGACTTATAAAAATACGACACAGTTTTGCAATGCCGAGTGAATGGCTTATTTTCGTTCATTCTAGTCTCATTTAAATTAATGATTTAAAGTGGGCGGATTAGTGAAATGTATGATATATTGGTATTAATTTGTTTTTTTGAAAAACCTTTGCCTCGATGCAATTTGACATGAACCGTTTCGTTTTGAATTACTCCCAATAAAACTACAAAAGACAGAATTCATTACGAAGTAGATTTATTGATACATCATTCAAATGTTAATTGTAGATTATAAATTAAATAATAATTATTTTGAGTATAAGAGATCTGACGAGCCGGTACTGTTGACTTTAATAATATTTTGATTTCTTGTAGTATTATAAGCGCTACCGCTGAGGAACAAGATAAGTAGTTAGCATATTGTAATCTATCTTCTATATTGCAACTCGCAAAAAAACCCCTGGATAAATTTTTATCTTTTTTTTTGTTTTATTTCTTAGATACCTGGCCCTTAAAAAAAAATCACGATATCTTCATTCAATATAAAGTTATTAAAGTTTTAAGAAACTATGATATTTTAAAATGAATACGCGTTTTTCTGTCGTCGTCGCGAGTGATGCCGCGGGCACACCTAGTAAGAAATATTTTGTTAATAAACCGACTTTAAATAGTATCTAAAATAGAATATACTGAAGAATACATTAATTAGAAGATATTTATGTTATCTTAAAGGGGTTATATAATAATAGGCACTAACATCTGACGGAAGTTACGCCCTATATATAAAGATGAATGCTATTTCCCAATTCATCTATTAGAAATTGATTGTAAGATCAAACAAATTCAAATCCAATAAAAAAATAAATAAAGATTACATTTTAAGCTTTGTTTATAATCTATAGGAAGATATAAGACATGACTTAAGGTTTTGAAAAATGGTTTGGAGTAAGGTATGTCTCATTTTCCAAAATACTCTTAACTTATAGTATTTAAATTAAGTTTTAGTTACCATTTTAGCACCTATAAGATGTGCTTCGGTAGCTATACTTTACTTGAGAGCCAGTTCCTCTAGTCATAGCGCGTTACCATCATAATTTAACACCAGATGAGATTTTGGTCTTTATCTTTAATTTATGAGCTCGGTCGGCCCTTGTCGTTGGAACAGTTGCCTTTACTTTAATCTCTTGGTATGATACGACTTCCACTTTATCGTTCACTTGTTGGCAAAAGCTTTGGCCTATGTCTTTTTTTCTAGCTTTCCTCCAATTTTTCTTTCCAAAATTGTTTTACAGAACTTGTCGTGCCGTAGCAAGTGTCCAATCATTTTTCCTCTTCTGATATCCATGTTTCTCAATAAATGTCTTTCCTCGTCAACCATTATTAACTTTTCCTCATTTGTAATCCTTTGTGCCCAACTGATGTTTTTTCCTTAAACTCCAGATTTTGGTCAAAGGCTAAAAATACACCTTTACCTATATTATTTTTAACTCCTATAAAAACCTATCTTTCCATCCCTTTTATAAGTGGATTTTCAAAATTGTTTGCGAACAAAATTAACGCAAAAGAAACTTGGTCGTATATGGATTTTTATTTTTTTGATTGTACTAAGTAATTCGAACTCTGCAATAATTTCTTGACAGTTGGGACTTCTTATAAACAGAGATATTCAGAAACCCACGGATGCCCCTGAAACTTAAGGAAAAGTGTATAAAACCAATATACATATTATGTTGTGATGTATGGATCTGAGTGTTGGGCGACAAAAGATTATATAAAGCAGAGATGCGAATGTTAAAATGGATGTGTGATGAAACTAGAATGGATAAGATCAGGAATGAGTATATCAGAGGATGTATGAAAATAGCATTAGTGACAAAGAAGTTCAAAAGTAATAGGTTAGTGTGGTATGCGCATTTCATGGGGAGGGAAGAAAGTCATGTAAAATGAATACATATAGATTTTGAGGAAGACCGAAGAAGGTATGGATCAGGAAAGTGTCCTGATCCTTAGAAATGTGTATCCACGGATACGGATTATTGCTATCTTGATCCGCGGATACTGATACGGATACAAATCTCTACGTATTTTGTTTGTTTTGCAGTAGACGCGTTGGACCTTGGACCGATAGTTAGCGAACCCTTTGCGTAAGTGAAATTATGAGGCACGCTTAAACTCACACTGTGCCCGCGATCTGTTTAAATTTTAGTGTGACTAAAGGACAGTATGGGGTACTTAGTTAGTTTTTTCGGTGAATTTAATTTAAATACGAGTATCATACTTTCATTTGTTTTGCGTGTAATAGGCGTGTTGGTTATTTTTGTGTTATGTACCTATTCTAAGTCAGTAATAATTAAAATCAATTAAAGAGCTCAAAGCTTTACATTGTTGCCTATCGAATTTCATATTTGGAATAAATATAAAAAATCCGTTTGAGATCTACAAAAATATGCGTATACGTATATGAAAACGGATGTCTTTTACCCTTCCGCACATCCCTAGTATATATATATATATAGACTTTGTGAGAATGATATGCGTATGAAACATGTGAATACATACTGAGATGACAGCTTATAAAAGTGAATGGATGAGTAAAACATCTGCGCATGCTACTTAGGTTAGATAATGGTAAGAAGAGAAAGAGATGTTTATTTATTTATTAAAGAAGCGACAACAGCGCGCATATTTTACTAATGTTCGGTCAAAGTGTTTTAAGATTTCTTTCATAGTTGTCATTTTTGTTTTGAGCACAGCTTTTTTTTTAATCTAATTTATAATCTCCGGAAAACATTTAATTGTTAATTAGGGCTATTATAACTTTAATAAATTCCTAAAGCGGTTGTTTGCTTATTTTAATGGTTTTTCCAAACTGTCACAAGTTGGTGAATATGCGATGAAGTTTCTAGTTTATGACTTTGTGTCACTTTCAAAAACGGTGGGAATACATAATAGGTGGGTCCGTCACACCGCTTGCTTTTTATTTGTTTCCTTGGAAAAGGGCCCATTCTGATAGGTTTTTCAACTTGACGGCGCTGCGACGCGGTTGTAGTTAGCCAAGTGAAAATTAAAAAATGCCTTATAATATAATACCCACGATAATAGACATAAATTAGTCGTTCCGTGTTTGTTCAAGGACTATAGCAAGCATTTTTTACTGTAAAAAGGCTATTATAATATGATAGATCACTATGGGAATGATAGTGATGTCTGGAATTGACTCCCTCTCTGTGCATCCACTAAATTATATAGTTGTTATTATTACATTACACATTATTGTATTATATTAATATGTAGATGTTACTGAAATAAAAAAAGATAAACCCGATGGAGTTTCTAGCCGGTTCTTCTCGATGACTGGGATGTTTTCCGAACCGCTTGTAGTGTTTCGACGTTGTAAAAATAAAATTACGGGATAACAATAATTACTGTTTACAAACGAATGGGGAGCCGCGGACAAAACGCTTGTAAGATATAAACTAAAAGATATATAGACTTATGTTTAGTAGAAAATTATTTTTAAATTAATTTAATTCAATTAGTAAATGAAAAGGGTAGTTGTATTTAAGTAAAATTATGTTTTTCAGATTGGAAGTGCTAAATAGGCATTAAGTTTCAATAGTATGATTACGCTTGCTTTAACGTTGAAAAAGATTTCGCTTCAATAGCGGAACCTTGGATAAGTTCTTTCACAATAAAAAGTTCTCTATGACTTATCCTTGTCGTACCGTGAAGCTGTGGAACCTTCTCCCGGCCAGTGTGTTCCCTCCTTCTTATGACATCGGGTCCTGTAAGTGTAATGTGAAGAGATATTTATTCAGGCCGTTTTAACAGCGGTGACCGCCGTTGGATTTAGTTAGATCTCTCGGTGGTCATCGTTGTGTTTGTATAGTACTGTGTTTACCCAACAGGTACTGTACCGTCAATCTGCCGAGCTGTTATAAAAAAAAAAATATTTAAAAGTTCCTCATAAAGATGTACAATAAAATGATTGTATTGTGCGAAACGAGCTCATTCATTTCGCGAATATTTGCAATCCTGGAAAATTGTATCTGCCACTGGCTGTTGACATTCCAACTTGTCAACTCGCTAGTAGAGCGCTAGCGAGTTTGCTCCCGATTCGCTACAGATTACGTCGACACTACTACTGATTTTACTATTAATATTGCGTTTTATTTTTAACCGACTTCAGAAAAAGACGGAGGTTACTGAATTCGGATGTAATTTTTTTTCATAACTTCTTTGTTTATGAACCTATTTGAATGATTCTCTTTTTCTTTGATTTGTCAAGGTCCAATTTTAATGTAATCGGCATTAGACCTCCAACTTCCAAGATACACCAGGGAAGTCTACAAAATCATTAGAGTTTGTTTTCTTTTTTGTTAAAAATCGTCTTGTAAATAGTGTTGTATAACATTGTTTGTTAATTTTATATTCAGCAGTTAAAACCTTTCTGGTTGATGCACTGATCTAGAAATCTACGTTTACTATGTTAGTTTAACAACATTTAGGTAGGTTAGGTAGCGTGATCGCACACCGCAAATTGTGTAGACATTGACGAAAAATTTGGAATAATTTTTTAATTGACGTTATAAAATAATATAAGATCTTTTTGTATTAAATTTCAACAGACCGATTCTAGACGTGAAGACAATCGAATAGATACCGCGTTCTTTATTATCACTAGTTGGTTATAAATGATATTAATAAGAATTAAAATATACTCATATATTATATAATGTAAGAGATATTAATATTTTTATTTATGGATATTCGTTTCGAAGTTATAGTTAGTAAGTAGTTCTCTTGGCGCGTTTAGTAGGAGTAAAGTTGATAGCTGAGCGCCCGTCCGCGTCGCGTGACGGAAATGATACATGATTGAAGTTCATTAATTCATCAATGGCAATAACGTGAATTCATTTTACGAACTTTGTTTATTCTGCAAAAATAATTTAACTTTGTATAAATAAACAACACAATAAAAAATACAAACGTAAATAAAATGAATATTAAAAAAATTAGATTTGTAAACTTTAACATATGTTCTTTTGAATAATAGGTTTAGTCTTGTGCCAACTATCTCAGCTGATCTCAAGTGACGATGTAGCCCGAGATGGCAGCACGCTAAGCTTAGTGGGAGACCGGGCTTCAAGCGCAGCTCCCGGAACACACCTATTAGTATTTGACGACAGATTTTCAATTTGAGGGTGGTAGCTACCTAGACCGGCATTAGGAATAGCCCTACCACCAGGCTATGGTTTCATCACGACGTTTTCCTTCACTGAGTAAGCAGGCTCATTGCAGGGCTTCGAACTCAAGTCATCATTGATTACATTATATTAATTGGTGGCTAACTTCGTCATGTTGTTGGCACGCAAGATAAAGTTTTTGTGGTTAATTTTGTTTTGTTACGACCAAGATGTATATAACTTCTTACGTGCGTAGGTAAGTAAGTATATATAATACTTTTTTTTGTTATAATTTCAAACCAATAGTAGGGGAGTATGTACGCTCCAAAATACTGGCGTGATGCAATTTGTAACACTCCCCTGTTAGTGGGTGCGAGGGGAACACTTCAAAGGGCGCCGACAAAGTGCTAAATAACAACAAAAAAAAGAAACGACAATGGGCTGGGAAATCGAGGCCTTTGAAAAAATTCAGTTTTCCTTTGAGATTTTCGCGCGAATTTACACTATGTTGAGTATCCACGAGCAGCTTTTGTATTTCGATTTATTTAGTTATTGTGATCAATATTGTGGTATGCATTTTAAACTTTAGTTTTTTGTAATAGTAGTTTCACCTGTTTCACTAAAAAATAAAAAGATAGCACGTTAGAGCGCACCTAAATACCAGTACTCCTTGGGTGGCAAATAAGAGTAGAGCTCCCCAGATGGTTAGCAGTTAAGATAGCCTATGGCCGATTGTAATACCAGAGGCAGTGTCGAACAAAATATAATTAACTACTTATTTTATTACAAATAATAATTAGTAATTTCAATTAATTTTTCTTTTGAGGTTTGAAATATTTTGAATGTAACAATCATTTAGTGTAATGTGTATTTTATTAATACGTTATTACAGTTACAATTTGAAAATAATAATTTATTATAATTTGCCCAACACTGACCAGAGGTATCATCACTAAAGCGTTGACGACTTTGAACTCCGTTTCGCCAAGGCGCCCTGGAAAACCTACATACCGCAGGAACAATCATGTATCATCACTAAAGCGTTGACGACTTTGAACTCCGTTTCGCCAAGGCGCCCTGGAAAACCTACATACCGCAGGAACAATCATGTATCATCACTAAAGCGTTGACGACTTTGAACTCCGTTTCGCCAAGGCGCCCTGGAAAACCTACATACCGCAGGAACAATCATGTATCATCACTAAAGCGTTGACGACTTTGAACTCCGTTTCGCCAAGGTGCCCTGGAAAACCTACGTACCGCAGGAACAATCATGTATCATCACTAAAGCGTTGACGACTTTGAACTCCGTTTCGCCAAGGCGCCCTGGAAAACCTACATACCGCAGGAACAATCATGTATCATATCTAAAGCGTTGACGACTTTGAACTCCGTTTCGCCAAGGCGCCCTGGAAAACCTACATACCGCAGGAACAATCATGTATCATCACTAAAGCGTTGACGACTTTGAACTCCGTTTCGCCAAGGCGCTCTGGAAAACCTACATACCGCAGGAACAATCATGTATCATCACTAAAGCGTTGACGACTTTGAACTCCGTTTCGCCAAGGCGCCCTGGAAAACCTACATACCGCAGGAACAATCATGTATCATCACTAAAGCGTTGACGACTTTGAACTCCGTTTCGCCAAGGCGCTCTGGAAAACCTACATACCGCAGGAACAATCATGTATCATCACTAAAGCGTTGACGACTTTGAACTCCGTTTCGCCAAGGCGCCCTGGAAAACCTACATACCGCAGGAACAATCATGTATCATCACTAAAGCGTTGACGACTTTGAACTCCGTTTCGCCAAGGCGCCCTGGAAAACCTACACACCGCAGGAACAATCATGTATCATCACTAAAGCGTTGACGACTTTGAACTCCGTTTCGCCAAGGCGCCCTGGAAAACCTACATACCGCAGGAACAATCATGTATCATCACTAAAGTGTTAACGACTTTGAACTCCGTTTCGCCAAGGCGCCCTGGAAAACCTACATACCGCAGGAACAATCATGTATCATCACTAAAGCGTTGACGACTTTGAACTCCGTTTCGCCAAGGCGCCCTGGAAAACCTACATACCGCAGGAACAATCATGTATCATCACTAAAGCGTTGACGACTTTGAACTCCGTTTCGCCAAGGCGCCCTGGAAAACCTACATACCGCAGGAACAATCATGTATCATCACTAAAGCGTTGACGACTTTGAACTCCGTTTCGCCAAGGCGCTCTGGAAAACCTACATACCGCAGGAACAATCATAAGTTTTTTGTTGCGACCCTCTGTAGTCAGTCAGTCAGCTTGCCCCAAAAATACCTAGAGAGAAATCTACAAAGATTTTGTGGTAAGGATATCTGAAGCGTAAATAACGATGAAAACGGGCAATAAATTTCTAGATAAAGGTTTCATGAAATCTCGCGTAGAATCTATGCGCATTAAGTCTATTAATTTCACGTAAATAGACCATCGATGCAAGATAAGGTGCGCGGGAGTGGCCGTCGAGCGGTGCCGCGCTTACACCGCTTATCTAGACACTTTGTTATCAATTAATCCTACTATTATCAGGCAATAACTTTCATTGCCGGTTCGCTCATCGAATTATCTTTTTAATATATTATTTATTTAAACTTTCTTTTCGCCTTAATGTTTGGTTCTCCAAAAAGTTTCAATATATATTTCTTCATTTGTAACTAAAAATAGTCTTGACGACATAATACTTTAAAATGACATAAGTACATAACTTTATATTAAAATCTTTACATAAATATTTCTTAATAATGTTCCATTACTTAGCAAAGATCTCTTGGTATATTAAATCCACATTATATGCGAAAGTCTGTTTATTTATTACATTTTCACGACTAGACTTGTAAAAAACTGCAATCGATCACAATGAAATTTGACAAGGAGACGAAATAGCTAGTTTATTTATAATTCGAATGTACAAAGTAAATTATTTTTATTAGATTTTATCACTGGAAGGTTTAATCTAAGAGTTATTTTCTACTCAGTAAGAATACATATATGTATATGTTAATGAACAGCACATTATAAATTGTAATATTAAATATTATTAGATAGATATTTTTATACTTATTTACATTATGAGCAATAAATGTATCTAAAACCTGACTACCATTAACAATAGTTGTAATATAAAATACATGAACGTGAAAAGTAAATATTATTCGATTAAAAACCAGACATGAACCGCGTCGGTTGATTATTCAAGTAATAATTATAAATTGCTACTATTAAGTACTAGGAAAAAATATTATATACCTTTTTCGGTTTGCTTCTACTATATCCGCTGTAACATTCTTTTAGTTTTTGACTGTAGAGCACCTGATGTAAGCACGCACAGTACAGTCCACAAACAACGGCGACCGTTGGTGTCACAAATTTCATCGGTAGTTGTCTATTTCATGCCGGCTTGATGAAATACCTCTTAATTCCTCGGTTGAAGAACCCAATAGTCACATGACTTTCATTTCTCCTCATGGGTATTCCATACCAAGATAATCTACTACGTCTCAACTTCTTTGTGACTGGTGTAATATGATATTATATATATATATATGAATATTTTAAAATAATTATTGAGTCAAATAATATAATTGAAGAATTATTAAAATATTCATCCGGTGACACGTTTAAGACCATGACTTTAGTAGACTCAACAAAGAGGTGGTCACAGAGCTATGCCTAAAATACAAACAACTCTTGAATGGCTACCTAAAACATTTTATAGTCCGGTTATGATAATCATTTTGAAACATAAAACACAATTTGAATATAAGAGAAACGTTTATTTTATAACCAAAAAATGTAATTTAATTCACAGGATGTTAATAAAACAAGTTAAATTGGACGAAAATCCTCCTAGGTTTATTTATGTTTGACTATTAATATTAATGGTTCATCTAAATCATTAATATTTCTTGCGTTTTAAGTAAAAACTGCGATTTTCTACACTTGTATAATATAATTTGGTATAGTTTTAACTAACTCACAGACGAGGTCGAAGAAGCTTTTCTTGGAAAACAAAATAAAATGCCTTCAAGAAAAAGAAACTTCATAGTTTAGTAATATTTTTCTGTATAATAAAATAACTAAATAAAATATATTTGAATAGAATTCAAAGTTTCAAATATAATAAATATCTAGCTCGTAGGTAGGCCCGCGACATCGTTCGCATGGTTCGTTCTTTTTATATTTTACGAAATCTGCGTGTTTTATCTCGATTAAAGGCTTTTATTTTTTTTATCGTAATATTATCATTACTGCTTGGCCCTTATGAAAAAACGTAATAATATGAAACTTAAATCCTTTTTTATAATTCCGTTAAATATATATTTGAGAACTGAATTTAAATTGGTTTAGTAATTTTCAATTGATACACGTCACAGCAGGGAAAATTGACTATTTTAGTTATTTTTGATTTTAGTATTAGTACTGCTTAGTCCCTATTAAAATCGTAATGAAATGTATCCTAGATATTTTCCTGGGTCCATAGTCCCTAATAATTTATTAATTTAAAAAATATTTCAATTATTTATTTCAAGTGATGCTCGCGAATTCGCTTCTTTTGTTTTGAAAATGAAACGCCCTGTACGCCATCTGTTCTAAACTGATTGCATTAATACAGAAAAGTTCGCAGATGTACGCAAAATAACTCACCAAAGTTTCATCGTAAACGAATAAACGATTCATCAATGCATAGAGTACAAACGAAACTAAGAAGCGTTCATTTTTATATATTATACTAGCTGCGCCCGCGGCAGCTCTCGCGTGTACTATAGAATGCCGTCGATCGGGCATACGCGCGAATCGTGCTACCTCCGCTCCCGGTTATTTTAAAGATAAAAATGCATATTATGACTGATTCTTAGAAGCTGGACATAATATGCTCTTGCTGACTTTTTTGTAGGTATTTTTAATATCTAAAATTATGTAGTACATTCATTTGAAATATCTCTTATGGTTTACATAGCATAAGCGGCCGAATTGATTCACCATTACCAGTTTTTTTTATTTGCGCTGGACCCTAATTCTATTTCTAAAACAAAAGTAACCTAAGTTACTCCTTAAAATATCAGCTACCTACCCACTAGTGAAAGTTCCGTTAAAATCGGTACAACCGTTTCGGAGATTACCCGGAACAAACAGAGAGACTACAATTTCAAAAATTGTTTTTTGTTATAGGCATCGTATATACTTACATGACATTACATACATAATGCTCTTAATATGAATCCTATTGACATCCACTTAAAACTAAATTGATTCCAATATCTAATTTAAAAATACTTTACCTTATTGTAATATATTCTATTTAATGTAATTCTGCATGCAAGTGACAAATTTTTGTGAAATAATTACAACAGATGTACTTTATGTGCATTAATAATTATTGGATTATAAGCCACATGAAACATGTAACATTTGACATTTATTCCTATGTTGTTTATAATCTGTAATGTGTCCTAAATAAATAAATAAAATTAAATATACATTATTAAAAAGTTGTTATTTTGACATTACAAACAGACATTTATTACGTGATACGTATTTATGTGCTTAAATTGGTTTACGGTGAGTAAACTATAAGAGTTATAAGTTATAACAAACTAATGTAGGTCATAATTTTGGATCTTAAAAAGAACTACAAAAAAATCACCATATGTCTTATCCTCTAGGGATCAGCCACAATAAACATTTTTCGTGAGCGGGGGTAGCACAATTCGCGCCTGTGTTCGACCGACGGCATTCTGTAACCCACGCGAGCGAAGTCGCGGGCACAGCTATTATAATTTGACTGATCTATCAAATTTGGCTCACAGGTAGCTATTATGACATAGGCCTCCACTAAGAACGGATTTTTTGAAATTCAACCCCTAAATGGGTTTAACATGGGTTTTCAATATTTGTATAGAGAAATTTATATCTAACACGGGCGAAACCATCGGGCGCAGCCAGTAAACATAAACATATAAAAAGGCTATTATTTTGACATTACAAACAGACACTTCAATAATTTTATTAATTGTTTAAATAGACTAATATTAGAAATATACCATAATAAAAATATACTGTATTTGTAAAAGGTTAGCATCTTAGCTACTAATGCCAATTTCAACGGGTCATCCCATGGCACCCACATAAATCTTTGCAATTATCAAATTCTCGGTCTCATCTCATCTGCATAGACGCACACGAGCACACCCCGCACGCGTGGCGGCTAGATCAAAGCTGACGACCCCTTTGTACCCACCGACGGCGCGTGCCATCTTTTTCATTTCCATCCGCAACTCCGTAAGAACGCTCGAGTGCGAGCGGGACATGTATACAGCTGATTATGTAGCTTGCAACGTGAATATTTCACCTCGTTATCGAGTCTTGTTTGTGTTAGGATAGGATCGGGGCCAATTGAATTAGAAAAGTATCGATATTTTCAATATATTAATAATGATTAAGAATAGATATTTTGTATATATGTAATATGTTGTTTATTGAAACAATAAATTAGGTTGTTGCTCTGTAAAGAGATATTTATTAAATTACTAAAAATTACAAATAACTTTTAATTCTACGCACAGCTTAATTCTATGTAATATTAACAATATACAGTTGTTTACAAACCTGTAAAGAGAAACAACATTAAAAGCTATTGCTTCAAATATAATTTTTACAATATTAATGTAATAACCGTAATCCTTTTAATATGCTTAATGGCGGTCAAATGTGTAAAGTCCGAGCAGTGAGTAAACACAATTTTTCTACAGATAATGTCTAAATGAACCTAGCGTAAAGTGCTGCCACCATAGATAATACTTGAAACTTAAATGAGGCATAAAAGCTTCATTTATATATATTTATTTATTATTAATTTTGTTACCCGGCTAAATTATAGATTATAATTATTATTTCGCAACTACGCCAGAGCATGGAACTTCGAACCATGTCTTTTACTAAGTAGTTATTTAAATAAGATGCTGCCGTCGCTCCATAACTTTATAGGATTTTCACAATAATCGACATTACTAAAATTTTATTTCAATAATAATTGTGACTTTTATTACATTTCATTTGTTTTCACTTTATATTCGCAAAATATAATTTTAATTTTAAATGAACCAACTTTAAAGTAAATATTAATTTTTAAATATTTGTATAAATGATGTAGAAGGAAGTAATTATGTCGAAAAATATAATCAAAAAATGACAGAAAAGTATACGAGTAAATAGCTTATTTCATAATGCGAAAAGTAAAGACAAATTGATTTCGTTAATTTATAACAATAAATCCAAAAGGTATATGAATAAATCTACTGATGTGATTTCATATACTTAAAACCTTCATATAAATATATAGATGTTTTAGACGTGAATTTTGATCGTGAACGTCGAAATCGAGTTACGTCGTAGTTAATATAAATATTTATCAATATTATTTTCGCTATCGACAGTGTCCCCACTCTATTGATAGTACAGTACAGCTCCCGGGTAGGCAAGACAGGAATCTGCCGATATCGATGCTAGTAATTAAAATAGACTTATTGCGTTTGTGTTTATCGACATTTTGTTTATGTGTGCGCGTGTCAGGTTTTTACTCACACCGTACACGGACACGATGATAAAATAAAGAACTTGAAGAAATTGTTGAGTCATCAGAACATTGTAATAATTAATTAATATTAATATGATGATCATATGATGATCACAAATTGTTTTTCTTTTTAACAACTTTAGACTCGGCAAAATCGTATATGAGTTCAAAATAGAAAGGTTAATAGAAAATATTGATTTAATGTCCGCAGCTTCGAGACTCGGCATGTATTAATTTAATAAGTACTTAATTTTATTGGTAACACTATTTTGGCTACGGTGAAGAAACACATCGTGAGGAAACCTGAACGCTTGAGAAACGCTCTTTTGTGGAAAAAATATAGAACCGTACTGTATTCTCAGCGTTGGGATTGCCAATACATCCACGACATACATACACCCAAACAGTCCACGGGATGTCGTGGTGTTAAGCCCATGACGTCTCTCATTAAGAGTTTCCTCAGTTGTGGGACATGTACAAGCTGGTGGTTTTATAATTATATAATACTAGCTGTGCCCCACGGCTTCACCCCCGTTAATTTTATCCGACAAACACCGTAACGCCAACGCACCCATGTAGTCAATCATAATTGTTCTTCCCGCAAGTACAAATTATTTTAATTTTTCATTATCTCATAAAATGTGTCCAAATAGCATACTCTAAAGAGCAAAATTTAACTTCATAATATGTATTGTATTTATGGTGAAGTAACTTTTGTTTGTAAGGATTTATAAAAATAATGCTTATAAATCACTTTTTAATATTCAACAAATCTTTGTCACAAAATACCTTATCGTGGCTTATGTATAAGAGATAGGCATATGATATCGTTAACTTTTTTTAAATATACTAAGGACCAATATTTTTGTAGAACATTGTATTTCCGTATCATTAACTATTACGCCAGCGTACGCGGTTATAGCAGTTCGGGAGGGCCTCGACTTCCGATATACGTAACAAAAATCAATATTTAAGGCTATCTGAGAGTTGTAACCTAATGTTAGATAGCCTGTACTATTCCACAAGAGTCTGGCTATCATATACAAAAAGAATTTTTAGAATCCGACTTGTAGTTCCAGAGATTAGCGTTTTAAACAAACAAACAAACAAACAAAAATATTTTTCCGCTTTATTATATTACTATAGATAGATGACTGCAATGTGCGATTTAAAACAGGTGTAATAGAATAAGCAGTATCAGGAACAGATTGCATTTTATTATTAACTGTTTTTAATGGGGCTAATCACAAAGTACACCTGTTTATCAAATATATCGATATTTTGTTTACTTCACTACCTTGTACGACTTCAAAGCGTAAAAATGCAATGCTTTTTTATACAAATAAGTTGGTAAACAAGCTTACGGCTTCCCTGGTTGTAAGCGATTCCCATTGCATTTGGACGTTTGCGCGTTGCCGACCTAGAACCCCCCTTTTCCAAGGTGCTCCCATATGTCCTTACACCTCCCACATCATTCCGCATTAAAAAATTGCGCGCGAGTTACTTGATCATTATTTTACTGCGATTTTAAAACTGTGATTTGAAATTATTTGATGTTAACGGTAATTTTATTCAAAATTAAATACTTGTAAAATAACATTTCGATAAGGTTTAATAAGTACAATGTTTATAAAAACACCTTCACAAATAATGCATTATTTTAGAACAAATTTTAATACTACTGACATACCTTAAAAGATAGACTTAATCTATCGCGGACTATTTTTAAGAGAAATAATAGTTCATTCACACATAACTTTAACCATTTACGCAGCGCACGCAAGGGAAGCTCTCAAAAGGCATAAAATTTCCCCGTTTTTGCAACATTTTTCATTGATGCTCCGCTCCTGTTCGTCATAGTGTGATGTTATATAGCCCATATAGCCTTCCTCTGGGCTATCCAACAGTAAAATATGTTTTCCATTCAAACCAGTAGTAGTTCCTGAGATTAGGGCTTTCAACCAAACAAACAAACTCTTCAGATTTATAGATACTATTGATTCCACAATTAAGATCACTCAAAAAAAATCAAAGATTATCTAAATCAGATGTGGGTTATTATTGAAAAAAAAAAAACAAACAAATATAAATAAAAAACGGAAAGCTAGTCTCGTTAAGGAAAATAATTCCTCACAATCGTCCTGGTATAAAGAGAATTCAGGTATTAACCGGTATTAACCCTGAAATGACAGGGCGCGGTCCCTTCGACCCTACATTAATATTTTACAGGGAAATGACATCGTCAACCCGCGGCTTCGAGCATTACTTTTTCCTTTTGATGTTCGTTCATGTCTGAAGGCAATATAATTTTGTTTGTTTCCATTATAAAAAAGTGGTGTGAAATGTAACGTCATCTATTAAGATTACGATAAAAATATTTAAACGTTTTTATTCACCTATCCATACATATTATAAAAATGAACGTCTCTCTGTCCGTTTATGTTCTTTTCACGCGATAACTACTTATCTGATTTGCATAGTTTTTTTTTAATTAATAGCTATTTTATCTGGCCAGGTTATAGGGTATATTTTGTTACATAAAGTAATGATCGAAGAAAACAGTGTTGATTATAATGAATCAATTCGAAAAGACGCTTTAAAGTACATAAATAGCTTACGCTGAGTATGTAAACGATAAGAGATATATGAAATTCATATACCGCATAACTGTAGACCTTTAAGAATCTTAAGATTTTTTGTTTTCTATATAACCATTGGGTGGCCGCCGTAGAAGGTGGTGGTAGGGTTACCAGATCAAAAAAAAATATCCGGAGAAAATTCCGGAAATTTTCTTTAAAAAAATCAATTAAGCGGAATATTGATGTCTTATTACATATAGTGTGATCAATATATTAATTTAAGAATTATAATTGTTGATACTTGGATTGATTAAATTTTAGATATTTAGTTTTATTTGGGTTCTCATTATTCCTCTTTCATTTGTGTGAAAATTCCAAACTTTCTTGAATTCCTCCCGCATTCCAGATAAAGAACCAAATTTCCGGACATGTCCCAAAAGTTCCGGACGTATGGTAACCCTAGGTTGGTGGGTGACAATGGGACAAGCACGATTCGAGCATGCGCTCGACCAACTTCTGTAGTCTACGCGAGCGGAGACGTGAGCACAGCTAGTAGTTTTATCCTTTCTTAATTTCATTATATTTTTATACTATATCTGATTAGCTTTTTACTACAATATGCCAAGCCCGTTTGGCAACTGAAATTTCATTGGCTGATTCACATCAGGTATATGGTGGTCGTGATCTAGTCTTCTTCTTCTTCCTAACATGGCAACTAGTTTTTCTTAATGACGACCATTACTGCCGTTATCAAGTTAATCTAGTGTCCTGTCTTATGACGATTTCAGTATCCTAACAAGATGGTGGCTCCCTTGTTAGAACTTTGTAGGGAGTTTTTGTGGGATCCCAGAATATATGTTCTTAGTTTATATTTATAATCCACTTTACTTATGCACAAAAATCAAACTATATCATGCAAAAAATCACCAATATCACATAATACAGAGTCAAAAACCTCAACATGTCACTTCAAGATCCCTCCAAAAACTCCCGTGATCTAGTCGGATACATTTGTCTTGGAAAAATAAAAACAAAAGTATTAGAGAGAACTTTCCGCATACCTTCGGGTTAACAGAATAGATATGTAATTGTTGAAAAAAGCCATAGGCTTATTATGTCGTCGCAAACCTATATAATGTGTAGGTGTTCTGCGACCGGATGTCACTTTGACAGTGATGTGAGTTAGTCCGTTATTATATCGATAGTGAATAGTCATCGGTCAATTTGATCCATCATGACTGTCAATTCAATTGAAAAGGTCATATATTTGTTTGTCTTCTTTTTTTTAACGTAATATCTATACAAATATTATAAAGCTGAAGAGTTTGTTTGGTTGAACACGCTAATCTCAGGAACTACTGGTTCAAATGGAAAAAATGTTTTAGTGTTGGATAGCTCATTTATCGAGGAAGATTATAGGCTATATAACATCACGTTGCGACCAATAGGAGCAGAGCATCAATGAAAAATGTTGCAAAAACGGGGGAAATTTATTCCTTTTTAGAGCTTCCTTTGCGTGCGCTGCGTGAATGGTTAAAGTTGCGCTACAATCACGTGTAATGAAATTATTTCTCTTAATAAGTTCTAAAAAAAATTTCGCGACAGCATATGGCTATCTTTTAAGGTTTACTCAATATAACCTTTTTTATGGTAATAAAATTTGTTCTAAAATAATTATTTAATTGCGAAGGTGTTTTTATATACATGGTGTTAATCCTTAACTAACTAAATACGTTATTCATCACAAGTATTTAATTTTGAACTAAATTGCCCTTCACAGTAATTAATTTAAATGAATCTCTTAGGAGATATAACAGTTTTAAAATAAGTCATTACAATGTAGATTATAGGGAGGTATATATTTTTGAACGTTATAGGTTCATCGTTGTGGCCACGATTTATAGTACGCTAACCCTAATAGAAGACTGGCTCTCGAGTGTAGGCTGCCGGAACACACCTATTGGTAGCTAACCAGGTGGGCATTAGAAGAAGCCTATGGTTTCAAGGCGATGTTTTCTTTCACCGAAAGTTTAGGCTCGTTGCAGGGATTCGAATTTGACGCTCTACCAACTTAGCTATATTTACGTCTGCAAAGCGTTTTTTATTCCCACGGAGTAAAATGACATTTCATGTGTTGCTAGGTTATTATGTTTTTAAAACAGTGATATCAGCAAACGGGACTAATCGTAAACCCGTATAAGATATTATTCATAGTGTTAAATTTTTCCTGAAAAAAACCTTGAACTCTACAAATGTGAAAGCCGAATATGGGAGAAAAAAATTATATCTCTCATGGGCTAACTGAAGTCTTTTTTTTTCCTTTTTTTACTGTGGCAAATATTCGTCATATTTTTTTTTTAAATTCTTAAATTATGTAATGTTAATAGTAAATTATCGGATATGTTGAATAATATAAAATACTAGCTGTGCCCGCGGCTTCGCTCACGGGGACTACAGAATACCCGCGCTAATCTTGCTCTCCCGCTCCCGGCTATTTTAAAGACAAAAAGGCTTATTGTGGCTGTTCTTTAGAAGATAGGTATATACTCTCGCTGAGTTTTTTGTAGGTCTTTTTAAATTCTACAATTATTTAGTACATTAATTTGCTATATCTCTTATAGTTTACTCAGCGTAAGGCATTGAAGCGCCCGATTTGATTCACCGTGACCAGCTTTTAAATTTGCCTGGAACCCTTATTCTTTTTCTAAAATAAAAGTAGTCTTAGTTACTTCCTATAAAATCAGCTATCTACTAGTGAGTCTCGTCAAAATCGGTTCTACCGTTTCGAAAATTATCTGGAACAAAAAGACAGACAGAAAGACAGACAAAAATATTAAAAATGGGTGTTTTTTTGTAATTTTTGTTTGACATTACAAACGGACACTTCAATTTTATTAATTGTATAGACTTCAAATAACAAATAAAAATCATAATTAATTATTTAAAATCTTAAGATTCAGATAATTGTAACGTAAAATATACACAAGCACAACATTACAAAAATAAATATGACATCATTATTTTTATGGTTGACATTAGTGATTGTCAGTTTACTCTGTGGGAAAATTAAAAAAATCACTATTTGTTCATTTAACATCCATTGTTTATCTATTAATCAATAGTAGTACTATAATATATGTCAAAAATGCCGTATTTTAAAAGAAAGGTACACAATAAGACTGC
Source organism: Saturnia japonica (assembly GCA_033032175.1). NCBI lineage: Eukaryota > Metazoa > Arthropoda > Insecta > Lepidoptera > Saturniidae > Saturnia > Saturnia japonica. The sequence goes on from CM065332.1 coordinate 5,195,930, forward strand.
ATGTATCTGACTGCAACAAATCCAAAGAGATCACGCCAATTGACATTTTTTCAAGATACGGACCATAAATCGGTTTTCAGGTTATTAAAATAGCAAAGTACTAAGAGACAATACGTTAGTTAATGAATTAATCGTACGCTTTTTTGAAGAGTTATGGATACTATCGAGTTTTAAAACAATCGATGTATGATGAAACTTACGAACCACTCAGTGGCATCCATCCGCTCTTGCGTTTCGACGGCCTTGATTTAAAATAGTAACGAACTTGTATTTTTTTTAAATCTATTTTTTTTTTTTTTTTTTGTATTTTATTCTACGCCAATAAACTAAGTCAACATTACACGTGAACTGTGGCAGATGGTCTTACACTATCGATTTGATATGTTTGTCTCATCGTATTGTTTATCACTTGAATATTAAAATGTAGTTTAAAAAAATATGAAAATACTTGATTCGAATTCAACCAGACAAATGTACATCTCACTTTTTTAGTGTTTTTGGTCTCAGTAGTATTTCAGAGAAATACTGTGGTTGGAGTCCTCAGTCCTCTTGTAGTTTTCTTAATTTTGTCGCTTCTTGTATTCGCTTGGTTGTCCAAAACAGAACTGTCCTCCAATAAAAACAAGGGGTAGACTTTTCTAGAATGACTTTGATCTATTTTTAACATACTACCGATATCATTTAATAAACGAAAGGGGAAAATGTATTAAGTATAGAAATTGTTTCTCTGCTTACCTAATTGGATCGAAATGATTTCAGTGTGTGCGTGTTCCGTGATACCTTTTCTTACATACAAATATATACTCGATGTTAGTAGTAGATTCTATACTTTGCCAGACCTTTCGTGAATAGTGAATTTTTTTAATACAAATCTTAACATTATATTACTGCTGATATACAATGTATCATCTATACACGGGATTAATGTAACGTTAATTTTATACAATACATAACTCTATAACGGATAGAGGCCGAAGGGACCCCGACGCTGGCGGGCGAATTTTCACTAAACAATTCATACATTTATATTTCCTTTGAAGTAGGTAGCGCCGCGGGCTACGCGTCAACTGCAGAGTTAACCCCCACCACCTGTACGTTACGTTTACTAAATTGAGTTTGCTATTTTTCTTAAAGTGGTTTTTATATTATTACACTTAGATATTGGTTTAAAATGGTCTCCTCATATTTGTTCTTATAACAATACTATAAACCTTTTTTTTTTAATATGTTTTAGTCAGTCACACTCCGTTTTTTTTTTATTTTAGGGATAGTACATTGATCTTTAACTTTACACATTTCAATAGGAGGTATTAGAACAGTGAATAAACTCAGTAAAGTAAGTCAGTTACTCTTGCAGCTCCGGCGTCCATCGCGTAAAGAAGTCTAACTTCAAAAGTACCCAAAAACGAATTTTGTTACATATACAATATGTATGAAAAACCCCGTCGAATCCGAAAAGGATATATAGGTACACCAATGAAATTACCAAAAAAAAAATCAAAATTTTATTTATTATGAAAATAAAAATGTTATTGCGATTTAAAATTAACATATTTGGTTTCCCTAAAATTTAGCAAATTTTTAAAACGTGATAACACCTTCGCCAGCCTCGGCGCAGTGGTACGTTAAGTGTGATCGTATGCCATTCGTATGAATGTATTGCCATGTAAGTTTTCTCATTGAAGTAAATTTTTTTTGTTTTTATTAGGGGTATTTTTTTACTAATAATCTAAGATAGATAACAGTATATAATTTCGATACTTAACAACACCTTCACGGATCCGACGTGGTTTTTAATACATATTGTATATATCAAATACATCGGCAAGACAAAAATCGTAGTGAAGCTTAAAATAGACTATTCATAACTTAAAAAAAAATAACCCTTCATTGATTGATATGAGGCGGATCCAATCGGTCCCGATACAAACGAGCTAACAACCCAATATTAACCCTTTGACGTGTCATTTGCTTTAATTGGGTCCTTTTGTTTATTAAACGGTGTCTCGGACACAACACTATTGTAGTTGTCACGATATCAATGTTTTTAAAGCCCATATTCTGGTGATATAAAAAATATTTATATTTATGTACTGTATTATAATAAAAAATGTTTTTGTACACATTTATCTAAAATGCTACTGACATTTTGTCACTGTATTATGAGTGTATGAAATTATTAATAAGTATTGATATTTAAGAAACATTTTCTTTATTTTAATTTTATTTAAAGTATAATTGAAATTATAATTATATAACGATATAATAATTATTAAATTAGTAAAGTTGGTACACATATAATATTATTAATCAGCTGATTATGACAATAATACAGGCTGCATGGTAAATTTCTTTTTCTTTAATCTATTGTCTAAAAATCATGCTTTGAGTGAAGAAATTTTTAGAGTCAGATCGTTAGTAGGTAAAAATGAAATAAGAACAGAATAAGGCTCAAAAAATAATAGTATAGCAACTCTTCAATAATCATGTAGGGTGCGATTAGAACTAGTACATCTACTCGGTACTTTAAGTAACCGTTCCGCAACGTAGGGTTGTCGCACATATGTTTTTTCTTTTTTATTAACAGTAATGGCAGATTATAAGCTTTTTAATGTCGCTGAAGCAAGGTTGATGATGGGGTTGCTAGAAATCGACGGCTTTATTTGGAGGTCGACAAGTCAAAGTAAATATTTGAACTATGTATATTGAAAAAACTGCTAAACCAATTTGAATTTAGTTTTCAGATTAATAAAGAACTGAACCCGAGAAAGGATCTAGGCTAAAATATAATTACGCTTCTCTTTTCGGAGTAGTAATGATAAAATTACAATTAATCTATGAGCTTTGAATTTAGACTTCCGCTGTCATCTGTAACTATAATTTGCTGTCCAGATATTTCTTTACACTCAAACTTTACATTCAAAGCTTAGTACTTAAAAAAATGCTACCAATTCTAGGTGGAATTAACACCAAAAGTTGGAGAGCATTAAACTGATCAAATTAAGTTACTTTTATAAATTTCGTGAACAAAATAAAACAAAAATAACATAAGAGGTTTTAGCAAGCGGCTTTATTGTGTAGACTTTTTACACTGTGCGTGCATATCGTAATAATTCACTCTCATTTTTTCACAAAGCGGCTTAAGAAATATGAATGAAAAACAAAAGTTTTGAAAATGTATTTATTCACACTGTGTTTCATGGTTTCATCCGTGTTAAATTTATTCGTCCAACTTTCCGTCGCGCCGCCAACGCACCCGTATGACCTATATAATATGTCTTTAATTTCCATACTTGCCTACAGCTTGCAAGATTGCTCCTTATTCATCGTTACTTCTCCGATCCTTAGAGACGTATCATGAAGTTGTGTAGCCTTTAATCTGCCTCAGTAAGTAAATAAGCGCCTCAGTAAATAGGTTCTGAAGGTTACCTTCCCCATATATTATAATATTAGTGTAGATAAATTTTTAAACATAAACAATTCAATAACGCCATAGTGATCTATTATTAATTTACGATAATACCAAACATTAAATAATTGTTTCCAATGTGATCGTCATTTGATTGCAACTGTTGCTCTCCACTAAATTGTTATTGGGGTCTTTTACTATGGTCTTCATCAAAATCAAAATATTTTTTATTCAATTTAGGTCCTAAGAAGGCACTTACGAATGTTAAAACACTACCACCGGTTCGGAAAACATCCCAGTCATCGAGAAGAACTGACAAAAAACTCGATCGGGTTTATCAACATCTAATTTCCTTTTTTTAAGTACTTTTTACATTATTTAATTATATTCAGTTATTATCATTTTCATAGATGTATGGAGAGGTAATCAGCTACCCTATAAATACCCTTTCGATAATAAATCTTGTTTAACATGATCCTTGAACTTATTATCCGGCAAATCGGTAATGTGATTAGGAAGTTTATTATAGAACCTAACACAATTACCTGAAAACTTTTGTTTGTTTAACTAAGTCTAAACGATGGAACGACTATTGTATATTTATTTTTAGTCATCATAGTAAATATTAACGGCCTTTTTTGTAGAAACTAGACAAAAGTGACAACCCTAGCACAGTTTGTTATTAAAGATAATAGCTCGTTTTCAATAAAACTATTGTGTCGTGTCGTATAAATGACTCGCGACCCGATCGTCTTTCAATTAAACTGCGCCATATAATAATCCTGATGCAAATTACATTGTGCTTGTCATTCGTACATAATTAGTAGGGAAACGTGGTACTTTCAAGAGGCTCGCTGAGAATCTGTCCCGTGTTTTTAATTAGTAGGGTTCGATATTTAATGACACCTATTAATTATGTTGGTAGTATCTTTCTTTCTATCTGACTAACGCTATTGGCTTGAAGGATCTTTACAAGCTTGGCCGGACTTTGTGGTGAGCGATGCAGTCCAACTGAAATGGAAAAAAGCGCAAGAGAGTCAAAGTGGCCGTACCTTGGCTTGTGTCGTACTATTAAGCGATTTTTTAACGTTATAGCTCGTGGGTTGGATCCAATGATATTATAAGTAAAATGGTGTAAAGAGAAATGGCACGCTACTGCACACACATACAATCATTCCTTTACATAAGGAAGTAGGAAGGCATGTTTTTAATATCGGCACGTAAAATTAGACAAGTGTTTCGAACAAAAGATAGACAGACAGACAGAAAATTGAAGTGTCTGTTTGTAATGTCAAAATAACAGCTATTTAATAAACGCATTTATAAGCATAAACGATACCTATAACAAAAACCCCATTTTAATTTTTTTTTGTCTGGCTGTCTGTTTGTTCCGGGTAATCTCCGAAACGTTTGGGCCGATTTTGGCCGGACTTTCACTGGTAGATAGCTGAATTGAAAAATAATTAGGGTCACACGTAAATAAAAAAAGACTGGTCATGGTGAATAAATTTGGGGGCTTAAATGGCTTATGCTGAGTAAACCATAAGAGATATGTAATGTACTACATAATTGTAGGCATTAAAAGAACCTACAAAAAAGTCGGTGAGTTTATAATATGTCTATCTTGTAATGTGGGTGTTCCACATTAAGAATTTTTATCTTTAAAAAATAGCCGGGAGCGGGAGAGCTGTATTCCTGCGTGTGTGGTATTCTGTAGTCCACGTGAGCGAAGCCGCGGCCACAGCTAGTATGTATAATATATTTTATCGATATTGATCCATTCGACGAAAATTGCGTCACGTGCTTGTGGCCAAAGGTTTCCTGTAAATTGTAATAGTAAAAAAAAAGAATAATGTTATTAATACACGATGCCGACGAGATACTCAATCATACATGATGAAGACGTGTTTTTGTGGTCAGAACTTTGATACCGTAAACATCAATCACTGATTCGATTTTGTAGGGCTTAAATTTTGTAGAAATTTAACAGAGTTTATATTTATAAAAAAAATATACAAGTACATAAAAAAATTAAAAAGTGTGTACTTATGTAAGTAAGTAAGAACTTATAGTTCTTTGGCGTAACAAAACAAAATTAACTCCAAAAATTGTATTCCGCACACCAACAACATAATGAAGTTAGCTACCTATATTAATGATATAAATTCACTTTACTGAATTTTATTATTTTTATTATGAAAAACATAGTTAATAGACATTTTAATTCGATCGCTAACTTCAACTCGTAATTCCGTCACATGATGCGTTGCGCACGCAGCTTTCAATTTTTACCTCTACTAAACACGCCAAATAAATTACTGCATAAATAATATAAATCCGACCTGCGAAAAAAAAACATTCAAATAAAAACCACAAGCCGTTGCATATACATAATCTATAAAAAAAAATCCTTAAATAAAAGACAACACTCGACGTGTCCGTTATTACCATAACCCAATTTAAAGTTACCAAAAATAAAAACTAAATCGATTAAAGAACATCGTTTAGTTATTAAAAACGCATTATCGTAAAGAACACATTACAGGCGATTGTCATGTAATCGTCGAAATCGCAAGTTCGCGCCCGAGCCGGACATGCCCGACATTTTATGACTTAGAAAGAAAACAAGTATATGAAACAGACACGAGTGGAACAAGGACAGGGTATGCGTATCGTTAGGTTTCCTTCATCACCACTCGTTGTTGCACACCAGATATGATCGAAAGATTAGACACATGTTGTGTTTCGAAAAAGAATATTGTATTCATAAAAATAAATTCAGATAATTATGACTTTTCATTAACATGGCGGGGGGAGGGGGGGGGGGGGAACAAGCCTGAATATAAAATACAGAAATTTTTTACTACATTCATAAAATCTTGGCGAAAAGTCAAGGAAAAAATTGGCATTAAAAAGAAATGGATTGCAAAAGAATTGGGTCCAGAGAGAAATGAAAAATATATCATATTATGAATTATGACAGTAACACTTTGATAGTGCAATATTTCTTATTCTAAAATTTTATGTAGAACTTTAGTACAAAACCATTAAATTGTAAAGTTATTGCGAACCGGCCTTTTCATTATAACATAGCCGTCATCTCATACACTCACAGTTTTCTCCATAGATTAAATACCACTCAAAAGCAAAATCAGCTAGATATTAACTTAAACAGGCAAGTCTGTCATATTATGTATCTTTTATATGAGATAATCATAAGAAATTAATAATTTATGATTGCAAATAACAAAAGTTGTCCCTTCCACCATGTAGTATTTGTGCAAGTAAAAATTCCCACATCGATTCAATAATATTTGTATTTATCTTTAAAAGAGCGTACAATAAAACGTCCTTAACGGGAATGCTATTATCGCTCAAGTATTTTTACGATTAGCAAAGGAGACAATCATTAAGCAGATTTAAATTTAAACATAGCGGTTTATATGCTAATTTAATTTCTAAATTGTTCTCAACAAAGTTGAAATTTGAATGACGGATGACTAAAACCCCTGAGTGAATGTCTGGAACGTGTATGTGAAGATTGACTTGTTCGTCTTGAATTGAATTTCTGAGAGATGATGAATAAGTCAGATAATACAAGATAATGTGGTATCAAAAAATATACAAGCTATTGTTATAAGAAAATAAAATGATGGTAAAAAAGTCTGCAGAATTCCTGAAACTGTGAAAGAAATATTTTAGCTGCTTTGTATTAGGATTTAGAAGTGTCCGTGTGACCTAGTCTATTGTCGCAATGAAAACACGCCCGATAGAAAGTGAAGATGCAAAACAAAGGTACTTACATATTTCTGAATGTGGTTGTAAAATCTTCAGACATGTCTTTAGTTGGACGAAAACTTATAATCATCAATGTTCATCATTGTTATAGAAGTTCCATGAAAATGAATACTATTTTCAACCGTCAGTAGACAATGAAGCACTTACTCCTATTCTTATATACAAAGTACATCTGTTCCAATCTTAGTTATAAAAGCCTCGTATAAATCAATAATGAATAAAGATTCCCATGGATTTTAATATGTCATTTGAAAGTTATTATCGTTTTAAAATAAAGTACAATATTTAAGACAAGAGATTTCACTTTCTCTATAAACTGTAGACGTTTAGATTACGAGCTATTCCGTTTAACGGTCGTCTTCATAAAGCTTCGCATCAAGTGGTAGATATAAAATTGTGATTACAGTTTTACGATAATTGTTTTCAGTTTTATAACCATTTTACCTGCGAAAGACAACTTAGTGTACCAACTGAGTTGTTTCATAGTTTCACACCACATATAAACAAATCGTATTTAGAAGATTTTTTGCAATAATAAGAGACGCACCGAGGTCCAATTTATCACCTTTATAATGAGTTCTTTTACAGCTTATTTAAACAATTTGTATTTCGGAGACTTTTTTGAAGAATAGCAGACGCAGCAAGATCCATGTTAATGATCATCTTTGTAATGAGTTCTTTTACAACTCATTTAATCAAGTTGTATTTCGAAGACTTGTTAGAAGAATAGCAGGTGCACCAAGGTCTAAGTTAATGATCACTTTTACAATGAGTTCTTTTACAGCTCATTTAAACACTGTATTTCGAAGACTTGTTAGAAGAATAGCAGATGCACCAAGGTCCAAGTTAATGATCACCTTTACAATGAATTCTTTTACAGCTCAATAAAACAAGTTATATTTCTAAGCCTTTTTGATAAACTAGAAGATGCACCAAGTTCCATGTCACTCATCACCGTTAAAGTTGTCTCACACCTTATTTAAACAAGTCGCATTTCGAAGAATTTTGGAAGACTAGCAGACGCACCGAGGTCCATGTTAAGGATCACCTTTGCATACTTAACATGCTAAACAAAAATGTTACCTAGTTCAAAAGTTAAAATTGAAACATCGTCCGTGTGGCTTATTAGTCAAGTCCTACGACGATAACGTGAATCATTCATACATATTGATTTCACATTTACACAAGTGCTTAGGATTCCCAAGATTGGTTTTTGTTTACAATGGATAATAAATATTGCCAAATTTTCTCTCTATGATTAGAACCCCATTAATTTGGTAATACATCGCAAGTACCTTTGATTTAGTTCTGTTTTGGTAGTGAGTTGATCAATGCAATAATAGCTAAAGGATTATCCACAATTTGGAGACTTTAATTCTAATATTATACATAACATCACCGGGATTAATCAATGGAAATTAAAAAATATATCCGATTATATTTTTCTTTACATATGAAATTGGCGTTTTATTGAACCGGCCACTTTGATCTCAAATATCTGGTGTTTGGTTAGGTATTCCAAATTTAAATTTATTTCAAATTTAGGTTTGTGTATTTCTGTTTTGAATTTTTAGTAATTCATTTGTTTTCGCACTTTTTGATTTCTCTTTGACATCATTTATTTCACAAAATGAAAAACTTAAAATATACGCGACAACCTAGACTGGTCAATCTCTCTAGCTCGCTGCTGCTTTAGGACGACGCCAGACCCCGTACTTCATAACAGACGGTCGCTAAATTAGAGGAACTACAGTTGGAATGTCTCCAATTCCCCACTATACTCCCCGGACCTTGATCCAACAGGTTACCACTGTTTTCGGAAATTCAATGTCCAAGCCGCCTTTAAAGATTTTTAGATTCTCGCTTTCACAATATTTTTCAGCAATTGAATTAATGAACTACCTATAAGACGTCGAAAGTGCGTAGATAATAATGGTACATACCTCGATTTATTAAATGTAATGTATAATTTCATAATATTTTTTTCATTTTACTTTTTCCATATAAAACGCTATTTTCATATCTAAGGATCTATTACCATATATGGAATTTAATTTCATTAAATATTAGTTTTAATGATTTTATAACACTGTGTCAAATCCCTATCATCATTTATAGCAATATCGTGGTCCTATATAATAAATGAATGTATTTTATTATTTATTTACATCAACAACATTTATTTATTTAAATCAATTTGTAATTTACGAAATGTATTTTGTTAGTTTTTATCACACACCAAATTGGTCATACATTCCCTTTTTATATCTATTCGATTTCAACATTATTTACGTTACACCGCTCTACCTTTTTCTATTGTATTGAAATTTAAATTATATTTTGCTTTCGAGTGTACCTACATGTGAGTCAAAGAATCCATGACTAAGACTACACGCGTTAGCCGATTGAGATGAATGTGCATAGGACGTACTAGGCTTGTTTTGCTTTCGAAATTAATTATTCAAGGAATCGTCGACAAAATGTACATTGAATACGTTTTGTTTCGTACCACCATTGACATTGGTAGCCTGCCTTGCATAACCTAAACAAAAATAGACGTATCTTCTGTTACTAATATATTTTAATACGTCAGTTAAGACGTTTCAATCTCGAATGGAATCAGTTTGAAATATTTCCCTTCATCAATTTGGGAAGCCTTTTTGCTTTACCCAATATTCTCTATGGAACCGTTTGGTTATATTCGAAAACATAAAAATAATCTAAATATCGCAATTCAATGATAGCGTTCACTACATAATTTAGCAAAATTACCACTAATAAATAAAAACGAATTACTAACTTCTCGTCAACTAAACACACATACTTCCGACGTAGAATTCCGCAAATATTCTGAGTTTTGCAAATAAATCAATTTGCATCGTCTATTGTAAAATTGCTTGATTTTATTTTCGAAAGCCTAGTCCAGTCCGATATCCTGTCGAGGAGAGCCTTCAGTCGGTGGCAACGTCAGAAACGTAATTGGTGCACTTCTCGTCTATTGCGGGCATAGATATAAAAGTTTATCTCCTAGACCTAGATATTTCTCAAACTGATTTATTTAAATTTCATCATCTCGGTCGAAAGATGTCTGTCTACTGCTAGACGATGGTTTCCTCCCAATGAACAATCCGTTTATGTTTAGTTAAATTAAAAAAAGGGTTTTATAACATACTAGCCCACGACTTTATTCTTACTGTCTTGAATATGAAACGACTTGCATGCCATCTGTTGTAAACTGGTTGTACTAATACAGAACATTCGAGGGCGTGCGCACAACAACCCACCAAAGTTTCATCACAACTTAAGAGCGTATAGAGTACAAATTATGTGTATAATACAGAAAAACGAACTAGTTTTTAGATTTTATTTTATGCTTTAATAATATCAAAACGCAATTATTCCGCAACTGGGTAAATTAAGGCATTTTCCATAATTATCAAGAAATCAACATATCGTGACTGTTTTGGACGGTGGTCGGAAACGACAATTCTGCCTGACTGGATCGTGACCACCATATACCAGTGTATAACACCTGCCACAGTTGCACGTTTAAACAGTCGCGTTCCGGAATCAGCTGATGTAGGTGTAGGTAATCAAGCCGGATTGTAGAATTACGACTTGGTCCCGTTCATTATGTCGCAGTGACTCTATTGGATTGTCACGATTCAGGATCATCCGGTGTATCTAGCTGATGATCTACAACTGCCGATGTATTAAAGATCTCTCGGTATTCATCGCAGTTTTTGGATTGTACTGTGCTTACCATCAGTCACAATGCCGTCACTTTGCCGTGCTAATAAAAAAACAAATTTTACCAGACTGCGAATAAGGAGGGTTATGTTTCTCAAGCGTATTTATGTGTGTATTTATGTAAGTATGTATGTCTATTTCTTTGGTATGCTCTGTAGCCTAAACGGCTGGATGGATTTTAGCATGAGGTGTCGATAGATTCGTCTTAATTGTGGGAGTGGCATATGCTATATATATATAAATAAAATTAAAGTACGACTTTTGGGAATATAATTAAAAAGGAAAAATAAATAAAAAAACTTTTTTTAGTCAGGGTTTTTTTTCTACAGTCTGGTTTTTTGTTTCCTTTTTAATAATTGAGCTTGTTCTATTTTACTTTGATTGTTTGTTTCACAAAACATAACTTACAATAGAAAAGAAAATGTAATCCAATTATACTATAAAGTCAATTTAGCCACTTCCACAAATATTTCATCAACGTATATCCTCTCATATAAAGATCTACATAGCCTGCTAGGAAAGGTCAACAACCCTCAGCCTCCCTGGGAGCGAGAGGGAGGCATCCCTCCCGATATTCTCCGATTTGAATACAGCGAGGCCCCTCACGAATTTTAGGATTAGATTCCCTTGAAAACGGACTTTCACAAGTAATTTTAAAATTGGTTTATCTAATTATTTACAAAACCGTCACACTTTATATTAAGCATTTGTTATTTTTCTGTAAACTACAAAAAATATTTCATAAATAATCAATTTTATTTAACTGAATGTACTGATTAACTTTTTAATTTGTTTATTATGTTTATAATAATAATTGATATTACTTTTTTCTTATTTATAACTTTATAAAGATAAACCAATTTTTTTAAATAAATACAATTTTATTACCATTTATTCTTTTTGTTGTTTAGGTACATATATACATATGTATAGGGGAAACTATATATTATGTTAAACAATTTAATTAATTTATTTGTAGTGTTTGGTGTAGATATATTATCGATAAATACTTCTAAATTCCAACATTACTATTTATTTTGAGTTTATTTTATTTGTTAATAATAATAATTTTTAGGTATTATTGTATATAAAACACAAATAAATACATGTATATTTATCGGAACGTTGTTTCCGTCTGAAAAAGATATTGGTTACCCTAGCCTTAAGTCGCGCCTAAAGAAATTGTACTTCAAAATAACATATTAAAAGTTCAGAATTCTGGATACCGTGCTCATTAAAACACTATAAGATTAAGGATATGTACGTAGTTCACTAGGAGAGACGCTTTCCCTCGTTATGAGTTTCCGGCCCTCACTTCCGGCTAGTAAGGCTATACCGGAAATGGATAACAAATGTCTCCAAATGATATCGGCGCAGCCTCAGATTCGTTCAGATCATTCGACAATGTGTATGTAGTAATAGATATTTATACGTTGAGTTAACAGAACATTTGTTCATAATAACTAGATCTCCTTCTTCTTATATATAACAATCGATGTGTGTATGTACTTAAATTGGAATTGTAAATTTTACAATATGTGTTTATATCCTATTTCCTAGCAACCGCTTGCAAAATCGTTTGAGGAAGTCTATACAATTAATAAAATTGAAGTGTCTGTTTGTAATGTCAAAATAAAAGTTTTTTTCTAAATGAATATGAAAGTATATACGATACCAATAACAAAAAGCCCACTTTTATAAATTTTGTCTGTCTGTGTGTTTGTTCCGGGTAATTTCCGAAACGGTTGGACCGATTTTGACGAGACTTTCACCGGTAGATAACTAAATTTATAGGAAGTAACTTAGGCTACTTTAATTTTAGAAAAAGAATTACGGTTCCACACAAATAAAAAAAACTGGTAATCGTGAATCAATTCGGTTGCTTAAATGGCTTATGCTGATTAAACCATAAGAGATATAGCAAATTAATGTACTACATAATTATAGCCATTAAAAAGACCTACAAAAGAGTCCGGGAGACTATATATCTATCTTCAAAGGAACACCCACAATAAGCATTTTTGTCTTTAAAATAGCCGGGAGCGGGGAGCAAGATTCTCGCGGGCATTCTGTAGTCCCCGTGAGCGAAGCCACGGGCACAGCTAGTGTAAAATAAATTTTTATTAGAATTAAATATACCAGCTTTCTACCCCATCAGTTGTCGGTTCTTCTACAAATATGACCGGTCTACTGCTACTTGCTTACTTTTTAAGTTATATCGGTTACTTTAATTCTCCGACGTATACGTGACGTTCTCGAATAGAGACCACGTGTTGGAAATCGCAAGACGCGCCCTCAAACCAGATGAACGACCACTTGCGGAAGACTGCTGGAAGCGACTGGATGTGGACAGCTGGAGATCGGATTCGATGACGATCCTGGGGAGAGGCATGATCTAGTAATGGATTTCTAAATACTTAAAAGCTGATGATGATGATACTAAACTTATGTATGCCGCTTACGGTTATATAAGAGGCGTCAAAAACGTAACTGTAATATAAAGCATCTTTACGTAGCGGATACGGCACTCGGGAAAATTGATTATTGTAGTCGACTTATTAAATGAAATATAAACTATCCGATATTTTGAGCGAGGATTACCCATACACGTCTGAAGCGACAATCCCCTCCCAAGAAGTTCATTTCCTGCTTATAAAGTGCGTGCGGTCATAGAGCACATCTGTTGCTATCGCACCCAACCAATAGTATGGATACTAAGTCATTAGTACGTTTTTCATAATCACATCAACGATTCTTGACATATTAATATTAAATAGTATGTTATTTTATATGACGTTTTGGTAGAAGAGGCCGGGCCGACCCTTGAAAGATTACCCTCTTTATATTAAAATTTTAGCAGTATCTATAGTGTTATTCATATGTCGTACTGTAGGTAGATAGTTTGTAAATCCTCTATTAACTATTTAGGGAGTTACCTACGTTCTTAATAAAGAAATATCCATATTAGTAGCACTGCGTTCAAAATTAGACCAAAACTTCCAAGGTCGGTACGCACACGAACACAATCCACCCCCCTTTCACTCATCCCGCTTAGGGTACACGTGTAGGATCACCCCTATACGTGGTTGCCATGGCAACGCAGCATCCTACATCCACGCCCACTACCCCGGGGACGACTCTCAAGATATTACGCCCTACTTCGTTCGCATTGGTGAACTAAAGGGGTGTAGGTACATCAGGAACGTTGTCTGCCGTCTGCAATATTATAACTCCATTTCGAATTCATACATCAATTTAGAAAATCTAAACATACCTAAATAAAAAATAATTCTTACCATTGAATACACTCAAACCGTTCGCAACATTCAGGCTCGTTAACAAACCTATTCAGATTTGAAGTATTTCATGATTGAGGCAACATTTCTCGCGTCCTAACGCCGCGAGTTCCAATTAGCGACTGGGCCGACTGGGGTACACTCGAGTGCCGGTGACGTCACGCACCGCTTTCAACCGGCCTCAATAACTACCCTCTCAGCGATTTCTTCAATAGTCGTCCACTCCACCTGGCCTTCATTAGGGACCTCGATGTACACGTAAAGCTGAAAAGGCGCGATACCTTTAAAAATACAAGTTTTAACGAGAAAATTTGTTTAGCTAATAACTTCAGAAGTTGACTTTTGTTAAAATCACTAATTGCGTGATTTAATTTTATGAAATATGAGTAATTGTTATTTAAAACAAAACCCGCGACGGCTTTTGTTCACCGGTCGCGCCATAGACAAATCTTATTATGGAAATATTTTCAAATTAAGAACGCGCTCCCGCATTATGCGTCTCGACTGTCATCATTGTCTATAGTTTCTTTTTGTTCGTCCTCGCATGTCGAGGTTTTTCTACCAACGTTTCGGTTTTTTTGTTGAAGCCGTCCCGACCGTGAATGGAGGGCTTTGTTTATTCGTGTTTTATTATTAATTAGTGGGGCTTCTTTGTTCGTGGTAATTATTGTCTTAATAAGCAGTTCCTGGCTCCAATATGGACGATCGCTAAAGGGATTGTCAGTCTTTTTACTTTTTAAACGATTTCAAATGACGCTGTGGTTTTGAACAGGTTTTTGGATGGACGTTATTGTTAGAATATTTTAAATACGTACAATGGAATAAAAAATGGTTATATTTAGACACTATTATCTTACAATATTTAACATTTTTCCTGTAATGTTCCCTGTAATGACATTCATGTTAAATATTAAAAAACGGCAAAGTAGGTCTGAAGGATAACTTGGAAATTAAAAAAAAATAACAAATTTCAATTGGATCCATAGACATTTATGACGAATATATGACTATTAGTTTTTAGGTACAGCTAGCAGTAAAATATTCGCTATGGATCCAATTGAAGTTTATAATTTTTTTGTTATTCCCAATTTATCTGTCAAACCTAATTTGCCGCTATTGATTTGACACGACTCATATATATTCGATATCTATGAAAAATTAATGTTTAAAATGTAATAATTTTTTTTTCAGACTTACTTTTTGTAATTTTTTCCATGATATATTCATATATGTATGTATTTTTTTATGGTTTTCTACATTAATTTCAAATAATAAACACATATTAGTATTCATATGACAATGATATTTTAAGTGAAAAGCTTACTTATAATATCATTGTCTTTAAAATTCATATATTTTTATTTATTGCATAATAAAGTTTAATATTTGCTAAAATCTATATTAGTTACAAATATCTTTTAAAATAGCAAATTATATTTTGTTATAACTAGAACTCTGTGGTTATAACTGTTAAAAATTATAACGTGATATTTAGTTGTCGCAAAAATATAATATTTAAAACACCGGCTAGGTGTCAACGAATCTGTCGTTTATACCGCATAATAAAGTGCTGAGAAGAAGTCCCGTTTAATTAGAGGTGCGACACTCGGGAGTGCGGCGCGGGTGAATGGCGCTCGTCGGCCGCCATTTTGCATAATTGGGCGCGCGAGGGTAGAACGAAATTTATACGTTCACGGCGCCAATTTACTTGCTAATGACGCGTCTTCACGTAGAGGGCTTTGTCGGGTTTTTTGTTCACTTTTTCATTTGGGTATACAGATTTTTATTTATCTAAATATTTGTAATATTTATAAAGGCTTTAGATTTAGCATATCATTATCAACCTCTCAAGAAAAGCAGCGTTTTATTAAAATTATTAACGGAATAATATTAAAATATATGCGTATAACAAAATAATAGCTTTTTTACTAAATGCATATGAAAGTATATACGGTACTTACCTATAACAAAAAACCTGTCTGTCTTTCTGTTTGTTGCTGCTAATCTCCTAAACGGTTGGACCGATATTGACGTGTCTTTCACTGGCAGATAGCTGATGTTATAAGGAGTCATTTAAGCTACTTTTTTTTAGAAAAAGATTTTTTTTTATCGTTATAGGTCCTAGCGTTTTAACCACAATCTCACCTGTACTTAATTGACGATGTGGTCAAAGATTGTAACACTTTAAGCCTAGTGGAAGACTGGCTCCAAGTGCAGCTGTCAGAACATACCTATTGGTTTTTAGCATCAGATTTTCGACTTGAGGGTGGTAGCTAGCAATGCGGACATTAGAAAAATGCTATGGTTTCATCACGATGTTTTCCTTCACCGAAAGCTCAAGCACATTGTAGGGATTCGAACTCACGTCGATCGACGCGGAGTCCGTACACGATACTAACTGAGCCACATCATGGGCATAATGGTTCCACGCAAATAAAATAAACTAAATTAGCATTGTCCAGTACTGCACGAGGTCCAAAAAATTATTATAAAATATCCTTAAAGTATTTTTTTAAAGCAATTTACTATTGTAAGTATAAAAATTTTGGTTTTTTTTCAGGCCGGTAAGATGGGGCTGCCTGCCGGTAGTAGTCTATCCCTGTTCTGTCCGGGAGGTGAATTGGGACAGCCTCCCCCCGCGCACATGGGTATTCCCCCTCCCTACCAGATAGACTCAAAGTTAGGTAAGTTACTGACTTTAAAATTAATTAGTTAGTCCTTAGTCTACAATGGAAAGCGAAGGCAGAAAGGTCTCTGTAATGCGAACGGCTTCCTTTTCACTTTTAGTGACCCTTGAAACGTTTTAGTTCTAAGGTTGCTTAGATTTCAGGATTTTACAACAAAACCTTTATTTATTTTACATGTTTACTTTTTTTTAATTTTCATTTGTTATTATTAATATTTATAATTACTGAAAACCTAATTAAGATATACAGACAGAGATTATTATTGTAGTGGAAATAACAGTCCATTGAGTTTTTTTTTCTATAAAGATGGCAGTGATGTGGTCTATTTATATAATTATGAATATATAAGGATAACTAACTGTCTCAGTGATTAACGCACAGCTCAAATGCGGATTCCTTTTACTCTGTAGGTGAGCTAAGAAAGGAATTTTCTAAATATAACCCCTAATGTGGTGAAAATGGTGATGAAAGTTTTTATGGAAATCCGTCATTTTAATAGAAAATTGTTATTTAACAGTTAATGTATAATGTGGCATAGAAGCGTATAATGGGATATAATTAAACTATGACGCAAGCGAAGCCTCGGGAAAAGTGCTAGTACTTAATAAAATACGATGTTTTGACGTCACCTCACTAGTTTGCAATGCAACACCACTGTTGCAAAGCATGTACAAAGCATTCTCTATGTTTTAGTCTGTCCGTCCACTGGAGCGGAGCTGGCAAACTTGACAATAGAATTGTTTCTCTAGCAAACTTTGACCAACAGAATTGTAATACTAGATTTTTATACTATTGTTCGAAATTTGCACAGATTCGCGACGCTCTATTACAGTGGACAGGCATCCTTATCCTCCAGTTATTTTATCGACGTGCATGGTTATATCGAAATATGACACGTTGGAGCACACTTGAACGATGACAGATAGGATATTATGATGGTATCAATACCAGTAAATTAATTTTATTTTATAGACGAAAAGTTTTCCAGGGTCAAAATTAGTATTACAGTTATTGTAGAACAATAGACGAATCAAGAATGATTTAAAGATGAAATTGGTTACAGCAGCTGGTTTAGCGCGGACGCCTATGTACCCATTCCATGGAAGTACATACCCTTACCCTATGCTCAGCCCAGAGATGTCACAAGTAGCTGCGTCGTGGTAAGGAATTTTAAATCCATAACCAATTTAACTAATAAAAAAATATGCTCAAGAAGAAAAGAAAAATTGTTTATTTAAATTTTTACTGTTATTTAAAATATGATAATAAAATTAATAATCTTTGTTTTAAAATAATTATTAAAACATATATATCGCACGATAACTCCTGAAAATTTCATTAAGATACTTCCAACGGTTTTCCTATTATAAAAAAATATTTAGTCTCGAAAAATTTTAGTTCCAAAAGTTGTTAAAAGGAAAAAAACTGTATCAAGATTTTTGATAAGGACTACCTTTGATATGTGTAAAATTCAGTTCTATGGTCCTGAGAAAAATAGGAGTCCACTTGATGTGATACCTTTGATATGTGTAAAATTCAGTTCTATGGTCCTGAGAAAAATAGGAGTCCACTTGACGTGATCCGACTCAAAAACTAACTAATTATGTTTTTTTTTTGTTTTGTACAGGCACACCCCCAGTATGTACCCCATATCGTCAGCAGCGAGCGGGTTCCGAAGTCCGTACCCCACTTCGCTGCCGATTACCAGTTCTAGTCTATCGAGGTAATCATATTAATTAATAATCATTACAGCAAAAATCAATGATAAGTCTCTTTGAAACATGTTGCAGTTTTTAAATGTTGGTATAACGAACTTTTAGAGATTCCAAGTGCGATGAAATGTTTCCTTTTCTACACTGCAAATGAGGGGTATAAAAGAAAAGACGCCAATGTCCATAATTTGGCATGTAGACCAAACAAGAAATATTTATTCCGTCCCATTTTATTAATAAATTGATTATCAGTGACTCTCAGTGAGTCGCATAAAAGCAAAATACTGTTGATACAAGTCAGTTGATATATTAGTCCTAAAGTGGCTTTTAAATGAATGAAATTATCAATGGTAGTTTTTTTTATATTGTCGACAGATGCGTTTTTGCTTTTGCACTCTTTATAAAGATTCTCCGTGAGGCACTGCTAGTATGAATATAATTTTTTTATTGTCGTTTGTTCGTATTTAAAGAATATTAAAAATCAAACAGGACCCCTAGATAGGGGCCTATTAATCACACAAGTAAATATACAGGAATATTTCCAAAATGTCAAGGGTCCAGATAATAAACAAAAAACAACGAACATTAAATTTTAAATCTCCTTAGAGTTGGCTAACTTATTGTCGAATTCTGGTTGGGTTTGCACAATGATACAGTTCATCCTTTTTCCTCGTATCTGCTTATCCCTTTCTCCCCTCTCCTCTCACCGGTGTGTGACATGCAGTCCTAGTTTGAATCTGAACGGCGATCATTGCCGAAGACAACAAAATTAAAATAAATTGCATAATACATTTATTCATGTTTGTAACGAATGCAAGTTGCATTGTGCGCGTTAAAATTATATGTGAAAGAAGAAACCTCCTAAATTTCAGGGAAGCAGGAATCTGGTGAGTCTCCTTTTCCCTTTAACCCTCTCTGTATCATTGTGCAGTTGCTATGTGGTAAGGTGGCTCGAAGTAACTATTAGGCTAATTTTAGAAAAAAAAGCGAACCAGCGCTTAAAGAGCTTAGTACCAATATCAAATAGAACTCAACTGCTACCTTTCCAAAATCAGTCACAGATAAATTGCTGCTCCTAAAGATCAGTGCGCAATTCCTCATGTGTCAGTACTTATCTATATGCTTCAAATCGGAGAAAAAGAAAGGGAAAGCTCTACAGCAGAGAAGTGTAACTACTGTTCTGCAGTTTCATTGTACGTTCGCTTATATCCTTTGCAGTGAATTATACCGATTTTCTCCGACGTTGGGCGGTGGCCTCGGATTAGGTCTGGGCCCGGCGTTGGTTCCCCCGCCTCCCTCTAAAGCAGACCTCGAATCGCATCACGCGCGGTACGCAAGGTGAGTTGTAACGTTAACTAACTATTGTTCATTTATTACTCTAAAGCCAGCACTAAACGTTGGGCCGGCTCTACGCGTTGGTCGAACAGTGTTGGAGAAACCTGTCACAGTGTCTCGTTTGGTTTCTCGCGTTTCGAAATCAGCCTGTTTATATTCATCTGCCGAGAGGCTTGTTGGGTTACTGGTCCCTCGCTGGTCACCGTTGTTTATGGATTGTAATGTCCTGACCATCAGGTACTGTGTCTTTAACTTTATTTTTGCATTTTGCACTTTGCACACTACTTACTTGCTCACCAATATAAAATACTATTATTCAAAATATTTCATCTTTATTCGGACTGCTAAATATTAAAATTAGTAACCTTGTTATTTCACAGAATATAATTAGATGTATAGTTAATAAAAGCTTTTTATGACATCTGTCAAACACCCCTAAATATGTTTTTATCTTTAATCTATCTATCTAGGGGGTGGACAAGCTTACAGTGTAATAGTTTGATGATAAAATCTTACAATAATAGCCCCGTATGTATTACAACGAAGGCGCAAAACGCAGAGATTCAGTACAACAACTTTATCGTAATGCATGAATTCGACGATATTTAGTATAATATTCTTAGAAAAAACTGCCATTGGTTAAAATAATGTATTTATGTAATCATTTTTACGATTTTGATAAGAATTATAGATATATGTAGTATAATTGTGTTAAAACATATTCGCACAAATATACAGAAGACAACACCGCTTGGTTAAAGTTATAAAAAGGTTAAAAAAAATCAATTAAAGATTAAAATGACTGCAAAAAAACATAAATATACTTAAAGAATATATTTTAATACTCATTAATGAAACGTTAAGTATGGTCGTCATGACTTTTAAAGGCTAGAAATTTACGACAAAGTCAACAATATTTTTTCAAAACATAAGTATCAACAAATCTAATTATGTTTCTATGATAACGCTGGTTAACTTGAAGATAATGGATTTGAGTATCAAGTTCGCCAGTATACAAACTAAAAAAGTGCAATAGAGCATTAATACATTCAATAAATCATGTTAATATTATTCAATGCCAATGAAGTAAAATTTAGTTTATTATTAAGTCGCCTTACTGCAGATCTATATCTAGGAAACGATTAGGGTGTAACAAGTTACAATAAAAGTCACGTGTGAGCGATTGGACCGTTTATAAACACAGTTATTATAATTTCATATTAATAGGTACAAATCGCTGTTTGAACGTGTCATTTCGATTGATAGAAATCTCTGTAAAAGACAATTTTTCTTTTAAGAATGAAGTTTGCATTTCTGAACCTCGTCGCGCGTTTCGTGTACGCGTGTAAGTCAGTAGAAATTAATTAGAAACAAAATTTTCGAAAAAAACATTTAATGAAAAAGTATTCACGATATTTCCTATGACTTCATTTGAAATCTAGTCAAAGAATGATATACGGTTCCCAATGAGTGACGTTCGAGATGAAAGGAAATTTAAAAATAGAATGAGATTTGCGGGCCATATGAAAACAGCTCAGTCGTGTATGCGACTCGGATATACCGATTCCGGTTGCAATTATAAACAAAGTTTTTTTTTTTTTTTAACGTGTTGCTAAATTATAGGATTTTACGCTTATCACATTCCAAATTGACCTCGATGTAACTTCACGGAAATATAATTATTAAGGACTGTTATCTATTATTTAAATTAACAGACTTGAACATTTGGTTTTCCCGACATTCAGATAGCTTCCAATTTTCTAAATAGATCCAAACTGTATGATCAAATAAAGTTTATTATCGGGATTTGGTGTATTGTAGTTTTCAAATCTACCTGGTAGTTCCAGAGATTAGCGCGTTCAAACAAACGAAACATTTTGAGCTCTATAATAGTAAGAATATACATATAATATAATTATAATATCGCTAATCTAGCTAATAATATTTACCCTTTACCCCTGTATAAGTAATGTAAAATAATTACAAACAATTAAAAGTGAAACAATTAAATGCAATACAATGTATGATTACAATGAAACAAGAGAATTTTATTAAATCATATAGCACACACATATTTTCTTTGTTCTCTCTGTTTTAATATTTCAATTATTTCATCTTTCATTTTTTTCTAACTTTGTCTTATTTTAGTGCTCGCATTTAGTACATGAATCGTTGTCGACTTTAATACAGTTTATATTACTATTATTAACTGTGGAACCATCTCCCAGTCAATGTGTCCCCCCCTTGCCTGCATGCATGACGGTGGTGACCGTCGGTGGATTACTGATCTCTCGATGATACTTACCATTAGGAGCATAACTGTCAATTTTTCAAGTTACTATTAAAAACAACGACTTAATTTTTAGTCCTTTCTGTAGCCTAATGAGTTAAATTCGTCTAAAGGTGTTATGGATGTAGTAGCGATTGATGGCCAAGATATTTTTTAAATTCTTTATAGCTTTAAATTTATAGCTACAGTGTCGCAGGATGGTAACACTTGAGAGGGGCTGGATCTCAAGTGCAGCAGCTAGAACACATGTAAAAGTGCTTGGCGATAGATTTGCAACTTGAGGGTTGTTAACTAGCCAGGTGGGCATTAGAAAATGCCGTATAACTAAGCTATGGTTTCATCACGATATTTTCCTTCACAAAAAGGACAGGCTCATTGCAGGGATTCGAACTCACGTCCGGTGTCCGTACACGCTACAATTAAGCCCTTATTGCTTCTGATTAGTGATTACTTAATTGTGTTCCATGAGGAGACATTCAAAGAGCAATATTAAATGAGTCTAAATTCAATAAAACGTATTATTCTAAGAACATAAACAATACAACGTCATGATAATAACTCCCTTTTCAGTTTTATAGGTTAGCATTCTGTTACGTAAGATGTCCATACACATAAAAACCCAAGGTACAATCATGTAAGACGGTGAGAAATTTAATTAAGATGATATATGAGACGTCCCCGGTTAACGGGCTCCGCGACTTTGTCGTACAGTCGATGATGGAACTGTTAATGACCCTTTTTAAATCATTTTTTTATGATTGTATTTTAAGTTCATTTTTGACGTGACAACGTCTTATGTCTTATAAATTGGTTTGCCGGGTGACACTTCAAGAAACTGCGTTACGCTCCGCTCACGTTATGCGCTCACAATGAGAGCGAGTGAGAGGCACGCGTCCCTTCTACTCGGGCATGGTTAGCCCGCCTAAGAGCGAGAGAGACAGACATAAAGTCGTTGTCACGTAAAACTTTCGCCCGTATACCGACTTTACAGGCAACCAATTTTTTTTTCTTATACGTTTTCTCTTCACAGTACTTAGGTTTTTGTATTAGCCACTTCTTATACTAAAAGAAATGAGATTTTTTATCCACTGTATGAAGTCCATCACGCATAGGTGTATTTTTATTCGTAATTTATTATTTTTTATATCCTTTTATAAAATGGTTTATTTAAATTTTCTGTCTTTTCGTTTGCAGACTTTATGGAGTGTAGTAGTAGAACGTTATATATTTTTTTTTTTTTTTTTTTTTAAGAACGGTCTACTTAAATACGAGTATTAGCCCTAAATCTTGAAAGTAGTTTTAACATTTTGCGCAGGGATTCCATCCTTTTGTTTCATTTATGATAATGAAAAGGTCGAAAAATCTTCAATTATATAATAAATTATTTAGATTTATTTACCACTTTGTATTTATATTTAAACTAACTGTGCCCTGTGGTTTTACAAGCGTATAATTTAAAAGACACCTTTAAAAACCATAAAAGTGGTCTATGTGTTAATTCAGGATGTCAGCTTTCTCCATAGCAAATTTCATCAAAATTGGTCCAGCTGTTTGAGCGTGAAGAAGTAACAAACATATAAACAAACTCACAAACTTTTGCCTTTATAATATTAATTAATATATTATTTCATAGTAGTCTGTCAAAGGGTATGTATGGTGTGTAATTATTATATATTACCTATAAAAGATATTGTACAAAAATAAAATTATTTTAACAGCATTACAATTAACACGTCAAGAAATTATACAGCGTATAAGGATTAAACATGCAAGTAATTTAAGAGAAATTCCTCTGCCTAAAGTTATGAAACAGCTCAAATAATTTAATGCGACAGTAAAAATAAATTAATTTAATGCAACGATGTTTTTACTTACGCTTGTAAAGAATAAATGTTGTCGTCATATTTACCTGTACAAGAACAAGTTATATAATAATTTTATAAAATGACTCATTTCCGTTAATCGTAAAAATTTGTAATGGCGCTATACACATTTTCGAATATTACATTCTTTATTAACGTTTCAAGACAGTTTTATTTCTTTATGTGGATTTTGACATCATTACTTTTGAAAATAGGTTATTTCTATTTGCCTTTTATTTAATTCTTGATTTTTGAATGACATGTAAATAGATAAGTATGTAAATAGCCTGACAACTGACAACAAATATAAAACTCGAGAGATTGTTTTTGTATGAACGCGCTAAACTTCGGAACTACCAGCCAGATTTGAAAAGATATTTTAGCATTTTATAGAATATTTATTAAGAAAGGTTATGTGCTATAAAACTTCACGCAACACCTCTCAGGAGCGAAGCAGTAACCGTGAACAAGCTGGCAAGCTGTATGCAAGTACGGGAACTGAGAACAACAGTAGGCTACACTGGGGTGTTTTAATGGCGGCGGCGCTGTGCGGTTGACATTTGGTCGAATAAATTTAACACGAGCGAAACCCCGTGACACAGCTAGTTAAATATAAAAGTTGACATATTTTTATTCATGCTTTTTCTTCTTTTCAACCCGACGCTACCATTCATCTACGTCATTCCTCTATATTACATTCCCTCTGCACCCATTTCAATCCCGCCACTCTTAAAAATTTTTGACGACTCTAGTATGTAATTGTGGTCTTTCTGTAAACTCTTGTCTATACAAATAAATAAAATTGAAGTATCTGTTTGTAACATCAAAATAGCAAACTTTTTTTTATCTGTTTATTCCGGGTAGACTCCGATACTGTTGGACTGATTTTGACAGATAACTGATGTTATAAGCAGTAACTTAGGTTGTGGTACTATTATTTTAGGGTTTCGCGTAATAATAATCAATTCGGAAAAAACGACGGTTTTGGGACGCTTAAACATCTTGCGCTGAATAAACCCTAAAGAGATATATAAACTAAAAAGACTTACAAAAAAGTTAGCGAAAGCATATAACTATCTCCGAAGGATCACATACAATAAGAATTTTTGTCTTTAAAATAACCGGAATCGGGGTCAGCAAGATTCACGCGTGTGTCCGATTGACGGCATTCTGTAATCCATGCGAGCGCAGCCACGGGCGCAACTAGTTGTAAATATTATAATAATAATTTTATCAAAGAAGGACTATTTGGAAAAAAATATAGTTCATGGGAATCCTTTATATAGTTTTTAAAAACGGTATAGCAGTCAAATTTAACGTTAAAAAAAAGAACTCGTAATAATAAACAAAGATAACACCGAGACAGAAAGTAATAAACAAGTTTTTAATATCACAACAAAATGAAATAATAATTAACAATAAAATGTTTTAACGACTTTTAATGTTGACTGTACGTAACACGTAATTACTGCGCGCGCGCCGGTGCCGCGGTGCACACCTCGTTTGGATCATTTGGATGCGTACGCGCATTGTGAGCCCAGATTTTCTTTTTCCTTTTTTAAATCTTTTTCCCATTTTAAAACGCGAGCCCGCCCCTGTCTTGCAGGAAGTCATATATCTAACTTTTGTATATTCCTGGAACAAATTTTTGTGAATAAAACATTTTATATTGATATTAAACTAGTGATGTGTCACTGACAATGTATTTTATAGTCACTATTTATATGATACAGAATGTTTCGTGTTCGAGGAAGTCGTTTTTCAGTTATCTTTTGTTTTGTTTTCAGTATCTATATAGTCTGTCATTTATTTAAAAAATAAAATCATGTAAACGGATGTATAGTTTCTGAAATGTAATAGTATATAAAAATGTGAACTAGCATGACATCATTCTATATACATATTTTGTATTCATTCCTACACCTTAGTCTTAAGTTTATTCAGATTTAGTATTTTTAGAGTAAGAAGTAGACATAAGTAACAAAAGTAGATCTGCGAAAACGTATAATGTCTACAAAAGACAGTAAGTTTTTAATATTAATTCATGATTAATGAATTCTGACAATGATTCACATGTATGTTTTTTTAATTCAGATAATGATTTGAATATCATTTTCAATTAATGCTCATTTGAAATGTCCATGGTAACCTAACACCAATATCAATCAGTAACAGAATGTCATAAGTGTTGTCTAAAAAGTTTTTGTTTCGTGCCTTTTTAGTGTGGTAATTAAATTCAATTTGAAATATCCATGGTAACCTAACACAATATCAATTCAGTAACAGAATGTTTTAAGTATTGTCTAAAAAGCTTTTGTTTCGTGCCTTATTGGTGAGGTAATGAAATTCATTATTGCGTGGTAACAACAATCTTTCGCTTTTTCGTTTCGTTTCATAGACCTTCAAATGCTAAACGATGCTAAAGAAGTTTTCACTTCAATAATTCGAAATCCGAAAGATTCCGTGAGAATTTGATTTAATACATGTAGCTCACAATTTACTAAATATTATAAATCTGAATACCTATTTGTATGTGTCACTTTATTTGCAACTCTACCACCCAAAAACGGCTCACCGGATTTTGATATAATTTAGCACACAGATGGATTAAACACATATAATACTTTTTATCCCTGTAAATAAAATATTTTTCATTTCACTCTGGACCCGATTCTGAAGTCCACGGAGACGAAGTCGCGGGCAGACACTAGTAAATTCGTATAATTTTAGCCCCAGCGAAACTGTTCAAGACAGATGATCTTAATTTTTACGGATTGTAATCCATACATTGTTGTCACCGCACATTAACGCACAAAATCTCGTTTCGAGTGCGTCAGTGTGCGGCACACGGACGTCTCGCCGGAAACGCCCGTCTATTTCGAACCGGACGCGTGCGTGTTTATCGTTGTCTGTCTGCCCGCGTGTCGTTAACACCTATGCACGGAATTAACATATCGATCCGACCATACTTTGTTGATAATATTGATAGATCGTTTAGATCTGATGGCTTAATACGGTAAGGAACGGTAGCAAAAAAATATTAGGTAGATATCTATACAAATAAATAAAATTGAAGTGTCTGTTCGTAATGTAAAAATAACAGCTTTTTACTATGCATACATTACTTATAACAAAAAAAAAATTGTCGGCCTGTCTATTTGTTCCGGGCATTCTCCGAAACGGTTGGATCGATTTTGTCGGGATTCACTGGCAGAGATAGCTGATGTTATAATGAGTAACTTAGGCTACTTTTATTTTAGAAAAAATGATTATGATTTCGCGCAAATAAAATAATAAGCATTTGTATCTTTAAGATATTCGGCGGACTACCGCCGTGGGTATAAACGGGGTCAACACAATCCCGATGGCATTATGTAGTCCACGCGAGCGGAGCCTCGGACACAACTAGTAAATGTATAAAATATTTAAGAAGAAAAAAGTTCTAAATGGCCGTATGATTCATAATTTAGAATGGGCTTGAGTTTAAGCAAGATACTTATTTACAACTGAGTTGCAGAAATAACAAACATGGTTATTAAAAATCATACGAAAAATCTTTTTAAGTGGGAATCGAACTAATATCCTGTCGGATCAACACAGAGGTTGTACCTCGTATCAAATTAACCACCTTATCTCGAGCTGTGTCGCCCTTTAAATAATTATGCATGATCTTAAAGACATAATTATATACTATAAGTAACACTTAAATTATTTTCACTTTGCTTTTCCCAACCAGTCGCGCAATTTGTCGCGCAATCTGTCGCCCGTTTCAAAGCAGTACACCCGTACTTTTTTTGTTCAGTGATAACACAATAATCTGTGGAAATAAAAATGATAATATGAACTGAACCGATATGGCTATTTGTTGTTTTATTAATATGTTCGTAATAGTCCGAAAAAGGATTTTATGGCAAAAAATTTAGAAAAGTTTCCCGGAAAAATTTCAAATTCAGGAGAAACTTAACGTCCTTTTTCCTATAGGATTTTTGTATAAACTCAAAAACAACTCACGATTTAAATGATTGATTTATAATTTGTAAATATATTGTTTTGTATTTTTTTTTTAAATGTTTATGGGAAAGTTATCTAATAGGGGAGAAAACGGGATAGGTTGCGCTTTTGTTGACTTATTGACAATTGGGAAGGGCAGAACGACGTCTGCAGAGTCAGCTAATAAAAATAAAAATGTTGCATAAACAAAATGTCCAATCTGATCAAGTATTACTTATGATGCATATTATATTTTATCCTTTATCAATTTTTGTTTTGCTGGTATTTTTTTCTGATGGATCTAATCTAATCAAACTAATAGATATGAAAGACTTCCTATTAGATGACATTGAGTTTTGAGAAACGGATTATGCTAATTTCAGGTCATTAGAGAAAGGCAGCAGTAGCAGCGCGAGCGATAAGATAGCTGAAAGTTCGTCTAACTCAAACAGTAAGGAACAGTCAAAGAAACCTCATATAAAGAAACCACTGAACGCTTTTATGCTCTATATGAAGGAGATGAGAGCGAAGGTTGTTGCTGAATGCACGCTCAAGGAATCCGCGGCTATCAATCAGATTCTCGGCAGACGGGTGAGTCCGTACGATACATTTTTTTTTTGAATGAATATGAAATATCTTTAATTATTATATATCTTTTTCTGTTGACGGTTACATTTTATTTTAATTTCAGTTTAAATTTTTAATCATTTGTCTAAAGATCAGATTGATAGTTTATTCAAACAACGACTTCTTTTTACTTCGATTTATGATTGAAATTTTATTTTGTTGAATTTATTGAGGACAATCCAGAGGATACCAAATATATTTTAATCAATATTTATTATTAGTATAATACGATTTCGAAGATTCAATTCAGTTAAATCGTCCATATGTTTATCATTTTCATTTACATGTTACAACTAAGAATGTTTTAATCCCGACATACATGTTATATGCGTGTTTTGTATACAAACATATTGAATGCAAATTTATTTCTGTGTTATAATTGTACTGGATTATGCCTTTGTTAATCTTGTTAGGAATACGATTCGTCATCCTGTATCTATCTAGCATAGCTTGGCAGACAATGAAACGTGAAACCGTCCATATCAACGATCATGTATCACGTATTGAATAATAAATAAACTGACCGTGTCGATACTCAGAATCGAACCCGTTACGCGTTCCGAGAACGCAATCTCATTCCTAACAAGAGTAACATGCGATTGAAAAACGTGATATGTTAC
Organism: Saturnia japonica; assembly: GCA_033032175.1. Lineage (NCBI taxonomy): Eukaryota > Metazoa > Arthropoda > Insecta > Lepidoptera > Saturniidae > Saturnia > Saturnia japonica. The sequence goes on from CM065332.1 coordinate 5,225,306, forward strand.
GCCCGTTAACAAGCTCGTGTCCGTAACACGCAGTGGCATTCCTTGAGTCGAGACGAACAAGCAAAGTACTATGAGAAAGCGAGGCAAGAGAGACAGCTGCACATGCAGCTCTACCCAGGCTGGAGTGCGAGGGACAACTACGGTTACGGTTCCAAAAAGAAAAAGCGGAAAAAGGACCGCAGTCCCGCTGAGCTGGGAGGTATTGGACCTTAGGACCCGACACGGGGCTGGGCTGTCACGTCGGCGCTTGTGTACACTCGCTTCATGTCTCCCCAACACCAGACCTATCGAACCTACCTCCCGGTCCCCTTAGCCCCCAGGCCCCGGAGAGTCCCGGCACTCCACTAACAGGGCTGGGCGCACGTATAACCGGCTTGCGTCCACTAATACATGGAGTCCCACCTGTCCCGTATGTGAGTGTGCGTGTGTGCGTGTAATTATTATAATAAGTTGGTACCGCGCGACGGCGCCTGTGCTAGAAAAGCGGCTGGAACCGTTGCCCGCGAGTCGGAGTTGATTGAAGGTAGGGCTCGGCGACGACCTTGTTCGTTCGCCGTGCCGCACCGCGACCCTAGCTGTTCCGTGTTCTGTGTCATGTAGTCGTCGAGTGAGCGTAAACCCTACACCCCCGGAAACATTGGTTTGTTATATGTCTATAGAGAACGCGACTCCGATATCGACCGCAGAATAGGTTCTGTGAGGAACGTCACAATTGGCCATTTTCATTTAGTAGGAATCAAAATTTAATGACAGGGCTTCCCACTGCGCGCTGTTTTTCTAGCACCATTGTTAGGGCCCGTGGTCCACCGTCCAAGTGCAAATTCTCTTTTCTTTCCATATTGCGGTACAGTGGCATGCACTCGGCCGCGAGGAGCAAGCCAAGTATTACGAGCTGGCGCGACGCGAACGCCAGCTTCACATGCAACTCTATCCCGATTGGTCGTCTAGGGCTAATACGCAAAGGGGCAAGAAGAGGAAACGAAAACAGGAGACAACCGATGGAGGTACTGCCTTTGACTCCGTCGACGACCATCCCAGACCCGTTCCTGTCCTCTCAATGGCCGTTACACGTGCTGACGCAATAACACCTAATCATAAACTCGGTCACACATTCCATGCGTGCTCCTTCGAGCGGTTCACATCTTGAAGCCGTACGTTGTCGCCTATCGTCTCATTAAAAAAATGAGGTCAATTAACGAAGGATTAAGCGGAGACGACGGCCATTCCCCCACTCCACATCCCCTCCCGCGGGAGTTCAATTACTTTGAACTCTGAATAAGAATAATATCAGATCTCTGGTTGAAGGGTTAAAGGTTGTAGTCTTAAAAATATTTTTTTATTTAATATTTATCGCATATATTTATTTCCTTTACCATGCTATTACACTGTGCGCGGCACTCCTTCGAAGGTTGTCCCGGTTTTATGCTTTCCGTTCTGCTCCTAGCGCCTACGTTTACGGGGACTTGCATGTACTATTCAACTAGTAAATATTGCAACATCTGAGTGATTGATTGCTTTGCAGGGAGTTTAGTTTTACGCGCTCGGAAAGGCTGGGACAGCCTTCTCGAAGTATTTAAAGTATGCAAAGGAGTAGTGTGAAATACAGTGTGCATGTTAAATGAAGGATTCCTCGGGTACAATGATCCCGAGCGAACGCTGAAGTTGGTAGCAGATGTCGCCGCTACAAGCTGACTGATTTAGTTAATTGACAATAAAGCTGCCGATGCTTCTGTTACTGCGGTGTTATATAATGATACTGGCCAAATAAAGTTGAATATTTATTTTTGATTCCGGAGAACCTATTCTGCTTAAATTTTGCTTATAAGCGTCATGTTTATTTGTCATTTATTTCTGAATACTATAGTGTAGTTGGCATTTATTTTTGGAAGCGAGTAGTGTGTTGTTTTTGAAACCAATGTTTTTTCCGTTATTCCCTTTCATTTGTCCACATCCCGTTCCTGCATGTTACTAACAAATATAATGAGGGGTTCTGTTGCATGCGCTTTTTCGTAGTTTCTAGATATAGTAAAATTATATTAAGATGCTTTAAATATGATTTTGAGTAAAATTACTTCTGCTATTTATAAAAAAATATTTGCAATATTTACATATCCCGTTAATTTAAAATAAAGATTAAAATTTAATTCAGTATGTTTTCTTTATATTCCAAACATAGACTATATTATTTTGCTATTAAAATTAATATTCAGTTGCCGATTTAAAGCTGACATAACCAAGACAGTTGCTAGACTAAAAGAATATTCACTGACATAGGTATTGTGTAACTTCCAGGAAATAACTTAAAGAAATGTCGAGCGAGATACGGTCTGGATCAGCAAAACCAGTGGTGTAAGCCTTGCAGGTAAGTGTTATCATCTTTGTTTGTTTTATTTATTTGCGCTTTGAAGTAAAATTTCAATTCTCGATTAATTTTATCGATAACGTGATTCTCTTGACTCGCTATCGGTCAAATTTTCCAGTTATATTGTTTCTATGTGGAAAGACTTGGCTTACCTTTTACTCTTAATTTTATCCGTGTGTCCTAGAGTAGCCCGGTCCTTATTATTTCTATAACGATAATGAAATTCATGTAGATGTTGTATTTTATTTTTATTTTGAATTAAGTCCTAATGAAATAAGGATAATTGTGTACAGCGAAGCAAAAAGCAATTCAGAAAATGTGTCTTTTCACAAAGAAATAAATTACAATGTTATAAATGAATACAAAATAGATTTTTTTGAAAGTAGACCACATTTTGAATTCGTAGCTGTAGGAATAGTGGGAATGGATGACGCTGTCGCAGTGAGAGAAAGGGCAATCATTTGTCGAAGAGAAAGCTTTCAAAAAAATCTTGACACATTTTCTGAATTACGAGCTCGCTTTGTTTTATTTACTCTATATTATTATTTTTGTAATCTAATACAAATTTATTGTAATCGAAAATGGTTTAAATTATATTTAACGAAATGTTTTTTCCACTTATGATTGCCGCTTCTCGTGGATCGATGCTGGATTCTGCTGGCACTATTGGTATTTGTCATTCGCTCCGTTTTTTATATTTCGCATAAAATTACCAAACGCTATTTGACTCTTTCTGTCATTTTATTCATTTAATTTCTATCTTTAACTGTCATGTCTTTCCTTATTTTTAACAACCTTAAACTTTTTATTTATTTATTCTGTCTGTGTTATTTTCTTTAAATAATATTTGTATGTAATTTATCTTTACCGGGATAATTTACATTGATGTTAAACTAAATCATACCTATATTCCTCTTCTATTGTATTAAACTAACAAAGTCCTGAGGCAAGTAGCGTTATGGTATCGGGAGGGCTGGGGTTGGTCCGACCAGAGCCGACGACGCCATTGCCGCCAGCAAGTCTGGTCGGAAGTCCCCCACAGGAGCCTACCTATGTGAACCTCTAGTGCCGGCCTGCTCCCGCCGACGGAAGAGCTACGGTCAGTCGGTCATCATGAAGACCACGGAATGGTGTTATATTGTCGTTGTGTGTTAAAGTAGTTTACTTAGATTTTGCTGTAACACCAGACTTTCTCAAGATTGTTTTATTTTATATTTTGTAGGTGAATGTAACCTTTTTATAATCAATATTTTATAGATAATGTTTTGTGAGACATCGTCCTTAGCTCGTATAATCACTTCCTAGAATTAACATTTCTGTTTAAAAAATATTTTCTAAGCTTCATATCACTTTTTTATATATTTTTTTAATACTATAGAATTCTTTGTTTTATTCATGTTTACGAACTATTCTAGCATTTCATAAATTACAGTTAATATTAAATTATTATTTTTTTCTTGGAATAATGGAAGTTGTAAGTAGAAGATTGTAAAATAGAAGAACGTAGAAGCCTGAATGATGTCTGGTTTTAAGGAATGTGATTATTAATTCATTGGTAGAATTTTGCTTCGTTAGGTTTCTCAGAAGGATAACCCGTCTTATCAGTTACAGCATGTTTATTTTATCTAATTTTTTTAACAGTTTTTAGCATGTCGTTTTTTTGTTAACATAATTTGATTTCTGTGTTTCGATGTAACGTAGGTTAGATTTAGCTTTTAATGTGTGTTATTATTATTAAGAACGTTTCATACATTAGTGCATTTGTGTTTATTCTTCAGTAATATATTCGACATTATATTATGTTTACATGAAGTATGAAGCGGTTTTAATATAGAACCCTGGAGGACCCCAATGATAATATGAATCATTATTTCGCAGGCGGAAGAAGAAGTGCGTACGCTACATGGAAGCTCTGGCCGCAGCATCCGGGACCGTCCCCCTTCCGATGGCGACACCGCAGTCGCCTTGTTCTGAGGAGGACGTTAAGCTTGAGGAGATGTCGGACGCGTCGAGTGACGGTGATGCCGACACGCCCTTGAATTCGGCTTCGAGTCCGGGAGGGCTCAGCGCTCTCTCGTCGCTCGCCTCTCCGGCCTCCGACCCGCCTCCCAACCCGCCGCGCAACCCCGTCGGAACCAATCCGAGGGACGCGAACAACCCCCTGTCTGTCGGACAACTGACTTCCCAAACGTGGCCCCGGGCCGCGCAAGCGAGGCCGGGTCACGAAGTGATATCAGTCTCATAGTGACGGTGGAACACGTCCGCTGGCTGCCGCAGCAAGGACACGAATAGTGGACGCGCGCCCGTTTCTAGTAATTCGAATGGTGTTTGGTTAATTTTGGTTTTTTGAATTTTGAACATTATCCATTTTTATATACGCTCTGTGATAATTATTTCAGCTTGATGCACTGTGTTGCTGAGGTAATATTATAACAGAGGACGCGCCATCTATAATTTGTTTACTGAAAATTTTTCTTTCGTAATTTTGTCGTTGAAACTTTATATACTATTCATACACTACATGACAAAATTGGGAATTAATAATTTTCAAGTGATCGTAGTGACGTGTAGTGTTAAAACCCCAAATCAGTGACATCTGTCGGACATTTTTTTTAAAGTCGTGTTGGTTGTGATATGAACCTTTACGAAGTAAGTCTATATCCATTGTTGCTGTACATTACATAACAAAAGTATTTCAACGACTTCATGGTAGTGTAGTCTACCTCTTTTGGCGTTTATTTGAATCGGGTGCTAAAATTTTTGTTTTAATGTCATGGAATACAGGCATTTACGTGAACTATTGCTTAATTTACTACATGTGATGAAAACGAACTTTTATTTATCGTGGCCTAAAAGTATATGAATTTTTAACATTTCAATCGACCAAATGCCTTGTATTTCGGGAAATTAAATTGATTTAATTTATGTTCTTATTCAATCAATCCCTTTTCATCAATTTTAGAACATCGAACTAAGGATCGCGCTAAAAAGGCGACAACTTTGTTTATTTAAGAACCAACTGTATTTCCTGATTAATTGGGATATATCCGATATCTGTATCAACCACAACTTGCGTCTTTTTAACGTGGTCATCTTATACCTCAAAACAGTTAATTAATTTAAAGTGATCTCAAAATTAATCTTAATCCCAGTTGTTTAATAAGCATTTTTTCCATATTTTTACTGTCCAAATAGATTATTATCGAACTATTTCACATATTTTCTTGTGCCATTGTTTTTAACCACTCATATCTATCTACTAATGTGGTTATTTTTTGTTTATAATGATATCTTAACTTGTCACTTGTCATGCCATTGTATTTAAACGGAATACAATAGATCAATCAACAACAATTATTATTCTGTGTGAATTTAAATCTGAATTAATTGCTCTGCATAATAAATGATTTCTCTGTGGTTTTTAGTAGTTTTGTATGCCATGAAGGGCTGAGGCAAAAGTAATAAATAAATAAATGGATTATCATGAAGTCCTATAATGTTTATTTTACAATGCATACTAAATTGAAAGACAAAATTATTATTTTTCATATTGTATAAAAAGTCTAATTTTCTGAATTATATCCAATTATCTTCGTAATATATCCATATGACCGTAATTTTTTTTAATATTATGCATTAAAACAGTAATCAATTTATATATAAAGTTCGTTTAACAATATAATTAATTCGAAAGTAATGTAATATATCGTTGATCTATTTATTATCAGAAGAACAGTGCGCCATATTAATTGTTTGGGCAGTAAAAATACGGAAAAGTTAATCTTTTTAGTGACATTACCATTTTAATTCCGTTTAATTAAACTTTCACACAGTTTCATGTATTGCCATAAAAATTAGTAATACTTTCGACCAGTTATTTTTTTTTTGAAAACGTCATATTCATATGAAAAATTTACTTCAATATTTATTTTTTCTAACAAAAGTAACAGCTTACATATGATTTGGTAACTATACACAAGACATATAAAATACTGTATTATGCGAACTAATGAGATTTTATGATATAATACATACAGCAGTAAAAAGTTTATGTGGTTAAGAAAATATGTATATTCGAAAATTGTACGTTTTAAACAATTAACATTCGATTATATTGGTCTAAAAAAATTTTGAAGTCGCCCGTTTTGTAGCTCTCTTTTTAATTATGAAATTTTCTTCATTTTAAGCATTCAGATTGACGTGAATTTTTTAATTCTATTTTATCTTAGAGACATGCAAGTATTAATAGAAAAGTTTTATTATATAGAAATTGGCTAGGGCAGTTAATAATAACCTTCGCCTTCCCACGGGCCCAATAATAAAATACGAATTGGAAACATCAAGACATATTATAAGTATAATAAAGTCACAAGAAAAAATAAACGAAAACTAATTTTTAATAAATCTAAAACACATTTATCAGAGCTCTCTTTAAAATTTTTTTTTTTTATAATAAGTGAAAAAAATAATTAAATTGTCACGTATTGTTTACGTCAACTTTGTGTTACGTATTTTTTGTTACTTCTTTATACAGCTTAAATGTTGATTATTACTGGATAAACAGCAGAAACTTGTCATGAACGTAAGCATCCTGGTCATTGATTTTATTGGAATTACTTAAAATTCAATTCAACAATATGTAATTATAAAATATACTCAAAGTACTCCCATAATATTACCTATTTAAATACTTGGATGTTTATCTTTATACTATATTTACGGTGCTATCACGCTCCATCTGTGTTGACAATTAAGAAATAAAATTAAAAACTTTCATAGTGGATACATAATAGGTTTAAAACTCTTAAATTTCAGTCAAATAAGGTCTACAATTTATTTTCCTTTATGTGTTTATTTACTATTTCGATGGCCTGCACCAACAAAGGTTCCATGTAGCGTTGTAGATTATTAATTTAGTTCATAAAGTGTTTTCCCTTTGTGATAAGCGTGTATAAAGTAACTGATAAGGTGGATCGAAGGGAAAATTGTTTTTCCGTTGTGCGGAACTTGTTAGACTGTCATAGGTTAGATTAGAAATGTTGTACGAGTGAAGTATCGTTTTTGATTATGTACCGACTGCTCTTTAATTTTTATTTCAACCTGGGGAAATAACGGCCATTTATTTTATTATTATTGAGTAGCACGCCATCTATTGACGCTAGGAAGAACTATATCAGAAAATTATTTTGTTTAAGTTTTTAATTCATCAAAGAGTATTTTGGTACATTATCTGGCGCTGTATATGTGTAACTTCATACAAGATGTATGATGTGTAAAAAATTTAGTAATAATCCTAACTGTGTCATATTAGATATTAAGTGTACTATGCTACTTACATTGTATACATTATTATAAATATAGAAATATGTAATAAATTTTTAAAATGAAAATTATTAGTTGAAATACTGAATCGAAATTGTGTCAAGTAACAGCATATTTTATCATTGACAATCACCAGAAATTAGGGAGTCGAATCTGTAAATAAATTTATAATAAAGTTCATGGTAAAAAAATATTTAGGACACTTTTTTGGTATAAAGAATATTGCATTTATATTATTATTATTAAAAAGATGAATAAATATTAAAAAGTGATTAGCGCCCTCGGAATGTTCACGGATGGTTTGTTTTTTCCAACTCTGCTTTGATTTGTTAATTACTTTTTATTGTTATTATTAAGAATTTTAACGTTGTTAAATGCAATATCGAATTCGTATGTAAAATGGAAATTGTGTACGATTGAGGCAAAAAATTATGACTATTATGAAACGATTAAATACAAAGAAAATTAAAATTTTATTTACATTATGACAAAATAGAAAATATCGCATGATTTTAATATGACGACCGAATGAAAAATAAAATTATTACAGTAATTATGAGAAGTGATTTTGCATGATGATAAATTTGTGCAATAATGTATGGGTATTCTTGTTCTATCGCGATAAAGATGAAAAATTAACTTGTTTAAAGATTTCGCGTATTAGAACCGAGTGGTAAACCTGTATAGTTTAAAATTAGAGTTTTTTTTTTTTCTTTAAAGTTAATGATTAATTTAGTCTATGTTGGGTCTTACAAAGAATAATTCATTGTTTTTTTTTAATGTAATCCGAGGAAATGGATTTTTTTGTTTATGAGTTTTTTCATCAATCTTAGTGCCAAAACCATCTAGAATTGTACACAAATCAGGGAATTACGGTGAAGGACAGTAAATAATGTAATACAATCTGTGCCAAATTAAAATTACTACAAATCGAAACAGGCTGGTTTTACCTCTGACGGTCTTGATGTGTTGATAGATTTTTAAAAGTTGTTTTTATTGTTAAGAAGGATCGTGGACAAGGCCCAAAAGGGCTGGTTATAATTTTTTTACTTAGAGAGAAATAAATTTCAAACTATAGTTTAATTTTTTTTTTTTTTTGAAATCTGGTCCAATTTCTTGTGTTCCGTTGAACGAATATTATTTTAATAAACAACTTAAAATTGTATATGGTTTTTATTTTTCATTTAAACATGTAAGCATACGAAAGAAATGTACTGTTTAAAATTAACACATAATCCCAAAAATAAAATTTTACATACTACGAAGTAACTATGTTTAACTTATATTGCTTTTCTTGTGTCCTTTCACTAAGGGGGAGTAGAGAACTGCAATGACAGCAAGGGAACTCTCACTGTCGAGTGTGGTTCGCCATGCTAATGGAAGTCAGGTATGGTAGCTAGTGGCGAAGCTGCCAAAGCCTCTAACAATTCGAAAAAAAGTAAACTTTGTACACTGATTTATAATTTGCTGGACTAAAGTGACAGCTGCGATCAACCTTTTTTTACCCGACTGAAAAGGAGGGTTATGTTTTTCGTGCGTATGTATGTCATTTCTCTTGGGATGCTTATTACTTCATACACTCTACAAGGGTATTCGCGTGTGATCGCTTAATTGTAAACAATAAATAAAACAGGCACTTCTTGTATATTTATTTAAATACGTAGGTACAGAAAAAAAAAATCTTTAGAAGTGAACACGTTACAACCAACAGCCATAGCAAGTTTTTCTATTAAAATGAAAAAGGAAACAGTTCTTTTTCTTCTTCTTCTTCTTCCTAACTTGGCAACCGGTCCTCTTTAATGAAGACCATTACTGCTATTATCGAGTGAATTATATTGTCATGTGATATGACGATTCAGTATCCTAACAAGATGGTGGCTCCCTTGTTAGAACTTTCTAGGAAGTTTTTGTGGGATCTCTGAGTGAATGCTTTCAGCTTATATTTATAATCCACCTCACTTATGAACAAAAACCAAACTATATCACGCAAAAGGCCACCAATATTACATAATACAGGGTAAATGGGTAAAATGAATTAAAAATAAAAACCACAACATGTCACTTCAAGATCCCGCCAAAAACTCCAAGGAAACAGTTGTCAAGACACACAGATGACAATCTGTCAGATTAATATTAGGGTTGCAATATTCAAAATTGGTCCCAATATTTTAACTGATATTTTTAACAATTTCTTTGACAGGCTCTTTAGCTTGATGGATTGCAGCATTAGCGAGGTGTTTAACGGCTATGTAATATTTAAGTGCGACGTATGAGGTTTAAATAAATATCAAATTAGAAAAAACAATTTGTGGAATTTTGTAGCAGTCGTCTTTTTTTTTTGTTTCTTTTTTAATAGTTTAATTTGAAATTGGTAGCGTGGGTAGTTTAAATTGGTAGTTTTATAGTATAGTTATTCCTAAATAATTTATCGAATTGTTTTGACATGGCTCCTCGATTTAATTTTACTTATTGGTGTAATTATACCATTTCTTTATTTTCTCGATGAACGCTCCTGTGAAAACTTGAACGAGCGTCCTTTTTACATTATGTATGCATTATTTAAAAAAATATGACGTTTACACACGTACAAAAGATTATACCAGTGTCGGAGAAACCGATAGGGATGTAGCTATATCGATAAACGTAACACGATAACAGACCCGATATTTTTTACAAAATGTAAGAAACTAAACTACTGCCGGATACTTTTGTACAAATTTATTAACTAATATTATATTTCATTACAAGATGTTACACGTATTAATTCTTGATTGATAATGCCAACTTCTTCAAAATTTTCGACGCTGTTGTAAAATAAGTAGGTATAGGTTGGTACCTATTCGACAATGAAACGAAATAATTATAACGACAGGTAATATTTATTTATTTATTTTAATCAATATCTGATGAATCGTCACTACTTATTTATATCGATATTCATTCAGACCGATATCAATACTTATTTGGTCACAACACTACAACTATCAAATTAGAACTGTCATCGAGAAAATAAAGAAATGGAAATAGTTTATATATTTAATAAATATAACAATAGGTACTGGCGAATAGCCATCAACCCCACGAAGAGCGCAGCGGTGCTCTTCGACCAAACCGCCTCGCAGATACCGAAAAAACTCAAGGATCATCCCCTTGAACTCTTCGGTAATCCGATCCCCTGGGTAAAGGAGACCAAATATCTAGGTGTAACCCTAGATAGTAGACTCTCCTTTATACGCCACATCACTCTTGTTAGGAAAAGGGCCGCCTGGACCCTCGCCCGATTGCATCCTCTGTTATGTGCTGCAAGCAAAATGTCTACGAGACACAAGCTTACGCTCTACAAGATGTGTATCCGACCGATTATGACATATAGCTGCGTTGTGTTCGCACATATGTCAAGATATAATTGGAAACGCTTACAAGCCATCCAGAATAGGTTTCTTCACTGCCTTACCGGCGCCCCTTGGTATGTTCGTATGGAGGATCTCCATAGAGATATGGACCTTCCTTCGATACATGCCTATGCCAAACACCTTTCTCGCTCTTATTTCGACACCGCGTCGAACCACGCCAATCCCTTAATCAAAGCGGCAGCTTCATATGTTCCCGACCCCAATGCCTGCCGGAGTAAACGTCGGCCGCGTAATATCTTCACTGACCCGCTCGGCCAAATCGTAACAGCTAACGCGTTCTACGCCACCGTCTCTCCAAACAGAGCGTGCCACCGCCCACGCCCGCGTAACCACCGTTCTCTCCGCAGAGGACGGGTGGTTAACTTCGCTCCCGCACACCCGTCACGTCCACCCTCTTTAGCGGCAACCCAAGCCTAGGTTCGTTCCTCGGTGTGAAGCCCTTGGGTCAGGCAACCGCCCGCTCGATACAAGTGACACTATACGTGCAACACTTAGCTACCCACATACAATATTACACACGTGCACACCACACAGGTACATAGGTTCTGTAAGGGACCTTTTTTTTTTCTTTTTTTGCGCTAGTTAGTGTAGAAAACCATTCCGATTATTAAATACACATACGCATGGTCCACTCCTTCCTCCCAGGAGGAGGGGAACGTGCATATGAGTATATGTTAGTTAGTTCGAATTCTCGTAGGATTAGGGAATTAGTTAGATCGCGACCTTTTCGCATTCGCGACGACCGCCCGAGCCGAGGTTGGGCCACTCTGGCACCCTCGTGCGGGTCGTCACAAACTTCCGCGCCTGAGTGCCCTAAGCGCTCGCCCCCAAGTCCGGTGAAGCTGTAAAAGCCGCAGCTGTCTCAATTTTGATAGGCCCATAGAAGTTAACAGTTGTCAGTAACACATTAAAAAAAAAAAACTAGGTATATAAACAAAATACAAAAACTATTAGGTCCTTACATATGAAATTAGCGTTTTGTCGTACTGACCATTTTGATCTGAAATATCTCCTCTTTGGTTAAGAATTCCAAATTCAAATTTATAAATTCATTTAGCTGGTACATTTGTGTTTTGAAAACAGTCATTAATTTGCTATTTCCTCATTATTTCAATGATATACTCAATATCGGTATATTTACGAGTACGAGTTCTACCGTGGCACCAGTGCTGCAGAAACAGCTCGAAGGATTAATGATGTGTACGGCGCTGGTGTCGCAAAAGAAAGTACGGTACGTTTTTGGTTTCAACGTTTTCGTTCTGGAAATTTTGACCTTCAGAATCAACCCCGAGGACGGCCGGAGACCAAGGTGGAAAATGAAGCTAATGTGGAAGCGGATCCATCACAAAGCACTTCAGAGATAGCTGCAGGCTTCGGGGTAAGTAATAAAACTGTATTAATCCACTTGAAGCAAATTGGGAAAGTAAAAAAACTTGAACAGAATTGAGTGAATCGAACTTGCAAACACGCGTCGACTGCTGTGTTACTTTGTTCAACCGACACAATAATGAAGGGATTATCATCATCAGAGAAAGTTACTTGTGAGTGTTTGGTGGACTAGCGCCAGTGTCGTTCTCTACAGCTTTCTAAAATCTGGCCCAACGATTACGGCAGATATCTATTGTCAGCAACTGCAAACCATGGAAGAAGAACTAGCTGCTAAATAACCGAGATTGGTCAATCGCTATAGGCCACTGCTGCTTCACGACAACGCAAGACTACACACTGCACAACAAACAATCACTAAATTAGATGAGCTACAATTGAAATGTCTGCGACATCCACCGTACTCCCCGGACATTGCTCCACCAGATTACCATTTTTTCCGGAATTTGGACAACTTCTTACAAGGAATAAATTCAACTCCTATGCGGCAGTCCAAACCGCCTGCAAAGAGTTTATTGCTTCTCGCCCCCATGGTTTTTTTAGTAAAGGGATCAATGAACTATATGAGATGGCAAAAGTGCATAGATAACAACGATGCATACTTTGATTAAATATATTTTACAAAAAGGACTTTATACTCCTTCCGTACAAATCGCCAATTTCATATGTAAGGACCTAATTAATATTTATAATAATAAATCATGAATACAATAAATATGATTGAAAGCATGTAGTATGGACATATGAGTAGAAATTCCATGAGGGTGTTATTTTTTTTAATAAATGCAAAGTTTAACCTGTGAAAAACTTGAATATAACAATTTTGTATGATTCCTATTTTATTCACTTTTACTTTTTTGGTAGTAGGTATATGTATTTATGTGTGTGGATCTGTTGCCTGTGTAAAAAAATCGAAAAAAGGTTAGTTTATATTTATTAAACATTTAAAAATTACTATACTAGAACACTATGCTCCACGCTAGCAACACTAAAAAAAGATCTATAGCATCTGTCACTTTAGCCCAGCAAATTGTAAATCAGTGTAGGCTGTATAACTTTACGCTTCGAACTCAAGGAGCTTAGTTGTAACCATGAACGCCAAACAATCTGGCAAGTACGGGAAGTCGGAACAACGATTAAAGGTCACATTGGTGCTTTGGAAGCGCGGCGGCGTGTTGGAAAGTTGGTGAAATAAATGTAATACGGGTAAAACCGCAAGCACAGCTAGTAGGTCAATAAAACACTGATATATACGAGAGATTACATTGTTTATTTGATGACAATGCATAATAATAAAGATTAATAATAATAATAATATATTTAGTCAATCGTAATGTGGAATTATCGACTAGTTAAATCGTTTAAAAAAATCTGATCTGCAGACTTTGTACTATAAGTACCTAAAAGTTATAAATTTTCATTAGACGACAATAGAATTAGTTTGTAAAAAAAAAAACGTGCTAAATATAAAAACGAATCTTAAACTAAACACTTATAATGACATTTGACATAAATCACATAAATTCTAAAAAAAGTCATTTAATCATTATTATTGTATTGCAATTATTACAATTCAGATAAAGACTGAACTAGTGTATTGTTTATAAACGTAACGATGAAGCAGTTTTGTTGTCAGTTGAACTGTCGTTTTATTTTTTACACAAAGATCTGCGAAACAAATTTTCAGTAGTATGTAGGTAAAAATCAATTTTGTACGTCGGATAAACAGGTGAAGATATAATTTAATAAAGATAATATAATTTCGTTTAAAATGCGGTCAAAATTTGGAATACTTAAAAAAAGTTATAATTTATTTAATAATTTTGTAACGCCAAATATTTATAACCAAGTAAGTATGTACCTACAAAATAACGCGTTCCAAAATCGTTCTTAAATTCTTGATCGTTCATGTACGTCAAATATTTTTTATAACCGTGTCTTTGAACCTTGTCCTCGTAAAGTCATCGTTACCATTATAAACATTACTCTTAGTTTCGCAATTAATAAATCTTACATCTAACTACACAGCACAACAAAACATTTTCTCATCAATAATTAAACACAAATCGTCATGATTTGAAAAAGATTATTTTTTTATTATTTTTTAATATCAATGTCACACATAAAATTGACACGCTTGGAATTTTGGAAAACTTTTGAATATACAAAAAAGTTTCGAAACAATATCTATATAGTGGTTATGTAGAATACTAATTAACTAGGTACTTAAACCCTTAATGAGTTTTAAATTATTATTTTTTTTTTTTTTTTAACGAAAGTAATAAATCATTCTTTTATGGTTTAAATATCAGTAAGAGTTTCAAATATGTGTTAATATAAAATACATACACACGTCAAATATCTTTTGATATATCATCAGTTATACGCTTAGTACTAACAATCACGGGTGTTTTTCATTAACCGCCGTATTTGAAATTCCTTTGTAGATTTTTCGAAAAAATTTAAGTTGCATATTGGCTTTTAATTTGGTGAATGGAATGAATTACTTTAGTTTAGCTGAAGTATCACTTATTTATTTCTTAATAGGCATGGAAGTTCAAGCTATTTTAATATAATAGTATCGCAGCAAAAATATTAGTTTTCACCACTGCTATTTTCACATGTACAATATGTAATTTGCAACATTTTATATATGACGGCTGTTACATGCAATCGACCTTTTTTAGCTTTTACCTATACAAGTTGACGATGATGTTATAAAAAGTTACAAACGCTAGATAATCCCGCGCGAACATCGTTTTTAATGTCATATGAAAAATAGCAGTGATGCATGAAATCTCCCATGCTTAGTTTTTACAAACCATTGCAGGACCAAAATAGAAAAGTTTATAATTTAGTACAAAATGTATACTTTAAAAAGAATTTACTTTTAGTACAAGTTTTAGAATAGCAACCACAAAATGAATCAATATTGTTTACACAAATACGCGTAGTGTTTATTTTGTGTCACGTTATTAATGAAAATAGCTTACAAATACAGCGGTGTTAAGTCCATACAAAATGTATTATTACTAATCTGGTTCTAACACAAATCAGTCTATGCATAACTGAATATAAATAACAAATAACATACGAATCCGTTATTATGTCATGTCCTAATCGAACGACCTAACACGTAAGCTTTGGGTTACGAACAATAATTATTTATTAATAGCCATAAAGGTTCTTAGCAGCCCTAAGCCTTGATTTCTACTTGCGAAATCTTTTGTGACGTCATTTGGGGTAAATGTTCCACATGTTGACATAATCATATATTTTTATCTTCTTTATAATATCAAATAAATGTATCAATGAAAATAAGAAACGCACTGTCAAGACAAAAAAATTTGCAAAAAAGCCGTTAGACGTCTTCTTGGTCTAAGACGTTACTTGGACTTATTTTTCATGGATACAAATTAAATAGCATAATCATTTAACCATGATTTTTAAATAATATCCTAGTAAAGCTTATAAAACACCAACTCGGTATACGTCTTAGAGAGGGTCTTAGAGAGGAAAAACAACAATGTCTGTTATAGTTATAACAAAACTTGTGCTGCCATCTGTACTCAAAATGTTTTTTTACTGTAATGTTTACACAAAATCTATTGTAAGGTTACTTCAATATTTTTTTTAGTTCTTTGTGCAATCACAAAACTAGGAGTTTTATTTTTATATCCAATTTTTTCATTATTTAAATTCACAGTTGTTTGTGATTTATTCAGGATTTTTGTTCTAAGAGCACGTCGGAATAACGTTACTAATTATCTGTATTTGCAAACTTATTATGAATACTGTTTTTTCGCGTGCAGTGTAAATAAAAATAATTTTAGTGAAAGTGGATGTTGCTGTTTTTGCTTCTCAATGAGTCTCTTAAATATGTATCGATATACAAATAAAAATGATATTTCAACGATCGTGAACGACGAATTTTACCCCATTTGTATTCGCAAGTAGACTGCGATGCCGTAAGCTCTCTACTCAGCAGACACGGATGTCGCTATTTACCACAATCCGGAAGACTTGCCACCTGGTGGGTTCCTAACGCGCACCGATGTCTTCGTGTCAAGACCTTCGACCTCCTCTGGAATAAATAATAAGAATTGAAATTATTGAACATTATTGTAGAAAAGCATTAATGAAAAAGTGTATTTTATCGGAAGAAAATAATAGATTGTTGTAATTGTATATAGTTATTATAATTGTTCAGAAACCAGTTAGCCCAAAAGTACGCTTACTTAATTTCAAGGTAATATTAAAAAAAGTACTCACTGCTTATGGAAAAAGTGGAATTCTGAAGATCCCTTTGTGTAGGATCTCTCATCTTGCGTCCGGTGGGCGTGCTGCAACCGGAAGAAACTCCTAACCCTTCTAAATGCTTATTTACCAGCTGCAAATCTGAAATATAGTATTTTTTTTAAATGCAGTGGAAGAAATAAGCAGGCATGTATGTAACTCAGTAAATGTTCTTCGCTTATTAGCCATATTACATGTCATCTCGACTAACTTCCTAAGTATGTCCCATACTTAAAAACATTTGGCGAAATATCTTAGAGAGTAGTAGTTAGTCAGATGGAAACTAAAAAACTTTCCTGTCCAATTTACGTCTTTCGACTTTATGACATCGGTATAAGAAATATCTAGGCGCCAACTTCACGAGCAAATTTATCGCGGCGATATTATTGGCCTGCCGTCACTTCATTCTATAATAACTCTATGAACACTGCAATACTATCGCAGCGATGCGATGAGTGACATTGACAGAGAAAACGCCAACGACTCACAACGCACTCGTCGCATAACGTGATGCACTCTCTACCCATTGAACTATTGAAACTTCTGATTTTGCTCTTGCCTGTCGGCGAATTGGGCTCTTTTTAACAGAAAAACTGTGGTACGGGTTGTTACGGACACACTGTAATTAGTCGCGACTCGCGACGAATCGTTACGGCAACGCGGCAATCCGTCACGAGTAGTGACGCTACGCACGCGGAAGAATAATCATCCCGTGGAGATTACTCAACGATAGAACGGACTTGTGGCGATGTACTCGCTCGTGGAGGTTGCGCCTTACTCTTTTTTGTTATGTGATTTTAAGTTATTACTCTTACCGGTAGGCACAGAGACACCGTTAGTGTATCTATTGGGAGTCATCGGTGCATCCAGCTCAGTGGGCGTACCCTGACCAGACTTCCCGATAGATCCAGATTCTTCGCCGTACACGTACGGTGAGTTAACAGGCGTCTTCACGAACTTGCCCAAGCCTGAGAACGAGCGATTTCTTAATAAGGTGATCTTGGTTGGAAATTTTAATGGGAAAACTTTTCCGAACAACCTAACATCATCGTGTTAGTTAAACTTATTGTTAATAGATGGCGACTCCTACATGTTTGTTGAATATATTTTTAACAGACTTCAAAAAAAGACGGAGATTAGAAGATACTCAATTCGAATGTATATTTGTTTTGAATCTTTTTTAGGCATAATTGGACCTTCAACTTCAAAGATACACATGAGAACTTTTCATAATCATTAAAGTTGTTTTTCTTTTTTGTTAAAAACTGTCTTGTCAAAAAGTATGCTTTATGTAAAAATATTTTTGTAAATAAATTTTTGAAACGAAAAGGAACATTAATTTTTATGAAGAATTAAGGGAGACATAGTGTTGCTATAAAAGAAAACCCTTGAAAAATAATACACAGAGCTTAATTTAAAATGCAATACCTTCCACCACCCTGAGTTCCCCATCGTCGAGGCAGACGCGTCCGTTGACGATCACGTATTGTGGACTGCCAACTACGTGTAGGCCCTGAGGAAAAAGTAATAAAAGTATAGTTTAAATAAAAATATAATTTTACAGTCTACATCTATTCCGTGAGGGTATGAAATTAGGCAATTTTAATTATTTATCGTTTGGCCACTATCTCTTCTGATGTAGAGTATCCCGTAAAGGTAACACACTAAGCCTAGTGGGGGGGACAGGCTCTCGTGTAGCTACCGAAGCACAGAACACACACGGAAGAAATAGAAATCTGTAAACTCATATTGTGCCTCTGCATCTATTTTATCAAAATATAAACTTTATAAAA
The DNA here is from genome assembly GCA_033032175.1 of Saturnia japonica. NCBI lineage: Eukaryota > Metazoa > Arthropoda > Insecta > Lepidoptera > Saturniidae > Saturnia > Saturnia japonica. The sequence continues at coordinate 5,243,878 of CM065332.1, forward strand.
TCACATTAAATTTTCTCACCAAAATCGTTCCAAACAGTCTTGGTCGTGTTTCGGAATGGATATCTTAGTTTGCCAGATGCGCATTTTTTTTGCAATATGGCTGTTCCAGTAGAAGGTATAAAGAACATAGTAAAGTAAATAACCTCAAAAATGTTGAAATCGACAGCATGTTTGTGCGTAGCGGCGGAAATTGTTCTCTCAAGCCTTGGGTCCCAAATTACGATGTCTGCGTCACTGTTAACAGCTACTCGACCCTTCTGCGGCCAGATGTTGAATATTTTTGCAGCGTTCGCGCTTGTCACCGCCACGAAACGGGTTGGGTCCATCACGCCTTTAAAATTTAAACTAGTTAAGTTTAAAAACTAAAACTTGACAACGGAAAATATCGCGGTCTGAAAAGTACGATTTATATTTTTCAAATGCGTTGATTAAACCCTTTCATTTGATACTCAATACAACATATAACCAAAAATATTTTTTTTAAATAAAGGACTTTACGTTCTTCAGAGGGCGTCATATTAAATTCAGTGTAACATCATACAGCTCATAACCAACAGACGATCAAGACTCTTCTAAAGATACCTCATTTGTCATAATAAGACAAGTAATTTAGAAAATATGCGGTAACAGATTAACGATATTAGTCTGCTGAAATCACAACCCTATTTTTGGCTTCGCCGTAGTCGGTTAAGTACGATTAAGGAAATTTGGATTACATAAATACAATAAACACGTTTGCTTAACTAACTGTCAACTACTAGAACATTTACAGTCAGTGCCGACCCGAGGCAAGCTTTAGGACGGAGTGAGATTCGATTGTAGCATCCCCTCGCTTGCTTGTAACTAATATATATATACCAGTTAGGAATGATCGATATTTACATTCCGATCACTAAATACACATACGCATTTTTCCCTCCTTCCTTTCAGGAGGAGGGGAACATGCATATGAGTATATGTTAGTTAGCTCGAATTCGTAGGAGTAGGGAAATTAGCCAGATCGCGACCTATTCGCATGCGCGACGACCGTCCGAGCCGAGGTTCGGCCACTCTGGCACCCTCGTGCGAGTCGTCCAAAACTTTCGCGGCTGAGTGCCCTCTGCGCTCGCCCCCAAGTTCGGTGAAGCCGTAAAAGCCACAGCGGCCTCAGGGCCCCTAAGGCTAACAGTGTAGTCAGTTTTAAATAATTATAATAAAAAATCGATATTTATCGATGTTCGAATTGTTACCGCCATTGGCACTTGTTATTGTTATAGATTGTTTCCGTTTAGAAATACTTTCATTATACAGTTGTTGAAAATTTCTCTTTGGCAATTTCAGCGCTTTCTCAGGCAGGCCTGTATATTTATCCCGGATTTTTAATTACTGCTCCTTAACGTCAGCCCAGTTTTTTATAAGTAGGTAAAGATTTTATTTAAAATAGCTAACAACCAGTTTTCATATCAAAAGAACGTTATCACTGCTTGCTTATGATATTATAGAATGGAAGGCACCGTTATCCCAAATATTGAGGCAAAGGCCCCTGTAAGACTTTCCTCTCCGATTCTGATGATGACGAACACATTCCATAAATACGAACTACAAAAGGTTACCGTTATTAACAGCTTTCTGCCACAAAACGGCCATACGGTCTTCTACTCCGTTAACTCCATTTGGTATCTTTGAGAAGTTTCCTTTGCCCATCTCTTTCTCCTTTTCGTTGAACGTGCAGTTGTCGCTGCCGACCAGCTGGAGCACGTCACTGGAATAAAAGGGACAAAAAGTTATTAAAATTCTTCAAGTGACTACAGCATACATGATCATAACATCAAGCCCGGGGCTTCTACAAAGGGTTTGTGATTTTTTTAAATAAGAAAAAATAAAAGCAGTGCTGATAAGAAAACTTTAGATTTTTAGATCAACAAAGCACTTATTTTAATGCATATTCATAAATTAACTCTTAACTGGGTCTTTTCAAGGATGGGAGGGGGAGATAAAATCAGATACGAGCTTAGTAGTTTATCACATTTCCTTGCTCATAGTACAGCAGCGTGTAAAAAATCTCCTTCATATTTTTGTTCTTCTAAATTCGAGAACTGTCAACACCACGCTATTAAAGTTCGAGAATTCAAGTGTTTGGCAACATTACACGGTTCATAGATTGTAGGTAACTTACTCGGCGAGTGCTTCGATCATGGCGGATGGCGTCGTCGGATCTGGTCGCAGAGGAGGAGACAACACGTGCGCGGCTGCATGTCGAAAACACGCATTTTTGTAGTGTGTGCCTGCTCATGAAAATTAAAATATAATAAGCACGGAAAAGTTACGTAATGGCAAAACTACGACTACCGACAAATCAACAGTCCATCGCAAGTTACCCCTATCATGCTGGCCTTAGATAATTCGGTTCACCTGCACCGGCTAATACCGAAACGCGACACCCATAAGAACATTACTATGACGAGATTTTAATCATCTGTACACAGCCCTACCACACCGCTACAGCCATTTCTCCGTTCGTTACTCTGCTGACCACAACACGTACAAGTGAGGTTAGGCTGGGTGTCTCAAGTCTTGCGATGACGCTATGATCGCTAAGGAGACTGCGGAGAGGAAGCGAGATTAAACGTTACAGCTCTCCGACTGGTCAGAGATAACCTATAGCCACCGTAAATAAAAATTGCAGGCGTTGGACGCGGGCACGTCCTTTGTCCTTGCAGTAACGCACAGGCCCGAGGTAACCCGCATTTGTGTTCAACGGTTCGTCAGAGGGTGTCCAGCAATTCGACGCCTCAGACCGCAAGACGAGGCCGCTTATGAGGGGCCGTCACCTGCCGGGTCGAGTGGATGATATGCTACACAGTTCCCGCTCCCCTGCCAAATACGTGTGTGATGAACATCGTGGGGTTTTAGTCGGTAAGAGTCCCCAATGCAGGATTTCCCCACGTAAAAAATTGTTTTTAAAGGGATGTCTCAAGTCTTGAGATGTTATGTTAGCCTCACAACCGCACCTAACCATAATCACGCCTAATGTAAACACGGTATGTAATATGGAGATTGTGATGAGTTTAAAGCTATGATGGGTCAGTGGTAACATTTAAGGAAACCGCGTCAATCGACGTGAGTTTCATTCCCAATGAGCCCGAACTTTCGGTGGAGGCAAACATTGTGATAAACTATTTTCTAATGCCCGCCTGGCTAGCTACCACCCTCGAGTTGAAAATTTGATGCTAAGCATCTATAGGTGTGTTCCAGCAGCTCCACTTGAGAGCCAGTTCCCCCACTAGGCTGGTGTGTCACCCCATCTAACATTATTAACAGAATCCTATTTGCCTTTATAATAGATCCTCAATACGAACCGATCGGAGATATTGAGTCGGTGTTTTTGTAGTAGAAATTCATGAACATAAATATAAAAATTCGACTAAAATGGCTAATTTAAACGTTTACTCACCATCTGTGCCTATTGTAGCGGCTAAAGTCTCACCATAAAGTGGCTGTTTTTGACGCATCCGGGCTGTTTGCAATGCGCGAATAGCACTCTTCGACATCATGTGGACTATGTATAGTGGAGAATTGGCCTGGAGAATGCGTGAAAGTATACAGGTAAATAACTAATAAAGAGTAGTTAAAAAGTGAAGAAATAAAACGATTACGTTAAAGATAAAAAATAAACACAATTATTTATTTACAGCATTTTAGTAAATGCGAAAGTATGCGGTACATACAACTAAAACCAAGTTTTAAAATTTTTGCTTTTCTGTCTGTTTGTTCCGGATTATCTCCGAAACGGTTGGATCGATTTTCATGGGACTTTCACTAGCAGATAGTTAATTTTTTAAGGAGTAACTTAGGCTAGGTACATTTATTTTAAAAAATGAATTAGGGATCCGCGCGAATAAAAATCGATTTTGGGGCGCTTAAATGGCTTAAGTTCTCAAATAAGCATTTTTGTCTTTATAATAACCTAGAGCGGTGATAGCACAATTCGCGTGTGTGTCCGATCGACGGTATTCTACAGTCCACGCCAGCGCAGTTGCGGGGTACAACAGCTAGTGATAAATAAATCTTTAGTTCCGTCTGTAAATGTTTTTTCTGAGATTTCCTGATACGCGTCTATCATAAACGACACTGATCACAAATATATCATTTAATTTATTTTTGTCTATCTGTTTGTATTTCCGGATTTAACTCAGAAACAGCTTGTCCGATTTGTATTAAATTTTGTACAGCAGAAATATATGGTATTACCCGATTGAGATAGTGTTATTTTTTACAATTACAAGGAAAAAATAAGCTAAAAACAAAAATATAAAGGTACTACTTAATTGTTGAGTTTATTTATCAATAAATATTTGCTTTAATTTATTATGTTGTTATATTTATTACGTCAATAAACATTGACGTTAATTTTTAATTTAGGAGTCAAATTTTTTATTCATAATTTATTGACAATTACCTAAAACTTGTCAAGTTAGAAATCCCATATGAATGAAAGTAACGTATAGTTAAAACAAACTAGAACGTACATTCCTACAGCTATAATTATTACAGGAACAGCTATGGAACTTTGCACCCGTTAGATCTCTTTTAACGACTACCCCGAATGTCGTTGTTACCGAACTTGGCCCATTTTTACATTTATCAGGATACAAGTATTATTATAATCTATTGCCATTTCGTATATGTAATAATTATAACCAAGTTTTTAGTATCTTAAAAATGTTTTTTCTTTTTTTCTTACCACGATTATCATAACTTTAATGTACGAGTGTATATAGATAAATCAATACTAGTATCATTCGCCTTTTTCGGATAGTACACAAGAAAAATCGTAGAAAGTATCCGATGGTAAGCTTCGACATAAATTAACCCTTTATAGAGAGGTCTTGAATATAAGTGTTGTAAAAAGGAGTTGATTTTCAACCCACTAGAAGATAACAAAACCGGCATGGCTCGTTTCTTGAATTTGTTGTCCTGTAATAGCGCAATGATTCTGTAGCATGATATAGATTATCTGACTAACTATTTTAAGTTAGAAATCTATCTCCAAGCACTTAAGGTCCTTCTAAGTAACCAACTATATACTCTGTTAGTATCTTTGATCAAGCGAAATTGTCGTCAAAAAGATACCATTAGTATAGTTAAGAATATAATTGTTTAACTGTAGTTAAAGATTAATTACCTGGTTGGCGATAACGCAAGCTCTGTTAACTGCCTCTCCCTCTACTTCTTCGTCACGCGAGAGTTCGTGGCCCTCAGGAGTTGTCACTCCGGCAGCCAGCAGTTTCTCTGTATTCCGAGCGATTATGTGCCCATTTTCTGCGTGCACCTGTGGCAATGGATTCCATAACATATATGATATACATAACATACCATCACTTCTGTATCCCCGAAGGTTTACGCAGAGCCGCAGAGGTTTGCTAATGTACACCCACAATTCTCCAGGTATATTTTTAGGTCCGATATAATAGGGCGCGAGCCTATTGCCATTAATCGGGCATAAAGTCAAACTCCGAGCTGCCACTGATAATTTCATAGAAAACCCAAAAACACTTTGCTCGACCTGGGAATCGAACCTAGGACTTCGATCATAGCAGTCGCGCTTAAAACCACTAGGCTAATTATACCACAATTATATAAAACGTTTTGTAATAGAAAATTAATTGTTGAAAGAAAGCCTTTACCTGCGGCAACGCTTTCAGAGCACAACATGTCTCAATAGCACAATATAGATCATAGTCATTCAACATCCAAGCATCTTTGTACGCCATGAACATCTTGAAAGAGTTCACTCCGTATTTCTCTGTCACCAGTGTTTCCATTTCCTTCTTCACTGACGGCGACCACCAGGTCACACCAACGTGGAGACCGTAGTCGCAGCAAACCTGGAGAAGAAATACTCGTTTATGTGTTATTCATATATATCTATTCTATTTATCGGCAATACTGATAAAAAGTTATTCTTGTTTACCTTGTTGTCAGCTTTTTCTCTCCAATTGGCATAAGCTTCAAGAAGAGATTGGCCTTTTTGTGGAAGCACGAAATCAACTGAAAAAGGATAAAAATGAGACAAGGTGTACGGACGAGCGAAATAAAACAACTAAGGCTAACTAAGCAAAAATACAAGATGTGGTATTGATTAATCAATAACTGTTTTATAATTATATTTAAGTGTAGAGTTATTTTACTGTGAGTAACATTTTTATTATTTATATATACTCGTGTTAGCTTTTATTCTGACTAATTCATAATCGCCCAATCCTAAATACTACGGGTAAGAATTGTAAAATTTGGAGAGGATGTTGATTTTATTTTTTGACTAGGATGTATTTCAAACTTGGTAAGTAATTAATTATGAAATTAATGAAACACGTATCCCGTGTTCTTCAATATTAAAACCGTAAGGGTAGAAAGGGGGTAAAACCATAGAAAACTTGAAACAAAAAAAAATACCTACAAATAAATGTACGCGACAAATTTTGAGCGGAAAGCTATTTTGAAATAAATTTACACATCGACAAAGAAGCGTTGCATTTCTACCATATAACAAAGCGGAAGAGTTTAAACACGCTAATCTCTGGAACTACTAGTCAGATTCGAAAAAAAAAAAAAAATATGATAAACAGATTCACGTGAAATATAGTATAGGCTATCTAACATTAGGCTAGAACTCACAGCTAGCTTTAAATATTGTTTTTTGTTAAGTAAGTCGGAAGTTGAAGTGTTACCGAACTGCTTTATCCGCGTCCGCTGGCGTAATGGTTAATAATACGGAAATACAATGTTCTACAAAAATATTGATCCTTAGGTATAACTAAAAAACTCCGCGATAAGCACAATAGCACAATAAGGTATTTTGTCATTTTTTTTTTGTTGATTATTTAAAGTGATTTATTAAGCATTATTTTTCGGCATGGCATTTTTAAGAAAGTTTCTTCGTCATAAAGACAAAAAACTTTAAAGAATGTTATTTGGATACATAGTTTAGTACAAATAATGGAAAATTAAAATAATTCCTACTTGTGGGAAGTGAGAACATTTATGATAAGCAACATGGGTGTGTTGGCGGTGCGCGCGGTGTTTATTGGATAAAATTAAGACGGAAGAAACCGTGGGACACAGCTAGTGTATTATAATATGACAAGCGATCTATCATAAAATTATTGTTATAAGAAGTACTCACGGACAGTGGTAGTTCCACCCGCCACAGCCGCTCTGGTGCCCTTGTAGAAGTCGTCAGCGGCCTTCGCGCCCATCATCTCGAGCTCGAAGTGGGTGTGAGGGTCGATACCACCAGGCAAAACCAGTTTGCCGGTTGCGTCGATTGTCCGGGTACCGCCTGGGATGATTAGGTTCCGACCGACTTGCCTGTTAGAGAAACAAAAAACCTCATTCGAATTCTTAATTACTAGACACTTTCGGTGGCGTATAACATGATTATGAAAGGATGGTGGTGGTAGTAAGGCAAAGTGTCGGCAATAAAACGTATAGAGGGAATACAATGATCTTTTAATAGATATCCAGCATTTGGAGTCTCAGGAATTTCTCACAGAGACATGATAATCGGCTCCCGATATTTTAAAATGTTAAAACTCCGAGATAGACGTGAATTACATGATGTTGATATAATCGGGTCCGCATATTAAAAAACTTTGGCGGGAAGGTTAAGTTCTGCTGCATTCGCAGTACGTAAGATTCGCCAGTTAACGCATATTGTCACTGATAGGTTAGTCTACTTCGCTTACTTCCATGGCTTAATGTCTTACGGTATTTTGCTTTGGGGTTCAGCAGCTGAGGTGGATACCATACCATATTCATATTACAAAAGCGGGCAATTCGAGCAATATACAGCAGGAGACCTCGAGAATCACTAAATAACAAATTCCAGGAATATGGTATATTAACTTTGCCCTCGCAATATATCCTTGATAACTTAATGTATATTCGCAAAAACTTTGTTATGTTAGATTTTGTCAAAGATCAGCACAATGTTAATACTAGAAATAGAGATAAATTAGACCTACCGTGTTTTAAACTTAGTAAGAATAATAAAAGTTTTTTAGGTAATAGTGTTAGGTTCTACTATAATAAGATTCCGAAGCACATTACTGATTTGCCGGACAACAAGTTCAAGTACCATGCCAAGCAGGTTTTACTGTCAAAAGGATCGATGTCTGGAAGTGACTCCCTCTCTGTGCATCCACTAAGTTATTATTATTGTACCTATTGCATTAACATTTGTACAGTTGAATAAAGATTACTTTGATTTTGATTTTGTTGCATTTCTACTGTGATGATCGATGGCCGTATTGATTGTCCCACTATTCTAGCAGGAATACATTTTAATGATACCCATAATTGTCCTAGAAAGTGAATTAGTAAAATTTTCTCTCTATCGCTACGTAAAACCATTCTCAGATCTCGCCTGTCTTGAGAATATGCAGAAAGTTTTTAGCCGGAACTTCGATAATTAGACATGAATTGAGAGAGTGACCTATCAGGGACACGTCACGTTTAGGCAGATTTCGTTATATGAGAGAGAAGAAAGATATAACATAGAGAGAAAGAGAAAAACAGTTATAAATTGTATGTTTTAAGAAGTTTCACTTCTATCAAGTGCCACGTTTTTTGTTTATTTTTTTATAGCCACAAAATGTTTAATATATGATAGGCAAAAGTTCTCAGAAAGAGATTAGCAACAAAGTTAATTAAGTATCCTGTAAAAAACCATGGCTATTATAAAACATTTTCATGAATCGTTAAAAATAGCCCACGTTATTGTCGAACTCTGGTATTGTCACTAATAGACGAGGCTATAATTGAAAAAGGTTGTTAATCTGCTGATTCATATTCATTTATGATTTAACACTGTACGGCCTTACAAAGCAATCTAATTTAACGAATCGTAACATCGGGGTGAAGAATCTATTGACCTGATATTTATAAATGACGATGGAATTTGTTTTGTTCAAGTTGTTTTTTTTTTTTGTTAAACTGTTTTTAATCATTATTATTATACTAATTTTGTCAGCGTTGTTTTCGAAATAAAAAGGCTCGCGCGCCATCTACTTTTAACTGGTTGCAACAATACATAACCTACGCCAGTGTCTGCAACTACTTGCCAAAGTGTTTTGCAATTGGAGGTTTAGTAGACACACGTAGGGGAGAAACAATTTTTTTTTTAAATTTATTTAACACATTCAAAAAGGTACGGTCTACTTGTGGTTTGTTGAAATGTTTAAAAAACGCCAGAAGCTTAGATCTTTTCAGAAATTTGTCTTGCAATGTAAAATGTTTTTAAGCAATGATGGCTCAGTGATAGCGTTCACGGACAAGTTTTCGTTGCACGTGAGTTCGAATCCCTGTAGAGCCTGAGCTTTCGGTGAAGGAAAACATCGTGATGAAACCATAGCATGGTGGTAGGGTATTTTCTATACCCGGCTAGCTACCAACTTCAATTTGTACCAAGCACCTATAGGTGTGGTCCGGCAGCTGCTCTTGAGAGCTAGTACCCCCACTTAGCTTAGCGTGTTACTATTTTTGGTCTCTTAGTTTAGCGTGATCTTGATCACATCGTCACTTAACATCAGGTGAGATTGTAGCCAGAATCTGAGTCTATGAAGAAATACAAAACATTAAAAAATGTAGGCCAAAATAAAAATTACAGTAATATAGATAGGAAAATAGTGAAAATACAAAGGTGTGCTTTTTTTCAACTGACATCGCAGAAATATTTGCCGATTTAAATTTTCTGAAGTTTTGTGGAGTTAAATATAAAAATGAAAATAACAAAATACAAATTATCGCTAAGGTATGAAAATGTACCGCTAATTTTTTATGAATAAATTAGGACCTCAGCGCAAACAACCGCCACCCTATACGGTGTTGTGGCGCGGATGCCGGCTTGTTACCGCATTAAGTTGTTTCCGGCGCAAGCGCACGCATTCGAATGTGCGCAACGGAACGCGTCTGTGTTCTCAATTTGAAAATTTGAATATCGGCTTGACACTTCCCCGCGACATTCGCCATGATTAGAACGAGAGCGTAACGTCTATTTTTGTATTCAGTCTACGGTCTGTCATATATTTTAACTAAAAATAGCATGAGATGTGGTAAACTTTGTTCTATATTATCTGCTTAAGCTCGTAGGCACATGCTATGATGATAATTCTGATTATTTATTATACATATGTATATTTAGGAACCACTAGCAGTTTTATTACTATGGAAACTGACTAAATAAAACCTTGCTAAAATCATTTTGTATTGCACTTTTTTAAATATGTTCCTATAAAAACTGTACCTTATTATTACAATAAATAGGTTAAAAACAAAAAATGTAGTTCGATGTAATTTTTAACCGGCTAAAAAAAACAAAGGTTTACTCAATTCGGATGTATATATATTTTTTAATGGGTGTTCAGCCATAACTTCTTTGTTTATGAACCGATTTGGATGGTTTTTTTTTTTTGATAGGGGATACCTCAGGGTTGGGACAGCCAAATTGTACCAACACTGGCCGTTGTGTCGCCTCTTCTTTTCCGAACTGGACTGACATTAAGTTATATTATTATTATGTTATTATGTTAGGACATTAAAAAAAGAAAAGTGTATGTACCTAGTGATTGTATGTCCCCCTATGAAGTTTCTGAGTGCAATTCTGTTCAGCTACCTGCGAGACTAAAAGGCAACAAACGTGATGGAAAATCAAATTTCATGATTCATCGGCCACGCAGTTTTTTTGCTTAGATCCTATACTAGTGTGTATTTATTAGATCAATTATCGATAAATCATTATTTGGAATTGATGAACTATAAAAAAATCAGTCCACAAGATATATTTTTTATTTTTTAGTTATTATTGAGCATATAACTCCTAGTAGAGTACTAACTGCCGTATTAGCCTAGTGGTCGTAACCGCGACTGCTATGATCGAGGTCCTGGATTAGATTCCCAGGTCGAGCAAAGTGTCATTGGGCTTTGTGCCCGATTAATGGCAATAGGGCTTGCTCCCTATTACATGGAACCTAAAAAACATACACAGCGAACTCTGGGTGCACATTAGTACACCTCTGCCTAACCCCAGGGTGATATAGGCGTGATGGTATGTTATGTTATGTTATGTATATAAGTAAAAAGAAAAATATGAAACTATTTAGATTTGAAATCTAGCTTCTTCTGCGGAGACAGAATTTTTCCAACAGCAATTAAACTGTTTTAGTAAAATATTTAAACATACATATAACAATGTATACAAATCAGGTCGTCCCACCGTCAGGCCAATTCAACGAAAAAATTTAATTATGATAATCACGACTAATGTGTTTAATGCAAATTGTATTCTATCTCATTCTCTCGTGGGATAAATCCTATAGATGTAAGTTTGTCTCTTTTTAGTGTCGCGTTTTCATTTCATCGTGTTTCATATCACAACGGTACTAAGAAGATTCAACTTTATAAATATTAGTCTTTACCTATGAAATTGCCGTTTTGTATAAAAAAAATTAAACGAATTTTTTTCATGTATTTTTTATTTGTATTAATCGAAGTAATCACGCGTGCAATCAATGCATTTTTGCCAGCGCAATGGCAGTTTATTGATGCAAAAAAAAAAAATTAGAAAAAAAATCAGAAAGATATCAAAGAAATCAGCTGGACGGGAGGCAACAAATTCTTCAAAGGCATTTTGTACTGTCTCTCGAGTATTGAATTTTTTTCCCGCCAAGGAGTTATCCAAATTCTGGAAAAAGTAGTAGGCTGTAGGCGCAATGTCTGGTGAGTAGGGCGGATGACGGAGAACTTCCAACCCCAGTTCTTGCAACTTGGAGACCGTTTGCTGTGCAGTATGAGGTCGCGCGTTGTCGTGCAGGAGCAGCGGAGACGAGCGATTGACCAATGCTGGTTGGAGATGTGCCAGCTTCTCCATCATTGTGTTCAGTTCTTCACAGTACACATCTGCAGTAATGCTCACCCCGTTTGATAAGAAGCTGTGATGAATCACACCGGCGCTAGGCCACCAAACAGTGACCATCATTTTCTAGGGGTAAGTTTTCGTTTAGGACATTGTTTAGGTGCTGAACCAGGATCCAACCAACTTGCTGAACGCTTGCGGTTATCAAACAGAATCCATTTTTCATCGCAGGTAACAATGCAGTTCAAAATTCCTTCATTTGTGTGTCTGTTGAGCAGTGCAAGGCACGTCTCGACGCGTAATTCGCGCTGGCGATCATTGAGTTCATGGGGCACCCATTTGTCAAGCTTTTTTACCTTGCCAATTTGACGCAAATGGACCAATACTGCTGCTGCTAATTCAGCCGTAGATTGTGTATCATCAGCTTCCACAATCGCCTTTAATTCGTCATTGTCGACCAAAGTCTTCAGACGACCGCGAGGTTCATTTTTCAGGTTGAAATTCCCAGAACGGAAGCGAGCAAACCAATAGCAGTTGGTGCGTTGGTTTGTAGTGTTAGCTCCGTAAACGTCGTTGATGTTGCGTGCCGCTTGTGCCGCGTTGCTGCCACGACGGTACTCATATTCCATAATTACTCGAATTTTTAACGTATCCATAATGACAAAAAAGATTGAAATGCGATGAAAATATAACACTAATCAATAAACAAATGACTACTTTTGGAAAAAGAATTCCATGTTTTTAAAATAAAATTAATTTGAAATTATATTATATAATTAAATTATATATAAATAAATTTAAATATAAAATTAAATTAAAAAATATAATTATTTTGATTTGAAATGGCCAGTACTGCAGAACGGCAATTTCATAGGTAAAGACCTATTATTTTCCCATCTGAATGTTTGATTAATGGCCAGTCATATACCTTCCAACATGTCTTCTGCTTACGTTTTACGAGTTTTCTCTAACGAAATGAAATGCAGTTTTTTTAGTTGAATTAGTATGGAAAAACGCATAAATGTTTACAAAAATAGTCATGATGTAATCCAACATGTGTGCAATTGAGCACCATTTGTGAGGAAGATTGAAATTTGTAAATTCAGATGGCCGACTGATGTTCTGAAGTTTTGATTAATGTTTATTTTCTCTGAGATAACGCAACTGCATTGATACTCATCAGACATTAACCTATTATGCACAGTTATAGAAAGAACATAGAATACAAAATTGAAAGCGAGTCTCGACTGAGTTAAATTCAGCAAATAGTTGCCAGTTGTCAACTTTTCATAAATCTATACAAATAAGTAAAGTTGAAGTGTCTATTTCTAATGTCAAAATAGAGGTTTTTACTAAATGCATACCTATCAATACATACGGTACTTATAAGAGAAAAGAAATATTTTTACTGTCTATTTGTTCTGGGTAATCTCTGAAACGGTTGGACCGATTTTGACGAGACTTTCACTGGCAGTTAGCTGATATTATAAGAAGTAACTTCGGCTACTTTTATTTCGAAAAAAAAAAACTGGTCATGTTGGATCAATTCCGACGCTTAAATGGCTTACATACAATAGTAGATAGATATTATTAAAAATACCTACAAAAAAGTCAGCACGAGCATATGTCTCTCTTCTAACAATCAACCACAATAACCTTTTTTATCTCTAAAACAACCGGCAGTGAGGTAGCACGATTCGCGTGTGTGTTCCATCGACAGCATTCTGTAGTTCACGCGAACGCAGCCACGGGCATGTAGTCTTATAATATAAAATAATAATAACATCAGCCTGTAAGTGTCCCATTGATTTCAATTACCGAGAATTCAACAGTTCTATATTTCTCCCACATAGTAGAGTGTACCTACTTCTTGTAGTACGAACATTTCTTAAATACGAATTTAAATTAGTAAATGTACGAGAATTTCGAAAAATGCAATAGTGCATGCCGGGGTTCGAACCTGTGGACATAGAATCGATATTCCGATTGTCAACACCACTCGCCCACCACAATTATGTTTTATTTTTTGTAGATTACCAGCACAGTTTTAGTACTAGAAATAAACACTAATTGGTCATCTCGTATTCTACACTTAGTAAGACCAATAATAGTTTTATTGATAATAGTGTTAGGTTCTATAATAAGATTCCTAAGTACATTACCGATTTGTGAAAAGGTTATTATAGAATGAATCATTTAAATTAGAAAAGGCTTGTCTTGAAATAACTCCCTATATGTACAATTATTAATGTAAACAATAACTATAGAGTTAAAAAAATAATTGTTAAACCCAATCGAGTTTCTTAACGACTCTTCTCGATGACTTAAAATGCTTTTCGAAGGGGTAGCAATGATTTGACGTTCATTTTAAGTGCCTTCTTAAGGCCTGCTTATAGTATTTTCGATTTTGTTTTACTGATAGTGTTAAATGAAATTGTGACCATGTTACGTTTGTTGACTAAAAAACTAAAATCGTAACTAATATACCGATTTGCCAAGAAAAACAATTTTAACAAAGAGTTTTAATTGAATGCTAGAAATAAATAAATCCCTGTAGATCACTCTAAATTAGAATGAATTGCTTGAAAAATATCTACATGAAAACTTATAAATAGACGATCTCTATAATTTTTAATCTCTGTGATGTTCACACACGACGACGCGACGTCATGCAATAGGCGCTTCTGTTTCATAATTTCAAACAAAGATTATGGATTGCCCTGATTATTAAAAATAGCCACAAAGATTTAATTTATTGAGAATTATTTAAAAAGTGGTTTCAATGAACGGACATAAAAAATATCTATCTGTTTGTATGTAGAATTTTCAAATTTTTTTATAAGTTTAGCGTATGGTCACAATCTCACTTGATTTTAAGTGACGATGTGGGCCAAGATGATGACACGCTAAGGCAAATGGAGGACTATAGCTAATCAGAAAATACCCTACCAACGAGCTATGGTTTCATCGCCATATTTTTCTTCACCGAAAGCTCAGGCTCATTGCAGAGATTGAAACCCACGTCATTCGACACGGTGTCCGTACACGCTACCACTGAACCATTATTCCTACAAATAATTACTTGTATTGAAGAGTATTAATACCAAGTGTGAAATAAATCCAAGCCGAAATAGTATATTTCGCACTGAGGGAGAAAAGTAGGACATCCACGCCCGCGCGGGGGCGGTGGGGATGTCCTACTTTTCTCCCTAGGTGCGTTTACAATTTTTTTCTCCTCCGGGATGAAAAGTTTATATATTTTATATATAAACACGCAGTTGCTAGGTTACCGGGAGATAAAGTAAAGTACGTGCATGCGCACATTTGCCATCTCACCGGGAGAGAATCGGGTACTTTTCTGTCGCGTGACAGGGACTAAAAGTGAACTTTTCATCCCGGAGGAGAAAAAAATATTATTTCCCAAACTCTGACATACACTTTTGATTCCTTTAATTTCGTGAATTTTCTTAATCTTAAACGATGCTTACAACATAAATTCAACACCCAAATTTAAATTTTTCATCCATTTTAGTTTGGATTGGTACTGCTGACGGGTGGGCCCGTTAGGGAAAACTCTATACTCACATCTTTTATTATTTTTATATTAATTATAATATAATAATGCTCAAGAGTTTTTTGATCGTTTCTTTATGAGCTTAATCTCTGGAAATACCCGTCGGTTACGAAAAAAAAATTTTTTTTATATGATAGCCAGATTCAATAGGAATAGTAAAGCTATCTAGCATTATGGTACACCCCTCAGCTAGTCTTAAATATTTATTTTGATTAAGTAAGTCGAAAGTTACTGATACGTAAATACAATGTTCTACAAAAATATTGCTCCTTAGTACATCCAAAAATAGTCCGCGTTACTATATATCTTTTTTATAATAAAAAGGGGGCAAACGGGCAGGTGGCGCACCTGATGGAAAGTGATCACCCCCGCCCAAAAACATCCGCAAAACAAGAGGGCTCGCAGTTGACGGCCTTTTAGGGAAGAATAAGCTCTCTTCTTGAAGGTCACCAGGTCGTAAAGGCTCGGAAAGACCATAGGCGACAGCTGGTTCTATAGAGTGGTTGTCTATAACTTATATATTAGAAACCACAATAATACAGGTAATTTGTGACAAAAATTTATTGAATATTAAAAAGTGCTTTCTAAGCATTATTATTGGGCATGGCATTTAATTCCTGACGAACGAAAGTGACTTCATCATCAAGACGATTTTACGAAAATAACCTTTGCCCTTTATAGCATGTTATTTGAACGCAGAGTTTATTTATTTGTTTATAAAAAAAGACCCTGCCACAGAGAACAAACTGAACTTATACTAATAAAATTTACATATAAATATAATATGATAGAATTTGCTCTCTGATTAAAGCAACGCACAGATAGTTAAAAATTAAAATAATTCAACACTTGGCTCGGATCTATGAGTAATAGTAGTTGTAGCGCGAAAGAGCCGTGCCATGTGACGCATAATTCTGGTCGCCCTATAAAAATATTGTCTTTAATGAAGTATTATAAATCATCAATAAGTGATTTCTTTTAAATTAAGGGGGGGGGGGGGGGCGTGGGAAACCGCAGGGCTCAGTTGGTTTTTATACAGATGAAAGGGCTTCTTATCTTTTCAAATACATAGACACCTTTTTTACAACCGAGACTTTAAGCGGTAGTAAAAAAAACATTTTTATTATGTATCACAGAAAATAATGATATTTTTTTTAACAACATATTTTTTAGTCTGCCAGCTACATGCGCAAAGATGTGTCCGATTTTGTTATGTAAACCGGCTGTCCAATTGAAACAAATTGCTTCCTACCAGTTAATCGACACAAACGTTACCCGAGGAAGTCAACATTAGTTTAATAAATTGAAAAGCACGGTCTCGGCAACACTAGGGAATCCAAACAAGCCATATCCTAATATTCGTATTATGCAGAGAAATGCAAAAGAGACAGTGAAAACTAATTCGCAGTATCAACCTAGAAGACAACGTTAAGAGAAAAGGGAAGTTTCACCAATAAAACCACATGCCTTTGCCGTGTGTGTATTTATTAACCAGTTTTATGGTACGTTTCTTTTTTTCGAGCAGATGTACAAGTGATACGTATTGCGTACCCTTTTTCAAGCATCTATTTAACCCCCGGCAAAAAAGAAAGTTGTTATATGTTTAAAATATATAACGGTGTCCGTCTGTGGCATCGTTGCTCACAAATGGCTGAACTAATTTTGATCTAGTTTTTTGTTTTGTTCGAAAGGCGATTTGATCTAGAGTGGTCTTAGCTATGATTCAAGAAAATCTGTTTAGCCGTCTTAAGATTATCAGCTCTTATATAGTTGATAAATCGAGGTGTGCATCGCATCTTCCACAGGTCTGATTGAGTCAAGAATTGGTATTATGTTACTTCAATGATATTACAAAACCATGGACCTGATGCTGCAGGGTCATCTGGAATCCGTACTCCTCACCAATTAACAGCAGAAATATCGTATTTCGGCTCATTGGAATGGTCTCATATAGGTTACTTGTATCGGAAGATTTATTAAATTTTTAAATTTACCTCGATTTAAAGTTTAATTTATTGCCGTAGAATTTTTACTTTGATCTACTATTTTTTGTTTATGTTTGTAATAATAAAAATAAATATAATTATAATAGTTTTATGAAACAATTTACTTTCTTACTCTATTTCTCACCTTTCTATATTACAACAGCTAGGTCCCGCTTTTTTAACCGTGCTCCGCATATGAATGCAAATTTACCGCAAATCCATGGAGTTAGATTGGCAACCCTAGACTTACGGCCTCCATGACAACGATATGACATGTATTTATTTATTTTTCGTGTTTCACACCTTACTTCGGTGAGTAATTTTATCGTTCTAATTCGTGTAACTGCGTAAAAAGGTTAGGCGCGGCCCGCGCGGCTCATTTTAAGGGTTCATAAACACCTACCTACCTACCTAACGTGACCATTTTTTTTTCATCCACGTGACGTCTAAAGTTTTTTTATTAAACAACTTTTTATTATTGAACGAGGAAATTATAACGCTTTATCATAAACTAATACTTAAGTAGAATTTGATTAATGTAACGTCTAATCACTTGACTTATATTTGTCAGCGGAGCTCAATTTGTTTTATAAAATATCAGTTCTAGTTTTCTAGAATGCAGCTGATTACATGATTTGAAGATGTTGGTCTTGGTAATCAAAATTGCTTTCGATAGGTGCATTACTTCCAGGCAAACAAAAAGTACTAACTCAATAACTATAATAAAGTTCGTACAGTTGAGTTGGCTAGCACGAAAGTCAAAGTCAAAATCAACCTTCAAAGTCAAAACCTTATTTGCATTATCGTTTGATTTGTTTGCGAAAGCGGGACATTTTTCTCTCGCTGGGAACAGCGAGACAAAATGGCTCGAAGCGAAACTGTCCCGCCGAAATTAGGACGTTTATCACGTATAGTAACTTAGTCACGTTATGAATAACGAACTCAACAATAATTAAATTAAAACATGACGTAATGTCTACAATGCTAAACCTCATCCATCAGGATTTTTTTTAACAATGAGACGACATTTGTGGTATACTATTTAAAGGCTATCCGATGTAAAAGCATTGCTGTACTAAAATTTAGCTGAGTATCATAAATGATTAATTTTATAGAATTAAAGTTGATTTACTCTCTCCTTGAACTACGTTTTTAAATCCCACTGAGTAAATTGATAATCACTTGTTAAACATTTATTTTTGTAGTGTTGTGCTACCGTATGTATACGTTTACGTTACAATTTACGATTTAGTTTAAGTTGTAAGATTTTTAAATATTATGTGTTATTCAACATACCCGATAATTTACTATTATAATTACATAATTCAAGAAACTATTAAATATATATATGGCGAACAAATAACAAACAAAAAAAAAACGTATAAAGAACGCTTCGGTTGACCCAGAAGAGACACGATTTTGTGTTCCATACTTGGCCATCACATTTGGAGGGTTAAATCTTTTTTCAGAAAAACTTATCAATAGCTATGTATATTTACTCACACGGTTTTACGGTTAGTACCGATTAGTTACACAACTATAATATTTAAACATTATAAACTAGCAATACATGAAATGTAATTTTACTCTGTAGGAATAAAAACCCACTGTAGGTATTTTACACAATAAACATAAATTTAAATATTAAAAAAGATATTTTTTCACTTTTGCGCTCTTATGCAGAAACACCTAAAAGTAATAAAGTCACGAGTTGTTAATATGTTTGAAACTTAAAATGAATTAGGTATTTAATCATATTGGTCTATTGACAAAAAGCCTAAAAAATATAAATTTGGAAAAAAATAATAGTTAATTTATTTAATTTTACTTTGGGAAAATCACGGAATCAGGGAGTCACGTTGGTTGGTTGTTACAACGCCAACCAAAAAACGTTACGCCACCATATAATATTTTTAATTTTATTTGGCATTGGACCATTCGACTTCGAAGATACACCAGCAAACTTCTCAAAATCATTCGTTGTTTTTTTTTGTTAAAAATTTGTTTTTTTTTTTTTTAATTATTATTAAGCTCTAAAAAATTAAAGATTTAAACTGAAGAAGAGTATTTCAATGTTGAGCATAAATCAAGTTTGTTATTGTTTTTTATGGAGAATTTTTTTACAGGTCGGTTTTGAAAGTCGAATTTCTACCTAACGCACCCTCGCGTCGCGTCGCGTGGTTGTAATGCTGACACTTTTGCAATATTCCCCGAAATGAGCTTATTATATATTATGTCACCTAAATTACTTCTGAGCTTGTTTTTTATTTCTTCTTTTAAGTAAAAGTAGTCGATTAATCGGGTGGTGTTATTATTTTAATTTTTAATATTTTCATATTTCAATTTATAATTTTAATGGTGATCGGTAAAACTGTTTGGAGTTTAATCAATTTGTCTATATTACTTAGCTGTGCTCGCATGGACTATAGAATGCCTTTGATCAGGCACACGCGCGAATCTTGCTCCCGGTTATCTTAAAAAACAAAAATGCTTATTGTGGGTTATCCTTAGAAAATAGAGAAATGATTTCGCTGACTTTTTTGTAGATCTTTGTAAGATATACAATTATGTAGTACACTAGTTTGATGATATATCTCCTATGGTTTACTCAGCATACGCTATTTATTTAAGCATCTGAGTTAATTCACACACTACCTACCTATTTCCGTATTAACCCTAATTTTTTTTTTTAAATAAAAGTAGCTTAAGGTGTAAGCTATCTGCCAGTGAAAGTCCCAACCGTTTCGGAGATTAGCCGGAACAATCAGACAGACAAAAATTGTTTTTTGTTGTTGTTAATAGTACCGTTTAAACTTTCATAAGAATTTAATAAACAGCTTATATTTTGACATTACAAACAGACACTTTTTTTTTTTTTTTTTTTTTTAGAACTGACTACACTGTTAGCCTTAGGGACCCTATCCTAAAACAGAGCCGCTGCGGCTTTTACAGCTTCACCGGACTTGGGGGCGAGCGCTTAGGGCACTCAGCCGCGAAAGTTTGTGACGACCCGCACGAGGGTGCCAGAGTGGCCGAACCTCGGCTCGGGCGGTCGTCGCGAATGCGAAAAAGTCGCGATCTAACTAATTCCCTAATCCTATGAGAATTCGAGCTAACTAATATTTACTCATATGCACGTTCCTCCTCCTGGGAGGAAGGAGTGGACCATGCGTATGTTTTAATAATCGGAATGGTTTTTTACACTAACTAGCGCATTGTCTAGCTAGCGCAAAAACTTTGATCAGGATCCCTTACAGAATCTATGTACCGTGTGGTGTGCACGTAGTGTTAATACGCTTATAATGTGGTGTGTGTAAAAAAGTGTTGCACGTATCGTGTCACTTTTTGTAGCTTTGTAAGCTGCCTGACCCAAGGTACACAGTTTGAGAAATCGGACCTATTGGGTTTCGTAGCGAGGTTTTGACGGCCTGTTGAGCGAAGTTGACCTACCTTTTCTATTAAACCTATTTTTTTTCAAAATGAGGTAGCAGCTCTGTTAGATGACGTAGGGGGCCTAAACCGCGTTAGCTTTTTAGCGGAACGTCAGTGAATATATTTTTCCGGCGTTTTAATAGGTAGCGTTGATTTCAGAACATACGAATCGGCTTATATTAAGGCATTAAAACAGACACTTCAATCCTATTTATTTATATAGAGAATAATAAAACTTTAAATGCTTCTCCTGATTTTTTTTTTCTAAAGTGAAAGTGTTGCAACTAAGTTGGTGCGTTAAGGGATTTTTACAATTGGTATATTCCTGCCCACGAATTAATGGTTTTGAATGACTCGCCAAACGTACCTTACCGAAGTCAATGTCCAATAGTGAAGCAATATACGAAGGTGGATGACGTAAACCAACTTGCTTGAATGGAATCACTGAATGCATTGATTTGATAACAATAATAAAAGTACGTTACGTATAAGTACGTAGGTATTATAATATAATACTTCATAACTCTGCTTACATAATAAACAATATAGACCATCTGGTCGCTATACATAGCGAGTTTTTTTATATCTGTCTATTTGTCACACGACACACGTACAACATTATGCAGCCATTTTAGATACAAGTGTAACCAGTGTACCGTCTAAATCTAATAAATTATTTTTAGTTAAGTTGGCGATGACTTTATTTGTCGATTTCTCTGGATTGTTAGTTTAAAATCCGGCAGGTATAATCACTTTTTAGGGTAGATCATTATGTGAATGATGGTGATGTCTAGAAATGACTCCCTCTCTGTGCATATATTAATACTAATCTTTTGTACAGTTGAAAAAAAAAGATACACCCGGTCGAGTTTTCTTGCCGGTTCTTCTCGCAAATTCTTGTTTGCCATGCTTTGAAGATATGAAGTCGCATCTCGGCTAGTGTGTTTTTAATTGAAATCAAATGATATATTATATTTACAATTAAGCAATGTTTGGAATATTTTGGATGAAATAATAGATGCAATTTGTTTTTGCAAATATGCTTTAAATTATGCTGCATAACGATATGCGCCTACGCAACATGACTGCATCGGTATAACGTCATATAATATTTTATTGTTTGTGAACTCTGCACAATATTTACGTTTTATTTATATAAATGATTCAGGAACGGAAGTATGAACGTAGCACCAGCGATAGAGAACTCGAAGAGTTAATATTATATTTGCTTGGTATGGAATTGTGATGACGAACGAAAGTCTAGAAGAGTAAAGCATGAATGCGGATGGATATAGAAGTAGAGAAAGACCGAAGAATCAAGAAGTTATGGGTGGATTGTGTAAGGAATGGATATGTTTTTAAAAGGTGTGAATAACGAGATGACAATGGAAGAGTAAGACGTGTGCCGAACCTACTTAGGTGGGAAAAGGGCAAAGAGAAGATATGTAACTACATATACCATCCTTAGTTTACGTGCGCTATCGAAGTCATGATTGAATGTAGTAGATTCTAGACTTTTCCAGATATTTCGAGAATATTTTTTACAAGCTTTTATTAAACTTCCTGGAGAAGATCGCAGCCAAATAACCTAGTGTTATGTTCCCGCGGTGATTAGGGTTTCCAGAGCTCCTTAGGGTAGGCGGGTTAATAAAGGGCAGCAACGCGCTAGTGATACGTATGTATATTTAAAAAAAAAACTTGCGTTGTTAGTATGGTTCAAATCTTCAACTGAATTTTAAAGCAGTTTTATCCCTAACCAGTTGAGCTGAAATATTTCATACACGTTCGATTTGAATGACATGGTTAGATAAGTGAAGTTATTCTAAAACTCTATTATAATGGTTCCTAAAACTTCCTAGTAATCGGGAAGAAGCTTTTATATATATATTGCTTTGTTAGTAAGCATCAAATCTTGCAAATGAATTTTAAAACCGTTATCCCCAAGCGATTGAGGTGAATTTTGTATAGTTTCGTTCGTTCGTTAGTAGATCGTTTAGTTTGGATAACAATGAATGGTTAAATAATTGTAAATCCAATATGTCGGACTCCCAAAGATGGTGGACCACTTATTTTTTTATGCATCCCTATTATATAGGTACCAAATGAAAGGGTTTAATTAAGGGAATAGGAAAAAAAATATTACGTTTTTTTTCTTCATAAACTTATTTTAATACAGATAGCCACATTACATTCTGCAACTACGATCATCATTTGTAAACGCGAAATGTAAAATAACTTGAGAACTATGATCAAATAAATAAAAAAACAAAGATATGTTAGTAATTTCCTTAGACATAAGTGACCGTGATATTACAATTGCGTGTTAACCGTATTGCTGTAAATATTATGGGTTTATACTACAAAGACACGCGAACAAGAATTTTTACATTTCCTTTTTTATGTTGAAGGTAAAAAATAAATATTCCCTTCACGTAATTATCCACCCTAAGGCTCGGTTTCATAACAAGGTCAACGGATTTAGAAGGTCAATAAGATATATTCAGTACGTTTTAAAAGTAAATTTTATTTGTAATTTATTTTTAACGAGGTAGTTCAGGTCTGTGAGACAATTGCGACTGTCGGTAATGGAATGACAATTTATTTTTAAACAATTATTTCTGCCTTTTAGACTTGTGTGTACGACGAGTATGTGTGCAATTTTCAAATGGATTTTAAATATCATGATAAGATTTTAATAAAGACATGTGACAACTTAGTTTAAAATCGATTTCTAGCAAATCGAAACAGACAAGAAAGTAATTTAATATTAAATTTGGCATCCAATTCCGAGCTATATTTAAAATTCTCAATTCTCTAGCTCATCGGAAAGTTGAGTTTAAAATATATTGCCAGATAAAAAAGCGAGTTAATAAAACGTTATCTAATACTATTAAAGTGAGTAATTATTGTATATATGTACGTAAATATATATGTAATTGGTTTCTCGGAAACAGCTCCAACGATTTGGATTAAATTTTGTATTTAGATAATGTTTCAAATTCTAAATTTATCTAGATTCCAAGTTTATCTAGATAGGATAATATAATAAAGCGGAAGAGTATTTTTTGTTTGTTTAAGCACGCTAATTTCTGGAACTACCTGTCACGAGGAATAGTATAGGCTATCTAAAATTAAGCTACAAAGTACAACTCAACTCTCAGCTAGCCTTAAATATTGATTTTTGTTAAGTAAATCGGAAACCAACCGTTAATGATACGCAAATATAATGTTCTACAAAAATATTGGTTTTTAGTATATCTTTAAAAAGTTCGCGATAGCGTATGCCTGTTTCATAAATATAAGCCACAATAAGGTATTTTGTGAAAAACATTTTTCTTTTTCGAATAAAATTAACACAGGAGACACCGTGAGGAATAGGTAGTTAATAATAATTGACTAACTTATATTTATTAATTATTTATTCAACTAACAAATTACATTGTATTTATATTCTAATAATGGTCCCCCTCAAACCAGGCATGCCTGTATCTTGGGGACCTTTCATACCAGTTACCATATTATACTCATAATAACACATCATTACATTAGGTAATAGGTACATATTTATTATACTACACACCTATTTTACATTACATACACAAACATAATATGTATATATAAAATAATACATACAAAATACATCTATACCATCTATAGCAATAATAAAAAATGGAAAGATTTAATTTTTTGTTTGTAATGGATAAACTCAAAAACTACTGGACCGATTTTAAAAAATCTTTCACCAATATAAAGCTACAGTATCAGCAAGTAACATAGGCTATATTATAATTTGAAAAATTAATTTATTCCTCATAAAAATGTCGATAGTTTAACAAAGTATAAAAAATTACCTACACGGGTGCGTTGGCGATGTTTGTCGTATAAAATTAATACGGGTGAAATCGTGGGGTACAGCCAGTATTATATATAGAAAACAATATAGAAGCAACAAAACCATAATGGAAAAAAGGGTAATCAGAGAAAAAGTAAAATTATTTTTCAATTCTAAGTACCTACATCCTCAGTTGTGTGGTATGTCAGGGTAACCCATACGAACATTAATTTGCGCATTAGAGAATGCAAAGATTGTTGCGTCTTGGATATATTTTCATTAACTTCAACAGATGGCATTAAAAAAGAACAAAGAAAAAAAAATCAATACTTATATATTTTTTTACAAAATCATTAATTTTAACATATTTCTTCTTCGTCAATAGCTAAGAACATAAGCCTTAAAATGATGTTTGAACCATTAAGTTTGATGAAAAGACAATGCCAGGAAAAAGCAACTTTGAGAAATAACATATATGATAGAAAGCTCTCTCGCGTGCAAATATGTAGTCTCAGTACTTTATACGTCAACGAAAGAGACCAACAATTTCAGTAAATAAATAATATTTAACAGTTTAAGTTAACAAGGCACGTCTACAATTTCCTTTTGGTCTGATAACACACGGCCTTCACAATGCAATGTTTACAATTTTCATGAATGCCAAGTATTGCGTAATGTATTTTTTGGGAAGGAGATAGAAAAGCATTCATTTGGCTACAATCTGATTAAGTATATTGGTGCTTGGTTAGCAGTGATAAATTATTGTAATGGTAGAAAAGCTTGCCAAAAAGCTTATTTGTGAAGTTTATCCGCATGTAGACATTTCGACGGTAGAAAGTTTTTCTTGTATCTCGTAAAAAATACAAATATGACTTTTATTAAATAAAATTAAAAAGAAATTTATTTCGTATAGATATACAATTTTTCAACTAGAATAATATTGAAAATTTTTAAGAGACCTTTATTATTTTAGTAAATATTCCGTCAAAATTTCCTACATACAAATATTTTTAACACAATCTGAATCTAAAAGTATTAGAGACCAAATATTAATAAGTAGGGGTGTGTAAATAGCATTCGAATCGATAAGTAACATTCGATTAAATTATTCGACTCTTCGAAATTATTCGCGCACGTCTAGCTCTATGTACCTCGAATAGTCAAAAACGAGCTTGTATATTATTTTTTTTACTTTTTCTTCTACAACTAAAGTGGCAAACGAGCGTCCTGTCGCGTGATGTTAAGCTATTACCATAACCTATGGACCCTTCTGACGCTAGAGGTATCACTAGCTCGTTACCCACATTGAACCCCCCTTGAGCTCTGGAAATCCTACTCACCGCAGGAACACAACACAACGTTACTTGGCTGCGATCTTCTGTACGGTGGAGGTGTTCCACCAGTCGCGGACAGCCCCAAGTAGAGATAAATCTGCAAAGAGATTTCTCTATACCCTTCCTCTCTTATCCTTAAACTAGTTACCAGTATTCCTATTGTATGTTACACAAGCTTTGCCCCACGGTTTCACCCGTGTTAATTTTATCCAACGAACACCGTGCCGCCAACGCACCCGTGTAGTCTTTCATAATAATTGTTTTTCCCGTAAGTACAAATTATTTTAATTTTTCATTATTTCCTGAATTACGTGTTCAAATAATATACTATAAAGAACAAAATTTAATTATATAAAATTGTCTATATGATGAATTAATTTTTGTTCGTAAGCTAAATAATGTCTAAAAATAATGCTTATAAATCGCATTTTAATTTTCAACAAATATTTGTCACAAAATTGTTTATTGTGACTTATGTATAAGTCGTATATGAGATAGGCATATTTATTCTATCGCTGACTTTTGTAGATATACCAAGGACCAATATGTTCGTAGAACATTGTATTTCTGTATCATTAACGATTACGCCAGAGCATGCGGAGAAAGCAGTTCGGGAGGGCCTCGACTTCCGACTTACGTAACAAAAATCAATATTCAAGGCTAGTTGTAGCCTAATGTTAGATAGCCTATACTGGTCCTTGTGAGTCTGGCTAATTTTTCGAATCCGACTGGTATTCCAGAGATTAGCGTGTTTAAACAAACTAACAAAAAAACTTTGTTACAAATGTAATAACTGTATTATATTAATAATAGTATTAGTATAGATTTATTATATAAATATAGATGAGCCGGTACTATAATTCTAGGATAACCCGTAACAGGATTGGAGAGTTCCGAACTTCTCGTTAGTTTTCAAAAATTCAAGACTATTATATCCTGGTGATGTTTCAGCTATGAAAATTGTTCGTAAGTACGTGAATATAATTATTTTTTCGATATTCATTTTTGCGTTGGCAACCCTAACGAAGTTGGCGGGAACAATAAAGACGTCACTAATTGGAGCGAGCAGGTACTTGACCCGACACTATTGTGTAACATAACACAAGTCAACGAGAGAAAACTGCTCTGAGAGACATATTGTTTTACGAACAATTAATGTTCGTTTTCTATTGCATGTAAAAACGCACGTGCACTTTGCATTAATACGTAATTGCGATTTTTCTCGTACAAGAAAACATTTGTATTACGGCGTTTCGGATCAATTTAGGCACGCGAAGTACCGTTTTATCTCAGGGAAAATCATTTCTTACTAGCTTATAATATTGTTACGCCCGTGGGTAATTATAAATACCGTGTATTACGGTGAAATAATTTATTTCTAAGACACGAAATCAATCTATAATTCTTATAATGTTATAAAGCTGAAGAGTTTGTTTGTTCGGTTGAACACGCTAATCTTAGAAACTACTGGTTCGAATGGAAAAAATATTACAGTCTTAGATAGCCCATTTATCAAGGAACGCTATAGGCTCTATAACATCACGCTATGATCAATAGGAGCGGAGCATCAATGAAAAATGTTAGAAAAACGGGCAAATTTTATTTATTTTGAGAGCTTCCATTGCGTTCGCTGCGTAAATGGTTAAAGTTACGCAACAAACATGGTGTAATGGAATTGTTTCTCTTAAAAAGTTCCAAATAAAGTCCGCGATAGCCATATGGCTATCTTTGAAGGTTTACTCAATATAACCGTTTTTATGGTAATAAACTTTGATCTAAATTAATGAATTATTTGAGAAGGTTTTTTTTATATACATGGTATTAATCACAAGTATTTAATTTTGAACTAAATTGCCCTTTACTGTAATTGATTTAAATGAATATCTTAGGAGATATCACAGTTTTAAAATATCTCGGCAGCAAAATAATGCTCAAGTACCGCGAGCTCATTTTTCTTATTTAGAATAATGTGGGAGGCGGGCGGCACCTAATAATACAGTGCCCACGACCCACTCACTTTAACCCTCTCTATCTCTCTCTCTCTAACATGATGCAGACGAAGTTGCGCGGGTCAGCTAGTATTATAATATATTAGGTACTACTAGCAAGACGGCCCGGCTTCGCACGGATACCAGAGTAATAAATATAACTCTATTGGTTTACACACACTAATAAAACTCCCAGTCGGCATGATTTTTCCGACATATTCAAGAATCATCGTCATATGTCAGCCAATTTACACAAAACCTAATAGAATTGTCAACCTAAAACTTTCTCATGAATCACTCCATCCATTGATGAAAATCCGTTAGGTAGTTTTTTAGTTTATCGCATTCAGACAGACGCACTATACTTTTAAAGAAATTTCTACAGGTGCTGGTTGTATTGTTTGTCTAATTTCAATGGTTTTAATACTTTATTTAGCTCCACTTAATGATTTTATTACAACCTGTTGGCCATATTTCTCGCTTCGAGACCCTTCATAAACCCAAGTCCGGTGAAGCTGTCAAAACCTCTAATAGCTCCAGGGCCCTTAAGAGTAACAGTATAGTCAATTTGAAATAATCACACTACATCTATGACCACAACAAATGCTTGAGAATGATGGTTTATACAGTCGTGATAGTCGAGTGGTTTAAAGCGATGAATGTCCGCAGGATCGAACTCTGGTATGTATCAAGGAATTTTTCGGAATTTCCAGACATCACTATCATTTACGAATAGCGGCTCGTGAACATTCCAAGTACCTACATGATTTTCGTTAGCAACAATGCACGCTCTTCTATTTAATTGTTTTATTACGGGTCATAACAATATAAAAAGTGATTGAATAAAAAAATAAGAAACATCATAATCATCATCATATAATATGAAACAATCTGAACTCTGTATATATTTACTAATTCGGATCCTTCTGGACTTTATCGATATTTTTATAAGACAAACGAAATGCAAAATAACAGACATCTTGCGGCCAAATGGAAGTTCCGTCAAGGAAACATATGTCCAAATTTAATCAGTAGGTACTTAACTACCAAATTACTTTAGTGTGTGTGTGTGTGTGTGTGCTTGTACAGTATAAATTATCACAGATATAATAATAAGGTAGGTCAAGTTCGGTGAAGCTGTAAAAGCCGCAGCGGCTTCAGGGCCTCTAAGGCTAAAAGTATAGTCGGATCTAAAAAAAAGCACCCATCACGGTACGAAGAAGTTCGCAAATTCTTACCTTTACCATACCGTGCGGATATAGAATGGTATTCCAAGCCAACATGCTGTCAGTCGTCAACGATTGCCGGTAAAATCTGTCACCAACGATCACCGCTGTTTATGGACTGTACCGTACCATATCATTATACTATACAGTGTACTTTGCCTATTATGAAAAAAGTAGTTTATTTTATACTAGCTGTGCCCGCGGCTTCGCTCACGTGGGCTATAGTTTGCCATAGATCGGGTACACGCACGAATCTTGCTCCCCGCTCCCGGCTATTTTAGATAAAAATGCTTATTGTGGGTGTTCCTTAGAAGATAGGCATGTACTCTCGCTGACATTTTTGTAGGTCTTTTTAATGTCTAAAATTATGAAGTATATTAATTTGCTATATCTCTTATGGTTTACTCAGCATAAGCCATTCAAGCGCCCGAATTGATTCACCATGACCAGTTTTTTTACTTGCGCGGAACTTAATCATTTTTATAAAATAAACTTAGCCTAAGTTACTCCTGATAACATCAGTTATCTAACAGTGACAGTCCCGTTAAAAGCGGTCCAACTGTTTCTGACATTACACCGAACAAACAGACAGACGGAGAGATAGACAAAAATTAAAAAATGGGTTACTTCAATTTTATTGATTGTATTAAAAAAATATAGAAATTATTATTGAGCTACAAATGCTAGAAAGGACATAGCTATTGAACGAATTTATTTAAAAATCATTTACACTGTAAAACCAAAACTCAATAGGAAAACCTGTGCACTGTGCAGTAATATTATAAGTGAATTACCAAAGTAGGTTAATATAAGACAGTAAGTGGCAAGTGTAATATATCCCGTTTCGCTGTATGAACATATAAACTATTATGTGGGCGTCGGTACATCGAACTACACTCAAAGAAAATCTTTTTATTCGATTCATAGAACATTTACTTTGTAAACCGACTGCCGATAAATCGGTTACATATTTTATAATCACAGTTTCGAAATTTTCAATTAAAAATATTCATGCATAAGAATTCATTAAATTCTTATCAGCATTATCATAAAAGCATTTTATTTAAAAATTTTCATCAATCAAATCAATTAAAATACTTTTTTTACAATATATAAAAATGTTATGTATAATGACGTCATATGTCTCGCCGGCCATGTTTATTTACAACTAGCTGTGCACGACTTCGTTCGCGTGAACTTCAGAATGCCGTGAATCGAGCATGCGCGCGAATCGTGCTATCCCCGCTCCTGGTTAAATGCTTATTGTGGGTGATACTTAGAAGATAGACATATGCTTCCGGTGAGTTTTTTGTAGGTCTTTTTAATATGTACAATTATTTTGTGCATTAATTTAATATATCTCTTATGGTTTACTAAGCGTAAGCCATTTTAGCGCCCCAATTGATTCACGAAGACCAGTTTTGACCAGACGGAAAATTTTTTAAAATTGATTTTTTGTTATAGTTATCGTATATACTTTCATATTTACTTAGTAAAAAGCTGTTATATTGACATCACAAACAGACACTTCAATTTTATTAATTGTATACAACTACACTACACTGTTTTTACTATCGCAGGGAAATTTGTAATAAAAACCAGTTTAATATCTTGAATACATTTCTTGAATTGAGTAAACATCGATTAACTGATTCTGGTATATTTTTTATACCAGAGATAGGGCTGCAACCACCTAAATTGTTGGCGCCGGACAATAACTTGAAAATTCCTGGACGTTTAGGTGAAATCGAGATTTTTCCCATAGAAATCATAAAAAAATGTCCTAAAACAAAAATAAAATGAAGTACCTTTTTGTTTAAACTTGTTTGCAAATTCATTCATCGGGTTTTCCTTCGATGCAGATGTATCCGGGTCCGGATGCAAATGTCCTGCTCTCGGATGCTTTTTAGACGAGGACAAAGACGGCAAATTCGGGACGGTGACAACCCTAGCCAGAGGGCAACAAACTTACGAACCTACTGAATAGTATTGTCGACTATGGAAAGCATTTTAAGCTGCTTTTATGAATACTTTAACAAAGTATGCTAATGTAAAGTAATTATTATTGTTTTAATGCATTAAAAGAGAATGTATACTTAGTACTTACGTTTCAGTACATTTTGTATGGATTTCGCATTTTGAAAATTGACCAAGGTTATGTCTATATTAATACATATACGTATATATATATAAGGACACAATTTCACACACAACCGCTTAATTCCCAACTAAGCAAAGCTTGTATTATGGTAACTACAATATACATATACTATAACTACAATAAATATACTATAAACAGATGATATATGCCTCATTAGCCTAGTGGTCCTAACTGCGACTGGTATGCTCAAGATCCTGGGTTCGATTCCTAGGTCGAGCAAAAGAGTTATTGGGGTTTTCCTATGAAATTCTCAGTAGCAGCTCGGAGTTTGGCTTCGTGCCCGATTAATGGCAATAGGCTCGCCCCCTATTACATGGGACAAAAAACATACCCGAAGAACTGTGGGTGTACATTAGTAGTTACACCTCTGCCTAACCCTTCGGGGAATACAGGCGTGATGGTATGATGATGATACGTACATGTAGTGTATGTGGAACTTTAATATACCTAAATGTATATATTTATATAAGCATACCTACACCGAGACACAAACATACACAAAACAGTCAATACACTATCTCAAGCGTACTGCATATCGCGTAATTCCCTAACCGCGTCAGTTGTACGCATAGATTAATATGGAATATACAGATGCACGAGAGCCATTGACGGGAGTGGACATGTCAGGTAAGTGCGTGCGCAGTCTGTGATACACCTATATACACTACAGTATATAATATAAATAAATAACAACTTGACATACAACTGACAATTTTATTATGCTCATCACAGAAATAGCAGTCGTATGCGGGGATTGAACCCGAAATCTTTCGGCACAATAGTAGGGTTTACAACCACTGTAATCTGTAGTTTTGCTTGTATCTGCATTTATTGTGTTTTTATCAAAGTTCCCGATAGACATGTATTTTTTTTTAATTGTCACGAATATGTCATGAATTATTTTTTGTCTGTATTTGCATGTACTGAATTAACTCAAAAACGGCTTCACCGTTTGTTATGAATTTTTTTACACGGCTAACTTATGTTAGGTAGCTTTGATAGGCAATAAGAATTGTCGATAATAAGAGTAAAATAAAGTTAACTACTGCAAAATATGACGCGCAAAGAAATATCATTTTTACACCTTTCTACTTATTCAATATTTTTTGATAGTAATAATATCAAGCAAGAATTGTGCGATTTTTCTCTTTACTTTAAAAACCTTTCCTGTTTTTAACTGACTTCAAAAAAGATTGAAGTTACTCAATTTAATGTATAATTTTTTTTATCGATGTTCAGCAGCCGTACTGTCTTTGTTTATGAACCAATTTCGATGATCCTTACTTTGTTGTATAGAGGATACATCAAGGGTGGTCCCATTTTAATTTCATTGGCATTGGACCTTCAACTTCAAGATACACCAGGGAACTATTCAAAATCATTGAAGTTTGTTTTCTTTTTGTTAAATATTGTCTTAATTATTATAGAGTTAGAAACGTCTACAAAAATTTATTTCTTTTTTTTAAATAATATTTATTCTATGTTGTATCTTGAATTCAAGATTCTTCAAAATATCACTTCCAGTAACCTATTCCAAAATAACAACCTGTTATGATGCTATCTCTTTCTATTACTAAATTGAAAAGAGTAAAGAACTTATTCCATGTTTTATTTGTTTGTATCTCCCTATAACAAAGTAAACTTCCTTAAGGATGTTCCAAATTGAAACTGTTTAATTTTGTGTCACACACTAGTCTGTGGAACAGGTTCGTAGGAACACACATTCGGTTTACTACAAATAACACTTCCAAACTGTTACTTGTAAATACCCGTTATTTTAAGTTGATCCGATAAATACAAACTCTTAATATAAAGACACCGACACTGTTAATGGTAAAGGTATGTTTCTCATATCAACAAGATATCCTCTCATTAGATTAGTGGTTGTCCGATTGAATAATACTTTCTAATTAGTAATACAACTGGTCGTTGCGTCAAAGGCTAACACGGAAACTGGAATAACACGTATTGAGATGATTCTAACGAAGTAATAATATGATCACCTTAAATCCAAGTGACTTTGTGGAGTAAATACTTTTAAAAACAAACTTTTTGTTTAGAAGAGTTTGTGATCAAATATCTTTAGAGAAAGAAATAGATTAATAATAAACTATTTGTCAGTCGTAGAAACCATTTTAATTTTCATCTTAATTTATTTTAAGTTATTGCAATCCGCGAATTGTTAGTATGTTTGAAAATTAAAGAGGATTATTTAATTATATCGGTTTATTGATAAAAAGACTAAAACAATAAAAATTTGGGGAAAATAATTGTTCATTTATGTAATTTTCCCTTGGGAAAATTGTAACTTTTTGTTTGGTAGTCATATGATTGGAAAAGCCAATCAGAAAATGTGACGTCAACGTACAATATTTATATACACATTTGAGTGTTATTGTTACTAAGTTATCGTATGAAGAATGAAGAAAGAAATTATTAATAAGTTTAGAAATAGTGACTTTAAAATTATATAGGCGTTGAAGTGATTTTATAAATCTTAACTGATATTCTATTAAAGTAAACTCAACTTTGCACTTTGCATTAATCTTAGTTTTATTTATTGAATGATAACGTCACGCAGTGTCATGCCACATTTTAGTGTAAATAAAAAAAAGGGAATTAAAGGTATAATAATGAAAAAATAAGAGTTCACATAATATATAGTGTTTTAAACACCTTTCCAAAACTTGTCTACTTCTGGATTGTCAATAATATTATAAGTAAAAATAAAATTACAAGACGAAAATAATATAATATGTTGCATAGTATATATGTATGTATACATTTAGCGACAATTTAAGTACCTATCTGCATTTATAATAATCAACCGTAAATCAACAAATAATACCGGACAAACTGATTACGTCAAATGTCATAATAAGGTTACGATAATCAAGTTATCGACGCCAACAAAACGTAAACAGAACAAATTCGGCGTGGGAAACAATTTTGTTTATTTTTTCTTTTTAATTCAGATGTCTTCATTCGTAATTCGTAATAAGGGGTATTCAAGTAAGAAAGTTGGCCAAGCAGGCAGGGGGCTATAAAATTATCAATTGATTTATTTACGAATATTTCATAAAATATTGTATACAGAGTCCGTGGGCATTAGGAAGTATGGTTAATAATTTATTCGACTAGTGGTGACCCCGCAGCAATAGGGCTTGTCCAAATTTTTTCCTTCTTTTTATTTTGGGATACCTACAATGAAGAATTTTGAGACATTACTTTAAATATTTTTATCTTATGGCTTATTTCATGCTTTTTTTATGTTTTTGAAAACAGTAGACATTATTATTATGATGATGACGTCATCACCGTCATAAATATTAAATGACTTGAGCTTTAAAAAAAAAATACTGGATGCTTATTCGCCGACTGAAGTACCTATTGCTGTACTCTGGTCGCGAGAAGTATCGAACATTCGATACGAGAGTCTTTATTTTGAGGTTAAATAAAAATTAAAAATAATCCTACGTATTATCATTTGGAGCGAGCAACATTTTTCTATTTTATCTTATACACATGGCAGGGGTTTAAAACCATCGGTAGATTATGTAATCCTTATACGGCCGTTTTCAATAACATATCTAAGTTTATTATCCCCGATTAGTACATATTTATATGAAAAAAAAGTAAAGACAACAGGTTATATTTATCTATCTTTAGTAACTGAAACACCGGATAGATAGGTTATTGAAAACAGCCGTTAGTCATATCCTACCGTCTTTTCTCGACCCTAATAGGTATATGGAAAATGAAAATTTATAGATGGTAGGACACGACAATCATATCCGACTTGGTCGCGATAAAGCACCTGCTTTATGGTAAAACCTACCATAGTGGCACGATCAGGCGTGTCCGCGTGTCACGTTGCGTGATCGGCCAGTGTTTATCCAACTAGCGGGAGGCTTGCAGGCTCGCATGACAGCGATGGATTGCCGATGTGTGGTCGTTGGTTTGGATTGGACTGCGCTTATCAAACATTACCATCATTATGTCGTGCTATTGTGGTGATCTAATAAAAAAAATACAGGCAATATGCGAGTCGAACTCGCACACTCGTAATTGTATAATTCACTAGAGTACACTCGGTTTCGTGATTATACAGCTCTACATTCACTAAAATAATTAGGTAATGTTACTGAAGAAAGCACCGAACTTGGTGTAATGAAGAGATTAACTGGATTGAGTGACAAACTTAACATTGCCGTTGGGAAAACTGTTGTCCCCATACAGTTGACATATGTCACGGTTAGTTTACCAATTGCAAATAGGTTTATAGTCTCATTTTTGTGATGAACTACAAAACAGTTTACGAATTTTTCCCTTTACTTGTTCAATATGATATTGCTTTTTGCTTAATTTCATGATTCTAGGTCAACGGTAAGTACTTAGGATTTGATTCCTTTTGCGAGTTTTAAAATTTGCGGCATAAACGGCTGTATCTTTTAATTTTGTTGAATTTAAAGTTTGATTTTTTCATAGCTCCAACGGATTGCAAGCCTGAGTATTTGATGTTTATTTGAAATTGATATTTGCACGCGTTCCTGAGAAATAAGGGTCTCGACAGACAGACGGACAACGTGGTGACCCTATAAGGGTTCCTGTTTTTCCTTTTGAGGTACGGAAGCCTTAGAAACTACTTTAACTGGATTGTGATTTAACTTAATTGTTTCATGAATGTTTCACCTTCACTATTAGATTCATGAAAGTAAACTTAAACTGATATTATTCGCTTTTACTTATTCAACAACATGCGATCACGTTATTATGTGATTACCTACTTACGCAAATAGTTATTACGTTTTTCTTTGTTATTATTAGCACTTCCTTATTTTTTGTAATTTAGTTTTTCTATAATACTTGCAGTTTGTATATAGACAATTGTTTCCATGGTAATATTATTACACTAAACCACTATATACCAATACCAAATACATCATGTAAATACATACATATAATAAAACTCAATATCTCTTTGTCTGTCTAATCGTTTATGTTCTTTACACGCAACAACCACTTAACCGATTTAAGTACATGTTTTTTTTCTTTTATTCATACCTGTGTTATCTGCCATGTTATAAGTATATATTTTGTTAGATAAAGTAATATACGAAATAAGCAGTAACGAAAATAGTGAATCAATTTGGAAAAAGTCGCTTTTGGGGCGCTTAAATAGCTTACGCCGCTGAAACCATTTGAGATAATTAATGTATAACATACTTAAATGGTTCTTTAAAATACCTACAAAGTTAGCGAGATCATATTACATAATTATTACACCTGTGGCGCAGTAGTAGATAGTAAGCCCTACTAAAATTCGCAGGTTCAATCCCCGCCCACGACTGACTTTGTGTGATGATTATAACTGTCAATTGTTTCTGAGTGATCAATATCTATATATTTATAGTATATCAGCTGTTTAGTTACTGTAATACAAGCTTTGTCTAGTATGGAATTAAATTGCCGTGTGTGAAATTTATTTATTGAATGAATGTAGAAAAGGCAAGGTCTCGAGTGCTCCAAGATATTAACCATGTCACTTTTACGGAACGTATTTGTTGTGTCATGGGAAAGGACAATTAATTAAAACTATAACATCGCGACCACCATACACCATGTGTAGCATTCGCCATAGTGGTACGCTTAAGAGGAAAAGCGGACAATGTTTTGCAAATAC
The DNA here is from genome assembly GCA_033032175.1 of Saturnia japonica. Classification (NCBI taxonomy): domain Eukaryota; kingdom Metazoa; phylum Arthropoda; class Insecta; order Lepidoptera; family Saturniidae; genus Saturnia; species Saturnia japonica. Next base: position 5,280,986 of record CM065332.1, read on the forward strand.
AAACCTATTCCCCTGTTTCCTCCCTGGTATATGATACTAGAGCAAATATTTTTTTATAACGTAAAATCTTATATCTACCACTACCATGTCCCTATGTTTTGATTTTTTTTTCACAAATAAATTATTATAAAAACTAGCAGCCTTTTAAAATGACGAAAATTTCCCTTTTTACTGTCGTGTTCAGACGTCCAACAAACAATTTTGCCGTCTACAATAAGAAAAATTTACAGACATAGCTAAATTCCTTTTTATATTATTTTTGATATAATATTAAAATCGGTTCAGTTTTGAGGGCGAAAACAGGGGAATGCGAACTATGATTTTGTAAATTTTACTTAGGTATGTATAATCATTCCGAAATGCAGTTGTCAGTCTCGCACTCTATTCAGTGGGCACAGCGCGAAAGGAATAGATTCTAGAATTATCTATTCTTGAAAGTCGCGTTCCAAGACCAAGCGGTCTAAATCCAGTATCCAAGACTGGATCGTGATCATGGTGACGAAATTACACTGTCTCTCAGCTGCCAAGAGGCTTACAGACCGGGACGACAGCAACGATTGGCGAACGATTGCTGATACATCTATCATAATCATATCTTGTCCTATCATATTTTATGATACTGTACTGTGACGTCACTTCACATTGCTATCATTAAAAAAGGTTGTTGGATTTGGAATTTGAATATTATAATTAACATTAACCATGTTCAATGAAGACCATGTGATGAAATTAAATAACACCCATATAGATTTTACATTTATTTAATTCCTAAGTTCATTCTAATAGTACCGGGATACACTCTGAAATGTAGACCAATCAATAAACTGCAGCCCCCATGGAAGCATTGCTGTCTCTGTCGTGTACTTATATCTATGAGTAGCGCGAAAGAGAAGAAATAACGCTACGTTGCAAGATCGCGTGAGGTACATAACGCACTGCGGCGAATATAGAGGAACTATAAATTAGAAATTGTACAAAGTACAAAATACAAAAACTCTAGAGGTGTCTGGAACACCCGGTAGTAACGAAGTTCCTTTCGCTATATATTATGTGATGACAAGACTTGTACGCACTGTTATAAGTACAGTACGAGTTGTCGATAATTCGAGTCCCGTTGATTTAGGACTTTTTATATAAATATTTAGGTATATAACATCCGGTCATAACACCACTAGTGTCAATTCCAGGACTGTCATAATTTTGAAAATCCTACATAGGTATGTGATTTTTTTAGTGTCGATCGGGTTGCTCTTTTTTAGGTTTCCGTATCACAAAAGGAAAAGGACCCTTATAGAATCACTTCGTTGTCCGTTTATCTGTCAAGACCCTTTTTCTCAGGAGCGCGTGGAGTTATCAAGTTGAAACTAATATCAAATACTCAGGTCTGCAATCCCTTGAGGTTTTGAAAAAAATCAAACTTCGAATACGCAAGTTTATGCAGCAAATTTCAACGTTCGCAAAAGGAAAAAACAAATAGGGTACTTCCAGTTGGCCTAGATTCATGAAATTTAGAAAGAAGCAATGTCTTAAAGCACTTGTGTAAAGGAAAAAATCAACAAAAACCTAAATTTGTAACTAAATCACCAAAAATAATATTTTTTTGCGATTATAAACTTATTTGCAGTTGGTAAGCTGACCGCGGCATATGTCGATATATGGGGACAACAGTTTCCCAACGGCAAAGTTATGTTTGACCCTTAATATAGTTTACCTTTCATTAGATTTGTTCAGTGCTTTCTTCAGTAATGTTACGTAATTATTTTCGTGAATGTGGCTGTACAATTAACCACTCTAACGTCCGGCCCGCGCGACTGTTTAAGGAACAATCTGTGGGCGAGTTCAACTCGCTTTGCGCGGGTTCTTCAGTTCAAATTCTACTTCGCGATAAGTAACTTCGTTAAAAAAAGAAGAAACAAAAACGTCACAAACACAAAGTCTAAATTTACTTATATTTTTAAATAACTTATAGTTAGCTTATGAAACTACACTGATACATGTAACACCGTGTTTGTTATATATAGTAATGAGTGTGTGTAGTAGAGAGAGAAGCGTTCAGCATAAATGAAGAGAGGAAAGCACTGAATCGGAAAGAGCCTGCCCAAATGGTACATAGCGACGACGTCCTTAAGAAAACGTCTTTATATGTTTTACATTTTAAAAACTTACTTAATGATTCCATCTTCGATGTAAACATCTGCATCTTCCATTCCGTCATCGTTGACCACTCTCCCATTCTTGATAAGTAGACGATTTTGAGAGCTCTGAAGCAAGAGGAATATTATTATAAAATCTTTTTACTTAGCATACTAGGAATATTACAAGACTTTACTTAGCTACCTTTGCTTAGTATGGATGAAATCTTGCAAGTAAAATTTAAGACAGTTATCTCCAACCGATTGAACTGATAACTTGCCTAAGCGTTTGGTTTAGATGACAATGCAAGGGTAGCTAAGTGACGTCATTCCAAATTCAATACGGCGGACTCCCAAAGATGGCCAACCAGTTACTTTTGAAGCACTGATATTGGTATCAAATGAAAGGGTTTGCTGAGCAGAACACAAAAAAATATTATTAATTAAAAAACTTTTTTTAAAACAAGCTTTTATTTAATATTTCTATAATTTTAAAAGATTGTGCGATAATAAAGAAGAGAGGAAGGGAAATTAAATAAATTTCTTGAGCATTACAAGCTTTTAAAATTATTGAAATATTGAATAAATGATCTCTCGTGCTTCCCCGCACAGCGGAACTTTTAACGAGTCTGGTCTGGGAGGATGTTTGGCCCATCAGATTTGTCTGGCTCATTTGGAAAATATTACTAATACTAAACTATATACAAATTAAAAAAAAACAGTATAATTAATACTAAATACTATATATTTATACTATATACTTATTAATACATTATATAAATAATTCAGCCTTCCTAAAATGACGTTATCTCCCTCATTTTTATACGACTTTTAAAGTGTCTGTCAAAAGTATAAGCCCACATGTCTGGCAACTGTATATGTTTGTTTAAATAATATCGAATATGACACATGTAAAAACAAGCCTTGCTACGTTGACGTAAGTTAGCATGGCTGTTTCCACCTTTGATACCTGCTACCTGTAAAACGGCCCAGCTTTCAGCTTAGCGAGTATACATTCCTTTCTATGTTTATGTTATACTACCGATCCTAAAATATTTCATCATTCCTAAAATCACGTAAGTCTGGGATGACCGGGAACTTGGACTATAGCTTCGCACGGATGCAACAAAATTGTGTATTTTATATTTAAAAAAACATATTCGATTGATTTAGAGTTTATCGGTTTTATCGGTTCATAATTTTAATCTACATTAAGAGATCAAGTTTTCTAACATATTTATTTGGATAAGGATTAATACTGAATTGTAGAAAATAGCTTCGCAAATAACTTAATATTTTTTATTATGATGCTGAAGATAAAAATGGTTAGTGAAGTCAACTTTAGGAGACAGATATACCATCGCGAACTTTTTCTTTGGACTTTTTGAATTACTACAATTCTTTAGTACATTATTTTATTATTTATTAATATATTATATTATTTTATCTCTTAAGGTTTATCCAGCGTAAGCCATGTAATTGCCCGAAAATCGATTTTATGACACCTTCATTACAAAATATTGAACTTTCACTACTATACAAACACTTAATTGGATTGTATTACTAACCTTCCGCAAAAAAATATCTAAATTACAATGAAAACCGTATAAAAATCCGGTGGCGTGGTTTAGAAGTTGGTAGGTTGGTTGGGACTTTCTGTTATGCTATTTATATATAGCATGGATTTTATTGGCACGAAGCTAGCTTTAAACAAAAACATTCGCAAATAAAACTTGCACTTGCAGTGTGTGAATGGGATGCCAGTAACAATTTTTTTTAAATTTTAGTTGCTGCTAATTTAGTATTAATTTATCGATTCGTCTCGTTAGTTTCAGAGAATCAAATATCCGAGTTGAATACTGAACGTAGGTACTTATAATACTTATAAACAAGCAAGTGAAAAGGATTTCATTTTTACTGAACACACTTTAACAATTTTCCCCCGAAATTTATTATTATACATTCTTTCCACCTGGAGATATAATACGATAATTAATATGTTTCAAATAAGTGTATTTTTCTCAATACTTTTACAAAATAGAAGCGCCTTTGGGGGAAACGCGGGAAATTCAAATTAGCAACATATAAAACGGAAACCAAACGTTCGTATTTAAAAATGATTGTAACTCATAATAATAGAGCCACTGCAACAATAAAAATAGTAGTATGATACCACTGGAGATTTATGTATCACATCGTAAATGCGTTTCGCATTTTGTAACTTCGCAGTTCATAGTGCTGTTTTTTTTTCATGTAAAATTTTTAACTATTGATGTTTTTTAAAATTAAAAAAAACTTGTTATGTTATTTACATTACTAATAACTATATACCTACATACGAAATTTGCAAAACTATATCAACTATATAAGTATATATAAAACTATATTATATGTACAGTATATATAATATGCCAAATTAAGCCCATAAGCTTGTAATCTGTATATAACATAACTATGACCAAGACTGTATCGAAGGTATAAAATAGTGTATGAATTAAAATAACTTATAAGTTATTACATTTAGCACGAATAAAATAATATCGTTTAGTTATAATCAAAAACATTAGTATAACAATATATACCTATGATCTTATTATTAAAACGTAAAGAATTTAGTAGATAATATAATATATAAAAATCAATAGAATCGGCTGACGAATAAACAAATATATTTCTAATCTACAAACACGGTCATATTGTAATATTCCAGTCCGTAAACGACTTGACAGCTTAGTTCTTAAAATATACTTAGAACTACCGAAGCAAAATTCCACGTTTAACTTGAAAATATAAACTTACTTTAATATTGATCCCAGAAACGGATGTAGTGGTCACGTCAACCGACATTTTTCAAATATCGAACGGTAAAATCGAAATATGATTGGTTATTTTTTCGAATATGGTATAAAAATCGAAAAACAAAACGGTCGTGATAGGCGACCGACCGCCGCGCCTCACGCGGTATTCGGACTGAAACTGAAATTGTGAAGCCGAAAATAGAAGTCGCGTCCCCTCGCCTCCGCATATGCGTGCATAACCACGAGTTTTCACATGAAATGGAAAGTTATAAAAGTGCAACGGAACGTGCTAATCGAAATGACTCATAATCTATATGCATGCATAGTCAATGTCTGAAAAAAAAAATAAGATAGGCCACTGACGTCATACATTTACATTCTCTATTGATCAATATTTTAAGTGTTTTAACATAAAAGATTTTTTTATTTTCATTAAAAAAACTGAAATGGATATTAAAAAGTGTAAAGGTTTATACAGAGCTTGAAAAAAAAAACCAAACGATGTAGAAATACATCACTACAAGGATTGAATTTTAGTACAATATTTTTTCTCGATCAGGAATTATTATTTTAACGTTTACAATGAAATAAATAATATAAGAAAATTAACATTTCTCAACAGTCTCCTTGTAAGTCAGAATAAAATTTAGATAAACGTATTTATTTAAAGTGTTAATTAATTGTTTTTTTACCATAACTAAATATAGTGTACATAGTTAAGTTATAAATTGAATTAGTAAAAAGGGTGGTACCGGAAAACGCTTGCGGCATTATTGCGCATGATCCAAAAGATTGATGCGTTGCTAACAAAAAGGTGCGTGCGAATTCAGAATCCTCTAACTACATACACCAGTCTTATCATCAAGCTATATCCATTTTGTTGTAAGTCTTACAGCCTATGCTGTAAGTATATACATATCATTAATAAAAATCATTTTAATTTCTGTCTGTCTTTTTATTCCGGGTAATATATCCGAAACGGTTGGACCGAATTTGACTGGGTTTTCAATGGCAGATAGCTAATGTTATAAAAATTAACTTAGAGTATGTACTTTTATTCTAGAAAAAAGAATTAGAGTTCCACGCAAAAGAAAGCATCTTTATCTTTAAAATGTCCGCCGGGCGACCTCCTTGGGTGAATGTGGTGTTACCACAATACCGACATTCTGTCGTCCATGCAAGCGGAGCCGCGGGCACAGCAAGTTTACAATAAAGATAAAGCTATTTGATATTATGTTTTAAATAGTTTAAATAATATCCGTACCTACTTAATCTTTTCTTTCACGAGCATAAGGATATTTGAGAAAATAAAATATGTTGGTTGTTAAAGGTAGGAAAAATTTATATTGTATTTAAATAATACAATGAAATAATGATGGCTCAATGGTTTTAGCTTGTACACACTGGGTCGGTCGACGTGAGTTCGAATCCCTGCAATGAGCCTGAGCTTTTGTCTAGGGAAAACGTAACGAAACCGTAACACGCTGATAAGGCATTTTTTAATACCCGCCTGGCTAGCTACCACTTTAAAGATGAAATCAATATCCAAGCCCTTTTAGGTATGTGTGAAGAACTTGAGAACCAGTCCCCCCACTATATGGGCTTAACGTGCCATCATCTTGAGCCACATCGTCACTCGGATCAGGTGAGGTTGTGGCGATAACGCTGGACCAATAAAGAATAAGAAAATAATTACCTACAGATTTATTAACAGAAGAAAAAATATGTTTTCTCATAGTAGACCTTCGTGTCAAATGCACGGATTGTTACTGCGACGCTGGTTTTACGATATAGAGGACTGTGTTAATAAATAAGAAATAAGGATAATTTGGAAAACAGTATTTTTATTAGAGAAAGCACGCAACGTACCTGATGAAATGATGTATTATGAACGGCGACTATGTTCTTCTTCACTTCATGCACTTCTTTAATTATTACAAGCACAAATATTTATGTATTTTATTATTTTATGGTATTATTTATTTATTTATTTATTATATTATTTATGTGTATTTAAATTATTTTATTTTCAATCAATCTATATATATATAGGAGCTGTTCTATAGATAGATTGACTCATCACGATATCTCTGGTACTATAAGACCTAGAGACTTGAAATTTGGCAGGAGTATTACTTTTACCATGTAGAGGTCAGCTAAGAACGGATTTTAAGAAATTCCTCCCCCAAAGAGGTCTGCGGGGGCGTTAACAATGAAAAATTCCCGTTTTTAAAATATAGCTCCTATCGACTCAAAATTTGGTAGCAATCTTTTGTAAGAGATGTAGAAATAATTTATGAACGAATTTTACGATATCCCATCCTAAAGGTTGTTGCGGGGGTTAAAATGAAAAGTTTTAATTTTCAAGCTATAGCTCTTATCGACTCCAAATTTGGTAGGAGTCTTCTTTAAGTGATGTAAAAATGATTTTAAAATAGCCAGGAGCGGGGGAGTAAGATTCGCGCGGGCATTCTGTAGTCCACGTGAGCGAAGCCGCGGGCACAGCAAGTGTGTAGATATAATATATTTTATTTTTAATGAATGACATGAAAAGTCATCTCTTTTACGTGCGCGCGAAGACGTCAACGGAATTAAAAAACATTGTATGTTGGAAAAGGTTGAATATGCCGAAAGGAGGTTACATGGCGATACCACGGATGGCACACAAATTGTCAAATTTTAACCGCGAACTATTAAATACTGTGAGCAATGCTTTGAGGCTTATTTTTATCAGGCATATTGTGGTTGGGATACTTAAAAAGGTATAGCGTATGATCACAATATCATCTGATTTTAAGTGACGATGTGGCTTAAGATGGTAACTTGCTAAACTTATTAGAGGGGGATTGATTATCAAGTGCAACCAATAAGTGCTTGGCGACAGATTTTCAAATTGAGAGTGATAACTAGCCAGGTGGGCATTACAAAATGTCCCATCACCGTATTATGGTTTCATCACGATGTTTTCCTTCACCGAAATTTCAGGCTTATTGGAAGGATTCGAACTCACGTCGATGGACGCGAAGGCCGTACACGTACACGAAAATCGCTTATAAACAGCGTAAATTATAGCAGTAATTAAATGAAATTACAGAATTAAATTTTAATGAATTTACCATAATGACAAAAACGTGTACGTTTATTACCAATTTCGTAATAATTTGTAAAACGCTAAATCTAACAAAATTTACGAACAATATTAATATAATTTAGAGCCAATTTTGGAATAGTTAGGATGACTTTATATAATGAATACTGTAAATGTATGAAAAACAATCGAAATTTACAAGTTATTTGTTAATTGAAAAATCGGTCCATAAACAAACATATAACAGAGAAAAGTTACAAAAAGTAATAATACCATAAAAGTCTGACTAGACGTAATGGATAAGGAAAGACATGATAACTCAAACAGCATTTTAGCTTTCGCTCTTAATTACTTTCCATCAGCTTTTCAATCTCGATTTTACTAAATTAAAATTCAAATGGACGTCAACCGCTCGTGTCAGACCGGCTGGTCACAAGATGTTTGGCTACAAAAACAATTTAGATACCCACCTACTCGCAAAGTTTACAATGTGTCTAACATTTGTAAATAGCATTAATTAGGGTTTAATTGGCGGTATTTCAACTGTCATTTATTAATGTTTTTTGTTTTTATTCATTTATTCTTTGAATGTGTAATACGAGTAGCATAATAAAACTTGGTTATTTTGCAAAAGTAAAGTGGTTTGCAATAATAACACGGACCACGAGTTCTGAGATGCCACAAAAATTCCCTAGAAAGTTCTAACAAGGGAGGCACCATCTGTTTAGGATACTGAAATCGTCATAAGACAGTACATTATATTCTCTTGACAATGGCAGTAATGGTCTTCAATAAAGGAGACTAGTTGCCAAGTTAGGAAGAAGTACATTAATAAAAAATAAAAAAACTTTGAAAGTATCGATGACAATTAACTGGGCCATGCGAAAATTTTGCTTATTATAGAATATATGCAATCTAACAGCTTTTATGTTAGTTTAACAGATTGTTAATAGATGGCGCCTCCTGCATATTAATTTAAAACTGTTTATCTATTTTTGTCAAACGTAAGATTTGAAATGATGTTTTCTTTGGAATCAGCCTGAGCGCCCGGTGAAGGAAAACATCCTGATGAAACTATAGCATGGTGGTAGGGCATTTTCTAATACCCGACTGGCTAGCTACCACCTTCAAGTAAAAAAATCTGTCGCCGAGCACCTAAAGATATTCCAGCGATTGCAGTTGAGAGCCAGTTTCCCCATTGGGCTTAGCGTGTCACCATCTTGGGCTCATGTCATCGTGTCACATGGTCAATTAACGTCTGGTTAGGTTATGGTCATAACGCTAAGCCTATACAAACGATAAAAAATTTGATAATGTTTTATTTTGAAGTTAAGTAATACAAGTGTTTTATATGAAAGACACCGAGTGAAGCTCTGGGTCTTTCAGTTATTGTATCACCACAGCACCATAGGCAACCAAACATTCCTATAAATTAAAAGCTTCTGATTATTTTTTTGTTTTAGGCTAATATATATTGCCAGCCATTATTTAGCAAAGGTCATTTCCCGAGGGACGATACGGGTGTAGCGTCACTTTAATCAAAACGCCATCTAGTTCTATAAATTTGTAATTTTCTGTATTTTCGCTAGATGGCAATGGAGAATTAAATTAAAATTACGTGAATTTTAATAGTTAAATTTAAAATCTGTTATTCAGATCAGGTACGTGATTACATAAGTTTTTGTCGTTCAAGCAATTTTTCATTATCTAGTAATCTCGTAAGGTCTTTGCTCTTATCATTACGTCAAGCGTAACGCATAACTTATTTTTAACCAAATTGAACACATGGCTGGGATTTAAAGTTGAATCTTATTATATAAAATATAGTTCGTAAAATGATGAAGGGTATTAACGATATCTCTGTATCATCTATTTCTATCTGTATTATGAAGATTGTTTTGAAGAATTGTTCTGCAATCTAATCCACTCCTCTTCATTCCTTAAACAGAACCCACGCGCTGGGCTCAAAACCAGTGTTACTTACGGTAACCAGTGTTGCCAAGTCAAAGAAACAAAAAGTGGTCAACCACTTTGATGAAGATGCTAGAATGTTAAAAATTTCGTACCCTATATAGTGGATTAAAAGAAATAAGGAAAGCAGTTTTTAAATAATCTCTTTTTCTATTTTTTCTTTCTTCACCACTCTCAGGGTGCCAAATTTTAATAATCTTCTCCCCTCAGCATAAGAGGCATAGAGCCTTCAAAGGCACATCATGAAACCTACTGATTTTCCGCTGGTATTGTAGTTGTGTGGAAACAAGTGCTATGATATGGAAATATAAAATATTATGAATTATAATAAGATATGCTAAATTTGTGGCTTAATTATTTAGCTATTCATATTTGATATTTTTGGTTAAATCAATCTTGAATGTTGCCAGATATAGCCACAAAATGCCCAACTTGGCAACACTAACGGTAACCTCTAATCCCGACACGAACTAAAAAGTCTTATCTTTGCAGTACCGTGAAACTTCGGAGGCGTCTACCGGCCAGTCTTATGACAACGGGGCCTTTACAAGCGTCGTGTTTGGATTATACTGTGCAGAGAGAGTGCCGTCGGAACGAGGAATACACGGCTTCACGGTATAGCAATAAAAACAAAAATTTTGCTTATCATCATACCTTTTCGTAAAAAAATATATTAACTTTTATTTAATATACAAATAATATACTCGGGATTATGAGCTATCGCAGATTTCGCGAATAAAATTATGAAGCAAATTGTCAAGATGATGATAACAAATTATAGAAGTAACTAGCTGTGCCCCACGGTTTCACCCGTGTTAATTTTATACGACAAACATCGCCAACGCAACCGTGTAGGCAATTCAAGATTTGCGAATTTTAAAGAATAATAAAAAAAACTAAATAAAATACATATGCAATAAATTCAATTAAAGTAGACATCTGGGAAATTTATTTCTTAAAAATTACATCATTCAGGTGTGCACCATTTCGCTGCAAACATTCCGCGAAACTGAACCTCAAATTGGTAAAAACTCGCTGACACATTGCGCGAGGAACAGCTGCCATTTCTTCTCGGATATTTATCTTCAACTGGTTAATCGTAGCTGGGTTATTGGAGTAGATTCTACTTTTGTATCCCCACATGAAAAGTCCGGTGGCGTTAGATCCGGACTTCTAGGCGGCCATGCAATGTCACCTCGGCGCGATATCAGTTTTCCAGCAAACATCTCGTTTACGGCCGCCAACGAAGCATTAGATGTATGGCATGTCTCTCCGTCTTGTTGAAACCACGTCACACGATTATAGGCTTATAGGATTATAGGCTAGGTAATCCAAACTCACGCAGAAATAAACGTCGAACAATAGCACGAAACGCCATTTTTTAATAATTTTTAACGCAGAATACACGCTGCGCTCCGGTGAAGCGATCCATCGCGACTAAATTTCCGAGAACCGAGCTTCTCATCCCCACCACCCGCGCAGCCCCCGCTCATATGGTTCAAAAGCAAGAGTGTTTTTAAAATCGTACGCCTTTCTGGCTCACCCTGTACTTTGTGTAAAACTATAGACATTTTTATGAGGAATAAATAAATTATTCAAATTATAATATAGCCTATGTGACTCGGTGATACTGTAGCTTTACATTGGTGAAAGGATTTTTAAAATCGGTACAGTAGTTTGTGAGATTATCCATAACAAAAAAAAAAACAAATCTTTCCTATTTATGATATTAATATAGATAATACAATCCATCCAATAGTTGTTTTTATGTCAATTTTGAATACACATTTTACTTTTATGTTTCATTTCTTTTAAGTTTCAGTGAAATGAATTCTTTTGGCTTTATTGGTATTAATATTTAGTGCAAATATTTATTTATATTACCTTATGAAATTTATAGGGATATTAAACGAAATAATCTATCTTCATTGTTATAAGGGTATATCAATCCTCCCCCTTCTTTACCCATTACGGCAATAAGTTGTTGAAGACTTTTCTAGCATAGATAGCAGCATGGCAAATTGACGGTACTCCCCTGATGGTAAGCACAGTAGATGCAATCCAAACACAACGGTTAGCATCGAGAGATCCAAATCCATCGGCAGTCGCCGTTGTTATGTCGGCCTGGATATATTTAACTGGATATGCCCAGGCTGATTCCGAAACACGACACGCAAAAGCGAGTCACTATGACGGAATTTTCACCAGGCGCATGGTGGTCGCGACTCACTTGAGTAAAACAACCCTACCACCCCGCTATCGTCATTTCCTCGTCCGTTACTCAGCAGGGTCCACCACGCGCAGGTGAGGTTGGCTTGGACGTCACAGTTTTAAACATGTAATTCGACACCCCTTACACCCCCAGCCACGGCCGCGACCCTTTATTATAATATAATACATAGGTACATACACTTATTAATGAGCTAAAATAAAACAGTGAAGCAGTTTCCACATAACACGCAAAATAAATATAAGATGTCGTATGTTTGTTCAGCTAAAAGGAATACTAAATATAATACGGAGAATATTGAGTTTCACGTTTGTTTATTTACTGAATCTTTTCTTCCATAATCGTGTATACGGACTGTGGAAGTACGAAAATCGTTCTTTTTTAAATCATTGGTAAAATTTACTTTTCTAAACATCATGTTTAGCATTCGGAATCTGGGTAATGATTTTATAACTTTAAAATTTACTCAACAGTCACGGGAAGTTTTGAAGATCCATCACTTTCATGGATATTGGTTTGATTTGTGGAGTCATGTCGTAAAAATACACGGAGGTCCCGATCTGTCTATATTGTTAGCCATAAGGGCCATGAATCCTCAGACAGCTTTACCGCCCAAGCCCCGTCACCGAGGTATTGTCGTGTTTAGCAACACTGCGGAAACGGCAGCTGCACTTGAGAGCCAATCTTCCACTAGTCACATCGTCACTTAAGATCACGTGAGATTGTGGCGATAACGCTAAACCTATAAACGATTAAAATAATTATAGGATACTCTATTCATAAAAACATTTCATTATTGTTTACAATTTTTACATACTTTAAAACCAATTACAGATTATAAATTCCATCTTTTTTTATATTACACTTCAAACACATTCATAAACAATGTTATTATCCTTCTAGATAAGTGGTGTACTCGATGCGTACGCCATTAATATGAGGAGTACGAAGCTCTTTAGATACCCCGTATATAAACATATATTTAATCTATACTATAATATGTTTTTGTTGGGTTTGTTTGGTTAAACGCGCTAATCTCAGGAAGTGCTGCTTGGAATGGAAAAAATATTTTAGTGTTGGATAGCTCATTTATCGAGGAAAGCTATAGGCTATATAACATCACGCTACGACCAATAGGAGCGGAGCATCAATGGAAAATGTTGCAAAAACGGAGAAAACATATTCCTTTTGAAGGTTTCCATTGCGTGCGCTGCGTAAAAGGTTAAGGTTACGCAACAATGATGTGTGATATAATTGTTTCTCTTATGAATCTCTAAAAAAAGTCCGCGATAGCATATGTCTATCTTTTAAGGTTGACGCAATATAACCTTTTTTATGGTAATAAAATTTGTTCTAAAATAATGCATTATTTGCGAAGATGTTTTATAAACATGGTATTAATCCTTAAAGAAATAAATACGTTATTCATCACAAGTATTTCATTTTGGACAAAAGTGTCTTTTACATCATTTGATTTCAATGAATGTCTTAGGAGATACACAGATTTAAAATAACTCCGAAGCAAAATAATATCAAGTACCGCGCCTGCATTTTAGCGGAATGATGTTGGAATTGGGCAGCACCTATAAATTGTATTGTAGGTGCCTACGACAATTGTTATTTTGTCTCTGCCTACTTCCCACTCTCTCTAACCCTCCCTTTCTCTTATTTGACACTGACGAAGTTGCGCAGGTTAGCTAGTAATAATAATAAATCTGTAGTTCTGTCTGTACATGTAATTTTTTTTTCAAATTACTTGATATACGTTTTAATATAATGGACACTGATAACAATTTTTTTTGTTTGTGAGTCTAGTTGTATGTCCAGATTTAAAACGGTTTAACCGATTCTTATGAAATTTTCTAGACGAGAAGCTTATTATTTCATTAGTCAATTGATAGGTTATAAGATTTTCACACGGAAAGTATAAGTCATTTCATAATTCATATGCTATAAAAAGCGCCAATAATACTTCTAGGAAAAAAAAAAAGTTTTAATTCTCAACCGATTTAGATAATTTATTATACGAGAAGTATATAATTACTAGCTGTGCCCCACGGTTTCACCCGTATTAATTTTATCCGACAAAAACCGTGCCGCCGACACACCCGTGTAAACTATCATAATTGTTATTCCCGCAATCACAAATTTTTTCTTTTTTTATTATCTCCTAAACTATGTGTCCAAATAGCATACTCTACAGAGCAACATTTTAACTTCATAAAATTGTCTTTATGATGAAGTAACTTTTGTTTGTAAGGTTTAATATGCCATGTCTAAAAATAATGCTTATAAATCACTTTTTAATTTTCAACAAATTTTTGTCACAAAAAACCTTATTGTGGCTTATGTATAAGAGATAGGTATATCACATACCTATCATAAAGACCTATAAAACATCAGTAAGGGCATAGGTCTAGCGGGGGTAGCACGCATCGACCCTTGTGGCCGATCGATAGCATTTTGTAGGCTACGTGAACGCAGCCGCGGGCTTAGCTAGTTTATTAATAAATATAAAGCGATATCAAATTAGAATTTTAAAAATTACTCTCGGTATCTCACGCCTCTATTGCACGGTAATTCTTCATTTAGTATTTCTATTTTACTCGTTTATTTAGATTACTTTAAAGTATTACCAACTCATATAGCCTTTTAATTGAGGAGTAATATAAACTTCACGTGTACAAAATTTTTGTTTTTGTGTTAAATCCGAACATACAAACAAACAGATAAACATTTGTTTTTTACGTTTAGCTTTCTTTTTTACATAGATGTTTATTATGAAATAAAAAAAAAAGTTCAAAGAGAATTACTTCAGTAACTATCACACATTTTGTTTTTTATATATTATATAATTTTTAAGTATTTATATGACGTAATATACAATTAAATAAATGAATGTTGGTTTGTTTGTTTGTGCCGGAGACACGTTTTTAAACCGTTCATCTGAACGCGAATAAGCTTTAGTAAATTTATTGTGCGCACACCCGCGAATGTTCTGCATTTTTATAAATTTATAACTTACTATATATAGGTGGCGCACGTGTCGTTTAATTTCGAAGAGAACGGTAACGTTGTCGCGTGCAAAAGATAGTTTATTAACAATTATCTGATTTACCTGAATCAAGTTAAATCGTGTATAATAATATAGACCTCATTCAAATAATCTATTATATACGAACTAAGGTCAACTTTACAAAGACACGTAACATAATGGCACGGACAAGCATTATGTACAATGTACATACTCACACGTACAATGGACAGTTTCATGTACCATATATAAACAATTTATGTACGTACGTATAATATTATGTTGGTTGACGAGGAAAGACAGTTGTTGAGAAACTTAGATAACAGAAGATGAGTAATGATTGAACATTTGATACGGCACGACAAGTTCTTTAAAACAATTCTAGAAAGGCTACAATTCATAGACCACTTTCAAAATTTAGCCGGTTTCGGTGGACCCCCTGCAGCTACATTTCTACCATATTCCCAAAACTCGAAAAAAAAATGTGAAGATTAGCTCTAACTATCGAAATTTACGTTGCGGCTGAGTTCGGCATAAGTCTCGACACGTAATGAATGTGGAATATGCAAGTTTTTACAATTAACAGTCGCTGAGCTTCTTAAAATATTATGGGCCTACATTGATACGTGAAGTCGAGCCAAAATTTTTGTTCTTCACTATAGAAAGCAGATAAATTTTCATGCCCCGCTTACGAATTGTAAACACTCATTTTTTGTCACACCAACGTAGACACTCGTCGAGTTTCCCGTTGACCACTTTGGGAACTGAGGAACTAAACGAAACTTTTTCCAACAAGCGAAGGATGAAATGGATGTCGTATTATATCAAGAGGTGAAAAGAAAGGTAGAGGATAGGGAACAATGGTAATTGCTCCACAGACAAGAACTGAGCTCTTAAATTAAAGAAGAAAACGATAAGAAAAGATAGATAGCCTATTGTTATTCTCGCTCCTGTATTTGGTTCCAGTTTTCCGGTTGCTTGATGTTTATAGTTTTTGCTCTGCTCTTTAGAGTCCATAGTTAGTCAGAAACTATCCTGTAAATTTTGCGTGACGCGCGCACAACGGCAAACCTCAATAATTGTATATATATATTAGAGTTCGGGAGCTACGGGACCTTTTTCATGCGTAGCAATATACATAGTAGGACATGATTTTGATAATAGTTTATATATTGCTTAATAATAAACCGAGTGTCAGACCGCGCGACCTCAGTTATGGTGTAGGAGGCTAACGAAGATGTAAAAAAATATTATCGAAATTGTACCGAACATGCTACAAATTATCACATTATTTATTTATAATGTTAATTTAAGAAAAATAACCGTTCGATCTCGATATGCTGATAAAATCGTCGTCAGTTATGTACAGGTAGTCGTCGGAAAATTATAAAAATAAAGTAGTATAAGTATCTGAAATTGATAGTGGTTGATGAGCGCATGGCGACGCGTCACCATACCGTATTAGATGTTTCGCAGCAACACATGGTGAGTGTTCTGAAGAGTTGTTTGACATTATCCTATCATCTTCCGTTCCTATACGGAACCAAGCGGGCAGGTATTTAAAGCCGGTGGCTACATAGCAGCATCAATCTCAGCAAGAATAAAGAAGTTTGCGAATATTCCTTCTTTGCCGTACTGTGAAAATTTGGAATCGCTCCTCGGCCTATGTGTTCTGTCCCTCCTACGAGGCGTAAAAAGGCATTTCTGCAGTATGACAGCGACGAAAGTCTTTCAAATTTGTCACCGGCGGTCTCCATTGTTTCTGGACTACCCTATACTTTCCATCAGACTTTTACAGTAATTATGCCAAGCTTCTATTGAAAAATGATTTATAAGCATTATTCTTTGACATGGCATATTAATCCTTACGAACAAAAGTTACTTCATAATAAATACAATTTTATGAAGTTAAATTTTGCGTTTTATAGTAAATATATTATTAGGACACATGGTGTAGGAGATAATGAAAAATTTAAATAATTTGTACTTGCAGGAATAACTCAAATAGACTACACGGGTGCGTTGGCAGCGCGGTGTTGTCGTATAAAATTAACACGGATGAAACCATAGGGCACAGCTAGTAATTAATAAAGTGAAAGATACCTATCTGATAGTATTGATAGGTTGAAGTATTATTTCTTAACGATAATTCAAGTAAAAAGCGATAAGTGGCGCTTATCGCTTTTTCTCAAGTATCTATACTTACATATCGTGTATAGATTTAGCGTTTTGGCCGCAATTTCACCTGATGTTAAGTTATGATGGGCCAAAGGCGTAGCGGGAAAACTGGCTCTCAAATTAATCTATACCCAGGTGCTTGGCGACAGATTTTCAATTTGAAGATGGTAGGTACTAGGTAGCCGGGTGGGCATTACAAAATACCCTACCAAAATGTTATAGGTTCATCTGCATCGAGATCTATTTCTTCATTGAAAGCTCACTCATTGTAGGCATTCGAACTCACGACAATCGACGCCATACCCGTACGCACACTAGTATTATAACGAGGTAAAGTTTTTCTGTTTGAACGTAACCTCCGGAACGACGCATCCGATTTTTAAAACATTTTTACTAGATACCATTTATTTTGTTATAAGTTTTATATTTCACGCAGTACAGAATAGAAACTATCTAACAGCTGTCATGTTAAATCATCAATCAAACAAATTGTTAATAGCTGGCGCCTCGTATATGTTAGTTTTTTAATCACTGTGTGTTTTTAACGAAAACATTAATTTGAAACTGATTCGTAAATAGCGGGGAACATAAGTTTTAAAATGATGTCTGAGTCGTTAATTTTGATGAAGAATTAAGAAAGGTATGGAGTTGCCAGAAAAAATCACATTGAATAAATAATACATAAGCTCATGAATTTTCGGGTAGTTTTACTAGTTCTTAGACTAATCTAAATATTGCTCGAAATTTATTTACTTATTTATTACGATCGCCAGTGGTCATTGTATTAAATACAGTCACATAAAAAAAAACAATTTGAAAAATAAAATACACTTGACCTTTTAACGCAATCACATATACTGTGTAGACAACAATAAATGTATAAACATATATTTCGTTTGAATAGTGTATTTTATATAAATCTAAAATTATTATAATATAATTGTAGCATATTTTACTTCTGATAAAGAATATTGTTACAAAATGTCGATCACACACAGTTTGAATTTATAGGAGTTTTTGGTGGGATCTTGAACTGTTATGTGGAGGTTTTTGTTTTAATTAATAAACTTATGTTATTTTGGCGGCTTTTTACGTGATGTTATTTGCACAAGTGAAGTGGATTATAAATAATAACTGGAAATATGCATTTTAAATTTCAACAAAAACTCCCCGGACAGTTTTGACAAAGAGCTGCCATCTTGTTAAAGCTATGTTTGAAGATCATCTATATATTAATACTTGAAGCAATAGCTTTCGGTACCACTTTAAGCGTATTGCGTGCACGGAAGACTGTGAGATTTGGCAAGGTTAAAGTTTATATTGAGAAAGAACGCAGAAAGCTAAAATTTATCTATAATATCTGTAACTAACATATTAAATAAAATAAATTAATGCTGCGAATCCTAATTCGACCAGTGCCATTGAACTTAAACTCCCCAAAATATTTACATTGTCACTCAAAGAAAAGTGACAGCAAGTGATGTAGATAATACTCATTGTTTAGGTGCATGTATACTGCAAATGTCAAACAGAAAATAGTCTATGATGAAAAAGTCGCTGGTCGAATTTGGACCTTGGGCGATCGCAAGTAAGAATAATTACACAAATATTATATTTACGTGACGTTGTCATTAATGTGGACGAATACAGTTGCCATTAAATAAGAAAAGAAGAAAAAGTTTGAATTTATTTAATAAAACTGGTAAAATGAATTTCAAATTTGGATAGAGTCAATTTTATTGCTTTTTGTTATTCAGGCCCACAAGTATATCATAACTTTATGAATTAAATAAAAACTTGATATATACAATTTTATCTCGTGAACGAAATTAATTCTAAATAAATAAAAATAACAGATTTTTAATATAGATTCTATATTTGTTTCAAAAATTACTCTTAAAAATGCCACGTTGAATGGCAATGCTGATTTGTTGGCCAAGGTGAAATCCTGTCTTATGGTCTTGTGTGGATTCGAACAAACGCCATGAAATGTCTATTTATATCAACGCAATATTCTAAAATCCAGTAAAATGTATAGAGTCAAATTACCATGACACCTTTCAACTATCCTACTTATATTGACAATACAGTTATTCGTTTTCTATTAGAATCTATAGATTATGACATGTCTGGATCATGTGAACCATCGGGCTATAAAGTCCCATCTCGGGTCATTGCTTTTACACCGACAAGTGGGAAGATGTAAAACCGGTAAGAATGACACGGCCGTATGTCGTTGAACAACAATAATCTATGAGAAAACTTTGAATAAATACTAATATAATAGGTAACTAAAATACGGCTTAAATTGTATAAGAACAATAAATCGTAAAATATTTTTTACACCTATTTAATAAAAATATTCAGCTAGTATAGTGTAGGATAGTGAATTGAGATATTTATTGTAATGTACGCACTTGTATTATATTTTCCAGAGGGAACTCACCCTATAACACTTTCGAAAATAAAACTAGCTTAATTTATTATCCGGCATATCGGTAATGTACCTATTTAGAAAGTTTATTGTAAAAACTAACGCAATTACTTAAAAAAACCTACTTTTTTCGATCATGAGCCCATAATAAAATTAAAAAAAAAATCTAATAAAATATATCACTTACCATTTGTACCGTTCGGAA
Source organism: Saturnia japonica (assembly GCA_033032175.1). NCBI lineage: Eukaryota > Metazoa > Arthropoda > Insecta > Lepidoptera > Saturniidae > Saturnia > Saturnia japonica. The sequence continues at coordinate 5,301,056 of CM065332.1, forward strand.
ACACAATACATATCAAACTGACAAGAACATGGCTCGACTGAGATAATATATGTTACAACATGTCAATAAAGATAACTTATCAATTTCACAATAACACTTGACAGAAAGCGAATCATTGTCGCGAAATGGAACTTAAAAAGCGGAACTTATAAACAAGACGCTAAATTATCAAAAAGGAAACAAAAAACCCGAAAGCCACAAAAATATTTTAGTTTAAAAAATATATTTTTCTATTTTTGCTTTTTATTTGATTTCCAAACGTACTTAAATATTAATATCCGAGTGACCGAGCTGAGATCAGTACATTAAAAAAAAACACCTCTTTAGGTAAACTTGGAATGTAAAAAGTTGTCTGAATACAAAATTTCATCCAAATCGTCGGATCCGTTTCTGAGAAACGAATTACACACTCAAACATATATAAATATATGAATACAAAAATTACTCACTTATCAGTATTTAGATATAGCCTATGTCACTCCCACGGTGGAGACGAACCTAACGACACCTCGTATGCTAAAATCCATCAAGCTGTTTAGGTTACAGAGCGTGCAAAAGAAATATACATACTTGATACTCTCGAAAAGCATAACTTCCTTTTTCCTTTTTCAGTCGGGTCAAAGAGAATTGCAATTTATCAGAACATAATCAAGTTGGCGTGTTCCCTAAAAACATAGGGGTTAGACCAGACATGACTCACTGGGAAAGGGGGTCCGCTGGCGACACAGTGTCGCGTCGACTCGGGTTTGCCGCGTTCTATGTACACCTATTTATTAATGTTAATAAGGATTCACTGTAATTTTGCTAATTTAGTGAGATTTATATAATTAGTTTAAAGGTGTAGAGCAAGGATTATACTAGTAATGAAACCTATAGAAGTCTACTTCCGCAAGTTTTAAAGGTTGCGAAACCTGCTGAAAGTCATATACAACATAAACAGTCATGATGAGCAAATTTTGAAAGTTTTACACTTAAGCAATAACTACAATACAATAACTAATGTAAGCATGTACCAAGTTAATTAATGCAGCATATGCTTCAAATAGGTTGTAGTGTAAGCAAAACAACAACGTATCTCAAAAATTGCTGGAAGTACTTGTCAGTGTAAACCAACCTTTACGGAAATTTACGAATATTAGTATTTTAGGTAAAAGTCCAGCAATTTAGTCATCCATAAAATATCTAATTAAATTCAACCTTATTAGTTGGGTCTGGCCCCTAATAAGTTTACAATTCTGAACTTAACTGATTTTTGGGATATACACTACTTATTTCAATGTCTGCAACGTAAAGTCATAATCTTTGATAGATATCTTTGACCCTGTGGAAGCAGAAGCAACTAGATTTTTTTACATCTAAGGTGGAAAACAAGCGGACGACCCGCTTAAAGGTAAGCGGTCACCGTAGCCTATGGACGCTTGTAACACCAAAGGTATCCATGGTATGCTAACCATGAACTCCGTTCACCAAGGAACTCTGGGGACCCTACTCACCGTAGGAACACAAAACAAGGTTATTTGGCAACGATCTTCTGTAGAGTTCTCTGTACCCTATTTCTCTTAAATCTCCATAACAATCAGTTTACGTACCTTCGTCCACAAGGTAATTTTTTTTTTACATCTGACTATACTGTTAGTTTTAGGGGCCCTGAAGCCGCTGCAGCTTTTACAGCTTCATCGGACTTGGTACAAGGTTAAGTACTCTACAACTAGTTATATCATGCGTTTACGTTACAGACATTTAGAATAGTTGGTGTTTTTTCTAAAAGACTCCATTTGCAGTTGCTGAAAATGTTATTTGTGTGATGAAGAATAAAATGCTATTTTTACTATGAAATCTAATCTAAAATCAACATTGCACCGAACAGTGCGAACTAGGTCGCGTTGCCGGCGATGATGAAGTCATGACACAACATTTGTTTACGCTTTTAACTCAGGTTTATGGGTCACTTTTAACGTTTATGTAATGTATATTTGCAATCATTCTTTGTTTTCTAAGCACATTGTTTTATTGTATGAATTTATACTAATTTTTATATCACTATGATAATATTTAATAGGGTTATACAGTTGCTATCGTCACGTCTCTGGTTACAAAATTAATATACATAGATAAAAATATTCTAAATTAATGATAATATAATGAATGACCCCACCATCATCTGCGAAATTATAGACTTTGTTGGCTCGGCTAATTGTAGAGAATAAGAGAGAATCAAGCAGCCAAAAGAGCATAACTGATCTTCGTCCAGTTAGTTGGCACAGTTATACTGTGGTGGGAGATCTGTATCAGCTTCAGTCGACAATTGGTAAGAAAATGCGCAGAATCCCGACATGAGGCGTGCTCTCGTTTCGGAAGCCTATTCCCCGTTTTTATTAAAGATATTCATCACTGGTTATTTACAACTCTTCTGCTACAAGCTACTTCAACTAGATATAACTTGTATCGGTGAAGTAACTGGTAAGGCAGTTTCCATACATTGTATATTACTAGTAGCAATAAGGTTTATGTAGACAGTTACATACAGAACAAAATAGATTCATTGCTCTTATGACATTTTTACTTTACGATCACAAATAACTTTCTTTATAATTATAACAAGTTTTAATTTGAAAAATGATTTCTCTAAACAAGCTTCTATCGTTAAAACAGGTTATCATAATTAAATGTGCATACAAAATTTCGTATGTGCTGTTGATCGTTCAGAAGTTCCCTCATCGAAAGCCAACTCAGGGTGCGGCAGCCAGGTTATGGAGCAATTTAAAGTGGGCAATCAAAATTCGACGTATTAACAAAAAACTGTATCTAAGCTGTTGACCGTTAAAGAGTTCTTTTGTCTGGAGCCAATCCTGGATGTCGATTCAGGTCATGCATTGTCATCGGAACTTAACCAAAATGTAAAAATACAAACTACGTAGTATAAGAGGAAGTGGTTCTAATTCAGCTTGCAAGATTTGAACTAAACATAGAAAAAACAAGGCAAGTTAAATAAAAGCTTGTATAAATAAGTATATTTATTGCAATAACGATATTCATAATGGGTATGCACTCAAACCTATATGCCATGATGAACGTTCTGGTGTTAAAACAATTGCTCTGAATATATTTGTTTGTCGAACAACTTAGCGAATGTCCAGACTACAGAGTATGTCTAACGTTTTTGCGTGTGAAATAGTTAGAAATAAGCGTAACAAGGTACCTACTTAAAATGTAAAAACCAACATTACCATACGTATCCCGTTATCGTTGGGGGAGAAAGCGACTGCTTCGTATAACTTAAAAGAACAACACATTTTCCGTGTGTTCCACACACAACTATGACGTACCCATTCCTAATGTAGCTGTCGAGTGTTCAAATAAAGAGTCAAGGTGCCCCACTTAATTCAATTTAGGATAATCATGAGTGTCACTTTATTCTCCCTAATAAGATCAGGAAGAAGATGATCAAAAATTGTAAAGTTTAAAACTTGTATATTTTTTAATTTTTGTACGGATATTAGAAGCTTTGTTTGTTGCCTAAAATTTTTGCATTGATCTAAAATTGTACTCGTACTTCACTAATAATTTTGGTATGTTTGTAATAATACTCCATGTTTTTATTGTTGTACTGGAATTGCAGATTGATTTTGTAAGTTTCGAATAGGTACTGTATCTACTCCCACAGAATTACTACTTAAAAGAACGAGCGTAAATAGAAACAAGAGATAATAAAAGCCTATCACAATTTTCTTTTAAGCAATAGATTGGGATTGATTGATTTTGTGTCCTTAATTAACACCAAAATTTCTTCATCCAATGAAGTCCCTAGAAAGGAACATATGAACAAACACTTTTACTGGTTCAGAAAATATACCAGTCTCAGAAAAGCCGGTAGGAAACTGGATTGAATAAAAAATTTTTTTAACATAACATACCATCATACCTATATCCCCGAAGGGTTAGGCAGAGGTGTACTAATGCACACCCACAGTTCGACGTGTATGTTTTTTTAGGTCTCATATAGTAGGGAGTGAGCCTATTGCCATTTATCGGGCACAAAGCCAAACTCCGAGCTGCTACTGAGAATTTCATAGAAAACCTCAATAACATTTTGCTCGACCTGGAAATCGAACTGAAACCGTATTAATGACCTAGTATTTGTACTATTGGTGTACAAAATAAACTAATTAAAGGTGACAATAAAAGATATTAACTATGTATATTCAATGTCATAATATTGAACATAATATAATATAATATTAACAGTAACATAATATATTATGTTTGTACCTGCAGTGTAAGCGACCTCGGACATTAAATTGTACGGAACAGAGGATACTTTGGTTTGTGCTTACTTGTTAATCCTGGTGACACCCAGTATACCGAGGAGGATGCTACATCTATAGCATATTATATAAGTGGATGTACAAACAGTTATTTCCAGGCAACATTTTCATTCACATCATAATCTACCATTTAATAACCTTTTGGCAGTAAACACTGCTTTCTCACTTAATCTTTACCTTTCCTCTGTGATTTAAATAATCTAGAGCGCTACTGTCTTTTAACTTACAACAAGCGTTGTTAAATCAAACTGAAGAATTAAATCAAATCATTTCTAATAGACAATAATGGGTTCGTTTACACGCTTTAACTATAATTAATTGATGTCGCTTGACTTTATTGACCCTAAATAGTTCCGTTATTTTTTAATCAGTGTCTTTTGAATTGTGTTAACAGATGTTTTTTTTGTACATATCAAGGCTGGATTTATTTTGATATATCGCTACCAATTTACCAGTTTTAAATCGACTTATAGTCTATAAGACTTTGGATAGTAAAAAAATGTTTGTTTGTCATTATATTTTTTTAATCTAAATTCCATTTAAACCCTTTCAAGGCTTATGCACTCAGATGACCTTTATAAAGAAACTAGAATGCTGTCAGTCGGGCATGTGCTTTCCCCGCTCCCGAATATTTTAATTAAAAAAATGCTTATTGTGGGTGATCCGCTGATTTTTTGTAGGTCTTTCTAATATCTACAATAATGTAGTACATTAATTTGACATATCTCTTATGGTTTACTCAGCGTGCACCATTTACGCAACTGAGTTGATTCACCATGACCAGTCTATTTTCTAATTTGCACGGAATACCCTAATTCTTTCTCTAAAATAAATATAGCCTAAGTTACTCCTTATAACATCAGCTATATACCAGTAAAAATCCCACCAAAATCAGTCCAAACGTTTCGGGGATTACCCCTAACAAACATACAGACAAAAACTTTAAAAATTGTTTTTTTTTTTCATATGCATTTAGCTGTTATTTTGGCATTACAGACAGACACTTCAATTTTAATAATCATATAGATAAAGTACACTTTACTAATATTTATACAAAAAAAAAACGTGAGTTGATGACCTTGCGTTTGGTTTTCATGGATCACTGGTCGTAAATAGGCAAACGAGTGATAAAAGTAAAAAAAAAAAAAATGCAAATTCCGCATATCAGAGAATGGATGATTTTTGATAGGGAATGTTTTTTTTAAATATAAGGTGGCAAACAAGCGTCCGGCCTGCCTGATAGTAAGTAACACAAGCGCGTTACCTGCCTTAAAACCACGCTACCCCAGGAACACAGCACAAGGTTATTTATCCGCGATCTTCTGAAGGGTGGAGGAATTTCACCAGTCGTTTTCCAAAAGAGACTTCCTTGTACCCTGGCCTACCTCTCTTAAAAAGGATATGAAAGAGATAATCTAAATACATACACATATCATGAACATTAGCAATTGCGACCACCAAGAGATTGGCAGTTCAAAGTCGGTCTTCGCTATCATACCGGCCTGCAAGCCTTTAGGCAGCTGGATATATACTGGCTGATCCCGAAACGCAATAAATCAAACGAAAGTCTCTATGGCATAGAATTATCTGTACTAGCGGTCGCCCAATGATCGAAATACGACCAGCGACTTTTTAATCATAGACTATTTTCTGTTTGACATTTGCAGTATGAACCTATACAATGAACATTATAATCACTTGCTGTTACTTTTCAGTGAGTGACAATGCTAATATTTTGGAGGGTCTAAGTTAAATGGCAACGGTCAGGTTAGGATTTGCAGTATTATATTATTTTATTTAATATATTAGTAACAGATATAGATAAATTTTAGCTTTCTGCACCCCTTCTCCATATAAACTTTAACCATGCCAAATCTCACAGACTTCCGTGCACGCAATACGCTTAAAAAGGTGTCCGAAGTTTTCTTCTCACGTATTAATATTATGATGTTGGTTACACACATTTGAGTACAGATACCACGCTTGTTTACTGGATTAATATAAACCGGCTGATTTCGGAACGCGATAAGTCTGAGAATGCCACTGATGCGGGTGTTATGCTTGATATATTGCAATCCAGTCGGACACAATTGTCAAGTCCTACCTCCCAAAAACTATTATTTATTCCACTGTTTTATTAGTACTGCATTTATTTGAACGTAGCGAATGTAGAAATTCTATGGTTGCCTTAAAACCTAAGACATTAAACATTAGTTTTGTTACTAACACAGACGCTTTCCTCGAACAATAAAAGATTTTAACCACAAGTTTTAAATAAAGTTTTACACATACGTAAATCATTATTTACGACCCTCTGTACGGATATAGGAGGGGAAGGTCCCCCATGTTTATGGGACATAAGAATAGTTTGGCTTGAAGTGTGCTCGAAGGACCGAAATTACTTTTGCGTGTTTTTTAGATTTTCAGTTAATGATTAGTTAATTTCTACTCTCGGTCTTGGTGGTAATGATAAAGAACGCAAAATAAAAGGGGTTCCGAGCTATCGGTGAAGAAATAAGGCAGGGTGTAAGGGGTGTCAAATAATATCTTAAGACTTGAGACATCTATACCAACCTCACCTGCGTTTAGTGTACCGTGCTGAGTGACGTACGAGGAAATGACAATGAGGATGTTGTAGGGCTGTACAGCTAAACGGGGTCGAGACCACCATGCATATAATGAAAAACCCGCCTAACTGATTCGCTTATACGTGTCGCTTTTAGAGATCAGTCGGTGTTATCAAGTTTCTATTTACCCAGACCAGTACCTATGAAAGCAGTGACTAACGATAGATTGTTGTTCTCTCTGTTTTCGCCACTGTTTTTGGAATGTACTGTACTATCAAAAAGAAACAATGTGAAACAATTATAACATGGTAGTCGAAAATTTTATAGAGTAGGTACTATTCCCTTGTTGAAAATGCATAGCGAAACGCAAATTAGGCTGTTCTAGCAACAGCACTGGAAAGCCTAAACTTTTCTAAACTTTCTAAATATAATAAGAGATCTGGGCAAACTTTAACCTATAGCGTACAATACATATCGCAAAATGGAACGCTAATTACGTTGCTGTCGTACAAATTACGTAAATACATATATATTTTATTCGTAACAATAAAAAACAGCTTCGTCTGATAGAATCCAAGTAGATGGTTACTTAAAGTGATCAAAATTTAACCAAAATTCATTAATATGTTCAGCCAACCAGACAAGACGTCACCGATTTACGTTAAAAGTAACAAGTTAATGTTAATACAAGTGTCCATACTTTCACTTTTAAAACTACTGAAGTTGTACTTGCAATGGGTGAAAGTGTAGAACACATAATATACAGTCTGAACGAAACAGTTACTATATTTGATAACACTTATAACTTCCAAGTTCAAGATAAACTACTTCTCTGTGTATAGGTACAGATTCGAAACCAATACCTAAAAAGATAATTTTTAACATAAAAGAAAACCAACTTCAATGATTTTGAGGAGTTCCCTGGTGTATCTTCGAAGTTGAAGGTCCAATGCCAGTGAAATTAAAATTGGTTCACCCTTGAGATACCCCCTTTCCAACGAAAAAGTAATCATCTAAATCCGTTCATAAACAAAGAAGTCTAGAAGTTATGCTTGGACATCCATAAAAAAAATTCAATCGAATTAAGAACCTCCTCTTTTTTGAAACAAAAACGAACAAATATACACATAAAGATAAATTAAAATCGTATCGGCTGCGCTGGCGTGGACTACCCAAAGATTTCAGTCTCTAGAGCGCACGCGCGAATCGTATTCCCACCGTTTCCACAACGCTGGTTATTTTAAAAACAAAATGCTTATTGTGGGCGATTCTTAAAAGATAGACTCTTATGGTTTACCCAGCTTAAGCCATTAAGCACCAAAAAGCGTCTTTATTCCGAATTAACTTACCATTATCGTCACTGCTTATTTCGTATGTTACTTTATCAATCAACCTGGCCAGATAACATAACTATAAATTAAAATAAACATCATATATGTCGGATAAGTAGTTTTCGCGTGAAAACAACATAAACGAACAGACCGAGAGATAATTTATTTTTATGATAATTATGTAATAAAATATTAATTACAAAATAAATATTATTTTAATAAATTATTTAAGCTTCAATTTATTTTTATAATATTGTTTATTTCACTGAAACTCACTGATATACAATAATAACCTTTAAGGGTTAGCATATGAAATCACACTAACACACGTAAAGGATACGTTCAGTATAAATGTTACGAGGGGAGCGCTGAGTCGGAAAGAGCCGACCAGAACGCGACGCTGCCCGAATGGCACGTAGCGACGTCCCATAAGAACGCTTTTACTCCCATTCAAACGCGCCGTTAGATGTTTCACATCAAAAAACTTGAAAATCCACCTGTAAAGGATCGGATATGATGCATCGGTTTGTTATGACAGAACAGTTTATGTACCGATCAAAATAATTAACATTTGTGGTTCGTATTAATTCAGCTTTCATCTGACTCAGTCGATCAAATCGGTGCATTGTAATGTTTAATATCAAGTTATCAACAGCCAATGTTGCGTGGTTAATGTTATTGTTTTCCGAATAACATTGATGTTCTAACACATTTATAATTAATTGTATTTCAAGCAACTAGAAGGGAAAGCAATCTTTCTCTTGTAAAATTTGTATCGTATATTCTCTCACAGCTGTGCACCGCGGTTTCACCCGAGTAATTTTTTTTTTTTTATAATATTTTATATATGCACCTAGTATATCAATCAACAGTGACATATAAATAAGGCTTCATGAAATTTAACAAACAAGTCTCTGAGATGGGTAAAAGTCCTTTGTTTGGGTCAGTGTTTTCTAAAATTTAAAAAATAGCGAAACTCCAAATTAATTGTTAAGTAGGGGATATTACTTTATAAAAAAAAAAAATTGTCAGTGAAGACACAGTTAAAAAGAAGTTTAAGGTCGTCCTATACACATATCTTACGTGCTGAATATAAGTGCAATGCATTTTAAAGGGGGTAGCATGAAGTCAAGAGCTTTGTTATTGATGAAGCAATAATACAGTAACCTTCACCTACAAATGTTCATATCATGTTTTCACGTTATAAATAGCCATTTTCAACAGTGACGCATTCATAATCAGCGGCATGTGAAAAAGAACTACCAATCGTATATAACATAAATATATAAGCGCCTGTAACAAGTGTTTATTTATGAATTTCTTACTTAGATTAATATAAACATTAAAATAAATAATTTATTGCACAATCAACAAAATTGAAGTGTCTGTCGGTAATGTCACTAGAACAGAGTTTTACTAAACGCATATGAAAGTATATAGGATAATTATATAACAAAAAAAACATTTATTTTTATTGTTGTCTATCTGTTTGATCCGGGTAATCTCCAAAACGGCTGGACCGTTCCAAATTTAATGAATGTAGTACATAATTGTTAATCTTAAAAAGACCTGAGTTAGCGAGAGCATATGCTCATATAGACATATGTCTATCTCCCGAGGATCCTCAACAATAAGCATTTTTATCCTAAAAATAACCGGGAGCTAGGATAGCACAAATCGTGCGTGCAGGTACCCGATCGACAAAATTATGCAGTCCACGCGATCGCAGCCGCGGGCACAGCTAGTAATATTATAAAGGTCAAGAATTAATTTGTTTGTGTGCATTAATCTTTGGAACTACCAGTCAGATGTGAAAAGTATTGTAAAGTTGTTGCTCCGCTTATGACCTTCCTCGATAAATGGGCTATTGAACACTAAAATATTTTTCCGTTCGAACCAGTAGTTCTTGAGACTAGCGCGTTCATTAAAAAAAAAAAAAAAACTCTTCAACTTTATAATATTAGTATAGATTTATTGAGGAAGGCCCTAAGGTGAGCAGTACTAATGAGAAACGCCAAGCAGTCTAGCAAATTGTATACGAACAAGTACGAGAAGTGAGAACAATAATAAGCATTGGACGGAGCATTGGAGAGTTGGTCGAATATAACACGAGTGAGAAAGAAAGAAAATTTAGAAAACTCGCAAAACGGGTTCCGTGATATTTCTTCAAATTCACATAATGACCAAACTATGTAACATAAATTCCATAAAATAACATCACTAAATTACCAATAAAATTTGCTCCAAAAGCTTATGTCGTCTATCGGCATAAGCTATATTTTAAACCAGCTGTGCCCGCGACTGCGCTCACGTGATCTACAGAATGCATTCGATCGGGCACACGCGCATCTACAAATGTGGTACATTAATTTGGAATATCTCTTATGGTTCACTCAGTGTAAGTCATTTGAGCGCCAGAACTGTTTCACAAATACCAGATTCTTTTTGCCCAATACTAATATGTATTTTAAAAAAAGCAACATACCTACGTTATTCATTATAACATGAGCTGTCTGTCAGTGAAAGTCGCGTCAAAATCGGTCCAACCGTTTCGGAGATTACCCGAAACAAACAGACAGACAGGCAGAAAGACTGAAAAAAATAATTTAATTGGTTTTTTTCTATAGTTGTTGTTTAATCTTGGGAGATAGTGTTCGGTCCGGAACCAATTGTTCCCCTTTCTTTTTTGCTGGATCAAAACAGAAATACGCTCTAGAAAATGACGACTTAGAGATACAGAGTGGATCAGTTTGGCGGGCTGTGGGCAAGCTAGGAAATCACTACCCTGTGCTAATTCTCAAGATCTCCAAAGCCTTCTTACACTTGAACAGACGTCCGGGGCCCTAACAGGACACGGGTATTATTACAAACACCTTCTTTAATCTAGGTGTTGCCGAAAGCCCCCTATGCCGAGCGTGCATGGGAGCAGAAGAAACAGCCAAACACGTGCTCTCGGAGTGCAGAGAGTTGGCCCAATACCGGGTTAAACACCTTGGCACGCCAAGGACTCTTCCAGACATTTTTAATAACATCGAGCGACTGGTGGACTTTCTGGAGTAATTGGGCTGGTACGATTGAGGTCGGCCAGTATCACGCAAAATAAGCGCACATGGACGTCGTGTTGCGAATAATTATCCCGTGTAAACCTGTAACCTGTATGCATTTAGTAAAAAGCTGTTATTTTGATATTACAAATAGACGCTTCAATTTTATTAATTTTATATTGTATATAGACGCGTAACATTGAATAAGACACAAAAGTTTGCTTATTTGATTGGCTGTATTGTACGTGACTTGCACAATATGTATAGGATATTGAGTTTTTGAGCGCGAGGGTTCGACTGTGACTGTGAATTTTATTCGATGCTTATTACCACAGGGTACGAGTGAAATATTAAACGAAAAAAAAGTACTATAATAATAAAAGTATGTAGTTAAAATAAAACTTAAAAACACGCTATTATCAGGCACTAAAAATGATAAAATATCTCCTGGCTCCGTCACCAGATCCTCGTTACCAAGCCCAATCTATTAGACTCATCAAAACAAATCATATGAGCCTAAACACGAGGGGTCTGCAAGTAGCCACTGAAGAGTTCAACTAGTGATTAGATTAGCTCCAATATATCAAATTATAGTTTTGTCATCCGAACTACTAAAAATACAAGAGATGCGCCGAGTTCAAGTTTTACTGTAACTGTAACCGAATACAGAGTATTATTCGGTATTATATTTACCGAACCGAATACTCTGCAGAGTAACTCGGTTTAGTTTGCAAACTTAACACTTGTGGTAAACTTGCGATGTGCAGCTGGTTAGCGAGCGGTACCTTGCCTCTTTATTTTTGAAGCCATTCGAAGATGTGACGGTGTTAAGATCAAATAGTAGTGAATTTAGTGTGTTGTGTACACCTGCCAGTACTGTATACAGAAAACGCTCGAGTTTTAAAGCGGGTAACATATACGAAGAGAAAAGGAACAGAGTGCTATCAAATAGGGCAGATACAGATATATATATATATATAGAGCATAATAACTTGCCACTGCTAAAATACCAATATATGATTGTTTAAATTCATTATTTGTACTACCTGATTCGTACCAATACAGACTGATTAGGTATTTAATTAAATATCTCGATTTATATATGCAATTTATCTGATAGTTTCGTCTGATTTATCTACACCAATATTGTAAAAATGGTAAGGTTACAACAAGTTTTAAGTTCTTTTCGAGTAACTCGGCAGTCAAACCGAACTCGATTTGGCCGATAACTAGTACTAAAAAAATGGCCGAGTATGCCGAGTACCGAGTACTCAGCGCATCTCTAATACATAAAAATTGAATTTCGATAAGACAATCAGAGGTACGTTAAAATTGACTTCTAAGATTACATAGTTTGCTAGTTAGTAACAAGTGAAGTTAATAAAAGCATTTTAAAATAGCAAACAGACACACAGTATACCTAAGTCTAAGTGGTCAATGCAGGTAATACCTATATACAGTTAACTTCAAAAGGGCTGCAGTTTTGCAGTTTTGAAGCAAGCCATAACAGGTTGTTCAAATTACTACTTCTGAGGACTGTGTTGGAACAGCTTGTATGCCAGTACATTTGGCCAACCTCCAGACCCACTGAGCACTCTGGGCAAGGACTCAGGGACCTAAGATCGAAGTGCGATACCTAATTTCTGCGAGACAAATCACCAACCGATAATTGATTTTAACGTGTTAATTAATAAAAGTGAAAATGAACCGTCTACATATAACAGACAAAGGTACTTTATCTAGTCTACTGAATATGAAGAAACGAATAATATATAATCTTCTGATAGAAAACAAAATTGAAGACGAACTTCCAAATGTAGAAATTGCATTTTTAAGCGCGACGTTAACTAACGACACTGGGGAATGCTAATTTCTTCAAATTGAAAAGGATAAAAATGGATTAAGAGTACAATGCTTCAAGTCGCTAATATCCATAGAATATGATGTGCTCAAAAACATATACTTTGAAGAGGCGGTTAACGTAACGATTTCGCTCATCTCAAAGTTCAAAGCTCTTCAATCAACATACACTTTTAAGCACTAACTCTGAAAGAGAGGCTACTTTTATTTTAGAAAAAGAATTAGGATTTCGCACAAATAAATAAAACTGGTCATGGAGAATCAATTCGGGCGCTTAAATGGCTTATGTTATTATAAGTAAACCTTAAGAGATATAGCAAATTAATGCACTACTTAATCATAATCATAAGACATTAAAAATACCTACAAAAAAGTCCTGGAGAGTATACATCTATCTTCTAAGGAACACCCAAATTAATTTTTGCCTTTAAAATAGCCGGGAGCGGGGTCAAGATTCGCGCGGGCATTCTGTAGTCCACGTGAGCGAAGCCACGGGCACAGCTAGTAAAGATATAAAAATAAGATTTGATTATATATGTATATAAGTAATTTTCTTATTTACATTCCTATTCCTATTCCTTTTCTTTGCCTGTTCTATTAAAATAGTTTTTTGTCATATACAATAGGGGCTCCATTATCTTAAACTGCCCAGGACCTACAATAGATTAAAGCCGGCCCTGCCAACCACACCCTTCCAAATGTAACACAATACCGCGAGCACTGTTCATTTACGGCAGAAATATTTATAGTGGTGGTGATTCCTCAATTGAAAATTAATTATCTTAAGGTTAAAAAATATTAAATAACAATGTACGTACGTAGTCTTGGTGTAGTTTTTCTAAACATTTTGTGATACCTACCTAAAACGTAAAGAAAAAAAACCTAGTTAAAAATCCAGATAACGCACGGCCGCATGTGCCGTTTTGATTTTTAATTCCATATACATAAACAGGCGTGTGTAGATCTGTTACTTTTATAGTAAACAAAAGTAGAAATAAGAATACAACTTCTAAGACTATTCTCAGCATACACAATACAATATAAAGTATAGGTATGTAGAATAGTAATTATCTCAAATATGTTTGACAATACAAATAAAAAATGTGTATAAAAATGTCTATCATCTAAAATTACCTACTTAGATTTTAGAATAGTTTTCGCAATACCTCGTGCGGACAACCCGTAATCACCGAAATTAGGTCATCATTGCGGTCAACTTTTAAACTATGTTTCGATATGATGATAATCATTAAAAGCAATGAAATATTGAATAAACAGTGTGCTCCTGAAAAGTCCGTTAAATTTTCTATTCTAAGCGAAAACAACAGGTACGAATTTATTGACTTACTTGTAAATGTATGGGAACTTTCTTTACTGGTGCGTTCGTCATTTTTAAAACTCTTAACCACAATGCACTAACACTTTATTTATAAATTTGGTGTAGGCGGTCGAACGGTTATGATTATTGTGCGAATTTTGTTCCGTTATCTACCCGCTCATTAAAATATGCTATCGACGAGTGCCCGGCGATTATTTTCATTGCCTTGCCTGTACTACGATCCCCTCCACGGCGCATGCGTAAAAACCGCCCTTCATTTTGGTTGGCCGACTATAATCATCAAGCTTATTGACTAAAATTTGTACGAGTTCGTAAGAAAATGAACAGATGGCGGTAGCGTACATGACAAATTAATAAGAAGATAACTATGTTCATAAATATTTACAGAAATTATATTTAAAATACGTTACTTTTTCAGTTGCAATATTATAATTGTTTGTTAACTCGTTTAATAAACTCGATGTTTCAGACATCTTTATTCTTTAATAAAAAAGTTTGTGAATTTGCCAAGAGATGTCGGTAAACACAAATCTCAAAACACGATCATTACATGTAGCGATACGGCAACCACTCAACCAGCGACGACCACCAAAACATTCGATCGAAATATGCGTCGGGTGATGATATTTCGCGCCCGAATAATTCGTGCTTGTTGAAAAAAAATACGTCTATTTAAAAAATGAAAATTTTGTGTGAAGTGAAGTGTTAGTTCAAAGGACAACAAACACCCATGCCAACTTTACACCTGAAGCCTGGAGTGACGGTAAATATTTTTCGTTATTCTCATATACCCAACATATTATTAATAAACGCTTTGTAGTATTTATAACCCTGAATTCTTGTTTAGATAATTCTATTCCGCAGATAGAAAGGGTCTATAAATTTCGACAGCGATTTATAAATATGAGACAACATTATTTCGCTGCGAAAATTATTATATTCTAGAATAAAATTATCGTTTGTCGTTGTAGTTATTATTAATTTATCGAATCAATTTTACTGGTTGTCTTTTATTTTATTCTAATTTGGAAATTCATATTATTATTTTAGTAAGATATATTCAATTCAAATATATAGGTATAGCTTATGCGTATTTATCGTATACATTTTTTTAATTTACTATTTATTTACAGTGCAATTCCTTGACCGTTTTATTAGGTGTAATAAATATAATACAAGCGCATATTTATAAACCAATACCACATTTTATTTATACATAATTGTATATAACATTCTCCTTAAATAATTATTTTAACAATTATAAAAAGATTACATATTTCTTAACTCGGATCTTTATAATTCAACATCGTTTTAATTTGGTTTCTCATACACAAAGTAAATTTCATTGTCGCCATCAATAATTTGTATGTTATTAGGCTCCCAAAATTATAATAATGATAAAATACTAAATTACGAGCTACAAACTCTACAAAAAGGTAATATTTTATTTTACTCTGGTGTATATCGTAAACTCTCGAAATTGCAACCAAAATCGATTTAAAAAAATACATTAATTGTTAATAAATAGGTATTAATTGGTTAAATTGGATTCTATATCTTCCATTACTTTATAGGATGTAGCAATTCCTTATTCTAATACAGAGAAAAATCTAAGAGTGATTTTAGATAAAAATCTGTCCTGGAAAAATCACGTGAAGGAAGTTAGTAGAAATTTTTTCACTTCTTTGAGCTCTTACAAGAATGCTTTTCTTACCTATATCAACTAAAATGATGCTTGCTGAGTCAATATTTCTACCTATCCTTGATTATGCGGACGTATTTTATGTTGATGCTACTGAAGAATTGGTTAATAAATTAAAGATGCTACAGAATGTCGGCATCCGCTTTATCTATGGGCTAAAAAAATACGATCATACGGAATCTCGTTTAAAGCTCAGATGGCTTCCAATTCGGCTTCGTCGTAATAGTCACATCTTTTCTTTTCTCAAGCTATTCGACTTTGGAACTCACTTTCAGTATTTAAAAGAGAAGCGAGATCCATACACGTTTTCCAAGTCACGGTGAAGCTGTAAAAGCCGTCAGAGACTTCAGGGCCCCTAAGGTTAACAGTATAGTCAGGCAGAAAAAAAACGATATATACACGTTTTTAAAAGACTACTAAGTACGTCGTTATTACCTCTCTCTGTTAAGATAAAAACTGTATTTTTATTTTTTTTTGCACATATTACGTACCGATAAAACATTTGTGTGTTTGACTGTATTATTATTGTAATAGTTTTGTTATGTGTGAAAACTTTATGATTTATGTTTTATATAGTATATGTGTGTGGTATTTCTATGAAACCTGTATTTGATAGTAAAATTTATATGTTTGTGATATATGTTTTTGCCGCCACGATATTTATTTCCATTTGTATTTATGTATTTTTAAGGTTGTCTGGAAGAAATCGCTCTAAACGATAAGGCCGCCTAACTGTACACATATAATTAAAATGGTTATTTTTGTTTCGTGCGCAATAAAGTACATGTATTGAATAAGAATGGTCTGGCACTTTAAAAAAAAGAAAACCCCGTTTATATTGTAATATGTTGAGGCCAAGTCAATATGGCTTGTCAAATGTCAAATGGCTCATATTTATATTGATATATTGTGTATGTACTTACATAATTAATATTATTTTATTATTATTAAATTACGTGTTTTTATCGTATTAAAGTCGGCAAACAAGCATACGATCCGTCTGATTGTACGCGGATACCGCAGTCTAAAGACGTTAGTAATACTATAAGTCTCGGCAAAAAATTCTGAAATTCAATTCATCGCAGGAACACAACACAAAGTCATTTGGCTGTGATCTTCTTTAGGGTGGAGGCATTTCACCAACCGGACAGCCCCGAATAGAGAGAAATCTAAAAAAAAAAATTGGGCAGGGGTAGCAAGATTCGCGCCTATGCATGATCGACGGAATTCTGTAGTCCATGCGAGCGCAGCCGCGGGCACAACTAGTTGTAATATAAAGTCTTGACCTATAACAATAACTACATGACCCCGTTGACGTCAAGTCGATCCTTATTTGGTTTGTAATTAAAATGAAGTTATGGACAAGGTTTTTGTTTCTGGAAACCGTTCTTTGTATATTTCAAATACCTTGAGGTGATCTCATACGATTCATATGGCATAGTTTTACCTTTCCATAGACTACAAATTGTAAAATTATTGAACTGAAAACTAAAAAAAGACAAAGTACATACATCTATAGGGTTTAGCCTGCGAGAGGATGAGATAGAATACATTATAAAGTGTATCCTATTACCTCTGTTTCGTCCTTGAAACCTTAGGAAGAGGCGTCATAGTCAGCGTTGTGTATTGTTCACGTGTATTATTTATGTAAATTCTTTGCTGATACCAACATGTTCTTTATATTACTTCCAATGTCTAACTCTGACGACAGTAAAATTACTTTTTTAACCGAATTAAAAAAAGGAGGTTGTCAGTTTGGCTGTAAGTACATATGCAAAATAAAACCGGGCATAACTTCTTTGTATATGAGCCGATTTAGAGGATTCTTTTTTTGTTGTTAGTAGGAGATACCTCAAGGGTGGTCCCAATTTAATTTCATTGGTATTGGACCGTCCACGTCGAAGAACTATTCAAAATCATTATATAGTCTGTTTTCATTTTTGCTAAAAATTGTCTTGTTGGCTTTAATAAAAAGTAAACGGAATGCTTTTTTCATATTTTTTTTCTTTTTTTTTTAGTTTAACATGGGTTTTTCTAGACAATACTTAAGCATTTAAACTGGCTTGCAATATTATTTATAAATCTCAAATTACATACACAGATACATTCAGTAAATTACAATAACATGAATTTTTTGAATGAACAATTAATTAAAAATTAAATTAAATCATATTCAATACATATTTAAAAACAATCATTCTCGCTTAACATAAAACGAAAAGCTTTAAATTTTTTATACAATTAAAATGGACAATTTTCATGGACAAGTAATATTTAATTTAAACAAGTTGAAATCATCTGACCGCTTTTTTAACACACTACAACTCTTGATTCCATTTATAATGCGTACGTGTACATCGTAAGAGCCCAGATATCGTTTCTATGACAACATCAGCATTTTACTAGATATAAAGTAATTTTCCGTATGTATAGTAAACATAAAAAGCATGTGCTATGAAAACGGTATACGGCAAGCAGTTGATAAGTGCCTTATCAAAGAGGTGAAGGTTTTTAAATATGACGCTTTTTTTATTTATTTTTATAGTGTAAATATGAAAACGACTATCACGAACAAAGAAAGTAAAGAGAGGTAGGGTACAAAATAATTTATTTGGAGACTAGCTGGGCCCGCGGCTCTGCTCACGTGGACTTACAGAATGTCATCGATCGGGCACATTCGCGAAACTTACTCCCCTGCCCCGGCTATTTTAAAAACGAAAATGCTTATTGTGGGTGTTCCTTAGAAGATAGATATATACTCTCATGTCTTGTTTGTAGGTCTTTTTAATGTCTACAATTATTTAGTATATTAATTTGCTATACCTCTTATGGTTTACTCAGCATAAGCCATTTAAGCGCCCGAATTGATTCACCGTGACCATTTTTTAAATTTGCCTGGAACCCTTATTCTTTTTCTAAAATAAAAGTAGTCTTAGTTACTCCCTATAACATCAGCTATCTACCAGTGAAAGTCCCGTCAAAATCGTTCCAACCGTTTTGGAGATTACCCATAACAAACAGACAGACGGACAAAAATTTTAATAATGAGTATTTTGATATAGGTATCGTATATACTTTCATAAGCATTTAGTAAAAAGCTGTTATTTTGACATTACAAAACGACACTTCAATTTTATTAATCGTATATTATAGATTTCTCTCTATGTGGCAGTCCGACAGGTAGAATACCTCCACCTTAAAGCAGTTCGCAACGAAACAACCTTGTGTTGTATTCCTGTGGGATGTAGGGTTTCCAAAGCTCTTTGGGTAGGGGGGTTCAAGGTCAGCAACGCGCTAAGGAGGAGGACCTATGATATTACAAGCATATATAGGCTACGGTAGCCACTTACCTTCAGGCAGGCCGTATGCTAGTTTGCCAGTGTAGTTCTATTAAACAAAATGTAAATATCGCTTGATAAATGAATACGATAAAACTGAGCTTTCGGTGAAGGAAAATACTGCGATGAAACCACAGCATGGTGGAAGGGTTTCTTATACCTGTCTGGATTGCCACGACTCCTTAATTTAAAATCTGTTGCTAAGCACCTTTACGTATGCTCACTAAACTTAGCGTGTTACCATCTTGTGCTACATCGTCTCATATCAGGTGAGATTCTGCCCAAAACACTAACCTATAAACGAAAAAAAAAACTCATAGATATGTCATTCTCCAGTTGATAGGTTATTATAAATGTCAATAATAGTTTTAGAAATTATACAATATGAGTAACAATGAAATACAAGACGAAGAAATTACTGCGTAATAAACGCGTGTTTAATCTACATAAATAAATACAAATGAAGTGTCTATTTTTAATGTCAAAATAACAGTTTTTTTTTACTAATTGCATACAGAAGTATATACATGTAGTACCTAAAACAAAAAAAAAACATCTTAAATTTTTGTCTTTCTATTACATACATTTTCTAAATACATATGAAAGTATATATACGATACATATAACAAAACGCAATTTTTTTTTAATTTTTGTCAGTCTGTTTATTCCGCGTAATCTCCGAAACGGTTGGACCGATTTTGATGGAAGTTTCACTGATAGATAGCTGATGTTATAGGGACTAACTTAGGCTACTTTTATTTTAGAAAAAGTATTATGGTTCCGCACAATTAAAAAATACTGGTCATGGTGAATCAATTCGGACGCTTAAATGGCTTATGCTGAGTAAACCATAAGAGATATAACAAACTAATGTACTACATGTTTGTAGGCGTTAAAAAGACCTACAAAAAGGTTAGGGAGAGTATACGTCTATCTTCTAAGAAACACCCACAAGAAGCATTTTTGTCTTAAAGATATCTGGGTGGTGGGGAGCAAAATTCGCGCGGGCATTCTTTAGTCCTCATGAGCGAAGCCACGGGCACAGCTAGTTACGAATATAGTACGGCGTCATTTATTTGATGTGAAGTAGCCGGGGTTTTATTTGCGAGACTTGGAGTTAGCACGTGTATCGATCCAGCTATCAGCAGCGACTAATCTACATCGGGTAAAGCTTTCAGCCGTTCGATCTGTTATTGTTTGTTGCTCACAAACAACATTATAGATACGTGCTTGAATTAGGTTTGTGTTAGGTTTGTTGCTGATGTAGGTTTTTCACACACAAGCGGACAATGCTGATTTTAATTATTTACTTTAATTTTTTTTAAATGTATTGATTGATCCATATGAATATACTATTATAAGTTACTTATATTAACCTTTAGTATTCAAATAAAAGATGTTTTAATAATCTTGGACATATTATCTATACATACAATTAATAAAATTGAAGTGTCTGTTCGTAATGTCAAAATAACAGTTTTTTACTAAATGCATATGAAAGTTTATACGATACCTATAACAAAAAGCCCATTTTTTTTAATTTTGTCTGTCTGTTTGTTCCGGGTAATCTCCGGAACGGTTGGACCGATTTTGACGAAACTTTCACTGATAGATAACTGTTGATATAGGGAGTAACTTAGGCTACTTTTATTTTAGAGAAATAATTAGAGTTCCGCACAAATAAAAAAAACTGGTCATGGTGAATCAATTCGGGTGCTTAAATTGCTTACGCTGAGTAAACCATAAAATATATAGCAAATTAATGTACTACATAATTATAGGCATTGAAAAGACCTACAAAAAAGGTCGGTAGAGTATACATCTATCTTCTAAGGAACACCCACAATAAGCATTTTGTCTTTAAAATAGCCGGGAGTGGAGAGCAAGCTTCGCGCGGGCATTTTGTAGTCCACGTGAGCGTAGCTACGGGAACAGCTAGTTAAAATTAATAAAAAAATTGTACATGAAAAAACCTTTTGTACTAACCAATAATAAAATTCCAATATATTTAAACATATTCAAATCTTATCCGTGGTATGTTTTATTTTATAAACAGCCTGAAGTATGTTTTTTTTTTTTTTTTTAGAACTGACTACACTGTTAGCCTTATGGGCCCTAAAGCCGCTGCGGCTTTTACAGCTTCACCGTATGTTTCTAAATTATCCCAAAAACTACTGAATAGCGTTTGCTAGGAACAATCACCAACTGTGTTGCCAAAAATCTTTGAGCTAGTCTAATTTTCCACCAACCAATTGGGTTTTTTGCACAGTGAGCTTTTCTTCTTTACAATATTTTTTCAAGTGTGCTTTTATAATCGTCTCAGAGGGTGCCATTTTTTTAGCACAGTGTAAATTAACTATCACTCTTGATTCTCACGGTACTATGTTTTGTTTTGTTATTAAATAAAAAAAAATCAAGGGTCAGTGAAGCTATGATGATCAAAAGTGACAAGGTTGTGCTGTAAAGGAGGCGGTCCTTTACCCGTGTTGCGACTTGCTTGCGGATACTGATATCGTAAAAAAAAAAAACAAAAATCCGTCACGGGACGCCTGGCATATGTGAAACATCAAAATTATTTTGTATAAGTTATATATATGCTTAAAAGAACAGATTACGACAGGAATCAGATATGGCATAATGAAAAGATAAACCATTACACATTTGTTCTATAAAATAATGACTGTTTAATACAAAAATAAACATTTTTAATAAAGACAATGTAAAAAAAAAAAAATTAATAATTTATTTGAAATCGCGACTTCTTAATTATTTTCTTAATTGTATATTCATAATTTCATAATTCATAGTACATATATTCTCTCATATAGCGTGGCGATGTGTCGCCACGGTCTGTATCGCCACGCCAACAATCAGGCTTACCCTCGCCTATAGATGTTTCACATCAAAACTCTACCTACTTTTTATGTTGATATGATACGTATCACAAAGAACCCACGGACTGTTTAAACTCTATGTGATGTTAACCATGTTAGATTTTACTTAAATTGTTAGTAAAATCATAACTTTAATTAGAGATTTACTATTTATCAAAGATTTCTTTTTCTGGTTATACCATATCTCCGTTAATTCGTCATTAATACTAATGATTAAAACATCATATTAAAGTTTATGTTCTAAGCTAAGCCTGACTAATTACTCCACAAAGGCAAAAGGACAAAGACGAAAATCTTTAATAGGTATGTTTAAGGGAGGTAGAACAAAGATAAATTTCTTTGGAGATTTATCTCTACTTAGGGCAGCCTGACTGGTGGAATACCTCCACCCTAAAGAAGATCGCTGCCAAATAACCTTGTGTTGTGTTCCTGCAGTGAATCATTCCAGAGTTCATTCAGGTTTGGGGTTTGAAGATCGGCAGCACCCTAGTGATACCTATTGCAAGCGTCCATAGGCTACGGTGGTCGTATGTTTGTTTGCCAACTTTTTTGTATAAAAAAAAATTGTATTAAGCGTTAGACCACAATATCAGCGGGTGTTATGTGAAGATAATATAGTTTAATAGGTTACACACTAAACCTGGAAAGGAATTTTGGATCTCAAGTCCAGCTGCCGGAATACACTTAAAGATGCTTGGCGAGAGATTTTCAACTTGAGAGTTATAGCTAGCCAAAAGCAGGCCTAAGAAGAATTCCACAGAGCAAAGTTAAGCAGGTATTTTTATCCTCTTTTACCAACAGAGTTTCCCCGCCTTACGCTGTTATTTCCTATCCGTTTTGTTGCAACATGCTGATAACATTATTTGTGCCGTTTTCAAATTGCTTTTAGTGAGGAGTATAAAACGTCTATTTATAAAACAACATTGTTCAATGCCCACGAAATAAAGTGCTGTGTTCAGCGCGCTTAAATTAGTTTTCACTTCAAAAAAGATATTGTAATAGTACAAACTAGATATTTACTGAATAGATCGAGACTGAAAGCTTTTACACACGCACACATTAATCTCACAGATAGCGAGAGATCGATAACAGGCGAGCGGATATCGAAGGTCGAACTGTTTTTGATGTATGTTTTATAAACACAAACATTACTTTCAACGTACTGTAACTATTATTATTGAGAGATTAAATTAATTATAAGCAATCGATAGAAACTGTCGTTCAGCGGATGTTTATTGACTTCAAAATACACATCATCATGTACTGAACAGTTATTTTCTTCAGGTAGGATACAATACACATCACAATGAGTCTGAGACTGAAAATATCGTGATGAAACCATAGCATGGTGTAAGGTTTTTCTAATGCCCGCCTGTCTAGCTACCACCCTCAAGTTCAAAATCTGTCGCCACTCGCCAAGCATCTACAAGTGTGTTCTGGCAACTGTAAGGCTGGTTTTATGGTCACGTTTGTATCCGCGCGTGCCGTAATTGTTGCGGTTGCAAATGCGTCAAATGTTTGTAGTATCTACCAATGACATTTTATATATAGACGCGTCATACGCCAACATCAGTGCACTAAAAAACAGCGTAATTAAACTATACATACAAAATATAACTTTTGCTTTCAGTTATATAATACGCATAAAAACGAAATAATATGAAAGTCATTATATGTTACTTTTGTTGTTAGAATGAAGTTAATATACATTTTAAGTTGTATTTATACTATTTATGTGCAACCGTGACACTGGATAATACGTGGCTAAGAGAATGTCAAGCAATTACCTGACTTTAATATTGTCAAAATAGAGTACGGGTCATTAAACACTTATTAAAACGTCGTAGGTATCTACTATCGTTTTATTGTTACCCGTCTTACCCGAGCAGTATTAATTACACAGTTTTGCCGGGTCATCACGCTTACCAAACGCGTTAGCCGTAAGCGTGACTATACAATCAGCCTAACTTTCAGCCAGCCCTTCCACAAGGTTTAACATCAGGTGAGAATGTGAATATTTAGCCCTTAGAGATCAACTACGTCTACTATCCATTTATGGACGGTTATTATTGAAACAGAAGTCGCTTATAATTAGAACAGTTTGCAGATAGAGTACTTACTGGCTTATACAAACATTTTAGACTTGATAAAGTACTTATATAAAGCTATGTCTATATGTACTTGATTCCTATTGCTACGCGCCGGATATAATCTCGTTAACCTTCATCTTATCATACATTAGAGTCAAGGTAACTAGGCCCTCGTTATAGACCTTTTTATGGTTCCGAAATCAAGAAGGAACTTTTCTTTGAAGTTTCGCTATGTTGGTTTGTCTGTCTGCGGCTTAGCTAAGAGATTCATAGTACTAGAGAGCTGTAATTTGGCATGGGTATACCTATATATTAATCATGCCGACAAAATGGTGAAATGAAATAATGAAAAAATTTGTTTATGTTACTTCCCCTACATATAAAGTTGTTATATTTTTTCTCGTCTATTCCATCGTGTGGGATGTCGTTAGATAGGTCGTTCAAAAGTCGTCCATAAAAATACTTAAAGACTCCTCTTTACATCTGCGTTTTGTGAAGGGCCACTATGGAAGACCTCAGGTTACGCTGCAGCATCAGGTAAATGTTTTTGTAATATCATTAAAGTAACAGAATACCAAATTTTGATGCTACCAGAGCTTTGGAAGATGCTCATATATATTTATCAACTATAAAATAGCTGATAAAGTTCAAACGGCTGGACAGAGTTTCTTGAGCCATAGCTAAGAACACTCTCGATCAAGTCACCTTTCAAACAAAACAAAAAACTAGATCAAAATCAGTTCAACCCTTTGTGAGATACAATGCCACAGACAGATACAAATACACACAGATAAACAGAGACACGCGTTAAATTTATAACACCCCTCTTTTTGTGTTGGGGGTTAAAAAGAATCTTACTCATGTCCCATAAAAAATGCCTTTAGGAATTTTGTATAAAAACACATAGGTAGACGGGTTTTTTCGCTGTAAATAGCTTCCATTGTGTTTGCCTTCACTGGCACAGGTACGACGACGGGCCTTTGATAGTGCTTTTGATCAGAATAAACGAAAAGTTTTTTTTAATATAAAGTTATCTAAGCGTTCCAAAGTATAGGTATACTAGTTAATTGACTGATTCACACATTATTTGAATATGATTGAAGTAAAATGGGAAGAATAAAAACCCTTGCAAACACTTTTGTGTAAGTCAGCGTTCAATGTATTTACGAGTAGAAGAAATCTAGGATGTGGTTCAATCACAAATAAATAACAGAAATACACAAAAGAGCTTTGTTCTATATACTGACCTCGACAAAGAACTAATACGATTTGTTGGTATTAACGGCACGTAACAATACTTTGTGGGTTTCAATAAACTAGATATACATAAGTGAAAACAAAGTTAATATTGACCAACACAGAGCTAAGTCTCCGATCGCAGACTAAAAATATAACGTTATTTAGTTACAAAATGTAAACTATATATTACTATATGCTATGCTATAAAACTCAAGACTTTGTTTGAGCGCGCTGATCTAAGGAATCACCGGGCAAATTTGAAAAATTATTTTTTGTTCTTTATAGCCTATTTATTGAGGTAGACTGTAGGTTATGTAATTTTATTTATTTCTTGAAAGTTATACTAGTTAAGACAGCCTTGAACCAATAAATTCTCAAGGGCTTACGTAAGTTATTTCTGGTCAAGGTGCGAACTAATCACTTCTAGCTCTCGATTTCTCTATTCTTAGGATTAATTAGTAAAGCTTCCAAACCAATCAATTCTTGGAAGACTTGCTTGAACCAATTAGTTTTTAAGGACTTACGTTACTCTCTCTCTCTCTGACGTCATTCACGCCAACATGACACGACGGTCACTCTTGCCGGTGCGAATGGACATCGCCGCGCGCTAGTCATCACTACGCTATGCGAGACGCGATGGTGCCACTCATCACCGCGCGACTGTGAAGGTCGTGCAACGGTCATTACCGCACGACGGTTAAAGGTAGTCACTCACCTATCAAACCCGGCACCCGACCAGCACCGCATCGCCTCGTGCGTTTGAAATTACTTTGTATGAAGTTCCATATATATGCACTCAACTTGTCAACTCCGTAACGTCAATGTATCGACTCGCAAGCAAGTGGAGCACGAGTGGTTAACGCGCCGGCCTCGGTAGAACCGAGAGTGGTTATATCGTTTTCACGCGATGTTGACTAGTAGGCAACGCGGCTTTCACCCGTTGACCACGCGGCGATTATCCGACGGCAACGAGTGGACGTCCAGCGAGCAGGTGATGTTGGTCAGGTGCCTGGTTGATATGTGGGTGATGAGTGATGACCTTTCGTTTACGAGATTACGAAAGTAGAAATATGAAAATTTATGTTTAATAGTGGTGGGGGTACCATTAACAAACAATATAAGATTACGCACATCCACATATCTCGTAGTAATAATATTAGTGAATATTATTATATCTAATAATGTGGGTAAACCTAATACCAGACTTTGCTGATAATTTGTATTCGGCTGTAGTTTTATTAGCCTTCACTTTACCTCACAAATATTTTTACAAATGAATTTAATAATATGTCAGGCACAGCAAAGTGTGGGTAAGATATATAGTCTATTGACCCAGTTATATCCAAAGGCTATAGAGGTGGGAAATTAAATCTTGCATCCGAACGGCATATACCCTTGGTTCGGCCCTGTCAATTTCACTCTAAACTAAGCTACTACAGTTGAGGTTTATTGATGTTCACTATAACAGAGATAATCTTATTAAATGACGTCATCAGATTAATGGCCGCCCGCGCGTGCGCACATCAAGAGATGTTTTTGTGATGTTTCTATCCATATTGATGGTTTTAGTTTATGTGAGTATGTTCTGATGTTAATTTAACCGTTTTATTTTATGACATCGTTAATAACTATTAAAAGAATTTGTTCCTTGAACAATTACTGGATATTTTATTTAGAAAATTTATTTACCTATATTTCGAATATTATTTGTTTACATGTATTTGGTAATGTATAACGTTTAAGTCCTAAGTGAGCACTTATAAATTATCATCGGATTAGGAAACATCCCAAATATAGTCGATAATAACCAGTAAGAAACTCGATCAGAATTAAAAATACGCACGTTTTTTTTTTAAATAAAAAGATATAATAAAAAATTAAAAATCATTTTTTCAGTATAAAGGGAATTTTATAATATCTCGGCATATTGACGGTACTCTCCCTGATGGTAAGCACAGCACAATTCAAACACAATGGCGACCACCGAGAGATCTAAATCCATCGGCGGTTGCCACTGTCATGCCAGACTGCATAAATATTTCTTCACGTTACGCTTAAAGGATCCGATATCATAAGAAGGAGGGTCACGCTGGCCGGGCGAAGTTTTCATAGTAACGGTACGACAAAGGTAAGATAAAGAAAGAGACTTTTTAGTTCATGCCGAGATGAAGGCTACTGTGAAACTGTGACATAACTTCGCGTTCAGTCCAACAGCAAATTACTGTCGTTTTCTTTTTAACTTTAACCATAGCCTTTTCTATTGTTCGCCTGGCTTGTTACCACCCTCAAGTTGAAAATCTGTCGTCAAGCACCAATAGGTGTCTTTTAGTAGCTGCACTTGAGAGACAGTCTTAAACTAGGCTTAGGGTGTTACCATCTTCGGCCATATCGTCACTTCAGTTCAGGTGAGATTGTGGCCATAACTAAACCCATAAACAATTTTTTTATAAAAAGTTCTCTGGGCGGTGATCCATCTTGTTGTGGATTTGCCCACGCTGCGTGTTCCGGTACTCGGTCGCCACTCGAAAACTGTTCAGCCCAATCGGCCTCCCGATCTAGGAGCTAAGAGTACGTGTCCCGCTGACTGCCACTAAAGTCGAGTAATTCATATTTGTAGTAAGATAATAATAGAATAATTGTTTATGGCACATTCTCCAAAATTGTTGCGAAATTTTAACTTATAAGAGAACAATTTTTTTATTAGCAATTTTATATTTAATCATATTCACGGAATGGTGGACTAACCTACGTTTCGGAATGAAGAAGGCACTGCTGATGGCTGAGTTTTTAGAAAGATATTTCCTAATCGGTAATGTTAACATTCATAGTTATGCAAAATGGTGACATGGTAATGAGATGGTCGATATGATAATGTAATTATACAGTCAGGTCTAAGTTCTTTAAGATCCAAAGTACAAATAAAAGACCAAAAAACTCGCGGACTCTACTCTTTAAACTGATGAAGGGGAGGCGTGCAATGGTCCTGCAATCTTTAGGTGATTTTTGTATCCTATCTAATCCTATTAAAGGCAATATAACGAAACAAAGGTACCAAAGTGCTAGCAAAAAACCTGTTAATTGGATAAAACCAGCTAACAAATTTGAAGACCGACGACAGCATGATCTTAACAACCAAACCTGAACTTTTGACAGATATCTATGGACGTCAACGCAGAATTACATTACGAATCTGGCTAAACATCCAAGATCTAGATTAACTCCTTATAGGACCCGGCACTATACCCAAGACATACTGGTGTTTGTGCGAAATTAGTATGGGCCTTAAAGAAGTTAAAACCAACGAAGCTGACGATCACAGCCCAACTTCTGAAGGCGGGAATTAAACCAGTACTTAGGGCCCTGTTTAATTCTCGAAGGAAAAACGCTGCAAGCATAGACCAGAAGTGTAAAGGTGCTTTTCTTAAAAAAGGGTGATAATGACCTGCTGAAAGATTATTTGCCACTTCTGAACCATGTTTACAAGAAGGTGTCGAGAGTTTTTACGAATGGTCTCGCGCACAGGATTGATGATTTCCAACCTGCCGAATAAACTGGTTTCCGCAAAGAACAGTACTGTAGACCACCAACATGCTCTACGGCAAGTTATACAGAAGACCGAAGAGTGTCTCTTTTCTTAGTATTAGTGGACTATGAAAAAAAACAATTCGTTTCGGTCGAAACTTTGTATGAAAACGCCAATATGTCAGTCTGGCTGTGGGACCAGACTTTAAAACCTATCCTTTTGCAGTGAGGAGTAACACAAGGAGGTGATATTTCGCAAAAAGTTTTTACCGCAGCACTGGAAGATGTTTACAAGGTTCTGGAAACGGAAGGATTACGCATTAATATAAACGAATAGCAAATCACTTACCTACAGTTTGCCGTCGACATAGTAATCATGGCTTACACTACAGAGGATACCTGGTTTGTGAAACACCATACGTCGTTTAAAATGGGTAGGATAAGTACCTTTATGAGCTGAAGGAGGTTTTGATGAGCTGATTGTTTTGTACTTGTCACTCACTACTAGAATTCACTGAGCCGGCGCCGGTATACTTTAATCCTGCTACAATTAGTTAAAACCTTTCACTTTTCTTGCAAGTCACACACACTACGTTGTCACAGAGCGGAAAAGGAATGAATCACAGACAATCGCGGCGGCAGTGTTGCCGTGTTCATTTCGAGCTGAACGTCGTCATTCTGGTGTGATCAATACCAGTGCAATGCTTGAAAGTAGATGCTCCGAAGGAGTTGGTCATACAATGAAAATGAGTAAACGAAGGTCATGTAGAATGTTCAACATCTGTACAGTTGTTATTGATTGTGTTTATTGTGTTTATAAACTTCAAAACAGAGTTTAATCGTCGAATCAAACTTAGCTGGGCAGCTTTCTGGAAGATGCGGTATCTTGTCTCAAGATCTATAACCTGAGAATCTTAGACCTGTATGTCTTGCACGTCGTGATCGATGGGCCGAAGTGTTCTCGAGCAGTGCTCAAATATCGGAAGATGCAGCGTGGAGAGACTCGCTATAAGGTGTACCTACAACCTGGTGAAGGTTGTGGGAACCCCTTGGATGTGAGTAGCTCAGGATCGGTCCTTGTGACGACTTTTGGAGAAGGCATAATATATTATGTATATCAGTGAACGTCTTTCGGCTGAATGGGTGGATGGACTGTTTGATTAAACTAATAGATAAAGTAATGTACTTTTGTCTTTTTTACTATTAAAAATCTTATAATATTATAGTAACTATAGTGCAAATAGTAATATTATTGATTCATGCAAGCAATGCTCACATTACCATAATTATCCTTACATCACCGTATGCACAAAGTCATGGTAATACGGTAATGTGAACCATGGTAAGGTGATTTGAAATATATTTTTAATTATAACTAAATTATAAAAACAAGTTTTAAAACATTTAAGCGGTTTCAATATCAGTAAATCTTTCTGAATTATATAAAAAAAAATAAGATTGCACATTTATGTACAGAGTACAGAGTAAATTAATGTCCAATGAATGTAAACGATTATCTGACAAAGCACTTTTTCACTACTAAGATGAAATCTTCTCTGCACGAACTGTATAACGATATTAGTTGGGTCCGTTGAACATAATAACGGTGTTTATTGGTTTGTTTGTCCATGATCACGTGAATGTGAGGAAAGTGGTGTGACAATATGTAGCATCATGTAAAAGATTTATGGATAGTTATATTTTCATTTACTTTAGTCTTATTTAAATGGTAAACTAACTAAGACTTTACTATATAAAAATGAATACTAAAAGCACTCGTCATTTTGACAATAATCAAGCAAATTACTACTCACCCATGCAGTGTGACACATGGTTATGTGAATTGGGGGATTCGGCACTTTTTTCAGGCATTTCGAGTACATATTTTTTTCAATGTCGATAATAGATGACTTCTAAATCTTTCTCTAAAAAAAATCAGTATCGTAACTTACATTTTACATTCGTTTTTCTCAATGTAGCATGCTTTCGCCACTTTTTTGGAGAATGAGCCTTAACGTTATCCTATCATCTTTCTTCCACTTCAGAACCACGTGATCTGGTGTACGAAGCCACTGCGGCCCGGTAGCGCCCATCATGGCACGAACAATGAGGTTCGCTGATTCTTACCTTTGCCGTATAGTGAAGCTGTGGAATAGTGTTCCAGCCAACGTGTTCCCCTCTTCCTATGACCTTGGGTCATTGAAATGAGGTGTAAATAGGCAATTTAGCAGACCGGCGTAACATGGTCGACTGCCGATGAAATTTGTGTCACCGACGGTCGCCGTTGTTTGTGGACTGTACCGTACTTTGCATCAGGTGCTGTACAGTCATTTTGTCAAAAAACAATTGTGTGTTTGGATGTTTGTTACTCAACCACGAAAAAACAGCTGAACGGATTTGGATAAAATTTGGCACACAGTTAGCTTACAGCCTGGATTAACACGCAGAATACTTTTTATGCCGGTAAATTACATATTTTTCTTTTCTCTCTGAACCCAATTCTGAAGTCAACGCAGACGAAGTTGCGGGCATACGCTGGTAGAGTATGAATATAAAAAATGTTTATTTATCCGAAAAAATACAACATGCAAATGACTCGGATTACAGACTTCTTGGCTAAAGGTTTTTGGCAAAAGCGTAGTATAGATATTTACAATGTATTATGCAGTACGAACTATAGAAATAAACTTCACTAAAAGCACAAATGAGGTCAATTTTATTATGGTAAGCTTCCTTTTAGTGCTCATGCACCTTATTCTGCTAAAGCGTGTGGGCGATAAAATTATGCTGCATAATATGAAAACTCGATTATTTTTCGTATTTTTAGTTGCTTATTAATGCACTTATTTTAATTACAGCCCTTTCTATCTACATTACAAACAATTTACTGAGTTAGCACAAAACAAAATATTGATTAAAACAACAGTTGTGTAAATAATTTACTTGGCATAAACGGGCTGGAAGTGAAGGAAACTAAGTACCTAATAAAATAGATTTACAGTAATGAGCTAGCCAATGACGCAATATAGTGTATTGTTGGTCATAAGGGAATGACTATTGGCGCCACGCGATACACAAAGGAGTGAATATAAACTATAATAACGTACAGTAAAAAGATAAAATTTCCACAGTTCTCACTTGAATAGTTACGAGTGACAGTATATTTCTCGTCAGAGTAACTCTCTTCTGTTTTTTTTTTTATGGTTCATGGTACATGATACCGAAAGTTCATAATATTAATATTAAAAATTATCCCCGTTATATCTTTGCCGTACTATGAAGCTGTGGAACCTTTTGTTAAACATATTCGGCGCCGGGGTGCGACAGTTATCCCCCCGCTGTTTTAACCAAAAAATGCAAATGTTATCTTCTTTTTTCATTCTATACCTACTTATAATTGTCAAGTCTTGGATCCAATGTTGACCTTAAATATGCTCTGCTCGCAGCTCTGCTTTCGTGGACTACAATGTTACTCACTGTTGTTGTGGTAGGCTAGTAGATACCTATCAAGACTTATGGCGTTCAGCTTACTCCCCATAAGACTCTGCGCCCAAGATCCTGGCACCCCTTGCACCCCCGGGTAAAGAATCCTACAACAAGGAGTCCTTGAAACATAAAATGTTGAGACATTGAGTAGGCCGGTGACTGGCGATGGTTTAAAGATCCTTTAGTGGTCGCCACACCGATGTTGGATTGTGCTGTGCTTAGCATCACGTACAGAGACCTCACCGTTCCGATTTAAGATTTCAATTAGAAAAATAGGAGTATGTACAAATTTTTACGCGAGACAGTTTTCGATGTCTTCAACAATATTACACCGTATCAGTGAATTAAAAAAAAATTCATACGAAGAGCATTATTATTGTATTAATAAATAGCTGTGCCCGCGGCTTTGCTCACGTGGACTACAAAATGCCATCGATCAGGCACACGAGCGAATTTTGCTTCCTGTTCCCGGCTATTTTAAAGACAAAAATGCTTATTGTGGGTGTTCCTTGGAAGACAGACATATACTCCCGCTGATTTTTTTGTAGGTATTTTCAATATCTGCAATTACTTAGTACATTCATTTGCTATATCTCTTATGGTTTACTCAGCGCAAGCTACATAAGCGCCTAATTGATTAACTATGCCCAGTTTTATTTCTAATTTGCGTGGAACCCTAAGTAAGAAAGATACAAAGAAAGAAAGAAAACATTTATTCTTTAAAAAACACGCTAAACATAAATTTAGGAATATTAACATACACAAAAAAAACTTTAAAAAGTAATAATATAACTGATCCAGCTACGTGTCCTGCCATTAAGAAAGGGCGTCCAGCTCAGCATATGCTGCAATGTCACGGAGCACTTGGCGCTGAATTTCAGCTGGAACCCCAAAGCAAGTCACGGTGCGACAACAATAATCATTCAAAATTAAAAAAAAATTCTAAGTTACTCCTTATAACATCAGCTATCTATCTACCACTGAAAGTCCTGTTAAAATCGGTCCAACTCTTTTGGAGATTATCCGGAACAATCAGAGAGACGGACAAAAATTTTAATAATGAGTATTTTGATATAGGTATCGTATATACTTTCATAAGCATTTAGTAAAAAGCTGTTATTTTGACATTACAAACAGACATTTCAATTATAATACATAATTGTATTTATGTAAGTAGTATATATGTGTTGTAAGCAATTCTAACACAGACTATAAGCGAATTTAAAAATGTGAATCGCAATGTTTCTACGCCTTACTACTTGAGACGTCTTATCGATCGACGCCAACCAGGGACGGCTTGGGAATCTCTACTAGGAGCAATGAACTTTATAAAAAACCTTTCGGGGTCAACATTTACAATAAAATATTGATAACTACAGTCGGTAAATTTGTTTTGTTTTGTGTAAATTATTTTAACCAATTGCAGTAGAAACGATTGCCGAATATGGCTCAATACGGCTTTGACGCTGTTTAGCTTTATGTTTGTTTGAAAAATACTATAAAGCTTTTGATGAAGTAAAACATTAATAAAAAGAATTTTTAGTTCATTTGGCTAGCTATGCCCTAAGACAAAGATCTGTTATTAAGCTCGCATCGGAAAGGTAATTGAACTTAGAACCTCTATTCTAAGTCCAGCGCGGTGATCCGTCATTGACGAATCGTTATTACTAGTGATGTACTTAATATAGAATTGGACGTACTCGTGAACGTGTGAACACGATACGGTCATGAGAAGTTAGAAATATGCTACTAAAGAAATTAATACGAATTATAGCTATTGGGATTTCATTAAAATCGAAAATTACAATTACAATTCAAAACCCTATTGCGCTATTGTAGCAAGACGGAATAATACTTTTTCGTGCTTTTATAGTTTTTACTGTTGCAGAGTTTGTGGAGTAAAAAGTTGTCAAAGTGAGCAAAATTAAAAAAAAAAAACAATGATTACTTTTTGCACTATCTTTAAAATTCACCCACTTGCTACTGTGGCACCACCTTAATTTGACGCTTTTCGACAGACACTTTTCTCACACAGAATTGATTCTCCTGGTTTCTACCCTCCATACTTAATTTTTTCTTTTTTTAAGCTACCAACAAGACATACACATCACTAAAATTAAAAATACAAAACATGCATAAATTAGAATCTAAGTGTTGACTTAATTAAAGGTTGCTCTGACATGCAAAAAATAAGTAGTGTAAATAAATTTCAATGTACATAAAATCAAGAATAAAATAGATTAATAATGTAAGTACTTAGTCACTACATATGTGTTTCAAAACATTGTCTCTGTAGCATTAGTAAATTTGGTACCAAATATGTCTATGTTGGGATTCTTACTTACGCTGTTGTATTGTTTTTGAATTCTATTCACGAAGGAGAAGTGTCCCCAATTACTTTTAAAGGTTTTAGGTTTAAATGGAACAAATGCTGTTCTTCTGGGTAATTTGTAAGGAGTGTTAAGGTTTATTTGATTTAACAAATGAGGATATTATAGCATACCATGTACTAGCTTGTTTAAGAATGTATGGTCTTAGTAAGTAGTTGTAAAAATATTTTGAAATTGTCTATGGTTTCAAATGTCTTTGTTAAAAGTAAATCTTTCTTTCTTCCTTCTTTCACATCCGGAATCACAATTCTGCCAACGTAACGTGTGTAGAATATATCGATGTTCAGGAAGACAAACGTGCTAAGTGCAAAATTTTGAATGTTTAACATTTAAGTGCCAAAATATACTCTAAATGAGCAGCAGCCTAAATTATGAGTGTACATTTGTTTTAAGTGACATCAATTGGAACTCGTAAAAGTTAATGACAGTTAATTACCATCGTAAAAATAACAAAACACGTTGAACGATTGTCAAGTGTTTTATTTATGCGTATCGCGAAACACGAAAAATCGAAGTATATTTACGATTTTTGGCATTCAATAATATTCGTTTCTCAATTGTATTAAGCGATAATAGTCTTAAAAAGTACGATGAACTAACAGTTTAAAAGATATTGTAAAAACAAAAATAACAAAACCGTAAAGTGGATGACCTGCTCGACCTGCTAATCTCCTATATAACAGACCGTTGTCAGAAAATAAGTATAAATGGGACAACCTCTTCTGGATCTTCAGCTAGAATCGGCGTTCGTCCTGACTCGATTTTGGGACCGTTTTTGTTCTCGTATATGTAAACGGTCTATCGCTAGTGGTCGAAAACAGTGCTAATTTGGTTCTTTTTGCAGACAACACTTCACTTTTATTCAAAGTGAAAAGAATAGATTCAGAGGTTAGGCAATTAAACAAAACTAAATGTATGAGATTTGCCTTGCCCAATGTTCGGCATGTTGATAGTAGTACCAAGATAGAAGGGAATCTAGTAGGCTTAATTGATGATACTGTCTTCTTGGGTTGATTTAAAATTACAATGGTGCCACACATTAAAACCTTGGCGGGTACATTAAGCTCTGCTGCATTCGAAGTACGCAAGATTCGTCAGCTAACAGATATTGCCACCGCTAGGCTAGTCTACTTCGCTTAGTTCCATAGCTTAATGTCTTACGGTATTTTGCTATGGGGTCCAGCAGCTGACGTAGATACCATATTTATATTACAAAAGCGGGCAGTTCGAGCAATCTACAGACAATATGAGCAATATGAGACCCCGTGAATCACTAAAGAACAAGTTCCAGGAATTTAGTATTATAACTTTGCCCTCCCAATACATCCTTGATAACTTAATGTATGTTCGTAAAAACTTAGTCAAGCTAGATTTTGTTAAAGGTCAGTACAATGTTACTGGAAATAGAGATAAATTAGTTGTACCATGCTTAAGACTTAGTAAGACTAATAAAATTATTTTTGGTAATAGTGTTAGTTTCTATAATAAGATTCCGAAGCACATCACTGATTTGCCGGACAACAAGTTCAAGGACCATGAAGGTTTTACTTTCAAAAGGTTATTATAGGATGGATCATTATGTAATGATAGTGATTGTCTGGAAGTTAATCCCTCTCTGTGCATCCACAAAATTATTATTATTGTAAATAATATATTAACACTTGTACAGTTGAAAAAGAAGGTAAACCCGATCGAGTTTCTTGCCAGTTCTTCTCGATTATTGGGATATTTTCCAAACCGGCGGCAGTGTTTTGACGTTCATAAGTGCCTTCTTAGGGCTTAAATTGAATAAAGAATTGTTTGATTTTAAGCATCAAATGGATTTAAGTAAGAAGAGTCCCCAGGATCAATCTTTTACAAATATATATTAGGTGACTTTAAATTTTGAAGAAGTGAATATCATTGCAAGAAAAAATTATCAAGTGTTTGTCATTTGTATATATCCTTAAAAAAGCGTACAAGTCCCAAATATCAATAACTAAGGTAAAAAAGAAAGATTTGATGACTTTACTGAAGGATGAAGTGATTCCACAAGACTATGTTGATTATTACACTAACATATCATCTGTTAATGGAGAAAACACGGCGTTCAACGCTGGGCGCCCTCTCCACCCTGAAGAAGTGGTCTGCGGAGGCGGCCGAGGGGGGAGGTAGGTTGTTGGCGGTGTCTATTGACATCGCCAACGCCTTCAACAGTCTGCCGTATGGTGTTATACGGGAGGCGCTCCGGTTTTTCGGAGTGCCCTCGTACCTGCGGCGGCTGTTGGGGGACTATCTCCAGGGCAAGGAGGTCGCCTTCGTGGACGGTAGGGGGGTTGTGGTACGACGTCGCATTGGATGTGGTGTTCCACAGGGTTCGGTGTTGGGGCCGCTCCTGTGGAACATGGGCTATGACTGGGTGCTCCGCGTAGCACTCCCTCTGGGGAATCGTTGTTTATGCTACGCGGACGACACCCTAGTCGTAGCCCGGGCGGGGAGTTTTCAGGAGGTGGCGCGCCTGGCCACAGAGGGCGCTGCCCTTGTGGTCAGGCGCATAAAGTCGTTGGGTCTTAGGGTGGCGGCTGAGAAGACCAAGGCCCTACTCTTCCATGGGCCTCGGTGTTGGCCGCCTCCTGGGGCCCACATATACGTGGATAACGTGAGGGTCCGGGTTGGGGCCCAGATGAAATATCTGTCCCTTAAAGTGGGACTTGAACCGCGGATAGTGGGAGCGGCGGTGGCTCTCGGTCGGCTTCTTCCGAACTCCGGGGGGGGGGGGGGGGGGGGGGGGGCGGGCGCGAGTTGTCGCCGTTTGTTTTCAGGAGTAGTTAGGAGCATGGCCGTCTACGGGGCACCGATCTGGTCGGATGCCCTTAGCGCCACGAACAGACGCGTGTTGCGTGCTACGCAGCGGGTCGTGGCGCTGAGGGTCATTCGCGGGTACCGATCGGTGTCCGCGGGGCAGCCTGTGTTCTTGCCGGCTCCCCGCCGTGGGAGCTGGAGGCGGAGGTGCTCGCCGCCGTGTACAAGTTCACAGCGGCGAGGAGAGAGTTAGGGGAGCCTCCAGCTCCCACAGAGGTAGACAGGGTCCGGCGGGAGGCCCGAGAAGAAGTTATAAGGGTGTGGGAGGAGGACCTGGCGGACGCGCGCTATGGCCCCAGTACATGGCGGATGGTACACCGTGGAGTTTTAGTGAGTAGGAGTCTCACATAACCACTCGTCTCCCAAGTTAAAAAAAAAAAAAAAAGGCCAAATAAGTTAACTTTATGATTTTTTTAAATAAACGTTTGACAGATCAAGAATCCCGCCAAAAACTCAAAAAGTGAATGAAACGTTGTATTACAATAAAATACATATTTCTTTGTTTCAGATGGCTCGATATAAGAAGACTGGGTTTATGGACGATGATTCCGGCAGCGTCAGCTCGATCCAACTGAACGAAGGTGTACGGTCTGGCGGGACACACATACGATATCATATGGTACGTTTGTTTATTGTGAATAAGTTCATTATTGGTTTTATTATATTTTTGATTTTAATTATGTATGTTGATACTTGATTACGAAAAATAAATAAAATAACGAACACTACTGCCGGTTTGAAAACATCCAAGTCATCGAGAAGAACCAGCAAAATACTCTAAATTACTCTGTCGGACATATCTTTTTTTCAACTGTACAATAGTATAATACAATAATAATATCCATATGTATTAATAATTTAGTGGATACACAGAGAAGGAGTCACTTCCAGACATAACTATCATTCATATAATGATCCACCTAAAAAAAACGTTTTGCTGTAAAACCTATTTGACATGTTCCTTGAACTCATTGTCTGGCAAATCAATAATGTGCTTCGGGATCTTGTTGTAGAATCTAATAATAATTAGGTACCTAAAAAAATTACACTAGTCTCACTAATTGTAAAACACGGGAAACACAGTTTTACATAATATTCAACTTGAAACTACTAAAAAGAAGATTTTTTAGTACGACCTCATCCATGTAAAGTGATGATGATGTGACCCACGTTGATAACACGCTAAGTCTAGTGGGGAAACTGGCTCTCAAGTGCAACTGCCGGAACACACCTATATGTGCTTAGCGACAGATTTTACACTTGAGGATGGAAGCTAACCAGGCGTGCATTAGAAATAAACCTACTTTCATTCTATTAGCGATTATTAGCAGAGATTTTTAGGTGCAGCCAAGATTTAAAAAAGCAACCATTTTTATATATTAAGTAGGTATTTAGATTATATTATGCGAACAAAATCGTTAATGTCTGTCAGGTAAGTAATTTATACAGCGCCTGTGATGAACTGATAGGCAATATATCAATCGGAAAACCCAGTGATATGATTTAGCATGGCGTTTGACCTTAGGCCAGTAGGTATTAAACCTAAATACGGAAATAATTTTAATTGAGTCTCATATTCTATTGTTAAATTATCGTGATTAAATAGCAAAAATAAGTAAGTAGTTAAACAAGTCCAACAGGGTCGGAATTACCGCTATTAGTGTTAGCCTTACGCCTGTAACCCTGAAGCCTCAGAAGGCTTTTACAGCTTCGCCGGACTTGGGGTCAATCGCTGGAGGCGCTCAGTCGCGAAAGCGTGGCAACAAACTCAAGCGTACCCAAGTGGCCAACCTCAGGTATGCAACAGCGCGATCTAACTAATTTCCTATCAGTAGAATTTGAGCTAACTATGCATATATACATGTTTCTTTTCTCTGGGAGGAAGGAAGAAACATGCATAAATGTATTTAGTGATCTGTCAATTTTGTCCATAGAAAAGGTAAAAACTGAATCACAATAGTTTGCTTTGCGAGTCAGCCAATATAATGCACATGGTAATTGTTGGCATTTACACGCAACGAACGTTTCAGTACCGGATTAAGCAAGCGCGGGGCCCGTAGCAAATTCTTTCAAAGAGCCCTTGATCTACTATGGGTTCTTAAGTATAAAGTGTTAAAAAAGCAATTCTATACTCAATACGTTTATTTGCTATCTATAGGTTACAATTTTGTGTGTAAATTAATAGTCTTGTGCATTTAGGTACTGTATAAAATTCGATGATATATTTACGCCAAGGAAATAGTCGGTTACCGAGTGTTTGACGTGGATTGTCTTAGTAGGAAAAGTTGTAACGTTTCACGTTTTTGTGGCATTAAGTAAATTCAATAAACCACATCTTAATAAGTTTCACTCAAAAATTACGCTGAGGCAAAGATGAGTGGGTTTAAATATGCGGGACCCGTAATTTCGCGCGGGGGCCGTAGCAATTGCTACTCTTGCTACGTGGTCAATTCGGCACTAGAACGTTTACTATAATATATGTTGAAGCATCATCAGGATTCCTCGATAAAATCATCCGGGTTATGTCGGAGATACAAGGTTTTTCGTTGACACCGTCGTTACGGATTTATAGATCTTGTGGGCTTCATCAGGGTTAAGTGCAAGCAGCAACCTACTTATTCTTATTTATTTGCAGTTAACCCCACGTGGCTTTCAACCTCGCCTATAGCCACCCTGAGCCAAAAAACATAATATTAAGTAAAACATGTTCTAGACCGGCATTAGTACAAATTATAATATGTACAAAATGGAAGTCGGCTGTTGACCGAATCTCGTTATTAAGTTTTATTCTGTGGTCGTATACTTTGCAAATCCATTGTATTCCTTCTAACTAACCAATATAAATAAAATACAAATCTATAAATAAGATAAATCTTCAGTCTGGACTTCAAACGTCGCAAATCGTGAATTGTTTAGACTTGCGAATTTGTTAAAGATCGAAGTGAAAATTCCAAATGGTACAAGTATACTCCATTAAATCTGTAAATACCTAAATAAATGTGTCTGTTTGTATATATTACTTTAACTGATAAACGTTGTTCAAAGAACATTGTATATCTTTATCTTTGTTTCGTATTTGAAATGTACATTAGACAAAGACAGAAAAAGATCAGTGATGATTTAATAGTAAGGCCCGTGAAATACTTAAAATAGTATTATTATATTTGGACGCACGTTGCTGTAAGATTCAAGACCTGTTCATGTGTCGTTTCTCGGATTAATTCAGTATATTATATATCCTACCTATAGTACCTAGGGCATCGATACTCAAAGTATGCTCCACGGGGCCCTGGCGCACCACAAAGCCTCTGGGAGGCACCGCCAAAGTGATACCAACATGAAGAGTTAGCTGTAAAAAAAACTTATACCTCCTATTCTACCGCCGTAAGAATAAAACGTCAATATTAATTTTTTGTACGATTTTCTTCAAGTACTTCAAGAACAGAAGGTAATAGGTAAACAAATAAAAATCAGATGCGCCTTTTGTTCTTGATTCCAATATCTGTACCAATATAATAAAGTAGAAAAGTTTTTTTGTTTGTTTTAACACGCTAATCTCTAGAGCTACCAGTCGGATTCGAAAAATTATTTTTGTATATGATAGCAAAACTCTCGAGGTATAGTATAGGCTATATGAGATTAGGTTATAAATCTCACATACCCTTTAAATATTGATTTTGTTACCTAAGTCGGAAGTCGAGGCCCACCCGAACTGCTTCAACCGCGTGCGCTGGCGTAATCGTTAATAATACGGAAATACAATGTTGTACAATAATATTTTTCCTTAGTAGGTATATCTAATAAAAGTCAGCGATAGCATATGCCCATCTCTTATACATAAGCCAGAATAAGGTATTTTGTGACAAAGATTTGGTGAATATTAAAAAGTGATTTATAGGCATTATTTTTAGACATGGCATATTAATCCTTACAAACAAAAGTTACTTCGTCTTAAAGACAGTTTTATGAAGTTAAATTTTGCTGTTTAAAGTATGCTATATGTATACATAGTTTATGAGATAATGAAAAATTCAAATAACTTGTACTTACGGGAAGAACAATTATGAT
This sequence comes from Saturnia japonica, assembly GCA_033032175.1. Taxonomy (NCBI): domain Eukaryota; kingdom Metazoa; phylum Arthropoda; class Insecta; order Lepidoptera; family Saturniidae; genus Saturnia; species Saturnia japonica. Next base: position 5,343,092 of record CM065332.1, read on the forward strand.
AGACTACATGGGTGCGGTGTCGACGCGGTGTTTGTCGGATAAAATTAACACGGGTGAAACTGTGGGCCGCAGCTAGTCTATACAATTAATAAAATTGAATGTGTTTGTAATGTCTAAATAACAGTTTTTTACTAAATGCATATGAAAGTATATACGATACCTATAACAAAAAGCCCATTATTAAAAATTTTGTCTGTCTGTCAGTCTGTTCGTTACGGATAATCTCCGAAACGGTAGACCGATTTTGACGAAACTTTCACTGATAGATAGCTGTTGATATAGGGAGTAACTTAGGCTACTTTTATTTTAGAGAAATAATTCGAGTTCCGCACAAATAAAAAAAACTGGTCATGGTGAATCAATTCGGGTGCTTAAATGGCTTATGCTGAGTAAACCATAAGAGATATAGCAAATTAATGTACTACATAAATATAAACAGTAAAAAGACCTACAAAAAAGTTTGGGATAGTATATATCTATCTTCTAAGAAACATCCACAATAAGCATTTTTATCTTTAAAATAGCCGGAAGCGGGGAAGCAAGGTTCGCGCGTGCATTCTGTAGTCCACGTGAGCAATGCCACACGGGCACAGCTAGTATTTAAATAAAACTCAATTAGTAAAAATGCCCTGAAGCTGTAAAAGCCGCAGCGGGTTTAGGGCCCCTAAGGCTAACAGTGTAGTCAGTTCTAAAAAAAAAAAAAAAAGTAAAGATGCCCTCTTCTTTCTTTGGTCGATAGTATACGTGTATCTGTGTATCTCCCAAACAGCTGAAAGGATTGTGATCTAGTTTGTTTTTATTTGAAAGATGACTTGTTCGGGAGTGTTCTTAGCTATGTTCAACCGTTTGAAGATTATCAGCTCTCTTTTCTAGTTAATAAATGGACGTGAGCAACTTCCACAGGTCTGATTGAGTCGACATTTGTTATGCTATTACTTCAATGATATCAGAAGAACAAGGCAACCGTGAACTGATGCTGCAGTCTTATCTGGAATCAACAGGATATGTAACTCCTCACCAATTTACATCAGAGATGTCGTGTTTGGGCTAATTGGAATGGTTTCTTAATGAATAGTACAATAGTATAAAAAAAGTACTTAATACTTGTGTTTGATTTTTTAAATTTTCAATTAATTTTATTTATAATCTTATTTAGGAATAAAATAAAACTATGTAAACGATTTCATTATAGTGATAACGTTTTGTGCTGCCGAAAAGGTACCAACATTTTATTTTTTATTTTACAACTTTCAAACCTGTATTATTCTATTATCAGATTTTTTTCTTCTTCTTCCTAACTCGGCAAATAGTCCTCTTTAATGAAGACCATTACTGTCAATATCAAGTTAATATAGTGTCCTATCTTATGACGATTTCAGTTTCCTAACAAGATAGTGGCTCCCTTGTTAGAACTTTGTAGGGAGTTTTTGTGGGATCCCAGAATACATGCTCTTAGTTTATATTTATAATCCACTTCACTTATGCACAAAAACCACACCAATATTACATAATATAGGGTGAAAAACCTATAATAATAAATTAAAAACAAAAACCACAACATGCCACTTTAAGATCCCGCCAAAAACTCCAGTGAATTATATGAATCAGTGAGAATCATCTTTATACCCGTGTTTACAGGGATTTTTAACAGGTTAGAATTCGTTACAATGTAAAGTACTTGTTCTAATGAGGTGAAGACAAAAATACATTTTCGTGTACATATAAAGGTAAATTTTTCAAGTGGGCGTGGATGGTCAAATCTTGACCTATGAGGCATACCGAAAAATACTCAAAGGAGTCTCGGGCCTGATTTTCGTAAAAACTAAAACCACACCATTGGATTTTTTGGAAAACTTATATTTAGAACCAGAAATCGAACCCGTTTCTTGGAAATTTAATTATTGAATATTGGCAGGTTAAGTCATGCGCTTTGCGTTATTTTGCATTTGTTAATAATCTTTCTCAAAAAAGGTAGGTAGGAATAAAAAATTGTAGGGCAGCTTTCTTGTAATTTTGAGTGTTTCTTGGAGATTCTTTTAGACAGTAATCCACGTAACGGTGATATTGATTGTACTGTATAGTTATGAAGAATATAAATGTGTGTGTTGCGTGATTGGATTTGCTATATTGTGATTGTTTGTTGTACTGTTGTTGCCGTTGGAAATGACGATTAAGGTGCGCCAGCCCTCCTGGTTAAACCTACACACCCACTTACATACAGATCACTATACATACACGACTTTTACATGGTCTACATCTACTGGATTCGTGGATGGGAATCGCCGCGCCGAGTCTTGCGTATCACAGCTTCACTATCGGTTAGCCACTACTCGCAAACAGTTTGTTTTCTTTAGGGACCAGCACAAGGTTCACGTTTTGTTGGTCGTCTTTATCTCGAACACCGTTGATTTTGGAAAAATAAAACGCATACTGTAGACATCATTCGATAGTGGCGCTAATAAGAATCAAATTCTGGACAATAATTACATATGACAGACTAATAGAAAGAGATTAATTTTAACAAAATACTTTTTATTTTTCGTATGTCACCTACCTACCTACCTATTTAACCTTAACTGGTTGATTGGTTGACTGGTTGATTTCGAGGAGATAATGGAAAATTAAAATAATTATTCCCATGCAAATCTTGCTCCCCGCTCCTCGCAATTTTAAAGACAAAAATGATTATTGTGGGGTGTTCCTTAGAAGATAGACGTATAGTCTCGCTAACTTTTTTGTAGTTCTTTTTAATGTCTACAATTATTTGATACACTTAATTTGCTATATCTTTTATGTTTTACTCAGTAAGCCATTTAACAGAAAAACTGATTCGACGACTTGATTCACAATAACTAGTTTTTATTTTAATTGTGCTGAAACCTAATTATTTTTCTAAAATAAAAGTAGCCTAAGTTACTCTCTATAAAATCAGCTATCTACCAGTGAAAGTCCCGTCAAAATCGGTCAACTGTTTCGGAGATTCCTCTGAACAAACAGACAGACAGACAGACAGACAGACAAAAATTTTAAAAATGGATTATATCGTATATATTTTCATATGCATTTAGTAAAATCTGTTATTTTGACATTACAAACAGACACTTCAATTTTATTAATTGTATATAGATTACAATTTTCCTTATGATACCGATCGTGATAACATTAGGCGCCAGGGTAAAATCCAAACACAACAAATAATAAAACTATTTACATAAACATATAATAGTGACGTGCAAATGTTTGCAATACTTATAGAGCGGGGTACAGACAGACATTTCGCAGTCGTCCTATTAGCGAGCTGTGTTTGTCGATATATTTAGTACCGTGCACGAAAACGTTATTGTCTCGTGGGTAAATTTCCATTCAACGCTTAATTAGTGACTTATGACTTTAGTATGTGAGAACGGTTCTGTCACGTCTTAGGTGATCTCGTTTGAACGGATCTGATAGATTTTAAGTTTACATTATTTATTTATCCATTTGCATCATATATATACGTACATTTGTTCTTATATGGTAAATTATCCGCATACATGGAAATAGCAAATAATGGAAAATAATGATAATAAATAAATTAATAATAATAAATAATGGAAATAGGGTATAGCAAATTTGTTTTTCAAACAAACATTTTATGAAGTTTTATTTACAAAACTTACTAATTATTTATTTATTTACACGTAAAATTTGTTTATGTCGTTGTCATACATTTATTTATACTAGCGATCGCCCTAAGGTCGAAATTCGACCAGCGACTTTTTGATCATAGACTATTTGTTAGACTATTTGTTTGTCATTTGTAGTATTCATCACTCACATCACATCACTTGCTGTCACTTTTCGTTCAGTGACAATGTCAATATTTTCGGGGGTCTAAGTTCAATTGACACTAGTGGGTCGGGTTAGGATTCGCAATATGAATTAATTTAATTTAATATACATACATGTATCTGATATGTTCATGGCTACCCTAGTCGGAAAGTTGGGGTATATTCATAATTGGATATGCACAACTACCAAACTTTTTACTATACTACTCGGACCGAGTGATAGGGTATATAAGGCGCGGCGCACATGCACGCGGGGAGGCTCCAGGGCCCCTAAGGCTAACAGTATAGTCAGCTCTAAAAAAGAGCTCGCGGTGAGAGCGTTGCTTGAACCTTCGTAACGTGAATACCTCTTGTGCTCTGGTGTTGCTCGGTGCAACCTACTACGTCGGCATCCGAAGAGAGACAGTCATGATGGAACCTACCTACTGTCTCGGGAGTCTGGACCCTGATAGGGTCATTCTCTCTATCTCGTGCTGCCCATCCGGGTGGACGTCCGGATCAGTTTGGTCAGAGAGGCCAGATTCCCGAACGTCACCATCGGCGAAACGAAGCCCACGAGACTAGTGACCTGTGATTATCAATGAACATAGCGAGGATAATGATGACTCAATTCGAGACTGTAGATTGAAGACTGTCTCTCAAGTGCAGCTGCCGGAACACACCTGTTGGTGTTTGGTGACAGATTTTTCAACTTGAGGGTGGTAGCTAGCCAAGCGGGTATTAGAAAAAGCCCTACCACCATGCTATGGGTTCATCACGATGTTTTCCTTCGCTGAAAGCTCAGACTCATTACAAGGATTCGAACTCACGTCGATCGACGCGGACTCCGTACATGTTACCAACTGAGCCATCATTGTCTGAATTTAAGTAGTTAGTGCAGTCTTCTAAAGGACGCAGTTATAACTGAGGCTAGCGCTAATTCTGGAGACTTACTTTGAAATGCTTCTTGCGTCGTTAATAATCGCATCCTTTCGACTTAAATGCAACAAATCCTTAAGGAAGAAAAATATGTTTGCTCCTCTCTGTCTAAACTGGCATGATAAATGGCATGGCATGGTAGATGAATGGAAAAATAAAATCTACTAATATTATAAAGCTGAAGAGTTTGTTTGTTTGGTTGAGCACGCTAATCTAAGGAACTACTGGTTCGAATGAAAAAATGTTTAAGTGTTGGATAGCCCATTTATCGAGGAAGGCTATAGGCTATATAATATCACGCTAATGCACTTCAAAGTTTAATTATAATAATTTTGAATGACCTATCCAACGATACCCCGCACCATCGGATAGATGAGAAAAAACATCTCGCATTACGTTAAAAAAAGTTGAAGATTTTATTTAACCATATTGTCGGCGGGATTAATATATGAATACTCATGACAAAGCTTTCTAGAACTAAGAATGTTTTAGCAAACCACGGATAGACAGAGGGATGTGCATGGTGGAACTTTAATGGTTCCTTGTTGACTACGGAACCCTAAAAACGGATTAAACTTATGAGAAGTGATGATACACAAACATGGTAACATGTTAAGTTAATACAGCCATAAGTGCTTAGAGACAGATTATTTACTCAAAAGTAGTTCACTGACAGGCATAAAACTTACAAAGTAATCTGTTACATGATTTATTCCTTCAGTGAAAATTCGGACTCATTTTTATGCTACGTCGTTCGATGCGGATTCTGAGGGTTCTATCATTGAAACATGATCCATACAACTTGACTCTGCGGATAAATAAAATTACGACCTCTCTTTGGTATTAATTATAGACAATGGTCCTAAGATCTATATCGACAAATATCTAATTTGAAATACGTTTTATGTTTATTTAAGTATCATAGACGTATAATCAATATTAACAGGACTCGTGGCGCAGTGGTAGTAAACGCTAATGTTGAGCCGAGAGGTCGCGGGTTCGATCCCCGCCCCTGACTGACTTTGTGTGATGAGCATAAATGTCAGTTGTGTGTATCTGAGTGTTGAATATCTATATATGTATATATATCAGCTGTTTATTTACCATATTACATACAAGCTTTGCTTAGTTTGGAATTAAATGGCCGTGTGTGAAATTGTGTCCTCATATACAGTCGTATGTATAAATGTGTATGTTGTACGAGACAGTGTGTAAAGAACTAACTTAAGTAAGTAAGTAAGTATTCAATGAATAACATTTCCTTAAATCACAATCTTACATGATGTTAATAGGATGATTTGGTAGAAGATCTAATAATATATCTTTTATTCATAACTAGGTAAACCGCACAACCTTGTCTGCGTCATATATGAGAGACAGAGAAATGGTTAGAGAGAGTGGGTCGTAGGCACTGTATTTATATTATGTACCGCCCACCTCCCACATGTGCACCGCCTCACGGAGCACATTTTGTTTAATTTTTCCGAGTTATATAAACCCCGTCGTACACTGGCAGTCTTTTTGGACGTAGCCAAGGCCTTTGATAAGGTCTGGCACGAAGGATTAGTCTATAAGCTGTACTCCCGCGAAGTCCCCGATAGATTAGTCAAAATCATCCGCGATTACCTCAAAGACCGCACCTTTCGCTACAGAGTGGAAGGTGAACTATCCACACCCCATCCCATACGCTCAGACGTCCCCCAAGGTTCCATCCTGGCTCCTAGCCTCTTCAATCTGTACGTCAGTGACCTACCAAAACTTCCCGCGAAAATTGAGGTAGGGTTATACGCTGACGATACAGTCATATACTCCTCTCAAAGGCAAAAGATCAACCTCAAATGTAGAATCCAAAGAGCCGTGACCACTCTCGGGGAGTGGTTTAACGACTGGCGAATAGCCATTAACCTCACGAAGAGCGCAGCGGTGCTCTTCGACCAAACCGCCTCACAGATACCGAAAAAACTCAAGGATCATTCCCTTGAACTCTTCGGTAATCCGATTCCCTGGGTAAAGGAGATCAAATATCTAGGTGTAATCCTAGATAGTAGACTCTCCTTTATACGCCACAACACTCTGGTTAGGAAAAGGGCCGCCTAGACCCTCGCCCGATTGCATCCTCTGTTATGTGCTGCAAGCAAAATGTCTACGAGACACAAGCTTACGCTCTACAAGATGTGTATCCGACCGATTAATGACATATAGCTGCGTTGTGTTCGCACATATGTCAAGATATAATTGGGATCGTTTACAAACCATCCAGAATAGGTTTCTTCACCGCCTTACCGGCGCCCCTTGGTATGTTCGTATGGAAGATCTCCACAGAGATATGGACCTTCCTTCGATACATGCTTATGCCAAACACATTTCTCGCTCTTATTTCGACACCGCGTCGAACCACGCGAATCCCTTAATCAAAGCGGCAGCTTCATATGTTCCCGACCCCAATGCCTGCCGGAGTAAATGCCGGCCGCGTAATATCTTCACTGACCCGCTCGACCAAATCGAAACAGCAAACGCGTTCTACTCCACCGCCTCTCCAAACAGAGCGTGCCACCGCCCACGCCCGCGTAACCACCGTTCTCTCCGCAGAGGACGGGCGGTCAACTTCGCTCCCGCACACCCGTCACGGACCCTCTCTAGCGGCAACCCAAGCCTAGGTCCGTTCCTTGGTGTGAAGCCCTTGGGTCAGGCAGCTGCCCGCGCGATACAAGTGACACTATACGTGCAACACTTAGCTACCCACATACAACATTACACACGTATGAATACACACACGTGCACACCACACTGGTACATAGGTACTGTAAGGGACCTTTTTTTTTCTTTTTTTGCGCTAGTTAGTGTACAAATACCATTCCGATTACTAAATACACATACGCATGGTTCCCTCCTTCCTCCCAGGAGGAAGGGAACGTGCATATGAGTATATATTAGTTAGCTCGAATTTTCTTAAGATTAGGGAATTAGATAGATCGCGACCTTTTCGCATTCGCGACGACCGCCCGAGCCGAGGTTCGGCAAACTAATTACTGTAAAGAGCAATTTTGTTTAAAATTAAATACTTGTGATGAATAATGTTTTTATTTCGATAAGGATTAATATCATGTATATAAAAACACCTTCCCCGTTTTTGCAACATTTTTCATTTAAGCTCCGCTCCTATTAGTCGTAGCGTGATGTTATATAGCCTATAGCCTTCCTTGATAAATGAGCTATCCAAAAATAAATCATTTTTTCTATTCGAACCAGTAGTTCCTGAGATTAACGTGTTCAACCAAACAAACATACAAACACTTCAGCTTTATAATATTAGTATAGATTTGTTATATTTCAGGTAAAACTTTGATGGTTTCTAACTACGTGTCGAGTTTAACAGCACTTATGTAAATATTAAGCACATGGGGATGTTAGTTATAATGGATTTTAACTGGATGTTCGTCCAGGGAGCGTATACATCTTGGGTCTGCGGATAACTGACGGTTGCAAGTCTGTCACCCACACACATGTCCCACAAGCCGTACCTCGATAGCTATCCTACAAGGGATCGTATATTTATCGTATTTGGAATAGCATTATCATACTTACCGAATTCGTCTCCGGAGTACCTTTATGTTAGCTCGCTCGAGAACAAAATTAGCAAACGTCACAATCATTATTCGCTTTTTTTAGCTCACTTATTCAATCTTCACCATGCAAAACCTTTTTTACTCGACTGCGAAAAAGGAGGGTTATGAATTTCGAGCGTATGTATGTATATATGTCTATTTCTTTGGCAAGCGAGGTGTCGTTAGATTCATCTTAGTTGTGGCAGTGACATAGGCTTCAGAACATTTAAGTACGATGTTTGGAAAACATTTAAAAAATAAAAATATAATATATTTGTTTAGTCAAGTGTTTTTGTTGCAATTGGATTTTTTGTTTTCTTTTTAATATTTTAGCTTGTTTAGGAAGTCTTAGAGTTTTCAAATTACCGGACGATAATCATTTACTATCGTACATCGTACCAAAGCATAAAATTGTCGTACTTATACGAAAATAATTAATATGATGTACGGTTGTTTACCCTGCAGTGTGTGGTTTTGAGACAGCATGTCTTGAGGCCACGAAGGGCTCTCGGGAAAAGGTCACTTTCAGAAATTAACATACATGTAATAGAGCATTAGTTTAGCGCGTATGGCAAGTGTGTATGAAAACCTTAAAATTTTTTTGGATTTCTTCTTAAATCGAGCTGTGAATAGGAAACGTCATAAAACGTTCTTTGTACATTTGACCCTGAGAACGGTCATGCTGCCAACTACACCGAGATATATGGGTATATAACATAATCTAGCGTGTAATCTCTTTATTATGGTTTTATAGAGCGCACGCGCCGATACGTACACGAACTCGGACAGTCTGAGTCGCACGCGCATCCTAAACGCTCGCACACGCATATCTGTGTGTTAGAAAGAAAAAAAATGTAGCGTACATACCTAAATCAGTGAACGAAAAATGTCCGTTTCGAAAATACGGTCAAGTTCACCGCGAGAATAGTACGCAAAAGTAGTACGAGTGAATGTGGTCTTCAAAAAGTTACTAAAAAAACGTCGCGGACAACAGAAATCATTATACATTTTTTTATATGTTTTTGCCAAGCAGTCTTTTTATTGATCACATTGATAATATTCTACAGTTGATTAATCTGTTAAAAAAGCTGGCAAATCTTTGTAAAATTAAAAATATTTGTGTTGAACAATTAATACAATTAAAAAAAGTTTTATGCAAACATAAATTATCAAATAAAAAACAATACAAGTGTTCTCGTTAGAAACTGAATCGAAAAATCATATAAGAAGACTCGAAACAAAATGGCAACGCCAAATCCAGAAACGCCGTCGCCGTCGATGACTCCAGAAGTCACCCCGTCGTCTTCTCCTGGTCCAGAGGTGGTCAACAAATTCAATTGGCTGAAACAAGCCCACGCTAACAGGCACAATCCGTTTGTTAAGCCACGACCTTCACTGACTCGAGAGAGCTCTACCGCGGAACTATTTTCAAGGGAGAACTCAAGTCCTGACCTCTTCCAGAATTCAAGATTGAATTTATTCGAAACAGCTCCTAAACCTGAAGTAACATCGCAAGGTTATAAAAAGGTAAACTGTTATATTTTCATACCTTTCATCCTAATATCTAAGTCAGACTCTGAAACGCGTGACACACGATAAAGGTACTATATTATGTTATGTTACGATATCTTTTAGTAAAATATCCATAGCATTTTATGATATACATACGGGTAAGATACATTAATATATGAAATCATTTTAGTCTCTTGAAAGTGTGCGTAGGTACTGCATCCCATACATTTCTTGTCCGAATTCTATTTAAAGGATGATTAAGTAGGAGTAACACGGCTTTACTGTTAGATTTATTAGACAGATGAAATGCAACTTGCATTAGCACATTCTAAAAGGTGATTAATTTGTGTAGAAAATCGTATAAAACACAAAAATGCCGCGCAGAATTTAATTTTTATCTAAAAAGTTTCAAAAGATTATAATTGGAACTATAAAATATATAAGTTAACTAATGGTAAAAAGCGACTCCGCACGCGTTTATTACGTACCAATTATTTTTGTGTCATATTTATATTTTTAACATATTAATGACAGTTCTCATAGTCCATCAATTGAGGAATAGTACGTTCTTTCCGTGTATAAAATTTTATTAAACCGTTTAAGTATATTTGACAATTATTAATTATCGAATGACATAAGCTTCCAATTTACATATCTACACAAAAATCGATCAAGGCAGACATACAAACAGACATTCTTTTTAAATGTTATATTTGTGAACAGTGCTCTTAATTAAATTTCTATAAGGATATTTAGGCAAAAAATTAACTGTACAGACAAAACTATATATTTACCTTGCAATGTCAATCCGTTACGTTCTTTCAATTCATCTAGTTGATTCGTCAAATTACTTTGAATTTCCAGTATTTTTACTTTTTGTTTTTTTTACACCATTTTGTGGGCTAGCAGATTTCACTATAACCTCATTTGACGTTAAGTGAAAATGCGGCTGAAGATAGTAACAAAGTTAGAAATCGGTATAACGTAATACAGTATCTGGAACACATCAATATAGTGCTTGAAAATAGACCAAAACGACTTGAAACTTGAACTAAGAGCCGATTTTTTTTATCAACCCTTAACTTTATTATAGGATTTTTGACAGGTTTTTCATACATTATCTGTCATAAAATTTTTGTCAAAATTATTTTTCAAACACAGTTAACAGACGATTATCGAAATCCGCCCTAAAAACGATATTTTCTAATTGGGGCAAAATTTGATTGGCGCTCGTAACCTCCAGCATATGAGATTTGAAACAATTTTTACAAACGTTTGGCGTCCCCTTAAAATACCTCCTCGTTACATCCGAGTCTGTAAAAAAAAATTATACAAAAAAGTACAAATAAAACTAACAATTTTTATTATTCTTAGAATAGATATTATAGTGTCTTACAATAATTTTCTTATGTCGTTATTTCGAGATGTTCCGTCTTTAGAAATAATTATCAATAATATGTACTTAGTTAAACCTTTGATCTGTAGGTATAACACGTGACTTTGATCAAAGCAATCGCACTTAAGAAACTAAATAATATAATTCTGCGAAGGAATTGGGAGTATTATAAACAAAAATTTGATTTCACTCGTATGTTAAAAGAATTTCTAAGAAGCAATACGAGCGGCGATACAGCAAACCATACAACTCAACATGTTGGAATTTATAGTACTAACAATTTCCGTTTAAATAATAAAAAAAATGCAATGGGAAAGATAATAATCATATGTAATGTTTTTTAAAACACAACTAAGGTGGTAAACAAGCATAGTTGCCAACCTTGAAGTTTCCTATTCCAAGGATGTCTGGACACCCTACGCTACCCACCGCAGGAACACGACAAGGTTATTTGACTATGATCTTTTGTACGGTAATTGTACCTGTCGGACTCCCCAAGTAGAATTTATTTTTCTCGTACCTAATGTGATGAATAATATTTTTTATAACCTTAATTAGTGTCTACTAAAAGTACATAAAATATAGGGTGAAATATACGATAATTGCCGAATATTTGCCTTTTTTCGCCAAGGCCTAATCGGATTTATAATTACCTCCTCTAATAATCTCTTTGAGTGGACTCAACACGATTACGCTAGCGCACGCGGTTAAAACTTAAAACAGTTCAGGAGGCCCTTGACTTCCGGCTTACGTAGCAAAAATCAATATTTAAAGCTAACTTAGAGTTGTAGCTTAATATTAGATAGCCTATATTATTATTCCTTGTGAGTCTAATATAATAAATCGTTAATGATAATTAATGATACGGAAATACAATATTGCACAATAATATTGGTTCATAGTATATTTAAAAAAAAGTCAGCGATAGCATAACCCTATCTCTTATACATAAGCCACAATAAGGTTTTTGGTGATAAAGATTTGTTGTAAATTAGAAAGTATTTTATAAGCATTATTTTTAGACATGGCAAATTAATCCTAACAAACAAAAGTTATTTCATCATAAAGACAATTTTATGAAGTTAAATTTAGCTCTTTAGAGTATGCTATTTGGACACATAGTTTAGGAGATAATGAAAAATTAAATTAATTGGTATTTGCGGGAAGAACAATTATGATAGACTAACACGGGTGCGTTGGCGGCGCGGTGTTTGACAAATAAAATTAGCACGGGTGAAACCGTGGGGCACAGCTAATTATCTTATATTAGTATAAAAGTATAGATATATGCAGGCTAGATGGTAATAACTATTTCTCGCAAAAGTTTATTTTAATTATTTATAGTTATAGTGTTCAGTATGTGTAACTACATTATTATCATAATTAAAAATCGAACAATATCGTAAACAATGATATAGTGATCGTAAATAGAAACAAGGAAGTACTAGAAGCGTCACACGTCAGTTACGCTTATCAACTGAATATTTCTCGTAAACGAAGCTGATAAGCCCATCTGTTTTACATTAGAAACTTAATGCGTTTGTGATGGCCAGGCCGCTGTGACACACAGCGCGCTGGCGGTATTTAGTTTTCTACTGCGCCTTAAAACCCTTCCAAACGCTTTAACTTTGTTCACATGAATATGATTTTGATATTTCCATGAACTACGAATCTTATATGGATTAAAAGCGACTTTCTTAATTCTTTTCACTGTAATTTTAACATTACTGCTTATGAGGAAAAATGTAATGATAAGTAGACTAAATCCTTCCCCGGGTTTAAACCTTCCAATTATAATGTGAATAATACATTGAAATTGGTTCAGTGATTATGCGCGTTGTAGGACTATGACGGCGTCACAGTCAGTGGGTTATTGCCGTGCGGGTATGCCGCAGAAATCTGTATTAAGACGCGATAGTAGAACGGCTTTTTTGCGGCAAGCCCGCTGAGAAAAACTACAAGCGGGCATAGCCTTAACACGATTCAATAACTGACATTTTCGATTTTATTACGTATCCTTTTCCGGTGACCTGTTAGTTTCGATATTAGACCACTCGCATGACATCTTGTGTAAACTGGTTGTATTCGTACACAGACTTCGCGGATGTACGAACAACAACTCACCGAAATTCGTAGCAATCGGATGAACGGCTTAGGCACCCATAGCGTACAATCAAAGAAAAAAATAAGCACTCATTGTTATATAATATAGACACTTTAATAATAATTTCGAATACTTTAAATGAATACATTTTTAAATTTTTCCGGCTCTAAAATGTTGCTACCTAAGCCAAAATCTGATGGGCTTAAGCCTAAATGCATTACTGGTGGCAAAATAGATAAAACAGCCGACCCAAGGGACGCACGCCACGCCCTTTGGGATTTCGTTGTATTAGGTAATTTTTGTACGTCCATGTAATTCCATTAGGATAGGCGATTATTCCAAAAGATGCCGTTAATATTTTATTTGAATAATAAAGCTCGTAGCAACGAATGCCATGGTACGCTACCGATTTGGTGGACGTATAAAAAAAGGAAACTTTATTGCGTGAAATGTTTTAATTTCAGGTTACAATAATATTTCGATTATATCTGATATCGACCGTGCGCGATCAAATGCCTTCAGTTGAGAGTGAACTTCGTGCCGGGGCAACTTCAGATCATAGACTTTACGTTACGAAACACGCCCCCGGTCCATCTTAAAGTCGTAGAGGTTTAGGCTAGTATTACAGTTGGTTAGAAGTATTATTTAGGTGAAGAATTGTATAAGGTTATGTTGAAATTCTGCATAGGCAGCTTCTTATTATTCTTCTTCTTACCTATATTCCACCTAAGTAGAATCGGCACAACATGTTTTTCTTCTGCCACTCTCAAAGGAGGGTTGATAGAGATCAACTGTCCTGTCAGTGTAACCGTAAACACTAATAACAAATTATACAACAACACGAAATATTTAATTTTTAATTTTACGTGTCCTTTCCCCCCCCCCCCCCCCCCCCCCCCCTGTTTTTATTATTATTATTTATTAAGTTATTAAGCTTGCATTTTTATGGCTTATGTGTTGTGTATCAAATAAATGTATTTTCTTTCTTTCTTTATACACATCTATACTAATAGAAATATTATAAAGCTGAAGAGTTTGATTGGTTACAATAATTTAAAAAATGGGTTCGTTGTTAATAGTTATCGTATTTCGTAAAACGCTGATATTTTGACATTACAAATAGACACTTCAATTTTTAACAAAAAGGAAAATCTACTTCGAAGATTTTGAAGAGTTCCCTTGTGTATCTTCGAAGTTGAGGGTCTAATGCCTATTAAATTAAAACGTGACCATACATGAGGTATTACATCATCTATATTGGTGCATAAACAAAGAAGTAATGGCTGAACATCCATAAAAGAAAAATATCCATCCGAATTGAGTAACCGTCTTTTTCTGAAATCGGTTGAAAATCATGTTCTCCATTTAAAAGTACCTACATACTTAGCGAGAAATGAACTTGATAAATTCTATTGACTCGACGATAAAGTTTCTAAGAATAAACGCTGTTTGAGGAGCCATGTTACTGATCCTAAAGATGTTATACATGCTTGATATGCATTATAGCAACAACTATGCATGCAAAATTGCCTACAACCGCAAAACTCTCTGACAACGTAACGTCGTAAATCTTGACAATTGATACATTGTACGTACATCGTTGAAGACTGTTCGCGTCCAGAGCAATCATTAAAGTAACATAAATAGAACAACAATAGATCATTTAAATGTTGCAATGATGTGTTTTGCTTGCTAATCATAGATCTGTACTGTATTATACACTTGATCGAAAAGTATTGGTTGGTTATGTTGTTGTGTATCAATATTGAATGAAGTGACTGTTTCAAAATAAAAAAAGGGTTTTAAAAAATGAATAAAACCATGCGATTATAATAATTAAATCTGTGTTGTGAACTGAATATTAGGAAAGTATATATTATATAATTTAAGTAACTATTGTACATATTTCAACTCGTGTCTGATACCTTTTTTAACAACATTCAGTGTATATATTACATACAGCACATAATATGAACATATTTGTAAGTATTTCTTTATTCATATTAAATATCTAATTTTTAAAAGCCTTGAAACAAGAAAATTTTTAACAAAAAAGAAAGCAAACTTCTATGATTTTGAGGAGTTTCGTGATGTATCTTCGAATTAGAAGGTCCAATGCCGATGACATTAAAATGAGACCACCGCGGCACCGTTGACATATCCTTTAACCTCAGAATACAGAACAAACCAGAAGCCGCGTTCAAGAATAATTACATACGCTGCACTGTGTCCAAAAACAATACGTACGTCCCGCACTTGCCCCACATCCCATACGCATAATTTTGCTAGCTCGGGAGCGGTTTCCCACTTTTTGGGGTAGTCTTATAACACTAAAGAAAAGATATTTATTAAAAAATTTTTTTTTTATAAATATTATTAGAAATATCAGCTGCTACTACATCTGTTGAAAGTAAATCGTAAACATCGTTGTTAATGTAGCGATTGCTTTTTAATTTTTTTAATATACTTTTTAAAGATTCGTACTTCTTGGCAAGTCTGTTGTATTTTTGTTGTAATGTTTTCATTCGTCGAACATGTTGTTCACAAAATAATTGTTTTCGTTAAGTTTGACCTTTCTCGGTGTATCAACACAGATGCCAAATCAGAAATATTGACATCACCGATCTCTGAGTTCGATCGTGCAGGAGATTGTGGTTGTGTAACCTGAAATGAAAAACCTTAAGTTGTATGTTGTTGTATCATGTAATAGAATAACAAAAACTTTAATTAAATACAGAATATTTCGGCCGTAGAAGGCATGACATTTCAGTCCTCACGGATGGAAACGCATTAGTAATAGCACTTTGTGCCTGAGCTTGCAAATGTCCATGGGCCTTACTTAGTTTATTTTACATTTATTACTGTTACTACTATTGTTTATTTACTACATTACTTTACTTGTAACTAAGTATATCGATTAAGTGCCTTGTTTGCCTTTCAATATTATTAAAAAAAAAAATTAAACATTATCATAGGTGGGTACGCACATTGTCCGATGTCGAAGGTTTAGACGTTTCTATGTGTAATTCGGAAAATTCTGGTGTCAAGGCCAAATACTGAAATAGAACGTTAGTATTAGATTATTCATATATTTAATTCACCGAAGTTTCATTAGCCCGGAATCTGAAATTTGCGCCTGGTTTAGGCTCGCCCTTTATCATGATGAGGGACGGATAAGCTCGACGAAAAGTGTGCATACTTATTATACCTTTGCATACTCCTTCGGGGGTTACAGGCGTGAGCATATATATATATATGTGGACCAAAACCTTACTTCAAAATACATGACAAACATTTTCACCAGGAGGGATACAATATAAATATAGTAATTATTATGACTATATCTACCTTAGTTGGATTAGCTGCTTTCTTCAGTCTTTTCAAACCACCTTTTGTATCATAAAAATATTGCGCTTCAAAGTGAACTAAGCAAAGTACGCTCCGGCTTGATGGTTTCCAAAACTCATCTAGCCGTGCTCTTTGTATGACTTTCATCCAGTCCGATTTTCTATTTTCATCAGCAGGGAAACTAAAATTACAAAGGTTCTATATACACAAAAATAGTAAGTATTCTACACGAGTATTAAAAAAATAAATGGGTAAAATTTTCGATGAAAATAAAATGGCAACACTTAAAAAATGGACGCGTCATTTTATAAATGTAAAATAAATTAAACAATTAAATAAATATACTTTAGAATGCGCTACTTACAGATGAAATGTAATCCCATCCTATTTTTTATAATCCCTGCAGCATTTTTACATGTAGGAACAACACAAGACGGCATTTTAAAATTAAAATTGGCACTTGTACAATACGTCACTACGCGCTACTTACAAAGGAGTGACTAATCGCAACAACGTCAAACCACTCTATTTATGAGTGGTTTTTGTATCTTCAGTTTTATGTGCGTTCGCGGTTTCTGAGCCTTTAACAAACAAAAAAGAATCATCCAAATCGGTTCATAAATCCATAAAAAACAAATATACATTTGAATTGAGAACCTCCTACTTTTTTTGATGTCGGTTAACAATATTATAAGTGCCAAATATTATAATACTATAATCAACAAATTTATTTCAGAAGACAAATATTAAAAGATATGGACATTTCTATTTGCATTTTTACCGTTTCGCAAAGAAATCAAAATTGCTTGATAATACGTTTTCCTTTCAGTCCAGAGATCATTGGCACGGGTATAGAATACATGATGTATGTACCTATAAGAATTAAGGGGCTCAGTATAGCGTTTGTAAAAATAGATGAGCCGTAATTCAGCTTGTTAACGGAATAATCACATCTCAACATGAGGCAGTGATGTGCTTGGGTAGATAGTGAATTGGGCCATTATATATTTATTTTGTTTATAAAAAAAATAGCGCATAGTTCATTTATGTCCCATAACATTACATATTTTTATGTCCTATACTAACTGAATTGCTAAAATCCAATTTTCATAGATCTAGCTTTAAAAATTACGGATTTTCATATAAA
The DNA here is from genome assembly GCA_033032175.1 of Saturnia japonica. Taxonomy (NCBI): domain Eukaryota; kingdom Metazoa; phylum Arthropoda; class Insecta; order Lepidoptera; family Saturniidae; genus Saturnia; species Saturnia japonica. Next base: position 5,360,952 of record CM065332.1, read on the forward strand.
TTTCCATTCCCTTTTTCACCACCTTGTGGGTTTCATTTCCAAAAATCCTTCCTTAGGGTTTATCTACAGTGTAAAAGGAACGCTCATGCAAACTTCCACGGTCCTAACCCTGGTAGTTTGGGCTTTGCGTTGATATGTCAGTTAGTCAGTTATCCTTTTGCTGTGTACGATTTTTTACAGTACAAAGGACATGTGAACAGTTCTATTTACAATGTACGAGCCAAGTTTTTCGTTAAAACGTATACTGCAAAAAAGCTTGTAGTAAAATGCCGTGTAAACGCAGTATAAATTCTTCACTGCCTTATCATTATTCCTTGTCATACCAGCGGCATTACTGCGAACTAATCATACCTTCACTACTCAACAAAACTCAATTGTCCGTCTTTTAATTTGGCGTTACGTTGATTTTCTACCTATCTGCAGGGAGTTCATCCTCACACCTTGGAACATAAATGGTCGTGGATAGTCCAGTTTCAGAGAGGTTTTCTTGCACGAAAACTCCGGATATTTAATTAACTCCCTGCTGAGGTTTTCACAAGGGTTTTCTGAAAAGGTGGAGTTCTTTAAAAGGTCGGCAACGCGCATGTGATCGTCGCAAGCGTCCATAGGCTGTCGTAACCGCTTACCAACGTCCGGATCGAATGCTCGATTGCCACCATCGTGGTATAGAGAAGAAAAAATTTATAGTCAATACAAATATTATAAAGTTGTAAGGATTGTTTTGTTTGCTTAAATATTAACGCGGTAATAATAGAAAATGCCTTTCAGTTTTTTAAATATTTTATGGTCTATTTATTGAGGGAGGTTATATTATGCTATGTAACATCACGCTACGAGTTAGGAGCGGAGCAAAGATCATATACGTCAACTAATTTAGCTATCTGTAGGCGAGTAGGTATCATGTTGTGATTACATTCCTTTTTTATCTTTATTTTTTAGTGTTTATCATTTATGTTATGTTATTTTTTCTGTAAAACCTGTGTGCACCCGTATGCAAACCCGTGTGCGAACCGTATGCACTAAAATTATATTCTTTCTCTCTATATGTATGAAACGTGTATGTACAATCCAAAAACGAGTGTGAATCCGTGGAGCACAGTTAGTATTAAAATAACAATGAATTTGTTTAATTTAGAATAATTAACTACGGGTTTGCTACCCAGTTAACAAGTATGCAAGTAAATTATAGCACCAAAAACGTATAAAATAATATTTTTTATGTTATATAAATGTTTCCATAAACTTTTTATGTCTCAAATTTATGTTCAATAAAAGTAACTGGGTGTTACAGACGACCCACATTGGTAATCCGTTGTAAAATTGTTATTGTTCAAAGATTTATTCCACCTTAAGGATGAACGCAGCTATCAGTGTATCATTGATATTGTTAAATAATAAAGTTTTTACTTTCCTGTTTAGTATGAGTTTTAATAAAATGAAATTAGGTCGTTGTTGAGGACAGATTAGTAGTTATCGCCTCACAACAAATTATATAGAGATTTTAATGTTTACAATTTGTAAGACATAGTTGTCATCCTATTATTTTGCCTAGAAACCAATCAATGTCTTTTACGGTATATTACGTAAAATATCTTTTTAAACAACATTTTGTTATACAAACTTGATAGTTTGTAGTATTATGTGGTTTAGAAATGGTTTTGCCACTTATATTTTTGATATCTTACGTCTATGTAATTTATTCATGTAATCGGGAGCTTTATAAGTTTTTTGGATGGTTTATGATTAAGGTTTGCGTCCTTTTACGTTAGGATAAGGATTATGTGTTTTATAAAAAAATTGTATTGCTATTTACTTGTTAGGTACTGAGTTTACGTTGTGATTGTAAATATGCCTTATATTCTGACATGGTAAACACAATAGACAGTTTATATTGTTTGTGTTTCATTATAAAGTGATGTGATGACTATTTCAAGCCCTTTTATGTAAATTATAATATATAATTTTTCATTCTTTAGCCTATCAATTTATCTACAAAGAGTGATTTTGAAAAATTATACTTTTTTCAGTTGTGTTGAAAAAACATGGATTGCTTAGAAATTCAGTTAAATCGATTATTTCCAAAACAACTATTGATTAATCGAGTTACTAAGATTGCTTTATTGTACTGAATTTAATATCAGGCAGACCAAGCGATTACATAAAAAAAAAAAAAATTCTCCTCCGGGATGAAAAGTTCACTTTTAGTCCCTGTCACGCGGGAGAAAAGTACCCGATTCTCTCCCGGTGAGATGGCAAATGTACTAATGTAATGTAATGTAAATGCGCGTACTTTACTTTATCTCCCGGTAACCTAGTAACTGCGTGTTTATATATAAAATATATAAACTTTTCATCCCGGAGGAGGAAAAAATTTTTTTTTATGTAATCGCTCGGTCACCATATGTATCTCACCATACACGCGGGCGTGAATGTCCTACTTTTCTCCCTCGATGCGTAATATACTATTAAAAAAGGCACATGGCATATTCCGCGGCGTGCGTATTCCTAAAGAAAGGTCTGGCTGTTCCATAAAAAGATAAAGAGAGATAATTCGCACAAAATTGTGTAATTTCCTTTTAAAATATACTACCGATAGTTATAACCATAACTATAAATTAATCGATCGTGCATATGACAATCAATTAATTAATAAACACTATTTTTCAAAGAGTTTGAGCAATCAAAATGCGTAATATGATTGTAAAAACAACCATTTTTTAAATATATTTCACAAAAGTTCTAAATTAAGACAGGAGATTATGTTTATAAACAAAACATCGCTTACAAGAACAGAAACTGCTCCAATTCTTTGAAGTAATGCACTTCAACATTATCTAGTGATATTTCGAATTTTCTTAATTTACTCAAAATTTTATTTAAATAAAAACGAAAAGTGAAATAATAGTAAAACTAACAAACAATGAATGTGTTCTTCAAGAAAAAGTGAAAAATAAATCGAAAATATTCCATTTCTGTAATGCGAAAAATCAGTAATCAGAAAACCACCCATGACGTTAACAACGGTCCTGCAACAGTTGTTGATACTTTGAATTAAGTTATCAATTTTGCTGCGGAATATTATCTCAGATCCTGCTAAGATGCCAAAAAAGTTGCTCTTCAGTCGCAATGTTTGCACGAAAATTCTTCAAAGCCCTTTTTCGGAGCATGACCCACGCGTGCTCTACGGGGTTTGGGTCTGGTGATTGCACGGGCCAATCTAAGACCGATACGTCGTGGTCCTGCTGCCAGCTGGTCACCTCAGGCGCTGTTTGCGGACGGGCGTTGTCGTGCATGAGCGTGAATTCTTGGCCCATATGTAGTCGATGGGGGTAGACTATTGGTACTTGCACCTGGTTACAGTATTGTTCAGCGGTCATGGTGTTTCTGATCCAAGCGAAGTCTGTTGAGGTAATTGTCCCGGCGTGGTATGTATGGATTTCCTGAGGGTATTGCAGACGGCTCTCAAGACCAAATCGAAACTCATTGGTAAACAGCACTAAAGACCACGGGTTATCTTCTTAGAGCAAATGTTCACGAGCTCACTGTAATCTTTATTCACGAATTCCTCGGCGTAGTGCTGGAGTACGAAACGGTCTACGAGCATGAAGGTTAGCTTATAGTTCGGTTACTAACAAGCAACTGGTGCTCTGACTGGAACCTTTAAACCAACTGCATGGACGTAACATTTAGTTGTCTTCTCGTGGCAACTTGGAAAAATTGGTCTTTTAGTTGGGTGGTTATGTGCTTCCTTCCCGAGCATATTTCAGCCACTTCACCAGTAGCACGATAATGTGACAATAACCTTGGTGTCAAGTTTTGTTTTGTTCCAATCTCGTCAGGAATACTCCGTTGAGTAGCCTCAACTTCGAGCATGCCTACTGCCCTTAACATTTCCTCTCTCGTTAAATGCCGCCGCTGCGTGATGCATATATGTAGTAGCATAAATTCGAAATTAACTTGTTTTAAAACTTTAATTTGACACCAAAAATTAACAAAAATTATGGTAGGTAAATTGAAACCTTCGCACTTCGCTATAGTTTTACCATGCAAATCTTTTGTTTTAATTTTATTTTTTCAAATTCAAATTTGGAATTATCCAAAAGGCCTACAAAATAAGCGTTCTTCAAAAGATTTTAAAACTGGACAGTATTTTTTTTTCAGTTTAAGGACTTTATATAAAATGTACTTAGACGGTGTGGTGTTAAGTTTTAATGTGGATATAATAGAAACACAGATTTTATTTGTTTTGTGCGACAAAGAATTTTTGAAGGACATTGAATATCGTGACCGAAATCTGTAAAGGTTGCTACATAGTTTCACGTAATGTTATTATAAAAAACTGTAGACATAATAAAATCAGGAAGTTTTAGTTTTTATCTATATAAATTTAAAAAGTTATGCGTTTGTAAGCGCATCACTTAAGAACAGTTGGATCGATTTGACTAATTTTCATTTTAAATGTTAGTTATAATCCAAGTAAGGTTTTAAGGAAAAGAAAATCTTGAAAATATACTCGGAAAACTTGAAAAAATGGAACTGGGTTTTCCTATTATTTTTCTTGTGATCGCAAGACCCTGATTCGAAGGATCGATATGCGTAATTCTTATTTTGTTTTGTTCAGTATGGTTCTGGAAAAGTTTTGAGGAATAAAATACGAGATAGGTGACGTTGTGCGAGTGATCTTTATTAATAGTATCTGTTCTATCAAAATACTAAATCTAGGTATCGACAGGTCTGGGAAGATCTGGTGATGGTTTGGCTCATTGGTAGCGTATAGAGACACCGCGTTAATCGATGTGGGTTCGAATCCCTGCAGGGAGCCTGAGCTTTCCGTTAAAGAAAACATCATGATCAAACCATAGCATGGTGGTCGGTCATTTTTCTAATATTCGCCTGGCTAGCTACCGCCCTCAAAATAAAAAAAAATTGTTGCCAAGCACTTATGTGTTCCAGCAGCTGCACTTGAGAATGGTTACAAATTTCAGTTTGAAGATTGTACCAAAAAAAATGAGCGAGCCTTACAGTAGTATTTAAGTAACATCTGACTTAATATAGTTTCATAATTTCCATATATAAATTAGTTTATATAAAAGAAAACTTTATACACATACTGTGGGTTAAGCGCACAGCTGATGCGTTCTCTTTCTCGTCACACACACGCACACACTGTTGGCTGACACCACCAACGTCTCGGGAAATGGGTTAGTACCATGACTGAAAAAATAGCGCGCGCTTCCCTAGCTTCCTGTTACACACTTCCGTCCATTTTCACGAAATCACTCCCACAGATTGCAGGAAAGCGTGAGGAAAGATGTTACACATAAAAAATGTCGTATTTGTAATAATTTTTGGATATTAATTTTATTCCAGGGAGTATCGTTTATAGGATGGCATCAGCGGACGAGGTTAGAGCGCGTGCTTCTGGTTGCCAGCGGTGTGCTGTTTGTTGCTTTTCTAATGATGATCACGCTACTCCTCACCATGCGCGGACCTTCGTACCTTCCAGTCCCACCATGCTATCAACCTGAACCGAAAGGTAAATGAAAAATAAATTATCTTTCTAAGTCGAGATAAAAAAAAAAAAAAATCGGACAAGTATCGAGTAGTCCGTACTGACTACGGAATAAAATTATAAATTCATTATTTTCGTATATACTTAAAAGGGCTTCAAGATTGTAGGCCTGCTTGAAGAGCCTAAGTTTTGTTATTCGGTTACTGAGCGGTATTTCAACAATGAAGTTCCGTATCTCTTTAATGCGTTAATCTAGAAACTTGATAATATTACAGCAGTATGAAGCCATACCAGACCTTTTTATATGATATTAATTTCAATTAGACATACTGACAATAAAGTTATCCTATTAAGGGTTCTATTCTTTACGAAATCGACATTACAAAATTATAAAAACTGGGAATAAATCTAGCATCAAACCTTAGCTAGATTTTTGACTCGGTTCAAATACTGCATAATTAGACGAATCGCATAGAAAGCTCACTTGGTCGTTTTTTGTGATAAACACTGATAGGTATCAACACAGAAATGCATTCGTGTCTATTTAGTTCTTTCTAAATAAGTTTAATTTCAAAATTTACTTCATTCTAAATTACTACAATATTTTAACAATTATAAATGCCGAGTGCCTTATCTATTATTATCATGTAGTAAATCATTTCTTCAAACTGTATACGTTGTTTTATGTAAATCTATTTAAATTAAATAATAATTTAATACTAAATAATTTATCATAATATATGAAAGAACTTTTACAGAATAGTATGTTAGTAACAATGTTACATGTTTGATTATTACAAAGAACATACGTACCTAAGTACCTATTGCGGTAGAACAAAATTTACGAACACAATTAATATTTCGACGACCAAAACTCGAAAACAAAAATATGGAATAAAATTATCTTAATTTAACGCTTGTCTTTTACTCTCGCTTTATTTTTACATATCATTGTGAGCGGCATTTGTCCGTGAAACAAGAACAAAAGATATTCCATTTGAATAAGGTTCACGGGGTACATTATACAATACTTAATTATTGTCTTATTAAATATAAAAAAGATGTCCATGTAAATATACTTCTTTAAACTGCGTCACTCCTTTTCAATAAATCTTAGCAAAAATGCAACAAAACAGTACAATTTGTGGGTGGTAGGAAAAAAAAAATTATGTTCAATTGGATCAACACCACCATAGTGGTATAATTAGGCGTTCGGCGTTCCAGGATTAGCCGGTGTAAATTCAGTAATCAAGTGGGGTGTTAAGGATCTTTACTAAACTGGGTATATACAAGGTGATAAACCCGTCGCGTTTCGAGATCAGAGTATACTTATCATTTAGATGCCGAAAGGCTCGCTGGCTGGCATGCCATGGCGAACGGCGATGGGTTAACGATATCTGATGTTATCCCTGTTTTTTTAATTTTTTTTATTTTAAATATCTAATGCGGCGGTTCAGATCACCACGTCATGCGTCGCCATGCTTTAAGATAGTATGCAGTGTTGCCACTTCGGCAAAAGATCTAGTAGCTAAATCGCACGTAGAAAGTTGCTAGATTTAGAAAATCGAATTCCTTCAAAAGTAGAATAATTACCTTTTCTATTTTTCATAGAACTGTATTGAGAAAATACAAGACTACACTAATTATTATATTCAAATACAGCTGTTGACGTCGAAGGTTCGGATTGGTGGGGAACTTCAGAGGACTCAGAAGTTGGACTTTATCAAATTATGAAATTTAAAAGTATTAAATTACTATTACTACTATCACTACTATATTAAAATAAAAGTAGCTAGAAAAAGTAGTAAAATAATTTAGCTACAGATTTTTTTTTGGTCGCTGCCAAGTCTCAAAATGTGGTCAGATTTAAAAAGTGTCTAAAGTGGCAACACTGTACTATTATAATACATCTAATACGGTGGGGTGACGCGTCGCCATGCGCTTAATTAAACAATCATCTTTTTCTTTAAAAAAAAGTCTGAATATTTTTGATCATGCCATATTTATTTCCTCTCATAAACTATTTTTTTTGCACATTATCTGTACAAAATAGTTTCGATGTTTCACGTCTGCCAGCCGACTCACGACGGCTCACGTTTTATTATCAGGTACAATGCCATCACATTTCCGTGCAAATTTCATCAAATTCGGTCCAGTGGTGTGTGCGTGATTGGTGTATAAACTATTTGAAAACCAGTCCAAATGTTTTTTCTGTCCATGATTGTACTAAACCCATACAGTAGTATTTTTTCTCATATATCTTTAATGTACAGATTTCGATTCCTTACGGTTTTGTCTATACAATTAATAAAATTAATGTTTCTGTTTGTAATGTCAAAATAACAGCTTTTTACTAAATGCATTTAATAATATATACGAAATAGGTAACAAAAAAACCATTTTTATAAATTTTGTCTGTTTGTTCCGGGTAATCTCCGAAACGGTTGAAACGATTTTGACGGGACCTTCACTGGTAGAGATAGCTGATTATTTAGAAAACAAATTAGGGTTTCGCACAAATAAATAAAACTGGTCATAACGAATCAATTCGTGCGCGTAAATAGCTTACGCTGAGTAAACCATAAAAGATATGTAGCGACATCTACATAGCGACACACAGCGACATCTATCGAGCCACATACGACGCATCCTACATCGCGCAATAGAAATTAACTCTTCAATTGAGTATATATACAAGAACCCGACTACACCCGTTGGAATTCAAGTCCGGTGAAGCTGTAAAAGCCGCAGCGGCTTTAGGGCCCATAAGGCTAACAGTGTAGTCAGTTCTAAAAAAAAAAAAAAAAAAAAAAATACAACCGTTGGGGAGTTCCGATTTGGTCACTGTTGCGAACGGACGTTTCAATTTTGACCATCACGTGACTATTATTTACGATTGTATGTTTGGAATTTTATTTCAAATATACTTTGGTAATATCAACGTACACCAAACGGGTGTCAAACGCTCGCGGTAAACCGCACTTTTCGGTGCGACTTGCTGTTTTTTTTTTTTTTTTTGTGTAAAATCCACGGTTTTGTGGTCGCTCACTGGATACCTGACAGTGCTAACTAAGGTGAGCGGGGCGTGACCCGAGCAGCCCGCTGGTTGTCTCCTTCAGAGGCAAACAGCCAGACTCGGACGGGCCTGGGAATCTAGGCCTTTGCGGTTATCGCATAGTCTTGCCCCAGGTGTCTCCTGCCAAACCCTCCGATCCTGCACACTCCATCCCCGGGAACCTGTTTGGGCTTAGCCCGGTTTCATTACCGGTCTCTGTCCTCAGCCCCGGGCTTGCTAGGGCTCCTTAGGGTTGATAGGTCCTTACTGTGTGTCATTGCACCTCGACCACAGGACTTTTGCCCGACTCGGATAGTCGTTATAAATTTTGGCGCACCCCCCTGCCCCTAAGGCAGGGAGGCCTTTAATTTAAAATCATGTCCCAAACCCCACTCAATGCCGCCGAGATGGCAAAAACAATAAATGAGTTGGCCGCCTGCGTTAACGGGTTGCAGGCCAGAATAAAGTCCATGGAGTTTGAAAATCTCAAATTCCAAAACTTCGTCCTTGTTCGTAATCCCTCTATCATAGAGGAATTCAAAAATAATAATAACGCTCCTGCCGCGCGTCGCACCGCTGCGACAGCGACCCGTCAGGCCCCTACAGGTAGCGAGGCGGCCGCTTCAGGTAGCAAGGCGGCCGATGACGTCACGGCCGCGACCGTTATTCCGACCGTTATACCGACTGGCGCCGCGCCAGTCGGCGTCGCGCCCAAACGTCCCGCGCGCAGCGTTGCGCGCCCGTCCGCCGCGTCATCCGGGGCCGTGGCCACGCCTACGGCAACGCACCCTGTCCCGACTAGACAATCGCGCGGGTCAAGCCCCGCCTCCGTCAGGCGAGGGCCGCGTAATTCGCGGTCACAATCTAGGGTTGCTAAAAATAGTCCGTACGTCCGTCCCGCGCGATCCACGGAAACCGTGGTAAAAACCACTAATTCTTTTTCGGCCCTTCCGGTCGAATTAGTTTCGCCCGCGGGTCCGGATGCATCTCCGGAGATGGATACTGAGAATGACGGCTTCACCGTCGTCGCGTCGCGTAAGCGAACGGCGCGTAGCAGTCCGACTGCTCAACCGGCGCCTAAAGTTAAAGTTAATGCAGTAGTCAGGGGCGCCGTCGCCCCCGCGTCCTGCCAGCTCCCCGCGCCCGCCGGCGGGAAAAAAGAGCGTGCCCCACCTCCAATTATAATCCGGGACAAGGCGGCCTGGATGGGAGTCTGCAATGAGATGCGCAGACTCAAACTCGAGTACCACAAGGCTAGAAATATAGTCAACGGGATTTCTATTTCGGTGAGTTCTTCGGAAACTCACCGTAAACTCACCACCCTCCTCCGGCAGAAAGGTCTGCAATTTTATACGTATTCCCTCGCGGAGGAGCGCGTCCTCCGAGTGGTCATCCGCCGCATTCCGGTGGAGCTCGACCCGTCGGAGGTGTGCTCCTCGCTCAAGGAGCAAAGTTATCCCATCCGGGAAGTACACCGGATGTACAGTAAAGATAAGCGGCCACTACAAATGGTAGTGGCCATATTGGACCTTTCCCCCGAGGGAAAGGCCATCTTCCAGCTAGAGACGGTGTGCGGGCTCTCCGGGATTAACGTGGAGCCCCCATACAAAAACCACCAGCCTGCGCAGTGCCACAACTGCCAGCTGTACGGGCACGCTGCCCGTAACTGTCATTCTCGTCCGCGGTGCGTAAAGTGCCGAGAGGACCACCCCACACGGGAGTGCACGCGCGAGCGTGACTCCGTCGTCCCCCCGAGCGGCGTGTTATGCGGGGAGGAGGGGTATCCCGCGAATTATCGCGGTTGCCCCAAGGCCCCGCGTACCACGCGGCCACGTACACAGAGGCAGGCGGCCCCCCGGGCGGCGCCCCCCGCCTCAGCCATCAAAGCGCAACCCCTGCTGGCGTCAGGGGAATTTCCCGCGCTGCCGGTCCCGCGCCAGCTCCCGGCCGCCGCCGGCCCCTCCGCACCCCGCGTGGTGCAACCGCAACCCGTGCGTTCATCGCAGAACGCATGGGGCCCCCGCCGCCCCAATCCACAGCCCCTTATGGCTATGGATATTCCCGCGCCCCGCGCTCCTGCGCCCCGCGCGCCCGCTAACACTGTCGTCAATAGTAACGACCTAATGATACTGCTCACCCGCGAGCACGATATCCGCGAGCTCATCGAATACAACGACCACTTGGAGCGCTTCGGTCTCATCAAGACCGCTTGCGCGTTCCCCCGCCTCGTAGAGACACTACAACGTCTCGATCGCGAGGCGAGTAATAAAAATTAGGGCCTTTCAATGGCTAAGTTTAAACCGAAAGCGTTAAATCTTTCATTTTTTAACGCGCGAAGCCTACTTCCGCAGCGTGATCTCGTCGCGACCTTTCTTAAAGATCACCAAGTAGATGTTCTTTTAGTGCAGGAGACGCTCTTAAAGCGTAGTAAACGTGATCCTAAAATCGCGAACTACAATATTGTAAGAAATGACCGGGCCGGCCGCGGGGGCGGCACTCTCATTTATTACAAACGATCGTTATATTGTACGCCGGTAGATCCTCCGATACTTACCAATATGGAAGTATCCGTGTGTAGACTAGGAATGACCGACCACCCGTCCATAACGTTAGTTTCAGTTTATCTCTCGCCGAGGAAAGTGCCTCTCAGGTCTGACCTAGAAAAGCTACTTTCGCTCGGTGAATCGGTCATTATAGCGGGTGACCTCAATTGTGGACACACTTCGTTTGGCAATTGGAGAGACTCCAGAAATGGTGTTAAACTCGAAGAGCTAACGAACGTGCTAAACTTTGATGTCATAGCGCCACCCACTCCCACCCACTTTCAAGACAACTGTATGCCGACAGTGCTTGATGTAGCTCTCATCAAAGGTATCGCGCTTCGGTTACGACTCATTCGGGTCGTACACGAGCTCGACTCCGACCACCGTCCGGTCATCATGCAGCTAGGTCAACCAGACGACTCTAGCCCTCCTTCGGTCCAAGTGGTTGACTATGCTAAGTTAAAACATTATCTTGCGGACATGCCGTCCTCGTCCAGTTTAGATAGGATCCCGGACGTATTGGGGTCCGCTGCGGATGTAGATCTCGCGATCGATTCCCTGGTCGATCACCTGCAGGTCGGCATCGGAGAGGCCTCGAGAGAGGTCGAAGAGGCGAGCGATCGCCGCTTCGTACTCCCTGCCGACGTGCGGGCGTTGTTGACGGAAAAGAACGCGGCGACTCGTGCGCACGACCACTATCCGACCGAGGAAAACCGCGCACGCTTACGCGCGCTTCAGAGAGCGGTTAGAGCCCGCATATTAGAACTCAGGAGTCACAGATGGGACGCCCTCGTCGAAGGGCTAAGGCCGTCGCATCTGGCTTACTGGAAACTAGCTCACAGCCTCAAAATAGAGGCTTCTTATCTTATGCCCCCCCTCGAGAGGGGTCCCGGTATACCGCTCGCCTTCGATAGCAGCGACAAGGCGGAGTGCCTCGCCACTTGTTTGGAGAGCCAGTGCTCTCCGAACAGTGTCGATGCAAATACCGACCGGGTCGAGGGTATCGATGGATGCGTGCGGGAGCTGGATAAGCTCCCCGCGACAGCCTCCCTGTCCCCAGTCACGTCTGAGGAGGTTCTTTCCATTATAAAAAGCCTTAAGCTCAGAAAAGCACCAGGTTCCGACGGGATCAGGAATGAAGTACTTAGGCTTCTTCCTGATCGCCTCATAGCTCTATTGGTCTGCATCTTCAATGTAGCCATAGTCCACTGCCATTTTCCAGCCGCCTGGAAAAAGGCAATAGTCATAGGTATCCGTAAGCCCGGCAAGAGCGCGTCGCTTCCCGACAGCTATCGCCCGATCAGTCTCCTAAATACGTTAGGGAAAATTTACGAGCGGATCCTTCTGAACCGTCTCAAGCCAATAATAGAGGAGAAAGACCTCTATCCGCCTGAGCAATTCGGTTTCCGTGCTAGATATTCTTGCACTCATCAAGTGCACCGCCTCACGGAGCACGTTGCATTTAATTTTGCTGAACTTTATAAACCCCGCCGTACACTTGCGGTCTTTTTCGACGTGGCCAAGGCCTTTGATAAGGTCTGGCACGAGGGATTGATTTACAAGTTGTACCGCTTTGAAGTTCCCGATAGGCTAATTAAAATAATTCGCGACTATTTAACAGATCGCACCTTCCGCTATAGAGTGGAAGGTGAATTGTCCACGCCCCGTCCAATACGCTCAGGCGTTCCCCAAGGTTCGATCCTGGCTCCTAGCCTATTTAACCTGTACGTCAGTGACCTACCTCGACTCCCGGAGGTCGAGGTAGGGCTATACGCTGACGATACAGTCTTATATGCCTCAGATAGGAATAGATCCCACCTCAGACACAAAGTCCAACGCTCCGTGACCACTCTCGGGAAGTGGTTTAACGAGTGGCGTATAGCCGTTAATCCCTCGAAGAGCGCCGCGATGCTCTTCGATGCGGATTCGTCACAGATACCGTGGAAGCTTAAACCTGTTAAGCTCTACGATAATCCGATTCCGTATGTAAGAGAGACCAAATATCTAGGGGTAACCCTAGATAGTAGGCTCTCTTTTAGACCCCACATCCGTAAGGTTAGGAACAGGGCCGCGTGGGTCCTGGGCCGGTTGCATCCTCTGTTGTGTTCGGTGAGTAAAATGTCCACGCGACATAAGCTCACGCTCTACAAGACGTGTATTCGACCAATTTTGACATACAGTTGCGCCGTGTTCGCACATATGTCCGAGTCGAGTTTCAAACGGTTACAATCGATACAGAATAGGTTCCTCTATCGTCTCACCGGGGCCCCGTGGTATGTTCGAAGCGTAGATCTCCATAGAGATATGGAGCTTCCTTCGATACATGCCTACGTTAAACAGCTCTCCCGTTCGTATTTCGACACCGCGTTGAACCACGCGAATCCGTTAATAAAAACAGCCGCCACTTATGTTCCGGCACCCACGGACATCCGGTGCAAACGCCGGCCGCGCAATATTTTTATTGATCCCGACGATCACATCGAAAATTCGAATAAATATTACACATCCGTCTCTCCAAACAGAGCGTGCCAGCGCCCACGCCCGCGTAACCACCGTTCTCTCCGCAGAGGGCGGGCGGTCAATTTCGCTCCAGCACACCCGTCACGTCCACCCTCTCTAGCGGTAACCCAAGCCTAGGTCCGTTCCTCGGTGTGAAACCCTTGGGTCAGGCAACCGCCCGCGCGATACAAGTGACACTGTACGTGCATCACTTAGCTACCTACATACAACACTACACACGTATGAACATACACACGTGCACACCACACAGGTACATAGGTTCTGTGAGGGACCTTTTTTTTTCTTTTTTTACGCTAGTTAGTTAGCGCTAGTTAGTGTAGAAACATTCCGATTACTGAATACACATACGCACGGTTCCTTCCTTCCTCCCAGGAGGAAGGGAACGTGCCTATGTGTATATTTAGTTAGCTCGAATCGTAGGTGTAGGGATTCGAATAGATCGCGACCTATTTGCGAACGCGACGACCTCCCGAGCCGAGGTCCGGCCACTTTGGCACCCTCGTGCGAGTCGTCCACTAAACTTTCGCGGCTGAGTGCCCTCTGCGCTCGCCCCCAAGTCCGGTGAAGCTGTAAAAGCCGCAGCGGCTTTAGGGCCCCTAAGGCTAACAGTGTAGTCAGTTCTTAAAAAAAAAAAAAAAAAAAAAAAAAAAAAAAAAAAAAAAAAAAAAAAAAAAACAACCGTTGGGCAGCTGCCCGCCAGACATAACACCCGTCTGGTCGGAGGATACTCCCTTTGCAATAGTTCTCCCACAGATATGTCAAATTAATATATCACATAATTGTATATATTAAAAAGACCTACAAAAAAGTCAGACAGAGCATATGTTTATCTTTTAAGAATCACCCACTATAAGCATAACTATAAACGGGAGTGCGTATGCCCAATCGACGGCATTCTGTAGTCCACGCGAACGAAGTCGCGGGCACAGCTAGTATTAAATAACTTCTTTGAACTGTAAATATTGTTTTATGTTATTGATATGATCCTACATGTTTAATAACTCTTCAATCACTATAGATATCAACAAACAAGCATACAATTTTTTTTTTTTTTGAAGATATTTTATTTATTTACTCGCAAATGTGATGAAAAACAATATATGTTACACGAGCGGTAAGGGAATTACGAATGTCGACTCATTAAAAACCTTTCTCTCTTTCATTACAACTCAAACTGCGATTTTTTTTGTTTTTTTTTTATATCTGACTATACTGTTAGCCTTAGGGGCCCTGAAGCCGCTGCGGCTTTTACAGCTTCACCGAACTTGGCCCAAACTGCGACTTCGGGCTTCTAATAAATTCTTGTTCGTACTTCCTTACTTATTGCCCTCAAGACATAAATATATTTTAATATTCACACCCACAATTCTATTTTCCAGAGTCTAGCATCTGCCTCTCTGGTTCGTGTATATACACGGCAAGTGAGGTGATCAAAGCTCTCGACGTGACCAAAGATCCGTGCGACGACTTCTACGAGTTCGCATGCGGTGGCTGGATACAGAAGAACCCGATACCTGAAGGGAAATCCAGTTGGGGGATATTTAGCAAGATCGAACTTCAGAACCAGTTGACTATTAGATATGCTTTAGGTAAGTTTTTATAGGCAATCAAAACTATTGTACAATTAATAAATCCTAAGCAAAGCTAAAAAAAAAACAATCATGTATTCATGTAACAACGATTTTTTTGGAATTTATGTAGATTTAGTCATTGAAATTGGTAACACTATCAGCTGACGGTGAAAGTAATAAATACATCGTGATGAAACCTGAACTCTTGTTAAATGTTCTTGTACCAGTGTATGACGGGAAAAAATATAGAACTGTTGCTTTCTTGGGGTTTGAAATCGCCGATATATCGTAGGCTGGGCGTGGTGACTGAACCCGTCCCTTCAATCGAGAAAAGGCCTTTGCCAAGCAGTGAATTGGGAGATTTACAGGCTAATATTATAAGCTAAGCAAAGAAGATGGTGAAGTTGTACTTAAAGTAAATGTTACTGAAAATTTCAGTATACGTGTAATTAGAATAATTAAGGAAGAAATAAATGATTTTTCAATTTTACTTTGAAACCAGAGTAATATTTCAGATTTAGGATACGAATAAGAGGTGATAGGTCGTTCCAACCTTAGATAAATATATGTGCCTTCTTCCTTTTTATATGTCGTGAAATAAAAATACATTTGTGAAAAGCCACTCTATGGTCTGGGTATGGTATGGTATTCATTGTAATCTTGGGCTCACGAAAATTTATTGCAAAGGTAGCGTGGTCTATTAGTTTAGAATATAATTCAAATTAGAATCTGAAGAACGGTCTCCCGTCAATGTGTATGCTTCTTTTTACGACATCGAGTCTTTCAAGCGTAACGTGAAGATATATTTATGCAAGCCGGTATCGGCCGTTTTCAATAACATATCAGAGCTTACTATCCCCGATTAGTACATATTTGTAATAAGTACTATCTTTAACTTAAGACAGATATCGGCTTCACCCCTTTATCTATAGGATATGGATATATATTATGTAGATACGAAAAACTATCCGTTGATAGGATATTGGAAAAAAGTAAGGACAAAAGGTTATATTTGTCTGTCTTTAGTAATTGAAACAACGGATAGATAGGTTATTGAAAACGGTAGTTAGACAGCGACGACTGCCGATAGACTGCCAAGCTCTTCTCATCGCTGTTGTTTTTAGCTTCTACTGTGCTTCATGCCATCAGTGACAGTCACGTTGTCGTGACACTATTTAAGAAACACTTTTAGGACTCTTTAGATTGATTAGTGAACTTCGAATGTCTAAAACGACAAGGAAATGATGTAATGACACTTAGCGAATAAAAATCAACTGTCAGGAAACGATGCGTTTTTAATGTCAACGACTTTGACGTCAATCGTCATCGTACAAAACAAAGTTAAAAACAAACGTAGGAAAAAAAACAAATTGTAAAAATTATCGTAATATGAAAAACTTCTAACGCAAACAAGTTAATATCTCCAGTTTACCTTATGAAGATTTTTCAGTTCACAGATAAAAATATTATAAAGTTTTTTTTTCAATAATTAGTACCTCTTGGGTGAATCTGTGCACATGTACTGGCGACAATAAAAGTCTTTAGATGATTTGTTAAAAAGTTTTGCGAATATATTTTCGGTAAACATGTTATTGCAATATACTCACATACGATAGTTTTTTTATTCAGAGTGTTTAGAATTATTTTGAATTAACAACTCATTATAAACAGAAGTAAATAAATAACATCCACACAATAAAATGTTATAAATGCAAAATTAACTTGTTTGCTTGTAACCCTTTCTTTACAAAAATCGATAGATATGATTGAAACGATAGCATAATCCGCGAGTTTTGAAAAGTTGTTTTAAGCATTCTTGTGACTGATGTCGCCCTTCACTAAATAAAACCAAGTTCAATGTTCAGTGTAATGTTCAGCTTAATAGAATTTCAAATGAAAGTTATGAAATTTCTTAAGCGCCTATATAATTAATTAATTAATATATAATTAATTAATATATAATAAAGCGACTATTTCTACAAGTACAACATAACCTATTAATTACAAACACACATGTAGAGTATTGACTTCACGAGGTAATGTATTGACTCAAGCGCCTATATAACAGAGACGGGCGCATTTGGCGGAGATCAAAGTCCGGTGAAGCTGTAAAAGCTATCAGCGGCTCCATTTTTGGATAGGGCCCCTAAGGCTAACAGTATAGTCAGTCAGAAAAAAATAAAAATATGGCGGAGAATAGTAAGCCGACCGTAGTGCGTAGCGGACGTATACTGGTGAGGTGATGGTAATCTGATATAGATCTGGACAATACAACCTACAACCAATTACACTTATCTGTGTATAAATATTGTACGATTTCGTCACTTTTTCTGATTTGCGTTTCGAATCACATGACTTCTCGATATAAATCTCAATTTTTCTACAGGAAAATTAAATAAATGAACATTTTTTTTCAGATTTCATTATTAGGCTTTTTATCAATAATCCAATATGTATAAATATTATCATTTATAAATCATTTTTAAACGTATTGTCAACTCCGCGAATTGTAGTAAATTTAAAATAAACATTTTCTTTCAACCTGTACCTACTGGTTTAGATACAAACCTGCTCTATTATGGCATTATATTTATATTAAATTAGTAAACGATTGTGAATGATCTCTTATCGTTTATCATGTTCATATGTTAACTAAAAATTAGTACCTTAGATACACGAGATTTACAATTTCAATTTACATTATATTATTTGTGTAAATAATTGTACTGAAATTTTCACGAAATCCGAATGTAGTTTTTGTTTTTTAGGGGGGCGTTCAAGTGTTACGTAAGCCAGCTTTTAATTAGCAAAGAATAAGTGTATAGTTAATGCAGTACATACGTGGTAGAAGTAAATTCTTAAAAATATCTTCTTTATTGTTTTTTATTATTCTAAATCAGTGGGACTTGAACTACGACCACTCGTACTGTAGATACAACATTGCGTACGCATTAACCGTGTATAATGTATTTTATATCATTCTCTCGCTAAATCCTATAATATACATGTATGTATTTGTCTCTTTTTAATAATGCCTATTCGTTTCATCGCGTTTCAAATCGGAATTCGACGATACTAAAAAATTCTTTATTATAGAAAAAAAATTATTAAATAAATAAAAGTACGTCGGGAATTCGCCGAGTTGAACATCAGTACATTTAAGAAAGTTCTATAGGTACTTGATGTGAAAATAAAGTTGTTTTTCTGAATACCTATAGGTATACTAATAGGTAAATACCTATAGTAATAAATATTAAAATAAATTCTATACACCCTAATAAAATAATGAAAATTGTACATATTAATAATTTATTATTGATTTGGATAATAAATAAGTAATGTTTTGAAAACGTTTTCATAATTTTTTATAGATACGTTAAATTTATGCAATTCCCCCAGCCATGTCAGCTAAATTTAGAGAAAAATTCTACCATACTCTCCTAAGTCTGCTTAAGTAGGTAATTGGAAGTATTACTTATTTTAAGAGATAAAAATTGACGTTCTGTTTATGTTGGTCTTGCAACTACATTCTGTATAAAGAATAAAGCCGACCAATGTTTAACCGGCCAGCATTCTTCGGGGATACAATATATACAGTTTTTAACAGACTTCAAAAAAGGAAGGAGGTTCTCAATTCGATTGTATATAAATATATTTTTTAGTTAGAAAGGGGATAACTCAAGGGCGGTCGTCTTTTAATTTCATTGACACTGGACCTGCGAGTTCAACGATATGCCAGGGAACTAGTCAAAATTTTGTTTAAGTTAGTTTTCTTTGTTGTTAAAAATTGTCTTGTATTATAAATTTCAGAAAAAGTAAACGTCACCGAACCAATTGACGCAGAAGGGAAAGCGAAGATCTACTACGACGCGTGCATAGACACAAACGAAACCATAGAGCAGCTCAGCGGGAAGCCCCTACTGGCTGTCATAAAGAAGCTAGGCGGTTGGCACGTACTGCCAAACACGTTGATTAGGGAACAGAAATGGGATTTTCAGAAACTTGTTCAAGACGTTCAGAACAAGTTAGTATGACCTTATACTTGTACATCTATGTAAATTATTTCACAAAGGTGTCTTTTTTTGTGGAAATACTGTATCTCTCTTAATTCTACATTAAAATGAAATATTCAAACATCATTGTAAAGCTTTTGTTTCCCCCTAATGACGAAAATACATATAGTTGATAATTAATGTTTTCTTAAAAATATAATCATTATATTAATACGTGAGGAGAAAACTTCGGACCCCTTTTTAAGTGTATTGCGTGCACGGAAGTCTGTGAGATTTGGCATGGTTAAACTTTACATGGAGAAGGAGTGCAGAAAGCTAAAATTTATCTATAATATCTGTTACTAATATATTAAATTAAATAAATTAATACTGCGAATCCTAACCCCACCAGTGCCATTGAACTTAGACCCTCAAAATATTGACATTGTCACTCAATGAAAAGTGACAGCAGGTGATACGGTTCGTACTGCAAATATCAAACAAAACATAGTCTATGATTAAAAGTCTAAGCCATATTAAAAGATGTAATGTAAATAAAGGTGAACAAATAAAATGGAGGAGGCGCCATCTATTATTCTATATGTCTAACTAAAACAAATGTTAGTTAGATTGATTACATTGTTTAATGTGTGACAAATTACCTCCCCGACCGCGCCTTTTCTAGAATAGATATATATAGTATAGATTTACTGAAATTTTGATATTTTTGTCACAATTGTATACATACATGATGGCTCGAAGTAAGACACTACAGAGCGTACGGGAGTTTTACCGCTCCAAAGATATCAATAAAGCTTAAAAAGAAAATAATTTTAACAACTTAACGTTTCTTTTATAGATACAATTTAGGCGGATTATTCAATTGGGCTGTCACCGAAGATGATCGCAATTCATCCAAACATGTGCTTGTAGTGAGTAAAAAACTAATTCAGTATCAATCATTTATTTGAAAATTAAGCATTATAAATGGGATTAAATATAATTACCACCAAATATTACATTGAGAAGCTAAAGTTCTCTTACCAAAAATACACAACAATCACCAAAAATTGTATTCAAATACCAAATATAGTAAATTATCTCCAAATCTTAGCAAGTAAATTAATGCGCTATTAACGCTGTGGCTGGGTTAGGTTAGGTTTAACTTTCTTTACCATCAAGGCGCCCCCTTGAACCGTTCCCGTCACGTTAGAACCAGCCTTTAATGCCGTAATAAACAGAGGTTAAGTAACTCGATTGAAATCTATAAATTTACAAAAGCGTTAACTTTACATTTAAATTTTAATGATATTATTCCCTTGACTTCTTAGGGGTTTTAAATTATGTAAATAATTCTAGTTCTCAAATCCACATAATTAAATTTAATACTAATTTCCCAGTTGGACCAAGGAGGTTTGAATTTACCCACAAGAGACAACTATCTAAATAAGACAGCGCATAAGAAAGTTCTCGAAGCGTACCTTGAATACATGACTCGCATTTGCGTTCTCTTAGGCGCAAATAAAACCGAAGCCCGTGCTCACATGAGCAAAGTGATTCAATTCGAAACCGAGCTGGCGAACATAACCAAGTCCTCCGAGGATAGGAGGGATGAAGAGGACCTATATAATCCTTTTACGATCCAGCAGTGGCAAAAGGAGGCGCCTTTTTTGAACTGGACTATGTTCTTTAACGATGCATTTCAACTGGTGAATCGAACCGTAAGTAAATATTTTTTTAGAAATACTACTATCCATACTTTGGAGAGGCTAGATAACTTTTTTGTTTTATTTTTAATTTTTATTGTGATCAAAGGCTCTCAATCAAAGGGCACCGACGCGACGCAAGTGAAGGCAAACACAACAGAACCTACTAATGACGTAAAAACCTATTTATATGTTATTTTTGACAAAATTCCTGAAGGTAAATCAGTATACGCATTTTATAAGGGACACAAAATGAAGTGGGTTGCTTTTGGAAGTGTAATTGACATTGAAAATTGCCCTCTTACAATATTTTTGGTTTCATTTGATTTAATTAGTTATAATGTTCTATAGCGAGGATTAGTCGCCAAGTAAGGAAGAATACATATTTTAAAACTAAGAATGGACATCGATGGGCAAAGAATTTGGGCACTTCCTTCTCATTACAAGTTACTGTATTGCCAGATTAATGAAAATAAATCATTTTCTAGATATTGGATACTGAAAGAATTGTTGTTTACGCTCCGGACTTTTTTAGAAATTTGACCAAAATTATAGCACGATACCGCAAAAACGAAGAAGACAAAAAGTAAGTTCTAACTTTTTTGTTACCGACATAATTTAAATAGTAGTAATTACACATGTTACTTACTTGTTTTCTCTTAAAAACATGTATTTTTTTGGGATTTATAGTTTTTTCCAGTCTCATCTGATGTTAAGTTCTCGGCAGATTGATAGTAGGTACTACCTCTAATGATAAGCATAGTACAATCAAAACACAATGGTGACCACCAAGAGTTCGGTAATCCGTCGGCGGTTGCAGCTGTCATGCTGGCCTGCATATATATCTCTTCACGTTGCGCTTGAAGAACCCGATGTTGTAAGAAGGAGAGAACACGGGGACATTATTCCATAGTTTTACATAGAGAACTTTCTAGTACTATAATGGTAGTTGTAGCTCCGTTTTGTAACGATGTAACAGAAACCAAGTCACATAAAGCTAAGCTCAGTGTAGCCGCTTTAAAATATCTATACTGCCGTCCTAATAATGAAGGGTGCATTTGCCAATTTTAACAAAACTGAGTTATTTTAGTATGCAGGATAGAGCAGGTACCTTAACCGTTGGGAGCTACAGGAAAATATTTCTGAGGAGAATGTCCTTAACTTTTTAAGATATTTTGACCGGCATTTACAATTTTGAAAAAAGTGTACAGTTAGACAAAAAGTGGGCACTATACACAAAAATCTTTTTTTCAGTTTCCAATTAATTGTATTCTATACAACAAATGATTGTTTGTCGTTATGGTCATAGAATTTACCTGACGTTATGAGACTATTTGCCCCAAGATGGTAACATGCTAAGTCTAGTCGGGAAACTGGCTCTCAATTGCAGCTGCCGGAATACACCTATAGGTGCTTAGCGACAGATTTTCAACTTGAGGGTGGTAGCTAGCCAGGCGGGCATTAGACAAGACCTTACCTTTCATCATGATGTTTTCCTTCACAGAAGGCTCAGACTCAGAGATTTGAACTCACGTCGATCGAAGCGATTTCAATACACGATACTACATTGATTTTAATCTTTTATTTAAAAATACATTAAACTACTTTAGCGTTTAAGCCTAAAATGGGAACTGACTCTCAAATGCAGTCGCCTGAATTGCGATGGAGAATGAAATTCAACTTCAGAGTGGTAGCTTACCAACAATGACAATGATATTATCATGTTGATTTTCTTCAGCGAAATCTCTGACTCTTATAGAAATCGAACCTACGTCGTTCAGTGCAACGTCCGAGTTCACCACTGAACAGTGAGCAATCGCTACCATATCGAATCAGTAGTTATTCATCTCTTTAAATTATTGTGTGAATTATTTTGTGGCAAGGCCATATCTCCGTTATTTGATCATCATAATTAATAATTTAAACCAACATTTTAAAGGTTATGTTACCCGTTAAGAATTTCGTAAAATCCATTTTCAAAATTATAAGATGGATTTATTAATAAAAATAAACTTTTATTTTTTATACATATACAACTAATGTTTAGGAGACGCCATATTTACATAAATATATATGTAATTGGTTTCTTGGAAACGGTTCCAACTATTTGGATGAAACTTTGTATTTAAATAATGGTTTATATTTTTAGTTTACCTTGATAGGTTTTTTCTTTTGTTTTTCTGTAAGACACCGAGCGCAGCCCGGTTGGGTTGCCCAGATATTATAAAATAAAATAAGTTAGTACACATTTTAGTTTTTGATAATATTTGTGACATTATAAACTTTAAATTCTAGAATAATAACAAGTTACATGATGTGGCAAGTATCAAGATCTCTGTCCACATACCTTTCGAAACCTTTCCGCGACGCAGCCAAGATATTGCGGAAGGCGCTCTTCGGTTCAGAAGGTACTGAAGAGTCGTGGAGATATTGCGTCACGGACACTAATAATGCTATTGGTAGGTACCTACTTGATATGATCGAATCGTGGAGACCTACGAGTTTCTTTAAGTCTTAAGTTAATCACATGGGTTTAATAAGGACTGTCATACAACATACTAGCAATGCGGCCAGCCTTCTGAGAATTTTCAGATTTCTGACAATGTTGGTTAGTTTTTTTTGTTGGTACTTTCTATACCAATATTAAAAGAGGAAAGATTTGATATTTTGTTTGTTATGGTGAAGTATATTATAGTATATGGCTAGTATATTATAATTTGAAAATTTAATTTATTCCACATAAAAATGTCGAAAGTTTTACACAAAGTATAATTGAAATATAAGACAAAAAATAATTGTTTCCTTTCTATTAATACGTTGAATTTTTTTTCATGTATTAAATACTTTGTAAAGACGAAATTCATACGGACAACCTTTCAATTTTGACTTCTTTTGAAATATATAAATGCGAAAGTTTTGAATGTTTCTGTATTTTGTTTTTACATGACATGAATATTTGTACAAGAATTCAGTTATTTTACAATTCAAAACTATGATAATAAAGCGAAGCGAAAAATATACACTTAATCAAATAAGTACTAGAGTATTCAAAAGTAGTTCTGATTCGTGGTTACTTGGTACCTATAGCAAGCATGAAAATATGGAAAAAACAACATGAACAATTCTTTTGTTTTAAATTGAATATGCTAGACAACTGACAACGTATTGTAATATTCCTATGAAATATTTAAATTATTCAACATTTATGATAATACTGCCAGATTTGACGGTACTTTAGGTATATCATGTTAAAATAAACATGTTCACAATATAATTAACTGGTTCTGTTACGATGTACCTGTACTCGTTATCCACCGTCTGTTTTTTCCTTGTTTTGTATCTTAATTAAGCTAAAGATTATAAAACACCTGTGCACGTAGATTCAAAGACGCAGCAGCTGATGTTACGTCCATTCAGTACGAGAGCGTGAACCCGACTGTGAACATTGCGAGTGTGGAGAGAGTAGTAGTTCGTGTCGCGTTGAGTACACGGCGTGAATCGTTGCCGCGACTTCAAGGCGCGAGGCTGGAGCGGTCTTTAGATAACCCAGATCGGTATATAGGTAATTTAATTGTTACAGGATTTGCAGTCGGAGCAATGTTCGTCCGCGAGGTGTTCCACGGCGAAGCCAAAACTCAAGGGGAAATCATGATAGACAACGTACGCAATGCTTTTAAAAGGAACCTAAAGAATTTGAAGTGGATGGACGCAGAGACACGTCTTGCGGCCGAGATTAAAGCGGACGCAATAACTGATATGATTGGTGAGTGAAAACTGTTTATCTGTGTTAATAAATCTGTAATTATGTCTGTAAATGTAATTTTAATCGAAATCTTCTTTTAGACATCCCATAAAAAGGACACGGAATTCCTATACACATGGAGCTTGACCAATTCAGTATTATACTGGACGCTTATGTCATTTGTCATAGTTCTAAGAATATACCATAAGGCTAGCATATACTACTTGACTCATATCAAATTTGGCGTAATATTTTTTGTGCAATTTAACTTAAAAAAAGCAATAATTATCGATTTCAGATATTAAAAGTGTAAGATGGCTATAAATTTACATTTTTTTTTACTCTGATACGCTGTCGGCCATGTTGTGACATGATAAGACTCTAAGCAAATTTCATATCGGATCATAAACGATTGAAATTCGCTATTGACATTGACATTTATAACATTCATGACATACATAATAAGTATCTAGATTTTTACAATGATGAACGTTTGCTAAATGTCAAATGTTTGTTTTCGACCCTTATGATGTCACAGCAGAGATAATAATATGTAGAAAATGTGGCTGACAGAGTTATCGTCTGTTTACGAAAAGTAAACCTTTTATAGTAAAGTTTTGTGGTTTTCGAGGCCCTAAAAATATGATAATATGTTTTCCTCTGATCGGACAATAATTATTGATTTAAGACCTACTTTGAAAAAAGAGTTAAGTAACTTGTCTATTCTCAATAATACTTTAAGAAATTGTAAAAACAAGACAATATTTTTTTTTATTAAATCCCAACCGATTTTGATAAAATTTTATAGACGGGAAGCATAATATAGCACTCTATTATTGATGGGCTATAATATGAATTGTCAATAATATGAATAAAAATAAAGTTACGGGATGAAAATAATTAATCACCAACAAAGGCGTGCGGGGCCGCGGGACAGTGCTAGTATTTAATAAATCGCAGAACTGTTAAACGCGAGGGTAATATAATGTCGTCAAACTCTCTGTTCAGGTGCTCTCAAGGTCACTTTGGAGTAGTTAGGTATTAATTGAACAAAGTATTGATTTAGTTAGGTACCTATCATAATGGATTGAATTTAAACAGCCGTGTGTGAAATTGTGTCCCTGTGAATTTTTTGATACACAATAAAGGGGGCAAACAAGCATACGGCCCGCTTAATTGTAAACGGCTACCGTAGCCTATGGATGCTTGTAATACATAGCGTTATCACTAGCGCATTGCCGACTTTGAACCCTCCTATCCCAAGGGGTTCTGGAGACCCTACTCAATGCAGGAGCATGACACAAGGTTCTTTGGCTGCGATCTCCTGTATGGTGAATGTATTCCACCAGTCAGGCTGCCCCATGTAGAGAGAAATCTCCAAGGAAATTCCTCTGTGCCCTATCTTTCTTTCTCCTTCTCCAAGAAGCTCTGGAAATCCTATTAACCGCAGGAACACAACACAAGGTTATTTGGCTGAGATGTTCTGTAAGGTAGAGGAATTCCATCAATCGGACTGCCCAAGTAGAGATAAATCTCCAAATCTCTGTGCTCTATCTCTCAAACCTTTATTACTTACTTATACCTTTATTTATTGGACTTAATTATACGAAATTTTTAATAATTAAGGTTTCCCCGACTACATTCTTCATAAGGACGAGCTGGATAAACAGTACGCCGATCTGACGGTGAAGCCGAACGAATATTTTGAGAACAATATCGCTTTCAGCATGTTCAGTTTGAAGAACGACTTAATAAAATTGGACAAACCAGTAAATAAAACTAAATGGGGTGAGTTTATATACATCGATGACGTCATAGGGTTAGCAATAATGACTCGGTTAGCGTGTACGGACACCCCGTGGATTGACGTGAGCTCGAGCCTCTGCAGTCAGTTTGAACTGTGAAGGAAAACATCGTGATGAAACTATCACATACTCTGAATCCTGCCTCGGTAGCCCTCAAGTTGCAAATGTGTCTCCAAGCACTTATAGGTGTGTTCCATCAGCTGCACTTGAGAGTCAGTCCCTCCACGTCGATGAACATGGTGTCCGTACAAGCTACCAGTGGTCACTGTTGCTTCAAACCAATTCATGACGAATATAGACTCGTTTCTCATAACAAGATAACTATAAACAGAATTCCACACTTGATCATTGTTTTACTCGTGCAGTATGTGGGTTAGGCATACAACGCTCTGCACATACAGTATAAAAAGTGTGTTCGTGTCAGCTCCCACGCAAGACCGGGGTTTACTCCATAAGTACGATTGTTATCGAACAAGACAATTTTTACCAAAAAAGAAAACTAACTTCAATGATTTTGAAGAGTTCCCTGGTGTGTATTTTCGAAGTTGAAGATCCAGTGCCAATGAAATTAAAATGGAACCACCCTTGAGGTATCACCTGTCAAACAAAAAAGAATCATCCAAAGCAGTTCATAAACAAAGAAGTTATGGCTGTCCACAAAAATTCGATTTGAATAACCTCCCGTCTTTTGTTGTAATCGGTTAATATCTAAATATAAAATGATAATAATAGAAATCGCGTCATCTTTTAGCAGCAAATAAAATAAAGAATAAACAAAACTTTATGTATATTTGAAGTTTATCAACAGTGTAAAATAATTCTTGCATTAGTCACTAGATGGCGCACACATCTGAAAATGATCTTTTGGCAGAAAACATAACGCTTTTGAGTTAACACTTTTATAAATTTCACTCCTCATAAAATTTCTATACCGGTGTTATATGAAAATTTATTCTTAAGGATTAAACTCCATTAATGCGTTTAGGATGTTGTTGGGATTATCTCGATTCTGCAACGCGTCAGGATATGTTTGCTGAAGCTAGGGTCGATGACTTTTACGCCATCATGCGTCAGCGATCTGCCTCTATGCTAACGCGGTTTAGGGGTACTCCTAATAACATTCTGAGTGCACTAGCTTGATGAGATGGACACTTTTTGATTTGTTACACGTTATAACTGAACTTTGTATAGAGTACATTGTTTATTAGCTTATTTCCTTTCTGATCTAGCAATCCCCAGAGCATAAATAAATCCCTACCATTTTTTTAAATTCGTGTAATTAAATATTTACTCTATTGGTTTACGCGGTGCACGCCATTAAAGCTTCCAGTCGGCATGACTTTTTCCAACATTTTCAACAAATATCGTCATATTTCAGTCAGTTTACACAAAACCATAATGAATTATACACCTAAACTTTCCTTATGAATCCCTCAGACTTTTGATGTAAACCGTATGAAAATCCTTTCGCTAGTTTTTGAGCTATCGCGTTCAGACAGAAGGACTTTACACCAATATTATAAAGAGGAAAGATTTGATTTTTTGTTTGTAACGGATAAACTCGAAAACTACTAGACCGATTTTAAAAATTCTTTCACCATTTAAAGCTTATAAAATTAACCCACCATATAAAATTAATTTATTCCCCATAAAAATGTCGATAGTTTTAACAAAGTATAAAAAATTGCCTACACGGGTGGGTTGGTGATTTTTGTCGTATAAAATTAACACGGGTAAAACAGTGGGGCACAGCTACTTTTAAAATATTATAGGTCAAATGATGACGCTAATATCTTTTTAACTAAACTTCAAATTCAACAGGGATGACGCCGTCAACTGTAAATGCTTACTACACACCAACAAAAAATCAGATTGTTTTTCCGGCCGGCATACTCCAACTGCCCTTCTATGACGGAGACAATCCTAAATGCGTTAACTATGGTGCAATGGGGGTCGTTATGGGGCACGAACTAACTCATGCTTTCGACGACCAAGGCCGGGAGTATGACAGGTATGATGGTAAAGTTTGATGTTCTTGAGCGTAGTGAGGTACAGGCTGGGGCAGAGTATCCCCGAAAGTAATAGTAAATAATTTTATCAATGAAGTATACAATAAAAATAATAACATTACTTTTCCCTTGCCTGCACTCCCCCTCTCCTAAGGTCCACCAATGCTAATGTTATAGTTTAACAAGTTCGTGAACGACCCTCAACGGCTGTAACGACCTACTTCGAAATCTCGGTGAACTTCGGTAAACAATAGTCGCGAGTGCGCGCCGCAGTTACATGATTTATAACTAATTAGCTGGAGCCCGCGGTTTATTACCCGCGTATATCTAATTAAATTAAATTATAATTTAAGACACCTTCAAAAAAAAAACACTTAAAAGTAGCTATGTGTTAATCCATGGTGTCAGCTACCTTCATAACAAATTTCATCAAAATGGATCCGGCCGTTTGAGCGTGCAGAAATAACAAACATACTAACATACTCATAAACTTTCGCGTTTATAATATTAGTAGGATGACGAAATATTATGTTACCTATTTCCTAGAATTTAAAATTGTTTTTGATTTATTAAGCTTTGCAAACAATTATTTATATATTATTACAAAAAAAAACATTGTATATTTCCTTCTTAGTAACTCACAATCACTTTTGAAACTAGAAATAAAACCCAAGTGGAAATAGTTTAAATGAAAACTTACAAAATCTTCAGTAATATATTTTGCTGGAAAGATAATAATGACAATATAATATAGCATTATCAAATACAACAAATTCATAAGTAACCTAAGTAACAAAGTCAGAGGGCAGTCTTAGCCCTACCGTAGGTAATTACTTCAAGAACACTGCTGTTACAAAATAAGTACTGTTTACTTTAGTGTATTGTGTAACCGTGATGTGCTACGTCGTCGGAGTCCCCGTCAATGTCAGTCGCCACGTAAGACGGTCGCACACGAACTTGTCGTATTAGTCTCTGGTACACTTCTTTTCAAAAACTAACCTGCTCTTGCTCTTTGTCATTTTAAAGCGCATTATCAGTATTATATTATATCTCTTCAGGTTGTTACCCAATATGCTGGGGATCGTGACCCCATTCGCTTTTATTGTGTTGCCTCCATCGAGCCGTAGATTATGATGACTATGATGGATGACAGGTTACTCCATTTCTTCAGTGATATTCTCGGCCGTTATTCTTCAACCTTCCCTGTTAATATATGCATTTCCAGTTTATCTTATGTCATTGCAAGGACAACATATCGCCATATTCGGGCTATAATCTACATACATGGCACACTAGCTAAATATATTATAAACTAACTGTGCCCCACAGTTTCACCGGTGTTAAACCAACTTTCCACCGCGCAACCGCTAATGCACTCATGCAGCCTATCGTTGTTTTCACTTTTCGTACTTGACTACAGTTTTCGAAATTGCTTAAAGTTCAAGGTATCTGCTCCACTCCACAACCTTATATCGTGTGAAGTTATAGCGTAGTAGGTATATAGTCTATAGACTTCCACAATAAAAACGTTCTAAAATGAGAAAAAAAAATTTCAAACCTGACTGGTAGTTCCAAAGATTAGCGCGTTCAAATAAAAATTAATTGCTTGAGTTTTATAATACTAGTATGACTAATTTGATATCGGTAGGTAATTAGTATACCTAACTAAATAAAATAATAATTCTTATAAACTTTCCACAGGTTTGGTAACTTAAACCAATGGTGGAATAATGGAACGATAAAAAATTTCAAGGTTCGGGCAAAATGTATCCAAGAACAGTATTCTAATTACAGCATGGATGGACAGCATTTGAATGGAAAACAAACTTTGGGTTAGATTATTAATGCTGTTATAATTCGCTACAAAACCACACACCCTACCTATACGTGTTTGAATAGAAACTTCTTAAAAAGAGCGACGGGGATAACCTCTTCTTTTTATTAGATATATAATGTATAACTGTCTTCCTCTTTCTCTCCTCGTTATATCTTTCTTCTCTCACATGTAACGAAGTGTACCTAAACCTCACGCGTCCTTGTTTGGCTTGTTTCACTCTCAATTCTCGTCCAATTATCGAATCGCCGCCTAAGAAGTTTCACTTCAAAAATATTAACACTCAACAGATGAAAGTAATGGCTACTAGACTACACGTAGATCTATATTGTAACGATTGCTAATATTTCTTTTTAGGTGAGAATATAGCAGATAATGGCGGTTTGAAGGCGTCCTTTCACGCGTATTTGGACTACAGTAGGACGGCTCAAACTAATTTCACACTACCAGGACTCAAATACAATCATCGGCAACTATTCTTCATATCTTTTGCTCAGGTATTTTGTCTCTTTCATTCAGGGTAATTTTATTTCTATACAACATTCAAAATAGAAATTATCGTAGGTATTTCAGTACCATGGAATACCGATCCGATAACCACTGGCATAAACTTGGCAACATAAATAGGTAAAACGAGTTTTTAGAAATTCGTAGATAACTTCATTCTAATTATAATTAATAGTTGCATTAACATCTGGCGATGAAGGATGTTTATATCCATAGACAAATAACCTTTATATTCTTCTTCTATTCGGCGCCGCAAGAATCACTTGCCAGTGTCAATGTGTTTAAACCTTCGTAGTATTTTATAATATTCAAAGTGGGTCCAACAAGCTGGTGGCTCCACCATGGTGGCAAGGTTTTTGTGGTATCTCAAAATGCATGCTTTTCCAGTTTTTGTTTATAATATACTTCAATTTTACACAGTAACCAACTATATGACGCAAAATACCACCAACATCATAATATAGTGTCAAAGAATTAAAGTTATTGAATTTATGAGACTTTTATTTGCGTTTGTAAAAACTGAACAAAAACTTAACTATATTTTTTTATCTATAACAGAATGTACTTAGTAATTTTATTGAGAGCTTACAGTTAACATAATTCGTTTGTAGTTTACCTTTTGTTCATTATGAATAATTTGTTCGGTGGATAGATACCATTACTTTTCAAAAACATTTATACCTTCAATTAATATTAATATGTATATATACAGAAAGTTATGTTTAACTTATAATTTAATATACCTACATAATATGGTATTTACTATGTCCCTATTTTATGTAATTCCTTCGGTCGTTTTAATATTAATAACTTGTTAAACACCAATAGTCGACATATATAAACAGTAAAACTGACACATTAAAAAAATATTTCTCGGTTTCAGGTATGGTGCTCTGCGATGACCAAAGAGGCAACTAAAATGCAAATAGAAAAGGACGACCACACCGTGGCTAAGTACAGAGTAATCGGTCCAATATCAAATTTGAAAGAATTCTCTGAAGAGTTCAATTGTCCGATAGGCTCTAGAATGAATCCAGTACACAAGTGTGAAGTTTGGTAATAAATATATGCTTAATTATTCGATTATTTAGAAACAGCTTGGGCTTGCGCTGTGTATTTATTAAAAATCAGCGAAATAATAGCGAAAGAATGTGTACGTAACTTTATTAATAAATTGAAGTGGACAGAAAACAGCAAAACAATAATATAAAAAGCTTTACTAGAAATTTTAAGATCTTGATTGATCTCATAAATTTTTATACATTACAATATTGATTTTTTTTTATATATGATGTAATCATTCAATGGAGATGTAACTTTTCTAGTATGGTCTATTAAGATTTTTTTTATGGTAAAAAGGGGGCAAACGGGCATGTGGCGCACCTGATAGAAAATTATCACCGCCGCCCACAAACATCCGCAACACCCGAGGGCTCGTAGATACGTTGCCAGCCTTTTAGGCCTTAGGTCCTTTAGATCAACGTACGAGCCTGACACAAACTGTCTATTTGATTTATTAATTTTTATCGTTGTTTTAATGGCTTGTTCGTGACGGAGGTGGTAGGGTAGTATCCCAAGATTTTGATGTTAAAATGTATTAAATCGTAAACTTTTTTGTATATTTAATTTGAATATAAAACGGGTAACGGAATAGTGAAAATTTAAACTTTACTTTTAAATTTAAATGACTGGTTTAAAATAGGTTTGTATTTAGTCATCAATATTTAATTACCTACCTAATAAAAATAATAAGTTCAGAACTAACGTGGGGCTTTTAATATTCATTAGAACAGTATTCTTATTCGAAGTACCAAACACATAAGTATTAGGTATAATGTTATTATAAAGAGTAAAAATACTAGTATGAGTAGGTACTGATGATAGAAGTAACAAAAATTGATAGTATGGCTACATATTTGTATCGATTTCAACGCAACCATCCTCTGTTGTAATAATTTATTATGATATAACATATAACGCAACTTGGTAGTTTATATGGCATTTTCGTTTTCTTTTGTTGTAGGTAGCTCCATAAATTACATCAAAATTGCACTAAACGTTTTCAATAAGATGGAGGATCCCTAAGTAGAGCTCAAATATTCTTTTACAAGTATACTTATACATACATACATACCATCACGCTTGTATTCCAGATGGATTAGGCAGAGGTGTACTAATGTACACCCACAGTTCGGCGGGTATATTTTTAGGGCAATAGGTATAAATGACGTTTTATATATAGACACTTTATACTCTTATTAAAAGCAATTTGAAACTGTTACAAAATTTTGTTATCATCATGTTGAAACAAAAGAGATAGGAAATCACAGCGTAAGGCGGAAACTCTGTTGTCAAAAAAGGATAAAAGTTTCTTCTCGCTCATGCCGGTATCAAGTCGAAAGTAAACTGAAGGCAATTCCCACCATTCACGATGTTTAAGAAGAGCGTCAATGCCGTATCTACTTAAAATAGTATATTACGCACCGAGAGAGAAAAGTAGGACATTCACGTCCGCGCGTATGACACGGCTACTACGGCTCGGGTGACAATCGCGGGTGGGGATGTCCTACTTTTCTCCCTAGGTGCGTTTACAATTTTTTTCTCCTCCGGGATGAAAAGTTTATATAAAAGTTTATATATTTTATATATAAACACGCAGTTGCTAGGTTACGGAGATAAAGTAAAGTACGCGCATGCGCACATTTGCCATCTCACCGGGAGAGAATCGGGTACTTTTCTCCCGCGTGACAGGGACTAAAAGTGAACTTTTCATCTCGGAGGAGAAAAAAATATCTTTAGTCAATATACTCAGCAAACTTGTTTTTATTGAAGTGAAACTGCTTTTTACGCGAATCAGAGTAATATTCCAAGGTCAAATTATAATGCAGCGTTTTTCAACGCAACGTTTCTAATGCAAAAAGATCATAAAACAGTTACTTAGCTAGAGAGAGAAAAATAACTATAAAATAAACTAATGAACATGATAACGCGACTGTGATGATCATTGCGCGAAGATCAAAGGTTATACAGTATGTATTAGAAAAAGACAAGATGTGTTATTTATTACTTATTGTTATAATTATATAAATACTACGAAATTAATTTACAGTGAGTAATATGTTTGATCGGTATTAAAATTTCACCTCTATCACGTGAACGCTTTTTTAAACTCAAGGAACCGTTTTTAAAAACGGTTATAAAAAAAAGCTTTTTTTCTTAAGTTCGAGAACAAACTGTACTGAGAAGATGAACATTTGACGTTTAACCAAAAAAACAGATTTTATTCTTTCCTTCATTTTCGTTTTTACTTTTACAACCAAATTTGTATTGTATATCTTTAGTAATAAGATTCATTGTAGCTTATTCGTTACTTCAAATTTAAAGTAGTTTCTTGTAACGGTTTACTGTTCATTCAGTTATAGTCCTTAAAACAATAGTTATAGATCTTTTCTATCGAAAACGGTCATCGTTTATTTTTAAACTTGTTCTTAAATAGAGAAACGGTTCGTTCGTTTTTTATAGAAGAACTGGTTATTAAATGCGTTTCTAGACGAAACGCCCAGTACTAGTAACTGGTACCTACAGAGTTATTCTTTATAACGGTTATTATTTTAATTTTGGGTAAAATGTACTTAATTTTTAGTTCTTATGTTGATATATTATTATTAATGAATTAATAGTGCCATTTGCAAATTTCAAAACAATCCTACGTTTCAAATTTAGTTTTTTATTAATTTATACATTTGAACTTTTAGTAAATGCTGGTCATTTCTTAAAGAAGTTATTAGTTAGGATATAAATGATGTTAGAAATTTGTGTGATAAATATGTACAACTAGTGTTACGTGTGATTGATTTTAAGCATATTTAGAGTATGATATATTAGCGCGTAAGCTCATATTACCAATAGCTTCTTGTATTTACTTAACCTTTTAGATAATAATAATAATAAATTACATATTATATATGCATGTAACTATTGTTTTCAAATGAATTTTTAAATGATATGGAATGCTTTTTGGGACCATATGATTTTTTTATACCTATTATAGTATTTAATATTTTCAAATTTGTCATCATTAGTATGTTACTAATAAAATAATATGCAGACTTTAAAAAAAATAAAAAGATGCGTTATCAAGGAGTACTAGGTTATTAGGTACCTACTGTGTCCCAAAAGTATCCTAATTGTACCTACCTGTAACTTCGCAATGGCATTATTTTTCGTCATCCGGCTCATGGCATCCCGCGAAATAGTCCCCCATCGACTGCACGAGAAGCTCCCATCAATGCTTACACATCTTGATGCAGTTCTGGTAATTAGTTTTCAGAATAGCCATGAGTACTCTATCGATAAACCGGTGTCCTTTGAGCGGCATTTTTTTATTTTGTACGTAAGGACACGCTGCACTCGAAATAACAAATCTCGTCGGCGCGTTTTGGCGCGAAGTTATGTGGACAGGTCGGATAATTTTGGGACACACCTCGTTTATTATTGTCAATATGGAGGTCAACTTAGCAATTTTAACAAGTCTTGTTTAGTTGTCTGAGCAAATTATTCAAATATCAAGACAATGATTGAACTGTTATAAAATTTAGCAGAGAAGTAGATACCTTGAAGCTAAAATAGCTTGAAATATTATTTCATTTATACATAGAAGATAGTCAAAAATGGTGACAATAAATAATAATTAATTGTTATCTATGTATCATTCAATACCTATACTAATGCATATAATGTACGATAGTCAAAATACCACTCAACAATAACAAATTACAATAAATTCAATAATACTACATAATGATATTTAAAATTAGATGTGCACATTGTACCCTATATATACCTACAGGTTGCATTTCTCATATAGAAACTTTTCTACATTGCTTTCAGTGTAAAATTCATAATACTAATAGAAGTTTCAAGTCCTAGTAGTTAATTTACTTGCTTTTATTGATTAGAATTAAAAAAATAGAAGTCCTTGTGAATGTATTTTTTGTATTGTAAATTACAACTTAAATACTCTGATAGTTCCATATCTATAAGTACAATATTAATGGTAGATCAGACCAAATAATGTATTTATTGAACTATTCAATAAACGCTAATCTATGGTAACAGTATGTTTTTATTATTAATAAATATTCCTTAACAATAATTGTTAACGGTAATAAAATATGATTTAGATCTACATACAACTATTCAGAATTAGTTCTAATATTCATGATAGATGAAATATTTTGCAATTCACATAGTTATGTTATTGTTCTTGGAACGATTTTTTAAATAATTTGAAGTTAAGTGTCTACAAACTCTTTAATAGAATGACTGATTTGTATTTTATTTTGATTGAATAATGATATGTAATAAAATTTGTTTTTTTTTTTTTCACAATATTTACTCATATTGTTTTATTTTAATTACCTTTGATTTTAATTATGTTCTTCTTGAACAAGTGAACACATGAAGTGAAGTGCCCAGGGAAAACATTGATATTTTAACGGAGGTGAGGAACAGAGAGTAAAGTTCCTCATCCGCCATAGAAAAGGGAGGATCCTCCGGCCAGACGGGTGCTATGTCTGGCGGGCAGCTGCCCCGACTGTTGTAATC
This sequence comes from Saturnia japonica, assembly GCA_033032175.1. Lineage (NCBI taxonomy): Eukaryota > Metazoa > Arthropoda > Insecta > Lepidoptera > Saturniidae > Saturnia > Saturnia japonica. The sequence goes on from CM065332.1 coordinate 5,397,355, forward strand.
GGGTTCTTGTATATATACTCAACGATAGAGTTAATTTCTATAGCGCGATGTAGTATGTAGGATGCGTCTTATGTGGCTCGATAGATGTCGCTATGTGTCGCTACGTAGTTGCGTCGATGTCGATGCGTCGATGCGTCAGTTGTGGCGAGAGATGTCGCTACAATATCAATGTGACATCTGAATGATTTGAGCAATGCAATGCGTTTTACCTGAAATAAAACGCATATTAAAATGCTTCCCATAATAGAAGCTTACTTTTTGATCCTGGCTGGTGTATATTTCGACGCAATGACGAACAAATTCGCCGCAGCCTATTAGCACGGCTATGGCCCCTCGCGCCGCCTGGTGACACCTGTTGGAGGTGCGAAAGTGATGGCTTCGTAAGGTAGAAAGAGAAGTCAACGGAAACACTGATGCGCTGCTCTAACTTCCGGGCAATGGCATTTTCTATGGAATAGATTCCAGGATCTGACAGCCTTTCCTGACACACAGTAGAACGTAAGTAGGTTTTATAAGTTATAATTTACTGAAGCTTTCTACTCCTTTAGCGACAGTGACAGGTGTTGTCAGCAAGATATGAAGTGCGGTCCACACTTTTGGGAAGATATCCTGCCAATCATTGTTTTTAATAAGTCGAAGAACTTTACGTGGGCTCTGCTAATTGAAGATCTTTTAATAATGGGTTCAAGCACATTAGTTCCTCAACCAATTCACAACCAGACGTCACATTTTTCCCATCTGATTTGATTTGATTTATAAATTAGCACCGCCTTTTTGAAATATGAACCTTTTAGGAATCATTTTCAGTCAATAACGATTATAGTAAAGAGTCGGTGCCAGCTGCCCGGTGGTCGTGTTTCGGTTGATTTTGGCACCCCCTCCATGATGGCACGGCGAACATTGGACTGAAATCGGAGCCTCCCTTTCATAGGATTTTAGAAAAATTAAATATGTTATTTCATAGTTTTAAGTATACAGTTTTGTCAAAACAGTCATATCATTGTATAATTTAGCAATTTCTAGCTTTATTTTTAATTTCTACACCATATAATATGGACTTGTAAATTTCAAATGTATGAAAATGGATTTTCTTTTCGTCATAACTTTTTTGAGTTGTAAAGCTGAAACTTATACATATCGTTACTGGGGTGGTAATGAATCCTTAGGACCCGGGGCGTCCCCGTTCAACAGATATTTGTTGATGACATTGTATTGAGGTGAAATCATCAATCTGTAGGTTTATTTTCGACCTGAATGCTACAGGTATCGATTAATAAAGTTACCCCTAATTTACCCTACCGCTTCGTTTTCATTATCTTTAAAAAATACGATTCAGAATTAGTTTTAAAAATTGAATATACCTATTTTTCTTTATTAAAAGTTGTACATTACCTATAAATTTGGACTATCTACTTAAATTAACACCAATTATCATTAATAAATTACCAATTTAGCAATTTCAAGCTTTATTTTTACCTTATATACCAAATAATATTGACTTGTAAATTTTATATGTATGAAAATGAACTTGCCTTTCTTCATAACTTTTTTTGTTTTCAATTATAAAGCTGAAACTTATACGTAACGTTACCGAGGTGGTAACGAACCCTTAGGCCCTTTGACATTGAGCCCAGGCGTCCCCGTTCAAAAGATATAAATTCATTGTTGAAAAGGGAATTGCTGCATTGCAGCCAACTGCTGTCAATGATACAAATGTGAAACACACTTCATATGACCATGATATATGGTAAGATAACTTCATATCTTTCAGATACCTCAACAGCAGTATGTGATATTTGTAAAGAGAAGCCGAACGATATGAATGCCATCGCGAAGAACTCATTCTGAGGATATTTTTAAGTATGGCCTGGTCTATCTTCTCTCCACGCCTGGATTAAATGCATGGAATGCTTATTGCATATTGCGTATCGCCTAGATTTCAAAAAATGGCAAGCCAAAAAGATAACAAGAAAAATATTATACAAGAAAAGTTTCGAGATGAAATGGGACTGCTTGTAGATATAGTTAAACAAGTTGCAGGAACGACCAATGATGGGAACACCGCAAGAAGGTTTTTTTGCAAATCCTCAAGTAACTGCACAGATCACTGATGTTGATGGAGAACTCATAGGAGATTTGCGGTGATTCTTCAGGTAGTCTCATGTGGAAAGTTTGTTGATGTGGAAAAGTTCCGGCAATATTGTTCTAAAACAGCTCATAAATATGTCGAGTTATCATAGTCATATATCAGAGATATATAGAGTCATATGCCTTCTAGCGTGCATAAATTACTCATGCATGATGCAGACATAATTGAGCATAATAACTTTATCCCAATTGGCAAACTTTCTGAAAAGGCTTCTGAAGCACGCAATAAAGATTTTAAAAATTTTAGAGTATTCCACTCGAGAAAAATTAGTAGAATTGCAACAAATGAGGATATTATCCATAGTTTGTTAATAACTTCTGACCCATACCTGTCCAGCATCAGACCTAAAATAAGTCAACTTAGCCATAAACCGCTATCAGATGAAGCTAAATTGTTATTGGTAAATTCTACACCAGATAAAGAAAATATAGAGTTTGTAGATGTAAGAAATTTGTGTGACTCTAAGTAATGTATGAGTGTAATTAAGTAGGTATCATCGGAACTATATGTATATCATAATTTATAATATCATAATTTTGATATAAAATGTTTTTATATATTTGGAATTTACATTTACTTCATCTATAGAAGTACTGTAGAAATCGATAACTTAAAATGAATATAAGATCTCATGTTATTTACACTGCTTTCATTTAGAATCCTAATCTAGCCCCAGAAATAACTGTTTAATCTTTTATGACAAACATCAATATTATAGGATCGTTTGGCCGATCATATTAATTAAAAATGCAGCTCAGCGTTTGAATTATTGCTGTATTTATTTTGTCGCTAGTAACCGATTACAGAAATAATATATCTTCTTGTCAGTCAGTGACAGACGTCTTCTTTATCTTTTTCAAGACCTGAAAGTCAGCCAGTCTATCATAAAAAAAATAGAATGTGGCTGAAGTAAGAACTATTTACTGTGATAAGTCGCCACAATATCAACGAAACAAATAAACTAATTACCCTTAATTAGCAAAATCAAGACATTTTGGTACAAATGTGGGACAAAAACAATCAAGAATAGTAGCAGGTAATGGATAATTGGTTTTAATTTAAGTTTATAGTGCAAATTTATAGGTAATTTACAACTTTTAATAACGAAAAATGGGTATATTGAAATTTTAAAATGAATTCTGGATCGTAGTTTTGAAAACGAAGCGGTAGGGTAAATCAGGGGTAACTTTATTAATCGATACCTGTAGCATTCAGCTCGAAAATAAACCTACAGATTGATGATTTCACCTCAATACAATGTCATCAAAGTATGCAATTTTCATCAACAAATATCTGTTGAACGGGGACGCCCGGGGTCAAGGTGAAAGGTCCTAAGGGTTCATTACCACCCCAGTAACGATATGTATAAGTTTCAGCTTTACAACTCAAAACACAAAAAAGTTATGACGAAAAGAAAATCCATTTTCATACATTTGAAATTTACAAGTCCATATTATATGGTGTAGAAATTAAAAATAAAGCTAGAAATTGCTAAATTATACAATGATATGACTGTTTTGACAAAACTATATACTTAAAACTATGAAATAACATATTTAATTTTTCTAAAATCCTATGAATGGGAGGCTCCGTTTTCAGTCCAATGTGCGGCACCCCGTGTTGCCGGACCGCCCTAGTAGGGCCGCCATTCCGTTTACGCAGCGTAAACCATATAAGCGCCCGAATTGATTCACCGTGACCAGTTTATTATTTGCCCGGAACCCTAAATCTTTTTCTAAAATAAAGGTAGCCTAAGTTACTTCCTATAAAATTAGCTATCTACCAGTGAAAGTTCTGTCGAAATCGGTCCAACCGTTTCGGAGATTACCCGGAACAAACAGACAGACAAGAATTTTAAGAATGGGTTTTTTGTTATAGGTAACGTTTAAACTTTCATATGCATTTAGTAAAAATTGTTATTTTGACATTACAAACACACGCTTCAATAATAATGTTAAAAAAAGACGTTTGGCACTCGGGGACTGCCGCGGTAAAGCTATTGCATAGCATTTTTTATCAACTTAAGCAATTATAATTATTTATTTATTTTATTTATGCAGTTTATTTTTCCTTTGAATTTGACAAAAATTGCTATACTTGCATATTAAAATATATATATTAAGTATATATTATTTTATAACTTATAATGATCAAATAAAATTATGTAGGTTTTACAACTCTATGTATGTCGTTCTTTTATCAAACATATTTTACAACGCCATCTAGCGGTGAGAGGAGTCCGTGTTCCAGTCGAGCCTGTTGCGACACCCACGTCAAAGTATCACCGCTGTGCCGGTCGGAGTGGGGGGTGTTAGGTTATTTTTTACGGAATTTTTGGATTCCGTCTCCACGCTCAAGGCCCGCGATAGAAGTTATGCAATAGCTTAAAAATATCACTATGTCATGTACTAAAATTATAGATTTTTATATATGTCAATTAAAAACGTCAATCGATCGATTTTTAGTTAATTCTAAACACAAAATAATATACATTCACATTTGAAATTCTCAAAAATATATAGATACGATAACATGTATGCAATCGCAGCTAGTTACTAGAAACTGAAGGAACCGTTAATTTAATATGATACTCCAATAGATAACTAATACAAAAATTACAAACTAATCTATGAATCCTTACTAATATCCGTATTAGCTAATACACTGATATTGGTTATTTTTTTTTTTTTTTTTTTAGAACTGTCCTGCACTGTTAGCCTTAGGGGCCCTATCGTCAAACAGAGCCGCTGCGGCTTTTAAATTGATGCGGCTTTTGATATTCGTTAAAAACGGTGCCTAATATAGTGATTCTGTTCTCATTGCTTGCTTACTGTGTTACCAACCCATGCAGTTTTCATACGAAGCCCTACGTGTATAATTATATCTTTACTATAATATACATACTTATACTATTTCCATTTCTTTTTCTCGATGACAGTTCTAATTTGATAGTTGTAGTGTTGTGACCCAATAAGTAATGATATCGATCGCTCATCGAGTGACAGTGACGATTCATCAGATTTTGATTAAAATAAATAAATAAAGATTACCTGTCGTTATAATTATTTCGTTTCATTGTCGAGTACCTACTTATACCTACTTATTTTATAACAGCTTCGAAAATTTTAAAGATGTTGGCATTATCAAACAAGAATCTTATCCAACTCTTGTATAACCTTGTACGTGTGTAAACGTCATATTTTAATAAAATAAAGCATACATAATGTAAAAAAGACGCTCGTTCAAGATTTCACAGGAGCTGTCATAGAGAAAATAAAGAAATGGAAATGGTATAGCCGCGCATACGATTAACCAGCAGCCATCGGTCTTTTCTGTACGAAGTTTCAAATTATGTATTTACCTCGCTTACTCGCAAGACGCGCGCCCCTATAACGGACAAAGAGCGAGATACTTTGCGGTGGCTCGCCGCTCGGGTCATGAATAGCGTGCCTATTATTTGCTAATATTTGGTGACCTATAATTCTGTATTCGTGTATCATAATATATTAGTTCGTGTACCTATACCTGTACCTATTACGAATATATTCGTTACACCTCTACTGTCAAATAATTTACGTCAGTTTTGGGTTTTGGGTTTGATAGATGCGATCGCGGTTCGAAAATCAAATCAAAATGGCGTTCAAAACTTCAAAATATATCAATTTACTATAGTAACAGTAACGTAACCGCATTGCTGCGCTTTAGTAATAATATTTTTTTCTGATATCCGATCAAAATCTGTTTTATCATTTCTAACCGCCAATATCAAAATAAACAAAAAGTACATACTTTTATTTATGTACGGGTTTTATGTTTTAATAAAACAGGTGAGTTTCTGTAGTGTGTTTTAAAATTCAAACAAGATTTAATAATACACTTTTGAATTGTAACTAATTTTATAGCTAATAAATACAACATATTGTTCAATAACAAATAATAATGATAATTGTTATTTATCTCTGATAATAATGTATATAAAAGTTAAATACTACGCAAACCGTATTGGATTTCTGTAAAGTAATTAATACCTTCGTCGACTAAAAACAACTAGGTATATTTACCAGTGATAATAAAACTAAAAATCATTATCATTTATATTTACTGTTTTAAATTATTTCTACACCTGAGTAAGTACTATACCCTAAGCAATAAATAAAAAATTATCATGTACGTATATGCTTCTATAAATCAATTTGTATTGGATGTTTTTTATAAATAAGGACATTATTCATCAGCAAAGAGTAATAAAAGATGTTCATGCTGTATAGAAAATTAGAAACTATTTGATTATACATTATAATAAGAGTGGTTCCACACATAAATTGTTATTTTTTTAAAGTTAACTAATACACTGACATGCCTAACCGGATCTACAAAATGTATTTAAAGTTCTTTACTTTGTAAAAAATACAATACTTTGTCATATATAAGAAAGTCAAATAATGAAAAATGATAACTTGTGAATCAGGTAACACTTTATTTTATGTACTGTTGTCTATATCCTAAAATATAATAGTGAAATTATTTTTTTAGGTACTTAAAACTTACAAATTTGATTTGGATAAAATTTGGCAAATTGGTATCTCAGTTTGAAATTTGAATAGGTTATTATAAAACATTTTACTAGTGAAGGGTTTAAATAGTCAAAGAGATTAACTAGCTGAATAATAATGCCAGAGTCCTTCTGCTGGGCAGTCAGACCCCTTCCCACACTATTCGTGATATCAAACACCAAGAAATTCACAGTTCTACATTTTTCTTACAAACAGTGACACAACAAGAACACACCCAATTGTTTAGGTTTCCTCATGATGTTTTTCTTCGCCATCAGCCAATAGGTTATCAACATAGCAAATAAGTCAATTAAGAAAAGGTAAAATGAGATTTAAGTAAAGTAAAAAATTTCAATAAGAGAAGGTATCAGACCTGGAACATGTAGTAGTAGTCAGCTCAAATGATTAATGATCAGTATGACATATTTTTTACCTCCATATCCCAAAACTGCAAATTGTAAAATTCAGTTGCATAGGAATAAACTCATTCTAATGTGTAATTATTAGTCATATTATAATTATTCTTATCTAAGTTTTACTTTATCCTTATATGAATAAATTTTCCATGGGTATTTATGTATTTGTCATTTATGTTATGAAGATCAATTGTTATTTACCTATCTTATATAAGTTATATATTTTAGCTATAATCAGATACTATAATCAATATATTTTATTTCAAAGTAAATTTGTTATAATAGGGTATTTGGGACTGTTTTCAAAAACCCATCTAAAATGATCAACAATGTAATAATAATGACAATAGTGTTTTTTTTTTCATAATTTTGTGTATTTTTAATAAAAATCGACAGGTGCATTCAAATAACTAAAAAAACCGCACAAACGCTCCCATTTCTAAGTATCGCACTGTGATGTCACACACCAGTGTAGGTACGTATATGAATTTAACCATTAGGTGTTAGTGTGGAGTAAAACAGTAAAATTAATAACACAGGTATTTAGTAAATAAAATGGTCTACAAATGATACAAAGTCTACTATCACATCAATATAGTGGTCACCTTGTATACTTTATAATATTTATAAATAGTTATTTAACTATAAATACAGTTGCAAACCTTCAATATTTACAACATGTACATTATCCTATTCTCACTAATACACATTTTAAATTTATTATGGGTTTCAATCACATTATTCAGAAGATTGAGCCAGATTTATAAACAAAAATTGTAACTTTTCTAATAGAGATTGCAGAAAAAGACTGTGAAAATCAAAACTTTGTTATGATTTTAATTGAGTTTGTTTCCTAATTATAAATATATCCTAAAACATAGTTTAATGATGTTTTAAATTTTATGAAGATAATCCATCACAAAGCATGATAAAATTAGTGTTTACTATATAATAAATGATCATTGGATACTTATATATAAAAAACGTTTACTATGTGTTTAATTTATATTGACATCACTTTAATAATGTAGAAGTGCTATATTAATAACTATCTTCAAATAGTAAGAAATTACATGTTAATAAATTTATATATTATCAGAGTATACCTATTTAATAAATAATATAATAATGGTTGCTAAAGACTAATTAACAAGAAAAGCACGGGGTTTTCCAAATTCACTCGATATGCAATTACAATGTACTAGCACGCGACGCAATACGACAATCAACCAATCATGAGTGTTTGTGATCACGTGATCGAAGTTTAAAAAAATATGTATTTTATTTCGTGTTTTACTAAATAATAATGAAATATTTTTGAGTTTTTTAATAAGAAATTGTTTAAAAAATATATAGTCATTTGTAATAGTTACGCCAAAAAGGATCATATTTTTAACATAGTCATATAGATACTCTATTCTTGATGTTATCCATATGGGAACCAGTTTGATTCTATGTTTAGCATATTACTATATTAAATTCAAATCACTGTCAAACTAACAATATCTATATATTATAAATATCTGATCCGTTACATGTTGTTCTTTCGTATCTGGTAGTTAATGGCTCGACAACAATGTTACACAGCAGATCCTAAGAAATCTATTAATAACCATCATCTCAATAAACATACCATCACGCCTGTATTCCCCGAAGGGTTAGGCAGAGATGTACTAATGTACACCCACAATTCGTCGAGTATGTTTTAGGTCCCATGTAATAGGGGGCGAGCCTATTGTCATTAATCGGGTACGAAGCCAAACTCCGAGATGCTACTGAGAATTTCATAGGAAAATCCCAAAACACTTTGCTTGACCTGAGATTCGAACCCAGGACCTCGTTCATAACAGTTGCGTTAACGACCACTAGGCTAAATCAAATCAGTTAAATCTTTCAGAAGTTATTGCAATCACTAACAGATGCTTACAAATTTTTTATATATAACTAGCTATGTCCGTGGCTTCGCTCACGTGGACTAGAGAATGCCTGTGCGAATCTTTCTCCCACGCTCCCGGCTATTTTAAAGACAAAAATGCTTATTGTGGGTGTTCCTTAGAAGATAGATGTATACTCTACCGGACTTTTTTATAGGTCTTTTTAATGCCTATAATTATGTAGTACATTAAATTGCTATATCTCTTATTGTTTACTCAGCATAAGCCATTTAAGCGCCCGTTGATTCTCCATGACCAGTTTTTTTTTATTTGTGCGAAATCCTAATTTTTTTTCTATAATAAAAGTAGCCTAAGTTTCTCCCTATATCATCAGCTATCTATTAGTGAAAGTCCCGTCAAAATCGGAGATTCGAAGATCGGAATTTCGGAGATTACCCGGAACGAACAGACAGAAAAAATTAAAATAATGGGCTTTTTGTTATAGGTATCGTATATACTTTCATATGCATTTAGTAAAAAACTGTTATTTTGACTTTTTTTTTTAATGGCAAAAAAGGGAGCAAACGGGCATGTGGCGCACCTGACGGAAAGTGTAACGACATCTCTCGCCACAACTGACATATCTACATAGCGACACATAGCGACATCTGTCGAGCCACATACGACGCATCCTACATCGCGCTATAGAAATTAACTCAATAATTGAGTATATATACAAGAACTCGACTACAACCGTTGGGCAGCTGCCCGCCAGACATAACACCCGTCTGGTCGGAGGATCCTCCCTTTTCTATGGCGGATGAGGAACTTTACTCTCTGTTCCTCGCTTCCGCTAAAGTGGTGACTCCGACGTGATACGTCAGCACAACCTTCTTCACAAAGTCACGTCATCATCACTTCCTCAAGCTTTCGAGCAGCGAGTCAATACAGCCAGCCAGCATCCACTGTTACTATGGGTATCCTGACCATAAGCATGCAGCGGACGCGCATTCCTGGTCAGCGCCACAGCCTCAGCGACCTTGGCACAGCACACTGCACTTCGGCCGGTCAGCAAGCAGAGACGCACTTCTCTCCTGGTCGACGCAGCAGCCAGTCTACTACGCAACACTGCAACACTCCGACGCACTGGAGCATTCTTGCAGCATCACTCCGACTCACTGGGGCATCACCGCAGACAGTTCCGACTCACCGTGAACTATGCGGCATTTGGTTCCGACTCACTGGAACATTCCACTGGCCCGGCAAGCATCACAAGATGTATGGACGACTCAACATGCTATCGACCTGCGGTCTCGGAGGGGAGTGATGTAGCGACATCTCTCGCCACAACTGACGCATCTACATAGCGACATCTATCGAGCCACATACGACGCATCCTACATCGCGCTATAGAAATTAGCTCAACAATTGAGTATATATACAAGAACCCGACTACAACCGTTGGGCAGCTGCTCGTCAGACATCACGACCCGTCTGGTCGGAGGATCCTCCCTTTTCTAAGGCGGATGAGGAACTTTACTCTCTGTTCCTCACTTCCGCTAAAGAAAGTGATCACCGCCGCCCACAAACATCCGCAACACCCGAGGGCTCAGAGATGCGTTGCCGGCCTTTTACAAAATTACAAACAAACACTTCGATTTTATTAATTGTATAGAAGATATATAAAAATAAATGTTTCTTTTTAGTACGATGTGTGTTTCTAAATCATTCATCCCTTTGTGATAAAAATTTTGGTGAATTGTTATGTGCATGTCTGTGAGATTTCTGTATTAGTAGAAACAGATGGTGTGAAAGTCGCAACATTTTCAACACAATAGGGACAAAGTCCCGAGTAAAAGTTAGTAATATGATATAAAAGACGTATATTCTAAACTATATAGTTTCTAATTACCTAAATTGAGCATTAAATGCAACAGGAAACTAAAAACTAAAGGGAACAAACATATGGAATTTTACACTGTATAAAATTTTATCATTGGGAATGTTGCTTTGTGGATTTATTGGATAAGGAAAATATATATTATATAGCACATGTCAAGTGATTTATATGGCAACTGTTTTATTTAACGTTCATGACGTAATATTTTGTTTCCAGAAAACATATAGCTAGAAATGGAACAAGTCATTGTGAAAACAGAAGACACAAGCGGTGGAGACATATTGTTATTTTTTGTTGATGGTAAGTTTTTTACCCAGTATTTGAAACATACTCATAGTTCATTAGTGTCTATAGGATAAAGGAGCTCTAAAGTGTGCCTTTGCCACAGTTGTGCATTTTTATAAATATTAATATATATAAATAAAATGACAGTGATTTGCCGTTGTGTGAGTATCACGCAAAAAATACTGGATAGATTTTGATTTTTTTTTTCTTTTTCTCAATAGATAATTGTTCCTTAACTAAAAAAAAAAATCACAATATCTTCATAAAGAATAATTCCGTAGTCAACGCGCAGGCGCCGGCACAGCTAGTAATATAATAAATCCAGGGCACTCTTGTGCGTTCACTCATGTTTGCTTTTTTTACATATAAATTCCACATTAAAGTTTGTTAAATAATAAGTGCAGAAGTGATTTTTTTAATTCCTTTATGGTTTAGTGTTTGGGCCAAATATCACTTGCTGATAGTAACATTGTGGTCCTAAATGGTAAGATGTTACACCTAGTGGTGGGGCTGGCTGGCTCTCAAGTGCAGCTGTTCAAAACACACCTATAGGTGCTCGGCGACAGGTTTTAATTAGATTCATCTTTTGAGTGGTAGCTAGCCAGATTGACATTAGACAATGTCCGACCATCATGATAAAGTTTCATCACAATGTAATCCTTCACCAAAAGGTCGGGCTTCATATAGGTACCAATAATTGTATATATTGTTCTAATAAAATAATTTTCACAGAAAATGGAGATCCTGAAGATAATTCTTCTTTTGTACAACAAGAAAACAATTCTTATGTTATAGAAGAGCATAATATAGAAGAATCTCCTTCAGACAGTTTTCCACATTCCAATGATTACACAACACACACGGACAGATGGACAGATGATGAAACACAGAAACTGTTAACATTTTACAATGATAATAAACAGGTCTTTGTAACTGGAGCTACAAAGAGGAAAAATTTATGGGCAATGGCATGTAAAACAATGTTGTTGAACAAAACACCCTTGTCATGTGATATGAAATTTCGCAATATGAAGGCTAAATATGTTGATATATGTAAAAATAGAAGGCATGAATTAGTTATTGATTCTCTGTTTGACTTGTGTGAAAAGGCTTTCAGTGATGACCCTTACATAAAAGCAATAACTGAAGTAGATGATTCCCAGAAATTAATCAAATTCCCAATGGCAAATCAACAGAACACTGGTGTGTTTTTAAAAAAACATAACACTGGTAAGGTTGATGAGAAAGTTGATATGATGTTAAGATTGTATCTTAAATATAAGAAAAATTTCCAAAAGCAGTATTTTACAAGAAATCTCTGGGACACTATTGCTGTAGAAATGGGAGAAGAAGATGGCCAATATTGGCAGAAACGTTTCCTAAATTTCAAGCAACATTATATATGTTTGATGGAGAAAAAAAAAGAAGGATGTATTGACATAAACTGGCCATACATGGCGCTATACGACGAAATATTTAAGGACGATGAAGAGTTTAGAAGAAAATATTCAGTTACATCTTTAGCGTCAACAAGTCAGATAGCAGATATTCAAACTAACGAAAACGAATGGTTGGAGACTGAAAAAATTGCTCTATTGAAATACAATTACGATTGTTTCGATGATTTTCAAGATCCAAATGTGCCGAACAGTTTCCTTTGGACAGAAATCGGTAGGTTACTTGACAAAAGCCCTGAAATGTGTAAGAAAAAATTTAACGAACTAAAGAACGCGCACTATGAAAAATACTTTGAAAGTGTATACGACTTGCGCACACGTAAGCCATTGGATATTCTATGCGACAGTATTATAGCTAAGGATGTCGAGTTACAAATATCTAAAGGGGATTCTGGAGACTATGATAATACATTGGAGATGAAAGAGACTGATGAAATTGTACAATTTTTATATGACAACATAGAAATGTTTAAAGATTTCGTATGCTATTTCGTTTGTTGGGGTATCATTGCAAGGAAACTCAAGAAGAACGTAGCTCTCTGTAGGAGACAGTGGGAAGAACTTGTAAATCTGTATAAATGTATATTAAATGATAAAAAGAAAATCCAGACATGCAAATTGATTGGAGGTATATAGAACTTTTTGACAGGATTTTTGATTATGGCATGGATACACATCTATTAAATGGATATGAAAAATTGAAACGAAGTAACGAGTCACATAAAATTGGTGGTAAGTAGACTCAGAGAAATAGCTTGAAAACTGTAGTTGTTACATATTGGGAGAAAATGGGGGTTCAAAGGTGTAGGTCACACAGTGTCACAGAGGGCACATTTTCTCTCTTGTTGGGGCAGTCTGACTGGTGGAATACCTCCACCCTACAGAACAACGCAACCAAGTAACCTTGTGTTGTGTTCCTGCAATGAGTTGGGTTTCCATAGCTCCTTGGGTAGGAAGGTCCAAGGTCAGCAACGCGATAGTGATATCCATGGCCAAGCGTCGATAGGGTACCACTTTATGTAGGAAAAATATAGAACTGTTGATTTCTCGGTGTTTGAAATCGCCAATACGTCGTGGGTTAGCGTGGTGATTGGCATTGGGAAGGAGCCTTTGCCCAGTACTGGGACATTTACAGACTGATATTATTATAACTGTAAATGTAACCTTATTATCACATCGCATTTAGCATTTTTATGCGATAGAGCAAATTAAATATGTTCATTGTTCAAACATTAATCGTAAGTAATCAAATTAACTTCCTCATCATATTTCAGTATATATGCTCTTTACTGCATCCAATTAGGTTTTGTTTTTTAAAGCTAGTAAATGAATCAGACATGTAGTTAGGTTTCTTTATAGTTAATTAAATAATCATTAAAGAAAAAGTACATATGTAAAGTCTTAATATAAACATTTATTTAATAAAATAATATTCTTTTTTCCAGTAAAGAGAATTGATATTTCAAATAGAATTGAGAATGGCACGGATAATGATGAGTCATTTGAGGCAAGCGCAGCAAAACGCTCAAAGCGATCAACTGGGGACTTGAAAGCCTTCAAAATCCTTGAATACTATCAGAAGAATAAAGACAAGTTTTCTACAACCAATCGGAATAAACATAACCTCTGGGGACCGCTCAGCAGGCAGATTGGGATATCAGAAACACAGTGTGCCCATCGTTTTCGGAACTTAAAGCAAGTGTACACAGCATACGTTCAACGAGAGATAAATAGACCTGAAATGCCGATTGTATGGCCGTACTATGCATTATGCAAAAAGGTATTCGGTTACAGAGCTTTGAAAAACAAGCTTAAAAACTCTAAAAACGATTCGGATTATGAGGAATGGTCGGCTTCAGATATAAAGAAGCTTATCCAACATTTCGCTGGGAACTTTGATTGTATTTCGAATAATATCGAGGATATAAGCAAATGGACTCCACTGGCGTCTAATATTGACAAAAGTGAAGTGTGTTGCAAGGATAAATTTCTCGAATTGAGGAAATCATATAGGAAACTTAAAACTCAAATCACGAGGAATCCCAGCGTTAATATATCATGGAAATATTTTAATATGTTTGAACAGATTTACAAAGAGAAAGAATTACAGCAGAATACTATGGAAGTAGACGGGCAACATTACAGTGATGTACAGCAACAAGAAGGTAAGGGTTTAATATAAATAAAAACATCTATGCAGAGAAATACAAATGAAGTATCTGTTTGTAATGTGAAAATAACTGTATAACTAAGTGCTTATGAAAGTATATAATCTAATATATCTAATCTAATATATAATCGAAAGTATAAAATCAAAAATCAATATTAAAGACGTGTATCTTGATGCTAAATAGGCTATACTATTCCTTGTGAATCAATCTATCATATACAAAAAGAATTTTTCAACTCAGACTGGTAGTTTCAGAGATTAAATATTAAACTTAAAAAAAAAAACATAAAAACATTTCCGCTTTGTTAAATTAGTATACATATAATATATAGTATAGATAATACTTTTGAAATTTAAAAAATATTCCTACTTTGAAAACGAAATTCCGAGGATAAAAGGTCGTAAAATAATATGGAAAAAAAAATTCTTTACTTTTTATTCAACCTTACTATACAACAAAATTTGGTACAAGAATGGGCATTCTCTGTTATTAACAATATTTTTTGTCTTTTTATTGAAATATGTAAATTTAAATTGGATATGAAAGTTATGATTCAAAATATTTCCGGTTTTAATTAAATTTCTAAAGAAAATATGAAGAAATCGTTATTTTTTTAAATCGATTATTTTTTGAACAAAAATCGATTATTAATTAATCGATTATATTATTTATTTTTATTTTAGAAATTCACATCCCCACTTCAGACCATAACACTCACCATTTAAACGACGGATATACGTAATTCTTATTATAATAATTTTTTTAAATGATCCTGGAAAATTTTTCATGCAAAGAAATTCGGGATAGGTGTCGCTGTGGTCTAGTTATTCTTATTGACTATTGGAAATGGGAGAACAATGTCTGCCAGGCCAGCTAGTATTTAATTGATAAAACTTAATTCATTAATTACTAAATTGCTTTTTTTTATAGATGAAGATTTCCAATGCATCATAGTTTTACCAGAAGGAGCCGATATATCAGATATAGATAGCTCACAGATAATCATACAAGAAAATTCAAATCCGACAACGGAACCAAAACAGACAAATCCAAATCCCAGGAAATGGACCAAACAAAGTAAAAAACGCCTACTAATTTATTACATAAATTATGTAAAATCTCACAAAGGTAAAGAGATTATTCGTAAAGACATGTGGAGTGAAATTGCAGAGAAATTAAATAAAACTGCATTATCGTGTAGGAAAATGTTTGTGAAATTAAAGAAAAATTATAAAGAATCTGCAAATGATGCAAATAAAACAGAAACACCATATAGCAGTTTACTAGAAAAAGTGCTTAAACTTAAACCGAAATTTACTAAACCAGATCCAAATAATATTTCTTTACAAGAAGTGAAAGTATTTGAAAATGTTGATATGGCTATTGATAAAGTTGAAAAAGCATTGCAATACTATTTACAATATATCGAAGATTTTGTTAATCCGAAATTTGAAAAAAAATTCTTGTGGACAGAATTAGCTAATTATATCTCAGAACCAGTTATAAAAGTATTTAATAAGATTAATTATTTAAAAGAAGCATACACCAGTGAACAACTTTTTATAGATAATGAACAAATTGCTGACCTATTAAAAGATATAATAGCTAAAGAGATAGCCATTAACCTAGTAACAGACATTGAAAGTGCCTCATTACAGGATTATACAGAAAGGGATTGGCATGATGAAGAAACTGAGCGACTTCTGGAATGGTATTTGGGCAATTTGGATAAATTTAAAAATCCGAAATTCGTTCGCAGTTATCTCTGGATGGAAATATCGAATATACTTAACAGGAGCCCTTTGGATTGTTCGAAGAAAATGTCCGAAGTTAGGGCTCAGTACCGTGACATGGTTAGGGAGAATTCTGAAGAGTTAGAAACGTGGAAATTCTCAGTTCTCTGTCAGAAAATTTATGGGACAGGGAAGAAAGGTAATGTCGAAAAGGTTGAATGACAGACGTTTGAGAATTTACTCAACTTTTTGGGTTAACAAAACATTATTATTTATATTTGTCAATATATTTTTTATTCTTTTTATAAAGCTCATAATTTCACTTGGTGCTTAGTGATAATATTATAAAAAGTTATGAAGATTTATTTTTTAATTATTAGAAATGAAAAAGTCCGTGTGGATTTTGAAGTGAAATTACGAAGCGTTGGAAGAAAGCCTCATAGTTAGGCGTGGTGTATTGTTCACGTGTATCGTTTGTGTGAATACTTTTATTATTGCTGAAGGTTTCACTTATACCGCGTGTGACTGCACACATGTTTTAAAAAATATACCGCTAATAAAGTCATTTCTAATACTTGTACATAGATTAATATGTAAATAATTCAAAATTGAACATTTTATATACACTGGGAGAAAAAAATAATGTATTTCTGTACAAAATCTCCATCTATAATAAAATATGTATTTTATATGTAAAATTGAACAGTTAGAAAATCAAAAATGTTTTTATAATAATATAAAATAGATGTAAATTTTGTTTAAACTATCAATAATACTTTTTATTTACATATTTATATAAAGCAATTAATTATGAAAGTTTTGTTAGAAATAAATCCTTTTAAGTGAAGTGTCTATATTATTTTAGCCATAACGAAATATCTTAATCGTATAATTTCATTCCGCACACTTTCTTAGCCAGTAAATGTTAATAAAAAAATTTAATCTATCAATTAACGACTATTTCTAAAAAGATTTTTGAAAATTTCTTTTGGGTCAGTTTCGAAACGACGTACCTACTAAAGACGATTTCATTAGTCTGTTGATAAGAGTAAAATAATGTAATATTATTTACGATTTATAAAAGTAATTATTATTGAGAATTTTTATAGTTTATCAATTTAGGGATGACGCATACTTTCCGTATACAAAATTTGATTAAAATCGGTCAAGCCGTTGTTCAGTTGAACCCAGACGAACAGATCACGATCGGTGGTCTACAATATCTAGGATCTAGAACAATTGAAAAAATTATCTAAGTACGTCGGTACTTACAACAACACTGTGTGTTGTCTAACAACAGGTGTAGTATATGTATATAATAGGATATAATATATATATGCAGTATGGTATCGTTTACTCATTTTAAAACCCAAATTTTTGTACAATTAAGTTCGCAATCATGCGTTCGACCCGCTTGATGATAAGCTGTTACCATAGGCTTATGGACGCCTGTAGTATTCCATGCTGTGTATGTGAGTGTATTTATTTAAATTAGGACGGCCAGTGGCCAATACACCAATACATTAAAATTAGAAGTACAATATAATACAACATTTAAATGCATTGACTTTTGAAGACTGCCACAGCTTGCACTATAGTTTGGTAGTCAGTATTGTAGTTAGAAAACTAGATAAACTTTGAATGTAAAACATTAAATACAAAATTTCATCGAAACAGTTGAAGCAGTTTTCGAAAAACCAATTGCTTATACACAAAATAATGAACACTATCCAAGAATCTCTATCTAGTAGCTATCACAAGTAGGTAGCAAATTCTCTCAATCCTGCGCTTAGTAGAAAAATAAAATATGCGTGGCATTCCAGATAAGCGACTCATCATAATTGTTATCTTTAAATATGTTAACATTAAATCGAGAAAAGCGGGACCGCCCTTCATGACAGACTGCCTTTTTTTATTTTAGCACCCTACATATCTTTGTATTTGCTCATATTATTAGTATAGGATCCGCACTGGCTTCTGAATAACGATTCCGAAAGCCGAACTCTTAGCAGCCCTACAGCCTAAGGTAGGCACTAGGCACTTGACACTTCTGGGATGCCTCGCCTATGTACGACCATGGTTGGTATTCTTTGATACGTTAATAACGCTATTTTTTTTAACAGCTGATGTTAAGTGACTATGTGAACCAAAATGGTAACACTTAGTGGGTTGTCTGCCTCTCAAGTGCAGCTGCCGGAACACACCTATATGTGCTTGGCTTTACAAAATGCCCTTTAAGTCGACACATCATGAACTGAGGCTTCGGGTCATAAATCATATTTATAAAAGTTGACGTCAAGTGCACGTGCACGTGTCAGCTCCACAATAAATTGTTATAAAAATACAAAACTATCTAAAACAGTGCAAAAATTATATAAGCCTATTTTAATTACATAACTACCAAGAATCAATGATTAAACATTATGAAAGAGTGTGATATAATCCTCTAAATCATAAATATAAGAGGGAAGTGAAAAGTTCATAATACGAGTATTGGTAAATACCCAAGTTATAACATTTCTTCATTATTCTTATTAAAAGTATATTAAGCAGTGAATTAAAAGTGATAAAACGTGCTATAACATTAAAAGTGACTTAAAGTGATACCTACATTGCTCAATGTTAACAAATATCCATCCATACCCTTTATTTATTCAACTACACTCCGATTCGTATTCAAAATTCGACCTTTGGACTTAACCGATAAAAGTCAGAACGGAACATTCACTCGCATTATTAGCAGTACGTAAATTTCAACCGTAACTGTAGTATTGGTTCGGCTCAACTGTCTAATGGTCGACTGCGATTAAAGTGTCGGCGGTTCGTATCCACTTTTTTTTTCCTTTTTTTTTTATTAATATCAAGCCTTTTAACAATGTCACCCACTATACACTGTGCTGGATGCTTGCAGCAAATTATAAGTAAGCAATATATTAAATGTTGTGCTTGCGCAGCCACATATGATTTGACCTGTGCAAATATATCTGAAAATAGATTTTATAGTTTCTATAGTAAGAGAGATAAAAGCAGCCGACGAGACTGGACATGTCCTGCATGTACCAGTAATTGCCCGAAGGGTGACAACTCTAACACCCCATTGCGTAAACAAACCACAATCTCGCCAGTCCACAGTCCTACGGATAATGTTGCTAACCAGGAGAAGAAGATAATAATATCTTCTCAAGGGTCGGATAGCAACACTAATTTAGTAGACATCATAAAAAGTGAGATACGCGCTGCGATACGATTAGAACTAGCACCTATTAAGGAAAAGTTGGGAGAGTTGCAGACTTCAGTCGAGTATGTTAGTGAACAGTACGAAGAGATAATCAGAGTAACAAAAATACTGACAAATGATTACAAAAACATAAAATCAGAATGCGAAGAACTACGAACTACTGTCTCAAGTTTAACCGAAAGACTTAATTCGCTGGAACAATATACAAGGGATACCAACATTGAAATACAAGGAGTGCCTCAACATAGGACAGAAAACATTCTTTCAATTATCAAGAAAATAGCGGATATAGCTTCTTATAAAATAAGTGATTCAGATATACTAAATTGTACTCGAGTAGCCAGTTTTAATAAAGATAGTAAACGTCCTCGTGCAATTATAGTAAAGTTGAAAAGTACTCGTTGTCGTGATGAGTTCTACTCAGCCGTGTCACGCTACAACAAGAAAAACCCCAACAACAAAATGTGCTCATCGTTACTAGGTATAGGGGGTGACCATAGTCCTGTGTATGTGTGTGAGCATCTTTCTCCCGCTAATAAGGCGTTGCATGCGGCGGCAAGAGCGAAGTCGAAAGAGATAAAATATAAATTCGTTTGGGTGCGCAACTCACGTATATTTATGCGTAAAGATGAAACATCTCCTTTCGTCCATGTTAAAAACCAGCATGTCCTAAACACATTGTGTTGATATTGCTTACTTTATTGTTGATAAATTGTATGTCTTCTTTTTCATCTTTAATAAATCATTTGTATAATTCTATGTACTTGATATTACTATATCTATGGAGATGCTAACTTTATACTATCAAAATATTAGAGGAATGAGAACGAAAACAATAGACATTTATAATGCTTTCATAATGAATAATTACGATGTAATATGCCTGAGACTGCCTCAAGATGTTTTTCTTCACCATCAGCCGATAGTCTTGCCAATTTAAATTGGTGAATGTACCCTCGCGAATTCCAAAAATTACCTTAATACGAACTTGCGGACATCGAATTGATATAGGTACTTACCCGCCGGTCTAAACCACTTTCGTAATGACTTTTTCGGTCCAATCACCATGCCATGGTTTATTTATTTATTTCAGGAAATCTACAGCTCTTAAATTCTAACATACATACATACATAACTAAGTTGACATATTGGTTTAGAAAAATTTATTTCAATCGTGGTAAAAAAAATCTTGTATACCAATGAAATTATTAATTAATAGATTATTTGAATCAAAAAGAACGATGCAGTGCTTCTGGTGTGAATGTGTGTGTGTTTGCGTTCATATGTGTACTAATTACATATATTTTTCAAATTCTGAATAATATCAATAGTTTTTCCTAACGCTGCATTACTAAAAAAAATATGTATAAATTTTCAGCTTTCGCATTCCTTTCTTCACCAAAATCCCGAGCATAATGTAGATGATTCGTACTCACGTCGTTTGACACCGCGTTTATACACGCTACTACTGAGCCATCATTGCTTCATTGATTGCCATATTGGTGATTGGATATTTAACCAGATGTTATGACACTGACAATTACACTTTAAATACAAAATAGACGTGGCTCGAAAGCAGTTGATAAAAAGAAATGTTTCATGTTGTTTAAATGGAGTCAGTCAGGTGATTGCCATAACTTAATAATGTTTTTATTTTATAATAGTTATTAAAATTTAGGTTTATTACTTCAGTGATATAAGAAGAACATGGAAACCTTGACCTGGTACTGAAGCATTATCTTAAATTTGCAATTTACCTAACTCTTTGCCAACTTACAGCAGAGACATCTACACACATCAAAAAAGTCTAAGCAACATGCGTGATATTACAAATTTTTCCATTTATATTAATTAATTTCTAAATATTTACTCAAACAAAGTGCGTAGGTAAGTAAACTTTTTTGTTATTGATGACATACTGGCTGGTTGTAAAAAAAAAATTTGATTATGTTTTGTTTTTTCATAAAATTCAAATGACTGCGAATTTGTTTGAATTTAAGTGCGTTTTAATTGCTACGTTTAGTCTTGATTTTATAATTTTACCAACCATTTAAATAAAGTTAGCGACAAAATTGAATTGTTAGATATTCTTTACGTCATGGAGCGACTTCATTTGATGGCAGATGAAATGCAAAGAGCTGTAGGGATGTTGCAAGCGGGAAGTAATCAATCTCAGGTATCTCGTCATTTTGGCATTCATAGAAGTGTTATTTGTCGTCTTTGGCAGCGCTACAATAATACAGGAGAACCCGCAGAACAGCATCCAGGCCATAAAAGGAGTACAACCACTCGTTAAGACCGGTACATAACTGACTGACTGCAAGACGCCAGCTGATGTTAACCGCCCGAGAGATAAGTTTGAGGCTACAAATTTCAAGTGGTGTTGATGTAAATCCTCAAACTGTGCGAAATCGACTGCATGAGTACGGCCTACGAGCTCGACGCCCAATCAGGTGCCCACCGATACGTCACGGGAATCGCGCTCGTCGATATGAATGGTGTAGAGAACGCATAACATGGACCCAGGAACAATGGGATAAAATTATGTTTTCCGATGAGTCGCGATTCGGGTTTAAGCCTGATACAAGAAGGGTGCGAGTGTATCGTCGGCCCGGAAATACTGAAAGGCTCAGGTGCGTTCAGGAAGTTCATCCATACAGCGGCTCAAAAGTTATGTTATGGGCGGGTATTATGAAGAACTCGCGAACTGAGCTCGTTTTTGTAATTGGAAACATGAATGCTGAAAATTACATTGAGGATATTCTCAGACCTTATGTCTACCCATTTGCACAAACTTTTGGCTCCGATTTTAGGTTAATGCATGACAATGCGCGTTGACATACAGCTCGGCGAACCAGTGAATACTTTGCAACGGAGAACAGCCGGGTATTGCCCTGGCCTGTACAATCGCCAGATCTCAACCCCATCGAGCACGCATGGGTCATGCTCCAGAGACGTGTTTTGAAGGACTTGGACGGAGCGACAACAACCCAACAGCTGAAGGATTTGCTACAATTCCATTGGGAGCGAATACCGCAAGATGACATAAACAGTCTCATTAATTCAATGAATAATCGTTGCCGACAAGTTCTGAATAGCAGAGGAGCCCATACTTTGTATTAAATTGTTCTATTCTTTCACAGTAAATACATTTTCTTTAGAAATTTCATTTTGTAAGAAAAATGTTTAGTTTCTTATGTATCTTAGTTTCTACAGTATATTCTAATATTGTTCATTTCTGTTATTAAAAGAACTTATAAAGACAACAGCTGTTATTTTTACATCATAGAACCCTAAAGATATTATTTTAAAAGTAAAATACAACGTTATAATGTGAAGAACCATCCTAAAATTTAAATTAGTACATGTTGCTTAGACTTTTTTGATGAGTGTATTTTGGGCTCATTGGAGTAGTCTCGATATGTCGGAGGTTTTAAAATTTTTCAATGCGTGTTTCAAGTGAATGTATTGGGTGACTATATATACAAATAAACAAGACAATTTTTACCAAAAAAGAAAACCTATTTGAATGATTTTGAAAATTTTCCTTATGTATGATAAAGTTATGACTGTACATCCATAAAAAATACATTCGAATTGAGTAACCTCCCTTTTTTTTTTAAGTCGTTAAAAAAAAGAATACGAACATCAATGGTTTTGAAGAGTTCCCTTGTGTATCTTAGAAGTTGAAGGTCCAATATCAGTGAAATTAAAATAGAAACATACTTGAGGTATCCCCTATCCAACAAAAAAAGAAACATCCAAATCGGTTCATAAATAAAGAAGTTACGTCTGAACATTAAAAAAAAAACATTCGAAGTGAGAGCCTCCCATCTTTTGTTGAAGTCAGTTAAAAAAATTGAAGTTTCTGTATGTAACTTGGAAATAAAAGCTATTCCTAAAGCTTATATGGTTAATTACTAAATGTAGTTAGGTTCGGTAAGTTAGGTACCTACTAAAATAAATATAGTTTAATGTATAGAAGCTTAATCGATTCATGACGGGATAGGTAGAAGTCAAATTGCAATTGTGGTCAGGGTCGTAGCCTATTTGATACGGAGGCAGTCGTCTCGATAATCCTATTATGTCCACCGGACATAGGGTGAGGTTTTATTAAGTAAATAATTTTTTTACCCGACTGCGAAAAGGAGAGTTATGTATAATGTCTATTTCTTTGGCACGCTCTGTTGCTTAAACGGCTTTATTGATTTTATCATACGAGGTGTCGTTAGATTCGTCTTAATTGTGGCAGTGACATAGGCTATATAATATTTAAGTAGGACGTCTGGAATTCAAATAAAAAGCTAAAATAAAAAATAAAAATGTGATTTTGTGTACATGAAAAAAATGTATTATCGACTACATAAATTGCCCGTAAAACATATTACAATCATTAAATATTTCAGACTATTCATATTCTTGTACAAAAATAAAACCTCTTTCCGCTATCGTTCACACTAAGCACACTACTTGTGTAGGTATCTAATGTTTCACACTTCAGTATTTTTACTCGATACCCCGTACAGTCGTGTGTCACAATAGTTAAGTAAAAAGAATGTAGAAAAAGTAGTGAATTTTTAAGGAAAAATGTTTTGCCGTGTTAATGAAACAATAAAATTAATTTAAGTATTAAAATTAATAACACATTATAGTTCTGGTTGCACTTTTGTTCTTGAATAGATTTTTTTAGAAAATGTCATACTGCTTTATATCTTTTGTGGTTTTAATTTAACGCTGTGATAAAAATGAATTGGTAAGAATTTTTAGATTTTATTTCTAGGTTAACTAATTCATATATTATATAACACTTATTATTAAGACATTTTTGTTGAAAAGTTCGTGTGGTCATATCATGCAATAGATGTAAAATATATTATTGTCCAAATTATGATTTGAAATGTTGCATAATCTCGTTTTAAATAATATTACACTTATGAAAGTTTTTCTTGATACTTATATCAATATTATGAAATAATGATTAATGACGGAAAATTGACCTTGTGTTATGCCACCAACTGCTGAAGAATTACCTATAAAAAGGTTTTTATTTATTGAATATGTAAGTGTTGCCTATGTTCCAATTAAATATAAGATTAGATTGTAAGACAATGAAGCCACACGTGTGGTATATAATTTGATTTCCACACGTTTACTTTATTTATAGTCTTCTCACTTAGATACCTAATATAATTTAATGTAATAATACCCAAGAAAGTTTGATATAAATGGACATACTATGATACCGTATTCAGTCTCTCGAACCGTCATTATTTTTCGTGTCAGTAGTTGAGTTTCAGGTGTTACGACCTTCGATTATTGTACGTACCTCTATATTATATAGCGATTATCAGAGATACCGCAATGTCTCTAGATGAAATTCTTTGACCCGTGTGTGCTGCCAGTAATGATCAATGGTATTGAGACGTGCTCGCTAACTATGGGCCCCATAAGAAAGCTTTAGGTCACTCAAAGTGCAATGGAAGCTATTTATGCTTGGAGTATCTTTGCGTGATCAAATCAGAAATGAGAAGATCTGCATAAAGACAGTACCGTAACAGACTTTGGACGGGTACAGAAATGACCAGACCAGGACCACAAGCATATATAATATAAAATTTCAAGGGTGCAGTTATAGAAGCTTTTTTTTCTATCTGACTATATTGTTAGCCTTAAGGTCTCTGGAGCCATTAGAGGCTTTGCAGCTTCACCGGGCTGGGGGGCAAGCGCGGAAGGCACTCAGCCGCGAAAGTGGGGCAACAAGCTCAAGGGTGCCAAATTGGCCGAACCTCGGCTTGGGCTGTTGCCGTACATGCAAATAAATCGCGGTCTAACTAATTCCCTATCCGTAAAATTGGATCTAACTAACTATTCATATATACGTATTCCTGCCTGCCTTCCTAATCTGGTAATGATGATGAATTATGAAATGAATGATTGCAAGTGCAGAATCACTCTATCGCGTGAGCGGCTGCTTGGCTCAAGGGGTTATAGAAGCTTACAACGCGCGTATAAAAGGCTAGTTACGACACTGCATAAAAACCAAAGTAACTGGCACCTCTGTAAGAATTGCTAGATTTAATTGGCAGTGGGCGGGGCATATTACCCGTAAGACGAATAGCTGATGGGGCCGAAGAGTTCTCGAATGAGGACCTCGTACAGGAAGACGTAGCGTGGGCAAACCTGTCATAAGTTAGACCGATGATCTGGTGAAAGTTTCGGTAAAACCCGCTGGTAGTATAGAGCGCCTATTGTTGCGATTATTGAGGGAAGCCTATGTTTAGCAGTGGATGTCTTTTGGCTGAGGTGATGATGATGATGATAACGATCTATACAAATATAACAAAGCTGAAAAGTTTTTTCGTTTGTTTGTTTAAACACGCTAATCTCTGAAAGTACCAGACAGATTCGAAAAATTCTTTTTGTATATGATAGCCAGCCTCTTGAAGAATAGTATAGGCTATCCAAGATTAGGCTACAACTCTCACATAGCCTTAAATATTGATTTATGTTACGTAAGTCGGACGTCGAGGCCATCACGTACTGCTTTCACCGCGTGCGCTGGCGTAATCGTCAATGATACGGAAATACAATGTTTTACAATAATATTGGTCCTTAGTATATCTAAAAAAAGTCAGGGGTAGTATATACCTATCTTATATACATAAGCCACAAAACGCTATTTTGTGACAAATATTTGTTAAAGATTAGAAATTGATTTCTGAGTATTATTTTTATGCATGGTATATTAATCCTTACGAATACAAGTAACTTCATCATAAAGAAAATTTTATGAAGTTAAACTTTACCTTGTAAAGCATGTTATTTGAATACATAGTTTAGGATATAACGAAAAAATTAAAATAATTTATACTTGCGGGAAGAACTCAGACAGACTACACAAGTACGTTGGCAGCGCGGTGTTTGTCGGATAAATTTAACACGGATGAAACCATGGGGCACAGCTGGTATATTATAAAGCACCAAAGATTGTTTTTTTAGTTTGTTTTAACGCGCTAATCTCTAGACATATCAGTGAGACTTTTTGTATTTTGTACCCTAATAGCTGAGCTCGCGTGGAATACAGAATGCAGAATCGTGGTATCCCGCTTCTGGTTATTTTAAAGACAAAAATGCTTATTGTGGGCGATCCTTAGACGATAGACTTATGCTCTTGGTGACTGTTTTGTAAGACTTTTTAAGATTTACAATTATGTAATTTGATCTGAATATCTCTTATAGTTTACTCAGCGTTCAAGCCATCTCAGCGGCCCAAAATCGTCGTTTTTCCGAAATGATTCTTATTTTCGCGAAACCTTAATTCTTTTTCCAAAAAACAAAGTAGCGTAAGCCTTATAAATACCATCAGCTATATGCCCATCAAAATCGGTTCAACCGTTACGAAGATTATACGCAACAAACAGACAGACATATAGATAGACAAAAATTGTAAAAATTGTTTTTTTTTGTTAAGCCCGTCGTTGTCTGCTTATACTTACAGATCGTGGGCCACAGAGCACGATTACTGTTGCTAGCGCGTTGCGTCTCTACATTTTTTTCAGTTATTTTATTTTCTGCGTATTTTTGAGTAGTTAAGAAAACTATTATCTCGTTGCTTATGACACATGTTTTTCTTCTTTTAAATAATCCCATAGATACGATTCTCTGACAGGTATATAAATTTATTATCCTCATCACAAAAATGTTAGTCATATGCGGGGATCGAACTCGCGACCTTTTGGTTCTATTACAACTGCGCCACGAAGCCTCTTCGGTCTTATAGTTCGCGGATTGGTCTTTATCTAGTACTTAAAGCAACATAGGTTTTATTAATACTGTAATCGTATTTACTAAAGGGATTATGACACATAGGTAAGTAGGCTTGTGAAACGTATAAAACATCTAGATATTATCTTCTGACAAGTCAGTATGTCGTAATTATACAAGGAAAGCATACATTTGAAACAAGTTCAGACCTCTAAGTAGTTTGTCATTTTATAGAACTTTATAAAAAGAAAGAACCTGTGTTTAAGAAAGGCAGTCATGAAGATTGCTGACAAAAGTGAAAACTTAAAACTTTGGAATAATTGTTTTCTTTTGTCATTTTTTAAATTAATTACAGTATGAATAATTAACATTATTTAACATAACTTTATTTTTCACATCTATTGGCACTTAGATCAATAATTGACACAGATTAATGCGATATGCTGTCATGCTCTATTATACTGAAATAATGTTCTGTTTCACTCAAACTTTGTCTCTCTGTTACTATCGTGATCTCTCAGGAACGATTTTATGAATCCTTTAATTTTAACCATACATTGCTCGTTTGTAAGATAATTACTTTAGAACTTCCAAGTTAAAAGGTAATGTATAATTTAACAATCAATTCAATAGTTCAACTCATAATATTTTTTAACCCCATACAAGTTTTAATTTCAAAATCTTTTCAATAATCATTATCTACGAACTACATTCACTCTGCCCTGAGATTATTGTCAAAGATGAGCATAATCACGTTAAAGAGGGAAGAAGAAATTCAACTAAAATAATTGCTCATTGTTAGTTACTTCTTCATTGTTATTTTTAAATCTCCAGAGAAATGCTAAATTTACAAAGAATTGAAGGAATAAAATTTAAAATTTTATAAGAAATAACCTAGATAGTTATTTATACAATTCATAGCAATATTGCTATATTGTATACAACGGAGCTAAATATGTATATTAGGTCTTTACCTATGAAATTGCCGTTTTGTATGAAAAAATGTAAACTAATTTTTTTCATGTATTTTTTATTTGTATTAATCGAAGTACATAATCACCCATGCAATGAAAGCATCTTTGCCAGCGCAGTGGCAGTTTATTGATACCCTTCTTAAAGAAATTAGCTGGACGGGAGGCACCAAATTCTTCAACGGCATTTTGTACTGCCTCTCGGGTATTGAATTTTTTTCCCGCCATGGAGTTATCCAAATTCTAGAAAAAGTAGTAGTCTGTAGGCGCAAGGTCTGGTGAGTAGGGCGGATGACGGAGAACTTCCAACCCCAGTTCTTGTAACTTGGAGACCGTCTGCTGTGCAGTATGAGGTCGCGCGTTGTCGTGCAGGAGCAGCGGAGACGAGCGATTGACCAATGCTGGTTGGAGATGTACCAGCTTCTCCACCATTGTGTTCAGTTCTTCACAGTACACATCTGCAGTAATGCTCACCCCGTTTGGTAAGAAGCTGTGATGAATCACAGCGGCGCTAGACCACCAAACAGGGACCATCACTTTTCTAGAGATAAGTTTTCGTTTAGGGCATTGTTTAGGTGCTGAACCAGGATCCAACCAACTTGCTGAGCACTTGCGATTATCAAACAGAATCCATTTTTCATCGCAGGTAACAATGCGGTTCAAAATTCCTTCATTTGTGTGTCTGATGAGCAGTGCAAGGCACGTCTCGACGCGTACTTCGCGCTGGCGATCATTAAGTTCGTGGGGCACCCATTTATCAACCTTTTTTACCTTGCCAATTTAACGCAAATGGACCAATATTATTTCGACGCTAACGTCGAAAG
Source organism: Saturnia japonica (assembly GCA_033032175.1). Taxonomy (NCBI): domain Eukaryota; kingdom Metazoa; phylum Arthropoda; class Insecta; order Lepidoptera; family Saturniidae; genus Saturnia; species Saturnia japonica. The sequence goes on from CM065332.1 coordinate 5,426,690, forward strand.
CTGCTGCTAATTCAGCCGTAGATTGTGTATCATCAGCTTCCACGATCGCCTTTAATTCGTCATTGTCGACCAAAGTCTTCGGATGACCGCGAGGTTCATTTTTCAGGTCGAAATTCCCAGAACGGAAGCGAGCAAACCAATAACAGGTGGTGCGTTGGTTTGTAGTGTTAGCTCCGTAAACGTCGTTGATGTTGCGTGCCGCTTGTGCCGCGTTGCTGCCACGACGGTACTCATATTCCATAGTTACTCGAATTTTTAACGTATCCATGATGACAAAAAAAATTGAAATGCGATGAAAATGTAACACTAATCAATAAAGAAATGATTACTTTTGGAAAAAGAATTTCATGTTTTTAAAATAAAATTTATTTGAAATTAGAATTCTTAGCCAAACAAAAATTATTTTGATTTGAAATGGCCAGTACTGCAGAACGGCAATTTCAATTTTTACATGTAGAAATATAAATAATTTGTATATGCCACAGCTGTTTATAGCCAAAAGTGGGAGCATGAAGTATACGCCTAGTACAAAAAAATGCAGTGTTTATTTACCGCAGATTAAGCTTGCCCGTCAGAGTTTTTTTTTCAAATGTTAAAATTTCACGACTATCCTCGACCGAGTTACACTGATTGTGAGATGATTTTAGCTAGGATTTTGGCTTCTTCTTATTTAATTTAGGAGCTCAGATCTAGTTGGTGGAGCAGTTACCACTGTAGTTTACATGTCCTCTGCCTTTCTTTTGACCTCTTGATATAACACAACTCCCAGTTTTTCCTTCACTTGTTAGAAAAAGCTTCTTTTTTCTGGGTTTTCGCTGGCAAGAAGGAACGTATGTTAAATAATCATTTTCCTTTCCCATAACCCTTTCTATTGAGAGCACTCCGGTCGACAGCTTAGGGGAGGCAGCTAGAGGTAGATGCGGTTCAGTAATTCGCACATAATATTCTATGAAATTCTCAGTGGCAGCTCGGAGTTTGGCTTTGTGCCCGATTAATGGCAACAGGCTGGCAGTCCTATTACATGGGACGTAAAAATGGTAACATGGTACCCTATATCTTTTCCTAAGGTCCAGTCTATCTCTATATCAAAATTAGTTCAGACAGAGAGACAGACAGTTACTATCGCATTTATAATATTAGCATGGATTATAAATCTCACCTACAGATTTTTTAAATCTGTTTTAAAGCATTTTTTATTATTTTAAACTGTTTGTCTATTGGTGGAAAATAAGCTTTAAAATTATTCTTGAATCATACCTTCGTGGAATAATATATAGAGATATTTATATTTCAGAACGAAATTGAGATGAATTTCAATAAAAAATGTAACTTAGCGGAATTATTGTACCTATAAATTGACATAACGGGGAATACAATGAATTTCCAAGTGAAAATATTAGTAGCACTTTTAATAACTTGTCTAAAGCTTGCTGAAGCGGGAAGGGTGCAAGCAGCTGTAAGTTTTTTGTAAGTATTTGTTTCTTACTTAAACGGTTAAACAGTTCTTACTTAAATAGTATTTTTAGTCATTAAGTGATAGGTAAATGGAGGTAAGTTTAGTTTTCCTTTCAACACTGTTCCGAAATGTACCTGCTTGGTATTTGAAAAAATCCTTTGCGTAATCTTTTATTATTACGGAATACCAAACAGGACCAGCCAATTTAATTTTTTTTCTTTTTTACCAGTAATATAATCGAAAATAACTCTCTTTTTAAGGAACTTTCTATGCTACGTGTTGTCAGGCAGTAATATTAGTTGCAGAATTATTATTCCACTTTTCTATCAGAAATGTGAAAAAAATAATTAAAACGATTTTTTTAACCACTGCCAAAACCTATTCTGTTTTAAAAATAGTAATTGTTTATTTTTTTTGAGTACTGACTATACTGTTAGCCTTAGTAGCTTTGAAGACTCTGACGGCTTTTACAGCTTCACCATGAATTGTTTTTCAATACATTGTAATGAATGCTTAAAATTAATATTGTCTTTTATTTTACAGAAGCAAGGCATAATGACCTGCACATAGTACCTGATGGAAAGAAATTTACAGTACAGAAACAACTGCGACTGAAAGTGACAAATTCCATCGGCAACTGTCGCCATCATGAATCATGATCGCATGAAAAAATAACGCTTCACGCTTCGTTTGAAATACTCGATATTTTAGAAGGGTGGGAACTCGAACCCACATCTTCACAGTACGGCAGATATAAGAATTACAAAACTGCTGAGATGTATGCTACCGTGTAGCTATGCTACCTATATGCATAATATATGGAACTTTTGAACACTTAATTAAAAATAAGAATCCTCAGTTTTCTTCAAGCTGTTATACTACATCTAAGCGCCAATGACCACTAATTATCAAATCTTGTTGAACCATCAGTCGGTCCTCTGAATATAGTCGTATTCTAAAATTTGCAATTTGTTAAATTGCAATTTCCTTTTTACCATTACAGAGCAAATGCCTCATATCAAGAGATAGAACTGAAATCTGAATCTAGTCTTTCACTGCGTGATATTTTGCCTTTAAAAGCGAAGTATTATGATAAGAATAGGGCTCCGAAGCTACTGGGCCAGCCTACCATAGTTTATTTTCACGTCACTGTTCTCTCTTTGGACTCAATTAATGAAGAAAGTATGGTGAGTTAATGTTACATCTTTAATTGTTTGACCATTGTAATGAAGTCGTTTGTAAGAAACAGTTTTCCGGGTCGCTTTAGCTATTATCTTAACTGCGAATTCAACAGTAATTAACTTAAAAAAAAGTTTGAAAGTTATTAAAGTTCTTTTTGTCAAAGAGACTATCTCTTTGTTTTTTGGCTTTGATCTTTGGCCCTTTAGGTCTCTTATGACTCTGCCACCATCAGAATTCACAGCTTGAAATTCATTCATTCGATTTTGTCGGTAGTTTGAACATTTGAACATTTATTTTGAACAAATCTCTACTCTGTGTGACTGCTTGAACAATTTTGCACAATGAATGCTTAATTTAATTTAATTTATATGTAACACATATTGTATACATTTCAGCTTTTTGCACTCCTACTTTAGAACATATATAATCTAAGTATGTACTATGTAGGCTTACATACAAATGACCAATAAGATCTATCGTTATTAGTGCCGGGGGCCTAGGTCTTTATCAAGGTACAGCGTGATTGTTTTTCGGCGCCTTTTGTATTAGGCAACGCTTTCACTTTAAATTAATTTAATTTTTGTTAATTTTATATTAAATATTTTTCCATAATTAACGTTATCGATTAATATAAATTAAAATATATATTTTGCTTGTAATTGTCATTTGGATTTTGGAGCCCCTTGCCACTAGGTGTTGGTACCTAGAGCAACTGCTCTTCTAACTCTACCCCAGAGCTGGCACGTATTATGATCGTGCCACATTACTAAAGCTCACCGCCAAATCCTATAGCATTAATGAAGGTAGGTACTGCAAGACATTTTTGACAGGGAGCAACTGTACCTCTTCTGGGAGCAGTGCATGTTAGCTAAGAATCTGGTTGTACTTAGGTTGACAGTAGACCACATTCACACAAAAGTAGCTTTGGTGTTTCATCTAAATTTTAGGAGTATCTGATTTCTTAGACTATTTAAAGTAACAAAAAATAGTATACTAAAAATTTGCAATAAGAATAAACCCACGAAATATTATGAGGTGATAAAATTATAAGAGAACGAAAGAGAAATCGAGATGTTTCCATATAACATTAGTATGTGAGGATCATTTACATTTGGTGGTTAATAGTTTCAAAAAGGCCCGAGTCTAGTGGGCATTAATATCACAAAATATATTTATTTGCGTCTTGCTGCAGAAAGAAAAAAAAGGTGAAATAACTCATCATTACCTTATTGGCCAATATCAACTTTTTTATTGGTGAAGATGACTTAGTAGTAGCGTGTACGGGCATGCGCCGATCGACGTAATTTCGAATCCTTGCAATAAGCCTGAGCTTTGGGTGAAGGGAAACGTCGCGATGAAACCCCAGCATGTTGGTAACGTATATTACCTCCATAAGCCAAAAGCTGAAACCTATAATGTATAAAAAAATAAACTATAAAAATGTATTTTTGCAGACTTACGTAGCCGACATCTTTCTCGCACAATCGTGGCGTGATCCTCGCTTACGTCTACCAGAGAATATGCACGAGGAATATCGGATTCTGGACGTGGACTGGTTGAACAACATCTGGCGACCGGATTGTTTTTTTAAAAACGCAAAGAAGGTCACTTTCCACGAGATGAGCATACCCAATCATTATCTCTGGTTGTACCACGATAAAACATTGCTTTATATGTCTAAGTAAGTTGTTTTATGTTGCTTCTGCAATGAATTGCATACTTAGGTATGCCGCGTTCCGGGATCAGTCTTTGTATATCCAGTAATCTAGAGGCCATGGAGCCGCTGCAGCTTTTACAGCTTCACCGAACTTGGCTGGGTCGAGATCACCATGGACATGGCGATATACCCGATATTAGACATGGGTAAGAACTGTGCGTTACGCCACAAAATTGCACCAACTCAACCTACCACACTGCGCAGGATGTGTTAACGCATCTATTCCAAATGTGTTGGCGCATTTTTAGCGCAGCGAACCGGCGCGGCGAAGGCACAACTCATTAATTTCTCTAACTTGCTTGCCTAGGGTATCATTTTGCTGCGCCATGCCACTTACATAAAAAACTGGCAAACAATAAAAAAAAAAATTTCTATCCGGACTCCCGTACGAAACAGTTGGATAACTTCTTCCTCATCTTTATTGTCACTATCTTCCTTATCTGTTTTATTACCATCATTGGGCATCTCCAAGTTATTCTCTTTGGAACCGTTTAATAGTACTATCAGAATTTTTGTAAATCCATGTATTTTCGTGTAGATATAGGCAATTTTTCTAAATACATTTGAAGTAAATTGAATCCATTTAGATCTTGAGGATAGTCATTTTCTTGACCATGACTTTCTTTGTCTATCTCTTCCTTATTTCCTTTTCTTTTTCCTTTACCCTTTTCTTTGTTGCATGATATTTCAAAGAGTGTTACTTTTTCATTTACTGCTTCTTCTTTCATATAATATTTAACTGAGTTATAAAATTTAGTTAATTTAGTTAGCTAGACAGAATGGTTAGAGTAGATTATGAAATTAGTCAGATCGCGACTAATTTGCATGAACGGCAGCAGCCCAAGCTGAGATTCGGCCAGTTTGGTACCCTTGAACTTGTTGCCTCGCTTTTTCGCAGCTGAGTGCCTAAGTGAAGACCCCAAGGCTAGTGAAGCTGCCAAAGTCTCTAATGGCTCCAAGGCCCTGAAGGCTAACAGTGTAGTAAAAAAAAGAAGTTTTATTGTCTTCCTAGCGATAATAATTAAGGTTAATGTTCGCATTCTTATTGAAGTGCATGCTAATGTCGATTGCCTACAAATTAAAAATAAGCTTATTCATATCTTTTACTATTAATTGAGCAATTCTTGTATATATTTATATGGTTTCTCGGAAACGTCTCCAACGATTAGGATATAATTTTGTAACATATTGTTGTACATTCCAACTTTACCTAGATAGTTGATTTTTTAAGACACTAAGCAATGCTCGGTCGACCATCTGGTCGCCTTATAAATATCTATATCGATTTATAAATATCTATTGAATCTTAAATTAGTTTTATAACTTTCAGACTGACTTTGGTTCTTTCATGTGCAATGAAATTTGAATCATATCCACACGACACTCAAAGCTGTTCTATGATGATTGAAAGTTGTAAGTAATTAATGAGTACCTATAGTCACTCTGGTAGCTCCAATAAAACTATTTGTGTATTATTGATAAAGATCAAGGGATTGTCTGTTTTTTATTTGGAACGCGCTAATCTCTGGAATAACAAGGTAGATATGAAAAACTTTATTGCGTTTTATAGCCTATTTATTGAGAAAGGTTACGCCATGCTACGCTTCACGCTGCGACACTAAGCAGGGGATTAGTAACCATAAACGTGAAGACATTTCGCAAGCTGTAGACAAGTACGGGAAGTGAAAACTATGATTGCAGGTGCTTTGGCGGAGGCGGTGACGCGGTGTAGAGTTTTTCAAATAAATTTAACAGGGGTGTAACCGTGGGGCACAGCTAGTTAATATTATAATAATTGCTATGAGTGATTAGTCTGTCCTTCACTTTTTTAGTATAGTTTTACTTAACATTAGTCATGAAATATATTTAAATAATTTTAAGATAATAGCTATGAAAGTTTTAAGGGTATAGAAAGATTAGGATAGTGGTACTTAAGAAAGTCGCAATGTAAATACGTTTTACATTCAAAGCACCTTATTATATCTTTTCTATTAAATTTCAATTGAAGTCTTGCATAAGTTCGCAAAATAGACACACATAAACGTCAAGTAGCAGAAAGTAATTCCGTTAAATCCTAATACTTGATACATTTCCATAAATAGGGAATTGGAATACATTTGGAATGTATAAGTTTTTTTAAACCTTTTGTTTAATCAAAATACTAGTACTTGAGAAAAATATGCGATATTGACGTATGACGTAATCGCGTATTTCGACCAGGATTCATTATTGAAGTAGTTTGTTACGGTGGTTTAAATTTAAATGAGTTTACAGTATCGCACACGGTACACGATCTCGTGTTCATCTGGAATCTAACGGATCCTCTAGTTGTGAACCCAGACATAGAGCTACCTCAGCTGGACATTGCCCATAACTACACCACCGATTGCACAATCGAGTACTCCACTGGTAAGATACCATTGTAATAACATTTTTTCAATTTGTTTCATAACAAATAACTGTATACCAATTGAAATGTTTCTTACGTTGATCAGTATTAAATTAAAGATCACGATAAACATCTACACTTTCAAAATCTTATTGTAAGTAAATAGTGAGATGGCAACGATACGGCACTTATAAACAGTGTTTCATTGCAGTCGAATTATTATCTGAGGTCTTCACTATCCAACACGAGCGAGAATGCCTTCAAGCAAGTCGTTGCTTACTTATAAGGCACGTGCTGTCATAGCAGTCGATAGTGCAGGTCAATAGTAATTAGTATGAATACTAAATCATCACATGGACACGATTATCCGACTTATATTTAAATAGTCTAAATTAATATTAAGTGTTGGATGAGAAATGCGTCCTGCTAACATTATTTCTATAGTAATATACTCTAGAACAGTAAGAAAGTCTCTCCCATCTGCAATCTCACTCACTTATTATTAGCTTGAAGAATTTGAGTAGGGTTGAACTCCAGTAGCACTATTGCCACTTTTAGAACTGTGACGAAATAGAGGTACTGCAATTTTATAGTTTGAATGGTTAAATTTGTACACGAGGTGTTTTAATGTAGTCCACACTCTACGCTTGCCTCTCTCGCTTTTCCTCTTATAGAATTATAGTATTTTATGATATATAGTCGGTAGATAAACTACATGCTGTTTATTTTCTTACGTAACGTAAAGTAATAGCTAAGTGATCTATCTCTAATACTAGGACATCTCATCAGTCGACAGCTAAATTCACGCAATAAGCCTTTAGCTTTCATTTAAAAAAACACTGTGATGAAACCACAGCCATTTTCTAGTTCTCATCTGGCTATTTTTCTCAAGTTAAAAATCATTTTAGTTCTAATGACAGCATTTGAAAGTCGGTTGCATTTTTTTTTCATTAGGTACCTATTAACCATATTAGGCCACATCGCGTCACTTTAGGTGTAATAATGGTATTGTGGCCACAAACTTTGATCTTAATTTATGATAGTTTGTGCATTCTTGGATGAATGAGTGAGTGAGTAATTCCAATGCGTCTACTTCGCACTTGAATTACATATTTTGCTAGCTAGAAAAAACTAGGTTGTTAGATTAAACCCGCTCCGGATTTGAAAGCTGCATCGTCTACTGCTGAGAAAAATAAAATATGGCTAGCATATTCAATAGATGTTTCTTTCATAATTTTGCAGGTAACTTCACATGCTTGGCAGTTGTGTTCAATCTACGGCGACGACTGGGTTATCATCTCTTCCATACCTACATACCTTCTGCGTTGATCGTAGTCATGTCCTGGATTTCGTTCTGGATCAAGCCTGAAGCTATACCAGCCAGGGTTACTCTTGGAGTTACATCTTTACTTACGTTAGGTAAAATTATCTCTTTGGTTATGGTTCCTAGAGGTTATCTCTTGTTGGTTACATCCTAGTAAATAAACAAAAGTTATATGCAAGGGTAAATGTTTCCTGTGTAAATAAACATTAGGGCCACCAAATTAATATATTTGAAAATCAAACATCGTCACTTAACATCAGCTGAGATTGTGGCCAGACGCTAAACCTTATTACGAATTGTATGTTTTTTGTCCATATTGCCCTAATAAGAAATTTATTATGTAGCCTGTTATTTAAAAAGGTTCTAGTATTCTAACAAGATATAGTTAAGCAAGTGAAGCTACAACAACTACTGTATCAAATAGTCATGTATAATCCAATTTGAACGTGAATGAAACCGCGGGGCACACCTTTTATAAAATACAAAGTTACTCATAAATTGACAAAAAAATAATTTGATCGTTTACTTGATGTAAGTATTGTTTGGTGAAGCTGGGTTTCTAAAACCCCAAAGGATTATGAAAAAGGATGGATCGGTTTCGGTATCGGTCAGTTTCGACCAATAAAACTAGTTGCGGTCAAAATTCGGCCACGCCGAAACTCAGTATACGTGAATTGTCGCCTTTTCGTAACTCGTGTGTATCTGTTCACTCTCGTGTTCTATCTTTAGAAAATTGTTTAAACAATTAAAATTTAAATTAGTCAATTATAGTCTGACTACTTCGTGTGCCACCATCCTATGTGACGACAGACGATGGCGGGGGCGAGGTACTACAGACGATAACGGAGCGGATTCGTTAGAGGGGAAGGGAAACGAGTACAATTGCGTGACGTAGGCGCGCAGACACAGTACACTAAAGTAAACAGCATCACACCTTCATACAAACGGTAGAAACAAGGTACTTTAAAATCACGTTAACCTTCGGTAAACAATAGTCGCAAGTGCGCCACAGTTACGTAATTGATATTGGCGAAATATTATATTACCTACTTCCTAGAATTTAAAATAGTTTTTATTTATTAAAATAAAAATAAAAAAAACAAACATACTCGGCGAACTGTAGGTGTACATTAGTACACCTCTGCCTAACCCTTCGGGGAATACAGGCGTGATGGTATGTTATCTTATATTAAACTAAGCAAAAAATTATAACATTCATCTATACAATTAATGAAGTTGAAGTGTCTATTTGTAATGTCAAAATAACAGTTTTTTTGCTAAATACATATGAAAGTATATACGATACATATAACAAAAAGCCCATTTTTCAATTTTTTGTCTCTCTGTCTGTCTGTTTGTTCCGGGTAATCTCCGAAACGGTTGGACCGATTTTGACGGAACTTTCACTGATAGCTGATGATATAGGAAGTAACTTAGGCTACTTTTATTTTAGAAAAAGAATTAGGGTTCCGCACAAATAAAAAAAACTGGTCATGGTGAATCGATTCAGGCACTAAAATGGCTTATACTGAGTAAACTATAAGAGATATAGCAAATTAATGTACTACATAATTATAGACATTAAACAGACCTACAAAAAAGTCCGGGATAGTATATATTTATCTTCTAAGGAACACCCACAATAAGCATTTATGTCTTTAAAATAGCCGAGAGCGGGGGAGCAAAATTCGCGCGGGCATTCTGTAGTCCACATGAGTGAAGCCACGGGCACAGCTAGTATTTAATAAAATCGTACATTCTCTTCTTAGTAACTCATAATCACGTTTGAAACTAGTAATAAAACCCAAGTAAAAATTTATTTAAATTAAAACTCACAAAATTTGTAGTATATTTTGGTGAAAAGATAACAATGACAATTTAATATAGCATTATCAAATACGTAAGTAGGTAACCCAAGAAATACAGTCCTAGTGTGTGTTTATCTACCGAGCTGCTGTAGGTAATTATTTTGAGTTTCATAACCACTGCCGATACAAAATACTGTTTGCTTTAGTGTACTGTGTAGTGTAGTGACGTAATGTCATGCATGCTACCACGTCCCCGCTAACGTCTGTTCCACAAAGGACGGTCACGCAATAACTTGTTGGACTATAATAATGAGTTTGTATTTTATATCTGAGTATTGATTTTTGACAAAGTTACTTACAAGAGTAACATAAAACATGTTTATTACTTTTGTTTATGTTAAATTTTTAATTAAAAATGAATATAGAATTATTTCTGTTACATATTTCTATTATTGAATTTTAATTCATTTAACACCTATCTTAATACCCATACAATAGAAATTTTAACATATTATGTATAAATATGTTTCGGTTTCGGCCAAAACTGTTACCAAGGCCGAAGATTCGGTTTCGGTTTCGGCTGAAAAGCTTGTTGAGGTTGGACACTAATTATTATTGAGTTGGTTAACTGATAATTTAAAATAAATCTTACTCTATTATAGCTACTCAAAACACACAATCCCAACAAAGTCTCCCACCAGTGAGTTACGTCAAGGCTATAGACGTGTGGATGTCATCGTGTTCTGTCTTTGTATTCCTGTCTTTGTTCGAGTTTGCCGTCGTCAATAATTACATGGGACCAGTCGCCACCAAGGCCATGAAAGGATACTCTGACGAAGATCTTGCAAGAGACTTCGACGCTTTTAAGGTAAGTGAGCTGTCCTAAACTTAGCTGAAAAAATAATGAAAATTATTGCTGCAAAATGCAGTTTTTTTAACGCAAGTAGTTTATTCTTACTCAATAAGACAAAAATGGCACAAACTTACTACTCTGTGACTCTGGAGGGGTGCAGAAATGACCAGATCAGGGACCACAAACAATATCTAAACCTATAATAAAAGTTTTCAAGGGCGCATAGAAGCTCGCACCGGGCGCATAAAAGGCTAGTCACGGCATTGGTTGTACATACAGTGTCTGTTGTTTATACTACTCTGTGGTTATCGTCCTCTTGCAGATTTCTTCCTTTCATAGCTTGTTGTTTTCGCTTGGTTGTCCAAAACAGAACTGTTCTGGCTCGGAACACGGCTCGTTTATATTATATATCCGATAAAACGAGGAATGAAATTTCGAGAATGACCTTGACGTTTATAGTAACGGAAGGGAATAGGGATTATTAGATTTTACTTGTTTGCATACGTAATCGAACCGACAAGTTTTGAATGGGTGCATGATCCGCGATACCTTTATATCAAAGAGTACATACTCGATGTTTGTAGTAGGATTCGAGATGTTTCCAGATATTTAATGAATTATTCATTATGCTTCCTATTAAAATGTAAGTATTTATATTGTATTTGTTCCAGCACATATTTCCTGGAAGTACGGAACCACGGGTCAGTTCAGCATCAGTGCCACAGTACGACACATTTTGCAACGGAAGGGAAACTGCTGTTTATATAGATAGATTTTCGCGATTCTTCTTCCCGTTTTCATTTTTCATTTTGAACGTTGTTTATTGGTCAACGTTCTTATAGATCCTAAAGAATGAAATGAAATAATCTAATATTCATAATAAAACATAATATTTATGGGAACTATAAAGCTACTTACAAATTTATTCTGAGATTCAAAATGAAATCAGAAGAGTTTAAAACAAATCACAGTTTTAGGATATTAAATTTATTCCCTGTACTTTTGTGAGTTTTCCTCAAAGTAATAGACGTGGATTTTTTCCCCCCAAATATTTATTTTGTTACATACCTACTTAAAATTAGTCTTCTTCTTCTTCTTCTTCTTTGTCCTCTCCTCTTCCTGTTACATGGGGTCGGCTATCTTAATCAAGGGACGCCATTTAAACCTTAGCACAAGATCTGCATTGTACAGACCGAAACGTTTCATGTTCTTTTGGTTATTTGCCGTTCAAGTAATTTTCGGCCTGCCTCATCCTCTCTTTCCTGTAGCCATGGAAAGGAACTTCCTCACTACGTGGTCAGTTTTTTTTCAGTAATCGGAGCTACCCTTTATAAATTAGTTTGTCTGATATTCTTGCTAAGTTCTTAAATTTTAGGTCATAAATAGCTCCGTTAATATAGAAGTAGGAAACACGGTAAAATACATATTGGCGTGCTATGTATAGTTTGGTTTAAGAAATAAGTTTATGGATTAATCTATTTCTTATCGTCCATTGGTATCTCTTTTAATCGAAGTACAAATTATATGTTACATTCTAGTTTGGGAGATTGTGGGATGTTCCTGTACTTTTAAATGAAATAGCCATTATTTACCTGTAAGTAAGAAATTATTAAATTTAAACAATTAATTTACACTACTTATAAAGTACAACTTAGAGATGTAATATTAAAATATCAATTAAATTAGTAATAGCATTTTTCAATTGTTTTTGTCATATAAAAAACCTTTGTTTAGCAAATCCGAAAGATAACAGCTAATAATTGAAAACAGCAACAATCAACAAAATTGGGAAGCCAAGCAGTAGTTGCGGTTGTCATGGTGGACTGCACCCATCTATGCGACAGTCTCTGAATAAATACAAACAAATCCAATTCTCTAAAACGAGTTTTTAATAGACAACCACAATGACGGGATTTCCAACATTACACCATACAAGTACTCGTAAGAATATAGTTCACTTATGAGTCTGGTAATTTTTGACGTCTTTTAAATATGAAAAAAATGCGTCGTAGAAAAATATTTTTTGTTATTACACCAAAGTGGCAACAAAGTCTCCGCCTGATGTTAATCGGATACCGTAGCTTATAGACGCTCGTAACATCATAAGTTTCAATATCGCGTTGCCGATCTTAACCCCCCCCTACCCCATAGAGCTTTGGAAACCCTACTCACCAGCGGACCGCAGAAACTTAACACAAGAATATTTGGTTGTAGGGTGAAAGTATTTCACCAGACAGTTTGCCCCGTGAAAAGAAAAATGTTCAAACAAATTTATCTTGTAGTATTGTTTGTATCAATATAATGTAATATAATAAACTTATGTGATAGTTAGGTAAGAATCTTACACAGGTAAGAAATTTTGGTACTTAGATTCCCACTTTCATTAATTTAGCATGTAACAATCGTTGTCTGCTTAGGTCACCAGACCGCGGAATAGACTGCTAAAAAGGCTGTCTAGGCATAGCAACTGTTTCTCTAATTAGGGTCTTCATCGAATCCTTTGTTTTGTCTAGACTTTGTCTCTCTTAAGGGTAAGTGATTTAACTTGTTATTACAATTTTTATAAACGATTTAATAAATTATTAACTAAGATTTATGAAAAAATGTAAATTATAATAACTTTTCTGAAAATAATTATAGATGTAAAATAATTGTTTACACAGTTAGTTGAAGCAATATTTTTTTTATTGCGTTGTTTAGTAAAGTATTATAAAACAATATCTAAATAACGTTAAGTCCCTACTCATGAAATTGGCACTTTGTTGAACTGGCAACTTTGATCTCAAATAGCTGGCGTTTGGTTAGGGATTCCAAATTCAAATTTATTTCAAATTTAGGCTTTGTGTTGCGAATTTAGTATTAATTTGTTTTCGCACCATTTGATTTTTCTTTGACATCTTTTTTTCACAAAATGGAAAACTTACAATATCGCGTTATTTACGAATATGAGTTCCACCGTGGTATCAGCGCTGCAGAAACAGCTCGAAGAATTAATGATGTGTATGGGGAAGTTACTGTAAAAACAAGCACAGCAACAAACACAAATTGAGTTACTCAATCGTCACAACTATGAGGGAATTTTGAATAGAATCGTTACTTGTGACGAAAAATGGATCCTATACGACAATCGGAAACGCTCATCACAGTGGTTGAACCCAGGAGAACCGGCCAAATCCTCTCCCAAGCGAAAGTTGACTCAGGAAAAGGTATTACTGGTGAGTGTTTGGTGGACTAGTGCTGGTGTCATACACTACAGCTTCCTAAGATCTGGTGATACGATAACGGCAAATCTGTAAAGCTAGCCGTTAAACGACCGAGACTGGTCAATCTCTCTAGCCCACTGCTGCTTCAGGATAACGCTAGACGACGCTAGATGCTTCACGACAGACAGTCGCTTAATTAGAGGAACTGCGGTTGGAATATCTCCGACACCCTCCATACTCCCCGGACCTTGCTCCAAACAGATACTACTACTCTTTTCGTAATTTGGAAATTTTCTTGCAAGGAAAAATATTCAATTCCAATGAGGATGTCCAAACCTCATTCAAAGATTTTATTGATTGGCGCTCCCACAATTTTTTCTGCAATGGAATCAATGAACTACCTATAAAATGGCGAAAGTGCATACATAATAATAGAACATACTTTGATCGATAAAATGTATAATTTCACAATATTTTTTTCGTTTTACTTTTTTCATATAAAACACTAATTTCATATGTAAGGACCTATTATACAAAAGCAAACCGTGATTGACTAATACATAGCTCAAATGGTACAGTGGTTCAATCCGTACGGATTGGGCTGAAATTTGCCACACATATAGTAATTATGAGGCTTTTTGAAGAACGGATTTTTGAAAAACCCACCTCTAAAGGGGTGTAACAGGAGTTCAAAGGTGAAACCATGGGTCACAGCTAGTTACATAATAACTCATGAAAATTTCACTATTGTTGTTAAAATGAAATTAAGATGAAAAATGAGTACCTTTCATTACAATGCTGATGTTTCGGAAAATAGGGGGTTCACTTGACGAGATCTGATTCATATGTAAGGAAGATGAGTGATAAGGGCCATTAGTAACCGTCTGAATCGTGACTGGTTTGAAAAATGGCTCAATTCAGTGTTTAGCGTCCAGTTATACAACGATTTCCGACGGAACCTTGTGGTTGGTCGCCTCTCTTTATTAATTGTAATTAGTACTAATTGCTCTGTTTTACATTTAAAACTAATAATTAAAAAAAGGGGTTTATTATTTTGTTTCCTCGTCCATTCTTGTAATTGCAACCAAGGACCATTCGTTTATTTCAAAGACATCAGTCCCGCCACAGTGGGTACCGACGACCTGAAAAATGTTGTGGGAAGCCGCTGGATGCAAATGACCGGTAATTGTGGATATATTTGGGGGAGGTATATGTCAAGCTGTTGACCTCTTTTGGCTGACAAGTCTATAGCACTCAGGGATAATGTACCCCCCTTTTAGTGACAGAATTTTTACAATCAGATCAGTAGTTCCAGAGTTCACCTCCTACAAAACAACCTCTAAAAAACTAACCTAAAAAACTTTACCTCTTTCTTATAGCAAAGAAGATTCAATCTGTTCGGTGTATAAAATGTATCTAGTCGCATCAGATCCAGTAAAGTGCCAATATATCGTAAAAACACACACAAACAAACTTAAGCTGTAAATGATCTTAACAGGAGATTGCTAAGAGAAATACCTTTATAAGGATGGTCATAAAACTGAAATGTACATATTGTGAAGACAAACAACTACGCTTCTAAATAACAGAGTAATATCATGTTACTATTGAAAATGAAGGATAATGTCCCTTTCAAACTATATCGGTTACATTACTTGCTAATTATGAAACTGTTATTAAGGAAACATCTACATACAATTTTTTTTACAATTTTTTTCTCTATTATTAAAGCAATAATATATTTCTAAATCATAATTCTCGACGTATTATTTCCGTATAACATCCAAAATTGGTGTATAGGATGTAGTTTATTCTCTTCCCCTTAATCTACTCATACGTAGCGCATACGCAATGGATTGCCGAAAAACGAAAGACAATCAAATATTTGCATACAACAAGCTGTTGTCTAGACTGTACGTGACCCGAATGTTCTTGCTGTTCGTCTGTCACACTGTTTTATGTGTGCAACTTTTTTAATGCACTTTGCATATTTAATAGCGGAGAACTTGTCGATTGGAGACAATGCCCAAAGATAAGAATGACTACTATTATTATATTGAGCATTCCGAACGATCAATCTTTAACAAATTTAAGAGAGGTACATAGGGAACAGAGAAAAGTCTTTGGATATTTTTCTCTATTTAGAGCAGCAAAAGAACCGTGGGTTAAGTTCCTACAGTGATTAGGGGTCCCAGAACTCCTTGCTAATATTAAAAAAAAAAAAAAAAACAATTTTCTTTGTACCTTGTTTGATATACGTTGTTAGAAAAAAAATTTCATGCTAAACTGTGCATGATCTAAAACTATCAACAACAGAGCATGACATCACTGTCAAACATAATGTAAAGAATTTTCGTTAAATACAATTAAAATTATACATATTATTTAATACCGAAATGAAACTAAAAGGATCGTATTATAAGAGATTACTGAACAAACAAATTTATAAAATACAAGAATATTACCGATGCCCGTGAAATATACGTAACAAATCTAATGTAACAAAAACAAAAATAAGGAGAATTATATAAGAATTAAAGGCAAATATAATATTACATATAATATAAATGATTGCTTAGAGTTTAGACCGTCAATCATAAAAACCTTACCTTGACTTTTGTTTGACCTTGATACTTAAATATTTTTTTTTAATATTATCTATTAATTATTTATAGCGTTTGGCTACAATGTTAGTTGACTATATTTTGGCCTTAGATGGTAACATGCTAAGTCTAGCAGGTCAACTAGCTCTCAGGTGTACTTCATATTCAGACTAAAAAAAAACCCTGATTTGTGCATAGGGGCGGATTTTTTTAAAAGTGTACCAAAATTAAGCATTCCCTTGTGTAACAAAATGCTCCACTGACTAACGTTTTTGGAAGAATTACTCAGTGGAATGTAACGAAATGCCTTAATGACCATAATCATAATCTCTCCTGATGTTAAGTGACGATATGACCCAAGATGGTGGACACGCTAAGTATAGTGGGAAAACTAGCTCTCAAGTGTAGTTGAAGGAACACAACCTATATGTGCTTGGCGATAGATTTTCAACTTAAGGATTGTAACTAGCCAGGCGAGCATTAGAAGTCATGGTTTCATCATGATGTTTTCCTTTAAAGCTCAGGCTTATTGTAGGAATTCGAATTCACGTCCATCGACGCCTTCGCCTTATGCGCAACCACTGATCAAAATTGTTTCAAAATGCCTCTAATTAATGAATCATTTATTGTTAAGCGTTTATGAAATTCTACTAGAACATTATTAAACCTGCGACCCCAAACTGACAATCCGACTTTTTCCGAGGTAACATCAATAGGAATATACGAATATTTTTTACGGTCCTTTTAATATTATAATTATACTAAAATTATAAAAATGTATAAATAAAACCTATCATACTTAAGTTTAGTAAAAAACTGGAAAGTTTTAATAATATTAAAAAATCTGTCATAAAATGAAGTAATAAAATTTTCAATATTTAGTTTCTCTACAATAGTGCATATCAGTGACAGCATAATAATCACATTAGAAATCATATTGTAGTATATGACAGACGCAATTAGGCTGACGAAATTGATTAAGTTCAATCTCAACTCTCAGGGTTGTCACTGGAGTATAGACAAAATTTTGCTTTTTGGATATCTGTCATCTAAATGAACTGTTTAGACTACTTCGTATAAATTTTGTAACTTTAGATTAGACATAAGATAATTTAAACAAAAAAAAAAAAAGAAAAAGAAAACCAACTTCAATGATTTTGAGGAGTTCCCTGGTGTATCTTCGAAGCTGAAGGTCCAATGCCAATGAAGGTCAAATGGGACCACACTTAAGGTATCCCTTTTCCAACGATAAAAATCCAAATCCGAGTTTATTTTCTATTAGCAATACAATATAAAACTTAATAATAAAACAGCATATATCAGTTATAAAGAACTCGGCTTTCTATAGGTAAAATATTATTTAGAATCTGATTAGTAGTTCCATAGCACGAAAGTTTCGTCCAGCTGGATCGCGACCACCATGTTTAACACCCGCCTTATTGGCACGTTCCAAGATCAGCCGATATATATCCAGTAATCAAGCGGGGTGAAAGTGACAGATCGCCACCGCTATGTGCATGATGATAAACCCATCAGTGATTCTCAGGGAAGGCCGGCTTCACTGCAACGACCAGCGATGGATTGCTGATTTCTCAGTGGTCGACATTGTTTTTGTATTGTACTGTACTTACAATACCCTCACTTTAACATTCTTCTTCTTATCCCTTATCCTACTTAAGTAGGGTCAACAAAACATGTTTTCTTCTACTTCTTACACACGCGTGACTACTTTCCAACATGTTGTGAATTTAGAATGGGCTTATTTTATTTCTTTACGATCAAAATACAAAAAGGTATAAAGTATAAAACGTAAACGTAAACGTAATATATAAATCTAACACGTTAATACACAATAACAAAACAAATTAAAACGATAATGCCAGTTGCCGTAAGCCCAGACTCGTCAATTACAGTAGTAGGTAACCATTTATCAGAAATGTTCATATCCAAGCTCCTAATAGGTGTCGTCTTTTTGTTACGGGTAGTGAGTTTTCTTGGTTTTTTAAAATGTTTTGCGCACCAACCGGTTATTTGATCGGACATTTTACTTTTATTGTGGTATAACTGGCATTGATTTATAATTGGCACTTTACCATTAAACAATTAAAAAATGCATTTAATTTAATAATTATCTCTTCTTAACAAACTTCAAACCAAAAGAGTGTCACTGTGACGGGCTTATTACCATGTCCATGGTGGTAGTAACTCAGCGGAGAACCGATCCCTACCACACTGCTTGATTTCTGGATAATGGATATACAACGGCTGATACCACAACGCGACAGGAGTGAATGTGTCTATAAGGAAGTAGTTAACGAGTAATTTATAATACCTTTCCTACTATTACTTAAATGTTATTCTGTGTACATTTATTTAGAAAAACATAGACATTGTTTTAAATTTACTTTGTTTCATAATGTTAATGATTAAAAGTCACGACACGGATACATAAATCTATAAAACCTCTCTGATTTATTCTACAGTAATCATCAAAAGCCCGCGCGTTTATGTGGTTTACAAATAATAATTTCATCACCCTAAGTCCACCTCAGATCGTTAACAGAAACAATAACTCAAAAAGTGTTTCATGCTCGTCTTACTTGCATTTCATTTTCGTACTTCCGGCGTTGGTATAAGTTATAAGAGGTTTCATTTAAAAATTATACTTAAAAATAATACACTGTGTACGTGTTTGCATTAGAGGAATTCATAAACTACACTGATCCCTTAGATTAATTACAAGTTTTTGCTGCGCTAGCGAAGAACAATCGTAAATATTTGGCAGATCCACTGCAGATCCTTCCTAGACTGGAAAAATAGTTTGAGTTGTCCGCAGAAAGTTCAAATTGTTCCTGTAAATACTCTACTATTTATAAACACTAACATGATAATACAACTCTTCAAGTATTCTTTTTATAGCAGAGATCTTAAGATGTGTCTCTAAAAGTGGATGCGTGTATACCAGAATAAAAAGAGGCTTATCAAACATATTCATATCCCAGACTTTTTGTTACAAAGAGCGAATTATTCACTCTAATAATTTTTCCATAACATGTCTAATTTTTGTGAATGACCTCAATTGGACTGAGATTATTGGTGCAGTTACCGCCCGCATAATTGTTATATTCTTAGCAAATAAATAAATTTGAGAGCAGCTGAAAAATTTATTTGATAATTTCTCTCTATTTGAGATAACACGACTACTGAAATACCTCCACCCTGCAGAAGATCACGGCTTAATAAACCTGTGTGTTTATTCCTTCGGTGAGTAGGGTTTTCAGAGCTCCTTGGGGAAGGGGGGTTAAATGTCGGCAAGCGATACCTCTGTTGTTACAAGCGTATATAGGCTACAGAAACCGCTTACAATCAGGAATGCGCTTCTTTACTACCTTAGTTGTATAAAAAAATGTTCATACAGAACTCGTCAATTATCATCCCGCTTATACTTTTCACTTAAAGAAAACCAACACATGAGTCGGCTCCTCCTGCGCATAAGTTTCTTGAAAGCGATGACGTTTATGGCGTCGCCATAATTTTCGCCAAGGGGAATAAACTTGTAAAACTGCCATAAAACTATTTTTGTATATCAAGTATTCATCTTTATAGTTTCCAGACAGGTCTGGACGTTTATATCTTTATGGGTTGATAATAATAGATGAAAAATGATTGTCACTTAAACTTTATAGGATTTGATTGTATATTACACATAAATGTTCTAAGTCCAGGCCCTAATGATGCTTTACTTTTTGAAGGTTGATAGTAAATTCAAAATGCTGAAAATACCTTTGATATTAGTTAGTATAGTTAGTTTGGCAAAGTTCTTGGTAAAGATTTAATATTCACTCTAGCCCATGATTGATTATTATTTCAAAAGTCGAGAAAAGTATGCATCAATGATCCCGCAATATTGCGGTACTAAGAGCACCGTTTATAAGACTTTTCAGAAATAGAATATATTCCATAAGCGCTAGAGGATTATTTTGTTAATTATGTCAATTCCGAAAAATCTTCTAATTTAGACCGCCGTTAATTAATCTTCGAACATCACAACTTTTCTGCTATAAGCTTATTTAAAATAACAATGCATTCATTTATAATTTTATCCATATAGTGACGTAGTATATTTAAAATAACTTTGACTAATTACTAGAGGTCCCATTGAAATATTATGATAGATTGTATTTAATAACTGTATCAAATGTAACTCTGTCGACTTGTTTTACGTTCGTACTAATCCATACAATCTGGTTCTTCACATAAACCGGTACAATCTTGTGCAGGTTGAAGCATTACCAGTAACACTTTCTAAATATTTTTGGGCAAAACCTTAATTATGGACGTACCAAGATTAAAGTCGATAATTATCAATTCATAAAATGATCATTATATCAGATATACATAAACCATTAGTCTTTGCTTACTTGTCTGTTATAAATGTGACGAGACAATGTGGGGCAAATTAATAATAGACTATTATTGAGACAAGGTCACGGTATCGTTCAAGTCGTATTGTCTACCAATCAGTGAAATCACCTTTATGTAAATAAGGTCATCTATTTGAATTTAAGTAGTATTTGGCTTAAATATAAAACAGCAAGCAGAATGGAAAGGTTTTATCAGTAGCTACTATAGATTTCACTGAAACAAGATTAAAGATAAATATCAAAAGGCAATAAATTCCCGCTATTATTTGAAACGGCAAAAAACAACTATAAAGATTCCTCTAGCCATTATATAATAAACAGGCTCAGCAAATTTTAAAGCGGATTGAAGCTGTCTATATTTGCATAAATATACAATAATTTAAGTAATTAATCACAAAATTTAAATTAATTATTATACATTCTCTGTTATCTCTCAAGATGAATTGCTATACACAATAGTGTATAGTTAACAATAGTTAAGCCCACAAAAATAATAATCTCAAACGCTCTTGCTTAGTTCCATATTATAATAATTATTTAAAATGTATGAAACCTTCTAGGCTAACATTAATCGAATCGTCTTTATAAATTAGGGCCTCGTTTAGACTGAGAACAATCATACACGATTCCTAGATTTTATTCAGTATTCTGCCGATCTTAGATTGTTGTTCTGCAGTAAACGATATCAAATCAAAATATTGTGTACGTTTTTCGGTCATCATATTATGCGGAACAACGGTGTTCTTAAATTTCTTTTTACAAGTAAATAGTATATTATAATGATGTAGAAAAGTACTGTATATTACAGTACAATACAATTAAAGAAATACATAGACCATAGTTTTTCTATACAGTAAATATGTTGGAAGTTGAAAACAGAAGTAGTATTTTTAAACTGCTGTCGCGTGCGTGGGATTGCTTTAGGAGTCACATTAGGCGCCACAAGAGGCATTTTACGTGTCCCCTAAATGCGATGCGTGGCTGCGATCTTGCTGTATTAGTGTAAATACCACATACTATATATACCATATAAGAATATGATGCAAATGGATAAATAAATAAATTCCTTTATGTAAGCAAACCATCACTAAGTATTGGCGGCCGAATGGTTACCCTTTTTTTGTTATATTATAGTTTTTACAATCTCACTTGATGTGAAGTGACAATGTGCTATGCCTAATTCTCATGTACAACTGCCGGAACACAGCTACAGGAGCTTGGCGTTAGCTTTATAACTTCAGGGGTGGAGTATTTCTTAATTACCCTACCTACATTTACTTTCTTTTTTTATCGTTTACCTATAATTAGCGTTGTGGCCATAATCTCAACTGGTCTGAAGTGACAATTTGGCCCAAAGTGGTAGTACGCTAATCCTAGTAGAAGACTGGCTCTCAAGTGCGGCTGCCGGAACCCACCTATTGGTGCTTGGTGGCTGATTTTCAACTTGAAAGTGATAGCTAGCCACGCATTAGCGGGCATTAGAAAAAACCCGACCACCATGCAATGGTTTCATCACGATGTTTTCCTTCATCGACTAATTGCAGGGATTCGATCTCATGTCGATCGACGCGAAGTCCATACACGATACCAACTGAGCCATCATAGCTATAAAAAAATTGTATTTAATTGATGCATGACGGGAAAACCGAAACGCCTTGAGAAAATATACAATTATAGAACTCTTAGGCTTTGAAATCGCCCCTATGTTTTGGGCTATAGTGGTGATTAAATCCGTGTTTCCCTCTGCCTTTCTCCAGTTTACAATGCTATACCTTTGCGTACTGTGAATCTGTGGAAATGTAATCCAGCCAGTAGATTTCCTGTCACTTGAACCTTCAACTTGGGAAGTATTTACATTTAATGGCATGATAACAGCGACTGTCAATGGATTGTGTCGATCTCTTGGTGTCGGCCACTGTTTTTAGATTGTATTCTTATCAATAGGCTCATTGCCTTTACTTTGACGTACTATAAGGAGAGCAGTAGGCCATTTAAAGAACGGTATTATAAGGATTACTAATTTAACTTTAACTAAGAGTAAAAGTCAAGAGATCAAGGTGGGATATAAAATATATTTTTAAATTCGTATTTAGATTGACATTTGCTTTTGTTATCTCACTTCAATGAATACTTTTTTTAATAAGCAACCCTAATAAATTTCAATAAGAATTGTGAGATAATTATTATGTTCGCCGCAGTTAATTGCATATATTATCATATACGAGGGATCGACCGGGCACATTGTGGGTACCAACAAACATGTCTGTGTGTCAGTCTGGAAGATTTATCGGGCATTAATAATAGAATCTTTGTCCGTACTTGTGAGTTTGATAACGAAATAATTAAGAGAAATGTGCTTTTGTTGGTTTGCTTTTACCTTGTATTGTACTTGTATGAAAGTCATTTGGAAGGTTATTCTTCAATTTGTTTTTACGGTTTATGTCATAGATTTTCTAAGTGAATCATATATAAATACCAACTGGTCTCGCAGCAGTCGCTCTGCCCTTTCCATTAGCTAATAACTCCATAGCGCCAGCTATCGTATCCAGGGATAGTATTAAATCTTCTCCATTAAAAAACAATGAAGCAATGATAATCAGTTAGTAGCGTTTAAGGACTCCGCGTCTATAGATGTGAGTTCGAATCCCTACAATGAACCTGAGCTTTAGGTGATGGAAAACATCGTAATGAAACCATAGCATGGTGTTAGGGGTTTTTCTAATGCCCGCCTAGCTATTAATAGCTATTACCCTCAAGTAGAAAAATCTGTCAACAAACGCCAATAGGTGTGTTCCGGCAGCTGCACTTGAGCGTCAGTCACAAACTCATTTCATTTTTTTTTAATAATCTCTTACATACCTGTGAAACGAATCGCTAGTTGTCAATGATTTTCTATAATATAAGTTATATGAGTATTCACTAAAAGCCATTCTTTTATTAACATTAATGAACCTTTATTGGACAATGTTTACTAAATTTAAATCTTTAAAACAAAACTCGTATACCTACCACATATTGACAGCGTCTGGTCGTTGTCTGTCGATCCCGAAATATGCACAAAAAGTCGGTAGAGACCTTGAGACGTGAATTTGCATGCAAAGAGAGCTGCCTAGTAACAAGTACATTGCTGCATTCTGACGTCACAACAATGATTGATTCTTTGACTAATATACAATGTATATTTTATAGCTTTAATGGAATCCTAATATAGTTTTCCCCTACTGAATGTATACGCAGCACCACTAATAGGGAGAGATGGGGTTTTTTTAATTTTGAAAAAATAAAAGTCAGTAAAATGAATTTACATTATTATCGTTGATGGGTAACTTTATCATGTAAGCACGTGGGAGAACATTTTTTAAATTATTTTTGTTTTGTTATGCCAAAGAAGTAGTATAATTTCTTACGTGCGTACATAAGTTCAAACAATTTTTCTTTTAATATCTGTATAACATGTTACTTATTTGAGATCCTATTATCTAACAGCCATGAGAGTGTTCATTAAATGGCCGATTCCTTATTTAGATTTTAAATTAATATAAAATACTTAAAGGAGACGGATATTTCTGGGCCCAGAATGTAATTAGTTGAAATATAGTTTATAAAATCGAATAAACTTTTGTTTTTAAAATCGTACAATATCATTAAAATTCACAATCAACAAAATAGGTAAACTAATAACTTTAAAAGATAATACATAACCCTTTTTTAATATTAATCCTAATACAAAAATATGTAGGTTATTTGAAGTTTATTACATGACTTCGCTTTTACGAAATATCCTAAACCTAAATATTTATTTGAAGGTCATGTAAACAAAATATTTTTTATTATTTGGTTGCTAAACAAACTGACATAACTAAACTAAAACACCTAAGATGGGTGTTTAAATACTGACATTTTATTATTATTATTATTTTTATACTTTAACTTTTCTTAAATTAATTAAATTGTAGTACCATGTGACGATCCGAGCCGAGCTGCTGATTGCGCATATTGACTGTTTGTGATTTTGGGGCAGACTGAAAACCAGCGCTGTGTGGTGTCCGCGTCACATAGCATCAGCTGAGTCTGTCCTATTGCCAGGTTGTGTACGTAATTATGTTCATTTGTAACTTGTTTTTGTTTTGGCAATAAATGGTGATGATTGATTGATTGATAAATATATACACATATTTTATTGAAATTTCGCCATTTTAAAATTTCATAAAATAAATTAAAAATTTAATGTCAGAATCCTAGTTAAAATTACAGTTGATATTAAGAATCACTATCTATTTTTTTTCTCAAAAATTCTAATACATTTATTATATTAATTATAAAGTGTTTGTTAATTTGGTTTAATCACTGATGTCTGTCATGTTACTACATAACAGAAATTAAAATATTTCATACAAAAAATTGTCCCTATTTGTATAAAGTATGGATGTTTCAAGTACATTGTTTTATTTTATTAATATTACCATTATGCTTTTATAATTTGTAAATGTACCTAGTGGACGCTCGTAATATACAATATGCGCGCTAATGGCGCTGCCTTTAATAAATAAATAAAATAAAAATATCATATATCATAGGAACTGGTTATAGATTATTGTTAGTTAAGACACAGGGAAATGACGAGTTAAAAACAAGACGGATATTTTGTTAGCGGAACAAACGAGAGGGAGCGACTCGCCGTGTGCGGCCACTCGCGCCCGCATCGTGTGTCAATAAGGGGTTCTGTTGCTCGACGTTACTCATCACAATGTTAAGGGATGTTTACAAAGACCACACGTTTGATCTCGTATTTATGATTTACTATAAAGATACCTATATATAAAGTGACAGACATTCTTAGTAGAATTTACAACTAGAAATGGAGGTGGACAGGCTACATGATGTAAGGAAGTCAGGAAGAATGGCATAAAATAATAACAGATTGGTATCCTAGAAACAGTAAATGAAGTAGGGGGCAAAAATAAGGAGATAGGAGGGCGAGTTGAAGCTCACAGCGGGCCTTAACTTCAGGAGAGTGGCCCGTCATAGAACGCAATAAAAACAGCTAAAGGATACCTTTGCCATGAGACATACTGAATTAAGGGACATACTCTAACAAGATTACCTATAAAACAAACAAAAATACAGAATAAATAGGCTATATAGATAAATAAAGAGACTTTGGTATATATATTAAAAGGAATTTTTGTATATTTTTGTTAAAGTTTTTTGTATAAATAAACTGACGTTTGTTTATTTGCTTGTTTGTAATTTGACAAGTAATTAAATTTTTTGCAACTTTATATAATTTTTGTTAATGCGTATTTCCATTTGTCAAATTTTTATTTTACCTCTCAGCTCCCATGTAAGGCGAATTCGCAAATTTCACGTACATTTCTGATAAGTAAGGTAGCTAAAGTGTCTATGTGTTTTGTATTCTAATTAGTAAATACTTAAATACATATTGAAAATATATAAGAATACATATATCAAAAAAAAAACCATCCTTCTCACACTGGATACTGTTCATTATTTTTCTCTCTTTCTCCCCCAATCAAGTTGTGTGCCAGTGTTATACACAGACATAAAGAATCGTATACACATGACACGTTAAGAAAAATATGTTAATGTCTATCTACAGCATATCTGATGGTCGGTAGCATTTAAAAATTAACATATTGGAAGTACCTTTTTAATGCTTTGGAAAATTAATGGCATATCACTTATCACATAGTAACCTGAAATGACAAATGGACATGCTAGGGAAGCAAAAAATTCTGTACATGTTGTTTCTATTTCTTAATTTAATATTTTATTAATTATATCCTAAATTTAATTTCACACTTGTTCACCGAAATATAAAAGTGGTTACTTATAATAAGTAAAAGTTAAATAAAAGTAAGTACTTATGTACGCGCGTTACACATTATACTTCTTTGAATATTTACACTCGATGTTAAGTGACTCATAACAACTAACTACTAACTTTATCGTGTAAAATTTTTGTAACAATGTTATTTGTAACAATGTGAGTGTTAATCTTAAAATTTACTGTCACCATTTTATCATAATGTACCTAAGAAAAAAAAAAATCAACAACAAATGAAAAAGCATGGTGCCGAATCGTAGTCGTACTCGTAAATCAAATTAAATTAAAATAATGTTTATTTATAACAATAAATAATTTTTTCACATGATTATTTTTTTAAGTAAGTAAACTGTAATCATTAATTGTTGATGGCACACATTGATTCAATGGGCAGCTCTACATTTTTCTCCCTACTAAATTCACCAAAAGAAGTATATCTTCAAACAAAAAATAAATAAATATTGGTGCGTGTGCACACGTCTTAAACGTGCGTTCGCGCACCGGGCGGGAACAATGTCCTTCGCTAGCCTTGGCTTCGTTTTATCGCAACCATCTCGACAGGCAATCAGCCAGGGCTGCCATGTGGGCTCATTGTTTATTCTACAACGTAAAATTGAAATTTATTGGTTCCACTGTTCTGTGGGGTGACTTTATTTCCTCCGGGGGTGTTTATTTTTAATTGACATTATTGTCTCAGATTATGTGATTCTTAAATTGATTTATATGCGATGAAAGTGAATAACGTTTTGTTTGACTATTAAAAATAGAAAATAGCTACTAAATGCCTTATTTTATTACTCTAAAATATTAATAACAAAGCTACACAAATTTTATTTCATATTTTTATATAAACTGCATCTCCAGATTGTACTAAACAAACCCAAGCAGGAAAAAATTGCTGGGCAGAAGTTTCATTATTTAGAAATGAAATATCACGATTCCATTATAAATAGTATATTAAAGTATTAAATTAAGAATTGACGCTAAATTATTTAAAGATTTATTTCTAAAGAATGTCAAGTAGTAGGGGAGAGTAGGGTAATGAATGGGTCAGCGGGTAGTGGTAGTAAGTACAATATGAAGAAAACTAAAACACGTTGACAAGTAAATATCGAATGAAATGATTGGCTATACTATATCCTGCTCCCGCCTGATCGCCGGTTTAATTAGCACGTGACCTTTTGGATGAAAAGGGTGTATTTTTGTTTGCCGCGATTTCATTGTAATTTTTCTTGTGAGGTGAGATATTTATTTCAATCTTTTCAAAAACATAACTTTTTATTTATTTCAGTAAATTACTAAACAATCTTATTGTAAGACATTTTTTGTGAAATATTTAACGATTTTTTATTTTTTGATTTTTTTAAAGTTTATTATCAATTTTCGGGTAATGGGAGTCAAATGACTCCCACTGAATAGAAAAAGAAAATAGCAAAGCATATATCTGTAGACAAGGCCAAGGGACGTGTTCTGTAAGATAAACACTTCACCTCAGGGTCAGATACAAGTTTCTGAAATGTGTATGATGACGATGAGTTATACTACCACGTCGGTACACTTCGTGGGGATTGTGGGTACACGCCGACTGCTTCTGATGGATTCACCAGAAGGTTATGTGTACGACAAGTGCTGTAGATGTGTTGATCTCATTGTCTAACATAATGGCCCCCCCCCCACGTCAGGGCAATGGTGGTCAAAGTTGTTTTTTTTTTTTTTAAGTGTAATTATAACCAAACTATCATACTAATATTTAAAAAAACTGCTTCTGGTTGAAAATTATTAGTTATAGTTATAAAAATATGTATTTTAATAAACCTAAAATAAATAACTTTTGATTTTTATTAGTTCTTTCTTAAGTGACTCCCATTACCCCCATTTCCCCTATACTGTTGACTCTGGGTTTTTATAATAAATATAAGTATTCTGTGCCTCTCCGGTTATATAAAATCAGTTATTTGGTAACCATAGTGCGTGAGAGATTGCACCTGCTCATCACCAAAAAAAAAAATAAAAAATACCGTACATATAATGTTAAGAATATAAAAAGTTAAATATATTTAGCAGACATCCTTATTGCATTCAATCCATTTAAACATTTTGAGCATATAAAATTTCGCCCATCGTACAATATAAATCAATCCATTTCGCTCGACCCAAATTCGGGTGTCACCGCTAAAAAGTTCGCTTTGACCCATTTTTAAAATGGTCCGCCCCATCCTGTTAGTTTCGTACGCGAAAAAAGAAAAAAAAACAGGTTCAAAGACCGCACGCCTGCCATTGGCCAATGGCCAGAGGCAGCGGCCATTTGCATTATTGTTTAACAGGTCCTTTAATGGAAAGATTGAAGAATACGCACATAATTAAAAATGATTTGTTGTGAGAGGGCGAATGACCCTATTCCTTGCTAGGGTTGAGGTGCGATTGTCGATATTTAAAAAAAAATAAAAATAAAAAAACTCAATGTGTGTCGTGGGACAAGCGGTAGTAACAAAGTTTCTTTAGTTTTAAATTATGTGATGACCAGACTTGTACGCACTGTACAGTAAGAGTGCTCGATGGTTCGAGCTCGGGATTTTTATATAGATTTGTGAAATGTGAAATTTGTGAATTGTTTATAAAGTTGTGAAAATAAATATTTTCTTATATTGAATGTACTGATAAAGTTTACGGTTTGTTTATATTTTTATAATAATAATTAAAAACAAAATATTTATTTTCATAACTTTATGTATAAACAGATAATAAAAAAATGAGACTCGAACCATCGACCACCCTTGAAGTATCCCCTTTCCAACGAAAAAAGACTCATTTAAATCGGTTCATAAACAAGGAACTTACGGCTGAACGTCCATTAAATAAAACATTCGAATTGACAACCTCCTCCTTTATTTTAAGTCGGTCTAACAAGAAAACCTATGAATTATATTTATATTAAATGACTTTTAGCTATCATGTTATAATAGACGTTGCCAAAAACCTCAAATACAAATACCACTATTACTCATGCAACCGGCTAGACACCATGTCGCCATGTAAATTACGTTACCTCATCCGTTTTCTGTTTCATATGTATTGATAAAAATGCATATGAGTGAATGAGATGGATGATGCCAGAAGCAAAACCTCGGTGAATCGAGACAGATCTAAGATAGCTTATTTTGTATTTATTAGTGAAGAATGTATGAATGATAATGATTACCTCATTGTTTTAACATGCAGTCGGTATACATGTGATTGAACTGATAGTTTTTTGTTGATTTATTTTACCCGATGTTATAAAATGAAATCTGTGTAATATAGTACGTAATGGTTACTATCTATTTATTAATACGTGAAGCAAAAGCTTTCGGTACCTTTAAGCGTATTGCGTCTACGAAAGATCGTAAGATTTGGCATGGTTAAAGTTTTTATGGAGAAGGAGTGCAGAAAGTTAAAATTTATCTGTAATATCTGTTAGTAATATATTAAATTAAAATAATTAATACTGCGAATCAGTGCCATTGAACTTTGACCCTCCAAAATATTGACATTGTCATTCAACGAAAAGTGACAGCAAGTGATGTAGATAATACTCATTGTTTATGAATACTGTAAATTTCAAACAGAAAGTAGTCTATGGTCAAAAAGTCGTTGGTCGATTTTCGACCTTAGGGCGATCGCTATTATATATAAATGCCTCACGGGTTTACTTACGCCTATCAGTGTTCTGACTTCCCATACTTGCCTACAGATTGGCTCTCTAGAGTCAAGCAACAATAAACGCAATAGTAATTTTTCAGAGCAGACTGGTGGTTTCAGGAATTAGCGCGTTAAAATATATCTTGAGTTTAATAATATGAAGTGTACATAATATAACCATATATTCTTGTATGTATCACAAAACCTTAATAGCACAGCTTAGAGCTTAGACCATTGCAAAGGATGAATAGTGACATGATTTGAACGGACTTTAAGACTCAATGATAAAATTAGAATGACTTTTGTGACTTGATTAAGTCCAAAGTTATCGGTAATGTACCCATAGATTAAATTTTTATTACTAACCTATTTCATACGCAATAAACGTAGTAAGTTATGAAATAATTCTACTGATTGATATTTGCATTTTTTGTAAAAGTTATTGGTTTTGTATTAACTCCAATAAAAGTATATTTCGGACTATATATAGACCTATGTATAATCAGACCTATTTCGGCTTTATTCATCAGATCAAATACTAACATTAAGCATTATCCCTATAGGTTTCTCATTATTGAAAAAAAAACAGGTGAATCGGGAAATATTTACGTTATTTTTTTATTTATTGAGTTATTATATTTATTACGTTACGTTTAACGCTTAAATTTTTTAATCATAGTTTGTTGACTATTTAGACTGGTGCAGTTAGAAATTCCATATCAAAGAATGTAAAATGTTGTTTTGTAAATTATTTGACCAACGTACATTCCTAAGGCTATAATTAAAAGAACAGCCATGGAACTTGGCACACGTTAGATGTCAGCTCTTTTATCGATGATAACGACTACCCCGAACGTTGTTTCTATCGAACTTGGCCCCTTTTTCACATTTAGGTTTTGTTGTGATAATCATCTTAATTAATGAACCGTAATCATTTTTATTTAATGCTTGCTGGCCCCGTAGAGTACACGTTATTCTGCCTTTTCTTTCTGCCCTTTTCAATAATTAACACTATACTCATTTTTTTTTTTTTAAATTTTCAAGGCCATAATGAACAAAACAAAATAAGCATTACGCATTTATATCGTTCGAACCATTGGTTTTTTACTGCATAAAAATAAAAAAACAAAAAAAAAACAATTTTAGTTTTTCCAAAAATTTCTAATTCCCAAGGTAATTTTTTAAAGTTTTCTTTCCCGAAAATTGTCATTCGGATCATTGTTAACATTTCAAAAAAGATATTAGGCAAATCGTTCCAGCTTTTCTCAAGTTATATGCTGATCAAAGAACAGCTCTTAGGATGCTCTGGAGTATTCATTCTAGTTTGTCGACAAAATCGATATCGACAATGACCATCCCAGAACATCACACTGGTAGTGACCGAGGCATCCGGGCAGTGGCCGTGGGAATCAAGACACTTCCCTTGTGCGACCCGTGCCCTCTGCTAATCCGGGAAGATACATTTTATGGGGATGTAGTGCACTCACCTTTCCTACATTCTTCTTCTTATTTATTGGAAGCATGTGCCCATTTATTGTCTAATCTTCAGAGTGCAAGCAACACCTTAATTAGATGGTGGCTCTCTTGTCAAAACTGTTCAGCGAGGTTTTGAGGCAACTTAAAATCCATTATTTATAAGTAATTCAATTCTTCTGGGTACAATAACCAAACTATATTACATAAAATGCATAAGTTTATAAATTACAATTGACAGTATGATTGATTGATTGGTGGACCCAAATAACCTTGAGTTGTGTTTCCAGAGTTCCTTGGGGTAGGGGGGATTAAGGTTGGGAACGCGTTAGTGATACCTATGGTTCTACAAGGGTCCATAGGCTACGGTAGCCGCTTACCATCAGGTAGGCCATACGCTTGATCGTTAAGTTAGTTGCTTATAAAAAACCTTGTTTTGAAAAATCAACATTGCGGCTTCCGTTGAGACTGGCCAACTGACCCAGTATAATTAGATTGTAAGTTAACAGTTAAGGAATACATTCAGACGGAACTTTTAGCCGGTAATCTGTAGTTGATCATCCAAAAAGACAATTCAGGTTAAGCCTGCCAATCGAAGGTCCTGATCCACACGGTTTGGACAAAGACTGAGTGGCAGAGAAGGTCGATTCAATCTGTTATTTTGTACTCTATTACAAATCTTTTTATTTTTTTTATTAGTGATTTTTTTCACCTCTGTCGACTGCTTCCACATATTATATTTCTTTATCTTCAATAGATTTTGGTGAATATTGTATACCCATTACGGATGCCGCTTCTCTTTTCATGTTATAACCAAATTGCTTCTTAAAAGTCTTTCAGAAACTATCTCAGAAGGTTTTCTATAGATATGTTGATAAAATTATGTTAAATCGGTAAAAATGAGAAAACTGATTTAAAAATACTTATTACAGAATATTTGTTGTCTATTTTTTTTTTTTTTTCTTACTAATTTTTCGAGTGAACTCATCAAGAAAAACAACACTAAGCCCTAAACATCGAATAATGAATTCCGTGCTGAAATATGGAGTTATATCAGCGGTGACTTTGAACTTTAGGTACCACTCTTTAACCGAGAAGTACAAACAAAACTTTTGACCCATGAAATTGCAAAAATGAGCCATGAACGTTCTTATTACAAGGTAAATAAGGCATAAAATCGACTCTGTACTGATTTTTGTGATGGTATACTGGAACTTGCAGTTACGAATACACGAAGTAGTGAGTGTAATTGTCCAATATAGTTCGGCATGTATTCGGTCGACGGAGGAACCGCGTGGTGTGTGAGAAATCGTCACTTCTTTGCGCAGCGATAGGAAATAAAATGCAGAGGTCGTTTTCATAAACATATTTTGATACAACGCAATATGTGACGTAAACTTATTCTACAGGTGGTATTTGGAAAGTATTATACAGGCTGTATCTATACTAATAAAACTCACGACATTAATTATTTTTGTTTATTTGAACGTGCTAATCTCTGGATCTACCAGTCAAATTTGAATAAATCTTTTTGATTTTTATAGCCTAATTCCTAATTAACTCTATGAAGCGTAATAATAACCGTGAACACCAAGCAATCTGAACAAGTAGGGGAAGTGAGAACAAAGCTATCTTTGTCTATGCTCTACACAGGTGCGTTGACGGTGGTGGGGCGTTGGAAAATTTGTAGAATAAATTTAACATGGGAGAAACCGTGGGGCACAGCTAGCTTAGAAGACATTAGAAATCAAATATGTACTTGGGTATATAAAACACAAAAATAACATTGTTATAAATTCATTAATCTTAAAAAAGCGAGATCAGTAAGTAAAATCCATACTTCTAGGATTTATGACATGTCATATAATAGCGCTTAACAAAAACTGTACAAGAATTGTATCCGACTGGATCGCGACCACCATACACTAGGGGTTACACCCGCCGTAGTTGCATGTTTAGAAATGTCGCATTTTGGGATTTGTCGGTATATATCCGCCTAGACGTGCCCCCAGGTTTCACCCGTGTTAATTTTATCCGACAAACAGTACGCCGCGCCGCCAACGCACTCGTGTAGCCTATCATTTATTGTTCTTCTCACAAGTACAAATAATTTTTAATTTTCATTATTTCCTAAAATATGTTTCCAAACAACATGCTTTAAAGAGCAAAATTTAACTCCATAAAATGATCTTTATGATGAAATAACTTTTATTCTTAAGGATTAATATGCGATGCCTAAAATAAATGCTCATAAAACACTTTTTAATTTTCAACAAATGTTTGTCACATAGTAGCTTATTGTGGCTTATATTTAAGATATAGGTATATGCTATTGTGGCCTTTTTTTTAGATATATTATAGACTAATATTTTTGTCGAACATTATATATGCGTATCATTAACTATTACGCCAACGCACGCGGATACAGCAGTTCGGAAGGGCTACCACTTCCGACTTACTTAACGAATATCAATATTTAAGGGTAGCTAAGAGTAAATGTCTAATGTTAGATACCTTATACTATTTTTGGTGAGTCTGGCTATAATATACAAAAATAATTTTTCGGATCCGACTGGTAAGTTCCAGAGTTTAGCGTGTTTAAATGAACAAACAAACAAAAAAACTTTTCCGCTTTATTAGAATAATAAACTAGTGGTGTGTCCGAGGCTCCGCGCGTGTTTGTTATTATTGCACAGTAATTATATTCATCACGAAATTTTATTTTTACTCATATTATTGACAATATGTACAGCTTATCAATTGAGGAATGACATTTACTTTCCGTGTACAATTTTCATCAAAATTGGTTGAGAATTCTCAAAATTACCATTTTACACATTTCTGAAATTATTGGTGACGATTCTTATAGAATGACATGCTTCCCGTATAGAAAATTTCATCAAATCGGTTAAGAATAAGTAAAACTTAAAATTTTTGGAAATTCTTTCTTTTACTTAAAATGACTTAAAATTCCCCTGTACAAAATTTTACCAAAATCGGTCACCAATAAATAACAACTACTTCTTTTATTTTCTTTTTCTATTTCTAAAAGTAGTATTGAAAAATTTTATACGCTATCAATTGATCAATGATACAAGCATCCCGTGTACAAAATTTCATAGGAATCGGCTAAAACGTTTTTTAATTTTTGAAGTGAAAACTTATAAAGACGGTTTAGATAGCGAATAAAGTCATGTAAGTGATGGCATGTTCACGTGACGTGTTAACGATTATCAAAAAATATTTTCTTATGTTACACAATTATATTTTACAAAGTTAGTATTTCTTATTTCAAATTATATTTGTATTTTCTTAATTCTATCATTTGAAGTGTAGGAGAAATGTTTATAGTTACAAGTTTTCACTTCTGTCGGCAGTCCTTATGACTGCTTTGATTTTTTTTGTTATCGTATATTCGTGGTCAGTGTCGATCATATAATATATATATATATATATATCGTCGGAAAATTTTGGGAAAAAATTAACTGTACAGACAGAACTATAGATTTAATAGATTCGTAATTAGTATAGATAATCAAGCGTGGTGATAAGGATCTGTACCCGACTGGATAACGACCACCGTACACATGCTGATAAAACTATCACAGATCAACCTGTTCATAACCAGTTGTAGAAAAGCTTGTAGGACAACATGACTGCGATTGTAGATCTCTCGTTAGTAGTCGTTATTTTTGAATTTTACTGACCTTACCATCACTAACGGTCGTTTTCAATAACCTATCTATCCATTGTTTCAGTTACTAAAGATAGACAAATATAATCTTTTCTCCTAACTTTTTTTTCAATAACCTAAAAATGGATAGTTTTTCGTATCTACATAATATATATCCTTACCCTATAGTTTGAATAGATAAGAGGGAAGCCGATATGTGTCTTAAGTTAAAGGTAGTACTTATTACAAATACATACTAATCGGGGATAGTAAACTCAGATATGTTATTGAAAACGGCTGTTACAGTACAATGTTCGAAGACAATAAAGTAAGGCAATTATATTTTTAGGCTTACTGAGAAAGAGGACTGACTCACAGGCGCTAAGCGCAGCAGCTGCCGGAACACGTCGATAATTGCTTGGAGACAGATTTTCAACTTTACGAGGGCGTCAGTGTTTTCTAGCCTACGTAGTAGTAGGTATTTTATTCAAAGTGGCGTCTAACAAGATGGTGTATCACTTGTTACAACGATCTAGGGAGTTTTTGTGAAATTTCAAAATGCATGATTTCAGTTTATATTTACAATCCATTTCACTTAAGCACAATAACCGAACTATATCGCAATATAGGGTAAAAACTCTAAGCTAATGCACTAGAAATAAAAACCACAACATGTCACTTCAAGATCCCGCCAAAACTCTAAATGACATTTCAAATCACGTCTTGCAGGTTTATTGCGTTCCAACAGTCAGTAATAATTGTAAACCCGTATGAAATATTATACCTATTGATAAGTTTTTCTTTAATTAATGAACCTTCTTAAGTGAAGCCTGTATGGACAAATTCGCATCTCTAGAGAGTCATTCAAAGCATTCTTTTTTTTAAAGTTTTTTTTTTAATAATTGTTTGCCATAATATATTTAATTTATAGTTTCTTGAATTATGTAATGATAATAGTAAATGATCGGGATTGTTGAATAGCACAACATATTTAAATTAATAAATAAAAACCCTCAATTTAGTGGCTATTTAAAATCTAGAGATTAAAATAATTGTACCGTAAAATATACAGCAGCACAACACTAAAAAACTAAGGTGACAACATTATTATTAAGTTTGACATTAGTGATTGTCAGTTTACTCCGTGGGAATAAAAAGCGGTATAATCTGTTTTACATTATATTTGCGGTATGAACGTAAACATTAATTAATATTATATCACTTGCTGTCACTTTTCACTGAGTGTCAATGTCATTGTTTTGGGGGGTCTAAGTACAATGGCACGGGTCGGTGTAGTAATCAGAGTATTATTTAATTCATTTATATCAACTGTGCCCCGCGGTTTCACCCGCGTATAATAAAATAAATCACTGACTAATAGTGAAGTATACAATATTAACCATATTTTTTGTAGCTTGTAGTGACTCTTGTTCGTAAGGATTAACATGCCATGCCTAAAAATAATGCTCATAAATAACTTTTGGCTTATATGAAAGAGATAAAGCATATACTATCACGAACTTTTTTTTACATAATATATTAATGATCAATATTTTTGTAGAACACGTATCATTAACAATTACGCCAGCGCACGCGGATAAAGCAGTTCGGAAACACTTTCACTTCCGACTTACTTAACATAAATCAATATTTAAGGCTAGCTGAGAGTTGTCGCCTAATGTTAGACCTATAACTATATCTCGTGAATCTGGCAATCATATACACGTATATAGATTTATAAGCGGCGTGCTCGCGGCTGCGTAGGCATTTGTTGCTACGCAGTAGTCATTTCTGCCCAGTAATTTTATTTTGAATTATATTGTTGACAATTCATATTATACCGTATCCATTGAAGAGTATGTAGTTCCCATGTTCAATCAAAATTGGTTGAAATTTGTTATTCTATTCTACAATTTGTAATGTATTATTGACGATTCTTATATAGCCTCTCAATTATGATATGATTTAAATAAGCTTCCCATCTACAAAATTTTATCAGAACCGGTTGAGAATTGATGAAAGTCATTTTACAACTTCTTTTTTTACGTTTTCAGTGTACAAAATCGGTCAAGAATTAATTATTTTTACTATTGCTTAAAATAATATCAATATTCTATATACCCTATCAATCGGTGAACGAACTATCAATTGACCATGGACAAAAGCATCCCGTGCACAAAATTTGATATGAATTGGTCAAGCCGTTTTTGAGTTAAATCCGGACAAACAAACAGACAGAAGTACGCTTGTTCGCCACTTTAGTTGTAGGTATAGTTGTTACGCTCTCATGTGATATAAATAAGATTTTTATTTTGAACTGTTATTTTTTTTCACAGAACTTGTTAGTCTAATTATAAATTTACTTACTTCGTTACTCTCTTTTATACCGGAAACCACAACGTAGTGTGTTGATAACAGACGCATTAAATTTGATATAAAAACTATAATATTTGTCTTAAGTACTTATCGGAATTACAACTTTATTTTTCTCAATGCTGTAGTATATAAATACAATTGTCCACAAAGGATTTTATGTTGATTGGTGAACATATACATTTTTAACTGACTTCAAAAAAGGAAGGAGGTTCTTCTCCATTCGAATGTATGAGTATCTAATTTTTTTATGGATGTTCCGCTATGACTTCTTTGTTGGACCGATTTAGATAATTCTTTATATGTTGGACAGAAGATACCTCAAGGGAGGTGGTTTTAATTTCATTGGAATTGGACCTTTGATTTCGAAGATACACCAGAAAACTCCTCAAAATCATTGAACTTAGTTTTCTATTTTGTAAAAAAAAATCTTGCTTAAGTAAGTGATGCTGTTAACGCAGTGTTTTGTTTTAGATCAAGCGATAATGGTTTTTGGGTCTTTTTTGCAGAACGAGATGTTTACTAATCATATTTCAACTTCTTTACCTGTCGTGTTGATGGTTAAGACCAGTTATATGGTACTATTAGACGAGTACGAGGCCACCTTGCACAACCGCATTCAAGTCTTCAATGGTCTCTTAGTATATGCTATGCTTGAAATCTTGCTAAATTGTTATTAAGGTTTCCTATGAAATTCTCAGTAGCAGCTCGGATTTTGACGTTGTGCTCGATAAAGGCAATAGGCCCTCCCCCTATTACATGTGACCTAAAGTATACCCTGCGAACTTTGGCTGTACATTGGTATACCTCTGCCTAACCCTTCGGGGAATACAAGCGGGAAGGTATGTTTTTACATGAAATTGATATACTAATAAGTGTGACATTCTGCGTAAGACGGACACCACAATTACATAAGTATCTTCCGACGTCCGTGTAACCCCACTTTCATAGGTTACAGTGGACCACCTTAGTACGAAAAAAAAACGGTTCAAAGTTCTCCAAACGGGATATAGCTGTTCGTGGCCTACGGTAAGCTTCTCTAAAGGTAGAGCATAGTTTGAAATAGTATAGGCGAGAGTGACAATCGCGGGTGGGGATGTCATGCTTTTCTCCCTAGGTGCGTTTACAATTTTTTTCTCCTCCGGGATGAAAAGTTTATATATTTTATATATAAACACGCAGTTGCTAGGTTACCGGGAGATAAAGTAAAGTACGCGCATGCGCACATTTGCCATCTCACCGGGAGAGAATCGGGTACTTTTCTCCCGTGTGACAGGGACTAAAAGTGAACTTTTCATCCCGGAGGAGAAAAAACACTTTTAGTCTACTCCAAATGTGTCACTCGATGTTACACGTCTAAAGACGAAGCGGCAGAAGATGATCAAAGCCTGGAAAGAGAGTTTTGCTACTTTTTTTATACAACAAATGTGGCCCGCTTGATGATAAGCAGCTGCCGTAGCGTATGGACGCTTGTAATACCCATAGGTACCGCAGGAACACAACACAGTGTTATTTCGCTGCGATTTTCTGTAGGGTGGAGGAATTCCACAGCTTGGGCTGCCCCAAGTAGAGGGAAATCTACAAAAAATCTCTCTGTGGCCTAAATCTCTTAACTTGGTGACAAGTTATCTAAATTAGGGTTATAACTGGGTTATTTAATTCTAGGCATTATTCTATGATATATTGGTTCATATTATGGCTGCCTTGTTAGCATAGTGGTCGTAAGCGCGGCTGCTATGGGCGAGGTCCTGGGTTCGAATCCTAGATCGTGCAAAGTGTTATTGGGTTTTTCCTATGAAATTCTCAGTAGCAGCTCGGAGTTTGGTTTCGTGTCCGATTAATGGCAACAGGCTCGCCCCCTATTATATGTGACCTAAAAACATACTCAAAAACCCACCAAAATGGCGCTAGCCTAACAAGACGGAATGGTATTTTCACGTAGTTTTATAGCTTTTGCTGTAGTAAAACTCTTGAAAAAAATAATTGAACAATAATGGGAAAAGTTTGTAGAGTGATAAGTTCTCCAATGAACGAAAACTGAAAAATAATAACTTTTAGCGATATCTTTAAAATTAATCCATTAGCTACCGTGGCGCCATCCAAATTTGCCGTTTTCGACAGACAATTTTTCATTCACAGAGTTGGTTGTTCTGATGTCTACCCTGCAAAGACATATTAAACAATCTGTCAACTACAAGAAGGTAAAATAGAAACAATTAGCGTAGGGTGATATCAAATACCCTGTATATATATGAAAAATAAAACGTATCTAAAAATAAAACGTAATTTAGTTCGACAACGTATCATCTTCGTGTATACACAATCGCTAAGAATCCCGGTAAGGTCATTGTCGCTGTCCTGTCAGGCCTCCCTGGTGGGGAATGACCTCGTGGTTAAAACATCGTACAATACAATACACTGACAAGTTGTAGCTACTCACAACTCATCAAATTGATTGTGTCATCTATAACTTACATCTACATACTACTTTATGTCGACAATTTTTTTCGCTTTTCATTATAGGTCTATGCTGTTAGGTTGCATCTTTCACCCCTTTGTGGGGTGGGGTTGAAATTAGGTAAATGATTATTTTTAAAAATTGTACGTGGCAACTCCGATTAGCGACTGGAGTTGACTGTTTAAGTACAGATTGTCTTGAAATATGTATTCGTACAATTGGGTTTTTTCCAATTTTCGAATTTTCATCCCCTTTCTTACCCCACCTTAGGAGCTGAATTTCCAAAAATCCTTCCCTAGTGCTCACCGACAGTGTATAAATAATCGGCATGCAAATTTACACTGTCCTAGCCTCAGTATTTTGAGCTGTGCGTTGATTTGTCAGTCAGTCAGCTATCCTTATAAGTAGATAGATAGAAGACAACAAAACTCACAAAATAAATATAGCACAACAAATCAAAAATTGTTTTTTCGTTTTATTCAAAAGATAGCGAGTTGCCAGTATAAAAATTATAAATTAACAAATACAATCAGTTTTTTTTCTATTCGACTATACATACTGTTAGCCACAGGAACCCTCAGACGGCCTTTACAGCTTCACCGTGGCTTGTGGGCGAGCGCTTAAAACATTCAGCTGCGAAATCGTAGCAACATGCTCTCAAGGGTGGCAAATTGGCCGAACCTCGGCTTGAGGCATTTGCCGTTGTTGTAGTTAAGATGCGAATTGGCTAATTTCCCTATCCGTAAAAATTTGAGATAACTAACTATACGTATATACATGTTTCTGCCTCCTGGGAGGAAAGAAGAGACGTGTGTATATGTATTTAGTAATCTGTTCATTTTAGTGTAACTATTACAAAAAAATGGCCCTTACGGAACCTTTTCACCTGTGTGGTGTGCACTAGTGTGGGGTGCATTGTAGTGCTATCTTTTGGTTGCTAGTGGTTGCAAGTACAGTGTCACTGTATTTCGCGAGCGGATGCTAGACTCGACGGATTTAGAATACAATCAGTGTTGTCTCTCATTTAAACGGATACAAGCATAGAAAAAAATTACCTCCATTTTCCGTGATTGGAAGACTCGTTAGTGTTCTTGTTGGTTCTTTTTACAATAAGGATGTTTTAATCGACTTCCAAGTCAATAAACTCCTTTTAAATATCAACTAAAAGTGGCTTCATTTAACTTTTTCTAAACATTGGAAAAAATAATCGAAATTTTGAGCCATATTGAAACAACAAAACGTGGTTTTATTTTGAAACTTGTTTTTCTATAGTTGCATTTCCTTTTCTCTATGTATTGTATATTATATTAATAAAATATTATATTTTTTTGCCGTTTCGGTTGTGTGAGAATATTTGATGATCATGAAGAAAAACTTTCATCAAAGACTTGTTATATATCACTGGTGAAAGTGATCACATCAGCAAGGCTCGTCCAAAAATATATTTAAAACTAACTGGCTCAGCAGATATTCTTTTTTACCCTTCCTAATAGTCAATAACTCGACCATAGCGCATAATATCCCCATCTATCCCACTTTTTTTCCTGATAACTTTTCCCATGACTATAAATAAAACAGAAAAGGAATTGAGCATATTAATTCTTTGAATCCTGAGTTTATGGTTTCGATTTAATACAAAAATCTCATAGAAAAAAACGCGTTCACTTTTTCTCTGCTGGCGTCTTTGTCTCTGTTATACATATTATAATATACGGATATATTGATAGTAGACTTTTTATTTATGTCGTAGTGTGTTTTGATTTCTTACAATAAGAGTTATTTTAATAATGAAAAATAGATAAATTATAAATAATTATGATATAAAGGTCTTTTGATAAGGAAATAGTATTACGTTTTATAAAGGAATTTCCCATATAGAAAGCAAATGAGAATAGTGTGCGAGTCAGCAGACCTACGTAGTAGGTATTATCTGTGGCTATTTTGAAGGTTTTTCAATTTTAGAAAAAAAAAAACAATTTATATTGTTCAAGGAAATAGAAAAAAAAACCAATAAAATAACGTGAGTGGTTTAGACCGGCGGAATATCGATTCGATGTTCAATTTTAGAAAACTTTATTCGGAATTTGTGGGAATTTCCAAATTCAAATTTGGAACACTATTGACTGACAGTGAAGAAAAATATCATGAGAAAACCTGAATGCTTGAGAAATATTCTTTTAGTACCACTGTATGTGGGACAAATATAGAACTGTTAATTTCACGGCGTTTAAAATCGCCAATACGCCGTGGTCTGGCGTGGTGATTAAGCCTATACTTTTCCATGGAAAGAGGCCTTTGCCTAACAGTGGGATATTTACAGGTTGATATTATTAAGAAAATACGAACAGAATAAATAGAACTTTTTCCAACCTCGTTGTACTGATCTAACTTGTAAATTTGTTCACCTGTGGTGAGAAGATATATAGTATACAAGTTTAATTATAACATAGTTAAACTTTTACATATTTACGGTTCTCACCGGATGTTTTTTTTTCTAAAACACAAATTTGCGGACTCTTGGTCCTAACCTTTTTTATGTGGGTGCTTATATAATATTAAACATTAAAAATTGCCTTGAAAAAATATGCACTTGCAAATGCAGCTATGTATTACAATTAAGTGAGCCTTATTTTATAATATAACTAATAACGAAACGATTAGTTAATTTAGTGATTAACTAAATTACATATAATTTACTGTTGTTTGTACTAAATTTACAGAGATTTTGGGGTTGTTATTTTTGTGTTTGGGTGTTTACATAGAGGGCGAGGTTTGGGAAATAATGAACTTGATGACGTTCTCGTCCCTCACCGGATGTTAAAGGACGACATCTCTCAAGATGGTAACATACTAAGCCTAGTTGGGGGACTAGCTCTCAAATGCAGCTGCCGGAATACACATATAAGTGCGAGAAAAAGCCCTAACACCATGCTATGGTTTCATAACGATGTTTTTATTCACCGTAAGCTCATGTCGATCGTCGATCGTCGATCGATACGTTGTCCGTATATGCTATAATTCATGCTACTACTTATAACACCTTTGTTACCTAAACTATATAATCAATTGCAATGCAATTTGGCATAGAGCTAACCTAGGATCTGAAGAAGGATATAGTATGACAAGATAAATTTAAAAAATAATTAA
This sequence comes from Saturnia japonica, assembly GCA_033032175.1. Lineage (NCBI taxonomy): Eukaryota > Metazoa > Arthropoda > Insecta > Lepidoptera > Saturniidae > Saturnia > Saturnia japonica. The sequence goes on from CM065332.1 coordinate 5,470,299, forward strand.
CAACCACAATAAGTAATCCTAACCCTCCACAGTAAGCAATGCCGGACGGGAAGCGCAATATAGTCCAAAATATCCGGTGATCACAGAGAGAGGTGAGGAATTCGTCGTCCGTCGCCGCTGACATTTCGGTTTGCAAATCTCTCTCAGTAACTGGCTTTCCTGAAATGCTTTTTTTGTGTATCTTACTACTTATTCGCCTGTTGTTAGAATATGCAGCTCATAATATAATTAATATAATAATATTTTGGAGAACGTAGACATATTTGCACAAACACTACCCAATTTTAGAAACATAATTAAAAATTATTTCAATCAGAAAATTTAATTTTAATTATTAATCTTGCCAGTAATATTATTGTATAGTGATGATTCTTGTTTGTTATTATTTTGTGTTGTATGAATGTAGTGAGCGCCTGTAATTGGTTCACATGTCAGTATTAGATTTTGAAATTTAATTGTCAATGTATAATATGCACACTGTCGGCGCTGCCTTTATTAATAAATAAATATACATACTGTTAGCCTTAAGGGCCTTGGAGCCATTAGAAGCTTTGACAGCGTCACCGGGCCTGGGAGCGAGCGCGGAAGGCACTCAGCCGCGAAAGCGTTGCAACAAGCTCAAGGCTGCCAACGTGGCCGAACCTCAGCCGCGTGGCCGAAAATCCGATCTAACTATACATATGTAGGTGTTTCTACAAATCTGGCAATATGGTCTGAATCTAACTACCGAAAAAAGAAAAAAAAGTCTCATAAAGAACCTATGTACCTGTGTGGTGTGCAATGCAATGCAGTGGAGTCTATTGGTAGCTCACTAGCTAAGCAAGTGCAGTGTTACTGTATCTCGCAAGCTCCTGAAAAAGAGTATCACTGCATGTATCATGACCCAGTCGAGTATAAAGAACCACCCCGCTTGAATACTCTGATCCTTGACTACGGAACGCGTCATGTCATGTGTGAGCATGCCACTATGATGGATTTACATAGACACATACAATACTTACCGTAAAGCTACCGTCAAGATACAAGTTTCCGGTATCGCTACTAAGGTACCGATATACAAATGCCGCGGCAAAAGATATGGATACACATATTAATTGTGTCTGACTCTGAAAACCATTGGCAATCGCTATGAAGTTTAAATAAGCTAAGTATTTCATAATTGCCACTTTCGCACTATTCCTACTTTGTGTTACTGTTAACGCATCGATAAAAATCAAACATATCCAAACTTTATTCGTTTCTCGCGCGCGCTTCCTAAATAATTCTCGAAATTGATGTACTTATAAAATGTCAAAGTTTAATTAAAACAATATTTAATTTAAGATATTTAATACGTCTAGATTTTTCCAAGATTTAACATTGAATGATTTTGTTCCTGAAATTTCGACATTTTACCACTTCGATCATGAAACGTACAATTAAACAAATTGATAAATTAAAAAGGTAAATTTATTTAAGACATTCGTATTAGCGAAAATCATTCTTATACGTAATTAGCGTAAAGTTTAAATTCTTATAAATAATAAAATGTGAGTGCATGATTCAATCTGAACCCACGCGTTTTAGTTCAGACTCGGTTCATCTTCTGTACTGAGTAGTCCCGCACTAGTACTAACGGGGCGCGCGCGTACTATTTTTCTTTTTTTAAATATCGAATCCGCGAATTTCGAACTCATTTTCGAAACTTACGTTTCGGACAAACCAGTTTCGAATGTTCAGTACAATGGAATCCGTTTTCGGTGAAATGTGTTTATAAAAAGTGTAATTAAATTTTGGCGCATTCGGTTTTGAACGAGGATGGTGGGTATTTTATAGTGTATAGTTTATTCTATATGTTTATAGTGAAATAAAAAAAAATAGATGATTATTCTATAACAAAAGATTTTGTGAAATTAATATGTTCGTAAATATTGGCAGCTGATAATAAACACATTATTTATTTGGCATTTCATTATGAGACGATACCAGGATACATTATTTATTACACAGACCGTAATTTCATATAACATCAAAAAACTGTTTCCCTTAATAAATGTAATAAATTTACTTAGAATCTGATTTAGTATGTAAAATAAATTAATGACGCGCAAATGACCTTGTAAAAACTTACGCAAAAAATGTCAACTATTCCAATTTATTATTCAAATCATAACTAAGTCTAGCCTTTTAATCAATTCTATTACTAATATCCCTACATAATAATTTTTTTTTTTAAATACGAATTCTTTTTCCGTCGGCCGTCGGCATTTCGGGACTGTTTTATATTTATCGCCTTCTATTAAATAGGCTTTAAAAAATTTAAAAACAATTTTTTTAAATTAGTTTGTCGAATTAATTTTAAATAATCAATACAAAAATACATTGTTTACTTGTATATAATATTTATGTAGCAACAATGAATGATATATATTTATAAAAATTATTTAATAATATCTGAAATTATATATTTTTTATTTATCTCAAAATTACAGTGCTATTATTGTTGTAAGAAAGCTTTTCTGCAAAGATTAATATACTAATACCTACTCTGAAATTTAAGATTTATAAATATAAATTTATTTATAATGAGCGCTATAATCTGATTATTTTCTAAAGCTTTTATCAACTTTATTACTTCAATGGTTTAAAAAACTTAAACAGAGATAACGCAATCTAATCCTTTTAATACATTCCAGATCCAAGTAAATGGCAACTTTATGGCTTACATTTTGTTACAATTTGTAGAAATTTCAATTACACAAATAAAGTATATAAATTTAAATAATAAAGTATCATTCGATACTTACATATTCACATCTCACGCAATTCATTTTTTTATGAACGTCAAAACACTACTGCCGGTTCGGAAAACATCCCAGCTATGCAGAAAAACCGGTAAAAAACTCGATTGGGTTTATCTTTTTTTCCAAACTGTACAAGAGTTAATATAATAGGTACAATAATAATAATTAATGGATGCACAGAGAGGGAGTTACTTCCAGACATTACTATCCTTCACTTAATGATCCACCTTAGGGTAACCCTTTGAAAGTAAAACCTGCTTGACATGGCCTTTGAACTTCCACATTCTCACAGTACGGCAATGATAAGGTGTAGCAAATTTCTATGTTCATTCAGAGATGGAGGTTACCGTAAAGCTGTTGGCACAGCGCGTGTTGTTTTGTTATACAAAGAAAAAGAGGGAATTAGGAATTGAATAAAGAACTAGGAGAAAAAATAGTACTTCATAATTTATTAATCTTTTACTTTTACTTACTAGAATTAATTATTGTGATAATTATTAGTATTCTTCCACTAATCACGGCGTAAAGAATAACCATCATCCTTTTATGATACAAAAATATTTAGTTTTCTTCTAGAATTTTGAAGTAATACATAACTATTTTTTTATTGAGCTATCCCAAAAGTATCCAGTATTTAAAGTATCTGTTTTAAAGTAATTGTTTGCACCATATTAATACTTAACTGGGCGATCAAGCTACGAAAAAAACAACACCTTACTAGGTAAACTTGGAAAGTAAAATATTGTCTATTTATATAAAACTTCATCTAAATCTTTAAAGCCGGTCTCTAGAAACCAATAAATTTTTTTTTTTTTTATTTATATTTATTATGAACACGATATTGTATGAAAACTATCTTATTGAAACAACCATTGCGGTTTTCTAGAGGAAAGGTGATCTCGTCGATACGGCACGAGATGAAAGCGAAACAAATTCAAAGGGGTCTTCCATTTACAAGCCGTTTGATTCTCCTTACATCAGATTTCAACAATTCCTGCGCACAAGTATTTGTAAATTTAATAAATTGAAGAATCGCTCACTTAATAGTATTAGATAAGCATAGATATCAGGTGTTAAATTTTTTGCCAGGTTCTATTGCAGAAGTATCACCTCAAAGATTAAGGCTACGTATCTACAAAATATGTGCGAGGATCTCACGCGGTCCCATACCGTTTTGCATACATCTCTCGCACAAATTCCTCGCTCGCATCTCTCGCACACATTCCTCGATTGCGTACCTCGCCCAAATCTCTCGGATTTTTGTATATACCTAGCTCCGCTAGCCCTTTTACACCGGAGCTGCGCTAAGCGAGGCTAAGAAAATGGAGTAATCCTATTGGTGGACTTTGGCTCACGCACCAACTAGCTACCTCGAACATATCTGGTGGGTACGCAGCCTTATAACGCAAAAAAGTTTTAATGTTGCTGTGTATCAATCTAAAAAGTATGATTAGTTTTAAGATAAATTGAAAATCCCCAGATATTTGGATGAAATAGAGTGTTTCCCCAGACTTCTTGAAAAATAGACTTTAAACAAAAATAAAAATCATCTTTTTAGAGTTTTTTATTTTTTATTAATTTAAACAACTTGTTCTCGATTTATTTTGTAATGTTTGACAACATTGACACATAGTACAGCAAAACTAATAAAATACTTTATAATATTTTTTAAATAATATTATAGATACGACGGCGATTTTGTTTGTTTGTTACTCAATCACGTAAAAACGTCTAAACAGAATTGGGAGAAATTTGGTACGTAGATAGATTAATAACTCGGATTAAGACGATTTTTATTCCGGAAAGACGCAATTCTAAAGTCCACGCAGACAAAGACGCGAGCACAGCCCGTTATTAATAAAGTATACTTTCTGAGGTAATCTAGTAAGTAATTAGTATCTTTTTTGGCATCAATTTAATTATAATAAAAATTGTTTTTGAAGTCTAAGAGCGACTTGCACCAAAAAAAGTTAAATTCAGTTAGCTTACGTTCAGTTTATTTGTGTCAAAATGTATGCAGCTGTCAATCTTAAACTTGGTTTAACGATTTAAATATGGGTTAAGGTTTTGGTTCAAGCCGCCCTAAGTAGATGAGGCTACATAAAATTTGAACCATAACGTCATCAATAAACTATAAACCATCTATAATTATATAATTTGATTTTATTTCTTCATTAATAATTAAATCCTATTTTAACTGCACGCAAAATCATCCAGGTTTTAGGTTTTATCTAGACATTTTTTATAAACCCCGTCCGGACGTTACCTGGACGCTTCATACTAGGAAAAAGTTTGATTTTATTTCTGCATTAATAATTAAATCCGATTTGAACTGCACGCAAAATCATCCAGGTTTTAGGTTTTATCTAGACATTTTTTATAAACCCCGTCCGGACGTTACCTGAACGCTTCATACTAGGACAAAGTTTGATTTTATTTCTTCATTAATAATTATATCTGATTTTAACTGTACGTAAAAGCGTCCAGGTTTTAGGTTTTACCTGGACACTTTTTAGAAACCCCGTCCGGACGTTACCTGAACGCTTCATACTAGGACAAAATATACGGGGAAGCCGCGACGGATGGAAGCCATAGTAATTAATTAATTAATTTCGGATAGGGGGCAGTAGTCCTCTCTGACACTGGTTGTGGGTAATTGATCATCTAAAATCCAGTTGCTAAGCAGTGATGATGATGTTCAGTGGTAGATGAATGGGAACTGTGTCGATCGACGTAAATTCGAATCCTTGCAATGAGCTTGAGCTTTCGGAGAAAGAAAACACCGCGATGAAACCATAGCATATTGGTATGGCATTTTCTAATACCCGCCTGGATTAGCTATCACCCTCAAGCTGAGAATCTGTTGCCAAGCCACGGCAACGGCACAAAATTAGGTGAGATTGTAGCCGGACACTTTGTCTATAAAGAATGATAATAAAAAATGTTGATTGCAAGTTTATTACCCACTTCCATTACCGTTACCTACGTAAAAAACGTCTGTTTATCTTATCTTGTCTCTAAATACAACACACAATGCTGTTGCATTAAAAGCTATAAATTTGATAGCGTAGGTATACGTTTTTTAAATCATATCACGTAAGCACAGTGTAATGCAACAAGATGGTGACCACCAAGCGATCTTTCAACCCATCGCGGCATCGCAAGCAATGGCGTAGGTAGCCAGCGAATTTTCCTATAGCCAACCAGCCAGCTAATAATAATTAGAATTCATCTAACTTTGGAGGGGTTTTTTTTCCTCAGGATAAAAAATTTAAAATGGTATATTCCTTCTATACTGTCGATATTTCTAGGGTGGATAATGAGTTTTGTCGTCCCTATTATGTTAGTCTGCGGAAATATCTCTTCATGTTATCTTTGAAGGGGTCCAAATTGTAGGAAAGAGGGAACGTGCTGGCCAGAAATAGTTCCACAGCTTCACAGTACGGCAAAGATATGACGCTAGGTTAGCTAGGTCGCAACGACCGTGTACATGATAACTAATCAACAAGCCTGTTCCCAGCTGCCTAGAAACATGCATGCTGGCTCAGCTCAGCTTCATTCACGTTACAAAAAACGATATAATCAAAATATATTGTTGTAAACTTGCTGAACACAAAACGTAACATTATGTAAGAAGTCTATGACAGAGTGTTTGTTCGAAGTGATGTTCATAGGATAGCGGTGGTCGCATGCCACTTTCTCTTCTAAGAAATACATACATACATAAATCACGCCTATTTCCTAACGGGGTAGGCAGCGAACACGTCCTTCCACCTGCTACGATCCTGGGATAGATGTTTTGCTTCTTCAACATTCATCAATCTAGTCATGCATGCTCGTCGGTTTAGAGTACCTACTCTTTCTTCAGAACGTCCAATTGGATTTGAATTTAATTGTTGAAATTGCAATTTGAATTGTCTTAATTTCCAATTGAACGCTCTAAAAACTGCTAACTTAAAAATACTTTTTAGGATATTATTAAATATTAAACCTTATAATTCAGCCTCGTGAGTAATATCCTTGCTATAAACGACTGTGGCGCTACACCTAATTTACATATGTACATACATCAAGTACATTCAAATTATTGCATTTACCTAAGTAATATCGTAAAGCTACTGTACAATAAGGAACCCTAATGTGGCATGCGACCACAATCGACACAATGCGAACAAACATCACTATAACTATGTGTTAAATTAATTAAAATAATATATAAATTTTCAACTTTTTAGATGTTATATAATTGAATAGCTGATAGACAACAATTTCGGACAGCAATATTTTCTACTTTCGTACTTTTCAGAGCGCGATGTTTTACGTAGTCGAGTTTTAGTTTTTAAACTTATTTTTACCCACGATTTTACCCAAGTTGCTTCCCGCAAGTAAAAATTATTCTAATGTTCCATTATATCCTAAACTATGTGTTGAAATAACGTGCCATAAAGGGTAAAGTTTAACTTCATAAAATTGTCTTTATGATGAAGTAACTTTTGTTCGTAAGGATTAATATGCCATGTCTAAAAATATTGCTTATAAATCACTTTTTAATATTTAACAAATTTTTCTCACTAAATACTTTATTATGGCTTATGTATAAGAGATAGGTATACGCTATCGCAGATTTTTTTGTAGATATACTAAGGTAAAATACTCTCGTATAACATTGCGTTTATGTTTCATCAACCATTAAGCCAGCGCACCCGAATAAATTTGTTCAGGAACACTTCCACATCCGACTTATTTAATAAAAATCAATATTTAAGGCTAACTGAGAGTTATAGACTAATGTTAGGTAGCCTATACTATTCATAATTCATCATTAATATTATATACAAAAAGAATTTTTCGAATCCGATTAGTAGTACCAGAGATTATCGTGTTTAAACTAACAAAAAAACTTTTCACTTTATTATATTATAGTATAGATTAATACTTTGTATTTTCAAAGGGCATCAGGCATTCTGGTATTAAAAAAAACTACTCCTTTCTATGGTATTGGGTCCTTCAAACTAAGCGTTTAACAGGACGGAATGACATCGACTATTGCCGATGAAATTTCTGTCACCGACGGTCGCCGTTGTTTGTGGACTGTACAGTACTTACCATTAGGTGCTGTACAATCATTTTGCAGAGCTAGTATAAAAAAGTGACCGCGCCAAAAAGTCAGTTTAAACTTAAACAACCTTATAAATCCGGTCACCATTTGGGCTCAATTCAATACGGAAATTGAACATATGATGTCATTTTTCGACGTTTACTCATGATAAGCATAATTCGCATTCACGCTTCATTTGTAATTTGAATTGCCATTTCCAATAAGGATACCAAGGATTAACATTAAATTTGAAACAAAACTATGCCCTGAAACAATAGAATCATATAAATTATAAAAACAAAATCAGCAAGGTTTACTTTCCTTGAAAAAGTTTTAGAAATTATTTTTATGCACACAAAAATTACTATGTAGTTATAATAATAAGTTTCTAAATATAGATGAACAAAAACGGTATTGCAATATGTTGTTAAACAAAATTCCTTAATAAACCCCTGTTAATAAGAATAAATTCCTAGTAAGTGTAATATATATATACTAGCGGTGTGCCGGTGGCTCCGCACGCGATTGTTAATACGCAGTAGCTATTTACATCCCGTAATTTTTCAATAATTGAGATAAAACCTTTCCTATCTTTTAAGTTGGACCAAATTACAGGTAGTTACGAAATTTGATCATAATCGTTTCAGTAGCTTCGGAGTTTATCCCGAAGACATATCATGAAACAAGATAAATATGTTATAAAACAAAATGAAAAAAACATTCGTGTGCTAAATCCAAATTATAAGAAGACAGAAATTCAACAATGGCTAACAATAAATTCTTCAACTGTCACAATATCGTCCTAAACCCCATAGAAAATATTTGAGGAATTTAAAAATACATTTATATTGCTTTACATAGCACTGAACAGAACGCGACGGAATTAATGAAGTTAGTAAAATGTTCTTTATTTGGTATTTCTAGTGATCTGATACGGAATTATGTTGCTGTTGATTTATTTTTAATTTGAACAAATAAGAAATAAACGTTATCGAATATTTAAAGCAAAATAGCTACTGGCATTCTCTTGTGTACTTGACTGTACCTCTTGACATGCCACACGTAGGCACGAATACATCAAATAGTATGGACAGTTCAACTCACATGTGGGCGCGGCGCGGCCCTATGTGTGCGTAAAGTGATTTTTCATGCTTTTCAGGTTTTTTCAAGAGGTTATGTGCAACTGAACAAATAAAAAAATCACGTTCCAGAAAAAAAGATTTTTCGTTGTGTGAAAAATGTTCACGCTATTTTAGAATAGACTCTCTTTCCTAATAGTGAAATGTACGAGTGAGTGGCAATAATATAGAAATAAGATAAAAAGTTTTTGAATCAATAAGAATATAAAAAAGTTAGTCGATCCAAACCTATGTAAAAAATTCAGGAAAGTTTTCGAATGTTCCCGAAAGTGCTATGTAAATTCAAGTTTCAATTAAATTCTTTGGATTTCAGTTTTTTTATTTATTTTATTTATTTTATTATTTATTTAGATATAAGATGAAGCTGATGTGATAAGGAGTAACTAAGGCTACTTTTATTTTAGTAAAAGAATTAGGATTCCGCACAAATAAAAATCAATTCGGATAAACGGCGATTTTGAAGCTTACGCTGTGTAAACCATGAGAGATATATCAAATTAATGTAGTACATAACTGAAGATCAGCGAGAGTGTAATAAGACTATAATAAGCATTTTGTCGTTAAAATAACTGGGAGCGGGGTTAGCTCGATTCGCTTGTGTGCCCAGTAGACATGCTTATGCGACAGCAGCCGCGCGCACAGCTAGTATATAACAAAATTTAAATCTATGTTTTAATTAACTAATGTATTTTTAATCGAAACTACACGAGAGATCTCTTTCGCATCTTTAATCCGGTTATTTAATTCTCATGCATGCAATGCATGAAAGTTATTTATTTATATCACATATGCTAATTATATGTATTCAAGTTTCTCTGAACATGACAAGTTTATTTCTAGTTTTATCAGTTAGTTGATTTATGAAGTAGAGCATATTATGAGCTTATACGTAAACCTTTATTTAGTTGCTAAGTAAAGAACTTCTGGGCGTTTTTACTACCTACTAATAATGAAGAAATCATGTCTTATATAGGTTTATTTTGATGAAATATTGACACAGTATAGAAAAGATAAAATCGAATTATTACCACTATAATGCTTTAGATTTAGATTTTAACCAAGTCTAGTATTTGTTTCTAGCTTGTTTTTTTTATATATCTGTTTGCCAGTCGGTAAAGGCCTCCTTCAACCTTTTCCATTCATGTCTTTCTTGAGCCACTCTGTTCCACATAACTTCTGCCACTTGTCTGATGTCATCATCCCACCTTTTTGTTGTCTGTCTCTTTTCCTTTTCCTTCTCTAGGGTACCATCGTGTCACAATTTTACTCCATTTGTTTGATTCCCTTTGGTCCCATTGCTCTGGTTCACTATAATATAAAATACGAAATATTATCCTGTTGAACAAAACGAAACATAACTAAACCTAAGTTTTTGTTTGTAAAAAATGTGTTAACTCTAACACTATTGACTTTTTTAGTTCCTTATAAGTTTAGAATTTGGCCATAAACTCATCTGATGTTAAGTGACGATGTGGCCCAAAATGGTAACATGCTGAGCCTAGTAGAGGACTGGCTCTCAAGTGCAGCTGCCGGAACACACCTATAGGTGCGTGGTAGCGGATTCTTAACTTGGGGGTGGAATCTAGCCAGGTAGGCATTTTGAAAATGCCCTACCAACAAGCAAAAATGTCCTACCTATTTACCCACCTTAAAATTTTTACTTGTTTTAGGATGTAACCATAGCATTAAATTACCCTTACCATGATACTTCAAACAGTTCCGAATGTGTGAATGTTTTCTAAAGTAAATTCAATCCGAGCGACTTAACCGTCGCGTCGCGGGCTTGTAGGTAGTGTTTATAAAAACTATAAAACATTTGTTTTATAGATAGTAACTTAGAATTTTAAATCTGCAAACAAGCACCACCGAAATAAAATCATATTCAAAAATTCATGGACACACATTCTACGTAGTAGTTAGCAATTTAAAACGAGCCGTCATCGTTTTTACAAGCTTTTTAACTTGCAACATTTGTATGTTATACTTGCTTCATCCTAAGAAGGCTTGCATGACACATGTCAAATGTTAACTTTAGAGATGTTGCATAACTTAAATTGGAAGATGATTTTACGCTTATCGATTCTTTTTTAGAAGTAAATATAATCAATAACACATTTATTCTTTCAGAATTTTTATTTAATCGATGGGTGTGTAAACTGTAACAACAATTGAGATCGCAATCTGGAACACTTGAATTATTGATTGTCTGACGCAAAACAAAACTATTAATTCTTCCAGTCAATATTCCTCAATCCGTGTTGCTGCAGTAAAATGTAGGAATTTCGTAAATATATATTTTTATTCAAAATTAAAAGAGGAACTCATAAATTAAATGTACAACGGCAGTCGATAAATTCGATTAATTTTCGATTTGTACGATTCATTTACGATTCTTAGGTTTTATTATTTTGGTTTTCTCTAATTTTAAGTACCTACCATAGAAAGTAACGCTGCACGTAGTAAGAAAATAAAACAAAAATTCACAAAAATCATTGTATATAGGAAGCTATTTAGGATTGCGTCCCGCAAAATGTTTTATAACGTTTATCAGTATCAATATGTTTTTAAAATGATAATTAATGGTCGAAATGCATCATGTTTTTAGGTTATGTCATAATTTGCAGGTTGTAGCAATTTACGTTCTATGGATATGTCATGCAAACATTCTTACGATGAAAATAGTTAGTATCTATAGTTTATTTAGGTCAGAACTTGCAAGTTGAATAGAACCACTTCTTCTTATCCTACGATCTTGAATTTTAACATGTTGGTTCAATTCCGATGGCAATCCATTTTTATGGTAAGCACGATATAATCGGCATCCAGGATTGGTTTCACACGATAGAACTCCTTAACGGTCAACCGCACAGACATGAAATGTTGTGTACACATTAAATTGTGGTACACCGTTTTAAATTGCACTATGGCCTGGCTGCTGCACCCAAGGTTGACTTTCGACAGGGGAGCTTCCCAACGGTCAACAGCACAGACACGAAAATATGTATACGAAATTATTTGTGGTAGCCCGTTTTAAACTGCACCATTATCTGGCTGGTAAATCCAGGGTTGGCTTTCGACGGAGAAACTCCTCAACAGTCAACAGAACAGACACGAAATGTTGTACTAATTTGTTTATGATAGCCCTTTTAACGATAAAAGCTTGCTTTGAAAAATCATTTTTCAAATTAAGACTTGCTTATTATTAGTTGACTGTGACATTAAATAATAGAAACTTTAAGCTGTTTTTTTTAATTTTATTTGATGTGTGTTGTAAAGATACGTAGTTCCTTATTATTATTATTATTATTTGGTAAGACACACTAGCAGCTAATTAGCTGATGCGTGCGTATCAAATAGCTTGGAGATATCTTCCTTGTCCAATCTGCTCTTAAAGGAGGTTATGGTAGGAGCCATCACAACTTTTTCTGGAAGTTTGTTCCATGCTGTGATCATTCTGTTAGGCAAGAAATGCTTCATTGGGTTTCTTTTTGCTGGGAATTCCCAAAGTTTCAAGGGATGACTTCGTAGGTGTTTATTTTCAATTGACTTATAGATATCTTTAAGGCTGAGTACATCGTAATAACTAGTGAGGATTTTATAAGTTTCGATTAACCTGCCCCTTTGTCTACGCTGTTCTAGTGTGGTAAGGCCAAGGTTTATGAGGCGAGGGTAAGTTACGCATTGCATACACCATCTTAGTAGCCTTTCTCTGTACATTATCAATGAGCTTAATGTCTTTTTTGAAGTAGGGATCCCAGATAATATAAGCATGTTCAAGAAGTGGTCTTATATAGGTCTTGTATAACTTTATGAAAGTTTTAGCTGTTAGGAATTTAAATGCCTTGCGAATGATATAAAGGATCGAATTAGTTTTCTTCACGACCCCAAGCTCATGAGTTCCCCATTTAAGATCATTGGATACTGGAACTCCCAAGTCCCTTTGTGTTTCAACTGCAGTTAATTGCTCACCACAAAGATAGTATACCTGACGGAGCACTTATTCACATTTAAAGTTAGAAGCCAGTCATAAGTCCACTTTAAAATCGCATTAAGGTCATTCTGTATAGCTTGCCAGTTGCTTCGAGGGTTAGCAAAAAATTTGGTATCGTCAGCAAAAAGCGAAAAAGGTAGTTGTAGAGTATTTTTCAAGTCTGAGAGGTACAAGATAAAGAGCAATGGACCAAGCACCGAACCTTGAGGAACGCCACTGAGGACACTTCGCGGATCGGACATGACTTCGCCAAGGCGCACCCGAAACGTTCTACCAGAAAGGATGTCGCATATCCAGTCTAAAATGCTTCCACGTATACCAAGGTGTTCCAATTTGTGTATGAGGCGTTTCAGAAGAACACGGTCGAATGCCTTCTCATAATCCAAGTAAATGATATCTGTTGGCTGTCCATTACTATGGTTCCGTGTCCACTCGTTTAAGCAAATTAATAAATTGGTTGTAATAGATCGTTTTGGGATGAAACCATGCTGCTCATCCAGGGTAATCTTTTCATGTATTAGAAATTCTCTTATGTGGCAAGCTATCAACTTCTCCATGGTTTTGCACAATACACTGGTCAAACTTATGGGCCTATAGTTGACAGGCAGTAATTTATTTCCTTTTTTATAAATCGGTACTACATTTGCCATTTTCCAGTCAGCTGGCACTACTCCATCCTTCACAGATTTGTTCATCATTTTCGCTATTTCGTCGCTTAGAGCTCCTGAGAATTTTTTTTATACCACTGAGGGTATGTCGTCTGGCCCTGATGCTGTAATATCACTGAAGCTATATAACTTCTTTCTTACTAAGTCTCCAGTAATACTTAAGTCTTGAATAGCGTTTATGACTTTAGGAACGTTGATATTTGGCATCGGTCCATCAGGCTCCTTGACGAAGTTCAATTTAAACTGATCAGCGAAGGCTTCGGCAATTTGTTCAGGCTTCATAACAAGTTCATTTGAGACATTTTTTATTACGTTAGGGTTTACAGATTTTAGAGTTCAGTTGTTTTCTTATGTAACTGTAAAAAGCCTTAGGACCTGAGTCTATAATAGTTGATTCGAAAGTGGTTCTTCCGTTTCTAGATAGACTACTAATAATTTTGTTATTGACCTTTCTATATTCTTTATAGGAGTTGTTCATTTTGATAAATTCTATAATTATTCCACAATATTTTTTTCAGTTTAGTTAACTTGACTATATCTTTGTTAATCCAGGGTTTGTTGGTGCAACGTTTATTATATATTTTCTTTTTTGGTATAAAATTATCTACTGCGTAAAGGAATCGGTTTTTAAAAGTGAACCACACATCGTCTACAGATTCTTCTACTATATTCAAATTATTTGCTAGATACAGAGATAATTTATCGTAGTCTGCTTTGAAGTAGTCATATTGAATGGTACTTCGATTTTCATTAGTTACTTGCATTGTAGCAGTGATAACAAAATGATCACTTTTACCTATCGGAGGGTGATATTCAATATCACATATTAATGAGTCATCATGACAATATAAGGTCCAAAAGTGATTCTTCTTGGTTTCGTTTCCAGGTAATTTGCGTTATAAGTTGGTTTAGGTTGCTGTTCGAATACATACTAACAAAATTTTCGCAGAGACTGCCATAACCATGAGTTTTATAAAGAGGCCATTTTATCATTGGTAAGTTAAAGTCTCCTGCAATGACTACAGTATTTTCAGATGCAGCTTTTACAATGGTATTAAAAAGAATTTCATCCAATTCAGAAAGAGACCCTGAGGGCGGCCTGTATACACAAGCCATAAGTAAGGTAAGTTCTCTGTATTGCTTCGACCATATTATTTTGATATGTGCTATTAACTTTAGATATAATAGTTGATCCATTTATTATATTAGCAACATATATAGCTATACATCCACATTTTTTACTATCCCTGTCTAGGCGATATAGCATGTAACCAGGTATGTTAATAATACTGTTTAGTATTGAGGAGTGTAAATGTGTTTCGGTTACTAGAATAAAAGCAGGCTTATAGCTGTTAACCTCAAGAAGAAATAAATCGAATTTAGCCGATAGGGATGCCAGGTTTGTATAAAAAAGGAGCCGTTTAGAGACCACAACACTGTTTAGTTTTTTGTGGTACTCACAATCCTGGGAAATTTGTTTATATATTTAATGGTCAGGTCTATCTCACCTTTCTCAGCCAACTCGTCACGAAGTGTCTTAAGTTGGTCTCTTTGATAGGGCGTCATATCCGACTGGGCGCTGATTGTTTTAGGTAGTTTACTTTTATTCTTCAGAACATTAATAGCACCATGTTTATTAGCTAGTACCATCTTGAGTGGACGAGTCTTACCATTGTTGAATGAAGGTTTGCCTAAGCGAAACGTTGAAACTATCTCTGGTTCTTGTATAAGGAGTGGAGCCAATGTACAAGGTGTCCAGAAAGGGTATCGGGTATTTGTAAGTTCAATGAAACAAAAATTATTTGTATGCAATAAAAAAGTTTATTGTTTATTATTAGCATATGAATTGGAGAATTATTTGGAAAAGATGATGTTATCCAAATGATGACCGTTACGTTGCTGACACTCTTCTAAACGGAAACGAAGATTGGCGATAACACGTTGACACATAGCTATCGATATTGCTGCCATTTCTGACCTGATGTTTTGCTTTAACTGGGTTAGATTCGTCGGATTGTTTTGATAAACCTTACTTTTAAGGTATCCCTATGCAAAATAGTCAAGCGGGCTAAGGTCGGGGCTTCTGGGAGGCCAGTTGATGTTACCCCTTCGCGAAATGACTTTATTAGGGAATAATTCGTTAACAACGTCCATTGAGTCATTTGAGGTATGGCAAGTGGCCCCATCTTGCTGGAACCACGTTCTTGAGTTGAAACCTGCAAACTCCTGCAACTCTGGGACCAAAAAATTTCGCAACATATCGCAATAACGGCCACTATTCACATTAATTGCTCGGCCTCGTTGATCTTCATGAAAATAAGGACCAATTATGCCTTTAGCAGACATAGCGGCCCAAACAACGACCTTTGGGCTATGCAGGGGTCGTTCATGCTTTCGTCTCGGATTCTCCACTGCCCAGTACCGACAATTCTGCTTATTAACATGACCATTCAGGTGAAAATTTGCTTCGTCACTGAACAGTATGTTGTTAAAGTTGTTAAATCGCTGCAGCATTTCGTTCGCAAAATGCAGTCGATTAGCATAGTCCGTATCCTTCAATTCTTGAACCAATTGAATTTTATAGGCTTTTAGATGTAAGTCTTTCTTTAAAATCGAATGTAAAGACGATTTTTTGATGTTCAACGCTTGGCTTCGCTTTCGGATGGATAAAGACGGATTTTGACGAACCGACGCCTCAACTTCTTCAATTGTTTCTTCATCGCGAACTGAACGAGGACGACCAGAGTTTTGAATTTTAACTGTCGCACCTGTATTCTCGACCATCCTGATCCATTTCCTAATGCTATCGTCACTTGGCGCGTGGCGTGTACGATATTCCGCACGATAGAGACGTTGAGCAGTCACTATTGAATCACCATTACGATAATACGCTCGTACGCAAAATGCGCGATGCGTCCCCGAGTACTGTTCCATCGTGACTAAAACTCCACAAAATGGCGGACGCCACGAACCCCTCCCCGCACCCTTTAGACGCCCCGTTTCGAATATGGCGCGAAAACAAATACCCGATACCCTTTCTGGACACCTTGTATTAGTTACTGAGAGTTTAACGTGTTGCTTTCTGTCTACCGAGGAAGTCGAACTAGACTCTGGTAATCCATACATGATAACATTGCGGGTACGATTATTGCGATCCTCAATTTCATTAATCACCATGTCCAGGCTTATAGCGTTTGCACTTGATGTTGGAGTTCGGTGACCAACTTGCTTAACTCTGGTACCTGTCTCAATCCTTCCTCACATTCACCACACAAGTACGATAGCTTAGGATTTTGCAGACCAAACACACGTAGTTCAGTTGCAGTTAATCCACAACACTTGACACATACTGCCCTCCTGCAGCCTTTGCATGTTATTTTAGAATTCTTATCATCTTGAATTTGTACAGCACACTTAAAGCATTGCATTAATTACTTCCACACTTATAACTTTTTATAGCAGAGGTAAATAAGTGTTCTTTAAGGTGGTAGGGGATGGTAACGGTAATGGTAATAAGTAAGTAATGGTAATCCGTAACCATCAGGGTCGTGACCACCATATACATGGTTATAAACCCATACAGTGACGCTCTCTTAAGTTAGTTAATATCTCGGGAATGGCATAGATGCCAATTTTACGTAAAATTTTTGTGACATAAGGGAGCCAAAGGGTCCAAAGATTTCGCGAACAGCCATTTTATATCCAGGTGCAGATATCGATCGTGGTAGAAATAGTTAGGGTGATCTCTTTGGTTCATTACTTGACACAGGGAAACCTGTAGAAATGGGTTTTCCACTGGAACATAGAAATACACAATAGTTGAAGAAATCTAATTGATACGATTAGCACAGGATCAGTCGTTCTTGCGATCCTTGGGAAAGGCCTAAGTTCAGTAGTAGACTTCTTTCGATTGAATGGATGATGATGTATACGTATTTGAAATACAAGACAAGAAATAATATCAGAAATGCATGAATATATTTAAGCTTTGTTTCTAAATTTTCTTCTTCTTCTTTCCCTTCCTTCTATTCTCTTTCATTCTTTCTCCTTATCCCATGACTTTTTTTAAACAGGATGTATATTTTGTCAATTCATTAAAACTATATGCTATAAGATTTGTCAATAATACTTTTAGAAATCGTAATAAAAATGTCTTAACGGAATTTAATAAAATTTGGTAAACGGAAATATGTTCATTCTCCAAAGTGTCAATAATATAGTAACCTAAGTAAAAATAAAATTACGACATTAAACTAATTACTGTGTAAGAAACGCGTGCATAAAATAAGAACCAAAAATAAATTTCAATACATACATCTAATCAGGATTTAATTTTGATTATTTTGCACTCACATTTGAATAAATCTGTAGCAGTTTTAACAATTTCTTGTAAATGTCAGTAAGTAAGTGTAAGTATTTAATACTTCGATTAAATTTGACATTACCACCGCGGAGTTATTTCTATGCAGCAGTGTTCCGGCAATAAGTCCTGTTGGGACAATTTCACATTGTTAGGTATATAAACGTTAACAACAAGTTATTATAAGACGGATCGACCCTGAGGAACGCCCCTCTTTCTGTCCACCTATCAGTCTGCACTGAATCACCTACCTTATTAATTGCTTGTACCCACAATGTTAATTACTTATGCTTTATTTAATAATAATTAAGATAATATTATTATTGGAAATGTCTGGAGCATGACATTATTGGTATTACTGGAATTTTACCTGAAAAGTTTTTTTTTTATTCTTCTGTATATTTATCATCGCTACTAATTACAATGATATTGTTATAAATATATTACATCTATACACATTATAAACTTAACGTCTCTCTGTTGTCTGTTCTTTTATGTTCTTTTCACACAAAAAACACTTACATTATTTACATATTTTTTTTAATAATTCCTATGTTATCTAGCCAGGTTATAGGATATATTTTGTAAGATAAAGTAATATGCAAAACAAGAAGTGACGATAATAATCAATTCGGGAAAGACGCTTTTGATGTGCTTAAATGTCATGAGTGAGCCAAAGATAAGATTAAGTTAATGTACTACATGATTGTAGATCTTTAAAATGCCTACAAAAAAGGCTGCGATAGCATATGTCTATCCTCTAAGTATCAACCACGATAAGCGTTATGGTTTAAAATCACCGAGAGCGGGGACAGTATGATTTGCGCGTGCCCGATCGGCGGCATTTTGAAGTCCACGCGAGCAAAGCTGCGAGCGCGATTAGTTTATTATACAATAGAAATATATATTTATACATATATAAAGAAAACTAGCTGCCACGCTTTCCACAAAAGTTTAAATTAAAAAAAATTAGAATTTCCGATAGACAACTTGGGTTCTTCGGTGTATACAATATTTTTAGTTTAAGCATTTACAGCCTTTAACAGGCGGTTAAAAAATAAATATTATTCTCCAAGGCAATATTTGGCCAACTCTCATTTGAATAGATTTTTCACATTTCTATTGGTAAGTGTGATCGCAAGATTCTTGAGAAGATAGGATACATTAACCATTACGGGGTAAATGACTGAGTAGGTACACAGTTAGAATGCATATTTCTAACGATCGTTATAACTGAAAATAGTGGGGAGAAATGCCATAAGATTTTAAACAAATACCTTAAATATATTATAATATATTTGATAAACAGCTACAGATGATAGAAAGTTGTATGGGACTGTGTACCGTGGCCACCGTAAATGTAATGAAAACGTATCATAACACAAATGTTAGGTGTTATGGGACGCATGGTAGATGTGAAATATCTAGTTCTAAATGTAACCATGTTTTAAAGTGATTAATGGCAATAGGCTGTGAAATGCCTATTACATGGGATCTAAAAAATACACACGGCGAAATATATATAATTAATATTATTTTTTTCCAAAATTCTGCTCGAAATGCGTGTACGGTACATTTACCGTAATCCATTGATTACGCTTTAAAGAGATATTAACAACTAAATTTTGACCAATTATTGATATCGAAGTCACACAAGCACCGAAACAATGAATTTATTGCAAACCAAATTTCCCGATCACTTAATTCACGAAATTCAGCTGTTAAGTAGCCGGCCCTATCATGTGAATTAACACCACTAGATTATTTTTTTGTTTTTATTATCTTTAACATATAAAAACAGAGTCTACACGAAGTCAATCGAATCGATTGCAGCCTTAAAATTCAAAATCTGTCGCTTGATTAACGAAATAAGTCAGCCATTTTGCGAAAAAGTGATTGAAAATTTTAATGAAAGAATTGACATCTGTATACGCTCGTTCGTTGTGGACATTTGTCCGATATAATTTTTCATTTATAATTATTGCAAAACGTTACTCTTTCTAATACAATAATAATGTAAATCATTTTCTTCTAAATTCTTTGCTTTATTTTGTTTTAAAAAACAACATCCTTATTGAAAAACACGTTTGTATTTGTGTTTCAGTATTATTTACTAAAAAATCGATATTGCAAAAAACTCCAAATAACGAAATCTATCGTAGCTATCGTAGAACTTTAGAACAAAATAGAAAAATCAAGTCAAACTCGTGATAATATTAATTGGACATAAATAAACCTAACTCAAAAATTATTATACAACAATGTAGTTTTATTATTATTAAAAATCGTATCGTATGTATATTAAGTGTGAAAATGCATCCTAAGTGTACCTACAGACTATAAACTACAATCATACCTAATTTAGAGAAATTTGATTCAGAATTTTCTGTGTGTTTTTTACTATGGGAAATTAAAAAAAACGCATGGCGATAAATCTGGGCTGTACGGAGGATGGGATAACATTTATACCCCCGAAGTATTCAAATATTCCATGGCTAGAGGCATATGGATAGGTGTGTGAGCGGGTGCATTTTATCTTGGTCGCTCGCTATTCAACTCCCCGAAAACTTGAGGTAGAAAAACTAAGCAATGCCATTCACTAGTAACTGTTCTACGACCTTCTAGCGGAATTACTGCTACTGGTTCACTGCGTCGAAAAAAAACCGCTGACATTTTTTTATTAACACACCAACCGAGGCTCTGAACCTGCTCTATAGAGGCACCGAATGTTTAACGTCTTTGTTATTTTCTGTTCCAAGAAAATTACCATGACCAGCTAGTTTTAACCTATTTGCAACAGAAAGAGTGCTCTCTAAGATGGGTTATAATGCTCCCATAGCGCGAATAACGACATTTATTAACTTATACTTCAAAAATCAAACAAGCTGAACATTATACATGACGACGTTCCTGCAATCAAAAAATATTTTGCTGAGTTAGAAGAGTAATGTTGACCCAGTAGTTTACCATTTATTACAATTTCAGTTTTTATTTGTTTGTTACCTTTGAATTTGCTTTCTCGTCTGTTTCTTGTTACTCGTTATATTATCTTTATCATGTAGTCTACACTTTTAATTATAGTAGCACGAAGAAATGTTCTATGTTTATTTTTATTTTCTTGTTTTAGTGTTTATTATGTAAGTGTTCAAATAAATAAAGTGGCTCAAGATGGTGACTTACTAAGCCTAGGAGGGAAACTGGTTTCCAAGTGAAGCTGTCTATTTCAATGCTTGAAGGTGGTAGCTAGCGTAGCGGATATCACAAAAATCCCAACAACCATGCTATGGTTTTATCACGATGTTTCCCATCACCAAAAGCTGAGGTTTTGTTTGACTCATTATAGGGATTCAAACTCACGTCGACCGACGCGTTGCCCGCATACTCTACCACTGGGTCATCTTTGCTTGGTATCATAAATCATATTTTAGTTTATCTTTTAGAAGCCATAGATCTAATCATTTTTAAGAATTCCTGATATTTACCAAATTTTACCGCACGTTACAGCTAGGGTAACACATGGCTAACATTAACGCATAAACACTATATTTTTCCATGTATTAGATACTCATGTCCTTTTGTATTTGACTCAAATTCAGCAGCAAGACTATCGGAATTTTACTGCATTGCATTTTATAATTAATTGACGTAATACACAGAAAAAATTAAGATTTTTTTAGTTACTAACGTAACTGTTATTTTCAATAACAGATCAACTAGAAACTTTCGTTAAAATACTAAAGCTAATGTTTATGAAATAACCTATTTTGAAATGTTAGGATATAAAAAAACACACACCATCTGGTTTAGATACAAACGGGGAAAAAACTTAATCGTAAACAGCCGATGACAGATTTATAAACTCACTGTCAAAATTGTTCACATACATGCATTAATTCCGTAAGATATATCGCCCGTAGTGTATTCAGCTTCTTCCAGTGGGAGGAGGTACCTGAGCTACCGATCGACCTTCTTACCTAGATGAACGAACTCGATATTTTTAGATATTTCTATAACACCTACCTGATTCGCGAACTTTTAGATTTAAGAATCATTGGATCAGCTGCCAGGGGTGTGACTTTGCGTTTTTTTCCTGTACCATTTACGTTTTCACTCTATCACTTGTCAACATTTCAATTACGTAATTGAATTTAACGATATAACACTACGATATGCGTGACAAGCACCAAGCAAATTTGTTCAAAAAATCTTTCATCTCTCTCCGGTAAAATCATGTCTTTAATGCCATTCCATAGTATTTCTTTGTAAAATTTGTATGTTTGTGATATACGTGTTTGCCGCCACGAAATTATATTTATTTATATTTAAGGTGGCCTGGAAGAAATTGCTCTAAATGATAAAGGCTGCCTAACTGTACACAAATAATTTAAATAGTCTGGTGAATCTTAGTAACTTCGGTTGCATTATGATTATACCTAAAAAGTATCAAAAGTAGTAAAAAAGGTTGACACTTGACGATGCAGTTTCGAAATTAATATAATACTGAAAATGGGTTTTTTGATGTGATGTGACGAAATGTGATGTGGATTGTTGTTATATTGAAATCGCATTGTATTCTGCGCTGAGTTATTTTTATAAAAATAAATTTAAAGGATAATGTTTACAGAGTAGTGGCATATCGATTCCATATATGAAAGAACCAAGGAATTCAAAGCTGTGAAACTGTCTCCCGGCCAGTGCGATTCCTCCTTCCTAAAACATGAGCTCCCTCAGAAGAGACATTTGAGCAGAAAGTCATAACAATACTGAATGGCGATGGATTGTAGATCTCTCGGCAGGTAAAGTGCCGTCATTTTGCCTTGCAACATTTTTTTTTTTTCCGAAAATTTATTGTTGTTGAGAAACCTAAAAACCCTTCAGAATTATTTTCATACTAAAAAGTACACAAATTTCGAATTTATATGTTTTGCCAGTGCACCGTGACCTTAGGAAATAAAGCCTCATATTCGAAAAACTATAGTAGGTTACAAGCCTAAAGCCATAAAAAAAGTATAATATAATATTTTGAAAATATTACGCCAGTGCCAAGTAGAACTCACGCCCTGAGGGTTTCGTACTGATAACATTATATATTACGTCACGTAGTTAATATTTAAACCACAATATGTAATTTAACGTTACATACTTAATAATAACATAACTTTCAAACTGCCATTTTATTTCGCATGAACCTTCGGTAAATAATTAATCGGAAAAACAATACTCAAATGACATTGTTTATACAAATCATAACATGACAGGGACATATGTCCTTTTACATACATATGTATCACAATAAAAGCTTATTAAAGCTTAGCTAATAAAAGAATTAACAAATAAATGATACATAGATAAGTTTAAGACAATTATTAATAAAAACATAATCAACTTCAATGATTTTGAGAAGTTCCCTGGTGTTTCTTCAATACCAATGAAATTAAAATGGAACCACCTAAGTATCCAACAAAGAAAGAATAATCGACCGCCGTTCCTATACAAAGAAGTTATGGCTGAACATCCAAAAAAAAAACATTTGAATTGAGAGCCTCCTTTTTTTAAATCGCTTAAAAAATGATGTTATTTTTATAGAAGTGACCCGCCCGAGCGCCACGCCGAGCCGCGCCGCGCCGTACGGTTACGTATTTCACAAGACCAAAACACAACACAATCTGATTTTGGCATTTAGAAGAAAATATTTAACGTTTTCTGCTACCTCTTTGCTATTGCGAAATACATTATAATGGGGCGGGATAATTGTTTAATATTATATTGATAAAGTTTAGTATACGCAGAACTTGTAGGAGGGGTTTCAATACTATATGTAGCTTGGAAGTACCCTATAAGTTTTGATTATAGTTCAGTGACCGTGACTTTTATAGTATTTTTTATATAGGATCAAGGTAGTATTCGATATTAATTTCAAATATATACCTCAAGTTGTTTTCAAGAAAAAATAAACAAAGCTTAATATAATTTTGTTGCATTAGAATTTCACAAGGGTTTACAAATGCCTTAATTTCGTATTTATTCCTTAACTATTGTTAAAAGTCCTTCCTTCGTGACAAATTTAAAGACTGTAGGCCTGCGGAAAGTACCCTATAGGTTTTAATAATCGGTCACTGAGCAATATTTTAATTATAAATTGTCGTATCTCTTTAATGCGTCTTGACACACGGACAGACGGATAACAAAGCGATCCTATAAGGGTTTGGCTTTTTTTTTTCATTATGAGGTACGAAACGAATATTTAATAGCGCTTAGGAAACAAGTTCGGAATTCGCGAAATATTTTTATAGGCCTCGATTGATTACGAAACCTTGGTAAAGTGCCGAAAGACGAAACGCACGCAAGTTCATTGGTACAGACAATATATACTAGGTCAGTTATATTTAATGCTTATGTAAAATAAGATTTAGAAGCGGCTTCTTCCGTGTGCGAGTAATAAATATATTTTACCAATTTTAACAGTTGATACTCAGAACAAATACAACATTTATTGGATTAAATAACGGATTGGCGAAATAACAACCTTGTGACTCCAAAACAACGAAGTCAATTGATGATAATGGATGCGTCAAGGACTGCACAACTGTGACGATGAATACGGTTTTAGAGTAATAGTAGGTATGGTAGTAAATTTATCGACGCAAGAATCTCGGGAAGGCCAGGAACAAATTCACTTGTGTACAAATTGTCAAATTATATGATCAAACATTGGATGAAATGTTGCAAAACATAACAAGAAAATAAAACAAATAAATAGTAGTTTATGAAAGAAAATATCAATTTAATTTAATTTATTTATTTGTATGAAATTGTTTATAAAAAAAGTATATATTATAAGTTTAAATTTACTTTTTAACCGATTTCAATAAAAAGGAGGAGTTTCTCAATTCGAACCATACTCTTAGACTTAGGAGCTCTGGAGTATCTGACGGATTTTACAGCTTCAGCATGGCACGGAGGGGCCCTATCAACGTAATTTAACTAACGTAACTTTTTATTGGTGGTAGAGTGCATTAGTCAAATACGCAAATGTACCGGAAGACATTGTATTAATGTAAATAATTTAAAATAATCTTATTCTCCCACATATATTTACTTTGTGGATGCTCACCATACCTTCTTTGTTTATAAAACGATTTAGATGATTCTTCTTTCATTGGAAAGGGGACATGTCAAGGTTGATCTCGTTTTAATTTCATTAACTTTAGACCTAAAACTTCGAGGAAACACCAGTGAACTCCTCAAAATCATTCATCATCATCATTTATCATCAATTTTCTATTTACATTTTTATCTGTTATTATACATTGACTCAAACTCATTGACATTTCCAAATAACCTATAAGATTAGCACAAGAAACTACGCTGATGCACCTACACCGACATAAAGTAGTGAGTGTATGTAGAAGAGAGAAAAGTGTTCAGTATAGATGTCGAGAGGGGATCGCTGAATCGAAAAGAGTCGACCAGGTGCGGGCGTGGCGCTGGCTGAGTGGCTCCCGTCAAAACGCTCCCTTTTTATCATTCAAATTAATAACTTATAATACCTACACTTCTCGTAAATTTCTATATTGTCTAAAATGTTAATAACTTTAACAATTCAATCAATTAATATCAATGTAGAAAATTATTTAGGAAATTGATGAAAAAAAGTATATAGTACAGGCGTTTTTTTTTATTTTATTAGCAGGTTCTTACTTGATATCGAAGTGTCTTCTTAATATTATAACTATATATATAGGTAGGTTACCAACAGTCGTGGATATAAATACTCTTATCTTTTGGTAAAAATTCCAACTGATACGCTCTGTTTCTTTGTTGTTTTATATAAATAAATGTTTGTTTTGGTTTTGTTACACTTTCGTACTTATTTACTTTAATTTGTCACTTATCTTTATTTCAAGGTGTTTCCTTCGCACCTGGCTCGTAAAATTTAAATATTTTCATATTCTCGATATCTCACATTGAACTTGGACCGATGTTTAATAAATGTAATTTTGACAATGTATCATTTTATATAAATCATTATATTCGGCTCATGTAAGTTTTTGGAAAAAAAATCTCAATATACTCAGTGATCGCCGTTATTTTTGGAGTCGTCACTTGCCCTGTTACTATAACAAAATGGTTTATCATTTAGGTTAGATTAATCTATAATTATTATATATGGTATATTTAAAAAAAAACTATTTGTAATCTACTATTATCTTTCCCATAAGAAGTACTCGAACTCTTACAAGAACTCATTTCACGGTCAGAAAGTCACGTGGATCTCCCAAAGCTTAAAGCCTTTTCATACAACGTACTGTTTTGATTTTTTCATTACTGCGTGTTTAAGTTACAGTGCTTTGCTTTTTTTTATGCCTTTGGCGACTTTTAGAGCTTCACCGGACTTATAGAGTGCTTCGCTGTAGACTCCATCTAATATATAGTAGAACCACACCATGTATTATTTATTATATCCACTCGTTAATATTTTAAAATTTGTAAACAAATTTATTATTATTGCCGTTTA
This sequence comes from Saturnia japonica, assembly GCA_033032175.1. NCBI lineage: Eukaryota > Metazoa > Arthropoda > Insecta > Lepidoptera > Saturniidae > Saturnia > Saturnia japonica. The sequence goes on from CM065332.1 coordinate 5,496,856, forward strand.
GATTTTTAGTAGCACTGTTTTGTATAGGATCCATCCTTTAACGATAGAAGTATGAGTTATGAGTCAAAAACCTGGCGGTTGCTTTTTAATTTTGTAACTAACCTTTTGTTTTACTACTGTTTTGTATTAGTTTCGACTAACTATTTAGGAAATTATTCCAATATTAATAAATTAAAATACATTTTTTTGGCCAAAGCTAAAGAGAACTTCAGACCTACGTTGATAAATATGATTATTTGACCTCTGTTTTTTTAACCTAACAGTAAACCTGAATACTGTATAAGTGGTGTCGAATTACATCTTCAGAACTGAGATGCCCAAGCCAACCTCGTACGTGGTGCACCCTGCTGAGTATCAAACGAGGATATGGTGATAGCGGGGTGGTAGGATTGTTTTGCTCGGCTGGGTCGCGACCACAGGCACGTGGTGAAAAGTCCGTCATAGTGAATCGCTTTTAATTTGCATGCCACGTTTCGGGATCAACCCGTGCATATCTGGATATGCGATATATTTTATATATATATTTGTAAAGGCCAGAATAACAGTAGCGACCGCCGATGAATTTAGATCTCTCGGTGGTCACCGTTGTGTTAAGATTGTACTGTGCTTACCATCAATCCTAATACCTATCAGTCCTAACACAATCATCAGTGCGGACAGTTTGCCGAACTAATATAATATACAAAACAAGACAATTTTTATCAAAAAAGAAAACAAACTTCAATGGTTTTGAAGAGTTCTTTGTTGTATCTTCGAAGTTGAAGGTCCCATGACAATTAATTGGATCATCCTTGAGATATCCCCTATCCAACAAAAAAAGAATCATCCAAATCGGTTTATAAACAAAGAAGATATTAATGGCTGAACATCCGTTTTAAAAAAAAACATTCGAATTGAGTAACAGCTCGTCTTTTGTTGAAGACGGTTAAAAAAAACATCGATTATAAAATTAAACAGATTCAAGATAAAATGTTACGACGGTCGTCAGCTGTTACACAGTAAATGAGATTACTAAAATTTTGTGATGTAATGAAAACAAAAATTGGGCTTGTTGTGGCTTTCCGTAAAAAAATACATTTGAATAGTTACAAACAAACACAAAGCTACAGTTACAGTTTCTATACTGCTATATGCTGCTGTTAGTTGCTCTAGTAGTAGCGTATAGTTGCAGTTAATTGTCTGATATATACAAAGTATAGAAGCCTCTAAATAGATAGATAAATAAAAAAACTCATTATTGTTGTTAATATATTTTTCTTTATTTACAGATGATATATTCCGGATTATGACCTAAGTGGGATTTCAAGAAAAAAATTTGGAGGAAATGACCAAGACGATGATAAGAAATCAATTCGTATAATAATGAAATTTATCCATAATTTTTTGTTATCTTTGAATGAAAGTTTTACTTTATAATTTCCTAGGATATAGGCAGTATTTTGTTGAGGGCAGAGGGCAGCAGTGCCGGTTTTACCTATGGTGCAGGGTGTGTGACACACACGGGCGCAGGGTCTCCAAAAAGCCTGCGTCAATTGCGGTGCTTTCAAAGACCATGCGCCCGTGTTAAGACGACGCCGGCCGGCGGCGCTTACCAAGGCGCGCTACGGAGTGGCACCTTTAAAAATATAAACAATTTACTCATATTTTCCAACCTCTACACAATAGCTTTTGTTTCAATGCTAAATCAGACTTAAAACAAATAATTAAAAACGCAAGCGAAGTAAACGGGGTACTACTTCCCAAAGTAATTTATAATTGCAATATATATCTTGTAAGTATTATATTGTGATCGCGCGTCTACTAGAGGGCGCCAAGGTATTAATTGCACACGGGAGCTACACGGGCTAAAGCCGGCACATGGAGGGCAGGCGTGCAAGGTAAAGCTAATATTATACATACCTGAATGCAGTATTGTCTTCTCTAGAAATATTTGGATCTCCCTTGACAATGTCTTCAAGTTGTTCGTTAAAACTAGCAGCATCCATATTTTTACAACCGGGGTTTTACATAATGCTTTAATAGTATTATTAGCGTTTCGCGAGATTCAAGGCAACTTATTGACGCCTCGTTAGGTGGAGGAGAGATTTAGCTGCCCACTTGCCCGTACCTGGCTACGCCTTCGTTCATTTTATAATCATGAATTTATTAAAAAAATAACTTTCTTTTTATTCTTAAATTTTTAAGGCTTTTATGCAATTCGCAGGTGTCAGCCTCGTCAAAATATAAGCCTTACTATACTCATATCGTTACGTAAATAATGTTTATTATACATTTAATAAGAAGCAATTGATTGGAATAGACTAGCCGCCTCATCAGTAGACGTATCACCTAAGATTTTATTATACATGCCAACGTCTAGTCTGTTCAAACCAATGGCACTTATTAAATTCTGCCTGATTATCTTGAACTTGTTATATTGTTTAGTGTAAATACATGTATAGGAATAAAAATTATAGGAATATAATAATTTAGATATTAAATCATTTATCCGTCTACAAAATGTTAAGAAATAAAAAATGTTTTTGATTAATTTTACGACCACAAAACGAATGTAAATTGACGGATGAACGGACTGGTAAAGTTTCCGAAGTGGCGGCTTCGGTTTATTTTACTCTGTGAATACAGAAAGAATGACGAAATAGTGATATTGTTTGTGGTGTTAAAATCATTCAAAATCATATTTTCAAATGTCATTACGTTTATTACGAATCCTTTAATTATACGATGTCACGTACATGTTGACTTAATTTGATTCCTATACATAACACACATATATATAAAAAATACTATTAAATATTAAATTTTATACGGTAATGAAATAATATTTTTTTTGGATTGTAATAAATTCTCGATATATTATTAACATTTAGATAAAGAATTTTATGTAAAAACAGGTACATTATTATTATGTGTAAACGGTGTGTTAAAGTTCATAACATAGTGTTTATTGAAAATGTATAATTGATATCAATAATTAATTATTTTAAGATAACTGCCACACGGTATGTAGGTACATTTCGTTTTGTAAGAACAATAAAAATAAGTTTTATTTTCATTACAATAAACAATACGAACTGCTTCTATATGATGGGACATTATATACGAATCAAGTAAAACAAATTAAAAAAATATAACTTTATATATCTTCCTAGGATGTTCTAATCTAAGGTCATTAATATTAGTGTGTGACCAGCTGAAAACCAAGGGCTAGTGCGATCTTTCATAGCTCTGAGCTGTGGTATTTTTTCGATCTTGAATGCGGCATTTGGCAACGTTGCAATAATATAATTTAAATAATGATTATTCCAATATATTTTTGTAATTATATCCGTACTTTTAACATCTCATAAATGTGATTTCTTTCTTTCTTTTTCTTTGTTTCTTTCTGTCTTTATTTCGCTCCTTCTATTCAAATGTTCTAATTAACATAAAAGTATCTATTTCTCAACAGACACAAGGCGGCATAACCACTTCAAAGGTCTCAAAGTCATCAACTTTCGCTTCAGCGACAAGATACTCCAGAACGAACTCGACGAGGCAGTCCTCAACCTTCACGTCCAGGAATTGGACACGAGAAACTCAACGTCAGACCCGGAGGAATTCTTCACGATCACATTACAAGTGAATAGGGTTACGAGAAATAGTCAAGGGAGTAAAGCGTCCGTTCCTTACACGGATAACTCGGTGAAGATGTCAAGAAGAGAACTGAAGGTCGGGAAGTGGTTGAAAGTGAACGTGACGAACATGGTGGCGGAGTTTTGGAGACTGCCGCGGGAGAATTTAGCGATAGTAGTGAGAATACAAGACTCGAAGAATCGGATGAGTTTGGTAGTACCACATCCGAGCTCAGAATCAAATAATGCATTGGTGAGAATTGTTTTTTTTTTTTAATTGTAGCACGACAATACATAGAGCGTCACATTTAAGGACATAACCGCGAGACAGAAGTATAAGGTTTAAGATTCGATAATATCCTAAAATGTATTTTTAAGCAAGCAATTCTTCAAGCTCCTTCAACTCCACCACTATCCTATGAACATTACGTGAAACAAATACTCTATTATAGGGATTTTTAAATTTTATGTTACGTATTGGGTTCAGCCAGTTTATTTAAATACATTTTGCTTAAATCGTTTTTTATTTGACGTGACTGCTCTGTACCACTAGGTAAGTAAAATACGATCCAAAACAAGGGCGACCACTTTTATATTGACAATTTATCGATGGTCGTTGCTACATAACAACAAGCTTATAGACCTCCCGGAAGATGGATACTTCCATCCATCCATCCACTGGACGGATACAGTGATTGATCCCAAAACGTGACAATCTAAAAGAGTTACTGTGAAGAGTATACAATGATATTATAAGTAAAAAGGTGTAGATAGGTTACCTACATTATATTTCCACAAGACAAATGGCACGCTAAGTAGCACAAATACGTCATTCGAATATATTTTTTATGAATGTTTAGCGATAATTTTTTTGTTTATGAACCGCTTTAGATGATTCTTTTTTGTTTGATAGGGGATACCTCAAGGGTGCCATTTAAATTTCATTGGCATTGGACTTTCAACTTCGAAGATACACCAGGAAATTCTTGAAAATCATTGAAGTTGCTTTTCTTTTTTGTTAAAAATTGTCCTGTTAATATCGGAAATGAAAATGAGACAAGTATACCTATGTTTCGAGCCGTGTAGTCTGGGTTTGCTAACTAACATAGTTTTAACGTGCAACTTTGTTTCGAGCCGTGTAGTCTGGGTTTGCTAACTAGCATAGTTTTAACGTGCAACTTTGTTTCGAGCCGTGTAGTCTGGGTTTGCTAACTAGCATAGTTTTAACGTTCAACTTTGTTTCGAGCCGTGTAGCCTGGGTTTGCTAACTAGCATAGTTTTAACGTGCCACTTATGGAGCACATAAATAACTTATTCTACTTCTTTTTAACTGAGTGCGAAAAAGGAAGGTTATTTTTATGGTTATATGTACCTATGTCTATTTTTTGGCACGCTCTGTAGCCTAAACTGCTTGATGGATTTTAGCGTATTAGGTGTCGTTCGATTTGTATTATTTATGGGAGTGACATAGGCTATGTAGTATTTAATTAACTACGACGTCTGCGAATCAAATAAAAAGCAAAAATAGAAGAAAAAAAATCAAGTGTTTTTGTTGCAGTCGGCTTTTTGTTTCCTTTTTAATAATTACTTATAATATTATTGCGGTTATGTGCATCGTGGCCGCGACGCAATCGTTACAGATACCTATCACATCGCTTGATTTCTGAAAATACCTAAGCGTGTCACTATAGCGGGAGTTCTACACAAATGTTATACCCTATTACCTACCAAAAATATCCAATGTGGAAATAAATAAGACTGTATGTCAAGACAAATGAAAAGCGTTGTTAAGTATTAATTTGGATTTTTTTCTTAGCCTACCGTTGTTCTCACTTCCGTAGCCAGATTGCTTGACGTTCATGGTTACTGCTTCTCTCTTTAGAGTCGTAGCGTAAAGTTATATAGCCTATAACCTTCCTCAATAAATAGACTATAAAATGCAAAAAAACTTTTTCAATTATAACTGATAGATCAAGAAATTAGCGCGTCCATACAAACAATGAAAAAGCACTCTCTTGAATTATATAATAAAACTAGCTGGTCCCCACGGTTTCACTCGTGTTAATTTTATCCGACAAACACCGCGCCACCAACGGACTCATTAGTCTATCATAATAATTGTTCTTCTCGCAAGTACAAATTATTTTAATTTTTCATTATCTCCTAAACTATGTGTCTAAATAACATGCTATAAAGAGCAAAATTTTATTTCATATAAGTTTCTTTATGATGAAGTATATTTTAAACGTAATGATTAATATGACATGAATAAAAACAATGTTTTTAAATCTCGCTTTTAAATTTCCAACAAATCTTTGTCACAAAATTCCTTAATGTAGCTTATATATACGAGATAGACATATGCTATCGCTGACTTTTTTTAAACATACTAAGAACCAATATTATTGTACAACATTGTATTTCCGTATCATTACCCATTACGCCAGCGCACGCGGATAAAGCAGTTCGGAGAGCCTCGATTTCCGACTAACGTAACAAAACTATCTGAGAGTTGTAGCCCAATTGTAAATAGCCTATACTATTCCTCGAGAGTCTGTCTATAATATACAAAAATAATTTTTCAAATCCGACTTGTAGTTCCAGTGATTAGCGTGTTTAAACAAACAAACAAAAAACTTTTCTGCTCTATCATATTAGTATAGATATAATTAATCCATAAATAAAGATTAACATTGTTTTGGGGTTATTATGAATAATTTATTACTATCCTTATAAGGTATCGGTACCTATCCTTAAACGGTTTATTATCCTATACAAATATGGTACTACAGTTATTTGTAGTATTTAAACTTTCCAATCTTAGGTCGCAATATTTATCTCTCGGTGGAAAAAAGTCAATTTTAGACTCCAGTTTTATAATTCTACTTATCAACAAGTCATACATTACATAATATGAATAAAAAATATATGTATTGAACGCTGATAAAACTGACCAGGATTACCAAAATTCGTTGTCATTTAGCCATTTCTTATCAATCCCCTTTGAAAAGTAGGTCACTTTGTCGGATCACTTTTAAATTAGTTTATGAATGTAAGCTTTGTATATATATTTAGTTCGACGCGTAATTGTAGTAATATTATTTTTATCGTCCGCAGACAATAACTTCAAGTGTTTGACTTTTGTTTTTTATCATGGCCGATGTAATTTAGTCAAATCTGATATCAATTTATGATTTACTATTTATCAATTAATTACTAACAGGAAATCTTAGGCCCGATTTTCCAATACTCAGATAAGAAGACATATAGCTTATATTCGACAGATAGCAGAGAAATGAATAGTCAGATGGGCTTTATTAGAGAAATAACTCGACTACCTGAGGTAACGTTGTCTGTAACTGTAAATCTAAAGACATCTTTGACAGCTTTATTAAAGATAAATTTGTTTTTAGGTTACGTATTCCTTTATTTTGCTTTATTACAAAGTATTTTTTTTTATCCAATATATTATAAGTACTGTTAATCTTTAGGGCCCTGAGGCTATTATAGGTTTTGATACCTTCACCAGATTTAGGCCGCTTAGGTTATGTATTATTATCGATATTTTTAACCGTATTGATGACCTACATAAGAACTCAGCCAAATAACCTTGTGTTGTGTTCCTGCGATGAGTAGTTTTCAAAGCCCAAGGGAGTTCAAGGTCAAAAACACGCTACTGGTAATTGAACATGTTCTAATAAATGAAGTTATTAATCATGGGATTCAAGAGAATTCTATCGTCGATTTAGACAGCTTGTAAGTAACTTTCAGAGTTTTCAGAGGCACTGAAATTTGCCGCACGGTCCCTTTTTTGCTCTCCATCTTTACACAATTACCAGGCAGTAAGTAAACATAACCAGAATCCTGTAGCCTAAACTGACAGCGAATTTTGGTTTTCAAAAAATGGACATAGTCTGGCCTGCTCTAACGTTTATTTATACAATATATCTGTTTCACCTCCGTGAAGTTGGCGTTTCGTATTATCGGTCTGATCAGATATAGGTATTTGAATTGGTACAAAAATTTATTGAAAAACAGACAACCACTTAAGATTCTGATAAACACCAGATAACTTTATTTCTTTGGGTTATTACACATTTTATCAGAGAATTGAAAAATTTGCGTATTCTTTGGTTTCCGAAATGTATGTATGTCAATGTATAGACAAAATCTGTATTTGCTATGGAAAAAATATGATTTACTTCACTGGTTACAGTACACATGACATTAATGTACTTTGCTTCAAATTTTTACCTGAGTGCGAAAAAGGAGGGTCATGTTTACGCTCGAGCGTATGTATGTATTTAGACAAAGATTTATAAAATACACCACTTTGTAAATTGTATTCGTGCGAAGCTGGGGTGGGTCGCTCGTTAAGTACGACGACTGGTAAATAAAAAGTAAAAAAAGAAAAACATATTTTTCAGTTGGTTTTTTTTGGTTCGTTTTTAATAATTTTAATACCCAATACCCAGTAACCACATGCTTAAATGACAATATGTTAATAGTTGTGGAGATCGATTTCTTTAGAAAAATGGGATATTAAATCGATGTCCATAGATTGTTGTATCAAATAATTGTTTATTCATTTAAATTGGTGATGTAACCTAAATGCTTAAGAAGTTATCTTTTTCGGTGTTTGAAATCGCCAGAACGTTGTGGGCTGGCGTTGAGATTAAGCCCCTGCCTTCCAATGCCCCTCATTGCCCAGCAATGAGACACTTACATGCTGTTATTATTATTATAAGCAGATGACCTTACATTGACATCACAAACATATCATATAAAGTCGTATTTTTATATAAAAGTTTATTTTTATTCCCAGATGCCATACATAGAAATAAGTCTAAGTGATATTTCACATAAACGCACGAGACGAACAATTGACATGGACTGCACTGAAAATTCTAAAGAAGTCCGCTGCTGCCGTTACCCACTAGTGGTCAACTTCGAAGAATTTGGTTGGGACTGGATCATCGCCCCAAAGGTCTACAATGCGAACTATTGCAGCGGCGAGTGCCCTTACAGTTTCCAACAAAAATACCCCCACACACATCTAGTACATTTAGCCGCCCCCCAAGGCAGTGGGGGCCCTTGCTGCGCGCCCAGACGAATGAGCAGCATCACCATGTTGTATTTTAACAACGATTACAATATTATTTATGGTACAATCCCTGGTATGGTAGTTGAAAGTTGTGGATGCTCATAGCAACTGTCGTTTAGACGGGCTTCAAGTGTCTCAAATTCTTTTAACTTCTTCAAGTGTTCCGTTATCTTTAATTTTTGCTACCAGTGAAAAGTTGAAACAATTCTCGTATTATTTTTTCCAAGATTTCGGTGTATTTTTACCCATTGCATAAATTTTCTCATTCCATGTGACGATAGCAATTAATAGTAACATATTATCTGATTTTAAATTTCCTGAACTGTTTATACCATTAAAGATAATCACAAATTTCGTATAGAAAGAGGCACTTGAGGCCCCATAAGTGTAGTGTATATCGCTATGTGATATATTCGTTTGAAGACTGCAATCCTTTGTGTCGTGTGCCCTGTGTGTGAATATGTGAATTTTAATTTACGTTTGTACCTACCTACGTCTAGTTTAATGAATGGTTTAGGGGCTCATGACGAATTTTATGCAGGTATTTTAGGCTAACAGAATTTTTCGGTACCTAGCAGTTACATGCCATTCGTAAAACGGAAAGACTAGCTGACCGAATGGGGTACCTATAGTTAATACGGCGCATTATATAGGTACATGCTGTAAAAAATTATAATTAGAAACAGTATTTATTAGTACAAGATTCAAATAATCAAATATTACACCATAAAAACGAAAGTGTATAACGTTTTAGGTAGAGTAAAAATATGGCAAGGTTATTAAATATATATTAGATTTTTTTTAATATTTAAAACTTAAATGGTGTAGCTTTATATTATATTTAAGAACAAAAAACCCGACAAACAAAATAATCTTGCATTAGAACAAGGAAGAATATTTTTTATCAGTAGCTATAAAACAGTGAGTCTCAGAGATGTAACCAAATAATGTTTCGACTTTACACGATTAAAACAGTATTTTGTTTTAGTAAAATCACTATTTTGAAGGACTTTACTTTAAATAATGCTTTTATTGTGTTTAAATAATAACACAAAGAAGTCAGTTTTTCCATTCCTTACTTAAATCGCATGTACTAACGATTACTACTAGTACTTAGTCAAAACTTATACTAGCCTAAAATACTTGCTTAAATTCGTTATGATCTCTCAGGCTAGAACTGTCACGTTTTCTTGTAATGTCCGTTTCACGTGAGGCCTTTTATAATTTTTATGATCAAACATAGGTATACCAGTTGTAGTTTTGGTTGATTACTTATAATTACATTTAATTATTACGACGAATACAGGCATGATTAAAAAAAATATATATTTTCAAATATTTGAAAAGCAAACTTCATATTTTTTAAAGTAAAACATATAGGCGCTATTAGATAATAATTCCGATCTTATTTCAGAAGGAAATTCTATATTCATATTTGATTCTATTTATCTATATATTATAATTCAACACAAATCATGTTACTTTTAAGTAATATATATTTAATAAATCAATATAATAATAAAATAAAATACTTAGTTATTATTATTAAAATCGTGCCATAACAAGTTTTATTTCAAAAATAAATATGAATTTATTTTTATAACACACTACGCGAGCCTCGAGTGAATTTTAAATCTATGTGGCGAATAAATATCATATCTTTTGGACTGACAGATTTTTTTCTCTTATTTCATAAACAAACCAGAGAACACCACTGTGGTTATTTAACAAAATTATATGTATATTAATTATCTCTAATGATTATTTTACTTTCTAAAACGATATGACCCATATCGGCACCGTTAATAGAATAGTTATGAATTTAAATCAATAAACTTGAACTTTTTTATGACGATGTGACCTTATTGTCATTTTTACACGAGATAACAAAACGTTCAGAGTTCGAATGATAATTATTCGCTATCATTTTTAAACTGCAATTATTTAACTGAGAAACGCTTTAATTAGCCAGTTTCCATCTCAGTAATGGCATTTATTTTTTCTACAGTAAGTGAAGAAAGGTACATCCTTTCAATCTTCAGTAGCACGCCTTAATAATCTTTAGTAAATTTTAAATAAACAGTCATTTTTATCAATCTTATCATTGAATATATAATTTTTTATTCAATAATAATTACCTATATCAGTGCATTTTTATATATATTTTTACGTGTGAGATTTTTAAAATTTAAGTAGTTATTTTTTTAGTTGCAACTTTATTTTTACGTATTTTTGTGTGCTAAATCATCGTACCTTTGCCGCATTTAATCATGTCATTAAACAAAAATGGATTCTAATGCCGTTATTACTTAATATTTTCTGAAGCCGTAAAGTCTGGTCTCTTACACGTTTTTTGCTCAACAAATAAGTAAAGACTATTTATGTTTTGTCTCGTAATTATCTTGATATGATTTTTGAAAGAAAATCTCTAGATTACTGCGGGTAATAAAAGTTAGTGTAAAGTTATTTCTTGAAAATATAGTCACTTTTGCAACTTAGTTACTCTTGTTTCTCGTGTTATTTTTGTATTTTTAAATAAATGCAATTAATGTGTTTGAATACACAGTTACGTCTTAAGTAATTCTTATAGCTGCTTTACAAATCACGCGCGAATCGCGGTGCGATTCTCATCGCGAATCCAAAGCGAACCGCGTAGCTAACTGTCCTGAATCCACTCTCGCAGTTTTTTGCAGTTGCTTCACAATATAGTTCGCGCGCTTAATGAAAACAAACGAATTTGCTTTTGCGACCAGCCTATTGTTGTACACATTTGCATACTATAATTACCCATTTAATAAAAGTAAAATAAAAGTACGAGCGAGCCTTACAGTAAGCAGTCGCATATGATGTGTAACAAGTGACCTAATATAGTTTACACAATATATAAATTAGTTTATCTAAGGTGATGCGTTCTTCATCTCTATTTTCCCTTTCTCTTTCCCGTCACATACATGCACACAGTGTTGGTTGACAGTACCAACCTCTCGGAAAACGGGTTGGTACCATCTGACGGCCAACTCTACCACCACGCGCGCTCATTAGTCCAAAAGTTGGTTCATCTTATATTATATTAAAATGCACAATATTATTGAGTAACGTGCGAGTGTTCAGTCGTATCATGTTCGCGCCTGTTCACGCATTTGCGATTCCTTTGACACGGGCTAAAAAACCGACAAAAAATTGGAACACTGCGCGAACTTACGCAGAATATACAAATCGAATGCACATTTACATTTCACGTGTTGTTCGCCTTCGTGTGAGTGTAGAGCGGCTATTAGTTTCGTTATCAATACAAACCGTTATTAAAAGTAGTCATATTATATTACGTAAAGGTTTAACCGTCATACGTATTTCTACCAAAAACCAAGTTGTGTTGATTTTTTTTTTGATAAACGAGCTATCTCCAGTTAATGTACATGTAACCACAATTAAACACGTTTACTAAACATTAAAATTAATCTTAGATTTTTCAAAAATAAGCGTGATTTGTTTTGATAGAGATTTACGTAGGCAGATACCATAAACGAAAATGGTCTCGTATCTCTATCTCGTTCTAACACAATCGTTTACTATGCTCTACCTCTTTCGAGTTATGTTAAATCTAGTGTGTCTCACACTGCATGCATGCATAGCTATATAAAAGTGCGATAGAGCAAAAACCGCGTAAGAGATACGGTTTAAAATATATATTTTTTAAATAATTATCCTATGATAATATAATTTTAGTATAATGTCATCATTCTTTAATCATTATTTAATAATATATTATTTAGATTTATAAAATTGGACGTTTTATACACGTACTTGTGAAATTACAAATTGACATGGTTTGGATCTCGTTCAAAATTTTATTTTTATATGGATATAAAAAAAATTTTTTAGCGGTTGGTGCTTAAGATAGCTGATGTTTTAATTAATAAAAATGTGTTTACCATATCAGTACCAACCCTTATAATGTAATTTAGCGTATTATATTCGCTTAATGGTTTTTTTAAAGATATTTATGTTTTGTGATGTATGTAAGTTCTTTTTTAATTAGTTAAATTACGACGGGAGTAGAATTTTCAAAAATTAGGATCTCATTTTGCGGCAAATGAAATAAATGCCTACGTAAAGATCTCCCAACCTTTGGATATGTAACGAACGATGAACGATTTTAAAATTAAAAAAAATAAAACATGTTGTTTTAAAGAAAAATATGTAGCGATAACTTGCTGGTGTTACTGACGTGACTATTATTGTCAGAACTAACATTTTAATTGTGTTTTTGATTGTAATTCGATAAAATTTCGACTCTACGATTTCGTATTATTTTTTTCCGTGGGTGTAAAATCTTTTACATTTAAAAATATATATCTATGAAATGATAACATTTGTTTTATTCATTTTATAATAGGGTATTTGACTATTTTAAAAAACCAATCTAAAATGGTCAACAATTTAATAATAACGACAACAGTAAGTGTTTTTCTTCATAATTTTGTTTCTTTTTCATTAAAATCAGCAAATAGATTCAAATGACTAAAAAAATCGCACAAGCGCTCCAATTTGTAAGCATCACACTGTGACGTCACACGTCAGTGTAGGTCCGTATTATGAACATAACTATTGGGTGTTATTGTGGAGTAAAACATTAAAGCACAGGTATTTAGGAGATAAAAGGATCTAAAAATGGTGTATACTATCACACTGTTACAGTGGTTACTTCGAATACTTTATAATATTTATAAATTGTTAATTAACCACAAAATTATTGTAGTTTATATTATACGTTGAAATTTTTAGACTTGCAAACCTTAAATATTTACAACATGTAAATCATCGTATTAGCACCAATACATATTTATAATTAATTACTGAGTGTATATATAGACTACGGTGACCGCTTACCATCAGGCGGACCCCACTCTTGTATGCCATCGTAATGGTATAGAAAAAAAAACAAAGTTAATAAATTATTTACTATCATAAAACTATTCAGAAGTTTGAGCCAGATTTATAAGCAAATACTGATACTTCTCTAATTGAGGTCTCAGAATCAAAACTTTGTTATGTTTTTAAATAACTTTGTTTCTAGATAAATATATCCCAAAACATAGAACTTTTAATGATGTTTTAACTTTTACGAAGATATTCTATCACAAATCATGAATAAAATCAATGCTTCATTGTTTACTATAATAGATGATCCTTCGAATACTTATATATTAAAGATTTTCTCTATACTTTTAACTTACATTGATTTAATGGTATAATTAACATAACTTTAATAACGTAAAAGTGCTTTAATAACTAGTTTCCAAAAGTTATACTAAAGTATAATATTATAAGTAATTTAATGAATATAATAATAGTCGCTAAAGACTAATTAACAAGAAAAACACGGGGTTCACCCGAATTCGCTCGTTACGCAACAGCAATATACTGGCACGTGACGTAATAATTACATCAACAAATCATAAAACGTTTGTGGTCAGGATCACATAGCGAAAGTTTAAAATATATGTATTTTATGAATAATAATGAAATAAAATTGAGTTTTTTAATAAGAAATCATTTAAATAATATATAATTACGCCGAAAGAATCATATTTTTAACATTGTCAAAAACCCTATTTATGAATAACCACCTACGACTTCGTACGTTGTGTTTACAATATGCCTAATAATTAATAACTATTTAATTTATACCAAAGTGCAGCAAACAGGCATACATACGGCCCACCTGATGGTAAATGTTTACCGTTGTCTATGTACAACTACAATACCAGGGTCATTACGGTATTGTTGCCGACATTGAAAACCATAATCCCTTTTTGAAGAGCCTCATGTCACAACCCTGGGGGTAAACCGTTCTGGCAACCCTGACATACATGACAGGAAGGTTCCAAAGAACCTTATTGTTTTCGCATTTCGGCTTCTTCTAGCTACTTTTAAATTAACATAGTCAGTACTAGTAATTTAATATTTTTAAATTACATAATTTGATAAAGTTTAAAACATCCGCTAAAGAACCCCACCCATCGGAACCTTCGACGTCAACAGCTGTAATTGATTATTTACGTGGTTAAAATAATTACTGTGTAGTCTTTTCATTTTTAAATAAAATATAAAGAGTGAATTATTATTTACTACAAAATCCATTGCCGAGGTGGGAACACTGATGGTATGGTTAGGCGTTCCAGGATAAGCCGGTGTACTTATATGCAATATCAAACGGACTGGGGCGAGACCACCACGCAAATGCTGATAAACCCTCTCTTTGACTTTATTTGGATTGTCACGTGTCGGAATCAGCTAGTATATATCGAGCTGCCGAGAGGCTTACAGGCCAAATTACTGATTTCTCTGTGGTCACCGTTGTATTTGAAGTGGACTTACCATCAGGCATATTGTGCAGTCACTTTCTCTTCTTCACATCATCTTTTTGATCCTATATAACAACGTTGCCTAATGATTGATCACTTCGCTTGATTCTGAAGTGGTTTTGCTGCTCAAAATCAAAAAAATATTCAATTTAGGCCCTAAGAAAGCACTTATGTATGTCAAAACACTACTGCCGGTTCGGAAAATATCCCAGTCATCGAGAAGAAACTGTAAGAAACTCGATCGAGTTAATGTTTTTATTTTCAACTATACAATAGTGTTAAAATAAAACATTAATAATAATTTAGTGGATGCACAGAGAGGGAGTCACACTTCCAGACATCACTATCATTCACTTAATGATCCACCCCAACTTTTAACCTACCTAATAACCTTTTGACAGTAAAACCGGCTTGACATTGTCTTTGAACTTGTTGTCTGGTAAATCAGTAATATGCTTCGGGATCTTATTATAAAACCTAACACTATTACCTTAAAAAAATTTATTGGACCTACTAAATATTATATTAACATCTTTTATTAAGCAAGTAGCTGTGCCTATCTGTCGGTCTGAATGCAATTAACTCGTTTAATAACGAACGGATTTACATACGGTTTCATCAATGGACTGATTGATTCATGAGGGTTTAGGTGTATAATTCAATGTTTTGTGTAAATTGGCTGAAATATGACGATGGTTGTTGAAGAACATAACACACTATCACGCCTGTATCCCTGAAGGGTTAGGCAGAGCTGTACTAATCTACACCCATAGATCTCCGGGTATGTTTTTAGGTCCCATGTAATAGGCTAGCCTATTGTCATTAATCGGGCACAAAGCCAAACTCCGAGCTGCGACTGAGAATTTCATAGAAAACCCCAATAACACTTTGCTTGACCTGGGACTCGAACCCAGGACCCAGGACCACTAGGTAAATAATAAATAAGATGTTGGAATAAAGCTAGCTGACTGAGAGCTTTCCTGGCGTCGCCAATACTAGTTATATGTATTACTCTGCTACCAAAGCGAAGCCGGGACGGGTTGCTAGTAGGTTAGAAATTGAAAAATATCTTCGTAATAGAAACGTCAGTGGAATCGAGTAATAAATAAAAAATCTAAATTCAATTCCGCCGTTCTCACAGAACCGCATTTATTTATATAAACTTTAAATTTATTTACACATTTTGCATCATCTACTTTACATTTATCAATTAATTATCAACGATTTTAAAATACACTCGAAACGTAAGTCATATTTAACAAAAAAAAAAAGAAAACTTATTGAAGAAATCATGCAATAATGTACATATGTTAATTGTTTTTAGACAGTGGGAAAATTTCATGGACTAGTATACTCCAATTAGAAAAAATAAATATTCCCACGTAGTATATATATACGATTTTTCCCCCAATATAACAATAAGTTATTTTAATAAATCATTGACCCAATTTATAATATATACGTTTATAAATTACTATTATTGTTACACCATTAAAAAATAATGAGTCAAAAATTTATTAAAAATACGTAATTATGAATTAATTATTGCTAAAAGATTCAAAATATACATTAAAATAAAAACGAATAATTTGCTTTATATTATTTTATACATTTTCAATTTAAAACTAAAACAATTCCATTTCTTTAGTTCACTAATAACATCATGGCATTATTCAAATGAAATAATATTTTTTGAATATTTTTTTTTGTTGTTTATTTATTATTTCGTTTAATAGAAATTTAATACTAAGTCACCTAATGTACAGAAAAGTGCACAACATCGAGTAGCGTCAGTCTATATAAGGTTGGATGGATTTTTTCGAAATTTCACTGAAAAAAAGAATTAATGCCGCTTAAATGCGATTATTTTATTTATACTATTGAAATTTTAGTCACTCGTCATCCCAAATAAAATTAAAATATATAAACACATAAAATAAATATCAGTAGTCGATTCCTATTCATATCTCTTAGTATATTACTTTTCTCAAAGGTGTTTTTTGTGACGCCATATATACTTTAATTCTTCATCAAAATTAATGATTCGAACATCATTTTCAAGCTTATTTCCCGCTAACGAAATAGCGTAACGTAATTTTTTGTTTATTAGTGGATTTAAAAAAAAAGTTTTTCATTATGAATACCGTCAATAGATGACTTTCCGAATAAAAATAAAGGGGTACAAAGTGTTTGCTTCACGTATTAATATAAAGATAATACTAACATACCTACTACATAATAAAATTAATGTGAATAAATAAAAAGATAAAGTTTTGTGTTACTCGAGAACCAAGTTAGTTGTGGAATTCACATAAATTTCTGTATGATTTTACCATCTTCCAGCTCAAGTCCGGTGAAGCTGTAAAAGACGTCGAGGCTCCAGGGCCCCTAAGGCTAACAGTGTAGTCAGTTCTAAAAAAATAATCTTAAAAAAATCGTTTTTAACAACAACAAAAAAATATATAATCTGATAACTATGTAATTATGTGAATTCGTCGTGGTTGAATAGTTTCGATCCACATAATATCGGGAGTCTAGAGGTGCTGGAGACAATTACACCCATTACCCATATTTTTTTATATTAGTTCGGCAAAAAGAAACTCTACGGGGTGTACGGTACAGTCCTTTAAACAACGGCGATCGTCGACGACACAAATTTCATCGGAAGTCGTCCATGTCAAGCCAGCCTGATGAAATGCTTCTTCACACCTCGTTTAAAGAACCCAATATCTTAGAAGGACAAATTGTCTGGGTGACTATTGCACTCTTCCGCCATCCCCGTATTCGGGGCCCTAAAGTCATAAAACATGTTTAGTGTTTCAATACCATAAAGAGAAGTTAGTTACTGCTTACTTAAGAAATGCGTTGCTATTAATACATTAAACACGGAATAAAATGTTCCTAAACAGTTCATAATTAAGTGCAGGATAGATTATATTGCGGATTCTATATAAAAGACTTTAAGAGCAACTAAAATTTCAATGTATCTTAAACATTTTATATCGAGCGGACTATAATAACAAGAAATATAACACACACTGGCAGTGTTTGTTTCGAAAGTCATACAAGCGAACTTAAATTAAAGCGTTGAAACCAACATTGTGTCTATAAAAACTGTTCTACAAATTTATAATATCGTATAAACACAGCCAGTGACGTCACGATTTACCTTTAAAAAATTTCGTTAGAATTAAAAAAAAAAATCATGATGATTTTTTCACTTTTTCTATTAGTCTAATAAAAATCCGAATAAATATCGTTTTAGATTTGAAAAAATATAGGCAAGTTAAGATCAAGATTCAAAATTAGATTAAAATAAAATTTAACCGTTTTTAATAAACACAACGATGATATTAAACGATCACAGTTTTCATCAGTGGTGATACTCCCACGCATATAGGATCAGATATATTAATTACTAGATCGTATTTAAAAATATTCATGAACCACTATGAAAAACAAATCTGTTCTATACGCGAGATACGCCGCTGGTATCCAAACTTACGTATTAAATATGAATGTACTATTAAATGCCATGACACAGAAGACAGTAACAGTTATAAGGACACACTGGAAGTACTAATAGTCTAGCACTAAACGCTAACCGTATATACAAAATTGCTTTAAAAAAAAAAAAGTCAATTTCAAAATTAAAACAGGTCGTAATAATGATTCTTGAGCTTTATTTAATTAGGATCACAGTGGAAAAAGTGATTAAATTTAACGTTTACCCATACTATGACTATATAAATACGTTAAAGTCCAAGTTATGGCAAGTTTTCTACGTAAACGCTATCACTTCTTAATGTCTCTAATCCGATGCTAAATAACTACGTCCATAGAAAAATTCTCGCTATATCTGTACAACTGTCCGACGCTGTCTTACGTAAGTGATGCTACGTGATAGCCCGACACATTCCGACGGGCACATGTTTATTTTCTATAGTCCATTTTTTAATTTCGTGGAGTAAAATGACATTTCTATTTAATTCGATTTTAAATAGTGATACCTATCAATTCGAAGTAATAGTAAAACCGGACGATATATTATTCCAATTGTTAAGTTCTTCTCCTTCTGGCTTTTCCTAACTTGGCAACTAATCCTGAAGACCATTACTGTCATTATCAAGTGATTTATTACACAATGTCTTGTGATGATTCAATATTCTAACAAATTGGTGGTTCCCTAGTTAGTAAAATTTTCCGGGGAGTTTTTGTGGCATTTCGAAACTCATAGTTTATTTATTATTTGTGCACAACACTTCACTTCACTTGTGCGCAATAAACTAAGCATTGCAAAATACAGAAGATAGGGTCAAATACACTAATGAAAAAACCCACTACATGACATACTAATATTCCGCCAAAAATTCCTATTGTTAAGTTATTATAAATAAAAGGCATTGAACCCACTAATAAGGTATAC
The DNA here is from genome assembly GCA_033032175.1 of Saturnia japonica. NCBI lineage: Eukaryota > Metazoa > Arthropoda > Insecta > Lepidoptera > Saturniidae > Saturnia > Saturnia japonica. Next base: position 5,516,368 of record CM065332.1, read on the forward strand.
AAAATCGCGTCTGTCTCGGACCAACCAACGCATTATTAAATAGTAGGTTTTATTTGGAATGTATTTTACCATATGTACATTTTCTAGTTTCCTAAATTATTTAATGATAATAGTAAATTATCGTGAATTTCAAGTTTGACATTAGTGATTATCAGTTTACTCTGTGGTATTAAAAAACGGAGTATAGTACACGATGAATCTATAATATATAAATATAACGTAGCATCTAGCGTAGGACAAATGACACTGACAATGACACTGAGACATCGTTCACACAACTGGCACTGTTTAGAAGCTGGGTTGCGACACAGTCCTCGGATTTCCACTCTGGGGCTGGTACCCATCATAAGAATTATGAGGTTCCAGATGACAGACCACGTTGTTCTCTCCATTCAGCACTGCAGCCAGGGCTCTCATGTTCTCTTGCGGCTGATGGTACTGGTGCATCAGTCTTCCGCTCTCGTAATGTCTTGGATCATAACGCTCCAATGGGTCCCATTTTCCGTACTTCCCGTAATGTTCTTGCTCGTGGTGATGCCTTTCTCCCGGACTGTATGAGATCAGTGGGCGATGATCGCCGAAGAACTTCGAGCTCGAAGATCCGTGATGTCCAGGGTTTTGCCTGCAATCCGGGCCGGAGTTATCATCAGAAACGTCGGAAATCAATGTTTCGTTTCTCTCTATCTCTTCGTAAACGGGATCGTCTTGGATCACGCGGAACTCTTGATCGGAGCCTCTTCGGTACATCCTGCCTTGTTGAGAGGCGATCTCGGAGTACGTATGGTTCATGTTTTGGCTTCCATGATGGTGGTGGTGTTTGCGGCGATCATCTTTGTAATGTTTGCGGAATATCATCTCCTGGCTGCCTGGAGAGTGCTGGGACATGAAAACGTGAGGGTTTCGGAAGTCGTGGTGGTAGCTTCTCGTTGTCTGGTAACCTTGGTGGTGGAGGGGGCTTTCTTCGTCTTTTATAACGTGACGGGGGGAGCTGGGTGCTGCAGGTTCACACTCGTAAGGGCTGTGGATGTGATTTTGCTGGGCCAACTGACGCGACAAGGTGTCGTGATGCGGCAGAGTCGATGTGTTACCCAAGTGATGCTTAGAAGAAGTGTTCTGTAAATATTATAATAATTTAATATTTTTAAAACAACTTTTGATGGAATTTAGTTATGAATAAGAAAGTTATGTACAACAAAATGCGTTTTAACTATTTCGAAATTGATGTGAGAATTAAATGATTTTGATACTTGAGGTATTTATTTTATTATTATGAGGTGTTTAAGTAATTATTATTGTGTTTAATGTTAATTATGTATTTGCTATCACAATTTAAAAAAAAAAACAATTATTAAAAAAATTATTGGGCAATAACAAAAAATAAATAACAATTAAAAAAAACTTTTCTGTAAACACAGCTCAATGAATGCATTTATAATCTATAACGAGATTATATGAAAAGTATTCCATATTATACAAAACAAAAAAAAGGGTCGGCCCTTTATTATATTATTATTTTTACTTTTAATTAGTAAATAGAATTATGTTTTACATTATTAACAAAAAAAAAAAAAAAATTATCGTGCTGTTTTTTGAAATTCATATTATGTTTTGAAAAGCATTGATTTAAATAATCAAATATACTGTATATTATGATGAAAATAAAAAAAAAATACAGTGAAAGTAACAAGATTCATGTTGTGATTATTACGAGATATGTTGTTTTTCGAGTATTCCAACCTACAATGATATCTTCGCCTACATAACAGGCCGACGAAAGTGAAAAACAAAGCATGAAAAAGTGCTATCATAATATGGCTAAGATGCAGTGAAGTGTTAGCTCAGAAGGAGATGGGTAGGGCTACTGTGATCTGATAAGAAGTTATAATTCATAAACATTAGTATGTTTTCATGCAATCTCCACTAAAATTAATTTTGTCATGCAATGATAGACGATTTAGCAAGATCCACTTTAATAACCTTTATACACCCACCACCATTATTGCAACGAAATATTTTTAAAATTTTACACATATTTTATACTATATAAAAGCTATGTCATATATAAGCTGCAAATATTTCAGTAAGAGATTAAAACTAAATCCTTTTTTTAGTATTTTTTTTTTATACAAACTTAATATATCAATGTCAAATAGTAGTAGCAATGTAAAATGCAGACGGCTCTACTCCTCGGCCGTCTGATCCGTGGTTACAAGTATAGATTTGCGACATACGTAGATGGCTAGTTTTGTAGTAGTGCTCCGAGTTTGACATTAAATACAAGCATTAAAATATTATATAAAAATAATGATGAATATCACATAATTCGTAATCGATAAAAATGCTAATGAAAAAATTATTCAATTACAGTCATTACTCATCCACTGATCATGATATATTGACTTTTTCTAAAGCTAATTTTCACTTTTGTAATTGCTTTTTTGCTACATTTTCACCGAAAACATATTTAATTTGTCGAAGAGAGATCTTACTAATACGCCATACTAAAACATTCTCATGGTGTTCACAACAAGCTTTTACAGCCCACCCCTCACCTTCCATACATTCCCACCGATCGAGTTCGACGGCCACTCGTTCGCACCGATTGACGCCGTCATTTTATGCGAAAAACATGATGGAGAACGCGACCTCAAATTCTGATAATCGTTAGGTACGTCCATATTTCTGTAGCTATGCATCGAAGCTATACTTTGAGTGTGCGACGAACTGTGAGGTATGTTTTGTGGTGTCGGTATTCGCATCGATCTTGTATCGTCGTTTGGTACGTAAATCGGTGCTGTCGGTCGAATATTCCATCTTGCTTCCGGTTGTACGTTGTAGCTCTAATAAATATACATATATAAAAGTTGATACGACAGAAATAGAGACCCTTAAATGTAAGTACCAAGAGTAAAGACTTAAAGTTGCGTATACGCAATAATCGAGATAGGAAACTGTCAAATAAAATGGATCAAGATTTCTTTGTTAGAGTATACTTGAAACCATTTAGAGGATGCAGTTAACTCTTAAACTGTAACCACCACACCACTAGGGAAATGTGTTAGTAAAAAAAATCTTTACAAATTTTGTTAGTACTTAGAAAAGCGTTAGTTAATCCAAATAATTTAAAAAAAAAAAACAAAAATAGAAAAAAAGAAATAACGACTTACCTGCCAAGCATTAAACCGTTTTATTTTCACAACAACTTTTGAAAATTCATTTATACCATTTTGTAAATGTTAGTGAATTTTTTCACATTAAATTAATAATTTATTTTTTTTTTGTTAAAACACAAACTGAGCTGTCTTTACAAATTAGTCACAAAGCCGAAGTGGTGGTTCATATCTGGTGGTTTTAAATCATAATTTTTTTTTAGACATCCTATCTCATATGCGTATACGCACCTTGCTGTCCATTCTGACGGTATCCAGGAGGATATCTTCCGCTCCCCGCATTCATCGGGTTCCGTAAATGTGCCATAGGTGCGGGGGGTTCTCTATCTTGGATATTATGCGAGAAATTGGCCGCAGTGGCGTTAAGACTGGGCCCGAAGTTGCTCGAAGGGAAATTCTGATTCTCCTGCGAGGTGCGTCTGTGTCGGGAGTGGTACGTGTGTGCGGCCGCAGCGGCAGCTAGTGATGCCACCGCGGCGTTGTTTATAACGTTATTATTGTTGTGATTGTTGTTGTTTACAACAACGTTTAATGTGTTGATGACTAAACTGTTTGTTGTTTGTGCTGATGCGGCAGCGAGGCCTGAAGTGCTGGCGGTGCCTTGCTATAATTCGATACGGAATATACGTTGATTATTTTTGATTCATTTAGCATGTGATAATGTGTCCCAATATGGAAGACTGGCTTTAAGTTCTTGGCGACAGATTACCAATTTGAGGGTGGTAGCTAGGCGGGCATTAACGAGCATACCTATGTCCTATGGTTTTATCACGTTGTTTTCCTTCACCGAAAGCTCAGACTTGTTTCCCTTTCTAGTTTTATGTCGTTTAACCCTTTAGGATTACGTCGCCATAAAACCAAGAAAAGAAAGGGGTCCGAATTCACGTCCATTGAAGCAATGCCCGTACACGCTTCAACTGAGCCACCATAAATTACAATTTTAATTCAATTACATAAGATACATAATTTAATGTATAGTGCATACCCAATAAGCATAGCTGTGTACAATAAAATTTTCTTGTAACTTTTATAGACCTGTGTTATACCATTCCTTTTTAACTGAATAAGCTATGAAATATAACATTATGAAATGCAATTTTGTAATGACTTTGAAGCACCAACACCAAGTACGATTCCATATTTTATGACATGCACACAATAACACTCCCGGTACAAAATAGATTGGACAACACATAAAATTTAACATAAAAACACATATTAATAACTATGAGAATTTTCAACAATATTAAACTATTTTCGGACACAGTCAAATATTTGAATTTTTATCGTTATAGGTGTAGCACAATGTCACCTAATCTTAAGTGATGATATAGTCCAAGATGGAAGCACGCTAAGCCTATTGGTGTTTAGTTAACCCTGGTAGGGTTATGATATGGTCTTATCACGATGTTTTCCTTCATCGAAAGATCAGGCTCATTGCAGGGATTCGAACTCACGTCAATCGACGCGGAGTCCGTACACACTACCAACAGAGCCATCAATGCTTCAAATATGAAGAAGAGAGGCCATAACGTAATATCTATTGGTGAGTGAAATAACTAGAGCCTTTAAATGTATATCAATTCTAAACAGATACAAATACCAGCGGGAATTGTCATAAAGAATATTAGGATGTTAGTTTTTTTTAAATATATTTTTAATTACCACGATTTAGAAGTAATACTTCCTGGGATTATCACAAACAAAAATTGCTAATTAAGTGTTACGAGATTATACTTGAAAATCACATCACATACGATTTGAGACGAATATTAGGCGATATGTAGACTTGGATTTAATTTAAAAAAAATCGCATTTGAAACAACGTAAAACATGTTGCTAAATGAATAATGACATCAAAACTTTATTTTTCACCCGAAAAGGAATTGAAGTAAAAGTTCAATATTGTCAAAAATTCCAGTTTATTTTTACACTTTGACCATTTAATTCATGCATTTGTAATTTTTCTCAAAATAACTTGAAAAACTTTCTTACCGTGACATCCCTGGGATCTAGTACGTCGTCATCCGCTGGCGTACTCTGGTGGTACCGTCGACTCTTAACCGATCCTTGTCGTGTGTCCACATGGTTTGAACTCGAGCCCGACGGTCCATTGTTGTGCTGGAGGGTCTCCGAAGGCTGGCCGGTGAAGTACAGACAGCACGATAGCCAAGGATGCCGCCGGCCGAAGCGTGCGCATTCGTTACGGAACTATAAGGATTGGTTTTAGCGATTATAATGTCACATCACTACTAACTATGTGGCAACTCTAATGCCTAATGTCATTCTGTCTCTCGTCTCACTACGTTTGTCAGCCATAGCTAAGATTTGTAAATCGGTGTCTTACAAATAGTGACTGTACAACAATAACTGTATTTTCATCATCCTCACTTAAAATCATAATATTAATACGTGAAGCATAAACTTTGTACCCCTTTTTAAGTGTATTGCGTGCACGGAAGACTGTGTGATTTGGCATAGTTAAAGTTTATATGGAGAAGGAGTGCAGAAGGCTAAAATTTGTCTATAATATCTGTCAGTAATATATTAAATAAAATAAATTAATACTGCGAATCGTAACCCGAACAGTACCATTGATCTTAGACCCCCCAAAATATTGACATCGTCACTCAATGAAAAGTGACAGCAAGTGATATAATATTCATTGTTTAGGTTCATACTGCAAATGTCAAATAGAAAATAGTCTATGAACAAAAAGTCGCTGGTCGAGTTTCGATTATTGGGCGACCGCTAGTAATAATAATAATACCAGCTTATAATTTTGGATTAGGAATGTCATCTGTTGATACCAATGAGAATATATTCAAGGCGCCATCTATTAACAATCTGTTTAAGTAATATTACAGTTGTTAGATTGTTTACATTGTATAGTTTGCGAAGTTTAAGAGAACGGGTCAGCTATTATCAAAATAATATAATTTTTAACATTTTCAAAGTTTATTTCCTTGCTCGCCACCTCCACGAGCGAGTTTATAGCGGCGAAATTATCGTTCTGCCACTTCATTATATACCTAACAACTCTTTGAACGTGTTTTCACACGGCGGTACTATTGCTGTGATACGACGAGGAAAACGTCAACGACTCGCTGCGATATGTGACTTATTCATAGCGCACTCGCCACAAAAAGAACTATTGACACTTCTTCTAAGCCTTATTCAAAGAAGAAACTGGTCAACGAGTTGTTGGAGACACGCGGCAATCTGTCACGAAGCGTGACGATACGCAGATGGAGAAATAATCGTCTTGTGGAGATCACCCGACAACAGCAGGGCGAACTCGTGGTGATACAGTCGTTCGTGGAGGTAGCGCCTTAGTCAATACTCAATGTATACTTTTTAAAGAATTATTCTTACCTTGTCATTCTGCAAGCAATGGAAGATAAAGATAACGAGTCCTTGCAGCGAGTTTAAGATCGTAAACGCGTACGCCATAAACACAGTCTGCTCGTTGAGATACAGGAGACCGAACGTCCAGGTCAGACCGAGGAGGAACGCCAGTACCAGTGAACTATTTAACCACACCCTGAAATGGAAAAAATATATATTGAAGAAAAAAAAAAAAATTTGGGTGCGATAAAAGTAAAATTCCATAGTCAAATTTTATTGAAACTTTTTTCAACTAAACTTTTCTGACAGAGATAGAACGAAAACAGGTTTGGTCAAAGAGAGAAAGGGAAAGAATTATACTAAAGGCCCTAGATAGTTACATGAACGCGATAAAATAAGACAAATAATAATGGTCCGCGCGTAATCACACAATTTTTTAATTTAACTTTTTGTCCAAATATTAATTCGTACTATTTACCACTATTGCCCCGAACTATAGACTAGGTGAGATAGCAACAGGTGTATTTTGTGATTGCATTCATTGAAGGGATATACTCGCTCGAACTATCAGCCTATTCGTAGTTCGTGATTTGTAATCGAACATTATTCTTCTAAAAAATATATATATACCGTTTAACTTAATCCAACCAGATATGAAGCCAGGATCTCAAGTTCTCAAGTTTGAGTTTCAAGACACCCATAATTGCTTGATTTTCAGGAAAAAGTTGTTAATTTAAAAGTTAAGCTTTATTTGCCCTGTGATAGTGTTGCCATATTTGCTTTAATAATAATGACATGGCCAGCTCAGTTAGAGCATAGGTTCGAATCTACGAGAAGAAAAAGAAACGTGATGCAACCAAAACATGATGGATAAGCGATTCCTTGGTTAGTAACAGCCCATAAATTGATAATCAGTCACCAACAGTTATCGGTATATTATGGCAATTTCATTTTAGAATTATCTCCCTTATTTCAATCATTCAATCATGGGTCATAAAGTCATAACATTGTAATATACTAATACATAAAAGTCAATAACTTTTTAGATAACTGAGTATTTTTAATTTGTTACCTGATTTTGTAGAGTTTCGCGTCGTCTTTAGCTTTCAATGAGACGGTAGAATGAGTACACATCATATAGATGACCATGCCCAAACATATCCAGTTTGCCTATAAATACAAAATACATATGATCACACTGCAGTGGGGTAGTCATAGTAAATAATGCTTATTTACGGATCCTGAATACGAAGGTTTTTAGAACGACTGTCCGACTGTCTGTTATGTTAACATATACAAGACTTAAACCCGAAACTTAGCTTAACTGGTAGCTCACATCATATGCCAAATTAATTTGGTCTTTGCAAAGAAAAACGCGAGATTATGGAAATATATATATATATCTCCAATTTCAAGTTTTTTGATATAATTTGCTTTCATACATTATTCCAATTAAATTTAATAAAAAAAGTACCTATAGAAGAAAGGCCGAGAGAGTATTGCCACCATAAACTAATTTCAACTGGTCTCGAAAAAAGTATTTTAATTTATTTCAACAATTAACGACCGAACGATTTATATATTACGATATTTGTACCGAAGCAAATATTTCAAAATACTTATCTTTATATACTAGTTCGGCATAATGGCTGTACAGCTCCTGTTTGTAAGTACGGTACAGTCTACAAATAAAATCCATCGGCAGTACTCAATGTCTTGCTGGTTTAGATACCATTCCACATGTGCAAAATAACGGCAAAATTAAAAATTTGCAAATTTCTTTATTCGTGTCGTGATGGAATAAACTCAAATAATTCTTTAAAACATTCACCATAATACACACGATAAAACACGCTTAGCGAGGCAATGTCTCTTCGCAGCTGAAGTGGCTCTAAATTCTTAATAAATTTAAAAGATTAAAAATGTGTTTACCACTAGAACAAAGGCGACTGGTCCCACAAAACTCATGACGAACAACCTGTCTGTAGACAGCCAGCAATGTCGGCTGGTCCCGTACCCTGCAGGGTAGACTGCTGCAGAGGCGAAGACAACCAGAGCTGGCGCAAGATATGCACATGCGCAGTACCAACGAGCACGAGGATGTTCCGGCTCGAATACTTCCACCAGCATTGCGTACAGATGGAACCCTATGAAAAAAACTTGATGATATGAAAATATAATCATCTTCATCTTTGGCCCTTGTTGAAGACCATAACTGCCATTATCGAGTGAATATAGAGTGTCATAGCCTATGATAATTTCAGTAATCTAAGATGGTGCTCCCTTGTTAAAACTTTCTAGAAAGTTTTTGTGTCAACTCAGAATTCTTGGTCCATGTTATTATTTCCTAATATCTTGAGGACAATAACAAAACCACATTACGTAAAAGGCCGCCAAAATGACATAATAAGGGATCAAATAACATGTTTATGAATTGGCAAAAAAAAAATAGTACGTAAACAGACTTTCCTTTGTAAAAATGTGAAATTTGTCACAATAATGTTATCTCCCTTGTAAACGAAAAAAGACACTGGCACATCATTATGTACATAATCAAGAAATTAATTGATGATGGCTTTTCAAAAATGAATTTGAATATTTAACACGCTATCTCGTTGCCGTCGTTTCCGTGTTGCTACAACCGCGAGCGACAACTAATAATTAATCTATGATGCTATCATTAAAATATATTATTATTATAATTGTGATTTAAAAATATTTATATTAAAAAATATTTCAAAAATTAATGTTAAAGTTATAGATATAAATAGTACTGTGTTTGTATTACCGACTCCTTTTTTTTATGAAATCTGTTGTTTGTATAAATAAATTACATTTTTCTTTATTTCATTGGAATTAACAGAGGATTTAATAGCTTTGATAATACAAATAGTTCGTTTATACCTTCTAGAAACATCCAAGCAAATGCAGCCAAGAAGAAGTAATGGAGTAAGCCAGCGATGATCCCGCAAAATATCCTATTCTGTGTTTTATTGATACCGCCCAGGAATATGATCTCAGCAATCAGTAGACAAGCGCAGAGGTTCTTGTGGATGAGAGCTCTGTCGGACTGAAATTTGTTAAGGAAGCAAGGATGCGTTATTATTTATTTATTTTTTCATAATTCCATTTGTATGCTATTTTCTACATCTAACTGCCAACCTTCTGCAGCTGAGAGAGATAGGGTATAGATAAATTTCTTTGGAGAATACCTTCACCCTACAAAATATCGCGGCTAAATAAATAACCTTGTGTTGTGTTCCTACGGTAAGTAAGGTTTCTAGAGCTCTTTGGGGTTGACAACGCGCTAGTGATACATATGATATTAATAATAATTTCAATTTACTTACTTTCCCATTCCTGAAACACATGAAGACGATGATAGCCGCAGCCAGAGCAACTGTAGATATCCCGCAGCCGATATACGTAAGGGTCTGTAGGGCAAGCTCGTGTCCACTGCTGAGTAACACCCCATGCACGTCCATTAGGATTGCGAAGTTTGTGAGGTGGGAGCAAGCGCACCCGGTATGGGTCGAGTTTGACCACTCCACTTCACAGCCTTCAGGCGACCAACCGCTGCAATTATTTATAGGTAACGTAAGCTAAAGAACATGATAATTTTAATATAGATTAGATCGCTTTGCAATGTTATAATTGTTTATTTAATTTTGCATCGTGATCAGGTTCTTGAGAGGAGGTATTAAGGTTCATAAGTAAATTATGTGCTTCATCGATATGAAATTAGTTTGAAAATCTTAAAAGCAAAACAAAACTGATAAGACTGATTTAGAATAAAAAATATTGTATTCCGTAGAAGTAATAATTGATGAAATAACATATCGACTTTTTCATCATATTCTAATACCATCAGAAATTTAAGCGAGCATAATTCACATTCTTGTTCTTATACTACGATCAGTATGGTTCCGATATCCATTTACCTCTATCGTCTGTTATCTCAGTATTCAAGACTTTTACACACATATATTTTCTCATACATGTGATCACTTACTGCAATGTATAATCCCAAAAAACGCAAGCTGGATTCGTTACGTTTTCGATTTTCAAGTGCTTCATTGTTAGATGGACCATTTGTGAAAGTTGAATATGGCGACCGTTGCCCAAACTAGCTGATATCACCTATAACGATAATTCATATTTGTTAATCTTAAACAATCATTCCCAAATGTTAATTGTACGTAAATCTAAATGATATTTTACCTTAGAATTCAAAACTCTAGTGATGTTCCTTTTCTCTCTTTCAGAGTTGATGCTAGTAGAAGATGATGCGGCAAGGTCGGATTGATAGGCAGCGTACTGTGGCGTTTTTCCAAACGTAGGCGGAAGAATTTGTTCGAGACGATCGAACGCAAAAAACACGATGCGAACGATATCATTTTGCCGGTTATCTAAATGAAACAAATTGTTTTAAAAATTAATCGTAAAATTTAGAACATACCTGAAACCTATTTAGAAGGCCCGGAAGACATAACATAAGACGGCTAAATATGTTGGACGAAATAGGTGTAATGTTAACCCTGTGTAAAATACTTTTTCTTTTTTACCAAATAAATAAAACACTATTCGATTCAATTCAACTTTCTTTTCGAATGTGTTCTAAAATAACCAACCCCTTAACACCCAAATTTTTTAATTAATATCATGTGATACGACGACATTGAATTTTGAAGTTATCTTTTTATGTTAGCATGTTATAAATTTTTACAAACCAAGTAAAGCAGCTTTTGGAATGGTGATAGTGTCCTCGGAAGCTTTCCACTGTTCCTGAGCGATAGTCGATGGAAATGTTTCATCATCTACGTTCTTGACTTCCAGCACTCTCACGGATAAACCTGAAAATAAAAAAAATTATGGAAATGGCCCATTTTTATATTAAAGGTAATTAAACTCTCTTATTAAATACTCTATTTAATTTAGGTCTTAAAGAAAGCACTTATAAACATTAAAAAATTACAACCGGATCGGAAATATATCAAACATCAAGGAAAACTTGCAAGAAACTTTCTTAATGGATGTACAGAGAGGGGGTAATTTCCAGACATCACTATCATTCAAGTAATGACTCACCTTATAATAGCCATAGAATAGATATGGTCCTTGAACTTATTGTCCTGCAATTCGGTAATGTGCTTATGGATCTTATTATAAAAACCAAGCACTATTGACCTAAAAAGCTTGACCTTTTATCGGTCTATTAAACCTATTTATATGTAGAAATTTATTTTAAAAAAAGGAAAATTTCTATAACAACTTACAAATGTTCTTTACGATCTGAAGTATTGTCTTCTCTTTACCAACAGCATCTGCTAGCAGGAATGCGTTTTCCTCCAACTGAGTGAGCAAAGCACTAGCCACTCGGTTCTGAGCTTCAGCGTTAAGGTCTGCCCAGGATGCTCGCTGACTCTCTTCGAGCAGATTTGATCCTGTAAAAAGTGGGAATAGAAATGCACTTCTTTATTCAAGCTTTTCGCAACACTTTTATCGTTAGCACAATGAAATTGACGATGCGGACTAAAATAACATATTTGGTCACGAAAAAATGTGACTTTCAACATCAGCTGCTTGAAAATACAGATCGGAATTTGGCTTGAGTGTGCTAGCAATCAAAACAGCCTATGAAATATGCCCTTAGGTGAAGTGTGGTTTCATCATATTATTTTTACCTATACCAGAGCCTCCAGACCAATGCAATTATTCAAAACTATTGTCCTATGAAGCGTCCAAATGCTAAAAATAACTGTCTCTCTACAAGGATGCTAAAGACTTCTTCATTCGGTAGTCCCTGGATAAAGTTATAACTTGATATTGTTAAGAAAACCTTTGTGAATGATAAACATTTAGAGGTATACTAAAAATTTATGAATTTACCAGTCTTGATGACTCCAAGAAGCATGTCGGTGACGAGCGCCTCTCGCTGTTCAGCATCGGGCACATTGGGAAAGGTCCGGATGTTCTGTGACATGCGTTGTGCTAGTTTCTTCATTATGGTGGTCGTCGTCATCATGTCTCCGCCGTAAAGAGTTTTTGATGATGTCACCTTCAATGAAAATATTTTATTTGGGTCATTACGTTGTATTACGTATTGATGTCTCTTACATGCGTATGTGTATACTTTCAATAATTTGAATTTTCAAGGTGTAGTGTTCATTGTGATTATTTAGATGTTATTGCGTTTATATTTTTCTTTCGGGCAACTAATATTTGACAAAGTGACACTTTTTAAACTGCCATCATGATATGGTGATATCCTACCAATAATTATGTGCAGAGATTTATTTACAACTGATTTTTTATGATAAATGGAGTCATACATTTCTTAATCACACTTGATAGAAAGTCAAGTTAACAGTGGAACACGCTCATCGTTTGAAGACTAGCATGATATTTGCTGTTATAATAATTTTAAAATTACCTGCGCTAAGTCGTTGCTAACGCTGAGGAGAGACTCGCCTTCTCTGACGCGAGCTTCCAAACCATTCAACCAAACAGATCGACATTCGCTCAAGTCCGGCGTTGAACCGTGCCATTCTGGTACCGCATCTGCTACTAATAAACATAATACTCATTAAAATGTATTAGTTGTGATCATTTAATTTCAAACTCCTCTGTTTACTTGTAGTTAGCCTCAAGATAACCATTATTCAAGTAGTTTTTACAAATTATTTCAAATGCATTCTTTAAAAAAAATGAAGCAACGAGACTTAGAAAGAGAATCAAGAGAGTATTAATTATCAAAAATTTTGACTGTAACTTACAATATATATAATCGGAAGTGCTAGGTGAATTATAACTGGATAACTGTGCATCAGAGAGGCCTCCGCGATAGTCAATCAGGTGCTCTGGACTAACTCCATCGCGACCTAGATAAATTAGAGATATTCTGTAAACTGCAAGTCATTGCAATAACATATTCTCATGTAATCTCCAGTGTATGCAATAGGGGAATTGAATCATTTCAATGTAATGTTACTATTTGGATAAGGCAGAATAGGAAGTTCTTTACATTTTATTTGCAGCCTGATAGTCAAATTTATTATTATTTATATAATTAATTAGCTACCTTAAAGGAAACAGAAAAATGCTGAAGATAGAAAAAAAATGGGAACAAAAGGAATAACTTTTTAAAACGGACAAGAAAAATAAATATTTATGAAATATCGAAACGAAATAATTTATTGGTATATCAAAACAAATAATTGTCTGAACTAGAGGGAAATAGAATTAATGTTTATGATTATTAATTTTTATAATTTAACTAAATGTCTTAGCATTAATTTTATCTGTAACAAATAAACAAGCTATATTATAAATATCGTTTTCATAGTTTGCGATATTAATTAGTAATTTGACAACCCACGGTGAAACTGAAACGCCTAAAACTTATGCTAACAGTATAGTTAGTTCTAAAAAAGAAATAAATTGTAATTCGATGAAAGAATGTTTGAAGATGACGGAAGGCGATTTCTTCTTCACAGATTTTGGTAGGCTACAATATCTGGTCAAAATTGAACTAAGCCGCCTGTGTTTCTTACCTTTAAGTAAAGCTTCAGAGCCAATTTTCCTTATCAGTTGAATTTGCCTGTCCGTGGGTTGATCTAAACCTAAATCATGATAGTTTTCTCCCGAAGGTAATCCGGTACCACGTCTACGTGGCCTTTCTTCTTCGATGTGTTGATGTGGTGATAGGGTGCATCTGGAAATTTCGTAAGTTCATTCTGAAGTTATGCAATTAGTGCTTAGGTAAACTGACACGCAACTTTATTTTTTAAAACCAAAACCTAATATCATCAAATGCAGCTTCCTAATCTTTGAATACAGTTTCATCGTTATAAATTAGATTTCGAGGTACATTTAGATTACTTAGTACAAATATGATAGGTACTGCATAGTTACTTAGAAAACTTTTTATTATAAATTTACCCTTGACAGATATACGAGAAATTGATTATTAATGTAAGCGGTCGCGATTGTCTTGGCTCGCATAAGTATTTAAATTACTTTATTATATTCACTGTGTGTTTAGTTTTATTGATAATTCTTTAATTTAGATTAATTCAAATAATAAATAGATATCTCGCCCACCTATTTTCAATAATTTCTCTAGCTAATTTATGCAATTTAAAAAGTATTTTTATTACTTACTTCCATCTGGCTAATCCAGTGGTACCTCCAGGACATGGTTGTACTGCATATGTATCTGCCAAAGTCCAGTTCCAGTACAAGCCACGGGCTTTAATCTGCGGGCAGTAAGCTCTCCGACCGTTGGGAGTTGCATTTGTGGCTTTGAGGATAAATGAAATTAATTAGTGTCCAAAGCATTTTCGACAGTATTACAGCGGGAAATAGGTTTGTTTATCTAATACCGAAAAGAGAGATAAGGTATATTTTCTAGAGTTTCACTTAATATGTTAGTATTACAGCATGCAAAATCAACTGCAAGTTGGATAATAATATTTCATCAAGTACAATGCATAAGGTTATAGCAATCCAGTAGGGCCCGCGTACGTTAGTTTCAACTCTAGAAACTCTTTTTGCCAGTACCGTATTAAAAAGTTGCGTACATTGCGATTATTTTAACGAATGATAATTAAAAAATCGATAACGCAATAATTTGCTGCTGCATTTATGTCAAATAAAGTAATAAATTGAAAACAACAATACAAAATACTCACAATAGGGTCTATCAAATTCATGTATATCATTATTATCAAATGGTCTGATATCTTTAGGTGCCTCAGTTGTTAGAGTCGATTCAGTCCAAGCTTCTGTCACTTGCCACTGTCGTGAGTCTTCCGTGGGCACTGCTGAAATGTTATTTTCATTTTAAATTATGTAAATATTATATTCAAATATTTGCATTGGTTTAATGCCTATTATTATATTAAATTGCGATATTATTTTCTTGTAGCCGAACCACACCTTTAAGGACTATATATTTGTAATTAGATTCCTCAATTAATGCAAATTTTTAAAGAAAATTCGCACGCTTTTGAAATTTGCCTGCACCAAATTTTTTATAATTTTCTATAAATAGATTTTTATTACCGTTTTCATCTTCCTTTGCGGGTTTATCGTTTCTTTGGCCGTGCTCAAGTTCAACTTTTGGCATCTCCTTCTTGACATCAGGGACCTTTTCTCTAGGACTAGGCAGCGGATCTCTCTCAGAAGACGAATCAGGCTGTTTTGTAGTAGTCTTCTGTAATATACCAAATAACTCATTTGTTTTTTTTTATATACTTATACAAAATTACATTAATTTTAAATGAATGGCTTTATAATTACACAAGAAAAATTAAGCTACATACATACAAATAAAAGTATGAAGCGGTTACTTAGACAATATTTCATGATCCGAAGAGAATACAATTTCGGTTCCCAGTTAAAACTTTCCCACTTCATATTATACAAACCTTAGTTCCAATATCTCCCAGTTTCACCTCGGGTGGTAAAGTAATGTGTGGCCGGAAAGTCGGAGGTGTGATCACCGTCGGTTTCTTCCTTTCGTTCTGCTGCGTCTGAACTGGACTCTTTGGTATTGGTAAAACGGTTGATCGCCACACTGTCGGAGGAGATGTAATCATCCATGGAGCAGAAGGCCGGCTGGTTGTGCTCGTTGTCGATGCTGGAAAATTTAAATCACTTATTGAAAAGAATTATATAGCCTTTACATGATTAATAAAGACTGTAGAAATCAATTTGCTGTATTTTTGAAAACTAATATGCGATTCAGATAAAAACTACGTTAAAACTTTCAGTTTTATTGATATGAAGTTCACACTATTTAAACTTTTCCCACTGAAATAAATAATTATCAGAAAGCTTTTATTTAATTTGCTTGTTAGTATGGATCAAATGAACTTTAAAACAGTTATCCCCAACCGATTGAGCTGAAATTTTGCACACACGGTTCGTATGACAAAGCATGATTAGCTAAGACACATCATTCTAAATCTAATATGGCGGACTCCTAGAGATGGTGGATCAATTATTTAATACGCTCTCTCTGATATGGGTATGAAACGAAAGAGTTTACTGAGAAGAATACGAAAAAAATATTATAATGATTTTCAACATAACAAGATGCAAATATGTATTCATGTTTCTCTATGCTTAGAGTGATAGTTGCTTGGGCCTTATCGATACTGTACATCCATCAGGTTATGTAAAAATATTAAATATCTACTAATAATAAACTCCTCGTACTCCTCGTAAACTACTCGTACTCCTCGTAAACTACTCGTAGATTATTTTCCTAGTGAATAAATATATTTGTACCAACAATCTTAACTTATTTTATGAAGATTTTCTTGTCAGTCGACCAAATTTTTTAGTTAATTAAAAATATAAGAACGTAAGTGAAAACTAGATTATTCTGACTTGCACGCTTGTCCTGTTAAATTATAGATTTTTTATTTATAAACGTATCTTTATACGTATACAATTGCTTTCATGCTATGTTGTGAATTTTATTAAATGAGTATAATAGGTCCACTGTTGAATGTCGGACACATTATTTTTTATATATTTTTATTTGTTAATATTATTAATACTGCTGAATCCTTTCCCGGGGTCAGTCCTATTTTAATCTGATAACTAAATTTAAATTGTATCATTAGTTTTCAAGTCTTGCGTGTTCTAACACGGAAAATTTTCGATTTTATTATAAAACTGTGCTTCCCCAATGAGATTTCCCATCAATCAGCAACATCTCAGACGAATCATCCTATTAATAACCTAACCTCTTATTAAACCTCTTAAGGTATGAGTTTTCAAAAATCAAGTTTTTGGTGCTCACCCACGACGTTATATAAGGTACCTACTCCCGTACAAATTCTTCTAGAGTCTAGAAGTCTAGAATCAAGACCTACCGGTTTAAGATGTACGTCGCCGGTCAATCAGCCTTAAGATTTTTTTAATGTAGACATAAATTAATTATAACGTTTACGATCAATTCCGAAACAAATTTTCAGCGAAGCGGTACGAAAGGCAATAATAGTATGAATACTTAATTCTTCATCAAAGTTTAATTGGTGAATAAAATGTTATGTTCTCTAACTCACCTGGTACACACTGGTAATGTGCCTCTAAATATTTAAGAGTGTTCGGGCAAGGATCACCGAACACATTCGTACTTGCTAATATACTGCAGTTTTGATGCATACTACATCTGTAAAGAAACAAAACATAATATAATTGAATAACTAATTTCATTTAAAGTCTTCACTATAGTCATATCATAACATTTAGTTATCAGACCTAAGTCTTAATTTAAAAAACTGACAAAAAGGATAATGGGTATCTGATTATTAATCACATATGAAAATTAAGAAATTAATGTTTACTACAAACAAAAGACAATAATTATACAGTTAAGTTTACATTTAAATTTAGATGAATTTAAATTTTCATTGGTCATATTATTGCTGGATAAATCCAAGTTTTGGCTGAAATTAGATCTCGTACGAATAACATTTCCGTCACAAAAAACAAAAAGCTAATGCCAAATCTTGTTAACATATAATTTTTTTTTCTAATATATTCCTTTTTTTTCTTTTGTAACAATAAATCATTATTTTATATTCCTTAAGAGAATCACGCTTCAAAAATATATCATTAATAAGTAATATAAGATCAACTGAGCGGTGATTTGCATGAGTTAGCCAAGAGGAGGACCCATGCAGTTTATTGGCAATCTCGTAGCTCTAACGCGATAAGCTCGGGTGTCGAGAATATTTAATTTTCGACAATTTTCGACACTTTCCGCACGCAGTCCGGATAACGAGTTCAGATTACGTCGACTTTACGTTTCGACGATGGATTAAAAATTGATGAAAACGCGGGATAACTTGCTTAAGAGTCAATTACCGTTAGATATCTTCATTATTATTTTAAATAGATTTATTATTAAGTCGCATACAACTTGTTGTAGAGAGAAGTAACACTTTAATTATTTTCTATACTGTCGTGGTTTCTCATTTTAAGGATTCGAAGTCACGTCAATCGACATGGTGCCCGTATATGCCACCACAAAGCCATTATTGTAGTTATAAATGATAGTAGGTACTTCGGTATTCGAACCTTGCTATTTCATTCACACTTTGCTGTCTTTGACTTATTATTATAAATATGTACTAATTGATAATAGTCATATACAAAAGTAATATCATAATATTTATTATACCTAAGATTATTTAGGACCAACGATAAACATAATTACATTCTCAAATTAACTCATAAACTGCCTCATTAGCCTATACTATTTCCATTTCTTTATTTTCACGATGACAGTTCTAATTTGATAGTTGTAGTGTTGTAACCAAATAAGTAGGTAATGATATCGATCGCATATATTTATTATATTTTGAACAAACAGATTTTGATTAAAATAAATAAATAAAGATTACCTGTCGTTATAATTATTTCGTTTAATTGTCGAGTACCTACCTATACCTACTTATTTTACAACAGCTTCGAAAATTTTGAAGAAGTTGCCATTATCAATCAAGAATTATTACGTGTAACATCTTGTATTGAAATATAATATTAGTTAATAAATTTGTACAAAAGTATCCGGCAGTAGTTTAGTTTCTTACATTTTGTAAAAAAATATCGGATCTGTTACCGTGTTACGTTTATCGATATAGCTCCATCCCTATCAGTTTCTCCGACTCTGGTATAACCTAGAACGTGTGTAAACGTCATATTTTTATAAAATAATGCATACATAATGTAAAAAAGACGCACGTTCAAGTTTTCACAGGAGCTGTCATCGAGAAAATAAAGAAATGGAAATGGTATAGTGGTCCTAATATAAGTGCGACTGCTATGATCGAAATTCTGGGTTTAATTCCCAGGTCGAGCAAAGTGTTATTGGGGTTTTCTATGAAATTCACAGTAGAAGCTCGGAGTTTGGCTTTGCGCCCGATTAATGGCAATAGGCTCGCCCCCTATAACATGGTACCTAAAAAACATATCCGGCGAACTGTGGTTGTACATTAATTAGTATACCTCTGCCTAGGCCTTCGGGGATACAGGCGTGACGGTATATTATGTATGTTCTGAAAAATCTTTTGTTTCTATGAAATTACATGGTAACTCAGGATACGAAATGTATGTTCCATAGGCAGAATTACTGTCTGACGACCACATCAACTTGTGAAGTTTGAACTTGAAATGAACTTTCACTTGCCAATTGCGATTAATTATTAAGACGGTATGATATATTTTATCGTGTATAAAGCGTAAAAACACTTTTACATAAAAAATAAACTCTTATATTATGTCTCTTGCCAAGATTCTGATACTAGTTACCTTCAAGAATTTTGTCAGAAAATACATATGTAGTTTGTTTTTTTTTTTCGCCGATATTAGCTTCTAATCTGATTAGGTTCTCTCGCATGGTCGCGACAATGCCCTTTGATAGGGCCTTTGATCAGAACAATAAAAAATACACAGTATATTTTTGAAAAAAAAAAAAACAACCTTTCCTAAGTGTGGCCTGGGCATATTTATTGATTGACACAAGAATGATTTACAAATTGAACGCTAATTGGTTGCTAGTAAAGGATTAGTTTACAAAGACTGTAAATACATTTGACATTTGTTTAAATTACTATAAATGTAACAACTATATACTTAAGTTTTGTTAAACATGTTTCTAATAATCGACAACATAGAATACATTACGATACGGCAGTATATGATTAGGAGCGGACCAATTTCACATATGAAGAGGTCTGCAAAATTGATATGTTTAATACAAACCGGAGTTAGCTTATTAATTGCATGGCGGCATTTGCAACAATGTTCAACCGTGTGAACTCGATGGGACTTAAGGGTTTGTTAATAACATCATCATGCTTTGATGGTCACAAATACGTCGTAACTATAAACAGAACTATGATAGTTCCTAATTCAGATATTTAATGTTAGCACAAGGAAGCAATATCTATCCTATTACACAAACCTCCAAACCTATAAATTATAATCAAATTATTATAATAATATTGTCTACTATCCAATAACCAATTATTGTCTACCCACATTGTAAATATCCAAACACGGAACCCTCAACGTCTATACAAATAAATGAAATCGAAGTGTATGTTTGTAATGACAAAATTACAGCTTTTTACTAAATGCACACATATGAAAGTATATAGGGAACTTATAACAAAAACCATTTTTTTTTAATTTTTGTCTGTCTGTTTGTTTCGGCTAGTCTCGGAAACACTTGGATTGATTTTGACGGAACTTTCTTGCTTATTTTGTAAGGAGTATCTTAGGCTACTTTTATTTTAGAAAATGAATTTGTGTGTGGTAGAAATAAAATAATAAGCATGTTTATCTTTAAAATAACGGGCGGTCAACCGCAATTCCGACGGCATTTTGCAGTCCACGGGAGAAGAGCCGCGGGCACAGCTAGTCAAGAATAAAATTAATACATAATATTTATTACAAAACTAGCTTGGTAAGCGTAATCAAACAGTAATTATTTTTCACCTCGTAGAATTTTTTATTTCACAAATCTTGTTACATATGTAAATTCTGTTACAGTAACCATTAAATGATAAACTTGCTTTTGAAAATTGTAACCTACTAAATTTGAATTTAGCATGCACTACATAATATTCGATATTTGTAATATAAACTACATATTTATAAATACGATACCAATTATGTTGGGAATACATGTTTTTTTTTTTAATTAAGACTTAATTGCGTCTAAAGATTGGTAGAAAATATCACAATCAGTCTGAATTCTGTTTTACTCATAGAACATTTGCGTTGGCCAGTGTTTGTTTTGTAATTAGTAAACCTACCTATACATTTCGTTAATGACTTGTTGACAAGAGAAAAAATGTTTTTTATTATTTTATATGATTTTTAAAAGTAATTTAGGAATAACTATTAAGCTTATTATAGTTCCCTTGTACAGAATGTTGTAAAAATTAGTCGAACTATTTCCGAGATAAAATCCAGACGGACGGAAAAAAAATTCTGAAATGTCAAATTCGATATTAGAACAGTTAATGCACCATAACGCGCCATCTTCATGAAGATTTAAACATAGTAAGGCAAAATCCGTGCGCCTATAAGCGAGTATTATAGCGGATATTTTTCCACGTATTTCTGTTAATCATGTCTCAATACTTGTTTTTAATGGCCAAGAAGGATATAGAATGGTGTAGTTGTAATAAAAAATAAAATAGCTTACCTGCTATGTAAAACTCGTAAACTCCTAGTAGACATGCAGTTGACGCTCCAGTCGGTGTTGCCATGGTCATTGCATATCGTTATTGAGAATCTGCCGTAATTGGCTCTTATTAAATGTATTACCGAACCCTCTCCACAACCTATCTTCAATGTCTTGCCTTCGCAGGCGTACGCTGTCTCGTATCTTGGTTCTGAAAATAAAAAGAAATATGTTTGCATCTCTCGCCTTTTGTATATTTTTTTTATCTTCTAATAATACACTATTTAAAATAATTAAAGATAACAATAATACTTTAAGGGCGATTTGCGCAACATTTCATTTAACTCACTGCTAAACAAAATTAGTCAATTACAGTTAGCCTCTTAAATGGACTTATCATAAATGCATTTAGGATCACCTTGCACGAGACATACAGTGCGCTGATTTAGTTAAACATAATTAGCGAGTCAGTAAAGCATTCTCTGCGTTCCGTTTCACATTTTGACGAGTTTTCTAACCCAAAAAACGCGATGACTTATAAACTTATGCATATGGTATACATAATGAAACGTGCATAGTTGGATGTCATGTTTGTTTGTCATTGTAATGTCAAATGTGGTAAAAGTGTTTAAAAGTGCCCTTATGATGTCTCAGTTCTTTTATTCCCAAAATTTTTATACATACATAATTTGTATTTTTAAATCATAAGAAGTCACTTAAACGTGTCTAGTGGCGCTAAATAGCCATTTTTGGCTATTTAACTTTGACAGTTCGTTAAACATATTTAGCAACTAATTTTTATTTGTGCAAGACGCTAATTTTGTTTAACCACTTTAAATGTGTTTAGTCTTACTTTAATCATATTTAAACGTGTTATGCAAGTCGCCCTAAAAGAGAATAACTGCCAGTTTATAAAGGGTATACATACCCAAAGTCCTCGTTATATTATCTACTCTAGCTGTGCCCGCGGCTCGCGTGGACTACAGAATGCCGTCGACCAAACATCCGCGCGAATCGTGTTACTCCCGCTCCCGGTTATTTTAAAGACAAAAATGCTTATTATAGGTGATCCTTAGAAGACAGAATTTCGGTGACTTTTTGTAGGTCTTTTTTATGTCTACAATTATGTAGTGTACATTACTTTATTATATCTCTTATGGTTTACGCACCGTAAGCCATTTGAGCGCTCGAATAGACCATTTTTTTATTTGCGCTGAACACTAATTCTTTTTTTTTAAATAGGCCTAAGTTACTTATTATAACATCAGCTATCTGCCTGTGAAAGTCCCGTAAAAGCCCCTTTTTTTGTTATAAGTACCACATATACGTTCATTTGCATTTATTAAACAACTCTTATTTTGACATTACAAACAGACACTTCAATTTTACTAATTGTATAGATAAATATAAATGAAATGATAGATTTTGATTCAAAAAATGATTTACTCCTTAGATACTTGGTCCATAAAAAAATCCACGATAAAACATTAATTCTGTAGATAATGCGTGCGAAGCTGCGGGCACAGCTAGTTATTGCAATACAATATTAAAATCGATGCAGTTTTAGAAAGGAAACAGGAGAACATAGAAATTACGACTTCATGTATTTTTTACACATCGTTGCGAATTGCAGTTGTCTGTCTCTCCATGCTCTGTTCGTTCGACCGAGATTGCGCGACAACAATCGACTTTTGTTAAGACCTATTCTTTAAATGTCTTGACTGCATACTCATAGTGTATTTCCTCTAAAAGAACCATGACGTAGTAACGATTGTAAATAGGCCGAGAAATTTGAATTGAGATTTCTCAAGCATTCAGTTGCCCATCCTTCTTTCCGTGTCACCCAGTAATGACAATCATTTAAAACAAAAATGAGAAGATATACACAAACTCCTGAAAAGTCGTTAATATTGGTCCTGGTAATTCCGCTGGTCCTTACCACTAGACATCAGTTGGAGTTGGATGAAACACTGATAAGTACAGATTCAGGCCGTTAAATAACGAATCATCACTGATGTTATCAAATAATTACAAAATTTGATAATATTAACTTAAAAATAAATAAACTATGTAATGAAAAACAAAAGCAGCTTAGCTAATAACATTATATGATATTAGAAGCGAACACCCCTCATTTCGTATTATGACGCAGCGAAAACGAGTAAACGATCTGTCAGTGCCTCCATTAATTTGGCCGAGATTTATTATACGCGATCCGTCCGATCCTAAGAATATGCACACTTTAGGGCTGCCAATTTTTACTGTAAATAATAAATATCGCAATCAATACGAAATCTTTGTATATCATCGTTTCATTCGATCCTTACTAACAAATTTATATGTGCATACATTCATAAATTTCAAATGAATATTAGTATAATTTAGATTTTCCAAGAGACAGATAACTGGTAAAATTTAGAAAACAAATAGCTTAAAACTGAATTTCAATAGATTTCACAAATATATTTTATAGGTATTTGATATCCGTCAAGGGATGGGAAATTTAAAATTGAAATCTAATATTATTTATTAAGTTTAAACCCTAATAATAAATTTATGACTGTCAAATTTTTAACATTTAACACCAGTTCGATTAATCTTTTTACTAACAAAAATAAGGAAGAAACACACCAGGATTTACTTCAATATCTAATTCTTTTTTATGTTTGTATTATACATAATTCAAGAACTACTGAGTGAGACAGATAAGCCTTAGCAAAAAACCATTAGATTACAGTACTTGATTTACAAAAAAACAGTCATAGTGACTGCCGACAGCAGTGAAAACTCAATTTTGAATGTTTAAATCAATTATAGTCTGAATTACTGCAGAGCATGTCTGTGACGCGAAATCACAAGATTTTACCCATCCAAAAAGTCAAACACGCATTGATTTACGACCCGAAGCCTCAGTTCATAATGCGTCGACTATAGGTTTTTTTAAACGTTTAATATATTTTTAATAGGTATGTATAATAATTATAAACTTAGGTATACCGATAGCATCATAGTTTTAAATAAGTTCTGGAGACACTACATCTGTGTTTGATTTTTTTTTCTAATGATTTATTCACAACCCTGTACTACGCTTCATGTTACAAGTTTCCAACTCCCGAACAATAAATACATTTTTTTGCAAAATACATTGCAGGTTAGCTTTCAAGTAAACTTTTACAGACACAGTGAGGACGCAACGTACGTTCTATTTTAGGTGTCGTATATTTTAGGTATTAAGTTTAACTCGTCAATTTTTTTAACCTAGTACGTCTGATATCTCACCCGGTAGTTTTGGTTAATTATGTGAGTTTTTAAATATTACATTTAAAAATCGAATTTTTAGGTCAATATTAACTTTGGTTGTTCTTTATCGATGCCTAAACTTAAAATAGCGATTTTGTTTTATAAATTCCATAATGAGAATCTTAATAAGTTACTTACAGCTTTGCCCCGCGGATATATTATATTATACCTATGCACTGATATTTTTATGAGTGTAAATAGATGTAAATAAAGCCCAGATAACATGAATATTGATTCCACGAGTTCAAAACGTTTCATAATAAAATGAAAATCTATTTCTAAGGTGAGATAGGATAAGATTTATACCATTTCATATAACATAATGGGAGACATTTTTCATTGTACATGGCAATAATCGTATGAAAACATACCACTATTAATCAAAAAGTTCGAGACCGGATTTATTATGGACATATTAAAGATAAACCTCGTGTTCAAGCAGATTTATTCTTTAAAAAAATCGTTTAAACAGTACAACAATATTGTGAATGAAAATAACAAGTTTTGAATGAATCAAAAACTAAGTCGAATTTACAATAAATAAATTTAAAAACATGAACATTAAAACACTACTTAGGGGTTGGAAAATATCCCAGTTAATAAATAATGTACAGAGTAGAAGTCATTTCTAGACATTACTATCATTCACGTAATGATCCACCATTTAATCACCTTTTGACAGTAAAACCGGCTTGACATGGTATTTGAAGTCATTATCAGGAAAATCGGTTAGACGCTTTGAAATTTTATTCTAGTAACTAACTATTGTCAAAAACACTGTTATTGGATTTACTGAGTTTAAAATATGGGATGTCTTATTTGTTATTTCTTGTATTAAAACTAAACCGTTCATTTTCAAAATCTAGTTTATGAAGTTTTTATAGTTCATATAATCTAGTATAATATGACTTAGCTACTTTATCAATGTCCAAAATCTTTAACAGCTTATGATTTGAGGCTGCAGTATCAAATACCTAAATGAAAGTTCACTCGTATAGTCTAAAATACCCATTAATGTACCAATACTAATTAATACCTTCAATCTTGAGTGTCGTCATTATGTTTTCTACCATATATTTGAAAATTGGGAACAAAACCGCTTCTTTTTTTAAGTTTATTTGTATCTGTGCTCGTCCACCATTTCGCCAATGTCATGCGACTAGAATATTTTTCTAATTATTCCCGTAACCCTCTAAGTTAGTTCTCACAAGACGGCGGCTCCCTTGGTAAAATTGTCCAGGGAGTTATGCTGGCAACTTAAAATGCACGTTTCTAACTATTATTTATAATCCATTTCTCTTTTGTACAATACCTAAACTACATCACGTAATATACCGCCAAAATTGCCTAATATACGGCCAAATAATATAAGTTTACGAATTAAAATACCAACCACCACATGACAAATCAAGATCCCGCCACAAACTCCAATAAAACCTCATTACACAAAAGTCTCTTTGACACTGTGTGTGGTATTGCTAACATTAAAAACGTTTAATGTTCTATAATAGTCCAGCTGCGTTTGAAATTCAAATTAACGTTGTATTTATTGATAACGTGATTACTATTTTACCCGGCATTATTATAGCTGCCGTATGTATTGTCGAAACCAATTATTTAGAATTAATTACGGCAATTGTGATATTTTGAATATGAAACTGTTCAGTTTATAGAAATTAAACTGTTGTACGTCATTAGCGCACTATCGATGGACTCGGAAGCACTTAAATAAATGTACTAGGTATATATAGTCCGCATAGAGGACGACTTCGTCGGTAATTGGTTTATTTGAATTATTGAATAGATTGTAAACTTTGATCACGAAATAATGAATGCTTTATAGTATGCTAGAATTTGATTATTTAGAGTTAGGCGGAGGCTTCAAAGGTGTCTTTTATGATATTTATGTTACGAACAACATATAATGTGATAAGTGTCATCATTCCATCCCAAGAAACATAGATGATGAATGTGGAAAGATTTATTAGCTTATAATTATAAAGTACACGCATATTAGCATTTTTCCGGGGTACGGTAAAGGAAAAACACCTAAAAAACCTGTACGCTCCATGATTTTGCACAACACTGAAGTTACGGCGATTGGGCCGGTACTTGTTAGAGTCCCTACGATCCCCCTTTTTGGGAATCGGTTGCACACGTTAGTCTCTTTCCGAACCAAGACTCCAGAGAGGTAGTATAACCGATATTAGGCGTGGTAATTCTGGAGACAACTTTTGATTTCACGGTGTTTGAAATAGTCAATACGTCGTGGGCAGGCGTGGTGATTAAGCCACCACCTTGCCTTGGATAGAGGCCTCATTACCCATCAGTGGGGACACTTACAACTTACAAGCTAGTACAGCTACAAATATTCGAGTTGAAAAATAGTCCAAAAATCTCCATAACTTTTTTATAGGTAGCACGGTCAAGTGACAGTGTGCTCAGATAATAGCGTTACGAATTGAAATCTATACAATTAATGAAATTGAAGTGTCTGTTTGTAATGTTAAAGTAACAGCTTTTTACTAAATGTATGTGAAAGTATATATGGTACTTGTAACAAAACACCATGTTTTTTATTTTTGTCTGTCTGTCTTTTTGTTCCGGGTAATCTCCGAAATGGTTGGACGGATTTTGACAGGACTTTCACTGGTAGATAGCTGATGTTTTAAGAAGTAACGTAAGCTACTTTTATTTAAAAAAAAAGGGTTTCGCGAAAAAAAATGCATAGTCAGCCGTGTGAGGAAGCAGGATCATCACAATATCGTCATTCTGTAGTACACGCGAGCGGCACCGCGGGCACAGCTAGTTAGTAAATATATACGAATACCGAAAAATTCGTTGGTACATGCCAGTATTCGAGCCTGCGTACATCGAATTGATATTCCGCCGATCTAAGCTACTCGTATTAAACAAATTATTAAAAAACAAAGAGCGTCCACTAAGTTACGATACTATATAATGAACAAAATGGAATAATATTTTATTGTATTGACGTAGGCGTTACTTTGCGGAAATCCATCATAATTAATTTCTTAGAATTTTCTTTGCTACTTCAGCCTGAAAACAGATTAACAGTGTATCTGAAACTAATCGTGGAGAAGAAGAACAATCAAAAAGAGAAATGTTAGTATGTTGCAGATTCTGTTTATTTTAATTATTATTAATTTTATTATTACTTGTTTTATATTATTATGTTTAATATATGTATTCCTTATAAGTTAATAATGATCGGGTCTACGGGCTCGACCGCATCTCTTTAACCATTTCAGTTACTAACATTTCTCATTTTGATTTTTCATCTTTTCCACTATAAGTTTCAGATTTATCACTTTCAGATTCATCTCAACAATTAATAACAAACGTTTTTTGTTGCAAAAAAGCGAAATAACCGTTAATCTGTTTTCAGATGAGTGTAGCAAAGAAAATTTGGATAAATTAATTAATATTATATTTCAATTATCAAAGTTTATATTAACTAAAAATTTTAGTATTAACTTGTATAGAGACAAAGTTCTAACTGCAACTTTTAACCGGCATCAAGAACAAAATAACACTTTCCGTTCCATTATAATAATCTTTCAAAAACTCTTCAAAACTAAGTACACCCTCTGAGAATATCATGTAAATTGTTTTCTACCCTTCATAAAGAGGGTATACTGGACATCTAATATAAATCATTTTTATTATACACCCCCAGGCCAGCACTATTAGGGGGGTGACTGGCGATTTCGCTATGATACTAGAGGTGTTATTATTTTTTGACGATTCAAAATAATTTTTCCCGTATCGGCGTAATTTATTATTGACTTAAATGCGTTATATAAGGTTTTTGTATCGATTGTTAATCTCTTTAGAAATTTTCTGTACTTGTGGTAGTCTCGTGTTGTGTTTCTGCGATGAGTAGAGTTTCCAGAGCTTTTAGAGGAAGAAGCGTTAATGATATCTCTGGTGTTACAAGCATCTGAAGCTGGTTGTATACAATGTTGTTTAAAAAAATACTCAAACTGATTCCGGGATGCGACACCCCTAAGCGTGCCGCTATAGTGGTTGTTATACCTGTGTAAGGTGGTCGCGATCCTGTTGGACACAACTGTCGTGTCGTGCGACAAGATCAGAAATTCACCGTCAGCAATACATCCTTGGGGTTAAATAGTCTACGAAGCTGAAAGCATAGAGAAACTTCCAGAACATAATAAAATCACAAAGCGGAACTAAATACAGCGTACGATTCAACTGAATATTAATAACATAGGGGATAAGGTAGCGCAGCCAATTTCTCCAAACTCGGAAAACATATGCCCTATTAACATGAAGGCAACAACAGCTGCGACAAGAAAATATCATTTTCGACTTTGTAATTTAAACGGAACACACACACACACACACTCATGTACGTACATCGCACACACACAACCACGTCGATAATTGCCTATCGTACATTAGAATTCCTTTTTGAACTTCCGTGTACCCCTGGTACCAATCTCGAATATTTTACATATATATTTTACATTTGCGTACTTTTTAAACCATATTGCGTTAATAATATATGAATTAAAATCGCTTGCTGCTTGGTAATTTTTTGGCAAGTCTTATTGTAATATATTTATGTACTAGCTGGTGCCTGGGACATTAATATGATGTTCCACGGAACATAGTGTCTTCTTATCTGGATAAAAAGTGAATTGTTTTTTAATTTTTTTAATTCTTATTTTTATCATTACTGTTTAGCTAAATACTCTACCTGCTAGTGAAAGTCGCGTTAAAATCTGTTTAACCGTTTCGTAGATTAGCTCGGATAAAACACAGACAGGAAAAAAAAATCAACGTGCAAATAAGCGTATGTGCTTAAGAAAAGTCCGAATTAAGAAGTTACAGACATACAATTTTATATATTTTTACAGATTGTAGGTTTTAAGAAAGGTTACAATTTATTTACAAAACAAAGTTATTTAATTTAAAAAAATATATAAATTTGGTGTTTTTATATGAAAACACTTAAAAGACTTATAATTTTACTAAACATTAATTTCAAAATAATATTTGACCAAACATAGTTAAATATTTAAAAATTCACTGTTTTATAATTAGCAATTAATATCGTAAGTTATTTGTCTATACAAGAGAACAACTTTGCAGAAGAAAATAAAAATCGTTAATAAAAAAAAGCCAAATTAATCTTCATCTATATTACAGGACTTCGTTAGTGAATACGTGTCGACATGCGACAGTCATTTGATATTTCACCGATTGCGGAATATCTCCTTTATACTAATCCGTCCCTTTACACAAATATATACATTACTCTAACTAAAATACAGTCTATTTTTATTTTTATCAAGCCATTGATCGAGATCAGTAGTGGTCGTCAATGGGATTATAGGTGAATTTTACTAACAGACTTTTATAGTGTCAGATTTCCGTTTAGTGGTTCGGTCTATCGGTTTGGATAAAGGATAATTGAAAATAATGTGGACTTGTAATAGTTGCTGTCTTAAATCAACTTAGACCCGTATAAGCATTGTGTAAAACTATGGAATTATAATCTTGGCTTGGACGATAAATTATATATAGTAAACAAACAGTTTATTGCTTTGCACTTTACATTATGACCAAGCAATGATCTTGCATTGTAAAGTCTCAATACAATACTAGAAATAGAATGCCCCCCATCACTCGGTTCTCTGCGCTTTATAGGAGCATTTGTCGCCACACTTATGTGCTACCAACTAGGCCACGTGTTTTGCCAAAGGAGTCATGATGGTGACGTCATCGTCGATAAGAGTTAGTTTACAGTTTTCTATTGAGTGATGTTACAATGGATAGAGCGGTAATTCAATGCTCGTAAAATAACAAAACCTGATTACCAGCGCGGCGTGTTGGTTTGTATAGGAAGCGATAAAAGAAGAAATAAGAGCTTTCGCATACTGAGTTTAATTAGTCTTTAATAAATAAGTAATTAGTCTTTAAGAAATAAATAAGAAATTTCATTCTTAAAGGGTAATATTATCAAGGTACTAATATCCCTTCTATTGTAGAGAAAATGGAATACAACTTCTTCCTTTCTTAGAGCAAACTTCTTTCTCTTCAGAGGTTCTTCTGAGCAGTGCAAAGTTTTCCATCGTTTAGCACCTGTTTTATTTAACTTGTTTTCCATCAATATTTTTATTTGAACAAATAATATTATCATTGTATGTATATCTATCTGTCTGTCTACTGCACTATTACAAAAAAATAATTTTATTTGTTGTCAAAAGAATAATCTTATTAATTTTCAATATAAAAGAAACGAGCCTTGTTAAAATGATATAACATAAAGTTGGCAAATAGAAAATATCTTTTTATTGTTACATTTTACGAGTTCTCGCAGGATACGTCTTTCCATGTAAAGCGAGGATTTTCTATCTGAAATTTTGTGGCAGGTGACGTCGGATTTTTCAACTTCATTTTTAAAAGAATATGTAAGCTTCAAATAAGCTGGATAGTTTATTTACTCGCAAATTTTCTGTTTAAAACGCTTGTATGTACGTAAATGTTTATTCGTTAAAAAATCTTTAAAACTTTGAAAATTACATTAATTAAAAGAAATTATGCGTTCAAAAGTAAGTAAGTTAACAAATATAGAATACTTTAATAAAATATAAAATAACATAAGAATATTATTATTATTTAGCAGAACAGAATTCTAGAATTTTAAATTACAAAGATGTCGTATTTTTTTTTCTAATAACATAACTATTTTACAGACGATTTAATTTACAGAGTAGTTGATTTTTATTTTAATTAACTCTGCAATATTTATTCAAAATCTGCAATTACTGGAATAAAATTCAAAAGTTTTAGCGCTCCACCAAAATAAAATTGTCAACAGTTTGGATGGCAAATACGGTGCGGTGCGGACTTAATTATAAGAAATTTACATATTTTCCGACTAAAAACTCCGGACACGGTCAGTGAGTGGACGTTTTACCCAGGCCTTTTGATTTGTTCACGTCCATTTTACGAGTTTCATAAAAGTTTAGATGTTTAGAACGGAGTACGAAATTCATTACAGAATTAAAATTATAATTGTTAATTTATCCTAGAATTAGATTTCGATAATTTATTTTTGAGTTGCTAATTTTTTCAATAAATTTTAATCATGACACAAATATATCTACGTCAATATCTAAGTTCCTTACGAAATCAGTAGACTTGTTCGAATCAGTAAGTTGCTGGGAGGACACGTCAATTTAATACTAGGTTTTATAACCACAAGGTATAGTGGCAGAGTTAGACATGACGTGTTCCGGGATCAGTCGGTGTAACCGTTAATCAAGCAGTGTGGTGGGTCCCTTTATCCGACCGGGTCGCGACCCCCAAACAAGTGATTATAGGTATATTACAGTGACTATCTTTTGATTTGTTTCGGGATCAGGCAGTTTATGTCCAGCTGCCAAGAGATATACAGATCGACCTGACAACGATGAGCGGCGATAGTTTGCTGATCTCACGATGGTCGTTGTTGTTTTTGGAGGGGACTGTGATTACCATCAGGCAGGGTACTATAAAAAAAAATCCTGAGGCCTTAAAAGAATATTTGACCGAAGATGGTGTACTACATACAATCGTAAATTGAAATGTAGCGGATATAAACAAAGCTGAAATAGTGTGTATTTCAGAATAATGTGACTGTTTGTGAACAGTATAGACTATGGCCAATCTCATATATATGTCGCAGGGAAATGAAGATACCAGGGATTACGTGAAATCCCTAAGGATATCACGAAATCTTGGAAGATATCGAATATTCTAATCGGTTACGTTTTCTTACTCGAAACATCTAGTGAAATATCGTTTCACTAGGTTGAATCTAGTAAAATCAAATGTCTAGAAAAATGGACGGTTATGAAAATAAACTTAATAAACACAGCGATAATTTCCAAGAACTTAAGGTAAATTCCGTAGAAAGCGTAAACACGTTGAGAAGTCCAAAATGCATACTATTCAGGGCGTCCATTTAAAAATTTACATCTGTATGGGAAGTCCTACTTTATAAAAATTCCCAAGTGCGGTGTACCAAAAATAAGTAAGCCCATTGACTTACTCATTTATTCACTACTAGCAACTCACCCCGGCTTCGCACGGGTGCTATTTACTAATGTGGTGTCATTTATGTTTAAAAAATTATGTTCGATCGATTTACATTTCATCGCTTTGGAACTGATAGTTCATCCTTACGTGCGCTTTTACGGCAGTTTTCAATAACCTATCTATCCGTTGTTTCAGTTACAAAATAACGATAGACAAATATAACCTTTTGTCCTTACTTTTTATACAATTACCTATCAATGGATAGTTTTTCGTATGTATGTATAATATACATCCATATCCAGACAGATAAGAGGGAAGCCGATATTTGTCATAGGTTAAAGGTATTGCTTATTACAAATATGTAATAATCGGGGATAGTAAACTCAGATAAGTTATTCAAAACAGCAGTAATTGATAGAGATAGGATGACGCGCAGGTGACGAAACATCATGTTTCGTCAATAGCGGAGAACTTAGACTTTTTAGCGACCGTCTGTCATGAAGTATGGAATCTAGCGTTGTCTTGAAGCAGCAATGGGCAGAGAGATTGACCAGCCTCGGTTGCTTAACGTCTAGCTTTTCCATCATGGTTTGCAAATGTTGAGAATATAGATCTGCCGTAATCGTTTGGCCAGATATTACGAAGCTGTAGTGTATGACACCAGCACTGGTCCACCAAACACTCATCAGTACCTTTTTCTGAGACGACTTTCGCTTGGGAGAGGATTTGGCCGGTTCTCCTGGGTTCAACCACTGTGATGAGCGTTTCCGATTGTCGTAAAGGATCCATTTTTCGTCACAAGTAACGATACGATTCAAATTTCCCTCGTTATTGTGACGGTTGAGTAATGTAATGCAGAACTCAATAGGTGTTTGTTGGCGTGCTTCAGTCAATTCATGCGGTACCCATTTCTCGAGCTTTTTCGGTTTTCCTGTTTGTTTCAAGTGTTTTTTTTTATCACTCACACCGAAGCCTGCCGCTAACTGTGACGTGGTTTGCGATGAATCCACTTCCATGATCAACTAGGGATCAATTCTTCATTATCAACTAGGGTCCCCGGCCGTCCACGAGGTTTGTTTCGTAGATCAAAATTTCCTAAACAAAAACATTGAAACAAAAAACAAAAAGCTTTTACAATAGCTTCCCCATACACATTATTACTCCTTCGAGCTGTATCTACAGCGCTGATGCTAAGGTGGAACTTGCACATTTTGTGAAAAAAAAAAAAAAAACCGATGTCAAAAAAAAAATCCAATTGTGTGAAAGCAAATGAATTACTAAATACGAAACACTAATATACAAGCCTAAATTTGAAATAAACTTTAATTTGGAATTCCTAATCAAACGCCAGATATCTGAGAACAAAGTGGCCGTTCATAGAACGCCAATTCATATTTAAGAACCTAAAATTATATATAATATATTAAGTGATTCTCTCAAGAATACCCGAGTATAAGATAGCAGTGTCGGGTATGTAGTAAAAATCACACGCCGGTAGCGCCGGTTTCATTTGAAATTTAAAAGATTAAACTTGGAAGCAGTAACATCTCTGGTGTAGTTCGAAAGGTAGGCGGCGTGACGTGTCAACGATCGATTTTCAAATACGAAGAGACATTTTACTGCTTGTTTTACGATATACAGAATCGACCCCCGATTTGTCGGCTGTAACGTAAGGAAATAGGCGAGTTACTTGGAAGGCTCTGATAAAAATAAACCCCTCGAGATTTGTAGTACAGCTAGGACGGTTTTACTAAGCACAACACATTGAATAAGGGAATCCTTACATGTTTATATGTGATAGAACTGAGATTCATGTCGTCTATACGAACAACACGCGAAAATTACTCTTTGCACTGACAACAGTTTTCTTTCTCATAGCTAGTATTGTTTTAAGAGTATAATAATCAGTTTGATTACCTTTCTAATCATGTTATAATTATTGAATTACATAATTCTTTCAAGTGATTAATTAATCCAGAAGAGAGTACCTACATGTTTTTGCTGTATTACTTAGAATTGTATTATGAGGAAACTAACTGACCCGTGCGAATACCTCATGCATAATAATAAAATGTATAATCTAATTTCTCATGTTAGTTTAACAAATTGTTACCAGATGGAATTGATGATTCCATTTTAATTCTTCAAAGATACAACAGGGAACTCCTCAAAACTGTTAAAGTTGAACAGTATCTGTCGAGTAAGACGCTTTTCAGCATCACTAATGTTTAGTATTTCGTGTGTTACTGTTACTTTCAACAGATGGCGCTCTTATTGTAGTAAACATTTAGTATAGCGTGTGTCGCTTTTAGATGACGCTATTTTTCAAAACGATATAATAACGTAAGTTTTCGTATGCCACTTTATGTTTTAAAATTTAATTTTAAAACAAACACTAAACAACTTTCGGAGATTAATTTTTTTTGAATAAACGAATATTTAATATTATCCATTCGTAATTAATCACTGACTTGTTAAGGAGCTGAATGATTATTTATTTACCTGTTCAACCAATCCATGATAAGTACCCAAAGTAATAGTTTGAAATAGTTCTAAGAGACCAATTCATCGACAGTTATCTTTCGAGAACATTTATATATACTGGACGTCGTACAGTCAATTACGAGTTCTCTATCAACGCACGAAATACATTCTAAGATATTGTAATTCATTTCAGGGAGTGACTGAAGGATAATTTAGTCAGAAGGTATGAGTGATGATTCGACTCTTCTGACCGGAAAATCAGACGATCATTCGTACAATACTTTTTCATAGTCAAACACGATTACACCGTTTCGATGGACACCACCTAATTGAGACACACATCATAAGGTCTCCTCTGTTTAAACGACCATCTAAGATTATTAAAATAAAGTACAGAATGGCAACTAAATATATTTAGGGTTCAATACAAAAATGTTTATAAATATATTAATAAATACTTTACTAATTTTTTTTCATGAAATTATTGCTTTAAGTAATAATAAATAAGTTCATTATAACTTTAGTATTTCATTATAACCTCAGTTGATTAGCTTATAACCTCAGTAATGTCAGTTTAATAATGTTTTCCTATTAGAATCTATAGGTTTGCTGTTTTCTATATGTGAATAGGAATTATAAAAGGATAACAAAAAACTTCAGTTGTTTAATTTAATTGATAAGTTTGTATCAGTTGTATAATCATTTCTTAAAAATATGACGTTAGTTATAAAGTTCCAGCATTTTTTCTACATTGTTGAATATTACAAATTATAACAAAGATAAATCGAATTAATCATAGAGAACTTAGTACAATACGTTTATGTGCCTAAGTTATGAAGTAAATCGTCCGCGTTGCATCACGAGAACGAGGGTAGAGTGCCCCATGGGGTTTTTTAACAGTTTTTCTGCCGATATATGCACCCCCCCCCCGGTCACGTCTCATATGAAGTAGCTTCCTGTATAAGCGGTTTCATTTTTCGTTTTAGGCGTTTATGGGTATTTCGTTATGGAGAAGGACTTTCATAAAAAAATTTTTTTTTTTATATTACGTCATTACAACAAATTTCGTGTTTATCACATTCATACAAATATATTGGATTAGGATAGTATTCCATTTGCGCGGGAACATTATAACCAAGAAAATATGAAAACAAAAAAAAAAAACAAAATATAAAAATATTTATAATTCACAACTTTCAGTATAGAAGTGATTTTGTATTCAACAACAGTACCGTTTGGACCTTTAATTTACTTTGTCATTTCCGAGGCAGCTCGGGTATTACTGGTGGTATGTTTATGAAACATTGGTTTTTGTTGCGTATAAATAAGATTTAGATCGTGTAAGTTAACTTATAAGAATATAGATAATCTGTAATCGTAATTCTTTTTTATTCTTAAACAGCAAATACTTAAACATATCTTAGAAACAAAAGGACGTAAGTCAGAACATAATAGTTTTAAATTTTGTCCTTACGCTTTTAAAGTAGATAATATATGCATGTCATCTAAAACTAAAGCGATGTTATATTCTTATAAGGTAAGGGTG
Organism: Saturnia japonica; assembly: GCA_033032175.1. Lineage (NCBI taxonomy): Eukaryota > Metazoa > Arthropoda > Insecta > Lepidoptera > Saturniidae > Saturnia > Saturnia japonica. Next base: position 5,553,506 of record CM065332.1, read on the forward strand.
ATCTAAGCACACGAGATAAATTCTCATAGCGGCAATTACAGAATCTTGTTCCATACCTAGTTAGCTTGTGTACCACACATGATTTATCCGAAGTTTCGAGAACCTGCGAAGAATCTATGGGGAGGTGAGAATTGCAAGGGGGGTCTTGAAATAAGATTTTTTCCTCAATCGGGGCCGAGGGGCCCGAGGGGCTACGTCCGGTCATGCAATTTGTGATGTAAGAGGATTTCCGAGGGAGATGTGTGAATAGAAACCCTGGATTTGTTTTGATGTGATATAATAGGTATTTATGTCTTATTTCGAAATATTATTTTGACTTGTATACAAAGGAAAACTATAGCTGAATACTGTTCTATTTTGGTTTTGGAATAAATAGATCTTATTACAATGTAATTTTATAGTAGAAAGATAGAAGAATTTTATTCGTAAAGACAACAAATTTTGTTTTCTGGCGCAGTGTTAGTAAGCACTGTTCTTGAGCCGAGATGTCGTAGGTTCGATCCCCGCCCATTTCTAACTTTTGTGTGATGAACATAATTGGCAGTTGTGTGTCTGGGTGTTAAATATTTATATATGTATGTATGTCAGATGATCAGATGTATATTTCTTTAGTATACTTAATAATTTTTCAACCCTCATTTATATTTTAGTGGCTGGATGTATTTATTTATTTAGTATTTGACCTATGTATTCACATGAAACAGTAAAAAGCAAGGAAATAATAATAAAGAAACTTTATTCTTAAAGCTCTATAATAAAAATATACAATTTTCCGCCAACCCAAGTATGAGGTTAGAGATAGCACACGAGTAAAAATAACGAAACGAAATTTCACAACCAAAATTCACCTCAAGGCAATAACTTACACACCACCTAGTTTCGCTCTAGTAGAATTATATTTAAGTGTTAAAGGTTTTGCGGAACCCCATGGCAATAAATAAAGCGGGATTTTATGCACTGCACTAAATTTATAGAGTTCCGTATAGTTGAGGGCTTTCTTTTTAGATTAAGGCGCCCCTTGACAGGTATCACAGCCGGAGGAGGAATTGTTGAGATACTTGATTTTTTGTTACGAAGTGATTGACTTTTAAAGAAAATATGAAGTACATTCATAAAATTAGAAAACATACTTAGGATTTTTTTAATAATTATATTAAATTATCATAAAATATATATAATTATTTATGCATAGGGTTGCGGGGTGGTAAGGGCTGTTTTGTCCGATTGGGTCGCGACCACTGTGGTGAAAAGTCCGTCATAGTGACTCGCTTTTGCGTGTCGCGTTTCGGGATCAGCATGTGTATATAATATCCAGTTAAATTAATGCAGGTAGGAATGACAGCAGCGACCGTCGATGGATTAGGATCTCTCGGTATTCGCTGTTGTGTTAAGATTGTACTGTGCTTACCATTAGGAACAGCACGGTTAATTTGACGTGCTACAATAAAAAAAATGTAGGAGATAATTTTGGATTGGATTATAGGTGACATAGCTTGCAGTTAATCTACTACGCTAGCTACGTCATTACATCGTAAATCTTAGATAAGATGACAAATCAAACTCTCTATTTTATCTGTACTAAACGTGAGACTGTATCACAGACGCCAGCACCCACCGATCTGGATTCATGAAGGGAATGAGTAAACCTAACAATTTACGTAGGTAATATTAGATTTCATAGCAAAAAGCTAAATTACACCCTAAATTGTAATTTTCCATATCACCGGCATAAGCAAATTGTTTCGTACCACAACGAAATACCTGTCAAAACACACAGTCTAATTAAGCTTTACACAAATCATATAAATGGAATATAGAGTTACCGAAATATATTTAATATAATGAATTATTAACACGTGAAGGTATTCAAGAAGCCGAATAAATGATTCTCAGTATTTCCGAACGACCGCAAGTTCGTTGGAATTACTTGTATTACAACAAGTTTACAGTGGTTTGGTTCACACGGACTTTGTGAGTGAATTAATATCTCTTCCATAGTCACATAATTATTAAAAAACTGGATACATAAACCGGCCAGTATCACACATGGTATAAAATGAAGTCCCTTCCCGCTGTCTGTCCCTATGTACTCTTAGGTCTTTTAATGCGGTTTTCCCTAACTAACTTTTAGAGATTTTTTACGGAAAGATTATATATACAATACATTTCAATTAAATTTTTGTATAGTAGAGAAAATTCAATTATTTGTAATGAATTCGTCAAAAAATGATTTTCGTGCGCTTACATGGCTTACGCTGGCTAAACCTTATGAGATACATCAAAATAATGTTCTAAACAATTGTAATTCTTCAAAAAGCTTAGAGAAGAGTCCTCGATGGCATATGTTTATTTCCTACGGGTGACTCACAGTAACCATTTGTATCTTCAAAATAATAATTAAAAATATTACGTTATTTGCTAAGCTATATTATCTAATTCAGTACTAACCATTATCCAGATAAATTCGTTAGTTAAATGTGGCATTTAATGTAGATTAAGATTGCCCTTCAAAGTTTTCTATTTAAATGAATACCGTAGAATATATCAAAAATTAAAAATTATTCGCGACCAAAGAAATCCTACCTAAAAAAAACCTATGATAAATTACAGTATGACAATTAAAATATACCAAATTAATGTATTACATCATTGTAGACATTAAAAAGACTTACAAAAAAGTCACTGAGAGTATATGTCTATCTTATAAGGAATAGTCTCGATAAGTATTTTTGTCTTTAAAATAGCCGGAAGCGGGGGAGCGCGATTCGCGCGTGTGCCCAATCGATGGCATTCTGTAGTCCACGTGAGCGAAGCCGCGGGTACAGCTAGTTACTTACTAAAGTAGTGAAGAAAAACATAGTGGTGAAACAATCCAACGTACGTAAGGCATTTATTTCTAATGCTCATCCTGCCGATGATTACCATAAACAAATTGAAAGTCTGTCTAGGAATAGAATGTTCCGGCAGCTGCACTTGAGAGCACTTTTTCTAGGTTAACATAATGTCATATTACGCTATATAATAATTTAAAATTGGGTGGGATTGTGTTCTAACGCTTAACTGTAATGCGTGAAGTGTGTACTTATTTTATGATAGATATGTTTAACAGCCCAAGTACTGTATTTGATTACGGATTCAAATTCGAAATTACAACGGTCTTGGTCTATTTGTATTCTCATACCCGTTGACACAAAAATGTTCTATTATTAAACCATATTTTTGAAGTGAAAACTTTTTAGCACCGTTGTGATTTGAAACGCGATGAAAAGAGAAGGCGACACTGAAAAGAGACAAACAGATACAGATTTTCACGATTATGATCGTAATCGAATTGGCCTAGCAGTGTGACGACCAGACTTGTACGCACTGTTGTATATACATTACGAGTGATTGTTAGTTCGAGTTCCGCTAATTTATGATTAATAAAAAAAAACATTTTAAAGAAGTTATTTTATGTTTTCTGAAGGTTTTATTTCTACCGCGTGCGAACTGTACACATGTTTTCTTTTTTAAGAATTACTTTCAGTTCTCAGTAGCTTAATAAAAATACGTACAGAAATAATTATGTATGGGTATGTAATATGTAGACAGGCTTAACAACAAGAGAGAACACATGAAACCCACTATGTACAGTCGACCGCATAATTCCGGTCACCTATAGCTCGCGACCACTACGGTGTCATATTACGACCGCAACGCCATTCGACACCCGAGCTGTGCCAACGTATTGAAAAATATTTACATGAACTTTGCTCGATGATTTTAATGGAGTTTTTTTACTTTTTAATTTTGTATGGATCGTTCAGCGTAATTACGTTCCATCTGGACTTAAAATTCATTACAGAAAAACAAACGAAACATCAATAAAATAATATTATTAGTTCGTTTACTTTAATATAAGTTACTTGTAAAACCTACAGATAGTTTGATATAAATTAGTTTGTTAAGCATTGACGTGTTTAAGAACTTAAATTTTGCCTAATCGACTTTAGGGACAATATGGAATAGATTTAACAATAAATTTCTTAACAGCTCATCTGTACAAATAAATAAAATTGAAATTTCTGTTTGTAATGTCAAAATAACAGCTAATTACTAAATGATTATGAAAGTATGTATAAAGGTACAATATAAAAAACACAAATTTTTAAATTTTTTGTACGTGTATCTGTCTGTTTGTTTCGGGTAATCTAGGTAGCTGAAGTTATAAGAGGAAACTTAAGTTACTTTTATTTTAGAAAAATAATTAGGTTTCCCTGCAAATAAAAAAACCATAAGAAATATATCAAATTAATGTAGCACATAATTGTAGAACTTACAAAAATTTCCATCTTCTAAGGATCACCCACAAACACAGTAAGTAAGCATTTTTGTCTATAATATAACACGATTCGCGCGTGTACCCGGATCGACGGCATTCTATACTTCACACGAGCGCAGGCGCAGGCACAGCTGACTTAATAATAAAACTCACTTAGGTAAACTTCAAGTGTTTTAAACGGTCAATAATAACTTACAAGAACAACAATTTCATTGTTTACAATATCATTATTTCATAAATACATCAACAGCGGATATTTGCTCTATAATTATAGCCAATAATTAGTGATAGATACTATAAAGTCGTTATTCAATACAGAATTTCACAAAATATTTGACTTATCACTAAACTTGTAGCAAGAAACGAAACAATACAAAAAAACTAAAAAAATATATCCCGCTTGTCAAAAGCAACACGAAGTTAGCCATCAATTTTAATAATAATGTAAATTCATTTCACTAACTTTTATTTTTACATAGTCATATAAAATCATAATAATAATATGTGAAGAGAAAACTTCGGACCCCTTTTTAAGCATATTGCCTGCACGGAGGACTGTGAGATTTGGCATGTTTAAAGTTTATATGGAGAAGGAGTGCAGAAAGCTAAAATTTGTCTATAATATCTGTCACATATATTTTAAATTAATTAAATTAATACTGCGAATCGTTACCTGACCAGTGTCATTGAACTTACACCTTCCAAAATATTAACATTGTCACTCCATGAAAAGTGACAGCAAGTGATATAATATTAATTTTTTAGGTTCATACTGAAAATGTCAAACAGAAAGTAGTCTATGATTAAAAAGTCGCTGGTCGAATTTCGATCATTGGGCGACCGCTAGTATAAATAAATAAACATTATTTTAAAATCAAAATACAGTTTATTTACAACCAGTTAAATTATTTTTACACGACTTAAAAAAATCAGTAACAAATAATTCCATTAGAAACTATTTCCCTTTATCGTAAAAATAACATTCGCATAAAAATATGGGACTGCTAATTATACCAATTCATCATTGTAATATGTAATAACATACGAAAGGAGACACTAATAACGCCTTGTTATCGATCACTTTACCTTGAGCGTTATTACGAGTTACCTTTTCGTCTACCTTCGGGCTGTTGCAGATTGAATTACTATATTGCTGCGCCTCCGTAAGAATATATTTTGGTAATCGCCGCGAGCGATGTGTCTAAGTGGATGGGGGAATATTATTTCGCACATTAGTACCTACGTGACGCGGACGAACGAATTTTTTTTCTGCGCAAATCCACAGGGATTTATCTCGTCGAGTGTACATTTACGGACGGGTAAATATTACGTAGGTAATACGCTTGAAAAACGGAAACGTGTTTGTGTGTAACTTAATTTCAAATAAAGTAAGTGATTTCTTGCCTTAATAAATAGTTTTTTTATGTGAACCTGTACAAATTTTTAGTACATAATTATTATAGGACTAACTGATCCGCGCATCTTCGTCTGCATCATGTAAGAGAGAGAAGGGGTTAGAGAGAATGGCTCGTATGCACATAGGTACCGTCCGCCTCACACATTATTCTGCTTATTAAAAATGCGCTTGCGATACTTGATCATTATTTTGCTGCACTCCTAAGATATTCATTTAAATCAATTACTGTACATGGCTATTTTGTTCTAAACGAAATACATGTAATTAATAAAGTATTTACTTCGTTAAAGATTCATACCATGTATATAAAAACACCTTCGCAGATAATTCATTATTTAGAACAAATTTTATTACCATAAGCCATACGCTATGTCGACCTTTTTTAGAACTTTTTTAGAGAGATAATTCCATCACACACGATGTTTGCGTAACTTTAACCATTTACGCAGCGAACGCAATGGAAGCTCTCAAAAGAAATAAAATTTGCCCGTTTTTCCAACATTTTTCATTGATGCTCCGCTCCTATTGATCATAGCGTGATGTTATATAGCCTATAGCCTTCCTCGATAAATGGGCTATCCAACACTGAAACATTTTTTCCATTCGAACCAGTAGTTCCTGAGATTAGCGTGTTCAACCAAACAAACAAACAAACTCTTTAGCTTTATAATATTGCTATAGATTAAAAAAATATATATTAACAAAGGGTTAATAAAACAGCTCACTTAAATAAAAATTGAATAGTTCTTTCAACGGTGTGTTTAAGACCACAATCTGTCAAAGATTGATACGCTAAGCCTAGAAAGTACTAGTCAATATCAATAGATCAACTTGTAATAGTTACTCGCTAACCAATTTTCAACTTTAATTTCTTAGCTAATCATATAAACACTGAAAAATGTCCTTTGTTCGTGCTATAGCTTCGTCTCAATTAGTTGCATAAATAGAATTTTATAGAGGGGTTAGTAATATTTGTGTGAATCTAAAATTCGTTCGTAACAAAAAAGTCTAAAATTTTAGTTTGTAAATACATTTTTGTAATGGAAGAGCGTAGAAGTCGAATACTTTAGGCCGGCGAAATATCGATGCGAATTTTGAAATTACTCGAAAAAGTCTCTGGCAAAAGCACTTACTGTCCCCTCCCTCGGTATCGGCACCTGATCTCAATATTTTCCTTTACTAAAAATAAAAAAACCTTTGTGTCCATTTTGTGTTTCGAATCCAAGTCCTTCCGTAAACGATCCATTATCCTATGAAATCAAAATAAATGTTTATGTATAAATCTATACTCGATATTTAAAATCGATAGGTGTAAATGATACAACTACCGCACAGTGGTTGTGTGTACGAACATCGCGTCGATTGACGTGAGTTCGAATCCCTGCAATGAGCCTGAGCTTTCGCTGAAGGTAAACATCGTGATGAAACCATAGGATGGTGGTAGCGCTTTTTATAACGCCCGCCTGGCTGCTACCTACCCTCAAGTTGAAAATCTGCCGCCAAGCATCAATACGTGTGTACCGGCAACTACACGTGAGAACCAGTTTTTCATTATCCTCAGCGCGCTACCATCTTGGCCCACATCTTCACTTAAGATCAGATGAGATTGTAGATATAACGCTAAACCTATAAGGATAAAAAAATAATATTAATAATCGAAGATAATTGTAGTTTTATTGTAGAATCCGTCCAATAGTCACTACTCAGCAAACTCGATTAAATATCGTTTTCGAATGGAACCGTACGTATAGCGAAGTTAGTAGCGGACGGAGCGATTCCGATGTTTTCAATTGCGGTTAACTTTGTTAAATCGTTTGTACCGGGTTCTTCTTTTATTTTACAAAGGACCAATTGTCAAGGTAAATGGTATTACGGGGGTATTCGATTATCGTATCGCCCGAATTAATCTCTGACTGGATTACATTAATAATTAAAAATAAATTTATTTCAACACTAGCTATGCCCCACGGTTTCACCCCAGTTAATTTTATACGACAAACATCGCCATGCACCCGTGTAGGCAATTTTTTATAATTTGTGTAAAACTATCGACATTTTTATGAGGCATAAATGAATTTTTGAAATTATAATATAGCCTATGCTACTCTCGCTAAACTGTACCTTTATATTGGTGAAAGAATTTTTAAAATAGGTCCAGTAGTTTTTGAGTTTATTCATTACAAACGAAAAAAACAAACAAAAAATCAAATCTTTCCTCTTTATAATACTGATAATATATATGTATTTTGAAATGACCATTTATAGACCCTTTTTTATGTAGGATTTTGCAAAACTTTGCTTTTTTTATCCTAGAACGTCAAAGTGACTGCAAAGTACCTGAAGGTAGGCACAGTGCATTCCAGTAACATTGGCGATCACCGAAGGAGGTACAATCCATGGCCAGTCGTCGCTGTCATACCGGTCTGCCCTAATACATCTTTTCGTTATGTTTTAAAGACATGCATGTATGTATCTTAACTAAATATTTTTTATTCGTTTTTAAGTTTCAATTTTTTTACATAAGCGACTCTTTTATGGAATTTTATTTTATTTTATTTTATTTTAATATTTTAAGAAAACTTACAGCTAAGTACTTATTTAAGTTACATGTATAAATTAATGAAGGCCATTTACAAGTTCTTACATATAATTATGTACTTATATAAATAAAAAAAATAAAGTAGACGGAAGAACACAAAAATATTAACAAAAGAAATAAGAATTCAAAAGAGCTTTCAACTTCTGCACAGTTGTATCAAATATATCAATGTCTAAATCACTAACTAATTTATTCATACTGCTGCTTACTCGAATGAAATAGGAATTTTGTCTGTAGGTAGTTCTAACTATAGGACTATAAAGTATGTTAGGGTTTCTAAAAGATGCAGCCGGTACACGTAGGTTAATTTTGATCAGTATCTCCGAACAGTCAACTAGGCCATGGAGTATACACAAAAGATATGATACATCAGCTATTTCTCTTCGTGTATACAGCGGGAGCATATGATATATATGATATAATGCACGTAATATTGTCGAGTGTTTCGAAACAATCGACAAAGAGGGCCGCCAAGATGGCGGACATATCACGTAAAAAAAACTAAGTCTTTCCCGCCACTCACCCTATTTATTTTTTAACCGCACACGCAATTTCCTGCGCTTTATTTTTCGCCAGCCCCGGCGACATTATAAATGATATTTGCTCCCTGTAATGATCACTTAATCGAGGTGAAAGAAAGTAATTTGGACGGTGAGCCTTGTTTTTAAATAATTTTTAGGGTTTCGTACTTCAAAATGAAAAAAAGGAACCTTTAAGGGATCACTACGATATCCGTCTGTCTGTCTGTTAAGACCCTTTTACTCAAGAATGTCGTTAGGTTATAAGTTGAAATTAATATCAAATACTCAGGTCTGCAATCCCTTGGGAGTTGTGAAAAATCAAAATTCTAAGACAACTCAACCAAAATATATGCTGCAAAAGATACGTTTATGCCACCTATTTAACTCGCAAAGGGAATAAAAACCTATAGGGTACTTTCAGTTGACAGAGAATCAAGAAATTTGGCAAGAAGCAATGTCTTAGGGGCCGTTCATGTATTACGTAACGTTACTTTTATGTTTTAAAAGGAACTCCTCGATTATATTGTACGTAATTTTTTTTTAGTCGCAAGTTGGCGACCCTTTTCATTTGTTTTACGGGGAATCCCTCGACTGTATTGGTAGTCAGTTTTGTTAAAGTGAGTTCATACTCTGTAATGTCCTCAAAACAGTGAGATTTGCATCATCAGCTATTCTTGGCTTATAAAATCTCTCATGCTGACTTGGGTGTTACGTAACGTTTAAGGATGGAGAGGGGTACATAAAAATGTTACAGCGCGATACATGGGAGGTGGAGGGTCAAAAATCTTCAAAAATTGCGTTACGTAATACTTGAACGCCCCCTTATACCACCAGTCAAGAAAAAATCCGAAAACCGTAAATCTGAAATACATCACAAAAACGCAACTACAATCCTATTAACAGTTGGTAAACTGTCCACGGCATATATCGATGTATAGGGACAACAGTTTTCCAACGACAAAGTTAAGTTTGTCCCTCAATATAGTTTAACTTATCCTTAGAACTGTTCGGTGCTTTCTTCAGTAATATTACCTAATTATTTAAGTGAATCTGCTTGTGCAATTATGGAACCCTTGGTGTACGAGTCTGAGTCGCACTTGGCTGGTTTTTTTTAATAGCGAGGCCGCAATGTTTTGTAGTAATGCCTAATGCTAGACTCAGGTGAAATATGAGCGTGATAAGAAGAATTTCGTTCGCTATAATTATAATGGCTGCAGGTTATTTATAGTGAAAGAACTCGTTATGATTTTAATGGTAACCACTATATTACCCCGTGGGCGTGGGCGTTGTTCTAAAAAGAACCCTATTTTATAGTAGATTATACATAAATCCAAACTATTTTAACGCATACATAAGCCACAGGAAATTATAAATTTTCATATACTTAAAATAGTTAAATTGTAGATACATGAAACTGGCCGTTTTAAATAGCTTAATTTTTTATTTACTTTTACGACCACTTAGTTGACTATATTATCAGTAATTCATTAAAAATATTTGCTATTGTTCTATCCAGTAAAAAATAAAAAATTTATATATCATATTAAATAAGAGGCGTTGTAATAGAACATTCTATCAAAACGATACCGAGATTAGCCTGTCCTTTCAAATCGCAATAGGTATCTGAGAGGAAATATATATCCACCGAGCTGGCACAAAAGAATTGGCGAGATATCGCTTGCTGTCGTCCTGCGGCGGCGGCCATCTTGGCACTAAAGTTTCCAACAAAACGTTTGAAAATCGAATGTCTCACTAGGGATGTGTCACTTTTGAATCGTAGTTCGATTCCCAGCGTTTATTACAGTTATGTGACATTTCTACAAAGGATACATGTGCTTCTTTGTTCTTATTATTTGTAATATTCACTATTATATCTCGTATCAACACATTTATTGATATTTTGTTCCCAAATAAAATACTATTGTAGTAAATTCTTGTTAAACTAACTATAATTCAACATTTTAAGAAGTTATAGTCAGATTCATATCTGTTTTTTTAATCCTTGCCCCTGAAAGTCAATGTTTAAAGCGAGATATGTTATTTATATAACGCTAACTTCATGCTTACCCCTCATAAAGAATCCTTCTAGATGGCGCCACAAGCGACGCACCGAAACCTTCATTGTATTAAAAATTTCATTTAATTCATTGATTTATTAGATAAAACAAAATACATAAGCAATTATTATCAAAGAAATTTATATAAAAAATTTAAGCAGTACGAAAAATTATGTTCCGAACAAAAGTTTACTGTAGTATTCTAAATTATGATGACTTTTAAATCGCTTTTGTTATTTCTGTTGTCGAAATAGTACTAATACATATACGAAGTAATAAACTCATAATGTCTGAAAGAATTAGGGTAATTTACTCAGTTTCGTTAACTTCAACTATCCACCTCGACGAATGTCAAATGACGTCATAAACAGTGTCAACCGTATCAATTTTAAAAAATGCAATCCCGTACGATAACAACATTCCTAGTCCATGTAACACGATTGCGTGACGATACGAAATAAAAAAATTAACCAACGCCGGTGATTTTAATATACTGCGTACTTAACTCATAATATCTTTATCTAAATTGGAATATAAAAGTAGGAGGACAAATTTTTACATGAAATCCTGGACACGGGGTACTCAAACATTTTTTTAAAATAAACTAGCAAATAGGTTACGGGGATCTTTTGTTATACATCTAAGGTTATAAACAAGCGTACGACCCGCCTTAACATATTCTGTTTTGAACTGTTGTTTTTTTTTTATAATCATGGCCTGGCAGACGTTGTTCTGTCCTTTTTAATAGTCAATAACTAGACCAAAAAACTTTGCTAGGGCTATAACAGACAACACGAAATAAGAATTACGCATATTCATCGTTCGACCGTAAATAAATCAACAGAAAAGAGTTGATTCAATTTATTCAAAGTTTTCCTATTTTTCTTTCCCTAAAAACCTTATTCGGAATATTACTAACATTAAAAAATATATATCAAATCGTCAAGTGATGCGCTTTCCAACAAAGAAAATTTTATTATTTGGATGTTTGTTACTCAATCACACAATAATAGCTGAACGGATTTATATAAAATTTGGCACACAAATAGATTATGATCCGGATTAACACATAGGATACTATTTATTCCGGTAAAGACCTAATTCTAAAGTCCACGCAGACGATGTTATAATAATCTGACATTACTGAGATAAAACCTCAATGCACATTGCTTGTGTAGAAAATTTATTGCAATATTAGCAAATATTTTGTCATTATAAGTTATATCTTTGAATTACTTTTGAAATATCTATAATAATAAATCTGTAGGTATGTCTGTATATGTTTTTTTTTTCCAACTTTACTTAAAGACATCTATTAAAGAGGGTCACGAATATGACATAAAAATATGTTTGTTTGTTTGTTTGTATGTCTGGATTTAATTGAAAAACTGCTTTACTTATTTTTATAACATTTTGTACACAGGAAGAATATATAATATGTCATTTTTCTGTGATTGATAGGCTATAAGAAACTGTCAATAATATGAGTAAAAACAAAATTATGAGACGAAAATAAACACTGCATATTAAATTAATGCGGAGCCGCTAGTAATTTATATTATTTTTCCATTGTGTATTTAATTTTTATATGTGTATAACAAATAGTATACACAGGTAACAAAAAAAATCAGACATACAACGGAAAATATGAGATTTTAAACAAATCTCACCGATTTAAACTACGAGAAATCATTTTGAAAATATCGACCACCACACAAATGTTGTTAATCACAATCGATTGTCGTCGGGCGTTATTGGATATTTACGTAAATTACCTCTCCCTTTCTTTACTGAACTCGTTGGCAGTAATCCGAAACGTTAAAGCACGTCTTCGACTGCCACTGCGATTTGAACGCCGAGATAAGCGACTCGTCGTGGTATGGTTAAATTCTTTACGAATATATTATATAAATACACAATTGCATGCCTGTTGTGGTATAGTATTATTTACTGACTCATAATTTAAACGAAAGGCAAAGTATTATTATTATCATTATACATTTATCTTTTTCATCATCATTATCAAGTCTGTATTATGGTGAATGTTCTGAAAACCTGTTCGATCTAATTCTCCATCTCCTTTCCACAACAGAACCACACCCGCTAAGCTTCGAAGTCACGGTTTATACAGTAACATTAATCTCGGCACGAACTAAAAAGTTCTCTGACTTACCTTTATTGTACCGTGAATCTTTAAAACCCACTCCCAGCCAATATGTTCCTTCCTTGTTACGACATCGGATCCTTTAGGCGTAACGTGAAGAGGTATTTATGCAAGCGAGCATAACAGCGGTGACCGCCCATGGATTGCCGATCTTACGATAGCTGCCGTTGTGTTTGGATTATTAAAATTCATCAACAATTAATTAAAATCTACCTACGTATTACATTTTACGTTACTAGTTTGACAATTTCGCAAACAAATAATAAGTCACCACAGCTAAGTTCATAGAGATAAGCTTTGTTTGTACTTATGGCGGCCGTCCGCAACGCCCGTCCGTATAACGCTTTTTCATTACGTGACGATTTCTAAAAGTCAAATCAATTCTTACCGCAAGCCACGTTAGGGATCTTCATTCCAAAATATCATAAAATTATAACCTATTTGATTCATATTAAGCATTAACCCTGATTCCGATAGGTTGTAATTGGTAATGAAGATGTTAGATATACCGCAATAAATCTCTGAAATGGCGTCTAAAGTATCTTCTGACACGCATCACCGAATTACGTAATCTTGTAACGTAAATTACGTAATTAACAACGGTATTCGTTTGTATTACCGAAAATATGCATTCAATATGTAAAAAAATATAATATGTACAGTTCTTTCGGAAAACGATGGATTCTGGTCTCGTATGGTTAACATGGTATGCAGTGCAGTCATTTTTCCTATAATATTAATACCACTAATAGAAGCCCGTAAGTGTCAAACAGCTGGTGGAAACCACGACAGCTCACGACAGTATTGGCAACGTAATACAGCTTTACATTATTACTGGCTGTGCCTTAGTTTCAACCGCGTTAATTTATTAAGATAGCATTCGTTAGTACTGCCTTTGACTAATATATTTCGTTACTTGTATTATACAAACTTTCAGCCCATCTTTTACACCCTTAGGTATTGAATTTGAAAAACTATGTAACCGACTTTTTTACTTTCTAAATGAATTGCCAAATACCAATTTTCATAGAGCTATCTTCAAAAATGACGAATTTTCATACAAACTTTCATCCCTTTTTTCACCACCGCACCACCACCGTTAAATTTCACAAAATACTTCCTTAGTATAATAAACCAGAATGCAAATTTTCATGGTGCTACTAGCCCCAGTGGTTTAGTAAGTCAAGTAATTACATATTAAGTATTTACTAAAAGTTCGATCGGATCGGTATTCAGCTACTATATCACTACGACGTCATTTTACCTACATGGCATATATAAAAAAAAACCTAGTTTGTAAAACGTAATAAAAGAAAGCGTTGAAAAATTATTGGTAGATTTTTAAAACTGATTTAAGGTTAGGTTTCTGGGTGGTGCATCTTTACGTCTGTAATAAAAAGTTATTACCTGTTATACACGAAGCATGAATAGCTCATTCTCACTAACCGACGACCACTTTTACCAATTACACCGTAATTGTGCGCGAAAAAAAATCTAAAAGGAAATAAAAATTAAAATGACCTCGACTCGGTACCCTTTCCCTGGCGAAACGTGACTGCGGACATTTGTCTCTGGTCACGAAGATCATAACGCCTTAAGCTGCGTACATACAGGGTACTTTGGTGTGAAAATGGGGTATAATTTTGGGGAAATAATCAAAAACCTGTTCGCGTGCCTGGCAGGCATTACACCGGGCCCCACCCAAAGCGGGCATGTTAATGTTGCCAGTATAACCGCGGTATGTATGTAATGAGCCGAGGAAAATTGTGTTGCCATAAAAATAATTGTGTTTCCTACCACCCGGTCTGTGCGTCACTCGATTAGCTACGAGAATGACAGAGTTATTACTACGAGTTTCATTATCGATTTCATGTTTAGTTAAAACTTTCAAACGATTCGATTTTTACATACAAAAAGTGTTTTACAGTTAACGAAGGATTTAATTTATTCGACTGTGTTGGTCAACGGGTCAATCTTATTGAAACTATGATGGCGATGCAAATGTAATACTATTAAGTGAGCAGCATTCGTGTACATATATATACTAAGGGTACATAAGACACCGAACGAAACTTGATCGCCCAGATATTATAACATAGTATATTATACTGTTCATGTCTCAACTTTACTTTGAAAAAATAGCAACTAAATTATCCTCCTCGCCGTAATCTCACCTTACGGCATTTAACTGATAAAAACTTTGAAAATAGCCAACTAAAATAATTTTAAATGTTAACCGTCCTTTACGAAAAGCTAATTTTGTTTAATAACTTGGTTTTTATAAACTGTTAATATCCAGTGAATAATAATACTTTATAGTATGTCAGTTTCGTGTAATTTAATAAAAATCTTGATTGAGCATATACCAAAGAACGACATCTATCGTAGAAAACTTAGATCGAATAGATATTTTTTTACGCAAATCTATCTAAAACCATTTTAAAAAAATCCCAGACTTTAATGATGAATATAAGTAAGTGCTTACAGAAAGTAGACTTAAGTGTGAGACAATAAGTATCAAATCAATTTCCTATTGATTTTTTTTTTTAATTATGTAAAGATTAATTTGGTATCATTTCACTTTGTTTTACTAAATATTTAAAATATATTACAAAATTGCTAGCAATTATTGTTGAAGAACCTATATTAATAAATAAATAAATAAATTCATATAAAATTATTCTATTTTTATATTATATGTGCATAACCTAAACGCAATTTATAAACTTTACTAATGTCCATTTAAAAATGGATTCTAAATGTACCTTCCGACTATAAACTACAATAATACCAAATTTCATTAAATTCGGTTCAGTAGTATTTGCGTCATTGGCGTTCAAACATACCGACAGACAGACAAACATTTCAAAAACTATCTAAATGTTTTCTGTCCATTATTCTAAACCTCTCCGTATTTTTTTCTCAAATATCTTTAATATTTTATTATAAGTACAGAGATTGTATTGTTTAAATTTTAACCGAAAAATATCATGTTAAATTAGTTATAGCTCATTGGTAGCGTGTACGAACACCACGTTGATCGTCATGCGTTCAAATCCTGAGCTTTCAATGAAGGAAAACATCGTGATGACACTATAGCATGATAGTAAGGACTTTTTAAAGCCCTGGTTAACTACAAACCTTAAGTTGAAAATCTGTTGCCAAGCACCTCCTACATGTGTGTTCCGTGCAGCTCCACTTGCGATTCAGTCCCTATGCTAAGATTAGCGTGTTACCGTCTTGTGCCAAATTGTCACTAAATATCCGGTGAGATTCTGAGCAAAAACTAAAACTTATAAAGAATACAATAAACCAATATATTTTATGAATACAAAATTGTATAGAGTAAGTATCATAATAATTTTAGTACATCGATCGAACCTCACGTAAACTAAAAGTAAATCATGGTAAGGGTAAAGTTATATACTATTTTGTGTGGATTTCGATTCTGTAGATTTATGTTGTCGGTTAGTAGACTGAGTTTTATGTTTCCTCCTATACTTTGAGAACAAATGCTTGGATTTTTGTACGTTATTTCAGGCCCTTTTTGTTTACGTTGTTGATTGTTTAGAATCGGATGCAGTTAACGTTTTGTGATACATCTGTTTTATCTCTTTAAAATGGATATCCTCGAATAGATTTAGTATGATTTTAAAGGAATTATGATTTTTTTTTATAAACGTAGGTTTTGGCGTTGTGGTTAGAAACTCACCTGATATTAAGAGACAATGTGGCCCAAAATTGTAGCACGCTAATAAATCTATTAGAAGACTACCCAGTTCAAATGCAGCTGCCGGAATTCACTTATTGGTACTTGGCGACAGATTTTCAAATTGAGGGTGGGAGCTAACCCGGCGGTCCTAAGAAAAAGTCCTAGCATCATGCTATGATTCAATCATGATATTTTCTTCAACCGAAAGCGAAGGCTTATTTGTAGGGATTCGAACAAGCGACGCGATTTGAGCCATGAATTATTACAGGAAGTGTTGGTGATTGAAGTTTTTTTCAGAATTCTCGTAAATTTACTTATTCGAATTGGTATCACTATCGGCAGACGATGCAGGAAAAACATCGTTACGGAACCTGAACGATTGAGACAATGTTTTTGTAGTAGATACCTCTGTACGAGGGGGAGAAATATATAACTTTGGATTCCTTGGCGTTTGAAACTGCCAATACGTCGTGGGCTCGCGTTATGATTAAATCTTAGTCCGCGGCTTCCTTGGGGATGTGGCTTTTGCCCTACAGTGGGACTTTATTCTTATATAGAGATTGAAAGCGCTTGCAAAATGCTGCGATGCACTTATCAAAATACACATGATAGGTATGTGGTTGATGTGTAGAGTTTCGTCATAATCCAATGTATTTGAGTGACCTTCTTCACCATATTTGAAGCATCTCACGGTGAAGATGCTTGTAGCCAGATGGCTTATATTTAATTTTTACTTATTTATTCAAATGACTTGCAAAAGAGCGAAGATATTTATCTTCCCAGTATAATAAAATTGTATCGCTTTAATAATATCAATAAGTAAAATAAGCGATAACATTTAATCATAAAAATGGCTTCCCTTTAAAACAGTTACTGGATAATAAGCCAACTAACCCTTATTCGATAATCGTTCCCCATGGAACGTTTAAATTGGCATTTTCCGCTAATTTGATCGCATCGTGCAACACTTACGTAATGCTACGGACGTGTCGTGATATTACGATAGCTTTACTATCTAGGTTTATCTGGAATCTCTAGAGATTGCTAGCAATCGAATTACTAAGAAAATGTTACCTCTAATATTGGTCTACCCAACATTTTAAGAATCCAATCAAGTCACGAGAGGTTTCCAAGAAAAATTGATATTTTTCGGTACCAAGATTCATCGAATCATAACAACGGAGACATTGACCGAGATGTGAAGAATATGATAAATTCAGGGTGGATGAAATGGCAAAGGGTTTCAAGAATCACATGTGATCTACGAATGCCCCTGAAACCGTTAACCTAAGAAAAACCATTAAAATACCTGTCTTAACGTGCGGATCTGTGTGCTGGGCACCACCAGAGACGGATGAAAGAAGATTGAGATATGAGGCAGAGTAACAGAGATGAGAATGTTAAGATGGATGTATGGGGTGATTAGAATGGATAAGATTATGAATGATGATGATGATTATGAATGAAGTATGAAAATAGCGCTAGTGACTGAGAAGTTGAAGGTAGCTAAAATCTATACAATTAATAAAATTGAAGTGTCTGTTTGTAATGTCAAAATAACAGCTTTTTACTAAATGCATATGAAAGTATATATGATACCTATAACAAAAAACCCATTTTTTTATTTTTGTCTGTCTGTTTGTTCCGGGTAATCTCCGAAACGGTTGGGACTTTCACTGATAGATAGCTGATGACATAGGGAGTAACTTAGGCTACTTTTATTTTAGAAAAAGAATAATGGTACCGCAAAAGTAAAAAAAACTGGTCATGGTGAATCAATTCGGGCGCTTAAATGGCTTATGCTGAGTAAACCATAAGAAATATAGCAAATTAATGTACTACATAATCATAGGCATTAAAAAGATCTACAAAAAAGTTCGGGAGAGTATAAGTTCTAAGGAACACCCACAATAAGCATTTTTGTGTTTAAAATAGCCGGGAGCGGGGGAGCAAGATTTGCGCGGCCATTCTATAGTTCACGTGAGCGAAGCCACGGGCACAGCTAGTAAATAAATAAAAAATGTTACATTTAAAAACAGTTTACATTAAAACGTTGGAATTATTTGATATAAAATATTTTGCGCTATTTAGAAATTGTTGTTTTTTTTTGAACACGCAAATCTAAAGATCAGATTTGAAAAAATATTATTTGCAATTTATAGCCTATTTGAGGAAGGTTATATATAGGCTATATAATTTCACGCTACGTGTCTAAGATGCGGAAGAGGAACCATGAACGTCAAGCAAATCTGGAAAGATGTGATGAAACAATGATAGGCTACAGGAGTGCGTTGGCGTTGTTAGCGCGGTAGAAAGTTGGTTAAATAAATTTAAAACGTGCTGTTAAAAGGGACTTTAAAAATCCTTTTTTAAACAAAAAAAAATATTTTAGGATAGATATATATATATATTAATTATTCAACACTGAATTAAAATTAATATTATAATTAAAACGCACTATGAGTGTCACGGACTGGGTCTGAGATGGAACTGAGAATGGGCTACGGGATCGTGAGAGGACTGGGCAAAGTGCTGACACTAAATACTGGGAATGGTCTAAGGAGGATATGGTTTTGTGGTACTAGAGAAAGGTTGGCACTTAAGGGTACATACTTCGGGTATAACAGTGCGAAACCGTTGGGCACAGCTAGTGACGTACTCACTAGTACTTCGCAAATCCAACCTAAACCAACCGAACGCTGTCGGTATTTTGTAACGAACATTCTATAGAATGCCTAGGAAATGTTATAAAACACGTGAATTCCAAAAAGACAAAAGTTACTTTGAAAAAAGAATAAGAGTGCCATTATTCCAAAATACCGACGATGTTCGGTTAGTTTACGTTGGACTTTATACAGAACATATTGCAGTTGATTATTGTATTCAAACGATACAAATTATTAATTTCCGTATCTTATAATTCTGGTCAACTCAATAATATCGACGCGGTCCTAAGGACCCGTAGTCGAAACTTGCAATAACCGTAATAAATTACTATCCAATCCAAGTTTGTCCAATAAGACGCCCTGAAAGCAATCCATTGGCTCTTCTATACTCTCTATCGATTGTTAGATAACCATTAATTTAATTAAGTTTGCAAACATTTTGTATTAAACCTGCTTTAAAATATTATTTATCCTTACAACTTTAACAAGCCAACTAGACAAACGAGTGGAATTATTTTCAATACAAAAGTAAAATCATCACAAACACCGATTACCGAATCATAAATTTAGTGATAATTGTAAAAAATAAAAATATATAAATAAATATTTTTTTAATAAATAAAAAATAATAAATAAGTACATAGATAAAATAAATCTTATTTTTTTGCAATACGGAAATGAAACGATTAACGTCAGATATGTTAATCGTCTACTTGGCTAGAACAATTAATAGATTTGATTATCAATTGACCCTTTAATGCATGATTTTTTAATTTCTTTTAATTAATTTCAATGTATAGAAAAAGTAAGGTGTAGTTTGAAAAAAAAAAATATTTCCACGTAAAGTTATTGTAAAGTAAGATTGATACGTTACATGCCCCTGATATCTTATGTACCAAAATAAAAATGCAAATGTTCAAAATCTTTAATGCTGACACAAAGTTGTATTCGAATACGCGCTCGTTTCTCTAAGGTTTTTGAAATAAAAATAAAAAGAGTGAGCCACATCATCGCGTGACCAGGTATAGCTAGTAAGACATAAAAATTAAAAGAGTTGGAAGTACCTACTAATAATTTATTGTATTTTGATATTTGATGCAGTTTCAGGCCATGTTTACGATCTTTCTTGAATTTTATTTTGTAAACGAGCTTTATTTAGTTTCACTTTCTGTAAACAATCAGATAATATGTTTTTACTAGAAAATTAACAAAATCGCTTTTCGAATGAAACATATCAAAGTAAGCTTCGTTGGACTAAGTTTAAACAATGGATTAAAATTTACATTTTAAAACAAACTGTTAATTTCAACATGATTTCGGTAGACAAATAGATTTTAAATTCTACTTTAAGCCTGCTTGCTGTTACAAAAGCTGAGAACACTTGAAAAATAATTTTCACTGGATAATTATTCACAAAAAAAACGCCATCAGACGAAAAATTATACCCCTAAAAACCATTACCTCACATACTGCGGTGCATTGAAGCGTTGTGAAGTGCTGGGGGGCTCTGAAGTAGGGGGAACGAGACAAGGGGGCAGTCGTGGGGGACATAATCCAGTAATTATCGGCTTAACTCCAGACATTCGCAGGTGGAAACTGCAAACGCCCAGGTGTGCCTTACGTAGCGTATTTTAGGGTTACATTGACAAATTCCGTAGACGGGTAATTGATTTATTGGAGCTTTGTTTGTAACAGGGTCAGAATTTGGTCGCTTTGTAAAAATAGAGAGAGGATTGAAAGAAATGAAACGAGTTATGTTTGGAAAGTGAAGTGGTGATTAGATTTCCTTGGTGTTTCTTATATTGTTACCTTAATTATATTATGTCAAATAGACAAAACTTCAAAAAAGTTAAAATAATCTTTAATTTTAAAAATCTGTACAGCTATTCGGTGGCGCCCATTACGGCAAAAACAAAGAAGTTGGCAAATTCTTACCTTTGCTGTACCGTACCGATATCGAATAGTTTCCTAGTCTTATAAACGAGGCGTAAAGAGCCATTTCTGCCAATCTGTGTCACTGACAGTCGCCTTCGTTTGATGGACTGTATCGTATTTACTATCAGGTGCTGTACAATCATTTTGCCGAGTTTCTCTATTTAAAAAGTCTAGGCGCATACGTTCCGTAGTATGCAATAATGATGGGTTAAACAATTTGGGGGAGAACGCAAAGAGATAATTTATTTTATAAAATTATTTTTAAATTTAAAAATATAAGACGTATAGATTACTTATTTCCGGTAGTTTAACTACATGGTTAATGCATATGATGGAGTTTAAGACCAAGGGTGTACCAATTAATATTTTATACAAAATCCTCAAACTAACTACAATGAAAGCCGAGATACCGTGTTTGTGTTTCATATACAAAATCTGTGATTTTGCGGCCTCGCTCGACCGATGCTGGTTTAGGCTTTCACTGCATGAGATTCATTAGCCATTTGTTTTCCTATTATTAATATTTAAAGATCATCTCTGGTTCAATTTTGTCGACCACAGCTATGAATTGAATTATAATTTTACTTATGTCTAGTTGAAAAAAATAAATTTGTAATTGTGTTTATCCATAATTCTCCTAACGTCACTTGAATATATATTATAATATTTTTACATAGCCCTAACAAGGCACTCCCCTTGTTAAAAGTGTCCTGGGAGTTTTTGTGGCAATTTAAAACGCATGTTATTATTTAAAATCCACTTTATTTGTGCACAATAACCAAACTTCACTACGTACAATACTGCCAAAATTACATAATATAAGGTCAAATAATATAAGTTTATGAATCAAAATAAAAACCAGCACATTTCATGATTCCTCAAGATCATGTTAAAAACTCGAAAAAAGCTCATTTGCCCTACAATAAATTGAAGTAAATATTGATTTTTTTTATAAATTTTAAGAGTAATAAAGTCAAGTGGCTCGTGTTACATAAAACATTTCTTCTAAGAACAGTTATTTTGATACGTAACAAAACCGCTGCAAGCATTTGTCTATGACAATTTAAACTCACTGCCGCATGTTGGTCTTTGGTTAAAACCTTAAAATAGACTTGAGGGGCAAACTTTTCAAAGACCCTTACTATTTTTTATCGCTCTCTTAAAGTATTGTTTCAGTCGAGTTCTACGCTCTTAATGATCCCATCCCACTAATGATATCAACACGAATGTTCCGCTTACTCACAACAATAATAAATTTTTGTTGTTCTATTACAAGTCTTTGATTGAGATATGATTGTGAAATATTAGACCTCACCTTCTTTGGAAATCACAGGCTTAACGCAATAGAGAAATACTTTATCTTTTATGAAGTATTAATAATATAACTGAAGAGATAGAGTTTAAAAAGTATGCGCTTTGCATTACACTAGGTTATAACTATAAAAATAACAACATACCATCACGCCTGTATTCTCCGAAGGGTTAGGCAGAGGTGCACAAATGTGCCTTTTGGCATTAATCGGGCACAAACCTAAACTTCGAGCTGCTACTGAGAATTTAATAGAAAACCCCTATAACACTTTGCTTGATCCGGGAATCGAACCCAGGACTTCGAGCATAACAGTCGCGCTTGGGACCACTGGGCTAATGAGGCAGTTAGCTATAAAAATAGTAGGTATATTATAATCAATATGACAATTAAAAAATACTTATAAAAGAACTTATGTTGTTAATTACTTTTCTTCCGGCTAATATGGCAATCATGTGTTCAAATGCTAATACAAAGAACACATACCACCAGCCGGTAACATCAGCTATTTACGTTTTGGCGATTTCAAACGCAGAGAAAACTACTGTACGGACTTTCCGCCATATCATAGTACTACGATAATATTTCTCGAGCAATCAGATTTCCTCACGACGCTTTCCTTCGTCGTTAATTGATAGTGTGATATTTCAATTTCAGATTGCTAAGTAAAGTCACATGTGTGGGATATTAGGTAATTAGTAAAATTAAAGTGAAAACAGACACACTGTCAAATGATAAGTGCCAGTACGAAGTAAAGTGATTAGAAGCCTTATCTATTTTTTTTAACTTGCGTATTTTCCGCGTGAACTTCGTCAATCAAATATAGATGTATTGTTTAAAGGTTCAACAAAAAGAGAATGTAATAAGAAATAATAATATACTTTGGATTTCTTTGATAACACTTTACACCATAAAACTATGTAAAACTTACCAGTTGTCACCCGCACTTAAATGTATGCGAATTCCAAAAAAATCGCCTAGGTTCGAATCTGCGGTCATTAGATCGATCTATTCTAACTATTCGGTTATCACAACTATTGAAAAGTGCACTAAATTGGTAGTTATTTCCTCAAACAGATCTTTGCATATTCACACGTATATAGTTGATTTTCTTGTGTACTGTTCTTGTGTCACTATCTTATAATCAATAGCGAGTTGAGAGAAAAACAGATAACAAATAGTAGGGGCAGCCGCTAACGATCGGAGGGCCTGCAAAATAATTTGTTGCGAGAGTTCCCAGACGGAGCTGACAGCACGGATACATGTTGTGAATCTGTTGAGAACTGATGTTGCGCCGTGGCTCCACTCAACCCGGCAAACGAAAACGTTGAGTGACGGACTCAGTTCGAGTTGGCAAAGTTTTCGCGGTTCTGACCTCATTATGCGGTTTGTTGCTTTGTTATGTTTATTTTGTTATTGTTAGTCTGATATTTAAATATTAAACTAAGGATAGGTTTATTTGGCGCGATCTTTAAGTGACATGTTGTGGTTTTTATTTTTAATTTGTTAACTTGGATTTTTTGACCCTATATTACGTAATATTGGTGGAAATTTGCGTGATATAGTTTGGTTGTTATGCATGCACTTTGAGAAGTCACAAAAACTTCGTAGATAGTTCTGAGAAGGGACCCACCATCTTGTCAGAATACCTCACTTTGTATAATGGAAAATTTTACGAAGGCTTAAATACATTGACACTGCACTTAACTGCTGACGGCACCAAAAAGACAAAAAGAACTATGGATATAATATTACAAGTGACATTGGATTTATATCAATAATATCCATTCGTTTTTAATATTGGCTATCTGGTTATGTAGGCAAATACACGTTATAGAATTTAGTCGCCAAATGTTCGGTGTACTAATTACCCATATACAAGACACATTGACAATACAAAAAACAGTCACAAAATACATAATACTTGTTATGGGAACTACACGGATAATATTAAACTATATAACATGTTAAACATATAAATAAAAAGCATAACTATAATTTTTATAGACACGAACAAAGAATACATTACAATTTTATATTATTAAGATAAATAAAGACACTAAATATTTCAATAAAGGTAGAATACACATATTATGTAAGTAATGAGATTAGTATTAGGACTCGTGTAGACGGCACCGCCGCGCCGCCGCCGCATTATTGCTATAACACTTTACCTTTTCCGTAATACATTGCTGGCTACGAAAATTATACGTGCAGGAATAATGAAAATATTGAGGTTTAACTTTAAAAAAAGTCAGTGTTTGCATATAATAGGTATATCTAATAATTTGTCGAAGATTTTAATATTCATCCGAAGATAATCACAATATTCACACTCATCTTTTCGTAGATCTTTATAAAGTGTATGGAATCCACCGTGTTGTTCTCTTTGCATTAAAAATAGAATGAACCCATCAGCGTCTATTAATTTGAGTTCTTACTTTTATTTAGCCATATCTTTATATATACTGTGCAAACACTATTTCTTTTTTTTTAGTTAAATTCATCATATTCATTATGCCTACACGAATGATGTTCGTGGCTAGCAATGTATTACTAAAAATGTACAGAGATAGACAAGTCAAGAGGCGGCGGAGTAGAGCGGTGGCAGAGCGGCAGCGGCGCATTCGCGGTGCCGTCTACACAAGCCCTTAGAAATAATATTGACAATTAATAGGACGAGGAATATTACAAGGAAGAAGATCATATGAGGAACAAGATAGTTTGGAACAATTAAAAAATATGTGGTTTGGTTTTTCAATACGAGTTCGTTTTGACGCAAAGATAACTCAGTGGTAACACGTTCGAATCCTACTTATGTACCGTGTTTTAGACTTAGTAAATCTAATAAAGGAATTTCAAGTAGTAGTGTTAGTTTCTGTAATAAGATCCCGAAGCACATTACTGATTTGCCAGACAACAAGTTCAAGGACCATGTCAAGCAGGTTTTACTGTCAAAAGGCTTATCATTCACAGTGAATGACAGTGATGTCTGGAGGTGACTCCCTCTCTGTGCATAAATTAAATTATTAATATGGATTTATCATTGTATTATATGATATATTACTGTATTTATTTATTTATTCTGTATTGACAAGAACAACATTAACCATATTATGTTAAAATTATTGTACAGTGAAAAAAAAATCTCGATCGAGTTTCTTGCCGGTTCTTGTCGAGTATTTTTTAAGTGCCTTTTTAGGGCCTGAATTGAATAATGATTTTTGTTTTTTACGATGAGCCTGACCGTTCGGTAAATGATAAGACATCGTAATGAAACCACAGCATGCAGATTGAAAATATATAACCAAGCTCATTTAAGTATGTTAGTTACGTAAAGCTGCATTTTATAGTTGGTCTGGTCTACCTGTAAACTTAGCACGTCACCTTCTTAGGCCAAATCGTCGCTAAACATAAGTTGAGGTTGTGGTCAAGCACTGAACCTATAAGGCATTAAAAACGACATAACTCCAACAGAACATCTACAATGACATCCATCATGAAATACTTACCGACTTACTTCACTTACTTACTTATACCGAGTATCCTATCCCCGATTAGTATATACTTGTAATAAGTATAATACTATATTTAACTTAAGATTTATTGGCTTTCCTCTATCTAATTAAGCTATGGGATATGGATATATGTTAGGTAGATTCGAAAAACTATCCATAGGTTATCGAAAAAAAAGGAAAGACAAAAGGTTAAATTTCTCTATCTTTAGTAACTGAAACAACCGATAGATAGGTTATTGAAAACGGCCGTTAGTTCACAGTAGCTGAAGCCATAGAGAAACGTTAACCATTAAATACTTTTAAGGTATAAGGTAGGTAAGTTATACATACATGTTATAACTTCTAACTGTTAATCTAAAAGGTAACCATTATCTAAAATATGTAGTAAAAACTTAAAATGTCTAACATGTTATCTGAAAACAATAAAATCATACATAAAACCCATCCTTCAAACTTTAAATCTGATTAAAACATAGACGCATAAATATCGTTCGGTAATCTCGAATCCGACTGAATGCCACAGTTAAAACGTTTCTCTTGTAGCACATTTGGATAACGTATGCTCTATCGAATTTTAATACCAGATTTAACTGTGCTGTGGTTTATACCTATAAGTTACAAGCGATGGAATTTGAGCGTTAATTTTATTTATATAGGGTTGAAACGTAAATAGTTGTTAAGTTGTGTAGGTGGTATAGGATAAGACAATGCAGATGTAACTCAGTTGGTCGTAATCTAAAAACACTTATCTGGTGCTTTCATTTAGTACTGACTCCTCCATACCTGAAAAGAGATAGCATATCGTTAGTTATTTTAAAATACAATTAGTAGTAAATAAAAAATTGTATAGCTATTTAATGTATTAACTATTAGTTTCATAGTCCGGACAAATACCATCTGAGTTTAGCTTGCTGGTTCTTGAAGGGCCTTAGCTATTTGCGCTTGAATATAAATTTGTTTTTAATGAATTTAATCAATCATAAACAGTCGGAGGAAGGTTTTTTGAAACAAATTTATGTTTAAGTGCAATGTGATGAGTTTGATAGTTTGTGCCGATTAATGGTAACAGGCTCGCCCCCTATTACATGGGACCTAAAAACATACACGGAGACCTGTGGATATACATCAGTACATCTCTGCCTAATCTTACGGGGATACAGGGGTGATGGTATGTATGTATTGATAGTTTCACAGGAAAAATGAAGAAAAAAAATGAACATGAATTTTGACCTGAATAACTTTTGAAGTAGTAAATTTATCGTATATAATAATCATATTATATCCTAACTAATATTATAAATGCGAAAGTTAGTTTGTTTTTTATTCAATCACGCAAAAACAGCTAAACGAATTTGGAGGAAATTTAACATAAAGATAGCTTACAACCCTGTTTAAGACATAGGCTAGTTTCTATCCCGGTGAAATCTCAATTCTGAAGTCCACGGAGACGAAGTCGCGGGCACAGTTAGTACATATATAATAACACGGTGAAATCTAAATGGTAGTTGCATACACGATTTGGTCCTGAAGACCATATACATATATCATATTAAAAAGAGTGATCAATTACTTTACGATCGTTTAATTTGACATTAACCTCCATTATAAAGATATACGGTACATTTTTATGACATTAATGTGTGCCTACTTATACATATGAATAATTACTTAAGCGATAAAAGTATTAGATAAGTTAATGAATAAATTAACACAGAACTCTTTCACAGACATATGTACGTACGGTTAGGGGTGCATAAGATATGGGTGTATTTTATTTCAGGATTTATTTTTTTAATTTTTATCTGTTTTATCGAACCAGTTTTAAACGTCTAGCTTAGACTAATAAAAAGTGAAACCTTCAGAAATATAAAAATGTTTTCCTTAAAGTCTCTTTTTAAAAATCCGAAAGCAGCTGGACTCGAACTGTCGAACACTCGTACTGTCCTTAGGTAGTAAGTACAACAGTGCGTACTAGTCTGGTCCTCACGCCGCTTGCCTAGGCCCGTTCGACGACGAAGATAGTCGTGAAAAACAGGAATCGCGTGGAGTGTACAATATATTCATTCTGTCTCATTCTTTCGCAGGCTAAATCCTATTAGATGTATGTGTTTGTCTCTTTTTAGCGTCGCTTTTTCGTTTCATCGTGTTTCAAATCAAAATGGTACTAAAACGTTTTCATTTCAAAAAAAATTGAAGCTACGATAATAATTCGTATTAGAAAATGAACATTAATTATAGAAAAAAATATCACAGTTTTAATGAAACCTTTTACGTAATAAGTATTTTATAAATACTATTAATTTTCGTTTCACGTTAATGCTAATTAAAAACCACTCTCTCCGTCACAAAACATATAAAATACGATAAATCGTCGGTACTAATAAATATTAATGTTTCTCAAAACGTTAATTAAATTCCATTTCGTATTGTGTGACTTTTTTTGGCAACCTTACATGGCTAAGAGCTCGTATATCATAATGATGCATAGCGTCTCCGCAGCATTCATACATTATTAATTACGAAAGGTGCGACAGAGATAGCTGATGACAAAATGTGTCGAAAAGAAATAGAGATAGGTAAGGGGCGGTGTCTTTCGGACTCATGTTTCGGGAAGTTTTCGAGATAGAGAAATGACATGCTCTTAAAACTGGATCAAAATCTATATATATTAATATTATAAAACACAAAAGATTGTTTTGTTTGTTTGAACGCGCTAATCTTTGGAACGACTATTCAATTTTCAAAAATACTTTTTGCATTTTTTAGTTTATTTGTCTTATTTATGTTTTACTGGCAGTACCCGCGGCTCCGCTCGCGTGGAATACAGATTGTCTGTATTATAGTGACCTCGCTTTCACCCACGGAGTATACCCGGTTATTTTAAAGGTAAAGATTTATTTTTTCAGGGGAACCCTAATTCTTTTTCTAAAATAAAAGTAGCTTTATCCTAACATCCCAAGTAGCCTAACATCAGCTATCTGCTAGTAAAAGTCCCATCAAAATTACCTAGAACAAACAGACAAAAGTTTAAAAAAATTGGATTTTGCTATAATTACCGTATATACTTTCATATGTATTTAGTAAAAAGCTGTTATATTGTCATTTCAAAAAGTCACTTCTATATTATTAATTGTATAGATATTGTTTAGTAGTATAAAAATAATCGAACATCTTTTCAAAATAATTTGTGATACAGTTTGAACCCGAACCGAAACTTTCTGCCATCTCTAAAAGTGATGCCAAAAGAATATCTCAAGGCTGCAATAATAAATAAAGCATTTTCCTCGCCATGTTGAATTCCTGATATTAATATGAACTATATGATAGTCATTTGCAGTAATGAGATAAGATGATGCGATATCTTTTTATTATTCGCATAGTATCATGACGTAATAAATATACATATTATAAGATACCGTGGTTAGTTATATATATGTAATAGGTATAGTCTAATAACTACACCTGAAGAGCAGAAAAAAAAGTTGAGACGATGCATAACATCGAGTATGACTATCTTCACCACAAATAAACCAGACGTTTACTCAACAACTTCATAGTGTAGACTCTACACTAGACTTTATGTTAGAATTTGCGCACGCATCGTAAAATATCACTCTTATAATTTTTTAACCCCAGAGGCAAACAGAGCAGTGTCTGTAGTATTGTATTTCTCAAACGGTTCAATCGATTTTGGTTTAGTTTTTTTTTTGTTCGCAAGATGACTTGGTTTAGTGTTCTTATATAAGATTCAAGTAAACCAGCCGTTTGAAGATTATCAGCTCTTTTCTAGTTCACAAATGAACGCGAGCATCTTCCACAGGTCTGATCGAGTCGAAATTTGGTATTTTGTTATTTCAATTATATTAGAAGAACAACGTAACCTGACCTGACGCTGCAGCATAACCAGGAATCCGTCTAACTGGACATCAAAGTACATTAGAGGTATCGTGTTTGGACACATTGGAATGGTCTTAATCAATAATATGTTATTTGTGCGTTGTTTATAATGCGAAAAAAGAATATTCCCTGAGAGAACACAAAGGTCAAAGTCTATAAATATATTATATATACCGTGACTTTTGTTTGAAATAACTATTTATGTAATATAATAATAAAACCAGCCCGTATGTATCCCAATGCGGGGCATAGAGGCCTTTTCCCAAGGGAAGTTAAACACCACGCCAGCACACGACGCAACGTCTTGGCGATTTCAAACTCCGAGAAATCCACAGTTCTATATTTTTCCCACATATTATGGTGGTACTTTAGGAATATTCCTCACGATATTTTTGTTCAACATTCGCCGGTTGTGTTACCACTCTGAAAAACTCGTTGTATTGGTCCATACGATTTGGATCGGTTGTATTGGTACAGTGGACTTCGAATCCATATTCCGTCAGCCTAAACCACTCGACTACCAGCACACTATTAACTTAATGATAAAACATTTCAATGTTTATTATTTACAAAGTACAGATTAAAATAATAAATTCCATACAAGCATACATTTTCTAGAATTAATAATGTAAGAAAGAAAACGTGTCACCTACATTTAGACTTTACTGAAAACGGTTCACACAAAGCAAGACGCTACTTTGCATGCACATTTACGCAATAGTTGTTTATTTTAAACTTTATGAGCTACTTTTGTTCGGGTAATACTTGGAAATATTCTGATTCCGCTTAAAAGTAACGTGCAAGTAAGTTACTGCATAAAACGTTCCCTTTTAAGTAGAAATTGCAACATGCTAAATCTAAGCTTATAAATTATATCACACATGCAGATTGTGTTGAACTTTTTATATATTTACGATTTACGTCACTTTAACTGCTACATAAACGACAGCACACCGATAAGGTATTTTTTAACCTACTAACCATTGCTTCTAAACTGCTTAACATAATTTAACAAATAAGGTATAGTTAGAAGCGTCTAGATCGTCCGTTGCTTAAAAGCTATGCAACATCACATTGAATTCAATATGGCGCCCTCTAGAGGACATAAACTTCTGTATTAAAAAAAATAAATTAATGTGTTAAGTTGGGTATCAAATGACAGAGCATAATCAGCACATTTCAAAAATATTAATCGTCCTTTTCAGAGCGCAATGTATTCCGTTATCGGGTTTTAGTTTTTAAACTTACCTTGTTCTTAATGTTCGCTTGGTTAACTAGCAGATTTAATTTTAAATCTGTCATCTATATTTGAGAACCAGGTTCAACGTGACACTATTTTTAAAACCGCCACTTAACATCTGATGTGAATGTGTTGATAAGCTACTTTTATAATATAGATGCTAGCTTAAGCAAATATACACACATCAAAAAAGTCTAAGCAACATGCGTGATATTACAAATTTTTCCATTTATATTAATTAATTTCTAAATATTTACTCAAACAAAGTGCGTAGGTAAGTAAACTTTTTTGTTATTGATGACATACTGGCTGGTTGTAAAAAAAAATTTGATTATGTTTTGTTTTTTCATAAAATTCAAATGACTGCGAATTTGTTTGAATTTAAGTGCGTTTTAATTGCTACGTTTAGTCTTGATTTTATAATTTTACCAACCATTTAAATAAAGTTAGCGACAAAATTGAATTGTTTGATATTCTTTACGTCATGAAGCGACGTCGTTTGATGGCAGATGAAATGCAAAGAGCTGTAGGGATGTTGTAAGCGGGAAGTAATCAATCTCATGTATATCGAGCTTTTGGCATTCATAGAAGTGTTATTTGTCGTCTTTGGCAGCGCTACAATAATACAGGAGAACCCGCTGAACAGCATCCAGGCCGTAAAAGGAGTACAACCACTCGGCAAGACCGGTACATACAACTGACTGCAAGACGCCAGCCGATGTTAATCGCTCGAGAGATAAGTTTGAGGCTACAAATTTCAAGTGGTGTTGATGTAAGTCCTCAAACTGTGCGAAATCGACTGCATGAGTACGGCCTACGAGCTCGACGCCCAATCAGGTGCCCACCGATACGTCACGGGAATCGCGCTCGTTGATATGAATGGTGTAGAGAACGCATAACATGGACCCAGGAACAATGGGATAAAATTATGTTTTCCGATGAGTCGCGATTCGGGTTTAAGCCTGATACAAGAAGGGTGCGAGTGTATCGTCGGCCCGGAAATACTGAAAGGCTCAGGTGCGTTCAGGAAGTTCATCCATACAGCGGCTCAACAGTTATGTTATGGGCGGGTATTATGAAGAACAGGCGAACTGAGCTCGTTTTTGTAAATGGAAACATGAATGCTGAAAATTACATTGAGGATATTCTCAGACCTTATGTCTACCCATTTGCACAAACCTTTGGCTCCGATTTTAGGTTAATGCATGACAATGCGCGTTCACATACAGCTCGGCGAACCAGTGAATACTTTGCAACGGAGAACATCCGGGTATTGCCCTGGCCTGCACAATCGCCAGATCTCAACCCCATCGAGCACACATGGGACATGCTCCAGAGACGTGTTTTGAAGGACTTGGACGGAGCGACAACAACCCAACAGCTGAAGGATTTGCTACAATTCTATTGGGAGCGAATACCGCAAGATGACATAAACAGTCTCATTAATTCAATGAATAATCGTTGCCGACAAGTTCTGAATAGCAGAGGAGCCCATACTTTGTATTAAATTGTTCTATTCTTTCACAATAAATACATTTTCTTTAGAAATTTCATTTTGTAAGAAAAAAGTTTAGTTTCTTATGTATCTTAGTTTCTACAGTATATTCTAATATTGTTCATTTCTGTTATTAAAAGAACTTATAAAGACAACAGCTGTTATTTTTACATCATAGAACCCTAAAGATATTATTTTAAAAATAAAATACAACGTTATAATGTGAAGAACCATCCTAAAATTTAAATTAGTACATGTTGCTTAGACTTTTTTGATGAGTGTAGTTAAAAAAATATATCCATTATGTGCGTAGGTATATTTTGTATTACATTGTATATAGGTTGTTAGGTGTGTTTTGTAGGTTGATTTGAACTTTGGAACACTATTTAAGTAATATGGTCGAAGTGTAAATAAAAAAAAACAAAATTAATTTGCCGAACTCAGTATTATCAACAGAATAAAAATCATGTATTTCGATTTTAAATATGGACTACCTAAATTTTTTTTTTAAGTATGCGAATCTATTGTTTGCCTGCCAGCTGATATTAAATAAATAAATATGAAATAGTGTAAATACACTTTCACTAAACGCATTATCAGTTCCGTACAACAGAGTTATGAATATTTTTAATTTGAAATAGTTTTCTAGCTTCATAGTTAGTTCGAATTAATATGAAATCATATATGTAGGCAAAGACAAAACTAATATAATGTAAAATCGTAATTATATAATAGAAATCCCAAATAATGATTTTAAGTAAGTATATAAATACGTTTGAGCTTATAAATAAGTAGAAAATAAGAATTGACAAACATAAAACAATTGAGTATGTTATTAATCGGAGAAGGATATATGTTAACGATTGAATAAACAAAGTTAGGATTCCATAAAGCCTGATTGAGATGTACTAAAAATACTATTTTGTAAAAAATCGCTATTTTAAATCAGTGATGAAAAATTTATTTCGCTTCATTCAAATTACATTTATTAGATACTTAGTTCATTGATTTTCAGCATGCGGTTTACATATGTTCTTAAGCAATTTTTTATCTTTCTTTGAGATACGTCAACATTAAATTATATCATGAATAGGGAGTACGTTAAGGAATCATGTCTATTAACAGTTTTAATGATCGGCCCCATTATTAAGTATTTCGCAATAGCAAAGCGAAAGAAGAAATCGCTGAATGTTTGCTTACAAATAGCAAATTCATATTATGTAACACCTATAATGTACCGAACACAATCTTATTTTGCCATTTCGAAGTATATATTTAGCGATTTCTGCTATCGCTTTGCTGTTGCGAAATACGTAATAAGGGGGCCGATACTATCTCATATTCGTTTATTAATATTGCGAATAATAAAAACATACCTTTTTTATATATTTAGTAATTAAATAATGGATATACGGCAAAAACTAAAAATACTTCTAACAGGTTGTCTATCTGGTTCATGGACTGCGTCTATCGGATTATCTTGTGAACTAGGTCATATATGAATTAAAATAAAAACTGGAAACGTCAAAAATTAGACATAAAAAATCTATGATTCATTTCTTAGATCAAAAACTGAGTTATAAATTTTTATGATTTATTTTCTGATAATTGTTTTCGGATATTACGAGATCTTAAAATTATGAGATGAGAAATGAGAGCGCTAAGAGATATGTTAGGAGTGAATTTGAGTGACAGGATAAGAAATAGTGTGATAAGAGAGCATTGTGATGTAAAAGAAGATATAGTCACACGGATTGAGAAAGGGATGCTTAGATGGTTTGGGCATGTTGAGAGGATGAATGAAAGAAGAATGAATAAACAAATTTATGATGCGAGTGTGAAAGGAATCGTTGGTAGAGGAAGGCCTAGACGAACATTTATCGATCAAATCGGAGACGTTCTGAAGAAAGGTAAGGTCAAGAGTACTCTAAACCGCCGAGCATGCATGAAAAGATTAATGAATGTCGAAGACGCGAAAGAAGTATGCCAGGATCGTAGCAGGTGGAAGGACGTGGTCTCTGCATACCCCGTTGGGAAATAGGCGTGATTTATGTATGTATGTATGTATGTTAAAATTATACTTTTCTCATTATATCATTTTTGATATATGGGAAATTGTGGTTTACTTCATTGGCGAACATATTTTGTCCAAAAATATTACTGACTTTAAATTACAATTAGCATTTGTTTATTATTCAGCTGTCGTGACTAAAATAAACATTTTAATGATTTTCAATGATAATATGTAAAATTATACTTCATTAGCGTAAAAAAATTAAATAATACCAAAAATGTTATCCGCGTTCCAACAACAAGGTGAAGTTAGCCATCAATGATAATAATATAAATTAATTTTACTGAATCTTTTTCCACTATGTAAAAATAATATAAATATAGCTTTAAATTATATTTACATATAAAAAAAATTATAAAATAAAATGAATTTACATTCTAATCATTGATGGCTAACTTCACGATACCCTCTACTAAATGCATTAAAATAATTATCACTTAAAAAAATATTTGCCTCAGCAAATTAACCGACTTATTTTATTTAAAAAAATTGTAACATCTAGCTATCAGCGGCTACAAAGATCCGTGTAACATGTATTTTGACGTGTTAGCTTTTAGCCATATTGTATCGTCGGACGACTATCGGCTCGGCACATGATGAGGTACTCGCTCCTATTTGTATATTACAACGTGGAATATGAAATGGGCTTGTGATGAAAGATCTTGTTGATTGTATAGACATGCCAGCGACGGTAGACAATCTATCTCTTTAGTTTTGTTACAGATAGAAAACACTTGTTAATTCAGGATCTTTTACCCAGAGCTGATTTTTTTTCATTAAAGTCTGTGTTTTTCTATTTCACTAGCTGTTGTTCGTGCTCGCATATATATTTAAATACATTTTTTTTGGGAATAATCGGATCTCTTCGGGAACGCACTGAAGAAAAAAAAATTTCATACTAAAATCGCGTTAAAAAAATGGGAAGAATGGGAAACTGTGGGGTTCTAAATATTTTTGAAGACAAATTAAAAAAATATTATAAGAATAAATATAGGCAACATAATAGAAAAAAAAATCTGGATAGGGACACCCAAATCACCTAGCGGTATGAAATATGCTTTATAACCTATCCTCATACCTACCAAATACATATAAAAATTCAAAAAATCGGTCCAGCCGTTTCGGAGGAGTGTGACCACAAACACCGTGACACGAGATTTTTATATATTAAGTCCTTACATATAAAATTGGCGTTTTGTACGGGAGGAATTTAAATTCAATTTTTTTTGGAAAATATATTATATAATCAAAGTATGCACCGTGGTTATTTATGTACTTTTGCCATCTCATAGGTAGTTCATTGATCGCTTTACTAAAAAAACCAAGGGGGCGAGAATCAATAAACTCTTTGAAGGCGGTTTGGACTGCCGCATCGGAATTAATTTTTTTTCCTTGTAAAAAGTTGTCCAAATTCCGGAAAAAATGTTAATCTGTTGTAGCAAGGTCCGAGGAGTACGGTGGATGTCGCAGACATTTCAATTCTAGCTCATCTAACTTAGTGATTGTTTGTTGTGTAGTGTGTGGTCTTGTGTTGTCGTGAAGCAGCAGTGGCCTAGAGCGATTGACCAATCTCGGTTGTTTAGCAGCTAGTTCTTCCTTCATAGTTTGCAGTTGCTGACAATAGATATCTTCCGTAATCATTTGGCCAGATTTTAGAAAGCTGTAGTGAACGACACCGGTGCTAGTCCACCAAACACTCACAAGTTTTTTTTTCTGAGTCAATTTTCGTTTAGGGCAGGATTTGGATGGGTCTCTAGGGTTCGCCATTGAGACGAGCGCTTCCGATTATCGTACAGTATTTCCTTTTCATCACAAGTAACACAGCAGTCGATGCGTGCTTGCATGTTCGATTCACTCAATTCATGAGGTACTCATCGTTCAAGTTTTTTTACTTTCCCGATTTGCTTCAAGTGGATTAATACAGTTTTATCAATTACCCTGAAGCCTGCAGCTATCTCTGAAGTGCTTTGTGATGGATCCGCTTCCACAATAGCCTTTAATTCTTCATTTTCCACTTTGGTCTCCGGCCGTCCACGGGGTTTGTTTCGTAGGTCAAAATTTCCAGAACTAAAACGTTGGAACCAAAAACGTACCGTGCTTTCTTTTGGGACACCAGCGCCGTACACATCATTAATCCTTCGAGCTGTTTCTGCAGCACTGGTGCCACGGTAGAACTCGTACTCGTAAATATACCGATATTTCATGTTTTCCATTGTGCGGTAATAAGCGACACCAAAGAAAAAAATAAAAGAGGAAAAAACAAATGAATAACTGTTTTCAAAACTCAAATGTACCAGCTAAATGAATTTATAAATTTGAATTTGGAATTCTTAACCAAAGAGGAGATATTTCAGATCAAAATGGTCAGTACGACAATACGCTAATTTCATAAAAAAGGACCTAATATTATTATCTATAAGATTTACTGACTAAATATATGTTAATCTGCTATTTGGAGATTATTATTGAACTAGCTGTTTTGCCGCGGCTTTTTTGATGCAATTTTGTGCACGGGATAAGTCACTCCTCTCTAGGTTATAAGAATTGTTAATAATGTGAACAATACATGACAAAAATAATTAAGTATTGCGAAATAAACACTTGCGAAGGCGCGGGGTACCGCTAGTTATGTAATAAAAATATTTGATATAATTTCATCGGGTTCCTATTTACTAAAATTTAAAAATTTGAAGTTTATAGCTTGGATGTAGATAACTATGAACATATTTTATCCAATGATTTCGCATGGTTATGACCCACGGCTCTTCTCAGTTTAAACAGAAATCTACTGTCTACAAACTAGGTCAACACAGAAATATCATAGTAACTCAAAAAGAGAGAATGTGTTCACATCGAGGTGTTTAAATCAAAAACAAGCACGACGCATTCAAGAACGATAACATTATTCACGGCATCTCATTGCGTAACCCTTAAGGGCACATTTACATACACACGGCCGGAGTTTAAAGCCAACTAATACATCATAGTTCCGCTGCCTTGTAACGGTGGGCTTGCAGTCAGTGTACGGAGATCAGTATCACAACTTTCAATTATTTAGAAAGTTGTCAATAATTAGAATATTAAAAATTTCATTACTGTGTATACTTTTCATTGACTGATGCATATTAAAAGGAACAAATCTGGCATACAAATTATCATTTTAATTTTGTAAAAAAAAAAAAAAACAAGAATCAGCCATATAACTTCATATTTGTTTAGAATGTTTTCATTTTAAACTTTTATTTAAATATGTATGTATGTAATTGTATGTAACTATTAGTCACAATTTTAGTTTCAGAGCTTTCGGTGAAGAAAAGCATCGCGATAACACTATAATATGGTGGTAGGGAATTTTCTAATGCTTGCCAGGCTAGCTACTACCCTCAAGCTGAAAAATCTGTCGCCAACCTTATAGGTGTGTTCCGGGAACTGCACTTGGCAGCCAGTCGCCCCACTGGGCTTAGCGAGATATCATCTTGGCAAAAATCGTCACTTAACATTAGATGAGATTGTAGCCAAACGTTAAACATAAAAAAAAAAAAAAAAAAGATATACATTATCTCCTTAAACATTTTTAACCATATATTATTATACTAGCTTCGTCTGCGTGCACTTAAAAATTGGGTCTTTACCGGGACAAAAACTATAATCTATATGTGTGCCAAATTTCATTTAAACCCGTTCAGCCGTTTTTGCGTGATTGAATAACAAATGTTGGCGTTGGACATACAAAATTTCCACATTTCTAATACTGTAGTAGGATTGCAATAGTTGATAAGTTATCTTACTGTTCTCTATTCTCATTACCTTAAGTTCTAGACATGACTGATGAACAGACAAGACGGTGCGCGGGTTACCGCATTGATTTAGTGTTGTTTCACTGGCACGCATAGTTTAATTCACACCGTCATTCGGTTCAATAAACTTTTAATTTTCTATACCATTATGGTAATACTCTGCCACCTCACTGTCAGCACAAGCTTACGTAAAGCTTGTTTTAATGTCAGATATTATTCAACAATTAACATCCCTTTAATATTTTCACTCTTTTATACCTTCTCTTGGTGCCTAAGACCTTATTATAATTTTAAGATAACCAGCTGGCCTGGTAGATGTTGTTCTGCCTTTTCCGGTAGTTAATGGTTCGATCACAGCACCACCTATCAGAACCTAACTTGTCTAAAAACCAAGGAATCAATAAAACGAAATATAATATGTAAATATGACCACAATCAGTCAAGTCGCTCAGAAATTATAGAATCACTTACAGACACACATAATATTTTTTCTATAAAATTCTGTTGGATAAACTTATTCGTCATCTTTTACATACGTATGTCAGAATATTTAAGCCGGGTTTAACACCCGCTTAAGCTTTGTCACGGACGTTTGTACCTATTGGAAATCGCGCGCATTGTTGTTACTATTGTGTGCTAACTAAGTAATATATACGATATTCGAAGACTTCGAAATATTATTGTACAGTAAAGTTAAAGTATGTGGGTAGACAATATATTGCGAACAAAGTTTAATGAATGCTTTTAACTGGGATT
This sequence comes from Saturnia japonica, assembly GCA_033032175.1. Classification (NCBI taxonomy): domain Eukaryota; kingdom Metazoa; phylum Arthropoda; class Insecta; order Lepidoptera; family Saturniidae; genus Saturnia; species Saturnia japonica. The sequence continues at coordinate 5,592,984 of CM065332.1, forward strand.
AAACATTGTTATTCTCACTATTATGTGTACCTTCATATTTTTTTCTTTTAACTAAGACATTGTCTTGGAGGTTGAAGTTTGCGAGTCCACTGATGCCCAGATTAGCTTCGTTTGTATAACGTATTCATTCACACAGTAAATCTACGAAAGTCGAGAGCTCGAATGCTGATAAGGCTCTTTGAATCGAAATTATTTGGTATGGTAAATCCTCAAAAAATAGATCTTCTACATAGACAATAAAAATGGAATGCTTTTGGAAGAGGATTCGAGCTCTCTCTTAAATATAACAAAAAGAATTAATTCGAAATAAAGGGATCTAAAAAGTATAAAGACCATCCAACCAATAAACATTGTCTTATTATCTGATCTATGTGTAATGTAAACTAACTAAATATTGATATAAACATACAACCAGCTCAAGTAATTTAAAAAGATAAAAAGATCAGTACACGTCAGATTGTATTGCGTTTTATTACAGCTTCAGCGATGTTACCTGAATCGAAAATATTAATAACTTTCTTAATTCATATAGCCAGAACCTACAGAAATAAAGTTTATTTAGTTTACATTATCTCATAAATATCAATAAAACAGATAAACATATAATTAAAAAGTCTAACCCATTCAGGTCTGTAATATCGGATCTTTTAATCCAACAATGTTAGCAGTGAGATGATTTCATAAAGATATACGAAAAGAAACCACATAATTGACATTAAAACAACCTTTGCAGACGTTAAAGCCATAACTAGAGCGCACCAAGGTGTGAAAGACGCTAATGAACAAATTAATTATCAAACAATAGGAACCATTCATTACCTGCCTTATCAGATCCCGAATTCACTTTCAGGAGCCGAAGAAGCGAAAGTTTGAGCTTACAATGAGTCAGGTAGCAATGCGAATGGCAAGCAAGAATTTATGGCCGGGCGCGGTAACAAAGAGTTAGGGTAAGGTACGCCTCGGAGTGTGAGAACAATGAGAAAACGGTGCCCTTAAAAGGTGAAAATACGATGTGTTAAGCAAAACGGTTTTTTAATGATGTATGTTACTTTTACAATAAATATTCTGATATTTTACTTTACTCATATTTTGATAGTCCCTGTAAAATGTGGTGGCTGGTTTTTATTCCGCCGATGCAATATTGTTTTAATGTATACGCCGTTCTTTTCAACCTTTGAAATATTTCTTATATATATTTCTTGAATTTTCTAGCAAGAAACATAATTTATTCTCACAGACTGCCAAAAATATGTAATTTAAATATTATCTTACCTTTATTTTCAGAATTTGGTTATTTTCTCAACAATATTTGTGATTTTGCCATTCATTAAATAGAAAACAATGTGGTTCATGGTTACTGATTTTAGATTATATGATAAGTACAGTAAAAGTCAATTAACAATATCTACCGATAAATAACTAACTATCAAAAAATTTCGCCTACTTGGTGACCTCCGCGATAACAACTAGGAATGTTTACAGTAGTTTATCCAGAGGTACTACAATTATATTCAAGGATAAACCACAATTTCAAAGCTGAATAAGCTCCTATACAACTTATCATTCCTATTTTCATCGCATTTAACGCAGATTGTCAAAAACCTATCCACTGTATAAGGCTTAAAACCTTAAGGTTTTAGGACATTAAGTCACAATTATATATTTGTATCTTCAGTATTTTTATCCATTGATTGATCTTTTGTTAGGACTTGGTTATTTTATACATTATATTAAACGCAACTGTTTAACTTTGCGCTCTAACTTTAATCTTCAAGTGTAAGTGGCTTATCCAAAACATTTCCTTTTGTTTCTTTGATCTCGGTTGCTGGCTCTCAGCGGATCGCTTAATTTCCTGTATCGCTTACAGTTGCTTCACTCGAGATTTGATGGACATTGTTTTACTGCAATGCTATCTTCGCTACGTCTAACTACGAGTAGGTATTATGGTACGTTTGATGAATAAGAAAATTTGTTTTGTTGTATTTTTTTATCCTGCTTATGAGACGCAGATCTCCCATTCTATGTTCACAAATCTTTTAGCCTCAGGACATTCTGTTAGTACTAAAAAATTTTTTTTTTTCTAATGCAAGCCATTTTATGGGATACATTCAGAAAAATCAATTTTGTCCCCTACCTACAACATATGTTTGCTAACGTAACGTAACGTAACTCGTCACGTGAAGTAACCTAATAATGTTATTGTAATATAAATAGTAGTATAGCAATAATAGTAGTATAGTATACTAGCAGTGGTCCACGGTTTCAGCCGTGTTAAAAATCCATACAAATTTCGAAACATGTTACACATCTAGGGGTTGAATTTTCAAAAATCCGTTCTTAGCGAATGTCCTGTTTTTTTTTGCTTTTGAGGATTTTCATTAAAAATTAATAAGGGAACAATATAAAAATGAGATCTAAAGACAATGAAATAAGTCAATAATAAATAATTAGGAAGTGTTCTTCATTGGATATGATAATAAGCTTATCCAAATTTTTATAAATATACATAACCTTTGCACATTGCATAGGCAGTAACTCATATTGATGTGGATTCATATTGTACATAAAAACCAACACTATAATGAACTAAACCTAACAATATAGTAGTAAAATGGTAGCTAGAGAAGTAGCGTAAATATTTTTATTATTTACCTTAAACATTTTTTTAAAATCCGATTTCTTGTAGAATAGTTACAATTTATATTATTAATTATGATGTATTTTATTCCCTTTAAGTTTATTTAGTGATTAGAGGTAAATAAAGTACAACTTGATAAACATATTTTTACGGGCAAGCCATAGGAATTGACTAGTATGCAGATGTAATGAATGAACAATGAATTCCAGCTAGATGATGCCATTACCTAAAGCTTTCGCCTCATTCGCCTCAATTCAAAACAGGTTGTCCTAACAAAAGCGACCACGATTAACCCAAGCAATAAATCAGTTATTTTTCTCACCCAACTCCGTCTCATTAGTAAGGGCGGGGTTGCATTCACCAGTAATTAATCCACAAATCTGCGGAACTAAGAAGTCTGAGGGTAAACGACCTCTCCACCGACAACCAGAGGGGTTCTTTGATTGATTATAAGAAGTTTTCACTCAATATTTGTCAAAACATTTTCCACGTCGACTGTTCTTTTAGTTAAACCTTTAAATTAATTATTGTTTAAGGGTTTTTCGGAATGGCTTAAATGTGGTTTTAATATTATAGGTATTTCAAGCCGCTTTGATGTGTGAATATTTTTCTATGACATTTATTTTACTAATTTAGTTGAGTGGGGTAAAAATGTAACTTATTTATATTTATAATTGTGTTTTTTTAAATGTTTAGATTAAAAAGTTTAAGCTTTTGCACCTTATAGACTTTCTCTTGGTTTACCAAATTGTTTAATGTATTGGTTACTTCAGGATGTCTGAATTTAAGTTGCTTAGGATATTTTTTCCCAACTGTTATCTTGGATTATCATAGAACCCTAAAGTTCCTCATAAGTCGAAGAAACTCTCGTTTTAACAGATCGTCTCAAGGTAGTTCGATAGATACCAGCCTTCTTTTGCTAAAAGACTGCTATAAGAGACCTAATTTTGCCAAGTGCTAGCTGATGCATAATCCAACACCATTTTTTTTTTAAAAGAATGTCTTTGTCGATTGGCATTTTATTAGTCAATCTCCACATTCTTGCAATTAAGATGGTACTTAGCCAAAATATTCCTAATGTAAGACGCAAATGTTTGACTTCAATAATCATTTTAAAGAATTATTCTAGTCTCAAATACTTTTTCCTTGATTATTGTGCGCTATTTGCACATACGAATCTGAAAGGTTTTCTCGTAGAACGCGCTAATTGTCGGACTGGATAGTAGTGAAGGTTATAAATTTAAAATCTGGACACCTCGCGTGCGTTGGGCCACTGGCGTTCTAGCCGCGGCTGCTGATAAATCACTTAGAACTGTCCGTATGTGGTATTGTGAGGTAGGTTCGAAATGAGATACCCTTTTTCGTATACATTTTCTGGCCATCAGTGGTTGAATATTTAGTTTAACGATAGATTGAAAATTGAAAAATAAATAGAATAATTTAAATATATCATTGTAATATATGTGTTTTTTTTTTTTAATTATTATTATCAGCAGTAATTACAGTTTTGTTAGTCTATACACAATTTTTATAACTTTTACAGGGTTTTAAACGTAATGACTTGTTATTGGTTAACAGATTCTTTTGCTGTTTTTAATATGACAATTTAGCTGTTAGTCAACCTTATAAATAAATAAATATCATAGTCATTATCGATAGATTCTCGGACCTAGGTCCGACAAAAATGATCATAACGTTAAATTATTTTCGCAGAAATCAAAATAAAATAAATAGCAACTTTATATTCGCTTTGAGCAAACACGAACACATATTTTTTGCTTGTAACTGGTGGTGCGGGGTATTAACTAAATTATTTCATCTGAATTTCAGTGTTCTGTTAGTGAGGAATATCTTCAAGGGGTCAAAGTTTAGTTAAGATTCTTAAATTTTTGGTTAAGTATATAAATAAAGATTTGTTTCTTGGTGGCTAAATGCACGACCAAAAAGAGATTGGCTAGTCATAAAGCAACAATATAATTATGACATTATATATATATATATATATATATATATATATATATATATATATTAAGACATTAAGACATTTTGAAAATATTTTGATTGTTTTATTCAAAGCCTCATCAAACAAGGTTTCTTTGTCAAATGTTTGTTTTTTAATGATAAGTATATTATAAATAGTAATATTTTTCGGGGTGGTAGACTTTCTGTACCTACCCGTGTTGCGACCACTATGCAAATGGTGATAAAACCACCATCGTGACTCTCATTTGGTTTGGTTTGCTGCACCCAGTTAATAGTGCACGTCAATAGTACGATAACCAGGTCATTCGTACGGTTTCAATAATTACACCGACATAACACATTCAAGTAACAAACGTATCTATATAATTGAAACCGTACATATATTTATTTAAAATAGCAAATTTCACAGTAGCGGTTTTCAAAAAATTTCTTAAATAAACCTCATTAATATAGATGCAGAAAACCAATAAAAAAGAAATAAAACACGCTAAAAATCTTCCATCCATGTTGGATCGGCAGGAAAATTAATTCATTTCCATACTGCCGTCAACAGATACCGCTACTCGAAGCTCGAAAATATATCCTACTTATATCATGGTACCCTTTTTCATTCGACATAAGAGCCAGACCATATAAACGTTTTCATCGGGATGTGTAATTACCTACAAGTGACTATTGATTGACAATATTCTGGTTTACATAACAATAGTACATTTTTGTGAATACTGTCCTTATGTGAACAATTAGTTCACGCAGTTTTAACCTTGTTGTACAAAACAAATACCCAATTATCCAATAGAAAGTAAATCGAGGCTTAGGCGTATTTTGTTCCGGAGTATTATTCCGATCTTCTGATTCTTTAACTCGGTATACTAATTTTCGCGACCGATCCTTCGCTGTAACAGCTGCACGACTGTGGAATTCGCTTCCTATATCATCCAACTAGTCAACTCTCGGGATTCCTTCAAGTATTCGCTACGTAGGTTTTACTTGGAGCAGTTGAATATCGGCTAGATTTATTTTTTAATAAATATTGTGCATACCTTGCATATACCTTTCTCTTGCTCTCCTGGAAGACCGGTAGAGAATGTTTTTTAGCATTAAGTCCTCCAGTTGTACTCTTATGTGCAATAAATAGTATATATATTATCCGAGTGGTAGGATCACGACCACCATAGATATGGTGATAAAACAGCCCAAGTGAGGCTTGAAGACCGACATGACAGTGGTGATCGGTGATGTATTGCTGACCTCTCTGTGATCACCATTGTACTTGGCTTACCATCAGGTATAGTACCTTCACTTTGGCGTGTGGTACTAATAAAAAAGACGACTGAATAGTGACAGTGAACATTGACGCCGTGATGATTAATGTGGATTAGAATTCTGTTATAACCTCACAACCTCCTCATTCGGGTCCGCTTGACTAATTAGAGCTTCTCATCGTATCATCTACAATCAGAGCCTCGCGTTTCCACCTTGTTACTAAATAACATGTCTGAATTACAAGCGGACGCTGCCGCTCGAGCGATAGCGTTTCTCAATCAGTCTCCTAATTATTACGTTCTACCTATGCACCATGCCTTCCTTGTGTAATTTTTTTTACTAACTCTCCTACGCATCCGTTGTTCTCGCTCCCCGTACTTGCCAGTTTTTTTGGCATTCATGGTTACTATTGTGAATAAAAGACGTCCACAATATTTTAATGTGTGCTAAATTAATAGCGCTTGTTTTATTTGTTTCTTACAAAGTTACAGTAGTTCGTAGTAACAATGTGGTTTCTTAATAACGTTCTTGACTGTAGTTTGCTTGTAGATTCGCTGCTTGCTGTTGCTGGTGTTGTGGTGTTTCCCGAACTGATCGCAGTACTGCCGCCCTCTCCGCTATATTTAACCTCGCCCTTTGCCTCGTAACCGGTAGTGCGATGGATTCCGTGCGGGGCGTCGCTCAGCCAATGAGCGCGCACGCCCTGTGTGCGCGCTCTCGGCAGTACCACGAGTCACCATGCCAGATGTTCCGAGTCTGGCATGGTTCATCCTTACAACTAGTGAAATTTATACATTTAAACTTACAACTAGCTATATTCTTATTCTAATCGTTTTAAAATACACATATTCACACATATTCAGTTCATATTATTATATCTATTCCTAACACGTATTTATAAACCTTATTCCTAACACGTATTATTTCATTTACTTGTTCATTTTATACTATTAGACTATCGTTATTCGCTCGCCCCGCTCGCTGTCCGCAACAGTTACTGTACCTATACCTTTCCTCAACAAACACATACATATATAAATCACGCCTATTTCCGAACGGGGTAGGCAGAAACCACATCTTTCCACCTTCTACGATCCTGGCATACATCTTTCGCTTCTTCAACATTAATTAATCTTTTCATGCATGCTCATCGGTTTAAAGTACTCTTGACCTGACCATTCTTCAGAACGTCTCTGATTTGATCGAGGAACGTTCGTCTAGGCCTTCCTCCTCCAACGTTACCTTTCACACTCGCATTATAAATTTGTTTAGTCGTTCTTCTTTCATTCATCCTCTCAACATGCCCAAACCATCTCAGAATCTCTTTCTCAATCCATGTGCTATATCTTTTTTCACACCACAAAGATCTCTTATCACACTATTTCTTATCCTGTCACTCAATTTCACTCAATAAATAGGGTATAAAAAGCAAAAATATTTTTTCTAATGTAACCGCTAGTTCCAAAGATGAGTGTTCACATAAACAAACAAAAAAACAATCTATTGCGCCATATAATATTAGTATAGATAGATTACACAAGAAAAAAATTATATCAAAAATCGCTAAATATCAGTTTCGAAATGATAAATCCGTCAATCCGATATTTAGTGATTACTGGTATCGCTTTGCTCATGCGAAATATGTAATTAGGGGACGGATTTGAAATCGATAAGCGTACTCTATAATTTTCGATACTAAATAATAGCACATAAATGAGATCACTCAAAAAATATCTTTACAATTTTAACTTCTTAGTGAACATTTATTCAATTAAATTAAACCAGTCTTTTTGTTTGAGATCAGCGAATGTACCTTAAACTTAACTATCAATTAAAATTGATCTTAGGGGATTATACAAATTTACGTCTATTATTCAATTCGGAAACCTTTAAAAACATTTAATAAAATTCCTATATGTCCTCGCTTACGCTTTTAATTCAGACCAATACTTATCTCGCCACCTCGGCAGGCGACACGGAAATATACCTGTCCAAATACAGTAGAACCTTCACCACATTCATCTATTCCTTCGCCGAATGCTATCTTAACGGGGATGAAAAGCATGGTAGGTCTAAATAAACTAGCTGTATAATATCTTTGATTATCGACATGGACTTAAATCGGTTTTGAGACTGTTCCTTATTATGTAGTGTGTGTTAATTAATTTGTATTTGGGTTCTGTTCATAGCTTCTATATTGTAATAATAACTGGAATATCCGTCTTTACACCACGAAGTTATTTGCATAATTATTTTAGTCTAATTCGATATTGTTTTATTATTAATTATGTATTATTACAAAACTAAAAATGGCTTTGTCCGGGTATAATAAATATTTAATTATTTATGAGTTGATTTTTTTATTATTTGTTTTTGTTACAAATTACAGCTTAGATCGAATGCCTACAAAAGTACAAACCAACTTACATACTCAAGCTAATGTCAACTTCAAAATTGCCAGGGTTTCCGTACAATTTTATACCTCTTCTGATGATCTCCAAAATAAATTTTCAGAATCAAAGAAATAAACATTAATTAGTCTTAAACAAATAAGATGCTTATTATTGATCTCTGATTACAAAGTTTGTAGTTTTCGATATGAATCAGGCAAGTTTTTCAGGAGGGTGTTTATGTTTATCTGAAGCTAACTTATTTAAAGGTCAATTTAGCGATAGACGATTTCCAGGAAATTAAATCGTTTGCGTCGTATCTTCAAACATATCGAGGGTACGTGAGTGTTTCCCTCAATTAATCGAGTAACTACCGAATCCGTTCGAGCCTGAATAGTATACGATTAGGTATAGATTAGTCAGTGGTGAACAAAAAGAACTAGAGAAAAAGAACATCAAAAAGACCGTTGTAATATATGTCAATACTTCCGAAGATCTAAGGCCTAACCGAAGAAACAAACATTCTTATAAAGTAACTTCATCTAACTTATAAACGAATTCTAAAACACTCACAAGTTTTAATCGGTATTCAATAGTTTCTTATCTATTACTTTTAAACAAACAAAAAAAAAACGGCCATGAATTTTCTTGTACTTCTTTCTAACTTGGCAACTAGTTATCTTTATTGAAGATCATTACCGCCATTTTTGAGAGAATATGAAGTGTCCTGTGTTATGATGATATCAATATTACTGTATGGTGGCTTCCTTGTTAGAACTTTCTAGGGAGTTTTTTTGGAATCTCGAAATTCATGGTCTATGCTTATTATAAATAAGACAATTTATGAATAAAAAATAAAAACAGCTACATGACAGTTTGAGACCCCGCCAAAAATTCCGTCATGAAAATTACTCTCGAAGCCTTTACGGGTATAAATGTCATGACATTTAGGCGTGCATACGTGAACCTAATATTTTTAAAAGGTTGCATTATTAACCTAAATAGAACATGGGAAATCTCAAACGAAACTTAGACAACAACTGAATTCAGTTTCTTCAAAGGAATATTTCTGTTTGTTTAAAGTGTACTTTTTTGAAATAAAACGCAAATTTATTATAACCACCATATATATATATATTCTAGGGACTTAAAGTTCTTAGCAATACCTAAATCGTATTAATGATTCAGGTGAAATCATTATAACCAAGAAGAATGTTTTCATGTCGTCGACGTGGCAAAATCAAAATGATCCATAATAATGAATATTAGAAAAACAACCCTACAGAAATTGTTTTGATTCTTAACGAAAAAAGTGTTTTATGCGATCAAAAAAGCTAATATACCTTAAAAAATTGTGCGTGTAAGCTCAAAAAATCTTTTTTTTTTTTAATGCTAATATAGCACAGCCAGCTTCTTTCATAAATAACTATAAATTACAGTGATATAAGATACGTATAATGTTAAAAATAAATTGCTCTCACTACACGAGCCGGGGGAAAAAAGTTTACCAAAAATATAATGAGCAAACTTTCCCAATTATTGTAGTTGGATGACAGCGAGAGAAAAAATTGTAACACTAACAAAGTTTTGTAGGTACTCGTATCGACACTTTAGGAAAGAATATATTGCAGAGTTTTATTTTTGGATAAAATAGATGTGCCTTAGCTAGAATTTGCAGAGTCAAGTGGCGGTGGTATTTTCGAGCGCTTTATATATGACTCTGATGACAGTCTCTACGTAAGGATGGCTTCAGAAAGCAAGTTTATAAATCGATGCTGTAATTTTATGGCTTGTATAGGTACAAGTTTGGTGACAGACGTGTGAACTGGTTAAGATATACTATACTTTATTTTTTTATAATAGATATCTTAAAAGTCACCATAAAGTTTACTTACGTCACTGATTTATTGGTTGACATAATTATTAGCTTTGAAATTAACAAAGTTGCTTAAAACTCATAGATTTGAGAAATAGTACCTACTCTTTGTTTATACCACCGCATAATTAATTGTACGGACCGTTAGATCATAATCAATCTAGTGAAATTGTAAACTAATTGTAATTGTAATGTAGACTAATAATTTTGAATTTTTGAGATTATGTCTATCGAATAAGCAAGTGCAAGACTTGCAAACGCTTAAAAAATTATCAACGGTTAATTTGTTTCTTGCACTCGTCGGCTACTGCCACGACGACGCGGTCGCCTCGCTCGCTCGGCTCGTGTTAGCTTTATTAGTTAGTATAAAAACCTAAAAAAATATAAGCGTTAGACTGGAAATTTAACTGCCCGTTCTCAATCTTCGACAGATTAGAATATCACTGAGATTGATTATAAACTAATTAATATTACTATAAACTATTATTTGGTGGCATATACATATTTAGAGTCATTGAATACTCTTACTTTTTCACTACATACATTTAAAGTATTTCATATGAACTTTTTAAATTTGTATGTAACAATATTCACTTGCATGACATCAAGAACTGAAGGCATATTTACATTATCAATATCTAAAATACAGGGCTATGTGGTTATGTTGAAACAATTCCCATATCGTGTCCCTTGTAATTTAAAATAGCCACACAGGGATGAATTGTTAAATGTATTCGTCATTTACTTCGCTTAACCCCACGTGTATCGTAAAGCAGTTTTCTCACAACGCATCACAACCATAAAGAGCTTTCTCGCGTTAGTTAAAAACTAAATTAATTCAAATATGGCCGACGCACGGGATTTAACCGCCACAATTTGTATTTCGAACGCAAATTGAATTTAGAACTAGTGGGAGAAACGACAGATAACCTAACTTAATTTTCAATTTCAATAAATTTGGAATGTCAGTATTTTCGCAAAAAGAAGGTTGAATATTGAATACTTTTTATTTTGCTTACGGCAAAATTATTGTGCAAATGCTTGATTGTGAAGAAAAACACATGGGGCACAACAATGTTAGGGTTGCTAACACAATTAATATCAATTTGTCTGAAAAGGGGAATTGTCTTTTGAAGTGCCTATTTGTGTAATATATTTTTAGAGAAAAAAAAAAACGGAAAACGACCATGAACAGAAAATGTATTATATTTTACAAAGAAAATCCAACATCTTTCTACTCTTACGAAAAAAAAGCAGTGTACTTCAAGAAACAAAAAAATCAAGATCCGCCATGACATTCATGAAGAAATAATTAACAAAACATACAGAAAATGCCGAGAAGAATTGAGCGAGCGAAATCTAATTATTTTCGCTGCCACGACAGCGAGCTTCCCGCGCTTTCTACACGTCCAAAAGGCGGGTGAATGGAGGAGGCGATGTCAACAGTGGCGATATTATGAGGCGAGGACACGACTGCCGACAGCCACTAAGCCTTCCTGTCTTATTATTTATATTTAGACGTGAGAAAAATATAGAGGTCTTACAAAAAATATTTTTTACGTTTTTTGTTTATTAAATATTTTGTTTTACTTTTACTTAAAAGTTTTTATTTTATATTCACTTTAGTTATATAGTGAACCATCTTTGGCAAATAAAAGAGTTTCATTAGGAGAGTTTTTGGCGTTATCTTTACCATGTAGAGGTTTTAATTTTGTGTTCATTTTACCTAAGCCTAAGTGTTTCCCATAAGTAGTAGATTAGAAATAATAACATACTATAAATCCTGCTATGTCACATAACTCCCTGGAAAGTTCTAATACGGGTGCCACTATTTTGTTAGGACACTGAAATCATCACAAAATACTGAGTTTTAAAAACGAAACAATTACCCATATTATAATAGTAATCATAATACGTAATAAAAAAGATTGGTTGCCAAAGTAAGAAGAAAGAAGAAGGTTCGTATCAGAGTTTTCACACTTTCAAGCACAATTAGGACATAAAGTGACCAATCCAAGTGAAGTAGCTTAAGAAGAAAGAGTGACTCTATTTCAAGCTCTTTGAAAAGAAAACAAAACGATGGTCACTCAGAATCTAATAATGTTACGATGGTTGCACTTATAATGTTTTCTTAACATTTACAATCGTATGACAAAATTCACATAAGTTATGCTTGCCACAAAACATTGTGTACTTACAACGGTTTTAGGAATTTGTGATTTCGTGCCGTTCTTTAAATAACAATATATCGTTCGAGTAATTACATTATTTATATTTATGATTATACATACAGAAAATCAATCAATCATCAGAGTTCTACTTTAAATGTGTTAAACGAACCTGCGGTTGAAAGCTGTTAGGACCCGTTCATTACATTATAGCCTGTCTTTATTCATTTGTATATTCCGAATATCTATTTTATTCTTACTAGATCGGTAAAATGACTGTACAGCATCTGATGGTAAATACGGTAAAGTCCACAAACAACGACGACCGTCGGTGAGCCAATGACAACCCAATATTAAAGAAAGGAGAGAACACGTTGGCTGTGAGACTATTTCATATATGAGAATTTACGTGAGAATTTACGAACTTCTTTATTCGAGTCATGATGGGTACTACTATGTGGCTGTGGCACGTGGCACCGTAGGCCAGTCTACGCGGTTCTGTACTGAATGGGAGATGAGGAAATAAGCTGAAGATAAATTATGTTCATCTCTCGGTGATCCTATTGTATGTATCCTATTAATACAACATTATTATATTTTGTATGGAGTAGATAAACCAAATCACTTTATTTTAATTAATTGAAACAACATAACATACCGTACCATGACCCCTGTATCCGCGAAAGGTTAGGCAGAGGTGTACTAATGTACACGCAAAGTTCGCCGGTTATGTTTTAGGTCCCATGTAATAGCGGGCGAGCCTATTGTCATTAATCGGACACAAAGCCAAACTCCGAGCTGCTGCTATAAATTTCATAAAAATACCCAATAACACTTTCCTCGACCTGAGAATCGAACCCAGGACCTAGAGTATAGCAGTCACACTTACGACATCTAGGCAATGAGGCAGTAATAAAAACAATTTCATTATTTATAGGAATAATATTGTAACAATATATTACGCAGCATGACTCACACTCTAAAGCCCAAATCGATTTCGTTCAATGCAGTTGTAACAATCAAGCCGAAACTAAATCGCACTTCGATCAATCAAACTCACGTGAGCGAAAAGGCACCTCCTCCCACAGTAGCGCCCCGTGTAATTAGCGAGGTACACCGTTTGCGTCAAATACACCATTAGTACACCCCCCTTGTAGGAGTGAGATCACAGATTTTTACCGCTATAGGGGTTCCTTCTATTCGCTTGTGTCATTTGCATTTGTAATTCAGAAGCGTTCTTTAATATCTATCTTGAATAATAATAGGAAATAGTACATTAAAAAGATAATGATACAAAATTAACAAAAGCAAATTTTAGCATACATTCCTTGTTATGTAAGACTTTATTTTTAGCTTTTATAGGTTTTTTACCACAATCTTAGTTAAGCATAGTGGTTGGAATGGCTTAAAAGTGCAGCTGTCGGAAGTTCCCTAACACACCTATAGGTGTTTGGGGACAAATTCTAAATTTGTGAATGGTAGTTAAACAGAGAAGCATTAGAAAATGCTCTAGCATAATGCTATGGTTTCAGCATGATGTTTCCCTTCACTGAAAGTTCAGGCTCTTTGTAGGGATTCGAACTCATGTCAATCGACGCGGTGTCCGTATATACACACACACACACTTCCATTGAACCATCAGTACTCGAAACAAAGTTAAAAATGCGGATATTTCTAAAAAAAACTAAGGCAGGAGTTACATGATCGGAACAGATTGTTAATCAATTTGCGAATCAAAAATAGAGAAGTATTGACGACTGTGGGACAATATGAAGGAGTAGAATAAACTTGCATAAAACCGAAGGTTTGCGTATGTGTACGAAACAATTACATGTCCTTTCTTCTACAATTCTGACCAATAGCGTGACACAAGTAAATATAAATCGGTCCAGTCGTCAAATCAGATTCAATACCAATCATTTAAAAATTTTCATGAGCTGCAACATAGTTCAATGAAAAGTAACAAGCATTAAAACTTCAAATTGAATCTATTTCGATTGTAATAAATCGAAGTAAATGTTTAGTAAATTTTATTATTTCTAAGCTTTCAACAACAATGAACTTTGAGTTTGAAAAAGTTTAAAAATAACAAGTAATTTAATAAGTCATATTTAATCCGTTTTTTTTAAAACTTTCTAATACTAACACTAGCAATAATAGATTTCATAAAAATATAATTTAATTTCCAATGTACAATGAATATAGCAAAACGCAAGTCGAAAAGTATTTTTTCACAAAAAAAAGTTCTCTACCTCTCCTCCTCTAGTTCCTGTTTCATTCATATTCTGTCTACCCTTTAAATACAATATTAAGGTGTGACGAGCGGCTACAGGGCAATCGCTCACAACCGTAAAATGTCGTTGGGTTGAACATAAATTAAATGTCAGTGCCTAGTTAAATTACATTTAGGGGTAAGGCGCGTGATTGCCTAAGTTTCTGTACTTAGTTGCGGCTATTCTCGACGCAATAACTTAAAATTTGAACCAAGCCTTGTATATCTGAAACCGGTGTATAGCACTGACATTTCAAAATATCACTTGTTATAATGTCTATTAATTTTCCTATCTATCAAGCCAAGGATATTTATTTATGTTAACGTGGATAATCAAACAATATTTTTGTTGACTGACACTCATCGTTTCTAACTTCCTAGAATTAATGTTTGAAAACATTGGTATCATTAAGAAAAATATTCTGTGTAATTTTTACGTTAATTTGGTCACACTTTTAATCTATCACTCTATGTCAATCTTGAAATAAAACTAATAACGAAATTCAGTGAAATGTTGATTTTATTGTATTTTAAAACGAGTGAACATGGTGCCGAAACCCGGGAAATAAATAAACCAAATTAATAAATAGTGTGTAAAAGAACAGTTTATTCGTGTTGAAACTTTAGCTTGAAGTGAACTTGGAAAAAATCCCTAGTACAACTATTACGTTGTAAATTATACGAACAAAATGGAGTCACTTTACCTGCGGCAAGATGATAATTTAGAAAAGGTAAAAAAAGCTTTCGAGAATTATAAAAGATCGCCGAAAACACGTATAACAAAATCTTACGTTGAATCAAAACTAGAAAATTTAGAGAAAATTTCTAAAGATTTTATGAATTTACATTCGGACATTGTCAGTAAAGTGTCAAAAGAACAAAAACAGAAAAACGAGTATTTTATAAGCAATGTATATTATGAATTCGACGATATTTATACGGATTACAAAACAAAGCTTAAGGAAGATTTTAAAATGTTGACGGAAAAGTCAGACTCCAATTCAAAAACTATAACTGTTCCATCACAATCACTATGTGAAGTTAAATTGCCACAAATCCAATTGCCGAGTTTTAAAGGAAGTTATGAAGAATGGCAAATGTTTCATGACATGTTTGTTTCCCTAATACACAATAATAATAATATAAATCCAGTACAAAAGTTACATTATCTGAAAAGTTGCTTGTCCGGTGAACCAGAGAAACTTCTTATGAACCTTAATACTACAGAGACAAATTATGAAGAAGCCTGGAATCAATTAAAACGCAGATATAATAACAAAAGGTATAATGTGAATGAAGTAATGAAGCGTTTATTTGCACAAAGAATTATAACAACTGAATCTTCGACCGCAATAAAAGAAATTTTAGATAATACATCGTCTTGCTTAAAATTACTCAAAAATTTGGGCATAATCGTTGATTCATGGGATACTATCGTAATTCATTTAATTGTAACAAAACTGGATATAGAGTCTAGAAAATTGTGGGAATCAAACTTGAGTCAATGCGATTCTGATAGTCTTCCAACATGGAACGATCTTGTGAGCTTCTTAGAGACAAGATTCAGAAGTTTGGAAATGTTGGAAGAATGTAAAGTAAATAAACATATGGGATCAAAACAGAAGTCATATCACTGCACACTAGAAACAAATATAAATAAAAATTTAGCTTGTATAAAATGCAATAATCAACATTTATTATTCCAATGTGAACAATTTAAAAGCCAGCCCCCAGAAAAGAGAATAGAGTTTATAAAATCCAAGGGGCTATGCTTCAATTGTTTTGCCTCAAGCCATAATGTGAAAAACTGTCACCGACCTACCTATTGTCGACGCTGTGGAAGAAGACATCACACCTTATTACATATTGAGAGAGCTACAGCTTGCGGACCCTCACCAACGGAGAATATAAGAACTCGTGCTGTTTCTGTCAACAAAGAGTCCTCTAATCAAGATAATGAGAAAAAGATATTGGCTCACTTTGCTGTGGAGAGTAATAGTGAAGTACTACTGGCAACAGCGTTAGCTAAGATCAAAACCCCATCTGGGTTTTCCGAAATAGTTCGAGTTTTAATAGATCAGGGTTCTGAAGCATCTTTTGTAACCGAAGACACAGTACAAAGATTAGGCTTGTATAAAATCCCTATGAATGGTCTAGTTTCAGGTGTAGGTGATGGTGATATGAAAATTAAAAGTAAGGTTTTATTTAATTTAGAGTCAATCCAAACTCCCAATTTTTCTGTGCAGGTTCAAGCTTTCGTGCTACGTTCTTTGACATCTTTTCTACCTACCAATAATGTTGTGGTCAAAGAATGGTCAGATATTGAGACATTACCATTAGCCGATCCTCAGTACGGAACACCTGGTAAAATCGACATTATCCTGGGAGTTGAGATATACAGTGAGATCATTTTGAGAGGTCTTTTAAAACATCCTTTATACAGTGGTCCAGTTGCACAAAATACGCAACTCGGATGGGTTTTATCAGGCCGGATTGAAAATCCTAATCCTAAGAAAATTATAAACTTACACCTTAGAGTAAAAGAAGACGAAATATTGAAGAAATTTTGGGAGCTAGAAAAAGAACCTAATGAAGTTTATAAGAAAATGACAAGCGATGAGAATAAATGTGAAGAGTTATTTAATACAACTACCATACGAGAGAAAGACGGACGATATAAAGTTCGTTTACCCTTTAAACATTCTGAACCCAGGTGTCTAAATAACAGTTTAGACAAAATCGCTCTACATAGATTTAATTTATTAGAAAAAAGGTTTAATAAAGATAAAACTTTACAGAAGGAATATACCAAAGCTATAGAAGATTACATTGATCAAAACCATATGGAAGAGATTAAAAAGGTTGAAGAAATAAAAAATCCAAAGGCTGTCTATCTACCTCATCATGCTGTGATTAAGAAAGACAGAGAAACAACGAAACTTCGTGTGGTCTACGATGCTTCTTGTAAAGGTACGAATAACATATCCTTAAATGATACTTTTCTAATTGGACCTAAAATTCAACAAGATCTCCGTCATATATTGATGAGGTGGAGATATCATCCTTATTGTATAGTAGCTGATTTATCTCAAATGTATCGACAAATTCTGGTTCATGAAGACGATACAGACTACCAGAGAATATATTGGAGACGAGAATCGAACCAAACAATACAACATTATCGTTTATTGAGACTTACATTTGGAACAGCTTGTGCTCCATATTTAGCAGTAAAATCACTTCAACAATTAGCTAAAGATGAACAACAAAATTTTCCTCTTGCATCAGCAATAACCTTAAAAGACTTTTATATGGACGATTTATTAACTGGATGTGAAGAGGAAAATGATGCTATACAAATATTTAATGAAATGAATGATTTAATGAACTCTGGTGGTTTTCAGTTACAGAAATGGTGTACAAACAGCTATACCTTATTAAACTACATAAAAAGTGAAAAACAAAAAAATACAGAGACTATAATATTTAAAACAGACAATATAGTAAAAGTGTTGGGAATTTCTTGGAACAAAATTACAGATAGTTTTGAATATAATTATAAAATTGAAGGTATTGAAGATGTGGTAACTAAGAGAAAGGTATTGTCGGATATAGGTAGGCTGTATGATCCATTAGGATGGTTAGCTCCAGTCATTGTTATATCAAAGATTCTCATGCAAAAGCTCTGGAAATTAAATCTGAGCTGGGATAATATCCTTCCTTCTGAACTTTTGAATGAGTGGATTGCTTTTAAAAGAGATTTATGCAACACAAAGCATATAAAAATTCCTCGTTGGCTTAATTATAGAACAGATTATGCATGTGAATTACATGTTTTCGCAGATGCATCTAGTTCAGCATATGCTGCTGTTGTATATATTAAAGTAATTGATAATAAAGGAAATATTTATGTACATTTGGTGTCCGCAAAGACTAAAGTTGCGCCAATTGATAGACAAATTTCTATTCCAAGACTAGAACTATGTGCAGCTGTCCTAGCAGCTAAATTAATTTATGAAGTTTCAGTGATAATGGGAATACCTAAAGTTAATCTGTTTGCTTGGTCTGATTCTACGGTTGTTTTAGCGTGGATAAAAGGTGAACCAAGTAGATGGACCACTTTTGTTAGCAATAGAGTGTCAGACATTCTAAACATCTTAGATAGTCATCAGTGGAATCATGTTTCCACAAATAATAATCCTGCAGACCCTGCTTCGCGTGGTTTGTCAAGCTGCGATTTGATTAAGTTAGATATGTGGTGGCATGGTCCTGATTTTTTAATTAAAAAGAATAAATATAAGACAGATTTTAATGAATTTATAACCACAGAAGAGATTAAACCTATAAAATTGTTAGCCACAGTTGTAAAACCTATTGAGAATTTTGTTTGGCAAAAGTTTTCGAATTTAAAAAAGGCTTTAAGAATTTTATCATATTGTCGAAGAATTTTGAAATTTAGATTACCAAAAGACAGTAGACCTAAAGAAAATATAACATTTATAACTACGAAAGAAATGGAGGAAGTACTTAACATTTGTATAAAAGCAACTCAGATATTATATTTTGAAGAAGAAATAAAAGATTTAAAATGTAAAGAAAATGTATCAAAGAAAAGTATTCTTCATACACTCAGTCCTATTCTAGATAAAAATGATATATTAAGAGTAGGTGGTCGAGTGACTCATTCACCAGAAAGCTATGATAAAAGACATCCTGTAATTCTACCTTATGAAAGTCATTTAACAAGGTTAATAACTTTGGATGCTCACATTAAAACCTTGCATGGTGGTCCACAAATCATGTTAAATTATATAAGATCAAAGTATTGGATAGCTCGCGGTAGAATTTTAGTGAAGAAGATATACAGAGAATGTGTCACTTGTGTTAGGTACAGAAAGCAAAATAACAACATGTTTATGGGTCAACTACCGAAGGCTCGAATTACACCATCCAGACCATTCAAAAGTGCAGGTGTGGATTTCACAGGGCATATAAATATAAGATTTTCACCTGGGAGAGGTGCAAGGTCTTATAAAGGTTATATATGCTTATTTATATGTATGGTCACAAAAGCTATACATTTAGAAGCTGTGTCAGACTTAACGTCGAAAGGATTTATAGCTGCCTTTCGAAGGTTTGTCTCCAGAAGAGGACATTGTCAAAATTTATACAGTGACAATGGTACCAATTTTTTAGGAGCACAAAAAGAGTTGTGTGAAATGTATAAGAGGAATATATCTCAACTAACAAGTGAATTTCAACAGATGTTGGCAGGTGAAGGCACCTCCTGGCATTTCATTCCTCCACATGCCCCTAATTTTGGAGGACTGTGGGAAGCAGGTGTAAGATCAACTAAAACACATTTAAAAAAGATTATTGGTGATTCAACGTTAACATTTGAGGAACTTTGCACAGTCTTAACTCAAATTGAAGCCTGTTTAAATTCTAGACCTATATCATATATTAGTGATGACCCTAACGACCCACTTCCTTTAACCCCAGGACATTTCTTGGTGGGCGAACCTCTTATCACTATACCTGATGAAGATCATTCAATTAATAAATGTTCTAATCTAAGTAGGTGGAAGTTTTGTCAAAGAATGGTAAATTCATTTTGGAATAAATGGTCTAAAGAATACTTAATAACTTTAAATAATAGATATAAGTGGTCAGTTAAGGGAGATGAACCAAATATAGGAGATATTGTTATCATTAGAGACGAAAATGTTCCACCGGCAAAATGGCTTTTAGGAAAAATTATACAAAAACATACAGGTCTAGACGGTATAACTAGAGTTGTAACAGTGAAAACTAAATTTGGATTATATAAACGATCTTTAAATAAGTTGTGTATCCTCTTAAATGATAATAAAACGTTTAAGTAAAGGTTTGAGATGTAAAAATTTGTAAAGGTTGCGTAAATTTTCAATATTAAAAAAAAAAAATAAAAAGAGTTGTTATGTAAACATTTCTATAGTATATTTATGCATGCCTTTATAAATTTGCTTATTTGTTGTATTTGTTGCTTGTGTGTGATTGTTGATTTTATGTGCTTATTACTTTGTATACTTATGTTGATTGAATTTAAGTTATATCAATAAGTAGGTATTGGTGATTTTTTCTTGTTTGTTAATTTGATTTAAGAACGAAGTTCTTGGTGGGCGAGATGTTTGAAAACATTGGTATCATTAAGAAAAATATTCTGTGTAATTTTTACGTTAATTTGGTCACACTTTTAATCTATCACTCTATGTCAATCTTGAAATAAAACTAATAACGAAATTCAGTGAAATGTTGATTTTATTGTATTTTAAAACGAGTGAACAATTAACGTTAACGATTTATACATTTTAGAATTATTTATTTATTTAATATGGTATTGACAATTTAAAGTTAATATTTATTATTGAATTAACTAATTAATGTACATAGAATATAATGTCGAATAAGAAGATGAAGAATCTCTTGTATAAAGAAATCACTTCCTCAGTTTCATAGTAAATGATGGCGCTAATAGCCGACAGAAACCTCACATTAACCGTCGGGACAAAGGTACACTAACCCCTGAAATGCACCCTATATAATTAGCCGTGAATATAAATGCATTCTGGTTTAATGGACGTTTTATTCCCTCCGATAGAGCGCCGGCCCTCTCATTAATTGTAACTTTCCGTGCTTGTTTAGGTGGTTATTACAAAGAGGAAGTGCTCAGAACGAGTAGTTGGAAATCAAAAGCGTACATTACCTTATGTCATTTTAAATTTTGAATAAATCTACTAACCGTATAAAAGATTAGACCCAATAAGTACAAGGATTGACATGGCCGGTCAGGGGTCACTCGATAAACCGATAGGCCTAAACAAACACGGAATACTAATTTAATTAACCGAAGAGCAATCAAGGATTTGTACGAGTATTTATAATTATGTATATAGAAGGTATGCCCGTTATATAGAGATTCGACAGTAAGGCATTTATGAAGAAAAATTATATAATTATTAAATAAGGATATAATTATTTGTTAGGTCCACCCACGAGCGTAATCAAAATAAAGTTGATGCACCGTGCAATAAGAATTATAAATTGGCAATAAATAAAAATGCTATTAAAAATACAGTCTTTTCTTTTTATATCTATAGCTCAGTTCTGAAAATACATCTAGACAAAGATTTAAACTAAAATATGTAAGTATATAATTATAATACGCGACAAAAAGATAACGTTCATGGAACAACTACAATACTATTATAAATAAAATGAACAAATAAGGTCTTTGTTTAAAATGTAGACGGAGAAAAGGCTAATCGACTAACATGCATTTGACAAACTTTACACGTTGGAAAATGGTATTTTTCGAGATTAGATTATTTTTTTATTACAAATTGAAGGATTTTTTAAATAATTTATATTGCACAATTACCTATGCGTAATTCTACTCGATGTATAACTTAAATTTATATTAATTTCCAATTAATCTATGGTAGTGGGAAAATACAAAGCAGGTAATACGATTTATGGTTAAGAAATGAATATAATAAATTTTGGAGATTTTTGACTGACTTTGATCAATGATACAAATCGGTGCTCAGTAGACCGAAAATATATAAATAATCATCATGTGAAACGTAAAGATGTGTTACTGTTTACCTTTATATCCATGTGGTAGGCAATGTAAGGTTATTTTGATAGAATTTGCTCTATTTAACTACGAATTCAAAAAGTAGTTAGTCCTTAAATTGAAATAGGTAAATTTCTATTCGTTAATTTTATACCGTTACCTTTTAGCTCTACAAAGGTATGGAAAGCCAAACATTGCAAAGGTTATAGGTTAGTGGAATGGAAAAGGGTTAGCAAATGGAAATTAGCACCATGTGGACCCTTGAAAGGTGATATTCACCTGAAGCCACCATGATGAAATTATAAGAATAATGCTTATAATTTATATTACGTACAAAAATATTATATTTGCTTAATATTACGAAGATAATTAACAACAGAGTGATTTTAAATTGTGTCCATTTAAAATCATAAATGAAGGTGACCTGACAGAAAGCCGGCCACTTTTTAAAAACTTAATGAAACAAGGATATCTTTCAACTTAAAACGTCTTGAAATCGCTTAACGTTAATTATATTGAATACAAAATAAATGTTTAACCGGCAAACGATATTCATGCTAAAGTTACTTCGATATAAATAAATATTCAATAATATATAATGGCTATATACGTCATAATTATAATTCGGATAAGGGTAGAGGTGCCAAAACGATTTCGCCTTATAATTAAGTAAATTTGAAATCCCGACATCAAAATGGAAGGTTTGGGTCCTTCACGATCTGATAGGGAATGGGAATAAGTAAGATCAAATAACATGTCCGAATGAATGCGATATACTATATATTATTTTAAATGGGGATTTCTTTTCCACGGGTGCTATTGGAAAAAGTGCTGAATTAATAAAAGGTTTATTTGGAAGCCATTCACGTATATACAGTGTTATATACAATGTAATAATTATTTTACCCATAACAGCCCTGAAGCCTTAGACGGCTTTTACAGATTCACCGTGACTTTGGGAATTGGGGCATCGCTCCTTGTGGGCTACACCTTATATACCCATCCAATCAGACGACTAGTAGGGTAGTTATAAATATCCATTAATTAATAATACACTACTATATATTTGTAACTAGCGGTGTGCCCGCAGCTCCGCACGCGTTTGTTACTATGCAATAATTATTTAAATCCCTTTATTTTTACTCATATTGTTGACAATTCATATGCCGTATCAATTAAGGAGAGGCATGTATTTCCCATGTACATTTTTCATCAATATCGGTTGAAAACTTTTATTCTAATGTACAACTTCTAATGCATTATTAACAATTCTTATAGCCTCTCAATTTAGTATCATGTATTTTACCCGTCTACAAAATTTGATCAGAATCGGTTGAGAATTGATGAAAATTAAACTTTTTCTAATTCTTATATATAATAATTGTATAATTCTAGAAGTAATATTGTCAATTCTTTTATATTTTGAAAATTTCCTTTTTTGCGGTTTCCAAAAAGTGTTATTGAAAATCTCATTACTTATCATTCATGGAATGTTTTATACTTTCCATGTACATAATTAAATTAACGAAAATATAGTTTTTTTATTATTATTTTTACATTATCTAAAAGTAATATTGAAAATTCTTATACTAAACAATTAATAAACTGACCGATATTACAAGGAGCCCGTGTACATAATTTCATAAGAATAAGTTAAGCCATTTTTGAGTTAAATCCGGACATACAAACAGACAGACTGACGGACAAAAAAAAATTTAATAGCATATTCGTGATCAGTATCGTTCATATAATATGCGTATAGAGAAATTTTGGAAAAATATTAAAAGTACAGACAGGACTACAGATTTATTAATATAGATAGCTATATTTATATAATACCAAAAAAAAACCCAAAAGAAAATCATAGATGGGTTTATCACTATGTGTATTGTGGTCGCAATCCTACCACCCCTCTATATTACTGCATATGCACCGGCTGATTTCGGAACACGACAAACCAAAAGAAAATCACAGATGGGATTATTACTGTTTGTATGGTATTGACATTATATGCCAATAAGAATCCAACACATTAACCGTCCCAATAAAACTTCAAAAATAATTAAAATCATACCTTTTTGTACCGGCCTACGGGAAGGTGTTTTGAAAAACGTGAAACCCCTTTTATTCCTTTCTTACCAAAAGCATAAATATGAATGGGTTATTCATACAAACTTTCACCCAAGTTTTATTTTCACCACATGTGGAATAACACAAAGAAATTATTTATTTGTAGCAAAACTGTATAATCCAGATAATTTATAATAGGTTAGAATATACAAACTCCCGCGAGCCGCGAGTAACATATGTCATATTCCTATCATAAAATAAAACAGTAATTATACCGTACTGCGTAGTTAAACAGCTAATATACACTTCAGCCAAAAAAGAATACTGGACTATCATTTATTAGGTAAATAGTAGAAAATTAGAAATACAATACATTTCTTATTAAGTATAACAATATCAATTAATTATAAACCAGATTGACAATCAACAAACTGGTTGGTATGGCACCCGATGTCATTTCACCATTATCGCGCATGCGCATTTGGTGTTCCTATATTTTGTTTATAGAAACTTTCATTCCCTATTTTCTACCCTTAAAGTTTTATTTTCGCTAGAAAAAGTAACATATATGTCCTTTCCCAAGGTCCATTCTATCTCTATAGCAAAATCAAAATTCATTGGTCATCAAAATTGGTTCAGCGTTTTAGGCATGAAAACGTAACAGACAGACAGAGTTACTTTCGCATTTATAATATTAGTATGGATATGAGTTTATAATATGACGTGTTGACAGGAAGCCTTTGTAACAGTAAGGTACAATTTGTATTTACTTTTTATGCATTTTTTAAGTTAGTAATAAAAACTGAGTGATATAAGAAAAATCCAATATATAGCTTCGCCAATACTGTGACGTTAACTCTCAAAGGGCTCAAGAGGGTGTGGGAGGTTCATTAATCAAGCGAGTGACAGATCGCGAGCGCCACATGTCGACTCGTGCTCCGTGGGTTATTGCCACTTTACTTGCATTTGTTCGACTACCCCTATGTTTCTTTGATTGTGTGCGTGATTGTCGATTGTTCTGGTTTGTGGGGAGCTACGACATCGTTCTCCGTGATATAATCCATTCAGATTAAGTTTAACCCGTTAATTATTATCTTCCAGTGTTAGGGTTTGTCTTTTTTGATTATGCGATGTTATGTTTTTAACGCAATACCAAAAAAAAACTGCATAATTGAATTATTGTTTTCTCACTTTCTAACACTTAAATTGCTTTAGGTCAAACAAAATACTAACAGCAAAACAATCACTAACAAAAAAATATAATCTTATAGTGCATGCCAGGAACTGACTTAGGGTTAAGTAGACATAGAAATTGAAATAGTAATAATAATAAAAAATTGAAATTATCTCATAAAGAAAGTGTTATTCAGAATGAAATTCTCTTTTTTGAGTGTTATTTATTATTAATATCGAGATATTTTATTGACAATACGTATTATATATTATTACCAGTAATGGAACACTAATAATCTTCAAAATATTTGTTACATTATATTATAATAGAAAACGACTGTGGAGAGTAAATTTTTAAATCGACCACGATTTAATATGTATTCCATTATTTAAATAAACTGAAATTACAATGACCAATAACGGTGTAGTACTAAAGATAGTACCTTAGTTTATACTTTGAATGACCAAATTACATAGGTCCACTAGTACACACCCAGATAAGCCGCATAAAAACGAATTCATATGAAATATAACATAACATAATGGCCGGGCTCTTTTCCATCAGCGGATATTGGAGGGATACATCGAATATTCTATTTTATATCTGCTTTAATTATCTCTGGAAAGTTCTGCACCACCGAGTACGGTTTACATGATTCAGTATTTTTAAAGTTTGTTTTTACGTTCGTTTACGTGCTTCTGTTTAAACATGTACTAACGTATATCGAACTATAAGCTATGTAATAATTACTAACGGTTTGATAAATTAATAGAAAAATGTTCTAGTTTTTGTTTTGACACCGCAAAAAGGGATCTCAGTGACTGAGACGAGACCACCGTGCACATACTGATATGATGTTAGTGATTCTCTTTTCGCTTGTTGCCTTTTGTGACCAGCAAGTATTTATCCAGATGTCGAGAGGCTTGCATGCTGGTATGACAAATATTCAGACATATAACAGTCATGACCGTCGATAGATCACCGATCTCGTGATGTTCGCACATACCGTCACTTTGCTATAAAGGAAAAGTCAAAATCTCCATCTCAGGCACTATATTATGATAAAAATTACTAATATAATATAATAACGAAAATAGTGAATCACTTTTCAACATTCTATAATCAAATATAAACAAGATTAAGTTTAAAAAAAAAACAATTTCCATAAAACCAAAAAAGTCTCTCATAAAATAATATAAAGCATCTACTTATACTTAAGAGCGTTCAAGATCGTTCATATTGAAAATGGAATTCGATTTATTAGATCTAAGTCGATGCGTTTCAAATAGGTCTATGATTCAACGGACCGATAACTCTCACATTCAGAATATAACTTTGCCTATAGACTTGTGATGTGACCGAGTTTTATAAACGTTGTGAATATGGTTGCCAACTTTAGTGCACGGATTTTCAGGACATTTGCAATCATAATAGTTAAAAAAGAGGGAATAGAAGGAAGTTCATCTTCAAATTTGTGTTCACCAGAACTGGTTTATGCCGAGACAGTGGTTTAACTCTACTACTCTACTCCTACTTCTGCCCTGAAGTGTAACCGTACTTTAAAGGTAAGACCGCACTGAGTGGAACTTAGCTCAGGGGAGCGGCGCATGGCGGCCAGATATTCTTTATATGAAACTTAATGAGACTATAGTTATATGAGGCTATAGTTCATTTCCGCCCAGAATGGTCTTACCTTAAAGCGGCACAACTGGCGTCCCCCGCACACTTGTTCTCACGCTGACCGAAAGTGCCTGATAGGTCATTAAGTATGTCTTACTATGAAGCGTTTCTAAATAAAGCTGATCGGTCGGCAATGAGACGTACGCGGGCGTACACTTCGCGCGTCGGCGTCTGGTGATATTTAAGCGGCTTTATTAACATAAGGCTGCGTATTATTTGCGCCTGTACATCGCGCCAATCATCATGAAATTAATACGATTAGTTGGCACCGACTAGCTACATGTCGACGGTCAGCGTAAGAAGAAAACCTACCTAAGAGTCTAGATAAAAGACCTCCCGCCTCTCGCGCGACGGTAGGCAACCCTAGCCGTGGTGACATCTTGCCCCTAAATGTCAGACACGTCTAAAACTAGCAAAAGCGTTATAACAACTAAATTTTAACTTTCTGTAATAGTTGTGGCATTTTAGATTTCATTGAAATGGAATATTTTATCCTAATTTTAAAATAAATTGAATTTTCAGGTTCTTACCCAGTGAGCTTTCTATACCCAACGATTTGTAGTCTTTATAGTACTTTTAACAAGAACAACTTTTCTTTTTACATGAAAATACTTTTAAAATTTTCATCATAATTTTATTTTCTGCTGTAGTTGCGATGTTCTATTTCAGTTCTATTGGACATTATGCAATAAAGGAAAGTAAGATACACAAAATTAACACACATTCCTACATTTTTTTGTCATGTCGTTAAAAAATAATACAGCTGTATTCCGTAGTTTTACCAACGTTCAATTTCTAATCTGCTTTATGTGCGTAGCATGAAATTATATATTATATTATAGGACCTTTATGAATAAAATCTCTAATTAACACAAAAATCATTTCAAAAACGGACTGGCAGTTACTGATATTAGCGAGTTCAATAGATAATATTAAATCTATGGTTCAAATATACAAATTCGAATCGTGCTACGCCCGGTCCCCGAAAAATGTTTATTACTACATTAATTTGACATATCTTTTATGGCTTACGCAACATAAGCCATTTAAGCGCTCGAATTGATTCATCGTGACCAGTTTCTATATTTGCATGAAACCCTTAATTCTTTTGGTTAAATAAAATTAGCCTAAGTAGCTCCTTATAAGATCAGCTATCTGCCGGTGAAAGTCCCGTCAAAATCGGTCCAACAGTTTCAGAGATTACGCGTAACAAACAGACAGACCGACAGACAAAATTTTAAGAATTGCTTTTTTATTATAAGTACTCTATATACTATCATATGCATTTTGTAAAAAGCTTACAAACAGAAACTTCAATTGTATTATTGTATACATAAATATAGATAATAATATATTGCAGTATATATAAATATAAGCAACATACGTTGTAAGTGGTTAAATTTTTTAAATGAAACCCTAACTAAAATTGTTAACACAAAATACATAAAAATTCATCGAAACCACGAGACCACACGCTGTAGTTGGTCCATAGGTAAATCGCGGTGGCTACTGTCACCCCTTCCATAATAAAGGGGCAATTGGGCCGAGTCTCGGTGGTTTCAACTGACCGCAACCAGGTACATGAGTTTGGACTACCAGATTACATCAAATTAACCATGACAGTAATTGACTAACGCTTTAAATAGGATGATAATTTTTATAAGACCATTATTAGGTATACTCATTATTAAGGTGAGATTTTATATGCCTATAATATATTTGTAAAACAACCTAAGAGACGCCAGGTGAAAATCCGTTTACTAATATTATAATCATGTCCTACGAAATACAATAAATCATAGATAAATTATTGCGGATAAATATTGCTTTGTCTAATACAGTTTTATTCATATTTAAGTATATAATTGTTTGGAGTCTTGAAAATAAGAACACTTATCTAAATAGATAATTGCATTCAAATCTATTTCAAAGCTGTTATTTTGATATAACAAAGAGACAATTCAATTATATTTTTTGTATAGATATAAATAATTTTGGTCCATAAAGTTTTTTTTAAATAAATTTTTATTTTAACACATGCCTATAAGTCTCTATTAAACAAATAATTAAGTGAATATGAGATCAGTCG
The DNA here is from genome assembly GCA_033032175.1 of Saturnia japonica. Lineage (NCBI taxonomy): Eukaryota > Metazoa > Arthropoda > Insecta > Lepidoptera > Saturniidae > Saturnia > Saturnia japonica. The sequence goes on from CM065332.1 coordinate 5,622,208, forward strand.
GTCAATCGAATAAGTCATTTAGTAGTAGTTATACGATCACTAACTAACGTTTGAAAGATTTTTATAAATATATTTAGCAAAGCAGAATAACTTACTCATAATACGGCTTTGACGAAGTCTGCCTTAGATGTGTGAACAATAAAAAAATCGTCTAACTAAAATAAATATATATCGCTACGATTAAATATTAATGATGCCTCCACATGCGTTCAAAATAACCTAAAATCCAAACACATGTGATACTAATCTCCCATACGCGAATCGAATCACCATATTACCAGGAGATTAAATCTATAGTTATACAAATATAAACCTTATATCCTCGAAATAAGGACAACTAACGAGGCCCGTGTAATTAGAAGTTGTATAAATTTTGTTAATGGCGCCAAGCAGTTGGCGTAATATAGGAAATATATTGTCTAAATGTTTATGTTATAATGTATATTGTATACTTATATTTTTATGCAATTATTAACTACGATATGGGGTAACTGTCTTTATTGGAAGTCATCACACTTTTCTTTTTATAATCTTGAACTAAATAATGTATTTTTGTTATAATATTACTTATTGGGAATTTCTATTGGGCACATAGAAACTTTTTTTATTTTTTTTATTGTGACTTTGGTATTAAAATATTGATCACTCCTAATTAATACTAACACCAAAGGTAAAACAAATAGTAGTGGTGGTGGAGTGGTCTACATCGGCGTAATATCGATTCGATGTCCGCAGGTTCGAACCACCAATGATTTCTTTGGTATACGCGTACATTTACTAATTCACTGATAGTGAAGAAACACATCCTGGGAAAACCGGAATGCTTGAGAAATGTTCTTATAGTACTACTGTTTGTTGGAAAAATATTAATCAGCCAGCTGATTAGCTACAATAATTTTTTTTTTCCCAATATAGAAAAGAACACTATATTCCTTCAATACTCATCCGCCTCACTGAGCGTGTTCTATAGTCTGTATTATGGTGAATATTCTGAAGTGTTGTTCAATCTAATACCCTCCTCTACCTCCCACCACAACCACACCCGTTGGCCTTCGGAGTCACAGTTTTACAGTAACCTCCATCTCGGCACGAACTAAAAAGTTTTCTATAACTTATCTTTGTGTACCGTGAAGAGATATTTATGCAAGGTCGCATGAGTTCGGTGACTGCTGATGAATTTAGATCTCCCGGTGGTACGACTACCACCATGTGTGTTTGGACTATGCCATGCTATGTAGTTTACAGGTTGCACTTTGGAGAGTGTGCACAGGAATTGCACGATTTAATTTCGCCCAATCCGTTCCACCATAGGACAACTAGACGCCGTGAAGGATTTCACCCTTATGTCGTGGAAATTCCCCTGATTTGCACGAAGAGTTATGCTTCGTCGTTCATTATGCGAACGGCAAAGGAGTGGAATTCACTACCGTCATCTGTACTCCCATCCACGTATAACTTGGGAGTCTTCAAGCGAAGAGTGAATAGGCATTTAATAGGTAAGCGCGATGCATCGTCGCCCTCATCTTTACTTTCCATCAGGTAAGATTGAAGCCAAGCGCATACCGGTATTGCATTAAAAAAAACCTACCATCCGGGATAGTGCCGTCAATGTGCCTAGTTATTATAGAAAAAAATACTGTTTGATCTTTTTAGGGTGGACATTGAGTTTTGCAGGATGGGTGGTGTAATACCTACGGTATTACAATCGTCTGTAGGCTACGGTAGCCGCTTACCATCAGTAGGATTGAATGCTTATTTGCCACCTTTGTTGTATAATAAATATAATCAACGTACATGGACTACAAAGTACATACATTTTTACTTGAAACATGGATGTATATAACTCTTTACATTTATTCTGTTAAAATCATTAAATAAGGTCGTGTATAAAGTTCCTCGGAACGTTATTTCGGATCGACTTCGTGATAGAATGCGTAATTCCGGGATTACCGAGCCCTGGATCTTTTGAAATATGTAATTTCCACGGGGGACGATACTACATGCAATTAAGTTGCTTTACTGTGCAAAGTACATAGTGCATATGTACTTTATACTTCACCGTTTACAACTACCATAAATTAATTCTTAATAACATTTAATAACCGTTTCATGCAACGTTATATTCATTAATATAAAATGTACCTTGAAGACTGTATATATTTTGAAATTAATTGAAGTCTTTGAAATTATTTTACTACTATCATAAAGTTAAACACAGAATTGTATGTTTATTTATTATTTTTATGAATTGCCATTAGATAACCTTTTGTTCAATCCTCTAAGTTACTTGCAGGACATCGACCTTCTAGAATAGTGAAATAATCTTTCTTCAGTCGTATCGATGGAGGAACTAAGTCAACTTTTAATCTTCTTTCACAACAAAATCTAATCTTTTTTATAGCAGTATTTTATGTACTTGATATACACCGGCTAATCCCTAAATAAGACACGCTTAAGAGTGGCATTATAGCAGGTATTTAGTCTCGATTTAGTCTGATATAATTCCCGTATATTCATAGATTATTGAAAAGTTTACTTTTGTGCCACTGAGATAGACACAAAGTCAGGAAAACTATGCAGTTTTGGCAACTGTAACTTGGCTTTAGTATCTGAATCCTCAATTGTCATGTAGCATTTCCAGAATCTAACTAAAGTACAAAAACCGTCTAATTTTTATAACCGGACCGCGGCAGTTGGTTTTTTTTTTTTTTTTTTTTTTTTTTTAGAACTGACTACACTGTTAGCCTTAGGGGCCCTAAAGCCGCTGCGGCTTTTACAGCTTCACCGGACTTGGGGGCGAGCGCAGAGGGCACTCAGCCGCGAAAGTTTTGTGGACGACTCGCACGAGGGTGCCAAAGTGGCCGGACCTCGGCTCGGGCGGTCGTCGCGTTCGCAAATAGGTCGCGATCTATTCGAATCCCTACACCTACGATTCGAGCTAACTAAATATACACATAGGCACGTTCCCTTCCTCCTGGGAGGAAGGAAGGAACCGTGCGTATGTGTATTCAATAATCGGAATGTTTCTACACTAACTAGCGCTAACTAACTAGCGTAAAAAAAGAAAAAAAAAGGTCCCTCACAGAACCTATGTACCTGTGTGGTGTGCACGTGTGTATGTTCATACGTGTGTAGTGTTGTATGTAGGTAGCTAAGTGATGCACGTACAGTGTCACTTGTATCGCGCGGGCGGTTGCCTGACCCAAGGGTTTCACACCGAGGAACGGACCTAGGCTTGGGTTACCGCTAGAGAGGGTGGACGTGACGGGTGGCAGTTGGTATATTATCTACGGGCTTTATATAATCCGGTGGTGAAGCTAATATCCAGTAACAGTTTCTTCCGGCATATGAACTCAATTTCAAAGTTGGTTTATCGCAAAAATATATGACCTTCATTATATACCTAAACTGAAAGAAAGATAAAAACTTTTATTGCTAGTACAAATCTTAAAATAAACTAAGCATAATAATAACAAAACATGACATATTATCATGTCGAGTAGGAAAATAAGACGATTTTTTTACAAAAAAGAAAACCAACTTTATTGGTTTTAGAGTTCCCTGATGTATCTTCGAAGTTGAAGGTCCAATGCTAATAAATTTAAAATAAGACCCGTATACAAAAAAAAATCCTAATTGGTTCATAAACCAAGAAGTTATGGGGTATGGCTAAATTCACAAAAAAAATACATCCATATTAAGTAAACTCCGGCTTTTTTTGAAATCGGTTATACATACCAAACAGGTGAGGATAGTGATTCTGTTCGTTTTACGTGATTTACTGCCGATAGATAGCGCTAGTAGTATGTATTCATAAACGAGAAAAACAGTGTAAAATTTTTTTTTGTCGCTTTTATTTATGTTTAATAATGTGTTATATTTATATTTATGATCTCAGAATTTTCTTCTCTTTTATTCGAAGTCCCATTCGATGCGATAGCAAAAAATAAATAAATTCTTGGACCCCCTCTTTTTTGGATGTAAATCCGTCATATTGATTTGGTTATGTCATCGGGACCACAATAATGATTCGACTAACACCTCATTCAACAAAATCGGATGAAGAGTTTAGGATTTACGGTGAAACATAAAAATATACAAAGATTGCTAAATACATTATTACCCTTCCTTTTGGCTTGGCCGTACTCGAGTATAAAGTATATTAAAGGCGAGATCTGGACTCTACTCACTCGATGTAGCAGTCTGATACCGAGCATGGTGTATACGAATAATTATACGATATAAACATCAGAATATACAACCACAAGTGTACATTATTGTGGTTTAGAACGGATATTAATAGCAGGAGTTAAAAATGTTCGTTAATTTAGTGTTGCGTGTCCAGTTTACTTCATCGTAATATTATGGATTAGTTTATGTTTTTAAACACAATATTCCACGTTTAATTGAGCTATTTGAGGTTTGAAACTACCTTTATGGTTTGAATGTAAAGGTTATTTTTAGTTTTAACCACTATAATATGCTTTAAATGGAAAAGTATACGGACTGTAGTAACATTTACAAAATAATTTTGATTTCAAGGACAGTATTCTTCCTTGGGTATATTGGTTAATTATTCATCAAAATTAATGATTCAAACATCATTTTTAAGGTTATAATCCCCGCTATTGTACACCTTTGTTAATAAAAAAAAAATCATTAGGAATACCCTACGTGCTACTAATGTTATTATTATTATTTATTTATATGAACACTTACAGAAAAATAAAACAAGTAAGAAAAATAGATAGAAGGCATTGCTTAGGGCTACTATAATTAAAAGTGTAGACAACATGAATTGAATGAATGAATTGTAAAAATGGCTCAAGTATTATATGCGCGCTGTTGGCGCTTCTTTAATAAATATATGATAAACAAATAGAATATAACGAGTAACAAGAAACAGAAGAGAAAGCAGATTCAAAAGTAATAAACAAATAAACGACTTAAATTCTAATAATTGGTAAACCACTGTATTAACATTACTCTTCTAACTGAGCAAAATATTTCTTTATTGTGGGAACGTCGTCATGTAAATTGTCTAGTTTGTTGGATTTGTGGAGTGTGTTAAAACACCAATCAAGACACCATTTATTACTTAACAATGTGTATAAGTAACATGCCAGCTGTCAGTTAGATTGTTTACATTCTGTAATGTGTGAAATATTTGAATGGGTCCGCAGCTATTTCAAGTTTTTTTCTATAGACTCGTATAAAGTTTCTGCAAATTCCTACTAGTTCTTCAACTAGTTGGGTATAATAATAATAATGCCAGCATGTAGAAGTCCCACTGCTGGGCAAAGGCCTTCTCCGCAGGGAACGCCATTAACAGTTTCAAACGCCGATAAATCAACAGTTCTATATTTTTCTCACATACGATGGCACTACAAGAATATTTATCTAGCGTCCAGGTTTCTTCACGATGTTTTCCTTCAACGTCAGCCAATTACTGATCCACCAATTACAAAGACCAAAATTCATTGATACACGGCGAGGTTTGAACTGGCAGCTATCGAATCTATATTCCAGTGGTCTAACTCATTCGACCACAACCACTTTTTAATCGACTTCAAACAAAGACGGAGGTTACTAAATTCAAATGTTTTTTTAATGGAGTTCAGCCACAACTTCTTTGTTTATGAACCGATTTGGATGACTATTTTTTGGATATAGAATACTTCATGGGTGGTTCCATTATAATTTCATTGACATTTGACTTTCAACTTCGGAGAAACACCAGAAACTCTTCAAAATAATCGAAGACGGTATTCTTTTTTGTTAAAAATTGTCTTGTTTATTATATAAGGACCATAAAGACATTTTTAATATAGTGACACAGGAAAGTAAGGTCGCTATGTCTAACAGTAAACTTAGTACAATCCAAATAAAAACATTTAACAAAAAAGAAAAACCAAGTTGCATGTCTCTCACGTGTCTTTCCACCTTCGGGTCGTAATGACAAGTGCATTAATAATTCAGTTGAAAATTACAACGTATCGCGTATGAGAGGCGATACAGCGACGATATCAAAATAACCAATCCTAATAGAAATTCTAAGTGACGTGCGCCAGACAATGCCTCTATAAAAAGAATATGAAATCAGCAGTACGGTAACTGGTTTATTTAATCTGAAAAGACACGTGGATAGACAAATAGCTTAGGTGGAGTAGTCATAGTCATGAAGTTGATTCACACAGGTGAAGGCACTTTAGGTGCGTCTTGAGAGTCCTCCTTTCGGACGGAAATAACTTTCAGTAATAATAATGATTTTATTACTATATTATTAATAAATAAAACAAAACATAAAACATTTATAATAAATCAAATACTTATAATAAAGTAAAATTACTTTTTCTTGTCAAATCTGTATAATATCTCAAAGTGTAAAAGTTCTTTTCGGTCTATATTTTACTTTGTTTTTCTCTAAGTAAAGCATATTACCATGGTATTTAGAAGTTGTATATTGTCTAATGAAATCTTGAATCTAAATTAAATATAAACAATAGTAATACAAGAAACTGTGTTATTTGAAGAAATAAAAAATACAAACATAAACTATGAATATAAGATAAAGAAATAGGTAATATACTAGGTAGATTAATACACAAACTATTTTTGATCCAGTTCAACAAGCTAAAATCAAAATAGGGTACAGTCACTTGAAGAAGCCTGTGCTGTGTGTAATAATGAAACAAGTTTTATATGAATACACACTATTTTACTGTTCATTTGTTATATATACACTAAACCTGCTTTTTATGAGGTCGAATGCACTCTGTGTAAATTTTTAAAGTCACAGTGACATTCATGACGCTACGTACAATTTCATACGTCACGTGGACACATATTTTCTGTTGAATAAATAAGAACGTTCATAAGCCTCTTCCACTGGTTTAGAGTGACAACTGACTAAGAGGTGTTATTTAGGTTTTTAAGATTCACAGTTATTTATGGGTGGCATCAAAGTCTTTACTGGGCTCAATTACACTCAATACATACCTATATAATAAAATAAAATCTACACACTTATAAGGCACTTAAATATCAAATTTATCTACACATTGCTTAGGAAACAAATAAACTTTCCTATGTTAGTTATACCGCCAATAACCAGTACTATCTGTTTTCTTATATAATGTATTGTTTATTGCTGACAGTACAAAAACATGTATTTAATTATATATATTATATATCAGTAATATGTAATAGTTAGATAATAAAAAAAGGTTAATGTTCAACCATACATACCATATACTCTTGTTTATTATTAAAGGGATTAGAAGTGAAAATAAACCAAATGTTGGACAAAGCATAACTACTTAATAGGTTTCATTCAGTATTCAATCGAAGATATCAGCAACAAAAACGTTCTATATCAGGAAAACACCCACATATATCTATTATTATTATTAATTTATTTATCACATTCCACATGGAGCGACCTCATTCGTAATAAACGATATTGTTCTCCAAGATGATAATAATACATTATGATATAAAAACAATATTCATGATCATTCATATGTGTTACCGTTAACATAAATAATGACGTAATAATGTCCAATGCTCGACAAGGAAATTAAACGTCACAGAAACGAACAGTTAGGTCATAATGACGTAAACAGTCACATCACATCAAGGATTTTTTATAAATATGCGCGTTATATTCTCACTAAAAGGAATTTGAAAACGGCACGAATATTGTTTATCAGTATGTTGTAACAAAAAGGATAGGAAAACACAGCATAATGCGGACTCTGTTGTCAAAAAAGAATAAAGGTTTCTTCTCGCTCACAACGGTATTAAGTCGAAAGGGAACTGAGGGCAATTGCCCATCATTCACGATGCCATGTAAAGAGCATCAATGCGCCGTATCTACATATAAAATATCATTGCATCACATTGTGTACGTTTCTTACTCCAACATTGCGAGTCTGCCCAAGCTACGTTTTCAGGTCAGGTCAGGTTTCAGGTTTTTATGTCGTCACTTGATAACTTTTATGCCTCTTAAATCTACCAATTATGAGGGCTATGTCGATGATTTCTGTTGTTTTGCGCATCTTTTAACTTTTACCATTATCGTTTGAGAAACCTTGAGCTTGTTTTACAGTATAACAAGCAAAGTGACAGCACTATGCCTGATGGTATGCACAGTTCAATCCACAAGCAACAGCGACCACCGAAAGATCGGAAGTCCATCGATGGACGTTTCTTCCATCCCGGGTCAAAAGCCTCTTGGAAACTTGGAAATTGTATTTTGTCTTCTAGGATCATAAAATCATAATTATGATCACCTTTTGATTATAGAACCTTCCTTAAATTTGCCAAAAAAGCAGTAAAAAGAATTATAGTTTAAACAATGAAAATGTATGATAACAATATATAACACCACCTATTAGAAAACTCTCAATTGACTCTCGTGATGATGGCGCCACTATCGTATGTCACGTGGCATAGCACGTGATATCATATGAACGCTTGTGGTACAGTGATGACGCGACGGCCGCGGCAGTGCGGCGGCGGAGGTACTCCTATAAAACCCAGGGAGCTGCAGCTGAGCGATTTAGGGCATTCTACTATGTCATTGCTTGGTCAATATGTTAACTGTAAAGCAATAGACTAGTTGTATAATATTTCTGTATAATTTATTGACTAAGATTATAATTCCAGGGTCTTATAGGGTCTAAACACTAAATATCTGTCTTGAGATTTCTACGACTGTGTAAAATATATGTATATTTTCAAAACAATTCACGTCAATAAAACTTCACCGCTCTCCCGGCGCCTCTCAATGACTCTCAATCAGCGTATATTTAAATAATGTATATCTCAAAAAAGGAGAAAACGTTTCCCTTCGCAAAATTAGCCGTCCACGTTGTAATCTCGAATGCAAATCTTCTTGGAATAAAAAAAGGGATGCAATCCAAGATCGGCACGCAATAGAATGAAGAGGGAATTGTTAACAAAAGAAAAAGTTATTGATATTTCACGAGGGTTTGAAATGGTGCAGTCTGGTTGAGAAATAACCGCAATCGCAATCTTTAGTTGTGACTGTCCCAGGAGTGATTAGTTGATAACAATCCATTATGATGTAGATATAAAAGGGGTATTTTTACATTTCTTTTTAACGTTATTGGATGTTTTTAGAGCCATGGCTGTACGTTTTTAAGTGATTTTATTTAATATTGTCATAACTGATATCAGATGAAATAGAAATTTGGAAAAATATTGCTATTGAAATTCCATCTACATTATGTAACGTCTGTGGTTATAATGTATTCATTATACAAACGAATAATGGGTCTTTAGATAGGGACAAAAAGCAAACATTGCCAAAAAAACTCAAGAATGTAACTCAAAAAATACAAGAAAAATAACCAATAGTAAAAGTGAAAGTATTTAAATGACCTCAGTAAAATTTTAAAATGTTCAGTTTAGTTTTCAAAGTCTGAGGAAAAACTATTCAAATACTTTGGTGAAATTGATATTCTGGATTATCTTGATATACATCTATTAGGAATACGCATGAACGAAAAACCCTGATCAGTCACAAAACATTGGTGACGTTAAAGCGATAGCCTTTGTATGCTTAACTTGTTACAGTAACAAAAATAGCTGTATAAAACCGCGAACACGGTATACCGAAAGGTACAGCCATTTCCAATACATCGACCTTTGGCTCGCCCCGGCGCGAATTAAACCCGGCACACGATCAATCATAACCAATGTCTCGCTACATTTATCTCGCCGTGGAATATTAAAAGGAAGCAGTCGGCTACGTTAGCAACGCTATGGAATTATTCATGTCTGTGTATCAAAAATACGACTTTCTTTGTTGTTGTTTTTTTTGGGAATGAAGTTCTCTTTTAATATTTTTTTATCTAAGCTTGGCAAATTGTTTGCATTTCATTCGTAGGTGAAATACAGTCTAAGAACATTGAGTATAGCTAAGATATGTGTAGACATAAACTAAATATCTCGCGCATACGCATAATAGACAGCTAAGATCTTCGGACTCTTTAATTCTCAGTATACCAAGTCATCATACTAATTTTCGCGACCAATCCTTCGCCGTAGTGCAGCACGACTGTGTCATTCGCTTCCTATCAACATCCAACTAGCCAACTCTCGGAATTCCTTCAAGTATTCACTACGTAGGTTCTATTTGGAGCAATTGAATATTGGTTAGATCTTTTTCTTTTTTTACTAAATATTATGCACACCTTGCATATATTCATTTCTCTTGCTCCCCTGGAAGACTGGTACAGAATGCTTTTTAGCATTAAGTCCTCCACTTGTAATTTTTTGTGCAATAAAGAATATATAATATAAAATAGATGGAAAGAGTTGATGGCTTAATGATAAAGTAACCGGACACATTATCGATATGGGTTCGAAACATATAATAAAACAATTAACAATAGTTTAGTGGTAGGGGCTTTTTCTATTCCGTCTAGTTAGCTATGGCTTGCTATATGTATCTTTCGGTAGCTACATTTGAGAGAGAGTCAGTCACTTAGTCTTAGTGTGTTACCTTCTTAGGCCACATCATCACATAAAATTAGTTGAGACTGTGATAAAATGCTACAGTCAGTTAAGTGTCCTTTAATGTGATATTACAAAATACAATAATTATGTTCAGAATATCTCATCCAATCTAATACTATGAAGTGAACAATTCTTGTATATATGTAATAGGTTTCTCGAAAACGGGTCCATTATTTAGATATTGTTTTACATTCCAAGTTTATCTAGGTAGGTGTTTTTTTTTCAGACACCGAGAACAGCTCGGTCGCCCACAAGACAATATTAAAGCTGGATGCACTATGCATACTTATTATAATCCACTTTGCATGATTACTGCATACATATGCCCAGTAATAAGTACGTCTTCGAATATCAAATACACAATCTATATACACGTAAGACAGTTGCTGCATGTTTTGTGTAGCATAAATGAAAATATCACAATCACTAATTTTTCATTTAATAGCAGTACTATGAAATTATCTAAAAATACGTTTTTCTTTAGATAAAGGTCCCATACATTGTATTGTTTGAAGAAAACTATTAGTATATAATCTCAAACGTAGCTACATGTTCCTCGCTTTATGTTATTACACTTTGGAAGTTCATAGAACATGAAAATAAATAACATTATATCAATTTGAAATGCAATATTAGAAAAGTATACTATATTATTTACCATGTATTTTATTTTAACTATCATATAAATAAATTGTAGTTATACATAGTTGCCGGAGATATCTCTTAGTTTATTTCACTGAATTTCCCTACATACGAGCTACTGAATTTCGTCCAAGATGCGGTTTGAAGAACAGTTGTAGGGCTGTCACGAGTAAACACTACGATTTACAATTTTCGCTTTACTATCTTTATAAATAGAATGATTGAAGTTTGCCGCTGTACGCTCATCACGAAAAAACTACTGGATAGATTTTGATCAATTTTATTTTACTTTTTAGATACTTAGTCCATATAAAAAATATCATTATATCTTCATTCAATAAAAAGTTATTACAGTTTTAAGAAACTACGATTTATATAAGCATTACACGTTCTTCTGTCATCTATGCGAGCGAAGCCGCGGGCGCAGCTAGTTCTGATAATAAAAATGAGAAATGTATTAAATTTTTGTAAAATGGTTCACAATAACAATAATCATTCCATTTTATTCAAAATTGAGTAATATTTTGCTTGTAAAAGGTGGCATTAGAAAACAAACAAACGTATCTCTAAACTGTGAAGTAATGTTAGGAAGAACTCTATTAACAGAAACACACACACACACACTTTATGTATACTTGTATAGATTAGACATACAGCGTTCTAAATCAAAATCAAAAATACTTTATTGAAATTAGACCCTAAGAAGGCCAAACACAACCACCGTTTTGAAAAACATCCCAGTTATGCCCGCAAGAAACTTTATAGGGTTTATCTTTCCTTTTTATTAATAATACAAATAAAATTTACAGTTAATAATCATATTAATTTAGTAGATGTACTGAGAGAGAGTCACTTCAACGTTGTAATATAAATATCATAATAATATAAAACACAATTTTAAAGAGAGTAGTAACCCTACTTAAAGTCGATCATTTACTTTGTTGTGCGAGCGAGATGGTTGTATTTTAATAAAAATGTTTGTTCCCGAGATCTCGGTTGCAGCGGTGTCGAATACGGAATGAGCATATTGCCGCTTTCTAGGTTTTAGTTTTCGAGAGCCAAAATAGTATGGTGATTTCTGTTATTGCACGCTTTCTTTAAAATTGAAATAAAGACATGTTATACCTAAATCTTTTAAAAACAAGTTTGCATTTGAATTGATTGATTTATATTGATTTATACATTCATATAAATAATAGTTTTAAAAACTTAAATGAAAAGGCTTCAAGGCTACGCGTGTCACCATCTTTGGCTACATCGTCAATTAACAACAGGTGAGATTGTGGCCATAACGCGTTTGTCGGTTGGTTAGTGGATGCCTAAAGTACGCGAAAGAGATTCTTGAACCATCATTTACTGGAGAGTTGTACCCGATTATGAGATTATAGATACACGATAAGGCCTAAATCCTATAAACGATAAAAAATGTCTTCAAGTCAAATCTTGTGTAGATTATATTATGTATATAACAGCCAATTACTAAGTATTTAGGATATTTCTTCATAATCCCTTATTTTGTTTTTACTTTATGCTAATGTATCCCTTTTTTTTAGAACTGGTTATAATGTTAGCCTTAGAGGCCCTGAAGTCGCTGCGGCTTTTACAGCTTCACCGAACTTGGTATCTAATGTATCCCAATTCGCGTGCCTATTTATACAGATCATACAAGTCCCTTCTCACCAAAAATATAATAAAAAATCAACAGAGAAAACTTATCATCAGTTTCATTCAACAAAATTCATTTAAATCTGTTAAAACAATGGTATTTTAGGTGAGAGCCAACATTAACATAAGCGGTTACGTCACCCCACGCTTTTACTATCTATATATATAATGGTGTAACCGAACCGCAAACCAAACTAATTAATGAAATCATCAATCGGTTTAAAACACGTAAACCTTAATGCGGTATGGTACTGAACGAGATAGATTTCTCATATAACATTTAGTATTAATAAGCTACAGTAAGACACAAATTGTGTTCAACTTGATCACGACCACAATATATGCCTAGGTATGTCGCGTTCCAGGATCAGCCGGTGTTTTATCTGTACCCGTTTAGATGGTGAACACCATACATATCGCTCATCTAAAACTACAATGACGTAATTGCGATTTGACGATTTTTCAGGACAAGCGTTGTTATGTTTAAAGCTGGTATGGTGTTGGTTTGAAAATGTTAATTATATTGCGTAATTTATCTTATTATTATCATACATTGGTTTATTGATGTCAATAAAATACAATAAATTACCAATTACTAAAAAATGACCCACATTTGTGACATTTTTTTTTAAATAAAATAATCAAACAATACAATTATGACATATAGTTATGTTGTGCAGATATGAATAAAACGGGAAAATAAACTATTAAAGTATCAGTGGAGTGTTTTATTGAGAAAAAATAATATCAATGATGTTGATACAAAGGTATCAGAGAATTTTTTAAATAAATATGAATCAGAAGTTTCTAGAGCTGTACTTATAGCTAAGTACATATGGCAACTACTTTTAAAAATTGGAATGTAAAAGCACATTTACAAAAATACAGTAATCTATAGCCAACAAAAGGAATCAAAATTGTGCTCTTAAAAACGATACAGTATATCTTTGTCAAAAATTTGTCATAACTTTCTCCGAGATAAAGTTTAAATTTTTAGCAGATTCCTTAACGACATTGGTACCCTCTATCGGTAAATTTTTTAAGTAGTATTGTAACGTTTTTTTCTTAGATAGAATGCCCATAAACGTTCCTTATGACATCAAAATCACAATTACGTCATTATACTTTTGGATGAGCGATATGTTGATATGCTCGTCATATTGACTCCCTTTTGATTTTATCGCGTTACGAGATCATTCTGCGTATATAAAGGTATATACTCTTGTAGGTATCATTTGACGTCAAAAGAGTTCTTCTTCCTTCTTTTTTTTCTTTAGTGGTAACTGTGTTCATCCGTAATTATACCAAAAAACAATTTAACATGAACAAAGGTAAGAAACATATTAAATGTTACTCTAAGCATAAAAAGGAGACGGTCTCAAATACAGTATCCAGAATATACCGGATTTGTCCTTGAAGGCAAATTTGCAACTTAAGAGTAGTACTACCCGTGTGCGATAAGTTGAGACTCGCCTGAAATGCAACCCTCCGCCCGCTTTCCCTGTAACTTCCAGTCAAGCTCATATGTTGTACTGTAGGCAACGCCATTTTTTTTAACATCTTAGTCTCGTACTGGATTACGTCACGCAACGACGACGCGCTCCGATTTTATAATCTTATTTGATACTGTTTCGTTAATAGTTATTAGAGTTACTGCTATATATTATTGTTATTATTTGTGTTAAAATGAAGTTTATTGTTATAATAAAGGGTAAAATTTTACATAGTGGAGAGAGAAATCTTGTGTTAATAGTGTTGGACTTTTTTGAAAACGAAAAACGGAACAAACTTTTGTTTACCTGTTGATCAGGTAGTAAAAGAACCTGTATGGTAGTCATCTATATCGACGAAACCTGGATTCACTCGCATTACACAGTGAGCAAATGCTGGCAAAATAGTACAGATACATCAGTAAAAAAAAACATATAAAAAGGATTCAGTAGCGACGAAGAATCCGAATTAGGAGTAGAGCCACTTATCAGTGATGGTGACTAATGTTGATATTATTATAATAAATACCTACATAAACTTAAACTGTGTTTTTATTAATTACAACATCACTTTTAGTAAACATAATTAAATGTCGAGTTAAAGTTTAGAAACGTTCCGTCCGCTAGCCATCATTGATAAAGGGATGCCGCTCGCACGCAGGTAGCAGGGAGTAACAAATCCTAAATAATATTTTGCACTATATTCTTAACCTCTCCCTTATTACCAAAGCCATTTTACTGTTACACAGAGACCAGCGCAGTTCCATAAGGCCCATAAGTGCGAGCGAGAGGTCTGATAAAAAATATTTATGACTCAGTTCGCAGGCTTGTAATAGCTCAAGTATAATAATTATACGGCGGCGTTGTTCGGAGTACAACACTCGCTACATTAAAAAAAATAGCAGAGACGAAGCCGTGGGGGTGGAAACTTGTGATATTTTTTTGTGCACAGTACAACCATGCGTCTGTGGCGTCACTCCCAGGTCTCAACTTATTGCACACCGGTAGTAGCTACCTAGGCAAGTATAGTATATTTTCTAACTATTCTTGTAATCTTCCGTTGTTAAAATTGTCATGGGGTTTTATGGCAATTTAAAATGCATGTTCTTAGTTATTATTTGTACTCCACCTGTGCACAATAACCAAACTGCATCACGTATAATGCCGCCAAAATGACATAATATAGGGCCAAATAAGTTTATGAAATAAAATAAAAACCACCAATTACAGGGGACCTAAAAACATACTCGGCGAACTGTGGGTGTACATTATTAATACACCTCTGCCCCTAACCCTTCGGGGAATACAGGCGTGATGGTATGTATTTGGCAGATCAAAATCGCTCCAAAAACTCTTCAAAAAAGAATTGATAGATTTTGTAAAGAAAAGAGAAGCAATGCCATGTCGTGATTGGTTCATTGGATGTGGCACGCAATTGTTCATTAAAATAAGGTATTTTACCATGAATTAATCCCATATTAACACTTGACGGTTTTACAGCTCATATGTTTGGTGAAAATTGACAGCAAGGCTAGCATTAGCATTCAATAGCAATTGAAATTAAATACCAAATTCTGTTTTTGTGTCCAGTCAAAAGTGTGTATAATTGTTAAGTTACAACTTCATCAATGATGTAGTACATAATCAAAACTCACACAGTTCGTAAGTACTCCTGAGTACAATGACCGAACCCCACGGACCCCAAGTGTCGCCCGCATTCTATCACCGGTGGGATTAAGCAGCTATACTTACTTGTTACACTGAATTAGATTATTGCACACCCATTATAGGTTACTGGAAATGATATGATCACAGTGTTTAAGTGTCGTGTAAAACCTTTTTTTATTATTGATTTTTTTCATGTCCGACTTTGTCTTTTTTTTCCCAGCTTTTATACTTGTATTCTATTTAATGCAATGTAGTCCATGAAAATATTATTATAATTAATTGAAGACATAAACCTCTTTTCTTGATCTCTTAAAAAAAAACTCATAGTGATTGGAAAGTGACATTTAATTGTTATTATTAAGTCTAATAATTTGCCTAAAATTTTGCTTTTTTTTATTTCCTCTCCTGGAAATAACCACCTTTCCCAATAATATAATTAAAAAGCCACGGTCGCTTACATATTCGTTTATTTAATACGTACATTTTGCGTGTAGCTTTTTGACCACAATCATACCTAATGTTAAGTGACCCAAGACAACAAACCGCTAAGCCTAGAAGAATTGGCTATCAATTACTATTCGTCGGAACTATAACTTATTTAATAAAACACTATATAAATGACTGAATTTTAATACCTTTATAAACTTTAACTATTATCTATTTTACAACAAACTTGGAATGAAAAAAACTATATGTATTATATATTGACATTTTACACAGTGTTGCCAGTCTGTCGTAAAAAACATGAAAACTAATTTAAATAAACAATTACAATTACCAAAGCTCACTTATAATTTGCTCGGTTACAAATTTTTACTATGAGGGTAGGTACTAACTGGCGGGGATTTAGAAAAGGCTCAATTACGAGCTATGTTTTCATCAAGATGTTTTCCTTTATCGATAAAAACTCAGCGAACAATGCACACAATGTCCTAACACGATGCCTTTGAGCTATCGTTAACTATTGTACTTTGCAAAATATGTATGTAAAAATGGGACTGCAAAGGTTCTGTTTTGTAAAATTTACACAAAGTAACATCTACATTGCATCTATATTTACTCAATATATTTTCATTAGTAACACAAAAACATCATTTAAACGATTTGTAATATTTTTCACCAATAGCGTGAGGAACATAAGCGTTAAAATGATGTTTGAATAATTAATTTTGATGAAGAATTCAGGTAACCACAAAAGTACACTTTTGATAAATTATCATGTTATAGATGATAAATATAAAACCAGTGCCACTTCTAGTAGTTTATATCCTGACGTCGAAAGAGGGAAACTTACAGGTCAGATAACAAAAGCACAGTCTATAGCTGTTTTGTGTATATTTTGTTTCGCCAGCATTGTGTCGACAGGATTTTTACCGAGTCATTTGGTAATCCAATTGTGATCATGCTAAAATTTTGTATATCGAATGCACTTTGGAGTATATAATATAAAGGTAAATTTTGTTTTTGGGTTAAAATTCGAACGCAATTCAATAGATGTTTGGTTTATTTTTAACCTATATCTCGATTTAATGTAACATTGTCAACGGAGATGACACGAGTAGAAAAACTTAATTTATTGTCACATCAACAACACATACACAAAATATTACATTAACAATATATCACAAGTTAAGGAATGTGTGAAGTATCTTTACAGATAAGCACATCTTATTAAATTAAGCCGCAGCACAACTCCAACAAAAACAAATTACAAATATCAAGATCGCCACAAATAAAATCAAATAGCGAATAATTTTTACAATTTTGAATTCCAGAACGAGCAATAGAAGATGTCAATATCAACATTGTCTTTATTAACATCGTTATATAATTCTTTAAGGCTACTCAAAGGTGAACAGATGTTAGTTCTGAAATGTGTTTTAGAAAAGGTTCTTTGAATGGGAAATCTTGGTATCTTCCTAGGAAAATTTAGATTTATTTCTTGAAATACACCAGGAAACAAAATAACTCCGTTAACAAGCTTATATAAAACAATAAGGTCCGAAGATCTTAGTTCAAATTTGCAGCAATATAAGGTGTTTTATAATAAGCGCGGTAAGCGAGCGAGGAATTTTGCAAGTTTACATTAGAACAAATTTAAAAAAAATTGATTCTGAATGCGCGGCTCTTTACTCTGCGACATAAAAGAGAATATATAGATATTTGCCTAATAAATTTAGATAAATCTTTGCTTCCGAGTTCGAAAGTTATTCGAGAATCTCCAGAGATGAGGACATATTGAAATTCGGAGTATTATTTCAAATTTATATTACCAACCTCACTACAAAAAGAATAATTAGTTTGTTCAAGAACGATATTTGAACTGGGAATCAAACCTGACATGAAATAACAATGGTAGGTAATTAAATAAATATTAAAATAGACTGCATAATATAATGTATAACGTTGTAATAAATTGGGAAACACGGAAAATATTTGCACTACGTTTTATCGGAAAATTTATTAAACATCGGAAAATTGCACAAAACGATGTAGTTGTACTATCGTTGACGCTGTAGGAAACAACAAAACCAGCAACTGAAAATATACATAGAAAGAAGTTATATTTATTTTGTACTTTGAGTCATGCAATAAATAAAGGATTTTGATCAGACTGTCATTATGTGATATAATAAGAAGCTATGTTTAGATGGTTTAAGCATGTTGAGAGGATGAATGAAAGAAGAATGACTTGACAAATTTTATAATGCGAGTGTGAAAGGAAACGTTGGAAGAGGAAGGCCTAGACGAACGTTCCTCGAACAAATCGAGGACCTTCTGAAGAATGGTCAGATCAAAAGTACTCTAAACCGAGGAGCATGCATGAAAAGATTGATGAATGTTAAAGAAGCGAAAGATGTATGCCAGGACCGTAGCAGTTGGAAGGACGTGGCCCCTACCTACTCCGTTGGGAAATAGGCGTGATTTATGTATGTATGTAATAAGAAGCGAAAACTAACACATACAGTATCTATATAATTAGGATTTTTGATGCATTGCAGAATCTGTAAGTATAATTAGTACTTTCTATGTATTAATTATAAGTTAAAAAAATTGTGCGTGTTAGCTCCGACGCGCTACTGGAGTATCTACATCATTTAAGAGCGATTGTCTTGAAATATATACAATAGGCAAAATTTTATCATTAATATATTACATATATATTATTACTACCGTATTTAAATAAGTTGCATATTTGCATACACACGCGTGTAGCGGCAATACAATGACCACTTTTTTCATCCCTCGATTTTACCCCTCATGTAATTTACGTACCTCAGGCCTATATATGAAGATCGATTCTTAAGGAATTAACTCTAAAAAGCCAAATCTCATTCAATAGAGGGTACAATCAGTAATAGAGGCTTCCAATAAATGTTAAATAACAACAAACATGTTATCAATCAAAACTATAAACCCACGAAAACCAGCAACGTAAACAACCACCCCAACGCGAGCCGATTGTGTATAATTTCAAATCAGATATAACCGGACCGAACCGCACCGAACCGGATTACAACCATGACGAACCGGATTAATCCGGTTAAGTTGCTCGCACGGTTACGCTGATTTAGAAACTTGTTTGTTTCTCAAGATCGGCATCGAGTTCAGTATAGTTTCTGTAACTATAGTTTTCATTGTGAGTTTGTAACTGATACTTAGCGTTAAAATTTGCTAGAAGTTTTGATACGTCGAAATTAGATACATGTTTAAACATTCTGTAAGTATATTTCTTTACGTAAGCCTTTAATCGATATATTGTTCAGAATTTCAATTTGACCAAGTTATACTAATGTTATACTTAAAGCTCAAGAGTTTATTTTTTTGAACGCACTAGTAGTCTAATTTTAATTTACATAAATTTGAAATAATAAAAAAAAAAATCTATTCTTATATTATTACTTAAAGACACTCTCAGCCTGGTGGGAGAATTGTCTCTCAAGTTCAGCGGCCGAAAGATAACTATAGGTGCTTGGCGACAAAATTTTAACTTGAAGGTGGTAGCTAGCCAGGTGGGGGCATTAGAAGATACCCTACCACCATGCTATGGTTTTCATCACTATGTTTTCCTTCACGAATAGCTTGGGCTCATTGCAAGGATTCGAACTCACGTCGATCGAAGCAGTGTCCACTGCTCCAGCATTACTTATTATTTCATGAATAAATAATTAGTAATATTATATAAAATATTGTGCTTATATATGTTTTATTTTATAATCTACATTATAATTTAGGCTGATAAGTAATAAAAAATAACGACGTAGAGTATCTACTATTTTACATTTTAAACTATACCAACAACAACAAAAAACGTAGTAATATTTACGAATTTTGTAGTTTAAAGTTTGAAGGAGAATATTTTAAAGCTAAAATATACGTAACACAAAGTTGTACTCTGTATCAAAACAGGATTTCTCTGTGAATGGACAGTAAACATCCGTCGACTACTTCAAAAGACTTAGCAAGTACAGTCAGCAACGATAAACAACTGAAATAATAACTTGCGTCAGCTGAGTATTTACCAATATGTATTGTACTTTTATTGTTGTTATGGTATTGCTTACTTTGACAGGAACAATCCCGGTTTACTATGCATGATAATTTTAAGGATGGCCAGTACTTTGACCTTAACACGCAAAGAAATAAAATATATCTATATTTTTAGACGCGTGGTGGTTTGTCTGAATTGTAGTATATTGGAAATGTTCCTCCCGTATAAATTATGAAAATTGCTTATAAAATTATAATTTATTTTTATTTTTACAATAAACCAATAACAAAACATTCAAAGTATTTCATTGTTTTCCTTCTTAGTTAACGTGAGTTTACGTACAATTATGCCAATGTCACGTGGATACAATAATTTCCTGATCATAAGAGTTCAAGCAACCATTTAACAAAATGATGATCCTGATATTAAAAGTATCCAGAGAGTTTCTGTGGCAACTTAAAATGTATGCTTCTAGTTATTATTTTATAATCCACTTAACTTGTTCACAATTAAACTATATCACGCAAAACGCCATCACTATTACATAAAATTATACGTGGCGAAATAACGTAAGTTTATGATTATAAAAAAAAACATTAAGTACACGATAAATCAAAATCCCGCAAAATAAATTTTTTTAACCGACTTCACAAAGAAGTAGGAGGTTCTCAATTCGAATGTACTTATATATTTTTTAATGGATGTTCATCCATAACTTCTTTGCTTAAGAACTGATTTAGATGATTCTTTTTTCGTTGGAAAGGTGATATCTCATCCCATTTCAATTTTATTGGTATTGGACCTTCAACTTCGAAGATACACCGAGGAACTACTCAAACTCATTGAAGTTCGTTCTCCTTTTTTTATTGCCTTTAAATAATATATCTCGAATATACGATGATTCCAACTGTACGTAAGACATAACTCAAAATCCGCGCTTGTCGGTAAACACTGTTGGTTTGCTGTTATGGTATCTGTTTATATTTCTTATGTCATAAAAATATAGGTATATATCAAAAGATAAAAGCGAATTGGCACTTAATATCAATTTTACTTGCTTACGTTTTATACTTAAGCATAAAATACAGTGAATTCATGCCAAACCATATTATGGCTCAGTGGTAGCGTGTAGGGACACCACGTAGATCGTCTTGAGTTCGAATCCCTGCAATGAGCCTGAGTTTTTTTTTTGTTAATCAAAATGCCGAGATGAAACCATAGTATGTTGATACGGCATTTTTTAACGCTCGGCTTCGGCTGGTCAGCTACAATCCTCAAGTTGGAAATCTGTCGCCAAGCACCTATAGATGTGCTCGAGCACCTACACATAAATTTTTGTAAACCAAACCTTAAAAAATCATCAACGAAAAGCAAGAGAAGTTGCACACTTTTCTTTCTGACCAATCCAGTATGCCGCTCAAAGTTTTGAAGATCTCAGGTATTTTAATTGCAGAAAAACATTGATATTGTTACACCCGTGGGTACTGAAAATGGCGTTGATTGACTTGTAAACTGCGATGTTTACACAACCATGCGCCGCGGTCGTTTACGACGCGAACATTATTTCGATGTCCTGAGAAATTTCTAGTTGCTTCGAGATATTTCGGGAACAGGATTTTCTCTATCTTTTTAATCAGGTTGTAACAATATAATATATATAAAAATAAATGTAATAAAAAAAATCAAAATAATTTCGAATTTTAAATAGACGTAGCAAACAGTTCGGCTTATAAAACTCTTTCACTTGAATTCACCAAGCAAGACACTAAAACCGGCGAAGCGTCTATTATTTCATTACACTCAAATAATTACGTGTAATATCTTCAAAGCGTTTTATAAAGTAACCAAGTATTATGTATGCGCCTTATGATAAATCTAATATACACATTTTTTTAATATTCACTAATATTTTTGGTAAAAAAGAAATAAAAAATCTCTAGCGTGGATGTAGAGTTGCAAACATTTTTTCGGCTACAATTTTGTAAAAAAGTAAAACACGGTCAAAGGTTTTTTGTTATATGCTTATTTTTTACAAAACATTTTAACTTTAATTTTTTACTTTTCGCAACGTTTAACAATTTTTTATCTACAATGAAAGTGTATTTTCGGCTAGTATTTTGTAAAAAAGTAAAACACGGTCAAAGGTTTTTTGTTATATGCTTATTTTTTACAAAACATTTTAACTTTAATTTTTTACTTTTCGCAACGTTTAACAATTTTTTATCTACAATGAAAGTGTATTTTCGGCTAGTATTTTGTAAAAAAGTAAAACACGGTCAAAGGTTTTTTGTTATATGCTTATTTTTTACAAAACATTTTAACTATTATTTTTTACTTTTCGCAACGTTTAACAATTTTTTATCTACAATGAAAGTGTATGGATTAGTATGTATGTAAGTATGGATATAGTGTTTATGCATAAGATATTATTATATTTCTTAAACAGTTTACTTGAACACGAGAACAAGTAGATAAACATGCATAGAGTAATTAAGGGTCCGTTGATATTATAAACAAGCTTAAATTTAATTTTAATTGAACTTAAACTTAGAAAGTGTAGTAGCAAAAGATACGGTCTGGAAACCGCGACTCCCCCCGCCCGTATTTCCGTTTCCAGTGCGGTCGTAAGAAACATTCCCAGGGAATTATATTACACTCTCCCCGGGGTATGGGACGCGTGGAGACAATGTCACTGTTGCGACATTATCATTTGCATAGTGAGATACATTAACAAGATTACTTAGAATTCGAATTTATTTTTGGGACGACGCTGAACCACTTGCTATATTTGATTCGTTTATATTGCATATACATACATACGTATAAATTACTACAATAAGTTAATATAGTTAAACTTATATAAACATTTAGTTCTAGTGTAATCTAAAAAATAAAATAAAGCTTTTTCGATTAAAGACTTAGAGCGTATGCAAATTGTTTTTAGTAAGACTAACGCGACTATTTATAAAACATGATTGGTATCTTACAGTTGTTTTCTGTTTAGTAAGTACATTAGCACTTTTCTATTCCAATGATTACAATAAAACTTTTATGAGTAGTTGTGCGCACACTGGTGAACATTTCTTGGTAAATTACAATACGTGGCGCACGAGTCGTTTCATTTCGAAAACAACGGAAACGAAGTCGCGGACAAAAACCAGTAACTAATAAACATGGTATATTTAATAAGTGTATAAGACTTTATTAAAACTAATTGTAGTATAATTCAGCATTGTATCACCAAGTAATGTACGACTCAGTGATATTATTCATACAGAATAAAGAATTTTACACAAGCAATCCCATATACGCAAAGTCAAAATAATGAAAACAAAGCAAAACGAGATGAGACAAAACAATTTCTTAACAAGAAATTTTGAAGCGAACATAACCATTCGTATAACATCTCCCACGCGTTAGAAGGTTAGAACTATTCTGCGACTTATCCAGTTGAATTATGTATATTAAAATCCAAAATTCGAGGATTGGTCGAAAGAATATCTTAACTTCGGCAAGAAGTTAGTTAGAAATTTTCTCAACTACGCTCAAAACTTCACCGACCGCGACGGTCCGTTTGAAAAATGAATTGTCTGCACTTCGAATATATGGTCTTAGTTTTTGATATATTATATGAAAACTCGGTAAGGGGAAATAAGAACCCCCCTTTCGATCTTTCAAAACTGTGTTAATAAAATACTACCTTTATCTATACTAATATTATGAAGCTCTAGAAATTGTTTCTTTAAACAGGCTAATATCTGGAAGTACGAGTAAGATCTGATTTTTTTTTACAAATTATTACCTTATTTATTGATGAAGGATGTAAGGCTATATACAAGGTGGAAAAAACGAACGGGACATACAGGAAAAGTATGTTATTTAATGAAGATAACAAATTTTACTCAATGGAAACATTTTTTTTTTTTAAATAATAATTACTGCATTCACAGGTTTTCTAAAAAAGTTTTCCTATACCTGGACTCGAACCAACAAAAAAATGTAAAAAAAAACCGACATACACAATGCAATTGCATTAATCGATAGGGTCTATGATAAGGATAAAATCTCTCGAAAAAACATTGTATTTTACAATTACAGGAGATCATGAAATTTAAGAATTTGTTCATATCGAACATTAAAGCAAATTTATATCTAACGAAGATATAAATTAAAATTATTATTTTCATACATTTTTACAAATTAACTGATAAGTTGCTCGAAATGAGATCCGTTATCTTGTATGTACACATTATGACTGCATTGTATTTCATTGTTAACGAGTAAGACTGGTGTTTAACTCTTCAGCAGCTCAGCAATAGCAACACTCAAAGTGTATCAACATAATTAACTCAAAGGTAAAGTGTCAGTGAAATTTGATATACTTTTCTCCCATGTCCCGTTCCTTTTTTTCTACCCTGTATAACTTCATACTATAACTCTCAGTAGCCAAGCAGTAACCATGAACTTCAAGCAATCTGGAAAATTGTAGATAAGTATGAGAATCGAGAACAATAGGTTACGCGGATGCGTCGGCAGTGCCGCGGTGAAGATTTGGTCGAATAAAATTAACACGAGTGAAACCATGGGACACAGCTAGTCTTATTAAATACATTAGACACTTTTAGTATATTAGAAATTTAAGATTTTTTCTAATTTGAAAATTGATTTAAAATTGCATTAGCAATGCCAACGCTTCCATAACTCAATGTTTTTGGGCATGTTCCATGGATATGATAGAAATCATACTATATTATACTTTGAATAATGAACCGGCTACATTAATGTAGTGAAAGAAAATATTAAAAGTGACTTCCATTAAATTTCAAAAGACAAAAAACCTGTAAAAGATACTTTTATTATATTAGAATTTCAGACAGATAATGAACTTAAGGGTGTTAACCTAGGCAAAGGTGAAAACATCTAATAAATCTTGAAAGAAAATAAACTAATAAACGCATTTGTTTGTACTCTTAATAAAATACACTTTAACCACTTGCGAGTGACCTAAGCGGATTTAAGCAAAAGGTCAATGTCGAGTGTTGACACCGCTTGAATAAGTTGTATTTACGATAGATTTATCTCGAGGAACGTTACATTCTGCGAGAATATAATTTAATGACGTTCACTTTCATGTTAGTTCTGACTTATTCATCACCACAGCCGAAGGATGCTCACTACTGGACGTCTGCTTCCCGCAATCTTCACCAGGACGCCTTGCCATTTGAGAAGTCTTACATTACATAGACAACCATTTTTCAAGCTACGTTATTTGAGATATCTCAAGTCGGCTAAACTGACCTCTAAGTAATTCTAATTATTCTAGTAAGTCTAATTTGTGTAAATTTAAAAACAGTAGTTTTTTAGTTAAATCAATGCGAACAGAAGGCATTTTTTAAAATTCAAATTCAATTTAATTCTTTAGATATTTGTTTAAAAATAATTTTATTAATTAGTATTTATTTATCGATTATTACTAATAGACAATTCAGATTTTCACTAAGATTATAGGATATTTGAATGTAAATTAAAATGTACTAGCTGACCGTGAGAATAGTTTGCACATTAAGGAATGTTTACAATCTAATAACTGTCATATTAATTAAAAAGATTATTAATAGATGGCGCCTTGAATATAGTTTCATTAGCATCAAAAGATGTCATTCCTAATGAATAAGTTTTTAATAATTTTTTTCCACAAAACATTTATTTTAAGCAATTTGTTTATATGTTTCGTCAATAGCGGGGAACATATGCTTTAAAATGATGTTTTAATCATTAATTTTCATGAAGAATTAATGGGGATATGGCGTTGCTAGGAAAAAACACCTTTTAAAGATATATATAATGATAGTTTAATAAGAGTTTATCCAACACTAAAATGACAACGTAAAACAACATGAAAAGGATAGAATTCCAATACCGCAGCCCCGCCATTGCAACTTCTGAGTAAATTGAATATCAAATATAGACTTCCAATTCTCGACTTAGATTCTCAGGCAGCGGCGGTAATTTAATATTATACATTTTAGATATACGATTCTTGTCTATTCCAGGATCCAGACAGCACTGAAGTGAGATAAATTGTTTTCAGTTGTTATAGACATAAATTAATATTTGATTATGAAACCTAAAACAAAATATGAATTATGAAAGTAATAAAAAATAATAAAAAAAGAAAGCAAGATGGTAATTACTCATTGAACCACGGAGCTAAACTGTATATTTCTAAAAGTTAATAAAAGGTGTAATTTAAAGTTTTTTTAGATGTTATCTAAGCAAATATGTTACAAAAAAATCACCACAGCACGGTTTTGTGTGGATTTATAACATTAAGGCGACACAATTTTATACATGATAATCAGATTCCTAACTTACCATATATCTTAAACTACAATACCAACGTGTATATACATATATATATATATATATATATATATATATATATATATATATACACGTATGTACAAGTATAAAGATATAAAAACAAGTGACAGAGAAATAACTATCAATCATCATGACAGAAAAACTACTATAAGGCAATGAGTGTCACTTATGCACGACGATGCCTGTGTAAGGATTATTACGAATGTAATCGTAATTAAATTAATAATGTATTAATGTATTGATTTTTATTCAACCAGACACATTATATTTAATATTAAACTTTACGCTTTAAAGCGTAGAAAATTATGAATGGGACCATACAACGGTTTGGTAGTAGTAGGTTGATATCCGCTCTGACGTGATCCGGCGCTGTCACCATGAAAACTCGCTAACAAGATTTAAAGAACATACTTATTATAAATAAAATAGTTTTATTTTTTGTATTTTTATTAAACTTGAGACACAATAATTACGCTAAACTGGTTTATTATAAATAAACAGATAATTACAACATGCTGAATTAAATTTTGTTAGAAAAAAAAAACCGATCGCAAGCAAAAAGTGAAAAGTAAAAATGTGCCACAAACAAATGCAAAGTTTTCTTAATACTTTTAATATCTTTTCGATAAAACATGTAGTAATTTTTACATCTGTGTCACAGTATATGATATGTAGATTTAGTCATTTATTTTCTGCCACTTCCAACCATCAAGCATTTTTTTCGCTAACGAATACTATATAGTATAGTATGTAGTGTAGTTTTGTTTAAAGCTTCATTTTGTCTCTGTAGAACTTAATAATGCTAGTTTGTTTAATTCTGAAATGCCGTTGACTTTAGTATATAATTCCTTTAGTATAACAAATTTTTCTTCAAGAGTTTCTTTTGATATTTATTTTATTCTTGAAGAAAGTCGACCGCCTAAATAGATATTGTCCCTGTGTACTGTGCTGCCGGGGTTATGCGTCACACTTATACGGCTCTTTCATGCCACTTACTATTCGTAGACTCGAACCGAGTGTTGAATTATTTTAATTTTATATTATCCCTCAAACTATGCGTCCAAATAACATAATGTAAAGGGAAAGTATTTCTTCATAAGGATTAATATACCATGCCCAAAAATAATGCACATAAATCACTTGTTAATTTTCAACAAATCTTTGTCACAAAATACCTTATTGTGGCTTATGTATAAGAGATAGGCATATGCTGTCGCAGACTTTTTTTTAGATATACTAAACATCTATATTTTTGTTGAACATTGCATTTATTATATTTACGTATCATTAACCATTACACCAGCGCACGCAGACAAAGCAGTTCGTGAGGGCTTCAACTTCCAATTTACTTAACTAAAATCAATATTTAAGGCTGGCTGAGAGCTATGACCTGATGTTAGATAGCCTATACTATTTCTCGTGAATCTGGCTATCATATAAAAAAATAATTTCTCGAATCTGTCTTGCAGTTCCAGAGAGTGGCCTGTTTAAATAAGCTGAGTTGTTTAACCAGTCTATATTACGGGGGTTTCTCCATTTATGCGGTTTTTTTTAATACTTATACTGATGGTAAGCACAGTATAACCAAAAGCCAACAACGACTAGACATTGATCAGAAATCCGTGCTGGCTTACAAACCTTTCAGCAACTGGAATATACATAGGTTAATAACGACACTCGACAAACTATTAGAGAGTCTCTGTCAAGGGTTCACCATGTGCTCGTGACCCACTTGGGTATAGAATATAGATACTCCTCAATAACAGATATTTAATATTTTTATCCATTTAAATTAGTATAAACTTAAAAGTATAATTAAATGATTAAATTAATTTATATTAGGTACTATTTATTTTAATGTTTCTACAAGTACCTTTCTCAAGCGTTCAGATTCGCAGTTTTCCTTCACTTTCGGCCGATAGTGTAACCAATTTGAATTAGTAAATGTTCGCGAATTCGTTGTTACATACCGGGGTTTGGATTTGCGTACATCGAATCGATATTCCGTCGGTCTACCACTCGATCACTATAAAGAGTTAAAGTTTGTGATTATGTTTGCAGGAGGTAATGTATAGGCATCTGATCTGGTCCTAAATATATTTCAGTGATTGAATAATACATTGTCCCTGTTTGATACATTTTTATTCTTATTTATTTTATATTTTAACTAGCTGTGCCCGCAGCTCCGCACGCGTTTACTCGAGAATTATTTTTTATGAAGAAATCGTGATATTTTTTTAATGTATCGAATGTGTAAAACAAAAATGTATAAAATTTTGCCAGTAAAATATATAATAATAGAATTATGCTTGTTTTTAAAGTTCCATAGTCTAATAAATAATTATAGTTTTCTGATTATAATCAATGGGACTAATATGACAACTAATGGCATTTTTAATCACATCTTTGGTTTCTCGCAATGTCTTTATTCATTGACGTAAACGAAATTAATAAGTTAATTAAAAATGCCTGTATTTTCAGCACGTAGGCTATTAGATTTCATTATCCATAGTTCCCTAAATTAAAATGAGTTTAATATGGTTTCACATCAACTCACTTATTGCTTACTAACTAACTCGAATGGACTTAGCGAGTACGTAATATATGCACGTTTGCCGTGCCAGTGGCGCCCTCGCTGGGAGATTAAGGACCGACCAACACACATAAATGTAATGCTAGGTTTTTGTATAAAACTCTCGCATACAAAGTGTGATTTATAACCGCTGCAAGATTACGAGGAGATTGGAGAGGGAAAATGTTTTTATTATATTTCTACCGGTCTAGTAGCATTATGAGAAAGTTTCCCAAATGAGTCCATAGAAAACATACTAAAATAGTTTCATAAGATTTTGTTTCATTTCATTATGTAGATCTTTTTATAGTGTAGCCACATCTCTCGCCACAACTGACACATCCTACATTGCGTTATAGAAATTAACTCAACAATTGAGTATATATACAAGAACCCGACAACAACCGTTGGGCAGCTGCCCGCCAGACATAGCACCCGTCTGGTCGGAGGATCCTCCCTTTTCTATGACGGATGAGGAACTTTACACTCTATTCCTCACTTCCGCTAAAATAGTATCCAGAAAGGCTAGCGACCCGATCGGATAAAGTTATCCAAACATTTTTTTTACTGATGGAAATTGGAATTAAAACTCTATTTGAATTAATAGACTTGTCTTTCATCAACCAAAATCGCAAAATTTTACAATACATTTATTATCAAGACAATTTTTAACAAAAAAGAAAAGCATTTTCAATGATTTTGTGAACTCCCTGCCGTATCTTTTAAATTCCCAAAGTCCAATGCCAATGAAATTAAAATCGGACGACCCTTGAGGTATCCCCTTTCCAACGACAAAAGAATCATCTAAATCGGTTTATAAACAAAGAAGTTATGGCTGAGCATCATTTAAAAAAAAAATTGAATTGAGAAACCTGTCTTTTTTTGAAGACGGTTAAAATAACACTTGCCAAAGAATTCTTATACAAACATCATAATATGATTTATAATTTAATTTTTACTCATATTTTATGTTCTCTTTAATGTATTATTGACAATTCTTATAGCCTGACAATTGAGGAATGACAAAAAACATCTCGTGTTATTCCCATTTTTGAGTAAAATCGAGATATAAAAAATAGAAAGACAACATTTTTATTCATCATATTCGTAATCAATAGTTTTATTATTTAATAGTTATTTATAATAATGAATAATCATGTACAGACTTGTTAATATAGACAATTAAGTCCTAAAATCTCTTACGCGGATGTCGTTTGCTTCAAAGTTAATTGAAACTGTAATATTTCTGGTCCCCCATTCAATCGCACTTTTCGATTATGCCCAGAGGTTGTGGATACTATTAAACGTATTTTAATTGGCACTCTCCCCTTGCCTCCGTGCACCCTTTGCGGGGCTTTAATCACGGTGTCGTTACTTGTAAATTAATTGCGATTTTCTATGTAAACTTTATTTAGAATCATAACATGGACATTAATGATTATAGATGAAAGTTTCATGCTGGTACGACATTTTCTAAAGCCCGCTTGGATTCTCTCAAGTTGACGTCAAGCACATATATGTGAGTTCCGGCAGCTGCACTTGAGAGCCAGCCCTCCCTACTAGGGTCAGCGTGATACTATCTTAGTCACTAAACACCAAAAGAAATTGTGACCAAGCGCTAGAACTTATTTTTTAAAATATGAGGAAGTTAAAATGAGCATGCTAAGGTAAAATCGAAAGAACTGTGGATTTATCACTATTTCAAGTCACCAATACCTACGTCGTTACTTTAATGATATTAGATAAACATGGTTACCTTGACCTAATGCCGCAGCGTCATGGAGCGTCAGGGTTACTAATTTCTCACCAACTTACAGCATAGATACTGTGTTTCGGCTCTTGGAATGGTCTCATTTGAATAGGATACATGTATCCGGGGTTTATAAAATTTTAAATTTTTTCATCCATTTATATTATGCAAATATAATACCAGTTTGTAGTGTTCTATTTATTGTCAGATAGATAACCATTTTATCAGTCCTGAGCAAATTAGGTCAATTGAAAATTTAGTTTAAATCTTTGTGGTTTCAGCGGATCACCTCGAGTGTCAATCCATAAACCACTGTAGTAGTCATGTGGCACATGAACGCATAATTTACTAATAAAATATGCATATTCTAAACCGCGATTTATCATATAAGTAAACTAAGCAATAAGAAGCCAACGCAACAAGACAAAGTGACTACAATGTAATCAAGAATGAAAAATGCAAGCCCAGATTACAGAGCTAGTGGAAATAAAAAGTTTCATCAGTGAAAAACCTGAAAGGGAATAAATTGTGTGGAAAACAGTCCGAAAAGCAACATGATATATAAGGGTATAATTTAAACATAAACATTAATCTGGATTGTGCGCGTTACTGTCACTGCGAAAATAACGTCAGCAGAGTAAAAATATTAAATTATTTATTTTATCTATTACAATAATCAATTTATATTATATCTTTAGTAGATAAAGAACCGTGTATTATTTCATTACTCTTGCAGATTGATTAAATTTCTTTTCTTTCATTTCACACACTACTTTTTAAAAGCTGATAGCGCGAATCTCTAAAACAAAAATTAAACTAGGATGACCTGGTTAGCCCCCAAATCCAGGTGTTTTCATAAAATCATTTATAGCAAACCACTAAGCTGCGGATTCCACAACACGCGTGCACACATTTATTAAAATGTTTTATCATATAATATATTCACATGGATTAGAATATCAGAAAATGAGAGACTGCACTGTGCGCTCTCAGTTCACGGTTTTAACTGACTACTGACCAAAAAAATTCAACTAGTCGCGAACCCTGGTATCGGTATTTACCCATATATGAAATTATAAAAAACACCTGGACACTAGTATAAATAAATATTAAAAAATAAATAAAAGGAATAAATAGTAGTAGATAGTAGAGGGTAATTTTTCATTATCCTTGTAGATACTACTTTTTTCTTTCATTTCACACAGTATTCTTAAATAGCTTATATGTTTCCCAAGCTCTTACAAAGAGGCGCCTTCATATATTATGTAATTCATTAGATGAAGTTATTAAACAAGAAGCTCAAATGATTTTGAAAGCAAAAAAATAAACCCGAAAGCAACTATACGCTTTCAGAATAAGCTTTTTTAAAAACATAAAATTCAATTACACTATCCACGAAAATAGGTATATCATAAAATAATACTTAAGGAAGATTTATTTTACTCAAATGAATCTAACATTTCTTTATGTACATAGCTTTTTATCAAAATTACAATTTTATGCGTTTTTGTATTTTTTGTTGTAGACTTTATATATACAATGGAATGTTTTACTATCTTAGCTTTTTTTTATTTAAATAGAAAAAGGGCTCACATATTATTATTTTTTACAACATACTAAAAGTATTAATAGCCCTCTTAACTGAGTTAGTCATATTAACTTAGTAAGATTTTTATTTATTTAATGGATTGGCAAAATAACTTAAAATATGCGGTGACAGTAGTTAGCAAACACTAAGGCAAAAGTTATCTGGTAAGAGTAACTGAGATAGGTATTTTACAATATGTATAGTAGGACACGATTATATAATAATAGAAAGAAGATAAAAACGCCTAATTGCCAACGGGGTAGGCAGAGACCACGTCCTTCCACCTGCTACGATCCTGGCATACCTCTTTCGCTTCTTCGACATTCATTAATCTTTTCATGCATGTTCGTCGGTTTAGAGTACTCTTGAGTGAGTTCCGAACCTTTCTTCAGAACGTTACCGATTTCATCGATAAATGTTCGTTTAGGCATTACTTCCTCTTCCAACGATTCCTTTCACACTCGCATCATAAATTTGTTTAGTCATTCTTCTTTCATTCATCCTCTCAACATGCCCAAACCATCTGAGCATCCCTTTCTCAATCCATGTGACTATCTTATACCACCACAAAGCTCTCTTATCATACTATTTCTTATTCTGTAACTCAATTTCACTCCTAACATACCTCTTAGCGCTCTCATTTCTAATGCATTTATTTTACTTTCATGATTTTTCCGCCTCATCCAGCATTCATTTCCGTACATGAGTGTTGGAACCAACACTCCTCTATGCACAGACAAACGAGCTTTTATAGAAATACTCTGGCTGCTCATAAAGGAGTGTAACGCCCCATTCAACATATTACCGGCATTTACTCTCCTTCCTATATCTCTCTCACACTTTCCATCCCTGGTAAACATCGAACCCAAGTATACAAACTCACTTACTTGCTCCAGTTCATTCTCATCAATCCGGACACATATTTCTGTCAAGTTTTCTTCCTTTTCAAACACCAAAACTTTCGTCTTCTTTTCATTTACTTTCATTCCCTTTCTTTCCAAAGTCTCATTCATAATAGTCACCATCGCTTGCAAATCCTTAGCCGACGATGCAAGTAAAACTTGATCATCAGCGTAAAGAAGACATTTGACAAGTAACTCGTTCATTCTCAGTCCACAGTCACTCACTTTCAAATCTGTTAGACAATTATCCATGAATAGGTTGAGCAGCTATGGAGACGCTACACATCCCTGTCTGACACCCTTTTGGATATCAAACCATTCAGTGTATGCTCCATTTATTCTAACACAATCACTGGAATCCTCATAGAGAGATTTCAATGCTTGTATCAGTCCCCGCCAACCCCATGCCTAGACAATGCCAACCACAACTCATTCCTCATCACTTTGTAATAGGCCTTTTCTAAATCCAAGAATGCTCTTAGTTTGTGATAAATGTGGCAATCAGCACAAAGAAAGAAAGCAAGAAAGAGAGCAAGAGGAAACACGTCAAATAAAAACTACATGGAAAATTTTCAAAAGTAAATCTCATTTCGTTATTCTTGAGTTAAGTTTTCGATATTATAATCTTTTTATTAATTAACTGAATATATAAGTTTACAAATTTTTTAAGTTATCATATTTATATCAATATGTAGTAATTATATTCGATAATAAATTGTACAACAAACATGAAATAATAAAATATAAGTTTTTGTTTCATTTACTGACGGTACGTCTCTTCCAAATTAAACTACCTTATTAATAGATCGGAGATACGTTGCTTTTGTCTTTCCTTACTCGTCTCAAGAAATTTAATAGAAAATTTAAACAAGCCTCGTGGTGCCTTCCATCCTGATTAAAACGACTAGGCTTCCCCGAGAGCAGCCAAATTAAAATCTTAGAACGCGTGGATGGTAATACGACACACGGCCGTTTACACTAACAAACTTTTTTACAGCACGAGGGCAAAAGTTTATGAGTTTTAATTTTGAGTTACCTACCAAACAAATATTAGAACTGAACGATTTTGACGTATTTGTATGTATTTTATTTAGTATGAATTACTTCTGTTGACAACAAATGTTCGTATCTCAGGTGAGGTCGCCAAATATCACATTTCATTTATTTGGAAAATAATTTATTTAATTTAATGATATATCTATTTGTTTTCTATTTAAAGATTTGTAAAACATATTTATAGTTATGAATGCTGGTAATCTGAATACCTAAGTCAAATTAAATTTAAGTTCTGCTTTTTAGTAATACCTACTCAAAAATAAAGATGAATAATAATTGTTAGTCAAAAGGCATGAAGAATTGCCGAACCGTGTGTAACATGTGTTAGCGTTATTTGATTAAGAGATACTCTGTCTCATCATTTAAGTGAAATCCTTGCGGCATCATCGTCACACTGCAAAGTTTCGAGGGTTCCGTATCTACTTCACATAATTTATATAATGCAAGATGCCTCCACTTGGAAATATACAAGACTTACCTTGATTGATGAAACTTGATAAAATGTTTAGATTGCTTACCTGAAATAAATAAATAAGTAATATTAAATATATAGAAACGTAACAATAAATTTTAATAAAATACGTAGTAACTGAAGCAAGAAAATCTACTAAATTGAATACTTAAGTCTGAATGAAAGAGAACGCACAGCTTAAACCGTTAGGTTTAGAAGCATTAAATTTTGAACAAGTTTTCTTATATTCTATAACTCAAAGAATTGATATTTAAAAATTCAACCCCTAAAGTAGTTAAAAATAGGATGATTTCTAAAATATCGCTAATAGAAAATCAGACCGGGCACACGACTATCCTTGCAAGTTTGTTACTCGATCATGCAAAAACGGTAGAACGAATACAAATGAAATTTGGCACACAGATAGTTTATAACCTGGATTAACACACATGATACTTTTTATCTCAGTAAATGACATATAATATTTATCATTTCTCTCTGGGCCCAATTATGAAGTCCACACAGAAGTCGCGGACAGAAGCTAGTAACTAATAAACTGTCGAAAGTCCTTCCTTCACATTAGATGAACTCCTGTATTATTATTCTAATTAAAACGGTCAAGCGTCGGTAAACCCCAGCAATCAAACCGGTATCGCTGTAGTTCTATCTATGCAAGCCCTCCATGTCCTCAAGCAAATGAATGCTTTATTGACAGCCATACCGGCGCTACACGTCCTTTATGGCATGAATTAACATGAGGGGATGTACAACTTGAGAATATATTAAGTTTATTTAGTTATTATTGATATAAGCAAACCACCAGATGGACGGTAGAATAAAGAAGCAACACTCCAAAGTAATCCTTTAAATATTATATGCAGATACAAAGAAATTATATTTCCCTCCGTGATTTATTGATAAAAGTAGACGGAGTCAATTATAGTGGCTAAAAAAAAGTAGGTACCTACCAATGGTTATTCTTATCACTGTAATAATCACAGTAATAATAATACCCTGCCCTATATTATAACTTCTGCTTGCGAGATCTAAACAGTATCTAGATATAACACAGTTGTTTCGAAATATAAGGTTAACAAATCAAACGTAGGTTTTTAGGTAACTATGTTACACTTTGTAACAAAATTCTTAAGTACATGTAAGTATCCATGACCGATCTCCTGGATAATATATTTCAGAAAATCAAGCAAATTGTACTCTGTTAAAAGTATGTATTTAATATTTTAAAATTATACACATGTGACCGTAGAAGGAACGACTACAAGAAATTGGCATATTTCTTACTTGTTCACTTAGAACCGAAAGAGATTCATACAAAAAATATGGAGAGCAAAAGAGTTAGGGCTATGGATTATCTGTCTCTATCGCTGCAACTACTAATTTGACATTTTTGGAGCTAATAGGGCCAAAGTTGTGAAAATAGTCGATGTTGAGAGTGTTTTGTCGTGATTTTTTAAGCGATTTTTTAAGTGAATTAATATTTTATCACATTTCGTGCGAGAGTACAATAGTAATTTTACTCTATCTACGTCTTTGTGGTACATTATATTTTTATTGTCTAAAATTATCCATTTTGATTAGAAATGACACAGATAACTAATGGAGAACCCTAAAATATAAAGTAACTAAAAGTATATATATTCAACAATTCTAGTCATGTTTACATTTAACTTAGTCAAATCTAGGATGATCACGTAGCATGAATAGCCTTATAAATATTTCACATGATAACATATAGGGCGTATTTACATAAAAATAAAAGACATTATAATAGTAAGGTTCAATGACACAGTTAGAAATTGCTAGCTCGGTCGTGTCATGAATCCTTTATAAGGGTTTGGCTGAAGTCAAAAGCAGAAAATGTAATTTACTAAATATAGTGTAAATGCACTTAGAAAAAATCATATATACGACTGGACTCTACTTAAGATATGGCCAAATATTTCGGGTAACCTTTCCTTTTTACCCTTTTCCTATTTTTAATAAGAGTTTTAAGTTTACAAAATATTTCTCATCAGAATTCAAGCGTAATCTAGATTACAACTAAACCTAAATACTTGTAAATGTATCGTAATGTATTGTAAAATAAGTATCAATTTTAATCAAGGTCTTATTTATAATTAAACAAAATATAGTTATTGATGCCATAACATAACTGTTTTTTTGTTTTTTGTACAATAAAAATTTGATATTTTAAATTACTGTCTAGCTGTGCCCGCGGCTTCGCTCACGTGGACTGCAGAATGCCATCGCTCGGGCACACGCGCGAATCTTGCTCTCCCGCTCCCGGCTATTTTAAAGACAAAAATGCTTATTGTCGGTGTTCTTTAGAAGATAGGCATATAATTTCGGCGACTTTTCTGTAGGTCTTTTTAATGTCTACAATTATATAGTACATTAATTTGCTATACCTCGTAAGGTTTACTCAGCATAAGCCATTTAAGCACCCGAATTGATTCACCATGACCAGTTTTTTTTTTAATTTGTCCGGAACCCTAATTATTTTTCTAATATAAAAGTAGCCTAAGTTACTCCCTATAACATCAGCTATCTACCAGTGAAAGTCCCGTCCAAATCTGTCCAACTATTTCGGTGATTAACCGGAACAAATAAAAAGACAGACAGAAAAAAAATTTAAAAATGGGATTTCTGATATAGGTATCGTATATATTTTCATATGCATTTGGTAAAAAGCTGTTATTTTGACATTACAAACAAACACTTAAATTTTATTAATTGTTGATTGTTGATAATAACATTTAAAACACAACTATTTAGTGGTTGGGAATCTTAGTTTCGGATAGTAAAATATCTTATTATTGACACCTAAAATAATTTTACTGCAGTAACAATTTTCAATGTGGTTATTATTTACAAAAAAATATTAGTAAAATTTTAAATATTAGATTTTACAGACGATATTTTAACACAGATATATTTAAAAAAAACCCTTAAAAATTACAGAAAACAACATTTCTTGTAGGTAGATAAAATCCTTACTAGTATTAAATGAAAGGTCGGGGAAAAAGTTTCTTCGCATAAAGTAGGTATAAACTTGTTATAAAATTTATTTGGCTGTACTATTTGTATCTGGCTGGTTTTGGTAAAATTAAAAAGGTTACATTAAAAATAATATAAAAAAGTGGTTCCCTGCTATTTTTTATTTGTTTTTCTTTCTGTAAAAATGAGTGAATGTAATGAAGAAATTCGATATATTTTAAAATATTATTACATAAAAAGCAAAAAATGCAACTCAAGCAGCGAAAAAAATTTGTGATGTTTTTTGGACCTAATACAGTGTCAGTAAGAGTAGCACAAAGTTGGTTCAAACGTTTTCAATACGGAACTTTTGATGATAAAGATGCAACTCGCTCTGGTCGCCCTGTTACGAATAAAATGGACGACATTTTTGAAAAAGTAGAGCAAGATCGGCATATCAGTAGTTAAGATGTAGCTGAAGAACAGAAAATTGTGCACGAAATAGTTTTAACCCATTTGAAGAAAGCTGGCTATACCAAAAAGCTCGACATTTGGGTGCCACACGAGCTCACTGAAAGAAACCTAATGAACCGTTTACTTATTTGCGATTCATTATTGAGACGTAATGAAACCGAGCCGTTTTTGAAGACATTGATAACTTGCGAAAAAGGTCGTGGTTTAAGGTCGGCCAGGCTTCACAGACTGTGGCTAAACCTGGGCTAATTCGCAATAAGGTGATGCTGTGTGTATGGTGGCACCGGAAGGGCATTGTTCATTATGAGCTTTTACCGCCCAGCAAAACCATCGATTCGGATCTCTACTGCCAACAACTGATGAGATTAAAGCAAGCAGTTCAGAGAAAGCGGCCGGAATTTATCAACAAAAAGGGTGTGGTCTTTCATCACGATAACGCTAGACCACACTCATCTTTAGCCACTCAGCAGAAATTAAGAGAGTTTGGCTGGGAGGTGTTAGTGCATTTTCCATATAGCCCTTGCCTTGCAACTTCAGATTTTCACCTGTTTCGGTCTCTTCAGAATTCTTTAGGTTCTGTAAGGTTAACATCAAGAGAGGACTGCCAAAACTATTTGTCGCGTTTTTTTGATCAGAAGTCCCAAAGTTTCTACAGCAACGGGATCATGTATCTACCTACAAAATGGCAGAAAGTAATCGAACAAAACGGCACATATATACTGTAAATAAATGTAAATAAACTTTGAAAAAAATGTCTTGATTTTTCATATAAAAATGCGAAGAAACTTTTTCCCCGACGTATTATTAAGGATTATATCCAAACAAT
This sequence comes from Saturnia japonica, assembly GCA_033032175.1. NCBI lineage: Eukaryota > Metazoa > Arthropoda > Insecta > Lepidoptera > Saturniidae > Saturnia > Saturnia japonica. The sequence continues at coordinate 5,661,713 of CM065332.1, forward strand.
CAATCTGTCAAAATTATTATTTGAATTCTTGTATATCCAAAGGTTTTATGTAAAATTAACCTAATATTTTCAATAGATTTTTACCGACTTCAAAAATTGAACTTCTATGTTTATGAACCGATTTGGATGCTTCTTTTTTTGTCGGAAGGGATATCTCAAGGATATTCCCATTTTAGTTTAATTGGCATTAGACCTTCAACTTCGAAGATATCCGAAAAAACTATTCAAAATTATCTTGTTTACCATAAAAATGCGTTTCTATATAAATAAAATGATAGAGGTTTTAAGGTTTTCCGCGCATATGACGCAAAAACTATTATATAGATTTTGATTTTTTTTGTGTTATACTTCTTATATACTCGGTCCAAATCTAAACATAAAATCACAATATCTCCATAAACAATAATTCTGTATTTAGCACGTGTCTGTAGTTAAACCCAACAATCGCTTATACCATGCACCTAGACAAGGAAAACGGTTTGTAAAAGACATTTAGTTAAATATTTAGCATCAAGTACCTGGTATAACGGTTTTGTTCCTGACAGTGATTGTCTTACAACTCGAAAGAAAAAACAAACATTTTTGTCAGCCTACATTAGAATTAACATATCATCTACAATTTTATTTTCCACGTATTTTCCATAATTTTCCTTTTAACGAATTTATAGGAGTTAAATAGTAAAGCCACTTAAATGAAACAATAGAAATATTATTTGTAACTTTTGAGAATTTTACTTTGTTTGGATATTTGTGCTTAAAAAGGGAAACGCGGTCAGCAAGACGTTATAACAGAAATCTATTGCTGTTGCGCTATGTTTAAGTTACCGTTTTTTTAGAATAAAATAAGAAGGGTAATTGCCTATGTTTTTATGTTGCTCAAACTTGATTGCTGCTTTAGGCCGGCTCCTAGTTATTAATACTTAATTAATGGAAAATATTAAAACAGGAACATGGTAAATTTATAATGATACCTATATAGATTATATTTGACAAATACCTTTAATGAATTCCAAATAACAATGTTCATTATTGTTAATAAGTAATTACACATCTGGTTTTTTCATAATCTATTCGCTTATAATTCCAAATAATAACTCGAGCTAATCTTTATGGTCAGTCTGAGCTCAGCGAGGAGTCCGAACTCGGAATTTGCACATTGCAAAGTCAAATAAATAATAACTTAGAAAGCCATAATAAGATGTCGTCTTGCTTTTAGATAAATCATTAACTTTTATAATTATTATGAAATGTAATTTATTAGAATATCCGTAATAATTGTACCAGCCTAAATCTGTGTTCTACGCAAACTAACGCGCCTATATTCATAGCGGTCATAAAGTTTGGAGCTGTGTACATAACTAAAATTTTAAATAGTTTTTCTTTTTAGTAAAACAACTTATAATTTTATATTTCGAATTGTAAAGAGCATTATCTTTATATATTCTTCATCAAGATACATGCTCTAGAGTCTAGACATATATATAGATATCAGTCTAGAGCATCTTCGTAATGTAGCTTGCCTCTCAGTGTTTTACAGGTTGAACTTTGGAAAGCGTGCACAGGAATTGCACGATTTAATTCTGCCCAATCCGTTCCACCATAGGACAACTAAACGCCGTGAGGGATTCCACCCTTATATCGTGGAAATTCCCCTGATTCGCACGTATGCTTCGTCGTTCATTATGCGAATGGCAAAGGAATGGAATTCACTCCCGTCGTCTGTTTTCCCATCCACCTATAACTTAGGAGTCTTCAAGCGAAGAGTGAATAGGCATTTAATAGGTAAGCGCGAAGTATCGTCCGCCTCATATTTGCTTTCCATCAGGTAAGATTGAGGCCAAGTGCATACAAAAAAAAACGCAAAAAAAAGTCTAGACACTCTCCCAATAGAGGCACGAAGGAGACTGGTGATGGAACCCCTGGAAAAACAAGCACCGTCACCAGGCTATGTCTAACCTGTAGAAGAATTACCAGCTGGAAATAAACTGCTTTGGGCTATTTGGAAATTATTAAACCGACTTCGAACTCAAGTAGGTCGCTGCAAGTACAATATGCTTAAATGGTGGTTTAATCAACAAAACGAAGCCCTATGCGACAGCGGCAGCGGTGACACCCAAACCATTGCATATTTCCTATCGTGCTCTCTATGTCCGTATTCCTGCACATTTATTGGTCGGTACCTCTTTAAATACTCAGAATACTCGTCAGACACAACTTAAAACAATCATCGACACTGAAAAAAGATGATCGTGATAACCATACATTCACCGTGGCGGTAGGAACAACCTTCGTATATCTTTTGTGTATTTTGCTAAGCAAAACAGATATTATGTTATCATATGTATCAAATGTATAATACTTAATAACATTATTAATATTAATGGAGTTAAAAAAAGTACTAATAATATAATTAAGATTTCACAACGCCATTCAAGCTTTTAAGATCTCATCTGAGATTAATAAAAATTTTATCGTCGTCGACGAGTCAGTCGCCATTTTTGTTTGGCGCGATATTAATTCAAAATGGCCCCCGTAAAACCGCGTGGTTACGTGCGGCAATGGCCTTAATGAGGGACGATTAAAATTACTCCAGCAATGGTTATTGGAATGCTAATTTTTTTGGCGATTTATATGGGGTGATATAATACTATAATTACGCTATCTGTATTCGTAATAATCTGATCGTCAAAATACGTGTGACTTAGGTTTTTGTCCATACAAAACTGCTATTTTGAAGACTTGTTGATTGTTACTTCTTTAAATAAAAGTACACTATTTTACAGTTTTAGAATCTATTAACATTTTAGATGTAACATTCATTTTATTCATTTAATTATTACAAAACTATTATAAATCATACAGAATAAACATTCACATATTATTATAACAGCGATATATAACTAAATGAACTCATCTCGAGGCGAGAGAATTAAAATTTTAATAAAAATGAAAAGTGCCGCGGTCCCCGGCCGCGTAAATCTTTTCCGACCGTGGGCGTAAGATTGATCGTTCAATATGAAATATGTGTAGGTACTTGTTGTGACATGCAACCACGAAGAAATAGGACGGTTACCTTGTACGGTGAGTTCTTCGTAGTTACTTTACTCTGTTAAATTTGATTAAAAGGTTATAAACAAACCCAGAATTAATCATTTTCTTATAACACTGATTTTATTTATTACTAAAACGAGCTGAGCCCGAGGTTTCACTCGTGTTTAATTTTTTCGGAGTTTACTCAAATCGATTTACATAATTTAAGAAGCCCGGTCTGGAAATTTTATGAGGAGTAAAACTTATAAAATCGTTAACAAAAGCGTGACGATGTGTATACATACATCATCTTGCTTTTGAATATATCATTAACCACTCAATGAGTCAGTCCCGTAGTCCGGCAATCAATCAGTCAAACAATTGCCTATTGCATATTCAAATATAATCGTAGTTCGAGCGCCGAAGCTGACACACACACCCTTTTTAATTGTAGCTTACAATTTGCATGGATATCGCTCCATTATGTAAAGATTGTAGCGTGATTATATAGAGCATATAATCTTCTTATATAAACAGATTAACTAATATAGAAAAATAATTTTTCAAATTCAACTTATACTTTTAAAGATTATCACATTCAAACAAACAAACAAACTCCTGAGCATTATAATACCGTAAATAAGTATCGATTATGTAAATATGCTAGTAGAATCAGAGAAATAAATTAGACTCTTAAAGTTCAACCCTAAGTAAAGAAACTTAAATCTCTCAAGGAAGATAGAGTTATAATATTTATCTTTTTACATAACATGTAAATCTTGAAAACATATAAAAATAATATGTTTTGATTATTTATGTTTATTTTTATAAATAATATATATCAAACTTTAATTTGACATTATGCTAACGACTAACAAAAAAAAATTCACAGTGTGTCGATTGCCGCATCCACTGTTGGTTCTCTATTACAACGTTCTCGACCGCATTAAACTGTCTCTGTCATATATAAATTAAATAAAGTACTAATGAGTTAGTTTATGACGTGAGTTTTAATAGTCTATTAATTTGAAAATTGCGTGGGTGGTCTGCGTGCATTGACAAATGGAAGGTTTATGCTTCGTACGGAATTCACTGTGAAATTCACTTGAAGTTATTATATTTCAATCTTTTTTTAATTGTTTAAAACGATTTATATAACGACTAGCGATCCGCCATAGCTTCGCACGGGTGCAATTTACAAAATGATGTAATTTGTATTTCAAAAAGCATATACGATTGATTTAGAGTTTATCGCTTTAGTATTGATCCATCAAAAACATAAAAGAGAGATGAGAGAGACAAGTAAATGCCTTGGTTGTTTATTTCAACGACAAAAGGAGTGAAATTTAAATGGGTGCCAAGTTGTATGGTCAGTCCTGAAATTTATTTATAACCAACATAAAATATTTTATAACAACTTAAAATATTATTTCTTCTTATAACTTAGGATAATTATAGTAAGGATAAATGAAGATTATAACGTACCTACTAAACCAGTCATAGAAGAGCCTTATGGTTGATGGCTAGCTTCTACCAACAAGCCAAATTTTTGGAAGTATAAAATAAGAACTTACAGCTTTAGAACTTGTTTTGTTTTATTTGTTTATAAACAATAGTCTGTTTACTAATCTTTCAATATAAGATTTACAATATACAAAATTTATGTTAAAAGCAAATTTCAAGGAATCATTTTTTTATATAAACTACCCCAAGGAGCTTTGGAAGCCCTACTCACGGCAGGAACACAACACAAGGTCATTTGGCTACGATCTTTTGTAGGGTGGAGGTATTCCACCAGTCAGGTTACTTACTACAAATGGAAACAAATCTCCAAAGAAATTTCTCTATCCCTACCTCTCTTCTTAAATATATGTGATAAGTTTTGGCAATAGAAGCAGATGTTGTTAACAAATATAGATATATAGATACTTATTGTTGAGCATAACCTAAGACAACCTTTTATACCTTCAGATGAAATTCTCCAACTGAATATTTTCAATAGGATGGTTAAATTAATCATTGTAATAAAATTAAGATATTAACGATACCTATATACGACTTTTGGAATACATTTGATACGCTATCATTACTATTTCATCGTCTCTTCAAAATTTGTTCTAAGGACTTTTTTACAACAAATATTATTACCTAAAATAACTTTCTACAAATTATTTAACTTTGTCCTTCTAGTATAACTAATATGTTTTTAATATCTTCTGTTACAATGTCCGTTCAAAGGCTTAGCAGCATCTTGACCTTCCCCTTTGAGACGATCTTCGATGTTACCAAGTTTCCCTCTAGTTTCAACTTCAGCCTTGTTATCTGTTTACTAACATCGACTGTAGTTCGCCTTCTATCTTCATGTTGAATATTGATTCCAGTCGAGTTATCCATTGATTCAACAACTACAACTTTAACATAAATATAAATATTTAAGCTGGAAAAACAATGTAAATAGATACATATTTAAAGCGAAATCAATAAAGTAAATTTTCCCTTCCATACGCATAATAAAATAAAACCGCTTATCGTATTATATCACGGATTTAATTATTGGTAAATGTATGCAAATAAATACTTCCTATTTTTTACCTATCAGCGACTTTTATTAAGGTTTGTTTTATTCATGGTAGGTTTGAAAATAATAATAAAAGTGGATACGTGTACTTAAGTATTCAAGTTACAAGTTATATTTCTTTGAATAGCTACACTCTATGTTATACATAAAATCGAGTTTGACTATCTCCACCACAGAAAAATAAAAGGTTTAGCTTACAACCTCATAGTGTAGACTTTTTTTAACAATGCGCGGCGCATCGTAAATATTCATTCACCTTTTTTTTCATAACCTGACTAAGTAAGTACAAAATTCATTTTTTTAATTATAATAGTAAACGGCAACAATATTCGAATATCATGTAAATGATGTTTTGGGGAGCGTAGGTCGTGACGGTTTTAAGCCAGGTCCACCCTATGTTGAAGTGACTAATAAATAATGAATCGGTTAATAGGTTTATAGCATTGTATTATTTATTCGCCTGCTTAATGTAATAGTTTAATATAATAATTTTATAATTTAGAATAAACTTATGTACACAAACATACATATATTATTATTGTTGTGCATATTTAGACATCGCTATGATCAAAATCAATTTGACATGTTCTATATTGGAACATTTAAATTCGTCGTTTCTAAAAGGCGAGAGCATATTAAATAGTGGCAATTGAGAGGCCAAAGTGAGAATCCAAATTCTTCCTTAATATTTATGTATATATTGTAATTCCACATTATATTTACTAGGTCCTTAGCGGGAATGATAACTACATAAAAAAAACTACAAATTCTTTATCTCACGCTACAGTGAATATACAATACAAATGCATAGTTAAACATATAAAAAAAAATGTAAGTCATTCGCGCTTACATGGAAATAATTTAATAAGAAAAGTATATAAAACTAAGTTTAAACAGAAACCAATGTTGACTACAGACTTAGGTGATACTCTTATTTTAACATACCACAGATGTGTGACAGCCATAGACAGAGCTTAAAGCCAACTCTGAACCGCTCGATTTCTGAATTAAAATAGTCGCGACATGGAACGGCTTTTAGTAAGTCTTGAACTTCCCTACACGTAATCGATTGATATTTTTGTGCACCATTATATTTTTAGAGTAAGTCTCTCTAGTAAAGATATTATATTAAAATTTTATTTAACCGACATCAACAAAAGTTACTCAATTCGAATGTACATTTTTTAATGTTTATTCAGCCATAGCTTTAATTTAATTTATAATCGGCACTGTATGCAGCCATACAAATATTGCTATACCTTCAAAACCTCCAAAAATTTTATTAGATGTTAGTCTGAGAGCCTATGAGTGGGTGTGAGGGGTCAATAATAATAATCTGACAATATCTACTTATTTCATTAAGCTATTGTTTATGAAATCGAAAGTATAAGAACGTGTGTCTATCACATCGGGGTACCAAGGTTGAGCTGGTGGCTTAAGTCGCTGATCTTAACATTCCACCTCTGTTACTAGGTTTTGTTACGGTTTTGAATGATTTTGTCATTTTTCACAAGGTAGGTAGGTACTACTATTCTCAGAGCAGTTGGCAAGTTACGGGATTCACACGTATTAGATGGTGAAATTTGTCGTTGATTAAAGGTAAATAAGTGGACAGATAGATTCAATTTGAATAATAAAAAATAATATAGAAAAAGGTTTGTGCTTAACATATAATAAAAATACGGGACAGATAATTGTCATACTAGCTAGACCCGACCACGCATCGTGGTGGCTCAGTCTGATACTAATTAATGAAAGTAAATAAAAGTAAGTAATAATATAGTACAACACCTCATTCAGTCATAACATGGCTCCCGAGAAAGGTATATATCATTCCAATTTTACGTGAATTTTTGTGACTTCGGAAGCGAGAGAGTAAATACATAGTGTTTGTTTTATAAAATCAAAAGCATTTAACATATTTTAAAATAAACAAGTAAAAATTGTAATGTGATGATATACATATAATCATTTGAGAGATATTATTGTTTTTATTTAAACTTTGCGAAATGCTTGGAACTTCCCGTTTTCATGGGAACTTCGAGATAAAAAGTATATAAAACACTCCTTAAATAGAAATCTAATCAAGTGTAAAAACTTTAAGTCAATCCATCGATTATTTTTCGAGTATTGCTGACACAAACATACGGAAGTAGAATTTATTTTCATGTGATCAGTAAAAAAAAGTTTTTTGGGTTATACAGATAGCATTTTATTTCCCGGGATACTTATATAAAATATCAGTATTAACGCTTAGGTGTTTACTGGCATGGAGCAAAATCAACATAACATAACATAACAAAATAAACATATACATTTAATCATTTAAAAATTATAACGTTAATTTCACATGACAAAGGGACAAATTCTTACTAAATCTCACCAAGGAGAAAAGGGTCCAAAAAACCTTTTTGAGTTCTAAACTAACTGTAAAGCAGCCACTAATACTGTATTATTTCGCCTTGTATTCAATAACTTGCAATTATTATAGTAAATAAATGTAAAAGTTTATTAACTAAGAGCGGGCTGTGTGAATGAAAGATTTATATCATATACATAAAAGGGAAAAAATTATTACGAATAAGGCACATGGTTAGCTCATAATAATAATGGCATAGTTCCAAGTAAATACCCCCGAACATTGTAAAAGTTTACTCGATTTCGACTAAACCATTACCTCCGTACCAAGGCGTTCTAGGCCGATAACACAGATTACTTAACAAATACAGAGAACAGTCGGTATATATTTATTTGATATGTTATGTTTATGTGATTTATACTTTAACTAGCCCCGCCCCACCACGCCGCGATTTTTTATATAACTTCAAAACTTTTTATTTAAGTAAGCATGACTATTATTCTTTCATTTAATTCATATTACAGTGGTACATTTTGAATTAAAATTGGTTTACAGTTGGGTGCTACCATGTATTATATGAGATAAGTAAAATGCAAACAATCATGAATAATACCTCATGGTATCATGGCCCAAAAACAATTCAATATGTGGTATTTTCCTTTCCATTTGAGTTACTTTATATTTAAAGTTGCCGAATTTAATAAAAGTAGTGAGTAGGAGAAACTCGAAAATTCCCTTCAAAACAACTTGATTGCTCTGTTCACAAACGACTCTATACATCTTCCAAATAAAATGCTCAAACCAATAATGTACACAATAAAAGCGTGTGAACGAAAACAGGCGCTGATTCAGCATAAAACAAATTAAACCCCTTATATAGAGCTACCGAAATTAGCACCTAATTTATACTCTCCATATATTTCTTTGGAATTAATTGAAAGATTAATGAAGGCTGTCGTCAACCTTTTGTTAAGGGCGAAAATATACGTCAGCAAAATACACGCTTACACCCACGTCTACTCATGCGTTTATACATTTTATAATAAACGTGTTAAAGAACAGGAAGTATGTAAAATTAAGTAAAAATCTAATATCTTATTATATTAAGTGAGCAATTCTTGTAAATATATATGTAATTTGTTTCTCGGAAACGGCTCCAACGATTTGGATGAAATTTTGTATTTAGATAATGTTTATCTAGATAGGTTTTTTTTTAAAACTCCAAGCATAGCTCGGTTACCCACATATTAATAATATTAAGTGAGCAAGTCTTGTATATATACATATAAGTATATAATTGTTCTCTTGGAAACGGCTACAAAGATTTAGAAGTAATTTTGTATTTCGGTAATATTTTACATTCCAAGTTTCTGGATACTTAGATGTATTTCTTCTATTTTTAAGATACAGAGCAAAGTTCGGTCACACAGTTAATTTTTATAATTATACGTGGTGTCGAACTGTCAATCAACATTGGCTACTCAATGGGACGTGATATACATACTTTCTATCAAATACAGTCTAACTATAGATAATTAAAAGAGCTAATTAAAAAAAAAAAAAATTAACGGCCGGTGTAAATTCATAATCACTAATTTCAAATTTAAAAATAATGTTGCCACGCTTATTTTTGTAGGGTTGTGCTACGTATATTTTACGGTACAATTATTTGAATTTTAAGATTTTAAATAATTAAATGAAGGAGTTTATTTGTTAATTAAAATACTTTATGTTATTCAACATACTTATTAACTGTTATCATTTCATAATTCAGGAAACTATAAAAAATAAAAACGAAAAAAGAACGCTTTCGCCGCGAATCAAAATAGATTGATGCATATTTGTCTCTCTTATTCAGTCTTAACATTTATAGGGTTCAGTTTTTTTTTAATCTTACCAATAGTATAATATCTCATACGGTTTTACAATTAGTACCGATTAATGACATCACTATTTTAATTATATTAGCAACACATGAAATATCATTTCACTCCGTGGGAATAGAAAACACAGTATAATGGTACTTATGTATACGCATCAGAAGGCATACTTGTTTGGCAAAACAAAACAAAAATAGCTCCAAAATCCTGCATAACAACACCCTCATGATGAAGTTAGGCATCAATGATATGTATTTTATTATTTTACTGACCTTCGTTTGGCTAAAAATAGTGTAACTTTGTATAAATAAACATTATCGGAATGAAATACAACAATGTATTTGTTTATACAACATTAAATTACTGTCACACAATTAAAACATAATAAAAGTCAGTAAAATGAATTCTCATTATTAACATTACTGGCAAACTTCATCGTGTAGCACTTCCGTTACATGATGCGCGCGCAGCTCTTAATTTTACCCTCTACTAAACGCGACAAAGGTAGTAAAGTATAACTTTAATAATGTGAAGATTTTATATTAATTTAAATATATTTCTCTTTCAATTATTTGAAAAGGTGAAAAGTGCATGCGTATCTTAATCGACTCTTTCGACGCGTGGCCATGTAGCCCTAGGGGGTCGTTCCCGCCTCCACACAAATCGGTTGCGTACATAGCAGTTTCACGTTGATTGTATGGGGGTAAGTTTTTCTTTATTATTATGGCTCAAGTTCCTGTTCGTTTCGTGTATTGTAATAGTTGATGATATAGTGCTGGAGTGCACACTAATGATATATTTTTTTGTTTTCTTCGCGTGTTTTAGTTAATAAAGGCTGTTGTTTTGTTTGTACATTTTGTACCAATTAATTTTACTTTTTATCATACATTTCTTAGACATGGTGGTCTGAAAGGGAATGATTACATTTAATTATTTCTACAATACAAAATTTTTGCATTTTATATTTGCATTTCAAAAGTGCTTTTGCCTATACCACCGGTGACACTATAATATCTATAATGTATACATATAAAACGGAAGTCAAACATGGACATACACCAATAAAATAAGAAATAAAATTGCTTCATGTCAACATACCATGGAAAGGAGTATACTAAAATTAAGAAAAATACATAAAACCAGAAACGTAGAGATAACGAAAAGAACTAAACTTACTGATGCTCTTCAACATGCTCTAAGTCTAAAATGGAAATGGGCAGAACACATTTCAAAGTACAAAGAAAAGAGATGGACGCTAGAAGTAACAAGATGGCCAGGACCTGCAGGCAAGAGGAGCAAAGGTAGACCACGGAAACAGTGGGCTGATGATATTATTGAAATAGCTGGGTCAAACTGGATGAGTATTGCCCAGGATAAAGATAAATGGCATGGGTTAGAGGAGGCTTTTACCCAAAAGGGATCCATATCACAAACACACTAACAATAAATTTATACATTAAGAATAAAAGTTTTTATGTAACTAATAATACTAACACTAATTTTTATTTGTAAATTTGTCTATTAGGTATGGAATAAAGAAAGCTTTATTATTATTATACATATAAAACTATTGGTATAATTACTTGTTTTGTCTTGGCTAGGAACGTGAAAATTACACGCTTACAAGAATTTTTGGAAATTCTTAAGAGGTCTAAAGTGGTGAAAAATGGGATGTAAGTTTATATGAAAATCTGTCATTTTCTAAGATAGATCTACGAAAAATGATATTTAGCAATTCAGTTAGATTGTAAAAAAAGTCTGTAAAAAAGACGTGTTTCATAGTTTTTTAAATAAATTCCATATCTAAAGATGTAAAAGATTGGGTGAAAGATTGTACATATATACAAGTAAAGACATCTATAAGCCAAAGGCATTAATTACCAACAAATGCTTTCATAATAAATATTTTAAAAAATGTTACACAAAATGGTACCTATACGTGTATACATTATAATGGGGCATAATTATAACGGGAGCGAAACCGCTGGCAAAGTGCTAGTATGTTATATATCAAAAGACACGATTTCAATTATTCATAGCAAAATATTAAATGTAGAAGATATGTGTAATGTGGTTGGAGTAAGTAATAAAAAAAAAAAAAAAATTTATGCTAGATCCACATTCAAGACATATGCATTTGCATAACACTTTAAGATTGTCACAATTAATTTAAAAACATAAATTAATTTTAGCAATATGAATATACCACCTCAATTTTCGTGTCACACACCTAGCGAATCGATAAAGAAAATTTATCTATCTCTAGTAGAATTAGTTCATAGTGACATGGCCCGTTTTGTAGAAGATAGATAAATAAGATTAATTACTGACACAAAATATTCGTTCAAATATTATGGATTGTACAACAAAAACCAAGATCTTTTAACAGTATCTTATAAAAAAAGTTGGCCGTCTATGGCAGATGTGATTTTTTTTAGTAAATAAAAAAAAAAATAGTTTACGTGTCTGTGACCGATTGACTGTACTAGTAGTCACTAGTATCAGAACCAGTAAAAGAAAGTCACTGTGAAGATGTTTATTTTATTTATGTGGTGGTGGTCGCGATCCCAACCAATACCTTTTAATCTTTTACATAAAACTTGGAAAAAATACAGTCTGTCTATTTAAAAAAAAACGAACACTGCCCCACACTGCCAACGTTGGCGAAAGTGTCGCCACGCCAACATCATCCAATATTGGGTCCAATAATCAGTCTGGCTTACCGCATTAAATCTTTCACATCAAAATTAATTTACCACTTGAGTTAAAAATACATAAACAATTAAAGGTTATAATTAACCGATACGTTATAAAACCACTATGCCAACCTTGCACCGACAGGTTAGTAGCAAACCGTTCAAGTCAACAAACAAAAGCCACTCGGCAGCGGCTGACCACTCCCAGTGGAACTGTTGCAATAAATACGTCGCGGAAACTGTCGAGGGTGAAACTGAACTAGTGTGAAATGGGAAAATGTATCTTTACGTATTAGTACCTATGCTATATTATATAATCCGCGTAGGCAACAGTATAAAATAAATTGGTTAGTGATCGGAACATTGACATCTATTTTAAACTTCTGTTTTTTTACGAAGATTTATTACAAGCCTTCTTGTACGTGTAAATTAATTTTGTATTTACCTGTAAGTTTTTACGAAATATTAAAGCAAAATAAGTAGTTCGAGAATATTCTTCTTAGAAATATGTATCTGTTAGATTGTCGATTTTGTAGAGACAATATCTAAATAAGATGAATTTTATTCAAAATATTTTACTGTAAAATTTGTATGTTAGAGATATTATATGATTTGCCGCCACGAAATTTATTTTCATTTATATTTATTTATTTTTAAGGTCGCCTCGAAGAAATCGCTCTAAGCGATAGGGTTGCCTAACTGTACACAAATAATTTAAATAGTTATACATATATGTATGTTTTTTGTTTCGCGTGCAATAAAGTATATTGTATTGTAAGGTATATTGTATTTACAAGATTTCTCTTTACAAACCTTTAAACAAATGTAGTCTGTCCACGTCAAATTGAGTTCATAACGAAAACAGACAAAAAATTGAAGGTAATTCTATATTAGGGCCCAATTATTAATTTAATAAAAATGGGCAAGGACAATGCTAACATTGACTATTCTATCATTACAAGCAAATCGATTCCACGTTGATGAAATAGGAGTGATAAGATCAAATGCTGCATTAAAACTTAACTAAAAACTTGGTGAAGGAAAACATTTTCGGGCGATATTAAAACGGTGTAGGGTATTTTTAATTACGGCTATACTTTCAGGTGCTTCTAGAATTAACATGTTAGTATGTTTTAATACATCGGCTTCTTCTTTTAATTTATTGGTAGCTGTGTTCATCCACAATTCTAACAACGTCATGTGAATAGATTATTTTGTATTAACTTTTTTGATCTTCAAACTTGCTTCTGTTCTCTTGCTAAAATTGTCAAGGTAGTATTTGTGGCAAATGCATGTTCCTGTTTATTATTTATAATTCGCTTCACTTCACTTCAATAACAAAACTACATTGTGCAAAATACCACCGGAATTACACAATATAAGACATTAACATAAGTTTATGAATTAAATTAAAAAAACAAGCACGAAATCAAAGTCAACCCAAAGCTGATATTCCTTGTTTTACTAATCTGTGCTCTTATCACATCATCACTTAACATCAGCTTGTGAAACGTTAAAAATAAAACAGAATAACAAAAAATAAAATAGCAAACATTTTTCTTTTCCCTCTGTGGAATGAAGAGTTAATTTAAAATGTTATCCGTAAGTAAACAAATAAAAAGCTCACAGGAGCGAGTGGCCGCTACTCTACTCCCACTGGTGCTGTTACAATAAATATGTCGCAAAAACTGTCGCACATCGAAACGTAACATTCACGTAATAGAAACAAATGCACTTACTTACTTACAGTTCAAATCCTGTTTTTATTCTTAGTCTATCTTTTTTTTATATTTTAGCACTGCAAAGATGGCAAACGCTTTGTTATCAAAAACAATGACAACGAATGAGTTCGACTCTGTCAAGCCGGCCTGCTAGTTTCTCTGCAGCAGAATGTACATTGGCTGATTCCGAAACGAAAAAAATAACAAAGGAGTATAACTGTGACGGATTTGCCACCATGTGCATAGTGGTCACATCCCATTCGGGTTTGTACCCCTATCACTCCTCAACATCGCAACGGTTATGATCGAGGTCTAACTAAAGGTTTAACTTTCTTTTTCTGGGATCTACAATCCATCGCCAGTCACCACTGTCATGCCAGCCTGCTCAAATGTTTCATAAACAATAACTAGTTATGCCACGGTTTCTCCCGTGTAAAAAGAAATACACCCCCCCTGTAGCGGGTGAATTTTTCCAAATCCGTTAAGTCGTTGGTTTGCCTTGATGTACATTGGTATGTAATTTGTTAGTATTTACATTTCTGGCTGTGACCACGGCTCCGCAAGATTTACCTACAGAATTAATACTTTGTGTGTTCTGCAACGATGCTACAGTAGTACCTACTTAAGTACAGGCAGAAACATGTGTGACGCTCTGCACGCATTTTTTCCATCTTTGTTAAAGATTATAATGAAATGATATGATAATTAAAATATAAGACATTATAGTTCCAATAATTTAGTCCGTGGTGCCAGTTATAATTGGACACAACTTTCTATTAGTAATGTGCCATGTTTGACATAATATGCATAATGTGGCATAAATAAATAGATCAAGTATCGTCTTCGCTGTCAGTTATCATCAAATATAAAAATCGTAATAAGCTTAGTGAGTTATATAGGAGGAGGAGGGGGTCGAGCCAAATGTTACACAATCTCACGTGGGGAAGAGGGATGGGGTCTCGGCAAAATCACCTAATTATATTCCGCAAGAAACTGTAAAATTGAGAGAAAAGTGGTTTAAGTTAAAAACTACATGTTTATTCACTAAAATATAGCTACATTAATATTTATCGCGGATATATGCGAAAGCTACCAAGTAGCACAGTGGCCCCCTGATTGTTCTGCCGCCACTAGCTAGTCTTAGCAGATGATTTTACTAAAAATCACATTGACATTTTAGTTCCTGCAGTCGCTCTTACTGTGATTTTAGATTACGTTATGCCTTAAGTACCAGTCTTAAATAAAAATAATGAAATAAAAATGTTTTTTTTTTAATCAATCCAATACAATCAAGCATAGATTAACGTATTTACACTAAAATATGAATTTTGGAAAAATCTCACGTGAGATTAGCAAGAGGGGGTAGGGGTCAAGCCAAAAATGAATTAATTAGAGTAGAAAATTCTAACAAACGAATGGTGATGCGATTTTGCTTCATTATAACACCAATATTTTTGTCACTGTTTTAAAGAAAATTATACACACGTCGAAACGAAAGGCATGAATATGAAGTGGTCTTTCATGGTAGGTTAACATATTTTCTCTTCTAAATAAATTATGTTTTAACTATGACAAAAAGTGCGATAACTAGGTATATTAACATGGGATGAATTTTTATATGAGATTGAGTATTTCATATTGATTCCTCACAGCTATATAGTCTTTAAATTCTACTCAGAATCCACTAATTTAGAATCAATGAGCTGAAAAGTGAATTACTTCATATTCAATGTACTGTAAGAAATTTACAATGGACCAAAGTTCCCCGATGAGAGAATCCATTACTATTCCTTCTTTCATTCCTAATTTGCGATTTTCATAATTGAATGTTATCAAAATGAAAGCTCGTTGAATTTCTTTCAAGAAAAAAAAAACTGTATCCAGGAATACGACTCCTTCGCTAAATTGCTTGTTTTGTTATAAGACTTGCAAGGCAATATCGACTTTACTCCGTTGATTTTAAGTTATGAAATCGTTTATATGATTCGTTAATGTGATCATATCAGAGAAAAGTACTTTTTATTATCTTTCATTATTCTTAAAAGTGACATTTACGTTTTGAAGGTAAAAAATGTGATGTTTTATGATATTGCGCTTATTCTTTCGTTTAAGATGTAAAAGTTATACGATTTGAAATTAATCCACAAGGATGCTATATCCATATGATATGGAAAAAAATTACGAGACCTATTGAAATAATTAAATGTTTATATATTGTAATAACGGTCTAACATCTGAAGACGCTTGAAGCTAAGAAAAGGAGAAGCCAATTAGTCAAAACTGGGCATGTTGGACAATAGTATGCATCTCTAACGAAACCAGTTACCACGCTACATTCGCTTCGCTTGCCCAAGAAGTCCATTTTTTTACATCAAATCTTTAAAAATTTAAACTGGGAATTTATGTCTGTAGATTATCAAATCTTCAATAATCGTGTAGTTATATTTTTATTAGTTAACGTCCTCAACCTAAACGGAGCTTGGCAGGCAAAATGGCATTCTTGAGATTTCTTTATTAGGTGTTGGTTCTCTCTGTGTATAAGTGGCAACTCGGGCTCTAACTAGAGTAGAAACGATTTCTTTTATACTATGAAAATATATTTAGACTGTCTACAAAATGCTCTAGCAACAACTTATCACAATTTAAAGAATTGACTACTAATCTCTGATAGCAGGAGAATTATGTCTATAGCTGGTACATAAAATAAAATTCAACCGTGGCTTGCACAAATAGTGAATATTTCGACAGCCCGGGAGATCCCATATCTCGAACTATTTCGCAATGCAAACACTCTCCGTGCGACCCATAAAGCCGGTATTGTCAAATAATATGACCATTGTCGGGGCGAATGGCCGAAACAAAAAAAGCGACGCGATGCAAACAAAGAACCGGGTCAGTGGTGCTATGTTTTATACAAATTCTGATACAGCTAATGTAAAGTTAGCAAAATCCAATTTTTGTCCTCGAGTTTTGCATCTATCATTTTACTCAGCGTAAGCCATTAAAGCGCCTGAATTGATTCACTATGACACGTTTTTTTTATTTGCGCGGAACCATAATTTAATGGTAGCCTAATTTACAGCTAGATCTGAGAGTGAAAGGCCCGTCAAAATCGGTCCCACCGTTTCTGAGATTACCCGGAACAACCAGACAAACAACAATTTAAAAAATTGGTTATTTGTTATAAGTACTTATCGTAATAACTACTTTCATATGCATTTAGTAAAAAACTGTTATTTTGACATTACAAACAGACAATTTAATTTTATTAATTGTATAGATTAGATTTCATTATCACAACAACTTTTACCACTTAAATCTATGATCTATACCAACAACTGACGTTGACATTCTGCTCCTGTCGAGTTGCGACGGAAATACAAATTTATAAATGGATCCCGAAACGGTTGTGAAATTCTAGCATCACTATTGTTGCACTGCTAGGTCACATCGGAACACGGACAAATAGAGTAGCAATCTAAATGTAAGATCGCATCGTTATATGCAGGCTTACTGTCGAGTGTAAAATATCAAAACAAAGTTATAGCCATGGCAAAATTTTATAATTAGAAGTTCTAGTTTAGAATTAGAAACCCAGCCACTGATGTTATTCCCAAAAAGTAATCTACCTTACGATCGAGTATAATTACAATGGAAATAAAAAATTTGGATATACCTAATTATTATGTACACATATAACATAAATCTAATATTAGATACCTACCACAAAAACATTTTAAAAAATAAATTGAAAAAGTCATTCCCATCGCGAAAAGTCGTGAACCGAAGACCTCGGAACGTTGTCAAATATCATTTTTGTCACTTTTCAACGGCTCCGCGCTTTTATACTCCAGTTTTTTTTATACATTTTCCAGTGGAATCCCTTTTGTCTTCATTTAGAAAACCATTTTTCTTGTTTACCCGTTATCCGGTTAGCGCAAAAAGCGCGCCTCTCGCTTTATAAAGTAACTTAGAACATTTTCATTTTGATAATGTACCTTTAATGATATTATGTGTCAATGAAAGAGATGAGTACTTTTATTTCTAGTTTTCATTCATGTGATATTTATAGAAGAAAATAAACTATGATAAGTTAGTAAGAGATTTTGTATGAAATGTTTTTGAGTATATTGCTTAATTTTCAGTCACAAACATAGAACATTTGAGTAGATTGTAGATAAATGTTACACGGCTCTAATAAAAAGGACAATAATTAGCTTGAAAAATATTTGTAAAAAATGCCTAAAAATGTTTACATCAGAAAGCGGACAATAGTGAAAACATAACGACGACGTCAGCGATGTTCACAGTGCATATATGATTAGAAATTGTTGTTTAGACTTTTGACTTCTTGCGACGATTACTATTATTCTATACAGAGGTAGTGACCATTGAAGTAGTGTTTTATGCAAAACAAATTATGGTTACTTTAATAAAAATTAATTTACAATTAAATAAAGTTATTTTTGGTGTGCAAACTACATTAGGCAAATATTTAGAAAGCTCTGGTACAGTACTTACGGTAATCATCCTTAATTTATGTATTTCTGATAATAATAATTTTTCGTTGTTTGATAGAAGTTTTAAGTTCTATCATATATGGTACATAATATTTAAATTTTATAGGTTATTAGCTATTAGCAATCCCAAATAAATAAATATACTATATTAACATAATTATGTTATTCGCTAATGAAAAATTCGAAAAAACATATTCATAAAAGCAGAAATAAACGAATAAACTTTAATAAAGAAGTAATAAAATTAGCAGCTCGCAACTTAGGTAACCTAGATACAGAGTTAGGCGTGACTTTCACTCTGAATACCGTGGGAAAACATATTTCCATATCAATAAAGGATTTGTCGGCACGACCGCACTGAGCACAGTCCAAAAGCTAAATGACTGTAAGAATTTATCCGAGTTTTAATTTATTACCGAGAGATGGCGGTGAATGTATGAATGAATTGAAAGTTAGATTACACAATTTAAATTCCCCCTTCATGCAAAATAGGGACGGAAAGATGAGGTCTGGGGGGTGTGGAATACATTATACTTGGGAAAGGTAGAGGGGGAAGGTTGAAATATTTACCTCGCGGGACTTTGGAAGTGTGTTCGTCGAAGCGTAGCGAAATCTTAATGGATTATGGTATGATTGGACCACTCGGTTTACCCGATATTTTTCGCGGTTTTCTTGTAAATTCGTTTTATGGTATCAAAGTGATCTCGTTGGGACATTTTTCGTCCCTTTGAAACGTTTGGAACAATTAGAAGAAATTACCAAATTTTTTCTCACCTGGTGCCTATGGCTAACCCAATTTGTTACGTTTTTTTTTGTTTAGTATCCGTTCGGTTCAGGAATCGATTAGCGAGATGAATGTTTCCACTTTTCGATGGGTTGAACTTTCTGTTTTGTATTTATTCGAATGAGTTTGCGATGATAAATTGAGTTTTATTGGAAGTTTATTGCTTTGTGGGATTACATATGGACCGGACCGTACGTTCACAGAATCTAAATTGTTATTTGACAAATATTTTTTTTTATATTGACATAGTGACATTCATGTTTTCCTGATACGAATTTCTTTTGTAATTGGGCGAAGCATCTACCACTTCCGTGTTTTTCATTAATTTCAAAGTATTTACACGAGAAATTTTAACATTTAATGTGTATAAAAAAAAAAGTAGATACTTAAGTCACCCCTAATTTATTAAATAATAGACTAAGTATAAGTTATATTATAATATCCAGTATAAAATTAAACATTTCATTTCTCAACACCGTGTCTGGCTAAACATACAACATGACAGTAAATAAGCAACATTAATAAATCTATTTACATGTAAAATTAACATAATATGAAAATAACACAAAAATACTTTTAAAGGTGGGTAATCGTATGAGATATAATTCCTAGAAGTTAGCCAAGCTTTGTCGGTAAACAACGAAAAATCACACAAGTCAGGTTTGGAAAGCGGAGGCGCCTTTGTAGGGGGATATGTTAATCACGTTAATTTTATAATAATGGTAAAGTGAATCATTGAGAAATTTGAATAACTGTTCTTGTACGTATGTATCTGCATCTTTTATATACATGCATCTTCCATGATTTACTTTATGTTTTCAGCATCATTATCATGTAATTCAAAGGCAATTATTTAATTAACAATTTTCTCATTGTACTTCAATATATAGTTATCTTCATGGACAGCTTTTTTGAAACCACAGTTTGGCATACACCTCCTCCCGTTTGCGCTACTTGTCTCTGTTTTGTGCCAACCTTGTTCATGTTTTTCAGACAAGATTTGTGTTGTCGTCGCTTGACGTGTCAAGGACATAAATACATAATATCCTAACCTAAATATATAATATTCTAAGTAACAAAAGCAATTGTAATTAACTTTAGACTTCGATTTCAATAATTATATTATGTTTGTTTTAATTCAAAAATATTAATTAGATTTTTGTTCATAGTATAGTGCAGTGCGGTATGCATGTCAGTTCTTCTGAAAATAACTTTAGATATGTATCACTTCTTGTTTTGCTTGGATTGTAATGTGATTATCATCAATCGCTGAGCAATTATTTCACACAAAATAATTAAGATAAAAAGATTATTTAGTCGCAATAAAAGTTTTTTGAATCCGTGCGATTTTTAAACCTTATAAAAATCTTCATCGCCAATAATGATTGAAACGTTTAGTCATACAAGGTAAACGCTAAATCCGGGTCTTTGTTTAATTTGACAAGTGCTAAACTATGAGCATTATCAATGACTTACTCATACGTAAATGTATATACATGTATTGTTTGATTTGCGTTAATTCTCACTAAACACAGAGTAAGCTTTCTAAATCGTTGAGTAAAACTAATAGAAGCTAAATTTTAAGTCTTGGAATTACATTCATATCTGACCTGGATTACCATATTTATTTTTGCAATTAGATTTTACAAAACAATAGAGTGTATGACTGATGACTCTTAGGAATAATGATAAGGGAAGATTTATCCGATTACCTTAAAAAGCAATGTATTTTTTTTAAGTCCTCGTATCCCCTGACATATTAGGGTCTTTGTTAGTTCTATTTCCATCAAATTTTATATTCCCCTACTTACTTATACTTGCTATATTTATTGTTTAGTATTATCGAGCAATTTGTAGCTAATCGTGATATCGATGTTATGGAAAATATATTTTTTATTGTAACACGGCAAATGTCGACACTGTGCCTGATGGTAAGCACAGGTCAATCCAAAAACAACGGCTACCACAATGAAATCTGCAATGTATCGTCGGTCGGCACTGTAATGTCCGCAAGCCTGTCTCCAGCTGGATATACCTACACCGGCTGATCCCAAACCAAAAGACATTCACTATAACGCGTTTATTACCATGTGCATGGTGGTCGCGACCCAGTCGAACATAATTATCACACCCTACCACACAGCAAGCCACTGCAGATTACCTATATGTCTTGATAGTTTTCGAATCTGTTAAAATATTGCGTTTTCGTCCTTACATTTTTTAAAAGGAGCCTTAGCAAAACGCTAAATTTAAAGTGACAATAATGGAAACATAACCGTTTTTGTGATAAATAAGGACATACAATCAACATTTTTTTATTTACATATTCTTTTATATAATAGTTGTCTATTAGAAAATTTTGCAAACCAATACATCTACAAACAGAAGTACAGATTTATTAATAAAATTAAATTTACTAACAATGTTATAGAAAACTCACCTGAACTCCGTGCTTCAGTGAACAGCGTCGCATCAAAAAACACCATCACTAATAGAAAAAGCATAGTTTTTAACCTACTACAGCATCTCACTCCAAACTTAACACTAGGTCTCACTGTATTTACACTTCTGTCTTTATTATCGTTAGCTTCAACCTCCCCTCTATCTTCAAGCAGGGATTTGAGATCTTCCAGGCCAGTCCTATCATTGGACACGGCCATTTCTAAAGGGTCTAAAGGTTGTCCAGTCATGTTTGGATTGCTGTCTAGTTGTGGTCAAATTTGGTTACCAGCGTCATCGTTTGGTTGCATCTGGAACAATATATGATATTTTGTAATATTGATTACAATAATTGATCAATTGTTGATGTCTACTTTACTATTATAGTGGTATTGCTAAAATCCATCAAGGCGTATAGGCTACAGAGCGTGCCAAAGTAATAGACATACATATACACCTACATACATATATATATATGCGCTCGAAAAACATAACCCTCCTTTTTCGCAGTCGGGTAATAAAGTTATCTAACGATTGAAAAATTTACCGCCGTAATGTTAAATATTATTCTGTTCTTTTCTCTTTCAGTCCATCTTAAGCTGTTACAATCATAACTTTGTAAAGGTGAACGTAAGTGCAACTAGGTTTTACAAACATCATGATGATTGTAACAAAGTCGCATATCTACGCTTTTACCTCCCGCATGATATATTTTCTGTAAAAAGTAGGTTTTGTACAGCGTATACCAATTACTTATTCAATATTAGCGAACCGATTAATTACTTGATAATAGCAATACATTATATATTTAATAGCAATACTTTCAATGAAATTAAAATGTTAATATAATCGCGGTTGCAAAGCGTTAAATTAATACGAAATTTGTTTGATCTGAAATGTATAATAATTAATAGTCGACGTTCATTAAAGAACACAGATGTATTCCCATCGAAGTACCGATTTATCTTTATTTAATTGAAATATGTATAAGTATTTAGGTTTAATTTTTTTGTAAATCATTAAATGGTAATCAAATTCTTTTGCTGGTATTTTCAAACATTTTTGAAGTTATTCTTCTTTTGACGAGTTTAGTAGAGGGCAAAATTTAGAATTAAGCGCGTATCTTGTGAGGGCAGTGCTATGATGCGATTCATCAATGATGATGATTTTGTAATGGTATAAGTATAGTTTTAACTTATATAGCATCTCACGTGCGTACATATTTTTTTTAAATATTATGATAAATGTACTTCCAAATTAATGGACATAATTTTTTTTATGAAAAAATACAAAATAATGATGTATAAAAAGTGACATTCATAATAACGAAAAAACTCACCGCTACTCGACAAAAAAATCACACAGCAGCGGCACATCGGTCACTAATAAATTTATCATATAACAAAAAAAAAAAAAACTAGACATATTGGCAAGAAAATAAGCGCAAAACACGAACGTTGTTGGCAATCTAATAAGCAATTCATCAAGGGATGTGACAGTGTGTGTTATCGCTCCGTGTTAGGTCTGGGAGGGAGAGAGGTGGTCCACGGGTGATGGGGGTATGCATTGAAGACACCTGCGTCCCACTGACGTAGATAAAGAGGGAGTAAGATGAAGTTGTTTCTTAGAACTGGCTTAACGAGTGGTCTAGACTGATAATGAGGTTTTGTTTTCAACTCGTTAAGTTTTTATCGGTAAAGTATTGTTTTTTCAATCGCCCAATTCAAAGGTATCGCTAATGAAGGTTACTACAGAGTAGTTGAAAAGGTATTGTTTAAAATTATTGAAATTAGTTTATGCGAGATGATCTATTGTAATTTATGAATAAAATATATAAATTTAATAAACTGAATTTTCTTTGACTAAATTTAAAACGATGAATAAATGTATCTCCTTAATTTTTTATCAAGATAAAGTAGGCCTAATAAATTAGTATTGTATTGTAATTCACTGGATTAATTTAAGATACGAGATTTAAGTTATTTTAAACTAAATTTACGATGTAAATGTATTCTGAGTTCTATAAAAAAAAACCTGTGTACTTATGTGCACACGTAAGAAGCTAAACTTGTTTATTGTAACAAAACAATAATTTTAATCCTCCTACCCACAACATGATGAAATCAACATCGTTAAAATATTTTTACATAAATAAATAAAAAGAGTTTTTATAATGAATTTACGTTAATATCATTGATGACTAGCTTTATTACGTCACACGATACCGCCTATTAAACGTGCCAAAAAATGTATAACTCCAAAAAAACGAAAAATAAAAATCCAAACTAAATGCAACGAAGAGTGCTTGACTAAAGCGAAAATTAAACTCAGGTGCACCGATATAGCTCGTAAAGCTACATCATAAATTTTCAGCGGCGAGACCATACACCAAACTCGATGAAAAATTTTGAAAATATTTCACGAATTCCAATTTTACTTTGAGTGTAATGCCCATTTATTGATATGTATTTAAGAATCTATAGCGTTATTTTGAACTACTTATATTTTATAGTAAAAAAAATGCATTGTGTTCTATTGGTTAATCAATTGGTTCTTAGGAATTCTCTTTTATTTGTTAGGTTTGTTTACTTGGCCAAATTTCTTATTGGTTCAAACTTTAGTTTTTATCTTCAAATAACATTTACAAATGTTATTTTCACCGTATTCAGCAAAATCGACTTTTGTCTGTCCTTTTATCTTCTATAAATTGGTAGTTTTGCAAAGCAATTGGAAATTCGAGAATGCATCAGCAAAGTGTTCAGGTGCAACAATGTAACGTCCAAAGCTGTATCATTAATCTTCCGCTCCATACTTATCCCACACGCGACAGAGTGTATGCATGGCTGGTTTTTATATTCTAAGCCCTAATGTATTGGTATTATATTGGTTAGTGATATTTAATGGTTTAGGTAAAGCATTGCAAGAAAACAGAGAAACAGACAGACAGAACGACGTTGCCTTTTATATGCACTGATACAGATCCTGACAGGATTAGCTTTTGTAAAGTTTATGTATGAAATTGATCGCCAGTGATTGTACTAACTAATCTTCCTCATTTACATATTTTTAGCGTTTATTTGAAAGTATGATTCCTGATATTTTATTTCCCGGACATTTTTTCTATTTTTTAATACAGAGGAATAAGAATACGTATATTATTACTAAAATGCAGCAGTTCAGGTGGGCCAATCTGCAGTCTAAAGCTCAATCATTAATCTTGCAACTTGTCCCTATTCCACACGCTGGACAGAGTAAACCAACAGCACCCTGTACAGGGAAACTTTAAAGTATTTTTCAGACCGACGTAAGTTGAAATATCATTTGTTATCGTCACTTCCCTAAAATGTTTTAAAGTGATTTATTTTAGTAACGTAAGATATTTCTATGTTATAAAAATAAATTCGTATTATTTAAATATTTCCTGTCTTTTGGTGGTACAATAAAACAGCAAGAAAATATAGAGCAATATATTCTTTATTTAAATACCTATCATATAATAATATCATGAATATTAAAAGATTTCAAAAAAAAGTTTCTTTGTATTTTATAGCATATTTATTGAGGAAGGTATTAATCAAACATCAATCAATCGAGCAAATCAGTCATAATAGTTATCAACCAATCTGGTAATCTAATCTGTAGGCAAATAAATAGTTAACAAATATATGAAACAGACATGTACAATCCAAATTGAACCTTGGTGAATCCGCGGAGAACAGCACGTATGATAATAAACATTGTTTTCTTTTCTGCAAATTTATCTATATCGAAAAATGAATTTACAAAAATATTATGTTTAAGAAGGGATACTTTTATCGCAAATTCAGTAGAGTCACATTATTAAATAATAATCACCATGAATCAAAACAAGTGTCGGGATGTGAATTAAATTTAAGTTAACTTCAAACAAATAAAGATTTAAGGCGAATACCGGTACCGGAGTAAGTACCGGTGTAAATGTTTCGCAATCGATTTAAAAAAAGAGAATGCGAAAAAAGGTTTACCAAAATAAATATTATGATAATACGGCAATAAGTAAATTGGCCTATTATCAGATATCCGATGCCCAATTCCGAATAAAAGGAAAGACTACGTAAATAGCTGAGGACATAATGCTCACGTCTCAACGATATTTCCTATAGTTAACGATGAAATTTCACTGGGGCCGGTAAGATCGTAACTGAAAATTGTTTCAGCCCCAGGGGATGTTTGGAGTTGGTCCGCTTGCCCTGCCCTCTCTGAGATATTTTGCAGGTGTCATGACTTATGGGGTTATTGCATTCACGTAGGTTCTTTTGTACGTATCCCATATCTAAATGTATAGATCTCTTTTATTGTAGTATCATGACATTTTTTTACGCAAGGTGAGTATAATATACAAAACATATCAATTAAATATATATATATAGTAGAGAAATCTAGTCGTCGGTAAATCGATTTTCGGGCGCTTATATGACTTACACTAATAAAACCTTAAGAGATACATCAAAATAATGTATTAAAGAATTGTAGTACTACAAAAAGCCTACAGAAAAGTCCGCGATGCTATATGCCTATTTCCCACGGTAGACTGTCAGTCTCACAGTAACCATTTTTGTCTTCAAAATAATAATATTTGGTTATTTGCGAAGCTATTTTCTCCAATTCAGTATTAATCCTTATATGGATCCTAAAAAAAGAGTAATTAGTACTAGTAATAATGTCAATACCAACTCTTACCTATTAGTAAACTTTATTATTCTCGAATTAATAAAAACAATGAAGCAAATACTTTGCTTAGTAATTTATTTTGTTTTTGACAGGTGGAATATTTTTTTGCAAAGCCGAAATCAAGTTTTCGAAACTATATTTTTTTATTAATTATGGGTAAAAAAAAGATTTACACGTTTTTAACAAAAACTATTCCTATAATAAAATTAGAAAGGCGTTATATTTAAAAGTGACCATGGAGTGCTCGGACAACAAGCAAATTTAAAGAATAAATTTAAATACCATACATTTACAAATATATAAGAAAGTAATTACACTTTATTTTTCATAAATTTCAAAGTAGCCGAAATATTTATTTAATAAATGTCTAAAGATAAGGGTGATGAGGAGAAATATAAACAGTCATTTATCCTAACAATCCAAAGGTCTACTGCCGACCCTCCGGAGCACAGGTGCTGGTACCCGTCCCCCGCCAACCTCCCCGACCTCGTTTCCTGACGTGACGGATTGTTTGTTTTCTCGGGTGTGTAGTTTGTTTTGTTGTCGAATTTGCAGTTGCAATTGCAAATGGTGTAAAACTGTATTGTGGTGACAAATATCTTTCATAATACGAGTGTTTTTGAATTAATTCCTTGTTTAGGGGTACTTAGCCAATAAGGACCCTTATAGTTTCGCCATGTCCGTCTGTCTTTCTGTCCGCGGCTTATCATGATTTTTTCACATATCTAAAAACAACCATTTAGCGCTGGAAGGGGTGGGGACTTGACTCTAACACAAGAAAATTGTAAACAAAAAGCAAACCCACTTCACTGATTTTGAAGAGTTTTCTGATGAATCATCAAAGTTCAAGGTCGAATGTCAATAAAAGTGGGACCACCGTTGAGGTATCCCCTTTCCAACGAAAAAATAATCATCTAAATCGGTTCATAAACAAAGAAGTTATGGCTGAACATCCGTAACAAAGAACATTCGAATTCAGAACCTCCTCCTTTTCAACAGACTTCAAAAAAGTCTTTAATTTCATTTGCATTGGTTCTTCAACTTCGAAGGTACACCAGATACACTCTTCAAAATTATTAAAGTTGGTTTTCTTGTATTGTATTGAAATCGGTTAAAAATACGTTGACAGCATAGGAAAAATCTTTCTGATATAAAATATGTTATTGTTGTAAAATAATAGTATATTATCTTCAAGACAATTCTTGGTTTGATCTTTGTATAGTCCAATTCATAGCTTTTGAAATGCAAATGTATTCCCAGTAACACAAAATACGTGGTAAAGAACATTTGTTCGTGTTGATGTTAAGACGGCGCGAAGGGGGCAAAGAGAGGATATATTTTGATTTTCATTATAAAAAAATAAGAAGTTAACTATTTTATGTCATTAAATTTATCTTTATATAAACTAAAGAAGCACGATTTATTAATTTTTATAAATAAGATAAAGCAAATTAAGAAGTACCTACATAGATTATTCATATTTTTATTAATCTTACACACTGGTTCAGAGCTCTATTTAAAGATAGATTAAAATATGATTTTAACTCGGTTAGCCTTAATAACCATTTTTTACTTAAACTCAGCAATATACAAATTTACTTACACATAATATATATTTTATATCTTCATTAATCGCTGATAAATGATACTGATAGTTGGAAATGTTGGAATAGTTGGCGTAACTCTTTAAAAGGGATCGTTAGTTACGTCCAATCTAAATTTAGAAATGGCGGTGTGGAATGGCCTGCACATTCCTAGTTATGGTGCATCATAAGTAAAAAGCGGAAGCGAATATACCATATTCCATAATTTGTATAATCATTTTTTTTTTCCAAAATGCTATAGTTAAATTTGTATTTGTTTTTTTTTTGTTACAAGTTAAATTTCTAACAACAAAAAACAACAAATTAAGTATCCAAAAACCTACTATCGATTTTGGTTACTGAAAATCATCTTACATAAAATGGGTTTGACCGGCGTCGTGGTGCAGTGGTAGTAAGTCCTACTATTTAGTCGAGAGGTCGCGGGTTCAACTACACATGACTGAAACACCGCACATGATTGACTTTTGTGTGATAATTGCCAGTGGTGTGTATGGGTGTTGAAATACCTATCTATTTATGTATGTATATCAGCCGTTTACTTAGCATAATGCAAGCTAAGATTAGTTTGGAATTAAATGGCCTTGTGTGAAATTGTATTCTCTTAATTAATTTATTTAATGAAGTATAAAAAGTTTCCTTACTTCTTAAGAGTATTTTCAACAAAAAAATGGTAAAATTGACTCAATCTATTGCGCTTTAACCAGAACTATTTTTAACAACTTCCATAGAAATTAGAGCTGTCAATAAACTGGGGAATTTATTTCATTTGCAATTTTTTGTTGCTTTCGATTTTTGGTTAAAATTTTAATGATCATTTTAACATAAGGCATACGAACCCTATTACAACTGATTTCTCGGTCAGTGTGTACAAAATAATCCGCTCTTCTCTTAACCTTGTAGCACTGTAAACACTAGTTTGCGTTGCGTCAGAGGCAGGGTTAAAATTTCATGGCCATAAACGGTTCTCGAATGTCACAAGTGCTTATGTTTACAGTGTCTAAGTTACAATTTTTTTTTTAATATTTTAGCATTGATAATGCTTCATAAATTATAACTTAGTTTATTCCATTTAGTCTTTTTTTTATATAATTAGAAAAGGTTTATAAAATAGTAATATTATGAGACATATTTTTTTAAAGATTTTTTATTAAATTAATTTGCGAATAATGTCATATCATCATAATTGTAATTGTATTTATATATTTTAGTATATACAATTTTACATAACAAAAAGCAATCCTATTGATACAAATTACAGAGATATAACCTTATAATATATGAAATGTTTTATTAATAATTTGTAAACATTAGAATACAATGGATTTTACTACCAATTTTGTTAATAAATCTGTAGTTCTATTTATAGATCATCATCATCATCATCATCATCATCATCTCAGCCGAAAGACGTTCACGGCGGGATAGACCTCTCCCAATAATCGCCACAATGACCGGTCCTGCGCTATTTGCATCTAACCGCTTCCCGCAACCTTCACCAGGTCATCGGTCCACCTTGTGGTGGGTCAGTCTACGCTGCGTTTTCCGGTACGGTACGGTAGATGTATTTTTTTTAAACTTTGTCTGTCTGTCTATTTCTATGTCTGGATTTCAATTAAAAAGGCTCAACAGAATTTCTGAATTTTTGTAGATGTCAATCTGCTATTGATAGGTTATAAAAATTATAAATAATAATTTCGAAAATCATATTATATGAGTAAAAATAAAATTGCCAGACGAAAATAATTATTGTGTAATAAACGTTTTCGGAGCCGCGAAAAAAGCAAGTTTGTAAATAAAACTTAAAATAGTACTAGGTTACTAGTCTCTACGTGTGTTAAATACTTTCAAAAATCAGTTAAAAATGAAACTTTATCTTATAGTAACATAGTAATTGAAGTAACAACAATTACAAAACATAATGAAAAATAAAACATAGCTATAATTACTGTATAGAAAGGAAGACGTTTCCATTTCGTATAAGTGTAGTCACCATTTATGAAGATCATTAATATACAGTCAAGCTAAATATGGTATCGATTCATATACGTGAAGGTTTAGTTGTCCCTGCTTATTACTTGATATCTTAGATGATCGACCTCCAATGTATTCGGTTTTTATAGCTTTCAAGTACTCTCCAGTTTAAATTATACTATAATTAATGTATTATCATTCTGCACATCACCTAATAAGTTTTTAATAGGATTTTTTTTGTTACTTCATGCCAGAAAATATTAAGCGATGAAATATTAGATACTATCATTTTAATACAAAAGTCTATTCAGTAAGTAATAGTAGTTTATAAAACTGTTCCATATTGACGGGTTAAAACACCAGTGTGTTTTTAAACCGAGTCGTAGGCTATATAAATTTGGCCTGTATCATATTAGTAAAAAATGTATTATTACGAGAAAAAGTGTTATATTATAATTTTACTTTTTAACCGCCTTCAAAAACAGACGGAGGTTACTCAATTCAACTTGTTTATGAACCATATTGGAAGATTATTTTTTGTTGGATAGGGGATCCCTCAAGGCTGGTCCCATTTTAATTTCGTTGGAACTTCTCAAAATCATTGCAGTTGGTTTTCTTTTTATTAAAGATTATCTTGTAAATTTTGGTATTTTATTTATAAAGTACTTACTAGCTGTGCCCCACGGTTTCACCCGTCTTAATTTTATCCAACAAACACCACAACGCCAACGCACCTGTGAAGTCTATCAAAAGTGTTCTTCCCGTAAGTACAAATTATTTTAATTTTTCATTATCTCCTAAACTATGTGTGCAAATAGCATACTATAAGGAGTAAAATTTAACTTCATTAAATTGTCTTTATGATGAAGTAAGTAACTTTAATATGCTATGTCTAAAAATAATGCTTATAAATCACATTTTAATTTTCAACAAATCTTTGTCACAAAATTTCTTATTGTGGCTTATGTATAAGAGATAAGCATATGCTATCGCTGCCTTTTTAAAGATATACTAAGGATCAATATTATTGTAAGGCATTGTATTTCCGTATCATTAACGATTACACCAGCGCACGCGGATAAAGCAGGTCGGGAAAGCCTCGACTTCCGACTTGCGTAAGAAAAATCAATATTTAAGGCCATCTGAGAGTTGTAGCCTAATCTTATATAGCCTCGATAATCTGGATATCATATACAAAAAGAATTTTACGAATCAGACAGGTATTTCCAGAGATTAACGTTTTTAAACAAACAAACTTTATTAGTATAGATGTTAATATAAACTCGTTTTGAAGTTCATAATTCGAATTTTACGGTACGAGAGTAGATAAAATGTATTACAATGTATTTAGCACAATATTTTGAAGTAAGTAACCAAGAAAATTGGTCAAACTATTGTGCATGAAGTGAATGAAAGTGAACAGAAATTTATCAAATATATCCGGCGCGGCAGCGTCGAGCGTTGAAATAGGTGCATTATGCGGCCATGCGGCTTAGTTCCTGCATTTTCTAAGGCTGATAAGCATCTAGATTCTAAACCATTTCCTGCTAATACCAGACTAGACCACATGGTTAGAGATTTTAACAAAATATGGATACGGCTTTCTGAAATAAAAAAAAAAAACGTAGAATTTTCAATTGTTTAACAAGAATCGCGTTTTAAAGTGATGATAACGACGCTAAACAACGGGGACGTAGACTTAATATATATATTTTTATTCTTTAAAGGTTTATCATTTCACCTGATGTTAAGTGAGGTGCTTGGCGACAGGGTTACAGCGTTAGGGTGGTTGCTAACCAGGCGGGCTTTTTAGAAAATACCCTACCATTATGTTAAAGTTTCATCAAGATTGTTTTTCTTCACCGAAAGCTCAGGGTCATTGCAGGGATTCGAACTCTGTCCGTTTACGCTACAACTGATTCAAGAAATAAATTTTTTTTCACACATGCATGGAAATATTGTTTTTATTTTCGAAAAAAGAACACGCGAAGTATTGAATTTACGGACATGCCAAGAATGATAAAAGAGATCCAGTCAAAGAGTATTTTAATAACCCTAGCACG
This sequence comes from Saturnia japonica, assembly GCA_033032175.1. NCBI lineage: Eukaryota > Metazoa > Arthropoda > Insecta > Lepidoptera > Saturniidae > Saturnia > Saturnia japonica. The sequence goes on from CM065332.1 coordinate 5,694,068, forward strand.
CCGTTTCATAGAACATTGTTGGAGCGTTGTAATGTTCCAAATTTAAAAAACGCTCCTTCAATGGATTTGATTTTCTTTGTCCGTAAATTCGATACTTCGCGTGTTCTTTTTTCGAAAATAATGACAATATTTCCATGCATGTTTGAAAAAAGCACTATATATACCTCGGCGGAAATAGCAATTACCTGTCTCGTATTAGTGATACTATTAAATTACGTTAAAAAAAGTTTATTTAAAATTGAATATTTCCGCTTAATCGAAATAAGCCGTGTTTTCTTGATTACGGCGTTCACATTTTTTTTTAACTTTCTACATAAATAATTTTACCGATTACAATACAAAACCACGTTATAGAATTTAGTTGCCAAATGTTGGTGTATTGTAGAATAACCCTTAAAAAGGATAAATTAACACAACATAAAACAGTCACAAATTTATACATAATACTTGTTATGGGAACTGCAGGGATAATATAAAACTACATGTGTTAAACAAATAAATAAACAGCATAACCATAATCTATATAGACACGAACAAAGGACACATTACAATTTTATATTATTATGATAAATAAAGACACTAAGTATAATACACATAGATATTATTATAACATAGAAAATGATATTAGACGCTCACTTGCCACTGATCATTTAAAAGCCGACATGTCTGTTATATTTATATAGCAATTTAATTCAAAACTTGATAGCTTAAAATTTCTTATTCCGCGTTTGATCGCGCTAACACTGAGACACCATTCGATCATTATAGACAGAGCAAAATAATAAATCTTAATTTAAGTCAAATAACTAAAATAAATCGATCAGTGTCAATTTAGAACATAATAAATAGCAGTGAATGCCACATTCGTCTTTCACTATATTACATAACGTTTGGCACAATTTGCCGAATGCATTTCCAGCTAAATCGGCGTTCAACTATTGAGGGAGACGTGGAATTTTCATACCCTAAGTGCCTATTCGTATGGTGTCTCGTTAAGAAAATACTTCGTGGTAACCTTTGTGCGCAATCAATTCGAAGTAGGGTGATATTTTAGAGACATTTTCCTTTTTCATTGGCACTTTTAGTTGTGAAATGGATTTGAAACTCACATAGCGTTTTTTTTTTGTGCATAAGGAATCAATTATGTTTTATTTATTGTTTTACTGAATGTGTTTAGAGCCAAGGTATTATTTACAAAATTAATTTCATTTCTTTCATTTCGGGATCTTTATGGGTTTTATGTAACTGTGAGATATCCATGACTTCACCCCGAACGGTAGTAGAACATGACTATCGTGTTTAACTGGATCGCAAACACCATACACCAGGTGGTATAGCTCCTGCCATAGTGGCACGCTTAGGCGAATCTAGTTCCGAGATCACCTGGTGTATAATATCCAATAATGGAGCGGAGTGGTAGGAATCTGCACTAGACTGGGTCGCGACCACCATGCACATAATGACAAACTGATTGTTTTCATTTTTTTCCAGTTCCAGGGTCAGGCCAATATGGCAGCGTCGTCTGGCGATGGACTGATGCTCTCTCGGTGGTCACCGTTGTTTTGGATTGTACCTACTAAACTTATCATAAGGTACGTTAGCAATACATTACGCTGGCTATGATGCCTTTTCTCAAAGCTTCATAATACATAATACCCACACACGTACAAAGAGAGACAGAGATTATAGGTAGCACTATAATGTATCCTATCTTCTATCTTATTATCTTGCAGGCTAAATCCTACAGATGTATGCGTCTGTCTCTTTTTAGTGTCGCTTTTTCGTTTCATCGCCTTTCAAATCACAACAGTACTAAAAAAGTTTTTATATCAAAAACACTACAAATCGAACTAATACATTTACTCGAATATTAATTATCGTAAACGAAGCGGGGAACTAGAAAACGTAAACAGGGCTCATTACCAAATGAAAAGTAAAACGATTTGATGGAAATTCGCGGACAAAAACGAGAATAAACCCCCAGGCTACTGTTAAGCTTGATTAATAGTGGCTCCATCTAGTATTATGTGAAACGAATGTGTTGCATCGAGAAATGTACGCAGATGGTATATTTTAGTGGTACGTCACTGTAATTTCCACACTATTCATAGAATCTTTTTTCGTTTTTCTACTGAGCATTGTCATACTGGTTATCTTTATCTCATATTGTATACAATGCATTTCAACAACCTACACAAATACCAAAACTATCTATTCAAATAATAAAACTGTAACTAAGCCAAATCGGCACAATAAATATTTTTTGAAAATTATAATCTGGGTGTATTTTGTTATCGACATAGAGGCCAAAAATATTTTATTTTGGATTTTTGTCTGTCTGTCTGTTCCCTTGTGCATGCACTATTCTAAAACGACTATACAGATTTTGATGAACATTTACACATTGATAACTAATACTATGGATTAACATTTAAAAATTTTTTAATGACTTAATACAAAAAGGTTTCTCAAATGAAAGTCTTGACAGATATTGATGCATTTTTCTCTATTCTGTAGCTGGAAACTTAATTAAAAATCTAACCCTGTCCACATGGATAATCCAAGTACACGCGAACGATGTCGGGGGCACAGCTAGTTCATAATAAGTTGAACATTAAATTATATAATAATTCTCTTTCAAAAAATAATTCCTGTTATCCTATAATATTAATAAAAAGAAACAATTGGTTTGATACAAAAAACTGGAAAAATATAATAAAGTCCAATAGAGGGACAAAAATCTCCTTACCTCTAATGCTTACTTATAAAATATTTGAAATGTCTTGCGAAAAACGGAAATAAATAAAAAATATGTATTTTCCAAGACATGTGAATGTTGTAGATGGCCGGGAAATATATTCGAACCTTTACCATTGTTTATTTAGTTTTTTTAAAATGAGAAATCTCGAAAAAAAATCGTTTTCAAGAATTTCACAATGTACCTATGCTACAAACTGAACAATGTATGACATTAATTCTCAGTCTTTAGTAGTGAGGCGTATTTATCGGAACAGTTTGAACAGCAGTTTGAAACTGTTAACCGTAAACTGAAAAAAAAAAACTATTACTAAATACTACGTACCTGTTTCACGTATTGGTGGGTGACACAAAACTAAACTGTTTCAGTTTGGAACATGCTCTTCTCTATCTAAGCAGGATCTTTACTTTGTAAGAAAGAGAGAGAGATACAAATAAATATGACTTGGCAATTGAAACAAACTCTTGACTCTTGTCATATAAAGTAACAGAAAAAGATAGCATCATGGAACAGGCTTTTTTGGAACTGATTTATTTTACATTTTATATAGCTAACTCCTAATTGGCAGTGCAAAGATTAAATATTTTCAATAAGTAATGTTTTTTTATTACCTTGTGTTAACTTGAAATACAACAGTATTTTTACTAACTAAACCATAAACTCCTTCGTACACTACGCGTAGTTACACTGTATCATGATATAGAATAATTAATGGCAATAAATTCTAAAGAGCGAATATATAAAACATATAACTGAATACCTTTGTATATACCTAATTCCCTCTTTTTCCTTTCCTAACATAATCACATGGGTTGAGTTCCAGAGGCTTTGCGGTAACCTCAGTCTCGGCGTAAACAAAGAAGTCCACTACGTAACATCTTTGCCATACTGTGAAGCTTTGGAACTGTCTCCTGGGCAGTGTGTTCCTTCTTTCCTACAACATAAAGTCCTTCACACATAGATCCCTCGGTAGACGCCGATGTTATTGAATCGATTGACGTGAGTTCGAATCCCTGCCATGAGCTTGAGTTTTCGGTGAAGGAAAATATCGTGATGAGATAATAGCATGGTGGTAGGAAATTTTCTAATGCACGCCTGGCTAGCTAACATCCAACAATTTAAAAATCTGTCGGTAAGTACCTATAGGTGTGCTCCGGTAGCTGCATTTGATAGCCAGTTCTCCTACTAGGTATTTCCGTCTTACCATCTTGGGCCTCTTGGCATTTAACATCATATGTAATTGTGACCAAACGTAAAAAAAAACCTATAAACGTATAAATATATATAATAAAAAAATTAATAAACGAGTTGTGTTCGAGATTCTATGGTTGCCTTCATTCAATATGTATAAAGTCGCCACATCAAAAGGATATATCATTTTCTTTCGGGATCGAAGGTTTTTCAAGGCATTACGTATGTAAGTTGATACGCGGGGGCGGAATTCTAGTAAATGATTTTTGTAACGATACCACTACTTTACGAATTACATATTATATAAGATTTATTTTACTACCTATATAGTAGATAACCTTAATTTTCTTAAGTTAAAAGAATCGAAATATAGTTAATTTGTTTTTAATACTACATCGGTGTCTTCTCTGGGAAAAGTTTAGTGATTTAGATATTTAGATTTCGTTTCTTTTTTTAGATCTCAATATTATCTTCATTTTTATAAATGTGAAAAGTAGTATTTACTATTAATAACAGCAATGAACTTTGTTTATTAAAGGGTATAATCTCTGGAACAACTAATCTAAATTCGGGAAGTTTTTAGCGTTCCGTACCTCAAAAGGCAAAAAGGAACCCTTATAGAACCACTTCGTTGTCCGTCTGTCTGTTTCAAGAGCGCGTGCAGGTATTAAGTTGAAAATTAATATCAAATACTCAGGTCTACAATCCCTTAGCGCTGTGAAAAAATCAAATTTCTAAGTCAGCGCAATCAAAATATACGGTCGTTTATGCCACAAATTTTAACACTCGCAAAGAGAATAAAATCCTATAAGGTACTTCCAGTTGATCTAGAATCATGAAATTTGGCAAGAAGCAATGTCTTACAGCACAAATAAAGGAAAAAATCCGAAACCATAAATATATAGTTAAATCACAAAAAAAAAAAACAATTTTTGCTCTTACAATCTTATCAGTTGGTAAACTGACCGGGGCATATCTAGATGTATTGGTCAACAGTTTTCAAACGGCAAAGTTAAGTTTGTCCCTCAATAAAGTTTATCGTTTCGTTAAAATTGTTGGATGCTTTCTTCATTACTGTTTCTTAAATATTTTAATGAATGTGGCTGTACAATTACGGAACCCTAGGTGCGCGAATCCGGCGCGAACTTAACCGGTTTTATTTTATTTTATTGGAGAAAGCTACGTACTCTACGAGTTATACAAATTATATTTTATTGATATTCAGTTTTATATTGTAATTAACACGTACGCAGTCACGAAAAGTAGTTAGTCTATGATAATGAGACAAAATATAATTTTACGTTGTCATACCATATTATAAAATGAAAGTCCCTTGCCGCGTTTGTCTGTCTGTCTGAACGCGATAAACTCAAGAACTGCCCTACGGATTTTCATACGGCTTTCATCAATGGACGAATTGATTCACGAGGAGGGTTTTGGTGTATAATCCATTACAGTTTTGTGTAAATTGGCTGAAATATGACGATGATTGTTGAAGATATCGGAAAAATCATGACGATTGAGAGCTTAACTGGCGTTCGCCGCGTAAGCCAATAAAATTATATGAATTACTCTGCTACCCGTTCGAAGCCGAGGCGTGTTGCTAGTCTATGTATATATTGGATAATCTCTAGCACCGTTTGATCGATGCAAGTTGGTAGGTCCAAGTGATTTTTTAATGGAGCCGGTTTTTATGCTAACCTTGAACGCGATAGATGACGTAGTAGTTGAGTTCTGACTACTGGAAAGAGCGGAGAAATGTCTGCGAGGCCAGCTCGTGTTCAGTTAGTTATATAATGACTTCCATTATAATAAGACTAATCTCCAAGTCCGGTGAAGCTGTAAAAGCCGCAGCGGCTTTAGGGGCCCTAAGGCTAACAATGTATACAGATTAAAAAAAAAAAAAAAAAACTAACTTCGATTGCTGCTCAAGAGTACTTACTTAATTGTTTTAGCTAAAACTTTACTTAAAATAAACTCAGAAAAATTATTTGCATTAATTATTTAACTGAAAATTGAATTCGATTCTATGCATATCATTGGGAGTAGAGCGAGGAAGCTAACCTCCGGAGCTTAACCTTGACACGTTTATTTGTTCCGCTGCTTTACTCGTCCTATGTACTCACAAAAATATAAAACTCATTTACGCTCTTTCAAATCCATCTCCATATGTTGTGTGAAGAGAAAAGAAATCTACATAGTATACAAAAAAGAAAGAAAATTTGCGCTGTATATAATATTTGATAAACCGACCCGTCCAATATTGAATGTAAAAAATCTAAAAGCTGTAAACAACATTTTGTTAATAGTTTGCACTACCTTCATCAACAACTGGCATTCATAATAGAAATGTTTCTAATAATTTCATTAACAAAAGAATAAATTTCATTAAAAAAAAAAAAAATGTCTATTTTCATTAAAAGCGGAGAACATACGTTTTAAAGTGATTTTTGAATCGTTAGTTTGATAAATAATTAAGAGATATGGATTTACCACAAAAAATCACATTTTGAGAAATGATATATATATATATATATATATATATATATATATATATATATATATATATATATAAGTACCGCTGACAAAAAGATTTTCTAAAAATACTTGTTCAGGCAAAATACCATGAAGCGTTCCTAATAAAACAAAGAAAAAAGGAAATTAAAAGTTTTTTTTACATAAAATGTCGTATACAAAGCACATGTTCACATCAAATTGCTATTAAGCGTATCAATATTCATGACGCGGATGGTAGCGAAAACCACCCTTTACGACATGCCTCAAAGCGGAAAGCTTATGCGGACTCATCAAAGGGATTTTTGTCTCGAAAACGACGAAATTTCCCTACAATATCATTCCATTTCCTTGAGATAAAAGAAATAATTCAACTAGGTTATTTTTCTCGTTACAAAATCTTTGTTCGCTACTGATGGAACGGTTTTAGGTATATCAATGTTCTCGAAAGATCGCAGTCCATTTAAAAAGGCTAATACTAAACTGATATTATGTAGGTAGTAGAATTAATGTACCGTCTAATCAGTAATCACTTGTTATATACAAGGTGTCCAGAAAGGGTATCGGGTATTTGTAAGTTCAATGAAACAAAAATTATTTGTATGCAATAAAAAAGTTTATTGTTTATTATTAGCATATGAATTGGAGAATTATTTGGAAAAGCTGATGATATCCAAATGATGACCGTTACGTTGCTGGCACTCTTCTAAACGGAAACGAAGATTGGCGATAACACGTTGACACATAGCTATCGATATTGCTGCCATTTCTGACCTGATGTTTTGCTTTAACTGGGTTAGATTCGTCGGATTGTTTTGATAAACCTTACTTTTAAGGTATCCCCATGCAAAATAGTCAAGCGGGCTAAGGTCGGGGCTTCTGGGAGGCCAGTTGATGTTACCCCTTCGCGAAATGACTTTATTAGGGAATAATTCGTTAACAACTTCCATTGAGTCATTTGAGGTATGGCAAGTGGCCCCATCTTGCTGGAACCACGTTCTTGAGTTGAAACCTGCAAACTCCTGCAACTCTGGGACCAAAAAATTTCGCAACATATCGCAATAACGGTCACTATTCACATTAATTGCTCGGCCTCGTTGATCTTCATGAAAATAAGGACCAATTATGCCTTTAGCAGACATAGCGGCCCAAACAACGACCTTTGGGCTATGCAGGGGTCGTTCATGCTTTCGTCTCGGATTCTCCACTGCCCAGTACCGACAATTCTGCTTATTAACATGACCATTCAGGTCAGGTCAGGCTTCGTCACTGAACAGTATGTTGTTAAAGTTGTTAAATCGCTGCAGCATTTCGTTCGCAAAATTCAGTCGATTAGCATAGTCCGTATCCTTCAATTCTTGAACCAATTGAATTTTATAGGCTTTTAGATGTAAGTCTTTCTTTAAAATAGAATGTAAAGACGATTTTTTGATGTTCAACGCTTGGCTTCGCTTTCGGATGGATAAAGACGGATTTTGACGAACCGACGCCTCAACTTCTTCAATTGTTTCTTCATCGCGAACTGAACGAGGACGACCAGAGTTTTGAATTTTAACTGTCGCACCTGTATTCTCGAACATCCTGATCTATTTCCTAATGCTATCGTCACTTGGCGCGTGGCGTGTACGATATTCCGCACGATAGAGACGTTGAGCAGTCACTATTGAATCACCATTACGATAATACGCTCGTACGCAAAATGCGCGATGCGTCCTCGAGTACCGTTCCATCGTGACTAAAACTCCACAAAATGGCGGACGCCACGAACCCCTCCCCGCACCCTTTAGACGCCCCGTTCCGAATATGGCGCGAAAACAAATACCCAATACCCTTTCTGGACACCTTGTATTTATCGGCGGAGCTTATCTGTTTTACGAAAGTACGTACAGTTTAGATGGTTAACATGAAAGTGTTAGATTTGTTTAATAAATAATCAACCATCAAAGTCAAAACCTTATACTTATTTCTATCATTAAAACTATGGTTTGTTTGCGAAAGCGGCACATTTTTCCACACGCTGGAGACAGCGGGACAAACTGCCTGAACGTGGAACTGTCCCGGCCAAAGCGGGACGTATGGTCACGTTACGCATAATCTTCATCAATGACTAAATAAACTGGTGGTGTGTAATAATATGCCTGGTGTATCTTCGAAGTTTACCATTCCTTGGCATCCATTCCATGCCTTCGAATGCTAATGTAATTAAAATAGGGACTACCTTTGACGTATCCCGTATCAAACAAAAACAGAATCATCCAAATCGGTTGTGATAAACAAATAAGTTATTGGCTGAACATCCATGAAAAATATATACATTCGAATTGAATAACCTCCCGTCTTTTTTTGTAGTCGGTTAAAATGCAATAATAATTTTTAGTAGTTCCAGATATTATAGCAGTCTAACAGACAATCTCCTGAGCTTTAAAGCATAGTATAGATTTATGATTATGGGTTTATATTCTGGCCTCAAAAATTTACTATTTTCCCACAACTAATAATATATTTAATGTTAAACTTTGTATCACCAGTACTTTTAACTTGGAGGTAAGTTCCTATAGGCGTATAAACCCCGACGAAAGCGAACTTTACCTGAAGTAAATCCGAAATTACACTCGAACCTGTGCGTTAACGTCGCCGCGCCGGTTCACATTATCATAAGTTGGAACGGTTTGAGCAGTTTCAAGCCTTTAATCCTGGGCTAAGCCGGGCTCAAACGCTTGCCCTTACCTTAGGGTCCCCCTGGGTGTTCCGTTCAATAACGTTATCAATTTTATTTAAATTTTCTAATAATTTTTATCCATTAACCTCGAGACATTAGACAGTAATTATAATCAGCATAATACATTCTTTTTTATATGAGCAGATTTCTAATATGAAGGAAAAAGGGTTTTAGAAGCATTGCGGTTTTAGTGAACTTGTGTCCTATAAGATTCACATTTTCTTAATTTTTTCCAATAAAAATATGGCAGAGCGAATTTCAGCAAAAGGCACAACGAAATTGCGCAGAGCTCATTAGAAGCTCATAAAATAATTTTAGTGTTAGGCTAGTTTTTGTTTACAAAAAAGTTCATATTATTAATGACAATGATTCAAGGACGAGCGACAGTTGGCACACATGCGTTGCAACGCGAGCACAGTGCAGCAACAAGTCTGAGACACTAGAGTCTAGTGTTGTCCCTTAAAGCGAAACTAGAGATTTTACCATCGTTCAGTGTCATCATTCATGTTCATCGTCGTAAACATATAAATATACAAAATTGCACTTTGCAGCCAAAATAAAAGGTGTTAAATAACAATGCAGTGAGGCAAATGGCAGCCTGACAATTAATTTGCCTAAGAACGTATGACATTATCCAATCAGAGAAGCTAACGCATAATACTCCCAGTCTTAGTTGAGTGACAACTAGTATGAAGGCACATCTAAGAGGTGAATCTTAAACCGATTTCTTAAGACTGGCTCTCAAGTGCAGCTGTCGGAACACACCTATTTGTGTTTGTGCACAGATTTACAACTTGAGCGTGGTAGCTAGTCAGGCGGGCGTTAGAAAAATCCCTACCATGTTATGCTTTCATCATGAGTTATTTCTATTGAAATGTATCATGAATATAATTAATAAAAAAATATTACATTTATCTTTTGTATTGTTAAAGTAGCAAAAGGTCATGAAACTTGGCTAAATAAAATAGTTTCAAAAATCAAAAGATATTTTAAAGAAGACATAAAATAAAGCCTCGAGAATGCCAAATACGTCCAACGGTATAAACGTCTATTGAATTATGCTAGGGACGTAATAATATGTTGACGGTATTATATCGATAAAAGTTTATTTTAATATACATTTTGCACTGATTATATACCCTAATAAAACAAATTCAACATAGACCTATACTTGCAACTTATCATAAAATCCTTTTTTAATTATTGGTAATAATTATTCACAAGAATTCTTAATATTTTCGAGTAAAGGCTTAGGTTGTTAACACTGTATATGTTTAACCAGTATAATATGTTGGGTATAAGAAAAAATGGAAATATATAAGGTTTATGGCATTAGAATAATAAATTAAAGAGTACCATATCTTTTCGAATACGTAATTATTATACATATTATACAATCCCTTAAACACACGCAACAATGTGTTAGTGTACCTTGAAGAGTCTTAAGCATGTTTTTGAATTTATCACCTATCTATATAAATTAAATTATAGAAATTTGTCGTTATGTACGCTAAACGATTTTGATCACTTTTTGTTTTACTCCCTACATACTTGGCCTTTATAAAAAAACATATCTTCATTCATAAAAAGTTATTAAAGTGTTAAGAAAGTACGACTTTTATAACGATTACGCGTTTTTCTATCGTCCACGCGAGCGGAGTCGCGGGCACAGCTAGTTATTTTTTAATTTTTTATTATCATTTTTGAAACAATCACTAGCTCAGTGGTAGCGCTTGTGAAACTTTAGCATTGTTTTAGGGCATTTGTTAAATAGGTGTGTTCCGGCAGGTGTACCTGAGAGCTAGCCCCCCATTAGGCTTAGCGTATCACCATCTTAAACCAAATCTAGCCACTCCAACCCACGACTTAACTTATAAACAATACAAAAGTAATAAAACCTATGAACACATACATATGTTATGTTCAAATACATTCTTAACAAAAAGAATGGATGGAAAAGTTTTTGTCCAAAAACTTTGAATCCAGCAGAAGATCGAAACTAACACTGTTAACATACAAAGAAGAAGTTCTACAAGTTACCGTGCCAACAAGACAATCCTAATTTAAAAAAAATCGTATACTTAAGATACCTTACAACCTTACTAGCCCGGTAGATAAAACTATTGAAGTCCGTTTCGGTTCCGAACAGGATAAGTCTAAACGCACCCGGCGCGGCGAATTTCCATACGTACATAGAAGGAAATCCGACCAGAGTTATTGGCCATCCCTTGGGCCTTCAATATATTCGACTATTTTTATTTACTTGAAAGGAAAGCTTTCGCGCGTTGACTGCCGTGAACCGTCTCGCAAATGCAAAACGACCGTGGAATACGTTATTTCATGCCACATCTCTATTGCACGTGTCCTCTATTTCAAATTTCAATAGTAAAATGTACGTATTGAAAACGTTTCAAGCACTTATTTGTTATATAAGTAATTATTTAATTTTACAAAGAAATGTCCTAATTTAATAGTGATTCTTACAAGATAATATATTCCAGATATTTCCATCATTTGATAAGTATAAAAATACTAGCTGACACGTGCGAATATTTCACAAATTATTGAATGTAAAAAATTTAACAGCTAATAGATTGTTAAAAGATGGCGCCTTGAATATATTTTCACTATCGTTAAAAGCCGATATTTCAAATGGAAAGGTTTTTAATAAAAAATATGATTAAGACTATTATTCTATATTTCGTTAATAGCAGAGAGCACGCTTTAAAATTATGTTTAAATCATTAGTTTTGATGGGGAATTAACGGAGATATTGCGTTACGAGGAAGAAAACACATTTGAGCAATAATTTACATAATGAATTACTTTAATAATTAACAGTTTGAGTTGTTCTATGCTATATATTCCATAAAGATGTTATATACATCTAATTGCATATCAACAGTTACAGTACACTATATATTTCTTTTATAATTAAGTTATAATAATACTACAAGTAGTGGATACTACCCGACTCGACACCAGAAAGCTGCCCCCACATTGCCGGTAGAAAGTCAAAAAAAAAAAAATGACCTCGTTAATATATCGTTTTATTATTCAAAACTAAAGCGTTTAGTATTAAATCTCTAAACTGTTCTGTTTGCTTCTACAATTCCATCATTGTAAATATGACTTTAAAAAAGATATGCAACGAAATTACCTAACATTAAATTTAAGAGGCAAACATTTAGATAACTTTCATAATATTCATTGTTATTGTACCGAGAAGAAAAATTCACGTTTTTTAATTAATAAAAATGGCGACAGAAAATGTCTGCAATACAAACATGACGCTCGGGCGCGGCCGATGAGCGTTGCTCTTTATGTACATATGCTAATGAGTGACAGCCCTGCGCGAATGGAATTGTCATGTTAGGGGTGTCATTATGTTATTCTGTTGTGAAGTTGTTGAGATGAGACGAAACTGTTATTTTTGCATTAAAATTTCTAGTAGACATAAAAGTGACTTTTATAATATTTCAATTTTAAATATATTCCTTATGTATAGTTTACATGACTGTAATGTAATTTTAATGTGTAGATATTACAATTATGACAATAAAATACAAAAATTAATTCATAAGCGAACGAATTTTATAAAAAAAAAAAAAAAAAAATACATTTTTTATGAATAAAGCTAAAGAAGAAAAGGGTATCTTTGTTTACTGATCAAAGGTGCAGGTAGTACAATACTAAATGAAATTTCAAATCACTTTGTACTTATTTTAAATATTTAGTTTATAAGCCTAATAACTCTAATAGCTGTGCCCGCGGCTCCACTCGCGTTAAGAAAAACAAATGATTTCGCCAAGATAAAAACTAGTATTTAATCCAGGGTATCAGCTACCTCCATACCATATTTCATCAAATTTGGTCCAGCCGTTCGAGCGTGAAGAAGTAACAAACATACAAACACACTTACGAAATCTCGCCGTTATAATTTTGTTATATATTATATTATTATTTTTATATAAGTATAGTAGGACTTCTAATAGACTAGTCATTTATTGTTGAAAAGGGCATTTTTTTCAGGATTTTAGTATAGTTACTTTACTACATAAAGTATAAAGGTACATAAAATTAAGGTAGCGGAATTAAGACATTAATGATAGCGTTAGGGCTATGCTATAATGTATAAAGTATTATAACGAAATACGTTACAATACAGAAAATAAACACCTGCTAGCTATTTTTATATGTTCACATAAACATTTCTAAGATGCTCCCGAGTGTAACAAATCGCTAAAGGTTTTTGCATTCGAGAAAGCAATGGCTGCTCAGTCGAGAGCGCGGTGTTTACCTCTAAATTTATTACCTTGACATATGATCTTAGCTTACTATACTTCTTTAACGTTAACATCTGTATTTATTGACTGTACTATAGTATCTATTGACACTTCATCAAATCTTTGTTTTGTTTATAATCGACTTCAAACAAAACAGAACTAAATGTTCTTTCCTATGTAGTTGTTTTATTAATGTAGATTCAAACCTTTAAAAACCCCATTAACTCAAAATTAACAAAATGCTAAATATCTGATTTTAGGAGCAAATCGAAGAATTATATATTTATTTACTATGTATAGTTATTATAAACGAGAAGTACTTCTTTTACGGAAATAAATTTTATTTAATTTTCTCATCATTTTCTTTATGACTGACCTTATAATGTGTATCTTGGGTACTGGCAATTAATACTTGTATTGACCAGAGTATTTTGAAATTTGGCACTGATAATAGGACTACGTTGGTCTACGAGACTACGTCTATCTTTTTCTATACAAATAAATTGGCTAACAAGCATACAACCTGCCCCATGATAAGCGATTACTGTTACCTATGAACACTTCTAATCCCAGATGTATCACTAAAGTGTTACCGATCTTGAACCCCCTTCCCTTCCCTGCATTCTTCTGTGAGGTGGAGGTATTTGACCAGTCGCGTTGCCTCAAGTAGAGAGAAATGTTATTTTCGTGAAGATCTCGCTTGAAATGGAAAGTACTAAAAAATTGTGCAAAGACAAAACGCACCTTCCTTAAGACAAGGGCACAATTGTAAAATGCAAAGGGTAAATGAGTTAAGTACGCCTAAGTTCTTTAAAAACATACTTTCATTTGGACAAACAAAGATGATTCTAAAATGTTATAAGGAATATTTCACACAAAGAATAATTATTTACTTCAGAAAAATATTAGCAGAACAAATGTCTATCATGAAAAATTACAAAAAGTGCAATGCAGGCAAGGGGTCTTACTGAAAGTGCGATGAAATATGTGCATCGTAAAATATACTAATCATGAAGATACCCCTGGGTATAAAGAGCCAATTCGCGTTAGTTTAACAAAGTATTTACTATAGGAACAAACTTAAATTTTTAAAGTTAAATTTTTCACCATTTCCCTGAAAATCTACTACGAGGGTGTCAAGGGTACAACGTTATCTGGACTAATGTATGCGCATCCGATTACCGAGAAGTGTCTACCGGTTACTTTTATTTATTATTCGCTTAGATAACACCTAAGTGCAAACCGATTCTTCAATATAAAAAACGATTTTGCAGTTTGGTTATTTAGAATAAACGGATGCAATAAAAAATGTGTGTAACTGTACAGATGTTATACTTGTTTTGGCGTAATAAAACAAAATGAACTCCAAAAATTGTATCCCTTGTGCCAACATCATTATGAAGTTAGCTATCCAAATTTTTTATTCTGTAAAATTCTAGGAGGCAAGAAAAGGTGAAGACTGAGAGTGTAGATGGCTAGTGCTCTTGAAACTCATCTGGTCGCCACGTAATATGAGAGCCTCCACGAGGTGTGCTCGCGAGAGTGCAATAGCGCCCTAATAATCAATATATTTTTGGCAACCTTAGGCTTCACTAATAATATGCGGACGAAATATAGACAACTGGTATTTAACAAAACAATTATAGAACGTTACAATTCTGTTAACCACTAACTAGTATGTTTACTTGATATTCTATATCTCTCTATTCTAGATCTCTTTGTTTTGCTACGGACAGTGACAAATAAGTAAAATTGAATGCATTCTTTGTTATGGTTAGCTTCCTTTAGATTGGTCGGTATATATTCCAAATTCACTTTATTAAAAAGTTTATCAAAAATGCTTCATGAGAGAAACTGAAAGTGTAGCTGCCGGAATACAGCTATAGGGCAGATTTTCAACTCGAGAGTGGTAGCTCTAGCATGGTGGATATTAAAAAAATCTCTACCACCATGCTATGGTTTTACCACGATGTATTTCTTCACCAAAAATAAAGGTTCATTTAAGGGATTCTCCATATATCAATCATACACGTTATACGTATCTATATTTTATAATTCTACTAGTTGTGCCCGCGGCTTCGCTCACGTGGAATACAGAATGCCATCGATTGGGCACACGCGCGAATCTTGCTCCCCCGCTCCCAGTTATTTTAAAGACAAAAATGCTTATTGAGGGTGTTCCTTAGAAGATATACATATACTCTCGCTGACTTTTTTGTAGGACTCTTTAACGTCTACAATTATTATGTAGTACATTAATTTGATATATCTCTTAAGGCCGTCAAAATATAGTCGGATAATAACCGTTTCGGAGATTATCCGGAAGAAACGGCCAGACAAAAACTTTTAAAAATACCGTACATACTTTCATGTGCAAAATATGTATGCATATGTAAAAAGCTGTTCGCTTTGACGTTACAAACAGACACTTCAATTTTATTAATTGTATAGATTTATATCATTTAATTTGGTATTTTTAACAATTATATTTAAGATTCTCTTCGTTTTAAATTTAGGTGGACTTGAGTCTTAACCGTCCTCACCCTTGATGGTGATGAAACGAGAGTAACTAAATAAAAAGAGAAGAGTAATAAAAACCTCGGCTTTAAAAACTCAGGTTTTATTAGAGTGTTACCTTTTCAATAGAATGTTTGTTCGAGTCTAGTCAATGTTTGCTCGACTAACTCAAATGGCACGGTCGATGCCTTGCCCTCCGCACTAATAAAATCAAATCTCCAGGCCTTTTAACATGGAATTGTTATGCAAATATATAAAATAAAACCACGAAATCGAATAAAATATTTTCTTACAATTATTTAATTCTTTATTGGACGTAAAAGTACAATGGCAGTACTTAATGCTAAAAAAACATACTAGACTTCAAGGGGAGCAAGAGAAGAAGGTGTAGGCAACTTGGGCATAATGTTTAGTAAAAAAAACATTTCAATCTTTTCTTGTTTTTTATTTTATTTTATTTTACACTAATAGGAAAACTTAGAGCTTATAGAACTAGTAAGTTCGAAATATTAGGCCAATTACAAGTTTTAAAAAATTTAAAAGATAAAGAGTATCAACCACAAAGAGAAAAAAATTAACACAAACTAAATTTCCAAAAATACATAGTCTCTGCATAAATTGTGCCTTAGCGAAGACACATTTGTACTAAATAAGTTTGCACTATCATGTAAAGAAATTAATTGTTTACACATTTGGATTATCTCTCTTTATTTACGTTATCTAAAACACAAGGTCAATTTTAAATCGAATAACTTTAATCCAAACATAAATGATCGACTAACAATATTGTTTTCCTTTGTTCCAAGCGTATCGGTAAGTTCAACGGATATGTTAAAATCAATTATTTATTAGAGACATGCGGTTTAATTATCATGTATTTGATTTCGTATTCATGTCAATATCGTAAATACCAGCTTTGGGCATATTTTCTCAATATGCTATCTTTATTAATAAGTTTTTTATAATGATTTTATCTTATCAGTACTAATATCAGAAGATTATTTACTGAACATGCTAATTTTTATTACGTCAGATTTGAACAATTATTTTTGCATTCTATAGCCTATTTATTGAGGAAGATTTTAGGCTATATAACTTTACGCTACAACTCTGAGGAGCAGAGCAGCAACCATGAACGTCAAGACATCTGGAAAGCTGTCCAAGGTACGGGAAGTGAGAACCCCAATAGGTTACATGGGTGCGTTTACGGCGACGCAGCGCCGCGGACAGTTGGTCGACTTTGAACACAGGTGAAAGCGTGGGGTACAGATAGTATGAACTATAATGAAGATCTACTAATACAAAATTATTGATTCCGATGTAATTTAATTCAACTATTTTTGGTACATATATTCTTTTAACTTGTCTTTTTACGACTTTCTTAATTTATATCTAATATATTATTAGTATATTCTATACTGAAAATTGCTTTCATAGTCAGAACTGTTTTAAACGAACAAAGTAGATATAGATTTTCGATTACGTAAATTTATTCTGAAATCGTCTGAAATTCATATTATGCAATGAAGAGTTTTCTATAGATGAAAATAGATTACATTATAGAAGCACAAAACGCTGACTCGGTAATGTAACCGACAGCGAATATGCATAGCGCGGTAATGTATGCAAAATAGTGAAACTACGGTAAATAGGGCGCGTCACGCGAACCGGCATTTTGTTAGCATTTATATACAAAAGGCTGAAAACAACATAGGGTAATTTGGAACACCCTGCATTACATGAGAGCACAAGTAAAAATATACCGAACAGGAATAGTTATAAAGTAAAATTTTGACTGGTAGATGAGTAAAGTTATTTCGTTACGAATACGGTTAACAGCAACAAATGATAGGTCAAGGATGAAGTCGAACGAATCAAAGAAAATTAGGATTTCCACAAATAATGTCGAAATTACTGATGTAAATTTATACCAATTCGTTTCAAGTTTGAAGCTTTTATTTTTGGTAGCGTTACCATTTCAAAGAAAATAGGGATCTATTTATCTTGCGTCAGATGAAACCAGATAGTAAGATGACAACGATTATAAATTGAAGATCTCTAGCAAATGTTAATTCCTTCTTTGCAGCTTCGTTTGTACTATGGAGGATAAGGTGGAAACTAGGAGAGTACGATCTCCGTGTGTGAAAAAGTGTCCGTCGAAAAGCGTCAAATTAGGGTGGCGCCACGGTAGCAAGTTCGTAAATTTTAAAGATAGCGCCGAAAGTTACATATCAATTTTTAATTATCACCCACTTGCACAACTTTACAGTCCATAAACATTTCCCATTATTACTCTTTTTTTTTACTTTTACAACAGTAAAACTATAAAATTACGAAAAAGTATTTCTCTCCTGCTACGCTAGCGCCATTTTGGTGGGGTTTTGAATAGTAATTTGCTACTTACATTTGGACACTTTTTCAACTTGTCCCATAAATAAGGTTGTAAGTTCAAAACAATACGTCTGATAAATAGTATTAGTAAATGGAAAAAAATTAGCTGTTTAGCATTAAATATGTATGCAAAATGTGTATATGCATCGGCAAAATAATACGTAATCAATAAGCTTTCACTTTATTTCATTAAATTGAAAAATGTAGAAATGTTTAATGATATAAATGGCAAACCGCCAGTTTATAGCACATCAAAGCATTGCTTTTATCTTTACTCATCAAACCTTTGAACGAACAGATCAATAATCTAATTGCTAAGACTTACCGCAAGCTTCGGGATTATACTAAGTACACCTTGAAAGCAAACCGAACTGGGCTCTCCAAAATCATGACATCAGACCCTTCTCGATTGATTTGATGGAGAGGTAGGTACAGTCGAAGATAATAATTTCTTAATAATCAATTTTATTTCTATATTACTTTATAAGCGTTATTGACCATACCTATTGGAGTGTTTATGTATTACTTTTTATACATACAGTGCGTAAGACAAAAATCACTTTTCAGTTTCTCCAAATAAAATAGTTACAAGCTTTCAGTTCGTCAGTAATTTTTAAATGTTCTTTGTGATGTACATAAGGTTTATTAAAGTAAGAATGTATTATAAATCAGAATAAATCCTTTAAACTCCATCTGCGACAGACTGTACCTTACTTACTTAAGCCGAGATTTACTGTACATCAATTTCTCTAAGTCACTCTGTTTACCGAAGAACTTCAATTACAAAATTAAATACTGTAATCAAATTTCAAATGTTTTCAATCGGAGGTCCTGAACTGTTCTGAGATCATTTTATAGATAAAGTGTTCGTTCTAAATTGTCCAAGTGATTAAAACTGGGAACAAGTTGAAATTTTAAACTTGGCATAAAAGTGAATTGACAGACACTAATTTGTTTAAAATTTTGATTGATTTCGCTTTTGAGCGAGTTTTGGTGCTGGTCGGAGTTTTTGATTTGATATGCCTTATGAATATTCATTGGGAAGGATGGCGTTAGAGATATTTTGTTATGTACGTAGTTAAATCCAAAATGAAAGTATGTACATCAGAGGACTAAAGTAACCGACATTGGTCAACGACTGAGCATGGTAAGTGGGAGTGGGCAGCCGTTGCAGTAGAGGCATTCTAGAGTGGAGACCATACCTTAGAACACGTAATGTTGTACTACTTAAAATTTGATGGAGGCACGATTTGTGAAAAGCGGTTACAAGTGACTGGTCGTGGAAAGTCGGTGCACAGATACACTGATAAACATTGAGAGAGTCTTATGACCAGAAATAAACTGTTACAAGCTGATAATAGTTATACGTACCTATTTAAATGTCCCGTTGTTAATATTTCATAATTTTATCTTATCAGCTTCATTAAAAGGCTGGCCTACCAACTTCTATTGAAAAAATACTTATCCAGTAGTTTCTAAATAAAGATCGTTATTTATTACAATAAATTGATTTTCCATGTAAAGTAAAAGGATGTGTAATAATGAGAATTAATTTTTAGACTATTTTATTTCTAAACAAAACTAAATACATTGCATAAAATACAATATGTACCTATACGAGCACATTATTTAGCACTAATATATTTTTATGCTTAATAAAACAACAAACCTACCACTGCATTCAAATGCACGTAAGAAAATTCCAGTCGTCATTGATGGACTGCAATAAATTCGTAGAATGCGCAATGAATTTAATAAGGACTTCCTAAGTGCAGGAAACACTTTATTGAATCTATTGGTACTCATCTCTATTTTAGATGTCAATGTTCTAGGGGTCAAAAGGTTTGGAATTGTAGACGCGTACTCCCTTGGTTATGTTAAAACGACGTCAATTTTACTGTCCTTCGAAATAATTTATTTATAATTATTGGAAACATTTTTTACAACTTTTAAGGTATTTCTGATATCAACAGAAATATACCGATAATTAATAAAATTTGTAATTGTGCGGTATTACAATTATTGTAAATGGTGAAAGCAATCTACGGTGGCAACCAATTAAGTATTTTATTGTCTTTTATCGCTACATCGATAAAGAATTGCGTTGCTAAATTTATAGATATTGAAGATTGAAAGATTATGGATGATAAAACGTTAAAACTAGCTCTTAATACGATTTATAGCGTAAAAGTTTATGAATTTAAATCTCATCATTCCATTCTAATGTTGAAGATTATTGTGAAAACAATATTATAAAAACATACAACGAGAACGGGCATCAGAGAATTTTTTTTTATCACAGATGATCTGCAATGTCAACAAAAACTATAAAGAAGTTGATTCAAATAATTATGGAGATAACGATACCATTAATATAAATGTACTCTTATTTACACCATAAAAGCCATTTACATTCGTGCACGCTTCGAAACACGCCTTAGAGACCTATAATTCTATACAGTCTAGAACATACAGCGAAAGCCTTTCACGAATCTAGGTAACCTGTGTAGTACCTACATCGCTAAGGTCAGTCAGGGTTAGACAATAAATATTTAAAGATAAGATAATCTCAACAGTGCTTGGAACCTTTATTTAGTTTAATTGTTGGGATTTTCTGCTGCTAAGAAAGTTTGTGACGGGGTAAATTGTAGGACTGTAATTGATAACTGTATAGGTATAGTTTTTTAAAGCTGGATTCATTAAAATGTTGTATTTTTAAGGATCTTTCTAATAACCACTACCATAATTATCATTATTTATGATATGGTTATGTAGATCATATTTCATTACCCAGCGTTCAAGGTGTTTGGTTAAATCTAGAAGGAGTAAGAGGTAGGAATTACACTTAGTATGGTAATGAAATCATTAGTTTTTCTAAACTAGTCAGCAAGTTCGACAAAAGACAATAGAGTAATATACCATGAGTAGGAAGGGTATAAATGATATATTTAAACCAGAAATCTTAACAGAATAAGAAGAAAGCTCCTTAATGAGGTGCCAAGAAAGCTTTATACAAGCGACATTCGTAAAGTATAAACTTTTCTCGTCTAGTGAAAAGTACTTTTCTTGGATGGATCTACGTGAAGATTTTTGCTATAATAAAATATAATGAAATACCTTGCGCGCAAACTGCACGAGGTTTACACAAAACACTCGAGGTGCGAATGTCATTAACATAAATCTCACATTTAAATCAGCAAGGGACGGTTCCCTTGCTTCGGGCTGATATAGTGAAATACTAAGGTGTACAATAAATACATATGTACCTTGCATTTAATATTGAACGTTGTTACTTTGCTTTGCTAGTAAAGCGTATTTTGTTAGCATGTTCAATCGAATCTCGCTCTGATTGTTATGGTTTTACTGTAACAAATAATTTATACTAATTTTGATTTCGCCTAGCTCTCGCCTACTTCCTTTGCCTTATTCATTTTTTCCTCGGCATATTTAAAAAAAAGTACAAAGTATATAGCTGCACTCTAGAATATTTAGTTTTATCACCATAAAGCAAATTAGTACTTATTCATTCTTGATATAATCGCATCGCCCTTAATCTTTTATTTTCAAGTGCAAATAAAACCACATCAACACCGTCTAGGGATATTTTGTATAAAGTTCTTAAACTCAAAAAAATACTGGCCGGTTTTAAAATGTTTTGAATAAATCTTAATTTGTAGGCCTTTTTGGATAATTCCAAATTTGACTTTGAAAATGAAATTAAAAACAAAAGATTTGCATGGTATAATTTGAGCGAAGTTTAAAGGTTTCAATTTACGTACCACAGTTTTTGGTAATTTTTGGTGTCAAATTAAAGATTTAAAACAAGTTAGTAGTTAATTTCTTCGAATTTATCAATGTATGCATAATTCAGTGGCGCCATTTAACAAGAGAGGAAATGTTAAGGGCAGTAGGCATGCTCCAAGTTGGAGCTACTCAACGGAGTATTACTGAGGAGATTGGAACAAAACAAAACGTGATATCAAGGTTATGGTCACGTTATCGTACTACTGGTGAAACGACTGAAAGACACCGAGACGGGAAGCGCATAACTATCCCGCGACAAGAGCGACTTTTGCAAGTTGCCGCGAGAAAACAATCAAATGTTACGGCCATGCAGTGGCAGATCACCAGTTGCTCGTGAGTAACCAAACTGTGAGAAGAAGGCCGCACGAAGTCAGCGTAGATGTGTAATCTTTGACAATATTCTCTCATATTTTCATGTAAACAATCTGTTCCTACTAAGGGTGTTCTCATGTTATTATCAACATACTAGCCGGTACCCACGACTTCGTCTGCGTATTATTGGATATACACAGACTAATCTCGGAACACGAGAAACCAAAAGAAAATCATAGAAGGGTTTGTCACTATGTGCATGGTGGACGCAATCCACACCACCCCGCTATATTACTGCATATGCACCAGCTGATTTCGGAACACGAGAAAGCAAAAAAAGATCGGTATAATATTTGTAGGATAATAGTGGTTAAGTTGTGATTTTACCAGGATAAAAAGTACCCTAGGTGTCATTCCAGGTTATAGACTATCTGTGTGCTAAATTTCATTGAAAACGGTTCAGATGTTATTGCCTGATTGAGTAACAAACACAAACTTTGACATTTATTATATTTGTAGGATAAAACTGGTTAAGCTATGACTGTTACCGGAATAAAAAGTACCCTATGAGTTATTCCAGGTCATGGACTAACTGCGTGACAAATTTAATCTAAATCCGTTCAGCCGGCTTTCCGTGATTGAGTAACAAACAAACATACAAACTTTCACATTTATTATACTAGTAGGATTAAAAACAGTGTATTGTAAACCTGTTATTTGTGACTTTACCATCTTCCTAGACTAGTTTATTTATGTTTATTAAAAATAATAAATATACAGTTATTGTGGTAAAGAATTATATATGAAGCGATCAAGCACTGGTGTTCCACTTGATAGTACCTACCACCAAACATATGTCAAATAAGAAACTGTTAAAATTCTAATTTATCTAGTGTAGTTCGTCATGCAAGGTTATATATGCTCATACAAAACTAACTACCAGATGTAGCGTAACCATTTATTGAATAAGAAAAAAGTTAAATATGAGTTCACTTGAACTATGTATTATTAGGATGAAAATATAGAAATGTGAAGTAATGCACAAATAGCGGGAGGTTTGCACGCAATAATCGAGGTGGTAGTTCTATTTTACATAAATTACACATTTAAATCACCAAGGGAAACGTTCTCTCGCTAAAATAGTGCCTTGTTTGCACCCGATACTGAGTACAGTGAAAACTGTACATTTTGTTAGTAAATGTATATCATTTATCTTAGCTTGTAACGGTTTTAGATAAAATATACCTACTAGTGCACATTGTCGATTTTATACGGCAAAAGCTCTGTATTTAAAAATAATAATAATTTCTATATTGTGTTGATAGCGGCAGTTTCTATATTGTCTTAAAATAATTTCCAACTATTGTTTTGTCAAACTACCTTAATATACAATATGTTAACCGCCAGTAACTCGCACGAGCCTCTGCCTAGAAATATCACAAATTGGATTTTGTTTTCTTTTTTAAATACCATTTATTATTAATAATCGTTTTCCTCGTATCGTTGCAATTAAAAACGGTTATTTTTATATTAATATCTATTTACCTTTTTTAATCCATTTTGTATTACATCCATAATATTTTTACAATTCCATACCTGAAAGAAAAACAAAAATTAATGCAAAAAAAGACACTATAGTGAAAAAAAAGGGTCGTTAAAATTATGTGGAATGGTGTTAAAATATTATTGGTTTATTGAAATTGCTTAATTTTAAACATGAAAATATTTTTTGGTCATCATATCGCAATACTCAGTTCGCTCCAATGATAATCTCATACGTATTCCCACCGTCAGAAATTCAAATAATAAGAAACCTTTTCGAAAAGTTGACGCGTGTCGAAATCGCATCAGTAATAACCCCACCGAACATTATCATTATATTCATGGGGTCTTTTAATGCAAAAAGAAATCCAACAGGATCCCAAATCGGAGTCCCTTACAACTTCAAAGTTAAATAACCCTGCACAAGGTTGTCACAAATATATAACATAAAAATCCAATGTCAACTCTATTTCCAAATGTATAACGATCACATTACCCTGTATAAAACAATCCAAGAAACAAACGTGGAGACGTGCAATTTAGACTGTATTTCCGGCAACACGGGTTATATTTTAACTTAACAAAATATTTAAATTTATTCATTGTTTTCACACACACAGAAATATATACTCTAAAACTATACAAATAAAGCTAATTTTATAAGATTTGTCCACAATAAAGCATGGGGTGCTCAACCGCGCCGCGATTTTTCACCAAAGACCCAATGACGTCTGTATATTTTACTATAAAGTGACAGATGGGCCATGGCTACAATGCTATGCTATTTATTGTGCCATTACAACTCGGATCGCAAATGTTATTCAAGTGTATGGGGGATGACAGTTTTGAGAATAGCTCACTGTAGGACCCCAGTTTTGTTAGATATTATGATAGAATTGTGTATGTTTATGTTATATGGGACCGGTTACTGCAAATTTATTTGTTGCGTATTGACGGATAATAAAAACGGACCGAAAGGCAATTCATTTTTATTGTTTCAGGGTTCCCGTGTATAAAATTCAATCTATTAAAAAGGTAACCATCAAAATATTATATCATGTTACATAATATAACAAAAATAAACACGATCAGTTAGTAATGGTTTTTGCCCGATTCAGAAATGAGTGCAGAAGTGGAATTAAATGTCAAAAAAATGTTTTAAGTCTCAAATAATATGTATTATATTAATATAATATTAAGTTATATTATTTAACAATATAAAAACGGATGAACGTATTTGGATGAAACCTGGATTGAGACATAGGATTCTTTTTATTTCAGTAAAACGTTTTTTTTTGTTAACGCTAGCGGATCCGTGGATACAGCTAGTATTCAAATAAGTTTACAAAAAGTGTGGATTTCGCTAAACGCTAAACCTAATAATTTTAAAAATTCGTCAAAAGCTGTTGAGAGAAATGTAAACTTAAAAAATATCTTATATGGGAAAATAATAAATAAATGACACAATCAAACAGTGACGTGTTCATTATAATGAGTTATGATGTCAGGTCTTTCATATATTTTAATAGTTTACAACGCCAATCCGCCTCGGTGTCAACCGTTCACTATCAATTTCACACAATTTTAATAAAAACCCATGCGGGTTGTTTTAAATCGATTTCGTTCTATCCATTACGTAATTATATTTTAAATATGTATTGGTTTTTGTTTATATTAACTAGTAATGGCTTGTGGTTGCACACGCGATTGCAACGTTAACAAGACAATTTTTAACAAAAATAAAACCAACATCAATGATTTTGAAGAGTTCTGGTGTATCTTCGAAGATGAATGTCCAATGCCAACAATATCAGATTTAAAAAAAATCATCCAAATTAGTTCATAAACAAAGAAGTTATAACTGAACATCATTAGAAAAAAAAAATACAAGTCAATAAAAAAATAATGTCTTTAATTTAAAAAAATTAAGATTTACCGAATATTAGTCGCTATTGCTTCGACCGAGGAAAGTAATTACAACAGTAATTAAATAGGCTTCTTTCATTGCTACAAGACTCTAAGCACGATGTATATTGTATGCCTATACTAATATTAAAAGGCTTAAAAGATTTTTTATACCAAAACTATCAGTCAGATTTGGAAAAATATTTTTGTACGAGTATTGCATAGCCTATTAATTGAGGAAGGTTATTAATCGACCTTTTAGTGTTCTGAACCTGTGTTTTCCTCGAGTCTGTGCACAAACCATTGAGTTAGTCAAAAACTTGTTTGAAGGTGTCAAATGATATATGTTCAAAATATGCAATTCGTTCTACTGTAACACTAATCATCGTTTCGGAAAGAATTCACAGAGATTTTGATGTCACTAGTTTTATTACTTAACTATATTTGAAAATAGAATTCGGGATCAAAAATGTAAAGAAAGAAATTTCACTGTCAAAGTGACGTTTCAGGGGTAGTCAACATTTTTCAAAACAGTCTAGCTATTTATTTAATTCTAATTCTTAATGATTTAATCAAGTAAGTATATTTATTCGGCAAAATGACAACTAGTGATACGCGCGCGTGCGTTTGTGTTTGAATATTCATTTAAATTAGGTTTCGACGAGTGACATAGGGAAATGCCGAAATAAAATGCCCAAGAAAACGAAAAGCGCATGAAAAAAATACTAAAAGCAATATTGTTTTTCCGGGGACTATCCATTCTAAATCGAACAAAGGCAAGCAAATTCCCCCTTTTGTACACACTCAAGTAAATGCAAATACTTACTCGGAAAAGAAATGTATTCTCAAAGAATCAGTGGAAGAGATTGCTTCTGGCCAAATCAATTGAAAGCCACAGTAAACCGTGGCGCGTTGGCAACCAGAACAAACTTATTTGATCTCTCGCACAAAGGGATACAACTTGGTCGTGGTGTAAACATAATTTTGCCGTGTTACTATCTGTTCCAAGTGACTGCACTGCGTCGTCATTACAGCGAATACACTGACATTCATTAATTTGACAGTGAGTTTGACAGTTCGAGATACGATTGTTCCTCGGGGTATTGATGTTGGTAATTATTTCTGCGCCATTTAAGAGGTGCGAAAATAAAACTGAGTTATCTAACTATAGACATGTTTCTATTTTCTCCATTTGTGAACGTATTTACTAACGCGAATCTAATTGTTCTTAAGGACATCTTCAATTCTCTCCACTATTAAATATTTATAACTGTTGGCAAAAACATGAACAAGATCCAGTAATGTGTATCATTAGTTTACTCTGCAAATTTTTTAATTCATTTCACCGTAATATCATGATTTTAGGTAACAATGTTTACTGCACAAAGATAAATTCGAAAGGCATAAGAGATTTTTTCTCACGTGCCAGATTCTGGTGATATAGGCAGTGAGTGGGTGGTAGCGAGTCTAATGAGCAATAGATCCTTAAAAACCTATCACCATGTTATGGTTTCATCAAGAATTTTTGATTTACCGAAAACGTAGGCTTAAAATAAGATTTGAGCTTATTTCGAAGTTTCAATACGCTACCATATAGTATACGGAAACATGCAAATAACAACATTGTAACTAATTTCAATAAGGTTCGAAACCATAAAGTATTTGTTGCTAAGCTACAATGTTTTGTTAAATGTAGTATTAATTTCATTAAAATCGTGAGTTTTTTTGCAATATCTAAAAGTATTATTAACAATTCTTATAGCATATCAATTGAGGAATGACCTAAACTTCCCTTGTAGAAATTTCATTAAAATCAGTGAAGCCATTGCTTTTAAGTTTCACTTTAGGTTCTTTTTTCCATTACCATCAAAGAGAGGTAGATCAATAAAAAGTCTTTATATAACAGTATAATATAATTTTAAATTTAAATGCGTAATAAGTGGGCAGAGCGCGTCAAGAAACAATATTTCACAGGAATTTTTGTTTTCATTGAGAAATATTAAATTAACTGTTAAAAATATTCAATGAATCGTTATGAGAATTTCTAATGAGTGATACATTATTTTAAGAGTTTAAAAATAAAACGCTCTTCTTTGTAAACTGTATTTAATTTTTCACAAATGTTTTCGACACGAAATTCCAAATTATCAGAAAATTTTCGTAAATATTTTAGATCGTTAAATATTTAGCTAAAGGATTTTTTATTACAAAGATTTTTCCCTGAAAATAATAAAGTAAAATATAATGAATAATATTTTACTAATATCTATTCTAATTTTCTTCTTCTTCTTCCTAACTTAGCAACCGGTCCTCTTTAATGAAGACCATTACTGCCATTATCGAGTGAATTATATTGCCAAGTGTTATGACGATTCAGTATCCTAACAAGATGGTGGCTCCCTTGTTAGAACTTTCTTGGAAATTTTTGTGGGTCTCAGAATGAATGTTTTCAGCTTACATTTATAATCCACTTCCCTTATGCACAAATACCAAACTATATCACGCAAAACGCCACCAATATTACATAATAATAGGGTCAAAAACCTAAGTTAATAAATAAAAAATAAAAATCACAACATGTCACTTCAAGATCCCGCCAAAAACCTCTATTGTAATTTTATAAATATTTTAAAAATAAAAAAAGGTCTTCAACGATAAAAGTTTCACAGAAAAACAAAAAAGGCCACCCACTTACCTATTACTAAACAATGTTTTCTAACATTCATTTCGATATACTATATCGGACATCGATGTTTTTCTTCTAAAGCTCATCCCTAACGTAGACTATATCTTTAACTCAAGTCGGAGCGTTTGAACGCTTAGCCAATCAGACGCGCAGTGCTGTCAACGCATACTGATCGGAGCAATATTATCTTTGCATCTACAGAGCTTCTATTCCAATGGGTTTAAATTTGAAATTTGCTCGATCTATGTTTTCCGCGCTGTGTGCGACGGGCATAGATTAACCGAGGTATAAACCGTTGTCAACCTAAACCCTTCAGTCGTTTTTGGATTTGCCGTCTATTCATGCATACGTGATCGGACTGTTGATTGTGTTTTGAATTAAATTATTTTGTTACGATTTCGCGTTTCAATTTAAAAGATGTATTTTTCAGTTTTCAATAATTTTTTGAAATGTTTTGAATAAATTTTATATTAAATTAAGGAATTGTTCAGCGTGATGAAAACAACAAATTATTTGTTTAATTCTATTTTCTGAAATTAGTATAATATTTTACAATTATGTAAATAAATGTAATTGTCTTGTTTGAACAATGTAAAATCATTTTTGCCTATAACTAATTATTATATAACTAGTATCTGATTATAAATTAAAAAGTGTATATTCGAGAGTGCTTGATTGAATTGTATTCATAGTGAAAAAACCATTAGATGGTGACAGTACCGTAATACCCACCTGGCGTGTTGTAAAAATATGTGCAGTGTTCCTGTAACTACATTTCAGGGTTAGCCTTTCTAAAACGTTTGCTTTTAAATAAACGATTTAATTTAATCTTCTGTTATCTTAATTAAGAATAGGTATTGGGTAATATTTTCCAAATCAAAATGCAAGGCACACAATGCTCTTCCATATCAATAAACGACACCCTCTGTAATATTGTTTAATCTTTGACATGCGTTCCCCGGAGGTATGAGGTGGGGTTGCAACGAGTGCAGGGTGATCGTTACGTGCTTATTTTTTTAATGCTCCGTACAATGTGAAATATGAATTTGTTTTGTTATTGTGTTTTGATGGGTTTCGCCGAGGTCCTAGTAATCATGTATTAAAATTTATTTGGTTACATTATTACTTATAAAATTAGTAAGCTTTATCTAGATTAATGAATCTTGGCTAGTGATGTTAGATTTTTTTTTTTTTTGAAGTTAAACTTCTTTATGTACGTGATGAAAAAAATATCAGAATGAACTTTTACGATGACCTGTGTGTTTTGTAACAAAAAGTCTGCACTATGAAGTTACTTGGATAAACCGGTTGTTATATTGAGATGAAGACGTAGTAGCGACCCTGCGGCCAAGCAGATCAAGGCAGCCAATGTTGCGGCCAAGAAATCTCAGTTGACTACACGGGTTGCTTTCAAACGGACGTTGCAGTGTATGGCTGTGCTTGTGTATGCAGCTATGCTACGGAAAAAGAAAGCGAAAGGATCACAAATAAAATATTGGGTGAATCCATTACTAGGTGAATCAAAAAGATTGTATTATACTTATTATTAAGACTAGCTGTGCCCGTGGCTTCGCTCACGTGGACTACAGAATGCCCGCGCGAATCTTGCTCCCACGCTCCCGGCTATTTTTAAGACGAAAATGGTTATTGTGGGTGTTCCTTAGAAGATAGATATATAATCTCTCGGACTTTTTTGTAGGTCTTTTTAATGCCTATGATTATGAAGTAGGTACATTATTTTTCTATATCTCTTATGGTTTACTCAGCATAAGCCATTTAAGCGTCCGAATTGATTCACCATGACCAGTTTTTTTTTATTTGTGCGGAGCCCTAATTATTTTTCTAAAATAAAAGTAGCCTAAGTTACCCTCTATATTATCAGCGATCTATCCGTGAAAGTCCCGTCAAAATCGGTCCAACCGTTTCGGAGATTACCCGGAACAAACAGACAGACAGACAATTTTTTTTTTAATTGGCTTTTTGTTATAGGTATCATATATACATGCATTTAGTAAAAAACTGTTATTTTGACATTACAAACATACACTTCAATTTTATTAATTGTAAAGATGATTCGTATAATTTATAACCAAAATGTTTTTCTAGTCCTTACCATTTCAAATTTCGAACACTACGTCCCAATGAGACCGTGTCCTAAAAGTGCATAACCTCTTTAAGCTTAGAAACCTTCAAAAGAGGTACTAATATAGTACAGTGACTTTCGACACATTCTAATTTTAAAAAGTGTTCGCTTATGTTTTTAAGTGAGTTCAAACTTTTTTGAATAAAATCGGATTGAGTTTTCAAACATGTGTCAAACTAAAATGTAATTTAAATCAAAAGCACCAAGGAGTATTGATATCAACTTCGAAGCAAATCACCGCCAAAATTACTTTTTATTCCTTTTTAACCCCGTTAGGGGATGAATTTCAATAAAATACAAAACACGACTTGCATTAATTCTGTAAAAAAGTTTTATACAAAATTTGAAGTAGATTGGACCAAGGAATCACGTTGTCCCATACAAATTTTTCCTCCCTTTTCCTTTATCCTTTGGGGTAGAATTTCGGAAAATCCTTTCTTATCGGATGCCTACGTCATACAAAGAACACACCTTCCAAGTTTCAGGTCTCTACGATTAGCGGTTTACGCTGTGCGTTGATCCGTCAGTCAGTCATTCAGGACAAAGCATTTTATATGTATAGATATCAAAAATTATGAAGATAAGTTCTTCAATTATTTAAGAATGTCAAGGAGCACGTTTCATCAGATAAATGTAATTACAACTGAAATAATCACTCGCCAACATGTCCCATATTCCTCTTATTTCAATTTCTATATAAATCTTTCGGTATCGAAATGAATGTGGCAAGACACCGTATTGTCGCCCGTTCACTCCGTGTGAACAGTACCGGCCGCAACGGCTAAGCTAATGCGAGTGCGCTGACAAAATTTAAAAAAATGCACTGAACACGCCGGCTACGGCTGGCCGCATGCGTGTCACTCAAGATCTCTCTGCTCGCTTGACGTCAGGTGCGTGAGGTATCTGAAATTTACGAATAATAGCTAGATCTCACTGGTGACTGTGACCTGGCCGCCGCGACTTGGCTGCCCAATGCGTTCGTACTCTAACGGTTAAATGGAATGCCTACCGCTCACCGCTGATTTAATCAGCATGCTAGTACGGGCTGGCAACGTTGCGTCGGTTTCGTCTCGTGTTTTTAGTTTCCAATGACGTGCTACTTATTAAGTACCAGATAAATAGAATTACTCTAAATGTTTTTTAAATTCTTTTCCCATACCTATTATTCATTACATGACATACTCACACAATTTGTAATCATATATTTAATTCGATATAATGACAATAGTAGTAAAAAGGCTCATTACGACCTACATCTGGAGCAAAGCTTTGTATGGCTGTGAAACATGGACAACGAATCAAAGTGACAGAGAAAGGTTGGCTGCGTTTGAGATGTGGTGTTGGAGGAGGATGGAGACAACAGGTGGACAGAAAGGATTACAAATGAGGAAGTGTTAATATGGTTTATGAGGAAAGACAGTTGTTGAGAAACATAGATAATAGAAAAGGAAAGATGAATGACGACTACTTTCAGCACGACAATGTCTTTAAAACAATTTTGGTAGGAAAAATTTAAGGAACGCGAACAGGAAGTCCTAGACAAAGCTTTTTCTAACAATTGAAGGATAAAGTGGGATTCATGTGATATATAAAGGTCAAAAGGCAGAAGATACGAGACAGTTGCAACTGATCCACTGACAAGAGCTGAGTTCTTAAGTTAAAACTAAAAGAATAATAGTAAGTACCTTTTCTCATATTAACAATGAAATGGTATTTTATTACAATAATTATATTTTTGCGATGTGATAATCCTATGCGTTACGAAGGGACTTGCGGAGTGAGACGCGCTCTAGCTATTTATTTGTCAGCTTTTGTGCAATTTCAAAGGAGTTTCGCTACTGCTTTATACTTAAGATTATGCATCACATAGCATAGTGTGCGTCTATGCAAATAGCTTTAACTTGTAAAGCGTGTTCATGATTACACGCATCCACTTTTTAGTTTTCTAGCAAGTTAGTACTTACTATCATATAATATAGTTACCAAAAATGGCACCCGGTGTTAAAGGACGAGTCGGCCGATTAAATCTGAATTGGCTCTTATGTGCAAGAACGCGTCGATAAAACAAACCATTTTAGGGCGGTAGCAAATCAAACCTGTACTAGAAAATATTAGACACGACACATAAATGTAATACGACGCACTTTACTGTATTCAGCGACCCTTTTTGGTTCTATATCAAATGATATTGTTACCCAAAAATATGTATAAAGTAAAAGAAAATTATGTTACTTTAAAATTTGCACATAATAAAGGTACACCTTTAAAAGGCTGCGAAGCGACGGTTAACGTTCACGAGCCCGTAACAGTCCTTTCCGGACGCCATGTTTCAGCCGTTAACTACGCACGTGAATTTGCTCGCATCCGTTTCCGGTATCGCGTAACTTATTCACTCCAGCGACGTCGCTCGAAGTCTTTTTGGAAATATGCAAAAAATTTCACAATTAAATTTTTGACTATTTCTAATTTAATATTATTATCGACCCTCTGTATTTTTTTTAATCAAAAGGAAAATCTCTGGAACTACCAGTTACATTTGAAAAATTCTTTATTTCATTTTTAAAGTCTATATATTGAGGAAGGTTATATGCTACATAACTTCACGCTATGACCCTAAGGACAGGAGCACTAACCATGAACGTCAAGCAATCTGGCAAGCTGTAGACTAGCCCAGGAAAAAATAATAACGATGGGCTACACAGGTGAGTTCGTGGCGGCGCAGCGCAGTGGAGAGATGATCGAATATTTTTAACACGGGTGAAACCGTGGGGCACAGCTTATCATGTATAAAAAACCAGTTAATTTTTAAATATATGTACACATTACGCAACTACTCATAGACAATACACAAATGTATAATACAAACAACTAATACGAAATTGACATAATTTGCTTTAAGAGTCTTGTGATACTGTTGAGCCGGTTTTTACCCGCAACTTCATTCACGTTGTCTTAGAAATGAAACGACTCACGCGCCATCTATTGTAAACTGGTTGTATTAATAAAGAACCTTCACGGATGTACGCGCAAAAACTCATGTAAGCAATTGATTAGGAACGCACAGGGCAAACAAACAAACATTAATTTTTATTTATAAGCTAAATGAATGTTGTGAAATCAACTACATTACATCTACTTTCACATTCGTAAGTTTTACATAGAAACTGTACAATTGCTTAACTAACCTTACGAGCGCGGTGAAGCTGTAAAAGCTTATGAGGCTTCAAGGCTCTTATGGCTAATATTTCGGGAAAAAACTTAACTAACCACAATTGTTAAAAAAAAAAAAACATTTTCTCTGTAGGGAATCCCGTGCGTATTTAACAGTATTTCAAAAAGAAAATAAAACACAAGACACCTAGAGACCGAAATAATGTTGTACACTTACGCTCATCTTTGTGTATGAATGAAGAAGGTTATACTTTTATTGTCTCCGAGACGGTAGTTTTATTGTAGCGCTACATCCTCTACTTGGTTATTATGGGCGCCTTACATACGGCGTCAGTTAGAATGTTTATGCGACACTTGTTCTCTCATATCCCGTTTTTATATTCACTAAGCAAGCGATATGAAGAAATCTTCGGTTATTTTACGTATAAAACGTTTTACTTGGGCGATGAAAACGAATGTCTTAAATTAACATTTTATTCATGTTATGTTTGAAAGTAATTTTTTATATATTTTCATTACATTTTTTTTGTGAAACTTTCTAGATCGAAGGTCGGATAGAGTTTTTGGCGGGATCTTGAAGTGACATGTGGTTTTTATTTTTAATTCATTTACTTAGGATTTTGAACCTATATTATGTAATATTGGTGGCGTTTTGCGTGATATAGTGCGGTTTTTCTGTATAAGTGAAGTGGATTACCAATATAAACTGTAAGCATGCATTCTGGGATCCCACAAAAACTCCCTAGAATGTTCAAACAAGGGAGCCACCATCTTGTTAGGAAATTGAAATTGTGATAAGACAGGAAACTACATTCACTTGATAATGGCAGTAATGGTCTTCATTATAGAGGACTAGTTGCCAAGTTAGGAAGAAGAAGAAGAAGGCCAGATATTGCGATATGATGTCAACAAACTTACAAGAACTAATCATAGGAAGAAAAGAACGTATCCATAATTGTATTGCAGCTATTTCTGATCATTATCATCATCATCATCATTTCAGCCGAAAGGAGTCCACTGCTAAATGAAGGCTTCCTTCACATCCAGCGGCTTCCAGCAATCTTTACCAGGTCGTCGGACAACCTTGTTGCGGGTCTGTCCACGCTTCGTCTTCCGGTACGTGGCCGCCACTCGAAAACTCTTCGGCCCCATCGGCCATGTTTTACCAACTACGTGGCCCGCCCACTTCCACTTAAATCAAAGATACCGTAGTGTATCAAAACGAAAGACGTTGATCAGCGTATGATGCCAGTGATGGTGCATATGGTGCTGTGACGTGGTTGCCAATTATGGTCGTTCTAAGGGCAATGGAGAGGACTATGCTCGAAGTTTTGTGTTTTTGCGGAAATCTGAAATAATCATTCCTTAAATATATATTGACTGCATTCATCGAAACTAATTTTATAGTTAATCAAACATCTTTATTACAAGAACCTTTTAGATAACACTGTATCTATTCTCGTTTGTAAGTGCACACAAAATATCGAAGCTAAAACTGGCAACGGCTATCAGACAAATCCTCTAGTGTTTCTAGATATCTTGCTATCGCATACATTTGTTACTGAATGCGAAAACTATTTATACAAAGTTTGTGATACTATTTATCAAGCAGATAAAACATCTTCCTGAGTTTGCAAACAATTTATTGTACTTTATTTTATATATCTTTACTAGCTGTTATCCGCGTACTTTGTTGAGCGCACATTAAAATTTAGTAATAATAGAATCGTCAATAAAGTATTCTATATACTATTCCACAACATTAAAAACCTATTAATTCTAATCCATTAAATTTTTAAGCGTTATTGAAGGACATTCAACCAAACAATCATACTTTTCCATTTATAATATTAAAAAGATGTATTTCAATAATGTTATCATGTAACATAAAAAATCTATTGTGAGAAACTAAAAAAGTTTACTTATGAAAATAAATAGGCACATTGAAATAGAAATACACAGTAAGACAAGACACAGTTATTTGATGATTTTTCTTATAGATTGCGTATTTGTACATTTTGTATAAATAAAGTACATTACTGTATAGCACTAAAGGGCCATCCATAAATTACGTCACACGAATTTCATGATATTTTGAACCCTCCCCCGTCCTTGTCACAGTTGGTCACATTTGTGAGACCCCCCCTACCTAGTGTGATGTCACATATTTTGCAATTTTATAATTAGAAATTTATGAAATTAAAACAGCAGTGTTCGGAAATTATTTTAATTTCCATTGCTATGTTCGAGATACAGAAGTCCAATTTAATTTTTTCTCTGATTATTTTGACTAGAGCGTTGAGATTTAGTGCAACGGAGGTTTTGGGGCCTGAATGGAAGGGAACACATTCTTTCGAGTTTGGGAGGTTTTCGACTTAAAGAAGTTCTAATGTACTTAGATATAAAATATTATATTTTGAAAAAATGTGATGTCACAAAATTTGGGACCCACCACTTGTCACATAATGTCGCACTTCGTCGACCCCCTCCCAGCCCTAAACGTGTGACGTAATTTGTAGATGGCCCCTAACCAAGAACAGAGGTTCATGATATCTATACAATCCCCTACCTGTACTATGCACAGTACAATCTAACAACGACGACCGTCGAGAAATCAGCAATCCATCGCCGGTGGTCGCTGTAATGCTGACCTGCAACACTCTTGGCAGCTAGACATATATAAACGCATGGCTGTGTTCCACGATTTCGCCCGTATCAATTTTATTCGACAAACACCGCGCCGCCAACGCACCTGTGTAGTCTATCATAATTGTTCTTGCCGCAAGTACAAATTATTTTAATTTTTCATTATCTCCTAAACTGTTTCCAAAAAGCATAAGTCTTTATAATGATGTAACATTTGTTTGTAAGGATTAATATGCCATGTCTAAAAACAATGCTTATAAATCACTTTTTAATTTTCAACAAATCTTAGATATACTAAGGATCAATATTTCCGTATCATTAACGATTACGTCAGCCGCACGCGGTTAAAGAAGTTCACGAGGGCCTCGACTTCCTACTTACGTAACAAAAATATTTAAGGCTATCTGAGAGTTCTAGCCTAATCTTAAATAGCCATACTATTTATTGGTCGAGAGTTTGGCTATCATATACAAAAATAAATATTCGAATCTGACTGGTAGTTCCAGAGATTAGTGTGTCTAAACAACCAAAAAAAATTTTTGCTTTGTTATATTATTATTAAGTATAAATTTAACCAAAATACAGTCACTATGACAAGTTTATTACCATGTGTATTAAAGGTTCTGTATGAAATATTGATGGCAGGAAATACTTGTGAAATTATTTTTTATAATTTATAAATAATTCAAAAGAAAGCTAAAATTCAAGTAAGTACCTACTTAATCACAATTGTATAGATACTTCACATCTCACCGGAACAATTCTGCTTATCTTTGTTGTCTGTATAAGTTTACAAGTACTTAATATAAATTTTAACACCAATATCGGGACCCCGAAACAATGCTTTCACACCCCCATTGTAAGGGAAGGTTCACTGAACCCGTACTAAGAAGTTCTGCAAGCGATTATAAACAATAAAGCTTTAGCTGAAAGGTTGAATTTTCGTTTGATGATTTGATTATAATGTTAAATACTGAGAAGGTGTAGCTAATATATGGAATTTATGATTGGAACGTTAATTTTGAATTTTAATAGGGTTTTGTAGTTTAGTCTACTTACTAATATTAAGTACACTTTATTAATGAATCTTAGAAAGTACTTCAAAATAATTTTAAGATTTTATATTTTTTCAATTTTATCATTCATGCCTAGGTATGTGATTTAACTCAAAAACGGTTTGACCGATTTTTATTAAACTTCTAACAAGGGAAGCTTATGACAATCTTCAATTGATAGTTTATAAGAATTGTCAATAATATGAGTAAAACTAAAATTATGCGAGGAAAGTAATTACTGCGTAATAAACACGTGCGAAGCCGCGGGGCATCGCTAGCTTAAGCCAGTGTGTGTAAAATATGAAATTTTGCTCTAAGAGTTCCTTATATAACGTAGGTTGAACAAGACAAGCTTTTTGAAAACATATCATCTATCAGGGTTGAATAAAAGGTTATGGGGTTATGGTTAGTAATAATATTAAGACCTACATCTGGAGCAAAGCATTGTACGGCTGCGAAACATGGACGTTAAACCTAAGGGGCAACGAAAGGTTGGCTGCGTTTGAGATGAGAAAAGTAATACAAATGAGGAATTATTAAAAATGGTAGATGAATAAATACAATTGTTGGGAAACAGGTCACAGAAATGGAATGATGATTGGACACTTGATACAGCACGATAAATTCTCTAAGATTATTTTAGAAAGAAATAATTAAATGAAAACGAGGAAGAGGAAGACCTAGACAAAACTTTTTAAAACAAATTAAGGATAACGTGAGAGTAGTGTCATATCAAGAGGTTTAAAGAAATAGGGAACAGTGGTAATTGCTCCACCGACAAGGACTGAGCTCTTAAATTAAAGAAGTACCAATATAATTGTATTAAAGCTTTGTAAAGTTTTAATTAGAATCCTGGAAGCTACAAAAGCATTTGAAATGTTCACTCGAAATCGAAACAGTCCAGTTACGGAGGTAATGACAAAATATTTTGTCGGATACCTGCGACCGGCGGTATTGCATTCAAATTACGTAGTGCAATAAGTGAATGTCGCCTCGCATTTACGGAATTTCAAATGTGGTGTTATTGTGTATTTAGTACTTTAAGCTGGACTTTTCATTTAATTAAGAATAATTTTTTTTACCGATATCAGAAAAAGGAGAATGTTCTCCTCAATGCGAATATATATTTTTCTGAATGTTCCGCCATAACTTCGTTGTTTATGAACCGATTAGATGATTCTACTTTTTTGGAAGGGGGATACCTTCATTGGTATTGGACCTACGACTTCAAAGATACACCAGAGAACTCAACAAAAACATTTAAATTAGTTTTATTTTTTAAACAATTTCAAACAAAGGAGGATGTTCTCTATTCGAATGTATATTTTTTATGGATGTTCTCTGCCATAACTTCTTTGTTTGATTGCATTGTTGAAGAAACAACAGGGAACTCCTCAAAATTATTTAAACTGGTTTTCTTTTTGTTAGGAGTTATCGTTTCAGTTAATTATCAGTGTTTTTAGTTCCACGATTCGCATTGCCACTACCTACAATTAAATATACATCATTTCTGTATATAAGAATAATGTGTTTGATTTTTGTGAAATTCTAATGATATACATACTTCTTTTTATATTCTTCATAGGTTTAGCGTTTGGCGACAATCTTACCAAATGTTAAGTGACTATGTGGCCCGAGGTGGTTGTACGCTAAACCTAGTAACGAACTGAGTCGCAGCTGCCGGCCGCCGGACACACCCATAGGTGCTTGGTGAGAGATTTTTAACTTGAGGATGGTAGCTAACTAGGCCGGCAATAGAAAAGGTACCAATCTACCAAGAAGCTATTTTCATCTCGATGTTTTCCTACACCGGAATTTCAGGCTCATTTATGTTACATAAATAATTTAAAAAAAGTAAAAAAAAATTTTTTTGGAATAACGATAAATATAAATAAAATAAAATATCTAAATCATTTACACCTAAGTATATAATATTCATAAATGTCACCAGTTTCAAAAATAAATATATAATAAATAGATAATTTATTAAATAAATAGACACAATAGAGGAATAATAATAATACCAGTCTCTAAGTGTCCCACTGCTTTAAATAAGGCCTCTTTCCAAAGAAAAAAAGCGTGCGTAATCACAGCGTACAGTGTTCAATGTTCAATTAAAAGTTCTCTATGCTTATCTTTGTCGTACCGTGAAGCTGTGGAACCTTCTCCCGGCCAGTGTGTTCCCTCCTTATGACATCGGGTCCTTTAAGCGTAACGTGAAGAGATATTTATGCAGGCTGGCATGACAGCGGTGATCGCCGTCGGTGTGTTTGGATTGGACTGGGCTTATCGTCAGGGACAATACCGTCAATGTACCGAGCTATTATAAAAAAAACCAACCAACAACCAACCATAGTAGCCAATTTTGTGACATCCCTTTTTCATTGTAGATTCTTATAATTTGAATCAATTCAAATTCAAATCCATGGAATTAGGTCGTAATATTTTTAAGGTGCATAATAGATGTCTTTAATAATCAAGAAAATCTAAATAATTACGTAACAGTTAGTTGAACTGAGGTATATTATTAAGCTATATGTTTATACTTGCGGCACAAACCAACTTACTTAAGTATATAACAAAAACCGAGCCCGGAACCATCATAATCAATCAAACCGAAAAACCAATCAATAGCACAAATACCACATTCGTAATAACAAAACAACAGAAATAATAGAATTCGTGCAATAATGCCATATCCAATAAGTAGATCTTGAATTATGTTCATTAACTTGATCGGTCGATAGGTCAGCGTTAGAGGAAATTTGCCTCTGATACACGTAATTGCGCCCTTGGGCAACAAACTGCCTACCAGCAGCAATGTATCATCAGATAAACCGTTCGCCATATCAATATGCACGTTATTGGAAAGATATCTATATATAAATAATAAAATTGAAATATCTGTTTGTAATGTCAAAACAACAGATTTTTTAAGATTTTGACGGAACTTTCAGCAGCAGATACTGATGTTATAAAAAGTAACTTGCCTACTTTTAATTTAGCTATGCAATTTAGATTCCGCGTAAATAAAATAAGTCGCAGACAGTTAGTTGTAAAATAAACTTAATCCTGTTTATTGTAATGTTTTACTGTGTATAAGTAGAGGTTCGAATCCAATAATTAACCTAAGCATTTTAAGATGAACATGGTGTAACTATAGCATGTTGGCAAGACATTTTCTAGTGTCAACTAATTAATGATCCACCCTTAAATTATCATTAAGCATAATTCCGTCAGTTGGATTTAAAAATTAGTTTTATTTCTTCGTAACCATCATTGACCAAACTGCGACTTAGTTAATTCTTTAATCCTGAAACAATCAATGCTGGCACATTATTATAGCGTGTACGGAAAATGGTGAAAAATTCTATACCTAATATTATAAAGCTCATGAACATTGTTTGTTTGAACGTGGTAGGTAATATCTTTGGAACTACAAGTCACATTTGAAAAAAAATTTTTTACATTGTATAGCCTACTAGTTCCTGCCCGCGACATCGTCTGCGAGGAATTCAAAACTGGATTTTTTACCGCAATAAAAAAGATCTTATATATTATGTGTTATTATAATATGGTGTGTGCCAAATTTCATCCAAATCCGTTCAGCCGTTTTGCGTGATTAAGTAATAAATAAACTCATTTTCGCATTAATAATATTAGTTAGGATTTATTGGGGAAGGTTATATGCTATGTAACGTAACACCACGTTCCTAAGATTGGAACAGTACCTATGAAGGTCAAGTAATCAGACAGA
Source organism: Saturnia japonica (assembly GCA_033032175.1). Classification (NCBI taxonomy): domain Eukaryota; kingdom Metazoa; phylum Arthropoda; class Insecta; order Lepidoptera; family Saturniidae; genus Saturnia; species Saturnia japonica. The sequence continues at coordinate 5,735,465 of CM065332.1, forward strand.
TATACGCAAGTACGGGAAATGATAATAGTGATATATTACAAGGGTGCGTTGGCAGTGGCGACGGTAGAGAGTTGGTAAAATATTTTTAATACAGGTGAAACCGTGGGGAACATCTAGTCGGTATAATAACAATAATGTTATTTAATAATTTATTATAGCTCGAAAAACATAACCCTCCTTTTTCGCGGTCGGATAAAAAAACTTATTTAGATAGTTTGCAATTCTGTTTCATTAGCTATAACGCGTAAGTCAATAGGTGGTGACCCTACTAGCAACGCTGGGGGGCGTGCTTTGATGTCGAGTCCGCTTTTATGTCAAATTGCTCGATCCAGGGCTGTCACTGTTATTATTCCAATACCTTTATTTTGACGAAAACCGGATTATTGTAGGGTAGACCAATCAAGTTCAGAGGAAGAATAATCTTTAATTATATATTTGTGATGAAATTGGAAGTAGCGTTTTGTTACTATTGCCAAATGATCTCACGCATATGGCATGGTATGATTTATAGTATGTATGTACAGATATTTATTTAAATTTGAAATAATGTTGCAAGCAAACACTATTTCTTGTATTGTAACGATTGTTAATTATATTTTTAACTGACTTAAAAAAAGGAGGAGGATTTTTAATTCGAATGTTCATATATTTTTTTATGTATGTTCACATGTTCAGCCATAACATCAATGTGTATGAACCGATTTAGATGATTATTTTTTTGTTAAATATTGTCCTGTATTATTTATTTATTATAATTAAAAGTGCAAATACAATTAAAAATAACATATTTCCTCTCTATCCTTCATTAATTTTCATAAGCATGGCATTATTAATGAAAGTGATATTTAATAATTTATTTTAACGAAAACATTAATTATAAACTCTTTGTCTAAGTTTCGTCAATAGCAGGGAAAATAAGGTTAAAAAGGATGTGTAAATAAATAATTGCGATGAAGAATTAAAATATATATAACGTTGTAATGAAAAAAGTACTTTTGAGAAATAATATATAATATGATATTGTTGTTTATTATCATTTGGATTGCATATTAACTCTTTTCTGATTAGACAGGTAATTTTAAATCCATAACTCCATTATAGTGAATATAAATTGGTTTCGTTACCCTGTGGTTCAATTTCACGACTGAATGTCATTCATTATCAAAACCCTTTCAATGCGACCATAAAATATTTCATTACAGAAATTTCTTAATTTTTTTGTTTTTTATGCTAAAGAAAAAACTTACGAAACAGTTAAAAAGGAATGGCTGAATTTAGATAAGAATATTAAAAACTGCCTCGTTAGCCTAGTGTCGTAAGCGCGACTGCTACGAGCGAGGTCCTGGGTTCGAATCCCAGGTCGAGCAAAGTGTCATTGGGTTTTTCCTATGAAATTACCAGTAGCAGCTCGGAGTTTGGTTTCGTGCCCGATTGATGGCAACAGGCTCGCCCTCAATACATGGGACCTAATAACATACTCTGCGAATTGTGGGTGTACAATTAGTACACTTCTGCTTAACCTTTCGGGGTATACAAGCGTGATAAAATGTTATGTTGTTATTAAAAATCAATTTCGAAAAAGGATAAGATTTAAAAGATACAATTTTATGGTAAAGCGATTAGTAACACCTTTTTACGAGAAGGTAACGTTTAAAAATATCGTCTTTAGAAGGGCATTCTAAGCTACTGTTATTTTATTTTTAGTTTAATTATAGATACATCTCGTCTGCTCCTTTAAATTGGCCATGACTGTTGCATGACTGTTGCTCTGACAGATATAAATTTCTCTTTTTGAAAATAAACTTCAAACAATTTTCAACTTTAGGTCGTATGCTTAGAGAGTATAGTATATTTTTACTACAGCAAATAAAACACAAGATTGACATGAGGGGCTTTTTTGTATCTTTTCGCGCAATCAGACCATCATTGTCTATATTTTGAACGAGGTAATGAGAAGAGTATATGAAGGAAGGCCTTTTTAACGAGAACTTTGGTTTGGTAAAATGAGCTTATAACAAAATATATTTGTTTTAATTTTGGACTGTTTTTGTGGCTTAATCATTTCTTATCATGTAGAATTATTATCAGGGATTTATGCATAGTTATGAACATAAATTGAAATATAAATATAAAGCAATTATTTTTATGTTTATGGTTTTACCATGAAATTGTAATTCATGTTATTGTAATTTACGATATTATGTAATAATATGATATCAGATTAGACATATTTTCTCATATTTGCAACAAATAATACAGCATTATGAAATAAACTTCATCTTTAAATCATTAACCATGTCGATTAAAATTTAAATAAATAATTTTGTATTGAAACAATATTAATTTATCTCTGAAGGTATTGTGAGTTTTTTAAATAATATTACATGCCAGTTCATAATAAATTTAAGTATAAATAATACTAATAATTACGTGTTGTTTACTAAAATCTGCCAAATCTGGCTTGGCAGGGACGGTATCGCGGGCAGTCAAGGTGACCGCTGTTGTGCATCATAACTTTAAACCTACACCTGGGTCGCAACTGCTCTTGTTCCCTCTGTCTGCTACACGATGGACCCGGCACCCGCACGGTGAATCCATGGAATGCTAAGATGTTTGTCTCATAAACTGTATTTTATAAATATCTTGTAATGGTTACTAAAATACTAAGTTCACTAATAAATTATTATTATTATTTATCAGAGTACAGGAAAGTAAAGTCTTAAAACATATTTCTCAATGGATGTTTTTTTTTTGTAGGCACTAAGTCAAGAACGTCTGAAGATTGGATTTTTTTAATTTAACATGATCTGTTTTGGCACAAAAAAGAGTAATGAAATCCATCTTAACCAATACCAATCTGGAGCATGAATTTATAATATAAGTAATCATGTAAGTGGAAGAAACGTCAACTTGTCTGTCGCGTGTTATCTTAAATTTTATATGAATTTAATGCGACAGGTATATCAGCCGAAAGGAATTTGTCATTAAATAAATAATCCTTTTTGTGATTTTAGTGCAAATAATATATCACGGAATAATTATGCATATATTAAAAAAATGTTTTATTTAGAAGTTATTTTTATCAACTTTAAATAATGATTATTAATACAACATCAAATTTATTTTAAACAATTTTAAAAAGTCAGTAAAAGGAATTGAGGAAGGGGGAAGGATTTTCATGAATAGCTAATTTTGACACTTCGCATTTCCACCATAACTTGAAAAACATTATATCATACAATACAACTATACTAATGTATTAGATCAAAGTTGTGATGGTTGATTGGTTAAGACCGGCGCGGCGGAATATTGATTCGAAACCCGATAAGAAACAACAAATTTTTCGGAATTATAATTTATTAAAAACACTAGGTATCGGCTGACGGTAAAAAAACTACACCGTCGATTTCTTGGAGTTTAAGGCTGCCTGTCCACTAAAGCAGAACGGACCGAAGCTGTGCAAATTTCGACCAATAATATTGTATAAAAATCTAGAGATACAATTCTATTGGTCAAAATTTGCTAGAGATGAATGAATTAATGAATACTTTATTGCACTTTAAAGTTTGTACATTGTCGAGCTTAATGCTATAAAGCATTTTCTTCCAACTAAACAGCGGTAATGAGAAAGAAACATTATTTTCAGTAGTGCAATCAAAAAAATATAAAAGCGGAGAATGTATAAAATTTTCATACAATAATATAATAACACACTAATAAATAAACTAGAGTAGAAATAAATATAAATACAAAAAAAATATTCCATAGTTAAAATTTGGACAGCTCCGCTCCAGTGGACAGGTAGCCTTAATTTACCAATCCACTTGGGCTGGCGTGGTAATTAATCCCGAGCCTTCCTTCAGAGCGGCCTTTTTGCTCAATGGTGGTACATTTGCAGACTAGTATCATTATTATAATAAATTTATTTGAACTACAACCGGTTTGATATAGTGATAAAAAGATATCTTTATGTTTTATGTACCCAAAAACAGTTTATTTGGAAAGTCTGAATAGAGGGATATTCAATTGAACAGTTTTATATTATTCGTTTATTCAATAACGACCGGATATTCGGATCGTGCACATAATATTATAATCTGAAACCGATTGGAGTTTGTTCTTTATTTTCGCCTATAACGTGGAAAAGCCCACGATATGATAGCAATGTAAATTGATTTTAATTAAAGGATTATGAAACTGATGGATGTTTGATTAACAATATACATATATAAAGGCAGTTTAGTTAAACGACTATTTTCAATAACATTTACCATTAGTGTTCTCGTAAAACTAATTTCACTTGGGTTTAGTAGTTGAATCGCCAATCTCTAGTTAACTGATCGCTGTTGTTTTAGTGTACTTTGCCGGGTTACCATAAAAAAATATATCGACAATTTTATTTTTATTTTAGTATGTAAAAAAAATAGGAATATCAATAGATAATGCTGCAGTTAACACCGTGATCGGCATGCTCTCTAGTATAAAACATCTTAATTAAAAACAAAGTAGGTGCTGTCGACGCGTTGTCAACGTGTGAACGCCGTGTGACCAATTAGTCATCATCGTGTGTCAAGGAATTATCTTCGGGGTGTAAGTGGTTTCGAGCCACCGCGCCACGCCAACAATGCATCGTCATTGCGTTTACAACTCGCGGTCCACTCGCTGTCTGCAAATGGACTGCTTGCGTGCGAATCGATACGGTACCATACGAAGTTAACAAGTGAGTGCACATATATTTAACTCCATACAAAGAGATGTCAACAGTTCAAGGCGATGCGGTGCTGGTCGGGTGCCGTGTTAATAGTTTAGTGACAACCTTTAATGTGTGATAAAAAAACCTATTATTAGCCTTAAAATTAAAAATTCTATTATAATACAGTCAGTGCACACTGGAACCCTGAGGCCTTTCATAATAGGTTACTATTTTCTAAGAACTGCATTAGAACGTTTTGAGTGCTAGTATGTGTTTCCAACTATACAATTTTCTGAACAGAGCGCAAGCTTAAATCTATAATATTGCCCAAGGGTTAAGCACAACACTGGCCAGAAGTAGCGGTGGCCGTTACGAGACGAGGACCTAACGGTAACCATCGTCGTCATGCCACTTTGCAAGCATAGGACTCTTCATATTATACAAAAATTAGGAAATGTTTCTTAATCACCTATGCGTTTTTAAAACACTCATCTGATTGAGTTTTACTCGAAAATTATTTATTAGAACCAACTGTTTACAACAGGTGGCACACGAGAATAAGCTGGCAAAAGAAAATTAAATATATAACCGGCAAGTGTAATGATGTTAACACATTACTGACAAATATTTACTGACAAAGCATCGTTCCAGTAGGGTATCAAAATTAAGAAATATGGCACTTGGTAAGTTAAATTGATACACGTAATTGAAATAAATTGTATGGTCCAATGCTTTTTGGGAGTGACGAAGAAACTCATATATATATATAATAACTTGATTTGTATTCGTTTCTTTAGAATTTTTGTCGTAGATGCGTTTACTTTTCAACATAAAAATTATGCGGTATATGTATACACAATTGTACGTCATTTATGAATGTGGTCAAATGCATATTTTAAAGTTATAATGCACATATAGAAATCGTGAGAATAAAATCTTTTTTTTTCCTTTTGAAGTTATAACTCCTTTAGGCTCTATGGAAAATGATGAGATTGATTTTTTTACGATGCACATTCTTACAAAAAAATACACCATACAGTTGCTTGCTAAGCCTCTTGTTTGACTGTCATTAGACTAGACACTAGATCTTATGGCTCACATAACATCGAATGTGATCATTGAAAGAAGTATAAGTTGTAACGTGCTTACATAAAAGATACGAGTCCACTTTTTTTAGCGTTATAGATTTAACCTTATGACCACAAACCCACCTAATCTTAAATGGCGATGTGACCCAAGATGGTAGCAAGCTAAGCCTAGTGGAAGACTGGATCTCAAGTGCAGCTGCTGGATCACACCTATTGGTACTTGGCGACAGGTTTTCAACTTGAGGGTGGTGGCTAATCAGACGGGCATTAGAGAGAGACCAGATTAGGTTTTTCATCATGATGTTTTCCTTCACCGAAAGCTCAGGCTCATTGCAGAGATTCAAACTCTTTTCGATGATTAAGTATTTTTGTTAACATTCTTTTTTGCTAAAATAGTTCTATGGATATACCAGGATGGTCATGAGTAACACTAATCCAAGTATGTATATGATGATCAAAATTCAAACGAAGGTATCATTAAATCGTGAGCCGAAAGTATTAATATTTCAAGAATAAAATAGAAGCAGTTGCCTCAGCGGGTGGTACTTTGAAATTAATCACACTGAATGTCATATTTTATCAGAAGCCGTTTCATTCCACCCGTCCCATTGTTTCATCGCTTTTCAACTAAAAATTAATAAACACCGTTGTTTCGAGGCAATCAAAACCGGTACCGTCCGATCTTTGTCCTCAGCGTAATATTAAATTAATGTACGCAATATAATAAAGTTTAATTTTGCACCTGTCAATCTGTTTCGTCCTTGTGAAATGTTATTTCCGAACGTAGGTACTACAACGAAATTGATGCTAGGCGTTCTGACATTTATAAATTATATTTTTCCAGATGGAAATGTCTATTATCGTTGGTACAGGACCGTTAACTCGTCATTTTGTACAGGATATTGGAGCTCGTTTCATTTGGATGTCGTTTGAAATGACGCGATGCTGTGATTTTTAGGCCAATATCATTTGTGACTCTTTAAAAACTTTTTGTTAAGTTCTGAATAATTCAGATTGTTGTTTGGTTTTATCATTTAAACCAAATTTAGAAATATGCAATATACACATCATAGATTAATTGATTGGTTTACGTTGTTGGTTACAACTGGCCCTTCAACTAGATGCCGTCGACGTACTATACAAATACTGAAATCAAAACTACGTCGCATCGGCGAACTCGAGTCAGTGTCATAACGACAATACTGTCACGTTAAAATAGGCACTACACACTACGATATTAAGTTGCCGTATTCAAGGCGTTTGTTTGTTCGAAGCGCGGTATCTAGTTGAAGCGCCAGCGAAAACCAATCATTAATCTATGGTATACAATAAATACCTATATCAAGGCGTTGAAATTTTCATTAAAATAACAAGTACTAAGAGTACTTACCGTGTTTATAATATAATTCTCAGTTTATGGAGTTGAAAGATACCTGAAAAAAAGTAAAATTTTCATTAAGTATAAGTTTTTGCCCATCGGCAGATCTTTAATGAGTTTACTTTATACACTAAATTTTTAACACAATTTATTTAAAATTAAACTTTATTACAATATTTTTAGTTCGAAACAGATTCGAACGGACTTCAAAAAAAAGAAAGGGGTTATCAATTCTATTGTTTTTTTTTTTATGGATGTTTAGCCATAACTTTTTTATTTATGAACCGATTTTGATAATTCTTTTTTCGTTGGAAAGGAGATACCTCAATGGTGATCATTGATATTTGATCTTCCACATCAAAGACACATCAGGGAACTCTTCAAAATCTTTAAAATTGGTTTTCTTTTTTTATTAAAAATTGTCTTGTACCTATAAATTCTGAATTGCAATCATAAGGTGTAGTGATCCATTACAACAGTCATTACCATAGCAAGATTTATTCTGAAAGCAGCATTTTTTAGGGCAAAATTTTACATGCAATTTATATTACGTTTAAAGAAGATAGTGTTTGTACAAAAATACAACATATTTATAATTAAGGAACCAGCGCAGCCATGCACTTTATAAATTCGCATGTCTGGTTACAAAGTATAACAAAACGTGGAAATCTGAGGGTGTTGGAACTCAAGTCAATAATTATGTTATTAAATTATGATGGCGTACACCTCTCATACCCTGGTTACACCTCCCGGCGTCTTATTATTATAATGATACCTATAGTATTATTATATTATGCGTATACGCATCTATACTTCTTGTATGTATAAAGATATTAGCTAACGCCCGCGGCTTATTTTCGGCGATCAAATTGAAAACCTGCGATGAAAATACCAATTTATTTTTATTAGTTACGCAGCTAGTTTTCGATCGCTTTAGAATCACATACAAGTATTTTAATTATACGTTCATTTTTTCAGGGTTCAAACGGTTTGTAATTCAGTGGTTGCTGCGCCACTTAGCTTACAGGCGCGATTTCTGCACGTAATGGACTTCTGTATGTTAAGTAAACATGATTGGCAGCTCTGTCTGTGTGTATTTAATCCGTCTATATCAATTGTTTGGTAAACACAGTACCGTTATGCTTAGTTTAAAATCATCTGTGTATGATTATATACTATCTGGAGCAACAGATGTTGTTCTACCCTTCCCAGTAGTCAATAACTCGACCATAGTGCCACCTATCCTTTTGTCTCCCGATAATTCTATCCAATCAATATTGTGCAGATAATTATGACTCCTCTTTACTTCTCTAATCTGACCTCGGTTATTCATCGCCCCATTAATCAATTATACTATTAACTCCAAATTATTGACGTTTCATTCAGCATTCGCCAGATAGGAAACTAATAAAAATTAGAATTGAAGTTAACAAATTTACAATTTATTTATCAAAAATATTTCCATAGGATATTATGGTAATAAGAAAAAATGGATTTGACTATGAAAAACATACTATCAGGATATCACTATTTGCCTAGCAACGATATATATAAATATAAGTAGCAGATCGCATGCTAAATTGTATAGTACATCCACTAATTTATACAATTCCTTCGAAGCTAATCCACAATTATGTTGTTAAACATAATGCACCTACACTTTGCATACTCCTTTGCTAGTGCATTATAATTTTGCTTTAGGATTACGCTTTTATGTACCTTTGACTGACCTATGTATATTTTTCTGAATGTTTTCTGATTTTTTTAAACCAATGTTATATGCTACATATGATCTCAATTTCACTTAATGTTGAGTGACAAACCTGATCCATTATAGAACCAAAATTCGACCCAGACGTAAGCTAAATGAGATTTTACAGGCCTTTGAGTAAAATTACGCCTAAAAGATATAATAGTGGTAAGATAATAATATAGAGAAGGTTCTTCGTGCCAATAGAATACAAGGCACTGTAAGAAAATAACTTTGGATCTGTAAGTTTACAGCAACGTTGGTATAACCCTAGCCAGTGTGAAATGAGTTAGCTGTTCTTCGTATCTGTAATCTAAGCCTTAAACATCATGGGTGTACGCCACAAAGTTTCGCTAACGTTATGATCCTCTTAGTTCGCAAAGTCTATGTAAACTTCGGCTACCTTCAGTTTGATTCCAAGTTCGAAATTTACCTCGGTTTGTGGGTTAGCGTCATGGTTAAATGGCGTAGTGCCGACTCCACTTAGGTGATATAAAGACAAGCAAAATAAAACTATGATATAAACATGAAATTAAACTTTATTAATTAACTTTATTTACACAATACACATTTATAATTATTACATGTACATACATAACTACAGATTAAAATATATTATGAAAAGGAGTCCCTTTAGGCAAGGTTCCGAAGATACTGGCAGCGTTCCCCCTTTGAATAGCTAGACTAATTCTTTGTCCGAGGTAGCTGCCAGGTCTTCGGTCTCCTGTGATGTCGACTAACCTTTTTACTATTTCCTTAAAAAGCTTTGTAGCGCTAGGACCCCACGGGCCAAGGGTCTCGACGCCGAATGGGACAAAATCATATTCAGAGCCCAGACCCCTGTATTTGCATGCCTTAGCTTTTTCAGCCGCCTCACAAGCCACACCAGCTCTGTTGCTGGTTCCAAGTAGATGGGAAGGGGCCAGCGTGTCTGAACAGGTTGCATCCCATACTAGCACCCGGCCCATCTTCCATGGAACCAAACTCATACCGTCCGGTCTCTTGCCATCGTCTCTTGCAATACCAGTCGGCTCAAGTAAATTTGGAACGTTGACGGTGGCAAGTGACCGGCGTATGATATCGTCAAGTGCGGCATGTCTCGAGAAGCGGCCTGCACTTTTTTGACATGACAGTCCGTGATGTCCTAGCTTGTCGACATCACTACCACAGGGACATTTATGAGGAACGCAGACCGGAACCCCAAGCCGTAGACAGGTTGCGATTCGGAGCGTGTCAGGTTCAAGAAATGTTCCTGTATTTGACGAAGGATACGCTTGAAGCCAGTAGCCGGCCTCATGCGCACCCACGGCCAAAAGCCTAGCACGCGCCGAACCCGTACTACAGCTCAAAATATTGTCATAAATCAATTTGCAGTTTATGTCGTCCCAGCTCCTCTGTGAATTTGGAGAAACTTGAAAATTTTGACCTGGGCATGCAATTAAGAAAACGTTTCTAGCTTCTTCCAAGCCAGCAATCTCAAAGTATGAAGGGGATACCCTTAAAATTTTACTTATGAGATTTGCTGAACTATGGACAGAAGATAGGAAGGCTGGTATAGCGACACTGGAAATTTTGCGAATCCCTAAACCACCATAACGGATGGGTAAGGATGCTTGGGTCCAAGATTGCTCGTGCAGCTGCATATTAAGAATCGATTCTAAGGTAATTTTGATTAAATCGTCTACTTGTGTCAAAAGATCTGGGTGATTCCAAAAGGAGCAGCAACGGAGCACATATGTAAATTTAGGGACGAAAAGACAGAATTTCAAGATGCAAAGTGCATAATGTGGACTAATTTCAAGGAGACGGGCAGCAGAATTTTGGAATTTAGTAATTGAAATATTCAAAAATTCAGAAAAAGATTTATCAAAAATTGGAGAACCTAAAAAGTAAAGGGAATTACTGTTTACTATCTTAATATTTGGAGCCAAAACATTAAATTTTTGTTTTACGTCATTTAAATTTAAGTCGCAGTTATTTATAAAAAGTTCGCATTTGCTAAAATTAAGCTCCAAACCAATGGCTTCAAATTTATTTTTGATTAAAAAAAGGTCCGAAAACACAGTATCCACATCACCTCCTAGGGTTCCGTCGTCCAAATACCAAACGTTGAATTTAGAATTTAAAGTTTTGATTATCGGATTTATAGCCAAACTAAAAATTGCAGGCCCAAGGGGATCACCCTGTTGACTACCTACTTCCGAGGACAGTTCATTAGAACGATATAACAATTTTGTTGGGTTAGCGTAACTGAGAAGAAGTTAATTGTATATTTCAGGTATATGTTGTTTTATTTCCATCAGCAGGGTATCCCTATTTACCGAATTGAATGAATTTTTGACATCAATTTTGAGCAACAAGTCAGGCTGTCCGTAAGTTAGGAAAGAGCGTAGGGCATGGACGGCTCCCTCACACCCTCCTTTTACACCGAAGCCTAACTGTACGGGTTCAAATTCCGAATTTAATTTTGGTAAAATATGTCGAACAGCAATTTTGGAGGCCAGACGTCGTAGTGTTGATCCAACAGCAATTGGTCTCACCCCTCCGTCCTTTTTGGTGAGGGCAATGAGGTTTGCGCCGAAAAGAATGGAAACAATTTCTGGATTGATATTACCGGAATACATAAAGTTGATTAATTTAGTGATCGAATTTACAAGTTGCTCGCCTGCATCACCCACAGAATGTGAAGTTAAGTCTTTCAAATGTTGGGGTGAGATTCCATCCAAACCTGCAGCCGAACCTGGTTTAAAAGATAAAATTGCATCTGTAACATCTTTGTTTTGAATTTGAAGGCATGTTTGCCTTGCTGTTGGTGGGTCGACAAAATATGGGTTTACTGGAGCTGGAGGATGTTTTGTCTGTAAGGCATGAAGGGTGTCAGGGGTATCTGGTGATAGCACGTCGTTGGAGAACAAAAGGCGAGCGGCACCTTTGAGATCTCCGTCACAGATTTTGTTTTCAATAAGTTTGTTGCGATTACGAGGGGCATCATGTTTGATTAGAGGTGCGGGAGAAGGCGGGGAGCTTACAGCACAGTTATTCTTAATCTTTTGTGTCAAGGATAAATTCGGTTCATCAGTTTTTATTATATGTAGTGTGCTGTATGAAAATAAAAATAGGTTCTGCCAGTCTTGAGTACAATTGGTTAAGTAACATTTCTGGATTAATTGTGACAAATGTGTAGCAACGGTTATTCGAGCTCCTCGAGGGATTCTTTTAACTATGGGTATACTATTTTTCAAATGGCTAAGATATGTGTGGAAAGGTGTTGGATCGTTGGCTACATAAGTAGGCGCACTCGGAATGAAGGGATGGGTGTCTAAAGGTGAATTGTTTAGGGTAATACAGTTCCTGTGTGATTTTGTATTGTGTATATTAATTAACTATATATCGATGACAATAAGAAGATGTTTAGCTCGTACATAAACTTAACTTGGATTCTGAAATCTAACTTGACTTTTATTCACGACCCAGTACGATATTGCTTTGTACTTGTGTATAGACTAGAACAAGTTAGCCATAGATCTCATTTTACAAAAGTGAGATGTTTGTTGACTTTCATCCTATAATTAAATTTTATTTATATTCCATTTATTAAAAAAAAAACTTATTACTAGATTGAGAATATGAAAATACCTGCAAAATACACTCGAGTTCACAATTTAATACAAAATTCTCAACGTAAACAACGTCAAAAATGTTCATAAGCAAATTTAGAAAATGTCGGCATAAAAAGGTATGGATATTTTCTAGCGTTACTCTCAGCTCATATTTTAAACGTGTTCAAACAGGGTGTAGGTCGCTGTAGACATTAATGGCGGAGTAGGTACTACTAGTTCCGGCTATTCATCATACGTACACAGTTCCTGAATGTAATCACGAATGAAGAGGGATCGAGTTCGTATTATTGGAAGCGCTTGAACCCGGGAGGAGCTAGAGTGACAAAAACATTTATCTTTCTAAAATAGAAATCATAGTAACTGAAGAATCGCAAGTATCTACATGGTAATTGTGCAAACAGACAATTTATGCATATAATCCATATAAATAAAAAGAATGAGGTTTGCATCATGCAAAAACTACCGGATAGATTTTGATCATTTTTTTTAATGTCAAGATTTCTTTATTCAATAAAAAGTTATTGAAGTTTTATGAAATTAGGATTTTTATAAACGTTCTTATGTCGTCCACGTGAGCTGATCCGCATGCACAGCTATTTTAAAATATTTGCAATTCGTTTCATGATAAAAAGTTACGTCCAATGGTTCGTACACTCCACAAGAGTTATACAAAATTTTAATAGAGAAATAGAAGTAGTCGAAAAGATAATTTTAAAACGAATCTAAATCTGAAGCTGAGGACACAGCATTTTCATATCGATAACATTTTTATGCTAATTCACCATACAGATTTATTGCGCTAATCCATTTTACATCGAAACCAAGCCTCTTACATTGGTAATCTATGGTATTAATCTTCACAGTTGAACATAGTACATCATTTTCAAGTTTATGATTCGATGATTACTGCACCAAGGATATTTTCTTTATACAATTTCTAATCGTTGATTCATTAGTTGATTTATTTGAAATAGCCATTCGTAGAACTTGTGCAAAATACAGAAATACCTGCAGCTTGTGAATGTGTTTTGATTAGACAAAAATTGATTTGTAACTTTTGTTATATAAGTACGGTCAATAAGGTTTTTAATTTATATATAATACAATGATACAATATCTATTAGAAATACAACTCATTTCAATAACACAATTTCAATTTACGCGACTGTAGGTAATTCTGTAAGATTTATGCGCCCTGCATCCGCCGCGCCGTCCCGGCATTCAATTAGTATGCGATACTAGTCTTTGTTTGGACGGAAGATGATTCGGTTGACTGTACCTATGACTTCATGATTTATAGTTTTAGTGACCTCGCCCGCGGCTATATAATCAAATTATTTGTTAAGATGTTTGTTGATAAATTGACATTCTCAAAGTCTTCATTATTTTACAGTTTTGATGACATTGAAAAAAGTGTAAGCTATGAATTTCAAGTTAAAGTCCTCAATAATCTGATTCATTATTTTCACGAGTGAGTCAAAAACACCGTATCCAGCTGGAATAGAACAGTATCTATACGTGAGTTAACCTGCACCAGCATAACACTAGTTCCACTTGGTAATTGATTATCATATTTTTTTTGCGAATATGATAATCGTCTTACGTCGTCTCGATAATGCGAGAAGAAGCGGTCTAAAAAGACTTGGATGAAATGTGTGAAAGAGGACATGCGTATACGTGGAGTGAGTGCAGAGATGACGGGAGATGGGTGATAGGCTGGAATGGAAGAAGACGTGCCATGCCGTCCACACCTAGTGTGGGATAAGAGCAGAAAGAAAAAAATTACAATCGCTATTAAATATATCACTATGTCGAATATGACTAGCAGGTATTTGAAAAATAATAATAGCAGTCACTAATAGTTTAAGAAAAACCTTCGAGTATGTTTCTTCTCATGAAGGCCATTACGATCATTTTATATTATAGTATAACTCTACACAAATATTATAAAAAGGTAAAGTTTGCGAGTTTCAATGTAAAAACTTATCTCCGGTACTACTGATGCGAGAATTATTTCACTAATAGAAATGCAATAAGCTGTTTTATTATTAAGTTTTATAATACAATTAAAGCGCGCAAAGTTGCGAGCTGTTGCTAGTGTTATATAAAGATATTTTAGTTAAGGCAATATCTGCACGCTCTTTCGGAGTGTGCTGCGTGGGACAGCCAGTGCCGTGCTCTGGGCACGGTGGTAGGAGGGGACCTGTCACTGCCGAGTGTGGTTAAAGCCATGCTCGTCAGTGAGAGGTCATGAATTATAATGGTCCTCTTTCTGCAAAGACGTTATCTCGCAGAAGGAGACTGCGGGGAGGGCTTGCGATGGGGATCCCCTAAGCGGCCCTTTCCGAATAAGTCGAGCGGGCGATTTGCTCACTTGCTTCCACCGCCCAAGTCAATCCAAGGGAGATGGGTCGGGGGGCCCGTCTTCCCATTGCACAGATTCGGCGGACGGGGAGACAGTTATTGTTGTACCGAACTGTCTCCTGTAGTCCGGGGCCTGGAACATAGCCGGGCCGGCCGCGCCGGGGCGAAGCGGTTGAATGCCTTGTACGGACCCGTGTCGCCCCATCATGGCGGCGGATGGTACCCCGTGGAGTTTTAGTGAGTAGGAGTCTCACATAACCACTCGTCCGGCTGGTGTGTAACCAAGACGGTCCTCTCCACGTTAAAAAAAAATTATGACAATATGATAACTATCAAAATAAATCACATAAATATTATTGAAGGCACTCGACCGCGAAAGCGTGGCAACAAGCTGAAGGGCGCCCAAGTTGACGAACCTCGGCTTTGGCTGTAGCCAAGTATGCACGAACACAATCTGATTAATCCCCTACCCGCAGAATTCGAGCTAGCTCACTATACGTATACGTACGTGCCTCCTGAGAGGAAGGAAGAATCATGTGTATTATGTATTTAGTGATCTGTCAATTTTTGTCTAACTAACTAGTACAATAAAGAAAAAAAAGGTCCCTTACAGAACCTATGTGGTGTGCACGTATGTATGTATGTATGTATACAGTGTAATGATATAATATAAGTAGCTAATGCAATTGTACACCAGTCTTCACATCAATAATTAGGGCAAACGCAAAACCAGTTCCGTCATTTCGTATTTATTTGAAACGAAAATATACATGAAAAAAAATTGTTATCTAATTTGTAACTTAGCTTGTTATTCGAACAATCATAAAAGTAATTTGCCTATTGAAGCCTTTGTGGAGGCGTGAGAATTATTAAACTCAAAGGAGTATCGATTGTATAGAAACCTAATTCTCGATACAATGACGCATTACATTGCATTTTCGATAGGCAGATAGATGTGTTGGCTTGTTATTAAGGCGAAGTAAACGTAAGCCGCTCGAATTAACAATCAGAAACGTTTCAAACTAGGTTTTAAGAAAAATACATAATCGAATTTCTAAGAAATACAAATTGGAATTCGATGAAACTCAATATGAAATTTCTAAGAAATACAATTTTATCGTTTTCCATTAAACGATTCGTCCCGTGTGAGTTGTTAAATTAAGCCCTAATTGTACTTTATGTTAACCTAAATTTCAAATAATTAAAAATTTGATTAAAAAAATCACAGTTTTATTCAATTATAGAAGTATTGCTTAATCACACTTAATCCCATTTAGAGTATGCAAATAAAAATTAGCAGTATATATTGGGATAAAATATCATTGATTATATTCACTGCTAGCATATTACCACGTTATACTATTTCAATTTCTTTATTTTCTCGATGACAGTACTAATTTGATAGTTGTAGGGTTGTGACCAAATAAGTAATGATATCGATCGCATTTAAATACGACAGTGACGATTCATCAGATTTTGATTAAAATAAATAAATAAAGATTACCTGTCGTTATAATTATTTCGTTTCATTGTCGAGTACCTATACCTACAAATTTTACAACAGCTTCGAAAATTTTGAAGGAGTTGGCATTATCAATCAAGAATTAATACGTGTAACATCTTGTAATGAAATACCATATAAGTTAATAAATTTGTACAAAAGTATCAGGCAGAAGTTTAGTTTCTTACATTTCGTAAAAAAATATCGGGTCTGTTATCGTGTTACGTTTATCGATATAGCTCTATCCCTATCAGTTTCTCCGACTCTGGTATTATAACCTTGTACGTGTATAAACGTCATATTTTTATAAAATAATGCATACATAATGTAAAAAAGACGCCTGTTCAAGTTTTCACAGGAGCTGTCATCGAGAAAATAAAGAAGTGGAAATGGTATAGGGGCATTTAAAATCCTCAAACAATCTTTGCTATGTTCGTAATTTCAACTAAATATAGGATACTCGTATTAATAACAATGAGGCAAGAGAAGGCTGAAGTAAGTAGTTTTGGCTCAATGTAACTGCCAAACACAACTTGAAATCTACAAACAAAGAAAAACGATTAGCATCAAAATATAACCGAATATATAAAACGGTATGAACGATTTAAATATTTTCTATAACATAAGTGTTAAAAACACTCGATGTCATCGGACATAGCGGGTCACTCCACCTTAACATAAAATAAAAAAAAACTTTCGTTAAAAGCAGGGCTATTATTAATATTATGAATAAGATATTACGATAATTGCGTATCATTACGTATTATGAAAGGAATCCTTCGGATAGCAACTAATCGACAGTCATTATCATGTCGTATTGAAATGTTATTTAGCTGTATCAATGATATTTACCTATTGTTATTGGTAATAAAAATTCCAATAATTACTTTAATTACTCAATTTAATATTTCAATTGTTTAAATTAAGAGAGTGTTATTATTATAATTACATACGTTTTGTTACGAATAAACAAAAAATAAATTGCGTAAAAATTTAACACAATATGGCGATAATAGTGAATCAAGTGAGAAAAAAATGTGCCGACCGCATGAGCGTCCCCTCCGGCACAGTACGCTACCTAAATCGTTAAAGTTGGAACAGTAGACTATAATTTCACACGCACGGAGCCGTTGCCGCTTTGGTACAACTAGTAGCTTCATAAAGCCAAACATATAGATCGGGCGGTAAGTACGAACTATAGAGACATAAGCTGTTCTAAGTACGGCCGTATACGCACCTGAGACCGCTTCTAGGTGACATTAAGGCAAACTGGGGCACTTTCGCGATGGGCTACACTTATAACAACCGCTTACGTTCACACTTAATATTTTTACTGTTTTAATAGTAGAGTAATTAACTAAGTTTGCCATGAGGATTTTTTAAATATAATTTCTACAGCGTAGATAGCTGCTTCAACTGTGCAAAGTTCTCTAAAGACTTCTTTCCGAGAGAAAAGAAAACGGAGGAAGAAAGCTTATTTGCGACGATGAAATATTTTTGATTCCAAATGGTTATAAATCAATATTTTGTACATATAACTTGTTTGCAGCAACTAAATTTGATACATACACACACAAGGACGAAAAAGCACCTAAATATAGTTTTAAACTGTATGTGACCCATATGGAAGACTTTCGGGGTTTTGTGTTTCACAATTTTGGACGGTAGCAATTTGGTAATTTTTAAATATAAAAATGCTTTGAACATAAGGGACCAAGGTTTAACGTGTATGAATGTTCGTATGTTTATACATATGACAGCAAAATGAGATCCTCCGATGACCAGGTGGACACGTATTTACATAATTAACCAGCCCCCATTACGGCTGAGTGCTGGTTTTTACACATCGAGCCTTTTTATGTGTCTGATGAAAGTGCTCGGCGAAATAATTATAACTTAATGACGTCACTCGACATAACCTTACATATTTAGAAGACGCATATGGCGCCTAATTACTTTAGCTTATATGAAGGTCCCACATTTTGCTAAAAGCGTTCTCGTTTTTATTGTATTATACAATGTGAAATATCGGTGAACTAATCAGTTTAGGTAATATGTATGAATCTCATATTCAGATAAAGATATCAGGTACCTAAAGATTTATTCCATTCAGATATTACATTTAAAGACTTCTTCACTCTAAAATTATTATCATTTTCAAAAAAAATGTCGTTTACGTCAGACGAGTGAGTTTTTAATGAACGAGCGTAGTAATCCTCGGTCTCGTCTTCTTTTTCCATCAGATGATTAGAACTGACTGATGCCGAGAGTATATTGATAGAAAGTGTCAATAAAAAATTGAGGCTTGAACGTGGGTATTTTGGATTACAGTTTATCCACCACATCCACAGTTCACAAATCATTTCACCATTATGAAAATGCTTATTAATAAAATATTAGTTAGGTTCTGGAGTTGCGTTATATCCTATTACAAAATTCGTTAAGTGGTTTTATGTCGTAAAAAAAACCTAAAATATTATTAACATTAGAGCACCTAAGTAAGTACTGAAATAATAAACCTTCATAAAAACTTTCAAGGGGTTTCAGTATATGTGACGTTATCGTTAGTAATACTAATTAGTTAAGTGGTAAAGCATTAGTCGACAAACAAATTAGCCAAGTAATTAGTATAAGCTTAACGGAGATTAACGTCACTGGATAAAGGAGAGAGGGATGTATTATCGTTTCATATTATGTACATATGCGTAGTTTTGATCTTGCAGTTTAATATTTTCATAATGGTATGAATTAAAAAAGACTTAGACTTAAAAAAAAACGAGTTAAAAAAATAAACTGTTAAAAAAAAAAAAAATTTACCATCAAAGATGTTAAGGGAAAAGAAAGCAAATGAAAACTTACATATAATCAGTAAAATACTATACTTATGTCAGAGGAATGTGTTTGGTTTTATCTATAAACGCAATATAAAATATGGTTACATTTTAGTTTACTGACGTCCCTATCTCTGCTGTCAAATATTGTTACGATAGCTTTTGTTTTTTGGAAAAACTAAAGAATATGTCAGCATTTAAGCCGAGAGTGTATCTATAGTAAAATATGTACATAGATTTTTTATCGCACTGGAATGTCATATGCTAAAAAAGATCACTTGCCTTAATTGGCAATATATTTTGAAGTAAGATTTAACCGGCTTTGTCCCTGTACCATTACAACTATGTGTTTGCTTTTACCATAAATCTAACAACAGAAATTCGTATGTCTTAATTTCTATCACATTTTTAATAATCATTAGAGTTGACATTTTCATACTTTTCTTGGTAAACGTTTAGGATTTAAAAAACATATACAAATTTAAATTTCAGAATATGATAAATACTGTTATAATCATCGTTTCCGTAACGACGGAATAAATGTTATTGTAATGTGAATTCTTCAAAATTACAGAATGGCAGAAATGTACAAATTACATATTAAGTACATTTACTCAAAAAAATGTGACAAAATCTCTGTACCTAACAAATAAACTAACATAACGTTTACACAAAGTTCTCGGGTATTTTATTAGCGCTTCGTTTGTTAGCTTCATGATAATTGATTCTAAGGTGACAATTCCGGTATCAGCTCGAAATAGAACCTAATTTATTGACAGTTCAATATAAAGAAGTTTATAATTCAAAACATATATCCTCCAGCCCGAGCTGATCTCTTAGAAGCTTCAAACTCTGTAAATATAAATGTTTTTATAGATAATATAACGGTAGCGTATTGACCTAACATATAACGGAACGTGCCCTCTCGCAATATAACCTTAACGCAAGTATTTTCTTAGTAAATTGAGTTGGTATAAACAAATTAAATTAGTTTTGATGGATAGTTTTCATGAAGAGGGGAGTTGGCTAGTTCAAATGTTATTATATTATCATATTAAAGCAATTAATTTTACACATTAATTAGGATGTGACATTAAAAAAAAAATGGTTTATGCTTTTTGTCTCGAACAATATTAAAATATATCAATGTGCCTTTGAATATTAAAAGTTATTTAAAAATGTCGTTTTTTTTAAATAATTATTTTCATTATCATTCTCCCTTCCATAATCAAAAGACATTGTATTTGTTTGCGTTTAAAATTTATATAGACTTATGAAAAAGTTATACTGAACATACCTAGTACCTATATACTATCTGTATGTTATACAAAAATTGATGTTTCTTTATTTGTTTGTACGTATTTATGCGTTCATAAACCAATTGGCCTATTGCGATTAAACTTTACAAGTTTTTAGGCACACGCCCGTTTCTGTATTAGTACAAACTGTTTACAACACATGGCATGCAAATCGTTTCATATTGAAGGGAAGGAAGGAATTTATGAAAATACAAGTGCAATTTCTACACCTTATAAAATAGTATATACAAAGTGTACAATTACTTTTCCTTTTTTATATCGTAGTAGTAATTTACACATGAAATTAAAACTTAAAATGACTTTATTTGCTGTTGTAACCCATTCTAACGAACTTTCAACCGACACCCAAGAATATAAAATCAAAATCAATCAATAAAGTTCACACTGAGTTTTAATAAACAAGTTGAACTGGAAATTCCACACAAAATATACTCGAAGGAAAGGTATTCAAGACGTTTATTAAGTGGTTCCCATCGAGTTCCGAAGGCGAACTTCGATTCAAAGACTGTCAAAATATCAAACACACAATACGGGTCCAAATAACCTGCAAAGAACTTATATTGAGAAATTTTAAACATCCATTCAAAGTAATAGCAAAAGTTTTCCCCACACTCTTCCCGGCGTGAAGGCATTAATCACACGAAGCAAAAACTGCCACTAATTCAGCAAAAGTTTTAAATTACACGAATTTTACACGCCCAGTGTGGCGGAGTACTATAGTAGTTTGCCAAAAAACTGACCGTTTCTCCGAGAATTTTAGCGAACTTGTTCTATTCCAGACATCCGTTGTCTCTGTCTGATGCGTGGGGTTTATACCACTGTCTCGTCCGAAAGAAGTTTTTCCGAGGGCCAACGACAATGTTGAGACGAGATTCGAATTCACTGAATTGCGCCATTCTTGTGTTATTTCGTTTCTATTTTTCTTGACTCCGTTTCTTTAATAACATTTCCTTGGTTTAAGAACTTCTCTTGTTTATTTCTTTTAAACTTTCACTAATGTATTTTTACTTACATGACGATTTATTTGATTTGAATAACATGTTTTAACATCTTATCTATGTATGTTACATAGTACATATAAAAGAAAGTTTCTAATCGAGCTATTTAGAGATTTTTTGACGTGACAACGTCTTATAAATTGGTTTGCCGGGTGACACTTCAAGAAACTGCGTTACGCTCCGCTCACGTTATGCGCTCACAATGAGAGCGAGTGAGAGGCACGCGTCCCTTCCACTCGGGCATGGTTAGCCCGCCTAAGAGCGAGAGAGACAGACATAAAGTCGTTGTCACGTAAAACTTTCGCCCGTATACCGACTTTACAGGCAACCAATTTTTTTTACAGAAAGTACAATACATTCAAATTACTTTTTTTATAGTAGAGAAAATCCATTGTTTTGTAATCCAGTCGTCAAAAAATATATTTCCGGGCGCTTACATGTCTTACGCTGGGTAAACCTAAAGAGATACTTCAAAATAATATACTAAAGAATTGTAGTTTTTCAAAAAGCCTACAGAAAAGTATGGGGTCTATCTCCTTAGCTTGACTCATAGTAACAAATTTTCAGCAGCGTATCTGGGGCGGGTTGTATATTTTCCGTATTCCAGAACGCGCATAACTTTAAAACGACTGAACCAATTTGAATATAGTTTTCAGTTTTCAGGTTTTTAGGACTGAACTTGAGAAAGGATCTACGTTGAACATCATTGCACTTTAAACAGAGGCTAAACAGTAATGACAAAATTTACCTGATTTCAGTCCAGACAAGAGACACATATCAAAAATATATTCACGTGAGCGAAATGCCGGGTGTCAATTATTCCTACCAAGTACTAATCCCGTTTTAATAAAAATAAAAATCTTACCTTTAACAATTATTAAGACAGAAAAAGGAAAGACTAAATAGTAATATTCTTTCTGAAATAAGATAACGTAACTCTTCAATAAAACTAAGAATTACATTGTGGTAAGTGAACAAACTTCTTTTATTCGTAATTAAATGATAAAATAAATATGTTTGGGGATCCCTAAACGTTCGTCATATTAATAATATACATATTTAAAAATAACGTAACAAATATATACAATCATATGCAATTTTATGAAAAGGTGTACAAAATATACCCATGTTCATATAAAATACTAAATGATAATTTTACAAATATTTTCTTTCAATATCAAATATGAGAAGTGTCGAAGAACCAAATACGTCACACCAAGTTAAATCTAAGTTAACGAATGTGCCAACGTTAAAACACAATAACACAGCACGGAGAAACTTATAATTGTTGTCGACGCAACTTAGATTGACTTGACGAAGCAAAACAACTACGACAATAACTTAATGATAACTTAGAACACCGATTTAGGCTTGCTAGAAGCGAGATTTGGTATAAATATATCCAATCGAGTTTCGGTGAAGTACCGGTTCATTCGATAATTAAAAATTTCAGTAATATATTCGAATCAAATACATCGATTTATATTAAGAGGATACGTCCACTGTTGACGCGGTTAGTCTGTTGAAATCAATAGCATCTTATTATTTAATATATAAATATTATTTATGAATTATGGCTGATATATGCGAATTGCATAAAAGCTGCTAAAATATTAGAAATAAAAAAAGTACAAGTTGATATTATTACAATTTAAACTCCATATTTCAATTAAAACCTGATCATTATATAACGCGTATACATATCTATAAATAGTCAAAACACGGGAATCGTTCTTAAAATATGCATATTAATAAAACTTCACTCATTACAACTTACAACTGATGTACCTAAGTATAATCCGACAACAGAGTGGTTATATAAAGACAACGAAATATACGGATTTACAAGTAATTTTTATTATCTCGCTGGCTTACAAATCTCACAACGGAACTTTCTAGACTAGGTTATAACACTTATAACTGACACTTCTCTTTTCGAAACAGTGTACAATTAAGGTTTACACACTATATTTATGACAGACACAATCCACTCAGTCTTTAATTGACCATATTTCGAATATAATAAAGTATTTTTATAGAAAAGGATATTAGAAACGACAACCTGAAATCTTCCGCCATAGTCTTTGTAACAATTTATATGATGAGCAAACTTTATTTCAGTGTTTATTAAATATCACTTCCAGTAGATATCCAGTATGGCAATGTTTAGAGCGCGCGTTCGCTTAGAAATTATCAATTGTAGTGAAACACTGTTGAGGCCATCTCATCGCTTTGTCGTGGCATTTCACAGTCTGGTTGTCACGTCATGGAATACCCATTTGGAATTGTTAGGTATTAATTTAATAAACTAAGTAAATGGAGTAAGAATATTTAGGCTTAAAAATAAATGCAGTTGGGGCATAAAAATGTGTTAAGCTTTTGATCGTAGTAGGTTTATAAAATATAATGATAGCTACGTGATTTTTGGAGGCAGATTTTCAATCCAATATCTGTACTAGAATGTCTTGCCACCACCAACTAGTTGATCGTGCATTCATCATGTTCTTTAATTTAAAAAAACAGCGTTTTTATGTAAAATTCTATGTTTTTTTAACTATATTCGTAACATTATATATCATGACATCGTTCACTTGTGAGTTTATAATTCCTACTAGGTATTCGAATACTGAATCTTTAAAGTTCGTTATAATAGTTGTTACTTTCTTCTTTCTAATCCCTAAACCTATATGACCCTACTAATAAGAGTTGATCTTAACTGTTTTCTTTTAACAATATGGATTAGGCAAAGAGGGAACACTTTAATCGGTGTTTAAATTTTGACAGATTTTTTAAGTATGGCCAATAAATTATTATATTAAAAGTAATATTATGGTTAATTTGATAAGATAGAGTTGCCAGCATTAGAAATAATGAACGAGTGCTATTATAGGAATAACGACAGAGCGAAACCACGTTTTACCCACTTGGTAATTGACTTTTATCACAACCAGTATGTAGTTTTATTTGTTCCTCTAATTTTACCAATAGTAGAACCAATTAAATAGTAAATTATTAAAAATAAATTGATTTCACTAACGTAAAATCTCTAAGGAAAGAGTAATTCCTGTTTCATATTATACTTTTATTATAGAAGTAATTCACTCATTAATTTGATTTTACAAAATCTACTTAACCTACTCACTTAATTACGTAAACTTATTTCGTTACCTAAAAAGCTAGGTAAGATACAAGTGAGTAATTAAAGTAAGTAAGAAATAGGCGGCCCAAAGTGAAGTAGCCTGTAATACCTACTTAGGAAATTTATAATTACGGCACTGGTGAAAACGTTGAATTTTTTTCAGTATTTTATATTGTGGTTAAAGGTTTGTAAATAATTTTTATTTTGTTTCTAGATACATCTATACTATTATTATAAAGAGATAAAGTTTCTATGTCTGTGGGAGGTAGGTAAAACTCCGAAACTATTTATCTAATTCTTAAAATTCTTTCAGTATCTAATAGGACGGTTCCGCCCATTATTTTCTCGATGCCCTGAACAGGTTGCAGCGACCGGCTGTCCGTCCGCATTGTGAATGATACAGACGTCACTAAGTATTTAGAACTGTTTCAGCTGCGAAGAGACATTGGTGAATGTTCTGAAGAATTATTTGACCTTTTCCCATTATTTCCTTTCCACTACAGAACCGCAGGGTCTTCTTCTTCGCCTAGTCTACGAAACCAAGACACAGCTACACGTTAGCACTCATCATGGCACGAACAAAGAAGTTATCATTTTCTTATCTTTGCCGTACCGTGCTGATGTGGAATATCTCCCAGCCAACGTGATCCCTCCTTTTATGTTATTGGGCCCTTCAAACAAGGCGTGGGGAGGTATTTCAGAAAGTCGACACGGCATCGACGAATACCGAAATTTGTGTCACCCACGGCCGCCGTTCTTTGAGAACCGTAACGTACTTGGCATGAGGTACTGTATAGTCACTTTGTCGAGGTAGTATAAAACAAAGTTAGATTATCCCCTAAACTATTCTAAGCTTTATTTTATTCTTATTACTAGCGACCCGCCCCAGCTTCGCACGGGTACAATTTACATGTATAATTTACTAAAACATACCCGGCGAACTGTGGGTGTACACCTCTGCCTAACACTTCGGGGATACATGCGTGATGGTATGTTACGTAACTTCATAGTTACAAATAGTGCACTTAGCTAGCGTCGCGCAATTAATTATAGGATTCTTTTGACGTGACGTCTTTTAATTCGATGGAGCCGGCTGCACGCACGAATAAACATGACTCTTGCGGCGTTACCTCGCTCTGAGGCGTTCCATTTAAGGCTTGAAGTGCAAGCGAGAGCGCGGAACGAGCGACAAAGAGGCACAATCGGCCTTCGCGTTCAGCAGCGTTCGACATCTGTCTCTCTCCTACCTGAGTGAGCGATGCGTCCACGTGCACACCTGCTACACAATAATACATTTACATGTTTTCGTCAAGTATGAAGTGCAGTGAAAAGTGAATGTGGTGTCAATTGTTTATAGCAACGATAATTGCGGCGATCAAGGTAATGATTATTTCGATATTATTTGAAAAATGATACCATTCCATCAGTATTTTCTTATGACGTTGTCACGTTCAACTATCGTCAGTAAACCGACTTTACAGACAACCGATTTTTTAGGTAGGATTTCTTTGGTCGCGAATAATTTTGAATTCGTTATATCTTCTACGGTATTCATTTAAATGGATAACTATAAAGGACAATCTTAATCTATATGGAATGCCAAAATTAACTAATAAACTTATATGGATAAAGTTTAATAATGAATTGGAGAAAAAAGCTTCGCAAATAGAGTAATATTTTTAAAGTTGTAAGTTGAAGATAAAAATAGTTACTATAAGTCAACTTTAGGAAATAAACATATGCCATCGCGATCTCTTCTCTAAGCTTTTTGAAGAACTACAATTCTTAAGAACATTATTTCTATGTATCTTATAAAGTTTAGCCAGCGTAAGCCATGTAAGCGCCAGAAAATCATTGTTTGGCGACTTGATTACAAAAATTGAATTTTCTCTACTATACAAAATTTTAATTGGAATGTATTGTATATGTAAACCTTCCGTAAAAATTTCTCTAAATGTTAGTGAAAGCCGCATTAAAATCCGTTGCGTAGTTTAAAAGATCTAAGCGTACATAGGGGACAGACACGGAAAGCGACTTCATTTTATATTATATAGAGAAGTTTTATATAATAATTAACTAAGCCCCACATTTTCACTTGTGTTAAATTTTAAGCCCAACCCTCCACCGAACCACAACCAAAATTGCCTAAGCTTTGCGTGATGATCATGGTTACTGATCCACTCCTTCGAGTTATTGAGTTATCGAGGCTATAAAATTCAATAATATACTTTTTAATCTGACTTATATTTTCAAAGATTAGCGCTTTCAAACAAAAAAATAAATATTACAAAGAATCTCTTGAGCTTTATGATATTAGTCGCGTAAAAATTCGGGAGTGGTTGCTAGTTTTTAAATATGTTGACGATTAAAATCCTTCTTTATACGAGTAGGGTAGATAATCTTACAAGTTATGTCCAGTTTCAAACATTTCCCGAATGTGTTTCGCGACACAGATATTAGGCTGTAAACTGACTCGGGAACAAGCAATTTCAGTTTCCATATAACGTAAGCCGTAAACCGTGGATTAGTGCTCTGCAGTTATGTTATGAAACATAAAATAACTTTCGCAATGAACACAACTACTTACACGTACGGATTAATTAATCAAATTTTAAGCTAGTCAGTTTTTTTTTTCAATATTTACATATTTTGAAACAACTATCTAGAGTTTATTAAATAGTTTCTATATCTAATTTCTGTTAATCAAACGACAAATTAACCTCCAATAGACAGTGAAATATATATGAACTAGCTGTGCCCCACGGTATCACCCGTGTTAGATATGATTTATCCATAAATATTTTGAAACCCCGTTACTCCGTTATATACTTGAATGTTTAAAAACCCGTTGTTAGGGGATGCCTACGTCATAATAGCTATCTGTGAGCCAAATTTTAGGCCAATCCGTTCAGTGGTTTGAGCGATGTGTTGATAGATCAAGCAGTCAGTTATATATATAAGCAGTTAGTTATAAAGTTTGCTTCTATATATAAAATGAGATACCAGCTTGTAAGTGTCCCATTGCTGAGCAAAGAGGCTTCTTTCCAAGAGAACGTCCTGGATTAACCACCACTCCAGCTCACGACGAATTGGCGATTTCAAACGCCGAGATATCCACAGTTTATATTTTTGGCAGATAACAACCATCGGTAATGTAAAAGTATATAGTAGAATAACGTCGTACATTGCACTGCATATACAAACTTTTTAGGGCCAATCTACTTGATTTTATAATATTTCCTATATTATAAGTTATAAGCCACCACAAGTCCGGTGAAGCTGTAAAAGCCGTCAGAGGCTCCAGGGCCCCTAAGGCTAACAGTATAGTCAGTTAAAAAAAATCGATCACTGTCGCGCTTCGCGAGATACCAATTTCTGAACCACCGTAAACTCAAAAGAATAAAAAAACTATTTAAACAGTGATAAACATTCCTCATAAAATTCTATGTATTTCTTATACATTGTGTCAATTCTACGTAACAAAAAGGCAAACAAATATGGCCGGCGAGACAGTTGCAAACGCTATACATCAAAATTGAATTAGTGTTAATTATATGTATATAAATATTGCATATAAATTAGTTAATAGTGATAGTGACTAAAACTCTTGTAAACAAAAACAGCCCTTAGGGCTAAAAGAACAGTCAGTTTGGAAAAACAAAATTATACTTTAGCGTAAAAGAAAGGCGAAGCAACTGATAATTTGTTTTAGGCGGAGTTGGAAAAAAAACCGGATAAATTATTTACGTTGAATTTCTGCAAAATAGCTAACACCTTCGATAATCAAATAATAAATAAACATTTATTTTATTAACTACTTTAACTAACTATTTTGGCTAACAACATAATGTCGCACTTCCGGCACATGAAGCGTTCGCAGCTCTCAATTCTCTGTAATTATAATCAACATTTCATTCGTACCAATTAAATTATTACAATACATTATTTACCAATAATTGGCAATTTCATTTTCTCCAAAATGACATGTTTATTATTTAAAAACCTGTATATTACATTTTGATACTTACGTGTAAATAAAACACAGCGAACAGAAAGCAAGCTTCATAAAAAATTTAAAGCAAACCCAAGGCAATAAAATACTAATTTAGTGACTGAAGAAAGGAGCGTCGTCGGTCGCGCGAGAAATAGACGCGGGTGTCTTCGGGAACAATGGAATTTATAGGTGCTTTATTTATGCTTTCAACATGTATTTACGCCATAACAGTTTTTGGTTAGACAGGGAGAGATTGTACAATATTTTTCATTACTTATATCTCATTGTCTCACCATAAATCGTTTTTAATAAGCCTTCGTAAATTTATGTAATCCGACAAAACTAAATATCGTACGATTTTCGCAAAGAACTGTTATCATTCTATGTGTATCTATATACGCCGTGACTTTTTCTTTCATTGCCATATAATAAATCTTCTTCACTCGAGTGGTTCTATCTAAGATTTAAAAGCTTTCAAATATGATAAAACGTTACGATTTCTTGTCTGCAAATTACAATTCTTGATATGTTTTGCGGGAATTTTAGTTAGCCTTTTCGTACTTTTTATCCATACAAATATTATAAAGAGGAAAGATTTGATTTTACGTTTGTTTTTTGTTTATAATGGATAAACTCAAATTTTGTAGACGGGAAGCATAGATCATACCATAATTAAGAGGCTATAATAATCGTTTTTTTTTTTTTTTTTTTTTTTTTAACTGACTACACTGTTAGCCTTAGGGGCCCTATCGTCAAACAGAGCCGCTGCGGCTTTTACAGCTTCACCGGACTTGGGGGCGAGCGCTTAGGGCACTCAGCCGCGAAAGTTTGTGACGACCCGCACGAGGGTGCCAGAGTGGCCGAACCTCGGCTCGGGCGGTCGTCGCGAATGCGAAAAAGTCGCGATCTAACTAATTCCCTAATCTTATGAGAATTCGAGCTAACTAATATATACTCATATGCACGTTCCCCTCCTCCTGGGAGGAAGGAGTGGACCATGCGTATGTGTATTTAATAATCGGAATGGTTTTTCTACACTAACTAGCGCAATAGTCTAACTAGCGCAAAAAAAGAAAAAAAAGGCCCCTTACAGAACCTATGTACCTGTGTGGTGTGCACGTGTGTGTGTTCATACGTGTGTAATGTTGTGTGTGGGTAACTAAGTGTTGCACGTATAGTGTCACTTTGTATCGCGCGGGCGGCTGCCTGACCCAAGGGCTTCACACCGAGGAACGGACCTAGGCTTGGGTTGCCGCTAGAGAGGGTGGACGTGACGGGTGTGCGGGAGCGAAGTTGACCGCCCGTCCTCTGCGGAGAGAACGGTGGTTACGCGGGCGTGGGCGGTGGCACGCTCTGTTTGGAGAGACGGTGTCGGCGTAGAACGCGTTAGCTTTTTCGGTTTGGTCGGGCGGGTCAGTGAATATATTACGCGGCCGGCGTTTTCTCCGGCAGGCGTTGGGGTCGGGAACATAAGAAGCTGCCGCTTTTATTAAGGGGTTCGCGTGGTTCGACGCGGTGTCGAAATACGAGCGAGAAAGGTGTTTGGCGTATGCATGTATCGAGGGAAGGTCCATATCTCTATGGAGATCCTCCATACGAACAAACCAGGGGGCACCGGTAAGGCGGTGAAGAAACTTGTTCTGGATGGCTTGTAAGCGTTCCCAGTTATAACTTGGCATATGTGCGAACGCAACGCAGCTATATGTCATGATCGGACGGATACACATCTTGTAGAGCGTAAGCTTGTGTCTCGTGGACATTTTGCTTGCAGCACATAACAGAGGATGTAGTCGGGCGAGGATCCAGGAGGCCCTTTTCCTAACCAGATTGATGTGGCGTATAAAGGAGAGTCTACTGTCTAGGGTTACACCTAGATATTTGGTCGCCTTTTCCCAGGGGATCGGATTACCGAAGAGTTCAAGGGGATTGTCCTTGAGTTTTTGCGGTATCTTTGTGGCGGTTTGGTCGAAGAGCACCGCTGCGCTCTTCGTGGGGTTTATGGCTATTCGCCAGTCGTTAAACCACTTCCCGAGAGTGGTCACGGCTCTTTGGATCCTACATTTGAGGTTTCTCGTTTGCCTTTGAGAGGAGTATATGACTGTATCGTCAGCGTATAGACCTACTTCAACTTTCTCTTGAAGTTTTGGTAGGTCACTGACGTACAGATTGAAGAGGCTAGGTGCCAGGATGGAACCTTGGGGGACGCCTGAGCGTATGGGATGGGGTGTGGATAGTTCACCTTCCACTCTGTAGCGAAAGGTGCGGTCTTTGAGGTAATCGCGGATGATTTTAACTAATCTATCGGGGACTTCGTGGGAGTACAGCTTATAGACTAATCCTTCGTGCCAGACCTTATCAAAGGCCTTGGCTACGTCGAAAAAGACTGCCAGCGTGCGACGGGGTTTGGATAACTCGGAAAAGTTAAACAGAATGTGCTCCGTGAGGCGGTGCACTTGATGAGTGCAAGAATGTCTAGCACGAAAACCGAATTGCTCAGGCGGGTAGAGGTTTTTCTCCTCTATTACGGATTTGAGACGGTTCAGGAGGATCCGCTCATAGATTTTACCTAGGGTATTGAGGAGACTGATAGGGCGGTAGCTGTCGGGAAGCGACGTGCTCTTGCCGGGCTTGTGAATACCTATGACAATGGCCGTTTTCCAGACGGCTGGAAAATGGCAGTTGGCTATGGCTACATTGAATATGCAGACCAATAGAGCTATGAGGTGATCGGGAAGAAGTTTGAGTACTTCGTTCCTGATACCGTCGGGACCTGGTGACTTTCTGAGCTTAAGGCTTTTGAGAATGGCAGAGATTTCCTCAGAAGTGACTGGGGACAGGGATTCTGATGCCGGGGGCTTATTCAGCTCCTCCACGCGGGCTTCGATGTCTCTGACTCGGTCGGTGTTCTTGACGCTGTTCGGGGAGCACTGGCTCTCCAAACAAGCGGCAAGGCACTCCGCCTTGTCGATGGTATCGAAAGCGGGTGTAGTGCCGGGACCCCTTTCGAGGGGGGGCATGCGAGGTTGGGTGTCTATTTTAAGGGCGTGGGCTACTTTCCAATAAGTCAGATGTGACGGCCTTAGCCCTTCGACTAAGGTGTCCCATCTGTGACTTTTGAGCTCGGTTATACGGGCTTTAACCGCTCTCTGAAGTGCGCGTAATCGTGCGCGGTTTGCATCGGTCGGATAAGAGTCATGCGCACGAGTCGCAGCGTTCTTCTCCGTCAACAACGCTCGCACGTCGGCAGGGAGTACAAAGCGGCGATCGTTCGCCGCTTCGACCTCTCTCGAGGCCTCTCCGATGCCGACTTGGAGGTGGTCAACTAGGGAGTCGATTGCGAGATCTACGTGCGCAACTGACTCCAACACGTCCGGGACCCTAACGAGACTGGGCGAGGACTGCCTATCCGCGAGGTAGTGTTTTAATTTTGCATAGTCAACCATTGTGACTGTAGGAGGGCTGGAGTCATCTAGTTGTCCTAGCTGTAGGATGACCGGGCGATGGTCGGAGTCGAGTTCGTGTACAACCCGAATGAGTCGTACCTGAAGCGCGATATTTTTCAGGAGGGCTATGTCAAGCACTGTCGGTGTACAGTGATCTTGAAAGTGGGTGGGAGTGGGAGGCGCTATGACGTCAAAGTTTAACTCGTCCGACAACCCTTCGAGAATAACCCCATTGCTGGTGTCTCTCCAATTGTTGAAGGACGTGTGTCCACTGTTGAGGTCACCTGCGATAATGACCGATGTGCCGAGCGAGAGTAGCTTCTCTAGGTCAGACCTGAGAGGTACTTTCGTCGGTGAGAGGTACACAGATACGATCGTTATGGACGGATGATCGGTCATTCCTAGTCCTACACACGGATACTTCCATATTGGTAAGTATCGGAGGATCTATCGGCATGCAATACAACGAGCGCTTGTAGTAAATGAGAGTGCCGCCCCCTCGGCCGTCGCGGTCATTTCTAACGATGTTATAGTTTGCGATACTCGGATTGCGTTTACCACGCTTTAAGAGCGTTTCCTGTACTAAGAGAATGTCTATTTGGTGATCTTTAAGATAAGTCGCGACGAGATCACGCTGCGGATATAAGTTCCGCGCATTAAAGAAAGAGATGTTTAAACCTCTCGGCTTGAGTTTAGCCATTGAGAGGCCTGAGGTTGGCGGCTTCGCGATCGAGACGCTGTAACGTCTCTACGAGCCGGGGAAAGGCAGCTATGGTTTCGACGAAACCGTACTGCTCCATATGAGCCTTGTATGCGAGGATTTCGCGTATCTCATGCTCACGAGTGAGCGATAACATAAGGTCATCCATTGTGGTGGCGCGGGACGCTGGAGCGCGTGGTGCTGGGGCGCGGGGCGCTGGAGCGCGGGGCGCGGGGATGTCCATAGCCATAAGGGGCTGTGGTTTGGGGGCCCATGCGTTCTGAGTCGAACGCACGGGTTTGGGCTGCACCTGGGGTGCGGGGGGGCCTACGGTCGCCTGAGTGCGGCGGGGGGCAGGGAGGGACGGAAAGACCTCTGGATTGAGCAGAGGTTGCTGCGCCCGGGACCCTGAGGCGGGGGGTGCCCGCTGAGGGGCAGCCTGCCCAGGGCGGCGGGGGTGCATGGTGTGCGGGGCCTTGGAGCATCCGCGATAGTTCGCAGGATGTCCCTCCTCCCTGCATAGTACGCAGCTCGGGGGGGTGTTAGAGTCACGCTGACGCGTGCACTCCCTGGTTGGGTGGTCTTCGAGGCACTTAACGCACCTCGGACGAAGGAAGCAGTTGCGGGCAGAGTGTCCGTACAACTGGCAGTTGTGGCATTGGGAGGGCTTCGAATTTTTGTATGGAGGCTCTACGGTTATTCCGGAGAGCTCGCATACAATTTCCAAATTGAATATTTTTTTGCCCTCAGGCGTTTTATCTAAAATTAACACGAGCATTGGAAGGGCTCGTTTCTCTTTATTGTACATCCGATGTACCTCTCGGATGGGGAATTTTTGGGCTTCTATGGAGGCAAAGACTTCCTCTGGTGATATCTCGACGGGGATACGCCGAAGCACAACCCGTAAGACACGCTCCTCTTCGAGGGCGTAAGTGTAGTAGGGAATGTTCCTACTACGGAGGAGGGTGGTCAATCTGCGATGGCAGTTTGACGTGCTCATCGTCAGGGAGATACCTGTCGCGGTATTACGGGCTTTGGTGTAGCCTATTTTTAGTGTTTTGAGCTCATTGGTGAGCTTTGTCCAGACAGTTTTGTCGTGGATAATTATCGGAGGGGGTTTTTGCTTTTTCCTGACGATCGGTTCGGTATTGGAGGAGGGTGCGGGGGCGGCGGAGCCGTTCGTCGTTTTGGTTGTTTTAGCCGCGTTTTCCTCAACGGGGCTATCACGGGGCGCGCGTTTGCGGGATTTGACGACCGTGAATTCGTCATTTTCCGCGGTAGGTTCGGTCGGGATTAGGACCGGTTCTTGGAAGTGGAGCGAGAGTTCCATTTCCGAGGAGGGGGTTGGACTTAATGGGGCATCCATATCTGTTTCGGCTGGAAGGGCCGAAAAAGAGTTGGACACCGGTGTTGATTTTGTTGCCGCGGGGCAACGGGTTTAGCGGGGCGGCCATAGGGACCGGGGGTAAAAGATCGCTGTTGCGATTTTGCTCGGGACTTAGGGGCGTGGCTCGCGCTTGCGAGGTTAGTGGGGTGGGGGTACTCGGTCGCAGGGACCGAGGTGGGTCGCGTGAAGCCGGGTGGCGCGGCGGCGGGTGAGATCGCGGCGGAGGTGGAGGGGATGGCGTGCGCGGTAACGGCGCTCTGGTTGGCTGACGGCAGACGTAGCGAGTCCGCCATCTGTGACCTACTTCTATACTCATTGCTGAGCTCGGGCATGTGGAGGGACATAAAATTAACTAGGCGCTGGTTTTCGGCTTCCAGCTGCCTAAAACGCGCTTCTAACTCGGCGTATTTTAATTCGGCCATCGCGGTGGCGGTTTGGAAGTCGGGGGAGTGAATTTTATTCACCTCCCTGCCTGGAGGGCAGGGGGGTACGCCGAATGAATTTAACGGGCTATCCGAGCCCGGAGCAATGAGACCTGTGTGTCACGGTGTAATGAAACACAGGAAAGGACCTATCGTTTCCCTAGGGGAGTCCCTAGCAGTCTTGTGGCAGTGTTTACCTCAGAAGGAAGTAACCGGAGAGCGCTCGGGTCACGCCCCGTTCGTCTTCGTTAGCACCGTTAGGTATCCGACGAACGATCACTAAACCGTGGATTTGCGTGTCTTTTGAAACAGGATTTCGAGCTGAAAAGCGCGTTTATTATCGTACTGAAAAGTACGGTTTTTTCGTGTGCACCGAAGTGCTACACGAAATGTGCGAGCGAGACGGCGCTATGCGCGCAACGAGTACCTAGATACTCGCTACACAACAATACACCGACCTCGCTATAAGACGCGGTATGAAAAGCTTAAAAAACTAGCTTAGAACTGTGTACTCTGAACCGGCAGGCCTAGGACCGGGTCCGTGGATCAGGGTAAACAAGTTTGTACACTAGTTTAAGCAGAGCGCGAAATTCAGAGAGCGATCGAGAGCGCGAGCGGACACGTCCGTTCACGTCAGCGGTCGAAATCGGAATCCCTATAATAATCGCTTATAATGCATTGGAAATCGTAGAACAGAATAATAATTTCCAACCGATTTTATGAAAATTGTACACGGGAAATACATGCCATTCCTCAACTGATACAGCATATGAATTGTCAATAATATGAGTAAAACTAAAATTACGAGATGGATATAACTACTGCGCAGCAACAAACGCGCGCGGAGCCTAGGGCACACCGCTAGTAAAGAAATATTTTTGATATTTTATAAATTAAATCTCCGAACTAAAATTTAAAATCTTGTTAATTCATCTATCTACTTATTACTAGCGGTCGTACAGTGATCGAAATTCGACCAGCGACATTTTAATCATAGACTACTTTCTGTTCCACATTTGCAGTATAAACCTAAACAATGAATATTAAGTATATCACTTGCTGTCACTTTTCTTTGAATGTCAATGACAATTACTTTGATATTTTGAGGGTCTAAGGTCAATGGCACTGGTCGGGTTAGGATTCGCAGTATTAATTTATTTAATTTAATATATTAACTTAAACCATGCCAAATCTCAGAGACTTCCGTGCACGCAATACACTTAAAAAGGAGTCCCGAAGTTTTCTTCTCACGTATTAATATAATGATAGCTACAGTAAACAATTACTTACTGATATTAATTGACTTTAAGTATGTTAGTAGCCAGAGAGTGTGTGAAGGGTACTTTAAAATAAACAAGGAGTTCTCGTTGTTAATTGACACGTTAATTCTTTGAGCAAAGTTCGACTAGTTATATCTTGTTACTAGACGGATTAATAATTCCTAGTGGTAAATATATTATGCGGCGGACACCGGCCGAAGTTGTCCCGCTAAATTGTCGAAGTTGCCAACTCTTGGGACCAGCCTGCTTAACTGTACGGTAGATATTATATATTACAAAATTCAAATCATTTTTTTCCGCAAAACTAATTAATCATGCGGTTTTTTTTTTAATTTCACAACAGAAATTATTTTAAAAGCAATCATCTTCAGTTCGTTTTGTTATCATCGAAAGTAATATAGTTCGGTTTTATATGGTTAATAATAACAATAAACATACGTACGTTTTTTTGGGTACCAAACGTAAATTATTAAATAACAAATATAATTGCTTATAATTCATATAAATGCGTATAAAATCATTGAACATTGCAAAACCTATAAACTGAATTACGGTATTCAGATTGACAACCCTAAAATAAACAACAGTGTTGAACACGATGCCACGCGACACATGCACTACGTGGCACGGGTTGGCGACGCCGTGTGATATTAATTTGCAGGTAAATCGCCACTTTCAGTAACACTACAACAACGAAGGAAATTTAATTAATGTACATCGATCATTAGGTAACTCCGCCGCTGTAGCGTTGTACCGGGACTGCATACCGTATGGAATAATTTATGGTATGCATATATTTAGTTATGCGAATCCAATGAATGCTTGTTCGTGAATTGTTTGTTAAATTTCAATGAATTCACTTTATAAGCCGATTTAAGGCTTACAAATAAATATGTATAATTTGAAATATTTCAGGTTCATATTAGAAAATATATCGAGTAGACTAGTAACTAGGTAGATGGGTCATTGAATGGAAACTGCTTTTTGGTTACGTTAGGGCGGCTTGAAACAAATTCTTAAATCATATTTAAATCCTTAAATCACATTTAATAATGACAATGGCATACATTTTGACACAATTTCAGGGAATTAAAGCTAACTAAATTAAATTAACATTTTTTTGGTGCATGTGGCCCGTAACGTTGGATGTTAAGATGAAGATGTTGACGGAGTACAAACAATACGAAGAGTTGAGGTCCAGTGGACCTTTGTCGAATCATATTTGTAGCTGTGGACTGTTATAGGGCTGACGATAAAACAATTTTATGCAAAATAGCTTTAACTCCTGGACTTTATCGATTTAGGCCACATTTTGATTACAATAAATTAATAACTTCTATCTTTTTGATGGTATACGCCTTTTATAAAATACTAGTTGTACCCGCGGCTCCGCTCGCGCGAACAAATATAATTGTTTTACCGGGATATAATGTCTTAATCAGGGTTATATGGTATCTCTGTGCCAAATTTCATGCAAATCAATTTAATAATTTTTGCGTGATTGCAACAAACAAACTCACTTTAGCATTTATAATAATTAGGATTTTGGAGATCGTGATGGAATATATTCGGCCAGATCACCATGTGACAGATGTCTTATCAAATAACCAATCAGCTAAATGGTTCACAGGTGTAATATTCGTTTTCTTAAGCTACCAACAATATTTTAATTGTGCACGTCTAAACGTCTCTGAGAGTTATTTCTATATTGTATGTAAAATAGATTCATTCAAAATACATATGTGAAAACTATTTTAGTCGTTTTCAAAATGGCAAATATACTATATTCTAAATGGCTTTAGCAAAAAAAAAATACAAAGACAAAATGTACAAAACGACCACACGCGCTTTGCTACGGAGTCACAGTTTTACGGTAACCTCCACCTCGGTACGAACTAAAAAGTTCTCTATGATTTATCTTTGTCTTACCGTACAACAGTCAGAACCTTCTCCCGGCTAGTGAGTTCCCTACTTCTTACTACATTGGGTCCTTTAATCGTTACGTGATAAGATATTTACGCAGGCCGGCATGAATGTGGAGAACACTGATGGATTTAGATCTCTTGGTGGTCACCGTTGTGTTTGGATTGTACTGTGCTTACCATCAGGGTCAAAGCCGAGCTATTATTAAAAAAAAAGAAGACTACAAGATTATTGGTACATTTCAAAACCCAAAATATCTTTCCTGAAATCCTCTTTCTTACTGCATTGTTAACCAGGTCAGCTAATAAGCTTTACATAATTAAATAAATCCAAGGTAAAAGAACCCTTTCCCCTACGATCAAACTAAATTAACCCGCATACGTTGCCCAATATATTTGGGGATTTCAGCATTGATTGCTTACATTTATTGGACTAGTTCAAAGAAATTATACTCATGGTGAAATAAACATCATAATTAATAAGTATTTGACAAGTAAGTTTCAGGGTACCCATTCTTTCTTATTCAAATAACAACTAAATATTAAAATCTGAATCAAGTAATCTTCATTTAAATTGTAATAAAGGCACTTTATGATTAAATATCTCTAGCACCAGAAATTTATTAACTTAAAAACAAAAGTATGTTAGAGTACCTTCTACTTTGAAGTCCTGGCCATAGGGAGAGTAAGAAGTATGCTAAACTAGCACAAATGCATGAAGAGATCCATGAAACTTAAGGAGGCGACAAAGAATTTGATGCACCATTGTATCTGCCTACCCCAATTATAAGATGAAGTGATGATAAACGGATACATAAATAGAAATAAACGACAAACTAAGAAGCTGCACGGGATTTCGTATTCTAATATTTACAACAATGTAATTAAAGGTCAGGACTAAACAAATGAGAAAATGCAATCACGGAATGTTGAAAGTACCTACTCATAACTTTGTTACACGAAACCCAGAAAGAATATACCAATAATAATGTTCCATACTTTGCATCTAAACGTTCCGAGAAGTTAAATCTGATATATTTGTAATATGAATCGGAATGAAATACGGAGAAGTATTTTGCAATTAAAAACATATGTGTAATGTGATAAAGACCACCCATTGTAATGTTTATCGCTTACTTATGAGAACCGGATCCTGTCGCGATACCTTTTAAGCGAAAATCCATAAATAGTGGGCAAAGCCTTACCCTATAAATTTTCGCCACAAAAACAACAGTATAACGCGATACACTAAATCATGCACCTCTGCCATCCACTGTGCGGAAACGGATTTATGAAATAACATTTGCAGATGCCATATCTCGAAAGTGGTGTTTCGCTTACATACTGTCCTACCAGTTTGGGAGTTTCCGATGCATCTCTTAGAGCGATATTTACTACTGCTGCAAGTCCCAATCCCACCTAAGTAGGTTCGGTGAAATATGCATCCTCTTCCATTATTTTCTATCAGGTGCAATCTCAGTATTCATACCTTTTACAAACTTAGCATTACTCATACAATCTATACAAATAAATAAAATTGAAATGTCTGTTTGGAATGTCAAAATAATAGCTTTTAACTAAATGCATAATTATGAAACAAAATAAAACAGTTTTTATAACTTTTATGTGTCTGTCTTTATGTTTGTTTCGGCTAATCTCCGAAGCGGTTGGACCGATTTTGACGAGACTTTCACTGGTAGATAAATGATATTATAAGAAGTAACTTAGACATATTTGGAAAAAAAAACTCCCGTTGCGCGCAGATAAAATCAACTAAATAAGTTTTCAAAACAGCGTGCGCCGCATGCGCACGTTCCCGCGTCGCCGCATTCGAAATAATTACAAGCGGACGAAGTATCACGCACAGATAGTCCATTCATATTTTCTAGTCTATTTTTTACCTTGATACACACAATACTCTAGTTACACGACTTTAGTTCTTCCTCATGACATGTCCTTACCACGCTAAACTATTATTCCTCAACTTCTTTGTCACTGGACCCACTTTCATACTTTCTCTGATATAATCATTTCAAATCTTATCCATTATAGTTTAAATAAATATCTTTCCGCTTTTACATTACTTTGTATTTTTGCAACATGTAGTCTTTTCATCAGCCCGTCAATATGCTTTATATAACCGCAGTATCAAGAAAGATAATCTTAACACTATTAAAAATAATTACCGAAATCGTTAGTGACAATGGCAGATGCAAATTAATTCATATTTAAATTGTGTATAATCAGAATTATAAAATTGTAATTCATTTCACCTTATAATCGAATCGCATTGTTTAATCGCATAGCTTCTCTCGTGAGGGACAAAACACGCGATCCATTTGGGCGTAACGTAACGTCTGCATAATGCGAATACGGAAGCGGAGGCATGAACATACAGACATACCTTGCTCGGCTTACATTAGCGATAAAATTATGAAATATGACTGCAGTTGCCCGGGTGCTTTGTTGCTTACACCACAGTGTAACTCTAAATAGAAGGTTGACTGCTTAAATTAAAATTATCTAGAATTTAGCTGTTAAATTCTCGATCTTTGATACTCCTGACTTATTTGTAATTCATAGTAAACCTATATATGTTTCCTACTTTTCCTTTATTTACATTTTAACAACAGCGTCTTACTCCACAATGAAATCGTATATTGTGTTAACATATAATCGAGTATAATAATACGTTCAAACCTAGAATGGAGACAGCCTCTCAAACATGGAATATGAGTGAGAGAGACATCGGCATGTGATTGGTGACAGACTGCCAACTTGAAAGAAGTCCCTACCATTAGAAAACACCCTATTATGTTGTGGTTGCACAATTGTTTTCTTTCACAGAATCTAGATTCTTTGGAACTCTATACTACTTGACTTGTCATTTCAATTTCACCCAGAGCCGGTAATAGTTTACACTTTTTTTAAAAAAGCTAAATAATATCACTGTTTACTATTATACTGTAACAGTTAGGTTTCAGAGAGAGTATGAATCACAAGCACACAGATTGTTTTTGCGTTTTACTGTAAGGTGAACTATATGTGGGTGGTTCTATATTTGTTTCACATTTCATTATCATAATTGTCTTTTGTTTTCGCCCACACAGTATGTAAAAATACCTTTAGTGGCATGTTCGTCATGTGATGGATAGTGGGACTCACTTAGCACTGGTTTTGTTGTGGTTTTTGATAACAATAAAATACCTATTTTATTGTTTAGTATTTAACCATAGCTTAGGCAAAATGATAACTGTCTGTTTATTTTTGCGGTCCTGCATTTACTCGTTGTACCTACCAGAAATATTATGCGGCTTTATTTTACATACATTTAGAAGTGAGTAATATAAATGAATTAGAAATCTTGAGATTCCTGCTTTCTGTATGTTTATTTCAGGTGATAGAACTTGCGGAGGCAACAGAATCGAAGTGACACTGCTCTGTGTTGTGGTCTGAAGGAAGTTTTTGCAACAGATATTGATTGATACAACTATTTTTAACATAGTTCTCGGGACTATCGGTAACTTACCTGAAACAGAACTTAAGTCCTGTTTAAACTTAGATAAGATAGACATAGGTTACAGTGACCACTTAACAAATAGGCAAATTCAGCTTGGAGACGTTTTTGAGTTTGTAGTGGTGGTGGTGTACACATAGTAAAAAGAACCGGGAAAAAAACAGTTCGCGTTAATAGCTAGCCTCGTACTCTAACTACAAACGTACACTATACACTACCTATACGTATACTATAACCGTACACTATTACAAATGCAAAAATATCTCCAAGCTGATTGACTCAGCTGTTCCCGTTTGATAATTGCATTCATTGAATAGTTATTAGGAAAAGTTTCGAATAATATTCATTACTAATACTCTAAATTAATAAATTAGATTCGTATAGATAAACGTGTATCACACAATACTGCCTTTCAATAAACTATTACTGCTGTACAATTTGAAATAACTTCAGCGGTATTTGTCATGGAGAGTTGTCCGCTTCGGGATGCAATTCGAATAGGATGCTGCATTGAAACGTCAATAGAACGCTTTCGCGGTAATTTAGGTATTATTTTACATCGTATTAGGAAAATACGGTATCACATTTGTATGGAGCTTTGATTTATATGATATTGTTAAGTCTTAAACGTCTAATACCTTTTAAGGGTATGATTATGCTGATGAGATGCAAGAAATGGAAGGATCACCTTTCGAGACCAGTAACATTCGTTGATCGGATATTTCGTTTTTTTAGTAGTTTAGTACCTACAAGATGGTTGCTTAATACATTGCAAAAAATTTATAATGACCACCAATTCATAAATATACACTGACTGATCCCAAAATGCGGCAATTCAAAGAAAAGTGACTATGACGGGTTTACCACCATGTACATTCGGTCGCGATTCATTTGAGTACATACATATCCTTACCACTATGCAATGTTATTTAAAAGTTAATTTCTTCAATTCACTTCAATAAACATAGGTATTGAAATAATCAATTCAATAATGTTAATGGCGAAACGATGCCCCCTATTGTTAAAGTTGACTTATAGCTCATTAAAAGTATTTATGGTCCCGAGAGTTATAATTCTCGTAAAATTTACAAGTATTGAAAATGCTATTGTTTGCACTAAGTGCCTACTTATGTTGTTGAAGAATATTGGGAATTATGAACTTTATTTTGCTTTGTAATACTTAATTTTTAATGCAAAAAAGTATAAGTGTCAGAACTGTTTTATAAACATAGTCAAAACATCACTAGTACCTAAGCGAAACAATGACTTTATTACATATATATTTGAACACGCATTACGAAAATTATCGAAGCTTTTTTAACAATGACTAGCCTAACATAAGCTAATCGTAAATAGATTTTAAAAAAAGTGCGTGCGTACACAGGACAGAAGTGAAACTTCATTGGCAAACTAATTTTTAAATCTCGTTTATATTTATACTAATCTAAAGCTTTAGATTCCGAGACTTAGAGGTAGAGAAAAAGGAAGATTTGCTAGAAATTTAATGAATTTAATTGTAATTAAAATATTAAGTATATTAAATTCTTAAATG
The DNA here is from genome assembly GCA_033032175.1 of Saturnia japonica. Taxonomy (NCBI): domain Eukaryota; kingdom Metazoa; phylum Arthropoda; class Insecta; order Lepidoptera; family Saturniidae; genus Saturnia; species Saturnia japonica. The sequence goes on from CM065332.1 coordinate 5,778,363, forward strand.
ACGAGTGGCAAATTAAAATGCCACGTGTTGTTTGTAAATATTAAAACTTTCTAACCTTCAAACGAATCAACATAAAAAATTGTATATTAACAAAAAGATAACAAATATATTACTTACTCTGAACAACTTCTTAGTGTAGGACGATTTGCAAATTTATCACAAAATGTTTATTTATAAATTTAACTCACTGTTTACACATTGTCTCCATGGCTACATGATTCATACTACGTTCGCCCTTTATCACTCTCTCTCAATCGGTCTCAATCACTCTCTCAAAACGTTTCAAATTTTCGTGACGCATTGCATCCGGAAAAATTTTACCCTCATGCTCGCAAAGAAGTTTCACTTCAACAATAACGTATATAATATAACTTCATATTTCATTTTGATTTTCCATCGAGAGAAGTCCGTGATGATGGATATGATTGAAAATAATTTCACTATATAGTTAAATTTGAATTACAATATTCACTAAAGCTTTCAAGCCTGTTGTGAATGTTTTTCTTATGTATACGTTATCAAAGAAGCCATATATTGCGAATTAATAAAATAAATAAACATTTATACCTAATTTACAAGAGAACCACAGCATAACCTCATTATTTATTATCGGAAACAATAAAGTGGAAGCAAATTGAATCATACGCACATCATAAACGTATAACTCAAGTTGGAGATTGCAGAATCGATTATAGCTATGAAATCGTTAACTTGTACAAATAAGAACAAAAGCCTTTTAGTAATGCTCTGTTCGTCATTCAACGACAGGATTTGCTTTTCTATTAACAAGTTTTTTAAAATAACAGCACAGAAAAGTCTCGGTACTGTTCCTAATTGTAAACACAGTAAATACCAAAAACAACAGCGAACTCAAAGACCGGCAATCCATCTCCAGTTGTCGCTGTCATACCTGCAAGTATCTTTACAGCTGGGTGGATAAATGCTGGTTGATACCGAAACGTGACAAACCAAAATAGAGTGACTGTGACGGGTGTATCACCATGTGAATTAAGGTTGCCACCCAATTCGATACAGATTCCTACCACCCTGCATTGTTACTGGATATAGGTACATCGGCTTTTACTCGGAACGCGTCACGCCTAAGCAAGCTTCTATTGCGGGTGTTAGGTACTCTCAGTGTCCTACCACCCAGTGTTATTGACACAAAACAGGAGACAACAACTATGGATTGTAAGTGAATCTAGATTATATATAAACACTAGCTGCACGAATCTCGCTCACGGCTAATTTCAGTATAAGCAAGAATCCCAACATAAGATATATTTGGCCGAAGTTACAAATGCTACCGTGACAAGGTTTTGAAACACATGTGTAGTGACTATATACCTAAGTTATTTATCTGTATTGTCTTGATTTTATTTATGTACATTTAAACTTATTTAGACTACTTACATATTTTTTGCATGTCAGAGCAACCTTTAATTAAGGCAACATTTAGATTCTAATTTAAGCATATTTTGTACCTACTTTTTATTTTAGTGAAGTGTATGTCTTGTTGGTAGATTAATAAAATAAAATATACTCTCACAGATTTTTCTGTAGGTCTTTTCAATGTCTACAACTATGTAGTACATTAATTTGCTATAAATCTTATGGTTCACTCAGCGTAAGTCATTTAAGCGCCCGAATTGATTCACCATGACCAGTTTTTTTTATTTGCGCTGAACCCTAATTATTTTTCTAAAATAAAAGTGCCTAAATTACTCCTTATAACATCAGCTATCTACCAGTGAAATTCCTATCAAAATCGGTCCAACCGTTTCGGATATAACTCGGAACCAACAAACAAACAGATAAAAATTTAAAAACGGATTTTTGTTATAGGTATCGTATATACTCTTATATGCATTTATTAAAAAGCTGTTATTTTGACATTATAAACAGACACCTCTATTTTATTATTTGTATAGATAATATACCATCACGCCTGTATCCAGGAGGTATAATAATGTACCATAGTTCGCTTGGTATGTTTTTAGGCCTCATGTAATAGGGGGCGAGCCTATTACCATTAATCGGGCACAAAATGAAACTCCGAGCTGCTACTGAGAATTTCATAGAAAGAAATCCAATATCACTTTGCTCGACCTGGGAATCGAACCCAGGACCTCAATACCGCAGGATCGCAGAGCAGTCGCGCTTAGGAGATCACTAGGCTAATAAGACAGTTATAAACAAAACTTTTAAAATATAGAAAAGTGAATTAGATTATTTACACTTAATAGTTTGTAAAGCCATGTAGAAAGATTAATAGGTAAAATTTATTGGAATATAATGTAAGTAGAGATGGCCTAAAGTTATTAGTATTAAAATAGTAGGTATAAAAAATCATTATGTAAGAAAACAACAGATAACTAAGAGGTAGTAAAATTACAGAGGCAGGTGATAGTTCTCAAGATATCAGCTATCATAAGATCAACGCTTTTATTACCGGTTGTACGCGCTCTATCGTAAACCAGCTTATCGACACAAACGTTTTTAAGTCATAAAAACAAAATTAAACTTAACTTTTCGATTATGAAGCGAAGCGTTTCCTTTTAACTTTCTAACGAATAATTCAATGATTATTAGTAAGTCTATGAATTAAGTAGTTTTTGGAACGTTATATTTACTATAGTATTATTTGATATTTTAACCATTTGTCGTTTTAGCAACGATGGCTCGACAGTAGCGTGTACAGATACTGAGACAATTGACGTGAGTTCGAATCCCTAGTATGAGCCTTTCGGTGAAAGAACATGGTAGAGAATTTTCTAATACCAGCATGGCTAGCTACCAAACCTCAAGTTTAAAATCTTTTGCCAAGCACCTCACTTACGTCACTTAACATTTGGTAACTTTGTAGCCGATTTGTAGTTACAGATTACGTAACATAAACAAAAATAAATGAAAACCCAGGAAACGTTTAATCGTTTCTAATTTTCTAATGAATATTCAAAAAGCACATCTTTAATATCGATTATCTGACTTTCGAGAGCTGAAAAGAGCTCCACAAAGACCGGCAAATGACAAATGAATTTCGGTGTCCGACCATAAATTGTGACGGCGAATAATAAAAGATTATCTATCCTGTGAAATAAATACAGGGGACGTACAATAGGACCTTTATTAAAGGACCCCCTATACGAAGTTTCATCTCCCCCGCGTGGGATGTAACGATGCACTTCGAATCAATGCAGCAAATGTTTTGGAAATCGATATTAAATATATTATTGCACTCTTCGTTTTAGGGATAGACTTTAATCATCAAAAAAGGAAGTTATTTATAATGCCTGTCATCTGTTTACAATTTTTAATTTGTCCCATAAAAATAAAAATTGATAAACAATTTCGATTTTTCAAACAAGTAGTTAAAATACTACGAAAAATTACATGCAGTATGAACATAATATTTATTTTAATAATACTAGCTTCTGCCCGCGACTTTGTCTGCGCAGACTTCAGATTTTTTAGAATTGATAAGGATTAAAAGTATCCTATGTATTAATCCAGGTTATAAATAAACTGTGTGCGAAATTCCATCCAAATGCGTTCAACTTTTTTGCGTGATTGAGTAACAAACATACAAACTTTGACATTTACAATATTAGTACAAATACTAAGTAATTGTAACTCTGTATTGTTGTAAGAAGTTCAATTAAAACATGTAATAATAATAATAATAATATTAATAAATGAAACTAATAAACCGTATGACTGAACCGTGGACGTTTTAAAATATGTATTAAATGTACAGGTACTTATATTTACACTTATACATTTTAATATAATAAAGTATTTTGATTTGTTTAAACACGCTATAATCTCTGGAACTACTAATCGGATTTCAAAAATTCTTTTGACGAGGCATAGTATAGGCAACAGTAGATTGCCACTCTCAGCTAACCTTAAATAATGAAATTTGTTAAGTAAGTCGGAGGTGGAAACCCTCCCGAACTGCTTTATCCGCGTGCGCTGGCGTAATGGTTCATGATACGTAAATACAATGTTCTACAAAAATATTAGTCCTTAGTATATCTAAATAAGTTCCTACATAACACCTATCTCATATAGATAAGCCACAAAGGCTATTTTGTGTCAGTTGTTAAAAATTAAAAAGTGATTTATGAACATTATATTTATACATCGCATATTATTATACCTTACAAACAAAAGTTACTTCATGATAAAGACAATTTTATGTATGAAGTTTAATTTTGCTCTTTAGAGTATGCTATTTGGACACATAGTTTAGGAGATAATGAAAAATTAAAATAATTGGTATTTGCGGGAAGAACAATTATGATGGGCTGGCTACATGGGTGCGTTGGCGCCGCGATGTTTGTCGGATAAATATAAAACGGGTGAAACCGTGGGGCACAGTTAGTGTGAAGATAAAATCTTATAAAAGATAAAATTCGATAAATGGTTACATTCAAAATGCTTTACAATAGCGAATTATTACAGAATGGGCTATAAATAAAATAAAGATAAATACGAACTATATAGAGAAAAGGATCAAAATGGAATGTATTTAGAAACAGATAAATCTTTACCGTTCATTGATTTTGGCACCAAAAAAGTACCAATCATCACACGAGCAATAATACAAACAATTCCGGGTGATACGCGCGTTCCGAGGACCGAGGCACGTGCTTCACTTAGGGCTGATACTTTGTTTCATAACATGAAATCTAGGTACTAAAAACTACATGTTTCTTTTACTTCTTACACGAAAATATGTTAATTTAACAAGTAAAAAGAATTATCACAAATAATCAACACGTTAAAAAAAAAATCAAAAGATCGCTCATCGCCCAAACTAGTTAATTTTTTTTTTTTTTTTTTTTTACTTACAGTATAAGTTATACATACATCAGTACTTGCTTATAAAAATAAAAGAGAACATACACATTTGAAATATGCCGAACATTTGGCAATTAAATTGTATAACGTATATTCGTCACACTTGACATTTGTTATATTATTTATTTGGAAGATAATCTTATTTATCTTATTTAATATCTACTTTATATTATTCATCATAAGTTCATTTGATTTACCTTATTATTGTTTTGGTGTACCTATTCTTTTATTTCCAGGATACCAATTAATTATAGGTTTATGTATTGATGCGTTTAGATAATTTATAACTTGATAATTTTGGTTTAATAACAGCTTTGTTAATATTTTAGGTTCTTATTGTTTACATTGCAATATTATGACAATCTCTGTCATTGATAATTCTTTGATAGTAATAGAGCATGCGCAACTAGGAGTTTCTCAGGTATAGACAAATATTCTATCCAGGTTCTAGTTTAGCAAAATAAATATATGATTAGATTTATTTTTAATTTTTAAAATAAGAAAAGTCTAGTAAGATGAAATTTTGAATTCAAACGAAAACAAAAGAGAAAATTAGAACAGAGAGTAGGACAGATTCTTCAGGATGGATCTGATCATGTTTTATTGATTGTACGGCAGACCTTTGAATCGTAGTAACGTTTATATAATATTTATCAAATGTTTTAATAGAAACCAAATTATTGTACAACAGACCTGGGAGTCGAAAAGATAGTTTATTTTATAACATATTTATAATTTTAATATTAATATGGGTGAAATACCCTTTGTCAAAACGACAAATACTTACTGAACATTGAAAGAACACTACCGGGAAAGTATCAACTGGATTTTGTATTTATAATACAAATAATAACTTTTCCTTTTACATATGAGGAAATCTCAATAGATAAGATATTTGGTGCTGCGTCGTCTGCTTGAGCAGTGTATCCTGATACGGCCTACACCGTGCTGACTTCTATTCTAGATCCTAGGCAAGGATCTCTACGCTGAGCTGTCGGAGCAAGAAGAACGTCTCGGTTATGGACATTAAAATTGTGTAATAATAATTTGTAAAACCGCTATATTAACTGAAAATTGTAAGGTATGCTGGAAATTTATTCATAACTATCCTAAATTAAATTATAACCATAACACATTGCCGAAATTGCCGATATATTAATTATTATTTTAAAAATGGATAAGTTAGGACCTTAGGTTATAGTCTTGTTGTTATGTTATTCATTGTACGTAGGTTGATTGATTTGGTTGATTCTCACCTCCGCTAAATACTTTTAACATTTTATTATGTTCCAATATTATTTATATACTAGCTGTGCCCCGCGGTTTCACTAGCGTTAATTTTTTTCAGTTCTCGTGGTAGCTTATCCGCTCCTCATGGCCCCTTACGCTATTACAAAGTAACTGCTTTACTTCAAAGGATAGAGTGATTTTAGATAGCCTAACCTTTATCAATGAACAAGCTACAAAAAGCCATAGATATTTTTGGTAGTTGCAAACATTAGCGCGTTCGGACAAATAAACCAACAATTTCTTCAGCTTTATAATATTAAGTAGAGATTGATTTAATCGAACCTTAAGGTTGTCCAAAACAAGTTATTGCATTCGATGTTAATACGTGATTAAATTAATTTTTGTATAGTAAAATGTATAGTGTATGTGTATTGTAAAGTGAACAAGAGTAAGCAGAAAATGTTATATTGGTTAAAACTGAAAGTCTTCTTGATGAATGACGATAATACGAAGAAATGATCATATAATACACGAAAAACAAAGGTAGTTCAATGACCCTTTTCTTTTACATGTGTTACATTTTGACAACCCTGACCGAAAGTCCCCCGGCAGATCGATATAACTTTTTATTTTTCTCTAGTACAAATCTGAGGGGAGCGTAACGAGCAGCGTCGCGTGCGAGCAGTTACCAGCGTGGAATTTACGCCATTAAGTGCGGGCACTGAAGAATAGTGGGACCGAATAGTCTTTACAATTAATAAAAATTCAGTTAGTTACTGGTTCTAAGTTATCACTTTCAACAACTTCAATATCTATCTATACCAATATTAGTTCCAAAAATTGCTTTCTTGTTTGTTTATTTGAAAACGCTAAACATTAGAACTACCGAATAGATTTGAAAAATTATGTTTCCATTTTATAGCCTATTTATTGAGGAAGGATATAGGCTACATAACTTTACGCTACGGCTCTTAGGAGCCGAGCAATAACCATGAACTTTAAGCAATCTGGCAAGCATTATGCAAGTATGGTTAGTGAGAACAATGATAATCTATAAAATGGAAACATAATTTTTCAAATCTATTCTGTAGTTCTAATGTTTAGCGTTTTCAAATAAACAAACAAGAAAGCAATTTTTGCTACACGAGGCCGTTGGCGCCGCGGCGGTGAGTTGGTCGAATAAATTTACAAAGATGAAATTGTGGGGCACAGTTAATCTTTTATAAAATTCAAAATACCTTCGGAGCATGTAGTAGCACATAATATGTTTAGAGAAAAAAAAAAGAACACGGAAATTAGATAAAGTAATCAGAATGGCAATTGGCTAGCAAATCCTTAGTAAAGCATAAAACTCTACAAAGACAGCTGCACAATACTATCCAGCTATGGTAGGGATATTATGAACGTTTGAATTCGCATATGTGAAAGATTCGCATCATTTTAAACATTCGCTTCAACTCGCATTCGCGTTGTTCAATGAGAATGTTCCGCGAATGCGAAACATCTTGAATTCCTCAAGCGATGTGCACTGTGGACCTAAAGGCACGCTGATGTGTGAAACCAAAGCTGAATTTAAGGCATATTTGAAAGAAAAACAAACCTCTCTCTAGAGGAAAATTGGCAGAGCTTACTCGCAAGTATCTCAGCGCTCCAACTACCAGTGTACTGAGTGAGCAATTATTTTTTTTTTAAATTAATTTATTCATAGGTACTCAATAACACAGTTAATATTACTTCTTCCAAACTGTATCGCAGTTTGTTGGCAGACGTACATTTTACATAATTACATAATTTTTTACATTATATTGCATTTTGTTGCATTTTATTTTTACATTATTCCCAAACTAAGATTTATACGAAAAACTTCACAAAAACATTTGGTAAAAAAAAAAATTAAGATCTTTTTGTAAAGCAGTTACTTTCTATTTCACACGGTATGTTATTAAAAATAGTTGGAATTAAATAACTTCTATATCTTTGTCCGTAAATGGAACGGGCCTTATAAACGAGACACTGAGAAATCGTCTACTGAGGGAAATAATGGTCAAGTTATTATTATTGAAGTCAAAACTTTTTTAATACTGTTGTGATTTGACACGCGATGAAACGATAATGCGACACTATAAAGAGAGAATGAGATATAATACATAACATTATACACGGTTAATGCAAGTAAGAGACGACCAGATTTGTGCCCACTTTTGTATGTAAAGTAGGAGTAGTCGATAGTCCGAGTACCGCTGATTTAAGATTTTTAAAAAGATATTTTGAAGAACTTATGTTTTCTAATGGTTTCACTTTTACCACGTTTGAACTACACAAGTTTTAGTTTAAAAAAATAATTATGATATTCTTAGCATCCCTAAACTATGTGGATTAAAGAGAAAAACATGTAAAATCCTAACAAGTTACTTATAGTAGAAAAATAAAATGTATTATTTATTAATCCATTACATACATATCGAAAGGTAAGTATTAAAATGTTAATTTCGTATCCTTTACAACCGAACTACGTAAACTTGATAAACACACGCACATACACACACACACCCGAAACTCTCTAAACCTCATAATTCACAGTTGAATTGTTTCATAACAAAATAAACTGAGTTATCTAAATCAAATAACACATAGGCGGTGCACATCGCCGACCACTTTAGTGATTAAACGGATTAATAACTTTTGTAACGACTCACAAAACGGGCATATGCGGTAAATATGGGGGAATCGTAAAAAACAGATATCAACGTTGATTTTTTTTTACAATATGTGGGTTCTGTAGGTACTTTAAAAATATTAAATAAATTTATTTTTGGACGAACATTTTGCTGTTGAGCCTTTATATAAAACCGTTTCACTTTACAAACATGAGGAGAATAGATATCTAAAATACAAAAATATTGAGATTTGAAAACAAATATGAAACAAAAATAACCTACGTATCTTATTACTAGAAAAAAGCTTCTTTTTTCAAGTTAACAAATGTAAGAAAGAAACAAGAAATATAAAGGTCAAATACTATATCTGGAACAAGCAAAGAAGTTCCATTTAAAACTTTGCGTTACAAAGAAATGCCTTACTAAATAGATTCAAAGTAATAATAGAAATACCTCTCGGCTGAGAAAAACCCCACTAATATGGTAAAGATATACCGAATCCAATGGCTTAGTCACGTTGGTATTTATTGGAAAGTAAGATCTTTGCGTCATAACGATTAGTTTATTAGTATGTAACACCCAAAATAGCAAACAAGTAAATTAAATGTTTACGCAGTTCTAGCCTTCATCTTTTTTTTCTCATTCTTTGTCGTCGGATCTTCTTCTATTTCTGGGCCAAGCTAATCTGGTTTGGGCTGTCGACTCTAGTAACTGGAGATTTGCTTGAGGTACATTTTTATTATGTTTAACTGCCACATCAAGGCGAGCTGCTTCTACCCCTCCTTTATTTTAGCAGGTTCAAAGCAATTTGTTATGTCTTTGTATAATCACATTCCGTACATTGTGGATAATATGACAAAAATAGTAAAGATGTAATATTAGCATGAGTTGCGGTAGTAGGTAAAAACAATTATACTAGTAATTTAAAAATGTCGTAGTTTAGTGTCACAATACCAAAGGAACCCTAAAATCAACAATATTAACAAAAGATATGGCTTGATAGATTATAGGATTTGACGGTATTGAACCCAGTACGGGTGACTGCGCCTTAATGTCCCAAATCTTTATTATCCCAGGTTTATGATGGGCATATTGTGTTTATCACAATACCAATTTATAGATAGGTCTTCGTATTGTTATAAAATTGGAATAATGATTAAGCCTTTTTGATTACTTTCAAGCTTTTGTTGTTACATTTGGTATGATATTATTTTTTACGTATGAAAATTAATAATAGATAGTAAAATAATAAGCTTTATAATGCCCGATTTCGGATTTATCTTTTTTTTTTACTTCAAGAAGTTAAACTCATTAAAACGTTCCATCTTTATACCAATATGTGCCCGGAGGTAACTGTGTCGTTCTTATTCACGAGCATACTCTTTACGTTTCTTTTTTTTTTTAGTTATGTTTAATATGCTCTATGCCTACAAAAACTTATACCAAGAGAGATCTATTCAATAAAGCCCTAATTTTCTAGTAACCAACACGTTTGCTTTACGCACATATTTCTAAATCGTCGAGCGAGAGCTTTTTACTGGTTTGTACAGCTGAAAATAATTCGTCCAAATAGATTTCAAATAATTACACTTAAGAATACAAAAAAGCGAAACCTTCGTAGATTATTATTATTATTCGAAGATTAAAGATATACCAGAGAACTCTTCAAAATTATTGAACTTGGTTTTATTTTTTGTTCAAAATTGCCTTGTTATCAGTGATGGCTTACATTTTGTTGGCTAACATGTTAGCACACGGGATATGAGGAGGAGGATTATAGAATCCTGATTGTAACATCAAGGAAGTAAGTAATGATGTTGAGTCGATTTCCAACAACCTATTTACTAATGAGTTTGAATACAAAACAAAATACGACAAAAGAAAATAATGACATTTAATAATAGTCTTTGTTCAGCATAAACCTTCTACGAATTTATTCCTCATATTATCGAATGCAGTCACCGTGACTGACTTACGACTATTAGATAGCAGCACTCGTTCATTGTTAGATAAAAACACTGAGGAACCGGCGCCTTCGCGGACAAGATTGATTGCTAAGTGTCTTGGAAGCTAAACGGATGATTCCAGAGTGTCTAATGATATGTATTTACATTCACAAGTCGATAGCCGATTTGGTATTATCAGAATTAGATTGATTTTATATATTTGTAAAAATCAAAGTAAGTTTTACTGATAAACGCTAATGGATGTGAGTTATATTTATACCAGCTTATTAAAGCTCTACTATTGAGCAAAGGTCTTTGGAAGTGTCTTTATTTCTTTGCTTTTGCACAATATGGTGGTACTAAAAGAATAATGTACAACAGCACAGGTTTCCTCACTATGATTTCCTTTAACGTGAGCCAATATTGAAACCCACGGCTAATATCGATACGGTAAATAGTTAACTGGCTAATCCGTTGTCACTACTTTGTTCTGTCAGTACGCCACCATTTATCGAACTATGATGACATTCATTCTACGTGACAAGAAATACTGATTTCATGTTTTATATAAAATTCTAACTTACACTCGTGCGGAGTTACAGGTCAAAGTAAGTTAATGAAATAACAATACTGTAGATAGACATTAGCATGCTCTGTTTCGTGATATTTTTATTTGTAAAGCTGTACGCTGAGTCGACCATAGCTGACTCACTATAAGAATGTATGGATGATTGCTTTTCCTTTAAAAGTATTGTTTGAAACCACATTTTTTCCATATGTAAAAATGTGTCATTACTTTTCTTATTACAGACAATTGTCATGTAGGAGCGATGAGTTACTTCTTTTTTATAGTACTCGTAACACGGCAAAATACATAAGCACTTTGCTTCAAAAGGCTAGATTAAGCAATAACCTGCAAAAACAACTATATTACCTGTATCATCGAAAATCAAATATAATTGACAATTTCTCAAGATACTAATGGTTTGCCAGTAGTGATGTGGAGAATCACACTGCCTTACATACAATTTCAAAAGCTGGTCGGATGCCATTTCAATTAATGAAATCCAACCCTGTACAACTCCACTCTGAAGCTGAGTTCCTGACCCAGTTCTAGTTAACGGGAGTTATTATTGTTGCCTCAAGAGGAGAGGCACAGTCTCGACATAGAGCCAACATTTGAACAAAATGTTGTGGAACTGGGCGACGGTATTTTTAATTCAAATGTTTGTTCGACATGTATGAAAAGTGATGGTATTAAGTAGTCACATATACATTAACGGCAATTTCACAAGTTTTCAGAAACTTGATACTGTAATTGCTTATTTCTAGTTTTTACATAAATAATTTCGGTGCAAATTTTACTACATTAATCTTTGAGTTACTTCTCGACAGATTTAGATTTATTTTAGTTACGTTCTATCTTGGGATATGTATAGAATCATTACAGCTCCATCTAAAAAGATTACAAGACAAATGCCGCTCCCAGTTATAATGCCAAATATCTATTGATCAATAATCTTTCTAAAACTTTTTAGAAGAATAAAACGACATTGCTTCAAAAGAAATTGTGAGTCCGCTCGGGCTTAATGCGATGTTACAGAATCCTGCTCTGCACAGTACCATTCAGTAGTGCCAGCTCCTGACCTATTTAAAGAGCGTTTCATTGTGGTCTCGTGAGTCTAGTCATATTTAGTGAAGAATCACTGTCATTGCGCAATGTGCGGGCAAGCGAGTTGAGCGTGTGAACACAATGTTGTAAAACTGGGCCGTGAAAGAAAATTTCGCTTTTGTTTCAGATTTGTTATGTCAGTTGAGATAAAAATGAAAGAAATTAGATCTGTATAAATAAGAAAGTTTAGCTTAATACTATATTACACAAATACAAACTACGAAGAGCTTTATAGCTGTCTCTAGGTTTACGACAATTGGGATTTCCAAGTACACGATGGTAAAGTTTAAACAAAATATGGAGTTATATTTCATTTTGGAGTAACTTCTGTTAAAGATTAAATTATTGCAACGATATTACATGTACACAAAATTCTACTTTCATTACAAATTATAATCAAAATCAAAGCCTTCAGTTAGTTAACTTATTAACACCCGCACATAGTTCATAATTTGAATAGAGCATTAACACATAACGGCTCCAAAGTCAATTACAGACATTAATAACAGTATAACAAAACCTAGTTTCGGTGCATGCACTGCGACCTAATTCGGGTGCGGTCTTGCGAGAGCGAGGAAAACAATGCAAAGCTATTAACTGTAGCGTTTGTCTTTATTAAAACTTTATTTGTTTAGGACAAATTTAAAGGAGCTTCAATAGTTCACGGAAACAAGAGGCCAGGCGTTTTATGAAGATGACGCAATTTCAAATAGCATGTCATTAGAAATTTTGATATTAATACTTCTGAAGTTCTCAATCACAGCATCCTTCATGATTGTGGACAAATACTAACCTATTGAACCTACTATGAAGCAAAAATTGCATACAAAATATTGTCCGCTAAGAAACAATTACAGCTCATTTTATTACAGCTTTCAAAAAGTAATTAATAATTGCTTCAACACATACTATAACTAAGCAATTTGTTGCGCGGGCCTTATGTCAAATCGGATGTTTATAAACAATACAAAACTATTTTTTTGCGTAGTAACTAACACTGATTCATGGGTTAATGTGCGTCACAATACTATAGTTAGAATCATAAAAAGTGTTATAGTTTATGAAATATTGAAAATTATGTAGTACGATTTTTCTATAAGCATAACCAAACTTTCTCATAATTAAGTTGTTTTTCTGTAAATAACTATTATCAAGAAAGTACAAGTGGTGAATTTTGAATCCTTTTATTTTCTATTTCCCAATATTTCAACACATTCATGATCAGCCAGGAATTTAGATATCTCTTCATGAGCTCTCGTGGCATCTTTATAAATAAATATTACATCTAATTTACACTATCGTATAATGAACATAAAAACACTAACTTTTATAGTTCTTCATAAATTTAATAAAATAATAGAATAATATAGAGAAAATTTATAAGTACCTCCTTAGTTTACCAAAAAATATACACTATATATAATATACCATCTTTCCAGCGTGAAAGACCAACTTGAAAACTTCTGGATTATTCGGGAAGGCTATGATGTATGAACTTTCTTTGTCCCATTTGTTCTCAATGCATAGAGGAACAAGTAAATGGTTTTGAAGTTTGTTCATTACTTTCAAAGTAAAATCCATTGCTTACCTGAAACAAAAAAAAAATTAAGTAGATGTCAAATTTTTTATTTTTCAATTTGAATAAAACTAAGCAACTCTATTGGCTTGACGGATTTTTACGTCATTTGAAGCGTCTTTTAACTATTATTGACATGGCAATACTTTGGTTCCCGTGAATAACAATGATATAAAAAAGGGTTACTTAATCTTAATTATATTATTATGTTAACGGCTGAGGAGGAAAAATTATAATGTTCGGAATATTAGAACAACAAAATAGAATGAGATCTGTGACAAAATAAGACAACTATATTATAGTCACAGAAAAATAAAAAGATACTTTATAAATAAAGTAAAGCTTTCCAAAGTTCTTTAAAAGATAAAGAGTCAGCGTATGAACAAATTTCAAGATTTGTCGAACCGATTCATTGATCAAAAGAACTGCAAACAGTCAACCGTACTTAATGTATGATAATCAACAAAGGAAACGTCTCACGCCTTTAAGACTCGTTCCAGTCATCAAATATCTATCTCTTTCTATAAGCACCACCGAGAAAGAGACAAAAATCAACATCCCAAGACTATGTTCGTAGTTATTAAACGCCGTCTGAATTATTCATAGTCTGGGGGTAGATCGAAATAAGTTAGTAACTTTTCATCAAAATGAACATTGTTGGCAGACTTTTATCTATAGTTCAGAAAGAAATAAAGTTCAATTTGCATTGAGGCGACAACGATCGGAGATACGAATACGAAGGAGTTGAAATGCGTAAGTCTTAATGTTTACTATTGACAGTTTGTGGCGAAATGGTGGATTCTTTAACTTTCTCCAGAGTGAAGGGAAGGCTTTGATTCTTATTCACAAGTTTGAATCTAAAGTAGGGTAAATGTAGACAAAGTACTGTTATATGATCAAATTTATTGCAGATTTCAATGACACAAACGTTGGGATCGTGGGGAAGGATTCATTTTAATTAATGTTTTGGATTACGCGTTTTTATTTCTCGGTTAAATTGTACAAATAAAGATGTATCCTACTTGAATAAGGATAACGCAATTATATCATACTAGCTGAGAGTTCTAGTGTAATGTTAGATAGCCTTATAATATTCCTAGTGAATCTGGCAATCATATACAAAAATAATTTTTCTAATCCGACTGGTAGTTCCAGAGATTAGCGTGTTTAAACAAACAAACAAACAAAAAACTTTCCCGCTTTATTGTATTAATAAAATAGTGATTGAAACATGATTACTTTTTCTTAGGGGGCGTTCAAGTATTACGTAACGCAATTTGGGGGCGGCGGGTTTTTTGAAACGTTACGATGCGTTATAAGGCCGGAAGGGGGGTTCGAGCAACGCGTTACGTAACATTGTTTTTTTTTAAATTGAAATAAAAAAAGGCATTTAAAATTTACCAAGATCGCAACTCTTTTCGTTTATGTTCTACGGGGAATACCTCGATTGTATTGTACGTCATTTATATTTTGTTTTCGTTGTCAATATTGCTGTATTGTCATTGTTGTAGTCAGTGTTCTTAAAGTGAGTTCATACTGTAACGACCTTAAAACAGGGAGATTAAGATCATCAGCTTTTCTTGGTCTATAAAAGCTCTCATTCTGACTGGCTGACTTGGGTGTTACGTAACGTTTAAGGAGGGGGAGGGTGGTACAAAAAAATGTTACGGCGCGTTACATGGGGGGGAGGAAGGGTCAAAAATCCTCAAAAATTGCGTTACGTAATATTTGAACGCCCCCTTATTTGATGTAAGTCAAATTTTGAGAATCTTTATTGTAGCGTAACAGTAGCAAACAATATTGATATCAAGGTTATAAACGACAATAAAACAGGGTAAGCAGCATTATACATCAAGGACTTAATAGGATTATATTTAAGACTATTTTTAGATAGAAAGGAAGTAATAGAATCAGGTTGGTCTCCGAATGGACGGACTTAAATAAGTAGTACCACGGGACGATCCGCACAAGGTAGAAAATATAAACTATAGCAAAATTATATTTCAAGCATGATGAATTGACAACCGAATTTTTGCGATCCTTACCACCCCCCTTAATTACTGGATACACTGGCTGCTCCCGAAACGCGACACGACAAAGCATATATAGCGAGTTTTATACCCGGTTTGTATTCGCGATCCAGTTAAACACAATTGTCGTGTCCTACACCTAGATCCTTTATTGTTAATAAAAATAGTTTTAAATATTTAACTTTAAAGATGAATGTAACCATGTTCAAAGGAAAGAATAAAATACTGACTCTCCTTACAACAGCACATAACTCCTTGAAGGGTGAAAGTAAACGTCTCACACCGAGAGACTTAATTTGAATTAACTTTTTACGTCGCAATAAAAAAGCCAGAGAGCAGGCTAACGTTTAGCATAAATCTACAATATTTAAGAAAACTTTCCCACCTCGGGGGACGGTTTAAAATTTTCGAATTATATATTTATAATGTACGGATCCCCTTATCTTTAAGTTTGTAACTTTGCGGTAATAATCTTTCATTATTATAATAATCAGGGGCCTAAGAACACTTTTGGAGTGACGTTTATGAGGTTAGTTTTCATTAAACCTTTTTATCTTTTTTATTAATATTGTAAAAAAAGATTTACCAAAATGGATACTATTTTTCATTTAATGAGTTCAATAAAATAAACGATTACAATTTCAAGATTACTTCAAATACAATAACTAAAGGTCATTGATTGGGACACTTCAAACAGAAAATATAATTTTACCAACAAAGCTCATAATAACGTATGTTAATTAACGTCTATAATATTTTTTAATCCTTTTAAATCATCATATCCTTATCAAAAACTTAGAATAATTGTTAAACACATATTAGGACAGAGTAAAAAGTACAAAAATGAACTCTATGTATGCAAAGTACATATTTTTAAAATAAAATTAAAACATTATATTATGTTACCAACACGTTAAATTATTTAAATTAAATTAATCATTACATATAAATTACTAACAACAAGTTATAAAATTTAATAGGAATAATTCAAAAAACGATTTGCAAAATTTACAATATTAATAAAAACCAAGATTTACAATATTACATCGTGATACCAAGTAATTACATTTACATAAATGCTAAATCTAATTTATTTACAGGCCATTACAACTTGGAAAGTAGGAAAAAGTATACCAACTCATTAAAGGAAGGCTTGGGAGGATATAAAAATTTAATTAGCGAAACTTCCCAGGACCGCCGATGTCCTTTTTAATGGACAAAGAGCTTAAAGCCGCGTTGAAAGGGGAAGGGCCGTCTTATAGAAATATTGTTAAATGACGGCAAATCGATTTTCTGCAGCTTTGTAAAAGACAAAAGGGGTTTTCGATTGGCGTCCTTTCAATTTGCCTTCATAAGTTGTTTGATCTTTGTGTTTGTTGATGCATTTCCTCATTATAATGCTTATTATATTCTGTTTTATGGACGAATGTGGGTATTTTTAACTACATATTTATAATAGAAGACTAATATGGGGGCTTGGTTTTCATTACATTTTTATACACATATCAAACAACATAAAATAGGTATAATAATAGTTATTTATGGTTTATGATCAATATTATTAGATAGCGGGTTTAATTCTAATTAATACTCTTTAGATTTTTAGACGGTGTAATTTAAAAATAATCTTTAGCTTGAATCAGAGCCCTGGAATCTTCCTGATTCGTCTCTGTTGTTATCTAAAACAGCTACGAATTTTAGCACCCATTAGATAAATAGTATATTTTGTGTGGCAGTGGCATGATCTCATAGGACACATGACACATAGCTCGTAGAATGGACGGCTGATGGGGCCAAAGACACAGTGTGGGCATACCTACAACAAGGTGGATCGACCACCTGGTGATAGTTGCCGGAGACAGCTGGATGCAAGAAGCTCAGGACCAGATTCACATTATTGGAGGACTATGCCCATCCGTGGACGCCTTTCGGAGGAAATGATGATGATATATTTTTAATTAACAATGATCGCTCACCACCGACAGGGGGAGTTCATCCTCACACTTTGGAACATAAACGGTCGCGGACAGTCCGCTTTCAGCAGAAGAGTATCCTCCCGCCAATGCTCCGGATGTTGAATGATCTTCCTGCTGAGGTTTTCCCCGAGGACTATAGTATGGGGTTCTTGAAAAAGGGAGTGGATAGGGTTTTAAAAGGTCGGCGTATGTGATGCTCCTGGTGTTGCAAGCATCCCTAGGCTGCGGAGACCGCTTTCCAACAGGCGGCGGACCGCGTGCTTTTTTGCTACCATCGTGGTATAAAAAAAAACCATATACAATTTTAAAAGGATCAAATATGGCCTATGTCACTCAGAGAGAAAGTAGCTTTGTATCAGTAAAAGAATTTTTAGAATCAGATCAATAGTTCCAGAAACTTGCTGCTTAAATCAGACATGCTTTACCTCTTTATAATATTACTAGCTTTGCCCCACGGTTTCGCCCATGTTAAATTTATTCGAGAAACTCTTCACCGCACTACCTCCAAGGCACCCGTGTAGCCTACCTTTGTTCTCACTTCCCGTACTTATCACACCTTACCAGATCATCGTAGAGGAACCTATAACTTTCCTCAATAAATAGGCTATAAAATGCAAAAATTTGCATTTTCTCTATACTATTATTATGTATAATACTAGCGGCCCACCCCAGCTTCAAACGGGTGCAATTTGCAAACTGGTGTCATTTATTTTTAAAGGGCATGATTATCGCTTTAGTGTTGATAGTTGATTACTTTTACATAGTTATGAAAAGTTCGTTTAGCTCACGACGCGCAATTCATAGCCTATCGTGTTGGAAACACAATAATTTTTTGAACAATTAATGGTAATCGATGGTGTCTGGAAAAAAAGAATTGTATATACTAACCTCCCTGTAAAAATTTTCTAAATGAAAGTAAAAACCGTATAAAAATCCATAGCGTGGTTCAGAAGAAGAAAGCGGATGAACAGACGGAAGCGGATAATGACTTTCTCTTATACTATGTATAGATTATAGTATTATTAGTAGAGATAATAAAATATGTCATACAGTTAATCAATAAATATTTCTTCAATACAAGATTGCACATAGAGAAAACATTCAAACAAAAAAAAACAACTCAACAAAAGAGACAAACATCATAGCATTCCATGGATTCAATGTGCGGGTGCCGGGTCCATCGTGTGGCAGACAAAGGGAACACGAGCAGCCCAGGGAATTGCGACCCAGGTGTAGATTTAAGGTTATGATGCACATCAGCGCTCACATTGACTGCCCGCGATACCCTCCCTTCCATGCCATATTTGGTAAGAGCTTGTTAATGCTGCTTTAGATACCCGTTCTAAAATAGAACTTACTGCAGTTCCGAACAGGCCGAGGTCTTAGCAAGTTATAGAGAGATTTCGCTGGAATACCTCTCGCTCCCACTTCCACCGCATACAAGTTAACAGCATAGCCGTTTTTGGTTAGCTCATTACATAAATCGTAATATTTATTAATTTTTATTGCGTGGTCTTTAGGTATATTAGTTTCCCACGGTACAGTAAGCTCTACAAGTACTATACGCTTGATTTCTCGAGAATAAAGAAATATGTCCGGTCTGGATGACGAAACACCCACATCTTCTTTCGCTTCACAAATAATATCTTGAAATGGACATAGGTATAATGCGACATTAACTTTTAAGACAAAAATCTGTGATATATTTCTAAAAACTTCATTGAATATAATTCAATCCCCATTATCTTGGTATAATGTTAGAACCTTTACGGTAGTTGAAAATGTACATTTTAATCGTTTTAATTATTAAAATGTTACTATCCCACGTAAATTCACATTATTCACGTGTTATGACGTAACTGGCTGCCCGCCCATTGTTTTATTATGTTAACCTAACGAAAAGGGCCTTTGTCCCTAATTCTTTGGCCGGAATCTTTTCCAACTTTTCCCTTGAATTATGGCGTTTAGCGTAATTACTTTCGACCCCTGACACTTTCCCTGAAAGGTCGAATTGTTTTAAGTTTTTTTGTACTTGTTACCTAAACCGGGGATCGTGTGTTTAATCTTTTTGAAAATTCTTAATTGATACGCTGTAGGAATATACATACTGATTTTTTATTTATATTAGGAATCAATTTACAAGTGTTTTATTTATCAATTGTGTTGGATTAATACGATTTATATGAAATGTGAAACAAAAAAAAAATTATTGGCAGTATTAATTATTCATAACTTTTGTAATCACTTAGCATATAAATATGATTGAATATTGAAATTAAATATCGTATTATAAGACAAAATAGTTACAGAATAGGATAGTATCATACTCTGATTTTTTTACAATTAACAACTACGGGAGATTTTTTTATGAAAACAGTAAAAAACATGGCATTTGACTGTGGGCAAAAGTCGCTGACCGGACCAGACATCAATAAAATTGAGGAATGATCGAAAAAAATGTTTCAATAAAAAACGATATCGGTAGAAAACTCGACGGCATGTAGAAACCGGGAATATTAATATTGGAATGAGAGCCGACTGCTCCTAATCCGGAGATTGCGATAACTTATCATATGCGATATTTGTCGAGTAGACGCGAAAATGTTGCTAGTTTCGAGATGCTAGTTCAAAATATGTAATCTTTTTTTATAAAGAATAAACATTCAAAATTTAATCGTTAAGTTATCGCAACGTATACATGTGACTAAATTCAACACAAAAAAAAATTGTTTAGATAGTGAAATCTAATTATTAAGTCAACGATATAAGTACCACACCACACAACCTTCATTTTACTACATTAGAAATATAGCTAAAGACAGGGCATGTATTATACCTTTTATATAATTATATTTCACCTCATACAAGTAACATCGTAATACTTTCATATAATTACTAATGTAGGTACATACTAAAATATAAAAACAAAAGTTTAAGATATGGATTTTCGATAAATTCAATTAAATCATCCAATTTTAATGATAGCTAAAGTACTATTATCTTTAAAAAATATATTCCAGTTATTACAATAAATAATAATTAATTAAAAGTAGCAGAATAAAACCGTTAATCTTTTCGTTGATAGACTAAGGTCAACTTCACAAAACTTAACCGTACTTCACCTCTCCTATTCGACATAAGTTACTGTAATGTAAAAAAAAAATATTGGGCAACAATCTTAAGAATATACCCTCTAAGGCTTACCCCCCACTTGTTAGGGATTAAGGTATCCTTTTGTGGAAAATATTGCAGAATGTGCGTTTAATCTGGAACGAGGAGGCCCACGGTTCGGTTGCTTTTTTGTAAGGATTATATTTTTTTTATTCGAGATAATCTGGGAGCAATTTCGTCTGCGATCTCTAGTGTTTCCTTGTAACGCTGTGCTGCAATTTTCCCAGATTGTACAAAGGTTAATGAGGAGATTACGTAATGGGAGATGTTATTATAATCCTTTGTGTGAAACTATTTAATTTTTTTTACAAAATGTTTTTCTCTTATTATGAGAATTTTTAATAGGAGTAATTATTTTCTAGGTCCTCGATATTTTTATATTTTATATACGTTTTAAGTACGATTAAAACGAGTATATTATCTATAATTAGATAATATCTGGGCGACCGAGCTACGCTCGGAGTCTTACCAGGAAAAAAAAAATCTATCTAGGTACACTTAGAATGTAAAACATTATTTAAAAAGAAGGTTTCATCCAAATCGTTGGAGCCGTTTCCGAGAAACCTATAACATATATATATATATATATATATATATATATATATATATATATATATATATATATATATATATATATATATATATATATATATATATATATATATCTTCATCTACATATATATAATTGCTCATTTAATATTATAAGATAAAGAAAACATGTTTTATTAAGTTTTCTTTATAGACTATATATTTACAAAAATAAAAACACTTTTTATATCGGTTCAGATACAAACATTACTAGAAATAAGTACTAAATTATTAATGTAAAAATCATAACTCAAATACCTGATACAAATAGATCGTAAGCCTCTCCACATCACGACAAGAAGATAAAATTTTCATCATAAAGAATCTTCACCACGGAAATCTCAAGCTAAAAACCGATTCACACAGACATATTGGCTGGCGAACGAATACATATAAACGCCTCGTCTGTACAGTATAGGTAGAATCGTCTATTGACGTAGTTCCGTCAAGCATGCTCATCCTGGAGATAAGACCGCTTTAGGGTTGACACTTGAAACAATTTATGAAATTCAGATTTTTACCTTTTTGTTGGTAAATTATATATGTATTGAAATTCAAGCACATCGTAAGATGCATTTGTTTGATGGACTCGACCTACGGCTACAAATTAATAAGATATATTTAAAAAAATCATTAAGTACCACAGGCGTAGTTACTTCGCTATTTAACGACAAGAGACACAGCAAAGCGTCATCGATTTATGGTAGATATTTCACCAGTGTGCACAAAGCGTTTTACTAGCACATTTATAACGCGCACCTGTAAGGTAATGGTACCTTCTAGACAAGCGTGCTCGCTACATCGTAGACCACATAATCACTTACGATCAGGTGAAATAGTGGTCAAACGCAAGCCTATCCATGTTAAAAAAAAGCTTAACAATAATAATAATTAATGCAGTAAGTAGTATTTCAGTCAATTTCACAACGGAACTACCCATCTAGTAAAATACTAAGCCACTGCATAGATTATCTTTAATTATTTACACAACTAACAACTGAAAAATATTGAAACATTTTTAAGCATAAAAATAAAATAGGCACAAATAAAAAATGGAGTACGTGTCCTATTTAAAAAATATGCAAACCGGAATAAACATCGGAAGCTGTCATTGACAACTGAATAACAAATGCTTTCAGCGAGCCAACATGGAAATTGTATTTAGTTTGAAATGTAAAGTATTGATTCGATATAACTGAGACGAGTATAGCGACTGTCATTGAAAAACGTACCTATAAAAATAAAACGTAATTACTTAAAGCTCCAATGACTTGTAAAAACGTTGAATCCTAACTAGCATTCAATAATCCTCTAAAAAGTCAATCAGACAACGGGTTTAGATATTTTTCTTAGTATGAAAAATGATTTGCAGTAAATCTAATCTAATTTTTTTAAATAAATGTTATTTAGCATTACAAGAAAATAGCAGCCCTACATAGCAATCTAGGCGACCGAGCGGTATCTCCGAGATGTTAGCTATATGCAACTGTTTTATATATGTATGTAAATAAATTACCTATAAGTTACCGTAGGTACCTAAAACCTGTCATAACACAGTACTTGATACTAAAATCAATATTCTTATCCCCCCGTATACAATATTATGTTTGAATAATTATGATCGCGACGACCATATATTCTCTTAGCAGGCATTAATCCCGTAGACATAATCAGGGTGGTTGGAAGCGACGACCATAAATATACCCGATGTAACACCCGTTATAGTGGAACGTTAGGTATGTTGCGTTCTGGGATCAACCGGTGTAAACTCAGTAATCAAATGGGGTTATAGGGATCTGCACCGGACTGGATCACGGTTACCGTGGGCTGCATGGTGATAAACTCGTCACAGACTCTCTTCTGGTATATCATGTGTTGGGATCATGCAGTGTACGTAGGTACACATACTCAGCTGCCGAGAGGTTTACAGGCATGGCGACTACCGACAATGGAACTCCGAACTCTCGGCGGTTTTTCAAATTTTATTTTACACAACTAATGTGACAATCAAGAATACGGTCCGCCTGATTTTAAGCGGCTACCGTAGTCTATGGACGCTTGTAATACCATAGGTATCACTAGGGCGTTGCCGATCTTGAAACCACGTACCGAGGGAGCTCTGGGAACCCTGGGAACACAAGATTGTTTGACTGCGATCTTCTGTAAGGTGGGGGTATACCACCAGTCGAACTGCCCCAAGTAGAGAGAAATCTCCAAATAAATGTCAGTGGCATCACTTTGCAATACCAACTATTAAAATCGTTAATAACGAAGGTATTTAAAACATTTGGTTCTAATAATAACTGATAGTAAATATTCTGAATTATATGAATTTAGTATTTCTTTATAATTTCGCAATTTCTTCATATGAAAGTTTCTGTAAAATTAATCATGGAAATAAGTAAGATATCTGGTACAGAAACAGTAGAATTAACATAATCACTTCGGTAAACCATAGAAAAATCACAGATTTCAAAATACACAAAAATAACAGTAATCACTATAGCAAATAATTCAAGATTATTTCAAAATATAATATTATACTTAATATTTACTAACTGTACCCTACGAATGTTTAACTCACCTCCCGTTCTTGCCCACAGTTTTCCAGGTCGCTTGACGTTCATGGCTACTGTTCCGCTTCTAAGGATCGTAACATGAAGTTATATAGCCTATAACCTTCCTCAATAAATATACTATAAAACGCAAAACGAATTTTTCAAATCTGACTGATAGTTCCAGAGAGAGAATAATCAACAAGTCAATTTTTAACAAAAAAACCAACTTCAATGGTTTTCAAGAGTTCCCTTGTATATCTTCGAAGTTTGCTAATGAAATTAAAATGGGACCATCATAGAGGTTATCCCTATCCAACAAAAAAAAATACGGGTTGCGTTCCGGGAGTGCCGACAGAAGTGAAAACTTGATCCCGACGGCGAAACACCAAACTAAATGTCTATACCGGTATATGTTAACAATTAAGTTAATTATTATCGGTTGTTTAAACATTAGGCAAAACAGTTGTTATAAATTTTAAAACAATAAATGTTTTATTTTTTTATTTACCTAAACACGTTTTGGTCTGCTATATGCACACACTATAGCTGCGTCTCGTGACGGTGTCGCGAGTCCAGATATTTTATCTCATCTAAAAACATGCGTACCGCGCTAAAAGAAGTTTTCACTTAAAAAATCATTCAAATCAGTTTATAAACAAAGAAGTTTATAATACATTCGAATTGAGTAACATCCCGTCTTTTGATGAAGTCTGTTAAAAACAATCTCTTCAGCTTTATAATATTGAAGGATGTAAACAAAACGTCTAATGAAGTCTATTAACATTGAGTTTCTATTATCGGTACACAGAAAACCTATCCACTCTTGCTCAACTGTCGAACAAGGCAAAATATACGTTACACGAAAACGCTATCATCCGTTCCACGTATTACCAAGATGTATTATTATGTTGTATTTTTTTATGATACCTCACGGAATACTTTCTGTTAAACCAAAACTT
Organism: Saturnia japonica; assembly: GCA_033032175.1. Classification (NCBI taxonomy): domain Eukaryota; kingdom Metazoa; phylum Arthropoda; class Insecta; order Lepidoptera; family Saturniidae; genus Saturnia; species Saturnia japonica. The sequence continues at coordinate 5,803,592 of CM065332.1, forward strand.
TCGGGTCCGAATCTCAAATTCCATTAGGAAAGTTTACATCAATAAGTTATAACTGGTAATATGGAAAAATGAAAAAGAAAATGGTCTGTACTTGCGTACTAGGTAATAGGACGGAACTAGGACGGAAAAAACGAACGGGACATGGAGGAAAAGTATATTAAATATTGAAGATATCAAATTTTACTCAAAGGAGACTTTCTTTTATTTTGAACTAATAATAAATGTATGCACAGATTTTCTAAAAAAGCTTACATATCAGGGAATCGAACCAGCTAAAAAAATGCAAAAAACTGACATTCACTTTGGTGGATAAGATCTCTCGAATAAACAATAGTATTTTATAATTAAAGGAGACCATGAAATTTAATTATTTAACTCTAGACAGTATTACCTAACCTAGACTTACTCAAAAATGTTAGTTATTTTAATTACAAATCCACGATGAGAGTAGGTACCTACCCAAATAAAAGAAAAGATGATGTGTGAAGTATCTGTATTAATAATATTAATATTAATTAATATTAATGTTAACTTACTACTTTGTAACTTTTATTTTTTAGACAAGATATCATTTAAAAAAATTCAGATTAAACTTAGAGACCATTTTTGGCTATCTATGTTTGAGGCTGCAATTTTTAAAGTGGAGCGTATATCCCGATAATCTCTTGTTATTTTTTTTGTTTCTTTACTGTTTGTGTTAATTTTATTGTTTATTCATAATAATCATTTGTAATGACATACGAGGAATAATTTAATGACTTTAGAAGCTTGCTTTTAAAACCACAAAGTCTCAAATGATTAGTGAGAGGTATCCGGATAGACAAATACTGCCAGTTTTTTTTATAAATCAAAAGTGGCCAACGAGCATACCTATAAACGGTTATCACCAGCGCGTTGCTGATGGGTTATTTGGCTGCAATTTTCTGTAGGCTGAAGATATTCGACCAGTCGGACTGCTCATGCCTGAAGGAGAGAGGCAATCTTGAAATAAATTTCTCTGTGCACTACCTCGCTTGGATGTTGTTGGGAATGTTAGAAAATTTTGGTAAACGTTGACGTCTCAAGAGACGCGTACAACGTCCACAGCAAGTAAATTACTCAACTCCACTTTTGAGTTAAATATTATGTTGACATACTTTGAGTGTTACTGCTGCTGAGCTGTTGAAGAGTTAAACAACAGTCATACTCGTATATAATGAAATGCAATGCAGTCATAATCTGTGCGTATAAGGTCAAATGGATCTCATTTTGAGCAACTTATAAGCTAATTTGTTGAAATCTATGAAAATCATTATTATAATTTATATTATTTTAGATATAAATTTGCTTTCATGTTAGTTCGATATGTACAATTTTTTTAATTTCATGGTCTCCTTTAATTGTAAGATACAATGTTTATTCGAGAGATTGTATCCTTATCCATGGACTTTATCGATTGGTGCAACAACGTTGTGTATGTTTGTATTTTTTACATTTTTAGTTGGTTTAATTCCCGGTACAGTAAGCTTTTTTAGAAAATCTGTGAATTGAGTTATTATTACTTCTAAAAATAAAATAATGTTTCCTTTAAGTAAAATTTGATGTCTTCAATAATTAATACACTTTCCTCCACGTCCTGTTTGTTTTTTTAACTCTGTATATATAGTAAACTAGCTCACCCGTGCAAATATTTTGTACATTAGAGAATGTAAACAATATAACAGATGTCATATTGGTTTAAAAGATTATTGATATATTGCGCCACCAACTTACATATTAGGTAAATATGTCATCAATAACATTTTAATAAATTAGCTTTTTTAAATATTTTTATCGAAAACATTAATTTAAAACCATTGTTCTATTTTCAATAACGCGGAACATACACTTTAAAATTGTGTAAAATCATTAACTATTTTGATGAAGAATTAATATAGATATAGCTGTGTCACAAAAAACACCTCTGAGAAATAATAATATATAGAGATTGTTCTGTATTGTCGGTACTAATCTGATTTAAACAAAACCATCTCAAGTCGTAATGATACAATTGCCAAAAATGAATGATTCAATGAAATGTGCGTCAAGCAGTGGCTTTTAACATGCAGCCTATGTACATAAATAGATGTATTTAATTAGGCATGTTAATAAAGGTACTATTTGATATTATATAATACAGAATAGAACCTACTTTGATTTCAATATACGCATCAGTTTTTCCATTGTCTCAATCATATTAGTTTGTTCATTTTCTTATCATTATTATTTTATAATCTCAATTTATTTTTGTAACTAAGGACATGCCAGTCCCATCGTAACTTATACTTACTTCTTATACAAACAAGAACTATAAACTAAAAAAAACATTTCAATAAGACTATACAAATTTCTCAGGAAGAAGACTTAATTCATTAACAAGAGAACTTAAAAGAACCAGATCAGAAGCATCCGATGTCGGTTCCGCCAAAATACTGTGATATACACCCACATCACATATATTAATTTTATATTTATTGTTTAAGGCTATCCTATAATTATTATTACTGGAACACTCCACCAAGAAATGATGGATATCATCCATCTTACCACACCGGTTGCAAAATGGTGAGTCAACTATTTTTATGAGATACCAAAATTTTCTTGATGGAATGTGTCCAGACCTTAACCTACAAGCCGCAACAACTATAAGATCTTTCCATATTGGGTTTTAAAAACCAAGGTACAGGAGGAGACTGATATTGTATTATTCGGTACCAAATTCCTTGCTCTTTTGAAACTAGATCAAAATCTCTTAAATTTACCTAAAACTTCTGAATAATAAGGTGGAATACTTATACCTGAAACTTCAATTAACGCTCGCTTGGCTAAGCTATCAGCTTTCTCATTTCCTTTTAATCCTATATGAGATGGAACCCATTGCAATTGTAAACACATATTAGAACTATGGAGTTTAAAGATCTCTTTAAATTTTTTTGGTAAATAAAATATAAAAAAATCTTACAAAAAGTGTATACATTTACTGCTTGCGTTCACTCTTATTTAAATACGACAAACATTTGCTGTCCTCGTTACTGTTTCTAAATATAAGATCAGTATTTAGATTCTATATAAGGGACCTGTTTTCTTATTTTTAAATATCTAGTTACAACTTAGAAAGATGATTTCAAATGAACTAAATAAATACACATAATCTATAGGTATATATGTATGGTTAGTTAGATCCAATGGTTAGCTTGATTCAATTTACGGGATTGCATGCACGGCAAGTGCCCAATCCAAGGTTCGGCCATTTGCGCATCCTTGCGCTTCTTGCCATTTTGGCTGAGTGCCTTCTGCGCTCGCCGCAAAGTCTTCTAAAGTTGTAAAGGCCCTTCAGGCCAACTGCGATAGTTAGAAAAAGTCATTATTTTGTATCTAACCAAGTATGAGGTCAATTAACTGACTTATATATAATGAGCAAAATAAAAATTAAGTAATTTTGTAGGTAAAATGTATAACAATCCATTAATAGAAATACAGAAACATACATATTCTCAATCAAAATTTGGCTAACGGCCGTACAGGTAACCAACACTAACTAGCATTTAGATAGAATAACAGAGCCTAAATCCACTGTTCCACTGCAAATTAGTGTGCCTTTTAGATTGTTACCCGAAATAATAATATTTCAACGTCAAATCTACGCATACTAAATAAGTGATAAGATCAAGAAAGGGTTCGCAATTTCATATAATAAGTAACAAAGGGGCGACTTCATCTCATTCTCGCAAAACTGTCCGAAGTGTACCTAATCTGTCACAATAAGCCTCTTAGAGTAAAATTGGTTCGTTCTCACTACGGGGTTATAATATTTTTTTAACATTGAAACCGTGGAAATGTATTTCATTTGGAAGGGGATAATGCGAAATATTTTGTCTATTATATTACCATAAAAATAAATAGATTAACAACCATATTAAGTATTAGTTATATAATATTCTATACATATTATAAAACAACATCTCTCAACCTGTCTGTCCGTTTATGTTATTTTCAGACGAAAACCACTTACCCGATTTACAAGGTTCTTTCTTTAGTTTATAGCTATGTTATCTGGCCAGGCTATAGGATATATTTTGTAAAATAGTGACGATAATAATGTATGTACGCTTAAACAGCTTCCGCTGAGTAAACTAAAAGAGATATGACAAATTAATGTACTACATAATTGTACATCGTAATAAGACCTACTTACAAAAAAGTTAGCGATAAATGTCTGTCTTGTAAAGATAACTCACAATTAGCAGTTTTATTTATGATATTCTGAATGAGATAGATAGTGCTTTGGTTGAGTTATTTGACTACTTGAAACAGAAATGCAATGTATGCGGAACCAACTCGCATTTGTAAATTCTTAGAAAAAATTAAACGTAAAGTACATAATTAATAATACATAATTATAATATCTGTATGTAATAAGTGTCCCACCGCTGGACAATGAGGCCTCTTCCCAAGAGAAGGCACGGGTTTAATAACCAGGACGTATTGGAGATAGATAGGTATCAAACGCCGAGAAATGAACAATTCCTTATTTATGAAGTATTCAAATTTCATCACGATATTTTCCACCAATTTAAATTAGTAAATGTATGCGAATTCTGAAAATTTAGTAGTTACATGTCCGGGTTCGAACCTGCGGATATCGAATCGATGTTCCGCCGTTCTAAACTCTAAACCACCACGACTTGACGACGAGTAAAAAATTATTGCTTTTACTAACAATTTTATTTACATGGTTATTAAAATTAATTTCAAAAAGTATATATTTATGTGTTCTGTTCTGTTCTTTTTTTTACTATTTTTTTTTAAATCCTGGAAGCGGACTTTCTTCGTTTTCTTTTTTCCTGCATATTTATATTGTATTATATTTTCAAAACAAAAAATTTTCATGACATCCTTCATAAAAATTATCAATTTTTTTAATAAAACTGTATTATAAATTTTTCAAACTCTCCATTGCGACAAAAAGGAGAAAGACAAATACAAATTTGAAGGCATATCCTAGCAAAATGATTAGACAAGGTAATGACAGAAACAGCAAGGTAAGAAAAAAAATAACAGTTAAAATGCCGAGTGGTATCAAGTTGTAGCGACATCTATCGAGCCACATACGACGCATCCTACATCGCGCTATAGAAATTAACTCTTCAATTGAGTATACATATATACAAGAACCCGACTACAACCGTTGGGCAGCTGCCCGCCAGACATAACACCCGTCTGGTCGGAGGATCCTCCGTTTGCAACAGTTCTTCTACAAAGTTGATCCTTTTTTGACTAACTTTTTCAAATTCTATAATCAAAGTATTTCCTTATTTCATATAAATTTTCATTATATTTTATAGTACAAAAGAAAAAGCAAAAGCATTTTGCTTCAAGTATAAAGTATATATTTTTTAAATTGCAATTTTTTTATTCTATGATACTGACTCGCTTTTCCAAGGCACTAACTAACATAAAATAAAACTTTGTAATAAAGATAGACGTTCTTCATAAAAATGATTAATTTCATTTATGAACTGTACATATTATAATAACATTTCTAGTCTTCATTGCGGCAAAAAAGGCTAAAGACAAAAACCAATCTGAAAGCAAATCCTAGAAGGACGTGACACGGTACTGACACAAGCGGTACGGAACATAAAATAGACAGTTAAAATGGAATCACCCATAAACCACCAGATCAATACCCTACTATGGTGAGAATTTTTTTTAAAGTAAACGTTGACCGATTAACAGTTAATTAAAACATACCAAATCAGGATCATCTTAATTCGAATAACAGATTCAAAGCCGGAAACTGATTTCAGTCTTATTTGTTTCTCATAGGATATGACTATTTAAGATTAACGATAATTACGACTGATGGAATGAGCACTGTTTGTAATTTGAGATATTTTGAACACGGTGAAATATAATGTTCTCATAATTTTTTGTATACTTTTAATATTAAGTCAATATAAAAAGAAACGAGATATAAAAATATCAAAAACAAATGCTATATCAGATTTAACAAATATGTACCTATTTACTTTTAGTTATTTATTTTTAGCATAATTTACCATAGTTACTCCAGCCGTGATGTAGATGGTCACTGTGAACGGATTTTACTCAGATCCTATAAAAAATTAACACACCGGTGAAACTTTTGCATTATATCCAGACAGAGGATTATCATAATATAATTGGTAAATTAAATAGACCACCGCCTATCCAATTTGCATTTAAACCGTAATGAATAGCGTTTAAAGGTCGAGATACTAAAATACGTACAATAACTAATACCAATATTTACTTGCCGAATCGATATTTACTGAAGATCTCGAAGAGGTTTCGCCCCTATTAAATCACCCTACGTAAGACGGGGTTGCACCATACTGTAGGGTTGTCTTTCCATTTTATTTAGAAAAATATTTTTGCAATTTAAAATTATAAATAAAATTAAAAGGCTGTTCTTTCTTTTACTTGTTATATTCTTGGGCTCTATTTATGTATTAAAGGCTATTAAATTGATATTGATCAACAATGTTCATTTGAAGTACATTATTTACTTTTATAAGTACTGTAAACCTATTACAGGTATTTCCAACAAATATTTAACAAATAAATTTTTGTTTACTAACCTAAGTGTGTTGGGCCAAAGGCTTCACTGCTAGTTTTCAAAATCTAAATATTATGCGACCATTACTTTAGCACTATAAGTTAAAAAGTGTGTGCAATTATATGAATAACTTTCTACAGATAATAGATATAATCTAAGTATTTCTACAGATAATTAATCCGCTATCCAAGGTTATAAAAACGCAGTCGCGTAATAACAAACTCTTTCGTTTAAGTTATTGTTTTAGAATATATTTCAGAGTATAGTTTATAATTCTTTGTCAATATAAATACAGTCGTACTTATACTACATAACATCGTAGATGTGATACCTATATAAATAAAAAAATAAGTTGGTATTCGTTAGTAAGTGCATCATTTTAGAACAGCTGGACGGATTTGGTAATTTTTTTTTTCGGAGTGAGGAGTTAAGATTCGATTTTAATATAATTACCCCGGTATAAAATTTTTATGTGTAGTGAAAATAATACAAGCGTTAACAAAAAACCGTTACGTTTTTCTGCGCAACGTACCTTGCGTAACTTTTACTTTTAAATCATGTATACCTGTATACAGAATAGTACAAAGTAAACTCTCAGTCATGTTTAAAGGTTAATACTTAAAAGTCCGAATAAGGTTTTTACAGAGCAAAATTTGAGGACTGGGAAAATTGGTAATTTGTGAAAAAACTGAAATTGCTTTTTTCTGCTGGATTATGCGTAATTCTTCTCTTGTTCCTTACGGTCCTGGAAAAGTTTTCAGGAAAAAATACGGAGTAGGTGGCGCTGTGGTCGTGTTATTAACTATTGGGAAGGGCAGAACAATGTCTGTTGGGTCAGATACTTGGATATATATTTCTATAATCTTAGCAAATAAAAATACATATTGTATAATATAGAAGTTATTGTGAACCCTATATAGATGGAGACGGGGAGGGGAGTTATTGGCGTAAATGATTTCCGCCTGGATCGAAAGGCGGATTGAGATGTGTCGACTTGAATAGTGCAATAGAATTTATTTTACGACACTTTATTGGAGGAGTAGGTGCGTGTTACCTACGTGTTGCGACTCACGCGCGACCTGCACACATTGTATATTTACACACAAGTAAGGTCGCAAGAAGCATATGGCCCGTCTGTTGGTAAGCAGCTACATTAGCATATGAACGCTTGTTATACATCAACATCAACAAGCGCGTTGCCGAACCACTCTACCCCAAGAAGCTCTGGAAACCCTAATCACCGCAGAAACACAACACAAGGTTATTTGGTTGTGATCTTCTGTAGGGTGAAGGTATTCCACCAGTCGGACTGCCCCAAGAAGAGAGAAATCTCCAAATAAATTTCTATGTGACTTACCTCTCTTGTCCCCCTTGCCTTGCTGATGACGAGCGATGCGAAAGTGATAGATAACCTTCAGAATTATATCGAACAATTCCTCGGAACACACTCCATTCCAACACGAACAAGTAAGCAAATTAGGACATGTGGTTAATACAAAGGAAGGATATTTTACACTTCGAACGCTACAGTACCGGTTATGCGTTTGACAAACACCCGTGTCAGTCAATCAGTGTATAAAGATAAACCTAGGCGGGTGTAAACCGTAGCGTACACTCTAATAGGCAGACGCCGTCCGCGTTCGACTGCAACCTATACAGCGCTGAATACCAAGTTTTATTGCTTTACAAAAAGGTTCTAGTAATTACACTACGCTGTGCATATGATTGATTACGTTTTAAAGCGCTTATTGCACTTCATACAGGATGCACGTAAATCATATTTGTTTCAAAACATTTCGCATTTTTAGAGTAGCATATATAATTAAAAATTGTAATTAACATCTTTACCCAAACTACTATTACTTAAAATTATGGGTGTTGAGCAAGCAAGTTTTTTGTGGTGTATCTTTTACTGACCGAACACCAATTTGGTGGAAAATAAAAACGTCTGTGAGTAAATTTGTTATTCGACGTAAATATTTGTAACGTAACAGTTGTTATTTGACCGTTTTGACCTCAACTTTGGATAATAAAGAAATCAATATTAAATAGTTTGAATTGCCTATGAGTCGCTACTCATAATTTACATGACACTAGATTTGCCCAGGGATTCACCCGTGTTAATTTTCGATTATACTCGTACATGCCTTTATCATAAATATGACAACTACTTGCCTACAGATTGCCAAATTGTTACAAGTTTATTAGTCACTGCTTTACTCTTAAGGGTATTAGCGTGATGTGATGATCTTCCTCGACAGGCTATAAAAACCGAAAATATTTTTTTCTAATCTGACTGATAATTCCAAAAATTAACGTATTCAAACACACAAACAAAAAAAACTATAGATATAGAATTAAATGTACTAAATATTAATTCAAGTATCACAGAGTTATTGCCAACTGGAGATAGAACAGCAGCTTACAAAAATTTTAAATTTGAGTTAATAGGAAAATTTACATCCGTTTGGATAGTGACTTCCAAACACATAACAAAGGATAAAGATATTGGGCAAGTCATTATGCAGAATAAGATATTATGCATTAAGTACTTCCTATTATTATTAATATTTTCAAGCCAATATGAAGACTCCGATAATGTATCTATAAAGATTCATCTCTCAGCAATAATACATTGTATTTATTAACAGGTGAAGCGGCATTTTGGTTTTGCTGGGTGAGATAGTACACGACAATTGTGACCGATAAGATAGCGACCCTCATGCATCAGATAATATATACCCTTCATAGATATTCCTGGATCAACCGGTGTATATCCATTAATTAAGCGGGGGTGATAGGAGTCTGTATATGACTGGGTCGCGATCACCATGCACATGGTGATAATCTATTCAGGGTGAATCTATTTTGGGTTGTCGCGTTTCGGAATTCGCCAGTGTACCTATATATAGCTGTCGAAAGGCTTTCAGGCACAGCAGGGGCGACCGTTGATCCTCTTATTGTTTGCCGCTGGTTTTACCTTCAGGTACAGTGACGTCACGTGACAGTAAAAGAACTAAATGTCTGGTGACAATTAAAAAAGATTTAAAAATTCCCACCAACACCAGTTCGAAGAAATCTAATACCGCTTAATATCAACCGTTTAAATCTGTCGTCGCAGTATTTACGCCAGTCCCATGCAAAGTTGAAAAGCTGTAGTAAGCCCAACAGTGGGCGGATGAGTCTCGATTGTAACCGGCTTTCCGCTCGAACACTGACGACGGCAGGCTTTTAGTTTTTACGTCAAAGCTTTGATCGAAAATCAAGTTTGATATCCCTGTGACACTAGATCGGTGCACTATCGAGTTCACTGCACATTCAATTCAAATTATTTTTAAAGATTACAAAAACTTAACGTATATTATTATTATTTTGGGGCTTGTGGTTTATATCTATACTATAATATTATAAAGCTGAAGAGTTTGTTTGGTTGAACTCGCTAATATCAGGAACTACTTGGCTCGAATGGAATAAAAAGTTTGTGTTGGATAGCCAATTTATCGAGGAAAGCTATAGACTATACAACATCACGCTATAATCAATAGGAGCGGCGCATCAATGAAAATGTTGGAAAAATAGCCAAATTTAATTTCTTTTCAGAGTTTCCATTTCATTCGCTGTGTAAATGGTTAAAGTTACGCAAAAATCGTGTGATGGAATTGTTTATCTTAAAAACTTCTAAAAAATGTTCGCGATATAATGAATTATTTGCGAAGGTATTTTTATATAGGTACATGGTATTAATCCTTATCGAAATAAATACGTTATTCATCACAAGTATTTAATTTTAAACAAAATTGCCCTTTACAGTAATTGATTTAAATGAATATCTTATCTTAGGAGATATCACAGTTTTAAAATAACTCAGCAGCAAAATAATGAACAAGTACCGCGAGCGCATTTTTATTATGCAGAATAATGTGGAAGTTGAGCGGCACCTAATAATACAGTGCCTACTACCCACTCTAACTCTCTCTCTCTCTCTCTTACATGATGCAGACGAATTTGCATGGGTCAGCTAGTATATATAAAATGTGATAATTCACAGGAGTGTGATGGTTCTGTGCTAAACAAAATTAAATAAATAGTATTGTAAATGAATTGAAGAACGTACATTCCTACAGCTTTAATTAAAGGATCTCTTTCATTGGTGACGACTACCCCGAACGTTGTTTCTACTGAACTTGCCCCCTTTTCACATTTGTTTTAGTTGGGATATCATTACTTTTTAACAATCTACACAGCGTCATCTATTGGAGAGAGGATGGAAACGCCACTGTAGGAAGTTAATTATGAGTATTTTGTTTAAAATCATTTAATAATTGAGTCGTATAATATCAAAAACGGCGTTCTCCATTTTAGTAACATTTGAAATAAACAGGAAAATTGTTTTTTTAATTCTTTAGGCGAAATTTGGAACATTTTTTTTTAATTATACTTCATAGCTATTATCTTCAATAATTTAAAGGAATTAAAATAGATGTATGGAGAAAATACATGAAGAAATCTTAAAAAAACCAATGGAGACTGCCGACTTTGTTAGGCACTTTTGGAGACTGCCGAGTCTGATAGTAACTGTGTTGGAGATTGCCGTTTTTGACACAATCAACGCCATCTTTAAATCATACAAAAAGTGAGCATGTAATCTTGATACTGTATGGCAGATTCAGGTAGGTTTAGGAATATAAAGCAATCGCAAGAAATAGTACACAAATTGTTATATTGAACCTTGAAAATATCCTGAAATTTTTATACTTCACATTACTACATTAGGGTACGTTATTTTATTATATTATATTTTATTGATTATATTTGATGATTACACATAATATCCATAGCATTTAGGCAGTAAAAATAAAAGTACATTTTTAAATATATAAGAATTTTTATAAAAAATCAGTACTTAATCATCACAATAAAAACTAAATTATATTCGCAAAACAGGCTCCTCATTCTGACATTGACATAAGACCTCATCTACATGTCCATGCGTTTCATTAGATCCTGTAGATTCATCTTCTGTATTTGTAGACGCTGTTATTAAAGATTTGTAGAACACCAATTCCTTATCTTCGGTCCAGTTTTCTCCGTAATGTTTTACTAATAATTTCTTGACGTCTAATATCTTATTTGTGTTCACGTGCCCAGACGAACTTACTTCGCCAACCCTCATCGTATAAAAGGTTTTTGTTTTTTTTGTTATCGCTCTATATATTCCTTCACTTACTTTATAAAACAAATCGCCCTTTACTACCACATTATCTTTGCTCTTCGTTCTTTTGATAAAAAATCTTTTACATTTTTGAAATTGTAAATGCCAGTGACCGACATCTTTGACAAAAGTTTTCGTAGCGTTTCTCCAATCATAAACTTTAAAGTCAACTCCTAATTTAATAACAGTACTGTAATTTTTTATTATGTTCAAGTATTCTTCTGGATTTTTGATTATTTCTCGTTTTCGTATATCTTTTTCTATCATTCCAAATACTCGATCCGGCGGTATAAATGAGTGTCCTACTACAGGGAATACTATTTGAACATTTTTTATGGTGTCTGGGGCATTGTTTGTCAGCCACTTAGCTAACATTGTCATCATGGACGTATTTTTATTTTGTCCACCGCATCCATCCGCGATCAACCGTACCGTTTTCATCCCACAAAAATCTGTTGAACAAAGTCGGTGGAATACAGCTGAGGCAATTTCATTTGAGCCCTTCGCAAAAGTATCTTCAGTCCAGCAATAAGCAAATACATTTTCTTGTGAAAGTTTGGTTTTAGAATTGCCTTGAACAATGGTGCAATTATAAAGGTATAACTGTCTAGAATAATATGTGCTTTGATCAGGCAGTTTAGGCATAGGGCAATTTTTTTGACAATCAAAACGAAATGTCATCATATCATCTTTTTCTTCGCGAACCAAATCAAAAAATGCTTTTACTCGCAATTTATGCACTCTTCTTTCTATCATTATATTATTTCGTTTCGATGTATCTTTCTCTACTTTCAATAATTCATCATACTGCAAACAAGTTGAACAGACATCCGTTCGTGGCGAGCCAAATCCCAAATTAAAATGCGTATTAAATATCTTTCTGAAATATGCCTTTTTCACTTTTAAATAACTCTCTGCTGGAGCGTTATACATACGCCACATCTTATTAATGTTAAGGTCAGCTGCTAGATAAAATCTTTTTGTTTTACCCCGACAATAATGAGGCTCATCGCAATTGAAACTACCGATAAACGTCTTTACAGCAGCAAGTTTTTCTCTGAATACAAATTCTTTGCGATTACCTCCGCGACGTTCAGTAATTAAAGAACCAGTTTTAAAAAAATGTTTCATTATTGTTAGAATTCTGTGTTTCGTGATTTGCAATATATTAAGAAATGCTAACTGACAAACAGGAATAATGCGTTTCTGACTTAAACAAAACACCTTAAATTTAGTCTGTAGTAGTTTCCGTTTATTAGAATTCTGTTGCCCTCTGCGTCTTTTTATATTTTTTGGTTTGCAATATTTTAAAATAAATGCATCTTGAGATACTTTTTCTGATTTTTTGTAAAACATTTCGTAAAAGTACTTGATGTCCCCCATCGTTAATGATCCACATTTAAAAGCATTAGTGTTGTGTTGACAGACTGGACGAACTGGTAAACTCTTAGAAGAATACCTGTAAGGAAACAGCATCTGATAAAACCTATAAATACTGATGAAATTCAAATCAGTGTTTTAGTCGTGAAAATGTGGGAAAAACACAATTTCGCATTAATAATATTAGTAAGAATATGTTAGCTATAGCTAAAACTTGTATCTCCGATAATAAGCTTTGATCATCGGAATAGTATAAACTAAAAACTAAGGATTATCGTAGAAGCCCAGCATAGATATTTTAAGTTAATTATTGCTCCTAATAACATATATTTACTTGTTTGTTATAAATACATTGAAGGAATAAATATAATATATTATTATATTTACATACGTAATAAATAATCTAAATAACTAAAAATCACAAAACCAATAAATACAAAAAAAAATTCAAAGTATCAAAATTGTGTAAGCGTTGCGTACGAACCTCGCCCGTTTCTTCATGTTTACTGTCCAATTATCTGGATTTTTCTGCCGTTTTCTTGACTGTCTGGGTAGACACGGTGACACGGGATGTTCCATAATTTAAAAGAAACAATAGTTTTGTTTGTTTTATCAAAAATATACAGCTAAAATCATTAAAAACCAAGAGCAAATTCACCATTTATCAACTCCGATCCCATACTAAATTCTAGTTCCTGATTGGCCGAAATGGAGACTGCCATGTTAGAAATCAACACACTAGGAGAATGCCGCTTTTGAAAATTACCTTAAAGTTTAAACTGGTTTTTAATAGGAAGATTACCGTTTCTGTAAGAAAGTTATTATTCAAGATGAAAACTTTGATAATAGACAATATTTTGGCATTGATAACTTATTTTTGGCCAAATGTGGAGATTGCCGTTTTTGATATTATACGACTCAATTAAGTATACTTTTTTGAAGTGTTTGATTTAATTTGACTTAGCGTCGATATTCTAATGCCCATATAAATCGGAAAAAATACACAGCGCTAAATCGTCTAAGTTGGCAGACCGCCATCTATTAGTGAGATTATGGAATCGTCGTTTTATGAGTAATTATTTCATTTTAAATTGTTATTTTTTGAAGTTTTTTGATGTTTTTCTTTGTAGCCTTTATATATGCTTAATGATCTACTTGTTGACAAATTTTAAGTTTCTGAGTCCCCTAGAAATAGCCTAGGTTATTGTTGAGTAATTCAGTCAGTAAGTGATAAAAATGCTACTTTTCAGACCCCAATAACTCAAATATTATATTAATAGGTTTATTTGAGAAATTTGGGGTTCTAAGTCTTTAAGGGAATTTTATTAAACATACAAAAGTGTTGTTAGGTCGCATAATTTTTTGAATTATGGGAGGGGGGGGGGGATCGAAAGTAGCTCGAAATGGTTCCTGTAAACTGCTGTATCTATAACTATTATATTATTTTAGTGGATATCTTAACAGATTACTAGGCATTAGTCTAATATATTTTTCATTGTTCCATTTTTTAATATGTTTTATATATAAAAAATCACACTTATCAAAAATATTTCAAGAATATCTACTAGGTGAAGATCAACATAATTTTCCTTTCATCGAAGTGCAAGAGTGATTATATTGGAGAATTGCAGGGGGTGGGTATGCTCCGGACATCACCGGGAGCTAATAATGAAGAGCACGCGTACATGACACGTGCAAGTAATGGGTCGGAGATAAAATATGTTCGGAATAATAAAACCTTGGTACGTGGGTGTCGTTGATTTTCAGCAACAATTTAGTAAAGTTTATAAACCAACATGACATTGCAATAAGTTGTTTATTTATATGCGTGGGCTTCAGAATTGAGCCTTTACCAGAATAAAAAATATCCTGTAAAATTTTGCAAATTTAATAGATATATAAAAAAAAACTGCTTCATTAACCTAGTGGTCGTAAGAGTAACTGCTATGCTTGAGGTCCTGAGTTCGATTCCCAGGTCGAGCAAAGTGTTGATGGGTTTTTCTAAAAAATTCTCAGTTGCAGCTCGGAGTTTGGCTTTGTACCCGATTAATGGAAACAGGTTAGCCCCTACTACATGGAATCTAAAAACATACCTGGTGAACTGTAGGTGTACATTAGTACACCTCTGCCTAACCCTTCGAGGATACAGGGATGATGTTATGTAATTATAATAAAATTATAAAATTTTAAAAAATGTAGGCAAGTTTTTACCTAATCATATCTGTTTAAAACGAATAAATTAAACTACAATAAATTTAGAAAGACATTACTCGAAAAAGCTATTTACGTTTGATTGACAACTAATTAACTTCACAAGCTTTATTTAAGTTACTTTGTCCTTGATGTTAGAATAAAATTAGAAGGAAGGATGTTCCCCAGACAAAATAATTGATCCGTTATATGCGAACAATAAAATCATCCACATCACAAAATACAAAGTTATGGTGTAAATTCCATAATAAAAAATATATGTATTTTTCGTCGACTTTCTTGATAATTTACTAGCAACCGCCTGCGACTTCGTTCGAGTTAATTAAAATATACAATTTTAATTATTTTTTTAAATTGCTTCCATCACTTAGTAGTTCCAGATAACCCTCCTACAAACATACAAACTTTACTTCTTTATACATTTATAAGTATAAAACTATAAATTACTAAAAATTTATTTCAGTAAATAGTTTTGATAGGTATATATATTTGATCTATTATTAAACTAAAAAATGTGCAAAGATGGAAGTGGTATGTACACATCGTAACATGAGAAATACGAATAAAAAATGTGTCGCAGTAATTACTTATGTCATCTTTGGAACATATATTTGAAGTAAATACAACTGTGAATTCCGTTTTGTATTTAAATGTACACAAAACAGCAAGACCCTATATAATACACAGCCAGCGACAATTTCAAACTGACGCACGTAAAGGGTCAATGTTTGCGCACACCGGCGAGATGCGACGCGGCTTCGTGTTTATTTTACCAGGATTCCCCGTTGTTAGTGAGATAACGCTTTCAAGTTCTTTCCTAATCTATATTCAAATTTTAAATTACACAACTTTTTAAATTTAAATTAAACTTAATTTTTTTTTATCCCACAAATGTGGCCAACAAGCATATAGCCCGTCTGATGGTAAGTGGCTACCGTAGTCTATGGACGTTTGTAATACCATAGCACCAGAGCATCGCCGACCTTGAACCCCCGTACCCCAAGGAGCTTTGAAAACCCTACTAATCGCAGGAGCACAACACAAGGTTATCTGGCTGCGATCTTCTGTACGGTATTCCACCAATCGGGCAGCCCCGAGCAGAGAGAAAGCAATTTCTCTGTGCCCTACCTCTCTTTAAATTATCCTAATATTATAAATGCGAAAGTGAGTTTGTTTGTCACTAAATCAAACTCGGATTAAGACACACAATACTTTTTATAATACAGCTAATTTAACTAAAAATATTTCTTATATATAAAGTGCAGATACTGTCCTAGACAGAGATATACGAAGCTTGGAAGAATGGCACTAAGCGCTCTCGAATGTACAGTAGCTTTCGCTTGAGTATTGTAGATACCAAGATGGCCACTAGAAAGTGCTACTTACAACACTTACTTGATATGACACGGTACCCTAACATATAGCATAAGTAGGCGCACGTTTACTGCGAAAAGAAATACATTTCAACCATGGATACAAATCCAAGTCAGCTGTTAACACTATCATAATTTCAAACCTTATTTAGTATTTTAAGGAACACAGAACTGGATTTGATCAAATTTTCTAAACCTGTATAATTAACATGCTTGATTTATTAATGTATTGTGGTCGAGCGTAAGTTAAGTTATAAAATAAATGTAACTCAGCACAGAAATACAAAACACAACTGTTCATATTCCCATTTGAGTAAATAAATCAACTTTCAAATGTTTACTATTGCAGAGAGAAAGCATACGGTATGAGGGACTAAAAATTATGTATCTACCTAACTTTAAAAAGTTACAACGAAAAATGATTTCATTGTTTGATAATATCGTAATAAACACATATGCAGATATGCAAAACATGAGTTAAAAATATTATAATAAGAAATTTTCGCAAACGGCTACAACACGTCTCTAATCTATCATAAAAATATTATGTATATATTTGACAACCCTACTGACAGCTAAACACAGACGAGGGTCCACTGCAGAATAAACTCGGCTCGGACTTTCGTTTTCATTAGCACAGAGGGCGGTGGCGTCGTAAAGTGGCCACTGGCGACTGTTACTTATATGTAAATAGCGACTCGGGGACGGACGAATGAACGTACCCCTTTTTAATATTTCTATATGGCTTTATATGTTGTCACAATATTTGCGTGATGAATGGTATGTTTGTATTAACGTAAAAAAAATACCACTCGAATAAATGAAACCATATTTATAACGTTATAGTGAGGTAAATTTTTTTGTTATATCTTTAATTTTAAATACTGGTAATTTCGTGCCTTTGTTTTATGTTACGTTAGCTAGGTAATTAATGGGTCTTACAACCGGATGAAGCATAAAACTAGTATGATGAAATAAGCGGAGCGGGTGTACTAAGATTCGCGCGTGTGCCCGATCTACGAGAGCGCAACCGCGGGCACTACTAGTACTCAATATATTATTGTTACAGGAGAGTGTTGAAATATTGAGTTCGTATACAAAAATCATTCTCTTTGAGATATTATATTTTAAATGTTTTAAATTTGTTTTGTTCTGAAAGTAAAAGTTTTCTTTTTAAGTAACATTTTGTGAATACATTTTTACCCTTGAAAAAGGTTTTAATTTAATATTTCGGAGAAAGATAGTTTAAAGCACCCGAACTACGAGTCATAAAAACTAGGTAGAATTCGAGTATTGTATAGACTGCATAAACACCAAATGTTACACGATGTAAAAAGGACAACTGTAGAAATATAGTTGTAAGCAGTTAGTTCTCTCTGATCCTTGATGGTGTTAAGACACACTTCCGAAAACTCTATTTCAATAAATAAAAATCTTCCAATGAATAAAATCTTCAATCATTATAAAGAATACACTGTCACATATCCATAATCCAACAGAGAGAAAAGAAAGATATGTCGTAGAGAGAAGGAGAAAGATATAACGTAAAGAGAAGGAGAAAGATAGCTATACATTGTATCCTTAATTATTCTTATCAAATTATTGTTATATTGTTAAATATTATATTGAAACAAAACAAAAACATCGTATTTCCTCATTCAACACATATAAATTCAACACATTTCTAGAAATTAGTTCATAGCATCTGGACGCGCATCTTTAATCATTGTTATTTAAACAAATATATTTTAATATCGAGGCGTCACGTCAGTATATTGTTAATAAATATAAAGACATTATGCTAATATGACTAAATAAGATAAATACTAAACAAAACAATAATACTAATTCAAATAGATAGGTATTATCTATACCTAAGTCTATAGTAAGAACGTGAATTTTTAAATGTCATGGATTAGTTAATATAAACAATGATCAATAACTACTGTAACTAACATAAAACTCATTGCGTATGATATAAAATTAACAAGAGTGAAACCGAGGGGCACAGCTAGTATGACTAAATTAATTCATTGTCTTCTCTTTGTGTGAAACTTGTCACAAAAATAATATAGGTGTAGTAACATTGAAAATAAACGAAAAAAAAAAAATGTGTTAAAAGGGACCAGAAGAGCACTTCTGTGTAAAATTTGTTTCTATTTTTTGTGAACAGTACCGAGTTTTAAGGGTCCCTTGATATGTTGTGTGAAATTTAGGAAGTTCTTTTTTTACGTTTTCTCTTCATGTGACAAATAATATTGCAAAATTTATCATAAATGCTGAAAATAATTATGTATAAATTCCTGTGACATTTCACTACTTTTATGCACCAATATTTTTAATGGAAATACAAACTATAAAATTAAATTTACTGATGTGTCAACTATACTAATTATATTATTGATTGTACACATAAATTAAAATACACAAAAAAGTATTATAACCCATGGTAGTTTAACTTTTTTGTGTGTGTACACATGTAGACACCACTTGTAATAAGTAAATAAAAAAATTGTGTGTACTTATGTAGGCCCGCACGTACGGAGCTATATCTAATTCTTTAGCATAAAAAACCTTCAATAATTTTATCGCGTAGCAGGCCAGCAACATGATAACATATCTATTTAATACAAATTCATTTTACTACTTAATATTTTTTACTTTTATTATACATATAAATAAAACTTTTCGTTGTATTAAAAAAAAAACCATTATTTTGATTGGATTAAAATTAAAATAATATTTATTTACACACCGCTAAATTATTTTTATACTATATAAAAGTACGTAAAATCAATTCACAATATTATCATTGATGGCTAACTTCATTATGTAGCACTTTCGTGACATGAAGCGCACGTAGCTCACAACTTTACCCTCGATTAAATGTGGTAAATGAAGTAGTTATATAACCGCAATAATAAACAAAATTTCTAAAATTAATATTTTTAAATACCCATCGCCCTGTCGTAAACAAGCTAAATTATTAAAAAGGAAACAAAAAACCCGACAGCAATATAAACAATTTTTTTTCTATTTTTGCTTTTTATTTTATTCGCAGACGTCGTATTTAAATAATATATAGCCTATGCCACTCCCACAATTAAGATGAATCTAAAGACCTATCGTATGCTAAAATCCATTATACCGTTTAGGCGGCAGAGCGTGCCAAAGAAATAGGCTTACATACATACATACATACATACGCTCGAAAAACATATACCTCCTTTACCGCAATCTGGTAAAAAAACAGTACTGTGTGATAAATAAACAAATTCTTTGTCACACTTTTAAATACTGTTATTATGAAATACTGTAGAAAACAAATTTCAACAACAAAGATATCATTATCAAAGTACAATTTCACTTCAAGTAATTAGAAAATTGGCCTTTGGGTTTTTTTTTCGACCATAATTTTAGCTTGTTTTTTATTTGTTAAAAATTTCTTGTCGAAACTTGTAACGGTAATTACGTTTGTTAATTACGTTTTGAAAATAAACTTTTTGTTTTTACTTTAATTTACTTAATTACTTCACAATTCGTTCAAATTAGAATAAACATCTTAAATGCAAGTTCAGAATTTAGGTTATTTATTTAAGATATGTGGTGTAACTGGAATGGATAAGATTAGGAACGAGTATATCAGAGGAAGGTTGTAAATAGCACCAATGGCAGAACTGTTAAGAAGTAAGGTGGACATATAGGTATGAGTATAGGAAAGCCAAATAAGGTGCGGATGGATTATGTGAGGAACAGTGTACCAATGTATAAAACGTGTGCATGCTGAAATGACGGTTAATCAAGAATAATGGAAAAGGAAAACATGTTGGGTAGACCCAAATTAGGTGGGATAAAGGTATGAAGTAAAAGAAAAAAAAAACAGAAATAAACTTTAAAGTCAAAAATCCGGGAACTATTTGTATGTTTTTTAAGAGTACTTTAATGATTCGATATGTAAGCAGCATGGGGATTCTGGGTTAAATTTCTATACTATTCCTGGCCTACGTTAAAATTATTCGAGCGATTTTCACTGTTTATTTGTATGTATAGTTTAAGCTACTGAAACATGTTGAATATCGAATACAAGAACATACTTGAGATACATATATTGCGTCTCATTTATTAACCTACTTTACCTCCGACACCAGTGTCATTCAATCATTCAGTCAGACCAGTCATTTCAATGTATTAAGTGAAACTAATTTCGGCCATATAAAATTACAAGTAAGAAACGCATGAAGATCTAATTTACAATTTATATTCTCATTTTTCTTATCATCAAAATTCAAACGCTACTCCAACGAGATGGTGGCTCCCCTGTTGCAATTGATCAAGGAGTTTTTGTGACAACCCAAAATGCACGTTATTAGTTATTATTTATAATCCACTTCACTTGTGCACAATAACCAAACTATATTACATAAAATGCCACCAATGTTACATAATATAATATACGTAAGTTTATGTATTAAAATTAGAACCTACAAATACGAGACAACCTACAATAAATTTAAGGGTGATTATACTACAATTATAATATTAAAATGTGTCACCGAATTACGTTAATAGTTATCTAACATTTAAATGAACGTGAGCTGTCCATTACCATACAAATGTATGAAGTGTTTTATGCAAATATATATTACAAACGAAGGTATGCATAACAAGTGGTCATCAATACATTATAATACTACTAACCAGCTGCATAACAAAGGATGTACGCAACCTTATATAAAAAGAAACTAAACATGTTTGTCAAATCATTCTCTTTTAAATATTATACCAGCAGTTTCCCGCGGCTTCGCTCCCGTCATAGTTATGTTCCATTATATGTTTTATCTCCTGTTCTAACTGAATTGTCAAATACTAATTATTATAGATTTATCTTCAAAAATGAAAGATTTTCATACAAAATTTCATTCCTTTTTTCACAACCTTAGGGGTTGAATTTCCAAAAATCTTTTCGTTGTGTGTTATCTACAGTGTATAAAGAACCTGCATACTAATTTTCACGGTCCTAGCCCAAGTTTTGAAGGAAGAATTGAGAGGGCTGGCTATAATTTTTCATTTTTCTCAATAACTTACTTTAAAAATTAATAAGAATCTAATGTAGTGAAAAGTAAATACAGTAAAAACGATTAATTTATCTAAGTATAATGGTGTACTTAACGGTCGCCCTCATCCTGCATTCGGCACCGCCCTGCCGAGGTGATACGGCCTTTGACAAATCTTGGTTGAAGGTAATATCGGAGGGCGACGTAATATCGACGCAAGACGGGATATCTTACAATTTTATTGGTATGCTCATATCGTATACTAAGGTATTTACTAAAAATTTATTTCGAGTATATTCGAAGTTGATATTAATTTTAACTATAATAGAAAAGCAACGCAAAATTATTATAAATACTGTGTCCCAAAGTTTCACTTGTGTTACGTTTATTCAACTAACTGTCTTCCACGCCTCTACCAAATTCATTCATGGAGCCTATCATTGTTCTCACATCCCGTATTTGCCTACAGCTTACCAAATTTCATGATGTTCATGATTATGCTCCGCTCCTTAGGTTAAGTAGCGTTAATTTGTATAGCCTATAACATTCTTCAATAAATAGGCTAAAAAAATCCAAAAAGAACTTTTCAAATCTGACTATTAGTTTTGGAGTTTAGCACCTTCAAATAAACAAACACTCTATTGAGCTCAACAAGTTAACAGTATATTTGTAAAATACCTATTATTTTTTATTGGTAATGAAGAAATGATAGCTCAGTGGTAAGGTGTAAGGAGATCGCATCGATCGACGTGAGTTCGAATCCCTGCAAATGGGCCTGAGCTGATGAAAAACCTCATGATAATACAATAGCATGGTTGTAAGGCATTTTCTAGTGCCTGCCTGGCTAGCTACCTAACTATAGTTAAAAATCTGTCGCCCAGCACCTATAGGTGTTTTCCGGCAGTTACACGTGAGAGCACGTAAGATTGTGAAAAATAGAACCCACATTAAACGTTATGTTTGGCTGCCAATATTTACTCCCAATCGGAGAAGTAGCTCAGTCATAGAACTTTCGACACGGAATTCGGCA
The DNA here is from genome assembly GCA_033032175.1 of Saturnia japonica. Classification (NCBI taxonomy): domain Eukaryota; kingdom Metazoa; phylum Arthropoda; class Insecta; order Lepidoptera; family Saturniidae; genus Saturnia; species Saturnia japonica. The sequence goes on from CM065332.1 coordinate 5,826,471, forward strand.
GGCATGGTCGATATTAACTCTTCGGCTCTTAAGGTCACCTTAATACCGCGAGAGCAGATTTAAAAGTGTTTTGCCCATACAAACGTATTCCCGTGTTTCCTCCATGGCTAATGGTACTAGAGTAAACATTTTTATGGCGTAAAATCTATATCTACCACTACCATGTGTCCCTACGTTTTGTTTTTTTTTTTTCATAAATGAATTATTGTAAAAACTAGAAGTCTTTTAAAATGACGAGTATTGCACTTTTTACCGTCATGTTTAGATGTCCAGCAAACAAATTTGACGACTAAAAAACCAAAAAGAAAAACAAACAGACATAGCCAAGTCCTTCTTATATTATTCTTGAAAAAAATATTAAAATCGTTTTGAAGGAGGAAATAGGGGAATACGAAACTATGATTTTCTCAATTTTACTTAGGTATAATCAGTCCGAACTGCAGTTGTCACTCTCGCACTCTATTCAATGAGGTTTCGGGTACAGAGCGATAGCAATAGATTTTAGAAATACCTATTCTTGAAATGTTTCTTAGACCGCGCATCCTCATAGTGGCATCGGATAGCAGATGGCAAGCTCTCATCCTAGCTTTTAACGCTGCTTACTGCGCAAAATTACCTTAAAAATTTAATCGCAGTATTCACTTTTCAAGTATAACAAATACAATGCAAAGAGAACGATGCCTTTACATCAAAGGCCAAGAACTGGAACAAGGCTCATTTCAGATCGACCAGGGGGGTGAGGGATAAGGGTGTTCCTTTGGGGAGGAGGGAGCATATTATCACGTAACAAATTGGTTTCTGCTACCTTTGTTCGACGTCGCGTCGTCCCAGGCTCTTTGGTAAGACGAATTACGAATGGATAGCAAAGAAAATTATTATAATTTTTTAGTTTTCTTCAACAATAATGAATGTAGTTGACGTGATTTAAACTTCATTCAGGTATAGACGGATATTTAAAGACTTACTTTGTATGTATTTAACTTAATACACTTGGAGATATACCTGAAAAAAATAAAAAAGGAAAATTATCATCTTAAGTAGAACTACATTTATAAACATAAATTAATACAAGACATATTTCAACAGATTTTTTATTTTAATGATTGATTGATATTATTGTAGCTGTTGTAATTATCCTTATTACGTCACTAATGTTTTAAAAAAAGAGGTGTCGCGGGATACCCGGTAGGAGCGAAATTTCTTTTGCTATATATTATGTATTATATTACAACCACAATAAAGGTATATAGAAAATAGTTTTTGTTTATAATGTTATGAAAATAAACACTTTATTATTATTGTCATTATAAAAATATAAACAAATTGTAAACTTAATCAGTACATTCAGTTTTCAATATGCCTGTAGTGTATGTATACGCAATTACGCATATCTATATGTATACAGCTAAGGTACACGCCATCAAATAGACATCGCTTGTAAGCATGCTATTAGCAAACGAATCTAGACGAGCAGTAGCTCCTCGGTAGGCATGGAAATCATAATGCATCACTGCTGTTTCTCATATAAAAACAAAAATAATTTATCACCTGCTATATTGAATCCAAAATAACCGCCACAGATGATAAAGTAACTCGCCTACTATAAATCACGTGATTATATGATTCCATTTCACTTAATAACAATAGCAGTAATTTCCATGCCTACTCCTCGGCGCAAAGTACACGTTTACCCCCTCTTTTTCTCTTTCATCTCTCTATCTCGTTTAGCTCCCATCAACCAAACGCGCGATAAGAAACTTCGTTCTAGAAGCTAAATCGTAAGTATAATATCGTACTACTTTCATTATTACAGTATTTTAAAATATTATATATAGTATTTGAGATATTTAAATTGTCATGCTGACTGTACACTCGAAGGTCTACTTAACATGGAACAGAAAAAAATCTTTTGTGAAGCACATTTCAAGTGTAAAACATATTGAGACGCGAGCTCCCTTATATATTTACCTTTTTTGTAAACGTTACTTGCTCCATTCAACTTTGGTTGAAAATCGAAGACGACTTTTTATTGTCACAAAGACTCAATCTATGATTTCTTGACCTCGACAACATAAATTATTGACTATAGCTATTGTTATCCGTTTTAGAATACTATAATCGAAAGTGGTCAGTTACTATGAAAGATTTTAAGTTTACATTTTAACAGCTTTACTTTAGTTTTTTTTTCTTAAATACTATCTTGCTTTTTGCAAACATTATAATTTGTAGGTCTGTATGGTTACCATAAATAATCACAAAATTCATGATCATTTCTTTTTTCGAATATACTGTTGACTCTGGCCTTAAAAACTTCGCAGCTTAATCAATCATAATGATATGCTTTTATGGCTGTTAAAATTCTTTGTCCAATATTTAACGGTTGTATACTCACTTTGTTCTAAAGATAACTTTAAAAAGGTATTTAAAACGGTATTCCCACTAGCGCGTATCCCCTTCACGTCTGTTTAAGCATTTCAAACAAGTAGTCGGTCAAAGCTTTGTAGTTAGCTCGATTGGCTTGCGAAACCATTCCACAGGGATCGGCCCGTACAAATAAATCAGCCGTTCATTCATTCACTCATTCGTTCACGGGTTACTTGGCTCGCTTGGCGACGCGACGCTTGGACACTGACCTGCCGAAGGGTCGGATTTATTTATAAATTAGCGTGTTACGGTCTTGTTTAAGCTACCGAACATAACATTATTAAACTGTATTACACGAAATTGTTTTCTGAATTACTCAGAACTGTATTTAGACAACAAAATTGATAACGTAATATTTTGAATAAACATATTATATTTTGTACATTTGAAGTAGCCTTCATTTGGATATATTTTTTACTCAAATGTAATATTCTTTTAATTTTATGTAATTGTGCACGACCAAAGCAAAGAGACCCCTGCAAAGTTGTACTCACAACTAGTACGTAGTGCGCGACTCTATTCATTATGGAAATATTGTAAAATTTAAGATGATTGTATATATAGAGATGTTATATACCGGCCTGTAGAAGATAGCTTAGTTATCGAATGCTATTCTTTTCGTAATAAATGTGTTTATTTAGTATTTTTATTTTCTAGCTTATAAGAATTGACAAGTTATGCTTTGAAAAGTCATTGTGCAAAAGGACCCCTGCAGATTCAGTACTCACAACTAGTACATAGCGTAATATATTGTAAATGTAACGGCATTTTAACGGTTAAGATAAATTGTAAACAAAGGTTTATTTAAATAAATAGGAGTATTTTCGGGTAAGACAAGAACTCCCATGTAGAAATTGTATATAAGGCGAGCCGATTGGCAACTCGCCTTCATTCTATTATAGAATTTTATCGTACTATCATGGAATTTGACAATATTATAACCACTTGAAGAGTTCTGCCTTGCCTCCAGCTGCCCCATTGAGAAACTAAGACTGCATTTTTATTTGAAACGGATTCGAATGTGGACTTGAAGCACTAGGAGAGTTAAATGTGTGCAACCCGCACAATAATATATTAATGTATCAGTAAATATATCATATCGTTTTTCATATTAAAAAATATGATTACTTATTATTAACTCATAATATAGTCTTTAATATTTCTAGAAGTACACAAAATTATTTAAAATTATCAGCTTATAATTTTAATATGGCACAATTGTCTTCTTGAATATTCTGCTTTGCATCTAATTAAAAGTACATTACAATCCATGAGCAATAGTCGCCACTAAAATAATGTATTTTAAATTTATCAAACTAACTTTAGACAAAAATACATTATCAGAAACCTGTAGTTTTCTAATTCATAAAATTCCATTGTTTTATTTACTTTTTGAACAAAGAAATGTAAACAAACTTATTACGATTGTGTGTGAAATGTTCAGACAAAGTAAATTAAAACAAACAAACTTCTTTCAAAGTTAACAATTATAAACCAACAATGGCCGACCGCGTCTAATGCAATCTTCATTTAACTACGAAGTCTAAATGACCGCTCATCCCGGTCAGTTCCACCGAGCCGCACAGAATCGTTCACCGTTCATCGCTCACTCGTTCGTTCATTCGTTCGCTTTGATGTCGCCGCGATGTGCACGCACTTTACACTTAATGCACATTGTTATAAGCATTATGAAATTACACATTTTTATAAATTATAAATAGTTTATTAATAAAAGAGTAGTTTGTATTTTAAATTTAGATTGTTGTTGTAAAATATAGGATCGGGGAACAAGTTAACTATAAAGATTTCTTTTTTGTTAAATTTACAATTAATAATCACAATACTTTTAAATAAAAAGTTTCTAGACTTCGATTAAAACAAAATTCTCAAGGTTTTGTTTAATAATAAATGGCATGCACGTTGATGATGAAATGAAGAAATTAATAAAATATATTAAATCATTGTACAAGATTGTATAATAAATATTTCCGGTGTACAATATATTCGGTGAGTGAGTATGTATAATACTTACAAATTTTTTGTAAACGTCTTCTATGCTATTATGAACAATACCAGGAGACTCTGCACTGTCTTATTGTCTATATTCACTTCGTTAGGCATGTCTAGGACATAGTTCAGTCGATCGTCCTTTCAAGTGATTTAATTAATGGGACTAGAGATGGAGAACTGCGTAATTTGAAGTACTACTAGCTTTGTCTTAAATACTGTAATTCGGGCAAAATACATAATCTCTGTCTTCTGCTATGATTCCATTGTTTCAGAAGCTGAAATTTGTTAGTAGATTTTTTTGTCTATTCTCTTTGTGATAGCCATAATAAAGGAAATTTCGTAGAAACTAGTATGTACTCATAAGTAATTGTTATTACCTACAAAAAATTACATTGTTTTGTACAGAATGAGTAAGCTCTACTATCATCTATATAATTTCGTCATACGCCCCGCCCATAACTTCAATCGTCACAATTGAGATTGTCATTGGTATCTTTTGACCATACAATTTATTAATTGCCCTTTTATTTTATTGTTTGTTATTTGCTATATACATATTATTATATTTATTATCATTTTTGTTTTTGTATTGTATTTGTACCCGCATTATTGAAAAGATGTAAAGAATTTTACTACTGATCATATTGTTAAATTATGTCACACGTTTGTGATATTTTTATCTTGCGCTTCTGTTTTCTACTGTATGTAATGTGTGTTTATAATTTTCCTTGAAATATATGTGAAGTCAATGTAACGGCGGTGTAAGTTTAAACGCGAAAACGTATATCTAGGAGCTTTCCGTTTTTCACGAGCAAGAAATTTATTTGGCCTATAACATTTTGTCTAACGCCGAGTTTGTTATATTTTTATTTAGGTTGTTTAAACTCCAGTAATAATGTCCGTAGAGTATGCTGTAGCAACTAAATGTTTAATAATCATCAATAGTACTTAAATGTCTAGTTTAAAAAAATCGGTATGTGTGTAAACAGTTTTATTACGTATCATTTTTGAAAAGATTTTGCACACTTAATTTTTCACTCGCATGTGGTTATTGTCTAGAAAAGATAGAAAAGTGTTCTCAATATGTTTGGTGTTGTTATACCGACTCATCAAAGAATAGTTATCACTTGTTTTACTGATCTGTGATGGTGTAATCTTACGATCAAGGGAATACATAACTTCATCAATTTATTTTTATTACACTATTGTTTTTATTCTATTGCAGTAACAGACGAATTCTTTAAGCTGACTTTGTAGTACAATAGCAGTATGTCAATTGTTTTGTCTGATGTACTCGTATATAATTGTATTTCGGCGTCAGACTGTCTAATTCATTCTCTTTATAGTTAGGTAGGTATATTATAGAAATATGTCATACGACTCTGTCAAAACGACTCGTTTAAACCTCATTTGAATTTTTGTCGTATAAATAAATATTATCAGCGGTAATAAGCAAACTAGAAAGCCTTTTAATAATTATAAAATAGATCGTTTGAACTGAGAATATGAATACGCTACAGTTGTTTAATTAGACCACGTTTTTGTGATGCTAATTTTAATAAAGAATGAAGTCACAATTTGATGTTTAGACAATGAAACAACATTTCGTTTTTTAAACAGGTTGTTTTTTTTGTATAAATACTTCTAATATTGGCTCCCAGCCATATATATATATATGTATATAATATATATTCCATCAAACAAGTATAAACATTTGATGAAATTGAGAGGGTCATTTTTCTGTGACTTATGTCAGAGAGCTGATGAAGTTTATCGTGCTATGATGGAGTGTGCCCGGTCTCCAGTCAATAAGACAGTACTTAATAGGTGCCTAAGGTTTGCACAGACTAGACGTAGGAATGTATAAGAACACTCAGTTTACTGATGAGGCTGCTATTCTGTTCAAATCAATTGCATATTATTGTAAAATTATGTAACATACTATGGTTAAGCTACTATGAGGCTAACACACGAGAATTGCATAAAAAAACCCCTAAAGTACAAGAAGAAAGGCTTATTCATATAAATAATTTATAGATAAATGTTGGCAAATTAAAGTAATTTTTTTCATTTGTTTATAAATCGATATTTCTCTAATTTCCAGATGATTATTTAAATTTTGGTTTTAGGTGCTAGAGAAATTCATGTTTCCGAATTTATCTTTTCAGGTTACCAGTTTTCACGAGTGAAATTTCTGCAACTCGACGTTTATGGCGTGCTAGGTCAATTCTTCCAGGAAGTCTACCCGTCGCCTGATGTTCTTAAAGGCCACTGGAAGAGTCCTCAATATACCAAGATATTTAACCCGCTACTGATCCAACTTTTTACACTCCTCGAGTTTCGTCAACTACTTACTTCTTCTTCTCCCGTGCACACTAAAACACAGGGTGCTTTCAGCCACAGTAAAATTAAAAAGATGTATGTTAAAATACCCGTGTCCTGTTAAGCTTTCGTTGAATATTCCTGCTTGACTTCTGTTCGAGTGTTATAAAGCATTGGAGATCTTGGGATTAGCAGAGGGTAGTGTTTCCCGGCCTTGTTTACAGTCTGTTAGCTAAATAGCTTTATCCAAATATCGATGATTTACGGGTCTTCCCATTGGGAATAGATTCCCAACGAGTTACATTGGCGTGGAGCAATTGCCAAAGCCACTTACGTATAAATAAATAAGTGGAGTAATAATTATTTTTAGTATCCGACCTAAATTTGTGTTTTTATCACGTGACACGTTCAGTCCACCGACCACGATATACAGTGAGGGTGTAAGTTCATTTGTTAAAGCAAACGTCAAAGAAAGCTATTAGCCCCGTTATGAATATCCAGGGTTTCCTTTACATTAGTAATGACCACGTAATATTGTGTCACGCGACTGGCAAATAATTTTAGTTTTAGTCCAAAAATAAACATAGCTGTTCTGAGATTTTATCGTATATAATTTATTATGTTTATCTATATTACTATTATAAAATATACTTTGTAAGTTAGTTTGTAGAAGATAAATTCCAAAACTACTGACTGAAATTCTGAAAATTCTATCTGTGTGTCGCGTCGATCGATGTGAGTTCGAATCCCTGCAATGATCCTAAGATTTCGGTGAAGGAAAACAACGTGATTAAACCATGGGATGGTGGTAGGGCTCTTTCCAATGCTCGCCTGGCTATCTATAGCTATAGCTGTAGGTGTGATTCGGCAGCTGCACTTGAGAGCCAGTCTTCCATTAGGCATCCTTAGAAAATAGACATATGCTCTCGCTAACTTTTTTTGTAGGTATTTAAATTCTGAGATTACCCGAAATAAACAAATACAAATTTTAAAAATTAGTGTTTTGTTATAAGTACTGTTTAAACTTTCATATGCATTTAGTAAGAAAACTGTAAATTGGACATTACAAACACACGCTACAATTTTACCTACAGATAAGAGATCACAAAAACTTCTAGCACCGTGAAAGTAAAACAACGCGCTGTATATAACAACCATGATATTGTTATAAATCTCGACATGCCGCGGACAAAATTACGAGTTATAAATTATACAATTATTTCGTAAAAGTCGAGACGAAGCCATCGTTACAGCCTTGGGGGCCTAATAAAAAGTACACAATAGCCTATAAATATTTTACAAGTAATTATAATGAAAAATGGCCTCAACAGATACACTAAACGTTTCCGGATAATGCTTTGTATATAAATTTAGGTTTTTTTTTTTGAACAAAATTATTTTTAGAATCAAATTTGCTATTGACTATTGTTGTGCTGGTTATTTAAGTTATTTGGGAAGTCAATATCCGGCTGCAAGGTTTTGAATATTCAAACGTGTTACTTTGTTGTTTTAGTTACATGGAAGTAGAGTACATTTAAAAAATGTGATAGTATTTATTGGCTTTCAAAATTATAATAGTAGAGTGATTATTCTAATTTCAAGTTTCTTTTTAATTGTTATAAGTTTATCGTTGTGGCCAGTATCTCTCAAGATGTGGCACGCTAAGCCTAATGGAAGACTGGTTCTCAAGTGCAGCTGCTGGATCACACCTATTGGTGTTGGCGACAGATTTTTAACTTAAGAGTAGTAGTCAGACAGCCGGGCATTAGTAAAACCCCATCCACCATGCTATGGTTTCATCACGATATTTTCCTTCACCGAAAGCTCAGGCTCACTGCAGGGTTTCGAACTCACCTCGATCGACGGAGTCCATACACTCTACCAAATGAGCCATCATTGCGTTTGCCATCAAATATTAAACTACGCTCCAAAAAGATGGCGGTTCTCATGTTAGAAGAACTGGCTAGATAATTTTTGTGGACACTCAAAATACATGTGTCTAGTTAGTATTTATAATTAATTCACTTCGTTTGTGCACAATAACCCAAATTACATCACGTAAAATGCCACCAAAACTACAATATTATAAAGAGTCCGTTACCCTAAGATTGTGAATGAGATAACATAACATAACATGATAGATTCAGATGATGTTAAAAACTTTTCAATAAGATGAATATCTTAAATAGTCTTCTCCATAAATTTTTGTATAAAAATAAGCAGTCTCATGGTACCTACTACATAAAAGTCATAAGGAAATAGACAATATCTACGTCATAAGGTAATTAATTTTAAGTTATAATTACTTAATTATTAGAACGATACATAATTATATAAATAAATCCAGATAATCATATGAGTGAGTACGAGTTGCTATGAGGTAAATCACAATCGAAAAAATTAAGAATTATACTAATGGAAGGCAAACTAAATGATGTATTAGTATAAGTACAACACATAATAATAAAAATAGCATTTATGTAATAATACTACCTTGTACAAGATTATAATTAAATAAGGATTAAAATAATGATTTATTTATTTTTACTCTTAATTACCCATTAAATATAACCAGCATAGACTTTCACAAAAAAATCCTAAGTATGTATTTGGAAAAAAAAATACAATGTATATTATTTCAAATATCGTTTGTATTTCATGCTCATACACGCATCGTAAACTTTGGTATTGTTCAACAAAGATCATAAAACAATGATAGAGTGAAATCAGTAAATATGTTACCCAGTTGTCATCATAACTCCCCTGCCTACTGAAGGAATAGCTTCGGACGCAAACTAGAATGCACGGCGGTTCGTTTTAATCTTTTTGAAAATTCACTGCTACTCGGATATATTTTGAGTCAATATTTTCAATGTATCTCATTGTTATGCTTTAACGCGATCTTTGTCGAGACGATGATGCTAGTAAATGGTATCTATCGTACATTTATTGGCACATTAATTCGATACCTATAACAAAAAGCCCATTTATAAAACTTTTCTCTGCCTGTCTGTTTGTTCCGGGTAATCTCCAAAACTGTTGGACCGATTTTGACGGGATTTTCACTGATAGATAGCTGATGATATAGGGAGTAACTTAGGCAACTTTTATTTTAGAAAAAGAATTAGGGTTCCGCACAAAAAAAACTGGCAATGGTGAATCAATTCGGGCGCTTAAATGGCTTATGCTGAGTAAACCATAAGAGATATAGCAAATTAATGTACTACATAATCATAGGCATTAAAAATACCTACAAAAAAGTCCGAGAAAGTATACATCTAACTTATAAGGAACACCCACAATAAGCATTTTTGTCTTTAAAATAGCCGGGAGCGGGGAAGCAAGATTTGCGAGGACATTCTGTAGTCCACGTGAGTGAAGCCACGGGCACAGCTAGTCTAAAGTAAAATAATTGCGTAACAAACGAGTCTGATCCTGGCGAGGCATAGCTCCCAAGCATCACTGTTATTTACAAGGAGAGGCAGCTACCTACAGTGGCGGAGACATGTACACTGATTGAATCCAACTCGCTTGCCAAGGCAGATCATGCTGAGAGAGGTTGCTAGATGCAAAAAGTATGCATTGTAATTAAATTTTTTTATCTTTATAGATTTAGCGTTGTGACCACAATCTCATCTGAGCTTAAATGACGATGTGGCCCAAAATGGTAGGACGCTATACCTAGTGGAAGACTGCATCACAAGTGCAGCTACCGGAACACACCTATAAGTGCTGTCGATCGACGCGAAGTCCGTACAAGCTAAGCTAAGCAAAAAAAAATCCTAACAGTTACAATTTTTCCCTGTTTCTATGACAATGAGCCATAATCTTAGAAATCTCAGGAAAAATCCTGTCGCCTGGTAATCCTACACCAGCGGAATGTCAAAATCTCTGCTATTACCATCTTTTACGTTCAATACATTTTAACCTACAGTCGCATAAATGATGATAAACCAACCAAGACAATACAGTAAGTTTGAGCATTGAAAACAGTTTCATAATTTACTGTGAACGAATCTCTAAACTACACCAGTTTCAGAAACAAGCGTAGCCTATTTTACGACATAGTAATTATTTAAAGGATGTGTGTGAAGTAATCCATTTCGAGTCCTGTATCCCCAGTATCTAATTATGAGCACATGCAAATAGTCTTTAATCAAGTACAACCTAGTTGCAAACTGTCGAAATATCCATATTCGCAACCCGGATGCCTTGTCCGATGTTACTTCGGCATATGGCAATAGTTTAAATGCTTAATTATCATCAATTCTCGTTAGATGAAGATACATTCAATTACTACGTAATGGACAGTTTTCTGACATGTTTAGTGAGTTATTTTAGCAGCTTCTTTAAATAGCACTGCTATGTTTTGTGCTTGATGGGCCAAAGCTCAATGCAATCCAAACACAACGGCAACCACTGAGAGATAGGTAATCCATTGGCATCAAAATAATGGTTGATGAAATGTTCGCTTTTGTACAAGATTTTTGGCAGTAAAGATATAGGAATTAAAAGTCGCTAAGTAATTCATATGTTATCAAAATATAATTGTTAAGAAATATAACAGTACCTACACATATTATATCCAATTAACCATAGAAATAAATATACATGTACATGTCCAAACATAGTATACGATCTTCTATTCCGCGACATAACCGATTTCTAAAATTTCATTAAAATTCGTCAACCTGTTCGAGCGTGATTAATGGACACACATTCAAATGAATGTGGACTCATAACTTTAATACACTAGCTGTGTCCCACGGTTTCACCCGTGTTTTTGTCCGACAAACACCGCACCGCAAACGCACCCGTGTAGTCCATCATAGTTGTTCTCACTTCCCGAAAGTACAAATAATTTAATTTTTTTTTATCTTCTAAACTATGTGTTCAAATAACATGCTCTAAAGAGCAAAATATACTTCACAAGATTTTCTTTATGATAAATTAACTTTTGTTCGTAATTATTAATATGCCATGTCATGTCTAAAAATAATGTCCAAAACTAAATGTTTAATCTTCAAAAAGAAAAAAAAAACCAATTACCATATTGTGGCTTATATATAAAAGATAGGCATATGCTATCACAGATTTTTTTTTAAATATACTAAGGACTAATATTTTTATAGAACATTGTATTTACGTATCATCAACCGTTATGCCAGCACACGCGGGTATAGCAGTTCGGGAGGGCTGCCACTTCCGACTTACTTAACAAAAATCAATATTGAAGGCTGTGTATCGTAGCCTAATATTGGATAACCTATAAATATTCCTCGTGAGCATGGTTTGGCTACCATACACAAAATGAATTTTTCAAATCCGACTGGTAGTTCCAGAGATTAGCGTGTTTAAACAAACAAATAGTATAGATATTATATGGGGATTATAGAAATCAAAGCTGAAGTCGTTGTTGGATTTTTGAACGAAAATTCGAAATTTTCGTTGGTTATCTATAAAAGAATAAAATACGACAAGAAAAAAAATTGTGCGCGTGATGCTCGTGATAGAAGGAATACTGCTTGAATAGCGAGATGCGGATAGCCAAAACTGTTTATTACATATACAATATAAAGCTGTCTTTCTCCTTCTCTCTACGTTATATCATTCTTCTATCTCATGTAACGAAATGTGTCAAAAAACGTGACGCGTCCTTGAAATTTTACTCTCAATTCTAGTCCGGTTATCGGATGGCCGCCTAAGAAGTTTCACTTTAAAAACTGTATTCTTAACACAACAAACTAGAAAATTATTTTATAGCAACAATTAAACGAGACAATATAATAATATTTAAAAATACAAAACAATAATAAAATTATTGCTACAAGCGATATAGATAGTATCACACAACATGCTCATGCAAATTTCCGGCGTGACGGTGACCACGGTTATCTGGAGTTGGGATCGTTACCTGAATCGAGGCTTGAAGCCGCAATACCTCTGATAAACCGGTTTTTACCGGTATCAAGGATTGTATGTACAGTGTTTCGATAATCGAGATTTGAAACACAAAGGGTTCAAAATATGCTATACTTTTTTCATGTATAGGCTGGTGTTTAAGCATAGTTATACCTGATGGTATGTGTGGTATAAGAGGGTAACATGCTAAGTCTACAAAGAGCATTAGCTGCCAAGTGCAGCAGCCAGAAATTACCAATAAGTTAATTAGCAATACCATCTCTATCAAGGGTTTATGACGAGAGTTCTGAAGAGCTGTCCAAACTAATTTACTTTTCCCACATTCATAACCTCCATATCAGCACAAACAAAGATTTTCTGTATAATATATTTCCTGTATCGTAAAGTTCTAGAACTGTTTCCAGGCCAGAGTGTTCCCCATGTTCTATAATATCGAGCCCTTCCAACATACAGTGAAGAGACATTTTAGCAAACCAGCATAACAGGCGACGCTTGGCGCTAAATTGTAGATCTCCCGGTGGTCGCCGTTGTTCTTGGATCGCTCAATGTTTACCACTAAGTACAGAGTTTTCCGTTTATAATGCTACATTAAAAAAATACTAACAAAGTGGCTACGGCATTAAAAATACACTGTCACAAAAAAAAATTAAGCATAAAAGTTGACGCTCATAAGATTTTGAGATTTGCTGTTTTTGAAAAAATACTTTTTTAACTTCACTAGTTTTGCTTTTAATCGCAATCCCACTTAATGTTAACGTACGACCTTAACCTAGATACGCTTAGCCTAGAGTGACTGGCTCTCAAATGTAGCTGCCGCAATTCTTCCATAGTTTACGAAAGATTTTCAACTTGAGGGTGATAGCGAGGTGGACATTAGAAACCACCAAGAATTCATTATTATTATAGGTCCATCACGATTTTCTCCTTCATCGAAAGTTCAGGCTATTAGTACGAACATGCTTTACTGAGATATTGTTGCTTCACCCTTCACCGATTCCCTATGTAATATTTTTAAAAGAATTTTTTTCTTGGATAACGTTTTGTCCCTTTTTAAGTAGCAAGAAATAATTGAATACGTAGTCTGTTACTTTAAAACTTTTTTCGTTTAATCTTTGTAAAATTCAGAATTAAGATTGAACTTCAAGACTTCATCAGATAACGCATGTCTCTAGATAAGGGTTTGTTATTCTTTTTGTAGTAACGGACCACAAGCAACATTTGAAAAATTTGCTTAACCCCTTCCAAACTTCATTTTAAACGTAGGGAAAGAAAACAAGGCATTTTGTAAAAAAAATCTTTCAATTTATTACCACAGTGAAAGTAAGAATGTTTTACTATTTATTTATCGTTTTCTTGACATGGAACACAGCACTCATGCCACGGACCCTTCTGGGGTCCATGGACTCCAGGTTAAAAAGCCCTGCTCTAAACTAGACTGAAATTCTTCTGAAATAATAGGAAAAAATCATAAAACACTAACATCCAAAAAATAAATTAAGACTAATATTACGTACGCTGTTCCCTTTTAATTCACAGGAACGGAATCATAAAAAAAAAACAGTAAACGAATAAACGATACAACCCGACTGGATCCAATTGGCCGGTGATGTCATGTCGCAGTTATGAAATGCTGTACCGTTCCTAATGTGTGGATAATCGATTGAGGTAAATTGTGCAAAGTTTATTGCTTGAACCAATCACTACGCGTTTCTTGCGAAGGCTTATGGGATTTAGTATGGGGTTAACGGTAATATTTTTAAGGTTTTGTCCTTTACAAATTTATAGTTTAGCTATGTTGCAAGGCGGTATGCATAATTGTCAGTTGTGTGCCGAGCGTTTAATATGTATCTATTTAACAGCTGTTTATCTGTACAATAAATAAAATTGAAGTGTCTGTTTGTAATGTCAAAATAACAGCTTTTTATTAAACTATACCCATAACAAAAAACCCTTTTAAATTTTTTTGTCTGTCTGTCTGTTTGTTCCGGGTTATCTCCGAAACGGTTGGACCGATTTCGACAGGACTTTCATCGGTATATAGCTGATTTTATAGGGAGTAACTTAGGCTACTTTTAATTTAGAAAAAGAATTATGGTTCCGCACAAATAAAAAAAACTAGTCAGGGTGAATCAATTCAGGCGCTTAAATGGCTTACGCTGAGTAAACCATAAGAGATATAGCAATTTAATTTACTAAATAATTATAGATATTAAAAATACCTACAAACAAGACAGCGAGAGTATACGTCTATCTTCTGAGGAACATCCGCAAAAAGCATTTTTGTCTTTAAAATAGCAGGGAGCGGGGAAGCAAGATTCGCGCGGTCATTCTGTAGTCCACGTCAGCGAAGCCGCGGGCACAGCTAACTACATATAATATGCAAACGTTACTTAGTTTAAAATTAAATGGCCATGTGTAAAACTGAGTTCCTATATTCATTTATTTGTTCATATTATCTATACTAATATTATAAAGAAGTAACGGTTGTTTGTTTGTTTGTAGCTCCTTGGGAAAGAGAGGTTTCAAAGAGGGTTAGATCACATATAAATTTATTTAGTACATATCTCTCTACTTGGAGTTGCCCGACTGGTGGAATAACCTCCACCCTACAGAAGATCGCAATTAAATAATATTGTATTGTGTTCCTGAGGTGAATAGGTTTTCCAGAGTTCCTTTGGGGTAGTATGACTCATGGTCTGCAACGCGCTAATGTAACTTACGGTATTACAAACGTATAATATTACATAGTATTTTGCTATAGCATATGCTGAGCTCAGGGATTTTAGATGTTAAGTGCGGCATTTGTATAGCAACGTTGTAATGTTATAAATGAAATTACTAATAATTTATTGTAATATCGTGTTTAATGTGTGTTGTATTAATTATGTCGGTAATTTCATTATCAAATAAATGATTTTTCTTTCCAGACCGCTATAGGATGCATTTAAATATTATTAAATTTTATATTGCTATTAACGCGAACGAAGTCGCAGCCGTTGCTAGTCATATATAAAAGAGTACCAAAAGTCACAACTTTTTAATCTTTCTCATTTTTCCAATGACATGTATACACAGTTTATAACTAAACAATTTGTATTCTATATATATATATATATATATAAAATATATAACATGATTTGGTTAAATTTATTCGCGTCTGACATAAGCCCTCAGCTAAGAGTAATGGCTCATCGCATCGTGACAGTCCTAAGGAAGGTATCAAGTTACCTCACGAATGAACAGACACGGAGAATCAATCAAAATTTCTTAATAACACTAATCGTGTTCGATTGGGTAAAGGTAAATTTTATTACAAATTATGTGTAGTTTGGAATAGTCATTACTGTTTTTTTTTTCTTTTGCAATAAATTACAATCTAAATCTGCAAAGGTAGTAAAAACAATTGAAAAACATTGATGAGCACCGTGGGCTCAAAATAGTATAGAATTTATTTAACTGCGATAGACAATCTATATAATATTAATACGTGAAGCAAAAGCTTTCTACCCCTTTTTTAAGCGTATTGCGTGAACTGAGGACTGTGAGATTTGGCATGGTTAAAGTTTATATGGAGAAGGAGTGCAGAAAGCTAAAATTTATCTATAATATATGTTACTGATATATTAAATAAAATAAATTAATATTGCGAATCCTAACCCGACCAGTGCCATTGAACGTAGACCCCCCAAAATATTGACATTGTCACTCAACGAAAAGTGACAGCAAGTGATTAGATAATACTCATTGTTTAGGTTCATGAATACTGAAAATGTCAAACAGAAAATAGTATATGATCAAAAAGTCGCTGGTCAAATTTCAAGCTTAGAGCGATCGCTAGTATTAATAAATGCGTTGACGACAGCACCTGTATATACTGTGTCACAGTCAATCCTTCCAGACTAAATATCAACATGTCAAAAACTATCTTCCTTTATCGCTGTCAAGGCAAACTGATTAACGGCAGTTTTCAATAAGCTATCTAACGACTATGTTTGCTACTGACGATAAAAAGATATATACATGTATTTTGGTAAGCTTTTGCATTTCAATAGCTTATCTTCGGATAGCTAGTTCATACAAAAACTTACCAACAGAAATATCTTTCTATCTTCAGTAGCAAAACAGTGGTTAAATAGATTATTAAAATCCGCCGTAAGTTGACAATGTGAACTTGTGCAGTAACTAGTATAAAGATAGCTCGCTTCATCTATAGTCCATACTTATAATATAAAGCTCAAAAGATTGTCCGTTTGTTTGTTTGAACACGCTAAACAATGGAAAAACCAGTTAGATTTGAAAGAAGAAGAAAGAACTTCATGTTACTACTCTCAAGAGCAAAGCAGTGACTATGAACGTCAAGTGATCTGGCAAGCTAGAGGCAAGTACGATAAGTGAGAACAAAGATAGGCATATTCCTGCATAATGAGGTCTGAAAAGTTAATAATGTAGAATAGAGACCTGCAGCGTTTAAATTTAATTGAAGACCCAAGTAAAAAATATACACTGAGTTAAAAACTACGTCACATTTGCTTTTCCATTTAAAGGACTGAGATTTTATGGTGTGCATCGAAGCAGTGTAAAACGAAGCTCCACCAGTGGGCGTCGCCCGACTGTTTGACCATAATAAGTATAATAACAATGAATTAATAATTAACCGCCTCGTGGGCGGAGCGATCGCACGTTATTCACATTTTATAATAACGTACATTCAATTTTAATATTATGAATTACTTAATCTTTGTGGTCACTTTTTTTCTATTACGCAAGATTGCGAACTATTCATTAGCAGTCATCATGTCTCTTACATTTTGGTTGTCTGGCAGTGATAATTATTAGAATAAAGGTTGAAATACAGCTACACTAGAGCTTTCGATCAATGTGTCCTTCTCGTGTTAGTATATGGAGCCGAGGACCTGGACACTCAGGCAGCAAGTCATCCATAAGCTGCAATTCACGATGCTAGGCGATGTTAGGAGTTTATCTCCGAGACATGATCAGAAATACTGAAAAACAGATACGAAGTAAGCTCACAGACATTATCGCGGTTGTAAATCAAAGGAAATGGACGTGGTCGTGCCACATAAGTCGCAGAAATAACGGTAGGTGGGGTAAACCCGTAAAATGGAATGACGATCTTGTTAAGGTAGCGGGGAAACTTGGATGAGGGCTGCCTTAGGCAAACGGGAATAGGCAACTTTGGTTAGAAAAAAGCTGAAGAAGAGATAAGAGATTAAATAGCAAGCAGGTATAAAGTTCACTTGATGTCAAGTAGTCAGAACAGCTATTAGCAATCTATAACCCACGTCCAAAAGAATCCTAGTTGTAACTGCAGCCAGTCAATAATAAGCTGCTCGTAAGGACTGAGTTGGGACATCTAGTGTGCCGACGCGTGTTGACAATTGGTTTCTGATGAGAACTCTGCAGCGCGTTACTACTACTTGTATTTGGGGGGAAAAGTGCATTGTTTGACTTTGGTAACACCATCACAACTTATTTTTCGGTTGTAAACTCATATTACTCGTATTGTACTTCCGATCTGAAGGATTGACGATACTGACTCAGCATTAATTCCAGTTTCGCTCCATGTATCGGTAACTTTTATCGAGGAAATATCCATTTACTGAAAGCCGATTTGATATGTAACAAACCTTCTATTAATTGCAATGAAACTTATATAAATTATTAAAACAAGTACAATTTATTTCAAGTTAAACGTTAAAGAAAACTATCTGGTTACACTAAAACTATGAGATCTTAAAATCCAGCAGTGACTTCGTAAAATAATGCGCTTTAAAAAAAATAAAAATTGTATGCTAATCTTGCTTTTAAAACTCGTAGAAAAGTGAAGGAAAAATTCCGCGTCCAAGTACTAACATGCCCTCACGTTTGTTCATAACGCGATGGAATGACTTCTCGCATCTCGTCCACACCTACTTTACTTAATTAAACGTTTGAAAGTGTGTGAGTTCTTAAAACAAAATAATAATAATGGCCAAGTGTTTCATATAAAAATAATAAATAAATATAATATAATCAATTACAATTTTATGTTTTATTAGCCCGGCAAAGTGACTGAACTACGCTTGATATGTGCCGGCTGCGGAGTTTTTGAAGGGATTTTGAATTTACATGTTGTGGTTATTATTTTTGAATAATTAATTTCGGTTTTTGGCCCTATATTATGTAATAGTGCCAGCGTTTTGTTTTGACCTTGCGCATACGTGAAGTGGGTTATAAATATAAACTAGAAACATGCATTTTGAGTTGCCACAAAAAATTCCCTAGATAAGCTTTTTCCAAACTATGGGTCGCGACCCACTGGTGGGTCGCAGCGAACATTGTATGGGCCGTGAAAAATAGGATAACACATCTATCGACCGACTATAATGTCAAAAAATCAAGCGAAGAATTCAAACATACAAACTGCTTTCAATTCCAAGCAATTAACGAAATTCTGGCTCTTAATTGCGGAGACATATACTTATCTGTTTGACGAAGTTATGAATCTCCTCTCTTCAGTATCTTATACCTATGTTACGTGTCATTTTCATCTATGATGTACTAAATACTGAAATAAATTGTACTTATCATACTCATTGCGATTAAAAGTGACTCAAATTGAAGTCGATGCCAAAGCGGTAATGACAAATAATAGGAAACAAGTACATACATCCTTGTAAATGAAATAGCACTCCTTGAATTTAATTAAAGTATTAACATTCATTCGATTGTGAGTGTTTCTTTTTTCCTTTAGTCCTTTATTCGTATAGTTATGCCCCTTTTTTCTTCATGGAGAGTCAAGAGGTGAGTTCCGCATTTGGAAGTTTTTGTTAGATGGGTCGCGGTCCAGTCAATTTTGGGAACCACTGCCCTAGATAGTTCTAACTCACTTTCAAAATAAGAAAAGACTACGAAGGCTTAAAAAGATTGAGTATGGAAAGAAAAACAAGAACAAGAAAAAAGAGAGGACATTGCTTCGGGCTTTTTAATAATGACATCTAACCCATTGTTGCGCTTTACTTGGTTTGAAAAATTCAAAATTAGTCGCCCTGAATTAGTATCTGCCTTTCGACTACGTTCGGGACACATTCCATTGAATAGTTTTTTTTATGTTTGATGAAAGTTAAGACCTCTCCTAACTGTGAATTGTGTAATAGTATAGAAGATGCTTATCACATAATGGTAGAATGTTTGCGAAACCAACCTGATAGACTAGTACTACAAGATAAAATTAAATTGCGATGTATTGGGCTATGTAATAGCATCCTTGCTTCTCCAACAACTGAGGAAGCAGGGATGCTTTACAAACTGGTAATGACGGGCATTAGAAACCATTGAACTTGAAGATTGTAGTACTTAGTTTGGAAAGTTTGTGTGTATTGTATTTACTTTATTATTAATAAATTATATATTTTTTTGTGACATTCACTGGGGTGACACGGTCACAGATTGACCAAACCCCAAACATAAATAAAGAAATAAATAATAAACATGAGTTATTATAAATCTGACTTGGCTGCATGATCTAGATACCTTTGCCTTTTCCTTCCACGAAGAAAGGGAAAAACTATAGTTAAAAAAAATTGCGCCGGCTAATCCCCAAACACGGCGCGCATTAGGCGCTTTTTACCGTATGCATGGTATTCACGACCTAATCGGGCTGTATTAGCCCTTTGGTCCTTCGTTACTCAGTAGGGGCACGTGCAGGTGCGGTTGATTTGGATCCTAAATTCTTAAGATGTTATTTGACCCCCTTACACTTTACACCTTTAATCTTGTTAGTTTACGGTTTTAATATAATAATATAAATCTAAAATTGAATTGCGAATGCTTAATTTTGTTCAGTTGTCTACAAACCTTTTCCTATCACCCCTATTAAGGATAGACATGCACGTAACATTCATAAATAAATAATTATATTGTAAAAGAGCCTGGCTATGGCACATAGATTTATATTAAAGAACCAGGAATCCGAAGAAAAGTACCGACTCTCCGATAGCATTCGTAATTAATACCGTCCCTCGAGCCCTAAATAAATAGACCACGTGACCGCAGGGTACACGCTGCACAGGAATACACCAATCGCATTCTGTCACGTATATCGTAAAACTTCTGACTGACAAACGCTTCGACTCCGCTAATTAAGCTTGTAATTGTGCTGTTACAGTTTTATGTTCAAATTTTATGGCTGACCGACTTGATTCCGTGTTCTTAAAGGCATTGTGTCACCTTCGTGGAATTAATACGTGTAAGACTTTTCGAAATTTATTGCTCTGGTTGTGTACACGACCGTTCGGAAAAGAATTAACGAAGTGTCGAAACAGCGTATGTTAGAAATTGTCATATTTAATCGAAATGTTGACCTTTTTACTTGGAATTTAATAAACATTAAAAATTTAGATACAGTAAATAATAACAGGAAAACAATCAATTTTTTTCTTAATATTTAAATAGTTTTACCATATCAATATAAGCAAAAACCGTATCGTATAAATAATAAATATTTTTAAACATTATATCATTGTATTATATTCGTAAATATAAGCTTTTACTAAACACACCCAATGATAAACTCGTTACTGTAAGCAACCATTGTCAACTGGCCCTTATTATGGCTATAAAGAAAATAGAGGACAATATAATTATAAGGAAAAAAATAAACAACTAAATGCAAAATAATGTAATTTCCATGTAACACAACCGTTTTGTACACTGTGAGGCGCAAAGGTCTGGCGCACATTTACGGTCGTCTCGGAACACATTCGTTTGTTTTCTGGGGTGTCATGTTACATGGGTTTTTAAAAATTGATGGCGTGTAATAAACGTTTTTTGGCTGCACAGATCTTGTCTCCCGACCCACTGGGCTATAAAGTATTGCGATATGTCCGTACCGTTCTCATACATTATTAACTCTATACGTGCGACTGCGACGCAACAATATGGATTTGTGATTGTTTCTTACATTTTTAATACCCATGTCGATTTGTATTATAGCATGTTTAATAAAACGTGAGGTAATAAAAAACATATCGTGAACAAAATGTGTGGTTACCACATGTGTTTTGTGGTTTCGTAAGTACAAATCGTTTGCGTGTTAGGGAGTTGTCATAAATTATTAAACCATGAAGACGTTGATATCTACGAGTACCTTTATATCATAGAATATCGATTTCGTACAATCAAACTATCAGTTCATTGGCCCAAATAATACTTTCAAAATATTACAATCTTATACATATATAAAAATTTCGTGTCATGGTGTTTGTGGTCGCACTCCTCCAAAACGGCTAGACCTATTTTGATGTATAAATATTTGGTAGGTATGAGTAGGTTGTAGGTAAAGTATATTTCATATCGCTAGGTGATTAGGGTGTCCTTATCTAGATTGGTTTTTTAAATTTTCTTTCGGATACTCGTGTTCTGAGATCGGTCGGTTTACATACAGTAATAAAGCGTGATGGTAGGGATCGCGACCACCATACAAATAGTGATATAAGCCTGTCGCTGATTTTCTTTTAAATTATTTCATTTCGGGATCACTCGTTGTGTATCCAATAATACTCAAACGATATTGCGGGTACCAGCTAGTAATATATATATATTATTTCTCAAAGATTTTTTCCCCTGGCAACACCCTACCTCAGTTAATTCTTCATTAAAATTAATGATTCAAGCATCATTTAAAAGCTCATGTTCCTCGCTATTGACATTTTATAGGTAGTTCAAAATGTTTTATGATAGTCACAAGGAAACATAAAATAATCACAATACAAGCTAAAAAGAACAGTGACCATGAAGAGATTGGCTATAAATTACCGGTCGCTGCTATCATGCCAGCCTGCACACGCCTGCATACACTGACTGATACCGAAACGCAGCAAACCAATAGAATGTCACTGTGGCGGGGTTTAGTACCATGTGCATGGTGGTCGTAAACCAGTCCAATACAGATCCTTACCACCCCGCAAAAGTAGATAAAATAACTTTACCAACATATGGCATTTCAACGCAATTTGTATTCGTTTATACCTAAAATTATGTCCTTCGAACGTGAATATTGTAGCGGAACATTACAAAGCTGCATTTATGGAAAGCCATTTCGTTCGGCAGTCACAAATAAAACAATGGACAATAAACAAAACGATATTAGAAGAAATGCTAACGTCTAGTAATAAAATGTTTCGCAAAATGGTAATCATAAAACAAGTGAGACGCAATATCACGTGCGGTAAATACACACGATGTCTATGAATGAAATAATACCACAAAAGTATATAACCACGAAAATTAAAGTGGGTTAATTTATATTTAAGAGCGTCACCTAATATGATAATAAAAAATTAATTTTGGCGGAATGGAAAAAAATGTTCGACCGACACTAAAAAGAGACAAATACATACATCTATAGGATTTAGCCTGCGAGAGAATGAGATAGGATAAACATGATTAATGCAAGTCTTGATTTTCACAACTATGATCGTCGTCGAATTGGCCTTGGGTATGGCGAAGGGATTCGTACCCACTGTTGTATGTACAGTACGAGTAGTCGATAGTTTGAGTCCCGCTGATTTATTTATTTATCTTCTGTTCATTGTTATAGTTTTAGCGTTGTGGCCACAATCCCACCTGATGATAAGTGACGATGTGGCCCAAGATGATAGTACGCTAAGCCTAGTGAAAGAGACTGGCTCTCCTCAAGTGTAGCTGCCGGAATATACCTATCGGGGTTTGGCGACAAATTTTCAACTTGAGGGACTCAGGCTCATTGCAGGGATTCGAACTCACGTCGATCGACGCGGAGTCCGTACACGCTACCAACTGATCTATCACTGAAATTGTCTACAGAGTTACAGTTAACAAAGTTAAATTTCAAACAAAATGTTAAATTTATTCGACCAACTCTCCATCGTACCATCTCCAACGCAACGCGCCATGTAGCCTACCCTTGTTCTAACTTCCCGTAGTTGCCTACAGCTTGCCTGACTGCTATATTTTCATGGTAACTGCTCCGCTTCTTCAAGCCGTAGCGTGAAGATATTTAACCTATAACCTTCCTTTATAAATTGCCTATAAAATGCAAGGTTTTTTTTAAATCCAGGTAAGTCCAAATTTTATCGCGTTCAAATAATCAAAAAACAATATTTTGAGCTATACATATACATTACCAGTAAGTACTATAGTTAAGTGTATATATATATATATACATACATAAATAGCCAAGTGCTTCTATGGATGCTTGATAATAATGAAGTAGATTTTTTTTATATAACAAAGGTGGCAAACAAGCTTGCGGCTCGTCTGATGGTTAGCCGCTACATTAGCCTATGAAAGCTTGTATTACCATAGGCATCACTACTGGTTTGTCCACCTTGAACCCCCTACACCATAGGTATCACTAGTGCGCTGTCAACTTTGAACCCTCATACCCCAAAGAGCTTTGAAAACGCTATTCGCCGCAGGAACACAAAACTAGGATACTGCTATACCTAAAGATTAAATTTTAATTATTCTATTGCAGTTAATTACTACTGCGTAATTCACAGACAAGCTGCCGCCACTTGAAATATGTGCCAGAAAACAAAGACATAATATGGCTCTAAAATATTATTACAAGTTGTAACATATTTTTATGTTCCCATGATCAAAAGTTATTACATTAATAAATTACATAAAATAATATACGTCTTGTCCTTTTCAAATGTTTTATTTCAGTAATTAAAGGGTTTAAAAACAACCTATCATTTTTATAATTACAAGCTTATCAAACACCATCTCTAAATCAACGATGCACAGTAGTACACGTTACGTTTAAATTATATGAACAAAATGTATGTACCAGCTCTCATGAATTTTTAATATTGAAACAATGGCGGCGGCGTCGTAACGTGTGCTGTATTTAAATACTTCACAATAAGGATTATGGTCATTTTTATATTGTTTTGTCTGTGGATGAAAAATAAATCCGTTTTAAAAACAGCACTGAAGTGTAGTATTTTAGTAAGTTTTTGATGGAGATTTTTATATTCATGTTTTAGTTTGTTTCATGTTCTACGCTCCAAAAATTATCTCACGCTAGGCTGTGAAGTAAACTGATAAGTCATAACAACAAATATCATTGTTAAAGTTAATTATATTTTATAAGTAGATACAGCATTGATGCTCTTTACATGCCATCGTGAATGGTCGGGAATTGCCCTCAGTTCACTTTCTACTTGATTACCGGCGTGAGCGAGAAGAAACTTTTATCCTTTTTTGACAACAGTTTCCGCCTTACGCTGTGATTTCCTATCTCTTTTGTTTCAACATACTGATAACAGTAACATCTTCAAATTGTTTTTAGTGAGAGTGTAACACGTCTATTTATAAAACGTCATTGGTTAAAGTAACATAGATTCAGGCCTTTGGGGGGTAACTAAATATTATAGTGGTTGATAGAAAAAAATATTTATTTTTACAATAAAACGTTTTCGTGTTGCGACTACATATCGGAAAATACAGCGTGGGCAGACCCGCTATAAGGTGGACCGTGGACAACCTGTAAAGATTGCGGGAAACCGCTGGATGCGGGTAGCTCAGGGCCGGTTGTTGTGGCGATCTTTGTGGGAGACCTATATCAAGCTGTGGATGTCTTTCGGCTGAAATGATGATGATGAAGTAGCACGGCAAAGCGACGTCACTATACATGTAGGTAAATACAAATACATTCCAGTAACAACAGAGAGATCCGCAATCTACCGCCGGTTGTCTTTCTCATGCTGGCATGAACATGGCAGAGGGATATCACCAGATTTATGGTTGTAATGACCTAGTCGGGTATAGATTACTATAACATTGCAGAATTTTATATACATGTGTGTCGTTTGGTTTCAAAAAGAGTCTCAAATCCACGACCGATTTTCAATGTGAGTCAAATTAGTATTTTTTTTTGTTCTGAGCGAATTATTGTTAATTCAAATATCGAAATAAAATACTAGTGAACATTTACTCGTAGTTTGCTTAATCGATGAGGGAGTTATTAAAAAAAAAAAAACGGCAAAGTATCTCAAGTGGCTTTGACTCTTTTCGAAACCATGAACCAGTGTACCTTTATCTAGCTGCCGAGAAGTTTATAGGCCGGCATAATAGCGAGGACGGTCAGTGATATATTGCTGAGTTCTCGATGATCGCCTTTGTATTTGAATTGTCCTAGTGTCGTGCGATTATATTTAAAAAAAACATTCGCATTATATCAAGTATATATTGTAATGTTTTATTTACAATACTATTTATTAGTAGATAAATTTTACATCAAGCACGTGTTGTCTGTCGGTGTGTTTAATCTTGACTAATGTGATTACAGTTAATTATATTACTAAACTCAAGGAAGTCCGTACAACAGGACATGGGCTATTAACTCCAACTATTAAGCCCGTGGACTATTGATATAATGACTACAGTGGGCTTATGAATATAGAAAACTTAATTTAATATTATCTATAATTACAGATATAACAACATTATAATTTAAAAACATATTTATTAATTATGTTGAGATCTTATTTCAAGCATTTCCTACCTTAAACATTTGTAATAAGTTTGTATTTTTGTGTATGATAACATCGAATATGATATCAGTGATTAGTTGAATTTCATAATTATAACTTACTAGCTCATGCCCGCGGCTGCGCCCGCGTTGATTACAGAATACCGTCGATAGGGAACACGCGCGAGTCGTGCAACTCTGTGCTATATTGTGGGTGACCCTTAGAAGATACACATATACTTTCGCTGATTTTTTTGTAGGTTTTTTAGGATCTACAATTATGTACTACATTAATTTGATATATATCATAGGGTTTACTCAGCGTAAGCCATTTAAACGTCTCAAAATCGTCGTTTTTACCATTTTTTTATTTTATTTTCGCGGACCCTAATTCTTTTTCTAAAATAAGTTACTCCTTATAACATCAGCTATCTGTCACTGAAATTCCTGTGAAAATCGGTCCAACCACTTTGGAGATTACCAAGAACAAACAGACAGACAGACAGACAAAAAAATTTGTTTTGTTATAAATACCATATATACTTTCATATGCATTTAGTAAAAAGATGTTATTTAGATATTACAAACAGACAGTTCAATTTTATTTATTTGTATCGATAGTTTAAAATTCAAAGTAGTTTCTTTTTTTTATTACCGAAGATATTCTTCTTTTGGTGCGTTTAGTAGAGGGTATAATTAAAAGCTGCGCGCGCATCATATGACGGAAGTGCTACATCATGAAGTTACCCGTCAATGATAATTATTGTTCGTGTATAAAAATTCATATTTTCTTATAGAAATTCTTATTGGTTTGGCATACTACTCGTACTCGATTATTTTTAATGCAACGTAATTTCACAAAAATACCAGAATCTCTCGACGTAGGTACACGAAAGTCCAAATGGATCAGGAATTTCAGCTCATACACAATAATATTCCATTGGCAACCCTTTTCGAACTACGATATCAATTATTGGGATCTGACTAACAGTCGCCTGATTTCGAATACCTTAGAACACGCTCAGTAAAATAAACTATGATCAATTTCATATTTAATTAAATCATCGAAGAATATATTTTTAATCTTTCAAAGAATATGTTTTAAAAAGAGTATAATTATATGAGTTAAAAAATTTGATTTTATAAAAATAATATTGAAACAGAGAATTTAATTTGACTATTAAGTAGATGACATGAAATTGTGATTCACCACACTGTGTTTTTATGTATTGTGTACAAATAATGTATTCATCATAGTCTTCGTTGATGTGTTTATATATAAATAAATAGTTAACAATAATTCGATTATGAAATAAAAAAGTATTAAATCGACGCCAATTGCTTGTTTTGTGAGGCGTAAATCGAATCCCTCGATAGCTGAGAGGATCATTGTACATCTAGTTTAAAACTAAGATGCCACACAAATCACAATAAGCGCTCTTCATTATCCACATTTCACTCGAGCGAGGCCCGTATCTATCGGAATGCGCCCACAAAGGAGTATCCATACCAAGTTACTAAGTCGCTACACTTTGTCCAACCGGCTTCTCTTGAAACCAGTCCGCCCCGGGCCCAGTCCGCCAACTCTGGACACAAAACAGCCTAAAGACCAGGTTGACTGACATTTAAATGCCACTTATGCGTTGTTCTCTCGAAAACTTTATTGATAATAATTGGCGTTTTGATGTTTTTTTTTGTCCGAGTGAGCTATTAGAAATGATGTTTTCTTTGACCTGTGATTTTTATAAAAATATACAATAAATTAGTTTAGAATATTTGAAATGTTATTCTATTATAATTGAAGAGTCTTTGCTCGACGTTCACGAGTGCCAAGTTTCTAAGTAACTTTTCGTAAACAAATGTGGTTAATGAAAACGAATATAGTCGAAATTTGCTCGTCCTCGGACGGTATTTACGTGCAAGTTTCACCGACAAAAACCTTAGAGTACCACGGCGGGATATTTTAACTCTCGCATGCGCTGTACAGTAATTACAGATGTGCTATCGAGGTAAATAGCATCGTTTTTCTCGCTCGCTCCTGGGATCGAGCCGTTCCTGTCATTCCCCCTTTGAAGACCACTTTATTCACGTTAATAATTAGGGGATACTTGCGAACGGTTGCGGCACATTCTTTTATATTTATGACTAGCTGTGTCCGTGGCTTCGCTCATGCGGACTACAGAATGCCGTCATAGGGGGCACGCGCACGAATTTTGCTACCAAATACTTATTGTGGGTGATCCTTAGAAAGTAGATACATGCTCTCGCTGACTTTTTTTGTAAGTCTTTTTTAAATCTACAATTATATTCCACGTTAATTTGATATATCTCCTATGGTTTACTCAGCGTAATCCATTTAAGCAACCGCATTGATTCACTATGACCAGTTTTTTTTTTTACCCTTTTTAACCCTAATTATATATCTAAAATAAAAATAGCCTTAGTTAGCCAATCAAAATCGGTCCAACCGTTTCAGAAATTACCCGTAATAAACAGACAAAAATTTTAGACAAATAGACAAGACAAACAAACAAAAAATTTAAAAATAGTTTTTTTTTACACAAGTACCGTATATACTTTCATGTGCATTTAGTAAAAACCTGTTATTTTGGTATTACAAACAGACACTTCAATTTTATTAATAGATTAGGTACTTACGAGCAGAGACTAATACATATCTTTTTTGCTAAAATATCTTCACTTAGTAATTTTCGTGATATTATGGTATCGACATACATATTAACATATGTTTTAATACAAATTAATGTCTTTATCGCAAACTGGAACGTCGTAAATATAAGCGAATTAACATAATTCGGAGGTAACAAAACGTCTAGAAATTTATTTAACAAAATTTCTGTTAACATAAGAAGGTACATGCTTATTTGTTATGGCGATCGTTATGTCGACATAATTAGGCAGTTACTGTCACATTAAAAAAGCTCGACGTCCACGCTTCATTATATTAGAACAGATGTTTTAAATTACATTCTCGAACTAAGTGATTCTAATAGAAACCGAAAACATGAGATTTTATGTCCCGACAAAGATTTAAACTAATAACCGAAGCCGTAGTTTTGAATATAAAACTAAATGCCTTATAGTCGCCGATATGAACGATTATAACAATGAGTCCAGTATATTCAGTTTCCCTGAAAAATATATCGTCGTGAAAAGACGGCTGGTAGGAAAATAGTAATTACAAGTTCCTCCTCCTAGCGCCGGATGCTATTGTGCCGCCCTCACAATACGGAGGAATCTTTTTGTCCGCGCTATCGGCTGTTTGCACCCACTGTGCGCCAAGTTTCAGCTCAGAAACATACATAATAATATTTAGACCTACGGGAGTACCCTTTTCGCTTTTATTGCCTGACAACCTTTAGGGTATATTTGCTGTATTTTCTTTTATTTATAAATTTGACAATGCCATACCTGTGTAGGTAAAATAGGTCATTTCATAAGGTGAGAATATTTGTATAACTTTATTCAACAAAATTTTTGAAGTAAATTTAATAAAGTCATAGAATAAATTATACCTTGGGTGCGATATAAAGCAGATTATTACAAATTAAAACTGACGCTATACTGTATCCTATACACGCATAGATTTCTATTCACGATAAACGTTTGCATGTAATGTTATTTTATTGTAAGCTGCAAAATTCTTAACAAATTCACAACCCCCCTGCCCCTCGCGAACAACTCAAACAATTCCGAACAAGCAGTTTTATTAACGCAACTTGTTCGCTTGTTTAATCATTCACCGTGTAACGTGTAGAAGTTTCCAAATAAATTTCGTACGAAGTAGCCAAAGTAAATTAGTTAGAGTGCCTTAGGTAACCTTTAGGTTGGCTTCTGCCGCTGTGATGAACTCAACTTAACTCCTTCAGAGACCGCATCACTGTTTAATCCAAATATAATAAGTTTAGGAACTAGCATGCGAAAACATACTTAATTATATATATTTTTCCAAGCAATACTTCTATTGGCGAGTTTACTCGTAGTAAAGAGAAAAAATAAGAGCGGATCGTGTCACGGATGTGTGACATGACGAGGTTAACCGTCAATGATAATAACAGATAATAATCTAAATTAATTTTACTGACTTGTCAAATTAATGGGAAAATCTATAAGATCATTATAAGACCTATCGTTTTGTATGGATCAGAGTACTGGGCTACGAAAGCGGTGTATAAAAGGAGAGTCCATGGTGCAAAGATGCGAATGTTGAGATGGATGTGCGTAGTGACAAGAATAGATAGAATAAGGAATTAATTATGTTAGAGGAAGCCAGAAATATTAAAAAGATTAAAGAAAAATTAAAGAGTTGGAAGATTATGCTGGTATGGACATGTTATGCGAAGGGATGAAAGTGATGTGGCGTAAAAGACAATGGAGAAGACTTGAATGAACTGTGTGAAAGAGGATATGCGTGTACGGGAAGTGAGTGCAGAGATGACAGGAATGGAACGGAATGACAGGCTGGCACGGAAGAAGACATGCTGTGTCGACTCCACCTAGTGTGAGATAAGGGCAGGAAGTAGAAAACTTTTCAAATTAAAATAATTTTTTTTACTATACAACGTTAAAATATTTATACATAATCAAAAAATATTAAGGCAGTGGGAAATGAATTTACATTATTATTATTACCGAATTCCGATACTTAAAAACATAAACATTAGACAGACAGGCAGAGTTACTTTCGCTTAGTGTGGATTAATTGCATAAAAGTCCAGTTGGTTTTAATCGATATTAACTTAAAACTTTTGAATTTGTAATCTATTCTGCTTCATTGGAAAACTCGCAGTCTTTAACTACATTACAAATATGTACTTGTAATGCAAACTTTTAAAATGTATAAAGTTTTAACACACATATTAGTTTTTGGCGAGTGCTTGACTGAACTTTATTCTGCAGTGTCTAACTTTTTATATCTATACTAACTACTACATCTATACTAAATTTATATAACTATTATAAATTGGTGAAGCTTATTTCTTTTTAGGAAATAATATCTGAAGCTATTAATTCGATTCTAAAAATTCTTACACTAATAGGAAAGTAGTGTTATATGCTGACATTATATTATTATTAAACTATATGTTTTAATTAACGCGAATGAATTGCAGGCGATTGTTAGTTTTCTATATGCTGTCCCTTTATGACACTTACATGATATAGTTTAGTCATAGTAACCAAGTGAAGTGAACTGGGGTATAAAATACGAGATGTAAAATCTGATTGAGACACTAAATTATCCTAGAAAGTTCTAGTACGGTAGCGAACCTTATACAACAACTAGGTACTTTGAATATTCTTATGGAATGATTTATATTGCCAATTTATAAGGAGATAATAAATAAGAAAGATAAAAGATAAAGATAGAAGATAAGAAAGGTTTTGAATTGTGCTTGCATAATTATTTTCATTAAAAAAAAACTTTCAAACTGATTAAATATTCTGCGGAGAAAAAACCGCTCATTATAAAAACTTACTCATTCAGAGTTATCACTGTTTGACCAATGGCTAAATATCTTATTTAGGTTAATAAGATATATTAAAAAGTAATATAATTATACAATGTATTGAATTATATTATACTATGTAGCAGTAAATGGCCATATTGTCCAGTTTAGTTGCCTCGTAGCCCCAATGTGGACAATCGATAAGGCAACAAAGGGCATCATTGTTAATGTATAGCTTTGTACCATATTTGATGTAGATGTTGATTTTATAGTGAAGGCGAGATAAGGAATATTGTAATTTTTGTAAGCATGTTTTTAAAGGGTGGTTTGAGGGACCAACAAATGGCACCGTCAACTACACATTTTAAGAAAATACTATAAGAAAGAATATATTGGTATCAATATTATTATAATTAATAAATATTTATTTCATAATTGTATGTATTTCATGTGTATGCAAGTAAAAACTTTTATCCCGAGTTGGCAACAAAACGATGTAGTTAGTTAGATCAATAACAAAAATGTTAATTAATTTTACTAACTTTTCTTTGTACAAATAATCTCACGATGTATAACTAAAACATATAATACTTTATAAGTATTTACTACTATTTGACAAACATAAATTATTTCAAAAAAAATTAAAATTAAAAAGCCCGTAAAATTAATTTACAATATTATCATTGATGGCTAACTATATTATATTCGCACTACCCTAGGCTGATGCGCGCGCAGCTCTCAAGTAAAGCTCTACTAAACAAGCCAAAAGTATAACTTAAATATTTTATACATAGGCTTATTGGATTTTAGTATACGAATTGTCGTTAGATTCATCTTAATTGTGGGAGTGACATAGGCTATGTAATATTTATAGTACGACGTCTGGGAATCAAAAAGCAAAAATAGGGTTTCTTGTTCTTGTTTCCTTTTTAATAATTTAGCTTGTTATCAAATGTTTAAACACGTTCGAGAATTTCTCCCCCTATCTGCGTGTTCGAAGCACGATACCGGCATGATAGATGCCTCTCCGAAAGAGGGGACACCTGGCAGGTCGTTTGTGCATAGATTGGCAATTTTTCCTACCTTTACATCGACGTTTATCAACCACTGCGCATAATTTTATCACTAAGGGACACCCGACCGTAAGTTATAAAAACTTGAAATAGATACTTGAACAGTGCTCTTTTGTTTTTTTTTTGTTTTTATCGAAAACTGTCGTCTTTAGGTAGTCGATTTTAGATGAAGATATAAAATAATTTTTTGGTAAGAAGTTAAAAATTTATATAAAGGTCCAGCTATAAAATTTATACATAGCATTTTGCTAATCTGGTCTTCTCTTTTAACTTTCAAAACAAAAAATCACGCAAAAGAAATCTTTTTTAATTGATGTTTCCAGTTTAAAACGCCGGTTTTGTTTTTATATTGTTATTTATACGTTTAATGTTTGGCCACAATCACGCTAATCTGAACATCAGCTCTCAAGTGCAGCTGCAGAAACATGTTTATAGATGCTCGGTGACAGATTTTCAACTTGAGGGTGGTAGCTAGCCATTACAAAATCGTTAGTCGTCGTCGAATTGTGGCCACAATCTCACCTGATGATAAATGACGATATGGCCCACTATGGTAGCATGCTAAACCTAGTGGAAGACTGGCTCTCAAGTGTAGCTTGGCGATAGATATTTAACTTGAGGGTGGTAGCTAGCCAGGCGGGCATTAGAAAAAGCCCTACCACCATGCTATGATTCATCACGATGTTTTTCTTCACCGAAAGCTCAAGTTCATTGCAGGAATTCGAACTCACGTCGATCGACGCTATGTCCGTACACACTACCACTGAGCCATCATTGTTTCTGGTATATCTGGTAATCTAGTAGCATCGGTAGGTATACTTGTGCGCAGTGGTAAATCTCCTTTAATTCTTTATCAATATTTATGTCTCAATCATAATTTTAAAGCTTATGACTCACTATTGATGAAATATAGACAAATACTTTAAAACTAATATTTTCTTAAAAAGATGATTAATTATTTTTTATTAAGAATGGCATCTGTTGATGCGAGTGAAAATATATTCAAGGCGCCATCTCTTAACAATCTGTTTTACTAACATGACAGTCTGTGAGTTAGATTGTTTACATTCCATAATGTGTTAAATATTCGCATGGGTCAGCTTATTATAATCATAAAAGTAAATGGGATCGTCGAGCGTAGAACGAATTTATTTCTTTTTTAACCTTTTCTCTTTGTTTCAGCTAACTAATCTAATTTCATTTCGAATTAGCTTTCGGTTATAGACAACATCTAGTTGAAGCACTTTTATTTCTCTATAGAGCACGGTACGTGTATGAAGCGACCGTAATAAAATTCTAAAACACGAGCACGGTCGTGTGCGCGCTTGTCACCGGTTTCATTTGCTCGTTTTAATCGCATAACCTCTATATTTAAAACTCTACGAAAATGCGGGAAAATATCGAAAAAGGTCTTTGATTATATTATTATAAATAAAAATGTTTTGTTTATATGATATAATATTAGGATAATTAATAGTAGAAATATTGAAATTTATTAAATGCATACATACTACATAGTATGTATGGGTAGAAAAGACTCGCATAAAAATTATAACACGTACTTACAAAATTATAAATAAACATTTCTTTGATTATTACTATTATTAACCCTGTGCATCCCTTAAAATCACAAAAAATACGTAAAATTGGCATATATGCCATACCCGGGAGCAAAGTTATTAAGTTATCTCTATGTAGATAGGATTGTTTTAGAAAACTCAGGTGTACAGGTTTTCTTCAAAGAAATCTCCGTTTTCTCCCCTCCCCACTCTTCAGAATGTCTCGCTAGCTGTGCGTGACAGCCTCAATATCCTATGTATGGATATTCGCAGCGACCTCAACTCAAGGGATTACTGTATCTTCTTTACAAGGCACAAGTTCGGCCGTGTATGGAAGGATGGAAGGAATATTGTTCGCATATCTTGGATGAATCCACAAAATACCTCCTCAATGCTCTGGACAGGTTGCAGAGATGGGTTGTTCGCATTGTTAATTATGCAGACATTACCAAATACATTGAGCCGCCTCGCTGAGTGTGTTCTACCGTCTGTATCATGGTAAGTGTTCTGAAGTGCTGTTCAATCTTATACACTCTTCTCCCTTCCATAACAGAACCAAACGCGCTTGGCTTCGGAGTAAAAGTTTTGCGGTAACCTCCATTTCGGTACAAATTGAAAAGTTTTTTGACTTATCTTTGTCGTATCATAAAATTGTGGAACCTTCTCCCAGCCAGCGTGTTCCCTCCTTCTTACGACATCGAGTCCTTCAATTGTAACGTGAAGAGATATTTATGCAGGCTGGTATGACAGCGGTGACCGTCAATAGATTTAGCTCTCCCGTTTGCATTGAACTGTGCTTACCATCAGAGGCAGTACCGTCAATATGCCAAACTATTATTTAAAACAAAAAAAAATTGTCAAAGGTATTAATTTCTGCTTTGGCAACGCCACTTCTCCCTTTTTCTTATTGAAAATTAATGACTCAAACATAATTTTAAAGCTTATTGTTTAAATAGTTTGTAAATATTTTAGTTTGTTAAATTTTTTATTGATTCTCGCTTCCATGGTTTTTTTAGTAAAGAGATCAATGAACTACCTATGAGATGGCAAAAGTGCATAAATAACAACGGTGCATACTTTGATTAATTAAATATATGTATTTACCAAAAAAAAATTGACTTTATATTCCTTCCGTATAAATTGCCAATTTCATATGTAATATATTCAAATAACATGTAGATGGAATCTGTTTAACAAACGTAACAGCTGTTAGTTACATTGTTTATAATCTATAATGTGCACGGTTCAGCTAATTTATTACATTAAATTAATAAATACTTAAAAATTTATGTCATTTTAATATGTGGTATTTTTTAAAAAGCTTACAATGTCATTCTTGATTACCTGATACTGCTCATTGTCTATATTAAATCAGCTTACCTGTAAAAAAGAAACAATAAATCTGTAATGTATTTATAGCAAACAATTAATATTATTCGATCACTATACAAATATTAATTAAAACTTTATATTCTATATTTTCTCAACTCTTTCACACTATAGTGTTTAGATTTTCTAATAATAATTAGAGAAGCACACACTGGACAATATCATCTTCTGTTGCTTCGCATTAGAGGAATATCGTTACGCCTAAGCAGACCAAATCAAAACATATTATTCCCCGTAACTGGTATTGGTTCCTCGACCCCTTCAACATAAGCCACTGAAGAGTATGAAAATTATAAAAGTATTTAATTAAAAACCAAATAATTTTTTAACAAGAATACATATGCAAATTTAATTCTGCGTGTCGACTACCGAAATTAGCCCTTGTACATAAATATACTGGTTTATAAAAAAGCTTTTGTTATGGTATTTACAAGCTTAACAACCATGTCATTGTAGATGAACAGTCGTGGCTCGGCACTCGTTTTTGTTATAGGATTATTATCCACATATCATACTTACGAACAGTCATTTTCCGAACGAATAGAAACAAAAACAAATTCTTCATTTATTTAATACAATTTTACACTTTAAATTCCAAACTAAGTACCTACAGCTTGGATTATAGCAACTACGTTAAATACCAGGTGATATACCCCGTACAGAATATATAAGTAATTAACAAATACAGATACACAACTGATAATTATGCGCATCACACAAAAGGCAGTCACGTGTGGGGATGGAACCAACGACGGTACGTCGCAATGGTATACTTACTACCACTGCGCCATGAGGCTGGTCCTGTATAGATAATGAATAGGTAGGAAATAAAATAGGTAAATATTGGAAACGCTGAACTGCCTTATTTATTTGTAACTAACTGCATGTAGAAACGTCGTGGTAATAAATAGAACCTAACAGTTAAGTTGAAACTTGTACAACTACACTTGAACACGAATTGATCGTAAAGATATGAAAGTTATTACAGCCTTTGGATACGTTATATGAAGGAAATAGTTCAGTTTGTTATATGTATGTAGATACAAGTTTCTTATCTAAATTAGTGTAATTAATAATTATAATTATCTTGCAATTACACTAATTACCCCTTCCATAGGGCTGCATTTTTCAATGTTTTACATTAACATATAAAAATTTAATTATGTTTACACGCATAAATAGAGTTGCCAACTTTAGTACTCAAATTTACGTGCACCAGATAATTCAAATGTAGGGTCAATAAATAAACTCGGAACTTAACAAAATTTTATCTTAGACATAAAGCGACATATGCTTAAAAAGCAGTGGAAGAATTATTAGTATACGTAAAAAAGTACACTTGTTTTAATTCAATAATAACTTGATGAAATGAAAGCACGTCCTCTTTTAATTTAATTGTTCGTACAGAAGGCGAAGCTTAATAAACTGTAATAATTGGGTTTTAGAAAAAAAATTAGTAATAAATGGAAAGATCATAAATAAGTTTTAAACTACATTTAGTAATTTTTTTTGCTATAATTAAAAACATATATCAAATTAAAAATAAATTTTTGAATCCAGTACTGAAAACACGCCGACAGTTCTCGAACAAACCCGAGCGCGTGACGTCATTGTACCACACAGTTGAAAGTGTTTTGACTTATAACTTGTTATTATCTTCAATATATTGATAAATATATCAAAGATATCGAAGCTTTAAAGTCATTAAGCTTACTTCGTACCATTATGTACGAATAATGCAAATACAACTCCCCAAAAAATGTTTTTTAATGTTCCACAAGATGTTAAACGTCGAAATAACTGGTTTCAAGCAGTGCGATGTCCTAATTCCAAAACAACATCAAATTTTATTTGTTGTGAAGATTATTTTGATGTAAGTATTTTATAATTTTTAATTATTTACGTAATGGAATAAATTGAATAAATATAATTATTCGATAAATCTTTTTTTTAAGTAAACTCTCTACATCAGTTATATTATCGGAATTACTGTAATATTTTTTTTTATTTCCACTAAAGTTGGATATTTTTAGTCAAATCACGTGTAGAAGCCGTTGACACTGTGCCATCGTAAATTTCCTTTAACATTATGACGTCACAAACCTCATGTCATTTGACACCTTAAGTCAAAAACTTACAGCAAAAAACGAGAAACTTACAACTGAATAATTATTGATCTCATTAAAGGTTTATTATATCCATAACTAACATCCAAAATCTTGTATTATGTATGAGTTATTTTCTTTTATTTATTACGAAAAAATAAAACTAAATTCACATAGGTTTAATTTACGAAAA
Organism: Saturnia japonica; assembly: GCA_033032175.1. NCBI lineage: Eukaryota > Metazoa > Arthropoda > Insecta > Lepidoptera > Saturniidae > Saturnia > Saturnia japonica. The sequence continues at coordinate 5,864,458 of CM065332.1, forward strand.
AGACATTTAAGACTTCAAAGCGAAAATAATCAACTTTGGTCTTTTAGAGATGTTTCAATTTAAAAGGTCAGTAATAAGAAAAACTCAATATCATGTCAAAGAGCAAACCTAAATCGATTTAATCGGCAAAATTATTAACTACAACATCACAAAAGTATAGAAAAACATTGGCCATAAAATTATATTTCAATTACTAGGAGTTTTTGCAAATGCCTTTTTCCTACATGGACTTATTTTAGTGCAGTCGTATGTGTTATTTAATTTCTAACAGATGGGAGACAGACGTGTTTGCAAAAAAAAGTTAAAAAAAAAAATTGGTAAAAAAAATGGCTTTAGTGGCTGCGAAACACGTCGAGGCAATATTTAACTTGCACTTAATGGATGAGCAAAAAACTGTGGCCACGTCCGGCTAGGTCGCACCGAAACCGCATGCACCAAAAACGCAGTCAAAGACCCAATCCAAACAGACGCGAACACACACTATTCAACGACAGTAAAATTGTCCTTAGCAAATATGATAGAAATCAACAATTTTTTTTTTAAACAAACTTTTTTATGGTTATCACACTAAAAAGTAAATAATGATTTTTAATGAATAAAGTTACAGAAGAACTTTGGGCACTGATCAGAGGCGCAGGAAATACATACTAGATGAAATTGAAATATATCAACTCAGAAGTTTTATTGTTTTTATATATTTTTAAAAACTTGAGGCTTCAGTTTAATTGTAATGATCAAATTTGCCCGAAAATCTGAATAGTGCGTGAGATAGACTTGGACAACTTGGACTGATTATACCTATGGTAAAATAGACGAAATTATAATTTCGTCCTCCTCTATTTCCTCCTTTAAAACTGTACAAGTTACAAATTAAAAATATTTAAACATAAAATAAAAATAAAATCCAAAAATACTTTTACGCAATATAAATTGCTAAAATAAAAGTTTAGAATTCTCTCTCAAATTCAATTTTCAAACCAAAGAAATAAATACATATATGTATTTCAAAAATTTAAATAATCATTGTTTCTTCTTCAAATTACAGTCATTGTCCGCCGTAATTCGAGGCTAACAGGTGAATACGATTTAATATTGAAAAAGGGGAAGTCTGACATTTATTTTGTCGAATTAAAATTGAATTATATAAAATAGCTCGGTTGACCACAAATGCTTTCTTTCCATGAAGACGAGCGATGCGTTTTGTTTTGTGTGTATTTTACGACCGCGGTTGTATTTAATAGCTTTTTTTTTTAATAAACAGTAGAACAAGTTTTACGATTGTGTAATAGTGTGCTATTAAAATAATAACATTTAATCATGCTATGGGAGTAAACTTGAATTTGTATTAAAAATAAACAGAAGACAAGAGTTCAACATTCAACACGTCCTAGTTTTTAATCAGCAACTTATGTAGCAGTTCAAAGATTTGTAAACATGGAGATCGCAAATAGAATAATCTAGCCATGACAATAAGCTGTTAGGAGATATATTATGCAGATTGAAGGCCAAATGATACCTACAGCGAAATAGTTTAGAAGAGTTATGAAGTATATTTAAGCAAAACAAATAAGTCGTCAAAGATCTTCACAAAATAGTTTTAAATTTTCCTTTTAAATTGTTCTCTTAAAAGTTATCAATTAAAACTTGATGAAAATTCATTTTGAAAGGTACTTACCTATTGGAACAATGCTCTCGGTAGTCTAGTGGGAAAATCCTCTTAGTGCAAGTAAGGCTGGGCGACGACGTAGCTTATGTATTCGACACTAACTAGTATTGTCAGCTTCGCTTCCATTTACAATCGCCCTACCGTATGCTATGTTTATTCATTTAATTTATTAATTGAACAACAAAGAATACATTAACGCTGTTGAAATATTTATGTAAAGTCTTATACACCAAATGAGCCCTTAATTATAAGGTTGGCATCGCTAGCAATAAATAATTCTTACATAATAACTCAATTCTGTCTCGAAATCCCATTAAAATCATTATTTCGTTCCTTTATTATGTTATTGTTTGAAAACATTGGTATCATTAAGAAAAATATTCTGTGTAATTTTTACGTTAATTTGGTCACACTTTTAATCTATCACTCTATGTCAATCTTGGAATAAAACTAATAACGAAATTCAGTGAAATGTTGATTTTATTGTATTTTAAAACGAGTGAACATGGTGCCGAAACCCGGGAAATAAATAAACCAAATTAATAAATAGTGTGTAAAAGAACAGTTTATTCGTGTTGAAACTTTAGCTTGAAGTGAACTTGGAAAAAATCCCTAGTACAACTATTACGTTGTAAATTATACGAACAAAATGGAGTCACTTTACCTGCGGCAAGATGATAATTTAGAAAAGGTAAAAAAAGCTTTCGAGAATTATAAAAGATCGCCGAAAACACGTATAACAAAATCTTACGTTGAATCAAAACTAGAAAATTTAGAGAAAATTTCTAAAGATTTTATGAATTTACATTCGGACATTGTCAGTAAAGTGTCAAAAGAACAAAAACAGAAAAACGAGTATTTTATAAGCAATGTATATTATGAATTCGACGATATTTATACGGATTACAAAACAAAGCTTAAGGAAGATTTTAAAATGTTGACGGAAAAGTCAGACTCCAATTCAAAAACTATAACTGTTCCATCACAATCACTATGTGAAGTTAAATTGCCACAAATCCAATTGCCGAGTTTTAAAGGAAGTTATGAAGAATGGCAAATGTTTCATGACATGTTTGTTTCCCTAATACACAATAATAATAATATAAATCCAGTACAAAAGTTACATTATCTGAAAAGTTGCTTGTCCGGTGAACCAGAGAAACTTCTTATGAACCTTAATACTACAGAGACAAATTATGAAGAAGCCTGGAATCAATTAAAACGCAGATATAATAACAAAAGGTATAATGTGAATGAAGTAATGAAGCGTTTATTTGCACAAAGAATTATAACAACTGAATCTTCGACCGCAATAAAAGAAATTTTAGATAATACATCGTCTTGCTTAAAATTACTCAAAAATTTGGGCATAATCGTTGATTCATGGGATACTATCGTAATTCATTTAATTGTAACAAAACTGGATATAGAGTCTAGAAAATTGTGGGAATCAAACTTGAGTCAATGCGATTCTGATAGTCTTCCAACATGGAACGATCTTGTGAGCTTCTTAGAGACAAGATTCAGAAGTTTGGAAATGTTGGAAGAATGTAAAGTAAATAAACATATGAGATCAAAACAGAAGTCATATCACTGCACACTAGAAACAAATATAAATAAAAATTTAGCTTGTATAAAATGCAATAATCAACATTTATTATTCCAATGTGAACAATTTAAAAGCCAGCCCCCAGAAAAGAGAATAGAGTTTATAAAATCCAAGGGGCTATGCTTCAATTGTTTTGCCTCAAGCCATAATGTGAAAAACTGTCACCGACCTACCTATTGTCGACGCTGTGGAAGAAGACATCACACCTTATTACATATTGAGAGAGCTACAGCTTGCGGACCCTCACCAACGGAGAATATAAGAACTCGTGCTGTTTCTGTCAACAAAGAGTCCTCTAATCAAGATAATGAGAAAAAGATATTGGCTCACTTTGCTGTGGAGAGTAATAGTGAAGTACTACTGGCAACAGCGTTAGCTAAGATCAAAACCCCATCTGGGTTTTCCGAAATAGTTCGAGTTTTAATAGATCAGGGTTCTGAAGCATCTTTTGTAACCGAAGACACAGTACAAAGATTAGGCTTGTATAAAATCCCTATGAATGGTCTTGTTTCAGGTGTAGGTGATGGTGATATGAAAATTAAAAGTAAGGTTTTATTTAATTTAGAGTCAATCCAAACTCCCAATTTTTCTGTGCAGGTTCAAGCTTTCGTGCTACGTTCTTTGACATCTTTTCTACCTACCAATAATGTTGTGGTCAAAGAATGGTCAGATATTGAGACACTACCATTAGCCGATCCTCAGTACGGAACACCTGGTAAAATCGACATTATCCTGGGAGTTGAGATATATAGTGAGATCATTTTGAGTGGTCTTTTGAAACATCCTTTATACAGTGGTCCAGTTGCACAAAATACGCAACTCGGATGGGTTTTATCAGGCCGGATTGAAAATCCTAATCCTAAGAAAATTGTAAACTTACACCTTAGAGTAAAAGAAGACGAAATATTGAAGAAATTTTGGGAGCTAGAAAAAGAACCTAATGAAGTTTATAAGAAAATGACAAGCGATGAGAATAAATGTGAAGAGTTATTTCATACAACTACCATACGAGAGAAAGATGGACGATATAAAGTTCGTTTACCCTTTAAACATTCTGAACCCAGGTGTCTAAATAACAGTTTAGACAAAATCGCTCTACATAGATTTAATTTATTAGAAAAAAGGTTTAATAAAGATAAAACTTTACAGAAGGAATATACCAAAGCTATAGAAGATTACATTGATCAAAACCATATGGAAGAGATTACAAAGGTTGAAGAAATAAAAAATCCAAAGGCTGTCTATCTACCTCATCATGCTGTGATTAAGAAAGACAGAGAAACAACGAAACTTCGTGTGGTCTACGATGCTTCTTGTAAAGGTACGAATAACATATCCTTAAATGATACTTTTCTAATTGGACCTAAAATTCAACAAGATCTCCGTCATATATTGATGAGGTGGAGATATCATCCTTATTGTATAGTAGCTGATTTATCTCAAATGTATCGACAAATTCTGGTTCATGAAGACGATACAGACTACCAGAGAATATATTGGAGACGAGAATCGAACCAAACAATACAACATTATCGTTTATTGAGACTTACATTTGGAACAGCTTGTGCTCCATATTTAGCAGTAAAATCACTTCAACAATTAGCTAAAGATGAACAACAAAATTTTCCTCTTGCATCAGCAATAACCTTAAAAGACTTTTATATGGACGATTTATTAACTGGATGTGAAGAGGAAAATGATGCTATACAAATATTTAATGAAATGAATGATTTAATGAACTCTGGTGGTTTTCAGTTACAGAAATGGTGTACAAACAGCTATACCTTATTAAACTACATAAAAAGTGAAAAACAAAAAAAATACAGAGACTATAATATTTAAAACAGACAATATAGTAAAAGTGTTGGGAATTTCTTGGAACAAAATTACAGATAGTTTTGAATATAATTATAAAATTGAAGGTATTGAAGATGTGGTAACTAAGAGAAAGGTATTGTCGGATATAGGTAGGCTGTATGATCCATTAGGATGGTTAGCTCCAGTCATTGTTATATCAAAGATTCTCATGCAAAAGCTCTGGAAATTAAATCTGAGCTGGGATAATATCCTTCCTTCTGAACTTTTGAATGAGTGGATTGCTTTTAAAAGAGATTTATGCAACACAAAGCATATAAAAATTCCTCGTTGGCTTAATTATAGAACAGATTATGCATGTGAATTACATGTTTTCGCAGATGCATCTAGTTCAGCATATGCTGCTGTTGTATATATTAAAGTAATTGATAATAAAGGAAATATTTATGTACATTTGGTGTCCGCAAAGACTAAAGTTGCGCCAATTGATAGACAAATTTCTATTCCAAGACTAGAACTATGTGCAGCTGTCCTAGCAGCTAAATTAATTTATGAAGTTTCAGTGATAATGGGAATACCTAAAGTTAATCTGTTTGCTTGGTCTGATTCTACGGTTGTTTTAGCGTGGATAAAAGGTGAACCAAGTAGATGGACCACTTTTGTTAGCAATAGAGTGTCAGACATTCTAAACATCTTAGATAGTCATCAGTGGAATCATGTTTCTACAAATAATAATCCTGCAGACCCTGCTTCGCGTGGTTTGTCAAGCTGCGATTTGATTAAGTTAGATATGTGGTGGCATGGGCCTGATTTTTTAATTAAAAAGAATAAATATAAGACAGAATTTAATGAATTTATAACCACAGAAGAGATTAAACCTATAAAATTGTTAGCCACAGTTGTAAAACCTATTGAGAATTTTGTTTGGCAAAAGTTTTCGAATTTAAAAAAGGCTTTAAGAATTTTATCATATTGTCGAAGAATTTTGAAATTTAGATTACCAAAAGACAGTAGACCTAAAGAAAATATAACATTTATAACTACGAAAGAAATGGAGGAAGTACTTAACATTTGTATAAAAGCAACTCAGATATTATATTTTGAAGAAGAAATAAAAGATTTAAAATGTAAAGAAAATGTATCAAAGAAAAGTATTCTTCATACACTCAGTCCTATTCTAGATAAAAATGATATATTAAGAGTAGGTGGTCGAGTGACTCATTCACCAGAAAGCTATGATAAAAGACATCCTGTAATTCTACCTTATGAAAGTCATTTAACAAGGTTAATAACTTTGGATGCTCACATTAAAACCTTGCATGGTGGTCCACAAATCATGTTAAATTATATAAGATCAAAGTATTGGATAGCTCGCGGTAGAATTTTAGTGAAGAAGATATACAGAGAATGTGTCACTTGTGTTAGGTACAGAAAGCAAAATAACAACATGTTTATGGGTCAACTACCGAAGGCTCGAATTACACCATCCAGACCATTCAAAAGTGCAGGTGTGGATTTCACAGGGCATATAAATATAAGATTTTCACCTGGGAGAGGTGCAAGGTCTTATAAAGGCTATATATGCTTATTTATATGTATGGTAACAAAAGCTATACATTTAGAAGCTGTGTCAGACTTAACGTCGAAAGGATTTATAGCTGCCTTTCGAAGGTTTGTCTCCAGAAGAGGACATTGTCAAAATTTATACAGTGACAATGGTACCAATTTTTTAGGAGCACAAAAAGAGTTGTGTGAAATGTATAAGAGGAATATATCTCAACTAACAAGTGAATTTCAACAGATGTTGGCAGGTGAAGGCACCTCCTGGCATTTCATTCCTCCACATGCCCCTAATTTTGGAGGACTGTGGGAAGCAGGTGTAAGATCAACTAAAACACATTTAAAAAAGATTATTGGTGATTCAACGTTAACATTTGAGGAACTTTGCACAGTCTTAACTCAAATTGAAGCCTGTTTAAATTCTAGACCTATATCATATATTAGTGATGACCCTAACGACCCACTTCCTTTAACCCCAGGACATTTCTTGGTGGGCGAACCTCTTATCACTATACCTGATGAAGATCATTCAATTAATAAATGTTCTAATCTAAGTAGGTGGAAGTTTTGTCAAAGAATGGTAAATTCATTTTGGAATAAATGGTCTAAAGAATACTTAATAACTTTAAATAATAGATATAAGTGGTCAGTTAAGGGAGATGAACCAAATATAGGAGATATTGTTATCATTAGAGACGAAAATGTTCCACCGGCAAAATGGCTTTTAGGAAAAATTATACAAAAACATACAGGTCTAGACGGTATAACTAGAGTTGTAACAGTGAAAACTAAATTTGGATTATATAAACGATCTTTAAATAAGTTGTGTATCCTCTTAAATGATAATAAAACGTTTAAGTAAAGGTTTGAGATGTAAAAATTTGTAAAGGTTGCGTAAATTTTCAATATTAAAAAAAAAAAATAAAAAGAGTTGTTATGTAAACATTTCTATAGTATATTTATGCATGCCTTTATAAATTTGCTTATTTGTTGTATTTGTTGCTTGTGTGTGATTGTTGATTTTATGTGCTTATTACTTTGTATACTTATGTTGATTGAATTTAAGTTATATCAATAAGTAGGTATTGGTGATTTTTTCTTGTTTGTTAATTTGATTTAAGAACGAAGTTCTTGGTGGGCGAGATGTTTGAAAACATTGGTATCATTAAGAAAAATATTCTGTGTAATTTTTACGTTAATTTGGTCACACTTTTAATCTATCACTCTATGTCAATCTTGGAATAAAACTAATAACGAAATTCAGTGAAATGTTGATTTTATTGTATTTTAAAACGAGTGAACAGTATGATTTACAAAAACTATAATAATTTATGTATTATTCAAACTAAGCGGATTATTACTGTTGCTTTGATTAATATAACAGGCAAAATATAATTTTACTTCAATGCTACATGTATGTATATAAGTACAATTTCTTTGGAATAATTTATTTTACCCATTACCACAGATAAGGATTTTTACTGATTTTCTAGGATAATATTCACAAATAGGTTAAAATGTAAAATATTATTTTAGATTTACAACTACCAAATAAGTACTATCTCACGCCAGTCGATTCTGAGTGTTTCATTCCACAATCTATGTATTTATTGCAATATGTAACTTTTAAAAAACACTTTCGAAAATAAGTAGGTTCGTTATCAAATGTAGTTGAGACTTAATATAATTATGATTTCGCGTTCGCTTTGACGCAATCAATTAAATAGATTATCATTTACCAAATAGATGACTGTTGGCAACCGAACGTGGATTACGCTTTTGTCTTTCATGGCGTGTCTAGAGGGTTGTACAATGTACATACTAAATAATCGTTCAATGTGTACAAATGATAACTTTTCATAACAATCTTAAATTACGGTTTCACCAAGATCGTCGATAATAAATTGGTAGCAATCTAAATCTAGGCCAGGGACTGAGAGACTGGCTGTGACGTGTTTTACTTTGCTAAAATTTCAGTCCGTTTGTTGAATTTAAACCCATAACTTGGATGACCAAATGAAAACTTAACTAAATATTTTGAATATTATTGAAGAATTAAATGTTTCCAAAACAAAATCTCAGAAGTAAACCTAGATAAACAAGTATCCTGAATATAACAAATTTAATGTTGATAAACATGTGAACTTAGGTGTCAATGTCACGGGCAAGCTTATCAACGGACATATCTTTTGCTTGTTTGCGTTTCTTATCTCTACGTACGTAAAGATAACTTGTACTCAGAATGGGTTGCTTTAACATATAGTAATGGTTTTGCTTAAATCTGTATAATATAAGTAAGTATATTTTATACAATAATAAGTTCATCCATTCGTATTATTATATTCTCAATTAGAATTTGACCACAGTTTGCCTCATTTAAAGTAACTAGCTGTGCCCCACGGTTTCAGCCATGTTAAATTCTTTCAGCCAATTCTCAACTGCACCGCAGCCGCTACCAACGCACTCGTAAAACCTATCATTGTTGTCACTTCCCACACTTGCCTTCAGCTTGCCAGATAGCATGACATTCATGGTTTCTGTTCCGTTCATTAGGGTCGTAGCGTGAAGTTAGGAAGGACTCTAGGAAGGTTATAAACCTTCCTCAAAAAATATGTTACGAAATGCAAAAAACATTTTTTAGATCTTACTGGTAGTTCCAGAGATTACCGCGTTAAACAAACAATCTCTTGAATTATAACATTCTATAACAGTAAGTATAGATAGTTTGAATAAAGCGGCTAATGAAGGTTACATCGTATGCATGCTGTGTTTTCTAGATCACAATTACTCACCAATTATAATGAAATCAAGGAGACACTTCAAATCCACCACATTCATATTAAAGTTTTGATTTGAATTATACCAGCATCTTATGGTTCTCATCATTGGGAATTGTTCCATAAAATTGGGTTTTGAACGGAAATATTGTCATCATCATTTTCAGTCGAAAGATGTCCACTGCTGATGATCCAGCGGCTTTCCGCAACCTTTACTAGGCCGTCAGTTCACCTTGTGGCATATATGCCATAAAGTAAATAACTTAATATTTTATAATTCTCACTAACATAAAATATATCATAATACAGCAATGAAACCATGCGTGAACGCGTTAAGTCTTAACATATTACAAGAATATATTGTATACTCTCGCGCTGGCAAACATCCAAGACTCTTACAGCCGGAGGTGAGTAAATAGTTATAATGATGATAGTATTTACCATAGTTTCTCGAGACAAACTTGATTCTCGACTTGAAATAACATATAAAAAATCTGATTATAGTAGGTATTAAAGATAAAAATATTCCACAACATGGTCTTGAATTCCTTATTATATTACTCACGATATGGTGATAAGAAAGCTTTAATGTGTAAAGAACATTGAAACAATATTATAGAGTAAATTTTAAACCAGTTTATATTCCAAGCACCATACAACTGCTAGCGTATACAGTGGACCTTGTTTGTTAACGTTTAAGAATGATTGCTACTCCAACAAAAGATGTAATAATGACCTTTCGGAAACTATACATTTTTAGAATTTTTTTGGTAAAAGAGCCTCATTTTGATTGTAATAAAAATGGCTTACTGTTATATTTAGTAACCACTTGCAGCTAAAGCGGTCATTCGTAATTGGCCACAGAACACTTTTTACACGAACTAATGTTGCATGAATTAGCTTTAGTAACTTATTTAAATCAAGTTTTTATTTTAACAGCAACCAGTGAAGCGATTAATAAATGAAACAAATCGATTCAGATCAGTCAGCGCTAAGTAAACACAATTACGGGGTCGCAGTATTCTTTCAATTTCGTTATAACCATATAAAAAATTTATATTGGTTAAATTGTGATATTGATACCGTTAACTGTATCTAATAATATACGAAAACTATTTTGTATATATGGGCACATATTTGAAATATATTTTAAATCATGTGCAAGCTAATCTTATGAAATATTTTACATAAATCAATTTCTCATTTTCGCACACGCAAACTTACTTGCAGACACTCACATAAATACTAACTCGCAAAGTCTAAGTTATATTTTCTTACTTCTTTCTGTTTTTCTTTTCTTTTCCTTTTCTCTAACTTTGTCGTATTTTAGTGTTAGCATTTAGCATGAGAATCATTGACGACTGTAGCACTGTTCATACTATTACTATCGTTAACATAATGATTAACATGTTATAATATTCTTTTTAAACAAATATTGTATTCTTAAATTCGACTATCAAACAAAGAGTAAGGAAATGATGCTAGTGCGTTATTTTACTTTAGTTCTAAAACACATTGTTGACGGTATATCGCTTTCGTAGGGAGAGAATACGATAACTAACAAAATCAGATTTGCGAAAAATGATTTTTTTTATTCGAAAAAGCGGTGTTAAGTTTTTACGTACCTATAAACAAATTTTACTGCCGATATTTTATATGTTATATATATACTGATATAATGTTTATCTTTCGAGTCTGTTACTGAGACTTCGGCTATTTTCATTCATGTGAAAAAGTATAAAAGAAAGTTATCTAATTTTTTCGTTACTGGCGTTTTGAAATAAAAATTAAAAATATATTTTTGACACGAACTAATATATCCGAGCGTGAGCAATGCCAAAAGACGCATTATATAATAGACTTTATTTACTTTATATAATTCTCCCTCTACGACAGCGATATTACGTAAGAGATACTTTTTTTTAACTAACTATACTGTTAGCCATCAACGCCCAAGAAAACTCGAGCCTCAGACGGCTTTTACAGCTTCACCGGGCTTCGAGGCGAGCGCTGAAGACACTCAGCCGCGAAAGCATGGCGACAAGCTCAAGGGTGCCAAAGTGGGCTTAACTTCGGTTCGGGCTGTTGCCGGATATGCAACAACATCGCGATCTAACTAATTACCAATTCGTAGAAATCGAGCTAAACTAACTTATACATATACCTCTATACATGTGTCTGCCTCCTGGGATGAAGGAAGAAACATGTGTATACGTATTTTTTAGTGATCTGTTAATTTTTGTCTAACAAGTACGAAAATAGGAAAAAGGTCCCTTACAGAACCTATGAGTCTATGTGGTGTATACAAGTGTCGAGTGCAGTGAAATGGTGTCAGTTGGTTGCTAGTGAATGTGCAAATGCAGTGTCACTTGTATCGCGCGAGCGGCTGCTAGACTCAAGGGCTTCACACCGAGGGAACGGAACTAGACTTGAGTTGCCGTAGGAGAAGTTGGACGTGGCGGGTGTACGTAGGACATGCAAAGATTCTTTATTTAAACGATAAGCCTTTTACAAAACTAGAACCAACGTTATTCACACAACATTTACGCATCATCGTAGTCTTTACTCATAATAAATTTATTCGAGTTTGTAATCGATAATCTACAGTTTGGAAACAAATCAATAGTAGGGGCTCCATGGCAGTAAATCACTTGAATAATTTCACCAAATACGACGAGTTAGTAATTAAATTATAACACTCGAAACTTGAAGAGGTCCTTGGATGTTGACTATGAAAATGTGCGTACGACGCACAAAGTTACCGAGGAATGAATTAAGGGAGGAAAGTTACTGATTGAAATTTAAATACAGTTTTATATATTTAACGAAGTTATTCATTTAACGAACGGTTTGTAATCATTTTTCTATTCTCCTGTATTTGCTCAATTCCTTCCTAAATTGATTTTGATCTCTTAATGTAGATTTAGGATTTTTCTTTAGACATAAATGGTGAGACAATTTATTTTGCCGCCATCATCATTAGACGAGAGACATCTGAGTTTTCTACATTCCTCGGGCATTCCTGTCAGTTATAGAACTCCCTAAACGTAACTAAAACTATATTAATGTTTAAAATAATTTCGGACAGGGATGTAGTCGAATGAGAAACTGGCAATTACCAAAAATGACTGAAATTTAAGTAATAATTATCTAAAATTGATATTGTTCACCTACAAATGTTAAAATAATACCTACCTATTTTCCTTCTTTATACAATTATTTGATAAATCTAATAATCCTAACTAAAATTATCTGAGACTATCGGATCGGTATCTGTAATAATTTCATATCCGTTTCTATATCCAAAACCAACTTAAAATACTCTGCGAATATCCATGTCTACATTCAGATCCAAAATCTCAGGTAACAACTTTAGTTAATTTTTATATATTATTTCTCAATGGTTTATTTCTTACCAAACTCTATATGATCTATATCTACATTAATTTTTTATCAAAATTAATTGTTCAAAATAAAAGGCTTATGTTCCCCGCTATTGACAAATCAAGTTTGATTTGTATTGAACAGACCACTATTGACAAATAATTTTAATTTAAAATTTTCGATATTAGGAACGCCATTTGTTGATGCAAAAAAAAATTAAGGCGCCATCTATTAGCAATCTGTTTTACTAACTTGACAGCTGTCAGATTGTTTATATTTTATAATGTGCGAAAAACAGTTCAGCTTGAAATAATAATAAATATAATAGATTTGTTAGTCAAAAGTGCTAGAATATTTCAGTACACGTCAGTTCAGTAAAAAAAATACTACACACCATTGTACCATATATAAGAAAGCTCAAGAGAACTAAAATTCAAGGCAAGCAGCAGTATTAAGCAGGCAAGCGAACGTTGGTACAAATGAAGATATAGACGAGATGAAAGACTTCGGACAAGAAGAACTGTCCCGAAACTTAACCAAAATAAGATTAATGAAGCCACGAAACGCATTATATCTAATATTATATGATGAGTAGATACAAAGAAGCAACCTAAGCTTTGTTAGTCTTAACAACATAATTCAACACATAAACAGGCCATTATGTGGTTGAATAATACGATTATAGAAAATCTTGTTACCTTAGGCGTGGCTTACGACATGATTCTTTATGTCAACGCTAATACTGTTGTAGTTTATTATTCAATTTTAAGTACAGATAGACAAAAGAAAAAAGACGTTACTAGGTATATGTTAGGTACATCTATCTACATTCAACGAAGTATATTTAATACTAGAACGAATAGAATTATGATATTAAGAAAATTTTAAAGTTTTAAAATTCTTCACTACTGTAATATTATTTTTACCAGCGAAAACAGAAACGCTAATCTATTCCGCACCGGGAACTCCAAGGTAACTTAACTCTGGATAAGCACATTAAACTCTCGTTAAACCGGCTTATATGCGTTTCGTTTTCTGTTTACACAAGATACTTAAGTATAAATATTTGACGGGACTTTGTGTAAAGTGTAGTTTTTAGTTAGTTGAATCTGGATTAAAAACTTTATAGAGGTTCATGCTAAAAACAGACTATAAAGGAGAAACTACGGTTTTCTCTCCTCTCCTCGTGTCTTGTGAACTAGTTATCTATTTACCGTGTTTATTTCAACAAATATACTCTTCCCTATATTAGGCATTTATTCTGAAACAAGAAATTGGAGAGGAAAATATTTCCGATGAAAAAACTCTATTTTAGAAACGAAATTAAGATTACGCAAGCTAAAATATTCAAACTTTTTTCATCCCAAATTGTTAAAATGTAAAAAATATGTCAGCCATGTCTATTTCAGAGTATTAAAATCTCCATAGAGGAAAATTGTGAATAATGTAAATATCTAGTATTTAAATAGGTTTTGATGTTTATTTTTAAACCATATGTAGGAATCTTTCTAATACGGGTACGCTTTCAAAATCTTTTGAAATCGAAGAACTATGGTTTTGTTAATCTTAACTGAGAGAAACCATGTTTTATATACTACTAGGTTTTTCAACGTCAGCAGCAGTTGTCTAGAAAATGAAACGCATTAAATCCGTCATCCGAATCACGTAATCCGATAAATTGTTTAGGAATTTATAAATAACATAAACAAAACATTATCTTTTGTTACTTATCGATAATCTATTATCACGCTGAGACTTTCTTTGAGTATTATCTCTATCATTGCAATTTGTTAACGCTTCCATCAAATTTATAAGTCATTAATTTCAGTACTCAAGTGATACTGATTCATTATAATTATATCAAGCACATTATTCTTCAACCAAAGCGTGTAGTTCGGCATCTATTCAATACAAATCGAATACCGATAGTTAGAGGAACACACGGCTGCTCCAGAAAGTTCCAGCCATTAGTTCACGGTCCAGAGAGTTAGTAACATTTCCAAAACTAATGTGGGTACGGAGCCGTTGAATGATCGACTGTTTAGTTTTTAACTAACTATTAGTGTGTAACGAATAGCTAAACATTGGTAACAATGCATTTAACTAATTCGATGCTTTCGTTTATGTTGATGTTAAAAATTCAAAGGTAATGAGGTGTTTTTACGAACCATTTCGAAACTGCTTTAGAGGTGTCCAAAAAAAATGTTTATTTTTAATGATTGTATTGGCTAATCTTAACAAAGAACAACGTTAAGGTAGATTAGTTGCCAAAATGTATTAGATCCTGAACCTTTTGCTTCAGGTGGAATTATAAAGGGTAACAAGACCAGTAAAATACGTTTAAAAGAAATTGCAGCAAGTAATGGGGCTCGATGAACAATCTATGATGTTATGAAGAAGCCGTTCAGCAAAGACTACTCGTGAAAGCCCCCAAAACTCAAATTGCAAGCACGCGCTATTTACTCAGAGACAACATAGGTTCAGGCGTTCTAGATAAAAAAAAATAACATTGAGAAAAGCTCCGATAAATCTGCCAACTAAACGATCCACTTCCGACAATTTATCAAAGGAAAAAAAACAGTGACAATAAACGATTAGCTGAAAACCCGGAATCAGATATAGGACAAAGTCGCGCCCCATTGGGGGTTGAATAAAAGTTCGGGGAACTACAATACATTTAAGTAGTAGTAGTTACTACAGAAGGTTTAACCTATGCAAGAAATAAACACATAACTAGCTGCCCTGTAGACGTTATTCTGCACTTTTCCTTAGTTAATTGGCTTAATGACAATGCCATCTATCGGATCCTAACATAGCTATGAACCATTTTTTTTCTTGGTTGTATGGCCTTTAACATTTCGGGTTACATCGCCTGATCCCATATATTGAGACCAAGGAGCCCTGCCCCACCAGACTTTTTCTGTCTGTTTTGTTCCGGACACCTTCCATCAAAACGTGATATATATCATCGATTTTGAATATAAGCTCAATTGGTCAAGCCGTTCTAGCCGACCTAGTACAGAAGCAAACAAGATTTTTATATTAGTTGTGAACAAACATGACTCCGTTTATTTAGGACTTATTTTGCCTGATAATAAATATTTACATCACTTATATTTCAGTTTTTTTTTCAATACGTACAAAATATGTTCTGTATGTACTACTTGAAATGTGTTTCAAAATACCTCAGCTTTCTTTATATTTTGTTAATGCTCATATTTATAAAGCTAATAAGTGGATCATCTCTATATTTTATATTGTGTCTTATTACTATTAGCTAGAATGTTCTCGCCACAGTCGGGAACTACACATTATTCTTTAGTAAAAAGTTTTCCAATGAACGACACTTCTGTAGTGTCTGTCGGCTTTCATGGAAGTTATTTCAAGTATCCAATTTGGTATTTTGTGCAGTCGATAAACAGACCGAAAAACTAAATAATATTATTGCCCCAGTTCGCTCTACTTCAATAGAAGTAGTTTTTTTTTTTTTTTATAATATCAAGAATATATGTTACTTTTAGATTAGAGATGTGTACCGGTTCGATGAAAACCTAAAAAACGGCTTTTTGTGAATACCGGTTGAACCGGTTTAAATCTAAGTTTCGTTTCGATAGTACAAGTACCCTACCCTGCTTGATTACTGGATACACACCGGCTGATTCGCGAATGTGAGACGCCTATGCTTGTCACACATACGTAAGCAGTGATGGCTGAGTGGAAGCGTGCACGGATATCGCTTCGATCGTCATTAGTTCGAATCAATGCCCTCCTGGGTAGCTACCATCCTCAAGCTGAAAATCTGTCGCCAAGTACCGGTAGATGTGTTCCGGCAGCTGCCCTTGAGAGTTTATCATATCATCACTTACGATCAGTTGAAATTGTGGCTGTAATGCTAAATCTATAGCGATAAAAAAAAACCATGAAACTGCATATTATGTACGTTATAAAATACATGTTTCCTTTATTAATAACAAACTTATTGACTTAACCATATAATACAAATGTCGATCTTCGAAAACTAGGTCCATTAATTAGAAAGTAGGTCAAACAAGGAATGTTATTAAAAGAAAAAATTATATTCGTCGAACATACACAGATCGCTGTAACGACTGATTTCCCAGGGGTTCGTAACGATATTAAATACCAATTTAATGGATGCGTTACATGATCCGATTTATATGTCGTACTGTCTGGTGAAATATTAAATTATAACATAACAATAATGTAAGGGAAATGAATAAACTTAATCCAGTAATATTCATGAAAATATAGCTTTCAATAAGCGTACACGCTCGCTAGCATTCAGTATGTAATATTTACGTAATATTTGTTTTGTTTAATGCTAGCTAACCCGTGCGAATATTTCACGCATTAAAGAATGTAATTAATCTAACAGCTGTCATGTTAGTTTAAAATATTGTCAATAGATAACGCCTTGAATACATTTTCATTAGCATAAACATATGGCAATCCAAATGATTTTTTGTAACGAAAGAAATAGTTTTAAACTATTTGTCTATATTTCATCAATAGCTAGTAACATGAGCTTTAAAATGATGTTTGAATCATTAATTTTGATGACGAAATAAAGGAGATATGGCGTTGCCAGAAAAAAAGCTATGTGCTTTAAGACCTCACGACATAAGTGAAAACGTCATCAAGGCGAGGTTAAAAATACGAAATACAATTGGTCAACTCGAGCCGACTTTACCGGAACGAGCGTTACGTAGCATAGTGTGATGGCTCAGTCTCATTCAATACCCACAAAATAAAGTGCTCAGCGCACCTAAAGGAGTTTTCACATCAAAAACAGGAATTATTAAAGTGAAACTTCTTTGGGCACAGCCCGGTAAGGAAACATTTGTGTAGTGTGATATAAATAACGCAACGTGTTACGTTTAAAATGTGTAGTGTCCAAATTCAAAGAAGTTTAAATTGAAAAGTGGGTAAATAAAGGTTATTTTATTTTTTGGGAGAACATAAACTGTCGGTCTGGCATACAGAGCGTTACTTAGGGTTCATTTAGTATACTATGAAGTTGAAGGAGTTAAAGATGGAATTTAAAAAATTGAGAGAATTTGATCATAAATTAAATGAGATAATATGAGTGAATCTCAATTACATCCTTGTTAGACTCAACTACAAACGACATATTTACAACCTGACGAACAATCAACTCCAAAGTTTTCAAGACGGTACTGAGAACGTATTGAAAGGACCACATTCATACGCATAGTGAAAAGTGAGTGAATCACATCGGCTTCTCAAATGTCAACTGATTACCAGTTTACAATATTATTTTTTTAACAACTATCGGATGTTGAGCTTACAGTAGTTACAAAAGTCTTCACAGGAAAAAAGCGAATTCAGGAAACGTACAAATTCTATCATAGATGTAAGTCCAACAAAGCCTATATAAGGCATCCAGAGTAACAAAGCACGTAAAAAATTAATTTTAAATAAAAAAAATAACAAAGTTGAAGAAAGCGTTTTTGAGGTATGTGCTTTTTTGTAAATATTGCTAAACTATCAAATATCTCCACTATTAACTTTTCCCTAATTTTGCTAACGTTGAGAAAATATCATCTTATTTTCTTTTATCTATTGAACTTATAAATTAATTATTTTACAAATTACTTCACGAATATTGACTTTTATATACAGCTACTCCCGCAAAACTTAAAAAAATTATATATATTATATAATCGTAAATGTACTTATACATAATGCCTATAGAATGCGAGATTCAATTACTTCAAAAGTCTTACGCACGGGCTCAATAATAATGTAAATTCTGATTGACGAGCTAAAAGGATTTTGAAATTCACTTTAATTGCAACGAATTTACCTGTTTTACAGATTTATATTACCCGATAATTGTGTCGTATAACACATTTAAAAAACGATTTACCATTAAATTTCAGTGGTATTAATTAAACGACTTAAAAATTTAGTATTAGTTTTTATTAGTAATTTAGTATCGTTATATATCTTCATAGAAAACAGCAGGTATTCTTCCTAATGTCGGAGATTATACTAGATAAAAACAGCAGTAAAGTACGAACGAATTTACAAAAGAAAAAGAGCAAAAGAAACAAAAAGTGATGATCGTATTGTGCTTAAGCCATGTCACCTCGCCGTTCACGAGATTTGAATTAATTAAGCACCTAAGGAGCTTTAGTTAGAATTTCAGCTGCATTCTTTAAAACAACGCGTTCATAAACAACAAACAGTGTTGGTAGTGGCGGAAACTACTGACATCATTACGTGGTTTTAATATAAGCGGTTTTGACTCTATAATAATTAGTCAAAATATTTTTGACAACAAGGATTTCAAGGTTTATGGTTAGCACATGTATTTTTATAGAGCATTCGCTTCAAAACGGTCATTTTGGCGCTGTACCATCTTTAAAGGTGTTGAGAGATTTGACGCTAAACGCCAAATCTTAAAAGATAGATCGAAGCGTTCTTACACGTATACATACAATTTCAACAGTCATATTAAAGCTCACACTCGAAAAAAATTTAACGTTTTTGGATTCGCCGTCATCGCAATCGATGAGAGGACTATATAAGTTATTAAGACCTCAAGTGGATATTACCTCCTGCAGATTTTAATGAAAGAATGAGTCGAAATGAGATGAGAAATATGGAAGTATACAATTGGATTCTCAATTTTTTTTATGATAGCTCGGCCCATGACAGTACTGTCCCTGATGGCAAGAACAGCACAATCCAATCAACGGCAACTACCGAGAGATCTAAATCCATCGATTTAGAACATGAAGAATAATACAATGTGCTTCTTTAACGGAAAATTGATAAAAAGTAGGTATAAAGATTTCACTGAAGGTTTGTATAATGATATGAACAAATAGACTAAATATATATTTACAATAATAGTAATTGCAATAATATTCTAGAATACAATCGCTAGCAGTGACGCCACGAAATTGGAACGAGCGAGATTTTTAAGTGTTCACGAGTAACACAGGAAAAACAGTAAGTGTAGTAATAAATTGCCGAAGCAGGAAAACATAGCTAGCCAACGTTACGTGTTCTACTTGAAACAGTTTTTTGGCTAAGTATGTGAGATATTTATGGTGGAAATTATTACCTTTTAGTAGCCGGGTCGTTTGTATTAATTTGATTTAATTTATTGTACAGGAGACGGCCATTTTTATTAACTAACCTAAGTCACTTATCTCATCTGGGACAGAAAATAGCTCGACGCATTTTAGCATATCCACAATATACGCCTAAGAAAATTCAAAGGAATATTTCATCTCTTATTGTTTTGTTTGCTACAACAGAGTTATTTTTTGGTGCTAAATAAGTGTACGGTCCACCTAATGGTAAGCAGTCAACGCAACCTATAGACACTTGCAAGACTAAGAATGTCACGCTTTGCCGACCCTTCAAAAAACCTTATAACTCCCGTTCTGAAGAAACCTATAACTAAACCCTTGAGAAAATCACAGCAAGGAGCTCATCCCACTTTTCAAACTCTTTTAAAACCGCAACTGCAGTCGTTTAGATTTCAAAGTGTCACTTGAACTCCTTGTCGATGTCAAAGTCAAAGTTCGTCTTAGTGACTCGCTTTTGCGTGTCGCGTTTCGGTATCAATCTGTGCATATCCAGTTAAATTAATGCAGACATGAGGCATGACGGTGACGACCTTCGATTGATGACGATCCTTTCGAAGTCGCCGTTAGATTGTTCTCTGCTTACCATCAGCGACAGTACCGTCAATCTGCAATGCTACTATAAAAAAAACCGTGGCGATGATGGAAAGTAAACATCGAACAAATTTTCGAAACATAATCCAGACTTGTTCGATACCGCTAGTGAATAAGGAATCGTCAATAACTCTCACAGTTTCTAAGCCAAGTAAATTACCTTAATTTGTTTTAACATATGTCAAACATTAATAGCGCAATAAATGTCTGTTAAAAAATACAAATTTATCAAAGCTAGAGAGGTTAAGCGGAATTTATTTTAATATAGTCAGAATTACATTACCATTAATTATTTAATCGCTTATATCAGTACCAACGAGCATTATTCATTGACATTGTAGACATTGTTCCAATTTGTTGTGAATATTTAATTAAGGCTAAGACGAAATACAATATTTTTGTGTGTTGAGCACATGGCTTCCGCTTGTACCGTAATGAAGATGGAAATCTATCGCCAAGCCCCTAAAGGTGGGTACCTCCTCTAAGTTATGCATGTTTTAGGCCATATCGTCACTAAACATAGAGTGAGATTGTGGTCAAACGACAGATGTATAAATTATAAAAAAGCTGTAACTACTGAGACATGAGGATCTATAGAGTCTACATTAAAATATTTATATTTTTGAAGTAAAACTTCTTTAGGCGCTACTTGATGTTAACTCAGAACTTTATTCGAACAGAAATAACGTTCAGTAAAGTTTCTATTTATATTACGAGTACTTGTTGATGATGGTACCAACTTTGGGCAGATGTTTTTTTCCGTCGAAGGACCAATTTAGTTTACATCTCGTGATTTCAGTGTTCAGAGCACTTAAAGCCAACAAAAGTTCTGCAACTGGCAACATAAATCCACTTACCGTTCTTCTGGGACGTCCAGTTTCCCGTTAGTGGTCTGCGTGAAGTTTGGGGCACGAATACAAATTGTCCCAATGCCTTCATAAGTATAGTTAGCACGCACGGCGTAGATTATAAAATGGCTGTTACGATCATTCGGCTGGTTTTTGAAGTAGGGATGTGCCGGATCGCGAATCTCCGGTACAATTTGAGAATTCAGTCTATTCAGTAGGGGGTGTACGCGATCAGTCACAAACCTTGCCCAACTAACAGTTGAACTAAACACTGAACCTATACTCAAAATAATAATTATTTTATTATTATTGCATAATTTATATGTACCTATAAATATACAAGCATTATACTTTTGATTTACCGTTATATTGCCAGTGCATAAATTACTTATAGCTAACGAATCTTGACACATATTGTGGTTGACTACAGTTAGTAACTCAATAATGTTGTTACTCAAAATTGTCAATAGCTATACCCAAGTTATTCTGTCACTGTGGTAAATTATGTATAAATAAATTAATAAATAGAATATAAAGAATTCCTAAGTTTTGTTACTTTTAAAAATAAATGTACCCGGTTACGCAAGATTAGGCTTGGCCTTAACATTGAAAATACAATTAAGCAAGCTCCGATATCTTTTAATAATAATATATTTGAGAGTATGCTAATGCGGTCGTGCTTTTACGAATCGCGTTCACCCCACCGTATAAAAGCATGTCGTGTCTTATATACAGGATGTTTTAATACGATAAAGTGAATATTATTATGGTGAAAATACAAATAGTGAAAATATATACATTGTATTTGTTATAGTAGCACGGCAAAGTGTCGACGTTGTGTTTGATGGTAGGCACAGTACAATCCAAAAAACAACAGCGACCATCGAAAAATCGGCAATCCATCGCCAATAGTCGCTCTCATACCGGCCTGAAAGCTTCATGGCAATTGAATAAGTAGGTACACTAGCTGGTCCCGAATCGAGACAAACTAAAAGAGTCATTTATTACGGGTTGTACATGTAAAGTAAGCGTACAGACCCTAACATCCCACATTTCAAAATGATACGCATTTTAATTCTATGAAATTGAACTCTGATTAACCCATAAGGAAAAATACACTACTTAACATATATTATTACATAAAATTAGCTGTCCTACCTTTCCAAATAAAGAAAAAAAAATGTATGTAAAACCTCACAAGCAATGCAACTCTAAAGCTGATGGAAGAGGCATGTTAAAATATGTACTTATTAACATAATGTCTGAAGTTAGTGTTCAAGAAACACACCTTTGTCCTCGTGCAAAATTGTTTCAAAACATGACGTGTAATTACAGAGATATGGATGGACCTATAATGTTTTAAAAATAAGCAGCAGAGAGACATTTAAAATTGGTAGGTATTTTACAGATGAATTTTAAATATAGTCCACATTGAGTTTCTCTTTTTTGTATTGTGAAGGAATGATGTGTTAGGGGTACCGTATACGGACACCGCGTTGTTTGACGTGAGTTCGAATAACTGCAATGAGTACGAGCTTTCGGCGAAGAAAAACATCATGATGAAACCATAGAAAAAGGGTAGGGCCTTTTCTAACGCTAATAGCTAATTAGCAGCTTAACGTGTTTCCATCTCGGGCCACATCGCCACTTAATATCAGATGAGATTGTAGCCAAACGCTATAAATAATTATAAAAAAAATCTGTAAAAACTAGGATTTGCTGTAATAACGTATATATTTATAAACCTGGGCCGTAAAATAAAATAAGATTGTTTTATACAGTAATATTCTTTCTCAGTTAAAGAGATCTTTTATATTTAGTTTTATTTATGCGTACCGTCACTTAGTATTTTTAGACAATTCCAAATTATTTTTCAGTGAAGTGTGTGGGAAAATAGAAGATGTTCAACACTAAACTTGTTGGTGGAATATGATGAGAATTAAATAAGCCGAAGAAGTTTAATTTTAAGTTTAAGATTATTTTCTTTAGATGTAGGTATTTTCCACAGTATGCTAGCGGAACCGAGTTCTGTTTCGGCTGGTTTGCTGTGGAACTTTATTAATAATAGTTATAATATAAAGGATAGAATTATATAGTTTGTTTATTTAGTTAAAAGTTTAGTACTTATAATTTGATTTTCACCATAGTTTTTATTATACACCAGATGTAAAAGCCCCCATAAATAAAGAGAAAAACAAACTTTTTTTTTAAATACTGAAAAGTTACGGAATTTTTATTGCGTTCTTTTCAAGCACAATGATTTACATAATTTTACTGATAGACATAAATTGTCTAATGTTCAGATTTGTTTTACTGTATTTGGTGAACAAAAATTCTAACGTAATTTAAAATGTTTCAAATTACAGATACATACTATATATATGTTAATAAAAAGATAAAGCCATATAAATTATAGGAATGTAATAATGGACGATTTAGCTCAAAACTTGATAAGAGGCGAGCATAAAATCTGAAGCGAAACGGGTTTTATAGGCCGAGATATAATAAAGATTTCTCGGTCTAAAGTTGTTCTTTACAAGTGACAAAATAATGCTAAATTATGCAAATAGGGTTGTCGGTACTTTTAAATAATTTATATGGGTAACAAATATTTCAGAAATAATCTAAAATAAAACGTCTCTTCCATGGGTGAACTGTGAAGTGATCGGCGACAGTTAAAAAAATGTATTGTTAAATAAAAATATTTAAATAAAATGCCAAGCGTTATCAATCATCCAACTAAAAACTAAATATTTATCTTTAATTAAAATAGTTACAGAAAGGTCTGTATCTGGTCATTGAACAGAGGCGCAGGGAGTACACACCAAATGAAATTTACATAAACGTAGAACTTTAAATTATTTTTATAAAGGTATCTTTAAAATTGACACTACAGTTAAAATGAAATTACGTTTTACTCCAGATCTGATCTGCTCCATGGTACAACGATATTGCATTACATTGCACGGAACTGACATACATATGCCAAATGAAAGCTCTAAAGCTCGGACTTTTGCTCTTGATGAAGGGAAACATGTTGCTAAATCCGTAGCATGGTGATAGGCTAATTTCTACCGCTTGCCAGGATAGCTATCATCCTCAATTAGAAAATATATCGTTAAGCATGTATAGTTGAGTTCCGGAAGGCGCATTTAAGAGCAAGTCCTCTTTCTAGTTAGCTTGTAACTATTTGAACTTTACGCTACGACGCTAAAGAGCGGAGCAGAAACCGTGATTATCAAGTATTCAGGGGCATGCTGTAGGCAAGTACGGGAAGTGATTACAACGTTAGGCTACGCGGGTGCGGTGGCGCCCCGGTGGGATAGAGAAATCATCGAATATTTTTTTTTAATTTTAACTTTTTTTTTTTAAATAAATGTATTTATTTATTAGGACCGTCAGTGGGCATTGTGTTAAATGCAGTCACATAAAAAAACAATTTGAAAAAGAAAATAGACTTCGCCTTTTAAGGCAATCTTCACAAGTTCACGACATGCATGCACCGTTTAGTTAAAAATATTTAACAAGCTAAATTATTAAAAATTAAACAAAAAAACCGACTACTGAAAATCACGACAATTTTCTTTTCTATTTTTGTTTTCATTTTGTTCTCAGACTTCATATTGAAATATTATATAACGTATGTGCCTCCAACAATGAAGACGAATATAGCAACACCTTGCATGCTAAAACCCATCAAGCCGTTTAGGCTACAGAGAAGTGCTAAAGAAATTGGCATACATACCATACCTACATAAATATATACGTATTGTCGAAAAATATAACCCACCTTTTTCGCAGTATGGTATAAAAAAGAATGTAAATCACTAAACGTCTAAATATATTACGTAAAAAACCTTTAATATCTCATAACCACCCTGTTATATTATTTCTGAATAACGAATGTATCTGTGTATGTATTTGTTCGAACTATCGTTTACTCGCAATTTGTTCTTATGTTTTGACGATGCTGCCGAAGATAGTAACATGCTAAGCGTACTAAGAGACTGGCATAGGTTTATGCAAATATTGAAAGACTCTGATAATTTCTTGGTCACAAATTTTCAGCTTGATAGTGAAGACAGGTACTAGTAGAAAATGGCTTTAGATAATGAGCAGTATAAGATATTGTATTTTTATTTGTACGTCGACTTCGTTTTCTTAGTTATTTATATCGTTTAAATAATTTTCATATATATAAAAGAAAGAAAGCAAGAAAACGTTTCATTTCTGAAATGCATCTAATAATCTTTTTGTTATAATGAGTAATATATACTAATACAAACTAGCTAATTCTTGCAAATATTGTGAATGTAAACAATGTCTGCGTAGATGGAATCCAAATGAATTTTTTTTGTTAATTTTTTTAATGTAAATATTTAATTTTAGATTACTTTACTTCAATAGCGGGAAACATAAGCTTTTAAAATAATGCTTAAATATCAAATTTTTATGGAGAACTAAAGGAGAATTATAACTTTACCACAAAAAAAAACCTTTGTGAAATAATATATAGAGATACTAAAGAAATCAAGCTAGAGATCAGAGTGTAGCATCGGCGTAATCAATCCACCGAGAGTCTCGCGAGGGTTATAACGAAAATCGTATAAAATTTATAAATAAGACAGCAAAATTTCGTAAGCAACGCTAACAATACAATGTAAGGCGTAGTAACGTCCCGCCAAGTAGGTCGTATAAATTCAAAGGCTTGTTCGTCGGACGAGGTGGCTTGCAAGTAAACTTGCTTTCGAACCTGGACTCTGTTGTAGGACGACCACTTTTTAAGTAATATCAAAGACTTGATTAGTAAAATTTGTATCTTTAGAAGTTAGGTACTTTACATTTACATTTTACGGATGTACATAGTTTTTAATTAACCCCTCACAGAAAAAGAGCGGTGTTATAAGTTTTAAATTGTATATCGGTGTATCTGTCTGTGGCATTGTAGCTCACAGACGGCTGAACCGATTTTTATCTAGTTTTTTTGTTTGTTTGAAAGGTGACTTAATCGAGAATGTTCTTAGCTATATATAATTCAAGAAAATCTGTTCAGCGTTTAAAAAATTATCAGCTCTTTTCTAGTTGAAAATATATGTGAGCATCTTTAACAGGTCTGATTGAATCGAGATTAGGTATTCTATTACTTCAATGTCATTAGAAAAACCTTAACTAGATGCTGCAGCGTCATCTGGAATCTGTATGATATCTACTTCTTCACTCACTTACAGCAGAGATATCGTGTTTGGGCTCATTGGAATAATGACCTTTAATAAATAGGTTACTTGTGTCGGAGTTTTAATACATTTTCAATTTACCTTGTACCAACTCGACAAACTAATTTTACGTCTTCTGATGGATAATACGCGTCTACAGTTCACAAACAATTGCGACCATCGGTAACATAGATTTCATAAGCATTCGTCAATGCCATGCCAGTCTATTAAAATGCTTCTTAACGCCTCGTTTGAAGGACTCAATATAGGACCAAAGACCAAGCAGCATTAAAGGTTATAAGGCATTTACAAATTTTGCAGTGAAGTTCATGTTTTTGACCTTGGAGATCAATTAGGCTCGTCGTCTTTAGTTATTCTTCCCTTTCTAATTCTGAGTATTTAAGAATATGTATTCTTCTTGTTCATCTCGGCACGAATCGTATTTTTAATCAAATAGCTCGTGCCGTGGTGAAACGATTGGCCAGTCAATAAAGAATGAAATCGATACTAATCCAGGGTGCGCCGGACGTGAAGCAAAAGGCACAGTAAAGCAACCAGAACCTAAACTAAGTTCTAACTTCTTAAAATACTGTATATTGGAATACATATACGATTACATTGTTTATCATAACAACGTGATCATTGTAGCTTATCATCATCTTAGCAGCATATGTAGGTATAAACTGTTTATATCCAACTCTCTCACCTCAGTCACCTCAGTCAGAACTTATAAATGGCATGATGTGGTGTTTCCACAGTTAAAACAAAGCCAAATAAAGTGAATATCCACTTTGTACATGTCGTTTGCGCGCAACATGAACAGTAGCGCAATTTCGTTGTGATGATGTGTAAAATTCTTTGAATTATTGTACTTCACCACCGTGTATGCAAATCTTATTCAAATTTTAAACGCAATTTTACAGACGTTACTTGCCTACAACATATACAAAAATATTCATAAAATCATTTCACTATTACCAGTAATTTAATGAACTAAAAAGGACGCAAATAAGCATACAACTGACATATTGAAGTAAATTTAAAAAATCGAAAACGAAAATAAACAACATACAAAGGTAAAGGACTAAAAATATGCCTTATTGGAACTTGTTACTGAATCTCGTTTTCAAATATACAGCTTAAATTAACCAAAAAAAAAAAGTTCATAGTTAATATTTTAAAAACTGTATTCATCGATATTATTGTCACATGCTTAAGTACCTATTGTTCCCGAAAATAGGGCAAGTCGTCTCATATCATCTTAAAAGCGTGGCTTTATTATACAGTAGAACTCGTGACGAGAGAAGTTCGCAGGGCGCCGGTCGTCAGCGAAGTTGTTGCAAAAACATATATTTGTTTTCAACACTTCATCTTTAACTTTGTCACGGGGCACTTTGACAGAATTACGAGCTAGGGTCTGATCGCTCGCAAATAAACATGCCGTTAAGTTTACACGAATGAACGGACATGAAATCGACATTTGCCCAACAGTTGAGCGAACTCAAAAACGAAGTATAAAAGAGAATATTTCATCGCTTGCAAACCAAAAAAAGGTATATCATTAGTAGCTTGGAAAATGATTGGAGGTTGTAAAGGGTCCGTAAATAACTGAATAATATAATACACAGCTATAATACTCATTAATTGTGTTGCTTGATGAGGTAGTATAAATTCATCTACCTAATATTTTTTCTGTTTATTTATTTACCATACCGATGTGTTTTCCAATAAGGAAACACGGTGTTCATTTTACCAGAACATGTTCAAAAGAGCTTACCAGTCTATCTTCAATATCAATCTATCTTCTGTATTCTACGGCATTTTACTTGCCCGTCACAGTGAAAATCTTTTTGGTTTGTCGAGTGTATATCCAGCTTGCAAACCAGAATAACAGCAAAGACTAGCGATGGATTTAAAATCTCTATGAGGTTGTTGATATTTTTGGATTGTAGGTACTGTGCATATCATCAGGCAGAGAATAACTATAAATACCCTATAACTAACTAGATATAAACACACAACACCTGCGCCTTCGTTCGCGTTTAATATTATAATTTCCACTTCTCCACGGCAAGAAAATACTTCGCTGAACGCATAGGTTAATAAAAATCGTAGTATCTCAAAACTTTAATAACTTTTTATTGAATGAAGATATCGTGAAAGTCTATTCAGTAGTTTTTGCGTGATGCGCACACAACGGCAAACCTCAATCATTTTTATTCATATAGATATGTAGGTATACCTGTTGTATGTAGGTATGGTGATAAATGTGTGTTCTGAAGGCAAAAGTACAATGACCTTAAAGTGTAATGAGTACGTATCAATTCAGTTTTTTACCTTAGGTTCATCGATTTAACCATTTAACCACGCAATAGATTTATCATGTACGTGCTATCGCGTCAGCTCAAATTAAATCCCATCATTAGGTTTAACCTTAATCTATAAACCAAAGCAATTTTAAATTAAACTTAATTTACACTAAATCACTCACTCTGTAATCCACATATAATATTATTCATAACCACATCAGTAATTACTCATTCGATATGAGAATCGATTATTTTAACATCACAGAATTAAGACATTCACATAATAAACCGTATCATAAATTTTAAATCCGTTACAAATGTTAACCATCCGTAATTTGAACTAAAATCATTCGAAACAAGCCACCATATAGAACTCTCTCTTTTAAAGCATCCAGAAAACCTGTTCAGAGGCTTTGAATGCGCTCAGTACATTTCCGGGATTACCTATTTATTTGTAAATATGGAACTTGTTTCTATAATTATAAGTTTTAAAATCGATTGTGATGAAAGCGGAGTCGTGTTGTAATTATTCTTGCACCCTTATGGTAAAGAGTGTTAAGTATAAAATAGAACGTATTTAGGATGTGGAGGCACAAAGCGCGCCGCACGGGTGGTAAAGTGTTGAGGTAATACGTTTCTGATGGGTTTTTAATACGGTCTTCGTGTGAAACTCCTGCGCACTAATAGACACATTATTATGATTGTTGTTGTAAATCTCTTTTTTTTAATTTTATAATTTGCACGCTTCGATACTTCCGTAACAGTTGTTAATTTTGAATGAATAATTGTGGTTATGACAAGTTAACAAGGAGTATCTAGTGATAGTATTCCGATAAAATTTATATGGAATTAGTATGTGTATTTAAATTTATACCATGCTCAATACATTTGCAAAGTCTGTCCATCGAAATTATTTACCGTCGTGAGCGGTCATTTATGAGATTACGTCGTAATTTAGTGATTTGTTACAAAGTATAAAATATGGATGGAAATACCTACAAAGTTGCGAACAGATTTAGGTGATATAATTTACAGAAACATTAACCACGCTAAACATCTCTTTATGTATTCCTTATCAACATAAAACAATAATAAATATACTTACACCATTATGCATCATAAACATGCCATATCAGAGAAGCAACAACGATGGAAGAGGAAATTACCTGAAACGAAAAACCGATTTTGTTATATATCACTTATAATTCTTTATTGCTATAAGATCAGCCTTTTGCTGCAATATCTATTACGGTAAATTTATAAATCTTGGATCTTAGAATTTCGCAGAAGTGTCAGTACACACGAATCGCTATTGCCTACTTAACTAGTTAGTAGAAAGGTAGGGTAAAGAGAAATATCTCTTTGAACATTTCCCTCTAATATGAGAACCCGACTGGTGAAATATTTTTAGTGCATATCTATCTGCAGTGAGTACGGTTTCCAGAGCTCCTTGAAGTCAAGGTCGGCAAAGCCCTAATAATATCTCTGATGTTACGAGCGTCCATAGGATATGGTAACTACTTACTATCAGGCGGGCGGGTACGTACGCTTGTTTGCCACCTTAAATATATATAAAAAATAGTTCAACTTAACGTCGTAACAAATAGGTAGGTCTCTTTGACTATCTTAGATTGGCATTTTTAATGAAATGTATTGCAATATCATACGTAACGGGCCGATAGTTATTGTTAATAATAAATTAAGATATGGGGCAGAGTGAAGACAAGCGCTGTGTGGTAATACCACGCCACAGCATCAGCTGAATCTGTCCTATTGTCAAACTGTGTAACTTTATTTATTGTGTGAAATATATTGTTAGTCGACTTTCTGGCAAGAAATTATTAAACAAAAAAAAATCCTCTTCATGTTCAAAAGTAAGCAATATTTATAATAATAATGTATAAATCTTGTAAACTATTGTAAATAATATTATATTTGCTTGAAATTTCCAAAACAACGATACATTGGCATGTGTACCTATAGTAGAATAAGTGAAATCACTTTTAAAAGATAATCTATAGGCTTAGAATCCGGTTTCATGTAACTTTTACACTTTAAACATATTATTATTGAGTAAGAGCGTGCAGAACAAATGTGACGTAGCCTACGTATCAGAAGCTAGTGTGAAATAAAATAAATTGTGTTAAACTATTTAATAGTAATAATAAATCTACAATTAAATAAACCAAGTGACCACTAGATATGGCTCGACCACCATTGCGTAAGCGAAGATATTTAAGCGTAAATGTTTGCATACCGTGTATATTAGACAGTAAAGCGTACATAGAATTGCTGATGCAGTAACTAAGATGATTGTTAGTGCTTTGACAGACCACATTGCGCTGAAATAGCACCTGCTCAAATTGATTGGACGAATTGAGGCGTGGTACCGGTTAAGCTGTACCTATTCCTTTGAACGACTATATACGTATGTAGCTGCTATCGAAGACAATAACATTGTTGCTAATATTGATGAAGTTAAGTTTTATAATATCGATAAAATATATTGTGTTTACTTATAGAAGTTAGGTAAACTTATTAAAAGGTATAAAAGTTATTTAAAAAAAAATGGTTGTTTTACGCCGGTAATTTTTTTTAACACAATTATAAAAGTCGTAAAGTGAATTACACATAATGGGCGCCGAAAAATAGAAATTATATTTCTTTATTAGAATGAATAAAGTAGTAAATAATTTTGAAAGTAATGGCGATAAAGGAATCACAGCATGTATTTTTACCAATTAATGGAATTTATTTCCATGTGATGTACGTTCAGATCTATACGAATAAATTTAATTGAAGTGTCTGTTCGTAATGTCAAAATAACAGTTTTTTACTAAATTCATATGAAAGTATATACGATATTTAAACAAAAAAACATTTTTTTTCTCTGTCCGTCTGTTTGTTCCAACTGTTCTTAGAAACGGTTGGACACCGATTTTGACGGGACTTTTACTGGAAAATAGCTGATTTTATAAGGAGTAACTTAGGCTACTTTTATTTAAAAAATAATTAAACTTTCGTGCAAATAAAATAATAAGCATTTTTGTCTTTAAAATAACAGCTGGGTGACCACCGTGGGTGGGAGCGGGATCACCACAATACCGACACGACGTCAATCTCTAGACTACGCGAGCGGAGCCGCGGGGACAAATCATCATCATCATCATCATCATTTCAGCCGCAGGACGTCCACTGCTGAACATAGGCCTCCCCCATAGATCTCCAGAGCGACCGATCTTGTGCGGCCTGCACCCAACGGCTCCCAGCGACCTTTATTATGTCGTCTTTCCATCTAGTGGGGGACAAATACATAACAAAAAATAGGAACAAAGTTCTCAAGGCAGATGAAAGAAACCACGGTATAAAAACCATTAATGTATAATTCAAAGCCTATTCTAATATCAACTAATATTTGGACCTTTCTCGAACCACTTTCCAAAGCTTTCTAATTGAATAATTGATAGCCCCTATCTGAAGCGAAGTAGGTGTAACAATTTAAGTACTGTTCGTTATGAGGGGACATCTTTTATGATACTGGGAGTGACACAATGATCTCGTAGGAAATATGCTAGGGAGAAAAATAAAGATAAGATAGCACATGACACCGGCATATAGATACTGTATTATAGACCACACGCATTGTAAACAAAATTCTTTATGCTTAGATTACTTTACCGCCTTCATGTGGACAGTATTGTTTAAGCAAACATAGTTTTTATTCCAAATACTTATATGTCAATAGTTTAATGTCAACATAATTATAAGTCAAGGAACTACAAAAAAATTATTTAGGAGAGTAATTTTGTGAGCAACGAAATTTAGTTTAACTATATTTTAAAGATTTCGATAATAAAATATTATATAATAAAACATGTTAGCAGACAATACCACGAATGTTAAAAATAGAATATGCCTATATATCAAATTATAAAAATAAAAACAGTAACACTGAAATAAAGAAATGTCTATACTTACGAGTAATGTACGCATGTAAGAATTTATACTTACTTCTTTGACATAATAAAACAAAAATCACACATACTATTGTCTATGGCTAACTTCATTGCGCACTTCCGTCACATGATGCGCGCGCAGTTCTCATTTTTACCCTCCACTAAACGCTCCAGAAGATGTATAACTTGAAAGGTTATCAAAAAAAGGAAACAAAAATCCCGACTGCAACAAAAAAAAACCGACTAAAAATATTGTTTTTTCATTTTTTGCTATTTATTTGATTCCTAGACGTCGTACTTAAATATTATAATGCCTATGTCTAATCTAACGACACCTCGTATGTTAAATTTCATCAAGCCGTGTAGGCTACATAGCTTACCACAGAAATAGACATATATTCGCCCGAAAAACATAATCCTCTTTTTTCGTAGTCGGACAAAAATTATAATTAATCATTATCCGCATGACACTTTCTTTGACTTGACCCGCTAAACTAAACCTTAAAGTGACTTAAAAACGTTAAAAAATTCTAATTTTCACGAAAAGATCATTAAAGACATACGTAATTAAACATATTAAAGCTCTTATCTCGCCGCGTCGAAATACAGGTCCCCAGTCACATTAGCCTGTTTGATCATTACCACGTTTGATCAAATATTTGCCTGGTTTGTACAAATTACACCGCCAGCTGCTCTCATAGTCGGGACCAAAAACATTTTTCACAGAAAACGCCCTCGCTCTGTACACGACGGCATCACGCGTACCGTGGAACAAGCCATAATCCTCCAATCTAGTAAGTAAACAATGTTGTTTGCTCGCCACTCAAGCATTTACCTGACCCGAGAATCTCCCGTAAATTCCATTCCCCTCTCTTTTCCTGGAATAACTTTATAAATCGGATACTCGATCTTTGTTGATTCTGATCGGCCTGTTTTTATTAAAATTCGAATTGTGTTATATTTACTGCGTGTTCCTTTACTGTCGTCAGAATTAATTATTTTCATTTTACCGATGGTGCTTTAATTATCTAAGTATAATTAATTATATTTGTTAATATTTCAAGTTTGTAAACATTACAGCTGTGAAGTTTTAGAATTTTTGCATTTCGGCGACATATTAAATTTCTGATTTTTTTGTTTTCTGTCATAATTATCACGGTAATCATGTTAATAATTGTGAAGTATAAAACTAGTGCCATTATTTAATGTTCTAACGATATATGATGATAGGCATCAATTTGTTACTTCAATGAATCAATCAACTAGTGAGCGTTCAGATCAATTGCGCAAGTGTACTCAATATTGATTACAATCACATAAATGTGTATTAACGTATATCGAATTATGGGCTATATAATAATTACAAACGGTTTAATAAAATAATTCTTATACATATATCTAATCTTATATATGTGCGTCTGTTAGTGATCGTGTAACATCTGAGCTTTTTAACCGATTGAGCTAATAATATTCACTTAATCTATTTGTTTTATCTAGACGACGGTTTATAGATATGTTTGGATCCGATAGGTGGCGCTGTCGTCGAGCCATTAACTAGGTCAGCTAGTTGTTTTATAAGAACTTTTATGTGGCACGGCAAAGTTCCTGATGAAACCATAGCATGATAATTTCTAATGTCCGTCTGGCCAATTACCACACTCATGGTGAAAATCTGTCTCCAAGCAGGTTATGGGTATGTTCCGGGAACTGCACTTGAGAGTCAGTTTCCCCACTAAGCTTAGCGTGTCATCATCTTGACCTTATCGACACTTAACATCAGTGAGATTTTGACCATAACGCTGAACCCATAAAAGATGACAAAAAAATGTATCAAGCCTCTCGGCTGCTTTATATATACTGGCTGATGCCAAAACGCAAGAAACCAAAGAAGAGTCACTATGACAGGTTTATTACCATGTGCAATGCCAACGCGATCCAGTCGGGATCCTACCCTATCCCGTTTGATTGCTGGATATTTGTGATTTGATACGATTCGTTTTTATTTTTTCAGTGGCACCCTTTTACGACGTGTGAACAGGCCGTAAGATTGAACGATGTTAGGTATTAGGTATAATTATCAAAAGCTGCAAAAATAGGATTTCAAAATTTACCATCAGCAACAAGCGATACCGTCAGAAACATTTTAGACATGAAATTCTATAACTCAACATAATGGTCAATAGAAAACTGACTAAGACTCATAACCAACGATTTAAGTACGCATATAAAGTGTAATTCAAAACGCCTAACCTTAGAGGGATCACATAAAGACATCCGAGGGAAATGAAGATATTTCCCTAATAAACCGTGAACATTTTACCCGTAACAAATTGATGTTAAACGTTTTAATGTAATCTTTGAATTACATTAGGCGTTACTTATGGTGTTGTGTGCGTGTTGAATACACGTAATTGTGATGAAGGGTGATGGAATTGATTCCCATTGTTTGTTTCTCTCATCAATAGAACGGGTTGTTTGGCTTTTGATAAATTGTGGGCCAGAGTGATGAGAAATTAACTTAACTAACCAACAATCCGATTGTACAGTGATATTATCGCTCGGGTAATAAAATGTATTTAAATATGTAGATTATTGTATAAGCAAAAGTAGAAAAAAAATGATACTTAACACTATCAAACGTTTAACAATTAGTTTAGATTATTGCTTTGAGGTATCTTTACAACTTTTTGAAAGGCAATTTGAACTGATTCAAAATGTTATCAGTTTAGGTTTGCACGCTTCATACCGCGAAGCGGTTAAGGTTGTACTCTATTCTCGACACGTCAAAGTCAAGCAATTTTTTGCTCTTGAACTGCCTCTACCACAACCAATTGCCTCTTATACGACAATATGAGTAGATATATTCCAAGAAAACAGTTCATATAATGTATTTCATATTCCGTAATATCCATTTTATTCTGCTATTTAAAAAAAAATCTCGTGGAAGTTCGGTTTTTTTTACGAGGTGGTTACGATATCTCCCGAAAAAATAAACGTATCGAAACTTCAGAATAACATTAACTAGTTACATATTAAATATCAATAACCTAGTACCCGTAGTTTATTAATACAATAGTTTTTATAATAAAAATTTTGACTATTTATTTGGATCTAAAATGAAAGCCTAT
Source organism: Saturnia japonica (assembly GCA_033032175.1). Lineage (NCBI taxonomy): Eukaryota > Metazoa > Arthropoda > Insecta > Lepidoptera > Saturniidae > Saturnia > Saturnia japonica. The sequence goes on from CM065332.1 coordinate 5,900,462, forward strand.
TTTTTTTTGTCTAAATAATACAAATAAGTCAATGGTACAACTTGTTTTTTTTTTCTTCTTAATAATCTAATGAGTAGTAAGAGGCGTGCACTTGCTGAACGTAGAGCTCCCCCAAAGATCGCCACAACAACCGGTCGATTTTTCTTGATGACTGGGATGCTTTCGGAACCGGTAATATAGTGTTTGAACAGTCATAATGCCTGCTTAGGGCCTAAATTGAATTAATTACTTTTGTATTTTGAATCCCTGATTTACCATTTCTATTCGTTGTCAACCATACTTGCCCTAGAAGCAAAATTTTGTTTAATATTTTAATTTTTAGTTTTAATGTTATAGATTTATACGACAAATAACTAAATACAATATGCATATCTTAAGTACGTATTATTGTAAAGAAGTAAAGTTTGTATGTTTCGACTAGCTACATTTTCCGTTACTTTTTATCCTTATTTTTTTTGCGGCTTGTTGTCTGTTTATTTTATTATATACGTAACAATATAAAGATAAACTATTAATATCTATTACTGTGCATAGATAAAGCCTATCTAAGTTAGCAAATTTTACTTTGTCAAGCGCCAAATTCAAGTGCTCTTTTTTAGGTGAAAACGAGTATGAAAAATAAAGAAAACCATCCAAACGGTACATAGATAGCTAGGGAGAGGGGGGGGGGGGCAGTGCGGGCCGGGGTGTTACCACTTTGGCAAATTGCGCCGTCCCTACACAATGGCAATCTTTGTTGAAAGATTCGATTTTTTTGCCAAACAATAACTATTGGGGACTTTCGGTGAAAAATATTCCCTTCCGGCCCGAAACACATTGTTATTTACACTTTAGGTCACAATTTCTTAGCTACACGTCACATTACATGCGTTAAACTATTATGTTAATGTATTCATAAAGATGAGCCTATCGAACCTATCACCAAGCAAACTTTAGAACTAACTTAGAATCCATAGACACAGTGATGGTAAAGAGATTGGATTTTTTTAACTTACCTTTAGGTACTTAAACATATTCTGCGGGATAATCAATGACAAAAAGAATTTCACAAACCAAAATAAGTTTAAACTTTTATGTTTTCTTAGGAATAGTTTTAACGTGTTAAGCGCACTATTTATTAATTAGAATATAAATTAAATAAAGTATTTTATTTAATTTTTATTTATACTTTATCTTACGTAGGTACATCTAGTGAGTAATATCAATAATAACGTAATAATATTATAATGTCAGAATGTTGAAATAATTCAATATCATATCACTAAATTTCATATCAAAAAAATGTGGGCATTGTGGGCATTATCAGCGTATTCTTAAACAACAAAATATAAATATTTGTTACACGACCGTTTCGCCGGGCGATAAAATGAATATATAAAAGATTACATTATCAACTTCTATGCCAAATTTCATTAAAAATCACCGAGCCTTTTAAGTTTGATTGAAAGACTTAACATACTTTTGCATTTATAATCTCTATATTTAGTATTTCTTAAACATTTTTGTGGCAACGCCATATCTCCTTTAACTCTTCAACAATATTAATGATTTGAATATCATTTTAAGGCTTGTGTCCATTGACATTGACGAAAAGTAACCAAATAGTTTAAATAAACAATTAGTGTAGTCCTAAATATTCGCATGGGTTAGCTAGTATAGGTATATTAGGTTTCTGGTTTTGGTTTATGCTTTATCTATATTCTAAAAGATAAACTATTAAAAGAGTAAGTCGCTCTTAATGCGACCAATACTTAACAGTATTACGCAAGAGCAGAACCTGCCGATATTTGTACATAATATATAACCGTTGTCCATTATATAAAGACATCTGAACATCACACTTTGCAGTACAACTTACGGGCCAAGGTAACATTTTCACACTTCGATCAATTGACACCTTATTTATAAGATTCAAATATCCGAGTCCAAAAATTCGGCTCTCAATTTCCGGGCCGTGTTATGCGTGTATGAAATTTGTAAACACGTTTCGACTTACGCGATTACATATTTTTTACTTTTTTTTTGTCGTCATGCTAATTTTCTTTTTGTTACTTAGTTCACAACCGTTAACTTATGCACGATTTATGCAAAGGATCAAACACGTTTTTTATTGACTTTTTAAAAGGACTTATCTCACACGAGGCGTTTGTAGTTTTATATACGCGCGTTAGGAGCTATACTTCTTTGTATAGTCACACTCCATGTTATGTGACGACTTAATAAAACAAAGTCCACTTCACTGTGTAAATGTTTTGTTAAAATGTATCGTAAAAAATCACTCTCATCCTTTTTCTATAACATCATAAATCATATTATGTCTAAAGTCAAATATTTAGATATTTCTTTATCATTACTTATCTGAATATCCAAATAGAACAAAACTTCTCACTTAGATTATGAAAGCACACTGTATAGTATAAAAGGTCAATACACTCCTAAATTGTGGAATGTTGCCGAAAACTGATACCGTGAAAGCCAATATTTCTTGTTTCGGTAGTCGGGAACCAGCGTAAAGGTATTCAACATAAGTGTCTTTGTTTTTATTCAAACTTTATTCAATTTGTTAACGAAACAAAATTACTCAGAAAAATTGAATAGTTTGCGCTACAAAAATATAATATCAATATCGAAATCTTCAACTTTGAAAAGTATATTTAAAATTAAATATTCTTAAATGATTAATTAAAAATGCTGTTGCGTACGCTGTCTATGCAACGTTGCACCCCTTTTCTTTGTTGCCGTCTCCTGGTTATCTCAAAACGGCGAGTACAAAGCGGTTCCCACGATGCGACCATCGAAAATACGGTGCATATTTATCAGTAGTTGTCTAACGATTATACAGCGTTCCATAAAATACCCACATGGGATGAGGCCTATTAGTCTATACTGACTGATATTGCTCGTTTTTTGTTTGTTTCTTTGAAAACGCTAATCTCTAAAATTACTAGTTACATTTGAAAAATTCTTTTTTATTTTATTGGATTAGTTATTGAGGTAGGTTATAGGCTATATAACTTCACGCTATTACTCCAAAGAGCGGAGCAGTAACAATGAACGTCGAGCAATATGGAAAGTTATAGGCAAGTACGGGAAGAGAGAACACAGATAGGGTACATGGGTAAGTTACATGCTCAATATAATTAGGTAGCACGCACTTTTCCCAGTGTCACATAATATTATGTATACAGAAAGCAGAATTAATAATTTATGATTCTTATAAGTCTCGCTAAATGCAAACCATTTAAATTTTTAATACTGAACAAATTAAAAACACATCGGTTTCAAGAAGTAAATTGAAACTGCTCGTAAGTATTTCTTATTTTTCTTTGAAGGCATCTCAATACATCCAGATAATATACAACGCTGTCTTTAGAATTACAGTTTCTACAATTTAAAACGCAGCCCGACACATAAAATGTCCCTAAAAGGAACTTAAAAGAACTTTTTCTTGACAGCAATGAATTGAGCGGTCTCAGAATTTCGTCGAAAAATTTTACCGGTCCAAAAACGGATCCACCGTCGAGATGGCGTATAGCCTATAACTTTTAGCTCGAAACAAGGACCGAGTATGCAAGAGATTCTCTGTCGGTATCACTACGAATTATTGACAATCCTGTCAGTAAACTACTGCGACGAAATCAGATTTTATATACTTAAATTCACGTTCATTGACCAAATTAACAAGATTTGTCCAGTATAATAACAAATGTATCACCAGAATCCAATCATCAAACAATATCAAAACGCTTACCTAAAAATGTGAATTTTAAACGGCAGAGTTGTTTTTTTGGTAATAGTAAATTTTTAAAATATAAATCAACTGTTAATTTTTTAAATAATTAAATAGTATTTTTAATAAAAACTGATTACAATTCAGCAATAAGCTTGTTAGTGTTCAAATAAAAACTCTTATAGCACTTACTTTTTGACAGCTTTTAGAAAGATCCCACCCACTACGCGAAGAAATATTTTCACAGACCAAAAACCTAATGGCGGTTTACACACGCTATAGGCTACAACTTTCGTGTTTCGTGTTGAAACAAGGAACGAGCATCGTATACTTGGCAGCGTTCCTCAACTTATAGCACGCGCCTATTTAGGGTTACCCAAATTCATTTATATTTTAATTCATCCTAGTATTTAGATCCGTATGTATTGTTTTAGTACAATAATTTTTATAACTTAAACAATATACTTAATTCAGGTTTTAATATTTAGTACTCCATAGGAATCCAGTTGCCATAAATGAATCCTCAGCCGTGGCTCATTACCTTTATATATATAATTCCTTTGTATACTTCATTTAAAAAAACATTTATAAATAAGTGCGTTGGAGCAAGCAATACATAATCACCTATATTTTATCTATGAAAATTGAAAACGCACTCGCTAAAAGTTTCTATCATTATAATTTATTCCAAGTCTAATGGTGTTATGTACTACGTGTTAGCCCTAGTTACTCTGCACTAAAGAGTACGAGTAAGCGATTTGTGAGAAGCGACGAAAGCTCTCTAGCTATCGAACTGCAGGGATGTCAACATGTCTAATGGAAACGGCATTAATATCATACCTATGTAACCGTATTTTTACTTATCTAAGTACCTATTCTACACATATAATTTATGAATGAGAAAGGTGAATATAAACATTCATTGGAAACAAATGTGAATCTATTTTGCGTTCGCACTGTTTTTTAATAGACTACAAAAAAAGACGGAGTTTACTAAATTCTAAAGAATATTTTCTATGGATGTTCATCCATAACTTCTTTGTTTATCAACCGATTTGGATGATTCTATTTTTGTTGGGTAGGGGATACCTCAATCGTGGTCCCATTTCAGTTTCATTGGTATTGGAACTTCAACTTCAGAGATACACCAGGGAACTATTCAAAATCATTGAACTCGGTTTTCTTTTTTGTTAAAAATGGTCTGTAATTCACAAATGACATGACAATTTTTAACATATAATACGAAAACCCACCTTCAATGAATTTTTAAGAGTTTCTAATCTAAAATAATTTGTACTTGCGGGAATGTGAGAACGCTAAACGGTTTCGTTAGCAGTGCGGTGTTTTTACACGAGTGAAACCATGGGGTACAACTAGTAATAAATTAAGGCCGCAGAAATCGGGAGCACGCTACGCTAATCCGCCGCGGATATACATAACAAACCTATATTTAAATACGAATGGTTAAGTGGTAGGATTAGGCGGTTTTTTCGTTGTCGTACTTGCTTCGTGAGTATTTGTGTCAGATGCGGATCAGTCGGTAATTGAATAGATCGCTGTTGATTGTTTCGTGATCCCAGTGTTGACAAGGATGTCACTGTTTACTTTGTTCTTAGAGGGTGTATCTATTTCTTCATAAGCTGTAGCGTGACTTAGAGCAAGCGGCTTGTCATCGTTATATCGAGTTTAGTTTTTCATTGAATTACTTTGTTAATATGATATAGTAGAAATCATCTTATATATGTATGTAGTACATCAGCTCATTAGTTATCATGATACAATCCTCGCTTATTTTAGAATTTAATGGCCGTGTGTGAAATTTTTTCCCCATTTTATTAAAAAATATTACTTAGTAATTGCGGACATATTTATTTCAAACTATTTTCTACATCACACAAATAGCAATATACATATTACTAAAGCTTAGGCGTTGAGTTTGCCTTTAAATAGAACTTAACACATTCGTTGTATATTACCAATGGAACAAGGAAGAAAGATTCTTAACAGTGTAGACGTCTGTTAGCTATAATAATATACTTTTATTACTATATATCTTTAGGAGTCTAATAAGTCACGCAAAGTTTTTACTTTAGTTTTACTCATAACTAACCAATAAAAAATTCAACTTTAATGGACATTCAAATGGAATTAATAAAAGAGATGAAAATATAAATTTGTTCCTTACCCGAAATCGGCGCGAAAATAATTTTATTAACAATAAAATTTTATGACTATAAAAATGACTTTACTAAAAATTAAGAAGATATGAATAATAATATCGTTATATAATTTATTTCAAAAATAATAATTTTGTAACTCCTTTTACTTTGTTCATAAGTATCCAACCCGAAGGAAACTTAGGGTCTTAGAATGTATTTTTGTACAGCCGCCGTCAGTTTGGGTTCACCGAAAAACTAAATTGGATACGACCTTATTACCCACAACATCCAACTACGATGATGAAAGCTGAATCAAAATATAATGAGATTTATATTGAATAAATACATAATTATGACGCTTTGCACGTCCCACGTGAGGCGTTTTTCATAACTTAAAAATCGGTAACAAAAAGGGGAATTTTAATTAAATTTAACTGTGCGAATTGCGCTAAAGTTGAAGATATGTATCATATATAAAACAGAAAGGGAAAGTCTAGGGCACCTGGGTTTAAGAAAACAAAAGGGTGCCTTCTCATGCTATATTATCAAAACCACAAGGTTTACTACTAAGTAACAATACCTTTCGGTGTACAACTTGATTGCTAATTACTTCACATAAAATACTATGTGAAAACAACTATAAACCTACGTAATTTTAAAGGTTAGAGGACAAAATATCTAGAAAGATAAATAATATACGATCAGATACTTACCTCCCTAGCTTAGGGTTACCAGTATAGATGTAGTATTAGGTTACCATACACACAATTTTCCGGACATGTCCGGAATGCGGGTCGAATTCAAGAACGTCTGGAATTTTCACACAAATGAAAAACCAAATAGAATATTTATAATTAAATCGATCAAGTAATCACAATTATAATTCTTAAATTAACATATTGATACAAAATATTGATAGATTTACACTACGTGGTAAGTAAGAAATCAATATTCCGCTATATTTTTCCTTTTTTTTTTAAAGAAAATTTCCGGAATTTTATCCTGATATTCATTTTTTTTTTTATCTGATAGCTGCATGATTTGACTGATTATACAGGCATCGTGAGAAGATTAATGTGGTGCGATGGTTTCGCACTGAATGGAAAGTTTATATTAACTAACCGACTGATTTTGACGATTTCAGATATCCCGTTAATAAAAAACCGAGGTTAATAGTTTTTCAACCACTGATTCTAAGCATAACATGATTTTAGTACGTCAAGATGTTTAAGAATTACTGAACGAACGATTTATAAAGTGACATTAATGATGTATTTAGAAACTGGAAGCATTTGATATAATAATATATTGATAAGCCCTTCTAGCGGCATCCGCAACCAGGTCAAGGCTTTGGGTCAACTAATCAATTTTATGTAGATACACATGAAGTATTAGATGTTAATTTCCCGCATCGATACTGTTTCGTGAAATTAAAATATGAGAAAGCGTTATTTAATGAAAAAGTTCAAAGGGAGTCGTGGGACAACCGGTAGGAACAAAGTTGCTTTCGCTTTATATGATGTGACGACCAGACTTGTACGCACTGTTTTATATACAGTACGAGTGGTCGATGGTTGTTGTCTCACTGGTTTAGGACTTTTTTATAAAAAAAAAATTTTAGTTTATGTTAATAAAGTTATAAAAATAAATATTTTGTCATTAATAATCATTATAAAAATATAAACAAATTATAAATTTAGTCGGTACGTTCACTTTTAAATGTAACAAACATTAAAAAAAAGTTTCTATAATAATCCCAAATAAGCGGGACTTGAACTATTGACCCACTGTACATACAACATTGCGTACAAATATTGTCAATTCAACGACGGGCATAGTCTTGAAATTTCTATAGTATATGTATGAGTTTGTATATTTTTAATGTCCGTCGAGTCGGACCCTTTTCCCGTTTAACTTCCACCCAGCGATAAGGAACTTCGTTCCGAAAAATACTATGTGTTTATAGTTATACCTATCATATGTTAACTCTTCCAAATACTTAATAAATGCTTGCTGGAAAATGAACAGATTGAAATATGTGTGAACATCGACGCTTTCGAGGATAAACGAAAAAGAAACCATACGGTTATTTTTATAAATGGACATTTTGCTAATGCTCGCCTGGCTAGCTAACCAACCTTCAAGTTGTAAATCTGTCTCCAAGCATCTATAGGCAAGCATGTAAGAGGAACTGCATATTTGATTAATTTATTATAATTGTAATATAGATTTATAAGGTATAATTGAATCGCTCAGATTCGCACAGCCCTACCAGCTAAGAGGCTGAGCTAACGCCAGATACTCCTCTCTCGACAACTGCGATCGGAAAATCTTTCCTCCACGATTTGTTCACCCCACTCGTCAACCCCCTAATGATATTTACGTCACGTAAAATGATGTCAATGCCACTTTACCAAGGATTTTTATACCTAAATTTATTAATCTGACAATGTGACGTTTGTTTTAGGGCCGATTTTTCAATGCTCCATTAAAATACGAAATAACTACCAATGGAGTAAAGTTATCTGGTCCTTTATCAGTCTTAAGTGTTTGTCTATTTTTCAATCTTTTTTTATTCCAAGTATATATCAGACAGACAATACGAAATTTAGCACCGCCTACTTCAAGGAGCTGAAACAAATATATTGAATAAATAAACGTTAGAGCAGGGCAAACTATTTCTATTTTTTAACACATAAAATTCAATGTCAGTTTAGGCATCAGGATTCAGATTATATTTGCTTACTCCCTGAAAATTGTGTACCTAAAGATGGAAACCAAAAACCACGTACCTACTGTGCGAAAAACTTAAGTGAATTCTCTTGAATCCCATGTAGTAAAATGATCAGGCCTGGATCAGAGATACTTTATTTTTCTTTCAGATTGATTAATAACTTCATTTATGAGACCATCTTCCGACAGGTTTTTTACTACTAAGGTGGCAAATAAGCATACGTCCCGCCTGATGGTAAACGACTACCGTAGCCTATGGACACTTGTAATAACATAGGCATAACTAGGACGTAGCTGACCTTGAACCCCCTACCCCAAGTAGCTCTGGGAACTATACTCACCGGCTAAAAATCGGCCCTTAGTCTATTATATTTATCCAATCAAAAATTAATTTCACAGCAATACCTGAATGTACCATAATATTAGAATAAAAAAATATTTTAATAAATGTTTATATTTTCGGATTCCGTCGCGGAGCTTTTTTATACGATTTTTAATATTGTCAAAATCTCCAGCAGAATATTTCCTATTTTTTTTTTTGTTTTAGTCTTGGTACTTGAGCACCGTCTCACTTCTAAGTAACTAACTTGTCAATATTGCCGAAAAAGGTAACACGCTAGGTCTCTTGATATAGAAACTAGCTCTGAAGCACAACTAACTATGCTTGTCAGCTAAGTGCCAAAATTGCCTATTACAAAATATTTAGAGTGAGAATAAATCCACTTATAAAATGCAAAATATTTTCGTTTCACAATTTATTTATCTCCCTGGTACATAGAATACCAGTTTTTTACCAATATTTAGGCAACACAATCCGAGGACTAATGCCCACAACATAACATACCCACATGTACCTGCACATGTATACCTACATAAAAATATGTCTAACATCACCTGTGCTACAACTAATTGTGTTAAATACAGTTAAACAGAAGCCTAAGCGTCTTAAGGCAAGGTTAATTCCCTTTTATGGACATAACAAAATGATGGTCGGCCATTCATTTTATTGCTTCATCAATTTTATTATTTAATTGGGACCAATTTAAAATAAATTAATTTATCGCGCTCACCGACAACATAAAACGTCGTTTTAGAACCAATAAATCATAAAGTGAAAATCATAAACTGTCAAATAAGTAAAAAAAAAATGTGTCGTCTACGATATACGAGCGCTGGCCGAATGTTAGGCGAACAGGCATTAAAAATAAAAATCGAGCGATTTTTATGTTTTATGCCTAATATATTTAAATAAGGTGTATTTCAAACGAATACGACTCGGTTGTCATTTTAACAGTTAAATCGACGCCCTTTCTCGGTCGGGTATTAATTACAAAGCTCAGGGCACGCGCGTTTCGACAACTGTAAAACTATTAAGGGGAGACTCGTAATAGTTTGAAATAGTCCCGTTGGCCCGACGCCAGGGGCGCTGCGCTGTGCTTCTGATAGATCGAGCTGCCTTGCGTTTGACATGGTTGTAAACAAAAATAATAAATAAGAACGTACGGGAGGCATGTTTTGATATATGTGGATTTCATTTTGTGTTTATGGCGGCCTGAGTGAGTTTTATTGGTTTTCACGTTAGATTAGAAATGACGTTGCTTGCGTTTTATGTGCGACAGAATCAGACGTCCATGTTGATTGCCTATTCGGGCGGTTTATTTTGCATTCTCGCGGGAACGTAGTAACGTGGTTTTCATTGTAACTTTACTGCTAATTTAAAATAATATCTATAGTAACAACAATTTGTAATAAAATTATCATATTTTTCAATGTAATGCATGATAATATGTTAATAGCAAATTTATTAAGTAATTTCTTAGTACATTACACTTTATTAATTTTGATATTATATCAGAAACTTCAATGCTTAATAAGTTGAAACTATTAATTAAAATTTACAAAAGTTTTATACAGCAGAGTTTGAGTCCTATGGATAAAATTTGTATGAAACAAGTTTTGACAAGTGTTATAAGTCTTTTATTCCAGGCAATTTTATACTCGGCTTTATGTAAGAGAAGAGGCGAAAGTATTTAGAAGTGTACCATTTAAGAGGCCTGCGGGAAAAAAAGTTTTACATTATTGGAATTTTCGTTTAGTACCTACTTCAACTCGAGTTTCAAGACGAAGTAATTAAATGTATGTATGGACCAAAAAAATTTTCTTTAAAAGTTCTGTAGTGCATCGATTTTGCGTCCTGTTTCTCAAAACCAACTGATTTTAAGGGTTCAAAAAACCACTTTAAACGTTTTGTAATTTAGACAGCTTAAAGATAGATACTAATAGTATTATCTTAAAATATACGTTATATGAAAATAAAGATATTATTTTTAGGTACAAGTACACAAACAAAGTTAAGATTTAAGTTATGTCGCTACACTAAGCTTCTAGCTTCTGTCATATGCAGATTTTAATTTTAGATTTCTAAGAAAACCATACAGTTGTTCCTTTAGTTTTGGTAGTACGAGTTAAAATATGTTCTATTTTTATTTTTATTGTTCTAATATATTGCTCGTATATAGATATTTAACATACAAACACACAATTCACAATTATGCTCATCACACAAAATACAGTCATCATCATTGTACAAGGATCGAACCTGCGACATCTCGGCTCAATAGTAGGGCTTTTACCTGGCTTACATCACTGCGCCACAAGGCTTAATTAATTTAGTTTAATTTGAGATCATTTAAGTATAATTTACTGTTATGAAAGCTACTTAACCTCCTATGACGCGATTAAATAACTGTATGGATACGTATGAATCTGAGTGCTGGACAATGAAAGAAGATTACATGTGGCAGAGATACGAATGTTAAGAAGGTGGATGTGTACTGTAACTAGAATGGACAAGATCAGGAATGAGCTTATCAGAAGAATTCTTAAAATAGCACCTGTCACAGAGAAGTTGAGGGGTTATGCTGTGGATTGCCTAAAAATCATTCCTTGTTTTTATAATTGCTAGATTGTGACATCAAAATTATGTCAATAAAAGGTAACAGGAAAATTTTAAATCCCTTGTTCATCCATTCGCTAGAAGTAATTTCACCGCCCTTAAAACTTATTGTCCTAATTTCATATTAGGGAAAAACCGCATACATTCATTTAGAATGAAACACAAAATTAAATACTAACAAGAAATAAAAACAACATTTAATTAGTATACCTATAACATTCAATAGAAGATGCCTTACAATAAAATAATAAAACGTCCAAGAATATTAATTAATAATTGATGCCAGTCCGACCTTTCCGATTTTTGGTCTCTACGTTCGCAATATACTGTGATTAAATACAATTTTAGATCGACCCAAAGCGCCCTCTAGCGCTTCCGGGAAGCCTAGCGACTTCCGCCGCACGACTTCCGGTAGGATCCTGGGCGTTATTTCGTACTTTTTACAAGTGGCACTCGGATACGAGTACCTTTTTTTCTTCTAAAAGTTTTTCGGTGAAAATGTGGTTTTTATAAATGTAGGTACAAGTATTGAGGATAAAATTTGACTGCATATATTATATTATGTTCTCTATTCAACAATTGTTTTTTTTACTGGAAAAAATTTTACTTTCATTTGCAAACAAAAACACATACGAATGACGTATTACTTAAGGCGTTAGAAAAACTAAAGTGCAGTAAAGACATTCACGTGAGTTTTTGTTTTATTTTGTTATACTGTATGGACGTACTTTTCGGCTCCATTTTACATTCTACACTCAGTTTGTATTTTAGTAATTTAAATACATAATTTTTAAAATATTTTTAATTGATGCCTTATATCGTTACATAATCGTAAAAAATATGTCGGTCAAAAAAAAACTTCAATTTAAGTTTAAAAAAAGAATTAAAAATTTGAACCGTATTTGGGCACTTTAAACACCAGTCATTTTGGTGTGTTATTGTGACATCATAGTATTGCACCACAACACCAACACAACTAAACGTTGTTAGGAATACTGTCTACTGTATTCAACATAATTTTTTATTTTATGCCCTTTATATTATAGACAATGTATGACAGCAGGCATTCTATGGAACTGCCTCCGTGTTTTTAACGAACAACAACTGAATTAGCTAAGGTTTGCATGAAATGTCGTTTATTTTCTCTCAGTTACATTGATTCCTTGAACATCCTTTAACACACAATAGGCGCGCGGACAATAAAAGTGCTGTAGTAGGAGTATTTAATAGATAATCTAAACTTGTGGTTTGTTTGCATGGAGTACTATGGAGTGTCAGGGAACTGACTACAGCTTTGTAAGGCAATGTTAGAAAAAGCACTCGATTTTGAGAAAAAATCGATGTTTCTAACCGATGCATCAAAAATATCGATGTATTTTCTAAGTGGACATCCCTACCATGGGACTCTTTTTAAAATGTATGCTTGCAAACTTTTTTATATAACTTTAGCTCTTCAATGAAATATCTCTAGGGATACTGTTTGGCAAAACTACCACCTTAATACACAAGATATTATATTTACGAGCACATTACCGTTCACTATAAACCAACGTCGTGGGTACAATCTATACTATATATTATAATATAATAAAGCAGAATAGTAATTTTGTCTAAGTTTAAACACGCTAATAATCTCTGGAACTAATAGTGGGATTCGAAAAATTATTTTTGTATATGATAGCCAGACTCACGAGGAATAGTATACTAGGCTATCTAACATTAGGCTACACCTCTCAGCTAGCCTTAACTATTGATTAATCGCATTAATCCTTACGAACGAGAGTTACTTCATCATCAAAACCATTTTATGAAGATAAACTTTGCCCTTTATAGCACGTTATTTCGTAGTAAAATTTGAGAGATAATGGAAAATTAAAATAATTCAACACTTCGCTCGGGTCTATGACTAGAGTAGTAGATGGTGGCGCTAGATAAAAATATTGTCTGTACTGAAGTATTATAAATCATCAACCAGCGATTTATTTTAAATTATATGCAGATGAAACCGCGTGTCACAGCTAGTAGTAAATTATATGGTATGGCATACGACCTCTATGAAAACTGTAGAGGAGGTGAATGTGTTAATGAATAATTAAGTTCCATTGTGGTATAGCACGAAAAAAAGTTTTAAGAACAAACCTTATTTGTCTCTTAAATACCACGGAAAAAAACTATGAAAAAATATCGTACCCAAATATTATTATTCACCAAAAGTCATGTCAGCAATTTGTTTTGAGAGCTCGTTATGGACAACCGTCGATTGATTTAAAGAACGGAATATAAATTCCAACGCCGGAATGTTTGCCGCACTGTGCAGTTGTTTCACGTCTGTCAGTCTACCAACATATTATACTAAATTAGGACAACATTTATTTTGCTTACGACGTTATATTATTAACTTAAAAACAAAAGAAACACGACGCAAAGTCTATTGAATACGAGTTTATCAACGGTAAAACAAATTTTGTTCAATAAGTTTCAAATACGAAGATCTAGCGCGCCGTTTCGGACTGTAACTTCAACGTGACAGATGCCAGTTTCGTTTTGACTAAACAAAGATGGCGGCCACATGGACTAGTTAACTAAATAAGCATATTGTTTAGAATATCCCGTTGATAGACATTAAGTGATGTTTTGTCTCTAGCTTGGATGCTGGGTGTCATAAAAGTAAATAAATAAAGTGAAGTTTACGTCCAATTTACTTTACCACCGACGTTGAAACAGATATCAAAGTAAATCGTAAATAAATAAATTAATAGGATTTTTACCCCACAACCGTACTTAATGAATTAAGACTTTAGAAATTAATAATACTATAATGTTTTAAAAATAATTTATAGCCATTGACTGGAAGATAAGTAACAAGATGTGAAACGTTAAACAAAAAGTACTCACATAATATTAATCCGAAAATCTAAAAAAAAGTTAAAGATATGTGTAGGTACCTAAATATTTTTTTCTTCTTTTTTCGCAAAGTTCTTTAAAAAATAAAAATTTGTAAAAAAACTTCGGCATTAGTCAATTTTAAAATATAAAAAAGGCTTTTTTAAATTATAAACTTTTTTTGGGTTGGGTAAAAAAAATCTTAGAACGTAGTGAGGTAGAAAACAAAAAAAACAGCGAAATCGAAAGGAGTAAGGTTCAAAAGTGGTCGATTTGGCGTGGAAACTAGAATTTCAGCAAACTAAAATTGAATTAACACTGCCCAAGCCCAAATATTTTTACTGAAATATGATTTAAAAGCATTACATATGTGTTTATTTGACAGCAAAAATTGGCCTTAAATATATCTCGTTTTGTTTTTAATCCCAATTTCAGATATAAGTATACTTGCGGTCGCCGTATGGTCGAAATTCGACCAGCTACTTTTAGATCATAGACTATTAAGTTATTTATTACGCGTTTGACATTTGGAGTATGAACTATAAACAAACAATGAATATTATCTATCAGTGACACTTTTCACTCAATGACAATGACAATGTTTTGGGGGTCTAAGTTCAATGGACTTGTCAGGGTAGTATTCGCAGTATCATTAATTTAATATATTTGTAAAACATATTATATATAAAATTAGCTTCCTACACTCCTTTACCATATAAACTTTAATCATGCAAATGTAAGTCCTCCATGTACGCAATATGCTTAAAAAGGTGTCCGAAGTTTTACTCCTCACGCATTAATATACCTATAGATAATTTAAATTTATAATTTAGCCTCACCGAAGATTTTATCAGAGAGGTTCCAATGAGTTCAAAGCGTACGTATAAAGGTGTCACTGTCGTTCGCACTGTCTGTGGTGACAGTTGCCGGTTCGTAACTTGGCCCCTAGTGAATTTGCACCTTAATTTCATACTAACAAGCATGTCGCAAAACTATTAATTGGCTCTGAAAATACTAAATTCGATAGATTGTACAACAAAATAATATTATGTTTAATCACTGGTGTTTCTAAACTGCTTCATTAGCCTAAAGGTCCTAAGCACGACTGCAATGCTCGAGGTCCTGGTTTCGATTTCCAGGTCGAGTAGTATTATTCTGGTTTTCTAAGAAATTCTCAAGAGAAACTCGAAGTTTGGCTTTGTGCCCGATTAATGGCAATAGGCTTTCCCCCTATTATATGTGACCTAAAAACTTACACGGCGAACTGTGGGTGTACATTAATACATATCTGCCTAACCTTTCGGGGATACAGGTGTAATGGTATATATACACGAATTTCTAAATAGATATAGTAAGTTCTATACTCGATTTTAAATTGTAAAAATACGAGGCAACTAATTATAGTTGAGTTTTAATTGAAAATTAGTTTAATTCTGACCGATAGCTCAATTTAGGTGGTTTGAATACAATAATTATTTATTATATCTAGTATAAGTTCATGTAATTTTAAAGTCATATAGATATAAAACGTATATATAGGTATTATTATCAATAACAAGCCCACAACTTTACGCGTTACTTACAATATAAAACTTGATAATAATATATAATATAGCCTATGCCCATCATCCTTAACGTATCAGTGAAAGAAGTCTCAATAATTGAGGACCAGTAGTTCCAGATATTATCCCCTGCAAAAGTCCAAACTTACAAACTTTTAACCTCTTTGTCACAAAATAAAAACAAAATATATTCTCAATCTTGTCATTTTAATTAGGTAAAGATAATTTTTGTTCTGTACCCATATCTTATTGATACCTTCTTGTGCCCGCAGTTCCGCTCGCGTAGACTACAGTTGCCTCGGCCTCAACCCGTCACTTGCGGCGGTACACACCCGGTTATTTTTAAAGACAAAAGTGCTTATTGTGGGTTATCCTTAGAAGATAGACATTTATGTTCTCGCTGTTGCTTTTGTGGGTTTTTTTTAAGATCTACAATTATGTATCTACTACAGTAATTTCATAACTTAGGCATCACTTATTGTTTACTCAGCGTAAGCCATATAAGTGAGCCAAAAGCGCCTTTTTTTTCGAATTGATTCACCATTATCGTCACTTCATTTTCGTACATTAGCTTATGTAACAAAAAATATATAATAATCTGGAAATATAAAATGGCTAGGAATTTTAAAGAAAACATGTAGCTACTTAAGCTGGGTATGTGGTTCTCCCGTGAAAATAACATAAAAGGATAGACAGACAGAGAGACGTTAAGTTTTATAATATTCATACTTAATATTCAAAACTTCTACAACTAAAATGATCATTTACGAAACACAGATAGATGCAAATGAAATAAATACCAGTTTAAAACAATAAAGCCTTCTTGTACCGACGTCGAGTTGAAGATTATGGTTGCAACTGTACGACGCGGCGCGCGACGTATTCAAGTTAAAGCTATTCGTATGAAACATGTGATTCGAGAACTTACCAAATACGTACATGAATATTTAATATCATATCGTATTTTCCTTTCCTTGAATATACAATTTATTAACACATACAAGTGTAAACTGTCACAGACAATCTTCTTTTGCATTCCTTCTTTAAACATAATTATTTTTATTCTTCATAAGTTTAACGTTTGTCTACACTCACCTGATATAAGTGATGATTTAGCCTAACATGGTAACACACTAATCCTAGTAGGGGAACTGGCTCTCAAGTGAAGCTGCCGGAACACACCTATAGATGCTTGGCGACGGATTTCCAACTTGCTAGACAGGCGGGCGTTAGAAAATACCATATCACCATGCTGGGGTTTCATCACGATGTTTTCCTTCACCGAAAGCTCGGCCTCATCGCAGGGATTCGAATTCACGTCGATCGACACGGAGTCCGTACATGCTACCACTTAGCCATCATTGCTTACTTACCGAATTCTTTATGTCGAGCTTTCGCTCGGTGTGGCAAATATATATATTTTTGATAACAACTTAGTTTAGTTCTATTTAATTTTTTATCTATGGTATGATAAAACGAAACACCCCAAACATCCATAATGAAAGCTGAAAAGCCCACTCACTAGTGGGCTGTAGGAATCTAATTTAAAATTTGGAAGATCCGTCAAAAAATGTTAGTATTTCATAATTTATAGGTCAATGAACTAAAAGGCAGGTGGTTGTCCGAACGTCTATCGTTCGTACTCCTTGATTACCCCTAATTGCCGTTTTAGTCTTTTACAGGCCATTCTGATAGCCAGACATACTCACCACCTGTGGATTTTATAGCACTAAGGAAGTTAATGGTACCCCTAACGTTTGATCCAACATCATCGAAATTTAGAAAGTAAATTCATATTGGAAGTTGTTTATGAGAGGAATAGAAAACAGGTTACATACCTATTAAGTTTCCAAATGAAACGATTAGAATTAAGACAAAATCTAAAAAGTGCATTATACTATTAAATAACAGCGATTTCAAATGCGTGAAATAATTATTTTGTGTTATTTTTTACAACCATTGTAGTTTTTGATTTCCCAGAAAGTATAAAATACTATTTTTATTACTAATTAGCTAAGTTATTCAACTTCAACAAGAAATAAATTCTAAAACAAAATTTAATATCGTTTTCACTCCTAAAACGAGGATAGAAGAGGCTGTTAAAATTTAATTACTATTTTTAGCTTTAAAAGTTTCCACGCTGGGTTGATAGCTCATCAGCCAGATCTTATTGTTTTATAAAATATTTACATACCTATTTTTATTTTATATCAAAAATCTTTGTATATTATATTTACTAGCTGTAACCCGCAGTTTCACCAACATATAATTTAGAAGAAATCACAGATTGATGATTTATAATACTTCACAATATATTATCGACAATATATTTATCGGGCGGCCAGATGGTCACATCGCGGCATCGCACGAATCGTTCGCGCCACTACTATAGACGTAGACCCGAGCCCAGTGTTAAATTAGTTTAATTTTGCATTATCTCTGAAAGTATGCTTCCAAATAACATGCTGTAAAAGACAAAGTTTATCTGCATTAAATAGTCTTTATAATGAAGTTGCTCTTGTTCGTAAGAAGTAATATGCCATGCTTAAAAATAATGCATATAAATAAATTTTTAATCTTAAACCAAAAAAATTGTGCAAATTACCTTATTGTGGCTTATGTATAAAAGATAAGATATATGATATCCCTGACTTTTTTTAAATATACTAATGATCAATTATTTTGTAGAACATTATATTTACCTATCATCAACGATTAAGCCAGCGCACGCGGATAAAGCAGCTCGCGAGGGCTTCGACTTCCGACTTACGTAACAAAAATCAATATTTAAATATTTAAGGATAGTTGGGAATTGTAGCCTAATGTTATATCTGTAGTCTGGCTATCATATAAAAAAAGAATTTTTCGAATCCGTCTAGTAGTTCCAGAGATTAGCGTGTTTTAAACAAACAAACAAAAAAACTATTTCGCTTTATTATATCAGTATAGATTAGGATGTGCTTATTAAAACAAATTCTATGAAGTAACTTAAAATTTTAAGAAAGTATTGATGTTTTAATATAACATTACTTAATTATGTATTATAAGTTTTATTTTTAAATATTTATTTGGTAGAAAAAGAAAAAAGGCGAGAAAATGATCATTAATTCAACTTTTATATTGAATAACTATGAAATACGTAGATTTATCACAAAATTGTCTATCTGTAAGTATGTTTTTTCCGATAATTTCCGAAATAGTCGGACCGATTTTGACGGGACTTTCACAGGCAGATATCTGGTGTTATAAGGAGTAACTTAGGCTATTTTTATATTAGAAATATAATTAGGGTTCCACGCAAAAAAAAAATTAATTCAGACATACGACGATTTTGGGGCGCTTAAATAGCTTACGCTGAATAAACCATAAGAGATATCGAATTAATGTAGAACATAATTGTAGGTCTTCATAAGATCTACAAATAAAAAAAAAACAGCGACACGTTTATCTTCTAAGGATCACACACAACAAGCATTTGTGTCTATAAAATAACCGAGAGCGGTAGCACGAATCGCGCGCGGGCGGTCGTCAATACTCTTTAGGGCTTCGCGAGCGCAGCCGCGGGCATAACTTGTTCTCTATAAAATATATATATATTGGTCACTCCCCGACGCTGATCCAGTAACGATTGTGATGAAATTTTATGCACGCCCGTGAATTTTTCTGTAGTGCTATCAGTTCACAACAGATTGCGCGTAAGTCGTTTCAATCATTATCAAATATGTGACAAACTTTAAGAAAAAAGGCAGTACTGCTTCAACACTATTCATCCAATCGTATGCATCAATCTATACACGAGACTGGAACTTTTTTAATTAAGGTCGCTATAAAGTTGTTTGTTGTACGGTTAATTAAAATGTACACTTAACTCGTAAAAACCGTAAACACAGCCCTAAAACTAATAGACGACAATAAAAGTGTTACCTTAACTTAATAAATATCTCTTAGCAATTACTTCATTAAAGGTACAAGAGTACCGCTATCCCAACCTCCCGTGAGGTCAACTCTATTCAAATCAGAAGTTAAGATGAGTGAGTGATAAGTTACATTTTCGAAGTTATGAAAAAATGATGAGAGTGAATTTGTCCGTTGAACGTGCACATTGTAACGAAAAGCCAAGACTATGGAGTTGCTTGTTAAAACTCGTTTTGTTGTGCTGAAAATAGTCACACTAGATGTCATGAGTAACATAAACATAACATAGAGTGTTACTATTCAGAGAAGCTATAGCATAAATAAATACACGCATCCGTCTTTATTAGTTTAGTGCATATTGTTTCAGGGACCAGCCTCGCCAACAACAGTCGTCAAGTCAGATAATTGTGTCGATGTGATTATGGAATCCGTACTAATGACTTAGTACTCGTACTATTGACTGGACAAGATAGCAACAGGCTTTAAGACATTCTCGCTCAAGCTATCAGATCGTAAAGACCTTAGTTAACTTAATAATTCAACTAAAATAAACACTGTTCCAGAGTGCTGCCGGTTTGCTCCCAATGACTTTTTATAAATAGACGCGTTATACTCTCACTAAAAGCAATTAGAAACCGATGCAAATTTTGTTATCAGCATGTTGAAACAAAAGAGATAGGAAATCACAGCGTAAAGTGGAAAATCTGTTGTCAAAAAAGGATAAAAGTTTCTTCTCGCTCACGCCGGTGTCAAGTAGAAAGTGAACTAGAGGCAGTTGCCCACCATTCACGATGGCTTGTAAAAAGCGTCAATGCCATATCTACTTATAAAATATCATTGCTCGCTCCCCATTTCGCTGCATATTACAGTATGCCTTCGATTATGCTAAATTTAAACTTAATATTGTTCCTGTTAAGTTCTGTTACTGTATATATAATTTATCCCTTTTACATCATCATACTGAGTACAAACCCGCATCTAATATCGAGTTATAAGTAAGGACGACAAGTAATAATGCTAGCTCTCCCTTGCTTTTTACCCTTTTCACACCTGAATTGTTTTTTCCAGCAAATCAAAGTTGCAAATTTAACAACCCTGGCTGATTATAATATAACACTCTAAGCCCAATGCATGTTGAATGATCTATATATTTTGAATAAGTATTATACTTTCCTACATTCTAATTCTAGTTATTCCTGTGCTTCAAAGTTATTTCTTTATTATATATAGATCGACAATCGTAGACTAACTCACGACCTCTTTGGATATTTGGGCTAGACAGTACTTACAGTCTACGAAGGATTTTTGAAAAGTCGTTCATATGAATTAAAATTAGTTACATTTACTTACCAACTTTTACAAAAGCTGAGTTCTAATAATAGGTATTTTTAAAAACAAATCAATAAATTCAATGTAAAAACGTAATTTAAATAATATTATGAAATCTGCAAACGTCGGTTAGGTATTCTCGGCAAATCTCATTTTAGGTACTGAATAAACAAAAACAAAATTTCAATTTGTGAGGTAACCAACCCTCGGCAGCCCGAGCGGGTCTCGGCGCAAATCCCACTTTGATCGACTTCTCAAGTGGCTCCCTTAGTTTCACAGTTTGATATTCCAGACGCATATCCTCCGACGACCTTAGATTACCATATACTTAAAGTAATAAGTAGTTTAGAGGTGCTATGAATTTACTTGTATACGTTTTATTAAGAATAATACAAATTTTTCCTTTGCCATATGTTTTACCGAAGGCCTTTATTTATTTTTAAGTATCTGTTACAATAGCTTTGATTTTATTTGAATTTATACTTATGGACTTTATTGGAATGTTTAATTATGACCTGTGATGTGCCGGATATACGCTGATACGGATTATTGCTTTCTTGATTTCGGATAAGGATGCAGACCGTAAGCTTTCGCACTTCGTGTGACCTTGGACCGATAGTTAAAGCAAGTGAAATTATGAGACATGTTTAAATTCGCACTGTCCCGCGATTTATTTATAGTACCTATAGGGAACGTTTTTCAAGAAATTAGTTTTAATTTCGAGTATGATTTAAATTTATTTATTTATATGTACATAGTCGTGCTTTATAGTTTTAGTATTCCAAGTCTAAGATCGTAACAACTAAAATTAAAATTTCATTAATTTAAGGAATGAATATAAAACATCGTTTACGATCCGCAAAAAAAGTTACGGACCCGAATATGGATCTTTTCCACCTTAAATATCTGCCATCTTTATTGGATATATTCGGATATTTGGCACACACAAACAGCAAATAGGCTTTTGTACAGTATTTAACTGAATAAAAAATAGAAAATCTTGATATCAAACATCTATAACTACATAAGAAAAATCAGGACATTGGTTGTTAAACATAATACTTGCCACATAACGGTAAATGTGCCATCAACAAACTGTAACTGGTCATAAAAAACCAACCGATGCTTGCGTAGCGACATAAAACCTCCACGTATTGGATATCGCAGGTATTAAGGAAGCATCTCGTAAAACTTCGACTTATAAAAAGGAAACTTTGGAACCTTTTAAGCAAGTGTTAACGTCGGGTTTACTAACATATCAGCATATTCCGGAGGCTTGAAGCTTTTCTTCATGGACATATTTTGACTAGGTATATTGTTCACGATGTAAAAAAATCTTTTTTTAATAGTAGTTCCTTCCTCCCAGAAGAGGCTTTTAAATATGTATATATGTATAGTTCGTTAGCTCGAATTTCTACGGATAGGAAAATTAGCCAGTTCGCGACTTAATTGCAACTACGGCAACAGCCCAACCCGAGGTTCAGCCACTTTGACACCCTTAGGCATGTTGCCATGCTTTCGCGGTTAAGTGTCTTAAGCGCTCGCCCCCGAGCCACGGTGAAGCTGTAAAAGCCGTCTGAGGCTCCAAGGTTCCTATAGCTAACAGTATAATCAGATAGATAGAAAAAAAACTACGTTATACCGCGACTGATTCCGGTCCGCGACACGCCTAAGCGTGCCATTGTGACTGGTGTAACACCTGGTCGCTATCAAGTCGGCTCAATTATCGTGTCCTACGACCCATCAAAATAACTGATATATAACAGTACTTTTATAATAAAAACAACAGCTGTAGCAAAAGAAATTACAATAACAAGAGAACACGATCCGTTAACAATCGAAATTTCATTTAACTTTTCTTTATTATAAAGAAAATAATTGAAGAGCTATGCGGACTAAAAATAATATAGCAAAAAATAAAATATAAACAAAAGCTGCTACTTTTTATTATTTATTACCTCAAGTTAGTACTGATCGTAAAGTTTTATAGTTATACGAAGTAAAGATGAGGAGTAAACACGATTTTAAGGGAAAAGTAAAACGGTAAAGAATTAGTGTGGTATAAAATACAAAATTGTTATCATTATTCCTACTACAGGTAGTGTTGCAGCCGCGTAATTTAAAACCATTACCAATCATAGTCGGTAGTTTGAATTTATTATTTTTTCTCGTCGCTAAGAATTATGATATCCAGTGGGGGTAGTTTTTCGATTTGTCGTTGTCAGCACCTTCTCTCGCGACACACCGTCGCCGCGTCGTGTCCACACGGTGAAAACTTGCTGATTCCATATTCGAGTGAAATCAACCAGGCAGCGATTAAATCACGAAGTACCACTTACGATTTAGCAATGTAGGAATTATTTCTAAGCCCTAGTCAAGTGAATGTTTAATATGTATAACTTAAAGAGCATTTTATGTTAAAAGAAAGATAGCACCATCAGCATCGCCATCCTATTTCTGGTGCAAAGCAGTGCTACTCTATTTCGGACCTAAGGGTCTGGTTGGCAACCAGGAGAGTTTTTTTTTGTTATAGGTTTTAGCGTTATGGCCACAATTTCACCTGTTCTTAATTGACGATGTGACGCAAAATGGTAGCTCGCTTAGCCTAGTGGAAGACTGGCTCTCAAGTGCAGTACTTATTGGTACTTGGTGACAGATGTTCAACTTGAAGGCGGTAGTTAACCAGACGGGCATTAGAAAAAACCTATCACAATGCTATGGTTTTGTACCGGTACATGAGACATTCCAACTCAGACATTAAGAGCAACCTATTATAACTGACCTCAGAACTGCAGTCCTTTTGAAGTTGGATATACAAGATCAGTTTGTGGTACATTCCTATTTCCTAGTAATAGCTAGTACTGCAACATAAAAAAGAATTATTCAAAGCTTTATTCCTTGTATATTTTCTTCAAACAATCTATTGAAATCCCATCGGGACTCGTGACCTCAATATTAATTTTCTATTTCGGTCACTTCCTAATTTACGTATCGTGCTGCTCTCCCGTCAATCTTTTTTACCAACGCTCCAATTTACAAAACCGGAACTCTAAACCGATCCTAGAGACCAATTAACGCAGGCCGCTCTATCGGACTAACTTTCGCTTCTTTTTTATTTTCAATTACGGCATATGTTCAATTTGCTTCATCTAATTACTTACAGGCAAAACTCCTATATAGTGCTGGCAAGCAAACGTTTCAATGAGATCAATAAGCAGCATAATCATGGTCATTTCCTAATACTTAAGTGTGTTTTCGGCTAAAAAGTGCTTATGTAATAAACCTTGATTTTTAAAATAAATACTTAGTAAATTTTTGTAAAGTGATAGCAGTACTGCTTACTATATTTATTAATTCTTTTATTAATTAACAGATTTTTTAAAGATTAGGTATGTCTTGTTGTTGGTTAACAAACTTGTAATTGGTTGGAATTTGAAATGTTCATCTGTGAAAAAACATACTGTATTACTCTATGCTACCCTCGCTTCTCTGGGCGTAAATTAAATATTGACCCACTTTTATACAAAATACAACATACAAAAGTGTTTGAAGGACAACCAAACATACTGTAATTCAAATAATAATTGTTTTGGTACAATAAATATGTTAAAACCGAAGTAGAAAATGCATAATACTAGCTACATTAGTGAAGACTGTGTCGCACCCAACAGTGCCCACTTCCCCCTAAACCCTCTAAAATGTAAAAGAAGAGTCTGGTGTATATTTTCTGCAAAAGATGACAATGAGGCGAATTAAGTCCAAGTGTAAAAGACAATTTGATCGTAAGTTTGAATTATTTCATCAGTTTCCTCATAACAGTGTAAGAATCCAATGTATTATGCGTATTTTGCATTTACGGTAAGTAAAGGGGAAAACATTCGAATAATTCATAGGCAGGTCGATAGGTATATAAACTATAATATAATTTTCTAATTATTCTTATAATCTCCAAACAAAGGTAAAACAAGATGGCGGCTCCCTTGTTAAAAATTCTCCAGGGAATTTTTGGTGGCAACTTAAAATGCATGTTCCTATTTACAATCCACATCACTTGTACACAATACCCAAACTCCACCACGTAAAATGCTGCCAAAAACTTTCCCATCTCATTATCATTAACAAAAAGCAGAGTTGGCGAAACGTTCCGAGGCGCGTTTAAAGAGATAGCTAACCTTTAACCCGCAGACGCGCTATGGGCGTCGCTGTGCCATTGTAACACTTAGCTGTTCCGAGTGTCAAATTAATGATCCGAAACAGTGAGGCGCTGGCGCTGCCTCGTTGTTGCCTCGATGTGTTTAATGTTTGCTTTAAATCATAAGTGAAAGCGAATTTGATGAAATTAATTTAGACCTTTTTTAATTTTTATTTATAGTAGCTCGGCAAATTGACGGTTCTGTTGCTGGTGGTAAGCCTAGTACAATTTAAACACAACGGTGACCACCGAGAGATCGGAATCCATCGGCAGTCGCTGCTGTCATGCCGGTCTGTATAAAAATTTCTTCACGATACTCTTGAAGGACCCGATGTCGTAAGGAGGAGGTTGAATGTTGGGAGATAGTGCCCCAGTTTTTAAATTATTGAAATATAACTTAATTTGCACGGTACAGAAAAATATGCGTAACGTGACGTCACGTTACGGACGATACGAATTTATTTAAAATGCATAATGTTCATATTCTTCTTATTTTTTTATGGCAACTGTTAATGTACAATTCTGCCAATTTCACGTGAATAGAGTATTTTTCTAATTAGTGTTATAATATTCAAACATAGCTCTAACAAGATGGCGGCTCCTTTGTTAAAACTGTCCAGGGAGGTTTTGTGGCAACTAAAAATACATGTTTCTAGTTACTATTTATAATCCATATTAGAATCCACGCAATAAACAAATACATACAGCATGTAAAATGTCACCAAAAAGGCAATATAGATTTTAGAACCAAATAACATAAGTTTATGAATAAAAAATAAAATATCACATGATGACAGATCCAGATCCCGCAAAAAACACGTGCTAAAATCCAAAGAATTTTTACTTCAATCAACTGTAAAGGCACATTTTTTAAGTAGCGTTTCTTATTATACAATAATCACCTTATGGAGTTCCTTGAAACCAAAGAAACAATAAATATCCTAATTCTAATAAGATGTGCGATTATGTCCTGAAAATAATGAAAAATAAATATACTATAAGATGTTAAATAGAAAATACTTTGGTGTATGTCGCAACATAGATAATATTGAAACCGTTCGTTCCTAAAAGGTCCCAATATCAAATAAATACACCGAGGCACTTAGGTGTCAATCATTGACGATTCAACCAGTTCATTCATGCATCATTTATCAGTAACCGAAACCTTAAGGGCGACGACTTTGTTTACAAAACTCGTTATAACACTAGCGTTATAAATTCCTAACGTTTTTTTTAGGTTAGACGGCATTTCAGATTTGATTGTCACTTTGAATTTAGAATAGGTTTTGGTTTTATAAAATATATCACTTAATTGTGGGTAGCATAAAAGAAGGAATAATAAACAACATTAGTAATACTACAACTATTCTGTTGATATAAATAATCGTACTATACATATATAATATTATAAATGTGAAAGTTTGTATGTTTAGATATTTTTTACTCAATTACACAAAAAAGGCAGAACGGGTTTGGATGTAATTCAGTATAGAGATAGCTTATAACCTGTATTAACACATGGGATACTTTTTATCCCGATAAAGAATCAATCCTGAAATCCACTCAAATCGTTCTTTATCCGTGTGGGTACGCTTATTACTTTAAATAACTAAACCCATTTTAATGTAGTTTTTAGATGAATATATGACTGAACCTAAGGAAGAGTCTAGACTACACATAGTTTACCTTTCTATATGACCTAAAACGTAATGTTAAAATTACAAAAATATTAACCCACTTTTAAACCAGATAAGACATGTAGTTCTCGTACAATATTTCAGGTATTTTCCAAATGGACGAAGTCGCGAGCATCAGAAAGTTCGTTAGTAGAATATACTTAATATTCTTGAACGAATATTAGAAATATAAAAAACATATCTTTTATAACACTTTAACTTACAATTTTGTTTCAAGTGAAATTTCAAGGACGGGTCACTTTTAGGCCCATTATTTACATGAGATAGAAGAATGATAAAACGTAAAGAACATTGTTTATCTAATACATAGTTTATACTATCCGCTTTTTAAAAAATTTGCACTTCTACCACGTGTGCGTTTTAATGGCGAATTTTATCTTATAATAATAAATTTTACAAGAGCCAAGCAGCCCATGATTTAGTTTGTAAGATAAAATTTTAGGTAGAATATAATACAAAATTGAAATGAAGAAAGAAGAATTGAAAGAAGAGACAACAAGGATAAAATCACAAAAAAAAAAGCATATTATATGAATAATGAAAGCAAAAAAATAGTGAAGCGGTTGCAAGATGAATTTAGCTGATCGCTTAAAAAGTTTGTAAATTATAAATTTTCAGGTTTTAAAAGACTAAATTTTAATTGAAAATAAAAGCTAACGATTACTTTAAAAGGAGTCGATTTTAGAAACCATCGAATACTGCTGTCAGTTTATAGCTTGTAATCGAGCATACGTTCTGCAGTGTTATGCAACCGATGCCGCGTGGATAATCTAATCCGTGCAACACATCTTGAACCTTTGCACTGTTCGTACTGTTACGAGATCCGATTGTTGCACGAAACTATTCAAAACACATCGACGCATTCAGTTAAGGTATGTTGGCTTTTTTGTTAAATTACATAATCACTGATCGCAATTTGAATAATTTTCACGCCTATTGATTTGTTAAACACGCCTTTTTATAATAATGTTATTCATAATGGTAATGGCGAAGCTGGGAATTTGCTAATAATATTTAATAGAAATAAAATATTAATCTATTTCTATAACAAATCGCATAAAGATATGATATTCGAACGAAATCAAAACCGAACCCCATTAGTAAATTCCAAGTTATTAAATCCTATTCTATTCCGAATATTTATTATGAAGTAACCTGAGGCAAAGATGTCAAAAAGTATCAATTTAACTAACTCTCAATTTTCAAAGAAATACTTTTATTTACTAACTTAGATACATAACAAGGGCTTGATCAAAAAGGGAGTACGACTTGGTATAACGTATTTATTTATTTTCTAAAAACGTTTATTTAGAGCTAGCTGTGCCCGCGGCTGCGCTTGCGTGGACTACAGAATGCCGTCACGCCGATTGGGCACACGTGCGGATAGTGTTTTACCCCTGTTACCGGGTATATTTAAAACAAAAATGCTTATTTTGAGTAATCTAAGAAGATATTTACTAGTTTAATTTTATATGTCTCTTACTCAGCGTAAACCATTTCAGAGCACCAAAATTGTTTTTCCGAATTGATTTTAATTTACGTGGAAGCCTAATTATTTTCCTTGAATAAGAGAAGTCCAAGGTACTCCTTATAACAATAGCTATCTACCAGTGAAAGTTTCGTCAAAATCGGTCCATTTTCGATAAAAAATTGATTACCGTACTTATATTATATACTTTCATAATATGCATTTAGTAAAAATCTGTAATTTTGGCATAACAAACATACATTTCAATTTTTTATTTCTATTTAATTATAAATTTCGATATTCGTTCATCATGATGCGCGCTCAAGTCTCAACTTTACCCTCCACTAAACGCACCAACAGAACTATAACTTAAAAATAACTATGTTACGTGCATTTAGATGGATTTCTATTTTTTTTTAATCTCGCCCCGCATCTGAAATCTGAACTGTATATTTCCTACAATCCTGAGTTCCAAAGTTGGCTACCCTAGTTGTGAACCAGATGACCGGTACCGAAGAGCACGTTTGACCTATTTTCTATATCTAGTCACGGCCGGTAATGCGGGTTACAACACATTCTAATAATGCACCTATCAAACCGAGACTCGTTTTAGCGTCGCTCCCTGACTTCCTCTTGTTTGTTTTAAGAACTTTTAAAAATAAACTTGGCCTCTTCTTGTATATCGACGAAAGTTACTACCTATAATAGTCGAAAACCTATATGGTTATTTATTGTATTGAGATATCTGAAAAGTTTTAGTAGGTAGGTGCGTTTTACTTTTCGTCAAGAAATTCACTGCTAAATATGTTTTTTGTGACTCCATAACACCAAGAAGTGACGGTAACCACAGAACAATCCAAAAACGATGGCGACAACCACAGTTTTACTTATTTGTGGTGACAACCGAGAGATCAACAATTCATCGCCGGGAGTTTTTGGCGGGATCTTGAAGTGACATGTTGTTTTTTTTTATTCATTCAATTAGGGTTTTCACCATATATTATGTAATATTGGTGGCGTTTTGAGCATAAGTGAAGTGGATTATAAATATAAACTAAAAGCATGTATTCTGGGATCCCACAAAAACTCCCTAGAAAGTTCTAACAAGTGAGCCACCATCTTGTTATGATACTGAACATCGTCATAAGACAGGTCCACTATATTCACTCACCAGGCGGTAATGGTGAAGTTAGGAGGAAGAACAATTCATCGCCGGTCATCGTTATCATATCGGCCTGCAAGCTTCTCGGGAGCCGAATATACACTGGTGGATCCCGAAACGTGATAAACCAGAAAGTCATTCTGATAGGTTTATCAGCATGGGCATGGTAGTCGCGAACCAGTCGGGTACAGTTCTCTGCCACCCTCTTAGATTTATTAATATACATCGGCCGATCCCGGAACACGACAAGAAGAATTATAGCTGCTGAAGGTTACCAACCCTAATGTATAATATAGTATCCCACTATAATAAGCAACAAACTACTTTATTTTTAAATAAAATATTTAGTAGGCGAAACTACTATATTTTAATTGGATAAAAAACCTGAAACATTATTTATTCTAAAATGTTTAAAAATAAAACGGAACGCAGGCCGCATGTTTTATTTCTTTCCTAACGAGACTTGGTATCTTACAGTCCAATTTGATTATTTGCCATTATCGCTCTATCAAGCAGAAAAATTATTTCTTTAAAAAAAAAATATTTATTTGAAACCTACTATTTTTTAATTTTTTGTACTATATTGTTCTGCCTCATTAGCCTAGTGGTTGAAAGCACGACTGCTATGCTCGAAGTCCAAAGTGTTATTCGGTTTTTCTAGCAGCTCGGAGTTTGGCTTTGTGATCGATTAATGGCAATAGGCTAGCCCCCTATTATATGGGATCTAAAACCATACCCGGCGAACTGTGGGTGTACAATAGTACACTTCTGCCTAACCCCTCGGGGATACAGGCGTCATGGTATGTTATGTAAAGTTGAAAATGCTATATTTGATATTAAAAAAGTAGACAACCCTATATATACCTGGTGTATGATGACCGTTATCCATTTGGACACAATTTTCCTGTCCTACTTGTGTCTCTACCACCCAACAAACGTAGTGATAAGTATAATATGAAACCGCCATCAAACAGATTCAGTTAATTTTAAAAACGATCCATCAAATCTTTTAATGAAATATTTTGTTTAATGTCATTTTACACGTTAACTTTAATATGTTCCCATCTTTACAAGCGCAGACGCAAATGATCGATACGTAACGGCTGCGAAAGATTTACGAGCTATCCGGTAAGAGCTGTGTAAATTATACCTCTATAGAGCCGTCCCTTTTACACTTGACGGGAAGAAAGAGTGGAGTATAATGTCTTGTGCAGGAATCGTGCTACTAATAAAATGTTAAATTTGGGAAAGTTGAACGACTTATATGAGACGTTAACAGGGATTATAATAAAGTACACACATATATCGATAACAAAGTTCAGTGTTACCAGAACAGTTTCTATACATTTATTATGTGCTACGTGCACATAAGTAACACATACTTACTTGTCAATGAGTAAAGTCAGGATAATATTAATACCTAATATGAATAACACTATACCTAAAATAGTTTTTCAGAAAAACTTTTTAGATTTTTTTTATCGAGTTTCTGATTTTTTCGCCTGTCATGATTCATAAAGTAATTTGAATGATGATATCTATTTTAAAAGCTATTTCGTCCCAATATTTGTGATAACTCGTTATTTAGTTAATTCACGATGATAATATTTTTTTTTAAATTTACAATAATAATTTTAGTCAACTAAAAATGGATCTATTAATCGTAAGAGTATAAAACCCAAATGAGGTTTTTCTGTATGTGCATAAGCTATATATATTTTATTTATTATATGTAACCTAGAGACTAAATTTTGAATTTGAAAATGCATGTTACATAAATATAATATTATGGCTATTATAAAAAAAACGTCACTGACTACTAAACACATAAATATAATATATATGTAATTTTATGTTTCAAACCAAGACATTACTAAAATTGTGCTATATGTACCAACATACATCAAAAGTTTTAAATAGGTCAACATTGTTACCCATTGTCATGTAACAGTACAATCCGGTATGATGCAAGTTCTCATTATTTTCAACTAGGTGTTTACGTATATTTTTACAAACAATTGAGTCAGTCGTAGTTATTACAAAATAGGTGGTTTGTTACTAGGAAACTTGCATTTATTAAGTAAGATCATATCGGAATCCATCATATATTTGAACACTAAAAATTAAATAATTAGAATTATTAAATTTTCTGAATTATTATTGGAAATATTACATAATATTTATTAATAGTTACTATATATGTGTATATTTACAGTATATATTTGACTTATTTTTGACTGATGTAATCTACATTCTTTTTTCTCATTACACGCTTTGAGAATACAACACCTCTAAAGATTTACGTACCTAACTCAATACGTATAATAAATCATAAAATAAATAAACCTTTACGGTACATAAAACTTCAAAACTTCAAAATGCTGTTTCCTATAAAGTTTGTATTTTTGAGTTATGAAAATTTCCCCGTCATCGCGCATCGCGCCAGTCACGAATACAATATGTACACTGCCTACCTAAGCGAATATCTAGAAAATACAATCGTACATTTTAAGTCAGTTACGGTTTAAAACCATCGACAGTAATGACTTAAATAATACAAAAGATTTACTTACGTGCTGATGGTTTCTCGAAACAATACAGTACAGCAGTACACAACATTTACGTTTCATTCATTTCAGCACAGCTTCGGTGCCAGAAACCTTTCAAAAAGATATAAAAGCTAGTAACAATCGCTTTGCCAAAGGTACCGAGACAATAGTGATCCGGACGCCATCGTAAGGTGACGCTTAGTCAGCTGTTGCTCCGAGCGTCCGCCATATTACACTTTTTATTTTTTAAATTGTCAGCTTAGGGAAACTGCTCGATTGTACTTCGATTCGATTTGTTTTTAGTGTCCGCTGTTTCTATTCTGCAAGCTTTTCGAATCACATTTGAGAAAAAATATTTCAACTATAAATCTTTATCAAAATAATCTCTTGTTTTTCAACTGACATTGTGTGCTGTGGTGCTTATTACCCCAGTAAACATCCGCAGACAACAATAGTCAGAAAAATTCACGCATTCTTTTTTTAATGCATAAAAAAGTAATTCTTTAATTCCTTTAATTTATACAAAAAAAACTTAATGAATAAATTATATGAGATCAATTTTTTAAAATTTGCAAAACAATGTAATAAAACTATTACATTTTTCTGGTTATGTACCTAAACAATTATTGTATATTTTTATTACTTAGAGAGCTAATAAGATACTATCTCGAACAAGACAGACGTGCGTTGTAAATCGTAATATTTAGATAATAAATCAAAGCTGGCAGCAAAAAAATGCGATAATCGCGCAAATGCAAAAACTCACCGGCCAGAATTACGCCAGAAACTTTTTTAATAACGCTCCAGATTGAACCTCAATCGAAAAATACGTAACAAAAAAACGCTCCAACACAACAGTAAGAAAAATATATAAACATGTCAAGGGATCGGTTCAGGTACGCCATTTTTTACTGAATTGAACCAACAATGCACGAAAGGGACACTCGTTACTCTACCTTCTCTTACGCGCAGATTACCACAAATAGTGAGTGAGACAAATATATGTGCATCTTTCCCTTGGCCGGCGCATCCAAGAGGACAAATAATACGTAGTAATAAAGACGTGACACTTCGTGCAGATATTTAATACCTTTCTACTTGCAACTTTTAACCTCATGACTATTCAAAAGCAAATAGTAATCCAAATTTCAAAATTATTGAAACATTAAAAAAATGCTCGGGTGAGCTTACGTAGTTCTTGTCCGGTGCCTTATTCTTTTGCTATTTGCGCGAAATTGGAGGAAAATGAAAATGGCAAACATATGATATCTCAATTGAAGTCAAAGAAAGTCCAAGTGAAGAAAACTTGATTGAATTTACTTCCGGAGAATAGAAAAATGTAAATAATGTCAACATTACTAATTTAACAACCATTTCTTTTATTACTGACAAATATTTCTACATCTGTTGTTAGGGTTTCAAGAACGGCGATTCTGCCTAAGCCAATTAGGGGACGTGAGACATCCGATACACCCATTTCGATATAAAGGGACAAGTTTGTGTCCCATTTTTACCTGATGTTATTAGTGTTATTAGCAACCTTGACAGTGGGAATACGAGGGTCGCAGAAGTGGGCGATACTTTAAATTCAAATTTTATTGTATGTATGTTAATACGATTTATGAATGAACATCGCAAGAAATCTCAATGAAAACAGTCTCAAAATTTAACGAGTTAGCAAACTTTTTAAATGAGGAGTTCCCTAGGATAACTTACAAGATGATCTCGGAGTCATACGAATCGTAAAATCTCTAAGCCCCAGTCTCCAACGTATCTTAATCTTATATTAACTTAACCGTCTTGACGCTTAATAGCGTCGCCTTTTTTGCTATATTTTCGGAACAATAGCAGTCACCCTTAACAAAGACAGTAAATAATTTCTCAGACCTAATATAATTAATAAATCAAATGACTCCATTTCGCTAGTTTATACATTTGATATACATTTTTTGATGACGTCGACTTAATTGTTGTAGGAGTTACTTTGCAAAAATCCACTTTAACGTTTCTAGTTCGCTCCCGCTTGAAATTGTTGTTGCGTCAATCGATCACTTGTTAAGCTGATTCCTAGATTCCAAAATTTGATTTTTCTCTTTATATTCGGCCACAAACCGATAGACGATATCCACTCATAGTTATAACTTCGTACTTCCTTTTTTATAATACTAAAAAGAATTTTATTCAACATGTGTATTTTCCCAAAAAAAAAATTGATTATATAAACTCAATTGAATTACATTAAACGGATATTTATATTTATTACAGCGACTAGGTACATATATATATATATATATATATGTGTGTGTGTGTGTGTGTTAAATAAAAAAAGTTGATGGAGATTTGTTTCCTACCATCATTAATATCGATAGTCTAAAAAATATTCATCAATTAAATTATGTTATAAAGCAAGTCACATTAAAATTCTATAACATTCAAATTTACTGACATATAATTTATCATGTTCCTACATTATACATACAATAAGCTAGTTATTTCGCTTGGAAGTTTTTTATGTACAAAAAAATACAATTTGCTAAATCATGGGCAAAGTCAATTCAACTATTACATATTTCATTTTAAATTCATTGCCAGCCATTTAAAAAGTTTCTAATTCAATGACTATATCACAATACACAATAAAATTTCACCTCGGGACCCAACCGAAATTATTTCGAAGGCGAGCCTACAAGACAATAAAATAGCTTTCTTATAACCGAACCGCCTGGGGCTATACGGCTGCGTTACTTCCTTACGCACCAAAGCCCGGTTTGTAATAAAACAATAAAATGTTGCAAAACTCTCAAGGTTTTTGTTCTTAACTACCGCAGGTGGAGGCAAAGGCGTAAAAACTGGCGTCGACGACGATCAATTGAAGTATGTGATGCACTTAAATATTGCTGCAAAGTATTTAGGTGAGTAATACGCTGCCCCGAGGTGCTTCAAAGTGATTTAACTATAGTGGTATTATCATAATGATTGTTAATGTAAACCTTGGTAATGAAACTCTTTAGTAACTAGCCACTAAGCAACTGGTTTTATTGTTCAAAAACAAAGCGAAAACAAGTTAAAATCGCCCATCATTTCTTGATTTTTACAACACTACATTTTCTGTGAATAGCTTTACGAAGCGGTCTAGTCATGTTAATGACCCTATTTCTTACAAAGGCAACTTGTTCAAGATTTTACCAATATTACGTTATCAGTAATCATCCAGTACTCATATCTATATTAGTAAATCTGTAGTTATTATGTCTGCACATGTAATTTATTTTCTAAATGTTTTGCTAGATAGCAATTCTATAGCTCTCGGATCGTTTGTATCTGTGATTTCACTCAAAGACTCTGGTTATCTGACTTTCATGAAATTTTAATTGCTTTAATCCATTATTCATATATATTAGATAAAATATTATAACCAAAAAGTCTACGTATTTCAAAAGAATATTAATGCTATGCACTATAAAATACAGAAAAGACATGAAGAATTAATCCCAGAATTATTAATGGGTATTCGTCTGGAATTCATGTTAACATTTAACCTATTCGCACTGTTCAAATTGTGAAGTCTGTAGTCAGTAATTTACCGAATAGAATAAATGTCTATTTGACACAACGCTAACATATTTATCTGTCTTTGTTCTAAGATTTCTGCAACATTCGAAAGGTTTATTTATAATCAGTACTTTTAAATCTGTTTGTGAGTAGGTCTTTGTGGATGACGACCGCTTTTTCCAATCCAATTTATTTTTTTGTGAACTAAAAAAGACGGATTGCTTTTGAAGACATTAGATCTAAATTTTAAGAAAGAAAACAATCTACTCAAATCCCCTTTTTAAGGTTTTCGTATCGGAGAAAAGTATATTGGTAGAAACTGCTTTATCCAATATGGGCTTATGTTTGAAACATAACGCTATTGGTAGCGCAACTCTAAATCATCTCAATTCTCACTTTTCGGGGAACTCAAATGTCAAATGACGTTCCTCGCGGAGTTAACCATTGCCGTCCTAAACGCAGCAAGTCTGTACTACGTTTTAGTAACTCTCTCAACAGTCTAAACTACTGTGTATATAGTATACAATGAAAAAAGTGGATGCGAATACCTTACGTACGGGCGTTAGAAGATATAACTTCTTAGATGCGATATTAATTATTTTAAGGATTTTTAAGGATTAAAAAATATAATAAGAAGTTGTAATTTATAAGTAGACTAGCTGTGCCCGCGGCTGCGCTCGCTTGAACTAGAAAGTCGTCGGTCGGGCACACGCGCGAATCGTACTACCCTCGCTCCCGGTTATTTTAAACATAAAATGATTATTATGGTTAACACAGCGTAAGTAATTTAAGCGCACGAATTGACTAACCATGACCAGTTTATTTTTATTTGCGCGGATCCCTAATTATTTTCCATAAATAAAAGTAGCCTTACTCACTCCTTATAATATCAGCTATCTATCTACCAATGAAAGTCCCGTCGAAATCAGTCCAACCGTTTCGGAGATATTATATATTATATTAAGTTATTATATTATATTATATTAATTTCCGGGTACTTGACATACAAACAAAAAAAATACAAAATTGGTGTTTTGTTATATATAACTTACATATATGTAAGTTTTGTTATACTTTCCTATGCATTTAGTAAAAAACTATTACTTTGATATTACAAACAGACACTTCTATTTTATTAATTGTATAGATTACTCTGATACAGCATATTACGTTTTCATATCGCTTCTAAAGAAGTGTATAACTTTAAAAAGGGTTATTGTTAAAAGTAACAACTATTTCTTCATCTCTTCTACTTGTTTTGGCGCCGCAGACGCAAACCTTTCAAGATGGTGGCTCCCTTGTTAGAACTAACTAGGCAGTTTTGTGACAACTTAAAATGTATGTTTCCGGTTTATATTTAATATAATCCACTTCACGTATGCTCAATAACCACTGTGTATTATGCAAAATGCTATTAATATTACAAAATTTATAGGATCATACAATCTAATTGAATGAATTAAAATAAAAGCCACAAGCCGAAGTTCAAGATCTCGCCAAAAACTCAAAACTATATTTTTCAAAAATTGCACACTTTTACTCAAAGTAAGCGGGGAGTTTAGTGTCCCAAACAAGATTTTTTTATCGTCCTTAGTTGAAACCAACGGAATAAAATACCTAAAACATTTTTAAATTTTAATATATCATTCGAACTTCAAGAACAAAAGATCAAAAAGTTAGAAACTTTAAAAGCATTCTCATCCTTATGGCGATGTTTCCTTTAATTACAGAACACACTTGTCTTGTATATGGACGTTTTGACACAACTTTATGTGAATATTTACAAGCGAGCTTCACGTAACTTCGCTAGTTAAAGATGTCATATAAATTTAAAATGTAAATAACTAACACGACCTACCGTTTATACTTTTTAAAATCTCGAGGACCTTTGTCCTATCTTTCTTTGAAAAAACATACCTAATGTTTCTTATCTGTACAAGTAATAAAATTGAAGTGTCTTTTTCTAATGTCAAAATAACAGCTTTTTACTAAATGTATATGACTTTCACTGGCAGATAGCTAATGTTATAAGGAGTAACTTAGGCTACTTTTATTTTAGAAAAAGAATTAAGAATCCACACAAATAAAAAAAACTAGTCATAGTGAATCAATTCGTCCGCTTAAATGGCTTACGCTGAATAAACCATATGAGATATATAAAAAGACGTTTTACTTATAATATCATAGTCAGAAGCACTTCAATTTTATTTATTTGTATAGATAAGAGTTAATTCTAATACAGGCTAAGACTATACGCGACCAAACATAATAAGTAGCGAGTAGAACTTTTTGCACTTCGTTAGTTTGGTTTTCGTATTTGAGTTCTTGTGTTGTTTTATACGCATATGTCGACTACAAATAGTCACAGATCTTTTTTTAAATTCTATAGAGCAATCATCCTTGTTGGTACTTGAAAATCTTTTAAACACCTATCATCAAAACGTTATATTTAATACCGAGCGACCATTTACACTACAACTTTCTTAGCACTTTAAAACCATCACATAAAGTTGATAATCGATTACCAATTTATGAGTAAACCCGTAAGCGCCTATCTTTTCAATACAGTGCCCGTTATTTAGCTTTTAGAATACATTTTAGTAACGACCTGTGACTCAACACTTGTTGTGTCTTTGGTGTTGTCTTGAAAAATTACTTTCCACCTATCGGTTAAGACTATTCATAGTCATGAGTGATTACTTCTTTGACATTTTAAAGGGTTGACGTGTGATACCTATAAGCTATTGAGCATTAGATTTGGGTATGACTATGAAGTTTCAAAAGAATTTTGTGGTATATTGTCTCAATATCTTTTTTTGTTATCACAGCATAAAGTTGAGTTTTCAACTATGTCCTAAGTATTATATAAATAATATTTTTAAAAGAAGAATCCGTACACCGTAAATATACGGTATAAAATAAATCACTTTGAACTGTTTTGTTTTGTTCAAACTGATTTTTGTATAAATCAAAGGTGGTAAAAGCGTCGTCTGATGGTAAGTGGTTACCGTAGCCTAAGGAAGCTTGGGACACCAAGGTATCACTTGTGTGTTTCTGACCTTAAACCATCCTTCCCCAAAGAGCTCTGGAAACCCTACATAACACAAAGTTATTTATTTGACTGTTATCTTCTGTAGAGTGGAAGTATATTACTGTTCGGGCTTAGCCCAAGTAGAGCAAAATCTCCAAAGATATTTCTATGTGCCCTACCTCAGAATCAGAATGCTTACAATCTTTTAACATAACCATTAAATGGCTGCGTTAATTATTCTACAGTGCTGCAAATGTTAGCCGATTATTAATCTATTCAGAGATAAGTGGGTATCATACCTTAAGACACACTGAACACAAACATATTGACTCCAATTTAAAAAGTTAAACTCAATATTTTACTTAGCTTAAACCTTTGTAATTAAAATCATTTTTATTGTATGATTTTAAAAAACTTAGTCATCGATGATCTCATTACCATCGGACGTACATATCTACTACGTCTATAGACTAATGTAAACTTGGCTTTATTATTGTTAAATGTTACTGATAAGCTGATGGATATTTCCATAGAGCTTGTTCATGTTATTTTTTACCCGTAAGTACCTATTTTTCTCACCCGCAAATACTCCCTCCTTATTTTTTGTCTATGGCATGTGCCCCACATTTTTCGATTTTACTAAATGCCTATTTAGATTATTGTATACCTTTTTGTCAGTTTTAAACCATGTTATTAAAAAAATATTTCAATCGTTTTTTTTGCGTTTAGTAAAATAATAATCTTTTTTTAACGAGGCTTCAGTAAGTACATCCCTGATGACGATGCCAGCCTCATAGGAGAAATCAATATATCAGATAAAGTTGTAAAAGTTAATTAAATTTAGGAATCAACGAGACAAAATAAATTATCCGGGACGCATTAGACCTGGGTTCTCCTAAAATAATATTGATTTTTCCTACGTTTCTCCAGGACTCCAATAGCATTTTTGTGTGTAAAATTTTGAAATCAATTGTACACATTTTGATCTGTTAAATAGAAATGTAATAATTTAGTTTACAATCAATTGCTAAAATTTGTACCAAACAGAAAAAAAATAGACAAGAAATCGAGTTAACTAAACGTATTTAAAAGATCAAGGAATTACTTTTCTTTTACCTTTTATAAATATATTAAAATATCAAGAAAAGTAAAAAAAGTAATCCCGAAAGAATCTCACCTTTAAACTTTTTTTAATATACATACATACTATTCAAGATTACATGCTAATACAAAGTAATCTAGGCCAGCGACCTCTCTATTCATATTGACGAATGTTTCTATGTAAATGCAATTCCAGCGCAAATGGAACAACCGCAACAATTCCGCTCGACAAGTATTAAGTATAAAGATAGGAAAAAAAAATTAAAAAATATTCAATTGAAGTTAAGTTTTTATAACAACATCCTTGAATTAATATTGCAAACTCAATTCAAGTTCAACCAACCCAGAGTAGTTATTAGCACTAGAAGACATTCGTAATAAAACATAATTTAATTCTAACTGCAACTTTAATATAACAATTACGTTAAGTATATATTATACTTCAACCGACTATTACAATAAATCTTTTACAAAAACTTTTTGCCCATAAAAATGTTTTTCGCATTTGACTCATCCGCGACTATAGTTTTCGATTTTCATGCTGGCACGATACCAAAAAAATCTGTTTAAATTAGATAAACGTGTAATTTAAAAAAGTATAGACAAATAAATTCACTGTTGAACAATAAAGAGAAAAACCCGTCTATATTACCTATTATGACTCAGGTATGAAAAACGATGCTTGTGTATTCAGCTCTGTGAATATTGCGTGTTCCAAATTCAGAAATGGAAAAGTAAAACGATATAAATCAAATTTCGAACACACCCCTACGTCACGCTAAGAATGTAACAGTGAGTGCATCAATCGTACAGAACGCCACTCACGTTTTTCCCTAGTCAATTAAGCCACGGCGGCGCACTATACAGCCACGACATATGTCAACATCTGTTCGACAACTACCGATGTGACACGCCACGTTTCCGGACTTTCGAGAGTTTTTACGCGGTAAATTAACGCTTCGAGGCATGTTTAAAAAACCGTGGGGACACGTGAGCCGATTTTTTAACTTTTAGAACTTTATAGCATTACTACAATTTTCAATTGTAGAATCAGCGTCTTTATAAAAGTTATGGTATTTAAATCCACAAGTTGATCTCATACACGGATGCTATCAATACCAATTACCAACTTTACGGCTCATTTTACGACTAAATCAACGGTTTCAACTTAATATTAAGTAACCCTTAAATTGTCCATAAAATTATGCGATGCGATGTAAGTATTTAAATTTTCACAATAAAACATGCATACGAATGCGACTTTGTTTTTTTTAATACGCTTGTTATAGAGGTATTTTACGTCCAAACTTTGTAATCTGGCTTGGTATTTATTGACAAAATCTTTCGAAGTTTAATGAAGGCCTTTAAACGAAAATATTTACGTCTTAAGATTTTTTATTTACAATAAAGATGTTGCACATGGTAACTACTTTTTAAATATTATAACTATATATTTATATTAGAAGGGGATAAAATCAAAATAATCTTTATTAAATTTAGGCTCTAAGAAGGCACTTATGAACGTCAAAACACTACTGCCGGTTCGGAAAATATCCCAGACATGGAGAAGAACCGGTAAGAAACTCGATCGGGTTTATCTTCTTTTTTTTTTTGTTAACTGCACAAATGTTACAAATATAACAGGTGCAACAATAATATATCAGTGAATGCACAGAGAGGGAGTCACTTCCAGACATCACTATCATTCACATAATGAATGATGATAGGGTTTTATAATGCAAGCCTGGGCCAGCTACCACCAACAAATTGAAAATCTGTCGTCAAGCTCATATGTCAGTTTTTCAATAACGCTTAGCGTATCCATTATCTTGGGCCACACCGTCACTAAACAATAGGTGAGATTGTGGTCATACCGCTAGAAGGTATAAACGATAAAAAAAACTTATTCATGAACAAATAAGACACACGTATGATTAAAAAACAACCCAACAGATTCAAAGCGTCATAAGATTCAGAGATTCAAGCCAGAGATCCTAAAAATTACATAGGATAATTTTAACTATATCATTAGTATATAATAAACCAGTATCAATTGTAGCATTACCAAAACCATTGCAACGAGTATTATTAACCATAAATTGTTAATTAATATTAATTAATATGCATAGTGTAATATTAATTTTACTACTTAAACAGGTGAATTTGGTTAAATACTTAAGTTGAGATCATAGGGCGGTTACCGTCAAATCACCATCATTTCAGCCGTAAGACGTCCAAAGATCGTCACAATGACTGGTCCTGTGCTGCCCACATCCAACGCCTTACGGTACCTAATCTTTACCAGGTTGTCGGACCACCTTTTTTAACTTTCTACGCTCAAATTTTTTTTTAAAGAAAACTTTTTTTTTACTTTACGATACCTTTGTACATATGTTTTGACGAAAACCTATATTATTAAATCCTATTTTTACGTGGACCTAAAATTTAGGCTCTTAAACTATTAAGCGTGATTAGTATGACCGTTAAAATCTAGTTACAAATCTATCCACTATTGTGTAGTGTACTATAAAATTAGCAATAAAGGTTCACCCTCGACAGATAATCTGGGCAATAGCGAAAGCCCATTGTTTTGCAACTAGTTACACCATCTACCGGGGGACTTTGATCAATAATCACAAACTGTTTAAATTCTTTAAACATGAATAGTTGTTAATGTAAGGATAACGTGTGGCTTCCTCTAATTAATTTTGTGTAATTATCGTTTGTCGGTGCGCTCATTAGTTTAAGTATCGCGGGTTTATGAATATTGTTTTACACAATTACTGTTCGTAGTGAAGGTAAATCACTTAAATAATTTAGTTATCGTGAAATAAATATATTTATTACTCAATGTTTACTTCATCAATCGCATTGTTCGTCATCAACATTTAAATTAGCATTAAGTATTCTCTACGTGACATTAATTTATTCCATAATATGATTATAATAGAACAGACTAAACTCAACGAACAAAAGTTATCAAAAGATCGTTAAGTCCCCGGCACTGACCAGAACTTGGCTATGAATACCGTTATACCGAACCGTCTAATTAATGCTCGCCCACTTAGATATCCCAACCAGTTCCCAGAGCATACGATATGCAACGTGCATATCACATTTACAATGCAAATCCACAGTTTAACAATCAGTGATTTAATGCAATATATAACAGCGCATCGAGCTTCGTCACAAAGTTTCGTTGTCAGACTATCGATTTAACTATAAGTATGAGGGCCACAAAAAGAATTTCTTACAACAATGAGCCGGTGTAACAAATAAATACCTTAATGATATCCCGAGATCGGAGAGAAAAGGCGTCCGACGGCGGCAGGCGGTACCCGTCCCACTGTTCACCACAGAAATCCACTATAACATCTCGTACAACATCACAACATGAAGCACAATCTCACACGGTCACTGTAACCATAAGAAATCCACGGCACTGGTTGGCTTTTGAT
This sequence comes from Saturnia japonica, assembly GCA_033032175.1. Classification (NCBI taxonomy): domain Eukaryota; kingdom Metazoa; phylum Arthropoda; class Insecta; order Lepidoptera; family Saturniidae; genus Saturnia; species Saturnia japonica. The sequence continues at coordinate 5,943,939 of CM065332.1, forward strand.
ACAAATAGATGTTTTTCGTAAATAAAACGCGACGGTATCACTCCCTACAAGAACAACCGACGCGCACGGCAGCCGGGCACGAACTGAACTGGTTTTGCCGAGTCCGAGGGGTCGCGGGGCGAGCCTGTCGGGTGCGTTGGGTTCGGTTTTATGAAAATATTTCGTGAGTAATGCACGTGTTATGTCGACGAGTACGTCGGCCTAGAACGGCCTTAGATATCTGATTGTTGTGACACTGTGCTGTGAAGCCTGTGATCGATAAAGACTAGGAAAATAACAGAAACCTTGCTGGATAGGAAAAACGCGCGTAAAGTCCTTGTCTCATGAATGCTCAGTTGCCTGCGCGTCCTATTCGATCAAGGGAGAGCTTAAATGAGTTTACTGTTCATTGCATTTCTATCTACAATCAAATTTACAGCGAATTGCTACTCGTTCGATATCATATTTTCCATTGTACTATCATTTAGTATCTTGTAGAGTATCGCTCCAATAAATAATGCATGTAAATAGATAGCTATGTTTTAACTAAAAGGCCATTACTCCCCGACAGGTCGTAAGTTCAACTTACATATGAAGATATACAATTTGCAACAATAAGTTTTATCGTATTATTATGTAAACGTTACATTACCTATATTTATATGATAATCTTATTACATTAAGTGAGAAATTATTGTTTATATATATGTAATTGGTTTCTTGGAAACGGCTCTAACGATTTCGATGAAACTTTGCATTTAGATGATGTTTTACATTCCAAGTTTGCATATAGGTGTTTTTCTTTTTTCTGTACATACGACACCGAACACAGCTCGGTCGCCCAGATATTGTATTAAATTAACAATTTTGAGGAAGCTCTACAAAATAGAAACTTCTTTAAAAGGATTTGTTAACAAGACTCTTGTACAAATAAGTATGTTTCCATGGAACCTTCATTTTATTTGACTCGTGATATAATCACAACTTACCCAACATTAAAAAATATATATTTTATAGGCCAATGAATAAATGCATTTTAACCCTAACTTCGAACTATTTTCCTAATTTTCAAACATCGTTGTAACAAAAACGTGGCGCCCATATTAGAACTGTGCTAAAACTGTTCAAAGAGTTTTTGTGGCAACTCAAAATTGAACTATGTAGTTATTTAAAATACACTTTACTAATTGTGCACAATAACTTAACCATATTTGCCTATCTGCCACCAATCTATATAAATAAAATGATTGAGATTGCCGTTGTGCGCGCATCACGCAAAAAGTACTGGATAGATTTGATCAATTTTGTTTTGTTTTGTTCTTTAGAAGGCAGAGGAGTACTAATGAACAACCACAGTTCGCCGTATATGTTTTTAAGTCCCATATAATAGGGGGCGAGCCTATTGCCATTAATCGGGCACAAAGCCAAACTCCGAGCTGCTACTGAGAATTTCATAGAAAAATCCAATAACACTACTCAACCAAGGAATCGAACCCAGGACCTCGATCATAGCAGTCGCGCTTACGATCACTAAGCTAATGTGGCAGTAAAAAATTATTCACGATATCTTCATTCATTAAAAAATTATTAAAATTTTAAGAGACTGTGATTTTATAAGCATTACTCGTTATTGTGTCGTTTACGCGAACAAAGTCGCAGGCACAACTAGTTTAAAATAATTTTCATCACGTCAAAGAAGTTACAACTTTTAACTGACGAGTGTTTACCGAGTTAAGTGAAAAATTAATTATTCTAAGTAATAAGTAAGTATAATAAGTGAATTGTTGATATCGAAAATAACATAGCATATAGCACCTGTCATTGAGAGGGACCTTTCTAAGTAAAACCACACACCCGCATTTGCATCGCTTTGACATTTTCTACAGATATGAACGTCGTAAAATGGTAGTATGTATGCATAATATACCTCTTTTTATCATAATCTTCACTTTTTGTATATATTTTCACGGTCTTATTTAACATATGAACGCCTATTTATCAATTTGCGATAAGCAAATATCAATCTGAAATAGACACATCTTGCACCTGTTTAATAAGTTAACATTTTTTAATTATTTGAATGGTATGGCGAAATGGTATCTATGTAATGGGGCAAATGTGTTATTTTTTATAGTAGAACGACTAAGTGACTGCACTGTGCCTTATGTTGAGCACAGTACAATCCAATAAACTAAATGTTTAAAAATAAAACAAAAACAAAAAACTATTGCAAAAATCATTCGATAAAAGAAAGAAAGAATTTTGTTTGAGAATTGACAAAATAATTTGGAATATTTTTTTATTTGATTCCTTTAACTATCGCAAATCTATACAAGTAAATACAATTGAATTGTCTGTTTGCAATATTAATTAATTCTTATATGAATAAATGCTTATGAAAGTATATAAGGTTGAAAAAAACCAATTGAATTTTTTGTTCTGTCTGTTTGTTCCAGGTAATTTCCAAAACGGATGGACCGATTTTGATTGGACTTTCACTATCAGATAGCTGATGTTATAAGGAGTAACAAAGGGTACTTTAATTTTAGAAAAATAATTAGGGTTCCGCGCATATGAAAATACTGGTCACGGTGAATCAATTCGAGCACTTAAATGGCTTACGCTGAGTGAGCCATAAAAGACATATCAAATAAATGTACCACATAATTGTAAATATTAAAAAGAACTACAAAAAAGTTAGTGAGAGCATACGCCTATCTTCAAATAATCACCCACAATAAGCATTTTTATCTTTAAAACGACAAGGAACGGAGTTGCACGATTTACGCGTTTGCACGATCTACGGCATGCTGTAGTACACGCGAGCGCAACCGCGGGCACAGCTAGTACTTTAATATAAATGTATCTTGAAATGTTAAAATGTATTGCAGGCGGCGTCAAACCATTAACTATATAATAATACGATCAGTGAGGAACTTTTAGTGAAAATCTACGTAATACTTTACAAAAAAAAAAATACGGCTATAAGAAACAGGTATCATTTACAAAGGTTTATTAACGAAGTAAAAGGATTTTTTTTGAAGTAATTTTCAATAAGGTCATTTTCTTAAATATCCACCACTCGAGCGTATTTCGTAACGTTTTATCCGAAAATATTACGCAAAATGATCCACCTCCTAAAACAAGATAGGGAATCGGCTGATCTGTCGAATTTCAACCGTCTCCGATCCGCTAACGGAATCTTTGTAGTCAAAGCGATCATTTATATAAAAACGCATTTTCAGAATTGCGGTTTGGCCCTTTGATGTTAATCCCTGGGTTTGGGGTTCGATAGAGATGCCTTAATCCGTTTCTATGTAAATGTTTGCTTTGAATGAACCATTACTAGTTGAACTATGATCTGGTAGTGTGAACAGGTGTGAACAGATCTTGCAGTTGGGTTCTGTTAGTAGTACACTAGCGCCGCCAATCGGACGGACATGTAATTACAACAGCCGCGTCAAGTGACGCCTCGTCGCGACGCCATGCCACCGCGACTTTGAGTGGATCGTCAAAACTTGAAAATCGAATTCGTTCTTTTATATTCATTTTGTTCGAAATAGGACACGACCTGTGGTGTGACTCAATCATGGTGAGAACTTTTTTTAGCTTGACTTTATGATTCAGTTTTTAACCATTTACATACTGGAGTTTTTGTTTAGATATTGATCTGTCATGTGTTGGTTTTTATTTTATTTTATATATGTATATTATTTGACCCTATTTTATGTCTTTTTACTTGATGTAGTTTGGTTAATTTGCACAAGTGGATTGAAATAACAACTAGGAACATGCATTTTAAGACACACAAAACTCCCTTGACAACTTTAACAAAGGAACCGCCATTTTTTTAGAGCTATGTTTAAAGAATAATTAGAAAAATATTCTATTCACATGACGTTGGCAGAATTGTCATCGAGCATAGTTGCCATTAAATAAACCATTTACTAAAATATTCTGGCATTTGCCGTCCGAGGCTCCATTATACGCAGTTCTAAAAATAAACAAAAATGACTTGACAGTTTTCAACCTAATTTTTAGTAATTTATTCATTTCAAAACATCAAGAAAGATAAAGAGTGTTAGGGCACAGCGAAATTCCTTGGGAAATCTCTTTGTACTTGGGGCAACCCGACTGGTGGAATACTCTCCACCCTACAGAACATCGCAGCTATATTTGCCCATCTTGTGTTGTGTTTCTACGGTGAGTAGTTTCCAGAGCCCATGCGGGTAACGTACTAGATCACTAGCGTAGCAAAACAGCCTATGGCATTACAAGCGTACATATTCTACGTTAGTTGCATACCATCAGGAGGGTCGTACGCTTGTTTTACAAAAAAGAATTGATAATAAGCAAACTTCAGAGTTTTAAAGTATTTTACGTGTTCAACTTAAGACCCTTACTAGCAGTTCAAAGTACCTAACAACATAATACAAGGTGTCCAGAAAGGGTATCGGGTATTTGTTTTCGCGCCATATTCGAAACGGGGCGTCTAAAGGGTGCGGGGAGGGATTCATGGCGTCCGCCATTTTGTGGAGTTTTAGTCACGATGGAACAGTACTCGGGGACGCATCGCGCATTTTGCGTACGAGCGTATTATCGTAATGGTGATTCAATAGTGACTGCTCAACGTCTCTATCGTGCGGAATATCGTACACGCCACGCGCCAAGTGACGATAGCATTAGGAAATGGATCAGGATGTTCGAGAATACAGGTGCGACAGTTAAAATTCAAAACGCTGGTCGTCCTCGTCTAGTTCGCGATGAAGAAACAATTGAAGAAGTTGAGGCGTCGGTTCGTCAAAATCCGTCTTTATCCATCCGAAAGCGAAGCCAAGCGTTGAACATCAAAAAATCGTCTTTACATTCGATTTTAAAGAAAGACTTACATCTAAAAGCCTATAAAATTCAATTGGTTCAAGAATTGAAGGATACGGACTATGCTAATCGACTGAATTTTGCGAACGAAATGCTGCAGCGATTTAACAACTTTATCAACATACTGTTCAGTGACGAAGCAAATTTTCACCTGAATGGTCATGTTAATAAGCAGAATTGTCGGTACTGGGCAGTGGAGAATCCGAGACGAAAGCATAAACGACCCCTGCATAGACCAAAGGTCGTTGTTTGGGCCGCTATATCTGCTAAAGGCATAATTGGTCCTTATTTTCATGAAGATCAACGAGGCCGAGCAATTAATGTGAATAGTGACCGTTATTGCGATATGTTACGAAATTTTTTGGTCCCAGAGTTGCAGGAGTTTGCAGGTTTCAACTCAAGAACGTGGTTCCAGCAAGAAGGGGCCACTTGCCATACCTCAAATGACTCAATGGAAGTTGTTGACGAATTATTCCCTAATAAAGTCATTTCGCGAAGGGGTAATATCAACTGGCCTCCCAGAAGCCCCGACCTTAGCCCGCTTGACTATTTTGCATGGGGATACCTTAAAAGTAAGGTTTATCAAAACAATCCGACGAATCTAACCCAGTTAAAGCAAAACATCAGGTCAGAAATGGCAGCAATATCGATAGCTATGTGTCAACGTGTTATCGCCAATCTTCGTTTCCGTTTAGAAGAGTGCCAGCAACGTAACGGTCATCATTTGGATAACATCATCTTTTCCAAATAATTCTCCAATTCATATGCTAATAATAAACAATAAACTTTTTTATTGCATACAAATAATTTTTGTTTCATTGAACTTACAAATACCCGACACCCTTTCTGGACACCTTGTATAATACAAAACTCTTGTTGAAAACTGCGTAATAAATTAAAAGCGAAATAACATTAAGTCACCCACGACTACCTGTTTTATTTAGGGATTTAAGTATGAAAAGGTCTCATAAAGTCGTATTGTCAGTTATATGAGAAAATTAAATTTACTCGCACCGATAAGCAACAAATTTGAAGTCAACATAATAGATTTTATTAAATTCTCTTTTATATTTTTCCATTAATGTACATTAAGTTTTTATTCATTATTTCAGTGGGCTTTTATTTTTTATTTACAAAAATAGTGACAATATATAAAATAATGTACTTATTAATTTGAAATGTCTCTTTAACACCAATTTTCAATGTATATTTTATTTATTTGTATATAATAATTGACAGCTTTAACGTTATAAAAAATAAACTATATCGGATAAGCATTCAGACATTCAGCCATTTTTGTATTAGGTCCTTACATATGAAATTAGCGTTTGATCTGAAATATTTCCACTTTGGTTAAGAATTCCAAATTCAAATTTATAAATTCATTTAGCTGGTACATTTGAGTTTTGAAAACAGTCATTCATTTGTTTTTTCCTCAATATTTTTTTCTTTAGCGTCGCTTATTACTGCAAAGTGGAAAACATGAAATATCTGTATATTTACAAGTATGAGTTCTACCGTGGCACCAGCGCTGCAGAAACAACTCGAAGGATTAATGATGTGTACGTCGCTGGTGTCGCAAAAGAAAGCACGGTACGTTTTTGGTTTCAACGTTTTCGTTCTGGAAATTTCGCTCTTCAGAACCAACTCCGTGGACGGCCGGAGACCAAAGTGGAAAATGAAGAGTTAAAGGCTATTGCGGAAGCGGATCAATCACAAAGCTCTTCAGAGATAGCTGCAGGCTTCGGGGTAAGTGATAAAACTGTATTAATCCACTTGAAGCAAATCGGGAAAGTAAAAAAACTTGAACGATGGGTACCTCATGAATTGAGTGATTCGAACTTGCAAACACGCGTCGACAGCTGTGTTACTTTGCTCAACCGACACAATAATGAAGGGATTTTAAATCGAATCATTACTTGTGATGAAAAGTGGATACTTTACGATAATCGGAAGCGCTCGTCGCAATGGCTGAACCTTGGAGACCCAGCCAAATCCTGCCCTAAACAAAAATTGACTCAGAAAAAATTACTTATAAGTGTTTGGTCGATAAGCGCCGGTGTCGTTCCATACAGCTTTCTAAAATCTGGCCAAACGATTACGGCAGATATCTATTGTTAGCAACTGCAAACCATGAAGGAAGAACTAGCTGCTAAACAACCGATATTGGTCAATCGCTCTAGGCCACTCCTGCTTCACGATAACGCATAACCACACACTGCACAACAAACAACCACTAAGTTAGATGAGCTACAATAGGAATGTCTGCGACATCCACCGTACTCCCTGGACCTTGCTTCAACAGATTACCATTTTTTCCGGAATTTGAACAACTTCTTACAAGGAAAAAATTCAATTGCGATGCGGCAGTCCAAGCCGCCTTCAAAGAGTTTATTAGTTTTCGCCCCCATGGTTTTTTAGTAAAGGGATTAATGAAATACCTATGAGATGGCAAAAGTGCATCTATAACAACGGTGCATACTTTGATGAATTAAATATATTTTACAAAAAAATTGACTTTATATTCCTCCCGTACAAAACGCCAATTTCATATGTAAGGACCTATATTTATTGTTTAAATGATAATATATAATTATATAATAATTACTGAACAAAAATAAGATTATTATTACAGGTGCTTGTCTATTTATGTGAGTGTGTTTGAGGGAGAATATGATATTGTTTTTTTTTTTCAATTTTTCGTTTATACAATGAAGTAAAAATTATATTCATTTATAAAATTTATAAAGTAATGTATATTCATGAATCGAACTAGAATAATAATATGTATATGTCTGTATATATATGTATATACATAGAATAGTAATACTATGTCAACAATTCTTGTCAAGTATCTATGTTTAATATTACATTTATAATTAGTTTTTCGGAAATGGCTCTATTTCAATGAAATTTTGTGTTAATTGTAATGAATATACATATCCGGCACTGTTTCACTTAAAAAAAAATTATATTCATTATAACGTAAATACTTATTTTACTAATTATAGAAATTTGAAAGTACCATAATTGATTCATTTACTCTTATTTTCCAAAGGACTCTTCAAAGTCACTCGTAAATTTAGTTACGTTAATGAAAACTGCTTATGATTTTATAAAGCGATCTCTATGTTTGTAAACCTAAAAGCCGAAATTGGCACGTCGCATTTCCATTAAACACCTTCTATTTTACACTTACAATGTCAGATATTATATAATATCGTCCTGTAGACAACCTCTGAGTGCTAATTTATATAGCCGCAGCAAGTACCTGTGTTTATTGCGACATTAACTCTAATAAAACGATGAAATACGTCTCACTGAATATAACGTAATTTATCGACCGGTGATATGGTATAAAAATATTTTTCCAATTTTTATTTATCACTAAATTATAATGACCTATAATGTGGATTAGAAATTTAATGAAATTGATTATTCAAAAAAAAAACTCTATGCTATTAAATATTAACTACAACAGGTGTTTTAATAAAGTTTGTTAAGTTATAGGTATGCTTTTTTTGAGTAAATGTTTTCAACGAGTTATATACGATAGTATTTACGAATTAATACGACAAGGAATCCTTGAGTAGCAACATATATGTGTAAAAGGTCATTCAATTACTACAAATCTTGCTGTCTTTATCAATGATGTCCTTGACAGAAATGAAGCTACGAGTATTTTCGCAGGTTGATGTAATCCACACTGACTTCGAAAAAGCCTTTGATCATGTAGATCACATTATCCTGCTAAAAAAACTCAAAGAGCGCGTTGTACGAGGTGAACTTTGTGATGAATTCAATCTTAAACTAAAAACAGAAGACAAGCTATCGTACTGGGAGAAGAACATTCTAATTTCATATGCGCATCCGTGGGAATCCCACAGAGATCCACTTGGACCACTTTTTTATATAGAATATCTATACGATATCAGTACATTTTTCCAATATGCAAAATTCTAATTAATGCAGACGATAAAAAAATATACTACAATATTAGACCACAACAGGACTGGGTAAATTTACAAGAAGACTTGGACAGATTGAGTTATTATTACAATGTTAATCACATCGGACTTAACATTTTAAAATGTATGCATATTAGTTTTACACGTAGTACTAGCCCTAAATGTTTTCAAATAAATAAAGCACAAGTGGCCCGTGATCTTGGTGTAACGCTAGATGCAAAGCTTACCCTCTCCACATATATTGATTATAATTTATTTATTTATTTTATTTAGCGATACAAGGTGATCTTACAGGTAACAAATTACATATATATAGAAATAACATACAGAAGACCATTTAAAAGTTCACACAGATATACAGTAATATAGGTAATTAAATAAATTTGGTTGATAAAATTAGACTGGTAAAATACGTAAAAAATTCACTGGTTAGATTTTTCATAAGTTTAAGAGAATTTGTTTGAAAAAGATCAATGTCTATGGTTTTGGAGAAGATAACAATTTGATTGCTAACTCTGCCTAAAATAGAGGCCTGTAATGGTCCTCCATACAACAGGTGTAACACCTGTCATAGTGCCTCGTTTTGGCATGTTACGTTCCGGGATCAGCCGGAATTTATCCAATAATCAAACCTGGTGGTAGTGATTTGTACTCGACTGGGTCGTGACCACCATACCGCACGAGTAACACCTGCCATAGTGCCTCATTTTGTCGTGTTACGTTCCGGGATGAGCCGATATTTATCCAATAATCAAGCGGGATGGTACTGGATCTGTACCCGACTGGGTCGCGACCACCTTGCGCATGGTGGTAGAGCAGTGGCATATCGTAGGTTTCAGCAAATTTCGCCGCCCCTTATTTAGGCCTATAAATTGAAAAGGCTATAAAATATACAGCAATCCTAAATAACTTTTCGTTTTCGTCACAGAGTAGGGAATAGTAGTCCCATACTAATTTCGGTCCTACTTGTAGGTCCGACATAAATTTGTACTCACATATAATAATATATTAACTAGCTATGCCCGCAGCTCCACACGTGTTAGCTACAGAATTATTGTATAAGAAGATATCGTGATATTTTTTTTAGATAAAGACCAAGCATTTATGGAGTAAAATAGAAAAAATCTAGTACACATATCTAGTAGTGTACAGACATTCCTTTTTATATTTACATAACTTCAACGCAATTTAACCACCATACAAATTACCATTTGTGTAAAAATGCATCCTAAATGTATCTCTATCTCTACTACGACTTCAAACTACTATTCGGACCAGTAATTTATACGTGTATGGCGTACAAACTAACAGACGGATAGCCAGACAGCCAAAAATTTCAAAAAACTATCGAAATGTGTTCTGTCCTTGACTCTAAACCCCCCACCCGTAGTAAGTATTTTTTTCAGATATCTTCAATGTACAAATTTCAACTTTTTACTAGCGCGGAACACTAATTATTTTTCTTAAATACAAGTAATCTAAGTTACTTCTTATAACGTCAGCTATCTGATACTGAAAGTCTCGTCCAAATCGGTCAGAGATTACTCGGAATAAATAAATAAAAAAAAAGATTTTTAGTTAGAAGTACCGTATATACTTTCATATTTATTTAGTAAAAAGCTGTTATTTTTACATTACAAACGGAGAATTCAATTTTATTAATTGTATAAATGACTATAGATTTTATTATAAGTAATATTAGTTAGTACTGTTTATTGTAAAATTTTGCCGCCCACCCACGGCCCAGCCACGCTACGCCATTGTGGTAAAGTCGTCACAATAATTATCTTTTAAATTGATGCGTTTCAGAACTAGCCAGTGTATCCATCTACCCCGAGGCTTGCATACATGACAGTGGTGACCGTAGATGGGATAGCCAAACTCTCTGCGATAACCGTGGTTTTTCGACTGCATTGTAATTGTGATTGTACTAGAGATCTGTGGTGCTTGCTTACCATAAGGAACAGTACAGTCACTTTGCCGCGCAACTATTAAAAAAAAACCAGATTCCGAACATTTTATTAACGTATAAGAAAGAATCTTTGAATGACTGATTACGTGATCAATTTCACTGAATTCTTCATTAATGATTTATATAAACAGATGGTACAGTTCAAAATTGCTTATTACAATCTTAAACTCTGAATATAAAATAAACACGTCACTCCATATCTTAGACTGCGTTCACACGGCATTGTACTGTACGTTTTTTTGCAGTATAAGTTTTGACGTATGTAGTGTACAAAATATAATACATTGAACAATGACGTTTTAGAAATAGACGCATTATGCTTTCAATAAAAACAATTAGAACACAGTACAAATTTGGTTATCAGCATGTTGAAACAAAAGAGATAGGAAATCATAGCGTTAGGTGGAAACTCTTTTGTCAAAAAAAAGACAAAACTTTTGTTCTCGCTCATTCTGGTACTAAGTCGAAAGTGAACTGAAGGCAATTGGCCACCATTCACGATTACATGTAAAGTAGTGATGGTCGATTGTTATTAAAAACAATCTAACCATTCGATCGATCCGCTTAATCGATTGTAATCGAATAATATTTGCTTTTTTTCGATTATTAGTAGTCTGTGCATGAATGCGTGTAGCTCATAATAAATTGTCGACTGTCCTGCCCCATTTATCACTTTAATTGTTGGAATTCGATTACCTAGTATTACCTACTTATTAATTAGCACCTCAGTCAATGGTCGCGCAAGACAATTATGTTAGACAATGTTTTACTATTCTAATTAAAGTACTATAAATCAAATAACTAAACGAAGTGCACCCATACTATCCTATTTGTTATCTCATATTTTTTAGATTTTACGAAAATATCTGAAAGCAAAATTAAAAGCGTCAAGGGAAACTATAATATATAAACAAACAAAAATACGACACTATGTTATTAAACTATGAACACAGTTCAGTCCACGATTGAAGATTACAGTGTAATTCTATAGCTCGCGCTGTGCATAATTGTATTCGATTGTAAATTTTCATACGATTGTTATTCAGTGAAGACGAATGAATCCATAATTGAATATGTATTTAATCAATTGTCGATTCATTTGATATTTATTTTCGTAACAATTGCCCATCGCTAATGTAAAGGGCGTCAATGGAGTATCTACATAAAAAAATATCATTGACATTGTATAAAAAAATCGACACCGCAATAGACGTGCGAACAGTTTTATGTATCTTCTGATGAAGAATCGGTTTTTTCGTTAAACCGATGACTTCCGAACTGAGTGGTACTTCAAAAACACCAATGATTTTTTTTTTTTTTTTCTGTGATTATTATTGAAGTGTTTCTCTTTTTTTTGTATCAATACAACTAGTTAGTAATGGGAACGACAACCATGAATATGCTATTTTGGAGGCAAACCGACTGTCAAGATACAGGAAACCCTAGTTTGGCAGTCCGGAGCTCATTAATTTTTTTTGTTTATGAAGTGAAATTTCAATGCGCGCTTGAGGGTAAAATTTTTACGGATGAAACGCGTCACGAAGATGAGAAACGTTTTGAGAGAGAGAGAGAAAGGGCGAAAGTAGCCTGAAGCACGTAGCCATCATGGATACAATGTGTAAACAGTGAGTTAAATTTATAAATAAATATTTTGTGATAAAATTGTAAATCGTCCTATACTAAGCAGTTGTTCAGAGTAAGTAATATATTTGTTATCTTTTTGTTAATATACAATTTTTTCTGTTAATTCGTTTGAAGGTTAGAAAGTTTTCATATTTACAAATAACATGTGGCATTTTAATTTGTCACTCGTGATTTAAGAATTTAAATATCTGTGCGACCGAGCTGTGCTCGGTGTCTTATAAAGAAAACAAGAAAAATACCTATCTAGCTAAACTTGGAATGTAAAACATTATCTATATACGAAGTTTCATCCAAATCGTTGTAGCCGTTTCCGAGAAACCAATTACATTACATGTGTATATACAAGAATTGCTCACTTAATATAATAAGATATAATATTTTTCATGAAATATAAAATAAAAATATATCATAAATTCTCTTTTCTAAATTTTAGTCTCGTCACTATAACTATGTCTAGACCTTCACTTTTAAACTTTTGTATTTGTCAGAGATACTTAATCCGCAGAAATCTTACTTCAATTTTCTCGGCCAGTACAGATCTATTATTCAATTTTCTTGAATTTGAATTCCAGTCCATGCAATATGTTTGGAATACAAATTCATTAGCCTTGTCGTACAATGCCGCAATCGCCGTGATTGGCGAATTGCCCGGCAGGTGGATCGTTCGGCCGCCCTGCCCTTCGTCCACTGCTCTGCTGGCACGTAAGCCAGTCTACTTCGTGCTTTAGCCTTGAGTTCGCGTTTGTTTGGTTTGTACGCGCTACTTCATTCCTGACGTTTGGCTAGCGCTGAGATATATTTGATTTACGGTGGTTGAAGTATAAATATGAGTTGGTGTACCAGGAGGTTTTGATGAAATGATTGCTTGAGTGATAGTGTCCTACTATTTGAGGCTGCCACACACACATACATACAGTTCACTCCACAAACACAAATACTTCAAAATCTGTAGTGCAAGTCGACGGGGCAAGCTCAAGGTCACAGCCCACTCCTAACGAGGTGAGTCTTTTGTTTGTTGTTACAATAATTAATGTGTATCGCAGCAATAGGTTTGAGAGGAATTGATTCGCGATAGATAGAATTAAGGGCCCAACACATATTTCACGAACCTTCTCAATCACAATACTATTCGCAAAGTTTCTCGACTGCATGGGAAGTTTATGTCTTCCTTTAATTTGTTTAACAATGATTTTATCGTAGACAACCTTTTCTCAGTGACATGAAAGTCATAAATCTTCCATCTAATGAAATTATAATCAAAATCTTCAAAAATTTGCTCGATGTTCTATCTTTTGTCGAAACTTTTAGGCGAACTAAAATTTGCACGATCAAAGCTACGAGTTGAAATATTCGAAACTGAGGTGTTGACATGCCTGTTGCCTTCACAGTTTGCTCTTGAAGGTTTTGGATGTGATTTTTCCCAAAAACTATATTTTTAGACTCCATGGCTTCTCGTCTCATAAACTGAAAAACATTAAAAATTATTTCACGATTTTGACTATGATACGGCTTACGACGTATCAACTCACAACAAAATTTGAAAAAAAAAAAAACATCACCAAAAATAATATCCAGATAATGAAATATATATTAAATTGTCACGCAGTGTACGGAATGGTTCACTCGCGTGTTCTCACAATGTTGTCTCGGGTCGAATTGAGGCGGGAATACATAGTGTGAATAGTGTTGAATGGCGCGATGATAAGCGATTTCTATTGGTTGTGTAAATCGGAAATGATCGGTTTTACGAATTTTGCCGATGCTACATATAAGATGTGTTCTGTGAATTTTTGGCGGGATCTTAAAGTGACAGGTTCTGTTTTTTTTTTAATTCTTTGACTCTATATTATGTAATATTGATGGCATTTTGCGTGATATAGTTAGTTGTGGTTATGTGAAGTGGATTATAAATATAAAGCAAAAGGCATGCATTTTTGGAACTCACAAAAACTCCCTAGATCGTTCTACCAAGAGAACCACCATCTTGTTAGACGCCACTCTGTATGAAATACCTATTACTGTGAAGGTTTCAAAACATTGACGCTGGAAAACTTTACGAATGCTTAAAATCATTGATACTGGCAAATGCTTTTTGCGGTGCCAAAACAAGAAGAAGAAAAATAAGATGTGTTCTGCTGTACAATGTATGCGTCACTACTTACGTTAAAACGTATACTGCAAAAAACTTGCAGTACATGTAGACGCAGTCTTACGACGGCCAAGTCGTCTAGATAAAATCACCTGACCTTTGACCTTATTTAACTTACGTCTGCACCGACTACGCACTTTATTATAATTATGAGTGTTTACTCTTTAGTCTCGTCAAGAATATTGCTCAGAATATAATTAATTGTTTGAAACCTTATAAACTATAATAAAGTCGTAAATGAGGGTACAGGTCGCCTCGCTTGGCCAAATTAAGATCAATGGGGCATTTACTGTTCATAAATAAAATATTCATCTATTTATGTAAAATGATTGAGGTTTGCAGTTGAGCGCGTATCACGCAAATACTACTGGTTTACTACTGGTTTGATCATTTTATTTTATTTTAATCCTTAGTTACATGGTTATTATATTATATAGTCCTTATATAGCCAAGCCTCGAGCATAGCTAGTAAATAACGTAATCACGATATATTCTTACAAAAATCACAAAGATACATCGGAAAGTATTGGATATTAACGAAGCTGTATGTTGTTGATTTTACAAAAAAATAGACGCCACCAACTAAAGTAGCTATACATGTGTCACATGTGGTGGTGCAGAGGTTTCACCAGTGTTTTTGCCATCAATAAACAAAACTAGCAACTGAAGCAATAATTGCTCAGGGTAAGCATATACTGACACCACGTCCATCCCTGTTCGAATCCCTGCAATGAGCCTGAGCTTTCGTTGAAGCAGAACATCGAGATCAAACCATAATATCATGGTGGTAGGGTATCTTTCTGACTAGCTACCACCTTCAAATTGAAAATCTATCGCCAAGCACCTGCGATTGTTTTCCTTTGGTGATTTGTGAACAGTAAGTAATCTAGTGAATTTATTAATTATTTAGAATTATACTTTATAACTGCCTCGTTAGTCTAGTGGTCGTAACCGCGACTGCTATGATCGAGGTTCTGGATTCGATTCCGAGGTCGAGCAAAGTGTTATTAGGTTTTTCTTAAGAAATTTTCAGTAGCAGCTCGGAGTTTGGCTTCGTGCCCGATTAATGGCAATAGGCTCGCCCCCTATTACATGGGACTTAAAAACATACTCGGCGAACTGTGGGTGTACATTAGTACACCTCTGCTTAACCCTTCGGGGAATACAGGCATGATAATATATGAATATATACGTTATATATGTACAGCTAAATAGATTGTAAAATTTTTGATTATAAATCCCTTCTACTGACAATCAAGAAGCAAAAACTTTATAGGTACTTTTGCTTTATATTTGATTCCCAGACGTTTTACATAAATATTATATAGCCTACGTCAAGCCTACAGAGCGTGCTAAAGAAATTAGACATACATATTATATATGTACATACGCTTAAAAACAATAATCCCCCCTTTTTCGCCTTTTCCTTACACCCATATAATTTTCATTCATAAATAAATTATTAATTTATTAAGGAAAATTATATTAATAATTTGTTAATAAAAACTTTAGGATAACATTATTATTGGTGTTTCTGGGGTTATAGTAACATGCTAAGCCTAGTGGAAGACTGGCTCTCAAGTGCAGCTGCCGAGCACACTTATTGGTTTTTACCGACAGATTTTCAACTTGAGGGTGGTAGCTAGCCAGGCAGGCATTACAAAAAGCCCTACCACTATGCTATGGTTTCATCACGATGTTTTCCTTCAACAAAAGCTCAGGGTCATTGCAGGGATTCGAACTCATGTCAATCGACGCAGAGTACGTACATGCTTCAAACTGAGTCGTCATTGCTTCAATTTGTAAGTTTTCTTTGTTTGACCCTATATTATGTGATATTTTGCATAATATAAGCTTTGTTGTTGTGGACATTTGAACTGGATTAAAATAATAACATGGACCATGAACCTTGAGACGCCACAAAAACTCCCTGGAAAGTTCTAACAAGGGGGCCACTGTTTAGTTAAAATCTACATCTTTTTTTTCTAAAACAAATCTGCGACTCTTGGTCCACACCTTTTTTAAGTGGGTGCTTTTATAATATTAAACATTAGAAATTGCCTTGAAAAAAGATGCACTTGCAAATGCACCTATGTACTATATATAATTCAGTGAGCCTTATTTTAAGTATAATTAATAACGAAACTTATCACTAAATTATATATAAAATTGTTATATGTATACTGTTGCTCATTACTGTTACAGAAGATTATTGTTGTACTAAATTTACAGAAATGTTGGGGTTGTTTTTGTGTTTGGGTGTTTACAGAGTGTGAGGTTTGGGAAATAATAGACTTGATGACGTTCTCGTCCCTGCGTTTTAAAGCCATCTTCAGGTTATAATCCACTATATCCTTCGCCGAGGCACTCACCGCTCGACGGATGAATCTGCCAATCGCGTCGTCGGCCCGTCGGTATAATAGACACAGGTCCCTGTGTGCCTTGAAACAGCCACGATAGCATGAGATACACTATCGTGGATTTGTTGTTTTGCTCCTCTTGGTTTGGAGAATCACCACCAATTTAAAGGTCAATCCCTGGGACTCATGAATCGTCAGGCCGCGCAACCCCTCCCCAGTCCTGAAGCCCTTACTAATTAGGGTAATTTTTTCCACCTGAGTGTGCACCAGGTAGAGAGTGTCAGAGGGTATTAGCGCGTCTGAGTAGCCCCTGAGTCTCAGCTACCTCATAATCGGTTGCGATGCGTATATACCGTCGTAGACCTCACTGAACGCGTAGGCCACTTCCATTGGGTTTCTAAGGGTGCAGAGAAGTTGTTCTGTAATTTCGGCGACTGCAGTTGGTCGGTAGTAGGACATCGTCTTTTTTCATATCACTAAGGTGACAAACAAGCATGGCTACGGTTACAATAGCTTATGGACACTTGTATTAACATAGCTATCACTGGTGCGTAGCTGACCTCCCTTCCTCAAGGAGCTCTGGAAACTTTACTCACCATAGGAATACAACACAACGTTATTCAGCTCCGATCTTGTAAGGTTTAATTTTACCAGTCGGGCTGCCCCAAATAGAAAGAAATCTCCAAAAATAGAATAAAAATCTCAAGACAGTCTGTAAATCGAAATATTTATCCACTCGATAAGGCAATAATGGTCTTCAATAGCGTAGATTAGTTGCCAAATTAGAAAAAAGAAGAACAAAAAATTGTGAACGCTATTTTTTATAAATATTTATGACAAATATCAACTTTCGTAAGTTACGCTTAAGTGAGTAGCGACATTGGATTTGGCTCGGGATGTGCTGTTTTGTTGTGTTGGCAACCTTGAACGCATAAATCGCGAGATTACGTCCAAAGGAGAAATCCATTTGACATTCTTGCTTTTACTTTGAACAATATGGATGAAGAGTTCAGGAATACTCATTACGTATGTTACGTATGTTTTATCTTTTATATTCCAGTAAGTGGTCGTTGTTTTTTATTTAGTTTAATCAGCATGTTAGCGACGCAGAAGGCTAAGCGTGATGATAGAAATAATAAAGTAATCATAGTTGTAGATATAAGTTGCAGGGATTAAGAATTTATATACACAATCGGTGATTTAATATTTTGAATAGAATGTTGTAACTTGTAGGTATATAAGAATAGTAAATAACTTATAAAAATGCTTATAATATCGTAGAAATAGTCTCTTAAAGTATTGAACTTATATTTCATTAATAATCTGTGTTTTATAACTATAAACTATAACTATATGTAATGTTTAATGTTGTATAGGATAGTTAGCCTACTATGTGTATTGTATAATATTTGTAACGTTTAATAGTGCGTACATAACGTGTTTTTAGGCCGTTTAAAGTTGTAATGTTTATTGTTTGATATTTGCGGTGTTTATTAACCCTTAATGTTATATTTAGTGTTTTTTGTAGGTATTTATGTCCGTAATAAAATAAGATAGATTTCATAATAATTTGATAGACATTTTTAGAGATATTAGCGATTTATTGAAAATTGTATAGAATAGTAATAATAACACAGATAGGGACAGCAATAGTGTAACCGTGAATTAAAAGACGAGCCGTTTCGGCCTACCGGCACACACAGGTGCCACAAACTGAAGACTCAAGACTCAAGACTAGAAGAAATAGTACTAAGAAGATAGTACTAAGAAAACAGTATTAAGAAGAATTATTGTATATTGAGAAGAGTTATTGTATATTGAGAAGAATACAGCGAAATTTTATTGTGGTATCTGTGTGTCATTGTCTTCAAGTGTTCAACCTGCCAGCGACCCAGTCCTCTCCGCTCCCGTGCTACGTCAGCACCACGCCTACAGGAAGGCACCTCACTGAGTGTGTACCTTAATGTTTCGCCCTCTTCACGCCTGGTAGGTTCGGGCGTGAGCAGGGTCGGTCACACGTAGTGAGAGGGGCTTGCACACACTGGTTTCCAGACAGCTGGTTACCATAGCGTGTATTCGCCGCCGGTTATACAGAGTTCGAAGGAATCGTTTCCGACGCGTTCGCGCTCTCGGTGCGCGGTCCCGCTCTGTTTTATTGCCGTAGCACATTTGTAACGGGTAACGCCGTGCCCGTATTACAGCATTTAATAAATTTTGAAGCGATGGTGGTTAAGTGGTTTGAATCCTACAATTAGTCTGAACTCTCTGTAAAGTAAATAAAATATAAAGTGTGGTGCTGCTAGTATATTATATAATGACAATCTGGCTAACTACCACCCTCATGTTGGAAAAGTATCACAGTGCTGCACCCATACGTGTGTTCCGGTATCTGTACTTGGGACTTGGGAGTTAGTCCATCTAAGTGCTTGTAAATCACATCTCGCAAACGTTTTTTTGTGAGAACGCTTCCTTAATTTTTCATCAAAATTAATTATTCAATCATCATTTTAATGTTTAAGTTATGTAAGTGATGAACTTTAAAATTATCGTACGGCTTTTATCAATATACAGAGTAATTCATGAGAAATATTTAAGTGTATAATTAATTTAGGTTTTGTGTTAATTGGTACAAATATGAGGATGATTGTTGGAGACGTCAAAAATAAATGCCGACAGGGAAGTTAAACCCTTTATAACGTTATTCTTTATAACGATAAACTGCCTATAACAAAGTAAGCCCAACTTGGTTGGTTTGCGTAAAAACACTCTTTATAGCGTTACGCCATTCTTTATTACGAAGAAATGTGTTCATATTTCTAGACAGTAAATATTTATTATCGGTATTATTGTTTATTATCAGGTAACAAAAGACTTTGAAGCTCCGAAACATCCGAGGTCGGTCTAGCTTTTATTATCCTTAATTGCCTTAAACACGTGCAGTATGACGCATTGTTTTCTCGGAAGTGATGGTCTTCGACCAAGCATACTGGGAACCTATCGTATTATCAGTCGTAAACCTACTTTGAAACTGTTAACATGCCCAGTAAACGGAAAGCGATTAGTGTTGACGAAAAAGTGTGTGTGATACGTGCGATTGAAAAGGGAGAAAATAAAAGTGACGTTGGAAGGCGTTTTGAACTGAGTCAATCCACTGTTGCTACCATTTGGAAAAACCAAAAAACAGTTCTACAGGCGGCGCTGGAAGGAAACTCTTCTAAAAAATTAAGAAAGCCAAAATACGAAAACTTAGATCCGGCAATGTTGTCGTGGTTTAAAAATCAGCGCCAGAATAATGTACCCATCTGGGGGCCAATTGTAAAAGCTAAGGCTGAAAATTTTGCCAACAATTTAAGTACCGTCACCAAATTACGTAAGGTAAAATGAATGGAGAGGCGCGGGATGTCGATATGAATATGACTAACAATTGGATTTGTATAGTGTGGCCTAAATTAAAGATGAAGTACTCACCAGAAGACGTTTTTAATGCAGATGAAACTGGCCTTTTTTTCAAGTTGACTCCCGACAAAACTTTAAAATTCAAAGGGGAAAAATGTGCGTATTACAGTTCTAGTGGTTAGCCAATATGAGTGGCACAGAAAAAAGAAAGCTCTTAGTTATAGGCAAATCGAAAAACCCACGGTGTTTCAAGAACATAAAACATTTCCCAGTTACGTACAAAGCAAACAAGTCAGCTTGGATGACATCGCAGATTTTTGAAGAGGAAGTGAGAAAATGGGATGGTGAATTAAAATCACGGAAAATCTTGCTTCTAGTAGACAATTGTCCTGCTCACCCAGTCATATCTAATCTTCGAAACATAGAGTGAGTAATTTTTCCCAGCTAATACAACCAGTATTTTACAACCAATGGATCAGAGTGTAATTAAAAGCCTGAAGGGCCACTATAGACGGAAAATGTTGATGGATATGATCGAAACTGACGGCAAGGTCTCGATCAACATGCTACAAGCAATGAACTTCTTATCAAAAGCTTGGCAAGAGGTAACAGCAGCCACTATCCAACATTCTTTTCGACATGCTGGATTATGTAGTAGCCAAGAAACGAACCAATTTGACAGTGAAGACAATCTACCACTGAGTGAATGGATAAGCCAGTTCAACATACCAAACAATTTTAACGAAGATCTACAATCGTACGAAAATATAGATGAGGATGTAGCCACAAATGGTATACTTACAGATGAACAAATTGTTGATTTAGTGTCAAAAAGTCAGGAAACACCCGATAATCAAGATGAAGAAGATGATCAAGTGAACAAAGCCGAATCACCACCAACAATTCAACAAGCCCTAGATGCCGCTAAGTTGGTAGATTTTTTTTTGTTATTTAATCAAGACGATTCCACCGCATATCTAGATATGAATAGAATACATAAAATAATACAAAACAAGTACTGGCATAGCAAAAAACGTCAGACAAAGTTATCAGACTATATGTGTAAACAATAATTTATAAGCATTTATTATCTAAGACATATATATTAAAAATTCTTGTTAATTTGATTGTTTTTTTGTTCACTCCATATAACGATAACTCTCTATAACGACAAAAAATGCTCAGTCCCTTGAGTTTCGTTATAAAGAGTTTACACTGTATATTGAATTAGCATGTAGGAGCACTATCTATTCACAATCTATTAGCAGATTGTATACATTTTAAATCTGCGAAATATTCGCACGAGTCAGATAGTCGTCACTTAATATCACTTAACAACGATAGGATGGATGGATGGACAAAAGCTGAATAATAAAAAAAAAACTAAGTAAAACAGTAAATCTTCATGAAGAGACTCTCAGTAAATGACAACGCCACTGACTACGTGACTAAGAGCCACCACTTGTGATTTACAAGTCAGTATGTTGTGCTTAATAGAGGCGGCCTTTTTCTTGTTACCATAGTAGGGAAATCGATATTCGTTGGAATAAAATTATACGAAAATCCGAGAATGTACGATAATAGCATCAGTTCTCTGTGGAAGTTGCTGTTATGGCACTTCACGAGGAGAGATGAAAGTCATATAACTAGAAGAATGTTAAGTATGAAGGTGAACGAATATAGGAGTAAAGTGACACAGAAGCTTAATAGATCAACATGATTTGTATGTTGACTCAGGTGCTACTATGCACATGACTAGACGTTCAGACTGGATGTATGATTTCCAACCACCTCTGATTCAAAAAATAATGGTGTCGAACAGCGATGCGGTCTCCGTGCAAAATATGGGTAAAGTAAACATTCAAACCAATTTATGTAAAGATTATCATCCGATCCAGGTGACAAATGTTTTGTTTTTTCCCGAACTAAGTGCAAACAAAACTTAATAAACATAAAACCGAATACTTATAGTTTCTGAACGGAATATTTTAGTTGCTTATTCGCACGATGTGTGGCGCGCTATTTCCCTTGTTGTCGCATCATTTATTATTTGTCAAGTCTTGTTTTTGTCACCAATAATTGTAACTACCATAAAATCTGTGTAAAATTATTATCGTGGTATAATTTCTACAGTGAGGAATGGATAGATTGATATGTACTAGGATGATAGTTGACAGAGGAAAACCTATTGTGCCGACCGTATTTAGGTGGGATAAAAGTAACAAAAGAGTAGGGAAAATTCTGTCCGATTTTTCGTACACACAGTATCTCTCTCTATGGTTCCATTTCAGAGTTCTTTGTTTTATCGCTTGTTATTTCCACTTGGTTGTCCTAAAAAGAACTGTCCTGATTCGCTTACCTATATACTAAAATAAAAAGTGGTGGGGATAAGTTTTGAATGTGTGAGTTAATGCAATGTCTTTTGAATCTACGAACACATACTCGATGTTTCAAGTAAATTCTAGACGTTTCCAGATACTTCGAAATTAGTGATTTTTTTTCTACTTTTACTTAAATTGTAATAATACAATCGGACTGGTAAATCATGAAGGCGTTCAAGAAAAAAGGGCAAAAGGCTCGTATTATAATCTTTATATATTATATGCTCGACATTTTCCCAAATGTACATCAGACCACTATTTATTCAAGCAGACCTACGTCGTGCCTATTTCATGCATATTACCCCCTTGCTTTATCTCATAAAAACATGTAAATTTATTCTTACACCGTTACACAATACACAAACATATTTTTCGCAGGTCCGATATAGAAAATTGAAGCAATAAATAAAAAGTGTATCGCACGCCATCCTGTCTGATGCCAAGCTTCTTTCTTAAATTTAATATGGATCTTAAAAATTTTACGTACACATAATATTTTATTTGTACACACATGTCATATATTTTTAATTATTATTATTTAGATAGCCACTTAGAGATCTGTGGTCATATCATTATTTTGTTAGTAACACTAATTAATTATTAAGGATGAAGTTACGAAACAAATAATATTTAATTTAGTAATTGTAATTTAAGCTTATAGGCGATTGAAAACATCGAAAATTGGAATGTAAAAACGGTAAGGTAATTTGGTAAGGTAACTAATGGAAAATAGTAAAATATTATATTATATAAAGATTAATTCAATAATGATGCTTTTACAAACTAACCCAGAACATTTTAGTTAATATCTAAAAATTACGACGACCATCTGTATCCATCAGCGGCGATATTCGTTTTATAATATTATTATCTATAAAATATATTATTAATATAGATAATATATAGATTCTATATAAATAAAATGATTGAGGTTTGCCGTTGTGCGCGCATCATGCAAAGACTATTGGATAGATTTTGTTCAAATTTTTTCGTTTTACTCCGTAAAAACTTCTTTCTAATGTAAAAAAATATATCACGATATTTTCATAAACAATAATCATGTAGTCTACGAAATAAATTAAATACACTTTTCATTACTGCAAGCAGAAAGTTGTTTCAATATTTATTCGAGAAATCCGTGCTATTATAGTAGATGCAGTTCAAAACAAGTCTTGCATGTCTGAGGGCATCTGGAAGGCGTCCAGAACCTCCATTCAGCAAGTTGCACTTGAATTAATCAATTGTTTTAATCCACTCATGAAGGCAGCTGTTGGGCGCTCGCTAACTCTTCGGGAGCGGACAATGTCACAAGCGGAGGTACTAGCGATTATTATTATAATTCTTATAAAAATAAATATACATGTTTAAGTAAATTTGGTTGAAGAAAAGTTTTGCAGATATCATTAAAACTTAAAATGTATCCAAAATTATCATGTACCAAAATCTTAAAATCATTAGAGTTAAGATTCCCTGCTTCTAAGGTTACTACACTATGCCGGCGGTATTTCCGCTGGTTGTCTGACTTTGTATGCCAGTTATTCTTTTCATGTCCTCTTCCCATAGTTTCAGAGGTCTTCATTAGCATTTTTTGCCTTGTGGGCCGATTCACGATACCTATAAGTTTCGTGGTCCATCTCTGATCTGTAAGTTTCGCGACAAGGCTAGCTCATTTCCTCTTCAGTTTATGGTGTAGCTCAAAGCGTTGGTAGCTTTGGTCAATATCCATTTCTGTGTATCGTAGTTTAACACGATTTTTTTTAATTTAAGATATTTATATATCTATACTAATACTATAAAGCTTAAGAGTTTGTTTGTTAGGTTGAACGCGTTAATTTCAGGAACCACTAGTTCGAATGGAAAAATAATTTGAGTGTTAGATATCCCATTTATCTCATTTATCATAGGTTCCATTATGTGACGCAGACGAAGTTGCGCGGGTCTACTAGTAGTACAAAATTAGTGTTTGGAATAAGTTCATTAGCCGCATCGTACGATGCCGCGATCGCTGTGCTTGGCGAATTATATGCGTGGGGCAATCGTCTTAAGTGGTGCTGCCCCCCCCCCCCCTTCCCTAGCTTCGTCTGACGGTGCTCTGCTCGCACGTACGCAGTCTACTTCGTGCTCTGGCCGTGAACTCGCGTCTGCTCGTGCTTTGGCAGTGAGCTCTGAGACTTTTAGCTAGCACAGAGATATATGTAATTTACGGTGGTGTTAAGGTTTTGCACTGTATAACTTGAGTTGGTGTACCAGAGAGTTTTTGCTGAACTGATTGCTTGCGTAATAGTGTCCTATGAGATTTGAGGCTGCACACACACTCACATACAGTTCACTCTACACAAACACAAATACTTCACAATCTGCAGTCTAGTCTAGGTGACCGGTTCGATCGGTTCGAAGGTTCGAGAGGGATTGATTCGCGATAGATTGAAATAAGGGCCCAGCACATACATATATCACGAACCTTCTAGAACAATTAGTATTCGGAAACATCAAGTTTAGTCCGCTATTTCGTACTCACTAAGTTTTCACCTGACCCGTCGACAAGATCTATTTATTGTCACAGCACGTGTTAGTTTATTTGACATAAATTGCATTCTAAATGGCTCGTTAGTTAAGACTCGGGCCAGAAACATTTTATTTGAATGTCGTTTGATCCGCGCCGTTTCAAACTCGGACGGAATTCCAAAGGATTTCTGTTATCTGTTCTTAGAACTTGTATTCATGCTTCAAAACAATTGAATATTGCAGCCAAGTGAAATTGATAACAATATTGAAACTGAACTGCAGTTAGGTAGTTGTGTTTTATGTCATATTTACCTAAAGCGTGTAACACCTATTCAGGCAGTTATTTGTTTGGTATCGCTTACATGCAATCCATGCATCCATGCATGCATCCTATATAATATCTATACAAATAATTAAAATTGAAGTGCCTGTTTGTAATGTCAAAATAACTTTTTACTAAATGCATATGAAATATGGAGTACTTTTAAGAAAATATCAATTTTTAACATTTTTGTCTGTCTGTCTATTATCTGTCGTCTGTCTGCTCCGCTTAATATCTGAAACGGTTAAACCGATTTTAACGCGATTTTCATTGAGACATAGCTGATTTTATAAGGTGTAATTTAGGCTACTTTTATTTTACATAGATAATTAAGGTTTCTCGCAAAAAAAAACAATTAAAGAGCAGTGTTCCACGGTCGCAGACACAGCTAGTCTACTTAATATCACAAAACTCAAGAGATTGTTTGTTTATTTGAACACTCTAATCTCTGTTACCATCAGACAGATATGGAAAATTATTTTTGCATTTTATAGCTTATTGAAGAAGATTATACAATATCCTTACCTAAGGAGCGGACCAATTACCATACACAATAAAGGTAAACAAAGTAAATAGAAGATGTTATAATCCCTTGTCACAAGTAACCTATTTATTTTAACCATTTCAATGAGCCAAAACATGATATTTCTGCCGTAATTTAGTAAGAAGCTAGGAATCCTACGGATTCCAGATGGCGCTGCGGCATCAAGTCAAGGTTTTTCTAATATCATTGAAGCAACTGAATATCAAATCTCATCTCAACCAGACCTGTGGAAGAGGCTAACATCTACTTATCAATTATAAAAGAGCTAATAATCTTGAATTATACCTAAGAACACTCTCGATGAAGTCATATTTCAAACAAAAAAAAAAAACGATATGAAAATTGGTTCAGCCGTTTGTGAGCTACAATGTCACAGACAGATACAAATATACACAGATAAAGAGATACACACGTTAAACATATAACTACCTTCTTTTTGTGGCGGGGGTTAAAAATACGCTGAGCGTTGTTACATATATGTACATCCAGTGTACAAATATTCATAGAAATCGGCCATGACGTTTTTGACATACATACAAACATACAGGCAGATACTATTTATCATAGCATAATAGCAAGGAATACAGTATACATTGTGTATCTATTTTACCAGACCTGGGTTTGTCTTTATGTCAGACTTGACATAAAAACATCTTTTTTAACCGCATGTTTTATAAACGGTACGAAAACATAAAAGTAGTGCAATCAACAGAGAGTATTACGTAATAATTCTAAAATTGGACAAGGATAAAAACTTAAACTCATTCAAAAATATTAAAACTTTGCGATGATAAAAAAGTTAAGATGTAGTTCATTACTAATTAATTCAATATTTTACCATACTGTTTCACAGCAGTGCTTATGCTAACAATAAATCTTGTTATCTATATTAATGTATCTGTAGTTCTGTCTGTGTATGTATTTTTTCCCAATTTCCAGATAGATATCTATTTAAAGGGCATTGATTACGAATATGCATTTTTTTAAATTGAAAACTTCTTTAGCATCGTTTTGATTTTCAAATCACAATTTTCAATCGACTTTCAAGTCGATGAAACTAAAAAGCGAAAGCGACAGATGGTACAAAAGAGGTGTGTTGCCACGCAATAATGAATTTTATTACCTCATCGAAAAGGCACGAAACAAAAACATTTTAGACAACACTTATGACATTCTGTTACTGATTGATATTGTGTTAGATTACGATGTATATTTCAAATTGAATTTTATTACCTCACCAAAAAGGTACGAAACAAAAGCTTTTTAGACAACACTTATGACATTCTGTTACAGATTGATACTGTGTTAGGTTACCATGGATACTTCAAATGTGCATTAAATGAAAATTATAATATTGTGAATAATGATTGTGAGTAAATTAATGTGTATTTGATCATTTTCTGAATAAAAAAACATAGATGTGAAGGTTTTACTTCTACCATGTGTGAATTGCACACATAATTTTTTTTATTTCTGTATGTTTGTATGTCCGGATTTTACTCAAAACTTTTGTGCACGGGAGGTATTTAACTTCAATTAGTTGGTTATATTATGGATTGTGAATAATATGAGTAAAAATTAAATTACTTGGTGAACATAATGACTGCACAACAAACGCGTGCGGAGCCGCAGGCTCATCGCTAGTCTTATCATACATCTATAACAAGCATAATTATAATCATATGTGTAATCAACATCCTACTTCATAAACTTACAAAATACTAACACCGCCCCGCGGCTCTGCACGCGTTTGTTACACAGTAATTATTTTCAACCTGTAATTTTATTTTAACTCATTAATATTTTTACAATTCTTATAACCTAACGATTTAGTAATGTTCTTCTTATATATTAAAATGGATGTTTGTATGTATGTTCCCTATGCACTCTAAAATGGCCGACAACCTGCATATTAGTCCAGCGGGTGATTTTGAAAGCTTGGTAGAGATCAGATCAATGTTCCATATGAACGTCAAAATGGCGCAGCAACACGTGGCCGGGTTTGCTAGTAACATATGCTTCCCGTGTTTACAATTTCATCTAAATCGGTTGACAATTTATACAATAAATTTATTTTTTGTAATTCTTTTCTTTCCACAATTTCTAAAAGTATTATTGACAACTGTTATATTATAGCCTATGATTTGAGTAATGACGTAAACTTTCAGTATACAAAAATTCATAAAAATCGGTCAAACCGTTTTAGAGTTAAATCCGGACATACAACCAGACAAACGATTTTTGTTAATTCTATATTTATAATCAGTGCCCCTATATATAGGTTCTCATGGAAAAAAATTGCATGTACAGATAAAAATACAGATTTATTAATAAAGATTAAGTGTATAGTATAAAATAATTAATATCGCATATCTTACCAGATACCTACACTCTACTGGAGCAATGGCAATAAGACATCTAATTTATATAGTAACTGAGTTTCGGAGCTGCATTTATGATTGTTGTATTCTGAGGGACGATACGTGAATACGTGAGTAGGGTGTTATTTGCATCTATTTAAGTATTTACAATCGAGACGTGTTTGGAAATCTTTGTACGTCGATTCTTACTGAATGATTTATTCAATTTATGTGTAGTTAATGATAGCAACTAAATATATATAGTACTTGGTTAAAAGTCTCTTCGACGAGAAAGAGTTGGGCTTATCATCATGACATCCCATAGCGTGTTACCGATTTCAAACGCCGAAATATTTATTTTTGTACTACTTTGGAACTAAGTGACTTTTTAATAATAATACCGGTTTTTTCGCCATGACCGTCAATTGACAATATTATGAATATATTAAGTTTAGTAAATGAGCCCTGATTCTAACAAATTCTTAGTACAAACCGGAGTGAGAACTAAGTGTCAGCTATTCGATTAATTATTTCACTGTCACTAGATAAAGAGAAGTTTATTAAGTTTGAGCTGAATTTGTTTATGTTCCTCATATGTAGGGAAATGTAAAAATGCTGGGTAAATTTATAGAGAAATATTAAACTAACAGCTTATTACTTTACGTTTTACATTATTACCGCATATAATAATTAAACACACGGCAGAGTAACGTCACAATACAACACTAGAAGTAGAATGCTCTCCATCACTGTTTTTTTTTTTTTTTGAACTGACTACACTTTTAGCCTTAGGGGCCTTATCCAAAAACAGAGCCGCTGCGGCTTTTACAGCTTCACCGGACTTGGGAGCGAGCGCTTAGGGCACTCAGCCGCGAAAGTTTGTGACGACCCGCACGAGGGTGCCAGAGTGGCCGAACCTCGGCTCGGGCGGTCGTCGCGAATGCGAAAAGGTCGCGATCTATCTAATTCCCTAATCTTAAGAAAATTAGAACTAACTAACATATACTCATATGCACGTTCCCCTCCTCCTGGGAGGAAGGAGGGAACCATGCGTATGTGTATTTAGTAATCGGAATGGTTTTTCTACACTAACTGGCGCATTAGTCTAACTAGCGCAAAAAAAGAAAAAAAAGGTCCCTTACGGAACCTATGTACCTGAGTGGTGTGCACGTGTGTGTGTTCATACGTGTGTAATGTTGTATGTGGGTAGCTAAGTGTTGCACGTATAGTGTCACTGGTATCGCGCGGGCCTAGAGAGGGTGGACGTGACGGGTGTGCGGGAGCGAAGTTAACCGCCCGTCCTCTGTGGAGAGAACGGTGGTTACGCGGGCGTGGGCGGTGGCACGCTCTGCTTGGAAAGGCGGTGGAATAGAACGCGTTTGCTCTTTCGATTTGGTCGAGTGGGTCAGTGAAGATATTACGCTGCCGGCGTTCACTCCGGCAGGCATTGGGGTCGGGAACATACGAAGCTGCCGCTTTGATTAAGGGATTCGTGTGGTTCGACGCGGTGTCGAAATAAGAGCGAGAAAGGTGTTTGACATAAGCATGTATCGAAGGAAGGTCCAAATCTCTATGGAGATCTTCCATACGAACATACCAAGGGGCGCCGGTAAGGCGGTGAAGGAACCTATTCTGGATTGTTTGTAAACGATCCCAATTATATCTTGGCATATGTGCGAACACAACGCAGCTATATGTCATAATCGGTCGGATACACATCTTGTAGAGCGTAAGCTTGTGTCTCGTAGACATTTTGCTTGCAGCACATAACAGAGGATGCAATCGGGCGAGGGTCCAGGCGGCCCTTATCCTAACCAGAGTGATGTGGCGTATAAAGAAGAATCTACTACTATCTAGGGTTACACCTAGATATTTGGTCTCCTTTACCCAGGGGATCGGATTACCGAAGAGTTCAAGGGGATGATCCTAGAGTTTTATCTGTGAGGCGGTTTGGTCGAAGAGCACCGCTGCGGTCTTCGTGGGTTTGATGCCTATTCGCCAGTCGCTAAACCACTCCCCGAGAGTGGTCACGACTCTTTGGATTCTACATTTGAGGTTGATCTTTTGCCTTTGAGAGGAGTATATGACTGTATCGTCAGCGTATAACCCTACCTCAACTTTTGCGGGAAGTTTTGGTAGGTCACTGACGTACAGATTGAAGAGGCTAGGAGCCAGGATGGAACCTTGGGGGACGCCTGAGCGTATGGGATGGGGTGTGGATAGTTCATCTTCCACTCTGTAGCGAAAGGTGCGGTCTTTCAGGTAATCGCGGATGATTTTAACTAATCTATCGGGGACTTCGTGGGAGTACAGCTTATAGAATAATCCTTTGTGCCAGACCTTATCAAAGGCCTTGGCTACGTCGAAAAAGACCACCAGTGTACG
The DNA here is from genome assembly GCA_033032175.1 of Saturnia japonica. Lineage (NCBI taxonomy): Eukaryota > Metazoa > Arthropoda > Insecta > Lepidoptera > Saturniidae > Saturnia > Saturnia japonica. Next base: position 5,974,782 of record CM065332.1, read on the forward strand.
ACGGGGTTTATATAACTCGGAAAAGTTAAACAAAATGTGCTCCGTGAGGCGGTGCACTTGATGAGTACAAGAATGTCTAGCACGAAAACCGAATTGCTCAGGCGGATAGAGGTTTTTCTCCTCTATTACGGACTTGAGACGGTTCAGAAGGAGCCGCTCATAGATTTTACCTAGGGTATTGAGAAGACTGATAGGGCGGTAGCTGTCGGGAAGCGACGCGCTCTTGCCGGGCTTGTGAATACCTATGACAATGGCCGTTTTCCAGACGGCTGAAAAATGGCAGTTTGCAATGGCTACATTGAAGATGCAGACCAATAGAGCTATGAGGTGATCGGGAAGAAGTTTGAGTACTTCGTTCCTGATCCCGTCGGGACCTGGTGACTTTTTAAGCTTAAGGCTTTTGAGTATAGGACATACCTCCTCAGAAGTGACTGGGGACAGGGATTTTGATGCGGGGAGCTTATTCAGCTCCAACACGCGGGCTTCGATATCTCTGACTCGGTCGGTATTTGCGTTGACGCTGTTCGGGGAGCACTGACTCTCCAAACAAGCGAGCGGCAAGGCACTCCGCCTTGTCGATGGTATCGAACGCGGGTGTAGTGCCGGGACCCCTTTCGAGGGGGGGCATGCGAGGTTGGGGATCTATTTTAAGAGCGTGGGCTACTTTCCAGTAAGTCAGATGTGACGGCCTTAGCCTTTCGACTAAGGTGTCCCATCTGTGACTTCTGAACTCGATTATACGGGCTTTAACCGCTCTCTGGAGTGCGCGTAACCGTGCGCGATTTGCCTCGGTCGGATAAGAGTCATGCGCACGAGTCGCAGCGTTCTTCTCCGTCATCAACGCTCGCACGTTGGCAGGGAGTACAAACTGGCGATCGTTCGCCGCTTCGACCTCTCTCGAGGCCTCTCCGATGCCGACTTAGAGGTGGTCGACTAGGGAGTCGATCGCGAGATCTACGTGCTCAACTGACTCCAATACGTCCGGGACCCTAACGAGACTGCCTATCCGCGAGGTAGTGTTTGAGTTTGGCATAGTCAACCGTTGTGACTGAAAGAGGGCTGGAGTCATCTAGTTGTCCTAGCTGTAGGATGACCGGGCGATGATTGGAATCGAGTTCGTGTACGACCCGAATGAGTCGTACCTGAAGCGCGATATTTTTCAGGAGGGCTATGTCAAGCTCTGTCGGTGTACAGTGATCTTGAAAGTGGGTGGGAGTCGGAGGCGCTATAATGTCACAGTTTAGAGCTCAAGTACCTCGGTTATGTAGTGGATGCCCGAGGTTTACATACAGACCAAGGCAAGATTGACGTCGTGCTCAATTACCCGACGCCGACATGTTCAAAGGATGTAAAAAGATTTATGGGAATGGCGGGATGGTATCGCAGGTTTATTAACAACTTCTCTAAGATCAGCCGCCCGCTGAGTAAATTAACAGGCAAGAAAGTTGAGTTTGCGTGGTCAGCTGAAGCAGAATCTGCTTTCAATGCATTGAAGAGTGCTTTAGTTTCAGCGCCAATCCTGGAGTGCCCCGATTACAGCTTGCGTTTCACAATCCACACGGACGCCTCTTCGTTTGCGTTAGGCGCCGTCCTTACTCAGAACCACGATGGTACAGAGCATCCCATAGCGTATTGTAGTAGGGTGTTAAACAAGAACGAGGTTAACTATAGCACGACGGAGCGTGAACTGTTAGCCGTTATTTACGCTTTAGAGCAGTTTAGGACATACGTTGAAGGACAACGATGCAAGCTGGTGACGGACCATGCTTCACTTCTTTGGTTTAACAACTTGAAGAACCCTTCAGGCAGGTTGGCTCGTTGAAGTATGAGACTTAGCCAGTTTAATTTCACTGTTGAGCATCGTAAGGGATGTGAGAATATTATTCCTGATGCACTTTCGCGAATACGCGTGGGCGTGGTACATCCGGTAGGACCGTTCTTAAGCGATACGTGGTATGAAACATTAAAGAAGCGGTGCCAGAACAAGCCTGAAAAGTATCCGATGACCTACTCTATCGGCACGTGAGGAATAAGTATGATCTGACTTCGGCCTGTAGTTGGAAAATGGTGGTTCCCGAGGATAAACGAGCTGAAATTCTCGCTTGGTATCATGATGAGCCAGAGAGTGCACACCTTGGCGTCATGAAAACGCACAAACGAATAGACTTATATTACAATTGGCCGGATATGTACGCTGATGTGAAGAAGTATATAGAAAAGTGTGAGGTGTGTAAGCAGTATAAGCCTGTGAATGTGTCTCGACCAGGCCTAAATCACCCGCAAGTAAATCAGGCTGAACGGGCAATTCGTAATATAGTTTGTGCCATAGCCTGTTATGTAAAATCAGAGCACAGAGCGTGGGACGAAAAGATTAGTAAAATACAGTGCGCTTTGAATACGGCCGTGCACGAAACAACAAAGTTCACACCCTATTTTTTGGTCCACGGGCGTGAGCATATTTTGGATGGGTCGTTGCACAAGGGAACGGACTCTCTCATTGGTAGGCAAGACATCCAAGTTTCAGACCCGCAGTCTTTAGCTGAAAATTTAGTTGAGTTACGGGCGATATTTAGTAAAGTAAAAGGTTTTTTGAGGAAAGCACATGAAAGAAATGCGCGCAACTATAATTTGCGTAAAAGAGATGTACAACTACAGGTTGGTCAGATAGTCTACAAAAGAACGTTTTATCTTTCCAACGCTAGCAAGAACTTCACTGCCAAGTTGGCTCCGAAATTCATGAAGTGCGTTGTTGCAGCTAAGCTGTCTCCTCTTGTATATACGCTTAAGGATATGGATGGAAAGTCGTTGGGAAATTATCATATTAAGGATATTTTGAAGTAAGACTATGAGGATAGGGACGGGCGACAAGCCTTGTTTCGTCTACAGTAATATTAATTGTGCTTTTGAAAAGAGGCAAGCTTCAGTTTTGTGTGGGTATGAGTGTTAGGTGAGGAATGAAGCTTTCAAAATTATAATACCGCGGTTAATCCCTAGGCAAGTGTGAATGTGGAAGAATGTTAAGGTAGCTGCGCCAGTACTGAAAGCACACACGTTTTTATCTGCTGTTTGAAAACTGTTCCTTCCGTTTTGTTGTATATTGGTCTACCGGAACAACGATAGTAATTTATTAATCCTACACTTCTTTGCTTTGCCCTAATAGGAAGTTTTTTTTTATCGGTCATAATCATTTTTTTGTGATAAGACTAAGCTAGATGTTAGAACACGTGTTCATAGTATGAGGTCCTCAATCATATCTTTCAGTCAATAGTGAAGGCTGTTTATGTTAGTTTTTATATCTCCACCAGTGGTGAAGGCTTTTTTTTTATGATCAGTTCTAATTTTAGCATCTTTGAAGGGAATTGTTTGGTAGATAATTATTTATAAAATAGTCGATTACGGATTGTTAGTCTTGTCGGTTTCTTTGTTAGATTTTATTATTTTGGTTAGCATTTAACGGTTTCCCTTTCAAGTTATGAAGAATGGGGAAAAATATAAATAGGGTTTTATATTTTTAGTTTAGGGAGGGGGTATTCTGTAGCAAAAAAAAATAAGAGCGGATCAAAAGGCAGGGAGCGGGGTATCAAAAAGAAAAAGAAAAATGCGGCTGTCAAAAAAATAAATAAAAAAACGAGGTGGACCTACAAAAAGGTCGAACGTGAAGACTGGAAAAAAAAGAAAGCGAGGGTGCTGGATCAAGGGCACAAAAAGAAGAGCTGCCTTTTCGAGGATTATATATGTTTCCATCCCTGCCGGCCATAAAGCCAGGAAATCGAGATAAGTGGATATTTGTATAATAAACCTTGTGACCCCAAGTGTGTTTTCTTAAATACGATCCACCTGGGGTACAGCCGGCTCTACAGCATGGATTTCAACAAAGGCGCCCTGAGATTGATTGAGATCATGAACTCTCGCCGGTGAGCTAGGCGGTGTTGTAGCCTGCTACAAGATTTTGATCTCGTTGTGGTTACCATTAGAGACAGTCAATTTACCGAACTATAACTTTAAAAAAGTACATTTTAGTAAGATTACTACGCTTACGAAATTAAAATAATAATTACTTATACTTAACGCATTATTAAACATTTAATAGTTTATAGTAATAATTTCTTTTTTCGACAGTGGATTGTTTTAATATCGTTCATTGATATAACGCACCTAAAGCCTCAACGTCCATGCATCTACATTTGAATTCAGAATTCAGAAGCGGTATCTCATTGCGAAACGTCTATAGGTGTGCTATCAAACCGTCTTAATTGAGCTGGAATTATTGTGGGACGTGTTACGAGATTCTTACCAACTTTATTATAGATAGAACGACGAACTTTATTTACAAGATAAACTTTGGCAATTCTGTCGAATGGTAATTTTGAGAAGATAATCAGGAACATAAGACTAATTACGTCAGTAATGAGTGACTGAGCTACGGTGAACGAAAACATCGTGATAAATCCCTAACATGACTGTAGGCTATTTTCTTATGAAAGGTATTAAGGTATTTTCAAGGTGGAAATCTGTCACCAAAAATCTATAGGCGTGTTCCGGCATCTGCTCTTGGTAGTCATTTCACTAGGCTTAGCCCAATACCATATTAGGCCACTTCGTCATTTAAGATCAGATGAATTTGTGATCAGACGTTAGACCGTTAGAAAGATGAATTTAAAGAAATAAACGCAAATGCAGACTTTTGTTTTGAAGTTAATGGCCGTGCTTCTTCAAACGGTTTAGAAAATCATAGGCAACCTAACATCGTGAGATTATGGTCAAGCACTAAGCCTATAGAGCATAGGAGACATTATAAATGTATAACATCCTACAATATAAAGCTTTCAGCCCTTTAGATTTCGTATTTATATTTCTACTCAGAAAACATCCTTAAATGTAAAGTTTTTTATTTTTCTTTTAAACTTAAGTTTCTGTGATTGCCATTTGTTTTCTCCGGGGCGCTGACATAGTACGTCTAGTATAGCATCGTTGTAGAATGTTGGTCCTAAATGCCAAAGTCAATCTTCCAGAAAGAAATACAAGAAACGTTCCAATTACAAGAGGTATTTCTAACAAGTTACGATCGCTCAGTATCCTGGATTATACATATATTATTCAAAACGAAATTAAATAATATAGTAACTTACGTCTTACTATTCAACATTCTCTGCCTACACCTTACCTTACAGAAGATTATTGTATTTTTGCACTGTAAATTCATCGACACTGCAGTCACGATGGGTCACATAGTAAAGTTTATGACTAAATTATAAAAGATAAGCCCTAACAACATACCCAATTTCTTATCAGTGTTGATAAACGCGTAAAAATTTGGACTAACCGTGGGAACTATTGATAGCGTGAAAGTTTTGATAAGTGCATATACGTAACATAAAATGAAACGATTGAGATCATATGTATAACATTTATATAACTTTAAAATGATCTATGTCTATTGTCTTTACTACTTGTAACTCTCCTTAGGGCTCGTGTAGACACTGCACTTGCAATCACTTAACTATCCACACACATCCTTACACACAATATGTACATACATACATACATGCACGCATATTGTAGATTCTGGAAGGAAACTTTTTTTCTTTTTTTACGCTAGTTAGTGTAGACCATATTTCAGATCACTAAATACATATACACATGTTCCTTCCTTCCTCCCAGGATGCAGGGACATGTATATATGTATATGTTAGTTTGGCTCGAAATTTACGGATAGGAATTAGTCAGATCGCGACCTCATTGCAATCGCGGTAACAGCCCAAGCCGAGGTCCGGCCACTTTGGTACCATTGAGCGCTTTTTGCCCACACTTTCGCGGCTGAGTGCCTTAAGAGCTCGCTCCAAACCCGGTAAAGCTGTAAAAGTCATCAGCGGTTCTGTTTTTGGATAGGTAACAGGCTAGAAGGCTAATAGTAAGGTCAGGTCAAAAATAAAAGCGCCGCGGATGTGCCGCCGCTATGCCGCCACCGATCCACCTCCGCGCCGCTTCCACTCCGCCACCGTGCCGCTTCCACTCCGCCACCGCGCCGCCGCCACGCCGCACCCCGCCCCTGCTACTCCGCCACCGCTCCGCAGCTGCGCCACCACCGCTCCACAACTGCGCCACCACCGCTCCGCAGCTGCGCCGCCGCGCGTAATTGCTATAACACTGAACATTTTTAGGAATACATTGCTAGCCCCGAATATTATACAATATGTAGGAATAACGAACATGTTGAGTTTATCTAAAAAAAGAAGTTAGTGTTTGCAAAAATGTGTGTAAATATAAAAAAGCGCGCGATATGAATGCAGAGCTAAGAAATTCGATAGTGATGTAACCTAATTATAATTATTGCTATCGACAATGAGGATGTCGATAAATTTCAACGATGTTTTGAATTAAACATTTACATCTTGGTGATAATTATGAAATAACAAGGTAATAAACTTACATACATACATACATACATACTTACATACATACATACAACATACATACTTATATTATTTCAATCAAAGAAATCAAACTGAAAAAATAAATCATTGCAATTTAATCATCATCAGATCCAGTTTTCGCCATATGTATGTTATGTATACAACATATTTTTTTTAACAGAACTTGACGGACTCAGATCCGTTAGTACTAAAAACAAAAAATAACACGGACCTGCAACTTGAGTATTAAGGCAAACTTTAAGCGTACTGTTATACGGGTTACTTAGGATGACTTTAAAAAAAAAAGAAATAACTTTCACTCGCGGAGAACTTTTATTTGATTTCGAAATTAACTATGCTTCCGCGGTGGAAGAGATGATCCATAAGCAACCGTCTTGTTTGAGAGTAGGAGTCCAAGTGACTATTCTATCGTTGATTAGTTGTCAAAGACAGCACTCGTATCACTACAGTAATGGCGCGTGAGGCGAGGCGTGCGGACGGCGGCGGCGGGGGCAGATGCTTCCACTCTTCGCTTCAGACCCCTAATGCGTTCAACTCGCGCGCTTGCTATATATACTGCACCTGCTGTATCCCACAATTGCCAAGTCCGGTGAAGCTGTAAAAGCCGCAGCGGCTCTGTTTTAGGATAGGGCCTCTAAGGCTAACAGAGTAGTCAGTTCAAAAAAAAAAATAATCTCACAATTTCAACCATGTTAGATTTATTCTACGAATTCTTCTCCGCTAACGCAGGTTATCGTTGTTCTTAACTCACATACTTGCCTGGAGCTTTTCAGATTGCTTGCGTTCATGATTACTGCTTCGCTCATTAGGGCCTTAACGTGAAGTTATATAGTCTATAATCTTTCTCAATAAATAGGCTATAAGGCTCAATTTTTCAAATATGACTGGAAGTTTCAGTGATTAATGCGTTGAAACAAACAAATAATTTTTTGAGCTTTATAATCTACATTATTAAATTTGTAGTTCTGTATACATGTAACTAGTATTTTTTTCCAAATTTTCCGATGGCGTCCCATAAATGGGGCACTGGTCACGAATATGCCATAAATGTTTTTGTCTGTCCTTTGTCAGACGTTTGTATATAATATGTCCGGATTTAACTCAAAAACGGCTTGACCAACACTTATAAAATTTCAGGAAGACAGCGTTTCCGAACTGCTTTATCCGCTTGCGCTGGTGTAATGGTTAGTGATACGTAAATACAATATTCTACAAAAACAAGCACAATTAAGCATTTTGTAACAACAATTTATGGTAAATTAAAAAATGATTTATGTGCATTATTATTAGGCATAGCATATTAATTCTTAAGAAAGAAACTTCCTTCGTCATTAAACATTTCATGAAGATAAACTTTGCCCTTTATAGCATGTTATTTCGACGCATAGTTTAGAAGATAATGGAAAATTAAAATAATTCAACACTCAACGTGATAGAACAGGGTGCGGTGAAACTAATAAATTTTATTAATACAAGAAAATGTTACTATTATAAAAATATTTTCAATAGTAAAATAATATTAATTATCAGTCAGTGGTTTCTTTTAAATTATACCCGGGTGATTCAGTGGGGCAGGGCTAATAGTTAATAAACTATAAGAATCGCCACTAATACTTTTAGAAATGGCAAAAACACATATTTATTCACATTGAGGAATTGATAGGCCATATGAATTTGCAATAAAATGAGTAATAATGAAATTACGGGATGAACATAATTACCGAGTAACTAACGCGTACGGAACTGCGAGCGCACCGCTAGTATTAAATATCAGTATAGATATTATATATACAATAGTTTACCATTAGTATATAGTACAGGGATTCGAAGCTAAAGGCTAGTAGAGCACAGGGGCGCTTTGTGATCGTGTAGGGCGGCCGCGACACGGAGGCGCCACTACGACGCACCCCAACTTTCAACAAAGAAAATCGTTTTGTAAGGGAAAACGGATGTATTAACAGATTTTATCAACTCTAATAACAAGAATTAATATGGAAATTAATTAAATCAATGAATAATCGACCAAATCGAGGACGTTCTGAAGAAAGGTCAGGTCAAGAGAACTCTAAACCGCCGAGCGTGCGTGAAAGATTTATGAATGTTGAGGAAGCGAAAGATGTATGTCAGGGTCGCGTCGTAGGAAGTGGAAGGACGTGGTCTCTGTCTACCCCGTTAGGAGAGAGGCGTGATGTATGTATTTTACTTACTTACTGTCCTATGACAATTATATCCGACTGGATCGCAACCACCATACACCAGGTGGAACAACTGAAATAGTGGCATGCTTTGCGTGTCGCGTTCTTGGTTTAGCCGGTGTATATCCAGTATTAAAAGTGGGTTGTGGAGATCTGTACTCGTACCCGAATAGGTCGTAACTACACACGACGACCCGTTATAGTAACTTTCTTTTGGTTTGTTGCGTTATTGCATATACAGCTCCTGAGAGGTTTCCAGTTCGGGCTTAGCCGATCACTCGGTGGTCGCAATTACTTATGCATTGTAGTTTAATACAATCAGGTACAGCGCTATGATTTTATTTCGTTACTATAAAAAAATGTAATACATTCTTTAACAGTTCCCTGTGGTAGTAAATGATTAATTCATAACATAGACATAGTAGGATCGATGAAGTTCTGAAAAACCAGTAGAAGCACATCACAATCGGTTACTATATTTTTTGAAATGAAAAGGTAAACTGTTATTCTTTAACCATGATATTAAAATTGAGGTAACGGTTTGTTCGCCTCTGATATAATCTTTTTATTTAACTTTAAATCTTTGACACAATCATTGTTAATGTTTTTTTATTGTAACAATCTTCAGACAAATTTTTTGCCAACATCATTAGCCATTTTGACAGTTTTAATTATCTTATAGTTGTGCTATTTATAAACCATAAACAATAATTATATTGTTCACTCAAACATAAAATACCTACTTAAAACCGAATAAATTTGTGGCGACATCTGCATAGCGACACACAGCGACATCTATCGAGCCACATACGACGCATCCTACATCGCACTATAGAAATTAACTCTTCGATTGAGTGTATATACAAGAACCCGAGTACAACCGTTGGGCAGCTGCCCGCCAGACATAACACCCGTCTGGTCGGAGGATCCTCCCTTTGCTATAGTTCTTCTACACTGGTGACCCCGAGCATGAACGTCAGCGCAACCTCCTTCGCACAGCTACATCGTGACGTCATTATCACTTCCACAAGCTTTCGAGCAGCGAGTCATACAGCCAGCCAGCATCCACGGCTACTTCGGGTATCCTGACCACCAGCATGCAGCGGACGCGCATTCCTGGTCATCACCCACAGCCTTCTCAGCGACCTTGGCACAGCACACTGCAGTTCGGCCGGTCAGCAAGCAGAGACACACTTCTCTCCTGGTCGACGCAGCAGCCAGTCACTACGCAGCACTGCAACACTCCGACTCACTGGAGCATTCTTGCAGCATCACCCCGACTCACTGGGGCATCACCGCAGACAGTTCCGACTCACCGTGAACTATGCGGCATCTGGTTCCGACTCACTGGAACATTCCACTGGCCCGGCAAGCATCACAAGATGTATGGACGACTCAACCTGCTATCGACCTCCGGTCTCGGAGGGGAGTGATGTGGCGACATCTACATAGCGACACATAGCGACATCTGTCGAGTCACATAAGACGCATCGTACTATCCTACATTGCGCTATAGAAGTTAACTCAATCGTTGAATATATATACATGAACCCGACTACAACCGTTGGGCAGCTGCCCGCCAGACATAACACCCGTCTGGTCGGAGGATCCTCCCTTTGCAATAGTTCTTCTACGAATTAAGCAACTGTTTTTTTATATTTTTATAGCATAACTAGCTTTGTAACAAAGTATTGAATTTCAAGGTTATTCGGTTTCATATTACACATCTAATATGGAGTAGTGTCAGTTTAATTCGAGCTCTTCCAAGTAGCAAGGTCGAAATGTTTTGGATAAGGTCAATATGAATCGGTAATTATTCAAGTCAGGGTTTTATTCGATACGTGATGTTAATTTCAAGTTGAAAACAGAATATTTATATTAGCCATACATAAATGCGCTGAGATGATATAGTTTATTTATTTTTTTATATTTAAAAATATTTTGTGCCCAAAGCAATTATGAAGCGGATTATGAATAACTAGCTGTGCCCGCGGCTGCGTTCGCGTGGACTACAGAATGCCGTCGATCGAGCACACACCCGAATCGTGCTACCCTCGCCTCCGGTTATATTAAAACCAAAAATGCAGTATTCCTTACAAGTTACACATATTATATGCTCTCGCACATTTTTTTTTAAGGTCTTACTATTAGGTCCTTACATATGAAATTATAGATTTATATGGTAAAAGTAAAATGAAAAAAATATTATGAAATTATACATTTAATCAATCGAAGTATGTACCATTATTATCTATACACTTTCGCCATGTTAAAAGTAGTTCATTGATTCCATTGCTGAAAAAATTGTGGGAGAAAGAAAGGCAGTTTGGACAGCCTAATCGGAATTGAATTTATTTTCCTTGCAAGAAATTGTCCAAATTCCGAAAACAGGGGTAATCTGTTGGAGCAATGTCCGGGGAATACGGTGGGTTTCGGAGACATTCCAACCGCAGTTCCTCTAATTAAGCGACCGTCGGTCCTAAAGTATGGGGTCTAGCGTTGTTCTGAAGCAGCAGTAGGCTTGAGATATTGACCAGTCTCTGTTGTTTAACGGCTAGCTTTTCCGTCATGGTTTGCAATTGTTTACAATACAGATCTGCCGTTATCGTCTGGACACATCTTACGAAGCTGTAGTGTATGACACCAGTACCTTTTTCTGAGACGACTTTCGCTTGGGACATGATTTGGCCGGTTCTCCTGGGTTCAACCACTGTGATGAGCGTTTTCGATTGTCTTAAAAGACCCATTTTTCGTCACAAGTAACAATACGATTCAAAATTCAGCTTTCCCATACACATCAATAATCCTTCGAGCTGATTCTGCAGCGCTGATGCCGCAATGGAACTTATATTCGTAAATAAGGCGATATTTTAAATTTTCTATTTTGTGAAAAGAACTATATCAAAGAAAAATAAAATGGTGCGAAAACAAATGAATCACTAAATTCGAAACACAAATACACAAGCCTAAATTTGGAATAAATTTGAATTTGGAATTTCTGACCAGACGCCAGATATTTGAGATTAAATTGACCAGTTCAACAAAACGCCAATTTCATATAACCTAATAATATCTAAAATTATGAAGTAAATTTATTTCATATATATCACATATGGTTTACTCGGCGTAAGTCACTTAAGCGCCTCAAAATTGCCGTTTTTCCGAATTGATTTTTATTTGTGAACTCTTTTACTAAAATAAAAGTAGCCTGTAAGTTGCATGCGAAATATGAAAGATGGCAACTTGATAATTCCTTCTTATTTGAAACGCATATTAACTATATGAGACTATTCTATATTATAATGTTTAGTTTATATTCAATAACAAGGCGAAACGTTGAAATTTATATAGAAAAATAGGTAAGACGGTCCGTAAGAAAGGAGCTTCCCCGACCTAGATTTCTTGATAAAAACTATTTCTTGCGTAGAGTTAGTTACTCTTGCGGAGTAATTGCAAAAACGGCAGCACTAAGAACTAAATTCCTTTATTAAACTTTCTTGTTGGATAGTTTATGCAGACAGTATATTTTATTAAAATTTAATGAAATTTGTTTTTCTTTTATAATGTTATATTTTCTAGTATATAAATTAATATGCTGTCTATACGTTATAAATTTTAGCAACTTAACAAAATCGAATTCATATAAAAATAGAAAAAATAGTTAACATCAGTAACATAAATAAACCTCGAAAGTCGTAAGCCATAGATATACCTAATATTGTCACGCCAGACAAAGGCGTGGGTTTCTTTGTACGAGTATCTAAATCTCACACTCCCACTTGTATCAGCATATTGCATATAATAATCAGAAATGGTAAAAACCAGGGTTACTAGGTACACTAGTTTTCTTTTTAATTTACTGTGTATAATCAGTCTAGTGAAAATAATAGGAAGTTGTATAATGTTGTTACTTTGATCATGTAAAAATATAAGAAGTTTATAAAATACTAATTGTGTATAGGTTTATTGGGAATTTTTATATCCTGTCAATTGCGAAAAGTTATATAGTTCCTGTCAAAATTTCATCAAAATCGGTTGAGAATATTTAACTCTTTGGGCTCATAAATCGGTTCAGGGTAATTCTTTAATTCCTTATTTAATAATCGGAGACTTGGACAGTGTCACTTGGACACTGCTCAGCTACTGGCACAGCTGAACCACCACCACACACCGGGTGTGATAATCTACTTCTGTAGATAAAGTGTACTGTATATTTTTTTTTTACTGGCTGGAAGTAGATACCACACAAAGTAACCGCCAAATATGAAGCCGGGATGAAGGCTCACTTACCTTTCGCCGTAGAGTCTGCCGCCGATGATGTCTATCGGAGTGTTCCAGGATCCAAATACATTTACTCCAACCGCCAAACCGTAATATGCATAGCACTTACATGTATGTACGATACTTCCGAAACTTTAGAAAAACTGGGTCGTTAGACGTGACCCGCCGCTCCGGTATCCGTCCGAGTCAATTGTAGGGGTAATTAAAAATAAAATAATTTTGCACACCCCCAACTAATTTATGAGCCCGAACAGGTGGTGTGGTGGCGTTTGAATGTGAATGCCTTTGGAGACTGGAACTCCTCATAAAATACCAACGGTGGCAATATCGTTGACGAAAGGTATATGAGCTTTCATCCCGCTTATATAGTGTTATTATAGTGACACTATTTGGCGGTTATTTTATGTGGTACTTATCTACTTCCGACCAATTTTAAAATACAATCTACTAGAGCATAGCATAGCCCAAACTCATCCAGTGTAGGTGTGGTGGTTGACACCCCATTTTTTTTTTAATGTTCCATTTATAAAATAATTATTTTTTTTACCATTTTCACTCGAAAAAGGGTATTTTATTTATCGATAACAGTCAATAAAACATTTTTTAATCACAAGAGAATAAAAACTTTTTAGCACAAATTATATAAATAATGGTATAAAAAATTTGCACATAGAAGTGATAGAAGTGAATCTACTTGAAATAAAAAATCAGTGATAGGTTTATTACTATGTGTATGGTGGTCGCGATCTTTATCACCTTTCTCTATTTCTTTTCTTCTTTCTTTCCTACTTTCTTTCATTCATTATTTCTTTCTTAATAACCCGTTTCATTACCGCATTTACACTTATCCCTTAGCGCGACAAACCAAAAGAAAATTAGTAATTGGCTTATCAGTATGTGTATGGTAGTTGGGATATTTACCACCCAGCTTTATTACTCTATATTATATTTATCTTCTCTGTCGTGTAACGAAATCTCCATAAACCTGACGTGTCCTTGAGACGTCACTCTCTATTAATCACCGCCTAAGAAGTTTTCTCGCAGTCAATGGTAAAAAGTAGATAGAGTACATAACTCGTGAAAAAAATTTAATCTTGGTCCTTGCTGTTGCTTGTCCTCGGGATGCAACTGAGTCCCACGAATTAAATTTCCTCTTTTTTCTCTTGTTGTGTAATCTACTATGTTATAGCTCATCAATTGAGGAATTACATACCTATACATTTTTTTATCGTTCTAGGTTTAATGTTGTGGTCACAATTTTACCTGATCTTAAGTGATGATGTGGCCCAAGATGGTAGCCTGCTAAGCCTAGTGGAAGACTAGCTCACAAGTGCAGCTGCCGGAATATTGGTGTTCGGCGACAGATTTTTAACTTGAGGGTGTTAGATAGCGAGACGGGCATTAGAAAAAGTTCTACCACCTTGCTATGGTTTCATCACGATGTTTTCCTTCACCAAAAGCTCAGGCTTATTGCAGGGATTCGAAATCACGTCGATCGACGCGGAGTCCACACATGCTACCAACTGAGCCATGATTGCTTGTAGAAAGTCTCACTAAAATCAGCCAAGCCGTTTTATTTTAAATCCAAGCATAAACGGAAAGATAGACAGACATAAATTTCTTTAATGTACTTTATAGATCAGTGACCTATACAGAACTACAGGTTTTGTTTATATACATTTTAATTTATCTAGTGTTGTCTTCAATTCATATTTAATTATATATGGTATTATTTCAGTTGTCCTAAAGGAGTGAGATAATCATATTTCTTCATAAATTTCTTAGTTTTAAATACTTAAACATGTTTATTAAAGTTTATGCTGGTATGAACATGTTATGCGAAGGGATGAGAGTCATGTGGCGAAAAAGACAGTGGAGATGATAGCTAGCAGTAATGCGAGAAGAGGGCGCCCTAAAAAGACTTCGATGTACTGTGTGAAAGAGGATATGCGTGTATGGAGAGTGAGTACAGAGATGACGGGAGATAGGATGGAATGGAAGAAGAAGGCGTGCTGTGCCGACCCCTCCTAGTGTGGGATGATGGTAGGAAGAACACACATGTTTATTCAATAATTAAATATGTTATGTAAACTTAATTGTCAAAATGAAGGTCGATATACTATAAATATATTTACCATTTTGACTGATTTATACATGATGCAAATATACCAAATAAATATACAATTCATCAGATATGAATGAGATCAAAACCGGTATGATTTTAAAGGTGTAAGCGAAACCTAAAACTTCAATATTTTCAAAGTTCATTTTGATGTATAGTAATTGTTTTACCTTTATTATTATTTTAACAAGTACCCATGGGTCGGTCGTACCAATCGAAGAGCTGACGACCACTCTCGAGTGTAAACCATGTCTAGGTTCACGTTCGCTCAATATGTTCGCATCTCTGGGATGAATCCTCAAAATACTGCACAGATGCTCTGGATCGGTTGCAACGAAGGACATTCCGCAATGTTAATTATGCAGACGTTACCAAATACATCGAGCTGTTTCATCTGCTTAGGAACATCACCTCGCTGAGCGTGTTCTATCGTCTGTATCATGGTGAGTATTACTATTATTATAGTAAACTATCTCCCGGCCAATGTGTTCCTGTCCTGTTAACATCGGGTTCTTAAACGTAACGTGAAGATGTATGCTGCATTGTACCTGTTTACTATAGGATTATACTGTGCTTACTATTAAAAAAAGGTATGTATAGGTACCTATATTTTTTCATAGTACTTATATAGTCTAGATGAGTTTTAGGAACTCATATTATCCATCTTGCGAAAAATAAAACCTCCTACATTCTTTATACTTTTCCGAGGCAATATTGTATGGCGACAATTTAATAACATTTTTTCTATAACAATACGAGAAAAGTTATAAAAGTGACATGAAATCTTAAATCGAATTAAGTTTTTAATTTATTTTCGAATACCTGTTCTGGTATCACTAATAAAATATTTGTTTATATACTGACTGTTAATTTGTTACTTAAATACGTCAAATTGAGAAAATATTATATCTAATGTAAAAATGTTATATTTTAATTTGGCAATTTACATGTTTATACAAAATAGGTACATACAATAGCTTGGCGCCATAAGTTTATATTTTGTTGTCACTCTAAATATGTATTTGTTATGTAAATAACTGATTCCACTAGATATCAATATAATTTAGGTCAGTTTAATTTTGGTTGTTATATTTCATCTGGCCCAAATGTATGTCTTTTTGATTTATTATGCCCATAATTCAGTATTGATAAGATGTACATAGTTATATAATGCTAAAGCTGAAAATTTCGACATATTTTTTGACAGTAATGCAGCGTTTAGAAGAAAAGCTATTGATTTATTCAGAGTTTGATCAATATATGTGATTATTACACACACACACATTCACGCCAGAAGCTCTACATTGTTCTTTTTGATGCTAATAATATTTAATTAATAATTTCGTTGGGGTATAGAATTGTTATAACTTTATTGTAATACGATTGAAATCATTTTGGCTAAGCCAATATGTCACCTTAATTATGTATGTAAATTAGAATTTAAGAGCTGTAGATTTCTTGAAATAAATAAATAAATTTCGAACTTGAATGTTGTAGTAGTACATAAGATAAAATATCTGATCTGATTGCTGTAAATAGCGATTATCTTTGTTGGACAAGATTTATCAGTATATGGCAGCTTAATTTATTTCGTATCTACAAAGAATTATTCTTAATTTTATCGTTTACTGAGTTTTAGTATACTAACAAATACTTCCTATTTGGCGAGTTATTGAAGTATTGAAGTGTTATTTACTGGTATTTGTTTTAATTTAAAAATGTAAGTATGTTTGGCTATTGCTCAAAAGTGAAGTGGTTTATAAATAATAACTGGGAACATGCATATTAAGTTTCTAGAAATACTCTCTGGAAAGTTTTAACAAAGGGCCGCCATCTTGTTAAAGCTATATTTGATAATTACAAGAAAATTGGAAAATATTCTATACACGTGACTTTTGCACAATTGTGCAAGAACACAATTGTTATTAAATAAAAAGTTGAAGAGTTTTAGTTGACAACAATATTTTCTGTCACCAAAATGTATATTCGTCACCAATATGTATCCTTTAATTATAATATCTACTTCCAACAAATGTTTTTATTGTTATACTAATGAAATCGATCTCCAAAGGGAGATTAAACAAACGAATATTTGATCAAATCCTTGGTTATGATTAATTCACGGAATATGTGACTGGATTAGGTTAGGTTTAACACTTTGTTGTCTTAGAAACAAGATTTGTCTTGAAAGGGCGTTGACTGGTCAAAAGTCTGGTCAACGCCTACTTTTTTTTTTTACTTCGCGGTAGAATCCTACTGCAGGTTCCGCGTCGTCTCACTATGGCGGCCGATGGTATACCGTGGAGTTTTAGTGAGTAGAGTCTCAACATAACCACTCGTCCCCCCGGGCGGGTGTGTACCCATGACGGGTTTATCCACGTTAATAACAAAAAAGGTGGTAGGGATCTATTCTCGGTTAGATCACATGGTTATAAAACCGTTTCAGTGACTTTCTTTTGGATTGTCACATTTCGGGATCGGCCGGTGTATTATATCCAGCTGTCAAGAGGCTTGCAGGCCAACATGACAATTATGACCGGTGATGGATACAAAAAAACTTAAAAAAGTCCACAGTAAGTCCTCTAAAAATAATAAATTATAATTTAAATACAGCTTTGAGAAAAAAGGATTAGTTAGATATAAACGAATGAATATGTATGAAATGTCATAATGCTATCTCACGATATCTATCGTATACGAATTACAAAGATACACCAGAATCGCATGAAGTATTGCAGTTTTTTACTTTTTCTCGTTGTGAATATAAAGAGCCCTATATACATAAGTACAGGAGTGCAAAAGAAGCTAAGAAACAATACAGTGATGTGCCGGATACTTAAAAATGTATATCCGCGGACACGGACGCGGATATCGATTAGTGCAATCTTATTTGTGGATCTCAGTTTTCGTACCTACTTTTGTTTGTAGTAGGCGCATGTAATCCTAAACCGTTTGCGAACATTTGCATAAGTGAAAATATGAGACATATTTCAATTCTTCATATGTGGGCGATGTGCTTTACACTTTTTCGGTGCGAATTAATCTTAATTAAGAATATGTTTTTGACTATACTTGTTTAATTTTAATTTTTTTTATTTGTATTTTTATATACGTGTTTTAATATAGTTTTGTTGCTTTTGCATTAGTAAAATTATAGATAAAGTTAGGAACAACTAAAATCAATTTAAGTGGTTCAAAGGTTTTCATTGCTACTTTTCAAATTTCTCGTAAGAGATGAATATACAAAACCCGTTAAAGATTTAAAATAAAACG
The DNA here is from genome assembly GCA_033032175.1 of Saturnia japonica. Classification (NCBI taxonomy): domain Eukaryota; kingdom Metazoa; phylum Arthropoda; class Insecta; order Lepidoptera; family Saturniidae; genus Saturnia; species Saturnia japonica. The sequence goes on from CM065332.1 coordinate 5,993,087, forward strand.
GATACATATACAAATACAAATCTTTTTCTTTTCCATATATTCGCGGTTGCGTATACAGATATAACTATCCGGCACATCTCTAGAAACAAACCCCGCGTATTTAGAGATTACCGATCGGCCATCGGCAACCTGTTTCTATAAAGAGGGCCGCTTATCAAATCGATTTCGTTGTTGAGCACGATTCCGTAATGATATAGAGAACAATAAATAATAAGGCAGCCTTGTCTTCGTACCGAGAGGTAACGTTAGCTCGGTTAATTCCTGCAGGTCATTTATTATAAGCTACATTTCTGATGGTGATGTCATTCCTGTTTCATTGGTTTCGGATTCGATTAATATTGGATTAACTTTCGATATTATGATATTCATCTAGTTTTTGCCTACGACTACGCCTGCGTAATGCTCTGAGGGTAAATAATTTTAATAATAGTGTAGTTCAGCCCCCCTTTTTACACGCATTTTTTTTATATAGGGAAACAATTTGGCACGTTGCCATTTAATTTCAAACTAAGCAAAGCTTGTATAATGGATAAGTAAACAACTGATATACATACATATATAGATATTTAACCCCCAGACATACAACTGACAATAGGGTATATGCATGAGTTTTTTTTTTTAATATTTTTAAATGACGTCTTATATCGTTATATAATCTTCTATTTTAGTTTTTAGAAAAAGTTAAAAATGTCGATCGAATTTGGGCAATTTAAACACCCGTCATTTTGGCGCGCTATCGTGACGTCATATTATATGACAACAACACAAATGAACATTGCTACGAATATTGTGTACTGTATTCATGATATTTTATATTAAATATTGTATTAAATGTTATAGGCAACGTATGAAATAAAGAGAATTATTACATAGTTTGTTTAGGAATTTTATTGAATGCCAAATGCTATGCTATTTAAACTATGAAATACATCTCCGATTCGTTTCGAATATCACTTGCGAATAAGATTGTAATTGAGACAAACATAAACATCTATAGGATTTATCCAACGAGGGAATGAGATAGAATATACACGGTTAATGCAAGTCCTGATTTCCACAACTATATTCGTCGTCGAATTGGCCTAGCGGTGTGACAACCAGACTTGTGCGAACTGTTGTGTTGAGGTATGCACGTCATTTATAACATACCTACATAACCTAACATACATTTATACGTTACAAAATACAGACGATGCTCGGTTAGGTTGTGTTGGATCTGCGAACAAGTACTAGTACAAATGATGGCTCAGTTGGTAGCGTGTACGGACTCCGCGTCGATCGACCGAGTTCGAATCCCTGCAATGAGCATGAGCTTTTGGTGAAAGAAGGTATCGTGATGAAACCATAGCATGGTAGTATGGCTTTTTATAATGCCCGCCTGGCTAGCTACCACCCTCAAGTAAAAAATCTGTCGCCAAACACCAATATATGTGTTCTGGAAGATGCACTTGAAAGCCAGTCTTCCATTAAGCTTAGCGTGCTGCCATCTTGGACAATACCGTCACTTAATATTATGTGAGACTGTTGCCACAACATTGAACCTATAACGTATAAATAAAACCTATAAATGTATGTGTCTCAATCACACGACACTTTGAGATCCCGTCAAAATCTCTCAGGTGATATTCGATCAAATCGGAGATCTATTTCATACTTTGCCGGTTTGTAATTTGGCATTCTATACATTGCCTATAACATAATTACATAATGTCATGACCAACAAAAAACCAAGACAAATTATAAGTACTGTATAGTGCCTATATGCAAAAATATTACATGGAATGCAAGCAATAAAGTGAGTTTGCTTGTCCTGGGGGGTGAAGACACTTAAAAAAGTGGTGTAAAATTATGAAAAGAAACATGATTTCTCCAATAACAACTTTATTTAGTTGTGAAGATCACTTCGACGTCAGTATTTAAATCGTTTTAAAGCCATTATAAATCTATTTTGTTGTTACACTGTCAAAAAGCACCCAACAACTATGATGAAGTATGAACTACTCACTTGTTATTATATATTTTGTCGTCACAATCACGGTCAACCAATGGCTTTGCGTTTATCTATTTTCAAATTCACGCACAATTTTTACACTTTCTTTTATTTGATTTCTCAATGGATATTTAATTAAATTGAGAATTATTTATATTTTCGTGATTCAGTAGCGTTATAGGTTGTAAAAAAAATATATTGCAATTTTTTGAATTTCATGCATATTCCCTGTTGAGCTCATCACACAAAAGCCAGTTATGTGTGGGGATCGAAACTAAGAATTAAGAAAAATTGGATTTAAGTAAATAAGACATTCAACCAATTAGTTATATGATAGTTTAAAAATGGTTAAAAAAGTTAAGGAGAATTCTTTATGTAGGTAAATAATTGTTACATTACAGCGCCACGATTTTTTCCGGGACCATAATGAAGAAAAGATTAAGTTAAATTGAAAATATAATAATAAAACCCCGACACAAGTAATCTATTCTTTGAAACCATTCTAATGAGCCCAAACACGATATCTCTACTGTAAGTGGTGAGAAGTTAGGTATCTTACGGATTCCAGATGACACTACAACATCAAGTCAAGGTTTTTCTAATATCATTGAAGTGACAGTATACCAAATCTTAGACTCAATCAGACCTGTGGAAGAGGTTCACATCTATTTATCAACTATAAAAGAGCTGATAATCTTCAAAACGCTGAACGGATTTTCTTGTGTTATAGCTAAGAACGACCTCCATCAAGTCACCTTTCAACCAAAAAAAAAACTGGATCAAAATCAGTTGAGCTGTTTGTGAGCTGCAATGCCATAGACAGATACACACAGATATACAATACACACGGTTAACTTATAATACCCCACTTTTTGTGTCGGTGGTTAAAAATGGAATTATTGGATAATTATGCATATAATTCGTTCGAATCGTGAATTATGGCTTTGCGTTCATAAATTCAATAGAAAAAATGCAATTTCAGCTTATGCAATATTTTCCCTATTTTTTGGATAACTTTTTAAATTATTCATTCCATAAAAACCTCATTCGGACTATTATGTAACATTAAAAAAAATATTATCCAAATCGGTCGCGCCATTCTCAATTGAACGAACAGTATTTTGTTTTTATTTTTACATATTTGGTAATAATTCTAAAGGCATAGAAGAAATAAGTAAAAAAAGGAATTGTGATTGCTAATCCAGTCTTACAAATCCGTGTCAAGTTCCGGTCAGTCGCAATATAAAGATGATTTATCGGCATGATGAGACAGCCGATCATCGGGCGGTCACGCTCTCCGGCCACGTGGGACGAGGCGCGAGGTGCCGATATGATACTAACAAAATAAATTGTTAATGTCGTCTGTACGAAAAACCTAAAGCATCGTTTGAAACTATAAAAATATAAACAAAGCTAAAATATTTTTTTTATTTATAGGGGCACAGTATAGTCGGGGCGCTGTCCTTGAGGGTATGCAAAGAACTATCCAAAAACAACGACGAACATCGATTATCGTCGATTTCAAGCCAACCTTCATAAATTTTATCAACACTTTCAAATACTTTCAACTCGTCAAACTTTTCTTGATTATGTTCTGCAATACCTCGTAAATCATTCAAGTCTCCAAAATAACTGTGGTCCCTATGCAGTTCTTTTTTTTTGGTTAAGATTTTTATAGTAATTATGGTACTACTTATGTAAATGCGATAAATCGGCCAAAATACAGAAGACTAATTAAGAAAGCCGTGCTTGTACGAAAATAACATTAAATTGAAGTTGTCTCTACTGTTCAAGTACCCAAGATTTGTAAGCAATTTTGCAAACTACAAAATCATTAATAATATTATAATATCTGGCTATAACATTGTGTTTTCTAATATAAAAAGCTTCAATGAAATTATTAAGGATTTATTGGATATACAATGGTTTTGCAAATCAACTGACTTATAAGATCGCATAGGGTTACTTCTCCAAAAAGTAGGAGTAAATCAAGATGACGAGACTAGTCTAGCGGCTACGTTTTATTTTTAATTAATTAATGAACTCGATCGGTTTAAGAATCATTCATTCTTATTTTCCAAAGCCAGAATTTGTAATATATATCCGAGTTTATTTTTTCATCAATCGTAATTGATATTACGAACGTTTGGTTAAGTATCGACGATTAATTTATTATATCGTTTTTCTCTATAAGTGACTTTTAGTCGAGCCTATTGTGTTCCAAGCTCTGATAAATGGATTAATGACTAGCAAATCGTACTCTGGTTTTAAAGTGACCTGTTTGTCGTGTCGTTCTCTATAGTGTCACCTAACAAGTAGGACGGTACTATTTCTGCGCATAATTTATATTTAGTTTTAATTTCCATTTCTTTTTCTTCTTATGAAATGGGAACGTTTATAATAACATGTGAATACACAAACTAAAGTGTTGTTATACAGCGGCAAACAATGCAAGTTTATGAATTGAATTAAAAACCACTATATAAATATCTCAGACTAAAAAAATCTTCTGCTCTAAGACGAATATTAAGATCTTGCCAAAAAATCCCACAATTAAAAAAGGTATTGGTAAAATAAATTTCAAGAATAGAATGTGGTCTACTAGGCTTTTCAAATTTTTGTCTTTGGTTTAAATACCTTATACAGTAAAGGGTTTTGTATTTTGTCATTTTGTATAAAGCTGTTGGAAGCGATAATAGGTGATAATGAACAAGCCCAATTATAATAATGTGTATACGTAACAATATCCGAGAGTAAGCCTCGGACCCCTCTGTAACCTGATCTCTCTATTTACCGTGAACTGTCTGATCTCCAACGCGCCGGGGTTATTGAACTACCGTGTCCAGGACATTGAAGTAACAAAAACAAACTAATCAACTTTTTTTGATCCGATGGTGTGACAGTGGGAGTTGACTTTGCTTATCTATTAATCTGATTTGATGGTCAAATAGAAAATGGATTTTTATGTGTATAGTAGCATTGTAGACCATTATCTAAAACTATCAAAATATATTGTATAATAGATTCCGAACGAATATTCAGTAGATGACTTTGTTATGTTTGTAGGGAATACATTATTACTTCAGTACAAAGCTTAAATAAGTTTATAACTGCACGAAACTGCAACTAAAACTAATGCTAAGATGATTTAGGCATGTAGAGAGAACGAATGAAAGAAGAATGTCTAAACAAATTTATAAGGCGAGTGTGAATGGCAGTATTGGAAGAGAAAGCCTAGACGAACGTTCCTTGATTTAATTGGGGATGTTCTGAAGAAAACTCAGGTCAAGAGTACTCTAACCGACGAGCGTGCGTGAAATGATTGATGAATGTTGAAGAAGCGAAAGATGCATGCCAGGATCGTAGCTGGTGGAAGGACGTGGTCTCTGCCTACCCTGTTAGGAGAGAGGCATGATGTATGTTATTTTATGAAAGATATATGATAGCGTCTATCATACATATAAACAGGCTGCAGAGTAAACAGTGGTAATAGTGAAGCCGTACGAGCAGCCTACGCATTTATACGCCTACGTCTGCAGGCAGGTAGGGCGACGTCTAGGTAAATTATAAATACAAACTTGTTAAAGGTTACATGAAAATAAAATAAATAAAAAAACATTCATCTCAGTTTGCTTGTATTTCAATATTTTTGTTAGTTATGTGTAAGTTGAACTAAATTATTCATTTCTAACAGAAAAGCGTGTAAGCCAACTTAATTCTATAGAAGCCCATACAAGCTTCTTCTCATTGTAGTATATTTTAAAGAACAAGTCTAAATATTAATTTACAAAAAAACCGAAAAAAGGTCGAAATCATTATTTATAAATAACTTTCTCTTCAACAAGAAAATTATGGCATTTGATAAGAAACCGTCTGTTATAATGATAGTTGGACTCTCGCATTATGTGTAAGCTGGCACGATTGACAATTCAAGATTTATTAACCATAAATCCTAAATTGGCGTTAGTTACTCTTATTTTTGGAATGCATTTTTCGTCAGACCAAAGTTCATTACCAACTAAGAACCAAGAATTGTAACATAAGGTGCACTCTATCTCCTTAGACATTTTAATTTTTTATAATGGCAGTACTTAATTATACATAACACACATTTTGTATTTTCTAATGTTTTATGTCCCAACAAGTAAAATAGATAGACATATTTTAACCAAATAAATACTTATTTAGACAGGCGAAGTATTATGTTTTGCAAATTAAATATACTAAAATCTTGATTTTCTTCAATAAATTCCAAGTATACCAGTGTGTTATCGGATTAACTAAATGATATCGAAGACTTACTAGTGTAATGCTGTTGTAATGTAGCTAGGTATTGTATTTCATGGTAGCCGACGGATTAGTGACATTCACATTCAATATGTTTTGTAAAATCTACAAACAAACCAAATTGTTTTGAAATCTCACATATGTGTAAAATTATTTACGAATAATAACTGAATTGTTCAAAAAGACGACAAGTATTGTTTAAGTAATCCTAATTACTTCGTCTTCTTCTGTTGTATAGATTTTTTATTAGATTGATTTTGACTAGTATTTAGCCAACGTCTATATTCCTGCGTTTTAGTCTAAAGACAAGGTTGCCAATTTCTTTGAAAAATATCATTTCAATGTCGATATGTGGTTGTTAAACTCAATCGGGTTGATCAACATTTTTTTTAATTGTATTTTACAGTATTTATATTTTTACATTTATTATCGTTTTCAGTGGATGTACAGAGATGAAATCATTTCCGTCATTCATTAATGATCCACCCTATAATTTACTTTTGTCGATAAAACCTGCTGATAAAAAGCTTGTATTTATGTTACAAAGCCTAAAAGCTGGAATTACTATTTAAGTATATATATTTATTTCTAATATTCAATTTTTTTCTGAAAGTCCAAATATAAGGATTATGTGAATTATGTACTATGGTAAATACTATAATTCTCCAGGAATAAAAGACTCCCTAATACTTCTCCAACCGCAATTAATTGTCCACTAAATCTGCCACGTGTTCTACGGCAAGCTGTGCTATTTAATGCTATGTAATAACGCACGAAATATGCTGAGAACGTCGCCGTAGTAAATATTGTGACCACGTGTGTTCACGGGTTACGACTACAGTGACCAATAATTTTTATTTTATCAGGATATCCGATAAGAAAAAGTAAGAGTATGACGACCAATAAATGCACGTTCAATGAGGTAATTAATAATATTTGTTCTTAAAATAATAAATGTGTCACCAGAATCGAATCTTCAAAATTATTAATTAGTATCTGGCGCTCGCCGTCTCCCGCTGTCTCTTATCACACTAACCCAGCCACATATTCCGTGAATTGGTCATCCATCTAGCTTAGGGATTTAATCAAAACTTCGTTTTAGTCTGTCGCTTTTGTCATTAATATAATAATAAAAATATTTGTTAGGAATAAATATTGTAATATAATTAGGGGGTACATATTGGTGAATAATAGAAATTTTGATGACTGTTGGAAATTATGCGCTTTGCGTTGTTTTTACTTGTTATTAATTTTTCTGATTAGATGTAGATAGGAATCCAAATTAATACCACTGGTGTTCGATCAACAGAGTTTTGTCAAAGTAACTTTATGAATGTTACCGTGACGCATGGTTCGTATTAAAAACCCTTTAGAATATGGCATACCTTAAAGATTTGTGAGCACGTGGATTGTAGATTTGTTATTATTGTAAAAAGGTGGCAAGGTGGAATTCAACATTATTGTACTATTGTTGACATTTTGAAAAGTTACGAAGGGTGCTTAGCCGACCTCATTTGTACATTTAACTTTAAAATGAATTTTACTGAAAAAATGGTTACCCTAAGAACGTTGGAGTAAAGTTTCATACCACATAATTTGTGAATACGTTACTAACATATTGTTTAATGTATGCACTATGCATGGTATAATTGATTAAAACTCACAAATTATATTCGATCCGCTATCAAATTATAACAGTATTCATAAAATCTTGTTTCATGTAATTTCGAAGGTAGTAATTTTTAAAATAATTTTACAGAAATAGTTCCATTCCAATTCAAGTAATGATTTGATAACTGTTTTATAGTACCACGGCTAAGTGACGGCGACTGTACGTAATGGTAAGTACAGTACAATTCTTAAACAGTGGTGACCACCGAGTAATCGACAATACATCGCCAATCGTGACTCTCATGCCGGCCTCTTCACCCTACGCTTGAAGGAGTCGTCGGTACGGTAAAGGGTATTATGATATTGTGAACCTTTTATGGCTCCGAAACCCAGTGCATGTGGTACTGTTATGAAATGGAGAAAATGGAATCAGGACTAATAATTATTTAGAACACTCGCCGTTGATGCAGACGTTTTCTCCAACGAACGATATGGTTAATACTTATTCTAGAATGGACTGTTAAAAATTATCTTTTATTAAATTTTAATCTTTATTTCTGGTGCAAATAGAAAGTTTTAATGAACTTTGAACTCTAATGGTTTATTCTCGATCATGCTAATGCTAACATCATGTCAATACAGAGTCTAAAGTGACGAAAGAGGTCATCGCTCTTGACACCCTAACAATAAAATGTGATCAACTTTATGACTTGTTTACATTAATTTATGTTGCCCACAACTTTATTGGTAATTCCACCCTTAACGTGACCAGTGTAAAATATTTGCCGATCCTTGTTGGAAGGGTGTCCGGTTTGGTTATTCACGTTAAATGTAATAAAAATTATATTGCTTGTTAATCATATAATGGTTATATCGTATTCTTGATGGGTGAAGCTTATGTACGAAATGGCTGAAATTAAGTTTTCATTATTTAATGGTGATTTTGAATTCTGTATTTATGGAAAGGCTTTCTGATCGATGTGAATATATCGCACATTATAGAATACGAACGGCTTACGAGATTGTTAATAAATAGAGAAATTGATGATATTTTCCTTGATGGTAAACACATGACAATCCTAACAAAACGGTGACTACCGAGATATAAGAGTATATCGACAGTCGCCGCTGGCATGCCTGCAATAATTTAACTGAATATGTACAGGCTGATCCAGAAACGCGACACGCAAAATTGAGTCACTATGACAGGCTCGTTACCACATGCATGGTGATCGCGATCCAGTCGGGCAAAACAGCCCTACCACCCCGCAATTTCATTTGCAATCCTACTGAAAAAGATTTTTATTCGTTTTCACGAAATCATTAATTTTAAAATATTTGTTTAACGATCAAAAATATAGGGTTGCCAGGAAAAATACCTTTGGGAAATAGTATAATGTGATCGTTTCCTGTATAGTGTACCTTAAACGTGAAATGGTTAAGATTATTGCTACTGATGATTATATTATCTAGAACTCCTTTCTAATAGAATTAATAAAATTTAATTACATTAATTACATATTTAAAATCCGTACATTAATAAACATCTAAATATGAATCAGTATAAAATGGTACTAACAGTGTAAATAACCTTCTAAAGATATGTAATTTAGGATAACTTTTGTCTATAAGGTGTTATATAAATATTTTATTACATTATAAAATTCCGTGAGGCGTAGAAGTGCTTTTAAGCATATATTTAAATCTTTTTGTAACCCTTACATGTAAATTTAAAATTAAATTAATGTAGCGTATGTAGGTAACCTTGGCTTGTGATGATTAGACGGGGATGTATTCAGTGAAGTGAATTTTATTTCTTTTTTTTGTGTGAAATTTTTTTAATTACTTTTGTTTTATATTGAAGTAATTATTGGACTGCCGCTTGAAGAACAGATCATTATGTAAATCTTAGATTTATGTAGATTTATAATAAATAACAGTCTGTAATACTGCCTTAATCACCACGTCCGCGTCAGTCACATGACGTATTAGCGATTTCCAACGCCGTGAAATCAATAGTTCTATATTTTTACCTCATACAATAGTACAACAAAAACATTTCTGATTGGTTCAGGTTTAGTGTTACCCAATTCAAATTAGTAAATGTACATAAATTCTGAAATAATCCTACGATTTTTTTGTACCTACCTACATGCTGGGATTCGAACCCGTGGATATCGAATTGACGTTCCGCCCGTCCATACCACTATACTACCACAACTTTTAAATTGTTAGATTTAGATTGTATTAATATTAGATACCCTGGAGGATGGGTCGGCCCTGATACCACGTTCGTCGATACTTTGTAATCGTCTCATGTTTCAGTTACTTCCCTTAGGATTGGCGCCGTATTTTGATGTCGTTTGGAGTCAGAATCAGTCTCAAACCATGTAGTCAGCGTGCACGCAGCCTTTTAAAAGAATTAGCGGGTCGACTGGTGGACTGTCTCGTGACTAGAGGGTTGTAGCTACACTCTATCTGATTTTAAGTACAGTATATTACAAAAACTACGGCGAGTACTAGCTTGGAAGCCTTCCGGCAGCTGGATATAAATCGGCTGATCCTGAAACGTAACAAAGCAGAACAGAGTCACTATGAAATATTTATCGACGTGTGCATGGTTGCGACCCACTCGGATACAGATACCTATCATATTGACCCACTAGGCTACTGGATATACACCGTCTTATCACGGAACATGACATACTTAAAGCCTACCACTACGGCATGTATTACACTTTGTGGTTGAGAGCTAGCCGGATGAAATTGTAGTGCTCTACCAACCAGAAACTCGACTTTTCATCATCGAGTATTTTTAATTAAAGTATTTACATGCATGTGTTTGTATGTCGCGCATGCGTACAGCACGTGTTACATCCGTTATTGTGAAACAAGTACATTTATGTAAGCGCCCACTTCATTGTGTTTCATGTTTACACAATCATTTGTAACGGTGAGAAGTTCACACCGACTAATGAAGTGTCAAACTATGTAAAAAACAAATAGTTTTGAGATGTCACAATCAGAAGCTTTTTCCGAAAGTCACGTCGCTGGTTTTTTTATTTTGACTTTTATTGTTTCCTAGAAAACTGACAAATGTAACTAACGTTAGAAAAAATATAATTACAAACAAAGTGATAACAAGATTTTTTTAAATTCTTTATAGGTTTATGCCACAATCTCACACGCTAAGCATAAGATTGGCTCTCAAGTGCAGATTACGGAACACCTCCAATTTAAAGGCGGTAGCTGGCCAGACGGGCATTAGAAAATCCCCTACCACCATGCTAACATTTTATCAGGATGTTTTCTAAGACTGAAGCTCATTGCAGAGATTGTGTCCGTACTCGCTACAAACTAAACCATCATTGCTCCGAATATATCCAACAAATCGATTAAATGCCAACGCGACGTTGCTATGGTGGCTTATAAATTTTGTGGCTCAGTAGCTAATTATATTTACATGGCTGTTATGAAAAATGAGATATATTTTGTATCTAACTTGATCGGTGTACCGAACCTATAATTATTAAAAAGATCAACAGGTGTCGTTGGACACGCGGTAGTAATGAAGTATCTTTTCGCTATAAATTATGTTATGATGAGATTTTTACGCACGGTAGTATGTACAGTACGAGTGGTCGTTGGCTCGAGTCCCGGTGATTCGGGATTTTTTAAATCAATACGACCTCTAATAATAAAAGTATGTAGTTTAAAAAAACATACAAAAACACGCTATTACCCATCAAAAACACACTATTACCCATTAAAAATACGCTGTTACCCATTAAAAATACACTATTACCCATTAAAAATTGTAAAACGCTATGATCCCGGCTCCATCACCAACCCCTCATTACTAATCTCAATCTATTGGACTCGTCAAAACAAATCATATGAGCCTAAATTCGAAGGGTACTAAGCCACTGAAGAGTTTCACTATCCACTTCCTGACTCCATCATCAGATTAGCTCCAAGATTTCAAATTACAGTTTTGTCATCAGAACTACGTATACATATAAAGTTTCATTACGATACGACAATCAGACTTCTGAGCTTTGATTACATTGTTTGTTAGTTACAAGTGAAGTTAACAAAGGTGTGTTAAAAAATACCAAAACACCAGGATTCGAACCATCGACCTCTTGTACTTTAAATACAATAATGCGTAGTGTAACACAGTTGAGCTTATTGGCCTAATTCCACGACCGTTATAAATTTGACTTTAGTCTGTCACTTTTCTCAGTTTAGCTCCCATCCCACGAAAACTTACTTACTTGGCTACAATACATAACACTTTTGTAAAAAGTATACATAATATATAAAATTGTTTTGATAAATCCAAATCCGACCCAGTGAGTTGCTGACTACGGTATGTGGACCATTAGACCGCGAAATTAGCACACGCAACCTCGCAGCTATATCACACTAATTGTTATTATTGTTTGGCTACCTGTGCCCCGAAGGAATGCCACGTATGTAATACCGGGAACGCAGTTACGCATTCCGAATCCCAAAGGGGGTCTCATAATACTAAAGAACTACGTAAGTGAAAGAAACATTATAATAATAATGCAAATAAATAAAATAGATAGAGTTATAAAAAAAATTCTAAAAATTTATAAATTTAAAAATTTGTTTGTATGTAAGTAAGCACATATAGGTACTTCTTTCGTGTAACAAGATTTTTCCCACTTGCCTACACTAAGATAAAGTTACGTATCATGATAATAAGGTAAATTTGTGTTACCGCCTTTTTTATTGTGTAAAAATAATTTTAAGTTGCACAAATAAACATTATTTATTAATTATGTATTATTTGATTAATATTAAATTAAAATAATATTTATTTATACACTGTAAACTTATTCAATAAAATGAATTAAAAGTCAGAAAAATAATTCACCATTATTATCATTGATGGATAAGTTCATTACCTCGCACCTCTGACACACGATGCGCGTGTAGCTCATAATGTTACCTTTTACAAAAATTAAAAGAATTATAACTTTTAATTAAAATAAACAATGAAAAATTCTACATAATTTTATATTAAAAGTATTAACATATTTTATCCCTTGAAATGTTGTTGCAGTTAACGTTTTGGGTATATTAACACATTAATCACTCGTACGTTTAAACTTAGTAATAATAGTTGTTATTTAAATTTGAAGTCTTTATATAAAGACTATATTTTTTAGATATATATTTAAAATTGTTTGACATTGTTTCATCTTATGGTCGTTGTTTACTATATTATGCTATTTTGAAAATTTTAAAGTAACTTTATATGATTTTATTTACTTTCAATTATAATATTGCAACTTTAGCCGATGTTTGTTAAATATTACCGTACAAAGATATTGGTGGTTGTTTTTTGGTCTAACGGTATCACAGTAATTCTGGCCTGAATGTTCGATTCTCGACTTTTTTTCGGCAAATATGACTGTTTAAAACTATATTTGTATTACTGGACTAGCATGTATGTCAATTGTTTGATTATAATGGCTTATAATATGTTTAATTTGAAATGAAATCACCGTCTGTGATTTTATTCTCATATAATATTGTGATATAAAAAAATCTACTTCTCACACATGTTCGTTACCTACTTTATTCATTAAAATATCACGATAATAGAACCTGCACATAACAGTTTTAAATATCTACGAAAATAGTTATACAAAAATGTTTAATTACAAATTTTTTTTTATTTTATTTTAACAGCTCGTGGGTCCTACTTACTATTCACTAATTACGGCCCTGTAATAACAACGTTCATTCACCAGGAATTACAGTAAACGTGAAGTTATGCGACTGTAATGTTAACTATTTACGTGATACATATTGTACTCGTTAAAATTGGCTCTTTTCTGTGTTACACTAATTAGTGAGAATTAAAGAGATAGGATCGTTTTCATTCAGGGAATACGGTATGGTTTAATAAACGTAAATGTGTTACACGAATATTTTATTTTACTGAAGACAGATTCTTATGGCGCATTTAGTAGAGGGTAGAATTGAGATCATCGCGCATAGCGTCCAGGCAAGGGAAAACTAATGTTCTTTTTTTATAATAGGCAATAAGACTACGTACAGTACCTGATGGTAAGTCTGGCGTAGGTTAAACACAACAGTAAATGTCGGTGACAAATTCTATCAACAGTCGTGCCTTTCATGGCGCGTTTAAAATGCCTCTTCACGGTTATCATTTGATCCTGGTCCGAAGTTCCCATGGCTGTGTGCGCATCATGTAACGAAAGTGCAACATGATGAAGTTAGCTAGTCATATCAATGATAATAGTATAAATTCATATTTATGCACAAATAATTTGACGTTATAAAAAAAGAAATAAAGAAAGAAAGAATTACAAATGGTGAAAGATAACGTCGTGAGGAAACCTGAACGCTTGGGAAGTGTTTTTATAGTATTGCTATAAATACGTAGGAAAAATATAGAACTGTTAATTTCTCGGTGTTTGAAATCGTCAATATGTTAAGGACTGGCGTGGTAATTACGAGTACCACCTACCTTTGAGAAGAGATCATTAATAATTAACGATTAATATATATATATGAAAAAATATATTTCTTTTATGTATAAATGTTACAGATATTTTAATTATAGAATAATTTATACGATATTACTATGTTGCATTTTCTAAATGTATTAAAGATTAAAAACAATCTCACAACGCAGTAAAAAATAAAACAAACAGAAACCGCAATATAATATCAAGTCACTGAAGACTCAAAATAAGGAAGGGAAAAAACAACGAAAACCCCGTTCAGTGCCAATGAAGACAATAGATGCACCGTCTATAGGGAAGGCGTAATAAAGTATTGAAAACGTCGGAAAAACTCCAATCAATATCTCATATTCCCACAGGATACTCTTCGTCGTGTTGTTTTGGTGTTCAGATAGACAATTATGTTTACACGAAAATTCCCAACCGCGACGCATTGGTTTTATTGTGTAGTATTTCTTCACCGTTTTAAGTTCTAAGCTGTATCGAACAATGTGCTATACCTGCCAACAACTTTTACCTACCTACTATCTATCTGCTATCTATAGATACTTAAAGTTTATGATTCTTGTTCACCTTTCATGACATTGATAGTGGTGTAATTATTTGATGTACTTTCCATAAATGAAAATTTTACTATGTTCATAATTTCTTAGAATAATAAAAGTTCAGTATAATATCTTAGACTAGCTACCGCTTGTGACTTCGTCCACATTTATTACAATATAAATAATAATAAAAAATATAATAATAACCTTTATAAGCCTCTAATAGTAAAGTGTGAGTTTCTATTTGCGAAAGGAGTTTAAGAATCGAGTTTTGTTTTAAGAACTTGGCAAAATGGCTGTACTTTGCCTCATGGTAGACACAGTACAATCTTTAATGCGGGTCTGCAAGCGTCTGGGTAACTGGATATAATACATTGATATAAACTGCGAGAAACCAAAAAGAGACACTGTGTAATATTTATCACCATGTTGCATGGTAGTCGCAGTTAGACACTTTGTAGAGTCCTACCACCCACCAAGTGTTTTTGTAAATTCTTTATAGGTTTACTTAGCGTTTTGGGCAAATTCTCATCTGATGTAAAGTGATGATGATGGGGCAGGCTGTCAAGTATTAGAACACAGCTATAGTTTCTTGGCGACTGACTTTCAACTCGAAGGTGGTACTTAGCCAGGCGGGAATTATAAAAAGCCATACCACTATGCTATGGGTTTATCACGATGTTTTGCTTTACTGAAAACTCAGGCTCACTGCAGGGTATCGAACTCACGTCGATCGAAGCGATGTAAGTACACGCTATCACTGTTTTTTTTTTTTAGATCTGACTACACTGTTAGCCTTAGGGGCCCTGAAGCCGCTGCGGCTTTTACAGCTTCACCGAACTTGGGCTTTCCTCCTATATTCATACTCGCAAAACAAACTTAACCTTTTTATATGGTACTATAAACAACATGTTGCTTTACTCAAAATAAACTCAAACTATCCACATAGAAGGTTCATTTTTCACTTCTTTTTTGAAGTAAAAACTTATTTAGTTGCTTTGAGCGATTTTTAGTATGGAAAAAACTTATGGGTTCACCTGACCTTCGCGTCACCGATGACCTCGACATGCTCGTGACGTGTTGCACTTGCACCAGACTAGCGATGGGTAGTATAGCGGCCTGTGTCCATGTATACGCTTAAATACACGAATCTAATACATTGTATATGCTCAACTGTATCATATGCATGTTTGACTTTTTGGATGGGTAAAATCTAGTGATTTCGCGTCACCGACATGCTCTGTAATAATTGAGACTATAATTGATTTCAAAATTCAAAATTGAGTTTTCAATTCTTTCGGCAGTCCTTATGACTGCTTCTGTTTGTTTTTAACAACTATGGCGGCAAACAAGCATATGGCCCGCCTGATGATAAGAGGCTACCGAAGCCTGTAGACGCTTATAGCACCAGGTATCACTAGCGCGTTGCCGACCTTAAAAGCCTCTACCGCGAGGAACTATGAAAACCGCAGTAACGCAACCCAAGGTTATTTGTTTGTGATCATCTGTAGGGTGGAGGTATTTGCACCAATAGGGCTGCTCCAAGGAGAGAGAAATCTCCAAAGATATTTTTCTGTGTGCTACCTCTAAAGTGTAGATAATTTTCTCATACTAAACCCAGGCCAACCACCCAGTAGGTTCAATTTTTACTGAGCTACAACACACCTGTGTAGTATGCGTAAAAAATTATCAATTAATTAATTTCAATAAATACCTAAAGTTTATAATTATTATCTTGAACGGTTTTATTCGTAGCCGTAGTTGGAATGCGACCGCAGCCGCCTCGACAGCAGCCGGCTGGGAATCTGAGACATTCGATCACGAGCATCCTAATTCATTTTAGGCGATAATAACATAACCACAACATCGCTGATTGTTCGCGTAAATGCTTCATTACATGCTTGTCAACGTAAATGTTAATTTTGTACATAAATAGCTTTTCTAAAATACTTACTATAAAAAAGTCTTATAATAATTTATTACTATACAGTGTACCGTCTGTAAGTAATACGTTATTATTATTATTCTGAATGGGGACTATGCAAGTTTTAATATACTACGGGACTTTTTTGGTAGAGAGCAACTGAACCTCTTCCGGGAGCAGCTCGGGCTTACAAAGAATTCAGTTGCGTTTAGGTTCCACATTCACATACGAGGTGCTTTGGCGTTACGTCCGTACTTTAGTAGATTGTGCAATCTCTTCATTCGAGTGTTTTTTATATTTGAGTTATTCAAATTTATTATTTACATTCCATTTCTGAGTATATGTTTTCTTTTTTATGTTGTAGGATATTGGGTTATAGTCAATGCCACTGCCCACTTTTGCGTTTGGTAATTATGAAAAACTCAATGCTTTGCCCATCTAAAATTACGCCTAATCTTCGTGACTTTAGCTATAAAACTTAACCGTTGGAACATAGAGACGATAGTCAATTAAGATATAACAATTAACAGTTGTTGGTGTCTGCATTCTGTCTAAAAATAAACTGCACGTACACTATAAATCATCAACGCCAGACGATTTTCCCGGAAAGCCGGGTGACGTAGCCCGTTGGACTGTACAGAGATAAGAGCAGGCTATTATCAAGAGACAAATCGCTTGTGAGACATGCGAACTGTTTTACTTCAAGTCTAGACTTCTGTTGCATTCTGTTGCTTTTATTAATCTTTTAGTAATGTTACATCTTTTTAAATAAACACGTGCTGTATTTGCGAATAGTTCAATATGTACAGATTTCCGTACTAATTATAGACTTGGAAACATGGGCAATTTTTTTTTTAAAATATATAGTCAAAGTAAGAAGTAATGCGAAGATTGTACAATTTCTTTGAAAAGTAAACTGGCCCACAGAAGGGATCCTGAAGAAAACACGAATTCGTCTTTTCTAATGCGCTATAAATAAACATACGAGACAGATCTAAAGGAGAGTATATACTCTTTTTATTTTATTTAAATGCATATCTTTCTTTATCATGTATTATTACCTAATTCATGCTCCTAATGAAATAAAGTGTCAAGTGCCTTTTTATTCTCGCCTCACGAAAATTGTTAACACACGTCACAAAGTGTTTTTGGCTTTAAATAAAAAATGAAAATTACTTAATTTTAATAAAACGTTTCGGTATATGAGAAATTTAACAAACTCCTCAATCACAATCACCACTTCATTCGGTTTTAATTTTATTACTTTACTTTTCAAAGTGTAATTGTATCGTTGCTGTTTAGTTCCTATAGAAAAGTGTAACATAATGTTGTCTAGATATCTCTTTAAAAACCTTCCAGTGAAAGAACGATCAATATCGCTTCAGCTGTTTCGGAGATTAGCGTGGAGAACAAACAGAGAAATAAAAATGTTATAATTGCGGTCTTGCTTATTGTTACCATGTAAATAACCATATTACGAACTTATGAGAAACTCCTTGATTCGAAATTACAGACGAGCACTTGAATATCATAAATATATTACTCTCAACCGTGATTTTTCCCGGCAATGCCATATCTTCATTAATTCATAATTAAAATTTATGATTCAAACATAACTTTGAAGCTTATTTTCCCGCAATTAACGAAACACAGGCAAAAAACTCAAAATTAATGTATTCGTTAAAAAATTAATGTAGAACTTTTTCATTGGTAATGCCATCTGTCGATGCTAATCAAAATATATTCAAAGCGCAATCTGTTTAACAAGACGGTTTTTAAATTTTTTACATTCTATAATGTGCAAAATATTCGCACGGATCAACTACTATTATTTATTTGATACAACGCAGTGATAAAGGATTGGATATCTTAGTATGTTGATCACACGTACAGCCTCTAGCTCGACTAAAACTAAAACACGTGTATATGTCCCCTTACGGACGTTTCACAGAATGGCTTATTGATGTTGCGAACCTTTAACAACGCCGCAGCTGTGCCTGAGTGCTATACTTGCTCTAGATAGAAAAACTACTCAACACGATACACGTATTTTTCTTTGATATGGAAGAAAAAGCTTATTCGAAATGATTAGGTGCGTTTATGTGTAGACAAATGGTTTAGTCGACTTGTGCTCTTTTAACGAAATTGAAAAAGGGCATGCTTGTTTGACCCCTTCTGTTATATATGAGTTATTGTCCATAAGGTTTTTGATATACTTCATACGCCCCTTTCTATGTCTAGCTTGCATGACACAACCACGAAACAATTTAAGTAATCGATAACACAAATATTTACTTTGGCTTCAATAATATTTTTTATATAGTGTCCAACTAGCCAACTCTCGCGAATCCGTCAAGTATTCGCTACGTAGGTTTTACTTTGAGCAGTTGAATATCGGCTAGATTTTTTTTACTAAACATTATGCACAACTTGCAGAATAAAAACCTTTCTTTTGCCACATGGAAGACTAGTAGAGTATACGTTTTAACATTAAGTCCTCCAATATTACAATAGTAGCAAGGCAAAGTATCGTTACTGTACCCTGATGGTGAGCGCAGTAGAATCTAAAAACAATGACAATCACCACGAGACCGGCAATACATGGGTAACTGGATATAGTACACTGGCAGATCCCGAAACGCACCCCCCCCCCCCCCCTAACCGTGCCTTAGTGACTTGGCGACTGTTACACCTGGTGTACGGTGGTCGCCATTCAGTCCTACCTACCCAGCAATGTTTTGGACGAACTTAAAAAGTCCTTTTTTTTTTATTATTTAAGGCATGTCTATCATTATTCCCATACCGACATCAATTGTCGATTGCTGATGAATTCTGTCACCGAATCTCGCCATTCTTTCTGGGCTGTATGGTACGTACTTGACATGGTACGCATATGAAATTATTTCGGATATCCAGTTTTTTTCAGATAATTTCGATGAAGGATATAATTATTTTTTTATTAAATAATTAAAACTATATGTAAAAAATAGTATTCCAATCGGTAAAGGCTTTATTAGTTATTGAGGTTCGGTTCAATAGTCCTTATCAGAAATTATGCCGAATATTTATACCGGACTAGCTATGCCCCATGGTTTCACTCGTGGTTTTATCCAATAAACATCGCGCCTCGCCGCCTGTTCACACGTGTAGTCTATCATAATAATGGTCCTCACTTCCTGCAAGTACAAACTATTTTAATTTTACATTATCTCCTAAACGACGTGTGCAAATATAAAGCAAATATAAGGCTATAACCAGCAAAAAATTATTTGTTCGTAAGGATTAATAGGGCATGCCCAAAAATAATGCTCATAATCCATTTTTAAATTTTACCAAAAAACAAAAACCTTAAAATACCTTATTGTGCCTTATGTATAAGACGCAGGCATACGTTATTACGGTTTTTTTAGATATACTAAGGACCAATATTTTTGTAGAACATTGGATTTACGTATCATTAACCATTACGCCAGGGCACGCGGTTAAACTGATCGGGAAGGCTTCCACTTCCGACATACCTAAGAAATCAATATTTAAGGCTAGCTGAGAGTTATTAGCTAGTAGGTTGTTCCTACTGGGTGAGCCTATACTATTCCTCGTGAATCTGGCTATCATATACAAAAAGAGTTTTTCAAATCCGACTGGTAGTTCCAAAGATTAGCGTTAAACAATCAAACAAAAAACTTTTCCACTTTATAACAATTTAATATAATTAATTAATATAGTATACATATGGTTAGATAAATAGTTGGGTTACAAATATATCTACTCATAACATCCTTGTTTAGATGTAAAGAATTTCTATAATTTTTTGTGACCTTTGACTTTGTTTTAACACTCATATACCACTCTAATATTTGTAGACAATGTCGTAGACAATATCCAATTATTAACAAAAAGTTTTATCGACCTTGCTGCCTTCGACCATTACGAAAGATGGTAGATGCAGCGAAACTTGTCAATTATTTGAATGACCCTCAATCCCTTCATTAATTCGAGGACCATTACAACGAAGACTTTCGTAGTAACATAGACATCAAACTTCACGCTGTAAATTTACTCGGATAGACAAGCATAATGCAACAGAATTTACGTGTAACACTTATTATGACTAATTATTACGACTGTATTTATTTTTCTCTCTGTCAAGTGCCAAATAAACTTATAAAAAACTTGCAAGCTACCTATCTTTTTACCAACGCGACCCTTATGTGAATAGTAAATTTTAAGAATAATTGTTAACCGATTGTGATGAAATTTTGTACACGGGAAGTATATGATTAGTCGACTAACGGGCTATAAGAATTGAACTTAATAAAAAGTAGAAATAAAATAACACGAGACGAAAATAATTATTGCGTAACAAACGCGTTCGGAGCCGCGAGCGCAACTTTTTTAGTGTTATAATAATTGGAATTCAACCTATTTATGAAGCCCTTAAAATTGTAGATACACGAACTTTTAGAACAAAACTTTTTTTGCGAGCATTTAATTGAGTCCAAGAATAAATTGTCACATGACATTAATACCTCCTTTGTTGTATTCTAAGTTGTTTTTTTTTTTATTGTGGCACGACAAAGTTACGGCACTTTATCTGATGATGAGCACAGTGCAATCTAATT
The DNA here is from genome assembly GCA_033032175.1 of Saturnia japonica. NCBI lineage: Eukaryota > Metazoa > Arthropoda > Insecta > Lepidoptera > Saturniidae > Saturnia > Saturnia japonica. The sequence continues at coordinate 6,014,596 of CM065332.1, forward strand.
ACATCGGCGACTACCGAGAGATATACAAATCATCGTTGGTCATCGCTGGCATGCATGTCTGATCAAATGTCTCTCCACTTTACGTTTGAAGAACCCAATATTTTAGGAAGGAGGGAACACACTGCCCGGGAAACAGTTCCACGACTTCTTAATACGGAGTTTGCACGAAATGGCTTTCCAAATAAGGCTTACAAATTTCTAAAAAGTAAGTATATGACTTACCATATATTTTAAAAAATCCCTAAAAGTAGTTGCATAATCATAAAAACGTACAACCGTTTAATATTAAAGTATATACCCGTTTTACATTCTGTAACTAGCTGTGATGTATACGTCTATCTACGTTATCGCTGCATACCTTACTAGGGCTGTCACATTTAAATAAATAAAAAATAACTGTGAAAGTAATTAAGATTTATTATAATATTAGCATTATCATTTAATTTAATGCCGTAAAAATACACATGTACTGTGTAGTCTGTTGTTCTGAAAACATCTGTCTGTTGAAGAAATCAAGTTATTAAATAGCCTCAACTGATTATATCAATTATGTAATGTGCGAAATCAATTTTATTGAAACTTGGCTATATTGCTTTGATAATTATAGTGTAGTTTTAAAATAATGATAAGGTACAACAAAAGTACATAGAGTAAACCTTGTTTATTCAGAAATGAAACTCGCTAAAACTCCCTCGCCCTCTCAGAACATCCTTGGAAATTTAATTTATGTTCGCAATAAACTTAGATAATCAGGATCTTGTCAACGACCGGCATAATATAAATACTAGAAATAAATACAAAGTAGTGATGTAGTAATGTAAATTGATGAGATATTAATGAACAAATATGTAAGAGTAATGCGAATAATAGTCGTTTTATATTATAGAAGTAGATACGATTGAAATTATAAGATTAAATTAATTTTTCAAGGATAGCAGAGAGCGAGTAGATGTAAGAAGAGAGCACCGGTAAAATCCGGTTCGAAACGGACACCACAACTTATGGTGATGCGGATGCGAAATATAAAAATAACAAAAAGAAAAAGGGCGTGTGTCGCCTGCCCTGGAGTTTTCACACCAAATCTTAGGTACCAAATAAAAATACGTACTCACCAATTCGGCCAACTCGAACTCCTGAACGGCAGGTCATGATTTTATGTGCGACTGTATTCGACGTCTTTATTATTTATAATGCGATGCGAAGCGGTTTCCAAATTCTTCAATATTTACATATATATTAGCGGAAAAATATATTTAGTGCGTTTTTTTTTTTTCAAAATGACATATGTAAGACAAATGTGTCGAGCATGTACGTGCGGGAGCTATGCGTAGCGCGCAAGCGGCAGATGGTGGAACTAGTGCCGATGAGCCATCAGTATTCTAACCATTTCAGGAGACGAAATTGGTCGAGTGGCTCATACGATACCTTTAAATGGCATCTTGGATTTGACGTGAATACAAAGAAAGTAAAATATTCAATGCGGCGAAACAAAGAAAGATTGGAGATATTATCACAAAACCAACATGGAATTAGGCAGGATATTTGCCTGGCAGAGTGACGGTAGGTGAAATAAAGCATTGATGTATTGGTGGCCGGCCACGTATGGGTATGGACGGTATTATTAAAATCGAGGGTTAAACTTGAATGAGATTAACTCAGGAACGGGATGAGTGACGTACCTACAAGACAACTTATGCTCAGTAATGGGTGATTTCGGGATGAACATAATGATGATGATGAAGGCTTATAAAAGTTTATATGATAATATTGATAGGTTCTACAATAAAGTTATAAAAAACCCATTACCGATTTGCCGATCTTTAAGTTGGGCCTTGGCCATCTCAAACAGTCGAATTTGTCGAGAGGCTATTTATTTATTATGCGATGATTCATATAATATCGCCTTCAGAGTGCTGTTGAGGCTGGCGTGGCAATGTAATGCATCACAGATGTTCGATAATGTCACAGATGGCTTTAACGCAATTGTGAGTAAGCAAATTGTATCTGTCATGAACCGTTTTAAGCCCGTACCATGAGCATTCTGCAGGTGATCGCAAATAGAGTCGACTGTCCGATATTGCAGCACTGGGTACGCTTACATATTGCGGGAGTTTTTTAACGTGACAACATTTTTATTTTTTTACCTAAGAACTACTAAAATAATTATGTAAGACAAGAAAATACTTTAAACAATTAAAGATAAAAATGATAAACCCAATTATGTTTTTTGCCAGCTCTTTTCGATGACTGGGATGTTTTGCGAATCGGTGGTAGTGTTTTGAAATTTATAAGTATCTTGTTCATGTGTATTGAGAACGTTTTAAGACGTTGTGCTGCTTTTTACTATTAATACCATACCATACCATAAATACCTTCTCCATAAAAAAAAAAAAAAAAATTTATCAATCTCATAATATACGTAGCATCCATTTTTCCATACTACCTGAGACAAAAGATTACAATCGTAGTCGTAACATTCAAATTGCCTTTCCGAAGAATTTAGTTCTAAATTTAATGCATGCGTCGACAACCCTGCATTTCGGTGAACAGTGTACGAAATTCATCACGGCGCTGCGCGTCACGCGACGGAGCTTAATTAGATGCGTCCATTTGCCTTGATTATTTACTGACACCGCATGGTTGCACTTGCTTATTTGCTCATTTACCTTGTATTCTTGTGTAAACTATAGCTGAATGTAGTGACATTTGAATGGTACGAAATAAACTAAACATAACTTAATTATCCAACCTGAATTGAATGGAGCGAGCTATTTTACTTGGTAATGTTTTTACAGTTATTTCTAAATAGTGAAATAAACTTATGATTATTAAGTATTTATTTAAAATAAATAAAATGAACTAGATTTTCCTCTAATTGGGGCAACCCGACTCGTGGAACACCTCCCCCCTACAGAAGAATGTATCCAAATAACCTTGTGTTGTGTTCTTGCGGTGAGTAGGGGATTTCAGAGCTACTTGGGTAGGGTTATTCAAGGTCGGTAACGCTCTAATGTCGCTTACCATCAGGCTGACCGTATGCCTGTTTACCACCAATATTGAAGAATATCTAACTTCGGGACCAGGTTATTATTACCTGATATAATAATTGTTTTGTATCCTAGACAGCGCTGGTCAGAATAGGCTAGTTAGCCTTTTTATCAGCCACCATCTTTATTCCCGCCTTCCATACTTTAATACGTATCTACTTGATCTTAAATATCGAATCGATCGAATATTTACTCGCCGCGTTAACAATAGAAAATAAAAATTAAGTAGGTTGTATTTTACATCAGTGTTCTTTGAAAGTTATCTGTTCTTTGTAAGTGTTTATGATTCTATGGAACCAAGTGATCGGTGACATACAGTCGGGTTGTGCGGGCGCCGCACCACGTTGCGGTTGGCCGGCTGAAGTGTATTGATGACGTCATAGCTCAACGCGCCAATCCGCGTTCACTTCTAACTAACGGCTTTCAGTTTTGGTTTAGTTCCGAATTCAAATTTTTTTTATGACTGTTATTTATTCTATTTTAACTTTAACGTTGTATAAATTATAAAATGCAAAATGTGATTCATGAAATCTAGTAAGAATAGAAGTGACGCTACGTTTACAACGCGTGAGTTATGCCACCCAAAAGCAATACCAAATAGTAAAGGAATACCATTTCGTCCGTAGGCTTCCTTGACCGCGGTCGAAAGGCACACGTCAGGTTTTAATATTAAAATAAAAAAGTAATTTTTCCGTACTGCGTAGTGAAAAAGTGTAAAAAATATTCAGCCAATCTTAAAAAGGATTTTGAAATGTCATTTCGTAGGTGAGTATTACAAATATAATTCATTTGATATTACATTGTTGTTATTTTATTCCTCACAACTCAATCGTATGGTGTTGCCATAGTAAACTATTGAAGAAAAAATAAATTTATGATTCACACTTTTAATGAAAAGGATATATTTAGATATTTTTATGTATATTAATTTCTAACGTGAATGTCAATATAGTATCCAACAAAATAATTTCATATAAAATTTTCAGGGAGATTATAATAATATGTTGGTCATTTCATAACATTATCATAAATATAAAAATATTATACACTTGCGCCTTTACTTTTTATGCGATACCTTTTCAATATGTAAGGTACTTACGGCGCGCCCCTCTTCATACAGTGGATATTTAAAATGACATTAAAATATGATGATAAAATAAATTTATAGGATGCAATTAATTCATTATTTTTACCCGTCTGCGAAAAAGGAGGGTTTTGTTTTTCGAGCATATGTATGTATGTATGTCTATTTCTTTGGCACGCTTTGTAGCTTAAACGTCTTGATGGATTTTAACATACGAGTTGTCGTTGCTTTGCCTTAACTGTGGGAGCGTCATAGACTATATAATAATTATTTACGACGTATGAGAATTAAAAAAAAGAAAAATAGAAAAAATATTTTTAGTAATTTTTTTCTTGCAGTCGGTTATTTTGTTTCCTCTTTAATAATTTAGCTTTATTTAATTAAAATTAGCTTAATTTTTTTCAGATTCCCAAGATAGCCAATTTTACTAAACAAATCGGTAGAGGATAGATACATTACGCAATAATGGAGAAGATATAAATGACAATTACAAATATTGAAATCATTTATAAAACATGACCCTCCTTTTTCGCAGTCAGGTAACGAATCAAAATACTTGTAAAAAGGCGTAATTCAAAAGCTCATATACATCAAAATTCGAAATTAGTAATCACTGTTCCAAGTGCTGAGGCAAAGTGGAAGTATATACGACATTAATTGATACGAAATCAAGGTTTCTAATTCTGTTTTATATTATACTAAAATGTTTGTAAAACCCTTCATATAAATAAATAATTTTAATATTTAATGTGTATTTTATTTCACTAATAACATAAAAGGTTTATATTTCATTTAAAAGCAAAATCATGTGTGCTGTTCACACGCTGTAAAATAAAACCTTCAGAAAACCTAAAAATATTTTTTTAACATCTCTTCTCTCTCATAATCCTAAATCACCGGGACGCGAGCTATCGGCCACTCGTACTGTACATACAGCAGTACGTACAACTCTGGTCGTCACTCCGCTAAACCAATTTTATGACGATCATAGTTGTGAAAATCGGGTCGCACTGACCGTTTATAATGTATTTGTATCTCTAATCTCACTCTTTCGCAAGTTAAATCTTATAGATGTACGTGTTTGTGTCTCTTTTTAGTGTCGCTTTATCGTTTTATCGCGTTTCAAATCGCAACAGTACTAAAGAAGTTTTCACTTCAAATTGTTTATGTTTGGCTGGGTTTTACATATTCTGGTAACACTACCCATACAATCATAAACTTATACTTAATCTACCGCTACGCACACAGATAACTTAACTCGGCTTCACCTGGTTGTACAGTGCGTATGTAATTCTCTTAGTCTAAGTGGAAAACTGCACTGCGATTTTACTGATATCTGTTACATAGTGAATGATCTTTCCTTCAAAATACCAACATAAAAAATAAAATAAACGTAGATTTTTGGTAAACGGTTGGTTAGAAGGAAATTTAAAAATATGTTTTTTTATTTTTTTATTTCATTATGTTCTGAACTATCATTGTTGTTGACTTCTACATTATGACTGTTTTTATTTTATTTTATTTGAAAAGTCATTCAATGAAAAATACATAAATAATTACAAATACAGGTAACAATATTATTGAACAACTAATTACGCCAATCATACAGCGTAAAATTAAATAAATTAATGTTTACCTATAATATCTATTATTTTATATAGAAAAAAAATAACATTTCAAACACATAATTTCAATATGATAAAATACAAACTTCATTAGTATACAAAGGTAATAAATGCATGATTCAAATAAATTTTATTATTAAAATACCTATTGTATTATTTTTTATATATTACTATGTATCAATTTTGTTCACTTAGAACGTGTTTTATATTGGTAGTAAAGTATGTAGGTACTTAATAAAATGTTCCTATTTTAGACATCAATCTTTTATTGTAACAAGAATATTATACGAGCTCATTTGATTCTCTATAGTATAGCGTGTTGTTGCAGTTGCTTTTACAAATTCAATCAATTCTCGCAATTTCATCGCTGAATAAAAAAGTCTTATCCATAACTGTTCAAGTGTGAGAATATATTCTCGATACTTTGCTTGATTAAATACCAAAAATATAGTTCAATATTGGAGAATTAATAAAATCAAACTTCATGTTCAAAGGCAAAGTACATGTTAATTCTATTTACTACTAGATAGATAATTATGAATTTCAACAAAAACATAAATGTTAAGGAGCCAAGTTGGGTAGAAACGATGATCGGAGAAGTCATTGTCACCAATAAAAGAGTTGAGATATAACGTGCGCCAAGATCCATAGCAGTTTCTTTAATTACAGTCGTAGGAATGTACGTTCTTCAATTTATTTACAAAAGGATTTGTTACTTTCTTTTGATATGGGAAATCTAATTTAGCAAATTTTAATTGTCAACAAATTTTTACGTAAATTTATCAACTCATTATATTTATTACTTAGGTACGTATTTTTACACTGGCCGGTGTGTGTCGCGCTTTTCTTTTCTGAAATAGGCTGACACACTAACGTAAAATAACAATAAATATTATTAAAAAAAAAAACACTAAAAAATCTCTCTCCCTTCCTTCTTTTTCGTATTTTCTATGTGGGTAGAAATGGTAGGGCCCTTTCATTATATTATTTTAATCGTAAACTGTGCTTTAACTTAGATTAATTGGTGTTCATTATATTAAATATACTTACATTATAATATTTCAAACAAACTAGTAACATCCAAACATCATTTCATTTTATTACTAATATTACAATTATGATTAAATATTATTGTAAATTTAGTGTGCGTTTATAATAAGTTCGCATATAATTTATTATATTTACTATTAATATTAATAAAAGTAATGTACAATATGCGCACTTCTTGCGTTGCATTTATTAAATATTTAAAACAAATATTTTAGAAATCTAAAACGAAATGTTAATTTTTAGATTTTTGAAGTGAAAATTGTTATGCGGTGATTGGATAATTGGAGGAGAATTGAGAGTGAAGTTTAAGGGAGCGTCACGTTTCAAAGCACAAGAGCAAAAAAAAAAGATGTAAAGAAGGATTAAAAGAGAAAGACAGTTATACAGTTTAGGTTACCGCCGCGCCGCGCCGGCTCCCTTTTTAAGAAATATCATTTCTATCACGTGTGCAATGCTGAGCGTGCAAAGCTTTTCTTTTTTGTTTGAAAATAAATAAATAAAACAGCGAGTATAATATAAGTAAACGGTCATTCCAAATTTTAAATTTAATGTCGTTAAAGGTCAATAACAATGCTCGGTTGGTCAGTTAGTTGCATATTGATGACGTCATCACTCTCCCCGCCAATCAGCGCTAATTCTGATGAATCGCCAGTCGGCTTCTGTTTCAACAATCATGGTCGGTTGAATTTTGAATGTGGAATGAATTATTAAATTCATGGGATGATATTATTTGTCGGCTCCCTATATACCAATGTTCAGACTTACCATTTATTAAAAGATAATTTATATTGTAGACACGCTGTTTTTTATGTATTTGCATAGTTTTCTTTGCCAAGTCAGTATAACTTAGACTGTTTTATATAACACCAACAGGTGGACGTTAATATTATTAGGGTTTTTTTTTTATTTTTTCCACAAGTATATACTACCATAAACACTTTCTTTCCCTGCTCCCGCTCTCAAAGCAGGTCGCTTCTGGGCGCAACGCTTTAGTAAAACCAGCTAAGTAATTGAAAAGGAAACTAAAAAACTCGACTGCAACATAAGTAACGCATAAGTAAATAAAATATTTTTCCAATTTTTTTTTAAATCCCAGACGTCGTAAATATATAAATAGCTTAAAGCACTTCAACAATGAAGACGAATCTAACGACACCTCGTATACTCTACATCAAGCTGTAAGGTACAGTGCGTGCCAAAGAAATAGTCATACATATATCACACATAGGGACCTATGCATGACCTATTACATATGAAATTGGCGTTTTGTACGGGAGGAATATAAAGTCAATTTTTATTTGTAAAATATATTTAATTAATCAAAGTATGATCCGTTGTTACCTATGCACTTTTGCCATCTCATAGGTAGTTCATCGATCCCTTTACTAAAAAAACCATGGGGGCGAGAATCAATAAACTCTTTGAAAGCGGTTTGGACTGCCGCATCCGAGTTGAATTTTTTTCCTTGTAAGAAGTTGTTCAAATTCCGGAAAAAATGGTAATCTGTTGAAGCAAGGTCCAGGGAGTACGGTGGATGTCGCAGACATTCCTATTGTAGCTCATCTAACTTAGTGGTTGTTTGTTGTCCAGTGTGTGGTCTTGCGTTGTCGTGAAGCAGGAGTGGCCTAGAGCGATTGACCAATCTCGGTTGTTTAGCAGCTAGTTCTTCCTTCATGGTTTGCAGTTGCTGACAATAGATATCTGCCGTAATCGTTTGGCCAGATTTTAAAAAGCTGTAGGGAACGACACCGGCGCTAGTCCAAACACTTGTAAGTAATTTTTTCTGAGTCAATTTTCGTTTAGGGCAGAATTTGGCTGGGTCTCCAGGGTTCAGCCATTGCGACGAGCACTTCCGATTATCGTAAAGTATCCACTTTTCATCACAAGTAATGATTCGATTTAAAATCCCTTCATTATTGTGTCGGTTGAGCAAAGTAACACAGCTGTCGACGCGTGTTTGCAAGTTCGATTCACTCAATTCATGAGGTACCCATCGTTCTAGTTTTTTTACTTTCCCGATTTGCTTCAAGTGGATTAATACAGTTTTATCACTTACCCCGAAGCCTGCAGCTATCTCTGAAGAGCTTTGTGATTGATTCGCTTCCGCAATAGCCTTTAACTCTTCATTTTCCACTTTGGTCTCGGGCCGTCCACGGGGTTGGTTCTGAAGGGCGAAATTTCCAAAACGAAAACGTTGAACCAAAAACGTACCGTGCTTTCTTTTGCGACACCAGCACCGTACACATCATTAATCCTTCGAGCTGTTTCTGTCTCTTTTCCAAACTCAAATGTACCAGCTAAATGAATTTATAAATTTGAATTTGGAATTCTTAATCTAAGAAGATATATTTCAGATCAAAGTGGTCAGTACAACAAAACGCTAATTTCTTATGTACGGACCTAATATAATTAGATACATACATACGTTAGAAAAAGATAATCCTCTAATTTCGCAGTGGGGTTAACTTGATATAACGTTGAACTATGGCACAACCGCCGCTAAACCGCGGTGAATCCAACTAGAAAGGGTCTTCACCGTAAATGACTGTGTAAAAAAATTATAATTAACGCCTTTCGAGAGGAAAACTTTATTACAGTAATGCCCGTTTTCACCAACGTCCCCTAATTTTAAGGAACACTTAAAGTACATTTAAGTGACCACTTAGGCAGATTTCGTTTTCACCAACGTCTAAGGGACACCTAAGACCTTAAGGGTTACCTAAATTTTAAGGAACAGAAATTCGACTCCTTAGCGCTAAGTGACAACGCTTAGTGTAAACAATTCTGTTTATTTTTGTTTTAAGAATCTTAAAATTTCAATTTTATTACTTGGAAGTTTTAGAAGAAGAAAAGAAACTGGGAAATTAATAGAAGTCACGCATTTACTGACAAAGGCCTGGCTATTTTTTTTAATATGACAACAAAGATTTTTTACTAGATATAGATTATCAAAATGCAGTGTTTAAAAATGTTTACCTCTTTTTGAACTATTTTATCATATAAGGTTTTATTTATTATTTTTGACAGGGCAAATCCGTGTTACCTATAAAACAGCTCTATATGTACATAGAGATATTTTGTCACATTTTAGAACATATTTTTACTGGACTATTATTCAAACATATTCTGATGCCATTTCCAGCTTTTAATAACTCGCCCACGCGCCACCTATCGCATTTTTCAGAAATAATAAAGTATTACGCATATCCATCATGAGTTATGGTCTTGAGTTAAAAAAATCAGATAGAAAAAAATAATTTCAGTTTATTTATTTTAATAGTTAGTTTATATTGATATAAACTTTAATTTATTTATTATTTTTTTCCTTAAAAACTTATTTGGATTATTAATACCATTTAAAAAAGACATAACGCTCCGGCTGTTCGCAAGTGCTCCGTTTACCAAGGAATAGGCATTTAATTTTTGTTTATTTAAATAATACTAACATATTTTAATCACTTAAGAATTATAAATAATTCATAAAACTTTTTATTGCTAAATTATGGGTATATCACAACGTTGGCTTGACAAAAAAAACTGACAATAACACAGGCTTGACATAAAAACTGACACTTAACTAAGTGTTTCCTTAGTAAGTAACTCTTAGCTTGGTGAAAACGAAATAAGTTAGGCAGCCGATATAGGAAACACTTTAGCTTAAGGATCCCTTAGTTAGGGATATTTTAAGGGTACGTTGGTGAAAACGGGCATTGGTCACCTATTCCAAGTTTTTGCACTTACACCAGCTACACCATTTTATAATTTCTTTCAACACGGATCTAAGGTATGGTAATAAAACCCCTGTCCCTGTTACTACACTACCTAAATAAGGTGAAATTAGTCAAGATTATAAGTAAAAAAAATTACTCCTATTAAAATTAAAAAAATATTAGTTAAATGATGAAACTTACATGGAAATACAAGCCGCGCGGCGCAGTGTACCCCATACGATCATACGTACCGCTACGCCACGCCAGAGCTGGCGACAGCGCTATCACGTTTTAAAAATTTTCTAAATTTTAGGGAAACTAAAACTAAATATGTTAATTTTAAATCGCAATAATGTTTTTATTTTAATAATAAATAAAATTTTGATTTTTTTTTTTTGGTATTGTCATTGGGTTATACCTATATACCCATAGGTATATAGTACCCTTTTCGGATTCGACTGGGTTTTTAATACATATTGTATATTGCTTACTAAAAAAAGTAATGGTGGACGATTATGAGATATACTCATGCAATCATTCTATAATGAAGATGTCGCGTGATATTATCTCGATTATAACCACTACTACTTATTAATTTGAGAGGATCAGTAACGAACTTCGGAGGTCTTTTTTTAGGTCGTTTACATTTCTTTTATAAAAGAGACGACTGTGAATGAGTTTACCCCAAACGTATTTTACCATTGGAGAGAGGTCATCCAACGACTACAGTATTCAAATCTAGATTTATTCGCTATATCTCAGATTTACCAGATTAAATCTCTTTTGTTTACAAAGTGAGATCTTTTATTTTTCCTCCAGTCTAGACACGATTTGATTTAATCGGCCATTTTACAAAACTCCATTCGCCAGGATGTGAGTAGTGGCACATAAAATTATTTAACAAGCTTTCTACCCTAACAAAACATAAAAGAAATTATCTCCTACTATTTGCTCGGAAGTTGAACGATTCTTGTTCGAGTTGCGAATTTCCATTTACGTTTTCAAACATTAGCGCAGATTTTGGATAGTTTCAGAATCTGTAGCTACAGATGAAACTGGGTTTGACTTGTTACCGTTTTCGAGCTCACCATTACGCAATTTAGGTGAGAATATAGTCAAACACTAGATTATATTTCAATAAGAAAAGGTACAACTTGGATAACTTTCAGTATAGCCTCAGCATCGTTGAGAGTGTTTTATCGACTGTAGCATGGTGAATGTTATGAAGAATTGTTTGACCTTATCGCGTCATCTCTCTTCCACTACAGAACCACGCGGTTTAATCTACAGAACAGCAGCTATACGATAGCACCCATTATAGCACGAACAAAGAAGTTCACAAACTCTTACCTTTGCCGTACCGTCCAGATGTGGAATAGTATCTCAACCAACGTGTTACCTGCTTCCTATTATATTGGGTCTACAGTCCTTTTTCCAAGCAAGTATAAAAAAATAGAATAGTTACAATTGTAAACTTTAAGGGGACGTCCATCAGTTTTTTTTTATTCGAATCCTATCTCCGTTGGTGAGGTGTGTTACGATGTGATGCAAGCCCGTAAGATTTAGCTTATAGATTTTAAATAAATAAATGTGTTTGATATATATATATATATATATATATATATATTGCTTCATGACACTAAATATACCTAAGCATTAATACTGATATCTTCTATGGGAATCTCGGGTATATACATTATTTAAACCAATATTTTATTATTTAAATTAATAAGTTGACATGAGATTTTACAGAAGAAACCCCACCCCACAACTTTGAGCTCACGTAGTTAATGGACGCCTTCGAGTAACAATTTTACTTTTATTTCATTATTTATTTATGTAATACTCTAAAATAAAATTAAATTTAATAAAAAATATATTTGATATTTATACTGACCCCCCTTTAAATGAATTTTGGATTTTGGTATATCACCTCATCATGAGCTGACGTGATTAATTATTGGACGCCTCCTATTAAACATGCATACCTTGACCAATTAGTATAAAAAAACGTTCTGTGGGAAAATCTATCGATTATGATGAAGCACTGGTGGCTTAGTTATAGCGTGCACGGAAACGGCGGTGATCGACGTGTGTTCGAATCGCTATAATATGCCTGAGCTTTCGGTGAAGGAAACCATCATGATGGAACCATAGCATTTAAAACCTGTAAAGAATTTTATAAAATCGTGCCAGGAGGCTGCTCCTTCAACATTATAAGTATTGTCTACTAAGTATATTTTTCTTGTTATCTGAAAAAACGTTTTAGATTCCTTTATGATACGCATACGCATTGCCTACGGTCATCGGAATGCGTGACGCGGGAAGTACCATCACATACCACAAATTTCCTTTCTAAGTCTTTCTCAGTTTAGGCTGCAAGGCTATGGAATGCACTACCTATTTCTGTAACACGCGCACAATCGCTAAGCCTATTTAGAAAATAATATTATGTATGTGTAATTATATAACATTTTCTTTGTATTATATTTATAATCTAGCTTTACCCACAGCTTCGCTCAAGAGGATACAGAATGCCCGCGCGAATCTTGCTCTCCGACTCTCGGCCATTTTAAAGACAAAAATGCTTATTGTGGGTGTTCCTTAGAAGATAGACATATACTCTTGCAAACTTTTTTGTGTCTTTTTAATGTCTACAATTATTTAGTACATTAAAATAAGCCATTTAAACGCCAGAATTGACCAATTTTTTTTATTTGTGCGGAACTCTATTTTTTCCCAAAATAAAGGTAGCCTAAATTACTCCCTATAAAATCAGCTATCTACGAGTGAAAGTCTCGTTTAAATCGTTCCAACCGTTTCGGAGTTCTCCCGGAACAAACAGACAGACAGACAAAAATTATAAAAATGGGCTTTTTGTTATAAGTAAGTATATACTTTCATATATATTTAGTAAAAAGCTGTTACTTTGATATTACAAACAGGCACTTCAATTTTAGTAATTGTATATATAGAATAGATAATAATAAAGTAGTCTATTCCATATATTTCTTTAACTATAATAACCATTTGTTTTACAATTTGTATTAAATTGTATGCCATATTTAATTTTTTCTTTATGCTGTACTCGTTACACCTAATTATTACACTAATTTACACTCCGTAACATATTGAAAGAGACCGCATTAAGTCCGCCTTTGGAACTTATCATATAATTTTAATGTTCGATTATTTAATTATGTAACTAACGGTGTACAATAAAGATTAAATTAATAAATGTGAATGTTTTACGAGAAATAATAGTTAAGGATGAATTGCACATAGCCACACTGGCGTCTCGCCAGATAGCATTCATCTCCATTAACACTTTCATTGAATACGAGCTACGGAAAAAACTTTATTTGCGCGCAATGTATTTATAAATCGAATAAATCTCAACGTTATAACTTCGTTTAAATCTACTCTGTTAAATTACATATAGGTACAACTCGATAGACCAAAATAATTTATGGGAATTTTCAAATCATCTGGCCTATGGTTATTATCTCTTTGTACAAAGAGATTAACTATCTAGTAGATAGTAAAGCAGAAATAGAATATATTGCTATCTGATTTGTTAATTTATGAGCCATGAATTAGTACTCGTTCGGTCGTTTTAATATCATTCGGTACATTATATTTCAATTATTGCATTTAATGTAATTGTTTTTATTCATCAACCCATATATTTTATATTCGTTCGCTTGTTCGTTTTGGGCTGTAAGGGTTATCGAATTACGTTATTAAAGCTGGGACATCCAAATCAATCTCATCTGCACGTGATGCACCCTGCTGAGTAACGAATGAGGAAATAATCGCGGGGTTGTGGGGCTGTTTTGCCAGACTGAGTCGTAACTACCATGCATGTAGTGAAAAGTCCGTCATAGTGACTCGCTTGTGCGTGTCGCGTTTCGGGATCAGCCTGTGCATATCCAGTTCAATTATTGCAGGCTGGTATGACAGCGGCGATCGTCGGTGGATTACAATCTCTCGATTGTCGCCATTGTGTTAGGATTGTACTGTGCATGCCATAAGGGACAAATACCGTCAATTTCCCGTGCTACATTATAAAAGCGTTTAGCATAATGACCACAATCTCATCTGATCTTAAGAGACGATGTGACCCAAGATGGTGCAAGCTAACCCTAGTGGAAGAGTGCAGCTGTCGGAAATCACCTATTTGTGCTTAGTGTTAGATTTTCAACTTGAGGATGGAAGCTGGCAAGGCCGGCATTAGTAACAGTCCTACCACTATGCTATGATTCTATCGAGATGTTTTACTTCATCAAGAGCTTAGATTTGTTACAGGGATTCGAAGCCACGTCGATCGAAGCAATTGCCGTGTATACTATCGCTGAGCCATCATTGTGGCATTTTCACCAGTCGGACAACCCCAAGTAGAGAAAAAATTAATTTCTCTTTGCTCTTCCTCTTTTACATAAACATACCATCACGCCTGTATTCCCCGAAGGGTTAGGCAGAGATGCACTAATGTACCACCCACAGTTCGCCGAGTATGTTTTTAAGTCCCACGTAACAGGGGGCGAGCCTATTGCCATTCATCAGGCACAAAGCCAAACTCCGAGCTGCTACTAAGAATTTACGAGCTTTATTGCTAAATTAATAATAAAATAAAAAAATCTTTATTCAATTTTGGCCGTAAAAATTCATTTACGAATGTTTGAACAATACCACCAGCTTAAACAAAGATAAGCTAAGCAACAGTATCTTAAAGGAGACGGATACTCTTTCATACAGACATGGGCCTGGGTAAAAAATTAGATGTAAAAATATGAAAACGGTGTAAATTAATAGCTAATGCATTATCAAACAGTCACTGAAAAAAGTGGATTTTTTGCAACCTAAAAGCACTGATTTAAGATATTTCGTAAAAGCAAAGTCATGTAATAAACTTCAATTAAACAATTTTTGAAGTAGGAGAAATATTACTAAAAAAGGGTTATGTTCATTATCTTTTAAAGTTATTAGTTCACTTATTCTGTTAATTGTGAATTTTAATGATATTGTACGATTTTAAAAACAAAAATATATATTTGATTTTATTAATCATATTACAACTAATTACATTCTGGGCCCAGGAATACCCGTCTCCTTTTTATAGTTTTAACATAACCCATCCTTTAAATCTACCCATTGTACCGACAGCACTGCTGCAAAAAAAAAAAAAAAGCAGTTGGGGTATGCCTACGAGTCATAAAGGGCGCAAGCGCCAATTAACTCCCGATATTCCTGTGATAGTGTAGTGTCGTGTGGTACATTCAACTGAAATGATGCTCTGCAGCTTTCTACCGGTTTCTGCGGTATATACCGTCTGTTTTTAAACTCCATTCTCTTACTTGAAATCCTTCTATTCTTATTTTCGTATTTTCAAATAATTAAAGAGATAGAAGAATGAATTGGGCGTAGCTGTCATGAATATCTGAATAAGGTTCACGCAATATATCAGAAAGGCCCAAAGAGAACAATTTATGAGCCTGGTTTCAACCATTCTGATTTATCGAAAGCATCACTGTTCGACACAAAAAAATATTGTAGAACCTATACGTTTATAGGTAAAGTAGGCTAGTTAGACTAGAGCTAGGCATATTGGATTCTTATATTCTAAAAGCAAAGAACCCTTTTTTAATTAACAATAACAAATTGAAGGGTTGGCCGTCTACACCAAAACTGATCTAACAGAAGAAATTTCTATCCGACGCGACACGGCTGGATAATTATGTGTGATTGTTCTATCTATATCAGAGGAAGGTTATAGTGTTACCATAGCAAAACTGTACATAAATAATATATTGGGAATGTCCGGCATTACCTACCAAGTCGGTATGAACGAACTATCTTATTATATTAAGTTAGCAATTCTTGGTATATATATGTAATAGGTTTCGCGAAAACGTGTCCAACGATTTGGATAAAACTTTGTATTTAGATACTGTTTTACATTCCAAGTATACCTAGATAGGTGTTTTTTTTTTTTTAGTAAGACACCGAGCAAAGCTTGGTCGTCCAGATATTGTCTATTAAAGTGAGATACATTGATTACCTAGGTACATAAATTTAAATATTTTATATTAGCATACGGTCATAAATACTGTTAGTAAAATTTTCACTTTGATCCTTATTTAAAACAGTTCTAAAAAATACAATACTTTTATGTAAATTACTACTCACATGGTAGGTTATTGATAAATTAAAATAATAGGTTCTACATTAATATAAATGAACATTAATTGTTCAAAAAAACCGAATGAAAAAACGAAACCGAAACGAACCGAAAAAACCAAAAAATTCAAAGACTAATTTATTGCTTAAATTTAACTCATGGACCAGTATAACAAAGCTAGTATAATAGTAACTATTACAAAACTTTCCTGGCATATTACTTTGTTGGATGACATTCCCTATAACCGAATAAAATTTAAAACTAGCATTACATCGAATCAATTCCAGTCCCTCTACACATAAATCTCTCTACAGGTTCGTGCACTAGTTCCTTCGTTTAACTCTGAACCCTACAAATGGGGTAGCTAAAATTACCCATCTATTTAATTTCCCCAATGGGTAAACGAATTAGGCTGGCAACTTTGAGACAAATTTAATTTTCGATGGTTGACTCATTGCGTCAACGTATTTATATGTAAAGGGCATAACAATTAATTGTTACAATATAGTAAGGAAACAATAAGTACCAGTAACAAATTTAGATAATGGGTTGAATTATTTAACAATTGTGATGATTCTGACGAAAATTTTATTAGCA
The DNA here is from genome assembly GCA_033032175.1 of Saturnia japonica. Taxonomy (NCBI): domain Eukaryota; kingdom Metazoa; phylum Arthropoda; class Insecta; order Lepidoptera; family Saturniidae; genus Saturnia; species Saturnia japonica. The sequence continues at coordinate 6,031,890 of CM065332.1, forward strand.
TTTACCAATAATTGTAAAGGTTGCTTGTCTACTGAAGCGTAGTTGTGAAAATTTGGGTCAATAGAATTGCATCTTTAGTAAATTTCCACCAATAGAATTGCATCTCTAGATTTTTATCAATTGCTATTGGTCGAAATTTGCATAGCTTCGCTTTAGTGGACAGGCAGCCTTAATGTATACAGTTTGAGATTCAGTAGTTTATCATGAATACACAAAAATGTTTTTTGTTCCTTTTAACTCTGTTGTTGTTTTGGAGTTATACATTCAACTTCAATACATTAAACAAATGAAAGTTACAGTTTAAATAGGTAATTAGAGTTTAAAAAATATTTGCAGTTGGTTTAATCCCCCACACAAATATTTAAAACGTTAGTTAGGTTCCTATTATCTCGATCTTTTCTCTGTTTGTGTGTTAGAAATTAGTACGTTTGTATTACGAAGCCTTGGGAAAAGGCTTCATAGCTAGCGTGGTGTATTGTTCGCCAAAACCTTGGTGTATTGTTGTGTTGTTTTCTGAATTTTTTTTTGGAAGACTTTTTTTACTCGTTCGCCCAGATATTAAATAATAATAAGAAATGTACATATTTTATAATACTTACTAAAATACTATTTTTATTGATGATAATTTTTAATCTTATGAAGATGAAAATATATTGAGAGAAGGTGCTGGTTTGAATTTATAAGTAGCAGATAAGTTCGATTTAAGCTAAAAGTTAATCTTTTACTAAATTTAAAACCAATACAACAAACATCTGCAAATTGATAAAATAACGGCGAACAAAACAATGGTTTCACAGAACGGAGCACCGTTTTATGAGATTATCAGGCAGTGTTGGGAGTCTAATTGGGAAGCTTACTATATGTAACTTTAACATACGATGGACGTAAACATTTTTTTTAATAGCTCGGCTAATTGACGGTACAATTCTAAAACAATGGCGACCACCGAGAGATCGCAATCCATTGACGGTCGCCGCTGTCATGCCTGCCTGTAATAAATTAACGAGATATACACAGGCTGATCCCGAAACGCGACACGCAAATGCGAGTCACTGTGACGGACTTTTCACCACAAGGATGGTGGTCGCGACCTAGTCGGGCAAAAAAGCCCAATCACCTATCAACCTACCTACTTCACTAAAGTTGTTTTTAAGCCCCCGACGCAAACAGAGGGGTGGTTATAACTTTAACCTGTATGTCTATCTATGGCATCGTATCTCCCAAAGGGCTGAACCGATTATGATCTCATTTTTTGTTGTATTTATTTATTTACTTAGGTCGCCGACAGAATCAACATCAACAGATCATCTTCAAAAAATTTATGCGGTACAATATTTTAATTAAATGTGACCCTAATTATAGGCAACGACGGCATGCACATTATTAAATCCTATTACATTGTATATCTTTAGTAATTTAAAGATACAAACAGCTATATAAAATAAAAACAATCACAAGCAAATATAAATAATGTTTAAAATAGGTATACAGTAATTTTGTTCTCGTCTCACGAACAACAAAATGTTTTCTTAATTTTAATAACAGAATCAAAGAAGATATCAACTTCATTTGTAATACTCTTGGAAGTGATGTTGTAATTTCTCATGAGTCTATTTAATGGTGAATAGTAACCTAGATTATCTGTCTACAAAACAAGATAGATATTTACAAAACAATACAAAAAAAATACAAAAAAATAAACTAACAGAAGGATAGCAGCTGGGTGGAAGAAGTATTGGGCACTTAGATAAATAATGAAAAATAAAGACTTCAGCATATCAATCAAGCGTAAAGTATTACAAAACAAGACAGATATCTACAAAAGAGGGACCATTAGAATACGTTGAAGAATATGTTTACCTAGGCCAAATTATATCTTTTAAAGACCAAACAACAAAATAAACTAACAGAAGGATAGCAGCTGGGTGGAAGAAGTATTGGGCACTTAGATAAATAATGAAAAATAAAGACTTCAGCATATCAATCAAGCGTAAAGTATTACAAAACAAGATAGATATTTACAAAAGGGGGAGTATTAGAATACGTTGAAGAATATGTTTACCTAGGCCAAATTATATCTTTTAAAGACCAAACAACAAAATAAACTAACAGAAGGATAGCAGCTGGGTGGAAGAAGTATTGGGCACTTAGATAAATAATGAAAAATAAAGACTTCAGCATATCAATCAAGCGTAAAGTATTACAAAACAAGACTGATATCTACAAAAGGGGGACCATTAGAATACGTTGAAGAATATGTTTACCTAGGCCAAATTATATCTTTTAAAGACCAAACAACAAAAGAAACTAATAGAAGGATAGCAGCTGGGTAGAAGCAGTATTGGGCACTTAGATATATAATGAAAAATAAAGACTTCAGCGTATCAATCAAGCGTAAAATATTTAATACATACATACTCCCTTGTCTGACTTATGGCTGCGAGACGTGGGCCCTTACAGCGTCACATAGAGCTAGAATAGCATCTTGCCAACGAACGATGGAAAGAAGCATTCTTGGCATTAGAAGAAGCGATAGTGTAAGAAATATAGGTATAAGAGAAAGAACTCGAGTAACAGATATCCTTCAAAGAATAGACCAAGTCAAATGGAAGTGGAGTAGCCATATGATGCGTACAAAAGAAGAAAGATGGAGTAAAGAGATAACAAATTGGTTTCCCAGAGATTCAAAAAGGAGTAAGGGCAGATAGCACTATAGGTGGGAAGACGAAATAAAAAGAGCAGCCGGACCATACTGGAGAAGAGTGACCAGAGATAGGACTCAGTGGAAAGAGTTAGAGGAGGCCTTTGCCAAGAGGCAAACTGAGTTGAGAGATATTTTATAAAAAAACAATGTTGATTACAATTCTTTAAAATTTATACTCTACTACGTAAGTGATAAAATTTAGTTGTTAAGTAATTATGTAATTGATCTCAGTAATAAAGGCTATATTATTATCATTATTATTAACCTACATTTGTACGAGATCGTTTCTCACAAAATAATTTATAGGCTTCCTCTTCGTGGTATTCTTGATGGTAAGGTTATATTAACTTCTGAAAGAAGCTGAGGCACATCCAAGATACCAATCGCCAATGTTCGCGCCACTTAATTGGCACTTCTTTTATATTTATCAATCCGCTTCAACGGCTACCTGTCGTCCCCTTTCCGTCGCTGATTGGGAAGCTGTTTGTAATTACCAACAGTCTACGCTCACCCGCGCGCGCGTATTGACATCGCGCATTACATTACGACCCCGCTATATCAAGTGCACGTGCGCCCGGACGGCGCATGAACGTCGTCGTGAGTTATATTTACCCGCTATACAGTCCACTAAAACATATCAAGGAACGCGCTGTACAAGCTGAAGACCATCAACGAGGTGGCGTAGCATATTCCCGGTCTGCACCGGTCAAGGAGCTACAGGTCAGTCAGTTTCTTTTATCAGCGACCATCCCGCCGTTGTTGACGCGCTCGGCTATATAGCTTAGCCGCCGCGCTAACAGCCAACTTAAACAGAAACACACTATCCAACAATTGTCGACGAATGCTTAGAGTTAAAATCTTAAAATTTTTTAACTGATACGAATAACTCTTAAGCTTGTTCTTGTTAATGAGGTTACGAATAAATGTTAGGTGCTATGTTTTAAAAAAAAACTTTGATAAATGAACCATCTTCCACATGTCTGATCGAGTCGAAATTTGGTATTCTGTTAGTTCGGTGATATTACAAAAACATCGCAACCTTGATCTAAAGCATCATCTGGGGTCTGCAAGATACCTAACTTCTTAGCAACTCCCAGTAGAGACATCGTATTTTGTACCAATGAATGGGACACCTGTGTCGAAGGTTTTTTAAATTTACTTTGCTTGAATACTGCTTGCAGTTTTTTTTGTTTGATACATTAAAGTATTGGATTGTATTGGAATTTTGTAAAAACTTTAAAGAATTTTCAGTACCGTATTAAGTTATTCAGCGTCTTGCGCCATCATGGGAACTACTGGACACAATCATAAAAAGATAACAAAATATTTACAAATAATCCACTAATTAATGTTGATTAAAGAATCCAGAAATCTCGACCGCCGCAGAAGGTAAATTTTCTCTCGACTACACCAATTAAAAAAGAAGAAAGGGCTACATCAGTAAAATTTAATCTTCTTTTTCTCGCCTTTATCACCACAACATGTTTTGTCTTTCTACTTTTCTCTGTCAGTTGTCCATTCTAATTCTCACCATTTATACACAGCATGCACAAAATCTATTCATAGCTCATAATATCTGTCTACCTTCGTACTTAACATTCTTATAGTTATATTGTTTTATTCCTTCCTCATGACATGCCCATACAACGGTAGCCTATAACTCCTCAGTTTATTTCTTATTGGTTGAAATTTAATCTTCATGTATGTTGAAAAAACACTTCGTTAAAAGCATTATTCAAAGTAAAGATTGCAAAAGACGTTTTTTCATTCGTCTTAGTTTAATGCATTCCAAACTGATATAAATGGTCCAGACGCTCCCTAATTTTAAGGGGATTAAAAATAAATTTTAAACAAATCCCAGCCAGATATTGGTTTGAAATGATTCGACGGTTTTCACCCCGACTGCGGATCTGTCTAAAACAATCCAATTTCCACTCTGACATATCAAAAATTTTCGCAATACATTACCTAAACTTTATACATATTTTATTTACGTAAATATATTTTCATTCGAAATAATATTTCGTCTACAATTTCTACTAAATGAATATTATATAAGTTTTTATTGTCATACATACAAAATGTCACGTTTTTAGTTTATAAAACGTATTGCAAGAACATAATACGCAATATAATTTTAAAGGATTCTCAACATATTACAAAACTAGCTGTGCCCGCGGCTGCGCTCGTGTGGACTACAAAACGCCATCGATCGAGCACACACGCGAATCTTACTACCCCCGCTCCCAGATAAAAGTGCTTATTGTAGGTAATCCTTAGAAGATAGACATATGCTCTCATTGTCTTTTTTATAGGTATTTTTAATGTCTACAATTATGTAGTACATTAATTTGACATATCTCTTACGGTTTACTCAGAGTAAGCGAATGAAGCGCCTGAATTGATTGTCCATAAAATTTTTTTTTATTTGCGCAGAATCCTAAATATTTTTCTAAAATAAAAATAGCCTAAGTTACTCCATAAAATATTAGCTGTCTGCCAGTGAAAGTCCCGTCAAAATTGGTCTAACTGTTTTGGAGATTACGCGGAACAAACAGACAGACAGGTAGACAAAAAAGATTAAAATGGGTTTTTCCCTATAGGTATCGTATATACTTTCATATGCATTTAGTAAAAAGCTGTTATTTTGATATTATAAACAGACAATTGAATTTTATGAATTGTATAGAATAGATGTAAGATAATTTGCCTGTCAATATTTTACAGGTTGCACTTTGAAGAGTGTGTACAGGAATTGCACGATTTAATTCCGCCCAACCCGTTCTAACGCTGGACAACCATACGCTAATTCGTCCGAATTCATATGAAGCGTTTCGCTTCGTCTTTCATAATTCGAACGGCAAAGGAGTGGAATTCACTCCCAGCGTCTGTATTCCCGCCCACCTGTAACTAGGGAGGGTTCAAGCGAAGAGTGAATAGGCATTTATAAATAAGCCCGATACATCATCGGCCTCATCTATACTTATTATCAAGTGAGATCGAGGCCAACCGCTTACATATATACCATAAAAAAATTATGAGTGCTCCTATAACTTGTTGGAAGTTCAATACGCACTCACACACGAGGTGTTCCAATTCCTATAATAATAATTTTTTTTTTTAATTCTTTGAAGATTTAGTGTTTGACTACAAGCTTTACAAATAATAAGTGACGGTGTGACCCAAGATAGTAACGCTAAGCCTAGTGAGAAAACTCGAGCTCAAGTTCAGCTGCCGGAACACATACACAGGTACAATGATTTTCAACTTGTCAGGTGGACATTAGAAGATATCGTATAACCATGATATGATTTCATTACAAATTTCTCCTTCAACGAAAGCTCAGCCACATTGCAGCGATTCGAACCCACAACGATCGACGTGGTGTCCGTAAAGGAAATTGATTGTTTGTTTACTGTTGGCAAAAACACTATGAAATCACCTTTAAGTGATTAGCGACAGATTTTCAACTTGAAAGTGATAGCTAGCCAGGCGGTTAATTGAAAATACAATACCAACATGAATGCATGCCATGGTCTTATCACGATGTTTTCCTTCACCGAAAGCTCAGGCTCATTGCAGGGATTCGAACTCATGTCGATCGACATGGTCTGCATTGCTTCATTCACTGAGACAGTTAAGGTTCCAATCCTTTATGAGGTTTGTTATAAATAGCTTAGGTCTTAACTAGACATCATTAGACTTAACATCAGATAGACTGTATGCCTGTGTAAATATGGGTTTGGTGCATGCCTGGATTTCCAGAACTCCTTGGGGATGGAGGGGTTTAGAGAAATGTAGGGCAGAAGTACATTTTTAGATTTCTCTCTACTTGGGACAGTCCGACTAATGGCTTCCACCCTACAGAAGATCGCAGGCAAATAACCTTGTTTGTGTCCATGCGGTCCAGAGCTCCTTGGAGTAGAGGAGTTCAAGGTCGTCAACGTGCTAGTGAATGATGGTATTACAAGCGTGCAAAGGTCACGGTAGCCACTTAACATCAGGCGGGCCGTATACTTGTTTGCTACATTAGTTGTATTAAAAAAATAGATTATGAAATATACATAGCACAATGATAACAAATAAATCTTACATTAAATCAACATATTTTATTTGACACTCACATGTTATTCTACTATGAGATATTTCATTTTACTGCTAGTAAAGCACTTCTTAGATACTTTTACGTAGTCATTACAAGGGTATCCTCCCCAGTTCTCCGGGGCTATTGTAATAAATAAAAAAGAGGTCAAGAGAAAAAGTATTACGACGGGAATTTAGAAAAGTTTATGTAGATGAGTAATAACTCTGAATAATGCGTTGTAGCATAATTAAGCTTCGTAAACTCTAGAGAGATATTAAATTTATTTAAATATCGTATATCCATAGTTTTATTATAACTTCTGGTAGTTGTGACCTCACTCTAGCATATCCTTTTGAGTAATATTCCAAATTGTTTTATATAATTAAAAAAAAAACTTCTACCCGCGTCTTTTAAAATGAAAAGAAGAGAAAATGAAAAATATGTAATTTACCGAAATAAAAATATCTTGTGTTAATACAGATTATAAATTATCTGTGTGTCAAACTTCAATCCGTTCAGCTTATGATAAATTTATTTGCAATTTAAATGCATAATCATGTTTTTTAATTAAAATTTTAAAGATACGAAGTGTTTTCAATACAGTTTGAGAATACGAAATAATTCTGCACCTTTTCGACGTAAAATTAGGTGGAAATAGTTTGTACTAACTTACGCACGCACCCTATAATTCCTAATGTATAGAAATATAAACATACACACACACGACACAGTCTTCACTAATGTAGCTAATATCGTATATTCTTGTTATTTGTTATAATATGATTTATGGTTCCAATAAATTACTATATTATTGTTATTATAAAAAATTACACAGTTTGTTTTGCGGCCTTAGAAGTAAGTAGGGGAGACCGGGGATGGTTGACTATAGGGGTAGGTTGACTAAGTATCAAAAACTCGAACTACTCGAAAATATTGCGTCATCCAACTAGGCGCAAGAAACCGTTGTATTGCCCCGCTCAGTCATCCGGAATACGGCATCGCGTACGCACGTCGTCTGGGTGAAGGAGCTTATTATCGAAAAACCAAACACGTAAGTAATTATTTTTCTTTTAACATTGTTTGTTGTAACGCCTATGTATTCGTTATTAATTGTCTTGAAGTAATTTAAAGTAAGAGTTTGGTTGTTAATCTTTTTATTAAGTAGCATTCTTTTTGATTTCACCGCAGTTTTGAGGTTATGCAATGTGGTTAAAAGTTAGAAATCAATTCGGGGCTGGTAGACTAATTAATAACGGGGTTGGTTGACTACCTATACAACCTGCCCCATAATAGTTGCGATATGTTTTACATAAAATGAAGATAGTCTTTGGGAAAATGAATCCAAAATCTGTTGTTTCAGAATCATGCGGACATACAAAAGAAAGACTGATCGAGGAAGTACGTATATACGTACTTATGTAACTGACAGACTAACACCTGACTTGCCCACAACTCCACATTCATCAATATCGGTTACTGACAGTGCCTCCTTATTAACTTCCCAAGCACAACCTTTGCATATCCTATGTAACGAGACTGAGGCTCCTGCCTTTTTAATGTCTGATGGAACTGTCATGCCAATTTCCACTTCACATGCTTCTTGCGAGTTGCCTACTATTTTAGATGCACTCTCAGGTACGAATGCTGATCGAGAATTCAAAACTCCTAAAAAAATTCAGTAACTCAAGTAAGAAGTGTAAATATGCATAATACTTCATTTACTTTGCCTAAAGATATTAGACCTTTTCCAAAAGCTGGACTACGTTTGGGAAATAAAAGAAATATCCGAAAAAGAAAAAGCACTATTTATACAGACACACCTGAAAAATAAAATCTTAAGGAACTTAAAATAAAACGACAACCTGGTAAGACGCTGAATAAGAAAACAAAGAAACCAAAGAGAGTTAAAGGAAAATTTAAAAGGATTAGCAAGGGTAAAGGGAAAGGAAAAGAAAAAAATACTCTATGTGAAATCAATAAGAGAAATGATGACGAAGAAGACGTAAGTGATCAGGTGGAGAAGAATGGATTCTGTTGACGCGTGCACCGCGTAAACCGGTTTCTGGCGGCTGAAGGCGAGGTGAAGCGTGAGGAGGGCGACTGGTGAGCGACGCGACGGTGCGCGGCACGCAGACACGACACTCGGATGCGAGCGAGCTCCGCGGCAGGACAATGTGTCAATTTAAACATAAAAACATTTCATAAGTAAAGTAATTTATTTCATACGAGCAGGGGTTTCATTTGAGTAAGGAGACCTCTCAGCTGAGCTTACATAACAACACAGCTCCGACAACAATTGGCGACCGTGACAGGACAATCTTCGGATACATAACGGGACAACGCGGCAACCTGGCAGCGCGGCGTGCGAGCGGTATATTACACGAGGACAATTGTGACGCATCCAGTGCATCAGCATCATATTACCGAAGGGAAGTGCCCAATCCTATTTATTTTTCCATTATTTCCATAATCAATCCGCTTAATTTGTGTGAATATTGCTCGGCCCTCAGTTATATACTAGACTGAAGGTACTTGTAAATCGTTATACATAGGTAACTAAGCTTATCACAACTTAACAACTGCTCTTCGCTACTGTACATTAAGGTTAGCCTACTTGCATTTCTTAAATACAACTGCAAGCATTATTAGGTGTACCTACTCAGAGCGATAAAATTCACAAATAGTTTCGAAAGCTTGCCTTTATCTGCCTATTATAATAATTTTCTTTCATAACATAATTATATCTTACTTCTTCTTGCAATTCATGCATTATATTTTTCGCTGTAATCACTCATAATTTAATTTTGTAGCTACTATATATGTGAATTGCATAAATAAATTTGATAATAATTTAAATGTACCCTCAGAATAGCTACGCATTCAAGCGGCTTAATAGTGTTTTATATACACTTTTCTGCTTAAAACATTATCGCACAATTTTTAAATCATAAATATTGGTAATTAATTAATCATAATTAGCCATCCAATTACATCCCATTATAGCTATACCTACACTCTTTAGAACTATTTAAATTTGAACTAATATTTCCGTTCACCGCACATTCCAGTGACAACGAACTCGGCCGTCCCTAGCAGTGCGTCCGGTGCGTTGTCGTGTTCGGCATGAGCAACGCTGCTTAGGTCGGCGTGCTCAAAGTGGCTTACAAGTCTGTGCTACTGGATCGAGTGTCGGACCTCTTTAGATTGGGTTTGAGTGCACAAGTTAACTTTATCTAATTTCTTTATTCGCCTCCGATTTAAATATATTTTGTGTTTATATACTTTTTTCTTTAAAATCTTAAAATGTCTGAAGTCATAAATGATCTTATTAGGCAAAGAGGAACGTATAAGGCTCGCGTAACTAGGTACAAATATTATCTTTCTATTATACAAAAAATAGATCCTAAAAACAGGAAAACGTTACAAATAAATGAATTAAGCTTACGTTTGGCTAAATTACAATCTTTATTTTCTGAATTCGACAATATTCAAACGCGGATAGAAATGCTTTGTACAAACTTAGACGAGCAAATGGAAGAAAGGGATTCCGTAGAATCGCAATTCTTTTCTCTCATTTCAGAAAGTCAGGAGATCATTGATTCTAATAAGGAAAAGCAAAACTCCGCAGATACGCATACAGCACAGTCGAGTTTGGAAGGTTGTAATTTCAATAATATAAAACTGCCTACAATTTCTCTCCCATCCTTTGATGGAAATTACCTGAAATGGTTAGAGTTTCGAGACACGTTCGAAGCTATGATCCATTCGAACGCGTCTATTCCGGATATTAACAAATATCATTATTTACGTTCTTCTTTGGAAGGTAGTGCCAGTGCCGTAATAAAATCGATCGAAATTACCTCAAATAATTATAAGACCGCGTGGAATTTGTTATGTGAACGTTATAATAATACAAAGATTCTTATAAATAATCACATGAAGGCATTATTTAGCATAGAAACGTTGACTCGGGAGTCTCATCGGTCAATTCGTTTTCTTATAGATCACGTGACAAAGAATTTAAAAAGTCTTAATATACTAGGTCGCCCGACGGATTCCTGGGACGACCTAGTTATTTATTTAGTTGCAGGTAAGCTAGATCCCACAACTAGTATGAAGTGGGAAGAGTTTAAAGTTGATTTGGATGATTTACCTAGTTTATCTGAATTCTTAAAATTCTTGCGTAAACGCGCAGATGTGCTTGAAACTATACTATCTTCCAAGAGTGACAAATCTGCCGATAATAAATATGTACATTCAAAAAACACGAAAGTTCTTGTCACTACGGCTACACGCAACCAACCAAGTAGGATTAGCACGCCGACGTGCCCCGTCTGCAACGGCGCGCATACAATTTCGGAATGTGTAAGTTTTAAGAATATGAACGCTGAGAATAGGTCAAGTAAAGCCTTAAAGTTACATCTTTGCTTGAACTGCTTGAGGCGAGGTCATGACGCTAAGCATTGTCGTCTCGGCTCTTGTCAAATCTGCAAGGCAAGACATAATACTCTTTTACATAATTCTAATCAATTGTTATCTACACAGCCCGATATTAATTACACAAGCGATGCGTCTCCGGTGATCAGTGCAGTAAACGCGTGTACCACTTTAGTCGGTAAACAAGTCTTGCTCAGCACGGCGATAATAAGGGTAACAAACCTACAAAATAACAAATCTCAGCTTGTACGGACGCTTTTAGATGCTGGGTCACAGTTTTCTTTTCTGAGTGAACGCATGAAGAAAAAGTTAGATTATACTCACAATACACATAATAAACCGGTTAGTGTGGCAGGTATTAATAACATGCTACTGAATATTTCTGATCGTTGTGAACTCACTTTAAATTCATTAACGAGTTCGTATACCGCTAACATTAGTTGCTTAGTTGTACCGCAAATTACAGGTTATCTACCGAATCGCTATGTGGATATTTCAAATTTAAACTTACCAACAAACATACAACTGGCGGATCCCGGGTTTTATCGTCCTGCTGAAGTCGACATGCTACTAGGTGCTGATATTTTCTTTGATATCTTGACATCGGAGAAAATAAAATTGGGAAAAAGCAAACCTATACTCCAAAATTCATTGTTAGGTTGGTTGGTTGCAGGGCCTATAGGTAGCGTCGATCATGGTGAGGTCGAAATATTGCATTGTAATTTCACCAAGCAAATATCAAGGGATCTCGAGCGATTTTGGACTCTTGAAGAATTTTCTTCATCGAATATTACTTACCGTGAAGATGACAATATTTGCGAAAGGCACTTTTCAGAAACTACGCAACGTTTAAATAACGGTAGATTTGTTGTAAAAATTCCCTTATGTGAAACACCCGAGAAGGCACTTGGAGATTCATTTAATATGTCTAAAAAACGGTTTCTTAATCTTGAAAATAAATTATCGAAAGATCCCGACCTTAAAAAACATTATTGTGACTTTATAAAGGAGTACGAAGAACTGGGTCACTTGAAGAGGGTTACTAAACCCGACTTTGGTTACTACGCTCCTCATCACGCAGTTATTCGCGAAAATAGCGAAACCACTAAATTAAGAGTAGTTTTTGATTGTAGTGCAAATACTACTACACATAAATCACTTAATGACATCCAGTATACCGGACCGGTTGTTCAGGATGAATTGTTTGATATTTTAATTCGATTTAGGCAACATAAATTTGTTTTGTCTGGTGATATTCTTAAAATGTACCGTCAAATTTTGTTAGATGAATCACAGCGCCATCTACAATTGATTCTTTGGAGGGACGATAAGACCAAACCACTGAATATATTACAATTAGCCACCGTTACGTACGGGATGAGATCGGCACCTTTCTTGAGCACAAGATGCCTCGTACAGTTGGCAAATGAGTGCACTGATAGGTTAGTGTCCGAAGTAATACGGCATGATTTTTATTACGATGATTTTTTGAGTGGTGCAGAAAGTGAAAGCGAGTTGAAACATATTTATCAATCTGTTATAAAAACACTTCAATCAGCTTGCTTTCCTATTCATAAATTCCGAACTAATTGCCCACATATTATTATGAATGATTATACGTCATCACAGTCATTAAATTTAAATAAACAGTCTAGTGTTTTGGGGTTACAGTGGTTTCCTGATCAGGATAATTTAAGATTTACGGTTAAATTGGACAAAAATACATGTAACGCAACAAAACGAATAATATTGTCTAATACATGCAAAATTTTCGACCCGCTAGGTTTACTAAGTGCATGCATTATAAAACTTAAAATATTAATGCAAAAAATATGGGTTATTAAATTAAACTGGGATGAGGTAGTCCCATTAGAAATAAGAAAAATTTGGAATAAGTTTGTATCGAATGCAGATGTGCTGGCAGACTTAATAGTGCCTCGACATATTTTATGCTCTAGTCCCACCTTAATTGAGCTACACTGCTTTGTAGATGCATCTCAGGCTGCGTATGCAGCTTGTGTATACTTGCGATCTACGGACAGCGCTGGTAATGTTATGGTTAATCTTCTATGTGCAAAAACTCGTGTTTCACCTCTTAAACCATTAACGATACCAAGACTTGAACTTTCGGGTGCGTTACTGGGTGCACGGCTAGCTTCCAAGGTGATCAGTGCCTTGCGCTGTACTGTGAATCGTAAAGTATTCTGGAGCGACTCATCTGTTGTTCTGAGTTGGATTAGAACCCAACCTAAATTACTTAAGGCTTTTGTGTGTAACCGTGTTAATGATATACATGAATTAACTACTAGGGATTCGTGGCGGCATGTGCCCTCTTCATTAAATCCAGCAGATCTAGCCTCCCGGGGTGTTGAACCTGATCAACTACGGGGCTTGGGTATATGGTGGCACGGGCCATCTTTTTTATTACAAGATGAATGTAACTGGCCACAAAATTTAGGTACTATTGATATAAACTTGCCTGAAAGAAAAACCCAAAGTATTTGTGCAGTATTAGCAACGGTTAATATTGAACAACCACCAGTAATTATATTTGAAAAATATTCCAAGATTAGTAAATTAAAACATGTTATGGCATATATATTACGCTTTATTTACAACTGTAAGAATCCTAAAACTAAAACAAGGGGTTCCTTGCAAATAAATGAAATAAAAAATGCGGTAACTTGCCTAATAAAATTGGCACAAAAACAGACCTATCCTGGAGAATTAGCTGTATTTGAAAAAGGAAAAATGCTAAAATCTACTTCTGACCTTTTACAGCTATCTCCTTTCCTAGATGGTGATGGCGTGATTCGAGTAGGTGGTCGCCTTCAGAATGCCAACTGTGATTATGACAAGAAACACCCAATTCTCTTGGATGGCAAGCATTATTTTACCCGACTCTTAATGGAAGGCGAGCACCTACGTTTGCTGCACGCTGGCCCACAGTTGCTCCTTAGTTCTATACGTGCACAATTCTGGCCGGTAGGTGGTAGAACGTTAGCTCGTCGTGTCGTTCGTAAATGTGTTATATGCACGCGACTACGTGGTAAGGCTATGGAGCCACTGATGGGTAATCTACCTGCAGATCGAGTCACGACCTTTTACCCCTTCCAAGTGTGCGGCCTTGACTTCGCGGGACCTTTTTTGATTTCCAGCAAAAAGGGAAAAGGAAACCGCATCTCTAAATGTTATTTAAACATTTTTGTTTGTTTTGCAACCAGGGCCGTTCATCTGGAGGTAGTAAGTGATCTTAGTACTAATGCTTTCATTTTGAGTTTACGTCGTTTCATAGGACGGAGGTGTAGACCACATAAGATTTATTGCGACAATGGCACTAACTTTGTTGGGGCGAATAGGGAATTGGGTAGGTTGCTACAATCTGCTCAAAATTCAGTTTATGAGGTTTGCGCCGATGAAGGTATTGACTTTGTTTTTTCTCCCCCATACTCTCCCACTTTCGGTGGAATTTGGGAAGCTGCTGTAAAATCCGCCAAATTTCACCTGAAACGAATTATGGGTAATGCCAGTCTGACGTTTGAGGAGTTGAGCACTTTATTCATACAAATTGAGGCCATTTTAAACTCCCGACCCCTCTCTCCTCTCTCGTCCGACCCAAATGACTGTTCTCCTTTGACTCCAGGGCACTTTCTGACCGGGCGGTGTATGACATCGCTGCCATCACCTCCCATTATGCTTAAAAACCCTGACAGGTTTCAAAGGATCGAGCAGCTGAGACAACATTTCTGGCAGAGATGGAGAAATGAATACCTTTCTGAGCTACAGCAACGCTCAAAATGGCGTCTGAAGCATACGGAGCCGAAGATTGGAGACATAGTGGTCTTCAAGGAAATTAATATACCACCACTGAAGTGGAGGCTAGGGAGAGTTCTGCGGCTGTACCCTGGCACCGATGGGGTCAGCAGGGTAGCGGATTTTTCCACGCAAAGGGGAGTTGTTAGGAGAGCACTGAACCGTGTGTGCCTCCTACCGAGCTCAAAAGAGGAATCTTAAAGCTACAGCTTTCAGGGCGGCCAGGATGTTGACGCGTGCACCGCGTAAACCGGTTTCTGGCGGCTGAAGGCGAGGTGAAGCGTGAGGAGGGCGACTGGTGAGCGACGCGACGGTGCGCGGCACGCAGACACGACACTCGGATGCGAGCGAGCTCCGCGGCAGGACAATGTGTCAATTTAAACATAAAAACATTTCATAAGTAAAGTAATTTATTTCATACGAGCAGGGGTTTCATTTGAGTAAGGAGACCTCTCAGCTGAGCTTACATAACAACACAGCTCCGACAACAGATTCAATGCATTACGTGCAAGTTATGGGCCCATACAAAGCGTGTAAACGGCAGTCTATTATTTTATGAATGTAAAAATTGCACCTCTGATTTAGAAGACTGATTAGATAGTCTGATTTGTAAAGTGATTTATTTTTTTCATTTCATTGTTATTACTTATATTACTTAGGATTGTTGCCAAATAATTAAAGTTAATAAGAATATTAGTTTTAAGACTGTTTGTTACTAAATTATTAAAGTTGCTTTAGCAACTAAAGTTTTCTAGTTTGCTTACAGATACTTAATAGTAAAAGTATTATATATATTATTTACATTGTCAAATGTTTCAAAATATGATGATTGTATATACTAATTTAAAATGAATAAGTAAATGAAAATTTTGTTTCAATATAAAAATATATAATTGCAATTACTTTTTTGCCTTTTATCCTATTTCTCCTTAAATTTTGTAGTAATTACTTAATAGGTCAACTTACCCCCAGTGAAAAGTCAACCAACCCCGACCATGGGGTAGGTAGACTCATATTTCGTATTCTAAAAGATCAAGCTTCTACACAATATCTTTATCGATTGCGAACTTTTTGTTATTATTTACCAAAGCTTAATACTGTATATATTAGATGTATTGATTTTTACAATAATATATACTAAACTCACAAAAATACAAGCGATTACACTGAAAATTGGTCAACCATCGCCGGTCTCCCCTACCTACAATCATTTAATTTTCAGTAATGTTGTCCTTCCCATTGGACTCAAAAGTCCCTTTAAAATCAGAAGGGCTTTGCGTCCCCTATATGAACAGAGCAAATTAACATGATAGCTGAAGCAGTGGGTGTGAAGCAGGGCTAATGATATTACATTAGATTCATTTATACATATAAATTTACATTGATTTTTTTGTTGGAGACTTTGTTGTCTTACTGTAAAGTACCAACTCATAGTTACCGCAATGTTTACGTTCAAGTTAGAGAAACTTTAGATAAATATGGTGCTTAATTTGGAATTCAAATTTAGTGTTAATATTAAGTAC
The DNA here is from genome assembly GCA_033032175.1 of Saturnia japonica. NCBI lineage: Eukaryota > Metazoa > Arthropoda > Insecta > Lepidoptera > Saturniidae > Saturnia > Saturnia japonica. The sequence goes on from CM065332.1 coordinate 6,048,451, forward strand.
ATCTTATTTAATTTTAAATTACCAAATTATAATGGAAAATATATGTTGCAATATTGGTGCCGCGCCGCTTCGCACGCATTTATTAATTGGTAATTATTTTCGTTTCATAATTTTAATTTTATTAAACTTATAAAAATTCTTATTATCTATATTACTTGAGGAATTACATATACTTCCCCTGTACACAATTTCATAAAAATGGATCAAGCCGTTTTTGAGCTAAATCCGGACAGATAGATAAAAAAATATTTTTATGTCATATTCGTGATCAGTGTACTTTATTTATTACACCTATCAGGATATTTGAAATGTACAGACAGAACTACACATTTATTCCTATAGATTAGTAGATACATAATTAAAATAATCGGACAAAATTCAAAATCAGAAGTCAAATAGGTCATACCATTTTTTTTTATTATTATTTTGAAGCTAAGTTGAATCGATATATATTTACACCTATCTCTTTCATAAATCTGCGTATCCACCAGAGATGTGTGAGACTGTGTAGTGGCACTGTGAAACGGTGTGATGATTTCCACCAAAGCTGTACCTGAGCTACAACAGTACGAGAATGCGTAGTGACGCTGTGAATCGGTGTGTAGCTGAGCGGTTCATCGACGCATAGCGATCTATTTCAATAGTTCTTGTTGCCTACACCGTTCTGGACAGACCTCTCTCGCACATTTCTCGCTCGCATCCCGTCGCTGAAATCTCTCGCTATTTTATAAACCTGATCCGATAGCCCTCTTTCACCAGAGGTGCGCAAGCGAAGCTAAGAAAGTGAAGTAATCATATTGGTGGATTTTTCACTCGCGCACCGCCTCGCTATCTACCACATCTCTGGTGGATGCGTAGCCTAAAAGTAGCAGTTTCAATGCTACTGTGTTCCAGCCTAAAGTGTGTGATTGACAACACGCACTAGCACACGAAGCGTTCTAACGTATCTCTTAGTACTATGTACTCATTATTGACTGGCCTTAGGCATGTGGTCCTTTTGAGGTTAGTTATAAATATGTAGCTATGTAACTGACAATTATCACTTAATTCTCAATATGTACGGAAAAACAATAATATTTATAATTTTTAGGGTTCCCGTAAATCATAATGAAAAAAAAGGAACCCTTATAGGATCACGTTGTTTTCCGTCCGTCTGTCAAATCACTTTTTCTCGAAAACGGCTTAAGCTATAAAGTTGAAATTAATATGATATACTTAAAGCTAATGGCCTCATGCTACTGTAAAAAATAAAATTTCTAAGTTAACGAATTAAAGAGATGCAGTTAAATTAAAGAGAACCGATTGTCGCCAAACATTCGCAATCACTGGACGAATGTCTGAATTATTATGTGTCTACTTGCTTATAATATATACTGATATATTGTATTCTCTGACTACACAATGCAGGGAACCTATTTGTCTACTACATCTATTTACTGAGGGTTTTGTACTGGTATGATTCTCTGGAGCAGTGCACGAAGGCAATTCCTTTGAGAAGAGGCGTTAGACAGGGAGACGTAATATCTCCGAAACTGTTTACCGCCGCTATAGAGGACGCCTTCAAGCTCCTGGAATGGCAAGGATTCGGCATCAATGTCAATGGCGAGTACATCACTCTCCTTCGATTTGCTTACGACATCGTAGTCATGGCAGAATCGCTGGAAGATCTTGGCACAATGCTCGATGGCCTCGACAAAGTTTCTCAACAGGTGGGCCTTAAAATGAACATGGACAAGACGAAAATCATGACGAATGTCCATGTGGTGCCCACCCCAGTATCAGTTGGGAACTCTTGTCTAGAAGTTGTTGAAGAATATGTCTACCTGGGACAAACAATCCAGTTAGGTAGGTCCAACTTTGAAAAAGAGGTAAGTCGACGAATCCAACTCGGCTGGACAGCGTTCGGGAAACTACGCGACGTCTTCTCGTCCAAAATACCTCAGTGCCTCAAGACGAAAGTCTTTGACCAGTGTGTGTTGCCAGTGATGACATACGGCACAGAGACGTGGTCACACACTGTGGGCCTCATAAGAAAGCTCAAGGTCGCTCAGCGAGCTATGGAGAGGGCTATGCTTGGTGTTTCTCTACGAGATCGAATCAGAAATGAGGAGATCCGTAGACAAACTTAGTTAACCGACATAGCCAAAAGGATTAGCAAGTTGAAGTGGCAGTGGGCGGGGCACATAGTTCGGAGAACTGACGGTCGTTGGGTCAGAAATGTTCTCGAGTGGAGACCACGCACCGGAAAGCGCAGCGTAGGACGGCCCCCCTCTAGATGGAAAGACGACATAATAAAGGTCGCTGGGAGCCGTTGGGTGCAGGCCGCACAAGATCGGTCGCTCTGGAGATCTATGGGGGAGGCCTATGTTTAGCAGTGGACGTCCTGCGGCTGAAATGATGATGATGATGAAAATGTTTCTCTGATTACACAATGCAGGGCTGGTTTAACCTGGTTGTCTACTACATCTATTTACTGAGGGTTTTGTACTGGTATGATTCTCTGATTACACAATGCAGGGCTGTTTCAACCTGATTGTCTACTACATCTGCTTACTGAGGCTGGGTTATCTGGTATATTTGATTATCTGATTACACAATACAGGGCTGGTATATTTGATTCTCTGATTACACAATGCAGGGCTGGTTCAACCTGATTGTCTACTACATCTTCTTACTGAGGCTGGGTCATCTGGTATATTTGATTATCTGATTACACAATACAGGGCTGGTATATTTGATTCTCTGATTACACAATGCAGGGCTGGTTCAACCTGATTGTCTACTACATCTGGTTACTGAGGCTGGGTCATCTGGTATATTTGATTATCTGATTACACAATACAGGGCTGGTATATTTGATTCTCTGATTACACAATGCAGGGCTGGTTCAACCTGATTGTCTACTACATCTGCTTACTGAGGCTGGGTCATCTGGTATATTTGATTATCTGATTACACAATACAGGGCTGGTATATTTGATTCTCTGATTACACAATGCAGGGCTGGTGCAACCTGATTGTCTTCTATATGTGCTTACTGAAGGTTTTTGGGGTTGCCCCCACGTGGCTTCCAACCTCCCCTATAAACACTACGAGCCTCGCTTGATTGATGAAATTAATTACTGTTCGCAAACATTCTGAACTGATTATCTTATTACTGCCCGCAGGCAGCCTCGTAACTAATTGACGGTAAACTGAATAACTAATTCACACAGTATTATCTTATAACATTATCTCTTGTACATAAGACGTTCACTTACCAATCTGCGGCTTGCTCCGACCTGGTTGCCGTCGCAAGTAATAATCACTTAATCATACTAGCATAGCGTCCAGCACAATTCCTCCACATCTCCTCCATTATTCTCCGCACAATCTAAACCCGTTGCAATCGGTTTCGGCGTACCCGACTGCGCTGACGCCACCGAGCCCGCCACAGATTCCCAAAATGAACGCACGCTAGTGTTTTATTTAATATTTATTTTTATTTCACTTAGTGATACATGGTGATCTTACAGCTAACAAAGTACATATATATATATATATATAGAAATAACATACAGAAGGCCATTTAAAAGTTTACTAACTATTATTTCTATTTTATTACCTTCTGTTTCGCTTTCGCGACACCGATTATTAAAATCCATAGGGTACCTCCCGCAGACCTATAGTCTTGAAATTTGGCACTAAGAAAAGTCTTTTAATAAAATTTAAAAGAAAAATCATAAATAAACCAGATTTATTTTTAATGTGTAATATAAATGCGCGTTGTACATAAAAAATATTTTTTTTTTCTAAAAATAAAATCGCTAATAATTATTTTACGTCGATATTTTGGTAATGTAATCGTAAATATTACGTTGTTTTTCTGCAAAGATTCGGCCGCGTAGCTGGTCCCGTTTTATCTTAAAACAGCTAACAACATCGTCTCTGATTCCGCCACTTAAAATAAGGACGGGTTATATAAACAATTATTTAAAATTAAAAAGGAGTAGGAGTTTACTTCATATTTTTATCTGGATGATAAATAAAAGCTATTTGAATTCTTTAAGAAGCTTATTTCCATTTACTAATTCTCTGCGATTTTGAAATGTAATCGCGAAATAAGCTGAAAATCCAATGTAATCTAAATAAATATAAAAAGAAACCGTGACTGACTGACTCATTATTAATTAACACATAGCTCAAACAACTGAACGGAATACCCAGAAATTTGGCACACAGGTAGTTATTATGACGTAGGCATCCATTAAGAACGGATTTTTAAAAATACAACCCTTGAAGAGGTGTAACGGGGTTTCAAAATTTGTAGGGAGAAATCTTGTAAGAATTGTATTTTTCTTACTTGGCGTGAGCGAAGCCGCGGGTATAGGCCATTGTAATATAATTAAGATAGTGTATGATAAACTAAGGAGTAATAAGAGAAGAGGCTTGAATAGAGATAACATTAGCGTTAAGATTAATAACGTTTAGGGTAAGAATTTTATCAATTGGGAAATAAAACACATAGAAATTTAGGGAAACTGAAAGATAGAGAAAAGAAAGTGGGATTATATATAGGAAATCAAATTTTGTGGCATGAAAAGAATGATAGATGAATAAAGACCCTGATTTGCGTTAGGGACAAGCGTAGGAGCTATAAAAAATATCACAATCACCATGCATATAGTGAAAAACTCGTCATAGTGAATCGCTGATGCGCGTCACGTTTCGGGATCAGGTTTTTTGTTTATGCAGGTTAGGTTCGTTCCCTCGGTGTAGAGCCCTTGAGCCTAGCAGCCGCTCACGCGATACAAGTGACACTGCACTTGCAGTCACTAGCAACCAGCAGACACCATTACACTGCACTCCACACTGGGTACACGGATACATAGGTACATACAGATACATAGATTCTGTAAGGAACCTTTATTTATTTATTTTTTTGGCTAGTTAGATTAGATAAAAATTGACAGATCACTAACTACATATACACATGTTTCCTTCCTACCTCCCAGAAGGCTGGAACATGTATATAATATGTATAATAAGTTAGTTTGAATTCTAGGGATAGGGAATAAAATAAATCGCGACTTTTGCGCATGATCGGCAACAGCCCAAGCCGAGGTTGACTTATTGACAATTATTAGAGCTTATCAATTGAGGAATAACGTAGAGTTCCCGTGTACAACATTTCATAAGAAATTGGTAAAGCAGTTTTTGAGTTCAACCCGGACAAATAAACAGAGACAGACTGAGATTTTTTTATGGCAAGTCTTTTAGAGATGTGTTTTACAAAATTTGGAAAAATATACATGTACAATGTACATACAGAATACATAATATAAAGTACGTACATAATATATTATGTTCAATAAACACACATGAACGAGCTAACATGAAGATTTCATAAAACGATTTTGTTCCGATCGGTCGACTCGATGAGTGATCAAATTAAAAATATTAATGAGGCCGGATCGGTATTTTCTTGCCGAATTGCACAATTATCGGTTTAATTATACGATAATCTAGTTTTTCGAGTGGAAAATTATGAACTCCGATTCAATGAAATGTATACTGTAGATATATAATATATTACATACAAAAATTTATTGAATTCTGAATAAGGATAAAACTGTACCTTTCTACCTTGCTTTCATTAAGTCGGGCTTATAGGGGCATTCAGGAAAATGTATTTTCATTGAATGTATATATTGTATATTATACATATATTACATGTCTATGGTTTCGAAAGTGCTCACATTGTACCTAGTGTAATTGTTTTCGTCTCCTAATTTTTATTTTATTAGTTTTAATATATGATTTCTGAAAATATATTTGATAATGTTTATAGCTTATCAATTTCTGAATTACATAATTATACTTCCCTTCTTTTAATATAAAATCGGTAGAATAAATTTAAGTTTTTAGAAATTATTATTTGGTTTTACTTCTTGAAAATACTGACAGTCTTTGTTATCGTCAGCGAAAATAAAAAAAATATATTTAACAATAATATAATGATTTTATTGACAGTTGGGTCGAGTATATCACTGTTCCAAAACAGTTTTATCCCGACTTCCCGAGTCTTACTTTACTACAGTAGTAAACTCGATGACTTATAAAATACACTCCCATACTATGGAATGTGGCTTATGTAGGTCACGAACCAGCATATTACAAGTTTATATTATCTTTTACATCTTTGAATACTTATCAAAACCAACAAGAAATATAGTAAGGGCATTGTCTGAATACAACCAAAAATTTTAATTAATTAACTAATTTTAAGGACCACAGAACTGATTTCTCTCAAACTTTCTTAGAATATACTATATATTTAATTTATAAATGTATAATAATCGAAGACTTTATAACGTATACGATTGCAGAAAGAGATAGTATTTTTGCAAAAAATGTTATATAGGTATATTAGATGTTTCACAAAATTTCAGAACCAATAAGAGTCAAAAAATCGAAATCAAAAAAATCTTTATTGAATTTAGGCCATAAGAAGGCACTTATAAACGCCAAAACACTGCCGGTTCGGAAAACATACCAGCCATCGAGAACCAGTAAGAAACTCGATCGGGTTTTTTTTTTTTTCCAACTGTACAAGTGTTAATATAATAGGTACAATAGTAATAATTTAGTGGATGCACATACCTCACATCACATCAGAAATCACTATCATTCAAAATCAAGATAAACTTATCAAAATGAACTTATAGCTAACTCTTAATTGTCTCTTCTCTCTTTAATTGTAGAAACATTCCAATTTGACTGGGATGTGTTACACTGCAAACAGGTTTCTCTATTAGTGTCGTACTGTTCCACAGATACGTTACTATTTTATATTACACATTTATTCTCTTTATAATTTAACCAGCAGTGTCCTACGGTTTCCAACCGCGTTATAAGAATTCCATAAAAATTTTGAACCTCCCGTTAACACCCATTAAGGAGATGAATTAAAAAAAAATCCGTTCTTAACGGATGCGTACGTCATAATAACCATCTGTGTGTCAAATTTCAGCTCAATCCGTTCAGTGATTTGGGTTGTGTTGATAGATCAATCAGTCAGACAGTCACGGTATCCTTATATCATTGATAGGTCAATTAAGGAATGGCGTATACTTCCCGTGTACAAAATTTCGTAAAAATCGGTTAAGAATTAATGAAATTAACTTTTTTTAATTCCTTTTGACCAATCACATAAGCCTTCCCGTGTACACAATTTCATAAGAATCGATCTAGCCACTTTTGAGTTAAATCCAGACAGACAGATTAACAAAAAAAATTTAATGGCATATTCGTAATCATTGTCCTTCATAGAATTTCTATAGAGAAATTAATTAAATGTACAGACATGACTAGGTATACATTTATTATTATAGATGGATATATTGACTTGTATTAAAATTCTGTTTTCTCTCGACAGCTGACGTCCATTCGCATTACGATTGTTCTACCCACCTTAAAAGCTCCATTAAAGATAATACTTTAATGTCAATTACTCTTATAAAATTTTACTTTTTCACTTAAATCTTTTGAAGGTTTAATTCAAATTTTGCTATTTTATTCTATAAAGAAGCTAAAGGACAACGTAGAAGCTTATGGCTTATCTGATGCTAAATGTGTAATATTGTCTATAAATAAATGCAAGATTAGGAATTTTGATACCATTTCGTTACTTAGCAAGTAGAAATGACTTTTACATATTTTCCTTCCTTCCTCTTAGGAGGCAGAGACATGTATACTTATATGTATGCGTTAGTTTAGCTAAAATTGTACAGATAGGGAATTAGATCGCGACTTCTTTGCAATCGCGGCAACAGCCCAATTCGCTTGCACACGCTTTCGCGGCTGAGTGCCTTAAGCGCTCGCCCCCAAGCCATGGTAAAGCTGAAAACAGCGGCTTTGTTTTTGGACAGGGCCCCCCAGGCTAACAGTAAGGTCAGATCGAAAAAAAAAAAAACAAAAAAGAAACAAATAGAATGTGGTGTGTAGTGTTATCCGTAATATTGTGGCTACCAAGACTTCACAAATTGCAGCAATATTAGGGAAATACTAGCTCTTGTTCTCCTTGGTAGATCATGAAGCTTCAGTTACGATAAGTTATTTCGAGATTAGTCAAAACTTAGGACGAGTCAAAGGTTACGTAAATCGGGTAATCATACCTCATCACTTGATTGTTTATAGTAATTAGCACTATAAAAATTTGTTTGCAATTTAAAATTTAACCCGAGTCGAATAGTTTAAAGCTTCCAAACGGTACATCACACTGGCTTGCATTTAAAGTGACCTAGATAGACAAAGAAAGAATGTTAGCACAGTTACTTTGAAAAAAATACACCAAGGTAATGTTGTGATATTTTAAATCAAATTATATAGAGTTTTCAGATGATTTTAAAAAGAGATAAAATTTAAAAATTGTGGTCTCATTCGTCCTTAATTTCATAGTTAAATGAGATCATTACTTTATGTTTCTAAATCACTTAAATACTTACTCGTTGTTCATTACTTGATAGACTGGCAAAGCATAGCTGACAGCTATCATGCTTTACGTCCTCTTCAAGTATTGGAGCTCAGATCGCGAGGCACCCATTGATTCCGCTGTGCATAATCTATCTATAATAATAAATCTGTAGTCCTGTCTGTACATTTAATATTTTTCCAAATTTCCCGATAAGCATAATGAACCACACACAAACCAAAGCCACAAACTCAGCCAGGGTATCCCGAAGAAGAGGATCACCATGTGCGGGTGAGTGGTGGATACATATCCTCAGAATTTCATTCCCTATACAAGTTCATTAGTATCTACTTTATGTACTAAATGAATATAAAACATTATCTGGGACTAGGTCACCGAAGTTGAAAATGCATAAATACATACCATAAGGCTATATATATATATATACATAGAATTTTTATAGCAGCAATAAAAGCTCTGGATTTTAGGTGCGATTGAGGGGTATTAAATGTGTTTTACGGTTTTATTTTATGGACTATTTAAAAATGATATAAATAATGTATGCGTAGCTTGGTTTCCTTACTGATCGAGTTATAGAAAGAAATGTTACGTACACCATAAAATTTGCAAATCAATATATTATGTTATTTTTATTCTTAAGTATTGTAAAGACCGTAGAAATATTCTTGACTTGGTTGATAAATTATACATAATATATATACCCTTACGCCTGTATCCCCCAAGGGTTAGGCAGAGTTGAAGTAATGTACACCCACAGTTCGCCGGGTATGTTTTTAAGTATAATGTAATAAGGAGAATCAGTTGAGTCTACTAATGTGTGGTAATTAGAGTATATCATTTCATTAAGAATGAATTTTGGAGTTTTTAGACGTTGTTTATTATGTTTGTCTACTCGGACCGATTACATTTCAATGTGTGTGTGTTCCGCGCAATCGCGGCGTCTTATCTGTTTGTATGAATTTATACTCAATTTGTTTGAAATTCTTTAATTTTCTAGATATATCTTTAGTGTCCACAAATAGTAAAATCGTTCCAAGGTTAGTCAATTAAACGTTGCAGTCTTTTTCTAGCCTGTTACATGTAAAAGATATTTATACAAGTGAAATTGTACAACCAACCAACACATCTAAACATTGTGTATAGGCTATTGTTGGCAAACGCTTTCAAAGTCAGAAAACGGATTGTAATCAACAAAAATCCGTTTCAATTGTTTCCTCAATCAGCACGTGTTACCGCTCATTTGTCCAATAAAATTGTTTGTTTCCCCTTCAATCGCTCTGCTAACTTTCCCAATGCATCCATCCATATAACCAAATCCAAATATATTGTAAAAGTTTAACTATTACACTGTTTGAATAAATTAATTAACTAATTCACATTCGAGAGTTTGTGTTCAATTAAAAAAATGTTAACGATATTATCAATTGAAGTCTAAACTTTATCATACTTTAAGATGTTGCTCACTTGAATAGGGTATATTTACTGCCTATGTAAATAAAATGCCGTTCATTGGTAAGCACATCACTTAAGAATAACTGGATCGATTTGGATAAACTGTAATTGTCAATTGAATAAGGTTTTTAAAGTTATATAAAATTATTGAATAGTTACTCGGAAAATTGGGAAATTAAAAAAAAAACTGAAAAGGCTTTTTTCTATTGGGTACTTTAATGAACTCGAGACAATTACTCACGATTCGTGTGATGAATATGCATAATTCTTATTTCGTTTTTCTCGCCATGTTATAATAATAGATGACCATATAACGCTTTATCGGTTTCAAGTCAAAAAGAGAGACACTCTGGAAACTTTTGTATTCACTTTATGTCTGCATTTTGTGTCTGAAGTGACCCGTAGCGTGGGATGGTATAACGCACTTGTACTGAACTAAAAACTCATAACAGTGACTCATTTTGGTGACCAGCCTGTCTATCAGATCTTAAACATCTTGTAGCTTTGGTTATGATAGGTTTATAGAAAGGCACTATAACGATTACTATATACAGGTACTATATACTTTATACACAACAATTATGTCCAACTGATACGCGGCCACCATACACATGGTAATAAACCCGCCATAATGACTTTATTGGTCTGTCGTGTGGCAGTACCGTTTCATCGTCATACTATAAAAAGTTCTTTGTTCCATGACACTTGCATTTGTTCTTGTAAAACTGATTATCAGATGAACTGCATTTATTTTGCTGAGTCCAGAGGTACTCATTGCCTCAAATAAGTCCCAAATTTTTTCTAGGTACTTTAAGTGAATTCGTTATGATGCTATTTTGTTAACGGATTTTAAAAAAAGACGGCGGTTACTTAATTCGAAGGTTTATTTTTTTATGGATGTTCACCCATAACTTCTTTGATTATGAACCGATTTTGATGATTCTTCTTTTGCTGGATTTGGGATATCTCAAGGAAGGTCCTATTTTAGTTTCATTGGGATTGGACCTTCAACTTCGAAGATATACGAGGAAACTCTTCAAAATCATTCAGGTTGGTTTTCCTTTTTATCAAAAATTGTCTTGTTATATTTTCATATCTGAATTTAAAAAGCTAAATGCACTAGTAATTGTCAAGTTCGGTAATTTTACCATTATCAGATATTTAGACAATCAAGTTTTCTTAATAATTTTCACTTTCTCGCTTAATCGGATTTTTAATGAAATTGGAAAAACCTTTTTTAAATTTTAGATTGGAGGAAAAACCAGCACTTTTTCATTGGATCTTTATCTAGTTGTGGGTTTTAAAATACAAGCAGAAGCGTGTGAGTGTTCTTTATAAAATATATCCGTTGTTTGTTTATTAATAAAAAAAATATTTATTGTATAACATACATACATACCATTACGCCTGACACCCACAGTTCGCCGGGTATGTTTATAGGTCCCATGTAATAGGGGGCGAGCCTATTACCATTAATCAAGCACAAAGCTAAACTCCGAGCTGCTACTGAGAATTTCATAGAAAAACCCAAAAACACTTTATTCGACCTGGGAATCGAACCCAACGCCTCGATCATAGCAGTTGCACTTACGACCACTAGATTAAAGAGGCAGTTATTATGTATTTAATTTTATATTTATCATGCTAATTTATCAATTTCACTTTCTTAACTGAATACCTGTTTATCTACTTTAAGTCTTAAATGACTTGTGAATTCAGTTTTAATTACTGTGCAAATAGGATATAATAAGTTTATCTCATGTAACGCTCATTCCCTAAAAAATTGGTTAGGATTATGTTTTCTCAAACAGCAAACTAAGCTGTAAGCACTGCCTCATATTGTTTATCGCTTATATGCCAATTCTACTTATTCATATTATAATTTTTAACACTTTAAAATGATAATTAAACATATTTTAGCGGAAGTGAGGGACAGAGTAAAGTTCCTCATCCGCCATACAAAAGGGAGGATCCTCCGACTAGACGGGTGCTATGTCTGGCGGGCAGTTGCCCAACGGTTGTTTTTTTTTTTTTTTTTTGAACTGACTACACTGTTAGCCTTAGGGGCCCTATCCTAAAACAGAGCCGCTGCGGCTTTTACATCTTCACCGGACTTGCCAACGGTTGTAGTCGGGTTCGTGTATATATACTCAATTGTTGAGTTAATTTCTATAGCGCGATGTAGGATGCGTCAGTTGTGGCGAGAGATGTCGCTACACATATATTACGTTAGCTGGCCCCGTAGACATTATTCTGGCCTTTCCAGTAGTCAGTAATTTGCATCGCATTTAGGGATTTCAAAATGCTACGCGATACTTCGATTTACCACCACATATTGTGGTAATCGGTCAAACGGTGTTAGAGTTTTTCAAATCTAATAAAAATTTCAAGAACCTATGTTTATCTCTTCTTATCTATTTCATGTTATCTTGTTTGAAGAAATAGTTATAGCTAATTTTTGGTCATTGGTTTTTTGACTGTAATTATAGACAACTCCTTGGATCGATTCAATAGGCTAAATTATATAAATTTTTAAATCCAATTAATTTATTAAAAATTAAACTCAGTCTTGTCTCATTTAAGCCACACTCGCCTGTGTTTTCACATTCATTTGTCAAAGTCAAGTGGCGGATTTATTACTATTTATGGCGCTAGCGGCCCGCTGACCCGCACGTAGACATTATGGCCTTACTACATCTATTAACTCAATATCAAGTACTTTTTCCAACGATGGAAATCTATGAGGTATAAGACCTGACTACGTAGCGATAATAAACATATTAGTATCAGTAAATTAAAACGATGTTAATGAAAACTTTGTACTAATGGAAGATAGCCATTGTCGCAAAAAATTTTAATGTCGCATTCGAACGTATGTTGAACCAGTGAATTTTAGGTAATATTGAAATAAACCCATCCAGTCACATAATCTTTTACTAAAATATATATCAAAATTTAATCAATATAGACAAATTGGTAGTTCATTGTTAAGATCGTTAATCTTCTTTTTGCACAATATGAGAGACTATTCTGCAAAATCCTCAACGACCGAACTTGTTCAAATCAATAACCTCTCTGACTCTTGCTAACCTCGAAGAAAAGTATTTACCAATGTGAATGCTTTGACTTTATTTTTATATTCATTTGTAAATTTAGCCTATTATTTTTTTATACAGTGCAGTGGTTCGGTCGCTCATTATAATATTTTAAAGAATACATGATAGATGAAGTAGACAAAAATTCAATTGATGAAATATCAGCTGACAAGCGTAGTATGAGACGGTCAATTGCAAGATACATGAACTATCAACCTATATTAAATTTTAAAATGAGCTATTGTACTGTTCAGCTTGAGTATTAGGTTCTATAATTAGGTCCCTAGGCACATTACAGATTTTTCAGACAATAAGTTCAGGACCATGTCAAGCCGATTTTATTGTCATAAGGTAGATATCACTTTGTGAATGATATTGACATCTGGAAATTACTCCCTCTCTATATACCCAATAAAATAATTAATAATAATTATTAAATGTAAACATTAGTAACAGTTAATTAATAGAATTCTAAACCTATGTTTTTCGAGCCAGTACATATCATATCAATGGGATAAAGAAGTTAAATTACTAAAAAGGAAACAAAAACCCAACTGCAAGAAAAAACCCCTGACGAAAAAATATATTTTTCTAATTTTCGTTTTTATTTGATTCCCGAGGACGTAAATAAATATTATAAAGCTTTAAATATTAAATTTAAATATTAAATATTAAAATCCATCAAGCCGTTTAAATAGTCATACCTCGTACATATGATCGAAAAACATATCCCTTCTTTTTCGTAGTTGGGTAAAAATTAATGATAAACCCAATTAAGATTCTTGCGGACACTTCTCGACCACTGAGATGTTTTCCGAATTAGTGGTAATGTAACTCTGCGTTCATAAGTGGTTTTGTAGGGCCCAAATGAAATAAATTATTATTAATTTTAACAATCGCTTTGACAACCGTTTTAATAGATTGAACTTTTGTCAACTGCATTGCGTTAAAAAAGCGCTTTACATTTCCATTGTCTACTTAATACATAACAAACTGTTCAATTAGCACTTGAAATTCACCATATACTGATTAACATTAAAATTGTTTGTCAATCATTTTCCTAAGCTGTTTGCGCTCGACTGCCCACTGAAACCCTTTGAGCGATTCCCACCATGATATCATTTCGTGCGTTTGACAGCAGCGTAATTGCAACGAATGTAGCACCCGGTAGAACACGAAATTTTCCATTTTTATTTAACCAATTTATATACACCTACAAAAATTATATTAAATTATACAAATACCTGGTTATACGTTCTGTTATCTATCTGTTTAGTGCTCAACCGTCTCGAACTTTATCTCCAGTCACCTTTCAATGCGTTCCAACAGTTGTACTTTCTAGTTTAAGTAAATTAGATAATTAGAAATATCAAGGACTCAACTTGTTATTATTAATATGGTTTTAAATCGTTGCAAGCATGCACAATATGTAGTGTTGTGATTCTAAACACAGTATGAGGAGCAACACAGATTTTATTATTTTAATTACAAGTTTACAATTATTGATATTACTTTTAGAGACATAAAGTGTACGCGTTCGTCTTGGTGTGTAATGCCGGAAACCCGGTCATTAGTACATAGACTATAATAGATACACAAAGACAAGCAATGTTGCCCGCTCTATTACATTATATCTGTATCACAAATATACAGGAGAAAAACATCTGCATATTAAGATATTTTGATATTATTGCGTCTCTTACTATACTAGAGGCAATCTATGGAGAAGACTTTTGGTTCAAATAATTCAACCCAATTATTAAGACCCTCTTAAGAGGGCGCCCTAAAAAACATGTATGAACTGTGTGAAATGGGATATGCGTGTACGGGGAGCGAGTGTAGCGAAGAACAAGACATGCTGTGTGGGGGCTAGTGTGTGGTTAGAAGGAAGAAAAAGAAGATTAAGACCATCTTCAAGCAGATGTTCCAAAAGGGTCCTAATCACTGGATAAAATGAAGTGTAATATGTCGAAACATCACTAGTGACAATGAGCAAATGAGGGTAGTTATCAGAAACTGTCCTCGCTAACGAAAACACTGCAACACGTCGACAGTCGGCTCGTAACCACGGCCTGTGTAACTAGGACGAAACGTTGAGCAATAAAAAAATAATACGCGTTGTAGAGCTCATTAAATATTTATTATTTAAACAAAACACTAGTAATTTAAAAGTTGTAATTTTATATTGTCTTCCACTTTTAATAATTATTTTTATGTAATTTGGTAAATAATTTATCTGTAAACCTTCGAATATTTATCGCCCATGGATAAATTATTTTCTAATCCATCTTACATTCGCATTGTCTCACAACTTGGTTATGTAAGTTACAACCCTTGAGACCTTCCAATGGGACACCTGTGACATGTTATATCAATCAATCAATTAGGGGAGTTCAAACAGAGACATTGTTCTTCACGCTTATATTTTACTTAAGGAGTTAGTAAAAAAACCAAGTATATTATGAAATAAAGTGTCAATTTAAGTGACTTGATTGAAAATGTATGTAATTACAAAGCTTGTAGGACAATTTAATTCTAAAGTAGAGGTGAACAGGTAAAAGCAATTATGGTTCAGTTGGTAGCGTGTACGGACTCCTCGTCGTTGGACGTGAGTTTGAATCTATGAGGTGATCCTGAACTTTGGCGAAGAAAAACATCGTGATTAAACCGTAGGGCTTTTTCTAATGCCTGCCTAGCTAGCTACCTCAGGTTGAAAATCTATCACTAAACACCGATAAATGTGTTCCGGCAGCTATATTTGAGAGCCAGTCTTCCACTAGACTTGGCGTGCTATCTTAGGCCACATCATTACTTAAGATCAGGTGAGATTGTGGCCACAAGGATAAACCCTATAAGGAAAAAAAAAGCTGTTCTCTTGTTCCTGTTCCAAAATAACAGTCTATTGCATAATTATATCTCTTTCTATTATTATAATTGGAAAGAGTAAACAGCTTGTTCCAAATGATATTGTTTTTATCTCTCTTTAATGACATAAAGATCCTTGAGCTTGAATAGAGAAGAGCGTATTCCAAACTGAAACAGTTAACATTTGTATCACACGCCAGTACGTGGACCCAGTACCTACGTAGAATTTAGTAACAGCTTTTTCAGTTTGCAGATGATAGTTTTACTTGTAAATACCTGTTCTGATAAATACTCCTCACACCTATTTTAAAGTGACCACAACAGATCAATTCTCTAAAATAGTTGTGTATTTCTGAGAATTTATTACGTAGATAATTAATATACTTTTGATATTGTAAATAGGTAAAGTTTAAGAGTTTGAATGCTTCTACGTTTTCAATACTAATCTCCAGAATTACTGATCTGATTCTGAAAATTCTTTCACTAATAGGAAATAATATTATCTCTGAGTGATCTTATTAAATTTAATATGTATTATAATTAATGCGAATAAAATCGAAGGCGCTTGCTAGTATCGTATAAACATTTATCAGTATGTGTGTATGTATAAGAATATTTGGTTAACATATTACAGTGTATATTCCATTTAGAATCAAATAGTTGTGTTGGATTGTCACAAATATATTATAAATGAAGAGGTTCCTTGGAGATTTATCTCTACTTGGAGCTGTCCAACTGGTGGAATTCTACCAAATAACCTTGTGTTGTATTCCCGCGGTGACTAGGATTTCGAGAGTCCTGTTTGGAGTAGGGGAGTTCTTACCTGTCAATGCGCTAGTGATAGCTATGGTATTTAATTGACAAAGGCGTTACTTTGCGGAAATCCATCGTAAATAACTAATCTGAAATATCTTAGCTACTTCCGCCTGCCACGGATCAACAGCAGTTTTCTTCTTCCTACGACATAAAAATTTATAATTATAAGATAATGATAATAATAATAAAGGAAAGTAATAAATAACAGTAGTAATTAAGTAAGTAAGCCGCTAAGAATTTTCAGATTAATTATTTACTTATGGTATTTTAAGCGTCCGTTGGCTACGGTAGCCGCTTACTATCAGGCGGGCTGTATGCTTATTTGCCAACTTAGTTGTATAAAAACCCTTAATATAAAAAGAAACAAAACTTTGAGGCTTTACTCTAATCGTCACCAAGTTTTTAAATAGTTTGATATTTAGGAAAACCAAATAAATAAGTGACAAAATTTGCAAGCAAAACAAGGAGACATCTCTAGTCTTCAGTGGCGCACTCTGCAAATAACTGCCAACAATTCACGAATCGTAAACAAGTAAAAACTTACATTCCATATATTTCCACGCACATTTTCCGTTTTTCCCCGTAAACCCAATACAAGATATCAGCCGACCGAAAAAAAAATTCGACCGCCCAACAATGGCGAGTGGCGTATAAAAATAATAAATGCGCAATTCTTTAGGGCAGGGTTGTAAAACTGTCGGTCGCAGTCGTGCCCTTGAGCGGACCTGGGGTTTGCGATCCCTGCCCCCGGCCCTATTGCGGACTCAGCTGGTAAGTTTCTTTAAACGTTCTTACAAAATACCTTGCCGAATCATTCACAAGTTGTAAAATGAAAGTCATTACAATAATCCTTATGAACAGGCTTCGATTACAGCAGTTTTTTCATACCTATATGAAAATGATAGATACTCTTAGTCATATTAAAGCGACATGTGTTTCTGATTTTTTTAGTACTTGTACCATTAATCGTATCTTTTATGTAGTTGATTTATGATCTCTTTGAATACAGTATGAAGTTAGAAAAAGTTATTCACAGTTATCATAAAGCTTTTGAATTATAATTTTAATATTTGAAACATATTTTCCTATGCCAGACGGGTTGAAAAGAATAGTTGTTTATTTTGTACAACAAAAGTGGCAAAAAAGCGTACGGCCTACCTTAAGGTGAGCTACTGTGGTGTGTAGATGCTTGTAATGCCGTAGGTATCACTAGCGCGTTACCAACCTTGGATTCCCCTACCCCAAGGAGCTCTCGAAATCCTACTCACCACAGGAACACACCACAAACTTATTTGTCTGCGATCATCTGTAGGGTGGAGGTATTCCACCATTCGAACTGCTCCAAATAGAGAGAAATCTACAAAGAAATTTATCGGTGCCGCTCTTTAAAATAACATAACATAATTAAACATATTAATTGTTGTAAAATATTTAGAAAAAAAGATTATTATTATTTTATTATATGGATTTTTTCAAAGGATCAGTAAGCTTATAAATATATTGCCGATCGAATTCTTAGAATGGGTAATTCCAAGCTTAAAATATAACTTAAAAACAAGTAAATAATATTGTTACAAGATTCTAATAATTTGCGTACTTAGATACTATTTATATCTCAGTTAATGGTAAATCTCTATACTAATCTATACTATAATATAATAAAGTAGAAGAGTTTTTTCTTTGTTTGTTTAAACAAGCTAATCTCTGGAACTACCAGTCGAATTTAAAAACATCTTTTGACTCTCGAGAAATAGCATAGGCTAACTAACATTAGACTTTAACTGCATTAGTCGGAGGTGGAAGCCCTCCCGAACTACTTTATTCGCGTACGCTGGCGTATTGGATAGCGGTACGTAAATACAATGTACCACAAAAATATTGTTCCTCAGTATATCTAAAAAAATCTGCAATATTATATGCATATTCTTATACATAAGCCACAATAAGCTATTTTTTGACAAAGAATCATTAAAAATTAAAAAGTGACTTATAAACATTAGTTTTAGACATGGGATATTAATCCTTACGAACATAAGTTACTTCATAATAAAGACAATTTTATGAACAATTACGATAAGCTACACATGGCGTTGCGGTGTTTTTCGTATAAAATTAACACGGGTGATACCGTGGAGCACAGCTAAAACTTTTTTTTTTTCGAATAGACTATAGGTGCTATTAGCGTTAAAGACCCTGGAGTCATTATAGTCTTTGACAGCTTCACCTGGCTTTGAATAACAAATTCATCACAGAAGATGATGTATGATCATGAAGCAATGATGGAAACCGCGTAGATCGACGTGAGTTCGAATCCTTGCAATGAGCCTGAGCTTTCAATGAAGAAAAATGTTGTCATGAAACCACACTTTGATAGTAGGCCATTTTACTGCTACCCTCAAGATGAGAGCCTCTACATTAGAGAGTCAACCCCTTCAGGCTTAGCGTGTTACCATCTAGGGCCAAACGCTAAAGCTATAAAGAATAAAGAAAAATATGAGATATCTACATTTGTTAACAGTTTAACAAATATAAGCGAAAAGCGCTTTATAATCTAAATGGGCAGTACAAGCGTAGGTGTTCAGTAATAAAGCTTTTCAGCTAACAAGCGCTTCTACACGAATTCACACATTACCCGGTAGAAATGGAACTGAATATGAAAAATAAAACGGGTATATAAATCATTCACAGGCCAACGCATCGGTTAGTGTAGCCATCTCGTTCGCACACTCAAGGCCGTGTGGGAGATAAATCAGTATGACAACAGTTTTGATATTACTTATTGAATAGCATTTATTCGATTTTAATTTTTATCGTTTAAAAGATGAGTTCTCAAGTTAACGTATATAAATGATACAACGTAATGGATAATATGTTTTATATTCAATATTTTAAATGATCTACATCCAATTTGGAACGCACTTTCCGATGAATTGACAAGAAACTCTAGGGTTGCTTTTTTAGACAAATCTTATAGTCTTACTCTCAAATAATTATCATTCAAGTAATACAAGATTTCAACGAAGAACCACCTAAAATATATTACAAGGTAATATATATATACTTAGCTTGATATATCAGCTACAAATATGTAATTGTGTTATTAAATTGTCTATTTTACATTTAATTATATATAATGAAACATATTTATTGATTATACTCTTTAAGGACATTTTTTTGGTTTTATTTACATTTATCAACATAATATTAGGCTTAATTATATTCTTAGGTAGGTAGGTAGTTAAATGCTAATTTAAATACTTGTTTTTTCAGTTGAATTACTTCAATATTTGTTTCACTGTTCACTTTTTGAGAGAATAGTAAAACTGAGGTGTACCACAGTATAAGGACATAAAATTGATAAAAGGGATGCTTAGATGGTTTAAGCATGTTGAGAAGATGAATAAAAAAAGAATGACTAAACAAATTTATGATGCGAGTGTGAAAGGAATCGTTGGAAGAGGAAGGCCTAGACGAACATTTATCGATCATATCGGAGACGTTCTGAAGAAAGGTAAGGTCAAGAGTACTCTAAACCGACGAGCATGCATGAAAAGATTAATGAATGTCGAAGAAGCGAAAGAGGTATTCCAGGATCGTAGCAGGTGGAAGGACGTTGTCTCTGCCTACCCCGTTGGGAAATAGGCGTGATTTATGTATATATGTTGGGCTAGTTGGCAATCCTAATTGAGACTTTTATCTACTCATTTCATTATGCGAAGAATGTTTGCCCAGAATATGTTTAAATTAATGTAGATACAGAGCAAGGTTGTTAAAACTGGTAAATATAACAAAATAATATACTTATAGTTACATGAGGGACAGCGCGATCTAAGAAATATTTCAAGAATAGGTATTTCTAAAATCTATTGCTGTCGCACTCTGACCGAAACCTTACCTAATAATGGGCGAGAGACAACTGTAGTTGGCACTGATTATACCTAAGTAAAATTGTCAAAATCATACTTTTGTATTCCCCTGTTTCCTCCTCCAAAACTGAACGGATTTTAATTTTGTTTTCAAGAATAATATCATATAAATAAGTTTAAGTTCTATTATGCTTATTATGAAAATATTTTAAAATTCTGATGTATTCTTTTTAATTGAAAATAAAATAAATATTTCCTCAAGAAAGTTTTTGCCAACCCTAATACATAAATTCACATAAGCGTAATGTATGAGGTATGCCGCCGTAGTCCTTTGACATGTCTCAATATAAGCAGACGATGAAGAACATGTTTGCTTACCTCACCAATGTTGACCGATAGCTCACTAACATTGGCTTAAGACGTTCCAAGCTTCACTGTTTGATGGTAGGTACGATATTTATGTTAGGAAACCTATTTACCACCATATATCACGTCGGTATACTTGGTTAAACCATAGCTTTATTCTTTTTATCTGTATATCCTCAATTATATAGTAAACAACAGTAGCAGGTCATAATACAATAATTATATCCACAAAATTGATTCTAGGAATCCTTTGTGAATTTCTTTAGTAAAAATCATATTCATGGTAAAACTCTAACCCAACGATATAAGGTTAATTTTAGCTCAATATTAGAACAGTCGTAAACTTTGACAATCATGCTTGATGAAACCCGAAACGATGTTCTGTACGGCTAATTTGTAAAGAGCCCTGGGTAATGGTTGTCAAGTTCACAATAGTACACAAAACATTAGGGTAAAAGGAGGCACGGAAGGTCAGGTTTCGTTGGGGATCTGGCCACCCGCAGCGGTATCTCAGCGGGGCTACCAACAGTGAGTCACCGCATGCCGCCTGAGACTTAGTCAATAAAAATATTTTTGTAGCTTTGAGTAATTTTATATGATTTGGCTATCGGATTTGACACTTTAAAGCGAAGACGGTACAGTGGTCAGACGTAGCCTCAAAGGGTCTGCTCCCGAATCTTTACAATGAACCTGGGCTTTCGATGAAGAACAAATTAATAATGAGACCACGTCATAAATCTGGATTATCTAACTACCAATCTCGAGTTGAAAATCCGTCTTCAAGCATCTATCAGTCGGATACATGTTCCTATCTCCTTACCTAGATTTAGCGTTTTATAATCTTCAGAAAATCATCACAATTTACTTAAGTAAAATTTGATTATAAGTAAAAATCTGTGACAAGTGTTGGAGAAAGTAATAAAAATCGAGAGAAGTGACATTTGTCGTTGATATTTCAGTCTGTTCCAATATATCTTAAAGACTTTATAATAAAACTTGCTGTTGTATAAAGTATCGATTATATCAAAGAGTTTCTGCTATTTTACTCTATAAAACAACATAACTCCATGTGATAGTAAGTACAGCAGAAAAAAAGGAGAAAAAAGGTGCAGTAAGAAGTATTTATAACGTATATTACACCAATATTTCTCGTTCACAAGTCTCGTCCAATTCTAGCCTTAGCTATGAGTCAAGCTTAGGAGCGGAATAGCTACGTAGGAGAGGAACGACCCCAGGCATTACATGTTTGGGGGTGACATCTGACCGTGAAAAAAAACAAAGGTAACTTACACAAACACTAAAAAAATATTCAATTGTTCTATACTGCATCCCAACAATATCATAAAGTAACTTCATTTAAATGATTTTTAACAGACTACTATAAAGGTGGGATGTATGTCTATTTCTTGGACATGCTCTTTAAGTCTAAACAGCTTGATGAATTTTAGCATTCAAGTTGTCTTTAGATTCGTCTTACTTGTGGGAGTGACATAGGCTATATAATATTTAAGTACGACGTCTGGGAATCAAATACAAAAGAAAAATAAAAATAAGTTAAGTTTTGTTGCTGTCGGGATTTTTTTTTCCTTGTTAATCGTAATTTGACGATGTTTAAATAAACATTATTTCAAATGAATTGATAGCTATCCTAACTTCCGTCACATGATGCGCGCAAAACTCTTAACTTTACCCTCTACAAAACAAGAATTATAACTCTAGAAAGGTCGTCCAAGGTCAACACATATTTTATCTTTTCTACTATAGCCGTCCACCCATGCTAACTACACCACTGAAGGCAAGTCAAAGCCATCTCAAGCCAACCAAGTGTTTCCTACATTAAAAATAAAAGTCTCACGGCTAGTATGTTATGTTACCGCTTATATTATGTTACGGAATAAGGTTTTAGAATAACGGCCTAGTTTTAGAGCTGTATTGGTTTGAAGTTCAGTTTTACCTATTCTTATTCCGTCATATTTTTAAACTGAGTATTTTGATCTTTAATGTAACACTGCACCGTTATTTTTCCATAACAATAAGGTAGTTTAATATTCATACAGTGCAAGATTTCTATCATAAATTTACAGTAAGTATTGGATGCAAGACTGTTTTAAGAATGCAATCAAAATGCACGTAGAAATAGGGGTGTCAAAGCATTAAGTTAGGTCACGCCATCTACCTGTATCACGCTAGGGAAACCCCTACTATCAAAACTAATTCTCGCCACAATTTTTTACAGATACCTAACCATAATAGAACTTCATTAATTATAATTATTTATTAAGTGTTCACGAATGAGGTAAGTAAGTATACGCATAATTACTTTTTATGCGACTTAGATGACAAACATCCATACGGCCTGCTTGATTGTAAGCGGTTACCGTAGCCTATGGACTGTCAACTAGTGCGTTGTCGACCTTAAACCCGCCTACCCCAAGGAGCTGTGGAAACCTCAGTCACCGCAGGTACACAACACAAGGTTATTTGGCTGCGATCTTCTGTAGTTTGAAGGTATTCCACCAGTCAATCTGCCCCAAAAAGAGATAAATCTCCAAAGATATTTCTCTGTACCATACTTTTCTTTGAGCCACAACAAGGGAGCTTTAGAAACCATACAGCAAAAAACAACACAAAGTTATTTGGGCAGCCTACTAACTTACGGCCGTTTTCAATAACTTATCAATAACATAATATATTTTTCAATAAGGTCATATTTGTCTATCTTTAGTAACTGAAACAACAGTTAGATAGGTTATGGAAAACGGCCGTTACTAACCTTATGATGAAATATTGGATAGGCACATAAAAATTTAGCGATACTAAATATTATAGTTAAAAACAATACTTTTACTGGGAATTATTATGAAATATAATTTAAGTGGGAAATTACTTGTTAGTAGTCAGAGCGCAATAGGTTCATAAATGTCGTCAATACAAGCACTCCTATCAATTTTAATAACAATAAATCGTATAATTTTGTACGAATTAAGTAAAATATCAGCATCTTACCTGATCGTAAGTTAAAAAAAAACAATTTAAGACCTAGAGCTAAGGGTCTAAGATCATAATATATTATTAAATAGTAGTCTGGCCAATTGATGAGACTTGGCAATTGATGGCAATTGAAGCCTCAGACGGGTTTTACAGCTTCACCGGGCTTGGTACTTGATAACAAGGATTGGTAGGTACTACCTATCTAAAAACAACGGCAACCGACAATTTTTTTATAATTTTTTTGTGCTGCAATTAATATTTAGCAAAGTTCTTAATACATTGTATTCAGCAACCATTAGTAGGGGGATTAGTACCTTACAGGGAACAATGTAGCAATTGACTTGTTTCCAAGTACAGCGATTGAATCATTACATATTTAATAGGTACGCTAGGCTTATACTGGGTTACTGGTGAATAAAACACCTGATAGCGGTTGCGCACGCGACGGTAACCATGTCATGACCTATTATTTAAGTAATACGAAAGTATGTATGAAGAGAGATCAAGATTTAAATCACTAATTGCTGGTGTTGGGTTTTCAATATTGGTAACATGGGATCTCCCAGGTGTGTAAGACGCCGAGTGCCATCTGGCGATTGTGAGAAGTAATTTAGCCGTTACTGCAACCGGATTACTTGCGCGCGTAAATTATTATAAAAAACGCAAAAACTATTGAGAACTGTGCTGTGTGTATTCCGAACCACCTTTGGACGGAAGACATGAGATCCGTCTCACACCGACCCAAGGTGCGTGGCAATCAACTTTTTTTTTAACCTGGTGAAACCCGTCATGGGTACTCACCCGCCCGGGGGGACAAGTGGTTATGTGAGACTCCTACTCACTAAAACTCCACGGTGCACCGTCCGCCGCCGTAATGGGGCGGGCGACACGGGACCTGCAGGTAGCATACTACCGCGTCGCCCCGTCGGCATAGTCCGGAAAGGCTGCTCGCTCACGGAGACAGTCCGGTGCAACGGAACTGTATCCCCGTCTGCCGAACTAGTGCAATGGGAAAACGGGCCCCTCTACCCATCTCCTCTTGGTTCGGCCTGGCAAGAGAAGGAGGCGGATGAATATACCCCCGCCTCCGCTAGTTTGGCTATGTTTTTTACCGAGGTTTTCTCCTCTGCCGTCGGTGATACGGCAGGGTAAGGAGGCGAATGAACGCACCCCCTCCCCCACCAGTCCGTCGTTGGTTTTTTATAGAGGTTTCCTCCTCTGCCGTCATTCGTATCTCCCGTCCATCCGTAGATGCCGGCTGTTTCAAGTCCGGTGAAGCTGTAAAAGCCGCAGCGGCTCTGTTTTTGGATAAGGCCCCTAAGGCTAACAGTGTAGTCAGTTCTAAAAAAAAAAAAATGTCGGCTGTTATTTTTAACGAGGTGCTCATTCTTAACCCTCTGGTCATTTTTTAAAATGGTTTCCTTCCGCTGCCAGTCCGTGATTTTTTAAACTGGTGGTTTTCTCCACCTTCTTCTAGTATTTTTTAACGAGGTTGTCTTCCTCGGTAATTTTTTAAGGTGGTTGTCTTCCACCATCCGTCCGTGACTTTTTAAGTTGGTTTCCTCCACCACCGTCAGCGATTTTTTATAGAGATTGTGTCTTCTCAATTTTTTAAGGCGGTTTTCTTCCTCCTCCGCCATCAAAGACGAGTCCGTCCATAATGGACGAGCTGGAGCAGGTCCACTCTTGCCACATCCCCTGTCCCTTCTGATGAGCAGAGGGGTACTGGGGAGGTCGGTCTGGTGTTGGCCGCCAGTCATAAGGACTGACGTTGCCCGGGCACACCACAAGAAGTTTTCAGACATAGTGCCTCGTGACAAGTAACCTAAGGCAACCGTGCACACACTGAGCTATCGTACCACACATCTGGATTTAGAAAACATAACTCATACATAATGTTCTGATAGAAAAGAATAGAGTAGCTTTTGACAATAGTCATATCTGATATTAAGTAACGCTGGGCTATAATATTGTGCTATAGTATGATTTTTGGATCTGCGTACATTATATTTTTGAAGAATTATATAGTCTGTAATATAATAAATACCAACATGAATTCTATTGCTGAGCAAAAGCCTCTTCCCGAGGAAAAGGCACGGCCTAATCACCACACCAGCCCAGACGTATTGGCGATTTCAAACGCCAAAAAAAATCACAGTGATATATTTTTCTCACATACGATAGTACAATGAACTACAAGAACATTTCTTAGGCGTTCGGGTTTCGTCACGATGTTTTCCTAGACCATCAGCAGATAGTGTTACCAATTAAAAATAGTAATTGGCTACAAATTCCGAATAATTTGTTATTACCTACGCTGACATTGAATTGATATGCCGCTGGTCTAAACCACTTGACTACCACACCATGCTTTTGTATGCGTTATTATGTATAAATATGTAAAATGACTATATTTCATTTGGATGGATTATATAATTAAACTGCACATATGACACTTATAATGTAGAATTTTATTGGAAGGAATACCAAAATGTTATAAATATAAATACGTATCAAATACAATTTTAAACATTTAATTCCAAAAATTGTATTATGGTAGTAAGTAAAAAGCTGATATACATACATATATAGATAATTTACAACCAGACACACAAATGACAATTATAGTTATTACACAAAAGTCAGTAACATGGGCGGGTATCGAATCCGCGACCTCTCGGCTCAATACCGACTACCACTGCACCAGGAGGCCTGTCAACAACATTAATCCGACCGCTACCAAACTTTATAGGATCACCCACTGCGCTAATATGAAAAATTATCTTAAAATATCATCAAAATTGCTCCAGCCATTTTGGAGTCCATAGGGAACATACTTACAAACATTGTGGTTGATCCCACGCGAATATGGAACCAACATGCGATACGAAACGAATAGCGAAATTACGATAAGAATATGCAGTGAAAGAAGTGTATTCAAAATGGCATGCCAAGTCACCGGTACTGCGTACTGTAATAATTGCTGGTCGACGCCAAGGTGGTTTAGCTATTTATATTCAAAGTTCCTGAATCTTCACGCATCCACTGTACACACACTAGCTTGATAGTACACACGAGTTTAATGAGGAATGTCCGAGGCACCGTGCGGACGCGACGATGTTCTGACTAGAGTATGTGTCGCGAGAGCCTGTGCTGACAAAAAATCGAAAAACTACCCCTACTTGATATCATAACTGATAGCACTATATTTGTTGAATTGATGAATGTAAATGTGCTATGTTTACTATAGCTTTTTATGAAAAATACTACAATCAGACGAAAAAATGTTGGCAACCCTAGCTGTGGTCAAAGTCACACGATACTCCTCAAAGGGAAACTGACTTTAAGCCGACAAGTTCGGTGAAGCTGTAAAAGCCGCAGCGGCTTCAGGGCCTCTAAAGCTAACAGTATAGTCAGTTATATAAAAAAATAAACTTTAAGCCGCCGAACATACCATCGGGTACACTTGATCAAAGATTTATTAAAACTTAACAAGGTTAGTTAATCAAGATGCCTTACCGCTATTTCGAAGCTATAATATCATTATAAAAAAAAAATCCTCAATGTTCCTATTATGTTCGGTGTAGCGTAAATAAGAATTTTATATCGACTCTAAAAGTCAAAGCTAAGGTGATAAATTATTATCAACAGCATATCTTGCAAAATATCATAGAAGTGCCGTACGCCGCCTTTTCATAACTAAGGAGCATGTTTAAGGTACCTCGTTACCATACATTGTACTGCAGCTCATTAGTTGTTCTGAGCTTTGTCAGCGCCGACACTGTCGACGGTTTACGATTGCGAAATAGCCCCCCCCCTAAAGGAATAACTTTTATTTTTATAACGTAGTGACGTGAAATGTCGATAATTAACCGGAATAATTTATGTTATTATCAATACCATCATCAGACGAGATTTAGATCAAAATCTATAAAAATTATAGATTACCCTACCCTATAGGTAATTTATTCCTAATTTGTTTCTTTTCCGTTTTTAAACAAAACATAGTTACTCCTTTGTGTATCGGTTTATCCTTTTTAAACTTCTTTTAAAAAATGGTAAATAATATCACTTGATTACTTCAAGTTTACCTTTACAGTAAACAGTATACAAACCATTATATTTATA
This sequence comes from Saturnia japonica, assembly GCA_033032175.1. Lineage (NCBI taxonomy): Eukaryota > Metazoa > Arthropoda > Insecta > Lepidoptera > Saturniidae > Saturnia > Saturnia japonica. The sequence continues at coordinate 6,076,503 of CM065332.1, forward strand.
TTAACTCCAATAAAAAAGAAAATTGTGTCTTGTCCAATTTTGGTAGATGTCAAAGTCTGGGATGTAGAACAATATTTCTAGATACCTAAACCAGCTTCCCTTAAGTCAAGAATAATGATAGTGAGACAGTAGGGTCTTAGTGCTCAACTGTTTCACAAATCTTAAACACAGGGAAAACCATCCAACCTATTCACAATTTTTTTTGTATACAGTAATAAACACGCATGTAGACTACCTGATGCTAAGCGGTCACTCCATCCTATATATAGCTATTTACATCCAACCTCAAAAGGACCGTAGTCTTGACACTAGTCATAATAGATTCCTACTTTTGGGGACTGAGTTAGAACGTCTCATGAGCTGGTGTATATTGTTAAACATTACCTTTTAGACTGGAACAAAGTCGTGTAAGCATTGTGCTTTACGGTAGAAATTGGTGTGGCAGTTATTCTTCCACACTTTCCACAGTAGAATCTTCCACGATTTCTAGCACTCTCACATAGGTAGGTCCTGAAGCGAAGGCATTAAAGAAAAGTTTATTTATCACAAAAAGGAAATATACAAAACAGATAACAATTTTAGCATAGAGTTCTTTCTGAAATTAAATTAAAATTAAATTTTATATAGATACACAATTCGACTATGTCTTATTACTGATTTAAAATGATCGTAAGCTGAAGTCCGGTCACATTGGACAGATAAAATTTATATTTTATCGATAATCATTATATCCCTCTTTCACATCACTATCACTTCAATTGAGTCATTACTACAACACTCTTAGGGTCACCTTTCGTGGTTATAAGCAATTTCCTTGTAAAAATGTTTTAAATAAAAATAACGATGGAATTCGACATTTACGACGGCCATTACTTATAGCGTAGTATTTTGACACGTCCAATAGCTACGAGAATAATCAAACGCTAATGATTATATATGGAAATTACCTATACTTCTTATGGCGCGTTTAGTAAAGGTTAAAACTGAGAGCTGCGCGCGTATCATATGACAGAATTGCTACATGATGAAGCTAACCATCAATGATCAAAATGTAAATTAATTTTACTGACTTTTTATATTATAAAAATAATTTAACGTTGGATAAATAAACATTATTTTAAATTTGAATAAAATACTTCTTTTTTACACAATTTACTGCTTCTTTAGCATAGTTGCGACTGATATGGTTGAGGTCCTGAGTTTGATTCTAAGGTCGAGCAAAGTATTATTGGGGTTTTCTATGAAATTCTCAGTAACAGCTCGGAGTTTGGCTTTGTGCCCGTTTAATGGCAATAGGCTCGCCTTTTGCATGGGACCTAAAACATACCCGACGAACTGTGGGTGTACATTAGTACACCTCTGCCTAAACCTTCTGGGATACAGAAGTGAAAGTATATTATTATTATTCTAAACGGGGGCTGTGCAGGCTTATGCAGTTCTGTATCACTGCGACCAATGAGATTTATTGTGATCGTCCCACACTGCTAAAGCTCCCCCCGTCAAGTCCTATAGCTTTGATGTACTGCACGACTTTTTTGGCAGAGAGCAACTGAACCTCTTTTGGGAGCAGCACGTGCTTACCCAGAATCCGGTTACGTTTAGGTATTAGTGGGTCACAATCACACAAGAGGTGATTTGGAGTTTCGTCCGCACTTTTGCAGAATCTGCAATCTTTTGTGCCTTGGACACCAATGTTGTACAAATGTTTATTTAGACAAAAGTATCCAGTGAGTGCCCTCAATAAGATTCGTAGCTGATTCCTACTGAGAATCAGAGCTTCTCAAGCTCTACACTGGTTAAACGCGTCAATAAGCTCTTTGGAATAATTTTGTCCTGGTAAATTCTACCAGAACATTATAGCCTCTTGGTTGTAATGGTTCCTTAAGGTCAATCGAACATGGCTTTTTGGGATACCACAGAATGGTTCAGGACCAATATAGGTACATTTTTTGTATTTACTGCATTATTCGAACTTACGTTTTTTTAGTAGGCAGTACAAGGTGACGTTCTGTAACTGGTAATAAGCACAGCGCAATCCAAAAACAAAGTCAATCATCGAGAGATTAACGATCTATCGCTTGTCGCTGCTATCGTGCCGACCTGCAAACCCCTCGGCAGCTGGCAATGTATAACCGAAACGTGACAAACCAAAAGAGAGTCACTTTCGACCACCCAGTCGAGTAACAATACCTCAGTACTCCGCTTTATTAGTGAATATACACCGGCCGATCTCTAAACGCAACAGGCCTCACTAAGGCGCATCAAAATCAAATCAAAATCTAAAAATTCTTTGTTCAATTTAGGACCTAAAAAGGCAATTATGAACGTCAAAGCACTACCACCGGTTCGGAAAACATCCCAGTCATCAAGAATAACCGGCAAGAAAGTTGATCGGATTTAGCTTTTTTTCCAACTGTACAAAAGTATTCGTTTAATACAATAATAATAATTTAATCAATGAACTTCCAGACATCACTTAGTAAAGCCGGCTTGACAAAGTTCTCGAACTTGTTATCCGGCAAATCACTAATGTGCTTCGAGTATTACAACTAGTGTATGGTAGTCGCCATTATGGCACCATCGCTTTGAAGTATGTTGATTTCATAACCATACGCACAGGTACGTGTAATCTTAATAAAATGAAAATTTCTAAAAGAAAATTAATGAAATACGGTATCATCTGTAATATATTCGGGGTAAAAATCTAAAAAATTCTCATAGCTCTTCCTATTCGTGACGGCACGGATATTGACGACATTCCGCAAGTGCCGCACCGAAATTTCAGATAGCCACCGTCCACTTCATTATAGATTTATGGACGAAAATGTAGGTCATAAAGCTTCTTATCCTTGGAACCTTATTCGAAGATTTTATTTCATTAATTACGTTTAAAACTTTGTAAAAAGATATAATTTTCTAATAAACATAAATACAATAGCAGCCTGTTAAACATAAGCAGTGGTCAAAAGCTTCTTCTCTGCGAAGGTTAGTGAAAATAATGATTCCATTACAAGAATACAAACCACTGTACTGACTTTGCGAATAATTCGCACATTATAGATACAAAAAATATAACTAGCTCCCTGGTAAATTGAAACAGACAGTTAATATATGCACCTCCTACATTTTAGTTGAATATATTTTGAAATAATGAAATAAATAGTAATAAACTTTTTTATAATCAAATTTTTTTAATGAAAACATTAATTTTAAACTATTTGTCGATATTATTTAGTTAGTAACGGAGAACAAAAGCTTTAAAATGACGTTTAAATTATTAATTTTTTATGAAGAAATAGCGGAGATATAACATTGCAACAAAAAAATACTTTTGAAAAATAATTTAAAGAGATCCTCTAACTTATACATTAGCTTAACTAACTGTATTGACGCATGTACTTTAACTAGGCGGCTGAGCGCAATAGAACTGAACCAACACAGACTCTGACGTTTAGTCGAAAAATAATTTTAATATCTTGATATAAAGCAAATTGTGTATGAAAACGCAATTTAACTTGATTCAGCACCTCGGTACCTCCTAGGTGGAGACGGGGACAACGGAATTAGATGTCCACCGACCGCTTTTATATTTCCATTTGTGAAAAATCTATTGTAACGCTTCCTAGCCAGACAATTTCAATTACAGAGCTCGACGGTCGAAGCTAAGTTATACGGAAAGAATTTTCATTTACAAAAATAACAATTACACATCTATATAAATAACAAGACAATTTTTAACGAAAAAGAAAACCCACTTGAATTATTTTAAGGTTTTCCCTGGTGTATATTCAAAATCAAATGTTCAATTCCAATAAAAATACAAATGGGACCGACCATCCATGAAATAACCCATTTCCAGCGAATCATCTAAATAGGTTCATAGTCAAAGAAGTTATGCCTAAACTTCAATAAATTTTGGTAAGCGCATCACTTGAAAACGGCTTGACTGATTTGTTTTTTTTTTTATTATTTGTTAGTCTGAATTACACTTTTAAAGAAAGAGAAATTTTAAGTTGCATGGCAAATTAGGAGAGTTAGAAAAACTAAAATTCCTTATTACTAATGTTTTTTTTTTTAATGAACTCGAGACAATTACACACGATTCTAACGATGGATATGCATAATTTTTTGTTGTTTTGTTCGTCATGATCCTGTAGAAGTTTTCAGGAGAAAAAATTAGGTAAAAAAATAGGCTGTTGTGGTCGCGTTATTGACTATTGGAAAGGGCAGAACAACGTCTGCCGGGTCATGTAGTTGTAAATATTGTTAAAAAAGATCATTGTAGTCCGGATGGTGCAACTTAAAAAGAAATTATTTTTGTAAACCAGTTTTCGATGGTGTCTCATTACAGCTGGATGATGGTACCCTTGTGTACGATATCGCTACTTAACATCGGGTGAAATTTTTGGCATAACACTTAACCTATAAATATGTAGCGACATCTACATAGCGACACACAGCGACATCTATCGAGCCACATACGACGCATCCTACATTACGCTATAGAAATTAACTCTTCCATTGAGTATATATACAAGAACCCGACTACAACCGCTACCTCGCTCCCTCGCACACCCGTCACGGACCCTCTCTAGCGGCAACCCAAGCCTAGTTCCGTAGACAGGGGATGGGGCAAGAGTGGACCTGCTTCGGCTCGTCCACTACGGACGGACTCGTCGTTGACGGCGGAGGAGGAAGAAAACCTCCTTAAAAAAATTGAGAGGATACAACCTCTTTAAAAAATCGCTGACGGCGGTGGAGTAAACCACCTTAAAAAACCTTGGACGGACTGTGGTGGAGTAAACCACCCTTTAAAAAATCACGGACGGATGGTGGAAGACAACCACCTTAAAAAATTACTGGACGGAGGCGGAGAAAACCACCAGTATAAAAAATCAAGGACGGACAGTGGAAGGAAACCACTTAAAAAAATAACCGGACGGTTGAGGATGAGCACCTCGTTAAAAAATCAAAGACGGACTTGACAAGGACGGACGGGAGCTTAATGACGGCAGAGGAGGAAACCTCTATAAAAAACCAACGACGGACTGGTGGGGGAGGGAGTGCGTTCATTCGCCTCCTTCTCCTGCCGTTACAGGACGGCAGAGGAGAAAACCTCGGTAAAAAATCATGGCCGGGCTAGCGGGGTGGGGGTGCGTTCATTCGCCCCTTACCCCCGCCATATGCCAAACATTATGGCAGAGACAGAGGAGAAAACCTCTATAAAAAACCCAACAACGGGCGGGTGGGGGACAGGTGGTGGTTTATCCGCCTCCTTCTCCTGCCAGGCCGAACCAAGGGGAGATGGGTCGGGGGGCCTGTCTTCCCATTGCACTGGTTTGGCGGACGGGGAGACAGTTCGTCACCGGGCTGTCTCCGTCAGCGGGCGGCCCTTCAGGGCCTTGCCGCCGGGGCGGCGCGGCTGAATGCCAGCGCAGTGCCCGCGTCGCTCCAGCATGGCGGCGGACGGTGCACCGTTGAGTTTTTTAGTGAGTAGGAGTCTCACATAACCACTCGTTCCCCGGGCGAGTGTGTACCCATGACGGGTTTTCCACTCCACGTTAACAAAAAAAAAAAAAAAAGGCAGCCGCCCGCGCTATACGAGTGACACTATACGTGCAACACTTAGCTACCCACACACAACATTACACACGTATGAACACACACACGTGCACACCACACAGGCACATAGGTTCTGTAAGGGACCTTTTTATTTCTGTTTTGCGCTAGTTAGACTAATGCGCTAGTTAGTGTAGAATAACCATTCCGTTTACTAAATACACATACGCATGGTTCCCTCCTTCCTCTCAGGAGGAGGGGAACGTGCATATGAGTATATGTTAGTTAGTCCAAATTCTCTTAGGATTAGGGAATTAGATAGATCGCGACTTTTTCGCATTCGCGACGACCGCCCGAGCCGAGGTTCGGCCACTCTGGCACCCTCGTGCAGGTCGTCACAAACTTTCGCGGCTGAGTGCCCTAAGCGCTCGCCCCCAAGTCCGGTGAAGCTGTAAAAGCCGCAGCGGCTCTGTTTTTGGATAGGGCCCCTAAGGCTAACAGTGTAGTCAGTTAAAAAAAAAACAATTGCTACCCCGCCTCGTTGAGACGTTGCACCGTCTCGACAGCGAAACCTACGACCACCCGGCAGAAACGCCGGCCGCGAAAAATTTTTATCAACTCGGAGATACAAATAAACTCTATCGATTCGTCTCTCTAAACAGAGCGTGATAGCGCCCACGCCCGCGTAACCACCGCTCTCTCCGCAGAGGACGGGCGGTCAAATTCGCTCCCGCACACTCCCTACGTTCACCCTCTCCAGCGGTAACCCAAGCCTAGGTCCGTTTCCTTGGCGCGAAGCCCTTGGGTCAGGCAACCGCCCGCGCGATACATGTTACACTATACGTGCATCACTTAGTTACCTACATACAACATTACACACGTATGAACACACACACATGCACACCACAAAGGTTCTGTGAGGGATCTTTTTTTTCTTTTTTTTTTTGCGCTAGTTAGTGTAGAAAACATTTCCGTTTACTAAATGCACATACGCATGTTTTCTTCCTTTCTCCCAGGAGGAAGGGAAAGTGCCTATGAGTATATTTAGTTAGCCCGAATCGTAGGTGTAGGGATTCAGTTAGTTCGCGATTTATTTGCGTAAGCGACGACCGCCCGAGCCGAGGTCCGGCCACTTTGGCACCCTCGTGCGAGTCGTCCTAAAAACTTTCGCGGCTGAGTGCCCTCTGCGCTCGCCCCCAAGTCCGGTGAAGCTGTCAAAGCCGCAGCCAGCGGTTTTAGGGCCCCTAAGGCTAACAGTGTAGTCAGATCTAAAAAAAAAAATACAACCGTTGGGCAGCTGCCCGCCAGACATAACACCCGTCTGGTCGGAGGATCCTCCCTTCCCTTTGTGATAGTTTTTCTACAAATAATAAACAAAAATAATAGGTATCATTAGTATAGAAAATAAAATAAAATTCAATTCCACTAAATGTTAGCTTTCTGAAGAGAACGGTGTCCGGTTTCAAACCCGCCAGTAGCTACATAAATGATACAACGAACGTAGAAATGGTGGCAATTTAGGAAATATACCATTTAATGTACCGGTCTACGTACTTATGTCTGTACGCTGCCGCGCTGTAAATATTTTAATATTATTGAACGGTAGTACTAAACTAAATCGCATGGAATCGTGCCAACATTTTCAAGTTACAACATACAATACTTTACATTTTACAAAGTCTTTTGATATTTACGCCCGACTGTGTCCTCCACACAGACGGTCGGGGTTCGAGTCCTCCCTCTAATGCATTTAAATACTATATAGTAAGTGATAGTAGTAAGACTTTTACATTTTCAATATTAAAAAAAAAATCTGTTACATGAAATATAGTTTTAAGTTACTAAATTTTATTTTATTAATTTTAATAAATTTACATAGATTTTTATAAGGGTAGTGTAAACTAAAGACAGCACACATTTGATGTTAATATATACTAGCAACTACCCGCGACTTTTTTCGCTTTAATCCATACTAATATTATAATCTCCTCTTCTCCACGGCTAGAAAACACATTGATAAACGCGTTGTTAAAACGTCAACTGTGTATATACATTCGTTATTATTTACTTTTACCGCGATAGGGACCTTTTTTCTTTTTTTGCGCTAGTTAGTGTAGAAAAACCTTTCCGATCACTAAATACACATACGCATGTTTCCCTTCTTCCTCCCAGGAGGAGAGGAACATACATATGAGTATATGTTAGTTAGCTCGAATTTGTAGGAGTAGGGAAATTAGCCAGATCGCGACCTATGCGCATGCACGACGACCGCCCGAGCCGAGGTTCGGCCACTCTGGCACCCATATGCGAGTCGTCAAAAAAAAAAATAACAACGTCATAAATACTTCATTCATAGGACCGTTTTTGGAATAATATAAAAGAATTGTACACGCGTAATGCAAAAATATTAGTTTCTGAAAACTTTGAAAACTATTTATTGAATGAATATATCGTGACATATATATAGATATACATATGAGTGAAACAAAAAAATCGATCAAAATCTACTCAGTAGTTTTTGCGTGATGCGCGCACAACGGCAAACATGATGACATCATCGGATTGTAAAAAAATTAGAGGTGTAAGTGTCTTAATATTATTCTATTTATAAAGTTAATATGTTTATCTGATTTAATTTTTGATAAATATCATTAATTTAATGATAAGGTTTTCGTGATTATTTTGCTTATTGTATTGAAAAGAATTTCACTCGTTCGTCTAGCTGGCTTTTTTTTCTTTTTTTTTTTAGATCTGACTACATTGTTAGCCTTAGGGACCCTAAAGCCGCTGCGGCTTTTACAGCTTCACCGGACTGGCTTGGTCATGTTGTAACATAAATACAACATTGATAGTCAAATTGTCCATCAACGAGATGGCTTTTAAAACTAAATTTAAATATTATATCAATAATGTATGCACATTTGCACGGGCCAGCTGGTATTAAGAGTTTTTTAATAAGATTAATTATTTATTTTTCTGAACCGCCAATTCTAATACCTTCACGTATCTGATAGGATTACTTCTAATAAGTATGTTTGTAAAGAAATCGAACCTTCGATTGCATTCAAAAACTAAAGAAACAGAAACTTAGGCGTTTCACTAAAAAAATACTGAAAAAGAGTGGTTGTAGATATGAATATTAGTTTATTATAGAAAGCGCGCCAGTTGAATGCAGTCGGGGCCTGTGGTGGATAGTAGTCGTATCCCCCCCTGCCGTCCGCACGCCTCGCCTCACGCGCCATACTGTAGTCATGGAGTTGACAACTATCGTATTATTATAGACCTCGTTAATACTCAAGTTGCAACCCAGTGTTATTTTTTGTTTTTAATAATGACTGACCCGTGACCCTCAAGTTCTGTTACATCAAAAGTAATATTTTTATTCATCACCAAACACCGGAAATGACTAAAAATGAATCTGATTATGATTAATTTTCGATGATTTATTTTTTCAGTTCTCTTTGTAAAACAATTAATAAAAAAGTCTAATAAGTTATTACCTTGCTTCTTTATTATTTTATCGAAGATGTAAATGTTTAATTTAAAACATCTTCATTGTCGACCGCAATAATTATAATTTTTCATTCTATGTAGGGATGAACCCAAGATCTTACCATCAGCACTTTGTCGTATTTTGATAGTTGTAAATAAGAATTCCTTCATCGCTTGAGTCAGACAACTGTTCTAGTGGCGACGCAAATACCGAGATTTCTTAAACATCGTGTGCGGAATAATCACTGACTAAAGGCGGCTGTGAAATTCTCCAATGGAAATATCGAAGACTTATATAGCGTCATGTGCGAAGGGTCTTAGCACTAGAACTAGCAAAATTTTGTACAATCACGACGATACCGGGCTGAGATATATCGTTTAGTGAAAATAAAGTAACCTAGTAGTAAGAATACCTATCGGTACGAGAATTTGTACAATTTTTAACTTTGAAAAACTAATTCTCTTCAAAATTATTGAAACCATTTGAAACAACTAAAAAAAGTTGTAACAAGAGTAATAAAACAAGTAAACAAGCTCTCAATAAAAGAAGATGGTTTTACAAAACTCTTTCGATGTTTTCAAATGGAGAGAAAAAGGAAAAAATATTGTTAAAACCTGTGGCTTTTTTCCCTATAACGAAATAAATTGATTGCGTCTACCCTCTTGCCGGTAGAGTGGAGGAAATTTCATTATTGAAGGCTTTGTTGATGCTGTTTACAGGGAGAGAATTTTAGTTGAGCTGAAGTTATGAAGATAATTTGTATTATGCTTCTGTATTAAATATATTGATTGAAATGTTATCGTCAGGTTTCAAATACTGTACTGAATTCGACTTAAATATTTAATATTAGCTATACCCGCGACTTCGTTCGCATGGATATCGGAAAATAACATAAATTGATAACAGCGGTTCAGCTAAGTCATTTATCGGGATAAAAAGTAACCTGTGTGTTAATCCAGGTCATAATCTGTGTGCTAAATTTAATGTAAATCCTTGCATAAATGCAAAAAAAAATGCGTAATTGAGAAACAAACACCCAACCTTTATATTTATATATTAGCTGTGCCTGCGGCTTTACTCACGTGGCTACTATCGTCCACGCGGGTGAAACCGCAGGCACAGCTAGTTTTTAAAGTAAAGTTAATACCAAAACATAGTAAGCACTTTATAATGTTTATTACGTAAACACTATGGCAAGAAAACACATCGATGAACATTTTGTGCTTATAAAATTGTAGTTTCTTAAAACTTTAATAACTTTTAATTGAAAGAAGATATCGTGATTTTTTTTTATGGACCAAGTGTCTAAGTAGTAAAACAAAAAAAAACATGGTCAAAATCTATACAGTAGTTTTTCCAATAATGAAAATGAGAGATATTATACCTAATTGAGAGTGAAATTTAGATGATGTTCGTCACAAACGACAAAAGCTGATGCTAAATTTTGTTGTCACATCATTATTTTTGTTTGTTTGTTTCTGTTTCTAATAATTTATGATTTTCATGCTTTTTACCCGTCTGCGGAAAAGGAGGGTTATGTTTTTCGAGAGTATGTACATACAACATAGGTATCAGGTATGTATAAATTCTTTGGCAAGCTCTGTAGCCTAAACGGCTTTTAGCATACGAGCTGTTGTTAAATTCATTTTAAGGCGTCCAGTCAATTGTGCAAGTCCATAGTAAAGCCTATAGTAGCTGTCCCTTAGTCAATAGTAAAAACAATAGGCCATTACTATGGTTTCAATAATCACGTCGACATATATTTACATATATCAAATAGTATCGTATTTAAATGATGTGTTGGTAAAGGAGGTCGGTCCTTGTAACTATAAATCAATTTGCTAGTTAAGGTGCTGTCGAGTATTAAACATAGATACAGGTTTAATAATGCCAAGAATAAAACGAAAAGTCATTAAAGAAATAAGATTATTACTGTTAATAATAATATATTAAAATTAATAAGAACCCCCACTAAAACGTAATTCTCTTACTAATATATTAGGGTACTACTGGCAGGAGCTATCATCGGTTCTTTGCCACCAATAATATCCCAAACTGTACCAGTTTTAGCCATCTTATAAACTTGTAACGCTCCCTTTCCAACAGCATCTGGTGATTGATGCGGAGCTTTTGACAAATATCCATCGAACAATTCTTGATGTTCATCCCAGACCCGCGCAGTTTTCAAAAGACGTGTGTTAGTAACTGCAGGGCACAGAGTTACAACTCTAATACCTGTTTTATCATAGTTGTATTCATGTCCTAAAGTCTTTGAGAATCCTATAACAGCATACTTTGCAGATTTATACACTGCCATGAAAGGACCAACGCTGTGACCCATTATAGAGGCTACGTTAATGACAGTTCCTCCTCTTCCACATTTATCTTTTCTCATATGCTCGCGGAATTCTAGTGACCATTGTATAGTAGCCAGAGCCATGGTGTCAATTGTTCTCTCTACATGAAATTCGTTTAGAAAACCTGCATTATTTACGAGAATATCAATATCTGCAACCTTTGTTAAGATTTTATTAAAAATTTCTCTACAATCTTTCGTGACATCACATTCTAAGAACTTAGCTTTATCGTCACCGTATTTAGTATTTAGTTTTATCACCGCCTGCTTTCCTTTCGATACATTTATATCCACTATTATAACACACGTAGCACCTTCGTATAAAAAGTTATCGGCGATTGCGTATCCAGTGCCTTGAGCTCCACCAGTGACCAAAACTGTTTTATTATGAACTACATATTTTTTGTCAACATACTTAGAACAGTTGATATAAGAAAAATTGAGTAGATACAATAAAAATAGAAGCATTTTTATAATAAAAGATTTACGATATATGTGACACGATATTCAACCCTTCAAACATTTTAACAACTGTTGACTACTCAAAGATGTTATTTATACATACTATTATAGAACACCAGTTCATTAAACCTATAACCATTAACTAAATTATATGACTAGATAATCTAATTTAGTACCTAATATTTTAATAGATCTTTATGTTAATTGAAATACATTAAATATTTGGAAACAGTTTAAATTATCGTCGGGTATGCGGTTTGTTGATAAGGGCGCTATAAAAAATGACAATTAAGTGGTTTTTGTTCGTATTTAAAAGTAGCAAAAGTCTGTACTGTTTGCTAGGGGTATAGGTTTAAAAGAGCGTTGTATAGAACCCTAGTTGTACCCGCGGCTTTGCTTTGCTTGTTGTAATGAACCATGCCGGGTACAGGTCCACCATATACTCACAAGCAGTTTCTTTTCACTCAATTTGCGTTTAGGGCATGATTTAGTGGTCTCACCTGTATCCAACCAGTGCAACGGGCGTTTTCGATTATCATATACAGGATCCATCTTTCATGAAAGTGACAATACGATTCAGAATCCCCTCATTCGTACCCTCAACTAAAATAACTAACTTGGTTTTACATAAGATTTTACAACTTTTTGTAATTTTTGACAAGTCTGTACGATAAATGCTTCTAAGTCGATTATATTCATTGAGCGCGGATGGTTCTTGCTTTGGTGACTGCACTCCTCTCGGCTCGCAGTCCCTCTCACCAGCATAGCCAAGCGCTGCCCCCTCTAACCTTACTCAATAGGAAATATGCGCACAAGCGCGATGCGCTAGTTGAACGTAATTTTTAATAATCATTTGTTTTCATTCAGTTTAACTGTTTTCATTTAATTTTTTAATTTTTGTCTTCCTTTATAGGCTAATCACTAATTTTGATGATCGGTAAGTGTGTCAGTGACAAAATTAAAGAACGTTGACGAGAGATAATTCGTAAACTATAAGGTATAATTATTAGGTATATTGACAATATAGCCAGTTATAGCATGTACTCTTGATGTCTATAAATTTAAACTTTTTGCTTTATACGTGAGTAACTTCGAGCAAAGGATGGTACGACTGTACTCGACTTGGTGGGGGTACTACCGTGCCCCCAGATCTCTGGTTCTACTTCTGTATTACTTAAATAAGAAATCTATAAATAATTATTTTATATAAAAAACCCTTAAGTATCGTTATTCATAGTATTGATAATAATTATAATCATATGATAGTCCATATATTAATACGTGATTAAACAACTTCGGACACCTTTTTAAGCGTATTGCGTACACGCAGGACTGTGAGATTTGGCATGGTTAAAGTTTATATGGAGGAGTGCAGAAGGCTAATATATATATATATATATATATAAAACTAACTGCCCTGGCAATTTCGTCTGCGTCACATAATGGTAGCTCTCAATAGAAATAAATTTTCCCCGGTTTTGCAACTTTTTTCAATGATGCTCCGTTCCTATTAGTCGTAGCGTGATGTTATACAGCCTATAGCCTCCCTCAATAAATGAGCTATCCAACACAAAATTATTTTTTCCATTTGAACCAGTAATTCCTGAGATTAGTGCGTTCAACCAAACAAACAAATTTTTCAGCTTTATAATATTAGTATAGATTTGTCACAAATACATTAATTAAATAATACTGTAAATTTATTACGTAATATGCATTCATTAGTTACTTTAATGTTACACCAATTGATATTATATTGTCTACTTCTTATCATAAATTCTCTTTAAATGCAAGTATCAGTGAAATAAAATGTACCGTTGAATTGTTTATTACTGAAACAATAATTAAATAGATAAATAGTAATGAGACACTTTATATTATAATTGTATGTATCTATACCTACTTCATTACTATTTAAATTTATCTATTAATTATTTATTAAGTCTTTGTATTAATTATATAGGTACTCAATAAAGCTCAAGATATTGTTTTTTGTTTGTTTGAACGAAATAACCTCTAGAACAGTCAGTCAAATTAGAAAAAATATTATTGTATTTTATAGTATATTATTTATTAAGGAAAGGTTACAGGCTATATAACTTCACGCTATGACGCTACGGAATGGAGCAGTAACCATGAAAGTCAATTAATTTGGCAGGCTGTAAGGAAGTACGGGAAGAGAGTCTACAATGTGTCTACACAGGTGTGTTGGCGGTTGGTCGAATAAATATAAAACCGGAGAAACCATCTTCCTACCACCAGCATCTTCATATTTTAAAACTTCAAGTAGGAAGTTCGTTTGTTCAACTGGTTCCACCTTAAAAATAAATATATTAGACTAGCTGACCCGCGCAACTTCGTCGGCATCATGTACGACAGAGAGAGAGAGAGAGAAAGGTTTAGAGAGAGTGGGTCGTAGGTACTGTATTATTAGGTGCCGCCCGCCTCCCACATTATTTTGCATAATAAAAATGCGCTTGCGCTACTTGATCATTATTTTGCTGCCGAGTTATTTTAAAACTAGTTTAGAGACGCAATAGTTTTATGCGCTCTGATAGGCGACACATGTTTGTCTTTTCTGTTTTTTCAACTGTCACTCGTCGCACGTGAGTTTTTGGTTTTGTTTGTAGATGGCGCTAATTGTGGCCGAGGTAGGAAATGTTATGAAGGAATATATGCATGCTCTAACAATTAGAGAAAATCGAATGTTTTGTAATCAAGTCGGCAATAAATCGAATTTCGGGTGCTTACATGGCTTACGTTGGCTAAACCTTAAGGGACACATCAATATAATGTTTTAAAGAATTGTGGTTCTTCCAAGAACCTAAAGAAAAGTCTGCAATGGTATATGTCTATCTCCTAAGGTTGACTCACAGTAACCATTTTTATCTTCAACATAATCATTTAAAATATTTCAGTCACAAACAGCGTATAGCTGAGTAGGTGCCTGCGGTAGTGGAGCAGTGCGGGAGAGGGTACATGTAACGTAACGGAACTGTCTCGCTAGACATGTGATGAAAATATATCTTACGATATTACAAATATGTACCTAAACTTAATTGGTATAACTGCGTGTGACAATATAAACTGACAAAATGAGTTACAATATCATTTAATATAAATGTTTTGAACTGAAATTTAAATCCAATTTGATTAATCTGTATCCATATCGCTGTCTGTATGATTTGAATCACTTTCTTTATCTGAATCCCCATGTCGTAAATTATAATTAATAAACTGATCCATTATCTCGTCGCTAAAATGGTCATTTTTGTTAGTTACTATTCATCCGCTTTCTTTGCGTGTTTGTGACATTTTTATCATTTCTTTACAAAATAATTAGAAAATAGAACTTCCCTCTACCGTCTTAACCCTCAACTTTCTCGGTCAAATTTGAGTTAATATATTTTCGTGCCATCTCAATCTTGATAGATATCAAGATCTCTATACTAATCTCCATACTAATTCGATCGGGATTAAATCCGGATAATACAGTGACAAATAGACCGTGTTTAGTTTGAACCATAATCGGAGATCTCATCTTCTGTTGTTAATCTCGTGTGTGTGTATTTTTTTAAAGCGGCCAGTCTAAATTAAATAACACGTGTTGACGAAAGTGATGCCGACGCACGCGGCTCGACTGAAGTCTCGCGGCTCTCCCGTCATTTGACGTAACGAAAACACACTTCTCTCGCACCGTTCAATTGCCGCAGGAACCTACTCAGTACTCAGTTAAGCGCAATACCTTCTAGTTTATTTGCGAAGCTATTTTCTCTAATTCAGTATTCATCTCTATCCATATGAATATGTTAGTTAAATTGTCTTTTACATTAAATCATTTAAATAAATATCGTAGTAGATATCACGCATTCAAAATTACGTGCAACCAAAGAATTTAATCGCAACGTAACTACTGAGTTACTGACCTATAATGAATTACGCGTCACGTTCTTAGCGCACTTTTCGTAAATATGAAGTTGTGAACTATCAATACTTACTAAAAAAATATCTCTAAATCATGCTATAAAAAACCATTACTTTGTAAATTGAATTCATGCAAAGCTAGGGCGAGTCGCTAATTATTTATAATTCGATTCACTTTTGCACAATAACTAAATTATATCACGCAAAATTCCGGCAATATTACTTAATATAATTAAAATTGCATAACATCCCCCAAAAAATCCTTAAGAATACTTGATGTTTTTTATCATTCGTAATTTCTAAGCCTCCTAAGTTCTTTTATGGCATAAAGAGTATGATATCATCAATTTCAGAAATAGTAATAATAATAAATGGGCATAATTAAATCAACAACTTCTAGTTGTAAATAAACGGCCAAGTATGACCACTCCCCCAATTACCCATTACAACAGCTAACGACAGCTCTCACCTTAATCACCCACAGAACAACAATAGTCAACGGCACGCATTCGTTCATTTCTTCCGACAAAACCCAACAATGGCCGGGACACACATCGCGGGAGCTGTTTGAATAACGAGCAACCGGATGTACTCGGATAAGTGAAAACAAAGCCCGGGTATCGGTCGGCCGTTGTTATCCGGCTGAAATCCGCAAACAACCAGCTACAATGAACAAAAGAATATTATGCAGATTTGACACCGTTTTGATATTTTAAAATAACCCAATTGGTTTTTGATCATTCAATTTATTGTTTATGTACATTATGTTCTGTTTGTAAAGGTAAAATTTCCTTTATTTCATTATCTTTTTCATGTATAATAATAGTAATTTTACCTAATAGTACAAATTATTCATTATTGAGTAACTTTATGAGTAGACAGTTTAGCAAGTCTTACAAAAATGCCATATTTATTTCCATTTATTTTGTATTGAGTATACAATTTTATTGGTGTTTTCTGAGACAGATCAATGTCACATCTATTATATTTTAATCTATATCATGGGCTCCCATAGCAAAGAAAGAAGCACTTTTCACGCTCGCAAACGGATTTGCTTGCATGTTTGAATTTTGCGGTGTTAGTCTAAAAGGTTCAGCGGGTTTAATTGCTTCGTTACTACCTGGGGTTATGCCTAGAAATAGAATGAACATTATTTCTTGCTTCATTTATCTAGATTTTCGTATATTTGTGAAAATTATATGATCATCATCATCTCAGTCAAAATTTTCACTGCTAGACCTAGGTCTGTACCAATAATCACTATACTGACCGGTACAGCGCTACTTCCATCTAGCGAGATTCGCAACATTCACCAAGTCATCGGCCCACCTATGGCAGGTCCACACACGCTGCGTTTTCAAGTGCGCTGTGGTCTCTCGAAAACTCTTAGCCATATCGACTATCCGTACCACGAGCAATCTGCTCCGTCAACTGTCGCTTAAATCTAGCAATTTATTGAGCTTTATTGAGCTATGTCGGTGACTTTAGTTCTTGTGTGGATCTTCTCATTTCTGATTTATCACGCAAAGAAACTCCGAGTATAGCCTTCTCCAGAGCCATTTGAGTGGCTGGGAGCTTTCTTATAAGGCCTAAAGTTTCCGACCACGTTTCAGTAGTATATGTCAATGGCAACACACTTTAGTCACAGACTTACGTCTTGCGACACTGGGTTATCTTGGATGGGAAGATGTTATTGTAGCTTCCTGAACGCTGATGCGAGCTTCGACGATCGACTTCTTCTTAGAACCTTACTGAACAGTTTGTCCCAGGTAAACATAGTTCAAGTGTAATTCTCAGGAATTGGTGCTACATGGGTATTTGACGTGAAACATGAAACATGAATTGAACACTGAACAAGAAAATTACGTATGATAATGCAAAAGTTTTCCAATAAAGTTTAGCAACTACTTTTTTCGTCGCTGCAGTTGTTTTTTTCACCAACGACGAAATTCACTTTTCTATCTGTTTCCTTTTCTTAGAGATTACGTAAGCTAACGTGAGTAATATTTCATTTATCATTTCAAAATATAGTCAGGTTTGGGCAGTATTTGAATTGCATGTAATTAAAATACGTAATTGAAATACAAATACATATTTTGTATTTGTATTTCAATTACTTCTTAAAAATGTGTTTTGTATTATAATTGGTATTTCAAATACCTGACTCTGAGGTATTTTCTAATTAGTATATCAAATACTTATGGCTTCAAAATACATTTGGACAGATATATTTGAACATAGACCGAGACGGGTCAATCTCTCTAGCCCGCTGCTGCTTCAGGACAACGCTAGGCCCCATACTTCACGGCAGACATTCGCTAAATTAGACGAATTGTGTTTAATAGTTAATAGGGTTTATCTTTTTTTTAATTATGTAAGTAATGACTTCTATTAATAGTTATGTTATGTTATAGGGTGTACAGAGAGGGAGTCATTTCGAGACATCACTATCATTCAAGTAATGACCCACCTTTATACAGTAAAACCATTTTAACATGACCCTTGAATTTATTGTCCAACAAATCAGTAATATGCTTAGGGACCTTATTAAAGAACTTAGCAATATTACCTAAAACACTTTTATTGATCTTGCTAAATCTAAAATATGGAATAACTACTTTGTGTTTACTTCTAATATTAAAACAAATATCAGAATCTTGATTACTAAAATTTAATTTTCAAAACGACAGGAAAATGTTTGTCTTGTTATAGATAATAAGGCCATATACGAATTTCCTTCATTTTTCTCATAGATAATATAGAAAACGATGTTCAAATAAAATAAAAAAACGTGTGCGGTCGAAGTTCCCCGTCGTGAACGAAGTTACATAAATATTAATTAAGTAAAATATTACTTAAAATCAGTGAGTCCCAATTAAGTTTTATAATATATACAATACAAAACAATCGATAAACTATTGAATTACTTAACGCTCGCCTATTTCACGATACCACCCTGAGGGGCCCCGCTCCAAGTGCATTTTTTTTGCAATTTGGCGGTCGCCTGATGAAGTGTTGTATGGAAACACACACACCTACACACAGTTAATATAAAGAGAGAAGAGAGAGAAAGTCGCTCGGAGGAGGCATAACGCTTTTCCTTACTTACTTGACGATTTCTGAAAGTCAACTCTCTCCACTAGCCGCTTTAAGGAAATTCATTTCAATAAAAGAAAAAGTACACATTTACCAAACACGGATATTAAAATGAGAATTTGTACTTATTGCGAATAAAACAATGTAAATGATCTACTGAATTTCAAGACTCAGTGGTTTGTATAAAAATAATTATGTTCTCAAAACACGCTTCCACGCTGCCTTTAGATCTTGCCCCATTACGTCTACAAACACTCGTCCCTCGCTCAGTCTGTAGTAATTAAAAGCAAATGACATAACTCCGAGCTACACACTTCCATATATCGAAATGACACAAAGGCGTGTATGCACTCTGCCTTATTGCTGTATACGGGATGTTTTATCTTTTTACCTGAATGCGAAAAAGGAGGGTTATATTTTTCGAGCGTATGTATGTATATATGTGTCTATTTCTTTGGCATGCTCTTTAGCCTAAACGGCTTGATGGATTTTAGCATACGAGGTGTCGTTACATTCGTCTTAATTGTGGGAGTAACATAATATGGGCTATATAATATTCAAGTACGACGTCGACGACTAAACGTTTTTGTAATTTTATTTAGTGAAGTGTTTTTTGCAATCGGGTTTTTGTTTCATTTTTAATAATTTATTATATTTACTTTTTAACCTTTTTCATTTTCAATGTGTTTCGTAAGCCTTACTTTCAATAGACTGTAAAATATTAGTACAACCAATACAATATGCAATTCCTTTCTTTAATAATACTAAGGGACCCTTGCGAATATTTTTTAAATTATAGAATGTAAATTATCTAATGACTGTCATTTAATTGAATAGATCGTTAATACATAGTGCCTCCTTATATGTTAGTAGTAAAAACACAGTTTAGGAATTCGAATGCAATATTTACAGAATTGCAATCGCGCTAACTGGCGCTAACCGCTATCCCTTTAGGGAAACTCTAGTTGTTCTTACGATAGGTCTGTGTTGTTAATACTGCATGCAATAATTCAGATTAAGGTATAAATATGCTAAACATTGAATATATTTTCATTATGAATACCACTACTTACCAGATTCTTATTTTTAACGAAAACATTAATTTTAAATTATTTTTCGGCAATAACGGTGGGCATAAGCTTTTTGATGAGAATGAAGCGAAATATGTCATTTTTTTAAATCATAGCTTGACAAATTGACGATTTTGTCCCTGATACTAAGCATAGTACAGTACAATCCAAACACAACGGCAACCACCGAGAGATCGAAATCCATCAGCGGTCACCGATGTCAAGCCAGCTTGCATAAATATATCTCCACGTTACGCTTGAAGGACCCGATGTCGTAAGAAGGAGTGAACACATTTGTCGGGAGATGGTCTCGCAGGTCCACGTTAATATGCAAAAAAGGTATTATCATAATTGATGGTTAACTCTCGTAACATGATGCGCGCGCAGTTCTCAATTTTAACCTCTACTAAACGGGGCAATAAAAGTATAAATTAAAAAAAAATCTAAACAGCATGTAGATATTGAAACACTCTATGTATCGCAAAACATAGTCATCACGATGCATACCTTGTGGCTTTGTTGCGCTTTTAAAAAAGGCATACGGGGAACAATGGCCGGCGCTCAGACACCATACAGGTACATTACATCTTTACGTCTCAGACTGCCGCAATAACGTATTATGAGGGGTTTCTGTTACAAACATACACTACGATATTGCATTAAAGCGATAAATCAATTTAATAATTAAACTATATTTTAACGATACTTATTACTTACTTATAATAATATATTACTTATCGCGGGATGATAAGCTGAAAAAGTGACCGACATTAAAAACACATTTAAACATAGGATTTTGAAAACTATGACAATCGTGGAATTGGCTCATCTGTGTTATGACCAGATTTTTACGCACTGTTGTGTATACAGTAATGGAATACAATTATACATACATACTTATTTATTTAATTTCAATAAATTATCATAAAATTATATAAAAAATCTCAAATGAATGGGACTCCAACCATCGACCACTCGTACTGTATATACAACAGAGCGTACAAATCTGGTCATAACATAAAATATAGCGAAAGAAACTTGATGTCCCATAATATCACCTCTCGAGTTTTTTTAAGCCCCGTCCACATGCTTGCTAAGCCTTGGCAAACATTCACAAATTCAAACGCGCGGATAGAGCGTTTGGTTTGGCTTGGCTTGCCACTGATCCGAGCGAAATCGGTATTTGATGCACAAATCAAAGGAGCTTGTGACAAGCGCTTGTGATGCGTCCAGCGTGTAGTTAGTATTGCTTGCGCAAAATAAATAATTGAAAAAACCTGGTACGGTTTCTTTGAATTTTTGACTATCTTCGTTGATGAATTTTCCATATCCTATTATATTCCTCGTTTCATTTTGCTTCTTTTTTTACAATAAAAATAGATTAAACCGAATGTTATAGCTGACACAAGGTCGACGTCCGTCATGCTTGCTTATCCACAACACACTAGCAGACTAGCACGCTCGCAAACGCGTGGATTACTAATGGCCATGCTTGGCTTGTCTATTTTATCCAAGTGTTTGAAGAGGTTTGTGAAGTTTGCGGCAAGTGGCAAACATATGGATGAGGCATTACAATTTCGGACAGTTTCATGCCATGTTCGATTTGCAAAAATATGCTATCTACGTAGGTAATATGACTGTCTGATAAACACTATTACAGAGGATACAAAATAAATATATTATAGGTACCAGAGACAAGCTTGTTTCAACTTGTCTCTGATTATACTATAAAACAGATTCGCAATAATCGTTTATCACTACAGGTTTTATGGATAACATAACTAAATAGCTAACTGTCATCAAACATATTACGAAAAATCTGTGAAATTTTGCGTACCTATATTTATTTTTCATATTTCAAAATAAATTAAATAATATGACATTTTTAGATTTAAACATTAAATTTAAACATAGTAAGTATGACTAGTCCTTTTAGATAATTGAACGATATACAAAAAAAAACATCTACTAGTTCAAATATTTAATCAAGGTCAAAGTTGAATTTATGGTCAATTCTACGATTTTTTCACTTATGCTAAAAGTGAATTTTTTATTCAACATTATTTTGTTATAATTATGAAATATATTATCATTTATATCAATTATTATTATTAATATTAGTATTCTATTGTCTGCCCTATACATTCTTCTAATATAAAGTTTTTTTACACCAAAGAAATTTCCACCACCTTCACCACCTTTTATTGGGTAACTGTCTACTAGAGTAATGGATTTGTACTGAATATTAAAATTGAATCAACCTAGTGAATAATTAGCATTTGCTTAAGACATTAATTAAAAATAATAATATAGACATTATGGTTAATCCCTTCTTTCGATTATTAATAAATTTTAATCTTTAAAGTAAGCGTTTCAACTTACTATAAAATTTATAATAAATATATAATATAGTGCTAAAGCACATGGAAACATAACGCGAAATAAAAAAAACTTTATTATATGATAAAATAAAACAGAAATAAATAAATCCGTTAAATAAGGGTAATAGAGACGGTCAGTATTGATTGACAAGCAACAGCATTATGCACTCAAGGTGAAATCAAGAAAATGTAAAGAATAACATTTATCAATATCATGTGCTGTTTACGACACTCCGTTAGTATAAAGTGCATTCTTTGTTCAATTTGATATAAGATGCAAAAAATAAGAAATATCGATTCATGAAATTCCATTGAATAGCTTTTGTCCCCTCATCTGAAATGCTCTTTCCACTTTTTTTCATAGCGCAGTGAATAATCATTGTATAAGCTTCGATCACATTAAACCAGTTATAAATTTAGTTGCCTTGGCGGGAATCGACTAGGGTACTGAATAAGATCTGTTAATGGATATACCATAAGTACAAACAATAACTACGTAATTGCGAAACTGTGTACGGTCGAATTAAATGCCTACCGCTCAGCTGCGTCTTATCAGGGGCGCTAGCCAGGTTACTTTTTTACAATAGTTAACGCTAACGTCAACTCAACGTTAAATCACGTAATCAGATAATATGTCAATTCCATACATGTTTTTCGTTCGATTGTACAAGGAAACTTGGCTAGACTCTTAGTTTTATCTTGTGTTTCTAATTTCTACTGACGTAAGGTTGACCGTACTATAAAAATATAAATAAAATGACTTTAAATAGTTTTTAATTTTTTTCCCACACATATCATTCATTATATAAATACTCACACAACTAATAATCGTATATTTATTTCGATATAATTTTATATAATTACAATAATAGTAGGTACCTTTTCTCATTATAACAATGAAATTGCCTTTTATTACATTAGTTGATTATATTTCTGCGCTGTAAAATCCTATGCGTAACAAGGCAGCTTACGGAATGAGGCGCGCTCTAGGTATTTATTTGTAGGCTTTTGCTCAATTTCAAAGGAGTTTCGCTACTACGCAGTTATTGTTTATACTTATGAATAATCCATGAAAAAATAAATATATTAGATATATACCTATTTAAATAACGTAAGATAATTACTATCTAAATAATGCCAAATACTCAATCTTTTCAATTGAAAAACGTAAATATATCAATAGTCGTTTCTCTTTATACTACTTGAACCTTATTTTTTTCTAAAATTTCAATGATTTAAAGCGGTATTTAAAATAAAAACAGTTTATAAACGCTGAATTACCATTAACAGCCACTATGTTAAAAATATGTAGAAATCATCAAACAGTACGCATTCGAAATTTAATTTCAGACACCATTACCGGCAACTTTTTTTTATTCCGCCGGACAAAAAAAAGGCAACGCACGAAAAGTTTTCAGCCCATTTAGAATTCAAACAACGGATGTAAGAGGGAACAAAATGGCCGCCTTTCCACGGGAATAAATTTTAAAACAAATCCCAACTTCGTCTGTCACCGAACAAGCGAATGTAACAAAACAAAAGATTTACGTATAAACTTGTGTTAAGCTTAGAATTAGTTACCTACTCGCTTTTAATTAAGTCGAAATCTTCATTTTATTAAAATAATATGATAACAAAGATCATATCTGTGGTGTTTTTATAATTGCTTATACATTTGGCATAAGAATATGATTGTTAAGGTGACGAGTTACAATACCCTAACCCATTCATTTCATGAACCTAAGTTGTTTTTTTTTTCGCAAATACACTGTATACAAATGGGTAATTTAATAAAATAACATGAGCACAATACAACGTCTTATATTTGTTGTACTGTGAAGCTGTGGAACTATCTACCTGAAAGTCTGTTCCCTCCTTCTAACAGCAAGAAGTTCTTCAAACCAGACTTCTATAATAATTAATTGGTTTCTCGGAAACGGCTCCAACGATTTCGATGAAACTTTGCATTTAAATAATGTTTTGCTTTCCAAGTTTACCTGGATTGGTGTTTTTCTTTTTTTGTTTATAAGACACCAAGCCCAGCTCGGTCGCCCAGATATTAACTATATAATATGCTCAACGGTCATTAGAAACAACTGAAATACGTGGACTCTATAAACCGGTCACCTATAAAAAAATTCCTTGAAAGTCTTCAAGACTTATATTGCTGGATTTTAAAAATCCAATTCACTTAACTTTACCATACATATCTTAGTTTAGGGCCATGGCGTCTGTAGTATTATGTAAAAATATTTTATTGTAATACTTTATGTGCTTCGCAGTTTCATCCGTTTTAAATTTCTTTGACCAACTCTTCACCGTTTTCACTTCCGATACTTGCCCAGCATGCCAGATTGATTTACGTTTCCGCTCCTAAGGGGCATAGCGTGGTGTTAGATAGTTATTTTTCAAATCTGACTTGCATTTCTAAAGATTAGCGCGTTCAATGGTTATTAACTTTAGTTCAATTCAGCTAAGTAAATCAAGGAAGATAATAAATAGCAATATCGTTTGGAACAACGTCATTAGTTTATTTACGAAATAAGTACTAAGTATATTTTGTTTGTAATGTATAGCAAGATTATACTTTTAAAAAGTCTTATGAGTGTTTACTTTGGATAAGTAACTAATAGAGTTTTTGGCGGGATCATGATCTCTCATATAGAGATGTAATTTTAATTAAAACTTATCTTATTTGACCTTTTATTATGTAGTTTTAGTATCACCGTACGTGATATAGTTTTTTTATTATGAACAAGCGAATGAGATTATATATAATATAACCAAAAACATGTATTTTAAGTTATTGCAAAACCTCCCTCGACATTTTTAACAAGGACTATCTTGTTAGAGCTAAAAGAATATAATAAAACTATTTACGTGACATTGGCAGATTTGTGAATGAACAAAGTTGCCTTTAAATAAACAGAAAAATAAGTAATATTTAATTTTGCTTGACTTATATAATTTCCTTAATATTAATCGACGTCCTGAACGCATAATAAGAATGCGCATAAGAATGAGCAAGAATAGCCCACCGCTAACATTGATATATGCGTAACCATTGCCCGGGTAATTGCACAGTGGGTCAAAACGGCATCCCCGGACAAAATGGCCGGCTTTGAGCTAACGAATGAAGAGAAAGTGGTCGGCGGAACTCCTTTTATAAAAACTTCTTTTTTTTCGATTACAAAGAAGCCATTTGGCGGAGTGCGTCCAGACAAGAGGGTGAACGTTTTAGGGTTTTTCTTGTTGAAAATATGACAACACCTTTAATGGTACGTGCTGAGAGGTTTCTTATTAAGTTTCTGCCTAGTATTATTTGAGAATACCTAATATTTTTTCCATTACATTATTATTTGATAAAATGTTTATGTTTGACTAATTTACAGTACAAGTAGTTTATTATCTTTTAACACTTAACACTGAGGATTTGATATTCGTTTAGAATTTAGAGAAATAACTAAAACAGCCTATTCTAATATTATCCCGAATATTTCGTCATTATTGGTATTTTAAATAGACATCGTGAATATCTATTCCTCGCTGTTTATCCGGAATTGTTAAACAAATTTGAATAGTTATTCCAATTAAACTCCAATAGCTTAGTTGAATTGCGTGTCGCGTAGAAATACATCAGAGTTGAGTAATTGGTAGTACCTACTTACTATTCACACTAATATAATTGTACTAAAGAGTAAGCGAGATAGATATAAAATATCGCCATAGTAAATCCATACGCTCCATATGACCGTTTAAAGCATGTATGGGCAACCTTTGACATGTTGAGGGCCAAACTTTAGCGTGCAAATACGTTCGCGGGCCGCGTTTAAAAGTGCATTTTAAAGTAGTGATAATATTTTTTGCGATAGATATTAGACATGAAATAATACGACAATGTTATTATAGTACAAATAAAAAAAATGGTACATTATAATTAATTCGTTAAATTTGTTACAAACTACGAAAGTTTACTAGCTTGAATTTGGGAAAGTAATCTGTCGATATTTGGATTAACTCCACTGATACAAAGACGTAAAGAATTTTCCAAATTATCGTCAGTCAGTCTTGTACGATGTGTTGATTTATTAACTTTCATCAATGAAAAGAACTGTTCGCATTTATAAGTATTGCCAAACGCACAAATCAATCTTCTTGCGAATTTTCTAAGCTGGGGAAAATTGTCTTCTTCTAGGTATTTTTTGTAGAAATCGCACAACTCTACGTCTTCAAATTTGGATTTTAGGAATGAGTTTTCTTGAATCTCGATCAACTCCATTTGTAAGTGTATTGTATTATAGCATTTTGTACATTACATTTTGTAGGAGTAGCAAATAAACTGAAACAATCTTCCATGTTTTTGAAGTTAACTTGAGTTCTTCAGCATATTGAGCATAAACAACATTTTCATACGCAGAGAGCGTGCTGAGATGGTAACTGTTACCAGACAGCATTTGTGACTCCCACAAGCGTAGTTTGATCTAAAACGCTTTCAAATGGCTGTACTAATCATTTACTAACTGTCCTTGTTATTGAAGTTTCAAATTTAAATCATTCAAATCGCCTGAAGATCGACCAGAAATGCTAAGTCACATATCCATTTTGGGTCACTTAATTCAGATAGCGGTTTATCTTTTATTTTCATAAAGTCTGCTATCTCATTTCTAAGCTCGTAAAACCGTTTAAACATTTTTCCTTTGCTCAGCCATCTGACTTCACAATAATATGTTACGTCGTTATATTCAGATGATATTTCATCCAAAAACCCCTTGAACAGACGATGGTTAAGCCATCGGGATCGAATAAAGCTGATGGTTTTTACTACCACATTCATAACATTCTGGAGTCGAATGGACTTAGAACACAAGTTCTGTTGGTGGATAATGCAATGAAGGACTATCAAATCATCTTTTAGCACATTTAATTCTGTTGCTTTATCATTCAAAATTCTGATGAAACCTTTACGTAAGCCGACCATAGAAGTTGCACTATCAGTGCATACTCCAATTAATTTTGACCATGGCAAGCCAGAACTTGTGAATAGCTTTTGAACTTCAATAAAAATATCCGCTCCTGTAGTGGTTCGTTTTAGCGGCTGTAAAGCAAGCAATGCCTGAGTAACAGTGAACTCCTTATCAACACCTCGAATAAATATAGCCAATTGAGCTGTGTCAGACAAATATGCGCTCTCGTCTAATGCTATGGAAAATGATTCAAAACCAGCCATACGGTCAGTCAATGTTGTTTTATATCATTAGCCATCATTTCTATACGTCAAACAACAGTTCGTCTTTACAAACTAATTTTTTCAAATTCACTGAAAACTTCTAACATACACTCCTTAATAAATTCTCCTTCGGCCAATGGTTTTAATGCCTTTGCCAATTTTGAGCTAACTACAAGGTGTCCAGAAAGGGTATCGGGTATTTGTTTTCGCGCCATATTCGAAACGGGGCGTCTAAAGGGTGCGGGCAGGGGTTCGTGGCGTCCGCCATTTTGTGGAGTTTTAGTCACGATGGAACAGTACTCGGGGACGCATCGCGCATTTTGCGTACGAGCGTATTATCGTAATGGTGATTCAATAGTGACTGCTCAACGTCTCTATCGTGCGGAATATCGTACACGCCACGCGCCAAGTGACGATAGCATTAGGAAATGGATCAGGATATTCGAGAATACAGGTGCGACAATTAAAATTCAAAACTCTGGTCATCCTCGTTCAGTTCGCGATGAAGAAACAATTGAAGAAGTTGAGGCGTCGTTTCGTCAAAATCCGTCTTTATCCATCCGAAAGCGAAGCCAAGCGTTAAACATCAAAAAATCGTCTTTACATTCGATTTTAAAGAAAGATTTCTTACATCTAAAAGCCTATAAAATTCAATTGGTTCAAGAATTTGAGAGGAATAACGGAACTATGCTAATCGACTGAATTTTGCGTAACTGAAATGTTGCTGCGATTTAAACAACTTTTAACAACATACTGTTCAGTGATGTACAGCAAATTTTCACCCTGAATGGTCATTGTTAATTAAGCAGAAATTGTCGGTACTGGGCAGTGGAGAATCCGAGACGAAAGCATGAACGACCCCTGCATAGCCCAAAAGAGTCGTTGTTTTGGGCCGCTATGTCTTCTAAAGGCATAATTGGTCCTTTATTTTCATGAAGATCAATTCGAGGCCGAGCAACTTTAATGTGAATAGTGACCGTTATTGCGATATGTTGCGAAATTTTTTGGTCCCAGAGTTGCAGGAGTTTGCAGGTTTCAAAACTCTAAGAACGTGGTTACCAGCAGAGATAAGGGGTTTTCCACTTGCCATACCTCGAAATGACTCAATGGAAGTTGTTGGAACGAATTATTCCCTAATAAAGTCATTTCGCGATTAGGGTGTAACATCAAATCTGGAACCTCCCAGAAGCCACCGATCCTTAGCCCGCATTGACTATTTTGCATGGGGATACCTTAAAATGTAAGGTTTTATCAAAACAATCCGACGAATGTCTATACCCAGTTAAAGCAAAACATACAGGATCTAGAAACTGGCAGCAATAATCGATAGCATATGTGTCAGACAAATTATCGCGCAATCTTCGTCTAATGCGTATGGAAGAGTGATTCAGCAACCAGCCATACGGTTAGTCAATGTTGTTTTATATCATTAGCCATCATTTCTATACGTCAAACAACAGTTCGTCTTGACAAACTAATTTTTTCAAATTCACTGAAAACTTCTAACATACACTCCTTAATAAATTCTCCTTCGGCCAATGGTTTTAATGCCTTTGCCAATTTTGAGCTAACTATAAAACTAGCTTTCACAACATTGTCAAGTTGTGTTCTTTGTTTATGAAACATTTGTTGCTGTTTTTCCAAAGTTGCAGTAAGCTTCTGGATTTTGTCTGTTCTTAATTGTCCTGTCAGTAAGTGCAGCGTAGCATGCTTAGTTGAGCCTCTTAATATTGAATTCTTTCATTACTGAAATGGATTCATTACACAGCAAACAAATAGGCTTACCATTGTGCAAGATCAAAAAGAATTCTTCAGTCCATTTTTCTTCAAACTGGCAACCCTCTGTATCAACTTTTCCTTTCTTTCCACCAGACAAAATTTTTGTTTATTTTTCTTTCAGTAAACTTAATAACAAACTATAGTTAGTAACTACTTAAGATGCACACAAAGTCACAAAAAAAGTTGACGGCTTGAGCAGTTCGCTAGGATATCGCTTGTCCAAGTTATCACCTCGGTAGCTCAAATAGAACTGAACTAACGTTAGGTTTTTTTTTATATCTGACTACACTGTTAGCCTTAGGGGCCCTGAAGGCGCTGCGGCTTTTACAGCTTCACCGAACTTGGCTAAAGTTCGGGCCATCCACCCGCTTAAATAGGCAAAATGAAAGAATAATCTGGAATAAACTAGTTTAGAATAATTGAGAAGCAATAAATCTTTTGATGTATCGCCCTTGAGGCGGCAAACCTCAAAGGATTTGATAGAGCAAGCCAAGTGGCGGCGATTATCAAAGAGTAACTTTGATGTTTGCCGCCTCACTGACACTCCCGTGAGTATAAGTACCTAATGTAATATTTTTTTAATTGGGTTTCTTTCCCAAAATGTCTCGCGGGCCGGATCATATCTTACAGCGGGCCGGTTGTTGCCTATATATGATTTAAAGCAATAAAAGTTCAGTGGTAGCGTGTACGGATATTGCGTCGATTGACGTGAGTTCAAATCCCTGTAATGAGCCTGAGTTTTCGATGAAAGAAAACATCGTGATGAAATCATAGCATGGCTATTTTTTTTAAAACCCACCTGGCTGACTACCACCCTTAAGTTGAAAATCTGTCGCCATACACCTACACACACCACACATACAAATAGGTATTTGCTGACAGCTGTACTTATAAACCAGTATCACTAGACTTAGGGCGACTTACGTAACATGTTTATAAATCATTAAGATAAGATCATCATTATCATCAACTAAGAGTAAACGCATTTAAAGTAGTTAAATAAACTTAGCGTCTTGCACAAAGAAAAATTAATTGCTAAATATGTTTAACGAAAAGTCAAGGTTAAATAGCCGAAAATTACTGGTTAGCACCGGTAAACACATTTAAATTACTAATTATGATTTAATATTACAAGTCATCTATAAAAAAAATATGGGAATAAAGGAACAGAGACATCATAAGAGCCAGCGTGGTATTAACACTTTTACCACATTTCTTACTCTCATATCTAATAGAAGATAAAAGCACTACTTTTATGTTATTTTGACAGACAACAAACAATGACATTCAACTAAATATGCACAAGTTTATAAGTCATCGCGCTTTTCGGGTTAAGAAACTCGTCAAAATGTGAAATGGAACGCAGAAACTGATCTACCGACTCGCTTATTATATTTAACTAAATCACCGTACAGTATGTCTCGTGCAAGATGACCCTAAATGCGTTTATGATAAATCCATTTAAGAGGCTAATTGCTATTAATTAATTTTGTTTAGCGGCGAGTTAAATCAAAGGTTGCGCAAGCCGCCCTTAGCATATTGGGCCACATCGTCAAGATAGTGGACAAAACGCAAACCTATAAAGTATAAAAAAATATAAATGGCTAGGTTTTATTTTTTATTTATATTTTATTATAAATAGTTTAAATATAAACTAAATAATAGTAACTTATTAATTGCAAAGATGGCATTGTCATAACATAGAGAACCTTTGTTGCCTAGCTGTCTTCAATATTAGTATTTAAGACAATTGTCTGTTACTAGATGTTCACAAATGTCTTTTTAGGGCCTAAATTTAATAAATTACTTTTTTATTTTAATCACCTTTTTCATGCATCTTCGACCACGTTGAAATTTAATATCAAGTTTGTTGAAGTAAAACATAATAAAAATTGTACTAAACAAAATAGATACTTTTATAAGATATTATAGTTATATCTATTAACTACATATTCCAGTTACAGCGCGCAATTTGATCGATCCTGGGCTTCGTCTGTCTGTACTATGTAATGGACCTCCCACACAGACCGATAAAGTTGCGGCGTTTACTGCTTACATCAACATTTTGTTATGACATAAATAATATTAAATAATATTTTAACTGAAACCATTTTTAAGGCAAACTCAACCTCATAACCCCAAAGTAACATTAATTCTAAATTTCAGAGTAACACACCAGGAAAAAAGTAAAATAAAATAAGTTTATGTAAATAAACGCAAAATGTAAAATGTGACATTTTCACTGCAACTCATAAACCCTGAGATGTTACATACGTTACTATGTGCCTGTGAACAAGATGTGTTATTTTTTCCATGAATTTTAAGACGATACTGAAATATGGATCCTGTAAAAATTTTAAGTTATACAAATTACACTTAGAAGGTTATTAATGTTCTAGTTGCAAAATAATCCAAGATAGTCTGTAACAACACCCTCTGGCCAATCCCTTCGACTAATGGACCTTACGATCACCGTCACGAGAAAATTATGTAACTATAGCGTATAGCATATATATATAACTATATATATAACTGAAGCGTATGGGAAAACTATACTTCTTTGCGAAATCATAGCATGGTTTAGGAAATTCTGTCACTAAACGTTTATAAGTACATAATTAGCGTGTTTTCACATAGCTTTTACAGGCTTTACTTTCTTATAATAGCTGTATAGTTATATATATTTGTTAACGTGCGATGATTAGTACGACGCGTGTTAGCCGTTGTGAAAAATAAGAAATATTTTTTTAGTTAAAGAATATCGAGCTTTTTGTTTTGTTTTCATTTTTGACTATCACTATTTCCATCGATTATTATACAAGCAATTACATGTGTTTTTATTTTATAATGTTTTCAAATATCTTACAATTAAACCACATATTCAGCCAAGTCTTCTCTATATAATTAAGTCATAGTGCTCAGACGAAGCATAATTTAATCAAATCGCATCGGAAATACCATTATAATTACAACAATATTATAACTGTTACATCAAATAATTTCATTTATATATTATATTCCTCTCAGCAATCCTGTAATTTGATACCCATATCTTGGGGGTAAATCATAAAAATACTGATCCGCCATCTTTGGGTGTCCGGCATATTGGATTTAGAATGACGTCACTTATACCATATATTCCCATCCAAACTATACTTGTGTGCAGAATTTCAGTTCAATCGGTTGGGGATAACTGTAACATTCTGTTGCAAGATTTGACCCATCTAAAGGCAAGTTAAATAAAAGCTTGTAAAATATTTATATAAATAAAAATGAACACGACTTTTTATTGTTCTTGTGAAAGGCACTTACATCAATTTATCTGCGCAACACACACATATACTCTGAGAACGAAATTAGATTCAAACCATACGAAAGGTCGTCGTAGCGATGATCATACGCGAATAACGAAGAAAATTACTCTCTCGATTGAATATTTATAGATTTTTTATTGTATATTGTTTAAAATAAAAATCATGACGTGATATATGCTTACATTTATATATTAATACGTGAAGCAAAAGCTTTCGGCACCTTTTTAAGCGTATTGCGTGCACGGAAGGCTGAGATTTGGCATGCTTAAAGTTTATATGGAGAAGGAGTGCAGAAAGTTAAAATTTATCTATAATATGTGTAATATTATCTGATATATTAAATTAAATAAATTAATATTGCGAATCCTAACCCGACCAGTGCCATTGAACTTAGACCCCCCAAAATATTGACATTTTCATTCAATGAAAAGTTGATGTAGATAATACTCATTGTTTAGGCTTATGAATACTGCAAATGTCAAACAGAAAATATTCTATGATCAAAAAGTCGCAGGTCAAATTTCGAGCTTAGGGTGATCGCTAGTATAAATATATATGTGAAAGAAATGTTTATATTTTTGGATCAAATTACTTTTAACGCGGCTTGCTGTAGGAGGTTACTTGTAAAAATCGTCATGTAAGGGAAAAGCGTTATACCTCATCTACATGGCTTAAAAATCTTTAAAATAACTCTGTTTCCGGGGATAGCTTATATGTCAATTTTGAGTACATTTTTGTGACATAAGAAGTCAAGTCAATAATTTTCGAAAAATTCTAAACCAGCGGGACTCGAAATATCGGCCACTGGTAGTCTCAAAACACTGGCAAATCTGGTCAATACAATGCTAGGCCAATTCGATGTTGATCATAGTTGTGAAAATTAGGCTAGCATAAATCTTTTGATGGCGCATTTAAATTTTTAACGATTTATGTTTAGTGCCTAATTAAAAAATTTAAGCATAATGGTATTGAGTTCAAATGCCATTTTTGAAGCGTAATAAAAGTAAAATTAGTTTGAACAGCACTCGCATGGCGTCAATAGGTAATATTTATTATCAGTAACCATCTATATAATATGTTTAATGTTCGCTAAAACAATGAAATTAAAATGAAACACAGGAAATTGTTCATAGGAATTAATCACACCCACACACACATCCACATACACACATAATAGAATGCACATATTTTCTTTTTGTTTTAATATTTTAATTAATTCTTGAACCTCCATCTTGGCACGAACTAAAAAGTTCTTCAAGCATAAAGTGAAGAGATATTTAGGCAGACCGGCATGTCAACGACGACCTTCACCGTTGTTTTTGGACTGTACTTACCGTCAGGGAACTGCCACTACTTCGCAGTGTTAGCAATTTTTATTTTATTGTTTATAGTCATAGCGTTTGGCCAGGATCTCACCAGATATTAATTAATAATGTGTTCACAGATGGATCCCAATTGCAGCTGCCGAAACAAACTTATAAGCGCTTGGCGAGAGATTTTCAACTTGAGGATGGTAGCTAGCTATGCAGGCATTAGAAAATGCCCAGTCATCTTGCTATGGTTTTTTTTTCTAAAACACAAATCTGCGGACTTTTGGTCCAAACATTTTTTTAAGTGGCTGCTTTTATAATACTAAACATTAAAAATAGCTATTAAAAAATATGCACTTGCAAATGCAGGTATAGTTACAAGACCATGTTTTTCTACCCAAAAAGTTCAGGCTCATTGCAGTGCTTCGAACTCACATCAGACAACGCGATATCCACGCAACCACTGAGCCATCGTTGTTTCAAAAATAAAATGGTTATAACATATTTGTTTGAGAATGTTTCAAATTATTTTGATTACAGTAAATGTCATTAATTTATCCTCAAAATGGAATTTAAACGACGAGATAATAATATGAAATAGAACTTCCTAGTCTTTGGTTTTAATTAAAAAAAAAAACGAAACAGACTATAAACTCCAAAGCGTATAGCCAAACAATAGAGCACAATAGACACGGTGACCGCGCCGCGGGAACATCCAGAATGCCTAATTAATTACTACTAAGAATCTCGTAAGCAAACAATGGAAACTAAAAAGAAGCACCTCGAATCGCACGCCGAGTATCGTAATGGGAATTCTAACTATTGTTTGTAATACTCGAGACATTTGGGAAATATTTTAGGGGCATTTAAAACCGTTTTAGTAGATATTTTTAAAGCTTAATTCCATTTCGTGATGAATATTGATATCTTTTTTGGTATCGTTCTTAATTGTAGGGGGTGGTGACAGCGGAATGTTTAATGGCTCTAGCAATTTTTTCGTTCTATATTTCCTTTCTGGTCTATCTACCAAATAAATCTTATCTATGTTAATAGTAGGATGTGTTTACAATATCTTATTTCATAAACAAATACCTGGAAGTGTTTCAAAAAGGTTTGTTTTGTAGATTTTTTTTTACTCATACATATTTAGATTATATATAGTTTATTGTATTAAAAAAGTAGCTTTTATAGACCCTGATAACGACCTAGATAGTACTTATCGAGATAAATTTAACAAACCTAAACACGACAAGGATATCTTATTTTGTTAAGGCTTTGTATTATCATTGAAGCCATGTAAGTATTCCAAACAGTTCAAAAAGCTAAGTAGAAGTAGTTAATAAAACTCGAGAGGTGTCGTGGGTCACCTGGTAGGAACGAAGTTCTTTTCGCTATATACTATGTGATGACCAGACTTTTATGCACTATTGTATGTTCAGTACAAGTGGTGAATGGTTCGAATTCCGCTGATTTAAGATTTTTATATAAACTACTTTTTTAGTTTTATTGTTTATAAAGTTATGAAAATAAATATTTTGTTATTAATTATCAATATAAAAATATCAACAAATTATAAATTTATTCAGTACATTCAATTATGAATGTAATTCAATTTTGATAAAATAAGTTTATATAAAAAAAAAACAAATTGGACTCGAATTATCGATCATTCGTATTGTACAGACAACAGTGCGTACAAATCTAATCATAGCATGGCTAGGCTAATTCCACGACCGCTATAGTCTTGAAAATCTTATGTATGCTTTTGTCTCTTTTTAATGTCAGTCGGGTCGGACATTTTGTACGTTTAGCTACGATCCCGCGATAAGGAACTTCGTTCCAAAAATATTGTTGCAAGATTTGATCCTTATCTACTATACACAGCGAGTTAAATGAAAGCTTGTAATGAAAGTAGCTAGTAGAATTGTTGCCTACTTCTTTTATAAAACGTAGTTAAAACACATTTTTATTTATAGCTTATGGCGAAATTATCTTCGTTATTACATAGTATCAGTAGACTGGTGGGTCTGGGACGCGTGGCCGATCTGTAATGTATGGCCACCGTGCAAAACGCAAGATGTATGTTACAATAAGGATATGGTATATATTTCATAATGACAAATAATCCGTGACGTAACTGTTCGTGATGGACAGAACAATCTAAACACAGCGGTGACCACCGAGACATCGAAATCCATCGACGGTAACCGCTTGCACGCCTGCCTGCATTAATATCTCTTCACGTTAGTCTTAAAGGACCCGATTTCGTAAGAAGAAGGAAACATATTGACCGGGATATAGTTCCACAGTTTCACGGTACGACAAAGATAATACCGTAAAACTGTAACTCCGAAGTCGAAGTCCAGCGCCTGTGCTTCTGTTGTGCAAAGGAAAGGAGGAAATTAGATCTAAACTAATTTGTAGTGGATTTGACCAACAATTCCAAAACATCACCCAAGCAAACTCGAAGCTATGAAGTGATAGTGTGCTAAGACACCGTGTCAAAAGTCGTTAGTTTTACTATTACAATGAACCTGAGATTTAAGTAAGAGAAAACATTGTAAGAGCCAATTTTCTTTCGCAGATCAAGTTGTCAATCTATCATGATTTAAACAGTTTATTCCAGTAGCAGCAATTGGAGGATCTATATGCTAAGAAGTCGCTAAGTCCAAACTTTAAAGTTTATAGGAAAATTAGTTGAATAATGATAGTAGGCTTCGAGGTCGACTGCAAATGGGCCCTTCAACTGATTTATTTTCCAGTATTTCTGTCCTCTTTTTACACACAATGTGTTGTCTCAATCAATTTCATCTTTCCTAAGATAAGATTGTGGTCACCTAAAAAAAATAACGTACAGAAAATAATAACAATATAATAATAATTATGTTGGCATATAATAATATAACCACCTTATCGAAATCCATACAACCTACATCCATCGAACAGGAAGCCACTTCTCAGCCGCGAGCCGATTCACCAGCACGGATTCATTATATAACTACGCATCTCGCATTAAATGCCTATAGGATGATGAAATCACATTTTTATATACTTATTAGGTGTACTTTATGAAGGCAAAAATAAGTTGAATCGTATATTATTCGTTTTAATTATTTCGCAAAACAAGATATAAAAAAATGAGAAGTTCCATGACACTTGACTGACGGGAAAAATCTTAATTTTTTAAGGAAATATGAAAAATTCAAACGAAATTAAGTCTTAATTTGGAAAATGATTTTTCAAATCAAAGTTCTTTTTTATCGTAAAACGGGCTATCATAATTAAATGCGCATACATAATTCCGTATGTCTGCTGCTTACCGTCGCGTTGAGGAATCCCCTCGTCGAAAGCCAACCCCGGGTGCAAAGCGGGCAATCAAAACCAATGTGTTTACAAAATTTCGCGTCTAAGCTGTTGACCGTTGAAGAGTTCCATTATCTGCAGGTAATCCTGGAGATCGATTCAGGTAATGCTTACCATGAAAATGCATTATCATCGGAACTGAACCAACATGTAGAAATTCAACTCCGTAGAATAAGAGGAATCGTGGACTGTACCGTAATTACCATTAGCTGCTTTGCAGTCATTTTGCCGCACTAGAATAAAAAAGAGTCATTAGTTCAGATACTTCACCCAAGTAAAATTGGTTTGGATGTCTACGATACTATTGAACAACTCTTACCATCTTTTATTATTATCAATACCATAATATTTCTGTTACTTTTTTAATACCTACTTATATTGTACTTATACCCGCCGCGGCTTCGCAAACGTTAATTACACAGAATTACTTACCTACGTCTCATAATTTAATCTTTACTTATATTTTATTTTTACTTTTTAAGGTAATATCGATTCTTTTTATAAGTTCAATAGGTATATTTCGCACTGAAATGTAATCCCTGTACAATTACAGAGTGACATCGATAAAATTGTTTGGAAAATAAATAACTAGGTACTTCTAAAAGTATTATTGATCACTTTTATAAGCCTATTAACTGAGAAATTACATATACTTCTCGTATAAAAGATCTCACTAAAACGTAAAAAGTAGGTTTTAATATCAAATCTCGACTCAATCGGACCTGTGGAAGATGCTTACATTTATTATCAACTAGAATAGAGCTGATAATCTTCAAACGGCCGAACAGATTTCTTGAATCATAGCTAAGAACACTTTCGATCAAGTCACCTTTCAAACAAATAAAACTAGATCAAATACGGTTTAACCGTTTGGGAGCTACAATGCCACAGACAGACACAAAGTTAAACACCCCCTCTTTTCGCGTCAGGGGTTAAAAAACGAGGTCACGATATAAAACTGAAGTTAATAAAATCATTTTAATTAATTATTCAAACTATAAAAGAAGATAATATTTCAATATAAAGTATTTTGAATGATTAATTTGATAATATACGAGTAACTTAATGGTATTCAATTTAAAACTTTCATTTATTCGTGTAATAAAAACTATGGTAATTAAAACAGAAAACATCTTCCAGAAACGCATAACTTATTCGTACGAATGTAGAGTTGTAGTCTGGCAAGTAAGTACGTAATTTATAACAAGTAATAATACACTAAAATAGACCTTAATTTCAACAATATAAAATCTACAATACCTTCACTATACATCGTTATAAATGTGTTAGTGTGTGCGAATTTATATTTTTACCTTTTCTTTTGAACAGGTTTGTCGACTCCCGCCGCGAGACTGGGTTCGATTCTCGCGTGTCGGGATCTTTCAATAAATAAAATTAAATAAAAATAATTAGTTTTAAAGCCATCGCCGCGTGTTATGTCGATACAACACGGCACGACACGTCGAGGGTGTTATAGTGCACTTTAAATTTTTATATCGCCCTGTCACGTAACTGTTTAAGGGGAAACGGACGCTAATTGCTAAGATTAAACTAATCCTTAGGTGACTTATTTCTGAACCATATCGTATTAATCAAATAATCCCATATGTCTGTTTACCTTTTATAATATAATATAATAATAGGCTTTTGATTGTGACGGAAAAAAATAAGCTCAAGAGATTGTTTGAACGCTGTACTGTTCTTCTTCTTGTTTTGGCGCCGCAAAAAGCACTTGCCAGTGTCATTGTTGTTTTAAGCCTTCGTAAAATTTTCCAATATGCAAAGTGGGTTTCTCAGTGTCAATGTTTTTAAACTTTCTTAAAATTTTCCTACATACAAGGTGGCTCCCTTTTCAGAAGTATCTAGGGAGTTTTTGTAACATCCCAAAATTCATATTTTCGCTTTATATCTATAATCCACTTCACTTGTGCTCAACAGCCAAACTATATCACTCAAAATGCTACCAATGTTACATAATAAAACGTTAAAAAACCCAAGTTAATGAATTAATAATCAAAACGTCACGTTAAGCTTAAACGGATTAAGTGTCAAGCGTTTATCATAAAACGATTAAACCTATTGTGGTTTTTATTGTAATTCATAAACTTATGTTATATGACCCATATCATGAAATATTGGTGGCATTATACGTAATATAGTTTGGCTATTGTGCACAAGTGAAGTGAAAAATAAATAACTAGAAACATGAATTTAATGTTGGCAAAAAACTCTCTGGACTGTTTTAACAACAGAGCCAACAATATGGCTCTGAAGATTATACAAAAATTATTTAATCGGCATTAGTATATATACAATACACTTTTTGCTATAAAAATACAAAGAAGTAGGTACATTCAGAATCTTATTCAAAATTTTAAATCTGTTTTGGGTCATTGTATTTTATTCTTTTTCATTTCAGACATGATCTAAAGGGCCATGATCAGGGCTCAGGGCTCATGATCGAGTGTCGCTATTGGCTCGATTCCACGGCCAAGCCTCCCGTGCCTTCCCCCGCAAATCGGGTACGGTAGATCGTGCCGCGAAATAATCCCTTAGCCGTAGTCATTTTGTAAAAGTGGTTAGTGAAATCTTAGAAAATAATTATGCATCTAATGATATTATGATGCAAAAAGTTAAGAAAACAATTAACTACACAGGAGAACTTATTAATAAGTTTAGTAATAAAAGTATATGGTAACTATTATGAAAATTTATTATTTAAAAAAAACTTTGCAGGTCTGGCAACAATCTCAGTTGATCTTAAGTGAATATGTAGCTCAAGATAGTAACACACCTTAGCCTAGGGGAAGGCTGACTCTCAAGTGCAGCCACCGAAACACTATTTTAGGTACCAGACGGACATTAGAAAATGTCCTACCACCATGCCATGATTTCATTCATCGAAAGCTCAGGGTACACGCTACCACTCAGTTAACATTGTTTTCATACCATGGTATTATTAATATACATAATCAAATGTCAAAGGAGTCACCTCAGTGGATCCCAATTAGCCTATTACAATTAACTTGAGTAGCTACAATACACGAAACACGAAAACCAACCAAACCCGGCGAGGCGTGTGTGGAAAACAGTGAACAAATTACTACATTTTCAATCGGATAGCTTTAAATGTAAAACATGAACTCAAAACATTCGATCATTTGCGGCCGAGGAGCTGCCTTTAAAAAACATAAAAGGGTTTAAGTACAGCCGCGTTGGAAATTCTTTAATATATTTTAAACATATACAAGTACTTCTTCGACCTTTACAGTGTAACCCTGTGATCTCACATCAGCGAAAACAAAATTCGGGTTTCATGAGATGTAAATGGTAGTCAACGATGTTTGATTTTTCTTTGACATCGTTCTTTTCACACAATGAAAAACTTTAAATATCGCGTTATTTACTAATACGAGTTCCACCGTAACACCAGCGCTGCAGAAACAGCTCGAAGGATTAATGATTTGTATGGTTAAGCTACTGTAAAAAAGCACGGTACAGTTTAGTTCCAACGTTTTCGATCTGGAAATTTTGACCTACGAGACAAACCAAGTGGACGGCCAGAGAACCTAGTTGATAATGAAGAATGAAAGGTGATCGTGGAAGCGGATTCATCGCAAACCACGTCAGAGTTAGCAGCAGGCTTCGGTGTAAGTGATAAAACAATTTTAATTCACTTGAAACAAATTGGAAAAGCGAAAAAACTCAAGAAATGGGTACTGCATGAATTGACTGAAGCACACTAACAAACACTCATTGAGTACTGAGTTACATTACTCAACCGTCATAATAAAGAGATAATTTTGAATCGTATTCTTGGGACTTGTGACTTGTGACGAAAAATGGATACTTTACGACAATCGGAAACGTTCAACACAGTGGTTGAACACAGGAGAACCGGCCAAATACTGTCCCAAGCGAAAGTTCATTCAGAAAAAGGTACTGGTGAATGTTTGGTGGACCAGTGCTGGTATCATACACTTCGGCTGGCCAGACGATAACGGCAGATCTGTATTGTGAACAATTACAACCCATTATGGAAAATCTACCCGTTAAACAACCGAGACTAGTCAATCTCTCTAGCCCACTGCTGCTTCAGAACAACGCTAGACCCCATACTTCACGACAGACGATCGCAAAATGAGAGGAACTGCGGTTGGAATGACTCCGACTCCTACCATAATCCCCGAACCTTGCTCCAAGAGATTACTACTTTTTTCGGAATTTGTACAATTTCTTTTAAGGAAAAAAATTCGATTCCGGTGAGGCTGTCCAAACCGCCTTCAAAAATTTTATTAATTCTCGCTCCAACAATTTTTTCAGCAATGGAATGAATTAACTACCTAAAAATGGAGAAAGTGCATAGATAATAATAGTACATACTTCGATTGATTAAATGTATTAATTTAATTTTTTCCCCATATAAAACGCTAATTTCATATGTAAGAACTTAATATATAGATCCTATTCCAGAATTATAACATAAATGCAATTAGACAACGCGAAAATAATTATTACCTCTTATATAACGGACGATTTCAAGGGAAATACAAACGACCGTGATCCGGGTAAATTGCGGCATATTAAGAGTTAATAGTAGCTGCCACAAAAATTAACTAAATCACTTTTCGTAGCGATCACACCGTCGCGTGCCAAGCCCGAATAAGGTCCAGGGCACACGCGACGTTGATGTTTTACAGGGCTCACTATAAAAAACGACACAGCCCGGCCAAATTGATATTTTGTACAAGTTACTACTGTTTTATGTAACGCTTTTATAAATAATTCTAAGTTACGGAGATTTGTTTCTTTATACGAAAAAAATTTGATAGTGAGACACGCTTAATGGTTTCCTTATCAAATTAAAAACTGGCATATCACCGGACCGTGACTCAGTGGTATCTTTGTGGTTCACTACAAAGATCGTGTGTTCTATGACCAATTAAACTTTTCTGATTTTAAACATGGACATACATTTATAGTAGCATGTACATACATATCTCTATATTTAGTTTAGTTATCAGAGTCGAGTTGTATTATAACTACTCGTGCGCCATCTTTTGTAAGCTGGTTCTATTACAGAACGATTCATCGCAGTCAGATGGATGCTTTAGGTACGCTCGGGGACAAAGAACCATTTATTTTTATTTAATAAGATTAATAGTTGATTTTAGTGTTAAAAATGTGTATGTATAGCAATCTCACGTAAGTATGTCTATTAGGTAATTAAAGTATCAAATCCAACTCTTGAGTGATATATAGCATTGTATTGTTTATGTTTGTTTGTATTTTTATTTTTTCTTCTTTTTATATAGGTTTTTGCCAACGTCACGTATATTTTTCGGATTATTCTTGTAATCTTCAAACATAACTCTATGAAGTTGGCGGCTCCATTGTTAACTATTCCAGGAAGTTTGTGTGGCAACATGTATTTCATACAACATGCCTTCAAGATTATACATAATATAGGTCGAAATAAAATAGATTTATGAATTAAAATAAAAACCACGACATGACAGATAAAGAACCCGCCAAAAGCTCAAATAAAAAAAAACTGGCCTTAAGCCACAATGGCCTAAATATAGATATAGTAGGCTTAAATATGGATTTTTTTTACATGGTCCCTTTTTTATAATAGCTCTGCAAATTGACGGTAATGTCTCTGTAAGCAAACTACTATCCGAACACAATGGTGACCACCGAGAGAAATCGAAATCCATTGGCGATCATCAATCTCATGCCGGCCTGTACAAATATCTCTTCATGTTACGCATGAATGACCCGATGTCATCAGAAGTAAGAAATCCGTTGGTCTGGAGACAGCTCCATAGTTACACGATACGACAAAGATAAGACATTAAGAACTTTTTAAACATATTAGTACCGAAATTATCTGAAGCGT
The DNA here is from genome assembly GCA_033032175.1 of Saturnia japonica. Classification (NCBI taxonomy): domain Eukaryota; kingdom Metazoa; phylum Arthropoda; class Insecta; order Lepidoptera; family Saturniidae; genus Saturnia; species Saturnia japonica. The sequence goes on from CM065332.1 coordinate 6,119,739, forward strand.
AGACAATAAAAGAATCAATCTAGAGAATTGTTTACAAGCGGATACATTGGATCTATAGATCAACTCGGTTTAATTACAACTATAAAACAATCGCAAACCTCTCGGGCAGCGTCTTAAACGCTCATTAAGGGCCATTATGGCGAGCGATGGCGGCGGGAACCGATAAATGGCGGCGAATGGCGGTGAGTGGCGAAGGATTCCGCCAGTTCTTACAATAACGTTATATCGATGGTTCTCGATTCGATTTTGTGATAGCGAGACGGTTAGGATAAATGTGAGATGGTAAAGTTGGGGACTGTCTCAATGTCCATTCCGATTGTTCGGTCTAAATTATGTGGGTGATGAAGACATCAGTGTTGTTCTCTGGTTAAATATCAAGTGATAATGAATTTTTTAAGTAATTAACTGGGACATTATTACTAGGTTATTACATGGGACCTAAAAACATACTCGGTGAATTGTAGGTGTACATTAGTACACCTCTGCTTAACCCTTCAAGGAATACAGGCGTGATGGTATGTTAACTGGTTTATTGATAAAAAGAGATTTATCATCAAATTAATTTCTCAAATAACTAGAAATATAGGTACAATAAAATTAAAATATTATACCAAAACGATGTAAAAATTGTATGCGAATTTTTTCCAGCTGTACATACGATCACATTAAAATATATTATACTTATTTTATCCGTCGATAAGATCAACTAAGATCTTAATACAGTTATAAACCAGTCGGAGCGTAACACACTGATCCTTAATTCCGCCAAATCTAAATTAATTGTCTTCGGAAGCAAGACAGAAATCAATCATATCTTAACTGCCAGACCAGAAGTAAAGATAATATAGAAAAATATTGTTATAGTAGAAACCATAGATGTAGTATGTTAGAAACAGCGTGTAACCTAGGATTGCCGATCGACCTAGAACTACACTTTACAGCATACATTACTGACCAGGAACTTCTTTTCAAGATTAAACTATTGTGGTGTAGTATATGGCCCCTATTTACTATCACCTACTGATAGTAGGTGCAAAATGCTTGCGCTGAGTTCTGTTTTCATATTTCTCATTGCAGATAGCTACAATCACACCATTTTTAAATGAAGATAAAATACTAAACATGCCAGCACGGAGAGAATTACAAATAGCCACCTTACTTTTGGTGGGATCAAAACAAAACGCTGTCAATACCTATACTAAAAATTAATGTGAAGACAAGATCACTCTACACAGTCCACTTATTACTCGACTTTGACAAATTGTAAAGTAAAAATATGTTTATAAATACCATATATTTTACAAACCACGCTCTTACTTAAAAGACGTCTTACTGCCATTGCATGGCTTAATCACTTTGGTTTCCTTCACTTAAAACTCTGGTTCATTGTAGGGTTCGAACAAACCTCAATCGACACTGTTGATCTACCACTCAGCTATCATCTTTGAAGATTTGCCTCCATCCTATGGAAGATCGCAGGTGAAAAACCTTTGGTTGTATTCTTTCCAGAGCTCCTTGGGCTAGTGGGGCTCAAGGTTGGCAACGCGGCTTTGATACATATGATAATACAAGCGTCCATAGCGTGCGTAGCCGCTTACTATCAGGGGGGCTGTATGCTTGTTTGCCACTTTTGTAGTAAAAAGTAAATGGAACCTTGATTAACACACACTTTAGTTATTTAATTTGGCACCGTTAAATTTCGGAATTAAGCAGTCGATGGTTGCTGTTCCGAGATTGCAATGTAACTCACCTGATGTTGTGCGTGAGATATCAACCGCCAAATACCTAAAGGTGTGTCAACGTAGCCGCACTTGAGAACGATGCCGTTTTAGCCTTAGCATCTTTGCACATATTATTGTCATCCAATACCAAGTAAAATTGTGGTCAAAAAAGGAATTCAAGAAGTGTGTCCAAAAAAATATTTTAATCATTCTTCACCAGTACCACCATATCTCCAGAATACCATTAGTTATTATAAAGAAATTATATAAAATTACATTTCAAATATGCTGTCCATTCTTTAATAAAGACGAAGAAATACCCGAGAAGGTCTAAAGAAGGTAACAAAAATGTGAGCGCCTTTTTTGGATTAAACTTAACTGCACTGGAAGAACGAAGAAAAAGAGGTGAATTCGTCGTAACATACAAGATATTAAACAAATACTTCAACCTATCAGGTTATAACAACTTCTACAGTATGATCCAAAGTGCACCAATTAATAGGACACTCCATGAAGTTATATATGACTTGCAATAGTAACAACCAACTACACTTCTTGTCTAACAGAGTAATTATTATGGGAACTAAATTTCAAGAGACTGTAATTAGTGCACCATCAGGTAACTGTTTCAAAAACAGACTCGACAGATATTTTTAAAAACTTTAAAGGCACATGGACCTACTTTGGATGTCATGTACACAAATTAACTTGAACTCAAGTTTATGATATACTCAATGTGTGAAGAGCTCTTAGTATATTAAAATATAATCTATGCAAGTCGACTAGTCGACACATCTCGCGACCAGAGGGCTGATCAATATCTCGGTCAACGAATAAGCATTGCTATACAACGAGGTAATGCGGCCAGCATTCTATGTACTTTTCCATCTGGCGGCGAGTTGGATGATATCCAATACTTATAGTAATTTTATTAAAATAAATAGATTTATTTTGTATACAAATAATATTACTTAATCCATGCTATCTATACTAATATAAAAGAGCAAGACTTTTTTTGTTTGTTTGTTTGAACACGCTAATCTCTGGAACTACCAGTCGAATTCGAAAAATTTATGTAAGATAGCCAGACTCACGAGGAATAGTATAGGCTATCTAACATTAAGTTACAACTCTCAGCTAGCCTTTAATATTGATTTTTGTTACGTAAGTCGGAAGTGGTGGCCCTCCCAGACTGCTTTATCCTTACGAACGAAATTTACTTCATCATAAAAACAATTTTATGAAGTTAAATTTTGCTCTTTATAGTATATTATTTGGACACATAGTTTATTAGATAATGAAAAATTTTAATAATTTGTACTTGTGGGAAGAACGATTATGATAGGCTACATGGGTGCGTTGACGGCGCGGTGTTTTGTTGGATAAAATGAACACGGGTGAAACCGTGAGGAACAGCTAGTAATATATTATAAAGCTCAAGAGGTTGTTCGTTTGAACGCACTGATCTGTGGAACTTGTAGTCAGATTTGAAAATTTCTTTTTCTTATATATACCTTATTTTTTAGGACGGTGTAAGGCGATCTAACTTCACGCTACAACCCTTAAGAACCAGAACAGTAACCAATAACGCACAGAAATCTGGCAAGGTGTAGATCAAGTAACTGTGAAAGCAACTGTGGAACCATCTCCTGGTCAATGTGTTTCAATTTTCTTACGACTTCGGCCCTTCAAGCGTAACGTGAAGAGATATTTATGCAGGCTGGCATGACAGCGGTGACCGCTGAAGGATTTAGATCTCTCGGTGGTCACCGTTGTGTTTGGATTATACTGTGTCTACTTGCCAAACTAGTATTAAAGAAAAGTACGGGAAGTGATAACAACGATAGGCTATACGGGTATATTAGCGGCAGCGCGGTAGAGTAGGTCGAATAAATTTAAGACAAGTGAAACCGTGGGACACGGCTAGTAATAGTTAAATATGAAAGTTTTTTTACTAATTAACGATAAAATGTAGATAGTTTAATGAATAAATATTTCTTGTCGCATTAAAACATTAATGGTTTCGCATATAATCGATACACCATTGAAACCAGAGACGCGTGTACCAAACACACGCAGTGACCTCGCCGATTCCACCAATTATAGCCCGTCCCCTGCAGAGTGGCGTGGATTTGACGTTAAAAGAATTCTCTTCCACGGAATTATGTCCAACTAGATGATACATACAGCTTTACAAAAATATGGGCGCGCCCGTTACTACTTCCGGCGTGTCCATGTCGCCATCTATCGATAAGATGTAATATTACAATATATTATTTAAATAATAAATAGTTTTACACTATTCTTTGACATACCTAAATTTTCTAAGACTATTATTTATTTGTTTAATAACTGTATAAAGTTGTTCATAATTTTTATTAATATTCAATAATCAATGTCATACCAAAGGTATCACTAGCACTGTCAAGGACATAAATTAGTTTAACACTTATTTTTACTTAATATTTTTTTTTGTTGTTGGCAACTCTGCGACAATCTCTTACTTCAATGGTTGCGTGGTGTGTGCACGTAAATCAGTAAATCTAATAAAAGTGTACAATTACAAGGCCTTTCTCTTCTGACTTTTACAAGCACGTTACCGACTTTGGCCCATCCACAAAGAACTCTGGAAACCCTAGTCATCGCAGGGTAACACAAGGTTATTTAGCTGCAATCTTCTGTAAATGCATCCAGGTATTTCATCAGTCGGACTGCTCCAAGTAGAGAGAAATCTCCAAAGAAATTTCTTTATGCCCTGCCCTATCTTCTGTATGCGAGAGAAAAATATTATTTTAAATTGTTTAGATTTTTTACACTGATTTACGGTACTGTTATGTAATTGACTAAAGCGCTCAATGACAAATCTTTTTGAGAAACAAACCGTGGCATAAATACGGTTGTAGCGTCCCGCGACAGACACCACACAGGTACATAGGTTCTGTAAGGGACCTTTTTTTCTTTTTTTGCGCTAGTTAGACCAATGCGCTAGTTAGTGTAGAAAAACCATTCCGATTACTAAATACACATACGCATGGTTCCCTCCTTCCTCCCAGGAGGAGGGGAACGTGCATATGAGTATATGTTAGTTAACTCGAATTTTCTTAAAATTAGGGAATTAGATAGATCGCGACCTTTTCGCATTCGCGACGACCGCCCGAGCCGAGGTTCGGTCACTCTGGCACCCTCGAGCGGGTCGTCCGTCACAAACTTTCGCGGTTTTTTTTTTTTTTTTAATTGGTGGGGTAATAAACCCCCACCCCCCTAAAAGCCTCTAACACAAATCAGAGAACGATGGTGCTATAAATAATTTCTTATAACTAGTTACAAAATTCTTACAATAATTCCAACAATACAACAATGTCAAATACAAATTTAAATAAAGTAAAATTTTGTACAACAATAATAACTTTACCCAAATTTGTAAAGTAAAATTTATAAATGGTATAATGTAAATAGTAGTAATAATAATAAGATCTCCATCAACAGACACAATTTCTACACATATCACAACACGACATACACAGAATACATGAAAATCAAAAATCGGCAAATTAAACTAAGCAAAGAAGAATAAATCTGGTTTTATTTATTTCTCCTGTTGGCGACTTTAACTATCTTTTCAATAAATTCTAAGAAGTGCCCCCTTATCTGGTCGTCCGCCACCAAAGTGTGCAATGTGACCCTATCGATCTTATGGCCAAACCTGGACTCGAGGTCGAATCTGGACGAGCCGAATCTTGGACAATCTATAATCAGGTGGTAGATTGTTTCGGCAATATCCGGGTCGCATTCACACGCGGGACTGCCCCTGATCTTGAAGCGGTACAGGTACGCCGCAAATCCTCCATGGCCTGTGAAAGCTTGGATATGGGCGGGTAACAGATTGGTCTTCCTCAACACCCGGTGAGCATCTGCCACCTTCGGGAAGAAGACCCGCGTCACCCCACCCGTGTCAGAGGACTCGTAGCGCGCCTGCCACTTAAAGACAGTCTCCTCTCGTATGACATTCTTCGCGTATGACACCGGATACCGATCATAGTCATAACTTTCGCGGTTGAGTGCCCTAAGCGCTCGCCCCCAAGTCCGGTGAAGCTGTAAAAGCCGCAGCGGCCCTGTTTTAGGATAGGGCCCCTAAGGCTAACAGTGTAGTCAGGCCAAAAAAAAAAAAAAAAAAACCCGCGACAGAACAGAAATTATGTAGTCGCGGACACAGCACGACAGTGCTCTCTACTGTTTATACAGTGTGCTGTTCGCTCTGGCATATACACCTACCTACTTCGTAACATGAAATTTTTTTTTCAGAATCTCGGTATCAATTTGAATAATTTTGAAATAGCATAATCGGTTGAGGAAGTTAGGAAACCTTATCGTTTAAAATAATTAATTTTCTCTTAGTTCTGTTATCTAGTAGGAAAATGCAGAACTCTATATTTCTATACATTTGAAACCGTATTAGAGTTTTTACACTGTAATGCGCTGCTAAAATTGTTGCGTCAACATATTCAATAGACTTGAAGCTCTGAATCCTAGTGTAACATCACACATTAGAAGACTCAACCAATTCTATGGAACGTTACATCATACGATCGCTCGCATTACGGCGGTCGCGGTGCTCCTATACAGAACAGGGCGCTAGGTGATGGAAGTTATTCTACTTCTAATTTTATATTGAGGCGTTACTCTTTCCGGGTTTTTGATCATTATATAAACTATATAAAACAATAAATAAGTCATGATCATAATTCCATGGTCTTTACACTAAATTATGGTATCTGATCTTTAAATAATAATAATTAATGTTAATTAGAGTGCTTCTAGTATTGCTATACATCACAAAGTAATTTCACGATATGATTCCTATTGTAAGAATATTAGATATTGTGGTTACAGCAATTTTCCTCCCACATAGATGTACATTATACTAAATTAACTACCCATATTAATGTAAAAGGAACAAGAAACAAAACAAAAAAGCTATGATACTAATTCTACAAATATGTGAAAGAAGGGATCTGACGGTCGTATAATAAAAATAGATTTAGGTATATAATTTCAAGAGAGTATTGTGGTTTCTTTACGAGATAACTAATATACTGTTTTTGAAAATAAAAAGTAATGTTAACAAACTTAGAATCTTAAGTTCATTGTAGTTTTTTTTTATAGTAGCTCGGAAAATTGACGGCTTTGTCCCTGATGGTAAGAAAAGCACAATCCAAACACAACGGTGACCACCGAGAGATCTAAATCCATCAGCGGTCGCCGCTACATAAATATCTCTTCATGTAAAGCTTGTAAGATCCAAAGTCGTAAGACGGAGAGAACATATTAGTCGAGAGATGGTTCCACATTTTCACGGTACGACTGAGAACTTTTTTGTTCTCGGTTTTAGTTTTTGAGTGATATATTTTGCAGTTTAGACTACCAAAGAATTTTTATCCTGATAAGTGATGGTATAAGCATGAAGGTAGACGGATATAGGACTAGGAAGACTTATGAAGCTATGGATAATAGACATAAGATATAGATTATGCGAAGAATGATGTGTTTAAAATGGGTAAAGAGGTATTCATACTGGGCTGTTAAAACAGTGAAAGAGGAAAACATATTGTGCCGACCATACTTAGCCGTGATAAGAATAAGAAGCAGTGGACGAAGTATTTGATCACTATTTTAACTAATCTAGCTTCATGACATGGTGCTCCGTTATCAAAAATTAATTCACAAAAGTTTTCATATTACCAAAATTTTAAAAGAAATGCGAATGGAAACAACAGCAGGATTGATAGCAATCTGTATTTTGGACATCTGAAAAGGAGCTGTTGACAGGAATGATTGATGGAAAGCGACTGAGTAGATGTGGAAATTACTTGTTAAACCAAGTCACCGAAAGGTTGGAGCTACCTATCATCATAGCTCTTTCATTGCACCGAAGATCGAGATGGGTGGAGGCAACTTACAGGAAGCTAATCACGGAATCACGATCCTCAATACTGAGATTGGTGACTAGAAGAGAGTGAGAGAAAGAGAGATGTGGTATGAAAGAATGACGGAAAGAAAAACAGTCCCAAACCCACAGAAGTGATATATTGTGTTTTTTTTTTTTTTTTTGTTTCATTAACTTAGGTTTATTGACCCTATATTATGTTATATTGGTGGCATTTTTCGTGATACAGTTAGGTCGTTGTACATACGTGAAGTGAATTATAAATATAAACTGAGAGCAGGCATTTTGAGATTTCACAAAAACTCCCTAGATAGTGCTGGCAAGGGAGTCACCATCTTGCCAGAATACCCCACTTTGTATACCAGAAAATTTCACGAAGTCTTAAAAACACGTGACACTGGTAAAATGGTAATAAATGAAATGATAGTAAATGAAATGGTTTTAAATGAAAACAATATAACATTAGTAATTTATACATTGTATACGCAATTTATTCGAAAGAATATTTTTAATATGAATCAAACTGCAACCGACCAGTTTTTATCGTCAAACAAAAAACGGCGAACCAGCGGACCGGTCGGTCGAGCAATTCGTCGCGCGACCTGTCCAGTCATTAGTCTCCCATTAAATTAGTTCCAGCAGACGTTCAATTTGCGCGGGAGAGAAATAAAATTGAAGAACACTTATTTAACTCATGTACGTTTTTATGAGTTACCTGAAGGTCGTAATTAGTTTGATTTTTAGAAAGAAATAATACAATTTTATCTCATTATTGCATTTTGGTTTTGCGAAAGGTTTGAGTTTGTATCATTATGGACTGATAATGGTCTTCTGATAATGGTGACGTAATAATGGCAGTAACAATTTTTAATAAAGAGGATTAGTTATAAAAATAAATAAGAAGAAATTACGTATATGTAGAATTATTAGTAAATTTCAGATTAGAGTCGTTCGTTAGTCGTATTCCAAACATAGGGACACGAAGTGTGACAAAAATTATTATTTTGATGAATTAATAATATAGATGTAACAAGCTTAATTATTGTAAAGGAAACAAAAAACCAGACTGCACCAAAATCCTTAGTAACAAAATTTTAGGCAAGCATAACAGCGGTGACCACGATTGTGTTTGAATTGTGCTGTGCATTTCATCAGGGACTATACCGCTAATATGCAGAACTATTATTAAAAAAAAAAATATATTTATATATATATTCCCACACGTTGTACATAGAATATTAATATCAGGGCAAACGAGCTTTGCTTGGTATCTTGAAAAAAAAAACACCTATGTAGGTAACCTTTAAATGTAAAACATTATCTAAACACAACATTTCATCCAAATCGTTGGAGCCGTTCACGAAAAACCTATTACGTATATAGAAGAATTACTCATTAGATACAGCCTATGTCACTCCCTAAATTACGACGAATCTAACGACACCTCGTATGCTAAAATCCAATAAGCCGTTTAGGAGACAGCATTCAAAGCCGGAGCCGTTCAGAGCGTGCAAAAGAACTAAACATACGGTCGAAAACATAAACTCCTTTTTTCGCAGTCGGGTAAAAATTAAGGTAGATATAATACGTGGTACGAAGGTGCCGATATACCACAGGGATATCCATAATGCCTGACAAATATAATAAATATTAATATTAAGGGGATAATCTCACAAACGATCAATTGATTCCTAACAAATATAGTTTGTATAATTGGATCCAAATAACTGATATGCATACATTTGAGGAAATTTAAAAACCTAGGCATAGGTTACCAGTACTGACATTAAACAAAGTCAATAGGGGTCAATAGTAGGGCTTACTGCCACTGCGCTACGAAGCCTGTCATGGAACAAATCTTCCATTAGAATGCACTAAGCCTGTATTGTGAGTTACGACGTAACTGCCTACCTACCAGTGTGCATAGGTCCTTGACCACACCTTTATCGGTCACAAGGCAGCCCTGCCCACGCTTTGTTATCCGATATGATGGCTGTGCACTGTGCACTGTGGTCGGCAACATGCAACAACATACGAGCAGCTCCTAGTTATTAGAAGTTGCAACTTGCAACCCATTTGTGGTTTAGCTTTGATGAAATTGCAGTTTGAGTTTGAGAGATGACACTGTTGTAGCCCTATTAGATACCTCATTGATTGACGTGAGTTTGAATTCTACAATGAGCCTAATCTTTTGGCAATGGAACACAACGTGATGAAACTATAGATTTATGGTACGGCATTTTCAGCTACCACCTTGAAGTTGAAAACCCATTGCAAGGCACTAATCATCGTGTTGTGATAGCAGCAATTAAGATTCAGTCATATTCTAGAAATAACATGGTTAATATATTCGGCCACGATGTTATTTATTATCAAAGATATTGAAGTCAAAAACGAAACTATCACAAAAGCATAAGTATCTTTTATACAAGATAATTTGTAACAAAGTAGAAAACCAACCTGGCATAACTTTGAAGTCGAACGTCCAAGGCCAATAAAAGTGAGCCACCCGTTAGATCCCCTATCCAACGAAAAAAGAATCATTCAAATCGGCTCATCAAAAAAGTTATGGCTACACAGATGTGTATATAATAGATATTCAATACAATTAATAAAATTGAAGTGTCTGATTGTAATGTCAAAATAACAGTTGTTTTACTAAATGCATATGAAAGTACATACGATACCTATAACAAAAAGCCCATTTTTAATTTTTTGTCTGTTTGTTCCGGGTAATCTCCGAAACAGTTGGACCGATTTTGACGGGACTTTTACTGATAGATAGCTGATGATATAGGGAGTAACTTAGGCTACTTTTATTTTAGAAAAAAAAATTAGGGTTCCGTACAATTAAAAAATCTGGTCATGGTGAATCAATTCGGGTGCTTAAATGGCTCTTGAGTAAACCACAAGAGATATAGCAAATTAATGTAATACATAATTATAAGCAATAAAAATACCTACAAAAAAGTTCGGGAGAGTATACATCTATCTTCTAAGGAACACCCACAATAAGCATTTTTGTCTTTAAAATAGCCGGGAGCCGGGGACAAGATTCTCGCGGGCATTCTGTAGTCCACGTAAGTGCAGCCACGGGCACAGCTAGTCCATAATAAAAATATAGATTCGAACTGATAACCTCCTTCTTTTTGTGAAGTCGGTTCAAAATAATTTATCTCACTTATAATAAACAAATATACTAATATAATATGTCCAGGTTTATTTTGTACATACATTAAAACGTAAGGAAGAGTATTAACAAAGATTCATGAGAACTTCTGTATCTAATTATCCACAGACTAAAATAAATAAACAGGCTTAGATTTCGATTTTTCGTTGTAACTATGGAGCGTAGAGGTAATAAGTATATGAATGAACCGTTGGTCATCACGTTATGATACAATCGGCCAGTCGACGATTCTATTAACAAATCGGGAAGCTTTAGTTGATTCTTGCAACATACTAATTTTTAGGACTTAGTTAAGACTGTAGTATTTGGTGAAAGAAACCGTCTTGATACTATAACTGGATTTTCTAGTTCTCGACTGGCTATCTACCGCCATCTTCTAGCAGAAAATATAAATCATGCACTATAATATATATTATAAGTCAACCGCATTACTATCTCATATTAGGTGTGATCTTTAATACAAATAAGAAATACCCAAATAGAATAGAAAATCAATCAGTATTGACAACCCTAGGAACAATATAAAGATTCTTTTAAAACAGCCTAAGGAGATAAGACTGGGCGTTGATTCGGTCGTTTGCATTCAAGAGCAATTTATAATTGATTTACACTTTACGAACGAGCTGAATACATTAAGATGAAATGGATACGAAGCAAATGATTATATCGTAGCTAACTCGATTGTTAAGCCGTACGTATATGTTGACAACATGAAACAAGGTATTATTAAACTGGCGCGCACGGATAAAGGGATTGATTAAGGATTTACAACGTGAGAGAAGAAAGTAATTTGGAATTATAGAGAATTAACATTTTTCGTTAAATCTATTTACCTCAGACGGAAACTTTCGTAATAATAGATAGCTTTAAGTAAAGGGTTTAGCGTTTGTTATATCTGAATAAAATTTATGTTCACGCGTGTCAGTAGTCATTGGTACCGTTGTTATGATAATAATTTAATTTAGGATAGTTATGAATAATTTTCCAGCATACCTTACAATTTTCAAATAATATGGGTTTTACAATTTATTATTACACAATTTTAATGTCCATAACCGAGACGTTCTTCTTGCTCAGACAGCTCAGCGTAGAGATCCTTGCCTAGGATCTAGAATAGAAGTCAGCACGGTGTAGGCCGTATCAGGATACACGGCTCAAGCAGACGACGCAGCACCAAATATCTTATCTATTGAGATTTCCTCATATGTAAAAGGAAAAGTTATTATTTGTATTATAAATACAAAATCCAGGTGATACTTTCCCGGTAGTGTTCTTTCAATGTTCAGTAGGTATTTGTCGTTTTGGCAAAGGGTATTTCACCCATATTAATATTAAAATTATAAATTATAACAATTAAAATAACTTTTCTATATAAATATGTTATAAAATAAACTGTCTTTTCGACTCCCAGGTTTGTTGTACAATAATTTGGTTTTTATCAAAACACATGATAAATATTATATAAACGTTACTTCGATTCAAAGGTCTGCAGTCCAATCAATAAAACATGATCAGATCCATCCTGAAGAATCTGTCATACTCTCTGTTCTAATTTTCTCTTTTGTTTTCGTTTGAATTCAAAATTTCATCTTACTAGACTTTTCTTATTTTAAAAATTAAAAATAAATCTAATCATAGATTTATTTTGCTAAACTAGAACCTGGATAGAATATTTGTCTATACCTGAGAAACTCCTAATTGCGCATGCTCTATTACTATCAAAGAATTATCAATGACAGAGATTGTCATAATATTGCAATGTAAACAATACGAACCTAAAATATTAACAAAGCTGTTATTAAACCAAAATTATCAAGTTATAAATTATCTAAACGCATCAATACATAAACCTATCATTAATTGGTATCCTGGAAATAGAATAGGTACACCAAAACAATAATAAGGTAAATCAAATGAACTTATGATGAATAATATAAAGTAGATATTAAATAAGATTATCTTCCAGATAAATAATATAACATTTCCCCTTTGACCCCGTAAAATTTTTCAATTGAAGGAAAAATTTTGATAATATATACTTTATAATATAGAGAGCTAGCTTCACAATTACATACATCTTTAACATACCAGCAAACATACCTCACCCTATCAAATCCTAACAAAGTTCCATACATACCTCAAACATGTTATCACCAGGCACACCGTAGGGGTTGGGGCTCACAGTCAATGGCTCCCACTCCAGAAGTTGCTCATCATTAAGGCAGAATGGTATATTTTACGAGCTTGCCTACCACTCGAATGTTGGCTTTTTTTATGAAGAGTCATCACCCGCTCTTTAACAATAAATAAATATTGATTTTGTCCTATGGCTTATTTAAGGAGTAGACAGCCGCTCCATTATATATAAGACTAATATTTAGTCGAATAAACCCCAATATATAAATAAGGATATATAAATATAATTCCACCTCACTCAATATCAGTAATAATTGCTGCATAAAATCAGCATAAACGCTGCATAAGTAACAGCATAACCGCTGCATAAGTAACAGCTTTAGACGCTGCATAATAATACCGGCACAAATGCCGAAAATAATCTCAGCCTTTAAAAGGCTGTAAATATCTTGGACAACAGCCAAGAAATATAATAAAGATAATAGTACATATGATTAATATTATATAATATACTATAAATAAAATAAAATATACTATCCCCATATACACATATACTTAATAATATAAGACCTAAAAAGAAATTTTTATAAAAGGGAAATGTTTATATTGATGTTTATTTATTTCAAATTTATAAAAGTAAGCAGCTAACCAAATGATATTCCAAAAAATATATATATGTAAAACATATACCAACACTAGATAAAGTGTGTTTTTGAATTTTTAGGAAAATCATTTGTTATATTATTATTGAATGTTATATTAGTTATACTAAATAGAAGTATTTAAATAAATACTGTCAATGAATGATGTGAAGAATTTATATATATATAAAATATTATATGTCCAAAATATTTTTCAAAAAAATTTACTATCACGAGTGTGATCGTTTCAGAATTTTGAGGGTTATCTTCCAGATAAATAATATAACACCGTCTAAATTTGTAGGTTTTCATCAACCTCAAATAATCACCACAATGATCGGCCCTGCGTGGTTTAAACCAGCGGATTTTTTTACACTGGGAAATCCATCATAGATCCGGCTCGGGGGAGCAAGAACGGTATGTCAGATTCGACTGACTAAAACCCAGCGGTGTACCATCCGCCGCCGTAATGGGACGATGCGGGATCGTGTATGCACGCCACCACGTCACCGCTGTGCCAAGAAGGAGTCAGCCTGGTAAAACCCCAGCTGTCTCTCAGACGGCCGAACCTATGCAATGGTAAAATGGGACTCCCGACCCGTCTCCCCTGGTTCGGCTAGAATCCAGCGAGTTCTCGCATTCTTCACTAAGTCGTCGGTACACTTAGCGGTGGATCAGCCCATGCAGCGTCTTCTAGCACATGGCCGTCACTCAATATGTATAGATGATGACTTATGGAGCTGAAACGTGGTCACTAAATATGAGCCCTAAGAAAACTCAAGGTCGCTCAGAGAACAATAGAAAGGAAGTATCTATGCGTGATCAAATCAGAAATGAGGGGATATGCATAAAGACCAAATTAACCGACATAGTTCTAAGAATTTGACAAACTTAAGTAGCAGTCGCTCATAACTGAATATAATAAATTTCTGACTACCCAACGAAAAATAATCAACAATCAATATACTTGTTATAATATGTGGGAATTTATTAAGAATGTGCCCTTCTTCCTTTTCTTTATTTTGGCAATGAAACCTTGTTATCAAAGGTATTACTGCCATTATCGATTGAGCAATTGTTTCGTATTACAGAATTAGGCATGATAAGGGAAAAAGAATCAACGACTTTCCAGAATTTACTAGAAATAGTAGTACTTACTAAGTACTACTAATTGGTTTATACATACATAAATCACGCCTATTTCCCAACGGGGTAGGCAGAGACCACGTCCTTCCACCTGTTACGATCCTGGCATACCGCTTTCCCTTCTTTGACATTCATTAATCTTTTCATGCATGCTCGTCGGTTTAGAGTACTCTTAATGGTTTATATGTGGGAAAAATATGAACCTTTGATTTCTCAAAAAATCACTAACACGTCATGGGCTAACGTGATGATTAAGCTCGTACCTTCCTTCTGGAAGAGGCCTTTGCCGAGCAGCGGGACATTTACAGGCTGGTATTATTATTATAACAGAATTAGTGTGTTCTGGTAATTTTAGTATTCAAGCAAAATTGTGGCCGTCTTGTTTAAACATTCAAGGAAATTTTGTAACACATATCAGAAAATCCATAGTTCATATCTAGGTTCTATTATTTCTAATTCAATTCACTTGCACAAAACCCCATACGATATTACGCAAAACGCCACCAATATCTCACCATATAAGAACACAGATCTCAAGTTCATGATTAACAAATTAATTTTTAATAAAAAACAAAACCACCTTCAAAGATTTTGAAGAGTTCCCTTGTGTATCTTCGAAGTTCAAAATCCAATACCAATGAAATTAAATTATTGTCCCATTCCGAGATATCCCCTATCCAACAAAAAAAGTCATTCAAATCGTTTCATAAACAAAGAAGTTATAGTTAAAAATCCATTAAAAAATTCATTCCAATTGAGTAACCTTCCTTCTTCACTCTACACGACACAGTAAGATCCTGGTAAATAACCTCCCACCTATTTGTTTTCAACGTCATCAAGAAAATTTGTGGGACATTTTATCAATATGAAAATAGGTAAAGGAAAGAATACAAAACAGCCAATTCCCTCATAACATTTAGATAATAAAAATACGGCACACACCTGAAGCTTTTTCACTTTTGAAATATTGTCAACGTCTCGTAAAAAAAAAAGAAAAAATAACTCACGTAAATAAAAACATATCGTATTTCGACAAGATACTGACAAAAAATAGCAAATGTTTAACAAACAAAACGCCTGCGATATTTTCTTGTGTGTCATCTCTACCATTAATTTTCGTTCGCGACGTTTTGCTTTCGATGTATCGAAAACATCGAATTCCACGTTCGAAATTATAATAAATAGTTTCTAATTTAAATGAGTAATAACACTGAATGAATCATTATTTCAGCCGAAAGACGTTCACTGCTAGACATAGGCTTTCTAAAAGATCATCACAATGACCGGTCCTGTGCTGCCTGCATTCAGTGGCTTCCCGCAAACTCTACCAGATCGTCGGACCACCTCGTGGAGCGACTCTACCCACGTTGCATCTTCCAGTTCGTGAATTGTAATGTTGTACGGTACGTGGCTAAGGAGAGAGCCATGCTCGGAGTTTCTCTGCGTGATCCAATCAAAAATTAGGAGATCCGTAACAGAACCAAAGTCACGGACATAGCCCTAAGAACAGTTTTACATGGCAGTGGACGCGCCACGTCGCTCGTGGAATGGATGGCCGATAGTGCCAAAGAATTATCCAATGAATAATCGTATTAAGAAAAATAAATTATGGAAAATATATTATGTTTCTTTGATTTCAAGTTGTATCAAAAATAAAACGAGAATGAGACAAACAGAGACCGTTAGAATATCACAAAAGCTTTTCATTTTCAAAACGTATTTTAGAAACAGAGTATTCCTTATACGCATCAACGTTACGATGTGTCCCAAAACACTCTATGGCTAGGTGCTTGCAAGTGCAGCTACCGGAACACACCAGGTGCTCGGCGACAGATTCTCATCTTGAGGGTGGTAGCTAGCCAGGAAAGCAATAGAAAATGGTTTACCGACATCACGATATTTTCCTTCACCGAAAACTCGAGCTCATTTCTGGGATTCCAACACACATAAATCGAAGCGTTGTCGGCGCACGCTACCACTGTAAGTTACATTGTATATCATGATTAAATTAAGTTATTAAATATTATTATTATACACTAGCTGGCCCGCGCAACTTCGTCTACGTCACATAAAACAGAGAGTGGGACGTAGGCACCTACAACACAATTCTAAAGGATCTGAAACTTTCTTTGCTTTATCTACGAACCATTTGTGCAACATTCGCCCTCCCCCACAAGACATCCCACATCATTCCGCATAATAAATATGCGCACGCGGTAATGGATCATTATTTTAATGCGGAGTTATTTTAAAACTGTGATATTTCCTAATATATTCATTGAAGTCAATTGATGGAAAGGGCAATTTTGTTCAAAATTAAATATACACTCATCAAAAAAGTGTAAGCAACATGTACTAATTTAAATTTTAGGATGGTTCTTCACATTATAACGTTATATTTTATTTTTAAAATAATATCTTTAGGGTTCTATGATGTAAAAATAACAGCTGTTGTCTTTATAAGTTCTTTTAATAACAGAAATGAACAATATTAGAATATACTGTAGAAACTAAGAAACTAAACTTTTTTCTTACAAAAGAAATTCCTAAAGAAAATGTAATTTATTGTGAAAGAATAGAACAATTTAATACAGAGTATGGGCTCCTCTGCTATTCAGAACTTGTCGGCAACGATTATTCATTGAATTAATGAGACTGTTTATGTCATCTTGCGGTATTCGCTCCCAATGGAATTGTAGCAAATCTTTCAGCTGTTGGGTTGTTGTCGCTCCGTCCAAGTCCTTCAAAACACGTCTCTGGAGCATGTCCCATGCGTGCTCGGTGGGGTTGAGATCTGGCGATTGTGCAGGCCAGGGCAATACCTGGATGTTCTCCGTTGCAAAGTATTCACTGGTTCGCCGAGCTGTATGTGAACGCGCATTGTCATGCATTAACCTAAAATCGGAGCCAACCGTTTGTGCAAATGGGTAGACATAAGGTCTGAGAATATCCTCAATGTAATTTTCAGCATTCATGTTTCCATTTACAAAAACGAGCTCAGTTCGCCTGTTCTTCATAATACCCGCCCATAACATAACTGTTGAGCCGCTGTATGGATAAACTTCCTGAACGCACCTGAGCCTTTCAGTATTTCCGGGCCGACGATACACTCGCACCCTTTTTGTATCAGGCTTAAACCCGAATCGCGACTCATCGGAAAACATAATATTATCCCATTGTTCCTGGGTCCATGTTATGCGTTCTCTACACCATTCATATCGACGAGCGCGATTCCCGTGACGTATCGGTGGGCACCTGATTGGGCGTCGAGCTCGTAGGCCGTACTCATGCAGTCGATTTCACACAGTTTGCGGACTTACATCAACACCACTTGAAATTTGTAGCCTCTTCTTCTTCTGTTTTCAATCTTGGCAACCCAGTCAACTTTAGAGACTAATACTGCCATTTTCAAGTTATGCGAATTCGATACTTTAGGCGGATGGAGGGAATAGGCGGGTAAATGAAGAAGTGGCAATAAATAAATACAATTAAAAATAATATTAGAAACCTACAATGACAATTTATGATGATTAAGAAATTTTACTAATGATTTAATATATATAATATTATTGAGAGATAAGATAGATGACAGGTCGCAAGAAAGAATAGCCTTATAATTATACAAAATATCATACAGTGGTAAAGAGTTATAAAGAGAACAATTGAAGAGAATATGCATAATGTTACCCTCTTCCAGACCACACTCACAGATAGATGTATCTCTAATCCTTAATTTGTTCAGGTGGACTGGCGAACAACAGTGGCCAAACCTTAGCCTCGAAATAATAGTTGTAATTTTCTTACTAAATCTCCATTTGGAGAACCACGGTTTTAGAGCAATTGAAGATTGAAATCTTTTATAAAATTTACCTTTGCTTGAATGACCCCAGTGCATATTCCACCTTTCAACCAAGTCTTGACGAGGTAGATAAGAAAGTAAATCCTGGCTATATAAATAATTATCAGGAGCACCTTGAAAAGCTGCCAATTTAGCCAAACCATCAGCATTTTCATTACCCTGGATACCTGAATGACCAGGAATCCATATCAAGGAAACTTGTAAACCTAGTTGCACACAGTATTTCAGTTTATTTTTAATTACAAGAGAAATCGGTGACCAATTTTTTTTTTAAAAGGATTATGTAAAAGAGATTGTAAACAACTTAAAGAATTCGTAAAGATCACAGCCCTGGTAATTTTTTCCGTTATGATATAGCTGATACATTCCAAAATAGCTAAGCATTCCCCAGAAAAGTTAGATATTAGAGAAGAGTATTTAAAAAGCTTAAAATATCCAGACGAAATTTGATAAAAAGCAGCACCTACTCCTTGTTTATTATTTTGAATGGTCGAAACATTTCCAAAAAAATCTGAAAAATTTCCTTTATGTGGTTCAACAGATTTAGATGAATCAGTAAAAAAAACTTCCGCATTAGGAGTGTTCTTTTTAATAAAATTCAAAAGTTTGGAATCAGTATTTGACATATTTTTTCCTATACCTATGGATAATCTTACATCAGGTTGGAAAATAAGCACACTGTAATCAAAAAAGAAGAGAGGATTACATGGAAAATTTGTGATTGTACATTCCTGTTTATGTAAATTCCTGAGACTATGAATTAAATGCGGCAGAGGCCTTCGATGCCAGTAGCTATTATTTTTAACAATAAGGCTATCAAGATAAGTTATTTTTTTATGAAGAGGATGGTCCAAAAGTTGAAAGAATTTGTATAGATACCGATCTGATAAAAACTGTCTTCTTATGTGCAGGGGTGGATCTGCGCATTCTATTTGCAGAGCATCAATGGGAGTGCTTTTCATGGCCCCAATGACAATACGCAGGCTCTTAGATTGAATAAGGTTAAGTTTATGAATTACAGATTTATTAACAGGACAAAGAGTGAAAGAACCATAGTCTAAAAGACTTCTAATCATTGCATTATATATTAACTTTAAAGAAAAAGGATGTGCACCCCACCAAACTCCAGAAAGTGCTCTCATCATATTAATGTTTCTTTCACACTTAGCAACTATGTAATTAACATGCGGAATGCCTGTACATTTGCTATCAAATATTCTACCAAGGAAAATAATTTCGTTACTTAACGGTAAGCTCGCCTGATTTAAAGAAACACTTATATGAGGATTAGTTTTTCTTCGAGAAAAAACGACTACCTTGCTTTTAGAAACAGAAAAGGAAAGACGATGATCAGACATCCAATGCGATAATCTATCCAATGACTGCTCTACAATTTTAGCAGCCAAACCTATCGAACTGTTCGAGGAATAAATTAGTAAATCATCAGCATACTGAAGAACAGAACACTGAGGGAAAACTACAGAATCTAGATCATTTGTATAAACATCATACAATATAGGACTAAGAACAGACCCCTGCGGTACACCTTTCCAAAGTACTCGGCTGTGATTGTTCATTCCCAGAGTCCTCAAGATAATAGTTCTACCACTAAAAAGATTAAAAATGAAATCTATAAACTTTGAAGGAATATTAAGGTTCTGCAGCTTGTTTTTTAGTACTATCAAGTCAACATTATCATAAGCAGCTTCAATATCAAGAAATGCAGCCACCAATGATTCATTCCTGGTTAAGGCAATTTGAATATCTGTCGAAAAAATTGAATGACTATCAGAAACACTACGTCCCTTCCTAAACCCAAACTGAGAAGAACTTAAAAGATTGTGGTGCTCTAAAAACCATTCTAACCTGTTTTTGATTAGATGTTCTGTCAATTTAGAGAGAACCGATGACAAAGCCACAGGCCTGAAAGAATTCGCATCAAATGGATCTTTATTAGGTTTTAAAATAGGAATTACTATTTGTTGTTTCCACGAGTTTGGAATGCGACCAGTTTCAACAATAATATTTATTAAATTCAAAATAAATGATAAAGTTAAAGGTTTTGCATTAACCACAAAAGAATACGGAATACCATCAATCCCAGGTGACGTATCAGAAACACGGTTCAAGACTAATTTCAATTCCTGTAATGAAAAAGGAGCATCTAAGGACTCCAAGGTGTTACTATAATCAGAAATGTAATTATAAGGCATTTCATCTAAATTAGGAACATAACTTGGGGCCAGTTTATTTAAAAAGGGTTCAACCCACTCAAGCGAGAAGGAAGAAAAATTATGATTAGTTTTTGTGGAAGATCTATAACGACGTATATTTCGCCATACTATAGAGGGAGAAATTTCAGGCGACAGTGACAAACAAAAACGTTGCCAACCATCTCGCTTCTTCTTTTTTAAAAGCCTTTTAGTTGCCGCTAAAGTATTTTTGTATTGAAGAAAAGAATTTAAATCAAGCACCAAGTCACAATTTTTTTCAGAAATATTTCGTCTATGAATAGCCTGAGTACATTCCTTGTCCCACCAAGGTGGAGACTGAATATTTCTACTAGCAACTTTTTTACAAGGAAAGCATTCATCAGCCGCTAACTTCAAACTAGTAATAAGGTTATCATATGATTGTTCTATGTTAGGTAAAATGGGACTCCCGACCCGTCTCCCCTGGTTCGGCTAGAATCCAGCGAGTTCTCGCATCCTTCACTAAGTCGTCGGTACACTTAGCGGTGGATCAGCCCATGCAGCGTCTTCTAGCACATGGCCGTCACTCGATATGTATAGATGATGACTTATGGAGCTGAAACGTGGTCACTAAATATGAGCCCTAAGAAAACTCAAGGTCGCTCAGAGAACAATAGAAAGGAAGTATCTATGCGTGATCAAATCAGAAATGAGGGGATATGCATAAAAACCAAATTAACCGACATAGTTCTAAGAATTTGACAAACTTAAGTAGCAGTCGCTCATAACTGAATATAATAAATTTCTGACTACCCAACGAAAAATAATCAACAATCAATATACTTGTTATAATATGTGGGAATTTATTAAGAATGTGCCCTTCTTCCTTTTCTTTATTTTGGCAATGAAACCTTGTTATCAAAGGTATTACTGCCATTATCGATTGAGCAATTGTTTCGTATTACAGAATTAGGCATGATAAGGGAAAAAGAATCAACGACTTTCCAGAATTTACTAGTAATAGTAGTACTTACTAAGTACTACTAATTGGTTTATACATACATAAATCACGCCTATTTCCCAACGGGGTAGGCAGAGACCACGTCCTTCCACCTGTTACGATCCTGGCATACCGCTTTCCCTTCTTTGACATTCATTAATCTTTTCATGCATGCTCGTCGGTTTAGAGTACTCTTAATGGTTTATATGTGGGAAAAATATGAACCTTTGATTTCTCAAAAAATCACTAACACGTCATGGGCTAACGTGATGATTAAGCTCGTACCTTCCTTCTGGAAGAGGCCTTTGCCGAGCAGCGGGACATTTACAGGCTGGTATTATTATTATAACAGAATTAGTGTGTTCTGGTAATTTTAGTATTCAAGCAAAATTGTGGCCGTCTTGTTAAAACATTCAAGGAAATTTTGTAACACATATCAGAAAATCCATAGTTCATATCTAGGTTCTATTATTTCTAATTCAATTCACTTGCACAAAACCCCATACGATATTACGCAAAACGCCACCAATATCTCACCATATAAGAACACAGATCTCAAGTTCATGATTAACAAATTAATTTTTAATAAAAAACAAAACCACCTTCAAAGATTTTGAAGAGTTCCCTTGTGTATCTTCGAAGTTCAAAATCCAATACCAATGAAATTAAATTATTGTCCCATTCCGAGATATCCCCTATCCAACAAAAAAAGTCATTCAAATCGTTTCATAAACAAAGAAGTTATAGTTAAAAATCCATTAAAAAATTCATTCCAATTGAGTAACCTTCCTTCTTTACTCTACACGACACAGTAAGATCCTGGTAAATAACCTCCCACCTATTTGTTTTCAACGTCATCAAGAAAATTTGTGGGACATTTTATCAATATGAAAATAGGTAAAGGAAAGAATACAAAACAGCCAATTCCCTCATAACATTTAGATAATAAAAATACGGCACACACCTGAAGCTTTTTCACTTTTGAAATATTGTCAACGTCTCGTAAAAAAAAAAGAAAAAATAACTCACGTAAATAAAAACATATCGTATTTCGACAAGATACTGACAAAAAATATTCAAATGTTTAACAAACAAAACGCCTGCGATATTTTCTTGTGTGTCATCTCCACCATTAATTTTCGTTCGCGACGTTTTGCTTTCGATGTATCGAAAACATCGAATTCCACGTTCGAAATTATAATAAATAGTTTCTAATTTAAATGAGTAATAACAATGAATGAATCATTATTTCAGCCGAAAGACGTTCACTGCTAGACATAGGCTTTCCAAAAGATCATCACAATGACCGGCCCTGTGCTGCCTGCATTCAGTGGCTTCTCGCAACCTCTACCAGATCGTCGGACCACCTCGTGGAGCGACTCTACCCACGTTGCATCTTCCAGTTCGTGAATTGTAATGTTGTACGGTACGTGGCTAAGGAGAGAGCCATGCTCGGAGTTTCTCTGCGTGATCCAATCAAAAATTAGGAGATCCGTAACAGAACCAAAGTCACGGACATAGCCCTAAGAACAGTTTTACATGGCAGTGGACGCGCCACGTCGCTCGTGGAATGGATGGCCGATAGTGCCAAAGAATTATCCAATGAATAATCGTATTAAGAAAAATAAATTATGGAAAATATATTATGTTTCTTTGATTTCAAGTTGTATCAAAAATAAAACGAGAATGAGACAAACAGAGACCGTTAGAATATCACAAAAGCTTTTCATTTTCAAAACGTATTTTAGAAACAGAGTATTCCTTATACGCATCAACGTTACGATGTGTCCCAAAACACTCTATGGCTAGGTGCTTGCAAGTGCATCTACCGGAACACACCAGGTGCTCGGCGACAGATTCTCATCTTGAGGGTGGTAGCTAGCCAGGAAAGCAATAGAAAATGGTTTACCGACATCACGATATTTTCCTTCACCGTAAACTCGAGCTCATTTCTGGGATTCCAACACGCATAAATCGAAGCGTTGTCGGCGCACGCTACCACTGTAAGTTACATTGTATATCATGATTTAATTAAGTTATTAAATATTATTATTATACACTAGCTTGCCCGCGCAACTTCGTCTACGTCACATAAAACAGAGAGTGGGACGTAGGCACCTACAACACAATTCTAAAGGATCTGAAACTTTCTTTGCTTTATCTACGAACCATTTGTGCAACATTCGCCCTCCCCCACATCATTCCGCATAATAAATATGCGCACGCGGTAATTGATCATTATTTTAATGCGGAGTTATTTTAAAACTGTGATATTTCCTAATATATTCATTGAAGTCAATTGATGGAAAGGGCAATTTTGTTCAAAATTAAATATACACTCATCAAAAAAGTGTAAGCAACATGTACTAATTTAAATTTTAGGATGGTTCTTCACATTATAACGTTATATTTTATTTTTAAAATAATATCTTTAGGGTTCTATGATGTAAAAATAACAGCTGTTGTATTTATAAGTTCTTTTAATAACAGAAATGAATAATATTAGAATATACTGTAGAAACTAAGAAACTAAACTTTTTTCTTACAAAAGAAATTCCTAAAGAAAATGTAATTTATTGTGAAAGAATAGAACAATTTAATACAGAGTATGGGCTCCTCTGCTATTCAGAACTTGTCGGCAACGATTATTCATTGAATTAATGAGACTGTTTATGTCATCTTGCGGTATTCGCTCCCAATCGAATTGTAGCAAATCCTTCAGCTGTTGGGTTGTTGTCGCTCCGTCCAAGTCCTTCAAAACACGTCTCTGGAGCATGTCCCATGCGTGCTCGGTGGGGTTGAGATCTGGCGATTGTGCAGGCCAGGGCAATACCTGGATGTTCTCCGTTGCAAAGTATTCACTGGTTCGCCGAGCTGTATGTGAACGCGCATTGTCATGCATTAACCTAAAATCGGAGCCAACCGTTTGTGCAAATGGGTAGACATAAGGTCTGAGAATATCCTCAATGTAATTTTCAGCATTCATGTTTCCATTTACAAAAACGAGCTCAGTTCGCCTGTTCTTCATAATACCCGCCCATAACATAACTGTTGAGCCGCTGTATGGATAAACTTCCTGAACGCACCTGAGCCTTTCAGTATTTCCGGGCCGACGATACACTCGCACCCTTTTTGTATCAGGCTTAAACCCGAATCGCGACTCATCGGAAAACATAATATTATCCCATTGTTCCTGGGTCCATGTTATGCGTTCTCTACACCATTCATATCGACGAGCGCGATTCCCGTGACGTATCGGTGGGCACCTGATTGGGCGTCGAGCTCGTAGGCCGTACTCATGCAGTCGATTTCACACAGTTTGCGGACTTACATCAACACCACTTGAAATTTGTAGCCTCAAACTTATCTCTCGAGCGGTTAACATCGGCTGGCGTCTTGCAGTCAGTTGTATGTACCGGTCTTGCCGAGTGGTTGTACTCCTTTTACGGCCTGGATGCTGTTCAGCGGGTTCTCCTGTATTATTGTAGCGCTGCCAAAGACGACAAATAACACTTCTATGAATGCCAAAATGTCGAGATACCTGAGATTGATTACTTCCCGCTTGCAACATCCCTAGAGCTCTTTGCATTTCATCTGCCATCAAATGACGTCGCTTCATGACGTAAAGAATATCTAACAATTCAATTTTGTCGCTAACTTTATTTAAATGATTGGTAAAATTATAACATCAAGACTAAACGTAGCAATTAAAACGCACTTAAATTCAAACAAATTCGCAGTCATTTGAATTTTATGAAAAAACAAAACATAATCAAATTTTTTTTACAACCAGCCAGTATGTCATCAATAACAAAAAATTTACTTACCTAGGCACTTTGTTTGAGTAAATATTTAGAAATTAATTAATATAAATGGAAAATTTTGTAATATCACGCATGTTGCTTAGACTTTTTTGATGTGTGTATATAAATAACGTATTTAATTCGATAAGAATTAATACCATGTTTATAAAAACACCATAAAAACACACTGCAAATAATGCATAATTTTAGAATAAACTTTATTACCATGATAAAGATTATATTGAGTCAACCTTAAAAAATAAATATATGCTATGGCGGACTGTTTTTAGAACTTTTTACCTCATTAACAATGCGAACAGCCCGTCTCTGCAACCTGTACAGAGCATCGAGGAGTTACTTTGCGGATCCATCTCAGAGATGAGCACAGTACTTCATACACGACCGAACATGTGCCTTGTAAAGAAGATATAGTTGACCGGACATGAAAAATAGTGTCACCCTGTTCAGGATTCTGAGTCTCCAAGATGTAGTAGAGATGTCACTCCTGATGTAAAGCCCTGGAGTTGAGGTCGCTGCGAATATTCACGTCTAGTTGAAGAGTGGGAAGAAGACAAAACGGAGATTTTATGAAGAAAACGCGCACACCTGAGTTTTCTTGGCATTGAACTCAAACAAGTTACTAGCTTCCTACGTAGATACGCGGTGCAAGGATTTGGGAAGGAGGTCAAGGCCGTCAACGCTTTCAACCTACGATATTACAAGCGTCCATAGGCTTCGCTAGCCGTTTACAATCAGGCGGGTCGTATGCTTGTTTGTCACCTTATATACAAAAACAATAACCCGAGTGAACGCGGGTTCGATCCCCGCACATGACTGACTTTTATGCGATGAGCATTATTTTTAGTTAAGCGACTGGTTGTTTAATATCTGTATACATATGTATGTATATCAGCTATTTAGATATGAATGAAATAGCTGTGTGAAACGGTGTTCCTATAATATAAAAGGATTAATGAGATAAAAAATTAACAGCTTTTGCAGTCGAATTCGTAGGCGTTGTCTTCAACTTATTCCTATTGTATATTGAAATGAAACGATTCATTCACTACCTGTTATAAGTGCACAAAAACTCACAAAGTTTCATCGCAATCTGATGAATAGTGTAGGTAGGTACGCAAGGGATAAACAAAGAAACATTCAAAAACTTAATTTCGCAGCAGGGAAAATAAATTAAACTTCACATTAATAAAACGCAACAATATTTTATAAAGTACATTTCATAATGACGCGTGTTCAAACGGAACCTCACAATTTTGACAAGAGTGTACTTGAAAGTCACGTAATTCTTATGCGATACAATAAAGATAATTTGAACTCTATTTTTGAAAGAAATAATAGTGATTTATAAGAAAATAATATGCATCTATAGTTCTGTAAACATGAAATGTTAAACAAATGAAATAGAAAGTTTAACATCATCATGCCATGTTGATTGCTCATTCAAATTATTTCTATAGTATGACACGATTCTATCGATAAAATGTCTTGTAGACATTATCAATGATTTTGTATTTAATGAATGGTTGAAAAAAGAATGGCTAGATTAGTTGATGCCTTTAGTATCTGTAGAATCACAGAGTTGAAATATAGGTGTCATATTTTATCAACTATAGTAGGGTTATTTAAAAGGAGTTATTAATAATGTTAGTATTTTTTGTTTATTCTTAAAACAGATGAAATAGTTTATACAACTTCTTTTTGTCATCACATTTCTGGGAAAAAATACTGACACTGGCAAATACTTTTAAAATGCCGATTTATGAGATAAAAAAAAGAATAAATTTGAACCGTCATATTTAATGTTACATACAGTCGTAATTTATCCTTAACTGTTATCTATATTATGTTTCTCAAGGGCTCGAAAACAAAAACAAAGATTCTTTATTCGGCTTAAGTTTATATGGACTTAAAATACTACTAACGGCTCCGTTCCCTCGGTATGGAGCCCTTAACTCAAGCAGCCGCTCGCGCGGTATAAGTGACACAGCACTTGCACAGTGTTGCCAAGTCAATGAAATAAGAAGTGGCCAACCACTTTGATGAAGTTGCTAGAATGTTAAAAATTTAGTTCCCTAAAAAGTGGCTAAAAGTGGCCAAAAATTTGATTTGAAAACAAACACAAGTTTATAACTTACAGACGTTTTATTTATTGATTATACGTTGATTCAACATAACACTCATTAGATGTTGATGGTTCTGATTTTTTAAATTAATCTCTTTTTCTTAGTAAACAATTAAGTGCATGTAAACTTATCTTATTTCTATACCTACTTTTTGTTTACTGCTCTAAGGATGCTAAATTTTAATAATCTTTCTCCCCTCAGTATTTGAGATAGAGAATAGAGCCTTCAGAGGCAAATAATGAAATACTGATTCTACACTGGCATTGTAGATGTGTGAAATCAATTTCTATGATATGGAAATATAAAATATTGTGTATTAAAAAAAGAGTTGCTAAATTCGTGGCTAAAATATTTAGCCACTAATATTTGATATTTTTAGCTAAACCAATGTTAAATGTTGCCAGATATAGCCACAAAATAGCCAACTTGGCAACACTAAACTTGCAATCACTAGCTACCTACAGATACCATTACACTTCTCTTCACACTCGTGCACACCACACAGGTACATAGGTAAGGGATCTATTTTGTACTAGTTAATTTAGACAAAAATTGACAGATCACTAAATACATAGACACATATTCTTTTCTTCTTCCCAGCTGAGTCAGGAACATGTATATATTATGTATATGTTAGTTTAGATCGACTTTTTACGGATAGGGAATTAGCCAGTTCGCGACTTAATTGCAACTACGGCATCAGCCCAAGCAGAGATTCGGCCACTTTGGCACCTTTGAGCATGTTGCCACACTTTCGCGGCGGAGTGCCTTAAGCGCTCGCCCCCAAGTCACGGTGGAGCTGTAAAAGCCTTCTGAGGATCCAGGGCACTTATAGCTAACAGAATAGTCAGTTCTAAAAATAAACTATTAACGGAAAACATCAGTCATCGGGGAAAGCCACCAAGAAACTAGATCTGTATTATCACTTCTTTTTTACTATGTAAATAATGGTTTTAGTTATTTATTACATTATTTTATTGGGTGTACAGAGTCACTTCCAGACATCAATATCATTCACATAATGATCCAGTAACTACCAATAACAGTAAATTATCCAGAACTTTGACACTAAAACCTGCTTGATATGATTCTTGAACTATGTCCGACAAAACGGTAATGTACCGAAGAACCTTATAATAGAATTCAACACTATTACCCAAAACACTTTTATTGGTCTTACAGTATCTAAAACACGGGATGACAAAGTTGTGTTTATTGCTAGTTTCTACTTTCTGGTGTTAAAACTATGACGGTTGTATAAAAAATCTAGCTTATCTAATTTTTTACGAATACGCGGATGCATATTGGAATAATCATATGAACGATGTTTTTCCTTCCTACGTAGTTAAACGGCCAATGTAGACATATATTTAAATATTTAAATTCAAGCAACTTTTTATACACATACAGGTTCAGATGCGGCTTGTTACCGGCTTCCGAATTAAGTAACGTCGCCATAACCGCTGGCCAAACCGCACTGTAGTTTGCAGTATCAAATACATAAAATCGTAGTAAAGAAGTTTCACCTTTATATTATTCTGTCTTTTGAGGGTTACA
Source organism: Saturnia japonica (assembly GCA_033032175.1). Classification (NCBI taxonomy): domain Eukaryota; kingdom Metazoa; phylum Arthropoda; class Insecta; order Lepidoptera; family Saturniidae; genus Saturnia; species Saturnia japonica. Next base: position 6,149,072 of record CM065332.1, read on the forward strand.
CTTCTTTTGTCGCGTTTAGTTGAGGGTTAAGTTGAGATGTGCGCGCGCATCATGTGACAAAAGTGCGACATAATCAAGTTATAACGGTTAAATAATATAATGTTAATGTTAACAATGGACATGTTTGAAGTGAAAACTTCTTTAGCCGCGTTGAGCGATTTTTTGTAGGGGACAAACTTATGGATTCGCCTCACCGATGACCTCGACATGCTCGTGACGTATTATATACTCGACTGTATCCATGCGTGTTTGACTTTGGATGGGTTAAATCTAAAACTGTTAGCCATAATGTCCCTGGAGCCTCAGACAGCTTTACCGTAGCATGGATTAACAATGGACAGGCCTCGTAGCACAGTGGTAGTAAGCCCCATTTTTGAACCGAGATGTCGCGGGTTAGATCCCCGCCCCACACTGGGGTAAAAATTGCCGCTAGAGGAAATAGGATTTTTTTTTTTTCGTTTTCGACAAAAATTGTTTATGTACTTTGAATTAGACAATAATTATAAGACTTTTGATGTAAATATCTTATTTTTAAATAATGCATAGTTTAAGTAAAAAACGTCTTATTAGATTCTTGTTGTATGGAAGCTGAAATATCTAAAGCTGAAACTTACATGGATTTATAGGCCTAGTGATAGCTCATCCCACTAATATACTACATTTTCCCCGTGCGTCCCTGTGCTTGTTTTACAACCGCACGAATCAAGTACATTAAATCAATTTCAAATGTATTAATTTACTTTGGAATGTACTTGTAAGGGGTCATAATAAACAAAATACCACGAGCAGATAAAATAACAAACAAACAAGTCATTAAGGTGACCACACGCAGGTAAAGTACTAAATTCTACTTCCTCTAGCGGCAATTTTTACCCCAGCGTGCGCCCGTGACTAACTTTTGTGTGATGAGCATAATTGTCAGTTGTGTTTCTGGGTGTTATATCAGCATATCAGCTGTTTAGTTACCAAAATACAAATTATGCTTAGTTTGGAGTTAAATGGCTGTGTGTGAAATTGCGTCTCCATATTTATTTATTTATACCGGGATTCTTAAACAATGCTAAATTATTTTTACACACAAATAGTCGCTAAAATTAATTCACATCATTAATGTTTGCGTGATGTTGGCACGCGGTATAAAATATTTGGTATAACTTCTTACGTGCGAACATAAGTAGTACCAACACACTATATTTGTTTTAATTTTCGAATTAGCTTTTGATCACAAATATAGTGGAGTAGTAAAACGTCAAAGAAGATAATTGAGTAACATTGAATAAATTTTGGAAAAACATGATCAAATACGGTTATTATCTAAAATCTAAAATATTAGTATAACTAGCTATGTATGGCCTACGGTTTTATCCGTGTTAATTTTACACGACAAACACCGCTCCGCATAATCATAATTGTCCTCACTTCCCGCGAGAACAAATTATTTTATTTTTCATTATCTACTAAGCTATGAATCCAAATCGGGTGTGCTTCCATTTCCGACTTACTTAACAAAAATAAATATTTAAGGCTAGCTTATGCTATGTTAGCATAGGCTATAAGCGTCCCCCATACTCGTGGGAATAAAAATGAACTTTCAAAACCAAAAAATTTTAAATGTTAGATTAAGTAGGTTAGGTGGGATTGATAGCGAAGAGGGAAGTGGGGGGGGTACGAAGCGGGCTGGGGAGCCGCTTGACGCAGGACTGAGTTCAGTTGTGGCCGCGAAGGTAACGACGGCTCAGAGGGGGGCGCTTCGCGGATCGGGCCGCTCTCGGAGCGTTGGACGCCCAGCGAGGGGAGGAGGAACGACTTCGATCCAACCCTTCTTAAAGGAGGCAGCTTCCAAGGCAGTCCCGGCAGAGGACGAGGTGGTAGTCGTCGGGGGCGTTGGCGATGCGGGGTGGGCTGCGGAAGTACAGGATGCGGAGACGCTGAGGGCCCGCACAGAAAGCGGAGTGGCTACTATTCTGGAAGTTTGCCGTATCTAGGGAAACCTAAAAGGGACTTGTATCAAGTCCCTTAAAGGTGCGGCAAATAGCCTAAGGGAGGTGGTGGAGGTGCTCCTGGAGCGTACAGTCAACGAGGAGACGGCCCGCCTCGGCAGGGAAACGAGTGTTCTCCGCCGGCAGGTCGAGGACCTCAAGAAGAAGGTGTTGGCTTGGCGGCGGGAGGCTAGTGCACGGCAGGTGATGCCGCCTCCTCCTCCTCCTCCTCTTCTACAGCCAGTGCGGGTTGAGGTGCCTCCCCAGGCCTGGGAGAAGGCCTTGGCGGATGCAGTGAGTGGGTTGGAGCGGTCCATTCGCTCCACTGTCGGAGAGGTTATTAGCGCCCGATTCGACAGCTTGGAAGTGGATGGTCGGCTCCTTCCGAAAAAGGTACTACGCCCACCATTAGCGGGCGACAAAAGTCCCGCTGCAGCCAAAAGGCCTATCGCTGGACCCATGCCCGCCAAAGCCAAAAGGCCCCGGTCGATGTCCCGGGCAAGGTCCAAGGGGGCGGCTGCGTCCGCTCCTACTCCATCTAATGTGGAGTGGCCTGCCCTCCCGGGGCCCTCCGTTTCTGGGGCGCCTTCTGAGGCTTGGACCACCGTGGTCCGGCGGCCAAAAAAGGCTAAAGCCCCAGCTGCACCGGCAGCTGCTCCCGCGCCTAAAAAGAAGGCCGGTAACAAGGGGACCCAGGCGAAGATGCCCGTTGTGCCGCGCTCTGCTGCAGTTGTCATCACGTTGCAGCATGAGGCGGTGGCCAGAGGAGTGACGTACTCGGCTGCGGTCCTCAAGGCGCGGGAAGTAGTAAAGCTGGCTGAGTTGGGGATCGATGACCCGAAGCTCCGCACGACGGCCACAGGAGCCAAAATCATCGAGATTAAAGGCTCCGATGGTGAGAAGAAGGCGGCTGGCTTGGCTTCACAGCTGCAAGCCGCACTCGCGGGGGTAGCTGACATTACCAGGCCGGTCAAACGTGCGGAGGTTCGGGTCGTCGGAATTGATGACTCCGTCGATAAGGCGGAGCTCAGAACGGCAATAGCCACTGCAGCCGGATGTGAGCCAGACCAGATTAGGATTGGCTCCATCCGACATGACTGGGGGGGGGGGGGAGTGGCATTCGTGTCGCTCCCAGTGGTGGGGGCAAAGAAGTTGGCTGATGCAGGGCGTCTCCTGGTCGGCTGGAGTGTGGCCCGTATACGGCCACTGGCAGAGAAGCCCATGCGCTGCTTCAAGTGCATGGGCTTGGGCCACACTCGCACAACGTGTGAGACGCTGGCCGACTGGGGTGCCCTGTGTTCAGGTGTGGGGACTCCGGCCACACGGCGGTGAGCTGTGCAGCTGTTAAGCTGCACTGCGCGGCATGCGCCGCCGCCGGCAAGCCGGCGGACCATTACATGGGGGGGGGCGAGCTGCAAGCCCTCCTCCACCAAGAGGAGGCCCCCTGGGGCACGTTTTGGAGGACCAGGATCGGGGGTGATTAGTATGGCTCAATAATGCAGCACGGCCATACTAATTACCTCCAAGGGAACTTGAACCACTCCGCCACTGCACAAGACTTATTTGTGCAATCGGTGGCGGAGTGGAACATTAGTGTTGCGGTGGCTGCGGAGCCGTATTGTGTCCCTGCTCAACCTTACTGGGCCTTACTCCGTAGCCATTCATAGTACGGGGTCATCCCTCTCCATTAAGGAGATGGGGTCAGGGCTCGTGGCGGCCGCCTGGGGAGGTTACAGTATTGTGGGGGTTTATTTCTCCCCAAACCGGCCCTTGAGGGAGTTCGAGGCGTTTCTCGACTCCCTGGGGCCGGCGATTAGGCGGCTGTCACCGCTCCCCATTGTCCTGCTTGGCGATCTTAACGCCAAGTCGCGGACATGGGGATCGGTGGCCACGGACCCCCGGGGGGAGCTAGTGGAGGAGTGGACAGTTCAAGTTGGACTGTCCCTCCTCAATAGAGGGTCCGTCCACACGTGCGTGCGGCATAACGGGGGGTCCGTGGTGGACGTCTCCTTTGCCACGCCGTCTGTCGCGCGCCGTGTGGAGGATTGGAGGGTGCTGGAGGAGGTGGAGACCTTTTCCGATCACCGCTATATTCGGTTCGAGGTCTCCACCTCCCCAGGGGAGCTGGTGCACCGTCCCCGTGGGGGGACGGTGTTCCCCAGATGGGTTCTTGGCCGCCTCGACCGAGAGCTGGCGGAAGAGGCGGCCATTGTCCAGAGCAGGCGAGGGCCAGCTCCAGCAGCTGAAGATATCGACGCGGTCGCAGACCGTTTCCGTAGGGCCCTTACGGCGGTTTGCGACGCGTCGATGCCGCGGGGCAACAACCGTCCGCAAAACAGGCGGGCGGTGTATTGGTGGTCCCCAGAGATTGCCGATCTCCGGGTGGCCTGCTCCGCGGCGAGGCGGCAGCTGCAACGCTGCCGCCGGCGGCGAATTCGGCAGATTGGGGAGGAGGCCCGGTTTCTTGCTGCCTACAGGGAATGCCGTAATTCCCTGCAGGCGGCCATAGGCCGGGCCAAGGACGAGAGATGGGAGGAGCTTCTTGGGACCCTGGATCGGGATCCATGGGGGCGCCCTTACCGGATGGTAAGGAAAAAGTTCCGGGGGCAGGCGCCCCCTTTAATGGAAACAATGGATCCGGGGGTCCTAACGAGGGTCGTGGCCACACTGTTGCCCGACCCTCCGGTGCTTCTCCCACCTCTCATGATTAATGGGGGCCTCACTGTGGAGGAGCTAGCACCGCCCCATACTGTCACCGATGATGAGATGGGGCGGGTGGTGCAGCGCCTCCGCAAGAAGCGCGCAGGGTGTTAGGTGTGGCGCTGAACCACATGGGGGTAGAGCTTCGGGAGCTGTTCAACCGATGTTTGTCGGCTGGACGGTTCCCGAAGCTCTGGAAGATGGGGCGACTCTGCCTTCTGGGGAAGGAGGGTCGCCCCCCGGACTGCCCGTCCTCGTACCGGCCCCTGGTGCTGCTGGACGACACGGGGAAGATGCTGGAGCGTATTCTGGCATCTCGTGTCGTCCAGCACATGGCGGAAGTTGGGCCGGTACTTTCGGACCGGCAGTTCGGATTCCGGAGAGGGCGTTCGACGCTGGACGCCCTCTCCACCCTGAAGGCGTGGTCTGCGGAGGCGACTGCGGGGGGAGGCAGGTTGTTGGCGGTGTCGATAGACATCGCCAACGCCTTCAACAGTCTGCCGCATGGTGTTATACGGGAGGCGCTCCGGTTTTTCGGAGTGCCCTCGTACCTGCGGCGGCTGTTGGGGGACTACCTCCAGGGGAGGGAGGTCGCCTTCGTAGACGGGAGGGGCAGTGTGGTTCGGCGGCACGTGGGGTGCGGTGTTCCACAGGGGTCGGTGTTGGGGCCGCTCCTGTGGAACATGGGCTACGACTGGGTGCTCCGCGTAGCGCTCCCTTCGGGGATTCGCGTGCTATGCTACGCGGACGACACCCTAGTCGTGGCCCAGGGGGGGACATTTGAAGAGGTGGCGCGCCTGGCCACAGAGGGCACTGCCCTCGTGGTCGGGCGCATAAAGGCGTTGGGCCTCAGGTTGGCGGCCGAGAAGACCGAGGCCATACTCTTTCATGGGCCTCGGTGTGGGCCGCCTCCTGGGGCCCACATTAATGTGGAGGGGGTGAGGGTTCGGGTTGGGGCCCAGATGAAATATCTGGGCCTCATCCTGGACGGACGGTGGCGGTTCGAGTCCCACTTTAAGGGACTCGAACCGCGGATAGTGGGAGCGGCGGCGGCCCTCGGCCGGCTTCTTCCGAACTCGGGGGGGCCGGGCGCGAGCTGTCGCCGCTTGTTTGCCGGAGTGGTGAGGAGCATGGCCGTCTACGGGGCACCGATCTGGTCGGATGCCCTTAGCGCCACGAACAGACGCGTGTTGCGTGCTACGCAGCGTGTCGTGGCGCTGAGGGTCATCCGCGGGTACCGATCGGTGTCCGCGGGGGCGGCCATGGTCCTTGCCGGCTCCCCGCCGTGGGAGCTGGAGGCGGAGGTGCTCGCCGCCGTGTATGAATTCACGGCGGCGAGAAGAGAGTTAGGGGAGCTTCCAGCTCCCACGGAGGTAGATAGGGTCCGGCGTGAGGCCCGGGGGATTGTTCTAAGGAAGTGGGAGGAGGACCTGGCGGACGCGCGCTATGGACGGTATACCATAGACGCCGTCCGCCCGGTCCTCCGGGAGTGGTGCGCCAGGGAGCGGGGCTCCCTGACGTTTAGACTTGTGCAGGTACTGTCCGGACATGGATGCTTCGGATGGTACCTGCACAAGATAGCCAGGAGGGAGCCCTCGCCTGTGTGCCATGAGTGCGGGGCTGCAGAGGATACGGCGCAGCACACTCTTGGTGAGTGTGCTGCGTGGGAGGAGCAGCGCCGCACTCTGGCCACAGTCGTTGGAGAGGACCTCTCGCTGCCGAGTGTGGTGAGAGCCATGCTCGACAGCGAGAGGGCATGGACGGCAATGGCCTCCTTCTGCGAGGTCGTCATATCGCAGAAGGAGGCCGCGGAGAGAGTTCGTGAAGGGGATCCCCTCAGCGGCCCTCTCCGACAAAGAAGAACGGGTGGCAGGAGGAGGCGATTCATTCGCCAACTCCCGCCACCCTAGCCGAGCCAGAGGAGACGGGTCGGGGGGCCCGTCTTCTCATTGCACAGGCTCGGCGGACGGAGGAGACGGCTAGGGTGTACTGAGCCGTCTCCTATTAGGCCGGGGCCCGGTTCAGCTGGGCCGGCCGCCGGGGCGGCGCGGCTGTATGCCAGCGCAGTGCCCGCGTCGCCCTACTATGGCGGCGGATGGTACACCGTGGAGTTTTAGTGAGTAGGAGTCTCACATAACCACTCGTCCCCCCGGGCGGGTGTGTACCCATGATGGGTTTCTCCACGTTAAAAAAAAAAAAAAAAAAAAAAAAAGGCTATAAGCGTCTATTATAGCCTAAAACTAAATTCGCGTAAATCTGGTTATCTTTTACAAAAATATTTTTTCGAATCCGACTGGTAGTCCCAGACTAGCTTGTATAAACAAACAAACTAAAAAACTGTTCTGCTTTATTAGTATAGATAACTAAAAATCTGTGAAAAATAGTTATACCGTTACTTTTTTTTTTACAACTGACTATTCTGTTAGCTTTAGGGGCCCTGAAGCCTCTGACGGCTTTTAGAGCTTTACCGGACTTGGACTGTACTGTTACTTTGACAGGTCTACAATAATTAATTATTCAATGCCTTAAACCCCATTTAATTCATACAGGAAACTTAAATTGCTATAAGCATGGGTGTTAATATTAAGATTTTTTTTAAAAACATACTATACAAGACAATTTTTAACAAAAAAGTTTTCTAGTGTATCTTCGTAGTTGAAGGTCCAATGCCAATGAAAATAAAATGGGACCACCCTTGAGGTATCCTCTATCAAACAAAGAAAATCATCCAAATAGGTTTATAAACAAAGAAGTTATGGCTGAACATCCATAAAAAAAACACATTCGAATTGAGTAAACTCAGTTTTTTTTTTGGAATCGTTTAAAAAACTTTTTCATACTGAGTGTGATAACTAAAGATTGTTTTAAAACATACGGATAACTTACCCAGACAAACTCTAACATTTTTAACTACGAAGACTTCTTTTTTATATAGTTTCTAATTATAATTTATTGGTACATACCTACTATATACCCAGATGCAAATCAGCGAACATCGGAACAACATTCCAGTGACTTTAACTTTAGGCCACCACGACTGCAAAACAACTAAAACTTAACAATTGTCTTGTACAAGTATAGTAATTAACTATACATTGTTCAAAACGTACCTGATCAACTAACTATTATTGTAAGCCCATTTTTTACTTAATACACTACCACTACACTTACTAACCTCCGAAATTCGGAAGTAGAAAACGTTTAAACTAACAATAAAAATAACTAAAATTAACTCTTATAAATTGTAAATAACACCCGTGAATTATCTATAAGTATTCATTTTAATTTTAATAAAAAATATACCACAATAACGTGCCTTGTTGGTCATGTGACGACATTGTTCAATAAATAAAACTAAGATTAAAGGTATTTATTATGAAGACACTGTTTCCATTTTAGAGTCACGTATCATAATATAACGTCATGTTTTCTGCTTTGCGTTGCCTATCACATGACTCAAAATCTTAAGTTACCCAAACAAAAATTAAATAAATGCAGAATATTTTGTTTAATTTTTTTTTTATCGATACACCAACATTATGTAATAATTATAGTAAGCGTGCGAGTTGAATGCAGTCGGAGCCTGAGGTGAAGAGCGGGAGCATGTCCCCCGCAGTTCACACGCCTCGCCTCACACGCCATTACTGTAGTGATGAGAGTACTGTCTTTGACAAACTTTCGTACACTTATTGATCGCTCAAGTTGCGGCACCGTGTTATTTTTTATTTTTTATAATTTCCGATCCGAGTCCATCAACTTTTATTACAAAAAACCATGTTTGTATTCATCGCCAACACGGGAAATAGCGAAAAATTAATCTGATGATGATTAAATTTCGGCTATGTATATATTCTCCAGTTTGATTTGTCTGTAGTGAAACAATTGATAAAAAAACATGTTTGTTAAATTATTACTTTGTTTTATCATTATGTTAACCAATATGTAAATGTTAAATTTAAAACAACGTTGAAATTTATTAACATCCGCGTTATCGACAGCAATAATTCTAACTAGGTCACAGCACTATCGAACTCCTTAACTCAGCATTCATCTCGCGCGCTTACATCTTTAGCTTTCATTTTTACAAGTTTTTATTAAACATACTCGCTGATTGTCGGTTTTAAGCTCGAGGGATCCCAAAATCCTGGTATTCGATAATAATGTCTGATTGTGTTTTGTTTTCTAGTTGTAAGGTGTCGGAGAATGCGGTCCGCATCCGCACACCTCTCGCCAATTAGTGCAGCCGAGAACCGACCGGCTTGAACGAGCTGAATCGCTCTCGGTGGAATCGGGTGTCACCGCAACAGTTTACATATCTGCGTGTCGCATCGCAACTAAACGAGCACTTATTAGGATAAGCAACATTTAAACCCACAGAGCCTTATTTAAGTTGATATGGACAACGAGTGTTCACTATATCCTACTATATGATAAATACAGAAATGCTTTTAAAGTAGCAAGACTACAACGCAACTTTTCCTAAATGTAAGAGTTATACCTCTTTTGTAAAAGCATTTTCTTTTATTTATTTATGGGGACTTATACAGCTGGTGTACGCCAGCTCCATCGGAGCTTACTCAAATTCTACATAAAATAACATAATTTCAACAGGAAATAAAATTATACTAAAGTATTAACTAAATAAAGTTCCAAAGCATACCAGCCGAATCGAAAATCGGTTTACATACCAACATCCAAAGAACATAACCCTAACCTTAAAATTTAGCTAGTTCAGCATATTTCATTCCTAACACATTCCACCAATAAGTGTTGAACACCTTCTATTTTCCCACACACATCACAGGTAAATTCACTTTTTCATAAGATGTCCAAACTCATTCAGTGGAACCGTGTAAAATTGAGAACTACGACATGATAAAGTTAGTTAGTAAAATGAATCAACATTATTATAAATTGATGGCTCACTTCATCATGTCATTGGCACCCGGGATAAAATTTGTGGGGTTGGAGTTATTTTTGTTTAGTTATGCCAAAGAAGACGTAGGTATAACTTCTTACATGCGTACCTACCTATATAAGTACAAACAACTTTTTTTAATGTATGACTTTTTTTCTTTTTTTTATAGTAACACGGCAAAAGAACGGTACAGTCCCTGATGGTAGGCACATTACAATCCTAACACAACGGCGACCACAGACAGATTGTGATCATGCCGGCCTGGATATATTTAACTGGATATGCACAGGCTGATCCCTTAAAACCACACGCAAAAGCGAGTCACTATGACGTACTTTACATCACATGCATGGTGATCGTGATCCAGTCGAGCTGTACAGCCCTACCAGCCCGTTGCCGCCGTTTCCTCGTTCATTGCTCAGCAGCGCGTACCACGTGCAGGTGAAGTTGGTTCTAAAGATGTATTGACAGAATTACAAACACAATATTACCTGTTTTCTTTCCCCTGTTCCAATTGTTTTCTTCGCAAAAGTGACGTCATACAGTATCCGCTACAATCTTATCTATTTTTCTATCTCACGTATGTTGGTACAGTTTCGTAGTTATACTGCTTGTATCTGAATAAAGAAATAATTATGAATTATTTCGACACCCCTTAGACCCCTGACTTACATTACTAGTTTATTTTAAAATCGTTGTTGATAAATAAACAATAGTACATGATGCAGAATGTAGAAATCAATTTAAAGTTTATATAAATAAATATACTGTTTTGTGAGGATAGGAGGGGTATTGAACTTCATTTTATTAAAGGCTCAAACTTAGTTACGAAGATATTAAATCTATACAAATAAATAAAATTGAAGTGTCTGTTTGTAACTTTTTTACAATCCACGGCAACGCTCGAATCGTGCTATCGTAGTTATTTTAAAGACAAAAATGCTTATTGTGTGTGATCCTTAGACATACGCTGTCGCTGACTTTTTGTGGGTATTTTTAAGATCTGCAAATAATATGTACTATATGTATTAATTTGATTTATCTCCTAGGGTTTACTCAGCGTAAGCCATTTAAGCGAACCAAAAATCGTCGCTTTTCCTTATTCGAGTTTTATTTTAACGGGACCCTAATTATTTTTCTAAAATAAAAGAAGTCTAAATTACTCCTAGTGAGTCAAAATAGTTCCAACCGTTTCGTACCCGGAACAAACAGACATACAGACAGGCAAAAAATTTAATCGGTTTCTTGTTATATGTACAGTATATAGATACTCTCATTATGCATTTAATAAAAAGCTGCTATTTTGACATGACAAACAGATACATCAATTTTATTTATTTGGATAGATAAAATAAATTATTAGCATTTATTTAGCTAACAGACTTTAAAGTAAATAAAAAGTTTACGAGTAATAATTAAAGACGCCCACGATCACCGTGGTGGGGCAATGACATCGTTTTCAAACAAGAACAAAAAATTAGGTTAGGCGGTTTCTCGCAATTTAAAAATGCAGAAACAAGTCCCAACTAATTAGCGAGATTCCAGGACAATTCGAAACAAAGAAATGTTACTTGAATGCTTTCTGTGGGTGATTACATAACTCCCATGTATATACTACTTTGTATTTTGTCAGATTAAACAATGTGTTAACTATATTACATAAATAGAATCGCTGTGTAACCTTTTACCTCAATTTTTTTTGAATAGATTTAGGTGATGGCCTAAAAATTCGTATAATAACCTTTTCTTAAAAAAATTATTGTATGTACTTAACGTTATTTACTATTCTCTTCTTTTATGCATACCAACATGTCAATCCCATCGTAGAATAATCCTATACTAGTAAGTATACTAATGCTAGTAGCATGTATGCTCATATATTATATAAATATATGTAGTGTTCATATATTTAAATATAAATAAAACATTCATTATTCATAATCGTTCAAATTTTATTAATACAATTAATTTCAAACAGCAGAAGTAATTAATTGTACACAGGCATGTTTAACACAAATAAATTAAAGTAAAATAAATTATATTTTAAGATTACTTCTGCATAACCTGCATTGTTTATCGAAGGACCACAAGTCCACCGTCATGTTTATTTTTGCAGGTGTTAAATAAATTGTAAAATAATGTAATTTTTTTTCCTAAGGTTCGTATTACACGAGACACACGGTTGCTTCTGTACTGGTTTTGCGGTGACCACACTCTTGGTCGTCTTTATTAATTAACTGTTCCTATAAAATTTATTCTTCATCTTCTAAAATGTCTAAATTAATGACAACTGTTTCTATTGAAAATCGTTGTGAATTGTAAACATAATACCAGAGATTACTTTCGTATCTAGTGTTTTCTTAATGCATAACATTGAGTCTATGCATTACACACAATTGATCGCACATAATTTACTTTAAAAGTACTAACATGTAGTCATCATTGAGGCTTATATTTATTTGAGGATTATTCAGGGCCTTGCAACGTTAGTATAAAGCTGTTGATAATATTTTACTATTTTTTGTTTATTCTTATACTGTGTCATATTAAAAAATGTAGAGTTACACAAGTAGTGTTATCGAAATTAGTAAAAAAAAAGACCAAAATATTGTTTTAATTTTACATGTTGATCATAAAGTTTCGATGATTACATCTTTACGAGACCTTTTCATATAAATAAGTTGGCAGCATTGTGCAAAAGATTTACGTATTATGAGTACCAACATGTTTTGACTTCATTTTTATGTTTATTTCCTTTCCAAGAAAATAAAACGAAATACTAACGTAAACTCGGTAGCACAGTAAAAGAAGACCAGTTTAACGATAAATTCCAAAGTGAAACCTTAACGATTTAAACAGAACTTAAAACTTAAAGCGCCTTAAAATTGAAAATGCAAACTAGTTACCGAGTTTCCGCTTCCGCCGTGGAGGTCCTTCCGGGTTTCGTTGGCATTGTTCTTTACGAACTGTATAATTGTTAAGTAAAAAATCAATATTAAATATACCATTATTATTTTTATGATCTAGTTCTGTGGACTGACTAATAATTTGTTTGTCTATCTTCCAAAGAAGTACATGCACTGAAGAATATTAGATTTTATTAGAGCAGCAATGTCAGAGTGTTATATTTTAGGACTTGGCTCTGTGCTAGTATGGGTTGCAGGCCATAGGGGCATCTCTGGTAATGTAACAGTGAACTCCTGCATAAAAGTGCTGTCTAATATGGCTCCATGAATGACTATAGACTATACACAGATGATCTGCGCTTTCACGCGAAAACTCAATTTTTAGAAGCGTGGCAAAGTGATTGGAATTCCTCTAAAAAATATAAAGCCAAATTTTATGGTCTTTTGCAAAGTAATGTCCCCCGAAAACAATGCTTTTTTAATTTCCATTTTTCAGTAAACAAGTTTTCTCCGTCATTTGTCGTCTCTGTATGGGTTGTCTCCTATCTCCTGTACATATAACAAAATTAAGAATTAGAAACCATTCTCTTTGTGATGGCTTAGAGCTTAGAGGATGGTTCCAAGGATCATAAAACAGAAACTCTCTTTATGACGTTTACCTCCTTCTCTTCCTCGTCCTTCTAACCTTATGTGTCTCTTAGCTTTAGTTATTAGTAACCCTTTAATTTTCCGTCTCAATTTATCCAAAACTAGTTGTGCTCCATGGTTTCAGCCGTGTTAATTTTATATGACAAATATCGGCAACGCACCCGTTTAGGCAATTTATGATACTTTGTGTAAAACTACCGACATTTTTATGAGGAATAAATTATTTTTCAAATAATAATTTAGCTTATATTACTCGCTGATACTGTAGCTTTACATTGGTGACAAAATTTATGAAATCGGTCTAATAGTTTTTGGGTTTATACATTACAAACAAACAATAAATGAAATCTTTCCTCTTACGTATTATATAATACAGTGTAAACTCTTTATAACGAAACTCAAGGGACTGAGCATTTTTTGTCGTTATAAAGAGTTCTCGTTATATGGAGTGGAGTTTCAATATGTGGATTTTAACGCAAACCAACCAAGTTGGGCTCACTTCAACGTTATAAAGAGTTTACACTGTATGTTATCACTAATTTTGGCCATATTTGTATGTCGATTAATAACTCAGTCTGGATACTAATCATACTTAAATGATATTTTTATAGACAATTTATCGATCAGTCTTCTTAGTTTGTAACTCTACCTACTGGAAAGTATACATTCATACCTACGGATATACCTAAATTATTTCATTCAGCCACGGTGCTATAAAAGAAGAGAAGAATATAAGGTTTACCCCCAAGTTTCGGTGAAGCTGTCAAAGCCGTCTGAGGTTTCAGGCCCTTATGGCTAACAGTATAGTCAGACAGAAAAAAAACATAATCATCGTCATTCTATTCATTTCCTTACAGAATTGTTTTTTTTTTTTTGTGGGCTTTCTGTCTACCTTTTTGTTATCAATTACCTATATCAGCAACCTTCTGTATAACATCTCTCCATGACGCCACTCATTCACCAGTGTATCACATACGTTTCTGAGATTGCATAAATCCTAAAAGTCAATACACCATTTTACAAAAAAATAAAAATATATTAATGAATTCATCTAGGTAATTATTGTTCAAATTAAATAGCACAATCTATATAAAAGAACGGGTCGAAACTAACAAGAAATAGAAATAAAGTCGAATCTATTGAAATATGAATTGGCAGGTACGTTCCTTTTATAATTCAGAATCGTGCTAGAGTAAAAAATTTTAGAATTAGAAAGTGTTAAAAAATCAAACATAGTATGACTTCAACCTGACATCATCCACGCGTCATACGTGTAAAATATATATAAATTTGACTGGAATGAAGGTTACATCTGTTATGAAATTAGAGACATGAAACAATGTAACAAATAATGATTTTTTTTAGCGTTTTTATAAATAAAGTTTATTACGTGGACGAAGCCAGTGACAGATTAGTAAGTAAGTATATATTTTATATAAATGAATTCTGTTTTTATTTCCCTAGAATAGTCACCCTACACGTAATAAAACGTGTCTCCTCTGTAATCCGACCAGTGTGGATATAATGATCTGCAATTATTGATAAACACCAAGTGATGCAAACAAGTGATTTGAGATTCAATCCTTTCTGCATCACATTCATAAAAATCGTTAATACGGCAATACTTTTGACTCTTTGTACTAAGTAATTTTAAATTTAACCAAGCAACCGAATATATATTTTACGTTGTCTAATGAAATAATTGTATTATATTGTAGATAAAGAATTCACATATGTGTTTTTTTGGTCTATAATTTTTCTTTTTTCGCAAAAAAAAAAAGCGATTTTCGTGTTTGGGATATCAAGAGAACTATAATAAAACAAATACAATTAATTTACAAACACTAATATACAAAAATAAATGTCTTGTTACCAGTATACGTATATTTATAAAGAATATCATAAAAGCCAAATTAGTTTTTGAAAATCTTGAACAAAATACTTTATGCGTTCTAAAGAGCAGTTAACGTCTCGACAACAATACGAAAATGAAGAAACTAAAAAAAAAGAAAAAGATGGTCGAAGAAACCAGTTCTTTGGCGTTGAATTAAAAAGAAAGCTGAGCGAGAGGTGTGATTTGTGTACTTTTTCGCACTCACCGTTCCGATAAGGTGGTGCCGATTAACGATTCATCGAGATATCGATTACATTTTAAATATGAATATGTGCGAAATATTGCTTCCATGGAATTCACTCGTATATAAGCAACAACATTCATAATTTATTTTATCCTTACAATACAATACGTACTTATACTTAGTACTCGACCCAAATCTTTTTTCTTGGTATAGTTTTCTCTTTATTAATAAATCTGTAGTAATGTATTTTAATAATTTTATGTACATGTAATTTTTTACAAATTTCCTGATCAATATTTATTAAAAAGTACATCGATTACAAATATAACTCTAAAACCATTGTGTCGGTCTGTCTCTTTGTATGTCCAGGCTTAACTCAAAAACGGCTTGACCGTTTTTTATGAAATGTTGTACACGGGAAGTTTATATCATTGTTCTATTTATAGGCTATATGAATTGCCAATAAAACTTTTAGACGTGGTAGAAAAAACGAATGATCAATTCAAAATCTTTATATTATATAAATCGTCATAAAACTTTTAGAAATCATAAAAAAATATAATTATGTGTGGTGGGGTACCAACCTCGTGGTGTAATAATTAAATCTCAACCGATTTTTCGAAATTTTGTACACGGGAAGTATGTAATTCCTCAGTTGATAGGCTATTATTATGAATTGTAATTAATATCTTATTAAATTAAGTGAGCAATTCTTGTATATATATATATATATATGTAATTAATTGGTTTCTCGGAAACGGCTCCAACGATTTGGATGAAACTTTGTATTTAGATAATGTTTTACATTCCAAGTATACCTAGACAGGTGTTCAGAACTACAGATTTATTTATATAGACTAGAATCCACGTCTGCCTCGTTAGCCTAGTGGTCGTTAGCGCGACTGCTATGAGCGAGGGCCTTGGTTTCGAATCCCACGTCGAGCAAAGTGTTATTGGGGTTTTCCTATGAAGTTTCAGTAGGAGTCGGATTTTGGTTTCGTGCCCGATTAATGGCAATAGGCTCGCCCCCTATTACACGGGAACTGTGGGTGTACAATTATTACACCTCTGCTTAACCCTTCGGGGAATACGTTATGTTTAGTAATCACCCGTGACTTCGTTCGAGTTAACTGCAATATAAATTTTAATAAGAATGAAAAATGTTATATTTGTAGCATTCAAAGATAATATAACTTTGTATTAGTAAAAGATTTTTCTGAATTGGATCAGTAGTTTCAGAGATTACCTACCTCCTTCAAACATACTAATCTTACCTCTTTTTAATAAAAATTGTAGATAAAAAACACAGTCAATTAAGAATGCAATAATTAAAGAAACAAAAAGAACGTTATATTCCCTCTCACTCGCTCTAGTAATATGCGAAATATAAATCACAATGTTTTAGTCGACAGCTTAATGGCGCAAAGGAACAATTTCGGTTCGTATTTAATTTAATATTTTTATTTATATGTGGTTTGTAAATCATGTTTTTAATAGTAATTTGTTAAAGATATTGCTTCCAGAGAAGGAAATGTTATGCATAAAGTTTTAGACCGACGAAAGGTTGAATGGGTACGCATTTGTTCGGTTGAATGAAAGATAAACGAGTGTATCATTACTTCATAAGTTTAGAAAGCTTGTGCTTTAGCTTCTGCGAGTTAGATACATTGCTGATAATAGTCACTGTAAAGTTCAAATCAATTATTAACTTATGAACATCTAATAATTATTGTCAACATGGATCATAATAATTAACATGATTTATATTAATTTCTTGAAATGACTTATTGTTAACATTATGTACTTGTAATATATTTAAAAAAGTACTAAATACCGTGCTTTTTTTTCGATCTGCCCTTACTGTTAGCCTGAGGGGCCCTATCAAAAAACAGAGCCGTTGATGGCTTTTACAGCTTTACCGTGGGCAACAAACGCGCAAGAGTGCCAAAGTGGCCGGTCCTCGGCTTGGGCTATTGCTGCGATTGCAAAGAAGTCGCGATCTGACTATTCCCTATCCGTAAAATTCGAGCTAAACTAACATATACATGTCCCTGCCTCCTGGAAGGAAGGAAGGAACATGTGTATATGTATTTAGTAATCTGAAATATGGTCTATATTAATTAGCGTAAAAAAGAAAAAAAGGTCCCTTACAGAACCTATGTACCTATGTGGTGTGTACGTATGTATGAACATATTGTGTGTAGGTAGCTAAGTGATTGCAAGTGCAGTGTCACCTGTATCGCGCGGGCGGCTGCTAGACTCGAGGGTTTCACACCGAGGAACGGACCTAGTAGTTTCATGCTGGCTTTTCTTGATGACTTGGTGGTAACAGTGGTGGTAGTGTTTTGATGTTCATAAGTAAGTGCCGTTAGGACCTAAATTAAATAAAATTATTTTTGTTGAAATTTTTTACACAGGAAATTTTTGTCAATGATAGTAATTATAATAATTTACTCAACAAATTTTTATTGATTATAATTTTTGCAACCCATCTTTCGACATAGCACGACTGTGGAATTCGCTTCCTATCAACATCCAACTACCCAACTTTCGGAATTCCTTGAAACATTCGCTACGTTGCGCGTTGGTTCTACTTAGGGTAATTAAATGTATATAATTATACTAAACTTTGTTTATTAATCATTATGCTATCCCTGCATACATCTTTTTCGTGCACCCCTAGAAGATTAATAGAGAATGCTTTTTAGCATTATGCCTACCAAATTTACACTTAAGCGCAATAAAGAATTAAATTAAATATAGTGATTATCAATATTTCTTTTAGAAATCACAATATATGGGTAAAATCATATTACGGGACGAAAATAGTAACTGCTTAATATGTGCAAACCCACAGCTATTGCAACACACACTACCAAATATATTAAATACAATAAAAGTACACTTGTATGTGTATGACTTAATCAATAAATAAGCAGTATCGTATCGAAGCCCTCAAGTAAAATGTTCGAACAATCACAGTTCAATAAAGACGTAAATAAAGTGAACCGACTCTCATAAATTTTAATTAGACATGTATCATAGTGTTAAACTTTTAACACCTCTATTTATCTCATTCAAGTCTCTAAATTAATTATTGGTTTATTTGAACTGGCATAAATATAAATGTTTATTTTAGTTACATTTCTTACGGCGCGTATAGTAACTAGTAGGTAAAATAGAGTTGCGCGCGCATCATGTGACGGAAGTGCGATTTACGGCCGTTTTCATAAATCTATCTAACCACTGTTTTTGTTACTAACGATAGAAAGACATGTCTGTTGGTAAGCTTTGTATGTATTAGTTATCCGAAGATATGTTATTGAAATTCAAAAATTTTCCAACGGAAGTATCTTTTTACATTCAGTAACAAAAAAAGAGATAGATAGATTATTGAAAACTGCTATTAATTAAGTTAACCATCAAAGATAATAATGTGAATTCATAGTAAATATGATTAAAATAATATTTATTTCATATTTAAACAAAGTTAAATTATTTTTACACAATTGAAAAAGAATAAAAGTAAACAAAATGAATTATTCACACTATCATTACTGACAGCTAACTTCATCATGATGTTAGCATGTGGGATAACAAAAATGTTTTGTTACGTCTAACAAGTATAACTTCTAACGTGCGTACATAAGTAGGTAAACACATTTATAACAAACTTGAAAATAATGTTGTTGAAAAAATTAATGTATTATTGTAACGTAGTAATGTAGTATTGTAATGAGTGTAAAATTAATTAAAATATTATGTGTTATTCAGCATTCTCGATGATTTACTATTATCATTACTTAATTCAGGAAACTATAAAACGTTTATATGGCACATATATATTTAAAAAAAAAACTAAAAAAGAACATTTCAGTTGGGCCTCACGATTTTGTTTCCCAACCGGCTTTCATATTTACAGAGTTCAATGTTTTTTATTTATTTTTATATGAAAAACTTATCGTTAGTTATTATTTACTCATACGATTTTACGAATAGTTCCGATGTCACCATCATCACTATTTCAAAAATACAATAAATTACCAACACATTAAATGTCATTTTAAGTGGGAATAAAAAACGCACTATACAGAATCTCAGTGAATAATATTCCCTACGATTTCATATCAAGTAGTATAAGTTTGCCAAAAATCTTTTCAATGTAAGCAAGAGAAATTGCGATTTTCATTTGATTAATTATCACATATTATTTATTATTCATTCAATTTTCGATTTAAGGGATACTGTTACCACAAACACTCGACAGTGTGGGCTAACGCAAAATTTATTCATGAATTTATAATTTAATTACGACTCCAGATCACTTTGAAACATTAACTTATATGATTGGACAACATTTGTTAAACTTCATTTTTGTCTTCCAAAGCAACAAAAGTTGTGAATGTTTTTAAACTTTATATTTTGTAATAATCAATACTGATACAATATTTTAAAACTCCATATATATTTTGATTGAACGCGTTAATCTCTGGAAGTAAGAGTGACATTTGTTAAATATTAGGTCATTACATATGAAATTAGCGTTTTATATGGTAAAAATAAAATGAAAAAAATATTATGAAATTATACATTTAAGCAATCGAAGTAATTGCCATTATTATCTATGTACTTTCGCCATTTTAAAGGTAGTTTATTGATTCCATTGCTGAATTGTGGGAGCAAGAATCAATAAAATCTTTGAAGGCAGTTTGGACAGCCTCATTGGAATTGAATTTATTTTCCTTGCATGAAATTGTCCAAATTCCGAAAAAAGTGGTAATCTGTTGGAGCAATGTCTGTGAAATATGGTGGGTTTCGGAGACATTCCGACCGCAGTTCCTCTAATTTAGCGACCGTCGGTCGTAAAGTATGGGGTCTAGCGTTGTTCTGAAGCAGCAATGGGCTTGAGATATTGACCAGTCTCGGTTGTTTATCGGCTAGCTTTTCCATCATGGTTTGCAATTGTTGACAATACAGATCTGCCGTTATTGTCTGGACAGATCTTACGAAGCTGTAGTGTATGACACCAGCACTGGTCCATCAAACACTCACCACTAACTTTTTTGAGACGACTTTCGCTTGGGACAGGATTTGGCCGGTTCTCCTGGGTTCAACCACTGTGATGAGCGTTTCCGATTGTCGTAAGGATCCATTTTTCGTCACGAGTAACAATACGATTCAAAATTCCCTCGTTATTGTGACGGTTGAGTAATGTTTTTTACAGTAGCTTTCCCATACACATCATTAATCCTTCGAGCTGATTCTGCAGCGCTGATGCTACGGTAGAACTCATATTCGTAAATAACGCGATATT
This sequence comes from Saturnia japonica, assembly GCA_033032175.1. Classification (NCBI taxonomy): domain Eukaryota; kingdom Metazoa; phylum Arthropoda; class Insecta; order Lepidoptera; family Saturniidae; genus Saturnia; species Saturnia japonica. The sequence continues at coordinate 6,169,615 of CM065332.1, forward strand.
TTAAGTTTTCCATTTTGTCAAAAGAAATATGTGTGATGAAATGGTGCGAAAACAAATGAATCACTAAATTCAAACACAAAAATACACAAGCCTAAATTTGAAATAAATTTGAATTTGGAATTCATAACCAAACGCAAGTTATTTGAAATCAAAGTGCCCTGTTCAACAAAACGCCAATTTCATATGTAAGTACTTAATACTTTTGCCTTTTTAACCGACATCAAAAAAGAATGTTCTCTATTCGAATGTATATATTTTATTATGGATGTTCAGCCATAACTTCTTAGTTTATAAACCGATTGAAATGATTCTTTTTTGTTGGAAAAGGGCTACACCTCAAGGGTGGTCCGATTTTAATTTCATTATTATTTGACCTTTGACTTCAAAGGTATACTAGGGAACTCCACAAAATCACTGAAGTTGGTTTTCTTTTTTTGAAATTGTCTTGAATTGAGAAAGTTTATAGACTGTATAACTTTGTGATATAACCCAAAGTTAAGCAGTACAGCAGTAACCGTGAACATCAAGAAATCTCGCAAACTGTAGCCAAGCACGGGAAGTTAGATCAACGATAGGCTGGCTACACGGGAGTTTGTCGATTAAATTTCACGCGGGTGAAACCGTGGGCCATTGCTGGTATTATTACATTTTTCAGTTTGCTTTAAAACACGGTTTTTACAATTCTTTAGTGATTATATATTTATGCTTACTTTTGCATTCCTCGTAAGTTTGAGAAATTAAACATTAATAATTAGGATTCTATAAAGAATTAATATAAACTATTATCTTTTATTAAAACTAAGGTAGCGAACTAGTCTACTTAATTAGCCTGGTGGTAGTTACCGTAGCCTAAGGAAGCTTGAAACATCAGAGGTGTCCTTACTAGTGCGTTGGCCAACCTTGAACCCCGCTTCCCCGATGTGGTCTGGAAATCCTATTAACCGCCGGAACACAATGATATTTGGCTGCGATTCTATAGGATAGAGGTTTATTATACCAGTCGAACTGCCCCAAGGGGAGAGAAATCTTCACTAACAATTAAAACACTATTTTATTTAAAACTAGCTGTGTCACTACAGAATGTCGTCTATCGGTCAAACGCGCGAACCATGCTATCCCCGTTCCCGGTTATTTTAAAGACAAAAGTGGGTGATCCTTAAAAGATAGATATATGCTCTCGCTGACTTTTTTGTAGGTCTTTTTAAAATCCACAATTATATATTACATTAATTTCATATATCTCTTACGGATTACTCAGCGTAAGCCATTTAACCACCCCAAAAGAGTTGTTTTTCCGAATTAATTTTTATTTAGAAGGAAACAGAATTCTTTATTTTTTCTAAATAAAAGCCTAAGTTACTCTTTATAACATCAGCTATCTGCCAGTGACAGACAAAATCCAACCGTTTCAGAGATTAGCCGGAACAAATTGGAGATGACCAAAAAAATTTAAAATTGTTTTTTTTTTAAATAAAAGTACCGTAAACTATACTTTTATATACATTTAGTAAAAAGGAGTTATTTTGCAATTACAAACATATATTATATTATTCATTTGTATAGATATCAAGTAACGTTACAAAATTACTGAGGTTTTAAGTAGATACTAACTATATGTATCTATATACCTATTTGAAAATAATATAAACTCTTACACCACAATTTGTTTCAAAAATAATCTAAAACTTATCGTACCTAATTATATGGTTGAAAATGAATTTATAACACAAATACTTTACTCAATTAATATGTATGAAGATAAAGTAATTAATTACCTTTCCAAAGTTACGTGTTGTATACAAGAACATTTTTTCATAAATTTTACAAATGTACATTCTGTCACAATGATATTAAAGCTCGTGAACGTGCGCGAAACAAAACGTTCCGGCCCTTTAAAAAGAGGAATCGCTAAAATTACAAGCATTTTGTTTGAGATACTTATCAGTGAGATATAAATTTGTCCACCCACGGTCGCTTACTAAAACGTTGGGGTCGACGGAACAGGAATTTCATAAAAATACAATGTTCAAACACATTTAGGAAGAAAGAAAACATTTCCAATTGATATTGTAATATTTATAAATAATATAACGTTCTGTTTGATTTTTTTGCTATGAAAAGTATTTTGTAACACTAAGTTTCTTGACAGTAAATTGGTTACATAGCAGAGAGCATAAACCAGAGTAATAAATAACATATTTTACATATTTAATTATTTATATTTTGTAAATGCTAAATTTGATCTATACAAATAAATAAAATTTTAAAACAACAGTGTTTTGCTAAATGCGTATAAAATACGGTAGGTACATTGTTAGCGACGCATAGGCAAGGCGTAATGTTTTAAGAGATAATATTAATATTTAGTTGTAGGTATAAGATGTTAGGCTTAACAATTATATTTGAAAAATCATTGATTTACTGTTTCTGTATTATATAAATAAAATGTAGGTATTAAAAGATAGTAACTACGTAGTAATAAGGCTTGTAATTTCGTAACAAACGTACTGAACATATATTTCTTGATAATCTTTGTTTTAAACCAGTTATGTGTAATGTTTGTGATCCTATATGAATAGTTAGGCTTATATGTGAATTCTATCGTGTTTGTAAAATTCATACATAACATGTTTATAGGCCGTTTTGTGTTGTAATATTTAAAGTTTAATATTTACGTAATTTACTAATCCTTAATGTTATATTGTGTGTATTATGTAGATATTAATGTTCTTAATAGATTTAAATAGGTTTTGTAACATTCCAATAATAAAGTTATGAGATATTGGCTAATTACTTGAAAAGCCGTGTTTCTAAACAATATTAAAGTAGTGTAACTTGCTATTCTATTTGAGAAGATTGAATACAACGACTTGATTTTGGTGTTCGTGTGTGTCCATTATCTTCGAGAAATTTTTCATCCGCCAGCGACCCAGTCCACTTAGTTCTCCATAGCCACGCCGCGCGCCGACGCCGACGCCACGCCTCCGTGTCGTAGGCACCTCACTGCGTGTGTACCTTTGATGTTTCGCTCTCTTCACGTCTGGTAGGTTCGGGTGTGAACAGAGTTGGCTGCACGTAGTGAGTTGGGCTTGTGTACACTGGTTTGCAGAACTCTGCTGCTTACCGTAGTACGTATTCGCCATTATACCAAGTTAGAGGGTTGATTGGGCGCCGCGCCGCGCTGCACTGTCGCTGTGCAGGCTCGCTTGGTACTATCATCGTTGGCTTAGCACATTGTTACGGGCAGACCGTTTGCTCCCGTTTTATACATCATCATCATCATTTCAGCCGCAGGACGTCCACTGCTGAACATAGGCCTCCCCCATAGATCTCCAGAGCGACCGATCTTGTGCGGCCTGCACCTAACGGCTCCCAGCGACCTTTATTATTTCGTCTTTCCATCTAGTGGGGGGCCGTCCTACGCTGCGCTTTCCGGTGCGTGGTCTCCACTTTTATACATAAAACAAAAAAATATAATTTTTTTTGTATGCGTTTCTGTTTGTTGCGGTTAGACCGATTTTGACGGGGCTGTCGCTGGCTGATGTTATAAGGAGTAACTAGGGCTACTTTTATTTTAGAAAAAGGACTTGCCGGTAAATAGAAAAAAAACTGATTATAGTGAATCAATTCGGGTGCTTAAATTGCTTACGCTGAGCAAACCATAAGTACCTATCAAATTAATGTAAGTACTACATAATTGTATATATTAAAAAGACCTACAAAAAAGTTAGTAAAACCATATGTCTGTCTTCTAAGGATCACCCACAATATACCTTTTTATCTTTAAAATAACCGGAAGCGGGAATACGATTATTAAATAATATTGTAAATAAAAATCTATAAAAATAAGAAAAAGTTAAATAAATAATTACACGACGATACAGTCAATACCTTATTAATTTTAGAATAAAATGCTACCTGCATAAAAAAATGGTTGAACTTATTTATATACATACGTATATGAAGTTTGACTACTTTTGGTAACAACAAATTTTTTATCCCGCGCGCGAAAAACGTGATGAAATAACCATCCGCTAGGGTTGCCAACCGTACTATAATATATAGTATTGTACTATATTTTGAGTCTACGTACTATAATATACTGTTGAAGAAATATATAGTATACAAAAATACTATACCTATTTTAAAAACAGTAATTCAATAAACAAATTCTTCATATTCAAAATTTATGAATGCTCCTTTACATTAACATATAATATAACTATAGTCGAACATGTTCGTGCGCGACCGTCCAATGTGAGAGACGTTGGCGGGGGCGAGGTAACACGACATTAAGTTACTGCAGTATACTAAAGTTAACAATGTGTTGTCTCGGCAGTGTTCTTGCAATAATTACCTAAAGCTGCTCGGTAGATAAATACGTATCAGAGGTGCTTTCTGACTGTATTTCTAGGGTTACCTACTTACGTATTTGATAATGCTATATTAAAATATCATTATTATCTTTTCACTAAAATATATTACCAACTAGAATGTTTTAAAGTTTTCATTGAAATTTATTCTACTTAGGTTGTTTCGGCCGTTTCTATGAAGACGTAATAGTGTTTACTTCAGTGTACTGTGCCTTGTGCGCGTACTTCACGCAGTTGTATGCGCTTCCTTTCCCCGCTACATTACCTCCCTCGTTGACGTCTATTGTATCTCGTCCCCGACAACGTCTCTCGGAAACATAGCGACGGTCGCGCACGAACTTTTACGACTATAATGCGAAAGCTTGTATCCGAACTCATCGTGTCATAATGCGTTCCGAACCTGTCCTTAATGTCAAATTGACGACGCGACGTCAAACGAATTTTTGGTCTACTTTATTTTTGTTTTGGAATTTTGATAATTATTTTTAATTTGATATGTTGAAAAAAGTAACTTTTGGTTGAAATTAATTGAAAAATTGAATGTGATAAGTCATATGACATTTTAGACAAAAAATTGTTATAAAGTGCAAGAAGTGCCAACAAAATGTCAAATTCGAGATCAGTAGTCTATACAATAGCCAATAGCCATCTAGCAGAAAATTTTGAGAAAAAAACAAATATAAACAGAAAAGAAAGATTTATTAATACAGGGACATTTAAAAAGATGAAGATAGGTGAATAAAAAATAATTTGAAACATTTTGTTTACAAAACTGGGCCACAAGTTTAGAGAATCGTGGTCTTGTAAGTTTTTCAAATACTGTTGGACATTTTGAAAGAGTTCGGAAGTCAGGGCGCACACGTACATACATACGCTCACAAAAACGTGAAGTTTCGGGAAAGAAAGACCTTGAAATCTTATACACTTGAAAAGTTAACATGGCGTTACCCATTCAGACTAATATTAGACCATCCAGATTAATATTATTAGATATTTACTTCGAATTTATATTAATCCATTTATTTAGAACCATACAATTTTACAAATACCGATGTACTGATAGGCCCTTCTTAACTACATTACGATACTCATATGCAATCAGTACGCTACACTCGTACACTACGCTCCGCCTGCGATATCGTACGTAATCGCAACTTGTATTGCGATACTCACCGTTTTGATCCCGTACCGTGTCTCTCACAAGTATTCTCTACCTGGTTTGTGAGTAAGAAAAAAAAAATTGTGTGAAAAGTAGAAAAGCACAATGCTTATACGACTTTAAATTACCTGAGTATATAAGGAAAGGTGTAAATTCAAATAACAGGTTTAAAAATAACGTACAATAAAATAGAAAGTGCTATCACTCGACATTATTTTTTCTACCTTTTTAGCGATCTAACGCATCAATGGAAATGATGAAATTTCGTTCATTTTATATATTTAATGTACCGAAACTTCCAGCTATTCCTTGCTGCAGACTCGCAGTCTACCATCGACCACTTGCAGTAGGCACAATGTAGTAAACACGTAAGCGCTTAACAACATGCTAGCGAAACTGGCAAAATATCTGCTAACAGAAAATTAACAACCCACAAAAGCTCAAGTGTCTTTTAAGTTCGAATGCTCCCGATAACTGAATCAGCAGGGTTCAATAAATACATCAGTCCTAATATGTTATCAATAAAGTTCACAGTGTACGAGCATCCAGTAGCGAACTAGTGTATCCGACAACTGTTTTGTGTCATTTGTGTGGTTATGGCTCGCGATTACGTATGCAGCTATAACGAAGTAGTATGCCAGTCGTCAAAGATTTATGGTCCCATCATTCGAGGATATCTTTTATTCATATTCATATCGGTGGCCGGAGACGTGAAATCGACTTAATTGGACCCCGGTCTAGTAAAAACGTTATTAAACCATGGCCACGTTTTATTAATAATTATTGTCATTCGGTCTGATTTATTGACGATCACTAATTTATTTATCGACTATCGATATTTAAATAGTGACAATTGGTGCCAATCTGTATCGCGTAATTTTTTATATTGATTTATGGGCATATTGTATTTTACGATGTCATAAAATATTGTGTCATATTTGTTTTATTTAGTGTTAAAAATACTTGATTTAAAACACTACATTTTAAAACTTGATTAGTTATGAACTAGTTAGGTAGTTCTCTTTATATATTTTTTATTTTAATTTTATTAATACCAGATTACGAAAAAGGATTATTATATTTTTCAGGCATACGTATGTTTGTTTTGGCGCGAAATTACAGGTACAGGTCGGATACTTTTGAGATACAGTAGTAGGTACCTATGTATATTTCTTTGAAACACTGAAGCCTCCGAGGTGTCGTTAGATTCCTCTTAATTGATGGAGTGACATAGGCTATTTAATACTTAATTACGACAATTGAGAATTAAATAAAAAGCAAATATATATATATATTTTAATCAAGTTTTTTGTTTGTTGCAGTCTGGTTTTTGTTTTATTTTTAATAATTTAACTTGTTTTAATATATTAAATACTAATATTTTATTTCTATAGTATGAAACACGACAAAGTGTCAGGCACAATGCCTGATGCTAAGCACAGTACAATCCAAAAACAATGGCGACCACACAGAGATCTACAATCCATCGACTGTCATCTGTCAGAAGATGTCAGAAATAGAAAACACAGTGGCTGGTATTAGATATAAAAAAGGTATTGTTTGTATTATCTATGATATGTCTATGTTCTTTCCTGTCACGGCGGTTGCGCTTAGGACGTTAGAATGTGTTGGAGGTTTTGCAAAATATAAATAAATATATCTGTCTGAAATACGGGTCAGTGTTTTATTATTCCATTAGCCGGGAGATGGTTCCACAGTTTCATGATACGACAAATATAAGTCATAGAGAACTTTTTAGTTCGCGCCGAGATGGAGGTTACCGTAAAACTGGGACTCCGCAGCCCAGCGCGTGTGGTTCTGTTGTGGTAGGGAGAGGAGGGAATTAGATTGAACAGCTCTATATGAAAGGTAATTTGCTACTGAGAGCAGAGTTTTTTTTTTTAGATCTGACTATACTGTTAGCCTTAGGAGCCCTGGAGCCTCTGATGGCTTTTACTGCTTCACCGGACTCGGTAACTGAGAGCAGGTAACAAGCATGAGCTTTATATTTGAATTCATGATTTACCGAATTTTAACTTAAATAAACAAAATAGAAAATATACACTCAATGATTGTACTATAAGAAAAAAATCACAGGAGCTCGCTTCTCGGCGGTGGTTGCAATAAATATGAAATTATTAAAATATGATTTAAATATACCGCGATACGTTAAGTCTGTGTTTGATTTATGTTTACAAAAACAGAAATTCTAAGCTTGATTTATGGTTTTATTTATAACGATCCGGCATTGAAATGTTTATTTTTTTTCTTTTGATATTTTTTACTCTATTTACCTTTGAATCGTGTTTCATATGCTATCACTTTTATCGTTCTTTTGATGACATAAACAACTCATCACTCGAGTTAGGTACTATTACATCGGATAAATGATGATGAGCGAAGCTATTAAAATCCTATTTGAGATGTCACCATAATAGATGTCACTATAAATATGACAAAATCTCTATACGTCATTTACGCAAACCGAGATGACAGCGTCGACTGCTTTCGGGTTGTTGATCTCTTGTTGGTTGCAGTCCTTTGTATATTATCTCTATATTAATACGTGAAGCAATATCTTTCTACCCCTTTTTGAGTGTATTGCGTGCACGGAAGACTGAGATTTGACATGGTAAAAGTTTATATAGAGAAGGAGTGCAGAAAGCTAAAATTTATCTGTAACATCTACTAATATATTAAATAAAATAAATTAATACTGCGAATCCTAACTTGATCAGTGCCATTGAACTTAGACCCCCAAAATATTGACATTGTCACTCAATGAAAAGTGACAGCAAGTGATATAATATTCATTGTTTACGTTCATATTGCAAATGTCAAACAGAAAATAGTAAGTAAGTACACTGCCGTCACTTTAATAATAATAACGTTTGTTAAAAAAAATTTGTCCCGGATTTCAGTGCCCTTCATCATCATGCAAAAATAATATTTATGAAATATACAATAAAACAAGTTAAACATGTATTAATATAAGATATTATACTGCGTCTACTAATGCCTACTACGTTTTCATGTTCAAATAGTTTGTGTGTATGAGTCTGTGTGCGAGAGTCAGTGTATGGATGAGTGCGTGTTTGTGACTGAACTACACAGGAAGCCCTACAGCATAAATTAGATGGCACAGCTCGTGAGGGTGCTTCTAAATATCAAATAATTACAAGGTATACAGTATAAAACCAGTGCAAGAAAGAAAAATACGTTGTCGTGCTGTTATTGAAAAAAAAAAACGTTAAACAATACTTTTACTTTTCCTATTTACAACGGTTAACTTTTATAATACGGTATTACTTTAATTCAATCGAATGAAAGTTAATTTTCTATTTTTAGATATATCTAATTATCTATGTGTACTAAAATATACTTTTCAATTAAATAGCACCCTATTGATAATAATGTTGATAGACGGTTAGAGATAAAGATAAAAAAACAAAATAATATGCCCGATCACATTGCTTCCCCGTCGCTTAATGCGGCCCTGTATGTTCATACATTTATAACAAATTATAAAATAGGGTATCCTACGGATTTTTGTTACAATGCCACATAAATTCTGAATAAAAAAATAAATAATAGTTTAAAAAAACTAAAAAAAAACACGCTTTCATAAAACATCCAACTAAAAAACAGAAAATAAAATTTAATAAATTTGATTAAGTATAGTGTAAAAAAAAAGAATGTACATTATTGTAAAAAAGCGTGGGGTGTATTCAAAGCGCTTTTTAAGATATATTATCGAAGTGATGATTCTTCTACTCATTATCTGTCAATAAAATGTTTATAATTATTGACACTATGCACCCCACGCTTTTTTTACAATAATGTACATTCATTTTTTTTACACTATACTTAATCAAATTTATTAAATTTTATTTTCTGTTTTTTAGTTGGATGTTTTATGAAAGCGTGTTTTTTTTAGTTTTTTTAAACTATTATTTATTTTTCATTTTTTAGTTAAATTTTTTAAACTATAAATTATTTAGTTCGATTTGCTAACTATCAACCGCCCTTAATATGTACAAATGTGTTCCGATTGTATCTTGGTTAAGAACACATATTCAAAGATTTCTATGATGCCAATATAAACAGCGAGACACATAGAGGTGCAACCTTATTTACATATACAGTCAGTCACATTAATGCTTGAGTATGGAATTTTCAATCCGTAATCACTCTACAAAATATTATAATCATAGGAGCGAATCTGTTGGCGGCACTGAGAATGAGGATGAGTGTGAATTTTCACTCTGTGACTGATTGTAGATTTTATGGTTTATCTCCTAATCGAATCATTTCATTCAATGCTTCACTGTTACATGGAGTTCTTCCTGTTAATTTTGAGCAATCAAGTTCTTCAATTCGTATACTGTCCAAGGATCTTCCACGACTAAGTGCCACATAAGCTTGTCCAGCAGCAAACAATCGCGGACCCAAATAAATGACTGCATGATCAACTGTACAACCTTGCATGCCCGAAAGAGTAAGTGTGGAACTGCACGCATGCGTAGTTCGCGCACTAGCTCTATCTCTCTTACTCGCATGCAAAGAATGCGGAAAGAAATTAATTAATCCTGGCGAATCTAATTAGGATAATCGGATGCTTTGATCGGATTATTGCATTGTCATCGACTTTTGACAGGTGTGCAAAGTTTGAATTAAATCTGATCATTCAAAGTAGGACAAAATCGAGCTCAAAGGGGTCGGTTACATACATACATACATACATACAGGTGAAGCTAATAAAAGCGTGTTAAAAAAAATAGAATAAGTTTAGGATAATTAAGTTAAAGTAAAGTAAAAGTATTCAAAAACAGTTTTGAGATAATTAAATGAAAGACTAGGGTTAAAAATGATAAATTTTATTAATAGAATCTAATATGATTACGATATAACTGATATAATCTATGTTAATATAAGGCTCAAGAGATTGTTTGTTTAATGCGTCTGAGAGAACTCTCAGATGTGATTTTTTTTTAGCATTTTTAGCCTATTTATTTTGGAACGTTACACGCTATAAAAATTCAAACTACGACTCTAAAGAGCACAGCATTAACCAAGCAATCCGGCAAGTTCTGTTCAAATACGGGAAGTGATAACAACGGAGACAACAATAGACTACTAAGTTGGTAAAAAAAATTGAACACGGATGAAATTGTGGACTCATAAAATCTTAAAATATTATATAGCCTACTAAAATATTTAAAAAATGAGTATTGCCTACAACAGTATCTTTCGACAATTCAAAAAGTTTCAGTAAAACTGTAATTAAATTCCAACACTTAATACGTAATCACGAAATACGTCTTACGGGCGAAACGGGACTAAGTGATAAATTATTTACATAAACGTTAAGACGAGCTTAAAAAGACCGAGTTCAAGGGAACTGGGGAAATTTAACTAATTAAGCGTAAACAAACGTAACAAGTTCCCGGGATTCGGCCAGACAGTTCACAGGGACGGGCATTACACAATTCAGGTGCGAAGCGAACTCCAGAAATACATTCGAACATTTTAAATTAATTAGGTATCGTACGTGATTTATAATCAGTGATTAAGATTTAAATATACCATGTTCATTCCTCATTCCGTTGTACCCTTTATTTTATTAGTACATCCAAATCAGCTTGGAGACATTTTTGTATTTGTAGTAGTGTACGGTACGGTACGGTACGGTCTAGAGGTAGTATATAGTGTACGTTTGTAGTTGTAAGTGGCACATGGTAGCCAGCGCGATTTATTCCGGTTTTAGTCACTGTGTGCGTTACACTACTACAAACGCAAAAAGTTCTCCAAGCTGATTTACCGATAGGAGAGATGTTTTAATTTCAAACTAAACGCATTTAAGATTATATTAAAGGCATGCGAATCGCAGTATGTACAGTAAAAAATGTTATTAGAAAATCGGTAACATTCACACTTCACAAACTTTATACTTGTACAGAGAAATAGTAAATAAGGATTCATCTAAACACATCTCATAATACAAAAAGGAATAAAGTTTCCTACATATTTTTAATTAATTAGAAATTACCATTTTATAGCAAGTATTTTTTTATATGCGAAAGCTGCTAAATTATTGTTAAAGAATAATAAAACAATTATTTATAATAAATTGATTTTTTTTAGTTTCCTAACACAAATAGAATCTATATTATCAATACGTTTGAACGCACTTATCACGGGAACTAACAGTACGATTTGAAAAAAAAACTTTTGTGTTAGAAAGCGTATTTATTGTAAATGGGTCTAAGCATATATCTTCACACTACTATCCCAAGGAGCAGAGCAGTAACCTATAAAGTAATGATATTTAAAGCCTACTGCCAATGCTTCTATACCACAATAGGTATTACCCAGTTCGCGACTTAATTGCAACTATGGCAACAGCCCAAGCCGAGGTTCGGCCGTTTTGGCACCCTTGAGTACGTTGCCACGCTTTCGAAGCTGAGTGTCGTCAGCGCTCGCCTCCAAGCGACGGTAAAGGTGTAAAGGCCATCTCAGGCTCCAGGGCCTCTATGATGCTCTGCATATCCAGTACAATAATGTTTTCAGGGCCTGGGGCTCCCGCACACCCCCCATGTCCACCCTCTCCAGCGGTAACCCAAGCCTAGGTCCGGTTCCTCGGCGTAAAGCCCTTGGGTCAGGCAACCGCCCGCGCGATACAAGTGACACTATACGTGCATCACTTGTCTACCCACATACAACATTACACACGTATGAACACACACACGTGCACACCACATGGGTACATAGGTTCTGTGATCCCTTTTTTTTTCTTTTTTTTGCGCTACTTAGTTAGCGCTAGTTAGTGTCGAAAACATTTCCGTTTACTAAATGCACATACGCATGTTTCCTTCCTTCCTCCCAGGAGGAAGGGAACTTGCCTATATGTATATTTTAGTTAGCTCGAAACGTAGGTGTAGGGATTCGAATAGATCGCGACTTATTTGCGAACGCGACGACCGCCCGAGCCGAGGTCCGGCCACTTTGGCACCCTCGTGCGAGTCGTCCTTATAACTTTCGCGGCTGAGTGCCCTCTGCGCTCGCCCTCAAGTCCGGTGAAGCTGTCAAAGCCGCAGCGGCTTTAGGGCCCCTAAGGCTAACAGTGTAGTCAGATCTAAAAAAAAAAAACAGTTTTAAGGATAGAGTGCACTAGGCCTTTGAGGCAATCACAACATGCACTAGTGGACGTGAATATTTGAAACAATACAAAAATTTTACAAATTTCAGTTAACATAGAATTATTACAGATTATGTCAATTAATTAGGTACCTAAGTATTAAAAATATGAAATGTATAAAAATCATATACCTGATGAGTCGACTGTGTGGTAGCTCTAATGGTGTTCTGAAAATATTATTAGATCAATCGGACAGTTTGTTCCTGCACCATTGGACGGAATTGATGAAAAGCAAGCAAGCTACTGATTATACCTGTCTATGTGAAATGTGCTTCTTTGTGTCCTTAATGACATAGGCTAAGTTACTAACAATGCTGGATGTTAATCTGAAATGAATAAAATATTATAATTATTATTAAAAAGGTCAACCAACCTGGCAAGCTGTAGTAATTCAAATTCATCGTGAGTGAAACCGCAGAGCAAAGCTTGTATTTTATAACCGTAAGACTATAATAATTTAATTATAATCAAATTCAGATTAATATTGTAGGGTAGTTATTGATTTAAATTTATAACTTTATCGAAAAACGTTAAGGCAAATTTTATTTTAGTGTGTTCATTAACTTTACACAAATCAAACTAACATTGTATTTGTATAATTAATAAAAGTTATATATGATTTTAGTTAGCCGACGTTAATAAAAATGACTATTAAAATTAATTTAGAGGTGTACACAGTGGGAGGCCGTTGTTAGATTCTTCGTTGGTATTTTTAAACATTGGTATGTGCATTAATAATTTTATATAATACACAAAAAACGTATGATCATTCATATGTATGTTTTTTATCTGTGAAATACTATAACTTAACTACATGCCGATTTATTTAAATGTTAAACAGACTGATCCCGGAGTATGACATGACTAAGTAATGGAAAAATGTGCAAACAAGATAGTAGTAAATTCTTAGACACGAGTGCAACAAATATGTAAAATTGCAAAATTGGCAGAGGTGAAAATAAAGTATGCAAACACTTAACTTGCAAACCTATAGGATGAACATACGTGACCCCTTGTTTAGGCAGATATTTTAATTTCTTAAGTTATAAAATGCCTTGTTTTGGCGGGATCTTGACTTTTATACATATATGGCGCAGCGACCCAAAGTGCACCTTAGCCTTGGATACTAAAGATGTCATCTCTCTCTATACTACGCTATCTCCCGCTTGAAATTCTTGCAAATTCTTTCAACCCGCTTCGAATCATATATACCTGAGACCTCCGACTGGTTTTCATCCATTCAATTGATCCTCTTCTATTTTATCATAACCAAGTTATCAGAGACGGTGTGTTTTAATCTCGTTAATAATGATTGGGTCAGCTTCTATATCTTCAATTTAAAGTTTTTACGGATCACGCATGTCCCTCCCGTCTTCACTCTTCGTCGGTCTTACAATTTTTCTGTGTCTCTCTTTTTGCTACCAATAGCAGCAATAGCAATACCATTTGTTTTTATGTGTTCGTATTTTTTATCTTAAATCAGAAACTGTTGAAGTGACATGAATAGATTATCTTTATACTTTTGGATTGTCGCGCGATTGACGTGAGGAGAAGTGACGACCAGCATTGGATTACTGACCTCTCGATGGTGGAATCACTTTACCGAGCCACCATAAAAATGTAATCAAAAATGTATATCATTGTATGTAGGGCATCTATATATACGAAAATAAAAGTTGAAATATCAAATGAGTTAGAGGTAGCGCGCGCGGGTTACTATTAACACAGTGATTATTTCGACACTCTTGTCCAGACCTATGTATATGTAAGGGTGCACGCACGCCACCCTCGTTTCCAAGTTCGGTGAAGCTGTAAAAGCCGCAGCGGCTTCAGGGCGCCTAAGGCTAACAGTGTAATCAGATATAAAAATAAAAAATCACGCACGTTACCACGTGACAAAATTGTTCTGTGCGCGCGCCTTCGTACATGTCCATAGATATGAGGACAAAAGTGACGAAACAGTTACGGTGAATAATGCTGTTTAAGCTATGGTATATTGGTTTCAAATACATATTACAAAAAGTATTAATAAGCCTTTTTATTGTGGTAAAAAAAGTTTTTGGTGTGAAAACAAAAGACAATCATTTTCCGTGTAACAAAAAAAAAACATCTAAATTCATTTTCAATATACCTTCATGAGATTACCAATATATAACGTGTAATCTTATTACTTGCTCTTTCCATTCATAAGTCCTTTTTTACACAAAGAACTTAAAATATGTTCTGATGATAAACGTAAACTCGCTTAAAAGAAAATACGATAAATATTCCATGACAAAACATAAAAAGATATTGTCAGCGATCGCCTTTCAACTGATTTTTGGATATTAATTTCAAGTATCTTATATCAGAGGTTTAAAATATACGAGCACCTTTTGATACGCCAATTTATTGCGTCCGCCTTGGTATATTGAATTCCTTTTTGATTTGACGTCATATAACTCGAGGGAAGATCTTTGGCTAAAATATATTTCAAAATTTTATATTCATATATTACGTAAGATTTATAATTATATGGAGTTTATGAGAGTTAATAAACGGTTTTGTATTAATATATTATAAAGTATTTTATGTTGTATTTTTATAGGATAATGTTCCAAGCAATTTTTTTCTAGCAAATAGATACTAGCTTAACAATTATTCGACATTAAGCCATTAGTGTTATAGACACGAGGAAACCTGTTATAAATAATATACCACTTAGCTTGTGAATGGAGTAACAACATGTAATGTCGGGGCAATGAAATGCAAAAACATAATGCTCTCGACACGATTACGCAAGAATAACAATGTAATTCATAAATACTTTTCAAAGACGTTTTAACAGTCTCAGTTTCTAAATCTCATAATAACTGAGAGATAAAAGTGTTTATGAGCCAGAACTACATTAAATGATATAACCACATAACCAGCATATCTTAGATTTTGCATAAACTTCGTGTGAATGTTCTTTACGGTTTCAAAGACGTAAATCCACAATGTCTTTTAATTTATTTTCGCGTGCAATATATGCACTTGTTATCTGAAGAACATTAACTAATACTTTTACATTGAATAATGCATACACTGGAGTCAAATGACAATCATATCCTATCCTATATTCAGTTTCACTATCATATTATTTTTCAGGGATTTGAATTAAGTACTTAATTAATTTTTCAGAAAATACAATTTTCAGCTTTAAAATATCAAGTGGGCATGTAGAAACTCGCAAATAAGGCTTTTCACTTATTTTCTTTTGTGAGGAGACAAGTGGCGTGTGCGAAAAAAAACATGGATTTTCGTGTTTGAAACCCTAAATAACATTCCCACAAAAATTAAGCAAAATCTTAAACAGTGGAGCAATAATTTTTACATTGTTATATAGATTTAACAATAATCTTCATTTAAAAAAATCAAAATACAAGTTATCATAAAATCTGCGCAATCGCATCCTATCTCGAGATCAGAATATGTGCGAGGGAGATAGGGTTACAGAGAAAAAGACAGCATAGTCACGTTCTGTAGTTTACCGCGCGTCGATTTAGAATTATTGTAATGAATATGATATAAATAAATTTTGTAAACTATACTAACGGAAACAATGGAGCTGTTTATTACGTAAAAATTTTTTTTTGGATTAAGTATTAAATCTATTGATTTATAGTGCATTCGATTTCGCAAAACAAATGTTGGGGAACTCTATTTTTTATCAAACCCTGTCAGAGTTTTGCCAATTTAAGTATATTCCCAAACGAACAATAAATGACGTTCGGGGACCCAGGGTTGTCATTTCGCATTTATTAATGTGTTGATAATTTTATTAAAATCATTTAATTATTAATAAGAATTGAGTCCAACACAGGATATATTTCAATATTATTTTAACATTATTATGGTGTCGCTGTACCTTACTAAGCAAGACACGCCTACTTTGTAGTCGTATTAAAAAATTGGCCCAATTAAAATTTTATTATAAAATGTAACATAATTTCCTAAGAAATATTTATTTGTTTTGTAAATTTAATCGAATAGTTGCTATACGTTTGAAACGTAGACGAATAAAATAATATTATTCTATAAACTATGTAAATTAATGCAATAAAGTATGTAATGTGCCAAGTTAAAAATTATTATAATAAAAAATTGATAAGTTGAAGATGTTTTGAATAATATCCATTATATCAGATTGCTTCATATTGATACAGATTTTTCACAACTGGAATGGAAATTGGTATTGCGTTTTGGCAATCCGCGAGTTGGTAATAGGCCATAAACTACACAAATCTCTGAAAAAAAAAAATTATCAAATTTTTCTCTCTGAATTTGTTTTTGTCTGTTAGTTAGGTAATTGGAAACGTCATACAGAAAACGTGGCGTCTCGTACAATAAATATACACAGTGACTTTAAAGTTATATTTGCTGAAGAAATTTCATAACTGTAATTCTAATAAAGTTACCTTTAAACCTACCTTTAATTTCAGGTTTTTTTTATTTTTATTTTGCTATCTGTTAGTTTTATTTATTGAATGGTGACGTCACGCCGCGTTTTTACGTGTTTTCATTTAGAATAAAACATATTTCTACTTTACTTTTAAAGGTGTAATAATTATTATATATATATATATATATATATATATATATATATATATATATATATAAATTCACTGGTATTACTTTCAGCATATTTAATTTTTCAAAAGTCGTCTATTCCCGGATTAATGTATAATAATAATAATAATACAATTCACGTAATGACGCTAATTAATGCCCTAACCAGTTACAACATATATCTGTTTTTCTCGTCAATATTTTGACATGGTGTAATCTACTACTAACATTTACAGTTTCTCCTTGCATGAAATTATTCAGAATCATAATATTATTACGTGCGACAGGCTCATAAGTAAGTTTGTTCCGCGTCGGGAATGCAACATTGCAAGCTGCGTCCGTTGCCGCGAACAAGCCCACATCTCCTCTATTCACATCGCTACACTCCCTCGTAACCAATTTAAAGTGTCTAATACCAGTGTTTTGCGATAATATTATATTGCCATCTATTGGGTAAGCTTCTAAGGTTATGTAGTGGTTTGAAGTTAAGTTGTTAAGTTAATAACAAAATAAACACAGACTTGTTTATGTTGACGACGTAAGTGGAAGTCATCCACACAGACCGTTCAATTTTATATATTTACCCTATACACGAGAATATTTTCTTTTAAAATAAAGATAACGAACTAGAGGTGTCCAGCGGGTTCATACCAGTTTAATGCTGATAAATTATTTTTATCTCTAAGTTTTATTTTTTACTCATATTATTGGCAATTGAAGAATAAAAATTACTTCCCATGTACAAAATTTGATCACTTTTTTTTCTACAATTTATAAACAAATTATAGGTATTCCTAGGCATTTCTTATGACCTATCAATTATAGAATTACGTAAGCTTCCCGTGTACAAAATTTCATCGAAACCGATAGAGAATGAAAAAAAATTTACGATTCCAATAATTTGGACAGTTCTTATAGCATACCAACTGAGCAATAACATTAGCTTCCGTGTACAAAATTTTATAATACATAATCAGTCATGCCGTTTTTTAGTTAAAAGCAGATATAAGTAAAATATAATATTCGTGAAAAGTGTTCTTTATAATTATAGACGTTTATCGGGATTTTCGGAATAAATTACATATACAGACAGAACTACAGATTCATTAATATAGATATAATCAATAAATAATGACTTTCATTATTAAAACAAATATTACGCGATTAAAAGCCACATTTCGGCGAGCGAAATCGATAACACTCGGTTGAATAGTGAATAGAGAGTTTTATCTAGCTGCGCGGTGCGGTATTGGCAGATGCTTTGCCGGCTGCCGGCGCATTTGATTTGCTGCATGAAATATTAGCGATAGTTATTAAGTAGACATTATAATTATGTTTGGTTTTCTAGCTATGATGTTGTAGCGTTTAATTCTGTTATATAATAAGAAAGCTTTTCACTTGATACGATTAATTTTTCAATCTAAAAATTGATTTTAATTTTTGAAGTGAAGAAAGTCTTAGGTGGCTATTCGATAATTAGACGAGATTTTTTTTAATAATCTTATTTAAGAGCTTTTATCGCTAAAGATATGCCAATCCTATCATAACTTATACTTATTCAAATAAGAACTATAAAGTAAAAAAAAAAAACAATATAAATAAGACTGTACCCATTTCTCGGGAAGAAGATTGAATTAATTAAACAGAGAACTTAAAAAACGTACGAGAATTGAGAGTGTAATAACAAGAGAGAGAGAGATAAGAATGATATAACGCTGAGAGATGGAGAAAGAGAACTATATAATGCATACGTAATACACAGTTTAGATTATCCGCGTCTCCCTATAAAAGAAGTTTTGCTGCACGGGCAATTTTTTTTTGTAATAGCTCGGCAAGTTAACGAAATTGTACGTGATGGTAAACAGAGTACAATCAAAAAACGACGGCGACCACCAAGAGATTAGCAAATAGTAATACATCACTAGTCGTCGCCGCTGTCGGAGTATCATTGTGACGGGCTTTATTACCATATATTCATGGTGGTTGCGACTAAGTCGGGTACCTACCACCCCGCTTGAATACTGTATCTAAAGACTAATTACCTGAACGCGACATACCTATGCGTGTCCACTACAGCGGGTGTAAAGCCGTGATAGATGCCCTAGTGCGATAGGTGCCTAGTTTTCAAAAACCTAAAAGCTTCGTAAAATGGCAACAAAGAATTAATAGTTTAAAGAGGAAACGCAGGCTCCATTTATCTCAATCTCCCAAAAGCCGTCGTAGAAAAACTAATGCGTCTCGTTTGTGTGTGTGATTATAACCGAAGCGAAAAGGAAAAACGCTACAAAGTTTTAGACTCAAGTAATACTGTTGCACAACTTTATAAGTATGTAATAAATTTTGTTCTATTTTTATATCAACACACTGTTTCATTAAATACATATCTAGGTGTTATTAATCGTTATTTTGTGTTTAGTTTAGTTATTAGATAAAATGGCATCTATCCATATCAAAAAGGATAGTTACCCCGATACGGTGACGAGGCATAGTTGTCGAACAATAATTGTGAACTTTAATATAAACTTTAAAGTAGATAGGTATATAATTAAATAGAGAATTTGACATTGTTTTGGTATCGATGATGATACACTTGTATAAATTCTAGATAACAATATAGTAGCGAAAGAAACACCATTAACAACTATATCCAATACCACAAATTTCTTTGAAAATACTAAGAGGGCCAAGCATTGAGTAGCAGTTCAAACAGTGAAAAAAGAACCCAAAACCCAAAAACTACTATAAGCCACTACAGACATCTATTCTTCTTAGCATTTTCATAGAAGGGCATCTATCCCCGAAATCGAGTTTAGCAAATACTCAATTTATGCACAATCAATAATTGTTTGGTAAATGTAACATACAAGATTAAACTAGCTATATTCATAGAAATTATTCATGGTAAATTAATAGTTTTAAAATTAGGAGGAACTTTCAAAAAGTGGGACATCTATCCCTATTTTACCCTATGGCGGCCGTTATCCATTCGAGTATAGATTAATGATAATACATAAAAGTTTTAACAGTATGTATAAATTATTAAAACCAAGTAAGGCAACATAGTAATCGTGGGGTCTTAAAATTGTATATTATGTTAAGTACATAGTCAACAAACATATGACTATAACATTGTAGTTGTGTAGATAAAACTGAAACTTACTAAACATAAACATAATGGAATAAGCTAATATATTTTACCGAGTTAGAAGTGTTCACTGATTTCATATGATTCCTAATATATAATTTTTCTATTGTTTGTAATAATTCAGTAGATAATTTGGACAATCTCAGTTTTCAAAACGAACAAAAAAAGGGGACACAACTGTACACATACATTTAATATACTATTTTACATACGACCATTTAATTCCAAACCAAGTTAAGCTAACTCTTGTACTATAGTAAATAAATAGCTGATATACTACACAGCATACATATATAAATATTTAACGCACAACAAACAGTTATGCCCCAAGTCCGGTGAAGCCGTAAAACCCATCAGCGGCTCTGTTTTTGGATAGGTGCTCTAAGGCTAACAGTAAGGTCAGCCAGAAAAAAAAACAATTATGCTCATCATACAAAAACAAAATGCTCATCATACAGTCATGGCCAGGGATCGAACTCGCGGCTCTTGTGCTCAAATAGTACTGTAAATCATACTACTACCGTGCCACCAGGCTTGTCAGATGATTTGAGGTTCGCTTTTTTAAAATAATTTATTTACTTTTACTATAAACCGCCATTGCGTTTTAATTGAGACGAGGTGTGCTTATGAACACAGCACGAGATGAAAGCTAAACAATTGCAAAGAAATCTTCCATTAAAAAAATACTTCCTTAGACCTCGCGAGTCCGATCCCCTTACATCAGATTTTAGTAATTCCTTCACACAAGTATATCACCTACGTAGTGCATTTTATATTCAAAAATTAATTAAATATAATTGTACTTACAATCTGCAAAGGCCTACTTTTTTTTCTTAGAATTGTTCAAATCAACACGCTGCCATCGAACACTGATAAAATGAATTGAATGTATTAAACCATAAGCCTATTCAATAATATTCAAATATATTAGGAAGGGCAGTAAGGAGTCAAAGGCGCAACACCTGCATAATTCTCCATGTATGAAAGAGACCCGCTACTCACTGTACAGTACACCATAGCCGATAAAATCTAGCATGCGTAGGGTTGAACACTGTACTTACATAAAATAATCATATACCGATACTGTATAATCTTTTACAGCAGCTGTGCATCTACAACAGAGTTCCTAACAACGGCACCAAATAATCGCGTATATTCACACAAGGTTGATGTATACTGCACTATTAATAAACTTTAATATATAGTAATTAAAGTATATATTGATTTTATATGATTTAATTTAGTCTTTAATTATCGTTGATTCAAATATTTGTGATTGTAATTTACTGAATTTATCTCTGGATGTATTTTGAGTTTTTAAATAATATTGCATGCCAGTATAAATGCTAAGTATTGTCTACTAAAATCCATATTAAACTGTATAATATATATATATATATATATATCCTTTTAATGTGTTATTCTCACAGGTATAGTACACTGAACATTTGGCAACTAAATTCTTTAACGTGTATTTGTCACACTTGACATTGGCAAAATTACCTACAATATGTATTAATATAGGTTAAATTACTATAACATAATTATATCAAAAAACTACAAAATACATTAAGAACAAGCGGCGACCCGCGATTTCACCGGTATTAACAACTGTCCACTGCGCCGCCAACGCACTCGTGTGGCCAATCGTTTTCTCTCCTCCCACCAACAGCTTCCCAGATTGCTTAAAGTTCATGGTTACTGCTCCACTCCTTCAGTTCGTAGCGTGAAGTTTACATATACGTACGTGCCATCCTCAATAAAATAAGCTATAAAATGCAAGAATATTTTTTCTAATTTAAATGGTAGTTCCAGAGAAAAGCGCGTTCAAACAAAAAATAACAAAGAAAATCTTAAGATTTCTTATTTCTATTGACATTATAATAGATTATTAAAACTTTTAAATGTACAGAGCCGCACTTAACAGCCCTGCGTGTGCGCACCGTTAACTCGCTTACGTTATCGCGCGACATCGCTCGAGGTCGCACGCTGTTGCGACACTTGCGACACCGGTGTTAAACGTTTACCAGCGACATGTTGCCTGACATCCAACAACCAAAATGGATTCTGCGAAATTACGTATTTACCTTAAATAGCATCGAACTGTTTTTTCCTTTCATAAAACATTATCTTCTGGTTTTTTACATAAATCTTTACGTGTTAAGTATTCAAAAATGATGTAAGTTAATTTTTAAAATTCGCATGCAAAAAGTCTAATTACAGTATGAAGTTGCTTCCTAAACGTCTTGTTTTATTGTCATGAAGATAATGAATAAACTATAAAAGAACAACTTCTAACTTAGGAGAGAGTGCCATAGCAAAGTTAACACTACTAATGCTCCAAATGGGTATTAAATTT
The DNA here is from genome assembly GCA_033032175.1 of Saturnia japonica. NCBI lineage: Eukaryota > Metazoa > Arthropoda > Insecta > Lepidoptera > Saturniidae > Saturnia > Saturnia japonica. The sequence goes on from CM065332.1 coordinate 6,192,439, forward strand.
ATACAGCCGATTTATTTTATCACTTAAGAGCGTACTAAATTTCATTAAACTTAACACATATAACACTCAGATCAGAGTTTGTACTAAATGAACCCAACACTTTCAGTAAAATTTGCAATGAAATCTCTTAAGTAAATTATTAAAAAGGAAACAAAAACCTAACTGCAACAAAAAAACGACAAAAAATTATCTTTTCCTATTTTTCTTTTTATTTGAGTCCAAGACGTCGTACTTAAATATTACAAAACTTATGTCACTACAACAATTAAGACGAATCTAACGACACCTCGTATGATAAAATCCATCAAGCCGTTAACGCTACAGAGCTTACCAAAGAAATAGACATACATACATACGGTATACGGTGAAAAACATAATCCTCCTTTTTCGCAGTCGGGTAAAAATATGGAAACACGCATCCTTCTTCGCGTGTTAGAAGTTATACGTCTTTGATTAGTCACACACTGAATAACATTGACTGTGGCTATTTTCACTACAATAAAACAAGAGATTTTTAGTTAAATTCGCGTACAGTTACAGTACTTCTGGCGCTTTTAGTAGTTTTAATAGATATTAAAATTAAGAGCAACGCGCATCACATGACAAGTGCGACACTATGAAGCTAACCAACAATGATATAAAGGTTTAATGTGAATAAAATAATGGTTATTTATACATCGTTAAATTATTTTTACACCATAACATTTTTTTAAAGTTAAATAAATGTACATTATTATCATTGATGGTTAATTTAATTATATTGTTGACATGCTGGATAACATTTTTGAATTTGAAGTATAATTACTTTAAGTACACACAAAGTTTTTCATAACTCGCCTAACGAATTTCAACAATAATTGCACAAAGGTTTAAAACCTTGAATACAATGTAGGCTAAATTCTTTAAAGGTAATGATTTTGTCTCCAATACACTTTGTAAAAGCGGATTTACTTAGCCAACTTATGAAGGCTCTTGGTGTGATTGTCACAACAAAATAATGTATTAAATCCAAAGACCACCTTATAACAAGGCTTTCCCAATGGACTATCGTTATAGCGTGATTGAGTAACAAAGATAATTTTGCAGCTTTATAATAGGCATTCGATGGTATTGCCGACGATAAAGGTGTGTTCACATAGAACGAACGGAATTCGCTTGTCTAACTCAACGGTAACTGAGTTAGGAATACAATCGCGTAATATGTGTACTCAGAAACAAATCATGGGGGCTAAAAAATTCTTATTTCCTGATAGACTGTCATTGACCTTCAAAAATAAATTATTTATTGCTAAAACAAGAATGAATGAATGAATATTCTCAAATTTAAAAAAAAACCTTCTGCAGATTTATTGAACTAATTTACAGTTTAGTAAGACAAATATATATTTTTTTAAATATAAAATAGTGTTAGGTACTAAGGTTCTATAATAATTTCCCAGATAATAAGTTCAAAGACTATTGACAGGCAGCTTGTACTGTCAAAAGATTATTATTTAATATACGGTAAATAATAGTTGATATCTGGAAATGACTCCCTCTCTGAACGTCCACTAAATATAATTAATTATTGATAATTGTAAGGAATAATTTCATAGTAAAAAGGAATGGATAAATCCATAAGTTTCTTGCCGGCCGTTCTTGATGACTGAGATATTTCCGGATTTGCACAACCAAATCAGCTCGGAGACGCTTTTGCGTTTATAGTAGTGTACGATCAGCAGATAAATAACCAAATATATTTCATTTCTTTTTAAATATAGGTACTTAATATTATTATTTTGCCTGTACTGTTTTCATACCGGGAATTTCTTTATTTGTGATATTGTATGAGGCGTAAAGTTCATTTCTCCCTCATAGGACCTAAATTAAATACAGTATTTTTTGATTTTGATACATAACAAAATATTATGTAACTTAAAAATTGAATTATATTTGAATATAAATATGAAAGGTACACAAGACATTAGCATATCATAAATATACTATTGTATTGTAATTGTAATGAAGATTATTTACACAAAAAAAATTTATAAGCTATTTTAGAAACTCATTCTTTTCCTGCCTTCTTATTTAGGCACTTTTAAACGAAGGGAAATATAAAAAAATAATTAAATAACCCTTAAGTTATTTTAACATCTATGACACATAAATTTTACTGAATACGTACCGTATAGCGGTATGTCAGTGTACGCAAGCAACGGCCTCTTGCGCCTGCGCAGGTATCACCTAACATGCGCTGACCCGAGCTTGATAATTTAATGTTACTCAAAGTATTTTATAGCGTACTCATTTTAATATCAGCAGTTGTTTAGTAATAGATAGTTGTTAAAGGTGGTCATTATGTGGAAGCAACCTTCTGTATTAAAAATAAAATAAATAAATAAAAATTTACGATAGCATTTTTTATTCTTTATAGATTCGCCCTGATATTACGTGATGAAATGGTCCAAAATGGTAACACGCAAGCCTAGAAGGGACTGGTTCTCAAGTACAGCTGCCGGAACATACCTATTGGTGCTTGGCGACAGATCATCAACTTGATGGTGGTAGCTAGCCAGATTCCCATTAGAAAATGATGCACCACCGTGCAATGCTTTCATTACGACGTTTTCCATCACCAAATACTCTAGCTCATTGCAGGGATTCGAACTCACGTCAATCAACGCGGTCATGATTGCGGATCATTTGACAGATAGCCGATAACAACGTCGTGAACCCGTAAGATGAGTTTAGAAATACTTCAATACATGACTTGGCATGTTTTATAAACACTCAAACTGGAAATTTATTTCCACTAAACGAAGTTTAAAAAACACCAATAGAAATAAAATTAAAATGTTTTTTGAATGTTATCGTGATGAATGATATCTCAAGAATCGTCCTATATTAACTATCGTAGGGGATGAATACGGAAATATTATTTTATAGTGTTCACCTACGTTATATAAGAGCTCCTTATAAAAATCCTTTTCCTGTGCAATATTTTATGTTTCTAGACTTCTAGACTACTTACCTTAAACCGTACTTTGTCTGTCAGCCAGACTTAAGTATTTTATTAAGTAGAAATTAATCACAAAAATATATCCAAAACATTTTAAAATTGCGACAATTTCAAATCTTTAGGAAAATTTAAATCAAAGTTCGTAACCAGTTTCTTCTTCTTATAACACCTAAGTAGTCAGTAGAGTTAGAACAATGTCTTTCTTTTTCTACTCTCCTCTATGAACTCTAATCTTTTATAAGCATATAATAATTATTATTCCTCACTAAATCCACCTATACTTTCTTTGGTCTTTCTCTATTCCTATATCCGTCCACCTTCAATACTTAACATTTTTCTAGTTATGGCTTTCGTACCCAAAAGTTTAGTAGGTAATATTTTTTAACTATTTAAACATTAAAAGATTAAAACAAAAAACATTAAAGTTATTACTAAATAGCGGCTACCTAACAATCGCTTATATTGAAATACGGCGGCAATGTACATTGTGCCCTAAATAGGGCCCGCTGGCAAATCTAATCTAGAGTTAGCCGTAGAAGAGGTATTGTATTAAGGCGGCGAGAGCATCGCAAAGTAGATCTGCAGCCGGTTAGATGCTGAGTTGATTTTGATGTCGATTTAAGTGCTAGATAGTGTGAAATAAGGATAAAGGTCGACCAATATGGGTAACAGTGTGAATTCCAGTAGATTATATAAAATTATTTTCATCATTTAAATATATTTAGTTATAGAAAGTGACTACTTTACTGTTTTAAGTAATTGAATTAAATACCAGATAACAATTATTTACATCTCCTTAACCTTTTTTTTTTTTTAATATCTGTACTTATGTGGGTACCCTACATAAGAAGTTATACTTATCTCTTTGGGGTAACAAAACATAATGTAGTTAGCCATTAATGATAATAATGTAAATGCATCTTACAGACTTTTTTAATTGTGTAAAAACAGTTTAAAGTTGTATAAATAAACATTGTTTTAACAATTTAACAAAATGTTTTTATATAGTTGACATACCTTACCAATTTTTATATCCTGTACGAACGTAAATAGTAGTCATGCGTCAACGTGTTATGAGATTTAGATTCCTTCCCGTGAACCCGCCCCACGTACTACTACTACAACATCGCAAGCCTACTACAAGAGCTTCCAATCTAAATATAAGTAGATATATGGTAATGCATGTTTGTCGAATTATATTAAATAACTAACTGTGTTCCGCGCATTCACCCGCTTTAAATTTGGATTGTACATTCCTGTTCCATTTTATGGTCACTGCACCGCCCCTAAGGATCGTAGCGTGATGTTGAATAACCTATAACGTTCCTCGGTAAATACGCTGTAAAATATTATTATTTTTTTACCAATCTGACTGATAATTCCAAAAATTAGCACTTTCAAATAAATTATTATTTGAAATATATAAAAAATAGACAATCTTTTGAGCTTTAATAATATCTGAAAAAATACCATAATATAAATGTATTTAAAAATACTATGTAAATTATTTTTTAATTATGAAGCTTTTTAATTGTCATACAATATGTTTCAAGACATTTAATTTATAAAAACCCAGTCATGAGAAATGAATTTGAGTGAAAAAATTAATCGCTGAATATAGGCGGAATGGTAATACATATCTACGATTTCGTCTTAATGGCTCTACATGTAGGTATAAAGACAACTGAAGGAAAAAAATCTCCAATGCTGATTTATGGGTAGGTATACAAGAAAAATTTTACCAAAAAAGAAAATCAAACTCAATTATTTTGAAGATTTCCCTGGTGTCAAGAGTCATCTAAATTGGATAATAAACAAAAAAGTTAATACTGAACATTCATTAAAAAAAAACATTCGAATTGAGAACCTCCTCCTTCTTTTCAAGTCTGTTAAAATTCGGTTAGAACTTAAATGCACACGAAACAATCTAATTCCAACAAAACAGACAACAAGAACAGCCCACGTGACACTTGTTTCCCATGTAAAGTTTAATTCGGTTTATTTACTGCGTTGGTTATATAATTAATGTACCCACTAGGTATTACACTTTAATTAGCTGTTGGTAATACCCGCTTCTAGACACCGATAGTTAGGTAATGTACTGTGGAGTATAGAAGTGTTAAGATGAAAAATCCTCGCGATGTGTCGTAGAATTCCCGATAGTAACAAAGTTCCTTTCGTTATATAACTGTATATTATGCCCATATTTGTATTCACTGTTGTATGTATGGTACTACATATAAAGTACGTAGAAATCTAGTCGTAGCACAGCTAAGCCAATTCCACGGCTGTCATAATTCTGTAAATCCTATATATGTAAATGTTTGTCATTTTTAGTGTCGGTCGGGTCGGTCACGTTTTTAGTTCAGCGACCAAAATAACTAAATTAAATTACCACGAATAATTATTAAATTAACAATTAATACCACGATTGTGACGACCAAGCGTATGGTATGTCTGATGGTAAGTAGTCACAGCAGGTCAAAAGTATCACATATACCTTGCTGGTCCTTTAAAAACCTTTCCGCTGGGGTCTTGAATGGCCCTATACTGTAGTCCCGTGGGAAAAACTTAGCAGGAACAGTTATCGAAACTATTTATTTATTTAAGATATGCAAACTTCATAACACATTTAAAAACTGTAAAATAATCACAATATAATTCCAAAGTGCCAATTATGAAGTAGGACATAAATTACATTTTATAATTATACCTAACGATAATGATAAGTGTGTATGAATGTATTTAAAAATTAGTTTACCAAGTATTATGTGTATGGTTGTGTTTGTTTGTGTGTGAGTGTGTATGTGTGTTAATTAACATGTGTGCACATGTGTTTAGGTTTCCTGTAATTACTCCTGAACTAACCTTTTAGAGACCGACTTGAGAAACTGCATTCGACTTAGGTGGAAAATATCAATATCACTGAAGAGCTTATTGTACTGTGTAGTACACCTATACAGGGTGGAATTTTGAGCATATGTATGTTTTACAGAAGAAATGGCGAATAAAGTGGGGTTCCTAGTATGCTTACTAGGCATTCGCAGATATAATTTACTTAAGAGTTCAGGGCAATCTATTATTGAGTTGAGTAAATCATATAGAAAACGCATATCGTTTATGATTCGACGGTATTTTAGTGACAAAATGTTATAGTGCTTTAAGTTATTATTGTACTCCATGGGATGGTTCTTACCTTTGAAATTAAGAAATTTTAAAAACTTATTTTGAATATTTTCCAACCTGTTATTATGTGTAATGAAAGCTGGTGATCATATTGATGACGCATATTCTAAGCAGCTTCTCACATAAGAAAAATAAAGAATTTTAAGTGGTAGAATTTTGCTGAATATATATTTTATTGAAAATTAAAAAAAAATATACAAATAATCTATTCATTAAGATCATTCCAATGAGCCCAAACACGGTATCTCTGCTGTAAGCTGATGACGAATTACGTATTCTGCAGATTCCATATGACGCTGCAGCATCAAGTAAAGTTTACCATGTTCTTCTAATATCAATGAAGTAAAAGAAAACCAAATTTCAACTCGATCAGACCTGTGGAAAATGCTCACGTCCATTTAACAACCGAATAACGCGTGATAATCTTCAAACGGTTATAGATTATCGTGAATTATCTAAAAAACACTCTATCTCAAGTCACCTTTTAAACGAAAAAAAAAAAACAATTCAAAGTCGGTTCAGCCGTTTGTAAGCTACGATGCCACAGACATACACATACGTTAAACTTATAACACATTTCTGTTTGCGCTGTCGGTTAAAAACCGTGATAAATTCATAAAGTAGTTGATAGTACCATGATCGCCAGTTTCTAGCAAGTCGTTCTGCAAATAAAGTACCTGGTAGTTTTCTCGATATACTTATCGAACTTTCTCGAAATATTTATTGTATTTTCAAGAGCAAAGTACAAGTAAGTACCTACAACTCGAAACGAACTAAAAAGTTTTCTATGTCTTATATTTGTCGTACCATGAAACTATGGAACCATCTCCCGGGGAATGTGTTCCCTCCTTCTCACGACATCGGGTCCTTCAAGCGTAATGTGAAGAGATATTTATGCAAGCTGGCTTGACAGCGGCGACCGCTGAGGTATTTCGATCTCTCGGTGGTCACCATTGTGTTTGGTTTGTATGTACTTACAATCAGAGACAGTAACCGTCAATTTACTCAACTACTAAATAAAAAGTATAATTTTAATCATGACTGTATCATGCAAGAATGTTACAACGTTTACACCATCCCAGGTCGTTGTGTCACAAGAATATCATTAAACTGTGTTGTATATTTATTGATATTTTGTGAAATAAACCGATCTATTGGATAAACTTTCGAATGTGAGGGATCAGACTTACGCTGGTGGAATGGACGCGACGTAAGAATTAACGTTTATCTTACGGTTGATATACTAAGAACAATTAAATTTTATTTTCATATATAAAAAAAGATGTGGGTAAAGATATTTTATTATACTTTTGAAGCGAATCAAGTGTTCGGTTATGTCAGAAACGTGATAGGTGGCTTGACTGACTCGATTCAAATAAAATTTGGTATTCAATAAACTTTATGTTATGTTCAATTGGCAAATAAATTAATGTAATTACTTTCCTCAGTATTGATGTCTCGGGTTCGAAATAGGGATGAAAACATCACTATGATAAACATCGATAATAGACACTATGATAAAAAACCGAAGTAAAAATCATCGCCAAGAAAACATCGATGTATCGAAACATTGCTGAAAAACGTCGTTCAAAATAATATCCATACACTAAAAAATTTCAATTAGAAACAACAATATGTTTCTATTAAAACATCGATGTATCGTTTAAATCCTTAGTTCGAGTCGAGATGATACCGATAATAACAATAAAATATAATTACGTTACCTTCATGATTAGTGGCTTAATTAACCCGCGAGAGAAGCAGGTTCGATTACAGCTAAAGCTGGATAAAAGCTGTATGTGAAATTTCTGAGTTTTTGGTAATTATTAACTTTTATTCTAATTTTAACTTGGTACATAATTGAATCCATTTTAATTCGATTGGTAAATACATGACACAAAACTCTAAATATAAATTCATAGACAAAGTTGGTGATTTACATCTTCAGCACTGAGACGCTCAAACCAACCTCACCTGTATGTAGTGAACTCTGCTGAGCAACGAACGAGGAAATTGCGACAGCGGGGTGGTAGGGCTGTACATCCCGACTGGGTCCCGTCCACCATGTATATGGTGGAAAGTACATCATAATGACTCTTTTTTGCGTGTCGCCATTTTTCAGTTAAATCCGGACATACAAACAAACAGATATTTTTTTAAATCTCAATTCTGTATGTCTTTACGTCAAAAAGATGTTGATCAGGAAGTGTGAAAAAAAGCATTCACATAAGTTATACTTGTTTAACGTAACAAAACGAAAATAACTCCAAACAATTTGCTCCACGTGCTAACGACCTGATGAAGTTAGCCATCAATGATATTAATATAAATTCATTTTACTGTGTTTGCTTTAATTGTGTAAAAATGAAACTCAGTAAAATAAATTACATTATTATCAGTGATGAGTAACATCCATCTTCAGTTACTCTTCGCAGTTCTCAGTTTTACCCTCTTTCAAAAATTTACTATACACGCACACCATGCAATATTTTTATCTTGCACCCCTGGAAAACTGGTAGAGAATGCTATTTAGCAATAAGTCCTCCAATTGTACATTTATATTAGGCAATAAAGAATTAAATTAAAAAAATACAAAGACAAACATATATCATTGCAGACTGATATAAAGAAACCTAAGGATTTTTTATCATCTTCAAAGACTCCAAACGCACTCTGAATTTGTTTAAACAATTCACGAAATGTTTCTGTTGGTCTATAACAAGTGCACACAGGATGTTAGTATAACTTTTTATATCCTTTTCGGGTGAGAATACCAGTTGTGCTCTGGACTCTGGAGGCGCCGTGTTCAAATAATACTATGTTTGAACAAGGTGAAATGTATGTTATTGAATGATCGCGGCCATCAGTATGTGAGGCCTTGTTTACTAATAACGTGTTACCATTTACTGATTTTTGTTTCAAATACTCGTGTTGACCTCCTTGGTTTACATTTTTCCCCCTTTTTATACATACAGTTTTTTATAATCGCTCGGCAAAATAGCTGCACAGTACCTGGTAGAAAGTACGGTATATTCCATAAGCAACGGTGATAACGGTGATATGTTTCATTGGCAATCGTCTCCGCCATGCCGATCTTCAGACATGCCTTTTCACGCCTTGTTTATAGGAAGGACCCAGTGTCGTTATGTTAAGTGACGATGTAGCCGAAAATAGTGATACGCTAAGCCTAGTGGGAAAACCGGCTCTCAAGTGCAGCTGCTGGAACACACCTATAGATGCTTGGCTAGAGAATTTTCAATTTAAGTGTGGTAGCTAGTTAGACGTTTATTAGAAAATACCCTACCACTATGTTGTGATTTAATCACAATGTTTTCCTTCACCTAAAGCCAGACTCAATGCAACTCGAAATCACCACGATCGACGCGGTGTCCGTGCACCCTACGCGACTTATCCATCGTTGCTTCAAAATTGCACAAAACCATACCAATCTGTTCAGGATACCAAGTCTCCTGGATTATGCGGAGATAACACTTCTAATGTGTTTCCTGAGAATATAAATTGCAAAGGATATATATCCATTCTAAGGAGGCCATCACGCTTTGCGAGAGAGTCATTTTGAAGAGTGGATAATGTAGTAAAAAGGGAAACAGAATGAATTAGTATTTGATTACGGATGGACCTTAAATACAGATACAGATACAGATCCATGATTGTAGAATTATAACTATCGCACTACAGTCAACCCAGCAAGCATACGTACAAGTTCATGCGCGACCGTTCTATGTTTGCGACAGACGTTAGCGTGGGCGAGCCGCGAGGTACTATCTGCGATACCGAGGGCGGGTAATGTAGCAGGGAAGGAAACGCATGCAATTGCTAGATATAGGCGCGTAAGTCACAGTACACTAAAGTAAACAGCATTACGTCTTCATACAAACGGCCGAAACGAAATCTAGGTAAACATCAGTACACAATAGTCGCGAGTACGCAATTTATAACAAATGATTAAATATTATATTACTTACTAACTAGAATTTAAAAATGTTTATTGGTTTTTTTTCAATTTAACTGTACACTCCCTTCTTACTGACTCACAGTCGTTTTTAAAACATGAAATAAAACCCAAGTAGAAATGAATTATATAAAAACTTGAAAAATTAACAGTAATATATTACAATTTAATATAACATAATCAAATACGTAAGTATGTAGGCCAAGAAACATAGTCAGAGGGCAGCCCTAGTACGTGTTTATCTACCGAGCGGCTGCAGGTAATTATTTCAAAACCATTTCCGATATAACATACTGTTTATTTCAGTGTAATGTAATGTACTGTCGTGCTACCTCGTCCCCGCCAACGTCTAAAACTCTAAAACAGAAAAAATCCTATCACAAAACTATGGTTGCGTTACATTGTTTACCACACACATTATCACCTTAGTCGAAATTTCAGAGTAGATGCCAATAAAGTTTAGTCAACGCCCGTTGTTGTGCAAGGCTGCAAGCTTTTCGGCAGCTGGATATTATACTGTTTGGTCTCAAAATGCGACAAACCAAAAGAGTGCGACTGTGACGGGTTTATTACCATGTAGTCGGGTACAGATCGTTACCACTTCTCTTGATTACTAAATATACACTGGCTGATTCCGGGATACGACAAGCGTAATCGTGCCACTATAGCGAGTGTTACAACTGACGTATGGTGGTCGTGATCCGGTCGAATATAATTGTCATGTTCTAGCATACAGCAAAAGCTTAATATATGATTAAAATAGATAAATAGTTTGCATGTAAATTTTTACCCGACTGCGAAAACTATTTCTTTGACACGTTCTGTAGCCTAAATAGCTTGATGGATTTTAGCATACGAGGCGACGTTAGATTCTTCTTAATTGTGGGAGTGACGTAGGCTATATAATATACAAGTACTACGTCTGGGAATCAAATAAAAAGCAAAAATAAGAAAAAAAAAATTTACTCACGTGTTTTTGTTGCCGTTGGGTTTTTTGTTTCCTTTTTAATCATTTAACTTATTGTCGTTGTGATATGTATCTTTCCGGATCGGACTCCTGATGTATTAAAATAGAATTGTCCCTGTCACCTATATACACACTCACATCGACATACGAGAATAAGATCTAGTACCTTTCTAAGTTTTTTTATAATATAGTAATTTTACGGTTTTTTGCAAAACACTTTCTTTTCAAATACGATACTAAATAAGTATAAACTCTCTTAAACATCAAAAAGCATTCTGATCTGAATACGCATACAAGTTATCATTACAGGTATTTGCATTATTATTGTCGATACTAAATATAGTTTCCACAGTAAAATTACGACCCAACTTTGTTTCCTGCACTTTATAACAACTAAAAGCAATAATTAAAGGAATCGAAAGCGGACACCGCCTTCCATAAACGTGTACATAAACCGTCCGGCTTAATTGTACAGAACAATATCTTAATTATTTAGTTTCTAAACTAAAACTACTGATTTCACTACTTGCAATATTTTAACATAACAACAGAATACAACTTCATTTAAAAGTTTTCTTTGATAGTTGCAGTAAACATTTTGATACATTTTAATAATTATAATAAATTCAAAGTTCATAAACAAAATTATATATACATTTAATAAACTTGTGTATTCTTTATAAGTATGTGTGTGACATATTGTGATGAGAACAAGAGCAGATAAAGTAAATAAAATTATAATAGAACATTAATTACTAATAAACAAACAACCTACCATCATACCTAACAATAATAAAGAAGTCATAGTGGTTGGTATACGGGTGTAACATTTAAATGGGTCAGTGAAGGGAACTCTGAAACTATAAGAGATAGAGAAATTGTTGTTCATAATCGTAACCAGGCGTATGGCAGGCCGCTTCTAAAGAAAGAAGTTCTTTTAAATTTGTAAAAAATACTAATGTCTTAAATATTATACAAAATGCACGTCTTCATCTATGTAATATATTAATAAATATATATTTTAAAGTATATTTTTCTTCTCAAAACACAATATACAACAGAAATATGTTCTAAGGATCCATGACATCGATTTTAAAGATAAGAAAAACTGCATTCATAGATTATCAAAAAAAAAACATCAAACCTAAAAAATTTAGAAAAAAAAATGTATGTAATTTTATTACAATAATTGAAAGTGTAGGTTGTAAGAAATGCATGTAGTTATGAAATCCCTGTGTCTAAAATTAAAAGAAAATGCTGAATATAATTATATTGTTTTGAAATGTTCACAATAACAGCCATTTTGTTGGATACAATGGTAATTAACTCTTTTAGGTAACCGTTTTGTGTGTTTTATAGTTTCAAGGAGTGAGGTTTTTTAAAATGCTCTTTATAGCCGCTGTCAAACCTTTAAAAGTGCCGTGGCTGTTTTGTAAACTTTTAGTTTTAACGTAAACTGACAATAAATAATGAGTACTTAAATCTGATGACTTGGTTTTTACTAAGTAATTGTTCTTTTTTAGAAGTTATCATTTTAGTCAGTTGTAATAAGGCTATAACGTGTCAGAGCTCCCATCTTGTTGCAAATAAACTAGCATTATGTTTTCAGCCAATAGAATATAAGCCAATATAGGAGCAGAGGAAGACAGAAGAAGGTACGGATGGATTGTGTGAAGAATGATATGCGTATAAAAGGTGTGAATACTGAGATGATATTTTATAGAGCAGAGTGGAAGAAGAAAACATGTTTTGCCGACCTTACTTAAGTAGGATAAGGATTAAGAAGATAATGATATGTTTTCAGCCAATATTTCAGGTAGGAATTTTAACACATCTTCAAACGTTCAAACGTCCTTCGTAAATTTTACAGAACAAAACCTTATTATGCAGAACTCCAAACCAAGTGTTAAATTAAATGTAACTAACATTGCTCGTAGAACGGATGATCGATAGGCTGAAGAGTTCTCAGGTAGCGATCAAATATCGGAAGATGCAGCGTGGGGAGACTCGCTACAAGGTGGAGGTTGAACCTGGTGAAGGTTACGGGTACTCCTTAGATGTGAGTAGCGCAAGATCAATCGTTGTGATGACTTTTGGAGAAGGCATAATATGTCTATCAGTGAACGTCTTTCGGCTTGAATGGGTGGATGAATAATTTGATTAGATTAGTCATGGTAATTACGGTAATGTGAACCATGGTTGTGTGATTTTTATTGTTTTTTAATTAAAAGTTTTACAATATTCAAGTGTTTTTTATAATAGTAAATCTTTGCTAAAATATTTTTTTTTAATAAAATTAAGATTGCACGTTTATGTACAAAGTAATTAATGTCCAATGAATGTGAACGATTCTCTGACAAAGTACTTTTTTAATACTATTAACTGTCATATCTTTTAGAATGATCAACTATGATGACATCTTGTCTGCACGGGGTGTTTATCGATAGTAGTTGCGTCCGTTAAATATAACAGCGCCGTCAAAACTCCTATGTGCGAGATTTTACAGGTGTGTTTGTCGATGATCACGTGAATGTGAGAAAATTGCTGTGACAATTGTAACTACTTGTAAAATATTTGTGGATATTATATTTTCGTACACTTAATCTTATTTTAGTGGTAAAATATCTAAGATTTCACTATATAAAAATTAATACTAAAAGCACTCGTTATTTTGATAATAATCAAGAAAATTCATACTCACCCATGTATTGTCACACTACATGGTTATGTGAATTGGGGGGTTTGTAATTTTTTTTTCAGGCATTTCAAGTATATACATATTTTGCAGTTTTTTTCAGTGCGAAAAGTAGAAGACTTCTAACTCTATCTCTCAAAAAAAATCAGTATCGTAGTTTACATTTTACATACGTTCTTCTCGATGTAAAATTCTTTCTCCCCAATTTTGGAGAAAGTGTCATAAACAAGTTCGCCAGATTTAACCCCACTGGATTATTATTTGTGGGTAAACCTTGAATATGAAGTTTACAAAATCAGCCACGATACCGTTGAAGGTTTAATATTAACCATAGAGATCATTTTAAAACAAATTCACTACTTGAAAATTCAAAATGCAGTAAAGAGATCGTTACCTAAAATAGTTAATTATTGTAATAATGGCAGTCATTATAAACATCTATTCCTAGCAACATTTATTCCTTAAAACCTACATTATCCAATTATTGTAATAAAATGACATACTTTTTTTCGATTCCCAACTCGTGTATAAGTTTATTTCAAAATCTTTAAATGCATTTTTTCATAACTTTAAAATCGTTGTCATGGTTCTTTAGAACATATTTCGCTATCTCTTATTTTTTCAGATTTCCCCTCACAAATCCTTTAAACGTTACACACCTGTATATGTTACCTATCATCAATTATATTAATACGTGATAAGAAAACTTCGGACTCCGTTTTAAGTGTATTGCGTGCACGGAAGTCTGTGAAATTTGGCATGGTCAAAGTTTATATGGAGAAGGAGTGCAGAAAGCTAAAATTTATCTATAATATCTGTTACTAATATATTAAACTAAATAAATTAATACTGCAAATCCTAACACGACAAGTGTAATTGAACTTAGACCCCCCAAAATATTGACATTTTCACTCAATGAAAAGTGACAGCAAGTGATATAATATTCACTGTTTACGTTCATACTGCAAACGTCAAACAGAAAATAGTCTATGATTAAAAATTCGCTAGTCGAATTTCGATCATAGAGCGACCGCTTGTATGAATAAATTGGTAGTTTTACCTATTCAAGTCAATTTCTTTCCTAATTTCCAGATAAACAGCCTATATATGCAATTAAAAAAAGTTTTTTTTGTCTGTTTGTATTTCTGAATTCAACTCAAAAACAACTTGACCGATTGTTATAAAATTTTGTACTAAGAAAAATCAACCGATTTTGATGAAATATTGTACACGGGATGTCATTTCTCAATTGACAAGCTCTATAGGCTTTAAACAAATAGGAGTAAAACTAAAATTATGGCATAAAGATAATTACTGCGTAACAAACGCGAGCGGAGCCACGAGGCACCGATAGTTATAATAAGTATAAAATTTTACGTTACACTAAGGTTGAAATCTTTAGAGCGTACTCAGTCTTAGATCAGCCTTAGCTTAGCTCAAACTTTGCTAAGAATTTACTCAGCGCAATCTTAGCTTTCGAACGAATTTATAGTCGTTTTGGAAGTGTCTGGTGTCTGTCAATTAACGTTTCGATACCGCATCTGAACTGTTAAATTTCTTCAACTCAAACAAATAAATTGAACACGAATTATTTATAGAAAATTAAAAAGCTGTTTAAAATAGAATATACATTGATAGGTTATTGAATTAAAAAAGGAATTACAAAAGGTTTTATTTATCTATCTTTACTAACTAAAACAACAGATAGGTAGGTTATTCAAAACGGCCGTAAGTCCAGATCGACAGCCGACCGTCTGCCTCGCGTAGTGGCGTATACATACGTATGCAGGTAATTTGAGCACTAAAATAAAATGTAAAGACAAATTACTGAGATACTGAAACTTTATTATTGTTTAAACATTCATTAAATACCGACACATTACTACAAAATATTACTTTAAGAATACCCTAACTTTTATCCGATATTCCACCAGCGTAGGAAGTAAAACATTTAAAAAATTTGAATCTTTAAAGAAGGTAGGTATTATTATAGTAATGATATAAATTTTATTTAGACGTTTAAAAATATTAAGGATGACTTATAATATAATTTAAAAATTGTGTGTCTCCTTATGTACGCAAAAAGTTATACTTCTTTTTCTGTAACAAAACAAATATAACTCCATAAATTCAATTCAATTAATTCAACAAAATAATGAATTTAGCTGTCAATGATAGTAATGTAAATTAATTTTACTTACTTTTCTTTAATTGTGTAAAAATGAAAGTCAGTAAAATGATTTCATATTGTTACTAACTTCATCGTAACACACTTCCGTTACTACGCGGAGCTCTCAATTTTACCATAAAGGCGCACTTACTAAAAAGGCGCCAAAAGGAGTATAATTACTGAACACAAAATTATACATGTGGTTCTAGATTAAACAAAGGTGGAATCTCTGACATAAAACTAGTTTACTAACTAGGTATGTACCTGTATGTTATCTTGTAACTCAGTATTCTTTCGTTTGTTATTTGTTATAATGGAAATTTCTTCTTATATGTATATTGAAAAAAATAAAATAAACAATCCAACAACTAATTCCTCGCATACGCTCCAATTATAAGCTAAACCTCCTAAATTCACATGCAGTTTCACCCGAGCCCTGTTCAAAACACTTAGCCTTAAGTACCTATCTCTTAAAAGGACAAATATATTCAATTAGAATAGATATAATATACCCATTATAATTTTATGAACAAAATTTTTATTTTTAATTGTTAGTTCTCATTCACTGACAATATAAATAAAACTACAACTCATTACGATATAATATACACATCTGTATCAACTTCAAAAGCTCTAAGTTCTGTCTGCCCTTAATTTAGTTTATGAGGTCTTCCCACTTTAAACGTGTTTACTCTTGGATACACAATGTAACTTTATGTTCCGTTGATCTGTAAGTGTAAATGCGACCAAAGCAGATCCAACCGAATTTAAACGTAGGCACTCGGCTAGAACAACATAAAATGTGTGTCAAAGGCAACTATACCTATAAATTAAGTTTAGGAATAAAGTTTTGTCATAAGTGTAGAACAGAATAAACACTAAACTTCGAGGTATGAAGTAAGAAATAATGGTAAATATCTAAATTTCTATAAAATCCTGTAATTATAATAATGATTTACATCCCGGGATTTAGTAATTGCAGATTATCTATTTTACTTTGAATACATTTGTTAAAAATTATTATTTCGAAGTAAACTATTACGTTTTTGGTTCTCTCGTTTCGTACAAGTCACGTCAAGTCCATCAAAAAATAAACAAAACCACTTATTCCAATAACACCAAATTTTTATTTTATTTTAGGTTACTTACATATGTATAAAGGTTATACAAAATAAGTTAATGTGGTTGCCTAATAAATACCTTAAAAATAAAGAAAATATACTTGAAAATCATTACCAGCACCGGTCAGGACACAAATTTAGGGAATTGTAAATTAATAACAAATTAGATTGATACTTTCTTGCCCCTGTTGTCTTGTTATCTTTAAAGTATGTATTAAAGAATTTTATAAAATGAAGAAGTATCTTACGATTGTACCTTACGTTCACTGTGATACAATAATTTTGACGTAAATAAAAAATAATTACCGTTCATTCGACTTGAAACAACAAAATTAGCTGGTAGATTTACGTAGTGGAGTTTGCCATCCCATTCCTTGCACGCACGATTCTTACTTAGTCGACCAGTGAACAGAGAACGGGGCAAAAGCTTGCAGATATTTACAAAAAAAAAAAAAAAAAAGATGAGATTTTAACCTTTGGTACGGTTATTTCTTCATTACCAGATTTACTATTTTAAGGTAACTGCTAATTGTTTGTAGTATTGTACATCCTAACATATTTAATAATTAACGAGTTTGAATAATTTCTGTTTGTGTATACTATTAGTTTTCGAGTTACTCCAAAATAAGAACAAAAATATTGTTACGACCTGTTACAACCCGATTAAAAAGATAGAAAATCCTGTTCCCGAAATATCTCGAAGCAACTACAAACTTCTCAGGAATTCGAAATAATGTTCGCGTCGTAAACAACCGCGGCGCATGTTACTCATTACCGTACCTTGAAACAAATATAGTATGTCCATATCTCTTGCTAATTTTGCATATAATTAGTAGAATTTGAATTATTATGTTTACTTTTCATCTAGTTTTCCATAGGTAAGAAAAAAAAAATCTCGCAAATTCTCAGATTTGCACGAAACGAGAGAATCGCCGTTTTAGAGTTCCGTACTAAAACTGTTAAAATGCTTTGTTCTACATATAGGCAAATAAAAAAACATGAATCATTATTATCATTCCGGGATTTTAAACAGAGGTTATTTAAATAATTCGGTTACTTCACTTATACCTTATCTATGGCCATAACAATATAGAAACGTGTTTACGAATTTTTAGTTTATCTTAATATAGTCAAAAATCATAATAAACATTGAAATTACCATAATATAGTAGTGTTCAGATATCAAAAAGCAATATTTTTCTTTGCGTAAATTAAACGCTGGCTGAGATGGCACGTGGGAACTCGATGTCGAAAGCAGATGTGTTATAGATTATTAAAACAAGCCGATAAGTTTGGTTAATAATCTTACATATTAATCTCAAAATAGACGTACCTTAAAACGATATACCTAGTTACATAGGATATCTGTGTGTCGCGTAAAAATGATTTTGAGAGAAAGGAAGTTATGTTTTTCGAGCGTATGTACCTATGTCTATTTCTTTGGCACGCTCTGTAGCCTAAACAGCTGGATGTATTTTTTGCATACGAGATGTCGTTAGATTCGTCTTAATTGTTTAAGTGACATTAGCTACATAAAATTTAAGTACATCTGGAAATCAAATAAAAAGCAAAATTAGGAAAAAAATCTTTTTTAGTCGTATTTTGTTGTTGTTGCATTCGGGTTTTTTGTTTCCTTTTTAATAATTTGCTAAGGTAATTTTAAGTCTCCAGAAAGAAAGATCTAAGTTCGCGAAATATCAAACTTTCTATGGAAGCAAGATATAACTAAGTTTTGGTTAGTCTATAAATTCACAAATATATTAAAAATATATCTTAACATCTCTTCATTCCTCACATAATATTTATATCACACTTGTGTAATATAGACATCATAATTTACATTAAATAGGATCTAATATTAAAACACTTCATTCATCAGCTATACAACAAAGGTGATTATGAACGCAATTAAGCGTTTGTAATAGATGTTTTGTCCGTATAAGTCGGCACATAATTCTGTATTAGATTCCTAATAAATTAATAATAATATATCGCTTAACATTATAAATGGTAGGGCGTAGGGCAATGGTCGCTTGGGATTGTAGGTCTAGCAAGATTACGCGCTGTGAATGTAATAATGTGATTATTAATACGTTTAATAGTTGAGCTATTTTAAAATTCTGGGGCATTTAAATATTACGTAAGCCGACTTGGGAGGGAGTAATTTTTTTGTTACTTTTGCTGACAAAAGGTGCGTCGGGAATATTATAAACCTTACGTTATAAATAATAATAAATAAAATATAAAAAAAGATTAAAAACAATATTTATAATTTCAATTAATAATACTCATTTATTATTTATCATTATGGTATACGGAATTTCTTTTCATATTTCTTACTAGAGAAAAATGGATGCCCCGAAAAACTTTTAATGCTACACTACTTTTCTTTAATAAGGTTTTAATTCGCCGAGTTCCCGTCGTACTACAACGTCTTGAAATAAATAAATAGAATAGAATATATCTTCATTCATTTTACAAAACATTTGAAAAAATCATTACCTTATAATAATTGGATGAGGGTGAGGTTTTGATTACACTGGTGGAGGGGAGTCTATACTATTTCCATTTCTTTATTTTCTCGATGACAGTTCTAATTTGATAGTTGTAGTGTTGTGACCAAATAAGTACTGATATCGATCTGAATGAATATCGATATGAAATAAGTAGTGACGATTCATCAGATTTTGATTAAAATAAATAAATAAAGATTACCTGTCGTTATAATTATTTCGTTTAATTGTCGAGTACCTACCTATACCTACTTATTTTACAACAGATTGGAAAAATTTTTAAGAAGTTGGCATTATCAATCAAGAATTAATACGTGTAACATCTTGTAATGAAATATAATATTAGTTAATAAATTTGTGCAAAAGTATGCGGCAGTAGTTTAGTTTCTTACATTTTGTAAAAAAATATCGGGTCGGTTATCGTGTTACGTTTATCGATATAGCTTCATCTATATCAGTTTCTCCGACTCTGGTATAACCTTGTTCGTGTATAAACGTCATATTTTTATAAAATAATCCATACATAATGTAAAAAAGACGCTCGTTCAAGTTTTCACAGGAGCTGTCATCAAGAAAATAAAGAAATGGAAATGGTATAGAATTACAGAAAGTAAGTAATACTTGAAAGCTCCCTAAATTGAATACGTATCGTAAGGTTAATAATAATATATATCAACATTCAATTAATTTGCAAGTAAACATGTTAACTAATTATTAAATAATACTTACTTTATTAAAATATATAAGTTGTTCAATTGATAACATTAGTCGTCGACCAATCATTGTCAATCATAGTATGGTTAAAATAATATATTAGAATTACCGGGTAGTTTGCGAGTGAGTAAACATATAAAACTAATGATTAAATAATGCGCACATTATTAAAATATATTAAAATGTCACTCCCACAATTAAGACGAATCTAACGACACCTCGTATGTTAAAATCCATCAAGCCGTTAATGCTACAGAGCTTACCAAAGAAATAGACATACATACACATACGCTAGAAAAACATAAACCTTCTTTTTCGCAGTCGGGTAAAAAGACACGCACACACCTATATTATTTATCTTGCACTTTAGCTATGAAGTTTTCCTATTAACCGGTCGTAACATTGAGATTATTATGCCAATATGAGAAACTAGAAACATAGAACCAAAACCAAATTCTATAACTCTTTTGATTGATAACAATTCTATTGTCTTCAAACGAAACCCTTGACGCAAGGCACGACATAAGGAAGCCGATTAAATAAAGAAACTGAGGATATACGAGATGGTATATTTTATAACCCATAGTAAAACGTTACAGTAAGCAGTCTCCTAAGCGTCCATCGCGTCGGAACTTGATCGTAGCAAATTGCATTGCGACGCGACGCCGCGCCTATCTGCGCCGCGCGCGACCGTCCAACATGGCGGCTTAATCTCCGGTCAGTCATTACGCGGTTTATTATACCTATTCGTTATCTACCCACATAATGCACTGTTATTATACTATTCACCTATTACCGGTAAATGTGATTATGAAAGCATTTGCAAGTTACGATATTTTATGTAACTTTGGTGTTCTATGTAGGTGAAGTATTGGAAGGAATATAACATGACTTAATTGATTCACTTCTAAAAAGAAACAGGTCAGGGAGTTAGACGCTTAGACGCTTTTATTTAAAGTTTCCACTCCATGTTTGCATACAAAATGTTTTAATCTATAGTCTTTAATGAAAAATTTGTGAAAGCTCCCAATTATTTTTATTTGCCTCCTTGGTTCTTTGCGGCTGAAAATGACAAAAAGTTATATTTGGTCATTTCGATTCGTTCGATTTCGTTCTATAGGTATCTGATATAATATATTTACTTTTTTTGTGAATTTTACAGTATTTAAAAAAATTTTAACCTTCAAATTTCCAATCGCACTAACATTAAAAACGTCGCTAAAAAGCTTCTCTTTGTACGTATGCAGCTTGCCATTTGTTCTATTAAAGCGGTTATTTAACACGGACTTTAAAATCGCCTTTTTTTTTTGAAGTGAAACTTCTTTATCGACGTATGGAAGAAATTTTTGTAGCAATCGTCACGTTTTTCGTTTACGCGCCATGTTGCTTTTTTTATCAAAGTTTAGTATAGTGACGTAAAGAATATAATGTAATATATTATAATAATAACAACAATATATTAGTTTTGAAGTTTGGTTTGAAATAAGAATAACAATATATTAATTTGAAAGTGATAAAATAAAAAGACTTATTCAAATTTAAGTGAATTTACAAGAAAAGTGAGAGTGATTATATATTTCGTTTTATAAATTCAACACGTATGAGCATGATTTTAATATTTATTTGAGGTTAACCTCACTTTTTGATTGTAAGTATCAGTGAATGTATATAAATCTGTTAAAATTAGCAAGTATTAATAAATATGACTGTGAATCTAGTGAACATTAATTAATTCTAAAAACAATAAAAAATATAAATTAAATAATAATTTAAAAATAAAACAAAACACGATGGAACGCTGCCAGTATCTTCGGAACCTTGCCTAAAGGGACTCCTTTTCATAATATATTTTAATTTGTAGTTATGTATGTACATGTAATAATAATTTCATCTAGCAACGCAATATTGTAGCGAATTAATTTCTATAGTCTAAACACGATTAGAAAATAAAAATATGTATACGTACATCTTTTTTAATCATTCGTTTTTAATGATTTATTTATTCATTTTTAATTTTATAAAATCGTTGCATTTCTACAAGATTAACGGTCATCATATAATTGTATTAGTTTGAAAAGATAATTCCAATTATTTATTCATAACTTGTAAATATAATACAATAAATAAATAGCAATGATATTATAATAAGAACAATGATAAAATAAATTACTCATTAATTGTATGCATGTCTATAATAATAAAATAGCTTTAATTTAATACGGAAAAAATTGTTTTTCTTAAGGCTTATTAAGCCTTATCTACCCCATTTTCGTGAAGTTGCAAATAGTAGAAAAATGATATGTCGTAAAGAAGTTTCACTTCTTACCTGTGTACTTTAATGTGTGGGTACACACACACACATTTTTTTTTTTTTTGAACTGACTACACTGTTAGCCTTTGGGGCCCTATCCAAAAACAGAACCGCTGCGGCTTTTACAGCTTCACCGGACTTGGGGGCGAGCGCTTAGGGCACTCAGCCGCGAAAGTTTTTGACGACCCGCACGAGGGTGCCAGAGTGGCTGAACCTCGGCTCGGGCGGTCGTCGCGAATGCGAAAAGGTCGCGATCTATCTAATTCCCTAATCCTAAGAAAATTCGAGTCAACTAACATATACTCATATGCACGTTCCCCTCCTCCTGGGAGGAAGGAGGGAGACATGCGTATGTGTATTTAGTGACCGGAATGTAAAATCGCCTGTACTTATGGGACCTTATATATTAAAAGGCCAATATTTTACAATAATCAGATGGTTTTTTACCAGACATTCACGACATACAAATGCTCAAAAATACTTTTAGTTTTGGCAAATATCTATTCGTTGTTTAAAAAGAATATCTATCCATGCTAATATTATAAATGCGAAAATAACTCTGTCTTTTTGTCCGCTAGGTTTTCATGCCTAAGTCGCTGACCCAATTTTAATGAATTTTGTTAGGTATAGCGATAGATTAGACCTTGGGAAATGAGATACTTTTTGTATAGAAAATAAAACTTTAAGGGATGAGAATAGGGGATGAAAGTTTGTAAGAAGAAAATATGGGAACACAAATGGGCATGTGCTGTAGGTATTGGTGAAATGACATCGGTTTTCACGCCAACTGATTCATTGATTTATTGATATGGATATACCTTAGATTAAAAGACATTAACACTGCATTAATTAATTACACATTACATTAATTACTGTTTTATTTTATGATTGAAACGTGACGTGCGCTGTCGACCGGGGGCTGTGGGCGATATGGAATACCATAAACCATAATCTATTTGGTATTACTTTTAGGTAGCTCCACTCACGCGTTGTATACGTGGAGTCTCTATAGTCTAAGCGATATACCTGTTGTTAATTATCTAGATTATACAGTTTTGCTACAAGCGAATACTTTCATTGTATTATACTACATATGATGAAAATAAATCTTGAAGGGATGAAAGTTTCTATGAAGAACCCATAAAAATTCATATTTATGCTTTTGGTAAGAAATAAAAGGGGTTTCACATTTTTCAAAAAACCTTTCCGCAATCCGGTACTTCAAGGGATGATTTTAATTATTTTTGAAGTTTTATTAGGAAAATTAATGTGTTGGATCCATATTGGCATTAATACACATACGCTAGAAAAACATAAACCTTCTTTTTCGCAGTCGGGTAAAAAGACACGCACACACCTATATTATTTATCTTACACTTTAGCTATGAAGTTTTCCTATTAACCGGTCGTAACATTGAGATTATTATGCCAATATGAGAAACTAGAAACATAGAACCAAAACCAATTCTATAACTCTTTTGATTGATAACAATTCTATTGTCTTCAAACGAAACCCTTGACGCAAGGCACGACATAAGGAAGCCGATTAAATAAAGAAACTGAGGATATACGAGATGGTATATTTTATAACCCATAGTAAAACGTTACAGTAAGCAGTCTCCTAAGCGTCCATCGCGTCGGAACTTGATCGTAGCAAATTGCATTGCGACGCGACGCCGCGCCTATCTGCGCCGCGCGCGACCGTCCAACATGGCGGCTTAATCTCCGGTCAGTCATTACGCGGTTTATTATACCTATTCGTTATCTACCCACATAATGCACTGTTATTATTCTATTCACCTATTACAGGTAAATGTGATTATGAAAGCATTTGCAAGTTACGATATTTTATGTAACTCTGGTGTTCTATGTAGGTGAAGTATTGGAAGGAATATAACATGACTTAATTGATTCACTTCTAAAAAGAAACAGGTCAGGGAGTTAGACGCTTTTATTTAAAGTTTCCACTCCATGTTTGCATACAAAATGTTTTAATCTATAGTCTTTAATGAAAAATTTGTGAAAGCTCCCATTTATTTTTATTTGCCTCCTTGGTTCTTTGCGGCTGAAAATGACAAAAAGTTATATTTGGTCATTTCGATTCGTTCGATTTCGTTCTATAGGTATCTGATATAATATATTTACTTTTATTGTGAATTTTACAGTATTTAAAAAAATTTTAACCTTCAAATTTCCAATCGCACTAACATTAAAAACGTCGCTAAAAAGCTTCTCTTTGTACGTATGCAGCTTGCCATTTGTTCTATTAAAGCGGTTATTTAACACAGACTTTAAAATCGCCTTTTTTTTTTGAAGTGATACTTCTTTATCGACGTATGGAAGAAATTTTTGTAGCAATCGTCACGTTTTTCGGTTACGCGCCATGTTGCTTTTTTTATCAAAGTTTAGTATAGTGACGTAAAGAATATAATGTAATATATTATAATAATAACAACAATATATTAGTTTTGAAGTTTGGTTTGAAATAAGAATAACAATATATTAATTTGAAAGTGATAAAATAAAAAGACTTATTCAAATTTAAGTGAATTTACAAGAAAAGTGAGAGTGATTATATATTTCGTTTTATAAATTCAACACGTATGAGCATGATTTTAATATTTATTTGAGGTTAACCTCACTTTTTGATTGTAAGTATCAGTGAATGTATATAAATCTGTTAAAATTAGCAAGTATTAATAAATATGACTGTGAATCTAGTGAACATTAATTAATTCTAAAAACAATAAAAAATATAAATTAAATAATAATTTAAAAATAAAACAAAACACGATGGAACGCTGCCAGTATCTTCGGAACCTTGCCTAAAGGGACTCCTTTTCATAATATATTTTAATTTGTAGTTATGTATGTACATGTAATAATAATTTCATCTAGCAACGCAATATTGTAGCGAATTAATTTCTATAGTCTAAACACGATTAGAAAATAAAAATATGTATACGTACATCTTTTTTAATCATTCGTTTTTAATGATTTATTTATTCATTTTTAATTTTATAAAATCGTTGCATTTCTACAAGATTAACGGTCATCATATAATTGTATTAGTTTGAAAAGATAATTCCAATTATTTATTCATAACTTGTAAATATAATACAATAAATAAATAGCAATGATATTATAATAAGAACAATGATAAAATAAATTACTCATTTATTGTATGCATGTCTATAATAATAAAATAGCTTTAATTTAATACGGAAAAAATTGTTTTTCTTAAGGCTTATTAAGCCTTATCTACCCCATTTTCGTGAAGTTGCAAATAGTAGAAAAATGATATGTCGTAAAGAAGTTTCACTTCTTACCTGTGTACTTTAATGTGTGGGTACACACACACACATTTTTTTTTTTGAACTGACTACACTGTTAGCCTTTGGGGCCCTATCCAAAAACAGAACCGCTGCGGCTTTTACAGCTTCACCGGACTTGGGGGCGAGCGCTTAGGGCACTCAGCCGCGAAAGTGTTTGACGACCCGCACGAGGGTGCCAGAGTGGCTGAACCTCGGCTCGGGCGGTCGTCGCGAATGCGAAAAGGTCGCGATCTATCTAATTCCCTAATCCTAAGAAAATTCGAGTCAACTAACATATACTCATATGCACGTTCCCCTCCTCCTGGGAGGAAGGAGGGAGACATGCGTATGTGTATTTAGTGACCGGAATGTAAAATCGCCTGTACTTATGGGACCTTATATATTAAAAGGCCAATATTTTACAATAATCAGATGGTTTTTTACCAGACATTCACGACATACAAATGCTCAAAAATACTTTTAGTTTTGGCAAATATCTATTCGTTGTTTAAAAAGAATATCTATCCATGCTAATATTATAAATGCGAAAGTAACTCTGTCTTTTTGTCCGCTAGGTTTTCATGCCTAAGCCGCTGACCCAATTTTAATGAATTTTGTTAGGTATAGCGATAGATTAGACCTTGGGAAATGAGATACTTTTTGTAGAGAAAATAAAACTTTAAGGGATGAGAATAGGGGATGAAAGTTTGTAAGAAGAAAATATGGGAACACAAATGGGCATGTGCTGTATGTATTGGTGAAATGACATCGGTTTTCACGCCAACTGATTCATTGATTCATTGATATGGATATACCTTAGATTAAAAGACATTAACACTGCATTAATTAATTACACATTACATTAATTACTGTTCTATTTTATGATTGAAACGTGACGAGCGCTGTCGACCGGGTGCTGTGGGCGATATGAGATACCATAAACCATTGCTATTTACTTTTAGGTGGATCCACTCACGCGTTGTATACGTGGAGTCTCTATAGTCTAAGCGATATACCTGTTGTTAATTATCTAGATTATACAGTTTTGCTACAAGCGAATACTTTCATTGTATTATACTACATATGATGAAAATAAATCTTGAAGGGATGAAAGTTTCTATGAAGAATCCATAAAAATTCATATTTATGCTTTTGGTAAGAAATAAAAGGGGTTTCACATTTTTCAAAAAACCTTTCCGCAATCCGGTACTCTAAGGAATGATTTTAATTATTTTTGAAGTTTTATTAAGACGATTAATGTATTGGATCCATATTGGCATATAAATACAACACCATACACACAATGATAAACCCATCTATGATTTTTTTGATCTCTCGTGTTCCGAAATCATTCTGTGTATATCCAATAATACGCAGACGATGTCGCGGGTACCATCTAGTCTATCTATATAAATAAAATGATAGAGGTTTGCAGTTATGCACGCTACTTACTGATAATATTTTTTTTTGTATTACCCCTTAGATACTTGGTCCTTATCTAAAAACAAAAATTATCGATATATTTCTTTTCAATAAAGTGTTATTAAAGTTACAAGAAACTACGATTTTTATAAGCACTACGTGTCTATCAATGTGTTTTGTTGCCGTGGAGAAAGGGGGATTATAATATTAGTAAAGATTAACACGAACGAAGTCGTGGGCGATTTTAAAGCATCGCCAGTTAGAGATGTCATACGACATGGGTTTGTCTAATATTACAATCAGCCTGAACATTCGGTGAGGAAAACAACGTGATGAAAGCATAGTACGACGCTAGGACATTGTCTAGCGTTCGCCACAACAACCATTAATAGCGAAGATTCGAAAAAATAAACCACATATCGAATTATTTTTCAGTAAAAAATTATATGTTGAATGTTTTTTTTTTTCTAATATTTTCTTCAGATCGCGAGAATACTCACGCTCCGATAATTTTCAATAATCAAAAGTAATTTAACCAGTTTAATATTCGAGTGATATAAAAAACAACATCCAATTTATTAATATTTATCTTACCATCTAAATTTAGCGCATTATCTTCGGACATAAAATATCGTTACTCAACAACAGGTAAAATTTATAGTAAAACTAAGTCTATTAAAAAAAGTTAGGTAATTAAAATTATTGTTTACTATGCTTATAAATGAAATATCACAAACTTTTCATAAATAACATATAAATAGCCGAGGCACTATTTCTACATAGCTTAATTAGTGAACATCGCAGAGAAAGGATTGTAACGGTTGCAATCGTCGGCCTCTTAAAGGGCAGCCAAGCGCTCCTAGTGGCGGAATTAACTCCTCATTAAGAGAATGTCTTCGGTGATTGACTGACAATATAATGCCTCTATCTCTGAATCACTTGACCAATTTGCTAAGTATGTTAACTAGTAACACGTAGAAAATTTACTTTTAATCATGTAAAATTGCTATATTTTTTTATAATGGACTTTTACTGAAATTAACATTTCAATGAAATTAAATAAAAATAGTTAATTTTAATAATTATTCATTTATACGCTACTATTCTATATTTATTATTTATAATTTTGGATTTTCACAGATCCTTTCTGAAGGGAGAGTTCAAAGAGAGGTAGGGCACAGAGAAATTTGTTTGAAGATTTGGACAGAAGATCGCAGCCAAATAACATTGTGTTGTGTTCCTGCGGCGAGTAGTGTTTCCAGAGTTCCGTGAGGAAGAGGGGATTCAAAGAGAGGTAGGGCACAGAGAAATTTGTTTGAGGATTTGGACAGAAGATCGCAGCCAAATAACATTATGTTGTGTTCCTGCGGCGAGTAGTGTTTCCAGAGTTCCGTGAGGAAGAGGGGATTCAAAGAGAGGTAGGGTACAGAGAAATTTGTTTGAAGATTTGGACAGAAGATCGCAGCCAAATAACATTATGTTGTGTTCCTGCGGCGAGTAGTGTTTCCAGAGTTCCGTGAGGAAGAGGGGATTCAAAGAGAGGTAGGGTACAGAGAAATTTGTTTGAAGATTTGGACAGAAGATCGCAGCCAAATAACATTATGTTGTGTTCCTGCGGCGAGTAGTGTTTCCAGAGTTCCGTGAGGAAGAGGGGATTCAAAGAGAGGTAGGGTATAGAGAAATTTGTTTGAAGATTTGGACAGAAGATCGCAGCCAAATAACATTATGTTGTGTTCCTGCGGCGAGTAGTGTTTCCAGAGTTCCGTGAGGAAGAGGGGATTCAAAGAGAGGTAGGGCACAGAGAAATTTGTTTGAAGATTTGGACAGAAGATCGCAGCCAAATAACATTATGTTGTGTTCCTGCGGCGAGTAGTGTTTCCAGAGTTCCGTGAGGAAGAGGGGATTCAAAGAGAGGTAGGGTACAGAGAAATTTGTTTGAAGATTTGGACAGAAGATCGCAGCCAAATAACATTATGTTGTGTTCCTGCGGCGAGTAGTGTTTCCAGAGTTCCGTGAGGAAGAGGGGATTCAAAGAGAGGTAGGGTATAGAGAAATTTGTTTGAAGATTTGGACAGAAGATCGCAGCCAAATAACATTATGTTGTGTTCCTGCGGCGAGTAGTGTTTCCAGAGTTCCGTGAGGAAGAGGGGATTCAAAGAGAGGTAGGGCACAGAGAAATTTGTTTGAAGATTTGGACAGAAGATCGCAGCCAAATAACATTATGTTGTGTTCCTGTGGCGAGTAGTGTTTCCAGAGTTCCGTGAGGAAGAGGGGATTCAAAGAGAGGTAGGGCACAGAGAAATTTGTTTGAAGATTTGGACAGAAGATCGCAGCCAAATAACATTGTGTTGTGTTCCTGCGGCGAGTAGTGTTTCCAGAGTTCCGTGAGGAAGAGGGGATTCAAAGAGAGGTAGGGTACAGAGAAATTTGTTTGAAGATTTGGACAGAAGATCGCAGCCAAATAACATTATGTTGTGTTCCTGTGGCGAGTAGTGTTTCCAGAGTTCCGTGAGGAAGAGGGGATTCAAAGAGAGGTAGGGCACAGAGAAATTTGTTTGAAGATTTGGACAGAAGATCGCAGCCAAATAACATTATGTTGTGTTCCTGCGGCGAGTAGTGTTTCCAGAGTTCCGTGAGGAAGAGGGGATTCAAAGAGAGGTAGGGTACAGAGAAATTTGTTTGAAGATTTGGACAGAAGATCGCAGCCAAATAACATTATGTTGTGTTCCTGCGGCGAGTAGTGTTTCCAGAGTTCCGTGAGGAAGAGGGGATTCAAAGAGAGGTAGGGCACAGAGAAATTTGTTTGAAGATTTGGACAGAAGATCGCAGTCAAATAACATTGTGTTATGTTCCTGCGGCTAGTAGGGTTTCCAGATTTCCGTGAGGAAGAGGGGATTCAAAGAGAGGTAGGGCAAGTGAAATATCTTTGAAGATTTGGACAGAAGATCGGAGCCAAACAACATTGTGGTGTGTACCTGCGGTGAGTAGAGTCCCTGGGGAAGAAGGGATTCAAAGAGAGGTAAGGCACAAAGAAATTTCTTTGAAGATTTCTCTCTTCTTAAAGCTGACCCGTGCGAATATTTCGCACATTATATAATTTAATTAATCTAACTAACAGCTCTGGTATGTTAGCTGAACATGTTTTAATAGATGGCGCCTTGAATATATTTTCATTAGCATCAACAATTAGCATTCCTAATGAAAATGTTTTTAAAATTATTTGTCAATGTTTTGTCAATAGTGGGGAACAAGCTTTAAAATGATTTTGATGAAGAATTAGCGGAGATACGGCGTTGTCAGGAAAAAACACATATATAAAATACGTTCACGCCTGTATCTCCGAAAGGTTAAGCAGAGGTGTGCTGATTGTACACTGACAGTTCGCCGGGTTCGTTTTTTGGTCCCATGTAATGGGGAGCGAGACTATTGCCATTAAATCGGGCACAAAACCAAACTCCGAGCCGCTGTTGAGAATTTCATAGAAAAACCCAGAAACACTTTGCTCGATCTGGGAATCTTACCCAGGACCTCGAGCATAGCAGTCGCGCTTGGAACCACTACGCTAATGAGGCTTTGAGAAATAATATATAATATGTGATCTAACAATAGATTTCTTCATACAAAAGTCCATCCTGCGTGGGAATCATATAGATCCCGCGACTCTCGGCTCAACACTAAAACTATTAACGTTTTACGTAATATAATTTAGTTAAAAAATGTACATATTACTCGTGGAAGAAGTTTTAAAACTTCTTTCAAAACTCAACGAGAGTAGCTGAATGATGCATAGTGACTATATTATAATTTCAATTAGTATTACTGAGTTATTACGTAACAGCCGCACCTACAACTCGCAATTTACACCGTACAGATAAACGCAAGTGTTACAAAACCATAAGATATCTTAGTGACATCGCGACCCGACACTCCTAATTTTTGTCGGGTGCAGTGATATATTGCTATATTTATATAAGCTGGTATTTGCAAATGTGACCAGTCCTGCGGAATTCCAGAAAATAATTTTGTAACAAGTTTCAGAATATTATTGTGTAAGATTATAAGATCTTGAAGCTTGTAAAGCCTTTTAAGGTTGAGAAGCTCACCGCCCCACCTATTTCTATACTAAAACAGAGTTCTTTGGGATTTGGTTAGCGACAAGGCTCAAAATTATAGCTGAAGTATTTATACCTAATTATAGCGATCTTAAATGGGCGTAACGTTGAAAAGGGTCAGCGAGGGGTACCTGTAAATATATGAGATAGAGAAATATGTTCTAAAAAAACATAATTTTTATTTTAAATATAATATGAAAAACTGCATTTTTAGGTTGTTTTAAAACAATTACACGTGTCGCGGAACCGAACTTAAATATTTGCAGAAAAAAAAAGATTTACTATGTTAATTGATAGTTTAGGTTTTAAGGAATAAAAGTTGTTTGAAAATCTTGTGTCTAAAATTAAAAGAAAATGCTGTATTTAATTTTATAATTCATAGCAGCCACCTGCGACTACGTTCGCGTTAATCTATACTAATATTATAATCTCCATTTGTCCACGTTAAGAAAGAACATCGCTTTACGTACGCGTAGAGCTTATAAAAATCGTAGTTTCTTAAAACTTTTATAACTTTTTATTGAATAAATATACATATCGTAATATATATTTGTAAATGTTCCAAATGCCAGACATTATTTTTAATACAATAACCAAATATTTTAGATTTTTTTGCTGCAATTTATGTCTTAAATTTTTTTCAAGTGATGAATAATTTGCATCCAAATGATCTCTACGGCTGTTATTACACCTTCAACCTTTTTAATGGTTAGTGCGGACAAGTTTACATTGTTCTGTTGTTGGTTGTTTATTGACAGCTCTTGTATGACGATGGAACTTCGAACCTCAGCATGTGTACATGTACTTATTTCGTGTTCATTTACTTATTTGAAGCTAACACTATCGGCTGACGGTGAATAAAAACATCGCGAAGAACCTTAAACGCTTCAGAATTTTGCTTATAGTATTCGAGAAAATACAAAATTAAACAGTTCTCAAGTTGAAGTTTTTAAAAATGACGTCTCGTAAATATGAATTCTGCCAGCGTCAAGTCATTCATAAGAGAATACATAGTTGTTTGAAATTGCTAATATTTTTTTGCTATAGCCTATGGACTAGCGTGGTGTTTAAGCTCGTGTCTTCTTTTAGGACAAGATCTTCGCCCAACAGTGGGCTATTTACGAACTACCTATAATAATTACCTAACTCCTGGCTATACTTCTAACGATCTATTTTATTTTATTTTAATCCATATTTACACAAAACTTGAATAATTTGTTAATTTTTCCTTTTCTTCTCATGACATCTTAATAATAATGGGAAAGACATGAATTAACCTTTTAGGAGACAAACCGACTGCTAAGGTACAGGGAACCCTAGTTAGGCGATCAGAAGTTCATAAAACGTGTTTTATGTTCTAAAAAAATGTGTTTTCTAAATAAATTAATAATTTTTACAGCAATTGCGTGAATAAATTATCATTATTATTATAAAAGTTAAGGGCAAAATAATTAAGACTACTTTTATTGGTTTATAGTAAATAAAATGTGGGTTTAGATTGTAATATATTTCAGTGGTGTCATTAAAAGATTTACATCACAAAAGCTGGTAAATACTGAATATGTCAGTGTCACATACATATTACCTTGTATCCGTGTACCCACGAGCTGTTTGTAAATTATATAAATCATGCAAGTAATCTTTTGCGACGTTAATCCAGCTGTTGCTCTCCTATTATTAATATTTCGACAAATGTCGAACTCTTAATATTTTATTAACATTAACAATTGCTCGTGTACGATATAAACCTAAAAACATGCAATTAACATTGCAATCCGAACAATAAAAAAATACATTATTAAACTAATACTAATATTATTAAAAAATATGGCGAATTTCTTGAGTTATGTGTATTTGTGGAGGGTAATAATCTCTGGGTCTAATAACAATCAAAATAGAAAAATATTTTAGCATTTGATACCCATTGAAGAAGGTTATTAGACTATATAAGTTCGTGCTACGAGTTTAGGAAGAAGCAGTAACCAAAAAACGTCCAAACAATGTGGAATGATATCGGTAAACACGGAAAGTAGGAACAACGATATGAACACGGGTGCGTGGAGGCGGTGTAATGGAGAAATTTGGTCGAATATATTGAACACAGGTGAAACCATGAGGCACACCTAGTCATTTATTTTTTTATAAATTGTACGTGCAAAACATAGCAATCATTGATTAAAAGTCAAAACATGT
Source organism: Saturnia japonica (assembly GCA_033032175.1). NCBI lineage: Eukaryota > Metazoa > Arthropoda > Insecta > Lepidoptera > Saturniidae > Saturnia > Saturnia japonica. Next base: position 6,226,131 of record CM065332.1, read on the forward strand.
ACAGTTCATAAATTTATGTTTACTATGTTTTGGTTTCTGTTTTGATGATTTATCATAATAACCTTTACATAAAGCTGTAAGACAAATATTTTGTATTCAAAACTTGATTCCTAAAATTTAGTCCTAAATAATGTGAGAGTTGTTTAAGCACGTTCTCTGTCGGTTCGGTGTAATAATATTCTTACTGAATTTATTTACAGAAATACTTCATTAGATTCTTTTGGTTGGTATTTTTATTCTTCAGTTTTGAGGAGGGTCATACATAAAATAACAGTATTAAGAACAAAGTTAGTTTGACATTTTAACCATACTAGAGCAGACTGGTGCGAATATTTCGCACATTTTAGAATGTAAGTAATCTAACAGACGTCATGTTAGTTAAACAGTTTGTTAATAGATGTCGCCGTCTATATGATATTGAATATAGCATGAAAAAGATTCATACATTCATTTTCAATGAAAACATTAAATTTAAAATATTTGTATTAATAATCGTCAATAGTAATAACAAAAGGTTTAAAATGATATGTGAACCATAAATTTTGATGAAAAATTAAGATAGTTATGGTGATGCCAGAAAAATACCTTTGAGAAATAATATATAGAGAGTTATATATTTCATTTAGTTTAAAAAAAAAATCTTCTTTAATTTTATTTATTAAATTTTCTCCATTTCTTGTGTTTATTTGTAATTATCAGGAGAACTCAGAAAAACATGTCAAATTATTTTTTCTTATAGTACCTCCCAAGTATCTCTGGAGCCTATATAGGTATTAAAACCAACCTTAAAAAAACTCTTGAGGACTGAGCTGATACATCTCGTGCTGCTTTACAACAGAACTGGGTGAGGCGGTGGAGCTACAGCAGTCGGACCTACATGTTCTACCGCTATTTCCTTTAGGTATATTATTAAGACGAGGTAAGAAAATTATGTGTAAGTATTTTGCTAAATAATAAGATACGACAATTGTGTCAACTGGATCGCGACCACCGTACATAAGATGTAACACCCGCCATTGTACCAAGCATAGGCGTTTTGCGTTGCTGTATTACCTGGAATATATCAACCAATTAAATAGATAGGGGAAATCTTTTTTTGTATCGTAGCCAGTAACATCGGCGACTACCATGGGATGAAGAATTCATCGTCAGTGGCTGCTGTCATGCCGGCCTGGTCAAATATCTCTTGACGTTGTGCTTGAAGGACTCCATGTTATCTATGCCCGGCCACGTAGCAACAACCAGGCACGTATTGATAAATTTGACGGGTTGACTCTCTTTTGTTTTGTCGCGTTTCGGGATCAGCCAGTGTTTAATCCAGCTGCCGAGAAACTTGCAGGCCGGAATGACAACGGCGACCGCCGATTGATTGCTGATAATTATAAGAAATAGAGAAATATATTCTAAAGAACCATTACATCGATTTAAAAAAAATTAGAAAAACTGCATTCATAGATTTTCAAAAAAACAAATGCGATTCCGCAATCGTTCCTGTATATTAAAATATTATAACCTAATGCTATAAATAATATTTAAAATTAAATACATACTCGTTTTATATAATATACCAATGACATTTTTGTCTTTTATACATTTTATCGTGAGTAACGCTAATAGAGTATTTATTTTGTTGCCCACAAAACCATCTATCAGAGAGGATTTCATGGCAAAAAGCTGAGTATTGTTTTATACTAAAACGCTAAAATATTTTACTCACGATTTTGTTTTCATAAAATTTACAATATAGATTTATAGTCCCGACATTTGAAATATTGAATTGGACATTTTTGGTAATACAAAAATTAATCATGATTAGTTTTAGCAGCCGATTAATTTTATCTATATACATTTATTATAAAGAGTAATATTTGTATGTTTTAGAAGGTAATCTTTGGAAATACTGAACCAATTAAAAAAAATTTTTCAATGATAAGTAGCTATTTTTTAATCGAGGGTAGGCGAGTAATTAACCTGCGAAAATTTCTTCTCTGTATTTATTTTAGTTAAATAAAACAATTAATAAATTTATAAAATGTTTAATAGTAATAAATCAATGCTAGTATAAATTACCTGTCGGTTGAGTGTTATCTCCTTGAAAATAGCAACTTAGCACATAATGGAGTCACTTAAAGAATCTCTGTCAGATATGATGGTTATGTTTCACGAGCGTATGGCGAATTTTGAAGCCGAACTAATGAAGACACCCAGCACTACTTCCAGTACTGTAAGTCTTTCTACTGATTTTATCACGTTTAAGTCTTTTATCGTGGAGGCACTGGGAAGTCTTCATCGCCAGATGGAGATACTGGCCAGCACAGTTGACAGTCTCGAGATGCAGTCACGTAGAAAAATACTTTTACTTCATGGTGTGCCAGAGCAGAAGAAGGAAGAAACGGTAGAGGTGATGATGAAGGTTATCAAAGAAAGTCTAAAAATTTCGGACTTCACTGTCGCTGATATTAGACGGTGCCACAGGATGGGACGACCTTCAGCGACTCAAAAACCTAGGCCGATTCTATTAAAGGTTCAAAGTGTAGCAATCCGTGACAAGCTCTGGTTCAGCAAAACTAAACTTAAAAATACCGGAGTTACTATGTCTGAGTTTCTGACTAGAGCGCGGCATAATGCATTTATGGCAGCTCGTGAGAGGTTTGGTGTTGAGAAGTGTTGGACCAGGGAAGGCTATGTCTTCGTTCTGGCGCCGGACGGATCTCGTCAACGAATCACTTCACTCACTGATTTGAATAAGATCAAATACGAAGATACTGCTAAACCAACGGTATCCGTGAAGATAGTCACAAAATCTAAACGTACAACCTCCAAAAAGTAACTTTTGCTGTGATGATCGTATGATATCCTGTTAGTAACTAAGGTAGTTCAGTTTTATTTTGTTTCGATATTTGTTTACAATCTAACTTTTTTTCCAATTACCTACTTCACATTTCTTAGTTATGTTACTAAGTTACTTAGCGAAGTCGCTATAGTACCGTTCACGTTCAGTGTTTATTTGAATATCTTTAACATGCTTATCTCGGGTTATTCAGTATAATTGTATTATTTTGTTTACTATTTCGTTTTGTTGCATAGATATATTTCTGATTGTCTTGATCCATATTAATGTTAAACTCGATTGTTCTGTATTAACTTAGTAGATGAGTTAATGTTATATATGCATTTTTATTGTTCTTTTTTGTTATGAAAAATAATTTTTAGCTTCACATATTAAAACCACTCAATTAACCGATAGATAAATTGATATAATCATTTGTAAAACTTTTTACTTTATAAATTATATTAGTATTATATATTAAGTTTAGCATTATTATTATTTTTTACTTTTTTACATAACATATTGTTTTGAACTTATTTATATACATATATTATTATTGTTTATATACATATTATATTCTCATTACTATATTAAAAAGTTGTAAAAAAAATTTTTAGCTCTCATAGATTGTAGTAAAAAAAATTTTTATTTTTTTGCGTAAGTTTTTCGTCATTCTCTATCAGTTCTCTCTGGGGTTGAGGGGAAACTTAGTTTTGTTTTTATTTATTTCCATATAAACTATATCATATTATTTTAAGGATAACAATTGTAATAACTAACTGGTTACTGTTTCTTTTTATGATGTCTTCTTCTGATGAATCGTTTATTACCGCTGAGAGTGATAGCTCGTATGAGAGCGTAAATAATAATTTCACAACCCTTAAAAAAACTTTGGAAAATGATTTTGTTGCTTGCCCCAAAAATTTCAATGTATGTCATATAAACGCACAGAGTATCCAATGTCATTACGATGATATCTTGGACACTTTTGATTCTTCACTGACACACGGTGTACTGGTCTCTGAGTCATGGCTCAAGCCGTCGCTTCCATCTTCTTTATATTCTATTCCAGACTATATACTTGTCAGAAACGACCGCACTGGTAAGGGAGGTGGTGGCGTTGCAATCTACTTGAAAAGAATTTATCCCTTTAAAATTATTTTGAGTTCCACTTCTAGCTACAACGCTTCGTGTGAATTTCTCTTTCTTGAAATTGACTTAGGTCTTAAGTTTGCTATTGGTGTAGTGTACTGTCCTCCAGCAGTTAACTACTTCTCCGAACTGGAACTGCATTTTGAGAATCTTATGGCAAATTATAACCGAATATTCATTATGGGTGATTTCAACACGTGCCTGCTTCGTAATGATTCCAGATGCCTCAAATTACGATCGATTCTCGAATCTGCTAGTGTTAGTATTTTAGATTTAGCACCCACGCACCACTCTAGTAACTCTGATTCTCTCTTAGATTTGATGATAACTTCGGACACCAATCTCTTATTTAGTTATGGGCAATATTTGGCGCCAGCCTTCTCGCACCATGATTTGATATATGCCTCCCTTAAAATTAAAACACCTAAACCTAAACCTATAATTCTCTCTCAAAGAAATTTTGGCCGTATGAACACCGATAAGCTCCTTAGTGACGCTGCTAACATTGATTGGGCAGCGGTAGAATCTCTGTCTACAGTAGATGAGAAGCTACATTTCCTGAACACTACTGGTGTTGATCTTTTTGACCGTCATGCCCCAGTTCGTCCCATAAAAATCAAGCATCGTCCTGCTCCTTGGTTTTCAGATCCAATACGTAGGGCAATGTCAAAGCGTGATCGTGCATTTCGTAAGTTCAAATGTCACAGGTCTGATGAAAATTGGGTGCTGTACAAGGCCTTAAGGAACAGATGTAATCTTCTGTGCCGGAACGCGAAACGTCGCTATATTTATAAGCAACTTGAAGTATCCACACCTGCTTGCTTATGGAAATTTTTAAAGTCGCTCGGACTATCCAAACCCTTGAATAGGGACGATAAAATTCCTATTGACTTGAACTTGTTAAATAAACATTTTGCAAGTGCTACTATGACCTGCAATTGTATCTGCATTGCGAAATAAAGAATCTTCCTTCTATAATCAATAATTTAAACAAGGACCTCTCAAGTTTACTTTCCTGGTCTGAATCTTACGGGATTTATGTTAATCCAACTAAGGGTCAATCCATTATAATTGGTAGCTCAAAACAGCTTGCTAAAATAGACTTTAATTCGTTGACACCTCTTCAATACAATAAATGTACCATTCCTTACTCAACTGCGGTGAAAAATCTTGGTATCATTTTCGATACTAAATTATGCTGGGCAGACCTAGTCAAGGAAGTTAGTAGAAAATTTTATGCTTCTCTTCATTCTCTCATGCGTTTGAAAAACTTTCTTCCTGTTAATACTAAGATTTCCCTAGTGAATACTCTTCTTCTACCACTTCTGGATTATGCAGACGTTGCTTACTTGGACCTCTCAGAAGATCTCTTAAATAAATTTGATCGTCTACTCAATAACTGCATCCGTTTCATCTTCCGTCTTCGGAAGTTTGATCATGTTTCTGAATACCGAGCCAGGTTGAAATGGCTACCTATTCGGCAACGTAGGAATATAAGAATACTTTGTCTTCTTTTCTCCGTACTTAATAATCCCAAATCCCCTAAATATTTAAAAACACTTTTTCAATCTCTCGCGGATACGCATAATAGACAGCTGAGGTCTTCTGATTCTTTAATTCTCAGTATACCAAGTCATCATACTAATTTCCGCGACCAATCCTTCGCCGTTACAGCAGCACGACTGTGGAATTCGCTTCCTATCAATATCCAACTGGCCAACTCTCGAAATTCCTTCAAGTATTCGCTACGTAGGTTTTACTTGGAGCAATTGAATACTTCTTAATAATATATAATCTTAATAATCGTTATAATCTTTTTTTTTTTACTTAACATTATGCACACCTTGCATATACCTTTCCCTTGCTCCCTTGGAAGACTGGCAGAGAATGCTTTTTAGCATTAAGTCCTCCATTTGTACTTTTTTTTTGTGCAATAAAGAATATATATAATATCCCTGAGTGATATACGCAATATTTTCAACTTAATAAATTGTAAGCTCTAAGCTTAGCGTTTAATCGCATTATTTATATAGTAGCACGGCTGATGGCACTTGATGGTAACCATAGTACAATCCAAAAACACCGGCGACCGGCGAGATTTCAACAACAATCCATCGACGGTCACCACTGTTACGCCAGACAGCTCTCGGCAACGGGATATATACACTAATAGATTTTTAAACGCGACAAAATGAGAGAGTCATTTATTTGAATTTATCACCATAGTGTCCGCGATCCAGTATAGGTACAGATACCTCCCTACCCAATTACCATCACGCGTGATTACAATTGTCGTGTCCTAACACTATAATAGCAATACCATTGTTGTCCCTTCGCAACGGTAATCATTTACCATCAGAAGGACCGTTTGGCTTTTGGCTACTCTTTACCATAAATATTTATTTAATAACAAAAACTATACAAAGTAAATACTTCGCATAAAGAATTTTATCCTATGCATAAAATTGCGTAGAACCCGACTCTAGATAATATTCATTTACAGCGCACCGCACCAACACACAAGGCTGTCGAAGTTTAGTTAGAATGGCCGATTTGAACCCGGCAGCTCTTATTTAGCGCACCTTCCTCCGCTTGCACCTATATTACTTTATGTTCCGTTTCTTTTATCAGAGTTGTATTTGGAATAACTTTTAATAAAACTATTTTTTAGGAAGTAAATAAAATATTATTTTTAACATCTAATGGCGCGTTTGTACGAAGATAAGCTTATGATGGGACGTTAAAATTAATAACAGTGAAAATAAAATAGTTATTAAAAATTACGGTTTTCTTTTAAATACAGGTCAATTTCCCGCCAAAAATTCTATACCCCATTTAGAGATATACCTAGCATTTTACTTTTTCTTAATTAATAGCAACGTGCATTATGCCAATGTTACGGTATGCGTGAATGTAATATTTACTAGTTTTCAATGTTCTAATAATGCTTTAATAAAATGGCGCCATTCTTAAAGTGTTCTGGGAAGTTTTTGTGACAGCTTAAAACGTATGTTCTCAGGTATTATTTATAATCCACTTTACTTCTGCACATTAACCAAACTAAATATTATATAGCCAAATAATATAAGTTTATGAATGAAAATAAAAACCACAAAACAATTCAAGATCCCGCCAAAACTCCAATATTCCCAATTAGAGTTATAGTTATATATGGAAGAAAAAATATGTTATCTAAAGATGTTTGGTATCTTATATAACCGGTAGAACATGTCAGAATATGGAAGTACAGACGCCAAATTGAACTTAATTCACTGTCAATTGTAGCGTTGAGTGTGAAAAGTTATTTACAATAAATTTCAGTTTTTTTATATATATTTTTAAATAGAATTGTTCATAATATGTGTATGTTGATTAAATACCTGGCAAAGTTTTTATCTTAAATTTAGTTTACTTACATGCGTTTATTTTTCCACGTGTAAGTGAAGGTTTAATTTTGAAAATAGTTAAAGAAGGAATGGGAGCAGAAGAAACCGTTGCCAAACTACAAACGCCTGGAAAAATAAAACTTAGTACTGGTTTAATTGCTGATGATAAGAGTGTTATAAGACGAAAAGTTCAGTTGTGGGACTGGACTGTGATAATATAACTGATAGTGATTCAGATGATTGCAACTAGCATATTATCATTGATTTCTAGTCATGATTATCATATTGGTTCTAGTGGCTAGTACCTCAATATCAGTTGATCGCACATATTGTAAAATAAGTTAACCATCACAGACGGCCCGGTAGATGTGAAACATGTTAGTGAGTATTAAAAAAATACACTGGGTAATCCCGAAACGGCCGTATTAGATGTTGGTGTTGTTGTTTGCGATTGTGTGTATTGAATGATGGCTCAGTTGGTAGCGCGTACGGGTTCAGCGTCGATCGACGTCTGTTCGAAACCTTGCAATGAACCTTAGCATCAAAAAGACAACATGGTAATGAGACCATAGAATGATGATAGGGCTTTTTCTAATACCCACCTAGCTACCACCGTCAAGTTGAAAATCTGTCACCAATTGTTGTGTTCCGACAGCTGCACTTGAACGCCAGTCTTCCACTAGGCTTAGCATGCTACTATCTTGGACCACATCATCACATATGATGTTGATTGACTATAAAATCAATATTTAATGTTGTCGAGTTTTATTCACCAATACTATAATGTTTTATAATATTCATTTTTGTTATCACATAAATTTCAATAGGAGTATTATAGTTTGGCGCAGTGCTCAGATTTCATTTCCATTTTAGTTTTCAAAAGTAAATATAGTTTGTTTGTTATTATATAGGCTACGCCTCTCTGTGAGGTTGTATTCTTTATGTGGGTAAATTTTACTGTTATCAGTAATATCAAGAAAGAACAAGAATTTACCTGTTTAAAGCGTTATAAAATTTGTCTTATTTTTAGATTAAAAATATCGGTTATCGTGGTAGTACGTTAACTGTTAAGCGTAGGTGTTATCGCTCCTTTATCCTCTTCCTTTCTCTAACACAATAAAAGACATAAGTTACAAAATAGTCATGCAAATAATATGGGAAAAATCTCAATAGATAATCTAAGTTCGAGTCTGTATAAGTTCGTACAATACAGATTGTGTTTTTCAAAAGTTTTAACCAGATTGCAGTTGCACCGACACGGAATCAACAGTTACATTGTCGTTTACTATGTAAGAACATTCAAATACATTTTGTTCAAAATGTACCTACCTGTCTATTAGTCTAAAGCAAGGAACATACAGAATTTATAGTAAATCCAGATAGGTCTACAAAGAAAAGTATAGCTACAAATTATCCTCTCCTTCTTAAATATATATTTTCTTCTTTCTTCTTAATTCTTAGAAGTTTAGAAAATATGAATGAAATTAAGATCAACTATCTGGATGAATCATCGAAAATTAAACGAATGAACGCCAGAATGGTATATACAATATATAAATGAGAAAAGAAACAGTTTCTTCTTTTTATTTAATGGTAACTGTGTTCATCCAAAATTCTGCCAACGTCACGTGAATAGAATATTTTTAATAATCTTAAATACATAGCTCTACAAGATGGCAAGCTGTCTTATTCTTCTCCTTCTTGTTTTGGCGCCACAAAAAGTAATTGCCTGTGTCAATATTTTAAGCTGTCATGGTGTTTTATGGTGACTATATAACTATCAAGGAAGGGGTATCCCATAATGCATGTTTTCAGTTTATATTTGTAATCCACTTCATGTATTCACGGTAGCCAAAATATATCACGCAAAATGCAACCGATATTACATAATATAGGGTTAAAGAACCTATGTTTCAATGAATAAAAATAAAAATAAATTAAATTAAAAGATAAACATGACATGTCAAGATCTATCCAAAAACTTGTCTCTTTTGATACAACTGACCAGAGAGTTTTTGTGGCAACTTAAGATGCGGTTTCCTTGTGATTATTTATAATCCGTTTCACTTGTGCACCTATTAATAACCTAACTACATCATGCAATATTCCGCCCAAAAGTTTATAAATTAAAATGAAAACCATCACATGGCAGATCAAGACCCTGCCAAAAATTTCCAAAAATAAAGGTTAAACCCACATTAGCAATGAGTTATAGAAAATATTAATATATGTAACATCTTTCCTCTCGCTTTCTTGCAATCTGTGGGAACGATTTCGTGAAAAGGGACGGAAGTGTATATATAACAGGAAGCCGGGGAAGCTAACGAGTAAGTGCCTTAAGCCCTCGCCCCCAAGCCACGGTGAAGCTGTAAAAGCGTTCTGAGGCTTCAGGGCCTTTAAGACTATCAGTATAATCAGTCAGAAAAAAAAGGATGCGAGCGCTATTTTTTTTATTTGACTATGAGTGCGCGCGGTGGTAGTGTTGGCCATTGATGGTACCAATTCATTTTCCGACAAGTTGTTACTATCAGCCAACAGTGTGTGCGTGTATGTGACGAGAAACCTATGCAAATGTTCTTTGATATAAACTAATTTATATGTAGAAACTATATTAAGTCAGATGTTACACATCATATACGACTACTGTAAGGCTTGCTCGTTTTTTTTTTTTTTTTAATTCTATAAATAAATATTTTAAGATTCGTAGTAGAATTTTCTTTCGATTTACAAAAAAGGCTTTAGAGATAGAAAGTGTTTAATTTTACAGAGAATATTTTTTGGACAATTCTAGAAAAAAGTCGTGCTAGGAAAATAAATGTTAGAGAAAAGGCAACAATGCTGTACAGCCTAATAAAGTAGCCGCGATATTTCATAAAATATGATCGTAGAATACGTGGTTGTAGTTGCGGCTACGTGAAAATAATAAGTTATGTTACGACTGGCGCCCGCGTTCGTCCCTCTCACACTGGTGACCCACTTGCCTAGTTCCCGCTAAATTGTTGGCACTTGATACACTCTTTTTCTGACCATTGAGGTAGATCTATAATGCTCAATAAAAAAAATGCAAACAACCGATATAGCCACACATATAATCTTGAATTAAAAATATTATTTACTAATTTGAAAATGTATGATAAGGCCTTTCAGCTTTCAGCCGAACATGCATGAGTTTTTTTAATGGTGGTTTAAATCACAACGATTAATGTAACGAATATTTGCATGACGCTGGCTCTTCTTCCTAACCTGGCAATTAGTCCTCTTTATTCTTACTACTACACTACTGCCATTATCGAGTGAATATGGAGAGTACTGTCTTATGACTTAAGACAATTTCAGTATCCTAACAAGATAGTGGCTCACTTATTAGAACTTTCTAGGGAGTTTTTGTGGCATGTCATAATTCATGATCCTTGTTATTATTACCAATCCATTTCACTTACATTATATACACGGTTAATGCAAGTCCCGATTTTCACTACTATAAGCGTCAAATCTGCCTAGCGTTGTGACCACCAGACTATACGCACTCTTGTATGTACAGTATGAATGGTCGATAATTCGGCTCACGCTGGTTTTAAGATTTTTACCGCGTCAGAATTACACACATGTTTTTATAATATTTTTACACCCGTGGGTAATAAAAAATGCCGATGATTGACGTGAAGAAGTTTTATTCAAACTCCACACAGTTACAAATTTCACGAACGCACAACACTGTTATTTATTTCACTGTGGTTTCGCTTCTTTTAACGCTCGTTGTTATCGCTTTGTAATTCCAAACTAAACTAACTCGGCAGTTTTTTTTTATCTGACTACACTGTTAGCCTTAGGAGCCCTATCCAAAAACAGAGCCGCTGCGGCTTTTCAGCTTCACCGGACTTGAAAACTCGGCACCGCGCCTGAGCCGCTTAAAAACCTACTCTAAACGATCGCAGAAAAATCGTGAATCATCGCTAACTTTCTCGACGTTTAGTTGCTATGCCTACTCGATGACGTAATCGAGGCGGTAAGGCCTATACATGTGTGTGTAAACTGCGATGTTTACACAAACATGCGCCGCGGTTGTCTACAACACGAACATTAGTTGTAGTTGCTTCGAGATATTTCGGGAACAGGATATTTCTATCTTTTTAATCGGGTTGTAGCAGGTCGTAACAATATTTAGATTTGTATCTTGTACTTGTGTACTTAAGACTGGACCCTGGGTCCTTGGGTCTGGTATTTATAATATGCTTTCACTAATTAGTCCATGAACGAAAAAAAAATTACTTCAAAGTTACATTTGCCAGATAGAAAAAAAAAATATTTTTTAATGCGAAACTAATGTCTAATACAAGAAACAATAATGCGAGTACGTAAAAATATCTTCGCCGTCTGGTCTGCCATTTCTAAAGTTTAACGTTCCACATGTAAATTCCAAGTTTTCTCTGTCACCATTACTTCTAATAGTGCAAACATATTTTATCTTCAGAATTCAAATCTTTTTCGTGAGCGCTTATCAAAATTGATACACAAAACAATCATGCGTCTCTCTCTACCTTCATATTAGACATTATTTTTGAAAGGTGATTCCTATTGGCAAGGTCACATCTCCGCTAATCTATACAATTAATAAAATTGAAGTGTCTGTTTGTAATGTCAAAATAAAAGTTGTCTGTCTGTTTGTTCCGGGTAATCTCCGAAACGATTGAACCGATTTTGACGGGACTTTCGCTGGTAGATAGCTGAATTTATAGGGAGTATAACTTAAGATACTTTTATTTTGGAAAAAGATTTAGGGTTCCGCATAAATAAATAAAAACTTGTCATGGTGAATCAATTCGGGCGCTTAAATGGCTTATGCTGAGTAAACCATAAGAGATATAGAAAAATTAGTATACTACATAATTATAGGCATTAAAAAGACCTACAAAAAAGGTCGGGAGAGTTTACATCTGTCTTCTAAGGAACACCCACAATAAGCATTTTTATCTTTAAAATAGCCGGGAGCGAGGGAGCAAGATTCGCGCGGGCATTCTGTAGTCCACGTGAGCGGAGCCACGGGCATAGCTAGTTCTTCATTAAAATAAATGATTCAAACATCATTTCAAAGCTCATATTCCCTGGTATTGATGAAAATATACAAACAGCTTAACCTTAAAATTAATGATTTCATTAAATAAAATGATTAAGAAAATTCTTATTAAATTGCATTCCTATCTCTAAATATTATTTACCCTACAAGGTGTTTAAAAAAAAATTGGCAACCGAGCCACGCTCGGTTTCTTCCAAAAAATGCACTAGAACCTGGAATGTAAAACATTGTCTAAATACAAATTTTCATCCAAATCGCTAGACCCAGCTAAGAAACCAATTAAGATAATGTGTGCTATCTATGCAAAACCGTTTAACTCGCATGATAACTGTTAGATTATTTACATTCCTTAGCAGGGATGACCCAACGGTCGATCGTGATCAATCTGTCGCGGTCGTACGGGAGAACTATTCAAGTCGATCGCTGGAATTTCCGAAAAAAAGTTTTGCGGCGGTGAACTATAATAATTAAGCAACATAAATCCAAAATGAGGTATTATTGTAGATAATTTCCGACAAGCATCTCAAAACTCCGATATGCATGTGATCCAAATTTTATACGTATTAGATACGTATTTTGCCATTATACAAAAAAAAAAACCGGCCAAGTGCGAGTGGGACTCGCGCACCGAGGGTTCCGTAATTGTTCAGCTACATTCACGAAAATAATTAGGTAGCATCGGCGAGCTCAGAGTGTTTGTTAAGCAAAAAATTTTAAAAGCTATTAACTTACCAAAAATAATACGTTTTGGTTGTGGTTCATCATTTTGTCGATTAAATAATGATGTAGGTAGTTCAGTTACCGTAATTATCACCTCAAATATCCATAAGCCATACATTGACTGATTTTATAGACATCAATTTACAGATATACAGGCCTTTTACAATTGATTTAGAATTGGTAACTTAGGTAATATATAAGTCAATGCCTATCGGCGCGTTTGTTTCATGTTCTTTATTTGAAAAATTAAATAATAGCAACCTAGTCTTCACCTTTATTTAGTACTAGCTGTGCCCCTCGGTTTCACCCGAGTTTTTATCCAACTAATACCGCTCCGCCAACGCGACGGACCCGTGTAGTCTCTATCATAATTGTTATCATTTCCCGCAAGTACAAATTATTTTAATTTTTCATTTTCTCCTAAACTATGTTTCCTAATTACATACAATAAAAAGAAAAATTTAAATTGTCTTTATGATGAAATAACTTTGTTCGTAAGGATTAATATGATAAGCCTAAAAATATAGCTCAATTTTTAATCTTCAACATAAAAACTCGCAAAATACCTTATTGTGGCTTATGTTATTAAGAAATAGGCATATGTTATCGGAGACTTTTTTTAGATATACTAAAGAACAATATTTCTGTAGAATATTATATTTACGTATACGAAAGTACGATCGCGTAAGATATTTAATATACGATTCGACCAACGTACCAAGCAAGGGACTTTGTTAATTTTACGTAAGAATCGGGTTTGCAGGATATGGGATTTGTTAATGTTGATCTTTGACGTATGTGCGAATGTAGCGCAGCTTATATGTCATGATAGGACGAACATATGTTTTGTATAATGTAAGCTTATGTCTCAGGAACATTTTGCTTAGTATCAAGGGGTGGAGTCTATGTGTATTGTAAATCACCCTTATTTTTTAAAACACGTAATACTGTTATTTCTTCCTAAAAGCATAAATATGAATTTTCATATCCCTAAATATAGAAATAGTGGGTTCTTCGTACAATCTTTCATCCCCTATTTCACCTCTTAAAGTTTTATTTTCACGACATAAGGTAAGCCGAAGTCTTTCTTCAAATTCTTACATATCTCTATATCAAAATTCATCAAAATTAGGTTCTTTACACGAACTTTTACCACCCATTTCACCCCTTCCAATTTTATTTCCAAAAGTAGCCTATGACCTTTCTCAACCAAAGTTCTTTAAAATTGGTTCAGCGGTCTAAGCTTGAAAATGCAACAGACGGGACAGACAGAATTACTTTCGCATGTATAATATTAGTAGGTATGGATTATTCAATTCATTATGCAGTCATTTTCTATGGTGTCATTTACCAATTAAAATACTTACGGTAAATTATTACCCAACAGAAAAATAACGACAACAGTTTATAATAATAAATTTTTAAAATGAATTCTCTGTCCCTATATACCTGTAATAAATTCTCTCTCTCTCTCTATACCTTTCTATGTTTCTCTATAATAACTGATACTTTAGTAAGGTAAAAATTACAAAAGATCGACTGGTGTGGTTCCCTTTTAATTTTATTTTTTAGTGATTTTTATATTGTTAATACAAATGCAAAAGTGAATCGAAAAAAGATAAATATTTGAGAGATCGATCTTTTAGACATCGATTTTTTTGGGAATCGATTCATAAGAGTTCGATTCGAATCAATCTTTTTCGAAATGAATTGCCATCCCTAGCAGCGGCGCAGCTATATTCAACTGATGAATATCTAGCCTAAGCTGACCCCCTTCTAATATGATTTATCACATAGATCTGAGGTCACCTTATATTGGAAATTGCAATTTCTTAAACTCTTCATTTTTTAACTTTATGAAAGGTTTCGATCATCATCGTTTTACAAACCATAATATACAGATAACTAAAATTTCAGTCAATTCAACTGAAGAGCTATTTAATAGCATTTTTTTAAAAAAAATGTTCGACGTGATTTTTTAAATTGATATAACTTTTTTATTTATGAACTTATTGAAGTAAAACAAACACTAAATGTTAAGTGAACCTTACCAGAATATATTCGTGAAAACCGTTTCCAAATCGGTTATGCCGTTTCTGAGATTAGCGCGCACAAAAGTTGGTAAACAGACAAACAGACAAAAATTCTAACAATCATTGTTTTGGGTTCTCCTGCGTTGATAGAGACCCCCAACAATAGTTTTTCTCATATATCTTCTATGTACAGACATCGCTCAGTTACGTTTTTATTATATGTATAGATTAATTTTAAATCCGGTGTAAAACGATCTTTCACTATCACTTCACTGAAAGATAACTTTGAAAACGGATCATTTTTCATTTTCTCTATCCAGTGTATAAATTCTAGATACACGGCCAAGTTCGAAAAGGGCGTCACCGGCTAGAGTGTATATTTAAACGAACCTCTTCGAGCTACTTTCGGCCCCTCCTTATGTCAAAAGCTATTAAACCAACAAATTTTCAAAGTTGAACACCCACGTTGAACACCTAGAATCCCAAATTTCACGAATAACTTATTGACACAAATAGTTATTGAGTTATTAAGGTTTTAAAAGTAACTGACTGACTCACTCATCAAAAACCTATACCACTTCTAGGTAACTCAGAAATTTGAAATATAGCATCAAGGTAGTTCATCAACCATATTATACCAAGCAGGCAAAAGAAAAAATCGAAAAACTTCAAAAAAATCGGTACCACAAAACTACTAACCACTACATACTTTGAGAGTATTGACTTTTGGAAACTTATGTCTTTTTTTTCCGAACATAGTACTGCAAGTTACATTTAAAATTAAAACAAAACTCTCTTGTTTATCGATAACGCTTCATTTTATTTTGTACACAATCACTTTATAGACTTTTTTAATCGATACTCCAGTAATACAGTGTTAGAATACCGCTCGCTACTTCAACGTTAGATGTCGCTATGTATTACGGTTGTTATTTTCAAAGCACAAATTTGTAGATGTTTTAACTACTTACTAATAGATAGTGTTGTGCCGTTTGTGAAAATACTCGGCAGATGGAGCTGATTTTTGTTTTAATATTGTTTTACGAAAAGATAAACTGGACACACTTAACTTTGCCGTTGGAAAACCATTGTCCCCTTAGATTAATATATGCCGCGGTCAGTTTACCAACTGCAAATAATAATATTAATTCTTATTAATTATCTAACTACAAATTTACAGTTTTCGGATTTTTTCCTTTTACTTGTGCTACAAGACACTAACTACTTCTTGCCAAATTTCATGATTGTAGGTCAATTGGAAGTGCCCTATAGGTTTTTGTTCCCTATGAAATTGTATAGAAATGAGACATAATCAAGCCATATCTTTTGATTGCGTTGACTTAGAAATTTAATTTTTCACAGCTTTAAGGGATTGCAGCCCTGAATTTTTGATATTAATTTCAACTTGATACCTCCACACACTCCTGAGAAAAAGGGTATTGACAGACAGACGGACAACGAAGTGATCCTATAAGGGTTCTTTTTTTACTTTTTGAGAATCGGAACCCTAAAAAGAAAAAAAATAGGAGGTTGGTAGACGATCCACTTGCTCGAACTATTCGCACGGGTCAAATAATAAACTTTAAACGGACGTTGTCTTCAGTCTTTGGTAAGATAGAGATTACCGAGACAAGTTATTAGATATTATATCCGTAATCAGGCTACTTCTTATCTGTTAATAAGTCCAAAATTACATGAACTTAGCAGAGTATCATTAAAAGTACCTCGGTCCGAGGGGATCTAACTTTTGTAATAACTTATTATTATTAGAGGTGGTACTACATTGAAGAAATTTTATCGTTAATTCAGTTTCAGTTCAAATTTTGAATAATTACTGAATGATGATGATGGTTGTTAAATTTAAAGCTACTATTAATTAAAATTGCCTCTAAATTGTTAAATTATTAAGATAGAAACTTTGGATATATGTTTGTTTTACATCGCCGTTGATAAGTATCCGAAGAAAAAGAAAAAAATTATGTAATGTTAGGTAATAAAGCTTATAGATCACACTTTTTAAATTTTAAATGAGAATGAATACAAAACCCCCTTTGCCATCCATTTGAAAAATAGTTATAGTTAAAATTGTATCCAGATAAATATTAATAATTCTGATAGTTGAAATATTAGTGCTGAAAGTTTGTAAACTTTAAGACAATTATTTTTACTCACTTTAAGAAAATTACTAATAGTGATATTGAAAATTTTTATACCATATCAATTGGCCAATGACATAAGCATCCCGTGTACAAAATTTCATAACTATCGGTCAAGCATTTATTAAATTAAATTCGGAAATACAAACAGGCAGAAAGACTAAAAAAATTTAAGGGCATATTCGTGATCAGTTGCTTTTATATAACGTATACCAATTGGGAAGTTTGAAAAAAAAAGACATGTACAGACAAAACTACATATTTTTAAATATATAATAGATAGAGTCACTACGTACCTATAAACATATAAATCTTTTAATAAATATAATTCAACATCAATAAAACGTTAATTCGCATGCTCAACTATATAAAATGGCGTCAACATATTAAAAATGTATTAAACCATCAATTCATCACTAAATAACGTAATAAAAATGTCAATATCTCACGCGTTTAGGACATATAACGCCCACAAGGCTCACAACCATGATTGATGGTATGGCTCATAATATGCCTATAATTATGTAAATTGATTAACTATTTTGCTGGGAAAATACTAGTTTTAATGGGGTTAAAGACCTGGGCAGCCGCCGCAAGTTCTAAAGCCCGCTTCACACATCGCTCGACCACATTACGAACGCAGAAACACTTTTGCTGATTCTCGTAAATTTAAACAAAAAAACACATAAAAGGTGCCAATGTTATGGTAAAATTCGGTGATAATGAGGAGCATAAATGTATAAATAAATTAACTAAAAAACAAAACATTATCTCAAGATCAAAAGCAGATGCAAACCTCACTGCGAAAAAGGAGGACTACGGCTATTTCTTTAGCACGCTCTGTAGCCTAAACAGCAGATACATTTTAGCATACGAGATGTCGTTAGATTCGTTTAATTGGGAGAGTGACGTAGGCTATATAATATTTAACTGCGACGTCTGGGAATCACATAAAAAAGTAAATACATATACAAAAATATTTTTTTATCAAGTGTTATATTGTTGCAGTCGGTTTATTACGGACCAGCTATTCTTTATGCACTATAAGGGTATTAATGTTTTTCTAAAGTTATACTTAAGCGGTTACTTAAGTTAAAGGTATACACACTTAAGCGGGGTATGGAAAAATAATGAAAGTGAATTTATATGATGCGCGTGCAATTTGTAACAAAAAGTCTACACTATGAAGTTACTTGCCAAACGTCTTGTTTTATTGTAGTGAAGATAGACACACTCGATGTTATGCGTCACATGTCGCCACATAACATCGAATGTGACTATTCATTACTTCTAACGCACGTACATGCGTGAAGTTTCAAGCATGAACATATTCATTACTAATACTTTCAAATTCTGTACAATTCATTAAATTGAAGTGTCTGTTTGTAATGTCTAAATAACAGCTTTTTACTAAATGCATATATAATTATAAACGATATCTATAACAAAATCCAATTTTTAAATTGTTTTGTCTGTCTGTGTTTGTTTGTTCCAGGTTATCTCCGAAATGGTTGGACCGATTTTGACGAGACTTTCACTGATAGATAGCTGATGTCATAGGGAGTAACTTAGGCTATATTTATGTTAGAAAAAGAATTCAGGTTCCGCACAAATAAAATAAAAACTGGTCATGGTGAATCAATTCGGGCGCTTAAATGGTTTATGCTGAGTAAAAGCTTACGCTAAGAGATATAACAAATTAATGTACTAAATAATTGTAGACATTAAAAAGACCTAAAAAAAGTCAGCGAGAGTATACGTCTGTCTTCTAACGAACGCCCACAATAAGCATTTTAAAATAGCCGGGAGCGGGCGAGCAAGATTTGAGTGAGCATTCTGTAGTCCACGTGAGCGAAGCCACGGGCACAGCTAGTATTGAATAATATGTTACAACAAGCCTGTGCCCTATGGTTGTATCCGTTTTAAATCATTATATAATACAAGAAACTATAAAATCAATATATTATGTCAAACAACTGCAAAAAAAGAACGCTTTTGTTGACCCACGAGAGATGCGAATTTGTCTCCCTTTCGGGCACCACATAAGAAGGGTTCAATGTTTTTTGAAAAAAAAAATTTATCAATCATACGGGTTTACAATTAGTACCATTTGGTGACATCACTATTTTAAAAACCCAAAAAAAAAACTAGCTACACATTACATGTCATTTCACTCAGTGAGAATAAAAAAACGCAATATAAATAGATTAACCATTCTAGATTCTTTGACCCCTAAGTAGAATTTTCGTCTAAAACTAACCTATCTAAATAATCCTAAACACTTCATGGGGTCATGCAAGACGATAAGAAAATTTTACGTTTTTTATTTAATTTACGGCACACTATGTGTACATAATAACATACCATAACAATACTAAATGCGGTCGAAGTATCAATGAAAAGTTTCTCATTTCGTTCGGTTAACATTTAACTTGCATTTACATTCCTAAATGGGTATATTTACTTACGTATCGTGTTATTATGCTGATTAAATCCAGTACAACATTATTTTCTATTCTTATATGTTTTTTTTAAATGTTAATAAATTTTATTGCTTTTAAACATCAAGGAAACCGTTGCTTTGTGTTCTTTTTTAAACTTCTTTAGTACCTTTGTGATTAGAAACGAATAAACAACACTAAAAAGAGACAAACTCATACATCTTTGCCTATTTAGCCTGCGAGACAATCAGATACACCTTTAATGCAAGTCCTGATTTTTACGACTATCGAATGTGGTAATTCACGATCCAATTAGACAATTATTGTAAAGTAGTTTTTTATTATAATTATAATAAAAATTATCTTGTTATATTTAAACTTGGGTCCAAAATTACTCACCACGGCAAACCAGTCCTGTGCTAAAATTGTTAACATATAAAATACCTGTTCTAATTAATAGACCGGAGTCCTGGTAGAATCAATATTGTTTATATTCATTGTCTTCATTTATATTTCGACTTCCCCAATAGTTTAATATAGTCTTATAATTTTTTTATAAAATAATCTAGCAGATGGCTTTTGCAGTTTTACCGGGTTTGGGGGCGAGCGCTGAAGGCACTCAGCCGCGAAAGCGTGGGCAAAAAGCGCGCAAGGGTGCCAAAGTGGCCGAACCTCGGCTTGGGCTGAAGCCGCGATTGCAATGAAGTCGCGATCAGACTAATTCCCTATCCGTAATATTCGAGCTAAACTAACATATACATATATACATGTCCCTGCCTTCTGGGAGGAAGGAAGGAACATGTGTATATGTATTTAGTGATCTGAATTATGGTCTACACTAACTAGCGTAAAAAAGAAAAAAAAAGTTCCTTACAGAACCTATATATCTGTGTGGTGTGCACGTATGTATGAACATATTGTGTGTAATGATGTGTGTAGGTAGCTAAGTGATTGCAAGTGTAGTGTCACCTATATCGCGCGGATGGCTGCCAGACTCAAGAGTTTCACACCGAAGAACGGACCTAGGCTTGAGTTGCCGCGGGAGAGGGAGGTCGCGGCAGGGTGCGCGGGACCGAAGTTAGCCGCCCATCCCTTACGAAGTGAACGGTGGTCTCGCGGGCGTGGGCGCGAGCACGCTCTGTTTGGAGAGACGGTGGAGTAGTATTTGTTTATTTCCTCGATCTTATCAGCGGGATCGGTAAAGATATTACACGGCCGGTGTTGTTCGCGGAAACGTACAGGTTTGGTGTGTAAGTCGCGGCAGCTTTGATCAACGGATTCGCGTGATTCGACGCGGCGTCGAAATATGATCTCGAGAGGTCTTTGATGTACGATTCGACCGAGGGAAGTTCCATATCTCTATGGAGGTCTTGCTGTCGAACGTACCAAGGGGCGTTGTTGATTTTACGTAAGAATCGTGTTTGGAGGACTTGAAATGTATGAATATTGGATTTTGACATATGTGCGAATGTGGCGCAACTATATGTTATAATCGGGCGAACACACGTTTTGTATAAAGTAAGATTGTGTGTCAGGGACATTTTGCTTACAGTCAGGGGCTGTAGTCGACCTATGACCAAAGCGGCTCTATTCCTAACGGTACGGACATGAGAGTCGAAGGTGAGCTTTTTTTCCTAACGGTACGGACATGAGAGTCGAAGGTGAGCTTTTTATCGAGGGTCACACCGAGATATTTAGTCTCGGTGGCCCAGGGGATCTTGTCTTTAAAGAGTTTGAGAGGTTTGATACCCTCGGGGATCTCTTTTTTGCTAGGTTCGAAGAAAATCACGGCACTCTTGGAGGGGTTGATGGCTATACGCCATTTACAAATGGTCTCTAGCTCTTCATTCTGCTGCGAGTAAGGTTATTGACCCTAATACCATCTTTCACTTGTGAAGTAAGTCGTCAAAGCACTTTAATGTGTTCGACCCGTCTAATTGTTACAAAGTTTTGCTTGCTTCTTACGTACTAGAAATGTATTTGCGAATTGACAACTCTATAACATTTTAAATAAAAATACACTTAATTGTATTGATTTTAGTTTTCTTTAAAATCGTTATTAGAAAGAAGTATTATTAACTATTACTTATTTAAACTTGTATTATGATGAATAATCAGTATTAACTGTGAAAGGATAGAATTCAGTTTGTAATGCAGATTAGATTATCATTATTACCCAGCTGTGCCCGAATGTTTCACTCGTTCACTATTCGTACTTATTTTCAGCTTTCCAGATTGCCTAACGTTCATAGTTACTGCTCGGCTCCTTAAAGTAACAGCTTGAAGTTATATATATATATCCTAATAATCCTATAATTTTCCTCAATTAATAGGTTATACAAACTGTCAATAATTTTTTTCAAACATGAGTGGTATTCACAGAGATTAACGTGTTTAAAATAAACAGACAATCTCTTGACCTTATTATTATTAGCTTTAAAATATTACCTTATATTGTTTTTGCTTTCATTGTAGAAAGCACTGTTAAGCATAACCGAGAGATTAACAAACATATTTTCTGTTATACCTACGTGCTTCGTAAAGGCATACACTGTATTTGATATGAAGCAGGATAATCCAACAGACGCGTCTGCCATCGATCGAAAACCGATCAATAAATAATCGTCATGTTTAGGTAATCAATAGTAAAACCCCTGGGTAGATTAATAGGGATAATTATGATTTAAGTAAAGTTTCATAAACAATAACAAATTTTGATAGACTCAAATCAATTACTTAATCATCATGATTAATGTAAAGATAAGAAACAGGAAATGTACCTTCTGTTTCGCTTATGGTAAAGTAGTACCCACCTTCATTAATTTGTAAAAATCAAGCACTTACAGCTGGGAAGTAGTTTGGTACAATTTAATAACATTTCTAGCTGCCTACATCTTCAAGGTAATTTAAATTTATATTTCTTTATTATTGCTAAATAATTGTATTTTTTACGCTTTATTAATTCTACAGACATTACATTTATAAATTAATGTCATAAAACTTTATATAAAAACCGTGATATTGAAAGACTCAAAATGTAAACATTACTTTACAAAAGCTTATTAGAGTTGTTTTTAGTGGATCTCTCGTGGATCTGTCTGTGCTTGCGTTGTAAATTCAAGGGCTTAAATATATCCTTTATTCCAACAATGTCATTGGATTTAGTGCTTTAGTGAGCTCAGCTGAAAAACAGCTGGATTCAAAGATATTTTTACGCTAACTGATAAGGGATTCTGGAGCGTCTTGCAATATTTAAATTCTTAAAATATTTGTTTTTTCGCTGTTTATATACCTAGGTATGTTTTTATTGTTTTTCTTTTGTTGATAGTATACATATTTATTAATAATTATATATTGATGTATTATTCTTCAGAAAACATAAAAATGTATTTTTTAATTATTTTTTTTGAAATCCTAAATCAGCGAGACTTGAACTATCGACCAATCGTACTGTACATACAACAATGCGTACAAGTCTGGTTGACATACTCTAGGCTAATTCGATGACGATCATAATTGTGAAAAACAGGACCGTAATGTATTCTATTTCATTCTCTCGCAGGCTAAATCCTATAGATGTATGTTTGTCTCATACTTTGTAAAATGTAGCTTGGGTCCTATGTGACAGATAAGAGATTTCAGGGCGACATAACATTGTATCGGTGTCTTCTTCGATTGTTGATTTCAAAGACGTTTATATCCGTAGTTACAACGATGACTTAGACTTATTAGATAAGAAGAATATCCTGGCTACAAACTAGAGACTAACGGGTCACGTTCTATAAACATAATTCACGGACTACGAATAAGTATCTAAACGATGTGAACAGTTCGAGGACCCGAGCGAGAACGCCCCAGTCGTAACCCTTCCACTCGGTCTGGGCAGTAGAGGGTAGTTTTGAATAACCAATTATGAATATACCCGACTTCCCAACGGTAGTAACCTTTCCTTTCCTGCCGTGGGCAGCGTCCTCGCGCCCTATTCGACAGTTTTTTTCAGTCAGCTGAGTAGCAACTAGTTTCCATAACGCGACGGCAAGCAGCCGGAGTTGGTCGCTACGGTGCGCAATCGGGGCCGGTCAATCTTTTCTCAAGGCGGGCCCAAGGTCGTTTGTATGCAGAGTCATGTTGTTCCAGTAATCTGTAACAATGCCTGACTAGCTTATAAAAGCTACAGGCTTGTGACTTGACCGATTAAACGCCAACACGAATGCAACTTGATTAATACTTGCGAACGCATAAGATGAATTGACGCAAAGCGAAAACGTCTAAACATCACGACTTGACAATATTTGCCAACGCATAGGAAGACTTCACGGCGGTGGGTGCGCGGGGCCGAAGTTAGCCGCCCATCCCCTACGAAGTGAACGGTGGTCTCGCGGGCGTGGGCGCGAGCACGCTTTGTTTGGAGAGACGGTGGAGTAGTATTTGTTTATTTCGTCGATCTTATCAGCGGGATCGGTAAAGATATTACACGGCCGGCGTTGTTCGCGAAAACGTACGGGTTTGGGGCGTAAGTCACGGCAGCTTTGTTTAACGGATTCGCGTGATTCGACGCGGCGTCGAAATATGATCTCGAGAGGTATTTGATGTACGATTCGACCGAGGGAAGTTCCATATCTCTATGGAGGTCTTACTGTCGAACGTACCAAGGGGCGTTGTCGATTTTACGTAAGAATCGTGTTTGGAGGACTTGGAATGTATGAATATTGGATTTTGACATATGTGCGAATGCGGCGCAACTATATGTCATAATCGGGCGAACACACGTTTTGTATAAAGTAAGATTGTGTGTCAGGGACATTTTGCTTACAGTCAGGGGCTGAAGTCGACCTATGACCAAAGCGGCTCTGTTCCTAACGGTACGGACATGAGAGTCGAAGGTGAGCTTTTTATCGAGTGTCACACCGAGATATTTAGTCTCGGTGGCCCAGGGATCTTATCTTTAAAGAGTTTGAGAGGTTTGATACCCTTGGGGATCTCTTTTATGCTAGGTCCGAAGATAATCACGGCGCTCTTGGAGGGGTTGATGGTTGATGGACCATTTACAAATGGTCTCTCGTTCTTCATTCTTCTGCGAGTAAGATTATTGACCTTAATACCATATTTCACTTGTCAAGTAAGGCGTCAAAGCGCTTTAATGTGTTCGACCCGTGTAATTGTTACAAAGTTTTGCTTACTTCTTACGTACTTCAAATGTATTTGCGAATTGACAACTCCCATTGAAGTTCACTGTACTCGTAAATACCGACGTATATAATTTTCTGAGTGATGTTGGTGAGACAGAACTATTTTAATGAACTTGTTTACAAGTTTTTACTTACATAACATTTTAAATAAAAAAACACTTAATTGTATTGATTTTACTTTTCTTTAAAATCATTATTAGTAAGAAGTATTATTAACTATTACTTATTTAAACTTGTATTATGATGAATAATCAATATTAACTATGAAAAGGATAGAATTCAGTTTGTAATGCAGATTAGATTATCATTATTATCCAGCTGTGCCCGAATGTTTCACTCGTTCACTATTTGTACTTATTTTCAGCTTTCCAGATTGCCTAACGTTCATAGTTACTGCTCGGCTCCTTAAATTAATAGCTTGAAGTTATATATATATTCTATTAATCCTATAATTTTTCTTAATTAATAGGCTATACAAACTGTATTTTTTTTTTTTTTCAAACATGAGTGGTAGTCACAGAGATTAACGTGTTTAAAATAAACAAACAATCTCTTGGCCTTATTATTATTAGCTTTAAAATATTACCTTATATTGTTTTTGCTTTCATTGTAGAAAGCACTGTTAAGCATAACCGAAAGATTAAGAAACATATTTTCCGTTATACCTACGTGCTTCGTAAAGGCATACACTGTATTTGATATGAAGCAGGATAATCCAACAGACGCGTCTGCCATCGATCGAAAACCGATCAATAAATAATCGTCATGTTTAGGTAATCTAATGTAAAACCCCTGGGTAGATTAATATGAATAATTATGATTTAAGTAAAGTTTCATAAACAATAACAAATTTTGATAGACTCAAATCAATTACTTAATCATCATGATTAATATAAAGATAAGAAAAAGGAAATGTACCTTCTGTTTCGCTTATGGTAAAGTAGTACCACCTTCATTAATTTGTAATAATCAAGCACTTACAGCTGGGAAGTAGTTTGGTACAATTTGATAACTTTTCTAGCTGCCTACATCTTCAAGGTAATTTAAATTTTCAACACACTTGCTCATAAAGTGGCTCTAATATCACCGCAATTAGGCACATAATGACACCTGTAATCATACTGACTTTTTCATTGCTATTATTCACAAGTGAGTTATAGTTTTTTTTTTTTTTATTGGTCGAGTTGCTTTGTTCTTAAAAAAGTTTCGATACAAAAAAGATAATGATCAATAGAACAAATAAATTAATGTACCTATTGCTTGCTCATTTCATACAACTTCGTATTTAAATAGATAATTTCAACTTGTACGTGTTTAATAAATAAAACTTTCACTCAAATATAACTTTTGTTTTCTCTGTAATAAAGAAAACTTTAAATTCCCCATTTTATACGTGGCTAAAACGCTATCTGCGGAAAGCAAAAAAAAAGAAACCTCCATTCCTTTAGTCTATGGCCGATCGCCATTGTTAGATGCGCGCGCAAACTGATTAATTTTTCCCGCCATAGCGAAAAAAAATTCACAACTCGTTGTCACTGTTCAAATTTTAGTTATGTATTAATTAAAATGTCTAAAAGTACTAGTTATGAAGAAAATTATTTATGTTGTACACCGCCCGATATAAGATGTGAAGCCCTTAACGTTATGCAAAGTTTACTACCTGAAAACTCCAAGGAAAAATATTTTTTATTATTATTTTCTTCACAAGTGTGTTGAAAAACGTCGTATGATACACGTGTGTATTGGTGATTACCGTCCTCGGCTCTCTTAAGACCCTCGCCTAACGGCTCGGGTCTCAATGGCGCCTCAGCGGTAATCACCAACATTACACACTTGTACCATAATGTACTATTATATTTCTTTATTATTGATAAATAATTGTATTTTTTACGCTTTATTAATTCTACAGACATTAAATTTATAAATTACTGTCATAAAACTTTATATAAAAACCGTGATATTGAAAGACTCAAAATGTAAACATTACTTTACAAAAGCTTATTAGAGTTGTTTTTAGTGGATCTCTCGTGGATCTGTCTGTGCTTGCGTTGTAAATTCAAGGGCTTAAATATATCCTTTATTCCAACAATGTCATTGGATTTAGTGCTTTAGTGAGCTCAGCTGAAAAACAGCTGGATTCAAAGATATTTTTACGCTAACTGATAAGGGATTCTGGAGCGTCTTGCAATATTTAAATTCTTAAAATATTTGTTTTTTCGCTGTTTATATACCTAGGTATGTTTTTATTGTGTTTTTCTTTTGTTGATAGTATACATATTTATTAATAATTATTTATATATTGATGTATTATTCTTCAGAAAACATAAAAATGTATTTATTAATTATTATTTTTGAAATCCTAAATCAGCGAGACTTGAACTATCGACCAATCGTACTGTACATACAACAATGCGTACAAGTCTGGTTGACATACTCTAGGCTAATTCGATGACGATCATAATTGTGAAAAACAGGACCGTAATGTATTCTATTTCATTCTCTCGCAGGCTAAATCCTATAGATGTATGTTTGTCTCATACTTTGTAAAATGTAGCTTGGGTCCTATGTGACAGATAAGAGATTTCAGGGCGACATAATATTGTATCGGTGTCTTCTTCGATTGTTGATTTCAAAGACGTTTATATCCGTAGTTACAACGATGACTTAGACTTATTAGATAAGAAGAATATCCTGGCTACAAACTAGAGACTTCACGTTCTATAAACATAATTCACGGACTACGAATAAGTATCTAAACGATGTGAACAGTTCGAGGACCCGAGCGAGAACGCCCCAGTCGTAACCCTTCCACTCGGTCTGGGCAGTAGAGGGTAGTTTTGAATATCCAATTATGAATATACCCGACTTTCCAACGATAGTAGCCATGAAAACTCCTAACACGGTCTTTCCTGCCGTGGGCAGCGTCCTCGCGCCCTATTCGATAGTTTTTGTTCAGTCAGCTGTGTAGCAACTAGTTTCCATAACGCAACGGCAAGCAGCCGGAGTTGGTCGCTACGGTGCGCAGCCGGGGCCGGTCAATCTTTTCTCAAGGCGGGCCCAAGGTCGTTTGTATGCAGAGTCATGTTGTTCCAGTAATCTCTAACAATGCCTGACTAACATATAAAAGCTATAGGCTTGTGACTTGACGGATTAAACGCCAACACAAGTGCAACTTGATTAATACCTGCCAACGCATAAGATGACTTGACGCAAAGCGAAAACGTCTAAACATCACGG
This sequence comes from Saturnia japonica, assembly GCA_033032175.1. Classification (NCBI taxonomy): domain Eukaryota; kingdom Metazoa; phylum Arthropoda; class Insecta; order Lepidoptera; family Saturniidae; genus Saturnia; species Saturnia japonica. The sequence goes on from CM065332.1 coordinate 6,254,349, forward strand.
CTTTACAGTATTTGCCAACGCGTAGGACGATTGAAACAAAGCGACAACATCCAAACATCAGTGCGACTTGCATAATATTTGCCAACGCATAGGACGATTTCACGCAAAGCGACAACATCCAAACATCAGTGCGACTTGCATAATATTTGCCAATGCATAGGACGACTTGACACAAAGCGAGAACGTCCAACAGTGCGACTTAACAATATTTGCAAACGCATAGAACGACTTGACTAATTGGATCAACGCTTAGACGACTTTACGACCTAGTGTTAACGAAATGTTGCCCTGACTAGTACAGGGTACTATTCAAAATACAGCATACGACTCCGGGCACCACTCACCACGCCATGGGATGCGATGGGATGTAAGGCTTGGATTGCGTCAACAAACGATGATTCATGTTATTTACAATTTGTTTACGATTTCAAGTACATACCTTCTAGAGATTTCTTGTTCGTTTCATTTGACTGTATAAGCGATCCGTATTTTGATCCGAGACAGTTCTCTTTTTAGAAACGAAGTGAAAACAACAAGCAATACAAAAGAAATAGTCTAAATGTGGACGATAGAAGATTACAAACCTACATTTTATGAAGCGATTTGTGTTTGCTCGATTTTGTATTTTTGAGTACGCATTATTTACGCGAAAGATAACAGCATTTTATTACTGGTGGGTGTAACAATATGTTATTGTTACACCCGTGGGTAATAAAAAGGCCGATGATTGACGTGAAAAAGTTTTAATCGAACTCCACTCAGTAGCAAAATACACGAACTCACAACACTATTATTTATTTCACTGTGGTTTCGCTTCTTTTATCTCTCGATGTTATCGCTTTGTACTTCCAAACTGAACTACTCCGGCGCCGCGCCTGAGTCGCTTAAATACCTACACTAAACGATCGTAGAAAAATCGTGAATCATCGCTATCTTTCTCGACGTTTAGTTGCTGTGCCTACTCGATGACGTAATCGAGGCGACAAGCCCTATACATGTGTGTGTAAACTGTGATGTTTACACAAACATGCACTGCGGTTGTCTTACGATTCGAACATTATTACGAATTACTGAGAAGTATGTAGTTGTTTCGAGATATTTCTGGAACAGGATTTTCTCTCTTTTTAATCGGTAATAGGTCGTAACATTATGATTGTCTACCTTATCAATCAATCACTTTCAGTATATAAAATATTATTTACCTTTAGTTTCTTTTATTATATTTAATATTATAAGTATATTATGTTGGTAGGTCGTATATCAGATAAGGATATCTGCGATGATCTATGGCTGATGCATTAATAAATTTAAAATATGAACAAAAAGTGAGTAGCAGTTCCCAGTTGCTATTCATATTTCCAACACCATGCCTAGCAAGTACGCTCGACCACGCGTCAAAATCACGACCAACTCTAGCGTTAAAATCACTTAACAAGAGAATCTATTCCTGTGGTCGAATATTTGTAATAAATAACCTGAGCTTCTTCTTCATATAACTTATTCTTAATATCATCATTCTTTTTTAATGTGTTTGCATATACCTACACATATGACATTTATATAGAGACCAACATCTTAGCATTCCATGGTTTCACTGTGCGGGTGCCGGGTCCATCGTGTGGTAGACAGAAGGAACACTAGCAGCCCCCGCAGCACTTATGCACTTATGATGCACATCAGCGCTCGCCTTGACTGCCCGCGATACCTTCCCTGCCAAGCCATATTAGAGCCTGTTAATGCTGCTTTAGACACCCGTTCTAAAATAGAACTTACTACAGTTCTCGACAGGCTGAGGTCTTTTAGCAAGCTATAGAGAGATTTCGATGGAATACCTCTCGCTACCACTTCCACCGCATACAAGTTAACCGCATAGCCGTTTTTGGTTAGCTCATTTACATAGATCGTAATATTTATTCATTTTTATTGCGTGGTCTTCGGGTATATTAGTTTCCCACGGTACAGTAAGCTTTACGAGTACTATACGCTTCATTTCTCGAGAACAAAGAAATATGTCTGGTCTGGATGACGAAATACCCACATCCTCTGGGAGTTTATAATGTTTTTTATGTGTCCACTAAAATAGTCCAATTAGGAGTAGAACCTGGGATAGAAAAAGGCTTACTTTTAGCATTGACTATTGAGTCTTCTTTTATAAAGTAAATTTGTCTCCTGTTAGTGGTTAATCCTTTTTGAACTCTAGCTACTGAAAGACTTACTGCTTCACGTATGAATTGAAGTACTCCGTCATGGTGACTTGACTACTGACCCCTATCAAGAAGCACCTTGCATCCTACTAATAAGTGCCTGGCTGTACCTATTGACTCACCACAAGTATATCAATATTTTTCAGAGGCTTTGTCGTATATCCAAACTTTTTTAATATTGCTAATTGGCTGAAGGTCTACCTTATTGAGGTCACTAAGGAAAATATCGACAACTGTGCCCAAGGGTGGCGCACGTCCCTTGTAATCTATCCTTCTTCCAAGAAATATGAAAGGCACCGCTTCAACAACTGTGGTAACACATTGCCCACCTATTGAGAGTCCTGGATCGTATGAGGTATACCCAGACACAGACAATGGCATTTACTTGGTTTTGCCCTCATTCCATCAGTCCATGTACAGAACTCATCCACTTCATTAAAAAATGCCTGACATTGCTTTGGATTGCGTGTCAGTATTGTAAGGTCATCTGCAAAAGCTAACATTGACTCTATGAATCTATTACTAATTTTAAACCGATAGCCCCATTTTTTCATGGCTTATTAACTTATCTATTAAAATATTTAAACTATATTAAATGCAACAGCCTTGAAACAGCCTCACATTATATTGTAAGGGATTTGTGTGCTCCTTGTTTGCAGATATGGTAAATTTTAATTGAGAATAATATGAAGTTATTATGTCAATAACTATCATAGGAAAGTTATACCACTTCAAGGCGAAGATCATCAGTTCATGCTGAACTGAAGGTTCTCTAGGTTCTCTGTTCTCAAGGTCTATCCAGCAGACTGTTATTTGCTTCTCATGTGTCCTGGCATCTTTGAGACTTTCAGCTAGAATTATTATGTTCCAAGCATCCAGAAATACCGGCAAGAACCCTTTCTGGTAATTGGGCTTGAAATACCTAATGTCGATCATGAAGTGTGTCATTTTTGTATTTAATATACTGAAAAGTTTTGAAAATTGTATTGGTTAGAGCTATTGGTCTAGTATCTTTTGGATGAATTACTTCCGCATTTTTTTTTGAAAAAGGGCAAAAATCGCTTCGCCGCATGCTGTTGGTATTGTCATACTTGACCAGATCCAGTGAAGTAGTAAAGTGATAACACGATCTGAAATGTATACAGGATATTCATTAAAATTTTTGGCTATATCGGTTTTAATAGCGAACACAACACCTGACAGTACATTCAGTCGTTGGTGTACCATTCCAGAAATTTGTGTATCTAGCACCATGTTCTACGAGCTCCCCCTCATCTGGAAGATGCGTTTCAACGACTTAATTTTCGTGCTACTATAGCTGATTTGCGCTCGGGACATAAATTTTTGTCAATATCGAGAAGAGTACGAACATTCCACGCACCATAGGTCATGTTTAAAGGTGTAACTTGATAATATTTTTTCTGGAACTTCGACAACGCAATCAAGGATGCTTGGGCAACGCATCCAGCTCTAAATAGGATTGGAGCGAGCACTTGTTTGGAATACCTCTTCTAGTCCTCTCCTCGACTGATCGAGGGAAGCAGTGCCACCTAGGGCTTCTTTGTCACGTAGGGTGCTACCCAATCTGCACTGTCGCACCGATGCAATGCAGAAACGACCACTCTTTCCACACCACCCGTGTGCATCTGCAAAATTTAGACCCCTCCACCTTAGCCCATCGCCACAGGAATTTTGTCTCAATTGCCATTTTTCTAAAAACTGTCAGTTGCGCAGGATATATTTCGGTGCGTAAGTGCTAGCGCAAGATCAGACTCACCCTCCCGTTCTTCGCCCCCTTTATCTATTGCAACGGTAAGCCGTTACGATTAGAGAGGAGTCAGAATGCAGTGTATAGGTGACAATAGAATAAGGTCCCTATCGCCACCTTAGGCCCTCCACGATGCCTTACTACCACACCGGTTACAGTTATACTAGATGGTTTGCTATGAAAACAGCAAATGACAAATTAAGTTCAGGCTTTAAATTAAAAACATTTAAAAATTTACATTAGAGTAATTTATATTGTTTTTTTTTATTAAATAGTTAACTGATTCTCGATATACCTACTCTTTACACTAGCACATCCCTATTATAGTCATAATGATAGCTGTCATACGACCCGAGCACCATTTTACAAAGTATAGTGCCGTTTTTTTGTTTCATCGCGTTTCAAATGATAACGGTACTAATGAAGTTTTCACTTCAAAAAACAGTAGGTATTGATCCTTAATCAATTGAAGGTATCCCTATACCTACTTGTAACTTAATACGTTGTTTTCAATTAACCGACTCGTTCGTTTAAGCAATTAAATTACTTTTGGGTACTTATTACTTACCTCCATCTCAACACAGAATTTCGAAATAATTAATGTCTACTTAATATAATAAATTATTAATATGTATAAATTTGTAATATTTTATTATTTTACGATCATAACAAATCCTAATAATATCATTAGGCCCTATAAAAGTGACAGTTTCAATTTTTATTTTTCAACGTTGCAAAATCGGCTGAAAATATTTGGATTAAATTTGACACATATTTAGTTTATTACCTAGATTAACATATAGGATGCTTTTAATCCCCGGTAAATGACATATGTTTCATTTCTCTCTAGACTCGATTTTGAAGTCCAGACAGACAAAAGTCACGGCGGAAGCTAGTTATTTAATAAATTAGATGATTTTACATACATTACTTATGTACATTTTAATGAATGAAATTAGTCTTCCGTAATATGATCGTACAGTCTGTCTTATTCAAGTGCGTCGATAACACTCAAAACTAGTACCGCTCACCATAAACCAGACTACAGCGCGTAGTTAGGGGATATCTAACAATTATGTGAGCTGCTTTTTTCAAATTGTACCACCTCATCCTCTCGTTTAAGAATTCATAAGATGTTGCGTTTATCCTATAGTTTTAAAATAATGAAATGTATATGTGTGACACATATACAATTTAAGCCCAAAGAAGGCCCTTATGAAAGTCAAAAGATTACTAACACTGTTTCGGAAAACATTAAGCCATCGAGAACAGTCGGCAAGAAATTCGATCGAGCATATCATTTTAATTTTCACATATTTATTATCTGTACAAAAAGTGTTTACAAATGTAGAAGTTATTTCCAGTAGATTCACATAATGATTCACCGTAAAATAACCATTTGACAGTAAAATCTTTTTGACATGGTCCTTAAACCATTGTCCGGCAAATCGGTAATCGCAAATCTTATTAGAGAACCTAACACTATTATCTAAAAACTTTGAATAGTCTTATGCCAGAATTATAATAATAATGCAATAATTATTAAACATGGGATGATCAATATGTATTTATTTATTAACTCTGCCGTTCTGTGACAAAACATAGCTTGTAAATAATATACCCGTAAATATTATATATGTATCTATGTATATATGTCTATTTCTTCGGCACGCTCTGTAGCATACAGCGTACGAAGTGTTGTTAGATTCGTCTTAATGTTAGGAGTGACATAGGCTATATAAGATTTAAGTACGCCGTCTGGGAATAAAATAAAAAGCAAAAATAGAAAAATATATTAAATATGTTTTTTTTGCAGTCGGGTTTTTTGTTTCCTTTTTAATAATTTAGCTTGTTTTCTAAGACATTAAAATATCGATGATGTTTTGAAAGGGCAAAGTTATTAAATTCCTGGAACCATGCCATGAATTGATTTGATCGCTTAAGTACAGTCACGTATATATTGCAAATCATTATTATTACCTATGTTATTAGAATATACTATTAACATAATTACTATAAATTATTATTTTTACCTTTTGTTTATTAGGATACAGTTTTAGCTTAATACAGTTTTGCCTAATGATTGATGATACATAGGCTGCACTAAAAGTATCAGGGAATGGAATATTTCCACTGTTCCTGTCATATTAAAATCTTTTTAATTGAAAACTCCTTGGTTTTAAAAATCGAATACAATTTATTTATTTAAAAAAAGATTCTCGGCCTTGTCACAAGGTTTTGTCATACCTGTTTAGTCGTTGAGAAAATGGAATTGACTCTAGAAAATTCAAGAGCGATGATTTATTATGACTTTCGAAGTGGTTTAACACAAAAACAGTGTGTTGACCGGATGATTTCTGCATTTGGTGATGAAGCCCTATCCAAAACCACAATTTATCGCTGGTTTGCTGAATTTCAACGTGGACGTGTCAAGCTCAGTGATGATCCTCGTCAAGGTCGTCCAAAAACTGCAGTCACCCAAGAAAACGTTGATGCTGTGCGTAAGCTAATTGAGGAAGATCGACATGTGACATACCGCGAAATTCAGGCAACTTTAGACATTGGTATGAGTCAAACACAAATAATCTTACATGAACAATTAGGTGTAAAAAAGTTGTTTTCCCGATGGATACCGCATTCGCTCTGTGAAGAGCAAAAAGCGGCTCGCGTTACTTGGTGCGTCAGAACTCTCGAAAGATTCTACGCAGGATCCTCAAATGCTGTATACAACATCGTATCAGGTGACGAATCTTGGATATACGCGTACGAACCCGAAACAAAAAACGAGTCACGAGTTTGGGTGTTCGAAAATGAGTTAAAGTCAACAAAAATTATTCGTTCACGGAGTGTTGCAAAAAAATGGTGGCCACGTTTGTCTCCAAAACCGGCCATGTTACGACTATTCCTCTTGAGGGACAAAGAACGGTTAATGCAGAATGGTATGCTAGCATTTGTTTGCCACAGGTCGTTTCTGAACTCCGTAAAGAGAACGGCAACCGCCGCATCATCCTTCATCACGACAATGCGAGTTCTCACACCACGCACAGAACAAAAGAGTTTTTAGAGCAAGAAAACATAGAATTATTAGACCATCCGCCGTACAGCCCCGACCTAAGCCTTAATGATTTCTATACTTTCCCTAAAATGAAGAATAAATTGCGTGGACAGAGATTTTCATCACCTGAAGAAGCTGTGAACGCCTACAAAACGGCCATTTTGGAGACCCCAACTTCTGAATGGAATGGTTGCTTCAATGATTGGTTCCATCGTATGGAAAAATGTGTCAAATTTCGCGGAGAGTACTTCGAAAAGCAATAAATACATTTTTAAATATTAATGTTGTGTCACTTCCTTGATTCCCGAAATTTCCAGTGCCGCCCTCGTACCCTAGTGGAAAATCGGGACGTATCCAATAAGGTAGAGGAATCAATGCTGGACAGTGTACCAGTCATGAACATTTTCGAACTTAGCCGCTCAAAATAAGAAAATGTGCACGTTTTTTTTTTAATGGCAACACTTTTTATAATCTATGATCATTTTAGTAGACCTCAATCCAAATTTGACAACTGTTGATTTAACGTTAAAAGTACAAATGTTAAAATTGCTTTTCTTTATCATAGGCATTTTCCTTGGAGGGTTTAGGTCGAACTCTCCCGCGGTGACCAGCCGTACTGGGAGATAAGAGTTAGGTAGAGGATACATTTGTGATTGCTATACTATATTAAATTGTGTTGTCTTCGCTTGACTTTGGGATGTATCCGTTTGAGTGTAGTTTAATTTCGGTTTTTGTAGCATATAGTCCTTCATGTTGGTTGCTTTATTTTTCTTAGATGGCTGTTTCTTGCCTTGTTGATCTGTACAGAAATCTGTACAAAATTACAAATAAAGAAATTAGAAAATGCTATGATACATACAGAATAAGTACTATACAAAGACACCTTGAGAAATCTAAATCTACCAAAAAATCACACAAAGAATTAAATAGATCAAAGAAATGGATTCCATCACTTCAGCCCGGCTCTACCAAATGTAAGTCTCGTAAGGAGATCATAAATATAGCTATGGACTTTTATGCAAAATTATATAATCAATCAGACACAATAAAAGAAACGATTGTGGTTAACCAATGTAGGGATACTTTCCCAGTTCAGGAGTTCACAGAACCCGAAATACTGAAACATATAGTGAAACTTAAGACAGAAAAAAGCCCGGGGCCTGACGGAATCACAAACGAATGCATCAAATTTGCAAAGACGCTACTACTGACACCTATCACGATACTATGGAACAAAATATTATTTGAAGAAGGGGTGCCACATTTATGGACGGTATCTGAAATCATCTTGCTGAATAAAAAAGGTGACCCAGTGGACATAGAGAACTATCGCCCGATAAGTCTCATGCCCTGTTCTACAAACTATTTGCCTCTTGCCTACTTGAAAGAATATCCTCTGACATCGACATACACCAACCAATCGAGCAAGCTGGATTCAGAAGTGGTTTCAGCACAGTGGACCACATTCAAGTAGTTGACCAGATGATAGAGATTAAATATTCAGAATTTCGCAGACCATTATTACAAAAAAGCATTTGATTCTGTATCACACGACAGCATCTGGGAAGCATTGAAAACACAAAATGTAAATGAAATATACATGAATATCTTGAAAAACATCTATACTAATCGTTCAAGTAGAGAAAAATCAGAATAAACCGAAGGCGTGAGACAGGGCGACCCGTTATCTCCAAAACTTTTCATAGCCGTTCTGCAACTTATAATGATAAATTTACCATGGTCTAAGCAAGGCGTCAACATAGATAAGAATTTCCTAAGCCACCTCAGGTTCTCCAACGACATCATTTTGTTCTCGGAGAATCCACAACAATTAAATGTCATGATAAATGATCTATATCATGCCAATATAAAAGTTGGATTGGAAATGTTAAAAACAAAACAAAAGTTATGACCTAAATACCTACCTATTTACCTATTTTGTTAAATAACATTTGTGGCGCCTCATTCGCCACTATTTTTGTACTGGCTGTTTCTAATCGTTAATATAGACGATATAATATAGACTATATAAATACTTAGGTGATGACATATGAGAGAGATATTAAGAAATTCAGACTGTTTTTTTCACGTCACGTTATGTACGAAAACCTTTATTATTTTATTACAAAGTAAATGTGCTATAGCCCTATCGACTAGCGTTATTATTGAACCCGCCAAACATTCCTCTCGAGTTCGTACAAAATTACGTCTATCTAGGCAAACAGATCTCTTTTAGCAAAGGAACAAATATAGAAGAAGTAGATAGAAGAATAGCTATCACTTGGAAGAAGTACTGGGCTCATAAGGAAATATTGAAATAGCAGCTCCCGTTGCGAACTAAAAAAATAGTTATGAATTCAGAAATATTACCATGTCTCACCTACGGTTGTCAAACTTGGACACTCGATCTCAAAACTAGAAATAGAATCCAGACTACACAAAGAAGAATAGAGAGAAGTGGCCTAGGTATTAAATTAAAAGACAGGATTAGGAATGTGGATATTCGCAAGAAAACTAAGGTAACTGACGCCTTAACATTTTCGCTACAGAGAAAATGGAAGTGGGCAGGTCAAGTGACGAGAAATGATGACAATAGATGGACTTTAAGATCTGTAAAATAAACTGGGTCATGTAGTAATAGAGTGAGAGGCCGGTCTTGTGTCAGATGGGCAGATGAGATAGTGGCGACGGCAGGTCGAAGATGGCTAGATACAGCAACAGACAGAGAAAAGTGGAAGACCTTGGAGGAGGCTTTTACCCGAAGGGATCCACACAAAGTACATAATTATATACATAATATTTTAAATTTAATAATTTGCTTTAATTTTTAATTAGTCATATTTTTATAGTTTCTAATTTTCTAATTAGTTTTTAGTCATATTATTTGTGTGGAATTAAATAAAGCTTTATTATTATTATTATATAGCATGTGACTTTATTTTACATGTACCCAGTAATGGACAGTAGTCCATAACATAAAGATGTTATCTGGGCTAAAAACAAGGAATTTGTAGCAGACGCGGCAAGCGTTTCTGTAAACACCTGTAAAACAGCCTAAAAAGCTAGATTTACTGGAAAACGATTTAGTTTGTAATGCTGCTTCAGCGCCACTCAAAGAGTTATCATTGATACAAGAATATCCGCAATTCAATGCAGGAGGCATAACAGACATTTGTGGTAACATCTCTGCAGAGCATCAGCCGTTAGAGTTGTTCCAAAAAGGTTGCGTTCCTGAAGCTGATGCAGTACCACACACAGAACCTTCATTATTGCAAGAACATCTTCAATCTGGAACTCGGGCAATGTCTCCTTCAACGCTGTCTATTTTAGTACACGAAATTTTAATCTCTGAAAACCGTTTTACACCGTCTGATAACAATGAGATTGCTGTGGCGCAAGATCATTCAAACTCTGATTCTCTTTGTAAGGCACACAATACCTCGCAAGCCTTTTTTGCTGCATCAACTTCGACCCACGATTTTTCGAACCCACATATAAATTCTACGCCTCAAAAAACTTCATTTTCTGCAGTACTTCCAATTGATATAGAAGTTCCTTCACCTTTTAAGCGTGCTCTAATCTGGCCAGAACGTGATAATAAAAAAAATAACGAAGATAATCAAAGAGAAGTTACCTTCTACAATTACTGGCGAAGCTTGGAGAGCTATAATGACAAAAAAGAAACCGAAAAAAAAGGAAGAGAAAGAACGCCGCAAAAAAGAAAGAGAAGAGAGAAAAAAGCATAGAGAGAAAATGATTGAAGAAAAGAGGAATGCAAAGAAAAATAAGATAAAACCAAAACAAAAGAAAATTAAAATAATAATAAAATAATACTACTGAAGGTTCAATTTCAGATATTGAATATAGTGACAGTGAATACAATTTACAAGACGATTTGGATGAAAAAGAAAATTTCGAGTTTATTCGGAGACAGGCACCGAAGGGTAATAACAAAAGAAGAGTTCAAAGATGTTCAAAAGATAGTTATGTAATAATCAATTACGAAGGCGAGTTTTACCCAGGAATTGTAAAAAACATTGATGCAAACCAATATGAAATTAGCACTATGATATTATCTAAAAATAATTAATTTTGATAGCCTGAAGATATGGTATAAGTCAGGAAGCTATAGTCGAGAGCATTGAAAACCCCGTGTTAATTAATAAAAGAGGATTTTATAAAGTTAAAGAGATGGAGAAATATTTACCCTTTGTGACTCTTTAATACCTACTTATTAAACATTCATGTAAGAGTTTGAGACTGATTATAGTACAATTTTTATTAATTTACGGTTTGAGACTGATTAATGATTAATATCGCTGTTTCTGCAACTCTAACGTGACTTTTGTCAATTCGATTGATTTGATAAATAGTCCTTAGTTTAGTAGTTAGTAGTTTTTATTAGTAAGTTTGTAACTTTTTGTTACTATTATTACGATAAAATTTGTGAGAGTTGTTAGCATGAAGATATATGGTTTTGAACCCGTTTTGATGGTATTTTGAAATTTTTCTTTGACTATGACCATCTTATCTTCCCTAAACCCAGACTTGCAATACATGTTTAGAATTTATAATTACCTATTTAAAATAATCCACATGTTGATTTACATACATAATTAAAATGAATGGCCATGTTTAGAAGTTCATAACTAGGTACCGTCCATGACAAGGTATCCAAAAGTTAAAATTGCTTGTCCATCTAAGGAAACTCAAATGGGGTCTACTTTTTTGTAAATAGAAATGTTTATATTTTTATATTCCTTTCATTAAAATGTTTTTAACTATAGCCTAAAAAAGTTTTTAATCAAAATAACCTTTCCAGGCGTCTAACGAGGTAACTCATGCCGAATTACAAGTCAAGATCGAAAAAATTAATCTTACACTGTCCATGATTGCTTCCATTACCTTAGTGCTTTTTCTGAACGTCGGAACAGTAGCCGTAACGACGGTAACAGTATTGAATACCAGGCCAATATCCAATACCTACGACGCTCTTTTAAACATTTATGACTGGTTACAGTAAGGCTTTAATATATATTTCACAGCCTATCTGAATTATATAGGCACGTAATAAAATTATATTTGTTTTCAAAGGTGTCAGGCAACGAGAAAACCGAACGGGAATCTGACTCCACCCTAATTACGTATTGGTGCTATCGCTGCATGATTCTACATAAACTAGTATTAAATACCTGACCAATTAGGTTCATCTATTCTATAAAAATAAATAAAATATAAGTCAAAATAACAGCTTTTTACTAAATGCATATGAAAGTATCATAACAAAAAAAAAAACATTTTTTATAATTTTGTCGGCTAATCTCCGAAATGGTTCCGCGCAAATAAAAATCATTTTTTGGGTCACATAAATGGCTTACGTTGAGTAAACACCATGAGTATATCAAATTAATGTAGACCTAGAAAACTGACAGCGAGAACATAATATTATGTCTATATGTAAGGATCGCCAACAATAAGCATTTTTGTCTTTAAAATAACCGATAGGTTACCGTCTGAATGTTGTGTGTGTGAATAATCTGAAAATCTGCCCTTTAAAACACAATTAAGTAATATTGATTCAACAGTTGCGCGTCTGGACAAATAAAAGTTTCGAAGAGCGTAAATTTGGATATATTTTTTTTTTAGTAGCTTGTTACATTGACGATAATGCCACTGATGGTAAGCACAGTACAATCCAGGCACAACGATGATCACCAACATAAATAAATATCTCTTCATGTTACGTTTGAAACATTCGATGAAGGAAACCAGCGTGATACAACCATAGTGTAGTTATATCGGTGATGGATTTACTAGACCTCGCTTGGTTAACCGGCATCCTCAATTGAATGATCTGTTCCAAAACACTCGCAGGTGTGTCCTGGCAAAAGCAATTACAAGTCGGAACCCTTTAGCGTGTTATTAATTTCCACTACCTACATCATGCTCAAAACATTCTTTGATTCCATGCTTCTTAGCAATGGCGTAGTTAACGGGGGGGTAGAGTGGGTACTACTACCTACCCTCGAAAAATCGGACAAAAAAAACTCGGCTTATAATGGCTTATTAGTGCTAGCGCGCACCGATGACTTTTGTCGCCGTGACTGTTTCGTCAACCTTATCAAGTCTATGGATAAAACTGTTTTGTCACCGTGTCGTCGTAGCGTGCGCGCACTCGGTACATATCCACAGGACTTCATAAGGCTGACGAAATAATCACGGTGACAAAAAATACCAGTGCGCGCTAGCTCTTACATTATTAGCGTTATGGCTACAATCTGAGCTGAGATGAAGATGATGATGCAGTACGCTTAATGAAGAAATGGATCTCAAGTACAGCTGCCGGAAGACACGTTAGCGACAGATTTTCAACTTGAGGGTAGTAGTTAGCCAGCCTTTAGAAAATCCATGCTACGGTCAAATCACGATGTTTTCCTTCACCAAAAGCTCATGCTCATTGCAGGTATTCGAACGCACGTCGAACAATGCGGAGTCCGTACACCCTACCACAGAGCTATGATTGCTTCAAAATGAGCGTTTTATTAATTAATACTGTTACTTGATATTATTGTAGTTTCTTTTTACTTCTCTTTGTGCAATTATAAATTTCTTACTGTTAATGGAATATAAGAAACTACTTACCCTGCAAAATATCATCCTTCTACACCAACCGTTATAACCGGTATTGTCTCTGATATTTAAGAATTTTATTAAGTAGGTGGATATGGTATGTTGGTGAAAATAAAACGCAATTTATTTTATATTTAAATGTAGGTAAGTGTATTAGCAACGTTGGTACATGAGGTTACTGAATAAGTAATACTGTCGAGGAATATTTTAATACCGCAATGTTCAAATACACAGAACACCCACTTGTCAACAATCAGTGTTATTATTAAATACAATTGGTAAAAAAACGTTTTTTTTTTATCTTTGTTATTAATAATATATCACGAATGAAACCGTGCACGCACCTATGTATGCGACTTAGATTTATGTAAATACTTCACTTATTACCCACTTAAACGTACATCTATAAATTGGATAACTCATTATTTTATGTCAAAGACACTACAGATAATATTATATAAACGTGAGCATTGATACAGGAGATTTTTACTTATTAATTACTTTATATTTTAACATCTTTATTAAACTACGTCCTTGCGCTGGATTCTGTTGAAAAAACATTCTATAAACCTAAGTATTTTAGTTGTATTACAGTAAAATGGCATACTTGTTCCTCTGAACCCAAAGTTGCAATGCCAGTTACAATCGTCTATATACTAAAACTTGTGATTGTAAAAATTTCAAATTGTAAACTTAACTTCTTTACTATATATAGTTTTAAATTACATTGTAAATTTAGATTAAAATAAAGAAGTAATCATAAATTTTTGAAATAAAATTAATAAGTAGGTTTAAGCGAAACCCATGTTTAGCCTTTAGGTACTGCAAATTGTATATTTAAAAAAACATTATTCTCAAAATAGCGTTCTTGAATCATTGGTAATTTAAAAAACCTATTTAGCTATAAACGTGTGATATTTAAGATAACTACTTCAATAAAGTTCTAAATAAATTTTATCAGAATCTGCGTGAGACATAATGCGAAATTATTTTGACGAGTCACCTAGTCGCCATTTTTGTTTGTCATAGGATAACTTAAAAAAACTTCCCTTACTCCTTTATAATTAATTACAAATATAAACAACTACCTGTAAATACTTAACTATTTTTACTCATTAAACATACTACTATTTTATAAAATATAAAAAAGTTTAAATTATTTACTGAAAAAATAAAAATAAATATCTTGTAAAACTTTAAACGGTATCTCCAGTGATGGATTTAGGGTTAGACTCATGGGACCTTGGTCTAGGGCGGCTATATTTCGTTTTGTGAAAATACAAACAAATATGATCTATATAAAATAATTCATACTGTAAAATAAAACTAAGTACCTAGTTACTATTATAAAGCAAAAAGGCACAATATCGGATGATGATCTAAGGCGCAGTCTAAACCAAATCCGCTAGTGGTTATTGCACTGTCGATAGTTAAATTCATAGTAAATGTTTATAAAACATTAATTCCCTTTTACAAGTCTCGAGAGTTTTACAAATCCTTTAATATAATTAAGTAAATAAATGCGTTAGAAATTCGGTAGTGGGTAATGTAGGAGTTTCTATTTCGTAATGGTTTTAAATGTATTATTGAATATTAACTGAACACATTTCTGTAGGCCTTTGTTAATGACTTGCAATTATAAAGAAAAAACACATTGAAATGAGTAGTAAAATAATATAAACGAAAATATATAATATTCAATAAAATTAAAATAAATGAACATGTTCTAATCAATAGAAAAATAAAGGAAAATAAATAAAAACGAATAAGTAAAAAATCATCCATTTAATTCTTTGTGATTATATAATATATTTTTTTAATGATAAGTATCTACCTTTATGTATTTAAGATAGAATAATAATATAAAATCTACATACAACATGACATAAGACATTACTTTCATAGTTATAACTACACAACTGTCGCAACGACAAACGAAGAATGTTCCCACTAAATAATTTCTTATAAAATTTTAAATAAAATATAAATAATCGAGTATTTATGATCCAACAACGCTTAAGGACAGCCTTTGGCAACATGCGACAGATAAAAAGCCGCTATATTCTCTGAATTATCAGAAAGTACAAAAAATTTAGCTTTTAGATTTTTTTTAAACATAACTTACAGATACTATCTTTGTACCCAAAAATAAAACTATGGCATTGACACCAAAGGCGACCTTATAGTCTATGGTTAACCATAGACCCTATTAAACTTTTAAACTCAAGGTGTAACTTTACAATACAATCGACATTACGATGCTGTTACCTTAAAAATAAAATTTGATTAAATGTACCTAGAGATCTGCTAAATGGAAGTTTATACGATAAAAAAATCACACATAGAACCTATAAAATTCTAAGACATTTTACCTATAATATATATTTGTATAGATACAATATATAAAACAATGCCTAAAATATAAATGCCTACAATTATCTATTATACCCATCTAAAAACATTATAAACAAAAAAAAACCGATTAGAAATTGTATATTTAAATCTATATATATCAAACGTCGTGTATCATATAACATAAAAGAATTCGCTTCATAGAAGCGATTTAGCTGTATTTAATAGTTTAAAGAAATATGTTAAAATCACTTAACAAATTAAAAATATACAAAGCTTAAACAATAAGGGTACTTGAATCATTACAATGTCTCCAGTACATTCGTACTAAATTACTCAGTCAGAAATATCATCCCGCTTCTGACGTATATCGAAATAAAGAAGTATTGTGCAAAAGTTATATCAAAGGGGAAAAAATATATTTTCACAACAAGTAACCCACTCAATTTGTACCTTAATCTTATATTCGTAATTTATAATTATATTATAAAGAAATAAATAATATTAAAAACTAAAAATCAAAACCGGAGGGAAATTAATCAAAATCAATAATAGCATTAAAGCTGCTGTTATATTCACAATTCGTCCGTGTCTGGAATAAATTAATGTCATGAAAAACCAGCAATACCTGTTCCCGCTTTGACTGAATCAATTGTGTGCGAATTACAACACATTCAAAACAGACTCAAATCAAATTTGGTCGCAAATATACTTAAAAACAAAATTAAAACTAAATCATTTCATTTACTCTGTTTATTCAATTTTACTACCCAAAGAATTATCACTAAAATGAACTATGCCGACACTCAACTTGGTGAACATGAAGAAAATAATGATGTAAAATATATTTATGCAGGCCAGTATGACAGCGGTGACCGCCGATGGATTTAGATCTCTCGGTGATCGCCGTTGTGTTAGGATTTTGCTGTGCTTACTTTCAGGGACAGTACCGCTAATGTGCCGAGCTATTATAAAAAAATATATAATGGTTATCACATACTGTGTATGTACTACATACTTGTATCATTTTTTTATATTTTTAAATCTCATATAGAGGGAATATTCATTTTATTTATACGCAAACATAGACTTTATGTTATTAATCCATTATTGAATTTTTGGAACGAAGTTCCTTACGGCAGGCTTGGAGGAGACAGAGATTTTGCTGCGCGACCGAACTGAAAAAAATGTGATAGTAAAACCGTTAGAAAAAGTCCGTGGAATAAAACCGTTAAATGAGACGTGCGCAGGCGCGACAGTCGTATACACAAGCGAGTAGTGTATAATACCTTTTTTGTAATTATTTCTATTTCTATGTAATTTTATGTAGTCAGATAAAAATAAAGAGACATATTTTGTTATTTTAATTGATAATTTGAATTTCAATTTTTTTTATTTTACGTAATTTATTATTTCCTAAAATAATGAATTTAATAAATACTTTCCTGTACTTATATAAAAACTAATCAGAAAAATTTAAGAGAAAAACCAAGAAAACCTACATAAAATTGAGCACGATTTTTTTTTTGCAAATTGTGTCGATTCTACATTAGCCGAAGGAACTTCGTTCCTACCTGATGTCCCACGGAACTTCGTTTCTACCTGGTGTCCCACGACACCACATCTTTTTTTTTTCTTATTGAGAGTCAAATGATAAACCGTTTACTTTTGGAAAGTAGTACGTACGCGAATGCTGTGAAACCGAAATTATTTTTCTTTTGACGTTTAAAAACCGTACTACAGACGGCAATGACGGCGATCAAACACTGTGCGCCATTTTTTTTTTTTTTAAACAAGTCCGTTTTTTTGTTAAAGTTTACCAGGCGGGCCGGGTCGGACCAGTCGCATTATTCAGTCAATCCGAATATCTGCTTCCACGTCAAACAATACATTAAATAAAAATAATTGTTTATCAAAGCTCTACATTATCACAGCTCACGCTCACGTGTCACAAGCAGAGATGGTACGCAATGGTACATAACTGTACAGATGTTGTAATTTTTTTTTTTTTTTAAATAAAACTGGTACTCTTGAAACAAATAGCAAATACCAGGAGTTTAGGTTCGCCTTCCGCCTTGGAAGAACCTTTTTTACTTCTCGGTGAGCAAATACCTTGGCCTTGATCAATATTGAAAGTTTATATTATTGCGTACCAGCATATTTACCAGATATAAGTCCTTGACACCTGGTACCATCCCTGATCATAGGTTCCATTATTCCGCTAATATGCAGTGCACAAAAATCCACTCAGCTCCGTTAGGGCCCATAATTAATTTAGATCTGACTACGCTGTTAGCCTTAGGGGCCCTGAAGTCGCTGCGGCTTTTACAGCTTCATCGGACTTGGTCCGTTGGGGCCCTGCCCGGCCCGTCTTAGGTGAACGTTTAGCTTAACGTTGAAACTGTGAATATTTAAAAAAATGCCACAATCCGCGAGTTGAAAATTAAAGTACCTTATTGAGTAATATTAGTCTATAGATAAAAAGCCTACCACAATTCAAATCTGGAAAAAGTAATTGTTTTTGTATTTAGTTTTCCATTTGGAAAATTAATATTTTTTGTCTGCGAGTCACGTGATTTGAAACGCCGATTTGAAAACTTGACGTCACCATTCAGGAAATATGAACGTTTAGACTCTATGTGAGTTCGGTAAGTTGTCACATTTGTCAGTTCACTTATTTTTTGTTACTCCATTGTCACGTTTGACACTTTTGACATATAAAATGAATGATGACGTCACGGGACCACAATCTGTGTCACTGTGTCACGTCTCTTTGTGGTGTATTTTTTATCCAAATAAAAAAAAATTTAAATCACTTTTTAGGATGCACTAATGAAATTGTTTTTGTACATCGGTATTATTTTCAAGATATAGAGTGTTTAAAACAATTTTTCAAAAGTTGACTAATCTCGGATTATTGCTGTATAAAATACACATATGTATCGACAAATGCCATAATCGTTATGAATATATGAACTATTTATCAATACTGAAGGCGAGTTCGATTTTGTTAACAACAATTAACATATAATGATTTCACCATGAACATGGTTTATAATAAACTCTGGCAGTATTCTATAATTGTAAATGAGTTTGCGTCATATTAAACATTTCTCATCTATAATTATACGTTGCGCTCCACAGAGCCAAGTGAAATAAAAAAATTAAAAATCTACGTGTAACCTTACTGTTACCTGTTGTAAATGATGCACATCGAGCTAAAGAGGGAGATTATCGGATACTTTTAGCTTCGTAGAGCGTCGTCTCTATCGCACGGAGCACTGACGGTGCTCTAAAGCAACAAAACGTCACATAATCTACTGAGTGACAGAGACGACGCTCTATAAAGACGAAAGTAACCGATTATCTCACTCTTTACGGCCGGTAACTGTACAATGCGTTTGAAGTAAAAAGTCAAATGAACTTGTAGCAGTTACGGATAACATCAGTTCTTAAAAAAACCTTTTAGCAGGTTTATAATTTGACTAAAAACGCAGTAAGTCATTTTAGAATTAAGACGTATTAATTGAAGTTTTACTTCAAAAGTATTGTTGAAAATCAATTGTACAACCAATACAAAATATTTGTATATCAGAAAATTCCAAAAAGCCTGTAAATTACATTCGCATAAAATCATCCACATCCCGATCGCATAATAACTGTTATGTAAATTTAGGTATACGCTACGCGTACGTAACGTGGAATCAATAATGTCAACAATGCGTCCGGAACGCGAGCGTCTTATCCCTAAATACGAGACGGATACATCTTATTATAAATTTTAGAGGACAATAGACACTTATGTTACATTAACCATAGAGGTATGTGGAATGGATAATATAAAATATTACAAAATCTCTACTCGTTATTATAATTTACTAAATACTATTTCGTATTAAAACGAGTGTGCAGACTTTTCTAACACATAATTGAAAAACAGGTCGGTCTAAAAAACCTATCATGTGATGTCATTTATTTTAATTTATTAACCCTATAGTTATATACATGCGGCAAATGGAGAAATCGTTTATTTATGACTTCGTATGTTTCAATACGGATTACACAATTCCTATTAACAAAAAAATGTTAGCTGTAATTTGAAAATGATGTTATCCTTTCCAAATTTAAAAATTCTACACACTCATTCTACATCCAGCGACTTTTCATCGAAATCTATAAAACGACATTAATACACTTACAAATGACCGCTTTCTAATTTCTCCGAACAAATCTTTCGACCGACTAAACTAATCGTTAAAAATAATAACAATAATATTCAAATATCGGATATTTCAAACGATTATATAAATCGTAGTTAGAGTTACAATCGTAAATTTAAAACGAACGCACATGATGGTGCACGACCACGGCGAGTTTATGTCGCGGAGCGTATCGTGCACCAAGCCTTGCTTTACTGGATATATCATGCATTTACATACTACGACACTGAACGAAGCGTGCACGCAGCCGTTCGCTACTGTCTGCGTTCGCCTTTTAATTGCCGATATGGTGTTATCATTCTAGTTACTCTTTAGACGTTTATTCATTATATTGTTGTCCATTTATAGTTTCATTGGATAACGTTTTATTTTAAGACGTCAAAGTAATCAAAATAGTACGGCAAAGTCTGCCCTCTCGTCAAGGTGAGTTCCAACTCCTAATATAAATTCAATACACAACAACTACATGAAACCTTACTCAAAGTTTTTAATTTAATATATAAATACATAAAATGGCACAACTATATACAATAGGAATTGACATGATGCCTATGTAAATCAAATTCTATTTTTTTATAATAAAAATATACTGAAAAACAAATAATTTAGGCCTCGATTCAAACTTGTATAACGTACAGCCGATGACAATTATACTTTTAAAATTTGATAAAATTGAAGGACTTAAAGACTGTGCTTTTATAGAGATCGTTAAAAATATAATACACTTTTTATATTTTGATATTAATAAAATATGATAATACACATATTTTTTTAAATAACCATTTTCTAATCCAGGTCAAAAAGATACATGCAGACATCATAATACTTCAATTTTAGTATAATACTTCCTAAGTATTTTATTGGCGACTGTACAAAATAAGAAAAATAAAATAGCCTACTCTCAAAGTTAAATAAATCGGCAATTGAAACTACATTTCGCTTAAAATTAAGATAAATGCTTGTGCACATTAATTTAGTCTACATACAATACACCAAGTAATTTAGCTTCCGTAAGAATCTCTTGCCTAGATACCTCGCCAACCCGTTCCTAAAATTATATAACCAAAATAATATACAGACATAGGGACCTTCTAACCCATATCAACATATTATCGGAACTCGAAAGGTTTTAGTAATGGCTGTAATTTCGTAAAATTAATCCAAAGCAATCTATAGCAACACAGATTGATGATTTCGTCAATGTATTTGTACATTAGATAAAATCTGAATGAGAAAACTTATTATATTATTACGATCTGAGTAAAAATAGAAATTATTAACTTTTCTCGAAATGCCTGGGAAACGTTTAGAGAATCTACTCGAAACATCGAGCATGTATTCCTAAATTCGAAAAGGCATTGCATTTATTAACACAGACAAAGCTTATGGTTGCGGTTGCGTAATCCAGCTAACAATGATCTACAAACAGAACAATTCCTCTTCTAAACAATAACGTAAATTCAAGACCTTTCTAGTGATTACGACCCTTCTCTTATTTTGGTATTTAAGCGGGTCGTGTTCCGAGCCAGGTCAGTTCAGTTTTAACAGCCAAGTGGAAAAAGCAAGCGATAAAAAGGAAGAAATTTATAAGAGGGCCATAGAGAGAGATACGGTAAGTACTAACACAGTATAGTGAGTTCGTTTGAATTTTATTTCACTGAGTTTTAAGCAAACTAGCTAAATAAAAACAAAAATAACTGAAAAATTAATTATATATTCTCCTGTATCATATAATACGATCTGTCGTTCGTAGATTTTACCATGGGAAGGATTTCATAAAGATAACAAAAATAATATTTGTTTACTTTATCTGTGGCTGGATTTCAAAACCAGGCTCAGCGAAATACAAGTAATATATTACTGTGTTCCATCTTGAGAAGTACGCATACATACAGAAAAATTATGTACTGTGATATGTTAAAACATTAGTATATCCTAAAGAAAAATATTTTATTGTACAAATCTACACAATTAATAAAATTGAAGTGTCTGTTTGTAATGTCAAAATAACAGCTTTTATTAAATGCATATGAAAGTATATACGATACCTATAACAAAAAATCCATTTTTAAAATTTTTGTGTGTCTGTCTGTTTGTTCCTGGTAATCTGCGAAGCGGTTGGACCAATTTTTACGGGACTTTCGCTGATAGATAGCTGATGTCATAGGGAGTAACTTAGGCTATTTTTATTTTATAAAAATATTATTAGGGTTCTACAGAAATAATAAAAAAACTGGTCATGGTAAATAAATTCGGGCGCTTAATGGCTTACGCTGAATAAACCATAAGAGATATAGCAAATTAATATACTACATAACTGTAGGCATTAAAAATACCTATAAAAAAGTCCGGGAGTGTATACGTCTATCTTTTAAGGAACACCCACAATAGGCATTTTTGTCTTTAAAATAGCCAGAAGCGGGGAACGAGATTCGCACGGGAAATCTGTAGTCCACGTGAGCGAAGCCACGGGCACAGCTAGTATATAATAAAATGTAAATTATTCCCCAAGCCACGGTGAATATGTAAAAGCCGTGTGATGCTCCAGGGCCCTTATGGCTAACAGTATAGTAAATTCTAAAGAAAAAATAAGTTTCCACATCTGAAGACGCATCACTTGAAAATTACTGAACCGATTTGAATGTAGTTTTGAGATTAATAAAGGGCTCAACCTGAGGAACGATCTAGTAAAATTCTCACATTCTCAAGAAGACATGTGCAACATCAAAAAGTCTTTTATGTAAACGAAGCCGCAAGAAACAGCAAGTTTATTACTGATATAATTAGGAACTTGAAATGTGAACGCAATAGTCCTTGAGACTGGGTGGTGTTCATTTTTGTGTTATAAAACCATACTTTAACTAACCTAATTAAAATGCCATTAAAACTATCGTATTACATAAATAGTTTGTATGCTTTCCAAACATTCTCTTTGTATAAAAAATTTACTGAAAAGTAGTTCACTCAGTAGGTACACGTGACAGAACAACAAAAGTGAAACCTCTCTGGCCGAATGAATATAAACAATTATTATGACACACCTTTTCTTTTTATAATACTTATTTCCTCTTTATTGCTCAATCCATCTCTCTCCGTCTATAGTTTAGTTCTTATCTTTTCTCTCTCTGGTCAAATATATATTAACCGTACTTTTTGAGTCAGAAACGTTGCAGTAAATTACGACCTTGGAATTTTATTATGATCGCGCCCAAAGAAGTCTCACTTCAAAAACGTCTTTATTTTTCTTTGGAAAATTAACCAAATTTTTGATACATCAATCTGTGTCACTAATAATAATTGTTGCATAGGAGTGTACCGGCGCGGCTAAAGCTTTACGACTCGTTCTGGCTAGCGACTGCTCGGAGGGAGCGGCATCTGCGCTTGCACACCTTGCAGATTCATCGGGCGTCCGTTCGGATTGCCCATGCCCAGGCCCTCCTGGTAGCTGTTCACATCCATCGTTGGTATGTCATCGTTCTGGAACATTCCATATACATTTAAATTTCTATTATAATATTACATCTCACCTGCGTCCCATTATCCATTTATAAATAAATCTTGTACATGTTAGTACATGTTTTTATTGGAATGCATCAATTGGCAAATCGGTTAACTCCATAAAATAAACAGTTGAGAGAAATGAGAAATTTAGTGTTACATGATTTTAAAATTTAAATTCTTACTAGTCCATAACGTGTATTTACATTAAAACTTAATAAAATTCAGAAAGTGAAGTTAATCGACTCGGCAATTGAAGCATTTATTTATTGATTAGGTCGAAGCGTGTTAAGCATTACAGGCAAAAAGCTGGTGTTCGACAACAATGAATTCGATACAAACATAAAACTACACTTGCGTAAGTAACACTTCCTAAACCGAAAGATCAGGCTCAATATAGAATTGCGGACCTACGTCGATCCACGCGGTGTCCGAAACAGTTACCACTGAGCCGTCATCTTAAAAATTAATTACGGGGTTTGAATGGACTGGAATCCTAATGGTCACGCTTGTCTGACTTCAGATTTGTATATTATTTGGATTATGCTAAAAGCATATCGTATGTCGTGGTGACTCTAAATCGACATTGTGATCGAGCAATGAATACGAAGTATTGTAAAAACTGACCCAATATACTGTAAAAATAAATCATATATATTGCAAAAAACAAACCTATATATTGTAAAACAGATCCTCTGTAATGTAAAAATTATTCCTATTTATTGTAAAACTAATCCTATGTATTGTAAAAACTAATCCTATGTATTGTAAAAACGTGACGGTATTGCGGGTTACCTCACGATGCCTGCGTATAGTGCGATCCTCGTAGCGCGTGCCGCCGGTCGAGGCCATCGGCCGGCTGAGCGTGCTGTTCGCGTTGTTTGGCGAGTGCGGAGCGCCAGCTGCCCCCGACGAAGGCGTGCCCTGACCTGCCCCACACCCCACACATACAAGCGTTATGTACAATTTGCTTAGTGAATCACCATAAACCATATTTTATGAACATGTATTCGTTCTAAACCCCTCAATTTACTTCTAGTATCACGTAATAACCTAACTTGGTAATTTGCGATGCTACCATTTGGAAAATATATTTTAATTTCAAGTTTCAAGAATTCAAATGTTCTATTCAAAATGATAGTATGTTAAAAACCTGTCTATACAATTAACTTTAACCCATAAAATATGAAAATATTACGGTTATGTACAAGATTCACATAGCATTAATTTGAGCATGACTACATCTATACATGACAACAAGTCTCATAAATATCAGCATTTATACAACTATACAACATAAAATGAATAGTGTGATGTATGTCTTACGTGTTGGTTATGATACAGTTAGCACGGAGCATGGAATTTTACTTGCTTTATTACTTCGTACAACGATGAACAGCCTACATAATGAAAAGGCAGATATATCGCTCACAGCATGAGTAGTTATTTTAGTATGAAAGTGCTAAATAGCCTAGGGATTGCAGAAAATTTGTATAGGACATATTTTTATTGAAGTGAAACTTCTTATGGGAGAATACGATAATTGGACGAGAATTGAGAGTGCAATTTTAAGGACATTTTGTTACATGAGAGAGAAGGATATAACGCAGAGAAGAGAAAGAGAGCTATACATTGTATGTCAAATATACAGTTTAGGCTATCCATGTCTCCTTTTTTAAGAAGTTTCACTTTTATCAGGTGTACAGTGCTGCATATGAATGTATTTTCTATGATATAATTTATCATAATGAAATAATGAATGAAATTACTTTAACCTGGTTAGATCATGTAATCAATAGTAGACAAGCCAATTAATTTTGATTATTTACCTAATTAATACAAAGTTATTTTTTATACTTGAAAATTTCATGTTTTTTTTCTTATTAGAGCAAATAAAATAATTTTAATACATGAATGTGTTCGTATCTGTCATATATATGATACTGACCACTGCTGTTGGAGGAAGTTCTCGGTTGAGCGGCTCGTGCCGGCGTCAGGAAGTCAGCCTCGCGCCATCCGTGCTTACGATACACCTCGCGTAACTCCGCGTGCGACCACATAGTCATCAACACTTGTCCTGTAAATACAACAATTTTAAAAATCTGTCTAAGCTTGTATTATTGAGCTCTATATTATTTAATTTATGCACCATTTTATGTGATTTAGTTTGGTTATTGTGCACAAGTGAAGTAAATGCTAAATAATAGCTAGGAGCGTGTAGTTTGATTATTGTGTACAAGTGATGTGAATTATAAATAGTAACTCAGAGCATGTAGTTTGATTATTGTGTACAAGTGAAGTGAATTATAAATAGTAGCTAGGAGCATGTAGTTTGATTATTGTGTACAAGTGAAGTGAATTATAAATAGTAACTAAGAGCATGTTATTTGATTATTGTGTACAAGTGAAGTGAATTATAAATAGTAGCTAGGAGCATGTAGTTTGATTATTGTGTACAAGTGAAGTGAATTATAAATAGTAACTAAGAGCATGTTATTTGATTATTGTGTACAAGTGAAGTGAATTATAAATAGTAGCTAGGAGCATGTAGTTTGATTATTGTGTACAAGTGAAGTGAATTATAAATAGTAACTAAAAGCATGTTATTTGATTATTGTGTACAAGTGAATTATAAATAGTAACTAGGAGCATGTAGTTTGATTATTGTGTACAAGTGAAGTGAATTATAAATAGTAACTAAGAGCATGTTATTTGATTATTGTGTACAAGTGAAGTGAATTATAAATAGTAGCTAGGAGCATGTAGTTTGATTATTGTGTACAAGTGAATTATAAATAGTAACTAGGAGCATGTAGTTTGATTATTGTGTACAAGTGAAGTGAATTATAAATAGTAACTAAGAGCACGTAGTTTGATTATTGTGCACAAGTGAAGTGAATTATATATAATAATTTGTAGCATGTAGTCTGGTTATTGTGCCAAGTGAAGTGAACTAGTTATTATTTATATGTTGCCACAAAAACTATCTAGACAGGAGAGCCACCATCTTGTTAAAGCATTATTTGAACTCTGAAAATTAAATGTATACTCTATTCACGTGACATTGGCACAAGTGTGTATAAACATACGTTACCATTGAATAGGAAGAAAAACATACCGGCAAACTTGAGAACCCTGGGCGTGTGCCGGTGCCGCTGCTTGGTTAGGTTAAGGAGCCGCTCTACACCACCGGCTTCGAGTAAAGACCGTGAAAATTCTCCACTCTTCTTGATCACCTCGTTCAAAGTGGCAAGCACAGCGGCTATTGTGTCGTCTGAGGTGCCCTGCGACAATTTCACTCTCTTATCTACTTTCGATTTTTGGGAATTGAACGTCTACTTATATTCAGGTCGCTACTCCTGAGGACTAAGTTGGAATAACTCATGTGTTACTCCAAGTCGACAACTAGACTCTTCAGAGCGGAACACAGTAAAGGCAAAAACATACTTATAATACGCCACGGTACCTGACGCGACATGATGCGTCTTGAGTCAAATTAAATTGTACTAATCTGTACGAAAAGAAACATTATAAACATCCGACGCAACGTTGCTCTATCTGTCTATCTCAGTTTATTGCTAGTTGTCCTTTTCTCTCCGAATCGCGTGTTAAAAGTATATTTCCGCCTTAACACGGCTATTACTATTTTACAGAGAAAAATTTGTTTCAGAATTTTCTCAGCGGGCTACTCCTGCACAGGTTCTGGCTCTACTGCAAATGTATTAATTTTTTATGGTCCCTATTGAGTTTAGAAGAAATATGAGGTATGTAAAGTAATAGAAATGATAACAGGGGTTTCTTGGGCGCGTAAATAATTATGGAAAGTAATAAACAGCTGAAACTTGTGCCACGTAGGAAAATTGTAGATAACTATTGATACCTCGCGCAGTATCTTATGCTTGATACAAACTTCTAATCCGAGTAATTATTTAGTACCGTCCGCCGCTTAAAGATGGCGGTAAAATATAATGTTGCGTGAACATAGAGCGGCCACGTGACCTATGTTGCGCTCGGTGCCCGCGCGCTCCTAGCGCCATTCTCACCGCACGTCTGTAAAGCAGCTGCCTTTGGCCTTGATGAGTGCAATATAATTTTTCATAATAATTGAACCATTTATCTCTCACAGCCCGTGGACAGATTATTTACATGTTTGTCTAAAAAACACCAAGAGGTTGATGGTTTTTTTGACAGGCAGGAGATTAGGCAGCATAGAAAATTTCTCATAATGATATTTTATCGAAGAAACCATAAAAACAAAATCTACCTAACCTGTTTGATATTATTATTGAAATCATAAGACATGATAATAACAATGATTACAATTATTGTAATAAAAAAAAATACTTTTCGAGTTTTATTTATACCACGAAGCCGCCTGATGGTAAGCTTATGAATAATTGCAACACCAGCAGCATCACAAGCGCGACCCTTTGAAAACTCGTTTACCCCCTTTATCCTCCTAACTCCCAAGGCCATAACTGTTAAATTGCATTTGAGAGCTATTTTCACATAAAACACGTGAAAAATTGATTTTTCTCAAACATGCATGGAAATATTGTCATTATTTCGAAAAAAGAACACGCGAAGTATTGAATTTACGGGCATGCCAAGAATGATAAAAGAGATCCAATCAAAGAGTATTTAATAACCCCAGCACGCCGTTTCATACAACATTGTTGAAACGTTGTAATGTTCCAAATTCAAAAAACGTTCCTGCAATGGATTTGATTATCTTTGTCTGTAAATTCGATACTTCGCGTGCTCTTTTTTCGAAAATAATGACAATATTTCCATGCATGTTTGAGAAAAGCACTATAATATATGCCTTGACGGAAATGGCAATTGCCTATTTCACGGCCTTTGCAATAATGTACTATTAATACTATCTATGGGAACCAAAGTGCTAAAGGCGTAAAATTGTAATTTATCTATTTATTAGTAAAGTAATTACCTGGTCATGTTGATGATTACCGCTGGGTAGTTTTTGCACGAGGTCTCTCATCGCGTATTTGCCGATGAGCTCCTTGTTGCGTTGATCGATGGCGAGGTTCCGTAGCGCGGTTGCGACGGCGCACACGACGCGGTCCACCTCCATGCGGAGCAGCTCCACGAGGATCGGTAAGCCTGAGTCACAACCGGATTATACTCCATACATCGAATACGTCATTCCATTCTTTGTTCCTCTTAAAAGTTTTGACATATTAACGAAAGCCCAGGAATAATCAAGGTCATGTTAATTGGATATTGTAATACAAAAATGAAATTTAAATGTCAAGACACCAAATTGTTATCGCCCATAGGTTGCGTTTCGGTAACATGGCCTAGAATAAAGCTAACTTATTTTGAACACTGCGATAAAGTTTAAGATATGCATCACATACTAATGAAATGTG
Organism: Saturnia japonica; assembly: GCA_033032175.1. NCBI lineage: Eukaryota > Metazoa > Arthropoda > Insecta > Lepidoptera > Saturniidae > Saturnia > Saturnia japonica. Next base: position 6,283,469 of record CM065332.1, read on the forward strand.
TCTGGAATAAAACAGAGAGAAAGTGTGGTAGGTTCTTTGGTCTCAATATTTAGTAGGATCAGGGTGCCCTTTATGATATATTGTCCGAAGCTGACAGTACTAACGCCCTTTCGGTATACAACTTGTTGCTTCAAATAAAATGTGTTAAAGCAACTAGGCCGACGTAACTCAAAGGGTTAAAAATGTCGAAAAAATAATGAATACTATGAATGCTAATTTCCTGGCCCAGTAGTAACGTTTTCGAACACGGCGTCAATTTAAAAGCTTGTAGCGTAACTAAAAAGGAAGAAAGGGGAATTTAAACGAAACAAATTTGTTGCGCGTTTGAAGCTTGTAAAATTATTTGATTCAGCAGAATATTAGGTACAACACAGCCCTTGCATAAAATAATTAGTTTCATTTTAGTACAACTGAAACATTGAATAAATGCTTGTTTTGAAAAAGTTTTATTTTTATTAATTTTCGTTTTTATCATTAAGAAGAATCCCTTTAAATAAGTATACAAATACCAACCCTACATACCTTTCTCTTTGCGTACGGCCGCGCGAATGTCAATTGAGGGTTGCCAGTAACAAGCAGCCAGGTTTTGTAGCGCGCCCGCCGCGGCTTCCAACGTCTCCGGATTGGAACATGTCTGCAGCAGCGACATGTACATAGGCACCACCTGCGGACACGAATCCTCATTTCTGATTCGATCACACAGAGAAACTCCAAGCATAGTCCTCTCCATTGGCCTTTGAGTGACCTTGAGCATTTTTATCAGAGACCCATCGTTGGTAAAAGTCATCACTGGCAAAACAAACTCGTCAAAGACTTTTTCGTCTTCAGACACTGCTGTATATCCCTGCCCAACAGACTTGGATTCGACAATTGACTGCTTCCTCAAAGTTGGATTTACCTAACTGGACAGTTCGTCCCAGGTAAACATAGTCATTAACAACTTTAAGCATAGAGTCTCCGATTGAACTAGAGTTGGTGCTATTCAACTGTTCATCCACAAATGCCAATATTTTTCAAATTATTCTTCGTGCTTTTGATTCGTCAAACGTAGCTCTAGTAAGATGGCGGCTATAATCAAGTATGTTTGACAATTTTGGTGGGTAATTTAACAAGAAAATTGTATCAGACTGAATCGTGACCACTGTACACCAGATGTAACACCGGAGTCTTGTCACGTAACGGGTTCAGCCGGTGCATATACAGTAATCAACTGAAGTGGTAAGGATCTGTTCCCGATTGGGTAATAATTGTGTGATAAATGTGTTTCAATAATAATTATTAAAGATAACTAGTTTGTACATTCTATTATGTTTATTTCTATTCTATTATATTATGAAGACAACTAATTCGATCCTTTATATCATTCGCAAGGCATTTAAATTCCTAACAGCTAAAACTTTTATAAAGTTATACAAGACCTATATTAGACCACTTCTTGAACATGCTTATATTATCTGGGATCCCTACTTCAAAAAAGACATTAAGCTCATTGAAAATGTACAGAGAAGGGCTACTAAGATGGTGTATGCAATGCGTAACTTACCCTATGAACAGCGCCTCATAAACCTTGGCCTTACCACACTAGAACACCGTAGACAAAGGGGCAGGTTAATCGAAACTTATAAAATCCTCACTAATTATTACGATGTGCCCAGCCTTAAAGATATGTTTAAGTCAAATGAAAATAAACACCTACGAGGTCATCCCTTGAAACTTTGGGAATTCCCAGCAAAAAGAAACCCAATGAAGCAGTTCTTGCCTAACAGAGTGGTCACAGCATGGAACAAACTTCCAGAAAAAGTTGTGATGGCTCCTACCATAACCTCCTTTAAGAGCAGATTGGACAAGGAAGATATCTCCAAGCTATTTGATACGCACGCATCAGCTAATTAGCTGCTAGTGTGTCTTACCAAATATAATAATAATAATGTTTATAGGTAAGTATTACATAATATTATGCTATAATTTTTTTGTAAAATTGGTTATTAATTTGCACGGCTCAAATGGCAGAATATGATGCAATTATATAAAAAAAAGACCTATATTGACCATATTCAGACATAAAGATATTGTATTGTATTGTAATCGATGATCGCAGTTGTTTTGAATTTTATTGTATGTAACCATCGAAAAACATTTAAAAAAAATACCTCTGGAGACCAGATCATCTCCGTTCCCTTGGGCACGGAGTAGCCGAGGTGCGAGGCGGTGGGCTCCAACTGATGCGGTTCAGGTTCACTCTTACCGAGCGGACTCGTAGAGTTTGATGACGATGAGCCTTCCTTCTTCTTCTTGCTACCGCCGAAACAACCCAAATTTTCCCCTGTACAAACGCATTCTCTATTTATAATATGCAAGTTAATCGATACATGTTTTTATTACGATTGTTTTTTTTTTCTATTTGACTTCTGATTAAAAGCTTTGAAAGTGTCACCGGGCATTCAATACATTTGTACAAAACTAGCGATTGTTTTTTGTTTTTTAAATTAAATTTTCCACTTATTAACGAATATATAACCATAGTAATAATAAACACATATTTGTTAACCCTCAATGACCGCGTCTGTAAACCCCCCCGTCCGTACGTCACAATAATGCCTTCTTTTCCTCATAATTCATATTGTAATATCAAGTTTAATCTCTTTTCAATTCACGACTTTTATGTACAATAAGACACGCACCTATATGCAAATATGTACGATTTGCGCGGAGTAGTACAATTTTAGAATCATAAATTAAGTTACCTTTGGACGCGCTCGCATGTATCCTCGACTGACCAGACGACTGCGTGGGCGGAGCTCGCGTATCGTACAATGGATCTTCAATTTCTTGACACCTGATGGTCAGTAATGATTGTCAATACATAGAAATTATGTTGACATGCAAACCTAGTAAATATACAGGTAAAATTGTAGCCGCTTCCTCTCTGTTTTGTTTATATTCCCCCTAAAGGAAACCATGGCGTATAAATGGAGGAGGGGGGTGGCGATTGGACCGGGCCAATCAAACCAATGTTGGCCATCGGTCAATGGTCAGACGCCACACCATCTTCATTAGGAAATTAATCGTAGAAGCGCGAAAGTTGCGCCAATATCTCAAGCTGTCTATATAGCGAGAAATGGAAGAATAGTTAGCGGAATGAGTGTTGACCTGTATGAAAGATTCCGTAGCACGCAAACGCAATTCTCGACGATCTTGGTTCCGATAGCGTTGCCGTCAATGGCGGCTCGCACGATGTGCACAAGTACTTCCGCGAGACCAGCCAGGCAGCGGAGTCGCCGCCGCGCGTACTCGCCCGCTGACGAAGCATTCCGCAACACACCAGACGCGTTACGCAACACTGTACAACAACAAACTACGTTACAACCCAGAAGCTACTTGATCTAACGCCTACGTCCCCGCAGTTCAGGGGACCTCATGCCTCGGAAAGTTTTGATGTGAAACATCTAACGCGGCAGATCAGACCGATTGTTGAACCCAATGTTGGCAGATGTAGGCCTGGCGACGCTTTCGCCAACGTTGGCTTTGTGGAGCCGAGTTATTTTTTTTAATAGACAGACTGGATCATTTCAAAAGCTTCATGTTAAAACATGGATAGATTAAAAGCGGTTGGTTGGGATCACGACCACCATACACGTAGTAATAAAATAAACATCTTCAAAGTGACTTTCTTTTGGGTACTTGTACCAGTACTGCTACAGTCAGTCAGTCACACACACACACAATTTTTTTTTTTTATATTGACGGTCAACTTCTTTTCTTTATATAAACTTTATTATTGCGGCAGTGTACAACTATAAGTAAACACCCATTCAAATCAGACGCGCGTGAAAGCACGATAAAATTTTTAAAATGTTCACAAGACAATCATTTGATCGGATTGTGTTAATAATAGAAAGTCTAAGCGCACGTTCTCAAAACGCGCGTTCATCTGAACAGGGCCTAATCTCACTTGATGTAAAATGACGATGTGGATAAAGATTGTCAGCGGTTAAACTTTGAACTGAAAATATATCTTGTTTGCACTACTCTATGGTCCTCTTGCAGATTCTTTTTTTATCGCTTGTTATTGTTTTCACTTGGTTGTCCAAAACAGAACTGTACTTGTTCGGAACACTGGTGGCTTATCTATACAATTAATAAAATTGAAGTGTCTGTTTGTAATGTCAAAATAACAGTTTTTTTACTAAATGCATATGAAAGTATATACAATACCTAAAACAAAACCCATTTTTTTAATATTTGTCTGTCTGTCTGTTTGTTCCAGGTAATCTTCGAAACGGTTGGACCGATTTTGACGGGACTTTCACTGGTAGATAACTAGTCTTATAGGGAGTAACTTAGGCTACTTTTATTTTAGAAAAAGAATTAGGGTTCCGCACAAAAAGAAACTGGTCATTGTGAATCAATTCGGGTGCTTAAATGGCTTATGCTGAGTAAACCATAAGAAATATAGCAAATTAATGTACTACATAATTATAGGCATAAAAAATACCTACAAAAAAAATCCGGGAGAGTACATATCTATCTTCTAAGGAACATCCACAATAAGCATTTTTGTCTTTAATATAGCCAGGAGCGGGGAGCAAGATTTGTGCGGGCTTTCTGTAGTCCACGTGAGCGAAGCCACGGGCACAGCTAGTACACAAATAAAATGAGAGTCGAAATCTATAGAATGACCTTGAACTTTATGATATTTTTTAATGGAAGGGAAGTGTGCTAGTTTTAACTTTACTATCTAACTTTTAACACCGATAAACTTTGAATGTGTATGTAAACTGTGATGTTTTTTTTCGAGCCTACAAATATATACTAGATGTTTCGAATAGATTCTAGATGATTCCAGATACTTCGAGAATGGTAATTTTTTATACTTTTTAATCAGGGCGTAACAATAAAAAAAAAATTTTTTTGTAATTACATACTCATTTCTAAAATAAGTCTATTTACATGTTTTATGTTATTTATAGTTGTGGCACGCTATTATGGCCGTTTTGACTTTTGTCCGCTCATGAAGTTTCGTATAAACTAATAAAACTATAATTTGAAGTAGTAAATTTCTGTTCTTTATCGTCAATAGTTACGTGTAGTTATAAAATTTATCGAATGTATTATTTTAGGGCACAAAATTAATTTATTACACTAATTTCTAAACTACATATATTATGGTATTTTTGATATTTGACAGAATCCTTAATGGATTATAATTATTTGTGTACTTATTTACCACACAAATCGGCATACAAGTTTTTCAAAATTCGAAATTATTAAAATTCAATTTGTTTCAATCGTCACATATAAAAACGCTGGCCAGCACAACTACTACCTCCGGCAAACTCGCGTCAATGCTCAATGCAAAACAAAGAAGTTTCGACCGACGTTGCTTGAAAATGAACAAACGGCGATTTTAATATAGTTTCGAGATGGCTTTGTATTTCGGATATTGATACCGCATTACTGTTGACCCTTGCTCGTTCATTTGGGAGTCTTTTTACGCCTTTTGTTGTGGGTTTCGTCGATATGGCCGATCGTACAGCCATGACCGCATGCCGCTATTTAAATTTTTTTTAGTAAAATCTGGATATATTACAAAGTTGGGTAAACTTACCGGTCGACCAGTAGGTATCGCCTGGGTTTGCAGGATGCCATCCTGAATGCGGTATAATAATTTTATTCACAATCACTTGTGCCGCGTCGTCTATTATCGATTGCTTCAGGTCTTCGCATGATGACATGTTCCATATTACACCAGTAACTAATTCCTTTACCTATATCGACAAAAAAACATCATTACGAAACGAAAATTTAGAGCTTTTGATGTCAATTTACCACCTTTTCTGTCTCATTAATTAAAAAAACATAAAATATATGAAATCTTTTATCAGGTATCACATTTTCGCATCTCTAAGTCTGTTTACAGCTATTTTGCTTAATGGTTGCTGACATCAATAGTATGTCTACTACTCACATAACAATTTGATACAGAACATATTAACTTATACAATAAACTTAAGGAATATTTTTTTCAATTTTCACTGGTTTTCCTTAGATAGTCTGTAAAAACGTTACAATTATACCTTAAAAATCGACCAGAAGTGTTCATTTAACCTTAACCTATATATAAATAAAGGTATTTGTTGTATATTAGCCTGTTTAATAAGTGATTATCGATTTTTTTCATTGCCATTTGTCTCATGTACAAACAACATTATACAACATTAAAATGAATATTACTACTCAATATCAAACCTTGCCCGCAGGTTTGTTTCAACCGGAATTTCACAAAATTATTCAACCGCTTTAGGAGTCTTATCATAAATCATTACTATATTATTAGTTATTGGCCGAGATAATTTAGAAATCAATGATTGGATTAAAAAAAGTGTAGTAGCTACCTCCATATCAGTTGCTCGACACAGAAGCGCCATGAGCGCGGGTATTCCGCCCGCGTCGCGTATAGCGCGTTTGTTCTCATCGTTTTGCCGACCGTACGACAGGTTACGCAGCGCGCCGCACGCATTCCGGCAAACCTCCGGGTTCTCGTGCGAGACTAGCCGCACTAATGGTGGGATACCACCTACGGATAAACATAGATATCGACAAATCAATTTTTACCGATGTATCGATTAACACAAAAGCTTCGTAAAATTCAAATCTCCATCGGTTCGATTCCTACAATGAATCCGAGCTTTTAGTGAAGGAAAACGTCATGATGAAACCATAGCATGGTGGTAGGGTCTTTTCTAATGTCGATATAGCTGGCTAAGTATGAAAGATGTTGCCAAACACCTACAGGCTATAGGTACCGACAGCAATCTTCCACCGCATTTATCATGGGAGTGTTCTGAGGAATTGTTTGGATTGATTCCGGCTGCTGAATTTCACCATCGGACATTGCGACAGAAACGTAAATTACATCCTTACCACCTCGATGTCTAGCGTTCCGTAACAGTGCGTTTCTTAAGGCACTTTCAGCCTCTCACAACCACTCTGTGGAACCAGCTGTCGCCTGAGGTCTTTCCGATCCGTTATGACCTGGTGACCTTCAAGAAGAGAGCTTATTCTTCCCTAAAAGGCCAGCAACGCATCTGCGCGCCCTCTGGTATTGCGGATGTTTGTGATGCGGCAGCGATCACTTTCCATAAGGTGCGCCACCTGCCCGTTTGCCACCTTTTTGTCATAAAAAAAAGCGCAACCCAATACCTCTAGGCTTAACGTGTTATCGTCTTAGCCTAGATTGTCATTTAACATAAGGCGAGATTGTCGTCAAATACATCCTATAAAGTATGTTTTATGGTACCAAAGCAAAGTGTTAAGTACAGTCAGACATACTTATCGTGGTCCTCGAAACCGGCAGCAGAATACATCGATTTAATTTTTATACGAATGAAGAAATAATAAAAAAAAATACTTTTATTGAATATTTCAGCTATATTAAAATGAAAATTGTATGCAGGGGCTGTGCTGAATTATAGTCATTTAAGTGAATATAATAAAAGATTTGACCAATACTAACATAACAAGTCAAGTTAAATTTAAAAAAAAAAACAAAAGTATACCTAAGCTCCTAGTCTTCTGTTTATTAGGATCGTCCATATAGGTGAGGTGCTGCAAGTAGGCGGCAGCGTTGGCCTTCACGACGTCGGAGGGCGAGTTAAGGAAGCCGATGACCTCAGGCAGGTTGGGGTCACGCCATTGCAAACCACCACCTTCCTCCCGCCCGCCTACCCCCACACCGCCGTGCACTGTACACCGAACGTATCACATTACTATTTTTATATTATTTAATGGCAACATCTGTTCTTGTTTATCATGGACGGAATAACAATCAAGATATTTTCAGTTAATCCATAAAATCATGATTATTTAAATAAATACAAAAAAAACTTGATTTCTTTGTTTTTTTTTTTAACCTATAGCTTGAATCAATTTTGCATTAAAAGGAACGCGCCTTTTTGCGTCAGAAAAACCGGGAATACCGATGCGGTATTTTGTAAACTATTCTCGCCTTTCAATTACGATCTTCCATTCATTTCATTTGTTTTGTTTTTATTTTAAATGCCTTTGAATTTTTTTTTACATTGATCGATAGAACAGGGAGGACATATGATTTATTAGAAACTAATTAAAAGTTTGATAGTCCGCAGTTAGAAATATAGACACTTGATAAAATCATTGATTTTTACTGAAAAAAAAATCATATGATTAAAATTAAAATAATGAAATCATGCCAACCCTGCTGTTTATACACAATTATGCCGATGTCAAGTGGATAGAATATTTATGTAATCTTCAGCGTTCAACGTCGGCAACTTAAAATTCGTGCTTCTAGTTATTATTTCTAATTTACTTAATTAAAATAACCAAATATCACTGAAATAACGTAATATTTACTTCTATCATTATGAGAATCTAATAATAAAATTTAGAAAACAATAATAGCAAATTAGATACCATAATTTGTGAAGATTAAAAGTTAACTGAAATCTATATATATTATTTCTCAAAAGTATTTTACGTAATTTTATTTTATGTCATTCAAATACCATTTTAAAGTTTATGAACTCCACTATTGAATAAAAGTTTATTTTTAAAAATTATTCTTAGTATTATGGCCTTTAACCCTTTGGGTTACGTCGGCCTAGATAAATCAACACATCTTATTTAAAGTAACAATAAATGAAGTTGTATACGGAAAGGGTGTCGGTACTGCCAGGTTTGTATAAATATAGCATGAAAGGTACCCTAATCCCACATATTGAGACCAAGGACCAAGGCCCTATCAGACTTTTTCTCTCTGTTAAAAAAATAGTTTAAAATCTAGTTTAAAATTAATATTTTCGTTAAAAAATTATAGAAAAACTTTTGAATTATGAATACCATCTCTGTTAATGAAAACATATTCAAGGCTCCATCTATTAACAATCAATATAACTAACATGACAACTGTTGGTTAGATTATTGACAATATATAATGTGCGAAATATTCGTAGGGGTCAGCTAAATGTAATATATTAAAACAACAAAAAGTGAGATTAACTTAAGCAGTAACACTGTTCTTAATATGAGAAAGTCTTATAACCAATAATGGGCCAAATAAAAAATACATAGTTACGTTAAAAAAATCACTTAAGTTCTTGACGCCGAAGATGGTGCTACTAAAAGAGCTTCACAGGAATTGTAGGTAATTAAACAACAGAAGGTTATCGCTTATTATATTAAAATAACGTACAAATTATATACTGACCAAGCGCCATCCCTGCCATCTGTTTCTGTAATTCCTCATCGTCTCCGTACATAGATTGTCCCCCGGCACTGCCCATACTGAGACCGTTCTGTGAATCCTGAAAAAGTTGTAAACAGAAAATGAATATTGCTATTCATAAAACAAATATACAAAATAATAAAAAGAAGAGGACTAGGTTCCTGTTACACATTTCCGTCCTTTTTCACGAAATCACTTCCACAGATTGCAGGAAAACGAAAGGAAAGATGTTACACATCAAAAACCAATATAATCGCTCGATAATCATATTTCGCTATATTAGGAAGTACACACCGATGGATCCATTGTGTTACTAGGCGAGAATGTCAGAACCACTGTCACTCTTGCCGTGGAATTTCTATTCTCACATCTGGCAACCCCCCAGTAACAGAAGAGAGCATTTCAAAGTTCAAAACAGACAGTTTGTTCTGGAATTTGTTTTCGACCACGCGCACATAATTTACGTAACGCTTTAATTGTTAATCAGCTAGTTCAACGCAAGTATTACCACAGAGCTGGACAACGAGGAGGAATTCCTCGGTAAGTAGCATTCAGATTATTCTTACAGAGATAGTGTCCGTCAGTGATTACATGGGGAAGTAGGAAATCTGGAGGAAGACCAGTCCGCAGTTTAGTTTTTCTACCACACACTACTAAAAATTTCTAGCTATAATATGCTGATCTTGTCTTGTCTTCTCTTAGATTATTATGATGGGATATTCACCACGAGTATGGCTGTCTCGTTTGAATAAGGTAAGGCTTTAGCTTCGTTAACGCCATTTCTTTGTATGATGTTTCGTATACAGTGTTCAAAAGTTCGTGACCGGGAGTCTATAACGTTATTTGACAATCGAAAACAGAACATATAAAACAAACTAAAATATATTCGTGATCAGTGTCCTTTATAATAGACGTCTATTAGGAATTTTAGAAGAAAACGAAATGTACCGAAAGAACTAAAGATTAATTAATATAGATAATATTATATTACAATAAAGTACCTTGAACTGAGGTGGATGGTGGGTCGCGTGCTCGTACGCCGCGGGATAGTGTTGGTAACCGTACGCGTCGGCTGCGTACTCGCCGCGCGGTGACGTCACACAGTAGTGCCGACCCAGTTGCTCCAGTGACGTCGAGTCGTACCTGCATTACACCACTTATCAAATCTCCCTTATTTCTCCCTACATGCGAATATTAATCGATATTATTTATCTATACTATTTACGCCCGCCGCACATACCATACTGACATTGCTTGTCACGAGACGCATGCGAGTAGCTGTGTTTAAAACCTAGTATGACGTGGGCTTGATCACTTGCGCAACGTAAACAGTTATTGAAACTATGTATCGGTGCAATAGCGGATAACGGGATATTGTATCGTAGCGAAACTATCTATTTCTTAGTAGGGGTTTTTGTCGTTACTCAAACACTACGTTCCGTGCAAGGAAAAACGTCGCTATTTTCGCTATCGATTCGAAGTTCATTGTACGTGGTTATCGAAAGGAAAGATAAAAATCATTGCTGTCTCGTTCCCATACATTGGAATTTAGAGAATAGTCTATGTAAGTTTTGTTATTTATCCCCATAAAACTTATTAAAAAATAATGCTTTTTTTCTCAACTTATACATACATATATCGAATAATATTGTTATAGTGCGTTTTTTATTCCCACGGAGTGAAATGACATTTCATGTGAGTTTATTGAGTTTTTAAAATAGTGATGTCATCAATCGATACTAATTATAAACCCATCTCATAAGGGTTTATACCTATTGATAAGTTTTTTTTTTTTTAACCATTGAACCCTTCATACGCGAAGCACCAATAAGGGAGACAAATACGCATCTCTCGTGGGTCAACTAAAGCGTTATTTTTACCAGATTCTAAAAAAGCAGGGAAATGTTTTTCGAACGTATGTATGTATGTCTATTTCTTTGGCACGCTGTGTAGCCTAAACGGCTTGATGGATTTTAGCATACGAGGTGTCGTTAGATTCGTCTTAATTGTGGGAGTGACATAGGCTATATTATAATAATAGGTCTTTACCTATGAAATTGCCGTTCTGCAGTACTGGCCATTTCAAATCAAAATAATTTTTGTTTGGCTAAGAATTCTAATTTCAAATTAATTTTATTTTAAAAACATGGAATTCTTTTTCTATAAGTAGTCATTTGTTTATTGATTAGTGTTACATTTTCATCGCATTTCAATCTTTTTTGTCATCATGGATACGTTAAAAATTCAACACAATTCACAAGCGGCACGCAACATCAACGACGTTTACGGAGCTAACACTACAAACCAACGCACCACCTGTTATTGGTTTGCTCGCTTCCGTTCTGGGAATTTCAACCTGAAAAATGAACCTCGCGGTCGTCCGAAGACTTTGGTCGACAATGACGAATTAAAGGCGATTGTGGAAGCTGATGATACACAATCTACGGCTGAATTAGCAGCAGCTTTTGACGTTAGCGTCAAAACAATATTGGTCTATTTGCGTCAAATTGGCAACGTAAAAAAGCTTAACAAATAGGTGCCCCACGAACTCAATGATCGCCAGCGCAAATTACACGTCGAGACGTGCCTTGCACTGCTCAACAGACACACAAATGAAGGAATTTTGAACCGCATTGTTACCTGCGATGAAAAATGGATTCTGTTTGATAACCGCAAGCGCTCAGCAAGTTGGTTGGATACTGGTTCAGCACCTAAACAAGGCCCTAAACGAAAACTTACCCCTAAAAAAATTAATAGTCACTGTTTGGTGGTCTAGCGCCGGTGTGATTCATCACAGCTTCTTACCAAACGGGGTGAGCTTTACTGCAGATGTGTACTGTGAAGAACTGAACACAATGATGGAGAAGCTGGCACATCTCCAACCAGCATTGGTCAATCGCTCGTCTCCGCTGCTCCTGCACGACAACGCGCGACCTCATACTGCACAGCAGACGGTCTCCAAGTTGCAAGAACTGGGGTTGGAAGTTCTCCGTCATCCGCCCTACTCACCAGACCTTGCGCCTACAGACTACTACTTTTTCCAGAATTTGGATAACTCCTAGGCGGGAAAAAAATTCAATACCCGAGAAGCAGTACAAAATGCCTTTGAAGAATTTGTTGCCTCCCGTCCAGCTGATTTCTTTAAGAAGGGCATCAATAAACTGCCACTGCGCTGGCAAAGATGCATTCATTGCATGGGTGATTACTTCGATTAATACAAATAAAAAATACATGAAAAAAAATCGATTAAATTTTTTCATACAAAACGGCAATTTCATAGGTAAAGACCTAATATTTAAGTCTGTGAAGTGTGGAAATCAAACAAAATGCAAAAATAGTAAAATTTTAATCAAGTGTTTATGTTGCAGTCAGGTTTTTTGTTTCCTTTTAATTAATGATTTAGCTTGTTTTAGATTTTTTTGCAGATGGCAATAATATATTTATTTTATATAGTTTCTTGAATTATGTATTCATAATAGTAAATGATAGGGTATGTTGAATAAAACAAAATATTTAAATTAATAAATAATAAACCCTCAGTTCCGTATTTCAAATATTACGATTCAAATAATTGTATCGTAAAATATACGGTAGCACAACACTACAAAAATAACAACATAATATTCTAATTTTACATTAACGATTGTCAATTCATTCCGTAGCAATAAAAAACATAGTAAGTATAGTTTTTTTACCTCTGTTGTAAATGTAAATTATGTTGAGGTAAGGCACCCGGCGATGCACTCCTCGGCGAGGCATTGCCTCCTCCCTCTACATATTCCTGTAAACAATATGAAAAATGTATTATTTAATTTTTATTTATTTAATTCACTTACATGGAAGCTGAGTCTTTTTTTCAATTCTTTGTAGGTCTAGCGTTATGTCCATAATTACACCTCATGTAGGTGACGATGTAGCCCAAGATGAGTGACACGCTACTGTAAATGGAGGTTAGAATAAATACCACTTCTAAAACCTTATATTTTGATCTATTTCGAACCAGTTCTCTCAAATTTAAGAAAACTCTAACCGGACAATTTTTTTTCTAAGTTTACCAACCAAATTTATATAATTATATAACTACATATCTGTATGAGCTTTTGAATTGCCTTCTTTATGTTGTTTCTTTACTTATGTTTTATTTTGTTAGCTGGAAGATCACATTGTATCTCTACATAAAAATAAAATAAATAAACTGGCTCTCAAGATCAGCTGCGGGAAAACACTTATAGTTGCTTGGCTAATAATTTGTTTTTTTTTTTTTTCCAATTTGATTCAATTTAATTTGATTATCGTCATTTGATATCATGTTACGGTTTCATCACATCTTTTCCTTCACCGACATTCAGGTCATTGTAGGGATTCTAACTCACGTCGATCGATGCGATGCCCGTAAACTGAGCCATTGTTTTAATTTTATCGTAGCTTCAAATAGTTCTCACCTGTCCCATATAGGCGGGCACTTGCGCAGTGTCCACCATGTACGCCGGTTGTGGAGGATACGGTGCCGCGGCGTAGTGCCCGTAAGTGCCGTAGTGCCCGGCCCCCCCTACGCCCGCGTAACTGCCTCCGCCGCTCACGGAAACAGAGTCCATCACCTGAATATCGCAATAAAGACGTTAAAATATCGTTTTTAATCTGAAAGATCCTTTGGTACCGCTGTGATTTCAAACGCGATGAAACGAAAAAGCGACACTAAAAAGAGACAAACACATACACACATAGGATTTAGCCTGCGAGAGAATGAGACAGAATCCATTTACATAGTCCATATTTGATTGATGAATGATGATTGCAGATGATCTGCAAATCGATTTAGAGCATATTTGCGAATGGAGCAATTCATACAGTCTAAGAGTTAATCCAACCAAAACTCAAGTCATTATTATTGGAAGTTCCAGATTGATTGCAAAAACCAACAAATTCCTCCTGTCATATTTAATGGCACTATAATTCCTATAAGTGACAAAGTAAAAAACTTAGGGATCTATATAGATAAAAATTTGTTTTAGGGTCTTCAGTTACTAGAAGTCAGCCGGAAAATGTATGCATCTGCTGGATCACTGAGAAGACGACTTTCTCCCCACTGCCACAAAAATTACTCTTGCTCAATCTCTCCTTCTTCCAACCGTTGACTATGCTGATACCAGCTATCTAGATCTGACAGAAGCGCAACTTGATAAACTTGAGCGACTTCAAAATTTGACCATGTATCCGAATTCCGTACTAAACTCAAATGGCTACCAATAAGGTTACGCAGGGATACACATATCTTTGTTTTACTTTATAATATTCTGTTTAATCCGATGACCACTTTTTATCTTAAAAAACGGTTTAAATATCTTCTGGATTTACATACATGTAATTTGAGATCCTCTGAAGACCTAACTTTAGAAAGACCTAAACATACGACTAGTTAGTTTTCTTTGACAAGTCTTTTTTTTCAACCCAGGCAGCTCCGTTATGGAATGCATTAATTATCCTTACCAATAAGACGTGCGCAAACACTTAATATATTTAAAAACTTAGTTAAGGATCACTATTTATCGCTTTAATCAGTTCTGTTGATGCTTATATGTATGTGTGTATGTATATATAATTTCATACTATGTATATAGGATTGTAGCTTTTATTTTTATTATTAATGTTATTGTTTATATATTTGTTCTTATATTTGTATATGTACGATATTAACAAGTCTATCTTTATATTATAACTATCCCGGTCTTTCTTCCAATCCTTTGTAAGGTTGCCTGGAAGAAATTGCTTTAAGCAATATGGCCGCCAATTGTTTCTGTTCAGTTATTTTTTCTACTTTTTGTTTTTATTGTACAGTGTACGTTTGAAACAATAAAGTATTTTCTATTCTATTCTATTCTACGACTATTGGCATATGGAACAGGTAAATAATGATGTAATCTGTCTTCCACGAATAAACTTACATGAGGATATTTTTGCGAGGGCGCCATGGTGAGATGCCCCATGTGGTTATAGTGAGCAGCTGGCGAAGACACGTACTGCCCGTAATCAGGGTCCACACCTCCGCCCACAATTGGATATTCCCCCGCCTGAATGCAAAATGTTAACACTTTATAGGTGGTGAATCTTGAATTATTATTACAGGGCCGTTATTTGACTTCAAACTAGGCATATTTTTTACTGAAGCTTTTAGCGCAATCTCGATCTGTAATCTTGTGGTTTATTTTTCATTCATAAACTTAAGTTATTGGGTCCAATACTATGTAGTATGGGTATATATATATCTATACTTATTACAATGTAATAAAAAGAAAAAGTTTTTTGTTTGTTTGTTTATTTAAATACGCTAATCTCTGGCACTACCAGTCGAATTCAAAATATTCAATTTGTATATGATAGCCAGACTCCCGATGAATAGCTTTAGCTATCTAACACTAGGCTACAACTCTCAGCTAGCCTTAAATATTGAATTTTCTTACGTAAGTCGGAGGTTGAAGCCCTCCCGAACTGCTTTATCCGCGTTCGCTGGTATAATCATCAAAGATATGGAAATACAATAGTGTAAAAAAATATTGATATATCTAAAAAATTGCTATATATGCCTATCTCTTATACATAAGCCACAATAAGGTATTTTGTGACAAAGACTTGTTGAAGATTAAAAAGTTACTTCATCATAAAGACAATTTTATGAAGTTAAATTTGTACTTGCGGGAGGAACAAATATGATAGGCAACACGAGTTTGTCGTATGAATCTTATATATATAAAAAATCACGTGTCACCATGTATGTTCGTGATAAACTCCGAAACTACTGAACCGATTATGATCAAATTCCGTAACTACCTGTAATTTGGTCCAACTTAAAAGATAATATAGTTCTTATCTCAATTATTGTCAAATTACGAGATGTAAATAACTACTGCGTAGTAGAAAACGCGAAAGGAGCCGCGGGCGCTTCGCGAGTTTCGTATAAAATTATCACGGGTAAAACCGTGGGGCACAACAGGTATTTTATGATTTTGTATAACTTCCTTCTATGTATTTCTATTTAAAAAAACACACTTAGATTGGACAGGTTAGCCTAAGATAGGCAGCTAGATTAATTGGATGATAAAATAATGGTTGCGTCTAAGTATCATAAGTAGCAAGCACCTTACCTGCATAGCTAAGTGGTGCTGGTGCGCAAGTGCAGCGGACAGTTCCGCGTCCTCAGTGGAGGCGTCCGACCGCGACACTGGGCTGTGCTGCGGCCCGTAGGCGCCTTCCACCGGACCGTTGCTGTAACAATGACAAAGATACTTATAATTATATCAAATAAGAAACAAACGGTTAATAACTTGAAAAAGCAATAAAATACAAAATACATATTTACAGAAACATATCTACCCCACATCAGTTCTTTTTTACCACACAAAAATATTAACTTAACGCACGAGTTGAATGCAGAATTAAGGAATTCGATAGTGCTGTGACCTAATCTGAATTATTGCTGTCTATAAATTTCAACGTTGTTTCAAATTGAACATTTACATTTTGGTTAACATAATGAAAAAACAAGGTAATACAATAAATAAGACATTTTTCACACAAAAAAATCAAACTGAAATATAAATAATTGAAATTTACTTTTCACCATTTCCCGTGCTTGGCGGTGAATAAAAACATGTTTTTTGTAACAGAAGTTGACGGACTCGGATCAATCATTATTAAAAAGAAAAAAATAACATGGGGTCGCAACTTGAGTATTAACGCGATCAGTAAGCAGCGTACGATAGTAGTCTCAAATACAGCACCCACATCAATACAGTAAGGTTGCATGAGACGAGGCTTGCGGGCGGCCGGGGGAGATGCTCTGGCTCTTCACCTCAGGCCCCGACTGAATTCAACTCGCGCGCTCTCTATATGATTTTCACTAAATAATCATATTCTCGAGGTTTCAAAAATGATATTGTTTTTATTACTATTTACAATACTCATACGTGTATATAATAATATAATCTTCAAAATCTACAAATCAATGAAATTTACATCATATTGATGTTTAAAATTACCTCATAACGCAAGTCTATGATGGTCTACAATAATTTTCAATTGTAAATATCGTAAGAATACTTAGGGTAATGATAAATATTTAAAAAAGATTTTGTAAACTTGAGTGAACTATGAATTACTTTTCGCTTCGTTTTATCTGTAGAAATGAAACGATACATCTCTCGACAATTAATGGGCACAGTAGGTACATTAAAGCTGATGAATATAACAGTTTAAAAATTCATACTAATTAATAGGTCAATTATAACTATTTCCATACAGCACGGACTTAATAATCACACAGTTCTGTATTATCTCGCTAACACTACTCTAAAGACAACATTATTCCAGGATGTACGTTTCCTCAATATTCAGAAATATTACCATTACATAATTTGAAAAATATTATACACGTGCTTTTAAACAGATATCTTATCAATGCAATCCTTTATCAGTACGATGAAGTCAATACTAAATATATCTGTGAGGGTTACATACGAAATATTATGTTTATTGGACATTAAACCATATTTCAACACGTGAGGCATGAAATATAATTTATGTAGAAATACAAATTTAACCAAATGATAAATCACAAACTACTTAAAGCAGCTCATAAAAAAGTAAGTTCTCATTCAAAACACTATACAAAAATGCAAGTTCAATGGCTAAAAAAGAGTAAAAAAGAAACAATATTTGAACAGAATTTCACTTTCAACCGTAAAGATTTTTTATGATTAATTGGCAAGTACTTGATAGAAAGTGAAGATGAGTCCGAAAATGTTTATACAATAAATATAAATTCATTCATTTCTTTTAAATTCTTTATAGATATAGCCTCTGACCAAAACCATCTGATGTTAAACAAGAGCTATTTGAGGAATTTAGCTATCAAGTGCAGCTGCCCTTGATATGTGCTTAGTAACAGATTTCAACTTGAGATTTGTAGATATTTAGCCGGGCATTAGAAGCCGCCCTAACTCCATGATATGATTTCATCATGAGTTTTCCTTCAAAATCGTTGCTAGAAAGAAAGTAGCAGGTTGTATTATTCCACTCTGTTCTCGTAATAAATAAAGACGCAAATTTTATTAAATGATTGCATATCGGCAAAGTACAGATATTACATTGCAGTGGCTTGAGACGAAGACATTTCAACAGAGTATTCAGACGTAAAACCCAGACGGTGTCTTTTGGAATTGTCATTAGCACAAGCTTTCTGCTCACATTGTAGGTGAGAGGCGTAAACATCAGAGCCAACCAACACAGAAAGAGCTCATATCTAAGTGAAGTGTCTCAACGATTTTATGGACATTTTAATTCTTTAAAGGAATTCGGGGAATGTTTTATGTTTTAAAACCTCTTCCAACAATATATTCTATATCTATACAGATAAATAAAATTGCAATTCGTTTATAAAAACAAACCCATAAACACGATGTAAAAATTCAAAAAACGCCCAGTACAAAATCGTGACACATCTCTTATCAATACAAAAAGTTACCATGAAAATATCTGTTTTATTGATATATCAACTGATCTATCTATACAAAAAAATAAAATTTAAGTGTCTGTTTGTAATGTCAAAACAACAGATTTTTTAGTAAATGCATTTGAAAGTATATACGACACTTAAACAAAAAAAAACTATTTTAAAATTTTTGTCTGTCTGTTTGTTCCGGGTAATCTCCGAAACGGTTGGACCGATTTTGACGGTACTTTCACCGATAAATAGCTGACGTTTGTAGGAAGTAACTTAGGCTACTTTTATTTTAGAAAAAGAATTAGGGTTCCAAATAAAAAAAAGTGGTCATGGTGAATCAATTCGGGCGCTTAAATGGCTTACGCTGAGTAAACCATAAGAGATATAGCAAATGAATGTACTACGCAATTGTAAACTTTAAAAAGACCTACAAAAATGTCAGAGAGACTATACCGTCTATCTTTTAAGGAACACCCACAAATAAGCAGTATTGTCTTTAAAATAGCTGGAAACGGATGAGAAAAATTCGCACGGGCATTCTGTAATCCACGTGAACGAAGCCACGGGCACAGCTAGTTATTAAATAAGGAACACAACGAACTCGTGAATAGTGATAAGGCACATATAAAATATAGTTGAAACATTGAAACGAAGTTTAGTCTTATGAATTCTATGGTTGAAACCGAGTAAGTCGTAAAAGAAAACCAACTTCAATAATTTTGAGGAATCGAAGTCGAAGGTCCAGTGCCAATGAAATTAAAATGGGACCACCATTGAAGTATATTCCCTTTCCAACAAAAAAGAAACATATAAAACAAAGAAGTTATGGCTGAAAATCCATTTAAAAAAATGTATATATACATTCGAATTGAGAATTTCCTTCTTTTTTTAAAGTTTATTAAAAATATACACAAATTTCGGTTTGGTTCAATTAATCTGGTTTGAATCGATTTCTAAGTCTGGTTATCCCGTTAATACTACTACTACTACTACGTTAAGATAACATTAAAACGCAGAGAGTAGCCACCAACCTCATTACTTATTTTGCATGAGCAAAGTGATAGTAGAAATGGCTAAATATCTACTTCAAAATGGCAAATTTATATTATTTACCAACCATAACGTACCAGACATAATCTAAGCCGCTATTTAGCTCTTTTTGCTATGGCTTTGTTCATCGAGAATGCGAAATAGTGTAATTAAAGGATTGGGCGTACAAAAATGTACATAGCAATCATCTAAGTATACTATGCATGTATACTTAAGAAACCGCTGCCAAGCTTCCTATTCAGACTTTGTACTCGAGAGTACAGATAGATGTAATTAGTAGTTGACCTCATTTCATAGTTCATATTAACCCACCAGAGTATCTATAGACTTAAAGTATTCCTTTAACAGGTTCGATAATGAACTAAACGTCCATTTATTTTAGAAAAGTTTCCAAAGCAATTTGACCTTAGACGAAGGCAATCACTCGAAGCCACTTTCTTAATATCATTAGACTACGTGATTATCCTCCGGGAATGCAGACAATAGATGACGTACATAACTCATTAAGTTAAGCCTCTCTCAAGCGTCCTTAAACAGGTACTCGAAAGCCAATCATTGACACTTGAGAGCCGCTGCATAGGGACCCGTATGAGGTATTCGGTGCTAAAACAAAACTGACGATACTGATATTGAAAAAAAAAAAAAAAAAGAAATTATATAAACGGTTTCAATATTACTGCTCCCTATCAGGATTTTTATTGAACAGTTTTATTAAATATATATTCTATATAGAATTGGTTTAAATAAATTACTAACTTATATTCTTGATCGTCAAGTTACGGAATATTGCTGTGGAGTTAAGCAGCTGAGGTAGATATAGTAGATACAATATTTATTTATATTGCAAAAGCGAACAATTCGAGCATTCAACAAAATTCGTCCTTGAGAATCACTAAAGAACAAGCTCCAGAAAATTCATGTCTTAACTCTGCTCTCCCAATACATTCTTCACAATTTAATGTACGTTTGCAAAAACTTTGTAAATTACCGGCATAGTTTGAATTACTAGAAATAAACACAATGTCCATTCCGTATTTTAGATTTGACCAAGTGTTTTTTTACGAAATGTTAGGTTCTATGATAACATATCTCGGCAATCCATCACCGGTCTTCGTTGGTAACATTGCAGGAACTAAGATATATTTTGACCACATAAGTTCATTTAGTTTTAAGTCGTCCTCTGGGTCTGGTCCCCGGCATGTTTTATGTCCGATATAACCTGGAGAGCTTCTCTTATGTGCCTTAACTGGCTGTTGTAACTTGTAAATAAAACGTCTCGATCACTTGCGATATCGTACGATTGTCACGTGTCTCTCTCGTCTGTTTCCAACGTACGTTCCCAAGTCCCAACTTAAGACTTGCATCTGACGTCTCTGCGATATCGATTAATCAATGTGAGAAATGGTTTCCCGTTTGTCAAAGCACATTGCACAAATTACACAAGGAGCTTTGCTTTTCTTTTCTTTACATAAACATAATTATTTTTAATAATATTGGACTTTATTAATTTAATTCTATTTACGATAGACGATTTCAACCTATGCTATTAAAATTCTCAAAATAACTATCGTGATTATTATTTAAAACAACAACAATCAGAACGCGTTTTGTTTTATAGATATGACATATATAGTATGACTAGTTGTTCCTCGCGATTTCACCCGTGCTAAATTTATTCGACTAACTGCCCACCGTGCCCGCACCATTCGTGTAAGGGTAATTAATGCCAGACGCCCGATCCAACCTTACCTGCACGTGGTGAACCCCGCTGAGTAACGAACGATGAAATGGCGACAGCAGGGTAGGGATATTTTGCCCAACTGGGTCGCGACCACCATGCATGTGGTTAATAGTCCGTTATAGTTTCTGCATTTGCTTGGCGCATTTCGGGATCAGCCTACCAGCATATATAATTAAATGAATGCAGGCTGGCATGACAGCGGCGACCATCGAAGGATTATGATCTCTAGGTAGTCGCCGTTGTGTTAGGATTGAACTAAATTTACCATAAGGGACAGTATCGACAATTTGTCGTTCCAATACCAATATAAAAAAAAAGCATCCGTGTTATCGTTGTTCTCACTTCCCATTCTTGCCTACAGTTTACAGATTGCTTGACGGTTACTGTTCCCCTTTTTAAGTCTTAGTGTAAAATTATATAAAACCTAAGCTTATATACTTCCTCATTAAGTAGGCCATATTTGGAAAGTATTTTTCAAATTTGTTGGGTGGTTCCACAGGTTAGCGCATTCAAACAAACAAAAAAAAACAACCTTTAAAACTTTATAATATTAGTAGATATAGTTATAATTACAGAGATGCAAATTACGAACGGCAAATATCTATAAAATCTGTGCTATTAATTTTTTTTTACATCGGTACCACTTTCCGTTGTCAGGTTTATTTTTAAAAACATAACATACCGTCATGCCTGGTTCCCCGAAGAGTTGAACAAAGGAGTACTAATGTACAGCCATAGTTCGCCGGGCATATTTAGGTCCCATGTAATAGGGGGCGAGCTTATTTTAATCGGGCACAAAGTCAAGCTCCAAGCTGCTACTGAGAATTTCATAGAAAAGCCCAATAACACTTTGTTCTACTTGGGAATCGAACCCAGGACCTCGACCATAGCAGTCGCGCTTAGGACCAATAGGCTAAAAAATATGTGTGCAATTCACACATGGTAGAAGTCAGATCTATGTTTTTTTATTCAGAAAATGATCAAATACACATACAAAATGTACATACAAGTACTCACAATCATTATTCACAATACCATTTTCAATTAATGCACATCTGAAATATTCATGGTCAACACAGTATCAATCAGTAACAGAATGTCATATGCGTTGTCTAAAAAGTTTTTGTTTCGTTCCTTTTTGGTGAGGTAATAAAATTCAATTTAAAATATCCATAGTAACCTAACACAATATCAATAAGTAATAGAATGTCATAAGTGTTGTCTAAAAAGTTTTTGTTTCGTGCCTTTTTAGTGAGGTAATAATATTCAATTTGAAATATCATGGTAACCTAGCACAATATCAATCAGTAACAGAATGTTATAAGTGTTGTCTAAAAAGTTTTTGTTTCGTTCCTTTTTGGTGAGGTAATAAAATTCAATTTAAAATATCCATGGTAACCTAACACAATATCAATAAGTAATAGAATGTCATAAGTGTTGTCTAAAAAGTTTTTGTTTCGTGCCTTTTTAGTGAGGTAATAATATTCAATTTGAAATATCATGGTAACCTAACACAATATCAATCAGTAACAGAATGTTATAAGTGTTGTCTAAAAAGTTTTTTTTCGTGCCTTTTTGATGAGGTAATAAAATTCATTATTGCGTGGCAACAAGCTTCTTTTGTACCATTTTACCATTGCCTAAAACTTTCCTATCTCATTTTCTCCCAAGTTAAATTTATGTGTCCGTCTCTTTTTACTGTCGCTTTCGCTTTTTCGTTTCATCAACTTTCAAATCACAACCATGCTAACGAAGTTTTCACTTTAAAAACCTAAAGCTTTTTTATTCGAGATAATTTTTACGCTATCAAATGCCATATATCTTACGAATTATCACACTCAAATGTATCTAAGCGGTCTTAAGTTTGATATAAATCTAAATCATTGTAGATAACGTGTCATAGTTAAATTATAAATTTACGTTGCAACAATAAAAATAGTTTAGAAACAAATAAAACACAAAACACTGAGATCCACACAAATGTTACTTTATGAATATCGGAGTGCATTTTCAGTATTCCAATCATAGACTATGCTGCCCGGTGTTTCAAAACAATATCATTTAGTTATCGATCGGTAATTTTCCGACTTATTTATAGTTTTCATATTACATTATCTAGTCTAGAATTGGCAATGAGGAAGCCCGACACGTTTGAGAGACAGCTTCCTGTTCGCCATTAAACACTGTCCGAGTGCAGTCCCAAACTTTAATAATAATTGTTATTCTTTATCGAACCGAAAACTCAAAATTATCTATCGTTTCTGACAGTTTTTCTTCTATAATTTGAAGAGACTTGTATAAACTTGTGTTGCACAATATTACTTATTATAAAAATATTTTCATAAAATACCATAACACATAAATGGGTCAATCAACTAATATACCTAATACTTACGAAACCCTCAAAAAAGCCCTATCAAAGGACACCGTCGCGCCCTACGAGTGAAGGCAAATACATATAATAGAAGCTCCTTAAGGCGAAAAACCCATCTAGGTAATATGTATTCTGACAAAATACTTTGAAGTAACTCTTGTGCTAGTAAGAATTAGGGTTCCAAACAAATAAAAATCAATTCGAAAACCTCGATTTTGGTGTGTTTAAATGTCTCACGCTGAGTAAACATAAGAGATTTATTAAATTAATGTAATACATAATTGTAAATTTCCTACAAAAAAGTCAGCGAGAGATATATCTCTATCTTCAAAGAATCACCCATAAGCATTTTTGTCTTTAAAATAACCGGGAGCGGAGGTAGCACGAATCGCGCGTGTCTGGCCCGATCGACGGCATTCTGTAGTCCACGCGAGCGCAGCCGCGGGCACAGCTACATTATAATAAAATATCAAGGACAGCAAAGTGTAGCCAAAATAGTTGATTGACCCAAGTACGCCCTCTGTCATCTCATCTGCAACCTATTATTATCCAAAAATCAAAGAACGATTTTACGTCGACTTGTTTTTAAAAAGCAGAAACACCTTTGTAATCCATTTTACCAGGGAATTCGTTCCCGTTATCTTCAAAATGAAACAACTAGCACACCACCTATAGCTAAATATGTGTACTAATTCAGAAATATTCACAAGTGAGCGTTTAATAACTTCGCAAGTATTTAACGCAATGGGATGAAAATGGTTTCGGAAAGCATAGGGAAAAAAGAAAAACACTCATTTTTAACAGACTTCAAAACAGGAGTAGGTTCTCAATTCGAATGTTTTTTAGGGATATTAAATAATAACTTCTTGGTTTATTAACCGATTAAGATTATTCTTTTTTGTTGGAAAGGGGATACCTCAATGGTGGTCCCATTTAAATTTCATTGGCGTTGGATCTTCGACTTCGAAGAAACACCAGGGAACTCCTCAAAATCATGTAATCACATTCGAATGTATTTTTTTTTTTTGGATATTCGGCCAATACTTCATTGTGAATGAACCTTTTTTTGATCATTCTTATTTTGTTTGAAGATGATCGGTCTTATTTTAATTTCATTGGCATTGGACCTTGAACTTAGAAGAAACACCAGGGAATTCTTAAAAATCATTGAAGCAGGTTTTTTTTTTTTAATAATTGTATTGTTGTTAAAAATTGTCATGATATGTTTTGTGTTGCTTGTAACTTTTCTGCTAATTACCACGTTTAAAATAATGTTTCGATACAAAAATCACAATATGGATTCAATATACTAAAGAATATCCCTGGTAAAAACATGGCCGAGCAATATCACTTATCTGATTTTATATCTCCAACCCCGTAGCGATATCGATTTTGTGACAAGAAATAACTGTTTCTGAACTCCACTGAACAAACTAAACTCTACGTACGCGTGTCACGTACCAAGTGGCTTTATTTAGGGGTGTGCGAATATTCGAATTTACAATCGAATCTTCTATCAGTTCGAACGATTCGAACAAATATAACAAAAAAAAATTAAATATATAGGAATCTAATTATTATTTAACAAAATGTTCCAAACTGTTCTAATTATTTGAACTATTCGTAACATACATATACATAATTCAAAAAATTCAATTATTTAGAATAATAGATCAAATATTAAATTAATCAATAATTATTAAATTCATATTCATTAAATAGTTCAATATATAATAAGTATGTAGTCCCAAATTCGAACTACAGTAAAGAGCTCCTTATCCGCGTTGGATACTCGAATCATTCCACCAGTTCGAATATTCGTTTTAAAATTCTAATAGAACACCATTCATTACCCATAGCTTTAAAACTTTTTTTTTTTAAATCACGTCTACTGACTGCAACTTGGCGCTGAGAAGAGTGTTATATTCCTTAAATGCGCCATGCAAATTTGATAACGTTGTAATTGATGTATGTGAGATATTAATTATTTCTAGAAACAGTAAATATATTGACGTACTTTAAGTTGATGTTGAAGCAATAAATTTTGTGGTCATATATGTCCAAGAAGTTCACTTGTATTATTATATTGTCTTTACAAGCTTTTATTTAGTTTCACCTATCCCGGTGTGTGACTCTAATCAAATCTTGCAAGTTGTTAAGTTTTAACGACTTCCTCTTAAAAATTTACACTTTTTGACAATGGATTTTTATGGTAAGCGTGACCCAATTTCACACCCAGGATTACCTACAGACGAAAGAACTCTTTAACGGTCAACAGCTTAGATACAAAGTGTTGTATACACATTTAATTCAGATTACTCGTTTTAAATTGCACCATAGCTCGCGGGTTGTGGCTTTCGACAACGCGACGGAACTCCTCAACGGTTAGCAGCACAGAAAAGAAATGGTGTAGCTATACGCATTTAATTATGATAACCCGTTTTAACGATCAAAGCTTGTTTTGAAAAAACATTAATCAAATTATACTTGTTTACATAATTCTGATCCCATATTGTATTGCAAAAAATTATTAGAGCTTGAAACTATATTTTTGATAAGTCAGTTGACATTTATTTATTACGCAGAGTTGGTATAAACGAAAATTGACCCTTACTTAAATAGAACATAAGACATTTGAATCGGGTATTTCAGTTAAGTATACCGATATCAATTTTTCAGGAGATATATGAAAATGTTCTAAGGTAGGTTGTGTATGTAAATTGTAACGTTAATAAAATTGAAGTATCTTACAATGTTTTATTTTTTGTAGTAACAAATCTTTCGTTGAAAACTCACCCTAAATTTCTCTGACGTATAGCGTTTCTTAAACCTATATATTAGGTCCTTACATATGAAATTAGCGTTTTATATGGTAAAAGTAAAATGAAAAAAATATTATGAAATTACACATTTAATCAATTCAAGTATGTACCATTATTATCTATGCACTTTCGCCAATTTAAAGGTAGTTCATTGATTCCATTGCTGAAAAAATTGTGGGAGCAAGAATAAATAAAATCTTTGAAGGCAGTTTGGACAGCCTCATCGGAATTGAATTTATTTTCCTTGCAAGAAATTGTCCAAATTCCGAATAAAGTGGTAATCTGTTGGAGTAATGTCCGGGGAATATAGTGGGTTTCGGAGAAATTCCAACCGCAGTTCTTCTAATTTAGCGACCGTCGGTCGTAAAGTATGGGGTCTAGCGTTGTTCTGAAGCAGCAGTGGGCTTGAGATATTGATCAGTCTTGGTTGTTTAACGGCTAGCTTTTCCATCATGGTTTGCAATTGTTGACAATACAGATCTGCCGTTATCGTCTGGACAGATCTTACGAAGCTGTAGTGTATGACACCAGCACTGATCCACCAAACATTCACCAGTACCTTTTTCTGAGACGACTTTCGCTTGGGACAGGATTTGGCTGGTTCTCCTGGATTCAACCACTGTGATGAGCGTTTCCGATTGTCGTAAGGATCCATTTTTCGTCACAAGTAACAATAGAATTCAAAATTCCCTCGTTATTGTGACGGTTGAGTAATGTAATGCAGAACTCAATAGGTGTTTGTTGGCGTGCTTCAGTCAATTCATGCGGTTACACATTTCTCGAGCTTTTTCACTTTTCCTGTTTGTTTCAAGTGAATAATTTTTGTTATCACTCACACCAAAGGTTGCCGCTATCTCTGATGTGGTTTGCGAATGATCCGTTTCAAGATCACCTTTGATTTTTCATTTTTAACTAGGGTCTCCGGCCGTCCACGGGGTTTGTTTCGTAGGTCAAAATTTCCAGAACGAAAACGTTGTAACCAAATACATACCGTGTTTTCTTTTACAGTAGCTTTTCCATACACATCATTAATCCTTCGAGCTTATTCTGCAGCGCTGATGCCAAAATGGAACTTATATACGTAAATAAGGCGACATTTTAATTTCTATTTTGTGAAAAGAACGATGTCAAAGAAAAATAAATTGGTGCGAAAATAAATGAATCACTAAATGCGAAAAAATACACAAGCCTACATTTGGAATAAATTTGAATTTGGAATTTCTAACCAGACGCCAGATATTTGAGATCAAAGTGATCAGTTCAACAAAACTCCAAATTCATATGTAAGGACCTAATATTATTTACAGGTGTTTTTATGGCAGTGGCATATCGCCCTTAATTATTCGTCAACATTAATGATTTAAACATCATTTTAAAGCATATGTTCTCCGCTATTGACGACAAATAGACCAACTGTAAAAATTTTATTTGAAAAACTTGACTACTAAGGGTATATCCCGAGGCAGTTGTATAATCAAATAACATCACTTGAAATTAGTTTTTTTATTATATGCATATTAGAACTACATATAGGCAAAGCCAATTTTACATTAATCTTTTCCATAATTTTGGTTCTTCAAACAATTTTACCTTAGAAAGTTATATTTGTTGGCGAAATAAAATATAAATGAAACCCGTCAAATACACATACCAAATTATATATTTCACACTCTTCCCATACTCGGTGTATCGTGAAGGATTATTTGGTTCACTCAACTAATCTACGTACCGTCAAGTTTGCTTAGTCAATACTTATCGCACAAGTTTTACAAGCTAATCCAATATTTAACCAAGTTAGACTCATATCACCAACATGTTTGTACTCGGGGTTTATGGTTGACACTTTTATCTCGTATATTTTTTTATAAATAAATGCAACGAAGATAATATCGTTTAAAGTCACTGTGTAAAATTGGGATGAATAAAAAACTGTGTGTACTTATTTATGTATGCACCTAGCAAGGTGTACCTACTCTTCTTTGACGTAATAAAACAAAAATAGCTCCAAAAATTTTATTCGAGTACAAAAAAAATACAGTTAAGCTAATAATAACGTGATATCATTTTATTGACTTTTTATTGTGTAAAAATAATTGAACGTTTTGTAAAGGGTGAAATTGAGAGCTGCGAGTGCATGTTTGACGGAACTCAGACGGAAGTGCGACATGATGAAGTCATCAATGGTAATAACGTGAAATCATTTTATTGACTTTTATATTATGTAATAATAATTTAACGTGTATAAATAAATAAATAAAAAAGTAAAACTAAACATTATAAAAAAAATTGTGAATAAAAACCAACTAAGGACTTTTTAACTTTCAGCAACGAAGGCGAATACAGTAATTTAAAGGCAGTGAAAAAAACTATAAGCTATTCATATCAACCTAGGAAATCTTCGATTGTTTTAGACACCTCCACTGTCTATATTAATCTTGAGGCAGTATGTTACGCTCCACAGAACACTACTAGTGGCAGCCCTATGTCCATTGCACGCGCGACATCGTGAGGTACCGTAAGCGCCACTCTCAAATTAACTACATCGCTTGTGTGGCAAACTAATTGTTGACTGCAACAATCGTAATTTAGGGCTCATGTTTATTACACGTAACGTTCGCTATGCTACTAAACATAAAATTATAGGTAGGTATACACTGACTTTTGCGATGCTATACTTCGACCTATTAAGCCGGCCACATACGGTGCCTGTGCAGGTCGCGTAGTAGCTGCTATGAGCACATTAGGCGCGCACATACGAAAAAAAAAAAAATTCGATTGTGCACCGGTAGACCGCGCTCGTTTAAAAAACTGCACAGGCCTGTGCCTATACACGTTCCGGTCTACCTGCACAGGCACATATGTACACTATACAGGTAGACCTATCCGGTAAACCGTCGCGTGTATCGCCAAAGACATATAATAATAATAATAATTTATTGGAACCATAAATCATCTCACAAATAACAAAAATGTACGATATTAGCCATATTAGTGAAAACTGTGTCGCAGCCAATAGCGCCCACTTCCAGATAAAATACAACAGTGGGGTCTGCGTTCCATAATACAATGTAAATACAACTAAAAATACAACAATTTTTTACATTTTTCAATTAAACTAACATTATTTAGAGTTGTGGAGTGTATACGTGTATTTATTTTTGTATGTATTGTATATGAAATATATATATTTAACATGTTGTATTAAACTCACTGCCCTGCAGACGTTGTTCTAACCTTTACAGTAGTCACTAACTCGATTACAGCTCCACCTATCGCGTTCAGATATAGATAAAAACACTTAAACCTGTTAACTTCATGGTAATCCATCTTTGTAGTTGGTCAATCTCATCTATACATAATTATAAAACTCAACGTCTCTCTCTCTCTCTGTCTGTCCGTTTATGGTCTTTTCACGCAAAAACCACTTATCCACTTTACATGTTCTCTTTTTAAATTAATAGCTATGTTACCTGGCCAGGATACAGGATATAGAATATTGTTAGATAAAGTGACATACGAAATAAGCAGTGACGATAATGGTGAATCGATTAGGAAGAAATACTCTTTTAGAACGTTTAAATGACTTTCGCTGAGTAAACCATAACAGATATATGAAATTTATGTTCTACATAATAGATCTAAAAAAGAGCTATAGAAAAGTCAGTGATAGCTTAATATGTCTATTTTCTAAGAATCACCCACAATTAGGATGACCATACGTCCGGAAATTCGGTTCTTTGTCAGGCATGCGGTAGGAATTCAAGAACGTACCGAATTTTCATACAAATGAAGGAAGAATGAAACACCAAATATATATATAAAATTAAATCGATCCAAGTATTAACAATTATAATTCTTAAATTAACATATCGATACAACATTTAGATAGATTAAAATATGTGTAAGTATGAAATCAATATTCCGCTTAATTAAATTTTTTAAAGAATCTGTCCGGAATTTTCTCCGGATATCCTTTTCGTCCATTTTGTCTTTAAAAAATGACGCGGTGGTTGGAAGAGACATTCTGTAGTCACGCAAGCGGAGCCGCAGGCACACCTAGTATTATATATCCCAACATAGAAACATTTATTAATACTACCCGTGCGCAATAAGTCGAAACCCGGGGGTGTGACGCCATAGACGCATGGTTGTACTGTGCACAAAATATATCACAACAAGTTTCCATCCGCGACTTCGTCTCTGCTATTCTTTCGAAATTCCCGTTGCCATACAGGTTCTTTTTACTGCCTGATCAACAGATAAACACAACTGTTTGTTCCGTTTTTCGTTTTCAAAAAAGTCCAAAACTTTTAACACGAGATTTCTCTCTCCACTATGTAAAGTTTTACCCTTCATTATAACAATAAACTTAACACAAAAAATAACAATATAGCAGTAACTCTAATAACTATTAACGAAACAGTATCAAATAAGATTATAAAATCGGAGCTCGTCGTCGTTGCGCGACGTAAGCCAGTACGAGACTAAGATGTTAAAAAAATGGCGTTGCTTACAGTACAACACGGGAGCTTGAGGGGAAGTTACAAGTGTAGC
Source organism: Saturnia japonica (assembly GCA_033032175.1). NCBI lineage: Eukaryota > Metazoa > Arthropoda > Insecta > Lepidoptera > Saturniidae > Saturnia > Saturnia japonica. The sequence continues at coordinate 6,314,771 of CM065332.1, forward strand.
GGGCGGAGCGTTGCATTCCAGGCGAGTCTCAACTTATAGCGCACGGGTAGTAATTTCGTGACTATCTTCACCGCAATAAAACAAGAGGCACGACACTTCAAGGTGTGGACTTTTTGTTAAGTGCGTGCGCATCGTAAACTGTAAAGACTCCTACACACTATACCGGCGGCACAGCCCGCGGGTGTTTATCGCGCGGGTAAACCGCCAGCATATGCCACAGAAGTCGGCAGTAAAACGCGAACATCATTTCAGTTGTGAACTTGTGACAAATGCCGGCGCGGCCTAAGAAATCACTTGACACGATTTTCCATAACGCTCCTAAAGAAGTATAAATTCGATGATGTATTTAAATAAACATTAAAATGCAGTTAACTGTGTTCTAATTTTATTTCGTTTTACGAATTTGGTAATCTTTTATACTGAGTTTGTGCGTGTTGGAGCATTAGAACTATATCGTAAAGCAACGGTTGTGTGAACGAATCCCATGCTATATTACTTGAATCATAATTTTTATAGCCCATAAAAATATAGTTTAAAGAGGTTGTAAAGAAGAGCGTAATTTTAATATCCGAGACTTCTGTTATTTTGTTTTATTTTGAGAACAAACACTAAAAACAAATCCTGTTAACTAGGTTTTCTCATGCGAGGTCATGACTAGTCATGCAAAATAAAATAAAATCGAACAGAGTGCGCGTTTCCGGCATTTTAAAATTCTGAATCACAGTAAATAAACAGGTATAAATATTTTAAAACCAGTTTAAAGTTGACCTGCACCTTTTTGATTATCCAAAATGTTTTATTTTGTTTATACAATATTTAAATATACAACACCTATTGGCTTATAAACAAAAACAAAATAGTCTTCTTAAATTTCAGTACTATTCATAAACCCACTTATCCCTAATATTTTTATTCAACAAAACCAAAAATATTTCAGTGAATTACGTCGATAATATTTACCGAATATAAAAAAAAATTACAATTACCCGATCGAGTTTCTTACCGGCTCTTCTCAATGACTGGGATGTTTTCAGAACCAGTAGTAGTGTTTTGAACTTCATAAGTGCCTTCTCAGGGCCTAAACTGAACAAAATATTTTGATTTTCATATTTTTTTTAATAGTAAGATTCAACACGAGGATCTTCCGAGAGTCTTATGACTAGCTGATCCAATACATTCACGCTTTATTTAATTTTTATATTAATTACACTACTAAACATCTAACTAACAGCATTCATATTAGTTAAACTGATTATTAAAAGATGACGCCTTCTACATGTTTATTGAATAATAAAGACTAACATTAGGATTAGGATTAATATTAGGAGTACCATCCTTTTAATAAATTTTTTTAACCCCTTTGAGAAATATTACATGGAGATAGGAATGCTTAATCAATTTATTCAACGAAAGGACTATTTTTAAACAATTTGTAGGTATTATGTTTCATCAACAGCGAGGAAAATAACGTTTAATATGATACATGTGATGTTTGAATCATTAATCTTCATGAAGAAATACGTCCTATACGTTGCCAGGACAAAAAAAAAGAGAAATATTTTAAGTGATTGATATAACTAAGTAATAGACATATTATATAATTCTTAATCGCAAACGTAATTCAAGAGATGTACATAATTCATTCTAAAAAACTTTAATATGACAATAGTGACCGTCATGACGTCATAAGTTAACATCGCCATGCATCTGTGCTCTCAAGGACACATTCTTCAACTGATGACGTCACCGAGCCATCGACCGGCAACGACTTTTTAATCACTCTTTTATTTTTAAATTTTAATTTATCAAAAGATCTAATAAGAAAATATTTTACGTGGATAGGACATGACTCTTTAGGATGTTAGGGGATTGATAAAGCCAGAAACTTTCTGATGATTTAATATTATATAAAGGTAAAAAAAAAACATATTTTAAAAATTCTCTATAGGTTTACGATTATGACCACTAACTCGTTAAATGATGATGTGCCCCAAGATGATGACTCTGTAAATCCATTGGGGTAAGTGGCTTTCCAGTGCAATTGCAATAACACACAGGTATAGGTGTTTGGCGACAGATTTTTACTTGAGGATGGTAGCTACTTAGGCGGACTTTGAAAAATATTCTACCACTATGTTATGGCTTCATCACGATGTTTTCCTTCACCGAAAGTTCAGGCTCATTGCAGAGATCCCTAGTCACGTCGAATTATGTCAACAAGTTCACTTTTCATCAGAAACATGTTCATAACGGAATAACATCAAATATACATAAGAATACATAGAAGAAATATACACAATAACTTCATACATAATATTATCAATAAGTGATATGTAAATCGATACCGAGATAAACACTATGCATCTACGCAGATTACCGTTGAATGACAACAGTATATTATGTAAATATTATGCCAAAATTTTTGTAGTATTCTTTACGGTTTACCTATTTTCGGAGTTGGAGCCATCAAGCAACGACTATATTCTGTTATAGGTCGTCTGATATAGGTGTCGACATTTGAAAAATGTAAATAATGCTATTTATAAATAAATTTACATGTTATTTTAAAGAAGTTATTTGTATGCAAATGCCAAAGGAGTTATGCACACATCGACTTCTATAATATTGTTATATATTACACCAATATTTCTTAAAGTGTGCGATAACGCCTCCTTGTAAACAAACGGAGACGGCAGAAGCCTCAGAAAAAATTAAGGGTTGTTAAGGCGGTTTATGGAAGCGCCGGTTGATTAAACAATGGCGAAAAAACATGTTTTTCCGATTCGTTTTTCCGCAGTTATCGAAAGTGGAACCCTCAGTATTTCAAACAAAAATGAAATACCTACTTTATTTATAAGTATAATTAATTTCATTCCTTATTCATAACCCCGTTTTTGTTTTAGTTAAATGTATTTATGATGCGCTACAGATAGTACTAAGAAAAAAATTGTGGAGACCCTATAGAAAATGATTTTTATTTATTTGTAATGGGCGAGTAATAAGTTTCAGAACCTACGAATCAAGTGATAAATTTAGGTACGATGCATTTTAATCTTATGTCATAACTAATTAGTGGCATAAATAGGCTGTGCTTAGAAATTCTTGTACATTAGAAAAAATACGTTATAAGCATAACCGATCCTTATAGTAAAATGTATCGTATTTGCGTAACTTTGTTTAAGAAAGTAGAGCAATTTTTTTTACATTCGATCGTAAAAAAATGATTTTCTAAACTAAGCAATATTATTTTGATACTTTTGTAGTCAATTTCAATAGCTTTTTGCACTTGGTTAAGGATGGGATAAGACAGTTTACCTACTATCAAAAAAAATCCACTTAATATATTTTAATATATATGTTATAGGTAATGTATCAAAAAAATATAATTATTGCACAATTTTAGGCAAAGTATTGAAATATATCTCCGATTCGTTTCGAATATCACGCGGGAGTTTTTGGCGGGATCTCAAAGTTTACGTTACAACAGACCGAGGATGATTGGTTAGTTTAGGCTGTACTTGCGAACAAGTACTATAGTGGTACAAGGTGATGCGCGACCGTCCTGTTTCCCACAGACGTTACAATACTCGACAACGGGGGCGAGTAATAAACCGGGGAAGAGAAACGAGTGCAATTGCGTGGCGAAGGCGCACAAGTCACAGTACACTGAAGTAAAGAAACGCCCGAAACGTAATCTAGATAAACTTCAGTACACAATAGTTGCGATTACGTAATTTATAAGTAATAACGAAATATTATATTACTTACAACGTAGAATTTAAAAATTTTAGGATTTTTAATTTATGATTTATTATATTTAAACTTTAAACAAAAAATTATTATAGTTTTTTTTTTTAAATGTAAATACTCTTCTTACCACCTCACGATCAATTTTAAAACTAGAAATAAAACCTAAGTAGTAATAAATAAAAACTTACAAAATTTCTAGTAGATAATATATTTTGATGAAAATAAAAAATAATAATTTTATTATAGCATTATCAAATACATTAGTAGGTAACCCAAGAACTACAGACAGAGGGCAGCCCTAGTGCGTTTATCTACCGAGCGGCTTTAGGTAATTATTTCAAGAACACTGCCGAGACAACATACTGTTTACTTTAGTGTACTGTAGTGACATAATGTCGTGCTACCTCGTCCTGCCCACGTCTTTAATACTGGACAGTCGCGCACGAACGTTTTCGACTATAGCCAGCAGGCCGCGGGAGCGGGCTGCATGCGCGGCTCATATCCTGCCGGTTTCTCATTTTTTATTCTATAGAATGCCTAGGCAATGTATTAAATATGAAATAATAAGCGAAAGCCCATTCATCACGATATCTACGAAACTATAGGTCCGATTGACTTGAATATTTGTATGTTTACTTATTACTCCTTTCGCTATGTACAGGCTTACGAAGAATTCAAATCCTATAAAAAAAATTACACGGGACCAGATACAAATGATAATTAAAATGTATACGCAAATATAACTAAAGAAAATTCCTTAAATAACATCAGCAATAGAAAACCAATTAACCTGTGTACAGTAAAGATTGTTTAAATTATATAAATCGAAAAACGAACCCCACCGTCGCTTGGCGCGGTGAGGCACGTGGCGCGGCGCGCGGCGGCCCGACCAACAAGGAAACTTCGAGAATACCCTCATTCAAACTGTTCAATCTAATTTGGTCTAACGCCGCAACCAAGAAGTTAAGAACGTCACTCCAATATTTATCTTTAATCAAATTCAACGCTTCAACGGAAATTCATTTATACATTTTTATGCTTTTTAAATTGTTATTTTACATCCCATAATATAGGGTTTATAAAATTACTAATCCTAACTTTACTTTTATAAATGCGAATGTGAGTTTGTCTGTTGGTTCCGTCACGATGTTTTCCTTCACCGAAAACTCAGGCATATTGCAGGGATTCGAACTCACGTCAATCGACGCGGTGTCCGTACACGCTACAATCGAGTCATCATTGCTTGTTTGGCATAGAAATCGATTAAGTCACGCGGAGTAGGACATTACATATTTTTATAAAGATATAAGAACAAACTTACGCCTATCGAAGCGCGTGAAGACTGGTTTGTACATAGCTGCATATTTTTTATATATTAGTTGTTATTATATATGTAGCGACATCTACATAGCTACCTACATAGCGAAACATAGCGACATCTATCGAGCCACATACGACGCATCCTACATCGCGCTATAGAAATTAACTCTTCAATTGAGTATATATACAAGAACCCGACTACAACCGTAGGGCAGCTGCCCGCCAGACATAACACCCGTCTGGTCGGGGGATCCTCCCTTTGCAATAGTTCTTCTACATATATAGAAAGTAATTACTGATAATTAATTAACACAGGTGACTTTGTCTCTGTAATTCAATGAAGTACTTTTACTGATATCAGAGGTCAATATATTAACAATCTACATATTATCTGCATGTATAAAGTTAACAATTACTATAATTTAATATTTATTTATTAACCTTTATAAAGAACTCGACTCATCTTCGATACAAAAAAAAAAACATTTTTTATATATAATAACACGATAATTTGACGGTACTGTGTTCTAGCGACCACAGAACAACCCGAAAAACAACGACAACTACCGAGTGATCGGCAATCGCTCGCCGATCGCAGCTCTGGTGCCGACCTCCATAACTAAAACTCTTCACGATACGCTTCAAGGATCGATGTCATAGGAAGAAGAAAACACATTGGAAGGAAGACGGTTCCAAAGTTTCACGGTACGGGAGAGATAAGACAACGAACAATTGAAACGGAGTTGCTTATGGCATGTTTGGGATGGAGACCTATCTCAAGAAAGGTACAACGTCAACAATGAAAATGTAAGTGCGATAGGTAGCGGAGTATTAAGAACAAAGTGATATACTTAACCTTACATTATGTTGTTTTTTTTAATGATAAATTTATCCAAATTAAATTATGTATAGTTAATAATTTGTAATTTTATATACAAGGTGTAAGAAGCTTCCCTAATTACCATTTGATAGCAAATTGACCTCAAATTACTATTGCAAACGGATGTCAAATTGACATTGAAAGTTCGAGAGCAACATTTTTTACTTTACTTATCTATGGTTGAAATCATATAAGAAACAACGATTGCCGTCTCAGTCTCATCATTAGGGAAAAATATTGTTAAAAGACTAAGTTCAATTTTTAACAAAAAAAAACAACTTCACTGATTTTGAGTTCTCTGGTGAATTTTAAAAGACGAATTTCCAGTACGAATGAAATTAAAATGGTACCACCCTCGAGGTATCCCCTTCTAACGAAAAAATTATTATCTAAATCGGTTCATAAACAAAGAAGATAGGTCTGAACATCCATTAAAAAAAAAAAACTAATTGACAACATAGTCCTTTCATAACCGACATCAACAAAAAACGGGGAGGTTGCTCAATTCGAATGTATATTTTTTTTACCAAAAAAGAAAACCAACTCCAATGATTTTAAAAAGTTCTCTGGTGTATCTTCGAAGTCGAAGGACCAGTGACAATGAAATTAAAATGGGACTTCCCTTGAGGTATCGCCTTTCTAACGAAAAAAGAATCATCTACATCGATTCATATACATAGAAGTTACGGCTGAACTGAACAAAAAACATATTTATTCGAATTGAGAACCTCCTTTTTTTAAGTCAATTAAAAAAAATTATATTATCAGGCCAGACTAACATACTTCTGGATTTTTCCATCGACAGAGGCTAGTATTATGGAAGTAGTTACAATTTCGAAGTAAATTAGACTCCTTTTCAGACCCGAAACAGCATACATGAGATGTGTTTAAGGAGCCTACGCTGAAGCGTTAATATTTGCCGAATATCCATGTTTTGTCTTTATGCCACAAACTTACTAGAACTGTAATTTTCAATAGATGATTTCATAACATTTAGAGCTCTACTTTTTATGATGTGAAGTCACTCGCAGAAACTAGTTTACCTTTGTGCATTTTAGGAGACGTAAATGCTATAACCACGCCCGTGGTGATAATGATTGATTTGATAAAATTAATTCAACAATTTTCCGTAATATTATTGTACTTTAACATTTTAATAAACACTTAACATCGCCCGATTAAAAAGAACAGTGCAATATCGATCGCTATCAAATCTAATCGACGTTTAGCTCACGTAATCGGCCACATGAAGTCACTCGACCGAACACAATACACATTATGTACTTATAAGCACACGCACACATAAGCGTTCTGTGTTACTAATTACGTACTAATTCCACTGAATTCAACATGTGCTGGCAAGGAACAGCAAACCGGTATCGATTGTGTTCTATTGCCAGATTGTAGTACGGTTGATTGAAATAATTTATACTACGCTGACCCGTGCGAATATTACGCACATTCGGCACATTATAATAGAATGTAAACAAACTATCTAACAGCTATCATCTTAGTTAAATAGATGGCGCCATTAATATATTTTATGAGCATCAACAGTTGGCATTCTTAATGAATTTCCTCAATAGCTCAACATTAGCTAAAAGATGATGTTTTAATCATTGATTTTGATCAAGAATTAACGGAGATACGACGTTATCAGCAAAAACACCTTTGAGAAAATATATAATTTTACATCTTGTTAGTAGGAATGTTATGTCATATCAAGAATTCAACAAATTATGAGCAGGTACTGGGCAGTTATCATCTCATTCCTATTAATAACGTATAGATAGCTTTTATCTAAGATTACCGCACAAAAAACATTTGCAATCAGACAACTTGTTCCACTCAATCATCGTAGCGCAAACAAGTAGTAAGCAGGGAGAATTTGTTTTCCTATAAATACCTCAGAGTCCTTGAATTACAAGTAAATACTATCCGTTATGGTTGGGTACGATGTAGATAAATTATTATGCTATTGTTGTTGTTATTTTCAAAAAAAAAAAACATTTTTTTTGTAAATACTTTAAAATTTTAAATTAAAGCTATATTTCTTTTAGATCCTTTCACCACTAGCGCAACCTATAAACGAAATCTAGAGCAATGTACACATTTATGGATATTTTCATCAATTCATTTACAAATACGGTGCTAGCTGTACGAATGGATAAAAGTGCGTAAACAAACAAATATTGTAATAAAATCCTCTGTATTATATGACTCGCTAAGGCCTAATTGTGACCTTCAACCATTTTAATTTTAAAAATGTATTCAGCCCGGTTGGCTTTAATTTATCATATCCTATATAATATTTATATAATATACTAATTTTGATAATTGTATAAATAGATGTAGAATAATCTATAAGCGTGTGTAATTTAAGTAGACACATTTTCAATAAGACAATTTTTTACAAAAATAGAAACCCAACTTGAGAAATTCTCTGGTTTATCATAGAAGTCGATGGTCCAATGCCAATTAAATTAAAATGGGACCATCATTGAGGTATCTCCTTTTCACCAAAAAAAAAAAGAGTCGTCTAAATCGGTTCATAAACAAAGGAGTTATGGCTGAATATCCATAAAAAATATACATTCGAATTGAGAACATCCTCCTTGTTTTGAAGTCGGTTAATTAGAATTGATTACAAAAGGAATCAATATCTACGGCTTCGTTCCGTTAAATTTAACACGACACGGGGCGATTAACACCTATACTGTATACCGTTCTCTGGTAACAGTCCAAGCCATAGCGCGTGCGTTTTAAAACTATCCCAACACTGCTTGCTAACTTAATAATTACTACCGCATCTTACATGAGATCTGACATTCATACCATAAATGCCTAGCAATTCTCTATTTCTCTTGAACATTAAAACAATTACATTCCGGGTTGTTATTTATAAATCTCAAAAGCAGGAAATAAAATACAGAGACACAGTAATAATTTAAATGTATATTCAATTGAAGATGATAGCTAGGGGCTATTTTTTTTGTATATGTACCTAAATACATACTAACTAAAAAATAACATAAGTGAAATATGATTTAAAAATTAGTTAATTCAATTCATAAAGAAAACATCGATTTACGTTATAAATAATATTTGTACTATACAAAATAACCGATAAACCATTGAATTACTGAACACACGTCTATTTCGAAATTTAGCGGTCGCCTGAGAAAGGGTTTATAGGCCAACCGCGCCCTAAGCTCGTCTAATTGAATCTCGATACTCGCACGCACAAACTCCCTATAATAAAAAGATAGAGAGAGAGAGAGAGAGAGAGAGAGAAAGAAAAAATCATAACGCATTTTAATTACGTGACGATTTCTACAAGTAAACTCCCACCGGAAGCCGCGTTAAGGAACTTTGTTTCAACAATATCGGTTTTCATTAACGTGTTAATGTAAATTATACATAAATATAGCTAAAATATATTGATTTGTTTTCGTAATTACTTGCGTTAATCCACGAGGTACAAGTACAAGACGTAATCGCAGAGGGTAGGATTGTATTAAGAAAAAAGTTTTATTTAAGCTCCGGTTACTTTGTCTCCCCCTTACCATAGCACAATGTTCAGACTGTTCAAAGTTACACTCAGCGGGAATTCGAACTTGTAATGTTGTGTAGTTTAAAATAGTAATAATAATGTAATTTGTGAACCTGTTCATTCAGAGGCTTCAGAAAACATCCTTCACGCCCATAAAACAAACTTGACACATCTTGTCAGCATTAATTTTGTTGTCCATGTAATTTTGTAAAGTACGTATATAATGAAGAGTAAAAAAGCAAATACGTTCATAATATGCAGGAATGTCTCACAAGAAATAAACGTATATCGCCGATATTTTATTAATAACGTGATATCAGTGACTGAGTGGTCCCATAAAAAAACAGTATAATAATAATCCCAACATTACTTCTCAATGGTCAAAGTATCAATAGTTTTATTTGCGGGATTTTTGTAAAGTACATTAAATTTGCTATTTATATTTTTAAAAAAAGTTCGACTCAATTCAATTTTAAACCCATTCAAGTCTATTACACCGAACACAATAGCAGAGAGTTATCCACGCTGGCACGGGCTCTTCAACCCAAACCAAATTGTAAAGCAAACGGTGTCACACTGTTCAGTGATCTCACCGAGATGGACCGGCATTACCAGTACAACGGAACGCTGCCTATCTGTGCGGTCAGTTATTGTTTGCACATACTTTCCTATCTATCCCATATACAGTGTAAATAAATTGACATACTATTTAATAATTAAATCAGGGACATAAAACATTTAATGACAATACTTTATCTAAAATACTTGGTAATTTAATTCAAGTCACAATCGACATTTTTTGTTTGGCCAGCCTAGTTCCATGAAACTAGCGGTGCCCCTGCGGCTCCGCACGCGTTTGTTATGCAGTAATTAGTTTGATCTAGTAATTTTATTTTTACTCCTATTAATGATAATTCTAATTGCCTATCAATTTTGAAATGACAAACTTCGCGTGTACAAAATGCCATGAAAATCAGTTGAGAATCAATAACATAACATGATTTTTGTTTTACGATTTCTAAATGTATTACTGACGACTTTTATTGCCTATCTATCAATTATGGCATGACATTTACTTCCCGTATGCAAATATTTGTCAGAATCGATAGAGAGAATTAATTAATGACTTTTTTATGATTTCTAAAAGTATTATTAATAATTTTTATAGCCCATCAATTAATGAATAGTACTTCCCGTGTATAAAATTTCAACAAAACTAGTTACTCAAAGATTTTTTTGATTTCAGAAAGAATCTTATTAATTTTCTTAAGCTTCTAAATTCACCAACGACATAGGTCATGGATATACAAAATTTCACAAAATTCGGGCAAGTCGGTTTTTCAGTATAATTAGGACAAACAAACAGACAGACAGAGAGAGACCGACAGAACAATGTCATATTCGTGATCAGTATCCTTTTATTTATTTTAGTAATATAGATTTTCTGAAAAAGAAGGTTTGTTTTCAGAAGATAAAAAGGTTTACAGAATTATTGATATTATAATAATGCAATAAGTACAGGGTGTTTTATGATAATTGTGTTGTACAAAAATGTATGAAAATGGTTGAGAACTAATAGTTTAGCGTTATATGTGTATGTTATGAGGAGGGATGAAAGTCATATTTAACTAGAAGAATGTTAAGTATGAGGGTGGACGAATATACGAGTAGAGAAAGATGGAGGAAGGTATGGGTGGATTGTGTGAGGAATGATATTGGAATAAAAGATGATAATTGACAGAGAAAGAAAACATGTTGTAATGACCCTACTTAGACGGGATAAGGTTAGAAGAAGAACGAAGCGATGAGTACATTGTATTATAAAAATATATTGGATTTTACTTGAACTTTGATGGCTGTCTGATGAAAGAAAGTGTATTTTTATAGTACGCACCAAACTTTTGTCTACAGATAGGCCTTTCATAATTCTCATGATTGCAGTAGGTAATAAACAAATAAAAGTAACCTATATTCTTAGATGAAAACGTAAAAGTGATCAATAAAAATGGACTCTATTATAAAAAAGAAATCCATGGTCACCGCAAATAAAACGTACATCACACAATAGACTATTGTGGTTTTGAGCGATGTAAGGCTGGCATTGAAAAAGGGTAATATGAATACCTATTCACAATTCACAAGTATATGATGTAACATCGATTAAATGTATATTTATTTATGCATTTAGCCAATGGCTACCTACACCCGCGTTTATGAGTTTAGATTTATAATATTATTAAACCTGATTTGTTAGGCATTTAACTATTTATGGTTATTTTTATTTTATAGTAGCACAGTAATATAACTCGCACTGCGCCCGATGGTAAGCAAGGTACAATCTGAAAACACCGGCCACAACTAAAGATATATTATAACCATAATTAATTCCGACTGTATGTGGCCGCTCTTATTCTTCAACAATCGTTATTATAAACTGTTTTCGTTATTCTGCTGTTCGGTAATTTGCTGTTATGTATCGTATTTTAATTTGTAACAATGACACCAAAAATCAAACTTAACTTTATGTGGTACACTCAGGGATTATAATCGAACATTCAATCGTAACAACAACGTGAAGATCTCTCTTTTACACACCTATTGATGGTTGCATAATGCTTGCTTGTTCACACGTTTTGATAACACTGGCTGACCATTGTCATTGTAAACAAAGATTACGAATAACGAATAATCAACAACAGAATAATTATGTTCTCCATAATTTGTTACTTGTTGCGTAGGAATAATGACCATCTCTGGCTCCAACTTAGAGATCGGCAATCCATAGCCGATCATCGCCCTACAAGTTTCGCGACAATTGGATATGCAAACAATGGCCTATCCAAAAATATGACAAACCAAAACTGAGTCACTGTGACCGTCCAGCCTTGCATAATTGTCATGGCGTACCACCCAGCAAACTGTAATAATACCTTATACTAGTGTATGTATTGGATATGTGGTTTGAAATTTCTGAGACCTTGTGAGAGTTTGTTCATAGGAGGTAATCTATGGAACTGCTGGTCCGATTCAGAAAAACCTTTCGTTAAATACTTGGCCTCTAGGAAGAGTAGGTATTAGGTATTTCGAGGTAAATTGTTGTATAAGTCTAGTGAAAAAGGATATATCATACAAAGATGTAAAAGGCGAATAACGCGTGGGATACATTTATGAAAATGTTATTCGATATAATATCGTTTACGGACTCACAACAAAAAAATCAACTATGTAACATTTTTTATACTCTCAATTATAGGTAGTTACAAAATTCCTCTCTTTGTATATTTTATAACTGTGGATATTAATACTTATGCTCATTTTGTATTTAGTATTACTGACCGGTCAACATTAAGCAGCTTGTTGAAATTCATCCAGCGCTTTAAAATATCTTTCATCGATGTTAATCGTTGCTATGAAACTTTATCATGGTGCTAGGGAAAGGAAAATTTCTCGTCTAGCTACCGATTTTAAATTAAAAATCTAACACCAAACCTATCCTTACGCCCCTGTAGCAGCACTCGAGAGTCGGTCTTCTATGTATATAGGATAAGTATGTTACAATTTACGACAACAAAGTAGCTTCCTAAAAAAAAGTTTGCTTATACTGAAATAAAAAAGGATGTTGTAGGTAATAAACTAACTTAATACTTCATATAGTAAAATACAGTATTTCCACCAAGAGCTATCTCAATTTTTTTTTTGTCTTTTAACCGGGGGAGGAAGCTCGTTACGTGTAGAATATAGGAGAAACCTCAGCCGAATACCGATGCTACAAGCGAAGCCTACACCCGCTCTGCACGTAGAAATACAAAGTATAAATTATCCTTATTGAATTTTAAAATTGTAGTAAACTCAAAAGAAGTCGCAATCAATTGGCTACCTGCTCGTCTGGGTAGCTACCACCATCCAGTTGTAAATCTGTTACCAAATACCAGACCATAAAGGTGTGTTCCGGCAGCTGATCTTGAGAGCCAGTTCCTCCACTAGGCTTAGCGTGTTACCACTTGGCCACTCGTCTTTTAACACCACGTGACATTGTTAAAACGCGATGTATATAAATAATTGTTAGTAACCTATTAAAATAGCACTTAACCCATGGCTTCGTTCGCGTCATAGTTGGGTTATGTCCAAATATATGTTTTTATGACCTATTCTAACTTAATTGCTAAATACTATTTTTTATAGATCCCCTTTTTCACCACCTTAGGGGTTGCATTACCAAAAATCGTACCTTAGTTAGTGCTCACCTAGAAAGTGAAAGGAACCCGCATACAAATTTTCACAGTCCTAACCCCAGTAGTTTGAGCTGTCCGTTGATATGTCACTTAGATAGTTATTTATTATTTTATTTAAATAAAGATGGAATATTTTAAACGAAATGGCCAGGCTATTGTAATTCATGAATATTCGGAAAGCTACAATAATTAAATTCTCTTTGTGATCTAATTTAAATTATCACACGGTATATTTACAAATCCACAAAATAAATATCAAAGTAAAGTCATGTCCATTATGAAGTTATTGAGTAAAATAGGCCACAGCTGAGAACAACGGACAACTTGTGACACATTTTGGTTATACCTATTCAAAGTTTATATGTTTCATCGAACTTGGTTATATGTACCCAGAATACACGAACCCATTATTCTCCGAGTTTTTTATCGAGATACGTGGACTATGTACCTATAGCACTAAGTAACAGTTTAAATTAAAATTTATTGTGATTCTGGAGAAACTACAAAAATCACCAGACAAATACCTAAATCATTGATAAAAATGCAAACTCCAATGAAGTCAACATTTTAAAAGCATAAATATATTGCAAGTTTTATGAAACTGCTTAGTGCTTCTTTAGGCGTTCACAGATGCATTGAATATTAAATAATATTAAAGCAATTCTAAAAAATAATATCTATATAAATAAAATGATAGAGGTTTGCCGTTGTGTGCGCATCACGCTAAAACTAATGGATAAAATTAGATCAACTTTTGTTTTTATTTTACTCCTTAGAAATTTGGTCCTTCCCAAAAAAAAAAGTCTTCATTCAATAAGTTATTATTTTTTTATGAAAGTACAATGGTTTTCTTGCCCTGTAGAAGTGGGGATTATAATATTAGTATATATTAACGCTAAGTAAGTTAGTATCTAAATAGAACCCAATTAGAGGCAATGTTGTCACCGAGTATAATAGAAATAGATAAACGTAGAATCATTAATCAACCTAAGCGAGAATTTATTAGAATAGTCGAGAACGAGTTGTATACTAATTAAAACGTAGACAGTAAACAAGTGCAATAACTAAGTCAACTCTATTGTGCAGTCTCTTGCAAACCGAGATACGGGACAGCTGAGTACCCACAGCAGCAACTTGTGACACCCTTTGAATACGTTCGGCGTCTATTGAAATGTTGAACACCACAACTAGGTCGCCTAAACAGAAGTAAACATAAAAGCAATTGTTTCGAAGTTCTAGAATTTCTCTAATTATAATTTTCTAAAATAAATTAAATTGTAGATCCACAGAAAATTAATCAATTTATGTATTCGTTTGCTTGTTCGATGTAGTGGAATTTCCATTCCTTCCATGAGTAAGCAATCTGACCTAAATATTAAAGCAACACAAGGAACACTTTTCGATCTCAGATTTACGGTTTTGAATAGTGAAAAAGACAAGAGAATGTTTACACTATACGCTAACAATATAAAGTTGCAGTTTGTATGTTTGAATCACAGGAACTTAGATTAAAAATTAGTGCATTTCCTTTTTATTTATTTATTGGAACCCCTAGTGGTCAGTGTATTAAACACAGTCATATTTTAAAAAAAAATAGTACTGTTAACTTATTGTTATAGTTTTGTCAATTATAGCATAACCTAGAATCGCTGCACTAGCGGACCGATGCTATTTATTTTAATGATGAAAGTACGAATTTCGACAATATATCACTGAACATATATTTAATATCGAAAGAATCATTACCTTTATCGCCGCAATTATCGTTGCTATAAACAATTGACACCACAATCACTTTTCACTGCACTTCATACTTGACGAAAACATGTAAATGTATTATTGTATAGCAGCTGTCCACGCGGACGCAACGCTCACTCAAGTAGGACAGATACAGATGTCGAACGCTGCCGAACGCGGAGGCCGATTGTGCCTCTTTGTCGCTCGTTCCGTGCTCTCGCTTGCACTTCAAGCCTTAAATGGAACGCCTCAGAGCGAGGTAACGTCGCATGAGTCATGTTTTTTCGTGCGTGCAGCCGGCTCCATCGAATTATAAGAAGTTGTCATGTCAAAAAACATGTTTAAATCATCATTAATATTAATAACACAGAAGATTAAACTTTAGCAAGAACTTTATTTTCTCTTAACCACCCTGCTATATTATTCTTGAATACCGGATGAGAATCCTTGAATATATCACATCTGTCACTAAGAGCATTGCAAGATCTATCTACATATCTTGCTTACTGTGGAGCTTTTGCGTTAGGTGTTGACCCTTTTCTTTTATTAAGGAATGCTCTAGATTTTCACATCTACACTATATAACTTTACGCTTCGACCCTAAGGAACGGAGTAAACAAACATTTTGTTAATCAATGCAAAAGTTCATGATGACATAATGTGTATATGTAGTAAGCGGAAAAAAAGGAAAAATAATACATTCACACACTCAGTTTGGCTAAGGGCAGCAATTTTTATGGATAATATTATCAGATTTAGAGAATTAAGTGATCAGTAAAAAAATTATCTGGGTCATAATGATGTAAACAATTAATTTTTTCTTCGAATAACTGTTCTCGATCTTAATTACCTACAGTTTACTAAAATTGTTGACTTCGCACTCGAAATGGCTGACCAAGTAAATAATTGTCGGAAAACCACGGCAAACAATTTTAATGGCATACTTAATTTTGCATATCAAGTGCCTCAAAAATTAATTAGAAATTAGGTAAAATGATCTCATTTTATGTTTAATGTTGTACGTCTGTCGCCGGTTTCTTGAAAGGAGGAATATAATAATAGGTTCTAACATATGAAATTAGCGTTTTATATGAAAAAAGTAAAACAAAAAAATTTGTATGAAATTAAACATTTAATCAATCGAACGAAGTATGTACCATTATTATATATGTTCTTTCGCCATTTTATAGGTAGTTCATTGATTAAATTGCTGAAAAAATTGTGGGAGCGAGAATCAATAAAATCTTTGAAGGCGGTTTGGACAGCATCATCGGAATTGAATTTTTTCCTTACAATAAATTGTTCAAATTCCGAAAAAAAACATGGTAATCTTTTGGACCAAGGTCCGCGGAGTATGGTGGGTGTGGGAGACATTACAACAGCAGTTCCTCTAATTTAGCGACCGTCTGTCGTGAAGTATGGGTTCTAGCGTTGTCCTGAGGTAGCAGTGGGCTAGACAGATTGTCCAGTCTCGTTTGTTTAACGGTTTAGCTTTTCCATTACAGTTTCCAATTCTTGATACAATACAGATCTGCCGTTATCGGCTGGCCAGATCTTAGGAAGCTGTAGTGTATGACACCAGCACTGGTCTACCAAACACTCAGCAGTACCATTTTCTGAATCAACTTTTGCTCGGAACAAAATTTGGCCGGTTCTCCTGGGTTCAACTACTGTGATGAGCTTTTCCGATTGTCGTAAAGCATCAATTTTTCGTCACAAGAAACAATAAGATTGAAAATTCCCTCGATATTTTCACGGTTGAGTAATGTAACGCAGCACTCAATGCGTGTTTGTTGCTGTGCTTCAATCAATTAATGCGGTACCCATTTTCGAGCTTTTTCACTTTTCCAATCTGTTTCCAGTAAATTAAAATTGTTTCATTACTCATACCAAAGCTTGCCGATAACTCTGACGTGGTTTGCGATGAATCCGTTTCCACGATCACCTTTAATTCTTCATTATCAACTAGTGTTTACGGTCGTCCACGGGGTTTGTTTCGCAAGTCAAAATTTCCAGAACGAAAACTTTGGAACCAAAAACGTACCATGCTTTCTTTTACAGTAGCTTCCGCATACACATAATTAATCCTTCGAGCTGTTTCTGCAGCGCTGATGCTACGGTGGAACTCATATTCGTAAATAACGCGATATTTTAAGTTTTCCATTTTGTCAAAAGAAATATGTGCGATGAAATGTTAGAAAACAAATGAATCACTAAATTCAAATACTAAAATACACAAGCCTAAATTTGAAATAAATTTGAATTTGGAATTCCTAACCAAACGCCAGTTATTTGAAAGCAAAGTGGCCAGTTCAACAAAACGCCAATTTCATATGTAAGGACCTAATAGTATAGGAAGTTTACATAGGCTATATAACTTCATGCTACGACTCTAAGAGCGGAGCAGTAACCAAGAACGTGAAGCAAACTGTAAGCAAATACGGGAAAGAAGAACAACGTACGGTACGTTGGTGAAGAGTTATTCGAATTAATTTAAGAAACCGTGGGACACATTCAGTAGTTGATATAACAGAAGAAAAATCTTGCATAACCGTATTTAAGGTAGTTATTTACAACGGCATCTCCCAATTGTAAAAAAAAACGTCGCGTGTAAGCCAGCAGGGTTTTTATATTATCTAATGCGTAGTAGTATCCTGTTTTGTTCGCTTAATCGTACGATGTTCATTATTATGTATTGAACGTGCGTGGACGCTATCGAATCTGGACAACAATAATAGTAGTAGACAGTTACATGGACTTATCAGGTTTTTGTTTAAAACAGATATGAAACTTATGCATAATTAGTTAATCTACATAAAACTGAGGAATTTTCACATCGTTCTACAATATCGGTTGTTCCCTAGATAACCGTACATTATATGAAGATAAAGAATCTATAAATAACTTACACAATTCGAAATTCATTTGTTTTTTATCAACGTGATAGAGACCACATGAAAAAAACACATCCAAACTTAAGCACTTATATTAGTTAAATCAGATATGTATATACGAAAAATTGGATTCCTAAATATACACTCCATATCCCGCTCAAGTTTGCAGACAAGATCCGCAAACGCAAGCCGGCACGTACGCAGCGGAGTTAGGTATAAAACTTTGCGGCGTAGCGGCGCATTGCAAGAATCTAGTCACATTCATCTTGGGTTCAACAAAACCTAATACTACTATAAAAACTCGATAAGAATTCTATGAATTAATCAAAATAAAAAAGGCTTTATTCAATATAGACTCTAAAGAGACACATATGAACGACAAAACACAACAATTGATTCTTAAAACAATTCACTAAGAACCAAGAAGAAACTTGATTAGGTGTATATTTTGTTACTGTGTAAATAATGTTTACTGTTAATAATTATATTATTTTGTGGATGTACAGGGAGAGAGTCATTTCCGAAAATCAATAAACACAAATACAAGTAATAAATAGAAACATTAAAATGTCAATACTGCTCTTAGTTACCAAGTTACGTTACTTTGGTTATGGTTGATCGAATCTCAACGAAATTTGGAGGTGAATAGATTTGAAAGAAAATAGTTAACAGAACCGAAATCATGGTTGGAAAAAAAAAGAAAAGCTCCCAGAAACAACACAAATTTTTGAGTAAACTAATCATTTGTTTTGACTTTTGTTTATTTGTTTTGAAATAAAAGGTGTTTCCTATGATATTTGGTCCTTCGAACGGGCGTAACGAGGTATTTCAGCAGCAGACCAGTGTGACATCGACAACTGCCGATAAAACTCTGTGTCATTGATACGAGCCGTTATTTATGGACTGTATAATACTGACCATTGGGTACTCTACAGTCAATTTGCCGAGTTATTATATAAAAAAATGTTCGATAATATGAAATCAGTTAAATAAATGCGGTTATAATCGTTTATGTATTTTGACTTAGTATTCATGTGTGTACTTACCGATACAGTGTACCGGAGTGTATTTTTTTCACACCTTCCATGTCTGCCGATGTGTGCTTATCATGTCTAAACTCTGCATGCGCTTCTCAGCGGGCACGTTATGCAATCAATAGTAACGTCATTATGAGCTGCTCTTGATAATACTGCAAGTTGATTGCCTTTACCTGAAACAGACATATCATCGAGATCGTTATATGATTTTAAATTGCAGCAAACCAAATTCCCAGCAAAAATTATAGGACAAAGTTGTTACGGCCAAAAATTCTGTAACATAAAGAAAATTGGCAGACGTATATATTTGCCATTTTTATTATTCCAAGATTCCTCGTACATCTTTTTTACACAAGGTATATCTTTGTGCAAACTTGTAACTCGTAACCAGAAATCCTCTAACGTAATTGTACATTCAATCATGATCTGTCATGATTAAAATGTATTATCAACAGATTCCGTTTCTTATGAAAACGAAACACATCATAACTTCACTTCTCATCTTAATCCATTACAATAACGGTTTTAAACATCCTTGCGGAAGAATTTTAATTAACGGCAGTAAAAATTATACAACAATTATTAAAGTGACTTTTATAAATCCCGATAATAGTAGTAGGTATTTTATAATTATAGAAATCATTGTTTAAGTAGACATTACTCGACAACACAGAACGACAATATCACAACGCAACAATGTTAGGGACCCCTGTTTATTAGTGAAGTATATTATATGGCTACCGGTCACGCAAACTGACCTACCATGCTAACCGGATCGGACCTATTAATTAAGTTCGAACCAGTGTTCTTCATTGACATGTATATTCTGACGTCATGATTTTTAAAATCATATAAATCCATAGTTCTTTATTATAATCTATGTATGTATACTAATAACAATAATTTTGTGAAGCTCAAGAGTTTTTTTTGTTCGGTTAAACGCGCTAATCTCTGGAACTGTCAGTCAGATTTGAAAAATTCTTTTTGCTTTTTAAAGCCAAGTTATTAGCTATCTATCGTCACGCTACCACTCTTTGGAGCGAGTAATTACCATACAAAGTGTAGGTACCAGAAAATATGCTAAGCGAGAACGATCACCGAAGTAATAGCGCGGGCGGCCCGTGTGGCATGGCAAAGGATGTTGGGGGACGAAGTCGGGTTAGCCGACGACGAAAACCGAGCATTACCGAGAAGGGCCGAACTGTGAATGCCTAAACTAAAAATATTATATACGCCGAGCAAGCAAACTTTTCAACAGTTATTCAAAATTTTCAACTAAACGCGAGTGAACCCGCGGTTCACAGCTAGTAAGTAAATATGAGGAGTCGATTTTTTTATAAGCCTTTTTCGCAAAACTGTGCTTACTGTTCGTCATATGGCTCAGTGCAGTCACTTTACTATGCATATAGAAAGAACACAATAGTTATACCATTTCCATTTCTTTATTTTCTCGATGACAGCTCCTGTGAAAACTTGAACGAGCATCTTTTTTACATTATGTATGCATTATTTTATAAAAATATGACGTTTACACACGTACAAGGTTATACCAGAGTCGGAGAAACTGATAGGGATGGAGCTATATCGATAAACGTAACACGATAACAGACCCGATATTTTTTTACAAAATGTAAGAAACTAAACTACTGCCGGATACTTTTGTACAAATTTATTAACTAAAATTATATTTCATTACAAGATGTTACACGTATTAATTCTTGCTTGATAATACCAACTTTTTCAAAATTTTCGAAGCTGTTGTAAAATAAGTAGGTACTCGACAATGAAACGAAATAATTATAACAACAGGTAATCTTTATTTATTTATTTTAATCAAAATATGATGAATCGTCACTGTCACGATATATGCGATCGATATCATTACTTATTTGGTCACAACACTACAACTATCAAATTAGAACTGTCATCGAGAAAATAAAGAAATGGAAATAGTATAACAAAGACCGCCGCCCAGGAATACTAGTGCGTTCAGACACCACTTCACGACGTGGGTTGAAACTAGGGTTGCCAACCCTACTATGTTACATAGTATCCTACTAATTAGGTGTCAGACTACTATATTTTTATTGGATAAAAATTAGGCAACATTATTTATTTCAAAATGTTTATACGAAAAACGGAATTCAGGCCGCAGCCTTTCAATTTCAACTTCAACTTCTTTTTAAATGCATGGCGTCTCGTAATTTCGAATTCTGCCAGTGTCCAGTCAGTCCTAGGAGAGTCACTTTATAATCGAAGTTTATATAATTTTGTTCTTTCAGATTAGATTTATTTATATCTGAAAGAAACTTGGTTTATCATTGTCATTTTGATTACTTGTCATTATCATTATTATCTGTCTATCAATAGTAAAAAATATTCCTTTATAAATAAAATATGTATTTGAAACATTACATTTTTTCAAGTAATAGCCTCAAAAATACTACTTATATTTGACATGAAAAAAGTTAGCAACCCTAGATGGGGCCCTATAATATGTTTGTGTTTTCGATGAAGGCAATGGCATTTTCTAACGCCCGCCACCAAGTTGAAAATCAGTTGCCAGGTACCTACAGGAGTATTTTAACGATGTCACTTGAGACCCAGTCTTTCCCTCCAAATTTAGCGTTACCATCTAAAACCACATCGTCACTTAACATCAAGTGAGATTGTGATCAAACGCTAAGTATATAAAAAAGACTTTAAAAGATATTACATTGATAGTACCTTACGTGATAATACAAAATGGTCCTGCACTCAATTTTTACTAAACAAAGTACATATTTCATAAAAAATGTATTAAAAACAGAGTATTTCACTCAAATATGATTTCATTATCTTCTTCTAAAAAACCTATAAAACCTTCACTTCAATCCAAACAAAACGAGGACACGAGAAAACGAAGACAAGTATGACATCTAAGTACGAAGGCCCTAAAAGAAAGTGTTTATTTCTTGTGCAACAGTGTCATAGACAGTTTCAACTTCAAAAACAATATTCTTTATAAACGATATTAAACCCTGTCGATTAATATATAAGGTCTTCATTCTATATTCAATATGAAATAGAAAATGATTAGTAACTCGCAATAATATTAAGCTTTTAGAAGAAATACGAACTTCGTTTGAGATGTATTCACATGTTTTGTTGTACGTTGTTAGTAGTTTAATTGTGTAGGCAATTTACTTGAACTGCCTGTACAAGCTAGAAAGATGTCTGCGGTAAAGCATACTTGCTTCGAATTATCTCTTGTTATTATTAAATACCGCACATACCACAACAGTGGACATATTTAGGTAATTTTATTTCTTCACGAATGTGTCTATACTACGAGAACTTTGTTGAAGAAAATTTTATTATTAAACAAAGTGTGCCCACGACCTTTATTGTTTATTTAAAGAAGAGATCATTAGGTTATTTTGTTTCTTATCTAAAGAGATCCCTCCAATCTCAAGCCGCAGCTGACACAACGCTTTTCCAAAAGCTCACGATCGCAAAAACAAAAATTACACAGGTATGTAACGATACCAATACGATATAACGGTATCGCTGATTATTTAACAACTATATTACTATTACTACTACTATATTTAAACTATTTTTTACTACTATCTATTATATATATTTTTTACTTTTTATCTACAATTTGTAAAACGCTCGAAACAAGATGCCGTTTCGTCGTAGGCGAGAGAACCGTACGTGGTGCTAGCGACGATAAATTCGCTTTTAATAAGTGTTATATTGTTTCGAGCTTATTCACTAGCTATGGCCACGGCTCCACTCGCGTGAGCTACACTATAACGTCGATCGTATTATCCCCGTTCCTGGTTATTTTAAAGATAAAAATGCTTATTATGGGTGATCCTTAGAAAATAGACATATGCCCTTGCAAACTTTTTTGAAATTTTTTGAATGTCTACAATTATGTAGTACAAGGTGTCCAGAAAGGGTATCGGGTATTTGTTTTCGCGCCATATTCGAAACGGGGCGTCTAAAGGGTGCGGGGAGGGGTTCGTGGCGTCCGCCATTTTGTGGAGTTTTAGTCACGATGGAACAGTACTCGGGGACGCATCGCGCATTTTGCGTACGAGCGTATTATCGTAATGGTGATTCAATAGTGACTGCTCAACGTCTCTATCGTGCGGAATATCGTACACGCCACGCGCCAAGTGACGATAGCATTAGGAAATGGATCAGGATGTTCGAGAATACAGGTGCGCCAGTTAAAATTCAAAACTCTGATCGTCCTCGTTCAGTTCGCGATGAAGAAACAATTGAAGAAGTTGAGGCGTCGGTTCGTCAAAATCCGTCTTTATCCATCCGAAAGCGAAGCCAAGCGTTGAACATCAAAAAATCGTCTTTACATTCGATTTTAAAGAAAGACTTACATCTAAAAGCCTATAAAATTCTATTGGTTCAAGAATTGAAGGATACGGACTATGCTAATCGACTGAATTTTTCGAACGAAATGCTGCAGCGATTTAACAACTTTAACAACATACTGTTCAGTGACGAAGCAAATTTTCACCTGAATGGTCATGTTAATAAGCAGAATTGTCGGTACTGGGCAGTTGGAGAATCCGAGACGAAAGCATGAACGACCCCTGCATAGCCCAAAAGTCGTTGTTTGGGCCGCTATGTCTGCTAAAGGCATAATTGGTCCTTATTTTCATGAAGATCAACGAGGCCGAGCAATTAATGTGAATAGTGACCGTTATTGCGATATGTTGCGAAATTTTTTGGTCCCAGAGTTGCAGGAGTTTGCAGGTTTCAACTCAAGAACGTGGTTCCAGCAAGATGGGGCCATTTGCCATACCTCAAATGACTCAATGGAAGTTGTTAACGAATTATTCCCTAATAAAGTCATTTCGCGAAGGGGTAACATCAACTGGCCTCCCAGAAGCCCCGACCTTAGCCCGCTTGACTATTTTGCATGGGGATACCTTAAAAGTAAGGTTTATCAAAACAATCCGACGAATCTAACCCAGTTAAAGCAAAACATCAGGTCAGAAATGGCAGCAATATCGATAGCTATGTGTCAACGTGTTATCGCCAATCTTCGTTTCCGTTTAGAAGAGTGCCAGCAACGTAACGCATCATTTGGATAACATCATCTTTTCCAAGTAATTCTCCAATTCATATGCTAATAATAAACAATAAACTTTTTTATTGCATACAAATAATTTTTGTTTCATTGAACTTACAAATACCCGATACCCTTTCTGGACACCTTGTACATTAATTTGAAATATCTCTTATGGTTTACTCAGCGAAAGCTACTTAAGCGCACGAATTGATTCACCATGACCACTTTTTTTATTTGCTCGTAACCCTAAATATTTTTCTTAAATAAAAGTAGCCTAAGTTACTCTTTAGAATATCAGCTGTCTGCCAGTGGAAGTCCCGTCAAAGTCGGTCCAACCGTTTCGGAAATTACTCAGAACAAACAGACAGACAAAAATTTTAAAAATGGGCTTTTTGTTATAGGTATCTTTAGTTATATACCTTATTAATTATACCTTAGTAATATACCTTTAGTTAAAAGGCTTTTATTTTGACATTACACAGACATTTCAATTGTATTCATTGTATGGATTTTAATGTTATTATTTTGATTAATACTCCTTTGAAATTAATAATCAAATATCTACTTATCATTAAAAAGATTATAGCCAGTTTTGTGCATGATAGAGACATATAATCACCGAAAAAAACTTCACCTTCCGCCAGTCGGGTAAAAAATATAGATTATATTATACTTAATTATTTATTTCATTTATTACTAAACTTTTGATATCGGTATCGCCGACTATTCACTACAATAATAGGTATTTTATCGGTAAAATGATGTATCGTTACATTCCTAAATCGTCGCTGTCATATCGCTCTCGGCAGCTGGATATATTATACCGGCTGATCACGAAATGCGACAAACCATTAGAGTCACTTTGTCGGGTCTATCAACATGTGTATGATGGTCGCTAATTTTTGTATCCCAATACCACAGTGTTTTATGCGGTAAGGGGCAAAATTTATTTACGATAAATATATACATAGAGGATTTAAAAAAAGGTTTATGTAAGCAAGTTTATGTATCATAGGTACATTATGACTTAAATATAACGCATTCTGATGTGTAGCTACTAATTGACCCTTCGACCTTTTCTGATTACATCGACAAGTAAACGGACCCCATGTACCTCATATTCATAAAGGTTATCTGCAAATTGTACAGCAATAAGAAAGTGGGGCATTATGACGCTTAGGTTGTTAAAAAAATACATTTGTATGTATGTATATTCAGCAAAACTTACGCAATTTACTTAACCTTGACCAGTAAAAATTACCACAGCTATCCGTAAGCTGATTAGACCGTTAATCACTGTAAGTGATCTATTTCTGCAGGAATGTAAAATAACGTAAATTACCCAGACTTCGTTTATCGGAGCTACGAAGGAGAGGAAAATACTGCTCGAGGCAATTTTAGTATTGGATTTCATGGAAAGACAAATTCATAATGAAAATTTGGACATTTATAATTATCTATACGTGTACAAAAACAGATGTTGATACTTATTATATGAGATTGACAATTTTAATAAAGGACTTTTAATATCATTTCAAATTACACTGTCTTTAATTTGGTATCATTTAAAGTAGGGTTCCAAAAATAAAACAGTTAATATATTGAGTGATTCCTTCACTGAAGTAATGATGACGTGTACGGAAACCGCGTCGATCGACGTGAGTTGAAATACCTGCAATGAACCTGAGCTTTCGACAAAGGAAAACATCGTGATGAAACCATAGCATGGTGGTAGACTATTTTGTAAGGCTCGCCTGGCTAGCTACAATCTTCAAATTGAAAAGATATCGTCTAGCACATAGGTGCAAAGGTGTATTTCCGGCAGCTGAACTTGATAGCCAGTCCTTCCACTAGACTTAGTGTCACCCTCTTGGGCCATAACTTGGAACACAACACAAGGTTTTTGGCTGCGATCTTTGATAGGGTGGAGGTAAATTTAACCAGTTTGACTGCCCCCATAGAGAGAAATCACAGTGAAATTTCTCTGTGCCCTACCTGTTTGAACCCCCTTTCCCGAAGAAGTTTTGGAATCCGTACTGACCGCAAGAACAAAAAACAAGGTTATTTGGCTGCGATCTTCTTTAGGGTGAAGGTATTTCAACAGTCGGACTGCACTAAAAAGAGAATTAACAAAGGATTAAAAAAAATATACCCAGCGGGAGATAAATTAGATGATTTCTGAGAAGTTGGCCGAGAAGAAATCTCTCGGGCATACAGATAGTAAATGAAAAAGTCTTGTCGAACATTAAATATCTTTAATACTTTCAAAGAATAGTTCTTATGCTAAGTAATATTCTTCATTAACTTTATCTAAATTATAATTAAGTAATGGCAAATTGAAAATGAACTAAATTTTGCGACTAATATTTTTTTTCTTTAATGACGTTATAATATATCTATCTTACTTATACATAAAAAATGTATAATCAATATATGTATATTTGAGAGTATAAATTTGTTCGTATAGGAATGAATGTGAGTATGGGTGTGTGTTGTCTTTATTATTTGTGAGTGTTTAAGCTTTTTAAGTTTTCTGTATTACTCCTAAAAAAACCTTGAACAGACCGACTTGAAAAACTCGTTTCGACTTAGGTGTAGCACCTACATATGTTAATGATGAAACTTTGACCATGTTTATGCTTTACAGAAGAAATTGCAAACAAACTGGGGTTCCTAGTGTGCTTAATAGGTGCTCAGAGATTTTATTTACTTAAAAGATCTGGTCTATGTTTTATTGAGTTAACTAATTCGTATATAAATTGTATTTTTAATTTTGAAACAATGAAGTCTCCATTAATTGCACTCGGAAGCCACTCTAGCGAATTGCATTCGAATCCTTAAACATGCCTGAGTTCGTAGTGATTTAAATAAACATAACGCATACAAAACAGTGGTTCCGGTAGGGTAATATTAAGCGTTCCCCTTATACTGGCTAACTCCCTTATGTTGAAAATCTATACCAAGCATTTACCAGTGTTTCAGCAACAGCACATGAAAACCACTCCACCCATTCAGGGCTTTGCTAAGACATCAAAAACCACTTCATTTTATATTAAACATCATAATAAAAAGTTTAAACAAGAAACATAATACATATATATATACGATGAATTATTGCAAAATCATTTAACAAGATATAAATGCAGGTTTTAACTAGGTCAAATAACCAGTCATCCAATAAGATGCATCTTTAGCAAACTGGTATAGAATTCAGATTTTTTTTTTTAACATATATGTAACACATTTAAAGATATAAAATTTTGATGTGTATGATAGCACAAAAATACATAAAATCAGAACTTATTAGTTGAATAAAACAGCAGTATAAAACGATATTATTAATACTAAACTATTATAGTATACAAGTACCAGATAGTAAAACCGAACTTACACGCCTGCAAGTAATGGTCTTTCTCGAAGTATTAGGTTCCAGAATGAAATATGGATATCTGTCTACGAAGTCTTAATAAGTCAAAGTATGGAATCTGGATTTTATGCTTGTATAATCTTTTAATAAACCTAAATTTCATCTCAGTGCTTTCTCTCATTGTAAAAGTACCCCGTTAGAAATAATAAAGCACTCTTTTTACTTATCCTGAAAACCCTTATTTATTTTCATATCAGTTATTTGTTTCTCATTCTACACTGTAAAAAAATGTTTCTTAGTTTACGCGCACAGAAATAAAAGGCAAACCAGCTGTAAGGTAAACTATAAAAATTTACCTCAAGCGCTGCATTTCAATCACGTACGAAAATAGAAAATTTATCATGCTAATCAACCCGTTCACGGGATACGAATAGAATGATCTCAATCCCGCCCCCACAAGTCCCAGTCACTCTTTGTTCTTGTAATATATGGATTCATCAAGCAATATCACGATTTTAGCCGGGTTTTAGGACTAGGGGCAATACAAAAACGATATTGCTAAATTAAATTCCAACTCACTATGATAACTTATGGGTTACTCTGGTCTCGGTCTACCTTGCTGTAAGTTACCTTGCAAATAACACTATCAAATCGAATCCAGCATACTATTACGTTTTTAAACTGTAAACGATGGTTATATACTTACTAATTATACTACCATTAGAAAAAAGTAAGAGGTGTCGAATAACATCTTCAAAACTCAGACGCCCAAGCCAACCTCACCTGCACTTTGTGCTCCCGGTTGAGTAAAGAACGAGGAAACTGCGATGACCGGCTAGGGCCTGAGTCACGACCACCATGTTTATGGTGAAAAGATCTTCATAGTGATCCGCCTATGCGTACATTTCGGAATCATCCGGTGCATATCCAGTTTCTATGCAGCATGAAAGCGGCGAGTTGCTATGGATTATTCATTTCTCTGTAGTCACTATTTTTTTATTGTACTTTACTTATCATCAGGCCTCTTGTGCCAGTGCCTTCAAATTCAACCGAATCGAAGCTTGTGGCCAACTGTGTGGCAGTGCTGAACAGTCTGGGTAAAAATAACAGACTAATCCTGCGATGGGTCCCGGGGCATGCAGGAGTCCCAGGCAACGAGTCTGCGGACGAACTTGCAAGAGCCGGAGCTGCGGAAAAACAAATTGGTCCTGAACCATTCTGTGCTATCCCAAAAGGCCTTGTTCGATTGACCTTAAAGAACCATTACAACCAAGAGGCTATAATGTTCTGGTACAATTTACTAGGACAAAATCATTCCAAAGAGCTTATTGGCGCGTTTAACCAGCGTAGAGCTGGAGTAGCTCTGATGCTCAGTAGGAATCAGCTACGAATCTTAGTGAGGGCGCTCACTGGACACTGTTGTCTAAATAAACATTTGTACAACATTGGTATCCAGGGCACAAAAGATTGCAGATTCTGCAAAAATGCGGACGAAACTCCAAAGAACCTCTTATGTAATTGTGACCCACTAATACCTAAACGTAACCGGATTCTGGGTAAGCACGTGCTGCTTCCAAAAGAGGTTCAGTTGCTCTCTGCCAAAAAAGTCCTGCAGTACATCAAAGCTATAGGACTTGACGGGGGGAGCTTTAGTAGTGTGGGACGATCACAATAGATCTCATTGGTCGCAGTGATACAGGACTGCATAAGCCTGCACAGCCCCCGTTTAGAATAATAATAATATCATCAGGCCTATATAATAGTGTCACTTTGCCATACTACTATTACAAAAGAAGTTTCTAGATAGATTTGTAGCAGGTACTCTCCAAAACTACAAAACCCATTCTAAAAATTCTTCGAGTGGTTGCTAGTACTTTCATACATCACAACCCAAGTCATGTATTTTTTTATTTGTTATAAGTTTATCGTTTTTGACACAATCTCATCTGATGTTATGTGAGGATTTGGCCTAAGGTGTGTTAGCACGCTAAACCTAGTCAGAGGACTGGCTCTCAAGTTCAGCTGCCGGAACACACCTATAGGTGTTTGGTAAGAGGTTTGTTAATTTGTGGGTAGTAGCTAGCTAACCAGGCGGGCATTAGAAAAAGCCCTACCACCATGCTATGGTTTCATAACGATGATTTCCTTCACCGAAAGCTCAGCCTCATTGCAGGGTTTCGAACTCACGTCGATCGACGTGATGTCCGTACATGCTACCACTGAAACCTCATTGCTTGTAATGATATGTTCGTATAATTAGAATATTTATACAAATCGATTATATAAAACTTTAAGACTCTCTTTAAATCGACACTTATTTTAACCCAGTGTTTGTTGTTACTTCTTGCAGTAAAAAGTATAGAAAAATGTATTATCTATACCAATATTATAAAGAGAAAAGATTTGATTTTTTTTTGTTTGTAATGGATGAACTCAAAAACTATTGGACCGATTTTAAAAATTCTTTCACAAATATATAGTTACAGTATCAGCGAGTAACATAGGCTATATTATAATAAGAAAAATTAATTGAAAATCCTCTTTAAAATGCCAATAGTTTTACACAAAGTATAAAAAAATGGCCTAAAAATATGCTTTTAACACGGGTGAAAACCATGACGCAAGTTATTGAACAATATTAGGGTCATATGCAACATGTATTGTAAAAAAATAATTAAAATCTGAATTGAAACACGGAAGTTCATCAACTGTTTGAATACAGTATGTAAATAGAGAAATATTTTCTAAAACCACAAAACAAAATACAAATATGTATAACCAAGCATGACTGGAGTAACTAATCATTCCTACACATTCTTATACAGGATGTGGTGCGTACAACAAGTAGGTGTTAAATACACGAATTTATAATGTACACTAAACGCAATGACACTTTAGTGTTAATTTAAGTGGGCACGTTAAACACCATGCCCCTACTACGAAGTTCGTAGTAAACAAGTCTTCGTAGTAAAGAAATCATTCGTGTCACTGACCTAAAAAAATGTCAAATATGTACGCATTTTCACTTTTTTCATATTTGAATACGATAAAATATTTTATTGCATACATACGTTAGTAATGTTGATTTTTAATAGTGATTACTATGTATTTTAATGTATACTAGCGGTCACATAATGGTCGAAATTCGACCTGCTACTTTTTGATGTTTAGACTTAAATGTTTTATTTAAAGTTACAGTATGAAAGCAAAAATCATATGCTATCACTTTTCACTGAGTGTCGTGTCAGTATCAACATTTTGGGGGGTCATTTTCCATGGCACTGTTCGGAGTAATATTCTTTAATTTAATGTATTATTATCCCATCTTATATATACATTTTAGTTTACTCCACTCCTACATATTATAAACTTTAAGCACGCCAAATCTTAGTCCTCCGTGCGCGTAATACCCTTAAAAAGGAATCCGAATTTTTCTCCGCACGTATTACTATATACTAGCGGTCGCCCATGATCGAAATTCCACCAGCGACTTCTTAATCATAGACTATTTTCTGTTTGACATTTGCAGTATGAACGCACACAATGAATATTATATCACTTGCTGTCACTTTTCATTGAGTGACAATGTCAATATTTTGGGGGTCTAAGTTCAATGGCACTGATCTGGTTAGGATTCGCAGTATTAATTTATTTAATTTAATATATTAGTAACAGATGTTATAGATAAATTTTAGCTTTCTGCACTCTTTCTCCCTATAAGTTTAACCATGCCAAATCTCAGTCTTACTTGCACGCAATACGCTTAAAAATGGGTACAAAGTTTTTGCTTCACGTATTAATTAATATAATGATGATGATTTATGTGCAATACCACACACTCACTCATCACGATATCTCCGAAACTATAGATCCGATTGACTTGAATATCAGTATAGTTACTCCTTTCCCGATGTAGATGCTCACTAAGAACGGATTCTATGTAAATCCAATAAAAATATTAACACGGCATATCTAGTACTGTATTTGGTAGAATAATAAATGAACCGTGCAAACTCGTATAAAATTTATTGTAAACTATACAATTAATAAAATTGAAGTGTCTATGAAATTATATACGATAAATATAACAAAAAGCAAATTTTTAAAATTTTCGTCTGTCCTTCTGTTTGTTCCGGATAATCTCCGAAACGGTTGGACCGATTTTGACGGGATTTTTACTGATAGATAACTGATGATATAGGGAGTAACTGAGGCTTACTTTTATTTTACAAAAAGAATTAGGGTTCCACACTAATAAAAAAAACTGGTCATGGTGAATCAATTCGGGCGCTCAAATGGCTTATCCTGAGTAAACCATAAGAGATATAGCAAAGTAATGTAGTACATACTCATAGGCATTAAAAAACCTACAAAAAATTCCGGAAGAGTATACATCTATCTTCTAAGGCAGTGTTTTTCCAACGTGTGGGTCGCGACCCCCAAGGGGGTCGTGAAACCTCTTTAGGGGGGTCGCGAATATTCTATAGCGGAGTTGCAAAAAGTTGGGATAGTTACTGCAGTAAAAAAAAAACAATAAAGTTTAAAAATATTTATTATGGTAAATGTTAACTAAAGGACATAATCATCTGTATCAAATAAACAAAGAATTAAAATAACTTATGAGATCTCTTCAATCTTAAACATTTGTATCAAATTAACAAAAAAAAACTTATGAGAACTCTTAATGCGAAGGTTGCGCTTGTTTTTCATTAACCAATTTTTCCCATCGTGGATCAGTTTTTGCTACATTGAGAATTAAATCATTTTCCAAATTTAAGCGATTTCTTTCCTTACTTTTTATTTGGGCCATTGATGAAAATGTCAACTCGCACAAGTACGAGGTGACAAATGGAATCAAACACTTCAAAGCCTCTATTGTTAATTCGGGATATTCTGATTTCCTTTTTAACCAAAAGGTATCCAGATTTTCTTTTAGCTTAGTCGCCAAATTTGCCTCATTTATAGCTGCATTTAAAAACAGATTTAAGATCCACCTTTGCCCAGTATTCTTCGATATCTCTTGCATTGAGAAGTAATGACACAGTTCTTCTTTCAACTTTTCTAACACCATTTTCATACCAGGTATAAATTCCTTGATGTTTATCTCACATCCGACTTCTTCAATAAAAGACTGTGTCGAAGAAAATGAATCGAAGTGGTTTTGATTTAGAGACGATGACCACAAGTCAGTTATGTTTGTAAAGCCATGGATTTTGTCTTTAGCAGTGATGACATTTTCATCCCGCCCTTGAAGACTTTTATTCAAGATATTTAAATGCTCAAATAAGTCAGAAAGAAAAGCCAATTTCAAAAGAAATTCCGGGTCACAAATGAATTTGGAGTATTCTGACTTGGCCTGCTGCAAATACATCAAAAGTTCAGCGCGAAGTTCCAAAACTCTGGTTAGTACTTTGCCTCTTGACAACCACCTAACCTCTGTATGATAAAGTAAATTTTGGTGGAGTGCTCCCATATCTTCACAAATTTTTAGAAACAGTCGTGTCTGCAACGCTTTTCCTTTAATAGAATTTACAATTTTTATGGTAATATTTAGAACTTGACTGTATTCCTGTGGCAAGGTTTTGGCCGCAAGAGCTTGGCGATGGAGAAAGCAATGCGTCCAATAAGCGTTTGGCATCTGTTCTTTCAGTCTAGCAATAAATCCACTGTTCGCACCAGTCATGGCTTTTGCTCCGTCACTACAAATAGCAATACATTTATTTTCCCAATGGATATTCATATTTTGCGTAGCTTCAAGGAACATGTTATGCAAGCAAAGGCCTGTAGTATTCATGGGAAGCGCTCTGCAAAATAGTATTTCTTCCATTAATTTTTCATTGGATTCAAAACGCACAAAAGCTACAAACTGCGCACAATCTGCAATATCCGTGGATTCATCAAATTGCAAGGACACAAAAGTACTTTCTTTTATTTTTTCTATGACTTGATCACGAACATCAGTCGCCATATCGCTTATCCTGTGTTGAATGGTATTGTCAGAGAGAGGTATACTTTTGAGTTTTTCGACTTCTTGTTTGCCAAACATAATCTCCGCCATATCTAAAGCCGCTGGTAAAATCAAATTTTCGGCAATAGTATGAGGTTTTCCTGCTTTAGCCACACGAAGAGCTACTCGATAACTAGCCAGCAACGCTTTCTCATTTACGTTGCACATTTGTACTATAGCAGTTTTTTGATGTTGAAAAGCTTTTAATTTTCTTTCAAAAAAATCCACGGGTTTATTTTTCTCATTTGGATGCTTTGTATTGAGGTGGCGTAATAACTTCGATGGCTTCATGCTTTCTCTTGATAAAGTTTCAAAGCAAATAATACACTGTGGTTTATTTCCAATTACAGTAAATCCGAATTTCAAATAACTGTCGTCATAAAGACGTTTTTTCTTTAATTTAGTTTCATTACCCTCCGCTAGAAGTTGACGGTTCTGTTGGTCTTTTTAGAAATTTATCCATTTTCAATCATTACAAATCACTTCAGTTAAATACGTAAAAACAATAGCAGGGGCTCGACAAACTTTAGCCAACTGACGCTCGCAAAGTCGCAACGCACGCGAGACGCGATCGCACGTGCCGCCCGCGTCACCCCCGTAAGGCTCGTAGAGTCTCGCTCGCTCATTCATTTAACTCGCATGCTTGTCGCTTACCACACTCGCGGCGCGGTGGGGCGACCGGCACTGGCTGTGGTCGCACGTATGCGCGTAAATTGCGTTGATCTATTTGCGATGGATTCGATGTAAAAAAAATGTGTTTTATGTACATAATTAGGTATTTATTCGAACCCTAATTATCAAAATGAATAAATATGTTGGATTGAGTATTTGTCACAAAATAAAATACATGAAAAAAAGAACTGGTAGGGGGGGGGTCGCGAAATATTTCTTCATGCTAAAGGGGCCGTGCCATGAAAAAGGTTGAAAAACACTGCTCTAAGGAACACCCACAATAAGCATTTTTGTCTTTAAAATAGCCAGGAGCGGGGGAGCAAGATTCGCGCGGCCATTCTGTAGTCCACGTGAGCGAATCCACGGGCACAGCTCGTTTTTATAATAATATTGCCCTAAATTCGAACCTATGATCGAAAAAAAATAATCTCATATGGTAATTTTAAGGTGAATAAAATCTAAATATTTGATTTCATCACATTATTACTATTTATTACCATTCGTGTTTTGTAGACAACTGAATTTCATTGTATTACCATATCTCAACACCAACCAATCCTTCTACTGTTAAGAGGTAATTTTCATATATAGCACATAGTATAAACACATTCGCAGTTTCTTAAAACTTGAATAACTTTTTATTGAAGAAAGATATCGTGATATTTTTTTAGATAAGGGCCAAGTAAGTATCTAAGGAATAAAACAAAAAAATATTGATCGAAATCTACCCAGTATTTTGCATGAAGCACGCACAATAGAATACCGCATTCATTTTATTTATATAGATAAACTAGCCGTGTATAGATAAACCGTGAGGTTTCACCCGTGTAAATTTTATCCGACGACACCGGCCACACTGCCAACGCACTCGTATAGACTCTATCATAATTGTTCTTCCCGCAAGTACAAATTATTTGAATTTTTCATTATCTCCTAAACTATGTCGTCCAAATACCATACTATAAGGAGCAAAATTTAACTTCATAAATTTGTCTTTATGGTGAAGTAACTTTTGTTCGTAAGGATCCAGTAGGTCGTGTCTAAAAATAACGCTTAAAAATCACTTTTTAATTTTCAACATATCTTTTGTCATAAAAACCTTATTGTGGCTTATGTGTAAAAGATAGGCATATGCTATCGCTGTTTTTTTTTTTTAATATATTAATGACCAATATTTTTGTGAAACATTGTATTTACGTATCGTTAACCATTAAGCCAGTGCATGCGGATAAAGCAATTCGCGTGGGCTTTAACTTCCGACTTACGTAACAAAAATAAATATTTAAGGCTAGCTGGAAATGTTAGCCTATTATAGCCTATACTATTCTTCGAGAGTCTGGCTATCATATACAAAAATATTTTTTCGAATCCGACTGGTAGTTCCAGAGATTTGTGTGTTTAAACAAACAAAAAAACTATTCTACTTTATTATATTATAGTATATAGTATAGATAGATAGATTAATGACGGCTTGGGTATTTAAAACAATACAATACTAGGTAATACAAGTTACTCTTAAAATAATCTACTGAACTCAATAAATAAGTCTAACTGTGTTAGGCATCATATTGTTAAACATCATGGATTAGTCAGTACTTCAGTAGTCATAACAAAATCAGACATGTATTTGTCAGTTATTAATATGGTTAAGCATTTGTTTGTGGACTTTATAAAGGGAATAAATACCCTTTTTTATCCAAAATCCATAATATTTTATAAAGTAATAAATGTATTATTTATTACTGTTTTTCTTTTCCTTCAGGTATATCATCATTATATTAATACGTGAAGCAAAAACTTTGTACCCATTTTTAAGTGTATTGCGTGCAAGTAAGACTGAGATTTGGCATGGTAAAAGTTTATATGGAGAAGGAGTGCAGAAAGCTAAAATTTATCTATAGTATCTGTTATTAATATATTAAAATAAATAAATTAATACTGGGAATCTTAACAAAATATTGACATTGTCACCCAATGAAAAGTGACAAGTGATATAATATTCATTGTTTATGTTCATACAAAAAAAGACTATGATTAAAAAGTCGCTGGTCGAATTTCGATCATAGAGAGACTGCTTGTATGTTAATTAAATAGTGAGTAATTATTATAATTTAAAAAAAATACAACAAAATTATAAATTCCATAAGTAACTTTTAAAAATAGATTCAGAAGGATGTCCAAGGGTATTAGGGTGTCAAAAGTAATATGACAGTATGTCTGTCCACATGAAAGATTTTACTTAAATAAAATCAGTATGTCCCACAGGTCCCACCCACTGCAATTGATTTTTCATACTATTGTAAGCAAGGACATGAAGTACTGTCACCAAAGGTTTAATTAAGGCTTTTGCATTGTCACAACACTATGTGAAAAACTTGAAACTCAAAAACTTGTTCTAAGAAAGTATGTCTACAATACACACTATGGCCAAAGATGTAGTACTTCTGCATCAGTCTTCTACTACTGGATCGAGCCAAGACCCGTTTGCTAATGAGGGAGAATATGGATCAGATTTAGAATATCAACCATTACAATATCACCAAACTGTTTGTTCTGAAGAACTTCTTATGACATTTAAACGTTCTGTTCTGTCATAAAAAATTATATGTATTAAGTTGTGACTTTGTGATACTACATCTGTAGGCAAGATACGAAAATGAGTACATTCACAGCAGACCAAACCAGTGAGATAGTATTGTCCAACAACATGTTAATTTAATATTATTTTTCCAAGATTGCATATACCACAGAAACAATGTTATTACATCTGAATTAATTTAGTCTTTTGAAACAATTACTATTTTTTCAAATAATGATATGGGCAATATAAAAGTTTATTTCAATAACTACATAATTATTATATGATATAATTTCTTTACTATGATATTTTAAATAAAACAATAGCAATCTAAAAAAGTCACAAATTTCAATAATGACGGCATTGTCAAAAATTCTTAAATTTAAAGAGAATGCGAAAAACATTAGTATGGGAGTTCTCTTACTTTTCAAATTAAAGACATGAGGAATGGTATTTAAGTTCTCTCTAATAATAATTGAATAAAAATGTTAGGATTATGAAACAGCATAAATAGTAATATCAAATAACTAAAATTACTGATATAAGCTCATAATAAATAATTATAAAAACAGCTCATGGAAGTTGCCACTTATATAGTGGACTAAATGAAACTCAAGCTGCAATTATTGTTTGAACAAGAACTACATACATTATGAGTTCATTCCTTTGACCATTAAATAAATATTTAGATAACATGATAATTATTAAAACCTAAACTGAAGGTAAGAATACCATTCTTTTCACCAAAAACCAATATCAAATTAACAATATAAAAATGTAAATACAGAACCTGAAAGGTACTTCTTTCTAGAGTTCAATCCGCATTCATCCATCAGAAAACATTCCTGAAAGGAAAATGATTGGCAGGAAGTTTTAGAGTAGTTATTATAATCACTCCCATTTGCTGATCTAGTTTTTTTCATTTTTTGTGACATTGGATGTAAGTTAGGTTTTGATAAATATAATACATTATATAGATAAATCTAAATTTAAATCTGTATCTGCATAAATGTTGAATGAAAGTTTTTAATACAATTCTGATAATTAACTGTATAATACTTGAAATATTTACTCAGGTCTCACTTTATTTTATACCATTTCCATTTCTTTATTTTGTAAATGTAATTACTTTGTTATTTTTTATTAAACGAGGTAATGTATCCTAACAATAATTAATCGGCGATGGATTGCCGATTTCTTTATGATCACTGTTGTTTTTTAATTATACCTACCATATATTTAATTGATATAGATTGAAAACTCGAAAGAGAAAGAAGATTGTTTATAGTAATAAGTTTGTGTTAGAACAAGATAGAGATATGAGACCAATTTCGTATGTGCTATCGGCCTACTTAAGTCGTGACTAAAACTTGCAAAATCTAAGGGTTTAAAGTGCAATTTCATGTTTAATAAACGTGTTTAACTGTGGTTACGTGTACTATACCTGGATGTAATTCGTATAACAAACAAATCACAAAATAATACGCACACTATACCATTTCCATTTCTTTATTTTCTTGATGACAGCTCCTGTGAAAACTTGAACAAGCCTCTTTTTTACATTATGTATGCATTATTTTATAAAAATATGACATTTACACACTTACAAGGTTATACCAGAGTCGGAGAAACTGATAGGGATGGAGCTATATCGATAAATGTAACACAATAACAGACCCAATATTTTTTTACAAAATGTAAGTAACTAAACTACTGCCGGATACTTTTGTACAAATTTATTAACCTATATTATATTTCATTGCAAGATATTACACATATTAATTCTTGATTAATAATGCCAACTTCTTCAAAATTTTCAAAGCTGTTGTAAAATAAGTAGGTACTCGACAATGAAATAAAATAATTATAAGGACAGGTAATTTTTATTTATTTATTTTAATCAAAATCTCATGAATTGTCACCACTTATTTCATATCAATATTCATTTAGATCGATATCATTACTT
Source organism: Saturnia japonica (assembly GCA_033032175.1). Classification (NCBI taxonomy): domain Eukaryota; kingdom Metazoa; phylum Arthropoda; class Insecta; order Lepidoptera; family Saturniidae; genus Saturnia; species Saturnia japonica. The sequence goes on from CM065332.1 coordinate 6,353,850, forward strand.
ATTTGGTCACAACACTACAACTATCAAATTAGAACTGTCATCGACAAAATAAAAAAATGGAAATAGTATAGCATTTCATTATTTTTTACTAAAATATAATTACATTTTTTTTTCAATTACTTATCTATATTTTTATTATTAAAATTAATTTTTTTTCAATGACTTATCTACATTTTTATTATTAAAATAGACAAAGTTACTATAATATACCTGAGTTTCATCTATTTGACTGTTTTATGTTTATTCAAGTATTTAGTTTTATAAGTTTACATTATTTAAAACTTTTATATTCTGTTTGTTTCCCAAAAATTATAGATTATTGCTGTAATGATTGGTTTCTTAATTTGAAGTATTTTATCAATTAGTAATTTTAAATATTGTTAGAGAGTTATCATCTTATTTAAGTAATGGTTTGTAATCTATTATTATTTTAATATCACAGTTAGTTATGACTTTGACACTTGACTTTTTAAAATATGCATTTTTAATGAAGGCACACATTACAGACTATAAGCAACACAAGAATAAATATAAAATTTTACATATTTTAGCTAGCTTATAATTCAATATTTATTAGCACATAAAGTACATTAATTCTAATTATTTCATAAAAATTTGTTATTGAATACAGAATTACATTATATAGATAATATTAAAACTAGGAAAATTTTATATTGGAATCGATTTAGATTTAAGTGAATGATTAATTACGTATTATTTAAAGTTTAATTTATTTGATATTTTCACTATCACAATAACATAATTTCGTGTAGTTATTTAACTTATCACAGTGCATATTATGAAGAAACAAATTAATAATTTGAATAGGTACCTTACCATAACAAACATATTCATTTGTAGAGGACCACAATAATTTGCAATATTTTTTTATTAAAAATATAATTTTCACAGTAAACAGCACAATAGTTCAAAACTGTACCAAATAATACCTGTAATTAAAATAATTTGCCGAAGTACATAAAATTAGGAGTACTGTAGACTTTTGTAATAAATAACATGATGGATGTCAGATTGCATATATGTTACTCATAAGAAATACTTCTCGCTTGATACCTATTAACACGTGAAGTTAAATCTTGTACTAAGCAGTAGTTCGAAAACCCGTATACCAAATACCAATGAAGTAAAACGCATCACTGTTCGCATCGACACGTAAATAGCGAAATGTTTAGTACTCACCGTAATGGCCACAAACTTCACAAACGCACGTCACTATAGCCGCATAAATGGAACGTGGGATATTTTTACACAATCAATTATTTCTATGAGTGCACTTTCCAACAGCTTTTACTACCACGATCTCCTACTTACGCTAGAAGACAGTACAATCAGTCAAGCAAAATCCTCGACAACTGACGTACAATTTACGCCTAGGGAGCGGTCAAAATGTTATCTTTTACGGTACGTGAACAATGCAAGCAGAGATGAATTAAGAGTTACATACAAGAAAAGAACCGAATAATGTCATTTATTACATTTCACATTGATGATATCACAAATTACAATGAAACTAATAATTTAGGCGACAACGAAGCGAAATCGTCCCCGCTCCCTCCGCCGCGAATTAGCCATAGACAAATTTTTTAATGCAATAGCATTGACAACAGTTCTCAAACATGATTATAATGCATGCTACCACAATAATTGTTATTACAACAATACGAAACAATGTATTTATTACCTATAATTAGAAAATAACACTTTTCAACAGATTTTGCTTTTTAATTAAATGTAAAACCTTAATAATTAACAATTTCAGTTGAAGTATTAATTTCATGTTAAACATAAATTTTATTGATTCTTGTTATTTTCCTAAAAAGTAAAATTACATGTATTTTTTAATAAATGTTCGAATGAAATAAAAATAAGATGCAGTCCTCGTGTTTCTACGTGTATCCGAATATACCATAACCCATATTCTTGTGTGTATCCGAAATAATTATAATGGCCGTCTAATAATAGTGTTGCACGTTAATTATAAATATCGATATATTAAAACCCATTATTTATACATTTATTTTATTTATTTGTAGAATAAAATAGATAATGTAAAATACCTTTTGCTCTATATTAATATTTTTATGGAATATTGTATTATGGAAAAAATGTTTTTTAGGAGTGTAAATAATATAATTAAGTGGAAATAATAATAAATACAGAATATAAGGACGATACTAAAGTAGGTAATACATTTGATTTAACGGGCCAATAATGTAATAAATAAAACCATCAACGTTGAGTGGTAAATTAAAACTAAATTTATTAACTGTGAGTTACTTATAAAGCCGAGTGATTTAGACCGATTTCGGAGGAGGACCATAATGCAATGTATGATGTTTACCAATACACAATGATAACTCATAAAGTAAAATAACGTAATTAAATTACATTGCGTATTTGCAGTTTTGCATCTACCTCTGTATATGTAATTGTCATTGCTTTATAATAGGCATGAGACGTACCTGCAAATATCAATACCTGGTCTTCAAGGCGGGTATCGCTGAATACCTGGTACAAATATCAGGTATTTATTTATGAAAAATGGATGACCAGTGGCCAATACACTACATTTCATTCATATCTACAAAATAAAAACATTTTTCAGTGCATTTGCCTATTAAGGCTACCATCGGAGGTGGTGGTGGTCACAAAGTATCAAAATACCTCAAAATATTGTATATGGGTGGATGTGGTCTTGCCAGGTAATCTTTATCTATGCGTTATACATGCTTAAACAATATAATAAAATCTGATTTCGTCATAATAGAATGTAGTTTGGTATCTCTCCGTTAAGTGATTGAAGTGAAATCTTGCTACCTACTTTACCATGTTTAACTCTGTCAGCTAACGTAAACGCATCAAAATACGAAGGGCACTTATTATCGTAATCACTTTAAAATCACAACTGATATAAAAAATATAATATTATTGAAACACACAGAACTCCTTCAATTTTAAAATATATTGGTACACTATTATTTTCTGTCCTTATAATTACAAAGAACACATTACCATGAAAAAACTGAATGACAAAATAATTATTGTGCTTTACGTTTTTAGGCAATTATGTTCCTTATATTCATACGCATCTGTAACAAATTTGTCTCAACGAATGAAATGGTTTATAAACTAAACCATACGACTCACATCGAACTCGAACTCATGAAACATACCTGCGAAATATCAATACCCAGTCTTCAAGGTGTGTGTATCGGAGTTATTTAGATATGTATCCGGTTTGCATAACTTCATTCCAACTTTCTTGTAGCTTCGGCAAGCAAGGCTTGCAAGGATTGTAATGTGCTTATCATCTGGGATAGTAGTCACTTGCCGTGCTACTATTAAAAATAGGAAAAACCGGCCCGTACGGATAACGTAATACCTTTAATGTATGTATCGGGTATTTCAGTTTACACCCGGTCTGCTTAGTGAATAGTGGTAAACTTGAACCGGGTATTAAAGCCTGGAACATTGTGTGCGCCTCAAGTCTACTTTATAACACAATGACTTTTTAAGTGATCAGTTATGACCTGCATTATTACATTTATTACAGTAATTATGTAAATGATCAATTTAAATTTAGAGGGTTAATTATTTATTTTAAATTAATAATACAATATATTTATTATTATTTTAAGTATCTTATATTTAATTGATAATGAGATATGGAAATTGTTACAATAAAATCAAACCGATTTCATAACAATATCGAGTACTGAATCGACTCATGGTCGACGCTAGTGCTGTGCACATATATGTATGTTGTGTTGTGTGTGCGTGGTGATTTGTGTTAATGCTGATAGATAGAAATTTAATAAAATATAATATATTTTGACGATGAAACTTACATAAATGTGAAGAAACACAGTGTTTTGTGTTATTAAGTGCAAGTGAATCCGTCGGGAGGCGGTAATCGTGTACGTTTAATTACTATTTGTGGATTCTGGATCTCGTCGATGTACCATAAACAAAAATGTCAGCGATCCCGATTTTTTGTTTCTTGCAGCATACCTATCGTTATACCCTAATTAGATCACACGAATGATATAAAATAACTTTAGACGCTTTCTGCTACGTTGTCTTCTCTGTCGAACAGTATCCCTGAGGCAATAAATCGGCCATAGTAAACGTGCGTTTCGTGTGCTCGCGCCTGTCTACACCCGACTTATCTCATTGTTTATGTATAGAGAATAAACCAGGAATTTTTATGGGGATTCGGCGCGTATTCTCGTTTTAATTAAACATTTATAAAGAATCGGGGTGGTGGACGTTTCATCTGAGGCAAAGTGTCTCGTCTATCGTGGCGTCCCCCGACCGTCAAGGTTTCCGCGATCTCTATTTATAATAATAACTCGATCGTTTGGTGCAACATAATGACATTCCTGTAATGAAGTACCATACTGTGGATTTTGTGGGACATGTGCCAATTGTTGTGCCCGTGACGATAGCGCGCCGCGATTTAGTTTTGTATGTATACAAATGCAACTCTACATTGTTTTTGAATGGACATCATATGTAGCTTCCACATGGGCATACAGTCTACCAAAACATTAACTGTATCTTAAAGCAACTTTACGGCAACTATAAAACTTATTTGGCTTCTTTTTTAGTAGATATTCTGATCAGGTATGTATGTTATCCAATTTTTCTTAAATAAAATATTCTTGTTTTTGGATTTTGATGTATGTCCATTGCATTTACTTGTGATAGTTTTTTAAAATAAATTTAAAACACTGTATTTACAATAACAATGTATAAAGTTATATGTTTCTAAATATATCAATAATATAAAATACAGTGTAAACTCTTTATAACGTAACTCAAGGGACTGAGCATTTTTTGTCATTATAGAGAGTTATCGTTAGATGGAGTGAACAAAAAAACAACCAAATTAACAAGAATTTTTATTAAGTATGTCTTAGATAATAAATGCTTATAAATTATTGTTTACACATATAGTCTGATAACTTTGTCTGACGTTTTTTGCTATGCCAGTACTTGTTTTGTATTATTTTATGTATTCTATTCATATCTAGATATGGGTGGAATCGTCTTGATTAAACAACAAAAAATTTTCTACCAACTTAGCGGCATCTAGGGCTTGTTGAATTGTTGGTGGTGATTCAGCTTTGTCCACTTGATCATCTTCTTCATCTTGATTATCAGGTGTTTCCTGACTTTTTGACACTAAATCAACAATTTGTTCATCTGTAAGTGTACCAGTTGTGGCTACATCCTCATCTATATTTTCGTATGATTGTAGATCTTCGTTAAAATTTTTTGTATATTGAACTGGATTATCCATTCATTCAGTGGTAGATTGTCTTCACTGTCAAATTGGTTTGTTTCTTGGCTACTACATAATCCAGCATGTCGAAAAGAATGTTGGATAGTGGCTGCTGTTACCTCTTGCCAGGCTTTTGATAAGAAGTTCACTGCTTGTAGCATGTTGATTGAGACCTTGCCGTCAGTTTCGATCATATCCATCAACATTTTTCGTCTATAGTGGCCCTTTAGGCTTTTAATTACACTCTAAAATACTGCTTGTATTAGCAGGGAAAAATGCTAACTCTATGTTTCGAAGATTAGATATGATTGGGTGAGCAGGACAATTGTCTACTACAAGCAAGATTTTCCGTGATTTTAATTCAGCATCCCATTTTCTCACTTCCTCTTCAAAAATCTGCGATGTCATCCAAGCGACTTGTTTGCTTTGTACGTAACTGGCAACTGTTTTATGTTTTTGAAACACCGAGGGTTTTTCGATTTGCCTATAACTAAGAGCTTTCTTTTTTCTATGCCACTCATATTGGCAGCCACTAGAACTGTAATACGCTTTTTAGACAATTTTCCTCCAACACATTTTTCCCCTTTGAATTTTAAAGTTTTGTCGGGAGTCAACTTGAAAAAAAGGCTAGTTTCATCTGCATTAAAAAGGTCTTCTGGTGAGTACTTCATCTTTAATTTAGGCCACACTGTACTAATCCAATTGTTAGTCATATTCATATCGACATCCCGCGCCTCTCCATTCATTTTACCGTACGTAATTTGGTGATGGTGCTTAAATTTTCCGAGCCAACCTTCAGATGCTTTAAAGTCAATTATGCCAAGTTGGTTGGCAAACTATTCAGCCTTAGCTTTTACAATTGGCCCCGAGATGGGTACATTATTCTGGCACTGGTTGTTAAACCACGACAACATTGCCTGATCTAAGTCTTTGAATTTTGGCTTTCTTAATTTTTAGAAGAGTTTCCTTCCAGCGCTGCCTGTAGAATTGTTTTTTGGTTTTTCCAAATGGTAGCAACAGTGGATTGACTTAGTTCAAAACGCCTTCCAACGTCACTTTTATTTTCTCCCTTTTCAATCGCACGTATCACACAAACTTTTTCGTCAACACTAATCGCTTTCCGTTTACTGGTCATGTTAACAGTTTCAAAGTAGGTTTACGACTGATAATAGGATAGGTACCCAGTATGCTTGGTCGAAGACCATCACTTCCGAGAAAACAATGCGTCATACTGCAGTGTTGAAGGCAATGTTGAGCTTCAAAGTCTTTTGTTACCTGATAATAAATATTTACTGTCTAAAAATATGAACACATTTCTTCATAATAGAGAATCGCGTATCGCTATAAAGAGTGTTTCAATATGTGGGTTTTAACGCAAACCAACCAAGTTGAGCTCACTTCAACGTTATAGGGAGTTTATCTTATAAAGGATAATGTTATAAAGAGTGTACACTGTATATCTAAAAAGTATTTCAGTAAACAATTAAAAATAGGCCTAATTATTAATTGAATACTATACAGGTACACATATTTAAATATTTTAACTGAAATTTTTTGATAACCTCTTTAATAATTATAAATCAATATCATTTAAAAAATATACATTTGTAATTGGTTAATTGTTTGCTTATACATGTGTTGTTATTTTTATTAATGTTAAAGCTATGAATTTTGTTACCAATAAAATATAGTATATATATATAATATATACTTTCACTTAATTTACTAAAGTTCTTTTAATAATATCTTAGTTTTTAGATTGTTATACAATCAATCACACCATGATAATTCTGTAAAAAAATTAGTAAGATAGTTTTTGTACTATGTTAAATCAAAATCCACATGTGAAGTTTTGAATTGTGACCCTTAGAACACAATCTAAAAAAAAAAAACAATATATCTAAAAATGTTGAAACCAAATGAAAGTAGCTCTAATTGCATAACACACAAAACACTGACACATGCGTAATACTCCTTTTTATTTATTTAGGATAGCAATAATTATCTGCATATAATATATACTGGCTGAATGATTTACTTATAAATTTAGTTTATACCATTTATTATTATTTATTAAACAGCTTCATGTAGATAATATAATTTAACAGTCTTTTTACATTGGTGCTTATAAATTGACATTAGCAAAACAGAACATTTGAATGTAAAAATATCAAAAATAACTAATCTGTATCCTATGGATATTAAAATTTATTGTTCATCTGTTATTACCAAGACTGTGCATTATATAAATAGATTTTCCTTGTTATAAAAATAATTCAATGGATCAAAAAAAAAAACTCAATGTAACTGGTTACACCTAACAATCAAATTTAAATTGAGTTTAATGGTTAAAAAGGTTAATTTGTTTATTAAATATTAATAATTGTTGAGTTTTTTTTCTGTCACAATGATGGCTGTGAATTATTTTCCTGTTCAGAGTCATATGTGTGACCATATTATACCTACCACATAATAATTAACATCTTACTTTTGAAATATCATATCAAAAAATTTCACATATGCATTTTTCTTTTTCATATATGTCAATTGAAATACAGAAATGTTGCATTAATATGATCTTACCTTCATAATATGAATTATCTAAATCTAAAACTATTAAGTGAGCAATTGGATAATATTATAACAGGTTTTTTTTCTCAGAAATGGCTTTCACAATTTGATTAAATTTTGTGTTGAAATAATGTTTAATTTCTAGATGCTATTTTAAATACAAAACACAGTGATGATTGGCACTTATATATCTGTTATTTATTTATTTAACTAAAGAAAAATTTAAAAAAATTACTAAAAGTTAAGACAAGTATATGTATTATGATAATTTAATTTTACTAGATGATTTGTACGTCCTTGTAGAGTCTAAAAACATATAAGAAAATAAGGTTGCAGAAAATTATCTGATTAATTATTTGCTAAGCATATGAGTTATACTTTAAATACTTGAACAGTGCATTTAAAATTTTGATATGTTTAGGCTACAATATTATGTAACTGCTTACTTATAAGTTTTTACATTTACAAGTATTTTGCATAATACATGAGCGTATTATTAAATATTTCTAAAAGTATAACAGTCTATGTATGCATACTTGTGCAAAATACTTCTTTAACCAATTTGTGATGTATGTAATTATTTATGTATACAATTTTAAACAAATTTATAATCAAGTATTTATAACTATTAAACAATGATTTTCTAAAAAGAAAAAAATGTAAAACAAATTTATTTATACTATACTGTGAACCTACATTTGTGTCTAAATTGTTTTACACTATGAACACATCTGCGAAATAATATATCACATGTCATAAACAATTAAACATTTTTGAGATAATAGCGTTTTACAGTAGTTACTACTATATACAGGGAGTAACATTTAAATGTGTCAGTGAGGGGAACTCTGAAACTATAAGAGATAGAGAAATATGTTCTAAAGAACCATGATACCAATTTTAAAGATAAGAAAAACTGCATTCATAGATTTAAAAAAAAACTTAGACATGAGTTGGGAATCAAACCTAACCATTTTTAGAAAAAAAAATGTCATTTTATTACTATAATTGATAGTGTAGGTTGTAAAGAACAAATTTTAGTTGGAAACCCTGTGTCTAAAATTAAAAGAAAATTCTGAATTTAATTTTGTTTTGTAATGTTCACAATAACAGCCATTATCTTGGATACAATTTCATGTAGGAATTGTAACAGATCTAATATTTACATAGTACATGTTTTTCAGTCATCCATCATAAATTTTACAGAACAAAACCTTATAATACGAAAGTCCAACCCAGTAGTAAATAAAATGTAATTTGATGTCATCTTTATTGCAATAGTCAAATCACAAGCCGAATTCCGGATAGTAAAATTCAAAAGAGTTCTCATTGTTTTACACAAGGCAAATCATACCACAATAGGTTATTGACACCATTTATTTTTATTGTCTTATTGACGCACGTCAAAAATGTTTATTTAATTTTATATCCGATCTCATTCACCACGCCAATATTCACCGAATATCCGGTATCCGGCCTAACCACTATCCCTTTCATCTCTAATAGAGATCACTTTAAAGCAAATCCACCACTTGAAAATACAAAATGCAGTAACAAGATCATTACCTAAAAGAGTTGATTGTAATAATGGCTGTTATTGTGAACATTTCAAAACAAGATAATTAAATTTAGCATTTTCTTTTAATTTTAGACACAGGGTTTCTTGGCAACTTTTTTTTCTTAAAACCTACATACACTATCAAAATTACTTGCGGTACTAAAATTTAAGACATTTCATCTTTAGTTATGCAACAATGAATTTTTAAGCTGCCAGTGATCTGATAAGTCACTTTAAGCTCTGTAATATAATTAGAAATGATTTAATGTTGAGCAGGTTGAAGGGAAGATGAAGTAATTATATGATAAATTATTAAGAGGCTAAATTACACTGGTCAACTTCAATAGAACAGACCAGAGCTTGCTACCGGCCAATAATCCTTTGTTTCTTTGTTTAAATTTTCACCACATGACACTATGAATACTGTAGATTTTTCGAAGGTGGGCAATAATTATTGTCGGATGGTCAGTGAACTTGCTACGCCCATGTTTGGTTGTAGTATCACTAAATTGTCATCAGTAATACAAAACAGAACTTTTAAAGTGTTTTTATTTCATATACAGTCAAGTTGGCGAAGGCACGCAGGGGTATGATCAAGGAGAAGGAGAAGGGCGGAGGCGCCCGTTTGAAAGACGAGCCAAGCGAACCTGCTGAGCCTGGTAATATATCAACCATAAAATTATCTTTAAATTAATATGTGAGGAGAAAACTTCGGACCCCTTTTTAAGCATATTGTGCGCACGAGAGGACTGTAAGATTTTGCATGTTTAAAGTATATATGGAGAAAGCTAAAATTTATGTATAATATCTGTTACAAATACATTAAGTTAAATAATACTATGAATACTACAGCGACCAGTGTTATTGAACTTAGACGAAAAAAAGAAGCTGCTATTGAGACAAAAGCTACCAACTGACAAAGGCAAAGGAACATGAATTGTACAGCCAAAAAATATATAATATTTTCATCAAAACACTGGATATGTACCAGCTGATATCAAAACGCGTCGCGTAAACGATTGACTGTAACGCCCTTTTCACAATATGCATAGTGTAAAATGTTATTCTACACGCCTTATAACCACTTGTCATGTTTCCCGAAAATTAGAATCCTTCACCAATACACCCTGGTTTCTTATAGTCAACTAGATCCCCACTCTGTGTAAATGGGCAGCCCAATGCTCGAGATCTTTATTGATTTTTTTAAAATTGTTTATAGCTAAACGTTTTACGGCCGCCATCACATCTAATGTTAGTGACGATGTGGCCCAAGATGATAACACGCTAAGCCCAGTGGGGCTGGCTCTAAAGTGGAGCTACCACATCTAGGGGTGGAGGGCGATAGCTAGCCAGTCGGGCATTAGGAAATACCCTACCACCATGCTGTAGTTTTATCATGATGTTTTTTCCTTTACGAAAGCTCAGTGTTATTGCAGGGCTGCGAACTCATGTCGATCATCAATACAAATAGTATAAAGAAGAAAGATTTGGTTTTTTGTTTGTAATGGATATAAACTCAAAAACTACTGGACCGATTAAAAAAAATATTCACCAATGTAAAGCTACAGTATCAGCGAGTAACCGTGGGGCACAGCTGGTTTTTTATAAATATATCACTACCCAAAGAATCGTAGATTTTGCTTAGAAGTAAGTAGTGTAATCCTGAACCATGTAGTTCAGATGCATACGTTGCTTATATGTCATGTAAAATGTACTTTTTAATACCAGTGCCACCGTCCCGATGTCAACTAACTACCGACTGAACATAAATAAAGTTGAAGTTAATACACACTGATACACCACAAACGAGTCATCGGTACTAACAACTGGTTTGTGATGCGGACGAGCCGTGTGCCCGCTACTAGATACGACCGCGCAATAATTACGACTTTTACATCAACATGGAAATAGCCTAAAGCGTCACTACAGATTGTTTACAATTAACAGCTCTATGGCGCCTCAATAAGAGTTCAGCGTTGTTTGAAACTGTAACATATTTACGGTCGCTTGTGCTTGCCACAGGTGGCCGACACAAGTAGCGCGCCCTAGGCCCTTGACAAAGCTACCACAATAGTTAGTACCTGATACGATAATCGGGTCAGTAATGTGGAGATGAGTTAAGAATTATTTTAGCTGCTTGTGTATATGTAAAACGGAATATGCTACTTTGAAGAGAAAGAGAAATTTGTAGTCATGTCTAACCAAGTAATATTTTTTTCAAATTTTCCCGATAGATACCAGTAGTATATAATATAATTTTTTATTGAGTTTTTTATTTGTATAAAAACGCTAATCTCTGCAACTACCAGTCGAATTTGAAAAATTGTTTTTGTATATGATAGCCAGATTCACGAGAAATAGTATAGGGCTATCTAACATTAAGACTACAACTCTCAGCTAGTCTTAAATATGTATTTATGCTATGTAAGTCGGAAGTCGAAGCCCTATATAAGATACAGATCCCGAATATGCCCTTAAAATGTTTTCTCTGTATTTAATTCAAAAACGGCTTGACCAATCCTTTAGAATTTTTTTACACGAGTAGCTCATGTCATTGGTCAATAGATGATAGGCTATAAGAATTTTCAATAATACTTTTAGAAATCCTAAAAAGAATCATAAAAATATTTTTCGAAAAATTTTAACCGATTTTGATGAAATTTTGTGCACGTGAAGTTTATAAGCTATTCCATAATTGATGGGCTGTAACGATTTTCAATATTACTTTTAGAAATAGTTAACGTACGTTATTCCGTATTTGATACGCTATAAGAATCGTCAACAATACATTTAGACAGTAAAAAAATTGTAGTACATAAAAGGGTTTTTACAAAATTTACTACACTGGAAGTATATAATATGTCATTAATCAATTGTTAAATAATATGAATTGTATAAAATAAAATTACGGGATGTAAATAATTACTGCGTAATAAACGCGTGCGTGTAAATAATCGCTAGTTTTATAATAGGATTAAGAACCTACGACTTGACCGTCAATATCATCCATGACGGTGTAATACTTTCATATCTATTGGTTGATTATACAAGTTTTTGCTATTTATCCTGCTAATTTATACTCTGTGACTGTAAAAGTAAAGCAAATAAGAAAAAGTTTAAAGAACTGTAATTCGACTACAGAAATGATCCATGCGACGCTTAGTATATCTTAATTTTATTTAATACTAGCTTTGCCCGTGGCTTCGCTCATGTGGACTGCAGAATGCCCTCGCGAATCTTGCTCCCCCGCTCCCGGCTATTTTAAAGACAAAAATGCTTATTGTTGGTATTCCTTAGAAGATAGATATATACTCTCCCGGACTTTTTTGTAAGTCTTTTTAATGCCTATAATTATGTAGTACATTAATTTGTTATATCTCTTATGGTTTACTCAGCTTAAGCCATTTAAGCGCCCGAATTGATTCACCATGACCTGTTTTTTTTTTTTTATTTGTGCGGAACCCTAATTATTTTTCTAAAATAAACGTAAGCCTAAGTTACTCTCTATATCATCAGCTATCTATCAGTGAAAGTCCCGTCAAAATCGGTCCAACCGTTTCGGAGATTACCCGGAACAAACAGACAGTCAAAAATTTTAAAAATGGGCTTTTTGTTATAGGTATCGTATATACTTTCATATGTATTTAGTAAAAAACTGTTATTTTGACATTACAAACAGATACTTCAATTTTATTAATTGTATATATTTTACTATATTTATGAACTCAGAATTTTCTTCTATTTCATTTGACATCCCAGTCGATACGACAACAAAAAAATCAGAGACCCCATTTTTTGATGTATTTTTTTTCTTCGTATAAAATGTATCCTATGTTACCAGGACCATAAAAACAAATCGATTACCTCATTGATCAAAATACAAACATAGAAGATAGCTAAATACCTGGGTTTTGTTTTAGCTTGGCTTTTGGATTTGCCGTAGTCGGGTAAAAATTAGAAGGCAGGATTTTGTTTACCAGAATACAGTAACCCTAAGTTGAAAAAATATTTGAAACGAACTTCTTACTGTGTGTTGAAATTGTCGAAAAATTTAATTTAAGCAAATACGTAGTAAATGATATTCTCGAGGTTATGACCCACATAATAAATATTTGAAATGTCTAGACTGTTAGATTATGTATTTAAACTCTTACTATGTCTAATGTTTTTAACTCCGAAACTACATTAATATAGAAGGCATGGACACACCTTGTATTCTCATTCCACGGCCAGCAAATTCCAATACCAAAACTGAATTATTTTAAAATTATCTCCAATTTAGTACACACTCTTGAACTGCCGTGCTGAGGAAATTGCATTACAGTGATTTTTGCTTAGTAAGACTGAGAAAGTCACCTTTTCCATTAATGCATCACCTTTTTACCCGACTGTACACTCTGTAGCCTAAACGGCTTGATGGATTTTAGCATACAAGGTGTCGTTAGATTCGTCGTTAATTGTGGGAAAGACAGGCTATATAATATTTAAGTACGACGCATAAGAATTAAATAAAAAGCAATTTTTTTTCTTATGTGTTTTTATTGCAGTCGGGTTTTTTTATTTCCTTTTTAATTATTTAGCTTATTAAGAAAATAGTAATAAACTATTTTACGTATATACACATCGTTAATACTGTGGTTATATGTGGACACTCGGCCAGCATGTTTTGTGTTTACCACCATAGAGCAAAGAATTTTTGTTTTCTCAATCATTTTAATTTCGTTGACATTAGAACACCAACATCGAAGATACTGAAGGGATCCCACTCTTCAAAATCATTAAAGTTGGTTTCTTTGTCTTGTTTATTGTCACCCGGATAAGGGATGACACCCGAGGCAGGCCGCTTCTCTTACTCGATAAACGACTGTCTGAATTAGACTGTTACTTGTATGGTTGGGGGCCAGTATTCGCCTATCAATAAAATATATTAAAGATAATAAAAAATATTAGACACCCTAAATAGATCGATGTTACTAAATATAATAATGATTTTTGATAGACACATTACCGACATACGGTTTATTGAAAGAACAGCAACTGCAGACTCGATGATACCAAGTGTGATGATTATTGAAGAGAATTCGCAAGTTAATATTTGTTAATTTTATAATTATATTGTGTTTTGAATTGCAAATTAAATTATAATATCGACTCGCTCATTGACAAACAATCATGAACCTTGCTTAGTCTTCGTGAATAAACTTTACATAATTAACAAACTAATGGATCCATGCCAAGTTATAGGACACGCTAGCCGCTTCAATAATAATTTTTGTTTATTCAAATAAACCTTTAGATTGTATGATAATTGTCTACTTCAAATAGTAAGAATTGCCGTTAGGAAATTTCTGTGCAACATATAAAATGATTCCATTACCTTGCTCATAACACAAATACGAAAACTTTAAATTGTGTTGTTTGAATACAAAAAAAAACTAAATTATAACAATAGATACTGCATATAAATAATTTAAGTAATTATTTTATTATTATTATCGTATTTAAGCGACCAGACTGTGATGGAATAAAGACTAAACGCCAATTCTATAAACTCCGTCCGGATCGAGTCGTATTTTTTAAAGTGAAGTCATCAAATGTCAAGCAATGAGAATCAAGTAGTAGTGTGTACGAACATCTCGTCGATCGACCTGAGTTCGGATCCCTACAAGGTGTCTGATCTTTCGGTGAAGAAAAACATCGTGATGAAACCATAGCATGGTGGTCTGGCATTTTTAATGTCCGCCTGTTTAGCTAGCACTCTCAAGTTGAATACCTGGCGCCAAGCAACAAATAGGTGTGGGTCCGTCATCTGCTCTTGAGAATCAGAACCTTACTAAGGCTTAGCGTTTCACCATCTTGAGCCAAAAAAAATGTAACCGAAAATGCTGCACAAATACCTTACATTCCCACTGGCTATAATAATCATGAATAGTTATTTCTAATAATGGACGGTGAAAGCGAGATTCCATATGCATGGCCAGTGTATGTAATCGATTCATCTCATTTATTATCTAGTTAATGTTTGTATACAAACGTACTTAATTATAGCTCTTCGATGGTAAAAATTACACTTTTTCCACTGTAATCCATATAATCGATTGTGATTAAATATCTCGAGGAATTATTTACTATCTTCAACGAATAATTTTTAAGTCTTGCTAAGAATTTTTAGCCAATTCATAATTATATTTGCTTATCCACCAACTGTACTCTTAAATTTAATAAATTATTAAATTAAAATGTTGTTTAAAAGCTTCAAAGCAATGTAAATGATTGCGACATTTCTTTTTTTTTAATTAAAATAAGAATACGGCTCGCTTGATGGTAAGCGGTTACCATAACCTATGGCCGCTTGATACACTAGAGGTTGCTGACTTTAAAGTCTCCATCACCAAGGAGCTTTGGAAACTAGTCACCGCGGGAACACAACATGGCTGCGATCTTTTGTAGGGTGGAGGTATTCCAACAATCGGGCGGTTTTCAAAGAGATTTCTCTGTGCCCTTTCACCTCTTAATAATTTAGTTTACTTGCACAGTAAAAGAAGTTGAAATAATTTATTACACTTAGTTTTGAAAACAACAACTTATTTATATATAACCAAACTAACCATCTCCAAGGATGTCTAAAAAATGAACACGATCCAGTCCAGAGTTGGGAAATTGTCCTTATATTCGTTTTGCATAGGTCACGGGTCGCGTCCACCGTCAGCGTCTTTGCCAACTCCGGCTGCACTCAAAAAGGAACCAGAAGATACTCCACATAGAGTCAAAATGGAGCCGCACAGTCAGTCGGGTCCTGACGACTCGACTCCCGACCTCGGTGTTGATGGCATTAAGACTGAAATCGATGGCCTCATGGATAGTGATGGTGAGTCATTTTAAAAACATATTTTTTTAAGGTATACGCTTGGCCTCGATCTCAGATGCCTGTACACTCTTCACTTGAAGGCTTGATGTAGGCGGGAAGACAAACAACGAGAGTGAATTCTACTTCTTCCATTCCACATGTCCATTAAGTTAAAGCATTTTCTACATATTATGCGTGTATATTTCGCCCGGGACTTTGTTCTCGCTGTCTTCAAAATGAAACGACTCGCATGCCATCTATTGTAAACTAGTTATACTAATATAGAAACTATCGCGGCTGTGCTCATAATAACTCACTACTATCATTATTATTACTGTAAATAATATTATTGAAACTATACTCACTAGTCCAAGCCCACTGATGCTTTTATATTCAAAGCCTTTAATGGCTCCATAGCTCTTAAGGCTAGCAACGTAGTGAGTTGGATAAAAAAAGGCTCAGTGCCAACGTGTACAGACACCGCGTCGATCGACGTATGTTCGAATCCCTACAATGAGCCTTATTTCTAATGCACATGAAAATCTGTCGCCAAGCACCTATAGGTTTGTTCCAGCAGCTACACTTGAGAGTCGATTCCCCCACTAGGCTTAGCGTGTTACCATATTGGGACACAACGACACTTAATATAACATGAGATTGTAGCCATAATAACGCTAAAACCTAAAAAGAATTAAAAAAAAAACACGTTAAATAAAAATGCACTCATTCGAGTTTCTTGCGTGCTCTTCTCGTCGACTGGGATGTTTTTCGAGCCCCGGTGATAGTGTTTTGACATACATAAAATAAATACCTTCTCGGGACCTCAATTTTTTTTTTGTTTCATCAACATAACATAGCATTATATACTATAAATAAAAACTAATTTATAAATTAATTAAAGTATTATCTTATTTTAAATAGCAAAGCTCTTATGACTGATAGCAGTGTATCTATCTGTAAAAGTCTCTAACAATTGATGAAGTCAAAACCAAAAGTACTTAGAAGGCACTTATGATGAACGTTACAACTGCAACACTACTACCGGTTCGGAAAACATCCTAGTCATCAGGAAAAACTGGCAAGAAACTCGATTGTTTATTTTAAACAACTTCAAAAAAAGGAGGAGGTTATCAATCCGAATGATTTTGTTTTGTGGATGTTCAGCCATAAATTCTTGGTTTATGAACCGATTTAGATGATTCTATTTTAGTAATTGGACACCTCAACGAACGAACCTTCGAAGATACACCAGGAAACCCTTCAAAATCGTTAAAGTTGGTTTTCTTGTTAAAAGTTGTCCTGTTTAATGCTATATAATTATTTTTTTACGGTTTAATTATTGTTTACAATTAGTAATTATATATAGAAGGAGAAGGAGTCAAATAAAAAATCAACTTTAGGTTGTACTATTGAAGCTACGTAGAAGTATGTCACTTAATTTGTGCTTCCAGCTTATGCCTACATTTGATTAATTATAGAAATTACTTTGAAACATAAGAAACCCGGTCTAACTTTTTATTCGACTGCGAAAAAGGAGGGTTATGTTTTTCGAGCGTATATATGTACTTAGACAAAGATTTAAATTCGATTTTGATAAAGATTTGATCTTTGGCGCCTTTTGTACCCAAGCCGTATGTATCAAGCCGTTTAGGCTTGATGGAATTTAGCACACGAGGTGTGATCAGATTCGTCTTAATTGTGGAAATGACATAGGTTATAGGTACTTACGTCACGACGTCTGGAAATCTAATAAATAATAAGGAAAAATATAAAAAAATTACACGTTTTTTGCAATCTAATTCTTTGGTTCCTTTTAAATAAATTATTATAATAGCTATGGTAGTATTTCTGTTTTTCTTTTCGTAGGTGACCCCACAAAATCTCCATCCTGCGAACTTGGAGGGCCGGGTTCGCTAAAATCGGAGAGACTTTCATCAGACTCTAATGACATATTAGATCCTCAGACTGGTCTCAGAGGATCTTCAAGTAGTTTACAGGTAACATTTATTGATAACATTCTATTTTCTGATTTTTAATACTTGGTTTGTTACCATCTTATTCTAATATTCATAATTATTGTATCTACTTGAATCGAAAATTTAGTATTCTGTTGTTAAAACTATATGTTCTATACATTCATTTATAAGGTTAAACTCGGTAATGTATTTAAGTTATACTGTAGTTATAATATCATTATTATTTGTTAGTATTCTTGTTATTTGATTTTAGTTCGAGGTAAAAAAAAAAATATTATTTCTAAAATGTGATTTAAAAAATTCATATCACCCTTAATTCCTCGTCAAATTTAATTATTCAATCATCATATTAAATCTTATGTTCCTCGCTATTGACAACATTTAGTGTAAAAATAAAGTTTACGTTAGAAATAAAAATATACCGCGACTGTGGCAAACAAGCGTGCTGTCCGCCTGATGGTAAGCGGTCAGCGCAGCCTATGGATGCTTCCAATACCGGAAGCATAACATGAGCGCTTCCGACTCTTTAAAAACTTGTTCATTCCTTTCTTGAAGAACCCCATATTGTAGTCCAGTGGTTAAACCTCCGCAGGAAGCTCATGCCAAACCCGAAGCGTTGGCGGAAGGAAACTCCTCTGAAACCGGACTGTCCGCGACTATTTAGGTTTCAATGTGTGAGGATGAACTCGCTATCGAAGACGAGCGGTGCCATCGTGGAAGGTAGCCACTGGCATCATACCGAACAATTCTCGGAATTATTTTTAATCAAATTTATTAGCCATCAATAAAAATATCTGGGCGATCGAGCTGCGCTCGGTGTCTTAAAACATGTAAGAAAGATAAACACCTATGTAGGTAAACATGAAATGTAAAACATTAACTAAATAAAAAAATTTATCCAAATTGTTGGAGCTGTTTCCGAAAACCCAAATACATATATACAAGAATTGCGTACATAATAGTGTTAGATATATTCCACTAGCATGTGCCATCTATTAACAATATGTTTAACTAACATGACAACAGCTGTTATAGTCGAACAAGTTCGTGCGCGACCGTTCCATGTGAGATACGTTGGCGGGGACAAGGTAGCACGATATTACGTCACTACGGTACACTAAAGTAAACAGTATGTTGTCTCGGCAGTGTTCTTGGACTAATTACCTAAAGCCACTCGGTAGATAAACGCGCACTAAGGCTGCCCACTGACTGTATTTCTTTGGTTACCTACTTACTTGTTTGATAATAATAAACAATAAATTTATTTATTTGTACTCACATTTAGCATCTTATTTATATACAATATTGTATGTATACAAATAATACAAACATAAATTTTATACAACAGTAGGTAATGATGATAGTTACATTTAATGTGAGATCTGGAGTCTGAAAAAGGTACAAAGACCTAAACTACAGATCACCAATAGTATATCATTGCAAAGGCCGTGAAATAGGCACTTGAAGGCGAGTATGAGTTTGAAGGTCGAGCCGTAGACGAGGACTTCACTAATACGAGACAGGCAATTGCCATTTCCGCCGAGGCATATATAGTACTTTTCTCAAACATGCATGGAAATATTGTCATTATTTTCGATAAACGAACACGCGAAGTATCGAATTTACTGACAAAAAAAAATCAAATCCATTCCATTCCTTGAATTTATGAAATGGCGTGCTGGGGTTTTTAAATACTCTTTGATTGGATATCTTTTATTATTCTTGGCATGTCCGTAAATTAAAACTTCGCGTGTTTTTTTCGAAAATAATGACAATATTTCCATGGATGTTTGAGAAAAATATATTATCTATTAGACATTTTGTGAGTTTTAATTGAAATGATTTCAACTTGGGTTTTATTTCTAGTTTCAAAAGTAAGTAAGTAAAAAAGGAGTATACATTTTTAAACAATATTTTTTTTTATCTTAAACTTTAAATCAAAATCAATTTTAAATTGTAAGAAGTAAGTAATATAATATTTCGTCGTTAGTTATAAATTGCGTAATCGCAATTATTGTGTACTGAAGTAATACAATTTACTTCAGTGTATTGTGATTTGTGCGCCTGCGTTACGCAATTGCACGCGCTTCCGTTCCCCGCTACATTACTCGACTCCGTTGTCGTCCATTGTACCTCGTCCCCGTTAACGTATTTCGGAAACATAGGACGGTCGCGCACGAACTTGTACGACTATAGTTGATTGTTAACATTCTATAGTGTGTAAAATATTCGCACGAGTCAGCTAATCGAACATAAAATTGTAATATTATATGTGTTCATTTTTGTACTATGTCACCAAATATTCTTGCTTTAGGATGGGAATCCAAATTGCCGCAATCCTAATGGTGGTCCAGAAATGGGATCGTGTCGTATGGCAGGTCCGGGTGGTCCAATGGGCCCTGGTGTATCTATGGGGCCTATGTCAGCCAGTGAAGCGCAAACTCTACCTTCAAATGTCATCAGTAAACAGGCCGGAAGTATGGAGGTAACATTGAAAAGCGTACGAAAGATTGCTTGCATAAAAAAAATTTTTTTGAAACTACTCGGGAACAAAGTCTTTTTTAGTGTTTTGATTTTTGTTGATGTTTATATAGTCTATTGTTATCATTTATCACATTATTGTCAATTGACTTTATTTTAATGTCTCTCATCAGTAATAAATAATCATTTTTCTACAAATTTTAGTTTTGACAAATATACTTACAAAAAAATAGTATACAGACACATTATTCTGTATTATATAATATTTTATTAATTTTTGACAGTCATAAGTGCCTTCTCGGGGCCGAAATTGAATAAAGTATTTGTTGAGTTTTAATTTATAAATTTAATTGTCACCTTTGTATCGAAATATTAACTAAAATCAATGTTATCCCAGCAGCAAAGCCAGATCTTCGTGTTCTCGACGCTTCTGGCGAACAAAGGAGCCGAAGCCGTGATATCAGGGCAACATCACTCAATTATTGCTTATCACTGTGCACAACCTGGCACCAAAAAATATCTTGAGGTAACTAGCCATTTTATTATGGAGACTTACTGTCTTTTATTTTATTGTTCATTTTACTAAATGTCCCTGTGTATACTATGACTAAACACACTGAAAAATATTGTCCTATATATTTACAATTTTTATATTCGAAAGTGACTAGGTCTCGTAAAAATAATCCTTAATTTTTTTTTATCAAACGTTCTAATTGTAATATTAACTTTAATTTCAATAAACACATCCATTTTTTAATAATTTTAAATGCTTTCAAAATGCTCTGAAAATCATAAATACACTTGCTACAAATACACATTAATTCACAGAAACATCCATTAAAAATGGGCCAGTTTAACAAACAAAGCCCTGCTCAATGGTTAAATAATCTAGCCATGGCAAAATCTCGTGGAGGAATGCGAGGAGGACCAAACATGATGGGTGGACCTAACCAAATGGGTCATATGATGGGCGGCCCTATGGGACCAAATATGGGTCAAATGAGTCATGGTGGAATGGGTCATATGGGTCCGAATATGATGGGACCTAACAGAATGGGTGGGCCTGGCAATCAGATGATGATGATGAAAAGCGGACCGGGGCAGATGGGCCAAATGGGGCCTGGAATGGGTCCTATAGATGGGTTTCCAGGGGGCACCCCGTCCTGTGGTGTCATGGACGGCCTCGGTGCTGATGGTGAAATGCCCTGGGACACCGTAAGTACTTTTTATTTAATTATTATGTATTCAACAAATTATAGATTAAATTCTTTCTTGTATTGTCCACATTTTTTCTAACAACTATCACTCTAATTTTAAAATAAATCTATGAAACAATTATAAATTATTTTCGCAAAGATATTATTTTTAGTTTAGGTAAGTATTCATTAGGCTTAAATACCTAAGAGATTGTTTGAAGGCACTTTATAATGAATGATGTATTAATTATATATTACTAGCGGTGTGCCCGCGGCTCCGCACGCGTTTCTTACTACGCTATAATTATTTAAACCCCCTTTATTTTTACTCATATTGTTGACAATTCATATGCCGTATCAATTGAGGATTGGCATGTATTTCCCGTGTACAATTTTCATGAAAATTGGTTGAAAACTATTATTGTAATGTACAATTTCTAAATAATTATTAACAATTCTTATAGCCTCTCAATTATAGTATGATGTATGTTTCCCGTCTACAAAATTAGATCAGAATCGGTAGAGAATTGATGAAAATTAAACATTTTGAATAACTTTTTTTTTAATTCTAGAAGTAATATTGACAATTCTTATAGCCCATTAATTATATAAATAGTTAGACTTCCCGTGTACTAAAGAAAACGTTCCAGGTATTTAGTATTTTAACCTTGCCCTCCAAATAGATCTTTGATAACTTAATGTATGTCCGTAAAAACTTAGGCAAGCTAGATTTTGTCAAAGATCAGCACAATGTAAATACTAGAAATAAAGATAAATTAGTCGTACCGTGTTTTAGACTTAGTAAGACTAATAAAAGTTTTTTAGGTTATAGTGTTAGATTCTATAACAAGATCCCGAGGCACATTACTGATTTACCGGACAACAAGTTCAAGGACCATATCAAGCGGGTTTTACTGTCAAAAGGTTATTTTTGGGTGGATCATTATGTGAATGATAGTGGTACAGTTAATAAAAAAAAAAGATAAACCCAATCGAGTTTCTTACCGGTTCTTCTCGATGTCTGGGATATTTTCCGTATCGGCAGTAGTGTTTTGACGTTCATAAGTGCCTTAGGGCCTAAATTGAATAAACATTATTTTGATTTTGGACAAAACAAATTTAATGGCATATTCGTAATCAGTATCGTTCATATAATATGCGTATCGGGAAATTTTGGAAAAATATTAAAAGTACAGACATGACCGGCCTACGGGAAGGCTTTTTGAAAATCGTGAAACCCCTTTTATTCCTTTCTTACCAAAAGCATAAATATGAATGTGTTCTTCATACAAACATTCATCCAAGTTTTAATTTCACCACATGTGGAATAACACAATGAAATAATTGACTTGTAGCAAAACTTTATAATACAGATAATTTACAATAGGTATATCGCTTAGAATCACAGACCTAACATTACTATGCTTAGAATATATAAACTCCAGCGAACCGCGGTTTGACAGCGTCATAAAATAAAACAGTCATTATGCTGTACTGAGTAGTTAAACACTTTAGCCAATTTTAAAAAGAATACTGGACTATCATTTAATAGGTAATTATTAGAAATACAATACATTTCTTGTTTAAAATGTCAGTAGATCATCAAAATTGTTTTAGTTGACAACGCTGTTGTTTCAAATCAACAAAACGGTTGTCATGGAATCTGATATTTCACTTTTACATACATTTATCCCCTATTTTCTACCCTTAAAGTTTTATTTTCGCTACAAAAAGTACCCTATTTCCTTTCTCAAGGTACAATCTATCTCTATACTAAAATACATCAAAATTAGTTTAGCGGTTTAGGCGTGAAAACGTAACAGACAGAGTTACTTTCGCATTTATAATATTATATATAGTATGGATTACAGAAAAACTCCTCTGTAATGTCAAATGGCATGGCTAACGGACCTGGATCGCTGTCATCATGCTCGGAAGGCGGGGGCCAGCAAAATGACGTGCCCACGTCTGCTGCATCGACAGACTCATCCGGCGACCAGTCCTGCCAAGGTGGTCCTAAAGGTGAACTGTTTAATGGTGTATCCACACAAGTGGACAGGTGTCTTTTGAGTATTTGATAATATAGATCACGGGTGGCCAAACAGTCGACCTCCATCGACCGGTCGATCGGGAGAGCTATTTAACTCGGTCTCTGTATTTCCAAAGTATAAAAATCACCTTATAAATTTTGCGACGGCTAACTATATTCATTCAGGTACATATTCAAAATGAGGCAAAGGGAGAATTGCCCGTGGTGTGGTACCGAAACAAATATCCTCAACGTGATTTTGCCCATGTTAACCGTCTCCAAAAATAGTTAATAACCTCGTTTTTGTTATGAATATTTAGAAATTGCTATTTTGAGTCACCAGAAATACAACTGAAAACATTCAAGTGTCTCAAGCTATGATATGTAAAATTCAAAAAAAATACACCTATAAATGTTACTGTTCTGGACGCATTGTGCAAAAGTTACATCATGGAGATAATTTAAGACGTCTTCATTTTCGCAACTTAACTAAATCAGAAAATCGACAACAATAGACATTTTATCCATATTTTTGAACAATTACTCAGTTAAGGTTTATCTGCAATATAAAAAAATTAAGTATTTTGTTAAAAATGAGCTATATCCTTTATTTTGTTTAATTACATCTTTTCTTCCCAGAGTTTGATCCTTATTAGCGACACTTTTGAATGATTTATTGATACAGTAAGTTGTTTTTTTCTTTTCGAAAATCAACGGGTTCGACTCCTGGCTAGGAATATTGATTTTTCAAAAATCCAAAGATGCCGTTTTTTGTTTAATCAAAATCAGGCCCGAGACTCCTTTGAATATTTATTGCTATTCCTCATAATTTCAGATTTAGGCATTCACACCCACTTGAAAAAATCAACCTGTATACATCTCAAAACTATAGCATACATCTAATCCCAAATTTCATAAACGTTGCGTATTTTTCAAAATAAGAAAAAAAAGCAAGATCGCCGACGCTCTAAGTTTGAACACCCCTGATATAGATTGATCATAGCCACGGCTTGTTAAAAATGTTGTGTTCACTCTTTCGTTAAGGTTGACCATAACTATTCATAATTGTATCCTATTTTCTACTAGATAAGGATCTATAGAGGTTAACTGATAATAATTACTAGCACGTCTAAAAATATGTAAAATCTCAAACACACAGACCAAGGTAAATAATTATATAAAAAATGCTATTGTCATCGCTCCATGTATTTAGTTGACTATGATTTGACTAAAAGAGAAAACATATTTTATAAATAATTGTATAACTTATTTATTACACGACCCTGGAAACCACCTGTGCTGATACAATAATGTGACACTTATTTGACATGCTTTTATGTTTGATACATGATGTATTTTTTTCATGCGATTAATATAGTTTTGAATGTCAAATGTGCACATTATAACATAATAATTCTATTTGTCTAAGCATATTATTTTTGTTTACAACAACTTGTTTGTGCAGGTGTGAAAATTCCTGATGAGAATCTAACACCGCAACAACGCGCACACCGCGAGGAACAGCTTGCCACAATACGCAAAATGCAACAAATGTTATTCCCTGAAAGTGGTGGAAATGGCCCTAACTCTGGCCCAGGAGATGGTTCGCAGGCCCCCAATGAAATTAACCCCCCAAATTCAACAGCTAACATGAACATGTCATTCCCGCCTATGTCGGGTATAGGCCCGAATGGACCTATGGTTTCAATGCCAAACAGCATGAACTCTGGTCCTAGTTGCACCATGTCCGGACCGATGGGTCCAAATGGTCCTATGGGCGGGCCAATGGGTCCTAATGGCCCTATGGGCGGTCCAATGGGTCCTGGCGGTCCCATGGGAGGAATGGGTGGGCCAGGCGGTATGGGAATGGGACATGGCTCTATGGGGCCAAATGGTATGATGGGACCAAACGGACCAATGATGGGTGGAATGGGGCCTGGTGGTCCAATGGGACAAATGGGGCCTTGCGGGATGAAAGGAATTCGAGGATCTTGTGGGGGACCTGATATGAAATCAGGTATGTGTACAGATATGCACATGGGAAGAGGATGTGGTGGTCCTATGGGGGTAAGCATAAGTATTACATTTATTTTAATATGATAAACGAAAAATGTTTTATTATAATAATTAACCTGATTCTTTCTGGCTTTAAGCGTATGCCAAATCCAATGGGAGGAATGGGTGGGCCTAAACAATGTATGATGGGTGGACCCCACATGGGACCGAGAATGATGCCAGGACCTAATCTCAATGCTATGAATGGTGAGTCCAATATAATTTTTGTAGAATTATATTATAAATGTAGTAGAATAGATATAGATTAATAAGATAATTGCCTTGTATATTTCAGGTGGTATAATGATGGACGGTAGTATTATGGGGGGAATGGTCCACGGAGATTGCGGGCCTGACCACCACGGAATTCCTGTTAACGGACCCATGTGCGACGAATATGGACGTGGAAGAAATGTAAGTAATTACTAGAATTATTTTGGAATTCATTACGGTACTAAAGTTATGGATAAAGCACACTGATTACATGATATGGAAAACGATATAAAAGAAATAGCTGTTGTGCCTGTGTGCTTGAATTCCTAAAATGAGCTTGAGCTGTCAGTGGAGGAAACCATAGCATAGTGGTAGGTCATTTTATAATGCCCGCTTGGGCAAGCTATAACCCTCAAGTTGAAAATCTTTCGCCAAGCACCTATAGGTATGTTCCGGTAACTGCACTAGAGAGCCAGTTACCCCCACTAAACTTAGCGTGTTACCACCTTGGTGTGACGATGTGGTCCAAGTTAGTAGCACGCTACGCCTAGTGGAAGAATGACTCTCGAGTGCAGCTGCCGGAACACATCTATTGGTGTTTGGCGCCAGATTTTCAATTTGAGGGTAAAGAAAGAAAGGAAAAACATTTTTTTCAGAATGAAAATACGGACATTAAACACGAGATGTAAGATTTAAAAAGATGCCCTGTGTTGAAGCTTATCTGTAAATTAAAATATATTCCTTCATTTTATACTTAAATGTGCGTACAGATCTTGCGAACTGTAAAGTTGGAGGAATATTGTTCCAGATTAGCCAGGTATTAGCTAGCCAGGCGGGCATTAGAAAAAGCCCTACCACCATGGTATTGTTTCATCACGATGTTTTCCTTCACCGAAAGCTCAGGCTCATTGCAGGGATTCGAACTCAAGTCTTTCGTCGTCGATTGATCTTTTTTGACCCCAGCATGCAAGGTAGAAATTTGTATAGATACGTATGTCTGTCGGCCACACACCTCTGGCTTGGTGTTGTTGGTTTTCGTGACTATATATAGTGGAACCCCGCGGTTTGTGAAGTCTTATTAACTATGCTTAACTATTTGTTTTATTGTTATTTATCGAAGAGAGCACAATAATTTGAAGCACTCAGTGCGGTGACACGTTTTTTTCATGTGTCACTCATTGCGCTGTGTGTTTTAAAGTACAGTACATAGATGACGCTGAGTGTGGCTGTGATAAGAAATATTTAAAAGAAAGGAATTTGCATGCTGTAACCAGTGTTCATATTGCTAAACCTATAAAGAATTTTTAAAATCTATTTAAATATTTTGGCTCAATTATATTACTTATTATTAATATAATATATCAAAATAAACGTAACTATGGTAAATTTATTAAATCCAGATGGGTCCTGGCGACCCTGGTGGGTTGGGTCCCGGAGTGGGTGGCATGTCTGTGTCTCACAAGGGCGGCTTGCGCAGCCCTAAGAGTCCACCCGGTGCTGATATCGATTGGCAGAAACTACATCATCAGTTTTTCGACGATCCTAAATCCATGGACAATGAATTGAGTGAGTTTCGTATAATTTTGTTCAATTTATAGTACGTAATGATAAATTAACCTATACTGAATATCTCTATTATTACTTACAATACTATGATCAACATAAGAAAGGCTGTATGAAGTAAAAGGATTTTTAACACTCGTGTTCTTAAAAAATAAAACCTTTTGGAAGTCAAATTAAACCTTTTTTACTTATGAGGCCACAAGATTCACGAGAAACATAATAAAACACACGGAATTACTTGCAGTTCATAGACTACCTATATATTTTACGGAACCATAGATATGTAGGTCACACATTTGGATAGAAATTACAATTAGACAAAGTGGACAATAGATGTCGCTAGTACAATATAAAATGCATTATTATGATATTGATTGTAACAAAACATAGTGGCCTTTCTACTTTTTTCGATATATTAACGTATTCATAATCTAGAAATGTTCTTTTATAATCCTTAATGGCCCAAAGTTATTAAATTCAAGCTGCCGTAAATGTTAGTATCACATAAATAACTTTAGGCCATTGTAGTTTACAATTGCCTTGTAAGTTGCATAGTAGTGCATTGTTTACATTGTATAGTTAAAAATCGTTTTAATGGGTCACGAATTGGATATATAAGAATAACCGGGCCGGGAGAAAATATAGTATGGTAGACTACACCAGCTGATAAAGAAACGAGACAAGCCAAAAAGAGTAACTGTGACGAATTTATCCCATGTCGCCTTGTGGTCGCGACCCAGTCGGGTACAGACCTTATCTTACCACCTCGCTTGATTACTGGATATACATCGGCTGATCCCGAAACGTGACACGAATAAACGTATCCACTATGGCGCCACCTCCACGAGCGAGTTTATCGCGGCGATGCGACGAGTGACATTGACGAGGAAGACGTCAAAGACTCGCTGCGCGCTCACGGCGAGACGCGATCTGCTCGTAGCGCACTCGTCGCAAAACTTGAAGTGCTTTCGCCCCACTAAAAACTATTAAACACTGCTGATTCCGCATCGATTCAACGAGTTGTTGCGGACACAAGACGATCCGTCCGGCAGGCGGAGGAAGAATAATCTGCAAGTGGAGGTCAACCGACAATAGAAGAGCGAACTCGGGGCGATACAGTCGCTTGTGGAGCTGGTTACTGCTGTACGGTGGTCGCGATCCATTCATAACTAAATAATAGCTTACTTTAGTGAAATACATATAATGTTATGTATATTTATGTTATATCACCATTACAAGTTATTTTTTTAAGGTACTCAAGTTAAATCCCCGTGCTCAGAAAGGGGCGGCTGCCTACCCCCTCCTCCGTACGGCGCTTCTCCGTTACACCGTTCTGCCTCTGTGCCTATAGGTATATATTAATTTTTACTTGGTTATTTTCGTACTACCACGTTTTTAAGTTACATCGATGCATTTGTCATTTGTTTATTATAGCTGTTCCCCACTGTCAACGCACTCGTGTAGCCTATCGTTCTTCTCACTCCCCTTACTCCGCCTACAGCTTGTCAGATTGTTTAATGTTCATGGTCACTGCTTCCCCTTCCTAGGGTCGTAACGTAAAGTTAAATAACTTTACCAATAAATGTAATACTATGAAGTTAGCAATTATATACACGTATATATTAAATCTAAATGATACGAAATTAATTCAAATTATTTTATCTTCACGTAATTTGCAACAGTATTAATAAATCTGGCATGATTTTTATTGTCGCACGTGAATATTTTATGTAACCAAGTGTATTAATAATTTAAGGTTGGGCTTAATCATTATATACATTTTAATATTGTTTTTTAGTTTTGTATAATGATTAAAAATGTCTCTGTGGTATATTTCGAGCTGAATTTCTACGATAGATGTCATTGTTTGGTTTATTTTTTGCACTCTGATTTTTTTGTACATTATATTAACCAAATACTATAATGCTTCATTGTTTGTCCAAATGAACATAATTTAAATAGAAGTATTTATAACAAAGGGGCGTTAAAGTATTACGTAACGCAATGTGGGGGGGGGGTCTTGTAAAACGTTCGATGCGTTAAGGGGGGAGGGGGGTGCGAACAACGCGTTACGTAACATAGCTTGTTTTATTTAAATAAAAAAACTAAGCATATAAATTTCCTAAGATCGCAGATCCCTTTTCGTTTATGTTTTACGTGGCGTACGTAAAATGTTACGACGCGTTACATGGGAGGGAAGGAGGCTTAAAAAGTGCGTTACGTAATACTTGAATGCCCCTCAAGTATATGTGTAAGTAAAATAAATACGTATGTACATCTTACAAGTATATAAAAATAATGGTAATAATAATTATGTAGTAATAAAAAGTATGTACACAACATATGTTATTAATAGTAGTAATATAAATCTACATATCACT
Source organism: Saturnia japonica (assembly GCA_033032175.1). NCBI lineage: Eukaryota > Metazoa > Arthropoda > Insecta > Lepidoptera > Saturniidae > Saturnia > Saturnia japonica. The sequence goes on from CM065332.1 coordinate 6,384,028, forward strand.
TGCTTATTAAACAAATATGGGTGCAGTTGTGATTTGACATTGATAAATAACGTCGAAGTAACTTAAATTTTTGGTATATTATTGTATTTAATTTGTGAAATGTCGCTACAATGATATTATTACACTATTGACTACCACACAGCGACGCAATCACCCGGCCATGGTTCAGTGCAAATGCCTATGTCGGCGGAAGCTTCTAGAGCTAGTTCCGGATTGAACAGCCCAGCACACTGCAAACAGGGTCCTAAACAAGATGCTCCAGGTTTGTAATTCTCACATAAGCACTAACAATGCCAACTAAATAAATTCAACTGTACTCCCGACACCACACAAAAATTGTGAATTTAAAGGATACAACTTTTTTATAATCTATGCCCTTATTATTGTTTAAAATTCCTGTTATACATATAACGCTAGCTCGCTACACGTATTAGCAAATTTGCATAAACAAGTATTTTGCAATAATTTTTGGTCATATTATCGGTTTTATTCTTATAGAAACAAATATAACGCTAGCTCGATACGTGTATTTTCATACTTAGCAAGGTTGACATATACAAATATTTTGCATTAAAATACATTATCGTGTGTTTGTTATAATAATGCAACTTTCTTGAGTATGCAGATATGTGTGAGCCGACACAAGTTTTACAATTTAACGAAGCAAATAATTATTCCATGAATCCTTTAAGTTCACAAATATATTATTTCGAATCCGAAGGTATTAGGTAAGTGTACATGGCATGTGAGGATTTGAATACTAAAAACTGAAGCCATAGATGTAGAGCATGCTTACGTATTCATGTGTTAGACATTTTCCCAACCACAAATGATTTGTTTGAAACCAGTACTTTATTTGAATTTATTTTTTATCACTTTTTGTTTTTTTTTTTCTGTAGTTGTAATGCAAATTTTTTGTTTTCCCTCTCCCTCCCCCGCAAACGCTTGACGCTTGAAATCCCAACGTGTGATGAAATAACAACGAAATAACATTAAAAATCATCAAAAACTGAAAAACGTTCAAAAATTGGAACTCGCAATAATATAAAATGCGTCAAATGAAATAACGCATCGGACGAATCGGACTTTAATGTTTGGATCAAACATTGGCCACCAAAGAAATACTAGAGAAACTAGATGATGGCGTGTTTGTCCGAACTCTCCAATGTTTGGCGGCGCAACAACAGAAGAACCAACAGGTCGGCTCGCACGGCAAGGAGCCCAGTTTGATGCCAGTGCCATCGCCGCAACAAATATCCTATCTCAACCAATTTGAAGGTAACTCGCTTAATTAGACGTGGACAAGTATAGTATTCATTTTATAGGCCTTGGATTAAACCTTATTGAGTGTCCTACTGCTTTAATGTTCATAGCGCTAAAGAACGTGAAACTTAAGATTTTCTTTTAAAAATTATACAAATACTAAACCTTTCGAATTTTCATTGATAGTACATCAACATCAATTTCATTTACAAAACTTAAAAAATCCATCTAAAATAATGCGTATAATCCCAAGGCTTATAAAAAATATTTTTTCCTGTAATGTTTTGCTCTATTATTTTATTATTCGTGCTTCTTAAATGTTTTCTGTGTCGAGTCTTACGATAAAAAGTTTAGACTTGCTATATAGTAATAAAACTGATTTCTAAAGTTTGTGAAACAAACAATAACATGGCGAGCGAGCGCCGTTCGATGTCTTGCAAAAGAAAAATCCTATCCAGGTATACTTGGAATGTAAAACATTAGGTATCTAAATACAAAGTTTCATATATACAAGAATTGCTCACTTAATATAATAAGATTATAATGCTTGTTCTCGTCCGGTGACACTGTAAATACAGTGTAAATTCTATATAGCTTATCAGACAGTAGAACAAAACAACATAATTTTAAATTTTTGTCAATATTTTTATGAAATAAAGTGCAATTTAAAAATTATGCCTTACAGATTTTTTTATGTAATAAAACTATTGCGTACAGTCTGTTATATTGTCTAACGTTTTTGCTGGATTAGGTATTATTATTTATTCAGTCTTTGTGTATTTCATGTATATATCGGGATATGGTGGAATCACATTGTGTTTAAACAAAAAATATAATTCTTAATTTTTCTGCGTGAGTACTTGTTTGTAGACCGCATATAGTGCCAGGGATTATTACTAGCTTTTGTAAATTAGTTGAACTGTAGGTTGTCCGCCGTAAGCGCGACTCTCCGTATGGTCTGCCAGACGTGGGAGGAGAACAAGACCAACCAATAAGCTAGTCTATTGCCGGCTGTCTACAGGAATAGTCGTTTGACGTGCGGCTTACACGGTTTTATTTTTTTGTGACACAAAAACTGCTACACATGAGATTATTTTATCAAGATGGAATTAACATAAGTGTTTTAAAAAACTATACGGTCAATTAAAGGTAATGCTTGGAAGTGTTCTGAGTAATTATATTATCAATATAGACTATTAAATTCAAAGAAGTTTTACTTTAACCGCTTCTAAAGATTTACGCCTACAGTTTTTGTTCAATACAATATTTATTTGTTTACTATTTTAATATATACAACAATATAATGTGTATTAATTATTTTATTTATCATCGGTTATCTGTCACAGTTGCAAAAACATGCATAATATATTGATTTTAAGATAATAGGGTATTATTTCAATACCGTGTAAATCCGTGCATACCCGCTGTCTCGCGTCCAGCAAATCGCAAAAGGGTGGCACTTACAGCGATCGGACTATAATAATCTTCGCCTACGTGCGCACAACGATGCACCAAAGTAATTCCTACGTTTCAGAGAGTTTTCGTTAAGTAGCAATTCACTATATAGAGTTTACAATGTATCTATTAGCCAGTAAACTTTTATTCGCTTTAAAATATGAAATACCTTCGAACCACATAAACAACGCTTATATTCTTATAAAATTGAATCGACATCGCCGGACAAGTAGAATCTATTTTCTTCTTTACCATTTGGTGTCTTGGGTGGCGTAGCACTTTTTATTAAAATACGTACGTGCACATTTTCTGTAGTGTTTACTTTCATTAAAAAACCCATTGTGTTTCATAAAAGTTTTGTGTGTTTCGTTATTGTTTTATTTGGTGGTGGTTGGTGAAAATGTGCTAACATATTGTCCTTCATACTCTATGGCTAATTTATTCTTTCATCTCATATTAATTTAGTATCCATTAATTATATTACAGATAATAAATTATATTTTTGTATGTAAAGGTCAAGAGCTAACAATACAGAAGCAGCCGAACACATCTCTGAAAGATAACGGACCTCCGTCAAACAGTGGTGGACAAACGCCACAGTCTAGTTCTAACCAAAAATCACCCGCTGGGTAAGTTTAACGCATGTATCCATAAACCCGAATGTCATGATTATGTACATAAATGGTGTAGGTGAAAAAAAATTTTGTAATCTTCAATAGTCCATTACACTTTTTAGTGGGATCTTCATCAAATATATATTTTTTTTATATTCTTAAACTTACGTTATCTGATCCTATATTATGTAATACTATTGCCGTGTTACGTGATATAGTTTGCATATTGTGCACAAGTGAAGGGGATTAAAAATAATAACCAGAAACATCTATTTTCAGATGTCCCAAAAGACTCCTTGGATAGTTCTAATAAGGGAACCACTATATTACCATCTTGTTAGAGCGATATTTAGAAAAATAGTTCGAAATGAGGCTTAAAAGACATGCTTCCGGTAGCCTTCACAAATATAAAAAAATAGTAGTCAATTATAACAGTTCATAAAGACGTTATTTTTGTTATATGATTACTCTCTTAAAATCAACAGTGTTGAAGAAATAATGAAGACAATATACATACATTTGTGTTCAGCAATTTTCAATTTCACGAGCCTATTGAGACGATAACAATAATATGAAACTTATAATACTTTATTATTTTATCTTCATAGCATGATGCCAGGCACACCTGAACCTCATTCATCGTTATCAGAACAAAGGGCAGGAAGGTTTTCGCTAGAACAGAGTCCAGGATTCAATAACCCACAAACGCCAACATCTGCGGCAAACACAAAGTGTGGTCAGGGTAAGTGAAATACAAAGGGGTGTTCAATAAAAATTGAGAATGCGGTACAAGTTGCGATTGAAAGTAAAAAACTAAATACTAGCTGGCAAAACTGTATTATATAGTTACTATCTCTATAAAAAGATCACTATTCTCGAATATTAAAGAAATACCTGGAAAAGTGTAGAATCCACAGCAAACATCGAATACGTGGGTAAGAAAAGGCGTCGCGAAACACGCACACGTTGAAACTTTATCGGTTCAATATGTAATCTAACAAACAATATATAAAACAAATAGCACACTTCCCCTTCCTTTAAATGAAAAGGCCACTAGAAATTTCGATCCCTCGTTTTATCGTATAATAAGCAAGCCATATTACAACGGAAGATAGTTGAGACCAAACAGATGGTAGTAACGATTGAATACCTAGATCATAGAGCTATGATTATAGATACATGCCGAATTAATAAAAATATTGCGCAATGAAATCAACACAACTGCAGTTCTTGTTCCTCTGGCTTTGAAATATTTGAGCTTTCTCCATATACACCAGAGCCCCTATTGATATATATCTATTTCCGAGGTTGATGAAGTATCTGAGAGGACAGTGATTTGAAAATTATAAAGCAGTCATCTCTTTAGTACAAGAATTTTAAAACGCTAAGAATGAAGAAATCTAAGGGAAGGGAATTTTTAAATGTAGAAAAATGGTATTTCAAGTGTAATTTACTAAAAGATGACTGTTGAAAAATAAAATAATGTTTAATCAAGGTTGCCTTGTAAATACACTCATTCCCACTTTTTATTAAACATCCCTTAGTATGACTATGCATAAAATTTTATGTTGACAACAGTATTAGTACGCTGAAGGTAAATAGTACAAATATTTAGTTAGGCTCATTTCCGATAAAATTTGAACACTAAAAAATTTTGAATGTTAAACAGTCCGGTAAAAAAAAGAAAGAAATATTGCTATTTCTATTAAATAATGTTTTAGACGAAAAGTCTCGACCCAGTCCTTCATCGAATCGATCAAGTCAAGACAGCGCTTCAAAAACACCTCAGCGGGATAATTCGAGTCTTAATCAAGGTCCGTACGCGCCGGCCTCGTCTGCATCCTCCTGCGCTGGTACTATTAAGAGCAGTTGTAGCATCGCGTCCAGCTCAGTGCCGACCACCGCCAGCGGCAGCATAGAGGACACTTTAGCGGGCAACAATGAGGTAGGCCTATCTTACTTCACGCATTTTTACACAACTGCCCCCAAAAAAGGAGTGTAATGTTTACAGAGTTCTCGTATGTATGTGAGTTTCTTTATTCGACTATAACTTTTAAATGCCTGAACAGATTTGGATGTATGGGGTATTGTTAGAATCCTTACATCATCCCGAGTGACACTGGCTATATACTTATTGAAAAAAAAAAAAAACTATATGGCGGCTGTATGGCTCCATTTTGAAACGTGAAATATTTTTTTCTTCAATTATTGCAATATGGGCATGGAATTGAAGTGTTCCACGGTTCCTTAGATTAATAAGAACAGTCCCCCGACAGCAATGACAGTTTTATTTATCTGTTTAGTTAGCGGGTAAAGAAAGTGACTTTTCGCATTTTGAATTATTAATTTGTTTGTTTTTATTATGAAGCTATAATCCGTTTTACTAATTGACCACATGTTGACAGACAACACTATCGGGTGGGCCGAACAGCACGAGTCTACCGGGTCCGTTTCCCGGACCTTGCAGCATGAACAGGCCGGATAACATTCCTATCAATCCTAACCAGGGTCCCAACGGGCCCATGGGCACGTCCACGTCTTCCTTCGATCCGATATCTTCGCTGGCGCAGATGTCTCAACAGCTGACCAACACGGTGGGCGGCGGCGGTCCGGGCCCAGGCCCCATGGGGCCCGGCGGCGGCGCCATGGGGCCCTTCGGCGGTGCGCCGCATCACATGCAACACCACCACCCCATGCACCCACATTCACATTCGCATATGATGATGAACGATTTAGGTATCGCATCTCTTACACTATTTTGTATTGTCCTAACTTAACCAAATATTAAATATATATTTAAATATTTATAATTTTATATATATTAACTAGCGGTGTCCCCCGGCTGCGCACGTGTTTATTACGCAGTAATTATTGTCGTCTCATAATTTTATTTTTAGTCATATTTTTCAAAATTTTAATAGCTCATCTAAATTGAGGAATTACATGTATTTCCCGTGTATGAAATTTCATCATAATTGGTTGAGAGCCAATAAAAATATTTTTGTACATTTTTTTTACCACTTCTAAAAGTATTATTGACAATTCTATCCTAATGACATAGCTTCCAGTGTACAAAAGTTCATGAAAATCTGTGAAGCCGTTTTTGTAATAAATTTGGGCATATAAACATACAAAAGAAAATTGTAAAAAAAACATAATATACACCACAATACTACAGATTTATTAATATTGATAAATTAATATCATTTTAGGGTGTCACATGGATAACATGGGAGGACCGGGTATGGGCGGTCCAATGGAAAGTATGATGGGCGGCGGGGACTTTCCGCCTGAAATGAACCTCAGCCCTAAAATGGGAGGAGGCCCCATGGGCGGGCCCATGGGGCCGATGGGCCCGGATGCTGCAATGCTGGGCCCCCGTATGGGTGGCGGCGGCAAGATGCCTCCCTTCAACGGCGCTAATGTGCAAGTGAAAGCGAGTGCGCCGAACACTATCCAATACCTGCCGACGCGTGCGCAGATGGCGTGCAACTCTGGTCCGCGCGGCCCGCCCAGCCTCGAGTTCCTTCAACGCGTTACGAGCCCGATGCAGATGGACGGCAAGGGCGCGTACTTCGGTGCACGCGGGATCGACGAGAGCAGCATGCGCGGCGGCATGCGGGCGCCGTTACTACGCATGCCACACCACTACCCGGCCGGTTTCGGTTCGCCACCTAAACTGCCGACAGAACCCTTCGGTGCGGCCGCCTTCCGCGGAGTAAAGGGTCCCGTGCGAATGGGCGCGGCGCAACCTCTGCCGCCGTCAGTGCAAGGCCCGGCGGGTGCATACAAAGGGCAAGGGTTCGCAGTACCGTCACCGCAGGACCCAGCATACGCAGCACAGTTCCACAACTTCCAGCAGCAGTTGTACGCGACGGGCAGCCGCGGAGCGCAACCCCACCAGCCGTACCCGCCGTACCAGCCGCCGAAGTGATGGCCGCCCCTCGCCTGACCGAGCGCGGCGCTCTCCCCGGTATTGTGTCGTTCGTTCTTTGTGTCGCAGACTGAGCCGTGGCCGGTCGGGCCTCTCGTCGAGGGGACGCGCGACCGCTGTTAAGTGCGCGTCACGCCCTGAGAGTTGTCGATGTTGTGAAGTTTTTCACTTTAATTTTATTTACGTTTACTGTAGTGTCGAATTAGATCCCTCGTCTAGGTTTCATGACTGAGTTGGCTGAGCGCGGTATCATTACGCCGCGCCGTCGAGTGTGCGCGGCATACGTTTGTACAAAATGTACAAAGGTAACACGTGTTGTCGTTTACTCTCTGTAATTTAAAGTACAGGTTAGGTGTATATTTGCTTATGGCAATAAAATAGTTTTATATGGTTTTTTACACGGACATGTCAAGATTTCAGTGTATTGGTTCCTTTACTTAGCTATTTTATGTACGATTCCTATGCACACAGATATCTAGTCAATTTTGAAATTAATGGAGCCCGACCCTGTGTTAAAACGTAATCTATAATAATTTAATCGACTACACAGTTTGGTTACTAATGACACAGAAGTACATAATTGTATTATTATATGTTTTTTGTCCATTTTAGTTTTATTATTAATCTATTAGTGAAATTGGATTATTATTATTATATTATTATGTATTGGCTTAATGGCCAGTATGACTTTAAAATTGGTGTACCAGTTATTATAATTTATGACTGTTTCTTTGATCTGAATAGCAATGATTTTTCTGTCTTCCAGTTAACTAGACTCTTAATTAATACAAATATAAGAGTGGAACATTTTTTACTCTCAACTGAAATTGTATCGAAACTTGCATATAACAGCAAGATCGATTAGTTTTTACTTGAAATAATTAAAAGTACTTAAAAATGTCTGATGCCATATTATTTGCCACGTGGATTTTATTTCGTGATATTATAACCTTTTTTATTTTTTATTTATTGTTGTCTGTAATTCTGTATGAACAATGCCAATATTCGAACGCAACACCGTTTTTTTTTTTTTTTAAATATGATGATAGTTCATAGGGCATATTAATATGCTAGGTTAGTAGTCGCACATTGTGGATATCACAGTGGCCTTGGTTAAGTGAAATGCCTTTATAAAAAGCAATGAACCCCGGCGGATACATTAATTGATGCGACGACATTAGGACACATTAGTACTCACTGGCAACTATTCATTAAGCAGATAGTTGTACTTATGGAAGTAAAAGCTCAAAGATTTGCTGTTGATCCTATTAGTGATCTGTCGATAGCGCAGAACAGTTTCAAAAGGTGTGTGCAGACTGACGAGTCTTTTCACAAAGCAAAATGTTTGTTTGATTATTCTCTATATGTTTAATTAAAGGTAAATTTTGAAGTGTTCTTTCATGCGTAGTGTACGTATAAACTGGAGAATATTTTTGGGCATAGTATAGTTCGTTTCTAAATGCAACTAAGTCTATGGGCTCTTACGTCATTGTTCAGGTTTCACGTTAGTGCCCAAATAATAAAATTATAACAACACTTTTGCTATAATCAATTGATGCGGTATAATTTACAGGGAATATAACGTCGGTCTGGGGTTGAATATGCATATGACGCGTCGTGTCAGTCTGTACGCGGCTTAGGATCTCGATATTACATAGTGCACGGAAAATATTGTGGGAAATAACACAACAGTCCAGTAATAAATACCCGCTAGCAATTAGATAGTGATAATTTAATTGTAATTATATATAATAAGGTAAAGAGTGGTTCTTGTTTTAGTATAAGCGAAGAGCAATGATAATATAAAATAGTTTGTGTAATATTGTATAAGAGATGAAATTAAGATGCAAACTATTGGTTGTGATTCTGACACAATTTGTTAAGTTGTTCGTAGAGATACGTCACACGGAGAATTGTGGTAACTTACTGAATTCATAGTAAGGTCCATTTTATTTTGTTTATTTTTTTTTTTAATATTTTTTACTTGTCGTTCTCGTTTGTACATCGCTAACAATAATTGTACAGAGTACTTTTGGACTTAATTTAAGGCAATAAATGTATTTATTTTATAACTCGTGATGTAAGAATTTATTCTTAATTATTATTAAAAAAAATATATAATATGCTTGTATACACTTGTTTTATTTCTTGTGAGTGCAACAGTTGGTGATAATATATATACTAAGTGATCAAGCCAAATAGACGGCTGTCAAATGTGACGTCACTCACTTCATTTACGGATTGCAAAAAATGTATAGAAACGTATTGTTATATTAATTATCAAGTTATTGTGTAATATGTTCATCTAATTTAATTTTTCTCAATTATCACTAATTTAAGATTTCGGTAATCGTATTTGTGATTAGTTTATTTTTGTATTGACAAGAATTCCACTCGTTTAGCTAGTTGGTAACGTTTTATGTTATATCCATAGAGTTATACTTTTTTTTCACCCTTACTATACTGTAAACTGGTCCCTGGATCCATTAGAGGTTTTCACAATCTCATCGGACGTGAAGGTCAGGCACTCTTCCGCGAAAACGAAGGAACAAGCTCAAGGGTGCCAAAGTGACCGAAACTCGGCTAGGGTTGCCGTATTTTACTTTAATAACAAACTAGGTACCTACGCCATGGACTAGACCAATCTTTTCTAACCTGGCCGGGGCTAGTCTTTGCAGTATGCGTAAAATAAAAGTAAGGGACTAAGGTTAACACACAGGTAGTGACTAGTTTTGGTAAAATATCGATTTACTATCAAACACTCGAATATACTTATAGCACAGTCGATTGTTGAAATAAAACGACGATGCTGAATGGTGTATTTACGCCGCAAATGACCTTCCCTCTACGGGCTGATATGGATATATAAATATATTATATTCCGTCCGAAAACTATTGTCCATAAAACCGATCTTTTACCAACACTAGTAGAGACTTGGCTAAGTACGTAAAGGAAACATTTTATTTTTGGACCTACGTGTAAATACTGCCATCTAATAATACTACATAATGTCTGCTTAATTTTTTGTGGCACAACTGGCACTGAAATTGGCGAATGGTTTACTTGGTAAAGAAGAAAATTATATAAAATAGAACTCCCGCGTAAAAGGACCCAGATAGGGTTGCCAACTCTGTAAAATTTCTAAAAAGCCAGTAAAGCGAAAAGCGTTAATGGGCTCCTTGGTTAACAAAACATATATTATAAAAAAATTATCAAGTTTGCTAGAAAATCATCCCAAAATTATGTAGATAAATAGTTTTACTCTTACGTTAAGTTACGATATTGAGAAGTGCCATAATAACCATATGATATTAATTGTAGGTTTCCTGTGACTCCCGGACCAATCACCACTTGGTTACTAAGGCATAAGTTAGCGTCCACACTCACTAATTTAGCCTTTATACCCATTTTTATACAACAAATAATTTAGTTCTACTATTTTAGTACTATTTTATACAGACTCTACAATCCATAGATTATACTATTAATGGAGGTTGAGACATAAATTGATTAATCACATCACAACTCTGTGCAAAAAATGCTTACAACAATTTTATTTTTATTTGTCTCTGCTTACAATGCTCATGTCATGCCATTGAAATTAATTGCCTTAATTTTCGTCTTTAAAAAAACATTAATGACTTTAGCCCCTAAATATAAGGATAAAATAGACACTGCGATTGGATTATATTTAACATAGTTGTGCCCCACGGTTTCACCCGTGTTAATATTATCCGACAAACACCGCACCATGTAGTCCTATCATAATTGTTATTCCCGCAAGTACAAATTATTTTAATTTTTCATTATCTTCTAAACTACCTGTCCAAATAGCATACTCTGAAGAGCAAAATTTATCTACATAAAATTGTCTTTATGATGAAGTAACCAACAAATCTTTGTTACAAAATACCTTATTTTTGCTTACGTATAAGAGATAAGCATATGCTATCGCTGACTTTTTTTAGATATACTGAGGACCAATATTATTGTAGAACATTCTATTTCCGTATCTTTAACGATTACGCCAGCGCACGCGGTTAAAGTGGTTCGTGATGGCCTCGACTTCCAACTTACGTAACAAAAATCAAGATTTAAGGCTATCTGAGAGTTCTAGCCTACTCTTAAATAGCTTATACTATTCCTCGAGAGTCTAGATATCATACGAAAAGAATTTTTGGAATCCGACTGGTACGTCTAGAGATTACCGTGTTTAAACAAACAAACAAAATCATTTTTATTATATTAGTATAGATGAGAGCTTATAATTACATTTGTTTTATTTGATTATTGTAAAATCATAGAGACCTACTCAGTAGTAAAGCCGTCGCAATATCATATAAAACCCAATGACGTTTTGTAAATAGACGCGTTATACTCTCACTAAAAGTTATTTGAAAAGGTATATTAGCATGTTAAAAATAAAAGAGTTATGAAATCACAGCGTAATGCGGAAACTCTATTGTCAAAAAAGTAAATTTTGTGAACTGAAGGCAATTGCCCACCTTTCACGACTGCATGTAAAGAGCATCAATGCCGTATCTACTTAAAAAATATCATTGATAAAACCTAAATAAATAAATTTACAGTGTAGGTCATTTGTCATTGGTAAAATTGCAATGATAGCAAAAAGAATCTTTTAAAATATTTATATACCTGTATTAACCATTACATACATCTATTTAATAACATTTCTAACTTTAGGTACCTATGTATAACCATAAATATACAATTTTTTTTTTTTTATTATTTTAATAATAAACAACTCGAAGGAGACATTCTTGACGGAACGGAAAATTTCACATTCATAATTTTAAAATTAAAAAGTATACAATTTTGTCTATGATAATACAGAACGGAATCTTGTAAAAGATTAGGCCATTTCATAAAACAAATGTATAGTAACTCACAGAAAATATCTTCGAGACAGTTATATTTATTTCAGCTTTGCATTTTATTTTAAATTAAATTGTGAACGGGATATCAGGTTCAGTGAAAAAGATTCTTCTTGAACTCCAGCGGAAGGGTTAGCAGTCTTGGTTCTGCAACATAAAAGATTTGCTTTGAGAGAAGACGTAAGGTAAACATCGATTTTAATTTTTTCGCCTAAAATGGAATCGTGTAATTAGTATATAAATAAAGCTTTTTAGGTGCAAAATGTTATCAAGTCTGTGTTTATAATGTATTTTTAGTGTATCCTTGTACGAAATGAAAGTTTGACTTTTGCCACATATTCTTTGAATGGCAGCTGACGGACGTATATCTAGTAAGTAGTAACTGAGAGTATATACTTGTGTAACGTAAACTACCTTTGATGTGTTTATGTGTTTTGTATTTTGTATAAATACGGTCGATCGTAAGTTGAAAGTGATTTTTAAAACGATGGAAGTAGTTGCTAGAACTGTATTTTTCTTCATAAAATGTCAAAAAGTGAACTTGTCAAAGCTGGGTTGAGTCATTGTTGCGATCTATTTATTGCTACAAGTTATTGTTTTAGGTCCAATAGTTCTGTTTACCTAAACATCTGATTACACTTTACAGAATGCTCTCTATTTTCTTATTACTAACGTTTCATTTGTCAATATAAAACCTGTTTTTTTTTTTAAATATTACATATTCTTTCCATTATTAAAATAATATTTGAGATTTGTTCCAAACTAGTTGCAGTTGTTAGTGTATGAATCATTATGAACAAAGTAAAAAATACTGTAAAGACTGATTTAGAAATAATGTTAATAAGAGTCAAGAGGTAAGTGATAGTTGTGTGCAGAATAAATACCATGCATATGGAATATTGTCAGTTTATAGTTGTTGTTACTATTAATAATTTTGCACTAAAAATTGGTATTCAAATACCAACACATCATTATTGTTTTTGTGAATTGTACCTTTGTCTTTACTGTAAGAAGTTGTTATGAATTATTCTATTCTTCATACTTATATTTCATAAAAAGGAAACAAGTTAATTTCTTTGACCTTTAAACAACTAATTTATTTTATCATTTTAAGGAATACTGTCAGGTTTTTTTATTATTTTACATTTGTTTGAAATCATTATTATTATGAAATGTTGGAGATTATTACTAATACATATATCTTACTGGTTTTGTAATTTTTTTAAGACAATTATCTAGTCGACCAAGCTGCACTTGGGGTCTAAAAAAATAAAGAAAACCACCTGTCTAGGTAAACTTGCAATGTAAAACAGTATCTAAACACTAAAGTTTCATCTAAATCATTGGGAGCATTATCCGAGAAACCAATTATATATAATATGTTAGGGTGGTCCTTAATAAGGTTATTTTCAAATTTCTTTGCTCCCAGGGGCTCAAATGCTTCCAAATTGATAAAAAAAAATTCCCTGAAAATTTGAGCTCTTAATATTAACTCTAAGGTAGTGCACATTCCAATCTAAGTTTCCTAAGGAAATAAATGAAAAAATTATTATTTTATAACTTGGGAATGAATGAATTAATAATTATAAATTATACATATTTTCATAGAGAATTTAATGCTCTACAAAAATGGTCTTTTATAATTTTTCCATTATTCTGTTGGTTTAAAAGTTATTCAATGTCAAAGTTTAATTTTCATATTATTATTAATATTATCCAGGCTTTTTATTAATATTATTGAGTAAATTATTACATTATTCAATATTTGTTGTATATATATATATATTATCTAAAATAATTGGTCACTTAATAGTATTAGATGATAAACAATAGGCTCTTTAATTTTAGTATACTGTGTTTTTAATTCCCATGGAGTATATTTTGTGTTATTCAACATACCCAATAATTTACTATTATTATTATACAGTAAAGGCTCTTTATTCATGGGATATATGTTCCGTAAACATGCTGCAAATACAGAAACGGTGAATATGGAATGGTAATTTATATAGGATTATAGGGGATACATTCTTAGGTGACAAAATAAAAAACAAGTATATAAAAATATTTATTTATTTGAAGTTTTTGACCATATCAATTAATTATTGTGTTTATGCTTAGGCAGTGGTTTAAAGAATTTTGTAATTTTTTCTTTCTTGACACTTTTTAAAGGGTCCTTCAATTCAGACTGATATTTAGCAATTTACAGGTTAAAAGTAAGACTTAATTCCATAGATGTATCCATTTTTCGTAAAGAAATCACAAAGCTCATTTGCCATTCTTAAACCGGCACTAAGATTTTTCAAATGAAATGTCACTTTTCCTGTGCTTGTTGAAGCCTTTTCTTCAATGGGCTGTGAATTTAACATTTCCTCCAATTCAGTATCTGTCAAATTTTCATCTTGTGATTCGAGCAATGTCACTTGATTCTATCCGCAAATGAAGAAATCTTCATCCACAAATATAGGAATTGGGTCTCATGTTTTAAATCTGCGAATAGTGAAAATGCGAATAAAGGAAAAGTGAATAAGGAGCTTTTACTATACATAGTTCTTCAGGAAAACATCAATATGGATAATATTTCTAGGGTTTCATAATTAGTTCAGATTAGTGACAACTATTTTAAAAACAATAAATAGCAACACGTGTTTTAATTTTACTCTATGAGAAATAAAAGTACTTTAGTAGCCATTCTTCCTCAATTTATACTAGAAGTTTTGCCAGTGGTGCAATTACTGTACTGAGCCAGAGTAAAAAGTATTAATTTTTACTAATAATTAAAATATTCTAGAAAAAGATCTTCTAATAAATGAGAATTGTAATATACAATTTGGTTTCCAGATCTGTTAAAATATATGTTTATTTTAATTCCTAATTTGTTGAAGCAGATCTATGTTAATTGATTGATAAGCCTAAAAAAGTCATGTTAATTCAATTAACCATTGCAGATATTTGAATAATTTTTATTTTCATTGTACATTTTCTCAAAGAATGAAGAAGGGATTGGGTATTCATACTTCTTTTTCTGCTTTTTTTGTACAAATGGTTTTATCGGTCTTACTGTGATTCATCCATACCAAAAAAGGAAACCAAAAAGGTGTCATTTTATGTTAATACTTATTGAAGACATTTTTTTTACAATTTCTTGGATTTCATTGCACTTACCATGCCAATCCATTCTTATTATTAAGGTATAACACAGTAGTCTAGATATCTGAGTTTTATCAATTTTTAATTCAGCATTTTATCATCTATCTCACCCAGTATCAGTGACTGAGTGAACATTTATGATAAGTATTGTTTGCATAATAAAACTGTATGTTTATTTCTATAGGTATCAGATTAATAAATAATTTATGAGTATCTTGTTTAGATAGATTTAAGTAGAGGTTTCTCCTGTCCATAATTATAATAACCTGAGATTTATCTGTAACTAGCTGTGACACACTGTTTAATCCGTTTTATGTTTACTCGACTAACTCTCAACCTCACTGTCGCAAATGCACCTGTGTAGCCATTCATTGTTCTCACTTGATGTTCATGGTTACCGCTCCGAACCTTAAGTTCATAGTTCGAAGTTATATATCCTGTAACTTTCTTCTATAAGTAGAAAATAAAATGCAAAAAGAATTTTTCAAATCTAACGGGTAGTGGCGCACCTGATGGAAAGTGGTCACCGCCGCCCACAAACATCCGCAACACTAGAGGGCTCGCAGATGCGTTGCCGGCCTTTTAGGGAAGAATAAGCTCTCTTCTTGAAGGTCGTCAGGTCATAACGCCTCGGAAAGACCTCAGGCGACAGCTGGTTCCACAGAGTGGACATCGAGGTGGTATGGATGGAATTTACGATTCTGTCGCGATGTCCGATGGTAAAATTCAGCAGCCGGGATCAATCCAAACAATTCCTCGGAACACTCCCCATGATAAATGCGGTAGAAGATGCAGAGTCAACCAACATCTCTACGCAGAACCAATTGATCAAGCCGATCGGAAAGAGCTTGATCGTCAATAACTCGAGCCGTCCAACGCTGAATGCAGTCAAAAGGAAATAGCTGGTACTGGGGGCTCCCGCCCAGAGATGAGAACAATACTCCATGTGGGGTCGAATTTTCGCCTGATAAAGATTTAGGCGATGAGCCAACGTGAAGTACCGTCTCGCCTTACTGAGCACACCAAGCTTCTTTGAGGCCAATTTGGCCTTACTTTCCAACTGACCGCGGAACTGGACGTCACTCGAAATGACGACGCCATGAATTCCGATACTGGCTGTGGCATACAGGGGAGTGTTCTTAAAACGAGGAGTTGCAACAAATGGTAACTTTTTAGCGGTTAACGTGCAGACTTGAGTGTTTATAGGGTTGAACTGAACTAAGTTTAGTCGATCCCATTCCGAGACTTTGGTTAACAAAGACTCGACTTCAGACACAAGTTTGTTCCGGCTCTCATCGACGTATTCCCGAGAGATATTAGCACGGCCATTGTACAAGACATCCACAGTGCTATCGTCAGCATAGCAATGTATGTTGCTGATTTGCAACAAGTCATTGAAATGCAGAAGAAAGAGAGTTCGAGACAGTACACAGCCTTGTGGGACCCCAGCATTGAGAAATTTAGGATCAAAACATGCACCTTCGAAGAAGACCTTGATGCTCCGATTGGTCAAAAAGCTGGTGATCCAATTGCATAAATTCTCGGGGAGCCCATAGGAAGGTAGCTTTGAAAGAAGCACTTTGTGCGTCTCAACTGCTTCTGCCCGCCTATGTGTCAGGTAAACTAGAAGATCCCCGGCCGAGCGACCCCGACGAAAGCCGATCTGGCGGTCGCTATTCAGCCGATGCCCCTCCAGGTACCGCAGGAGCTGGCAGTTGATAATGGATTCCATTATCTTGGAGAACAAGAAAGTGGATGGCTATAGGCCTTTAATTGGACATTGGAATTTCCTGAGATTAGCGAATTATCATGGATTATTATGAGTAGAGAAAAAGTAGATGATTTTTTTCAAGTATCTAGGTGCACAATACTGCTATTGGTTGTAAAGGTTAATGATTGGTAAATAACTAAAGTGGAAAACATTCTTTAAAGTGACAAATTACATATTAATACATAATTATTCTACACTCAGCTTACAAAATATTATTTTTAACTGACTTCAAAAAAGAAGGTTCTCTTTTGCCCCAGAATTTATATACTTTTGGGAAGGTTATTAGAATAAAATATTAAGGTACCTTTCTTATTTACACACATAGAATATCATTTTACATTTTTTCAAAATCTATTAAGTTTTTGCTACCTATCAAAATTTTTGAATTTCTTATTTTTACTTACTCTGTTTAGAAATAAGTTTTTCTAAAAATATGCCAACTTGAAAAACTAAAAATAATAAGGCCAATAATAAAGAACATTTTTTTTATTATTTACAGTATGTAATTAATTCTTTACCAATATCCAAATGAATATATTATTCAATTAAATTTAAATAATTTTAACTTAACTTCATAATCATCTAATGAATGATTGTCATTCTGCTTATGTCATTTCACAATTAATACTAATGCATTTCATTAGCAGTTTTTTGTAAGCAAATTATATTGTAATTTAATCATTGTCATTATGGTAGGAAAAGAGTACTATTGTAACAATAATACTATGAGATTGTAAATTGTTTTAGACTACAAATATCTTATTATATTAAGTGAGCAATATGTAATTGGTTTCTCGGAAACGGCTCCAACGATTTAGATGAAACTTTGTATTTAGATAATGTTTTACATTCCAAGTATACTTAGATAGGTGTTTTTCTTTTTTGTTTATAAGACACCAAGCACAGCTCGGTCGCCTAGATATTGGTTATTTAAATTTCAATAACATTTATACTATCGTCAGTTCTAAACCATATAATTGATATGACCTAAATTAGGTCCTTTATTGAATTTGTTCTCAAAAGTGAAAAGTTTAGTGATCACGTATATGAAAATATTTATTTGAGCGGCTCTGCCTCAAGAGCTTGATAGTCACGATATATTTACTTGATTGTAAAGAAGAGGTAAATAATCGAAAAATAGCGTGTCGCTATAATCGGTATATACACGCAACTTGTCCATTCAAATTTTATTCTAGTAAACAGTCGTCTTAAAGATTTAGAACCTTTGATTGATTGTATTATTAATTAATCATAAAACGAACAATTCTTAGCATTGTATTGTTAAACAAATGTAAATTACAAATTGTTTTATTTTTGAAATTAATTAATTAAATGGGAAGCAGGAACATGATAGGAAATGTAAGGGAGGTAAATTAACTTGACTTACGTATTAGCTTACATAATTATTAATACATATATGGTTTTGTAATTTTGTAAAACTTGTAGGGTGGATGAAAGTGAACGCCTATGATTCCTTTTTAGTTGTGGTCACAATGAAAATCGATGTAATCTATCCAAAGTCGCGTTGTTCGAGTAGTCTGGCGGAATATTGATGCGATGTCCGCAGGTTCGAGCTCCGGCATTCGAAATTCGCTTAACTTTAAATAATTTAAATTTGTACCATTCGGTCAACGGTGAAGGAAAACATCGCGGGGAAACCTGAACGCTTGAGAAATATGTCAGAAGTACACTGTACACTGTATGTGGAAAAAATATAGGAATGTGGATTTCTCGGCGTTTCGAAACGCCCATACGTCGTTGACCGACATGGAGATTAAGCCCTTGCCTTCCCTCGGGGAGAGGCCTCGAAGTCCAGATGTAGGACTCATAGGCTGGTATTACTAATTAGTCTCTCCCGAATTATTTGTAGAATTATTTATTATACTATATTTGCTAGAGAGCAATCTACAGGTAAAACTGTCGCATATGAAAGCCCTTTATTATTATGTTTTGTAAGTATGTACTCACGGGCAGTGACTCACAACAGTCCGTACTTTCTCAGGGCGTCAACGATAACTGTTTCCAACATATAAGATTAGAAACGTAATGAGAACGCTCGCTGTTTTTAACAGATTTCAAAAAAAAGAAGGCTATCAATTCGAATATTTAAAAAAAAATGTCCAACTTCTTTGTTTATGTACCGATTGGAAGGATGATTTCATTTGTATTGGACCTACAGCTTCGACGATACACCAGGGAACTTCTCAGAAATCATTGAAGTTGATCCTATTTTATTGATAAAAATTGTCTTGTAAAGTTAAAGACCGTATAACATAACATGCCATCACGCCTGTATCCCTGAAGGGTTAGGCATAAGTGTACTAATGTACACCCACAATTCGCCGAGTATGTTTTTTTGGTCCCATGTTATTACATGGCGAGCCTATTGCCATTAATTGGGCACAAAGCCAAACTCCGAGCTTCTACTGAGAATTTTCATAGAAAACCCAATAACACTTTGCTCGATCTGGGAATCGAACCCAGGACCTCGATCATAGCAGACGCGTTTACGACCACTAGGCTAATGAGGCAGAGGCTAAATAACGTATGTAGAGATGAAACGTTACAAGGACCAGCTCCCTCTACCAACACGTCGTATTAAATAAGCCCAATGGTAATAGGCCTATAATGGGACCTAAAACATAAAAAATTGTGGGTGTTCCTTAGAAGATAGACATATACTCTTGCTAACGTTTTTGTAGGTCTTTTTAATATCTACAATTATGTAGTACATTAATTTGATATATCTCTTATGATTTACTCAGCGTAAGCCATTTAAGCGTCCTAATTGATTCACTATGACCAGTTTTTTATCTGCGCGGAACCCTAATTCTTTTTTAATAATAAAAGTAGCCTAAATTACTCCTTACAACATCAGGTATCTGCCAGTGAAAGAGTGAAAGTCCCGTCAAAATCGGTCCAACCTTTCTGGAGATCACCCGGAACAAACGACAGATAAAAATGTAAAATTTGCTTTTTCTGTTATAGTTTCCGTATATAATTTCATTATGCATTTAGTAAAAAGCTGTTATTCTGATATTACAAACGGTCACTTAAATTTTATTAATTGTTTATAGAGAATCGTGTTGATGTGATAATGGCATCCGTATTAATGACTTAGTATTCGTACTATTGACTCTACTATTGATCCGCACTATTGGCTTGTCGCGATAGCAACAGGTGTGCTTTGTGAAGACTGTGACTGTAGGCACTTTATAAGTAGGCAACGATCGGCTTGAAGTGATTCTCTCTTGAGGTATCGGATCGTTAAGACCTTAGTAAGTTAATAAGTTGACTACAATAAACAACTGTTCCCGAGTACTGTCTCGTTGCTCATCTCGCGGCGTATATTACGGTAATGCCCAGGCAGTTTTAACATTTCTATTTACCGCCAGTATCAAGTTCGCCGTTACCTTACAATGCAACTCAAGAGATACTCGCTTGTATCGTTAGAATCTAAATCACGTATTCTCGTTTCTTTTAAAATATTTTTACAGGCGAGTCATCTTGTTTTCTTTTATTTGTTATTTAAGATAGATATAAAGTTTTTTTTTTTAAATGTCTAATATAGATTATGCTTATATATTATAATAAAAAGCTCAAGGATTATTTGTTTGAACATACTATCAGCTCTGGGACTGACTGAAAGGTATGGAAAATTCTTAGGAGCTTATTAAGAGCTGAGCAATTACTATACAAAGGATGGGTCAGAAAGTACGTTAAGCGAGAACGAAGTAAAGAGTAGGCGGGCCAAGGCTGTTTTTAAAAGCTATCACAAACACGCTTATTTCTACCACAAAACAGCAATACTCGCGCTGCTGTAATCCGTTTCGAAGGACGTTGCTGGCTACACACACTGGCAGACGAAGCGTTCAAACTTAGCTCTCAGAAGTAGCGAGCTACTGGGCTTACTGGTCTGGCTGGACCTATTGCTGGGCTCAGAACTAAAGTCTCTCTATGTTTGCTTATAAGTAGTTTTAGATTGCCGATAATTGCTCAGCGGTAGCGTGTACGGACATCGTGTCGTTCGACGCGAGTTCCAATCTCTGCAGTAATCCTGAGTTTTCAGTGAAGACTTAGCGTGATACCATCTTGGGCCACATCGTATACCTGCGTGCCTGGATATCTGTTTCCAACTAATAATGACGTCCTTTAATTCTATCCCCTTACGATATACTTATTTGATTTCTTGTTTCTATCTGGGGGTACGGCAGTTTCCCCTCCGAGTCGAACGCACAAGGCACGTCCGTACCATTCTTTTCTCGAAACGACTCACGGCACTTTTGACTCTTCTGTAACTTCGTTGTGTATAAAGCAAGAAGTTTAAATTATCATAGATCAAGAGGACAAACATACTATAACGGTCTGCAATATACCTTATAGTTTACGAATTATCGCTAGTAAAAGTTCTTTAATTTTGTTACTGACAACATTCACCGATCATCAAAATTCTAAAGTACTACTATCTGTTTTTTAAACTTCAAATTTTGAATTTTAGTTGGCGTTTAGCCTATGAAGGAAGGAAAAAATTAAAATTCCCGAAATTTCATTGTTCATTAGATTAAAAATTACCTTAAAAAAAATTATATTATTTGATTTGAATATTGTTTGGATAATTTAAGGGCATAGAGACCTTTTGGTACTTATTTACGCTGTCCTTAAACTGCATAAATTTATTTTAGGTACCTACTTTTACCGATACTTATCGTGTTTCTCACCTTACTAAATGATAAAAACAAACTTGCCTATGTGTTCTTGTTAGTTCTATTCCTTATCATTTTCTATGTATGTGAATATTGAGTCTTCGTATGACATTAGGCGTTCTATAGTTGAGTATGAGGTAGCGCATTGGGGTGAGATGCAACTTTACATGTGTGATGAACGTGGAGGCACATTAACGAACATTGATTGATCTGTATTCAACGGCAATGCTGAAAACTATCACCTACGGCCCTGTATCCAAACTTAAAGCGGCCGCGACTTTGTACAGTGAGCTTTAAGAAAATCAGTAGTTGACGGACAATATATATTACCTGAGAAAAAAAGGAGGATGACCATCAAAAACCAATGAAATCCCATCAAAAACATAAAATGTAAAGTCTCGCAACGCAGTTCTTTCACTACAAAAAGTGATGAGTCTCATGAAAAAACTAAACTAAACCAACTAAAATAACTCGACTTGTTTTTACATGAGATCTCTCTCATTCTCATCATAACCTCTAATTTTAGAGGTTAGAGTATGAAATTGCCGTGTTTAATATTGACTAGTGTGAATATCGATATCTTTTATTCATTCTACTTAAAATTTCAAAGTCATATTAATTTTATAATATAGCTATGATATTTCTTTTCAAGAAATCGGTTATTCATTTGTTTTCCTACCTTTCGATTTTTCTTTGATATCGTTTTTTCTGTGACCATAGAAAAATCGAAATTCGCATTACATATTTTCGAATACAAGTTCCGTCGTGGCTCTCACGCAGCACAATGTCAACGACGTGTATGGAGTAGTTACCGCAAGTGAACGCGTGATACGTTTTTGGATTCATAATTTCCGTTTTTGGAAATTTTGATCTGATTCCCGTGGCCGACTGGAAACGAAAGTCGATGACGAGAAATTGAAAGCCGCAGTGGCAGCAGATTCATCTCAAACCCCGTTAGAATTAGCAGCAGCCTTCAACGTAAGGGATAAAATGATACTGCTTCGTTTACGTCAAAGTGGAAAGATAAACAAGTTAGGAGAATTGGTACCGTATGAACTCACTGAACAAGAACGAGAAAATCGCGTCGAAGCCTGCTTTAACTTGTTGAATAGGCACGGCACACAAATGAGGACATTCTGAATCGGATTGTCACTTTTTATGAAAAGTGGATCGTGTCTGATAATAGAAAACGTCTGTCGCACTGGATGGACACAGGGGAAGCAGTCAAATCATGACCTAAACGCAAATTGAGTCAAAAGAAGAAGTGTACGTGTATCAGCATCATTCATTACAACATACATCTTGAGACCTGGCATAACAATTACTGAAGAGGTGTACTGTGTAGAATTGCAAATGATGATGGCCAAGCTCACTGAAAAACAACCAATACTTGTTAATTGTTGTGGTCCAC
Organism: Saturnia japonica; assembly: GCA_033032175.1. Classification (NCBI taxonomy): domain Eukaryota; kingdom Metazoa; phylum Arthropoda; class Insecta; order Lepidoptera; family Saturniidae; genus Saturnia; species Saturnia japonica. Next base: position 6,407,225 of record CM065332.1, read on the forward strand.
TCGTTCTTCACGACAACGCTCGTATAGCGGACCATCTCATAACCACAGGAGTTATGACTGGAAGCTCTCCGTCACCTATCATACTCAAAATTCCTAGCTCCAACTGATTTCATTTTCTATTTTTTCAAATTTGGATTGTTTGTTAGCGAGAAAAAATTTCAAATCAGATGAAGCGGTTAAAAGCATCTTTACACAGTTCATAGATTCCTGTCTCCAGGATTTCTATAGCAGAGGCATTAGTGAACTTCCATTAAAATGGCACAAGTGTATAGACAATAACTGACAGCACTACGACTTATTAAATATATACTTTTCATTTAAAAAATGTTTATCTTATCTATAAAAAACGGCAGTTTCATATTTAAACCCTTATTATTATGGCAAGAAAGCTAGCCAGCCATGTATTCATAACGATTATAGCCAAGTTCCTACTATTATGTTACTTTCCTTTTTTTGCCGTGCAAAGGTTGTTGGCGGTCTAACTGATGAGAGATATTCCTTTTACCAGTGTACACATACTTATTTTGCGCTAGCTTCTGCCCGCTACTTCTTCTGCGTGGACTTCAGATATTGATACACACATAAATGAAAAATATATTATTTAGCGAATAAAAATGTGATTGAGTAACAAACAAAGGTTACATTAATTAGTTTTTTTTTTTCTTTCAATTAACAGTATTTGAATACTGTTAAATCTTTTTCCTGTATGTATACTTCTAATAAGCTTATTGTCGGTTTTGCATTTTCGGAATTTCCGTATTGTAAATTCATTGTTGTATATTTAATTGTCAGAAAATAAGTTTGTAATTTAAACCGATATTATAAAGCTCGAGAGATTTCAAAAATTAGTAAATTAAATTAAATTGTTAAAATTATTTTAGCCTAGTTATTTAGAAAGGTTATAGTCGTTAAGGGCTATATATCACCACGCTACTACCCTTAGGAGCGGAGTAGGAGTCTTGAACTTTAAGCAGTCTAGCAAACTGTAGGCGAGTACTGGAAGTGGGAACAACGCTTGGCTAAACGTGTGCGTTGTGGCGGCTAGGTGTAGTCTTAACATAGGCGAAACCGTGGGGCACAGCCAGTATTTAGTAAAATGACAAATTAATTAATTATTTATATATCTGAGTACGGTTTGGTTTTAAAACTGTGCTATTGGCCTGGGAACAATTATTATTATTAAACTACCTCTGCTTTACACTTTACAATGTTATTTTTAAAATAAGTAACATTTTAAAATTAAAAAATAAATCAATGTCAATGTAAAATTAAACTCTGGTACCTAGTCTCGAAAGTGATTTATTAATTAAAAAGAAAGTTAAATAAATATTTGCAGTAAATCTATATTAATAAATTTGTAGTTTTTTTTCCCAAAGTTTTCCTGATAGGTGTTGTTAAAGGCACGAATAGGACATTTAAAAAAAATGTCTATTTGTTCGTACGGATTTAAGAGCTTCAATGAATTGTTATATTTCTCGGATCGTGATTTGGTACGATTCCTTTTTAATTTTTTTGTGTCACATGACTTCTTTTGACCGTATTCACATGGTCAATAATGGTGAAAATACGTCTAAATGTATGTGTGAACGGGGGCCGTAAGCCGTAACATAAAAACGGCTTCACCGATTTTAATGAAATTTTTTACACCTATAACTTAAGTCGTTGCTCAACTGATAAGCTTTAAGAATTGTCAATAATTACTTTAGAAATCGTTAAAAAATTGTTTAAATGTGGCATAGAATTAGATTTTTTATCGTTCAGTGAAGTACCCACACTAGCTAGTATTGGTTTGATATATGACATAGTTAAAATTGCACGTATCAATTGTCGAGTTTGACAATGATGGTTATATTTATTTATAAGTGTCCTCATATTTCAAAGTCTGAAAAATATTTACTTACTTATCCCCGCGTATTTGTATGAAAAACAATATCTTACAACGGAAGCGCATCTTTAATTTTCATACACGATATCGAAGAATCGTAAAAGAAATTGCGTAAACAAATAACGGTTACAATATAAAAACGCAAAGTATTGACCTCCAAGCAGAATATAGCCTTTCTAATAACTATAATCCTTACGCAATGCTTATCCAAGTACGATGATTTGTTCGTTTCTCTTATCAGATGCAACACAATCTGGTCAATAGCTCAATTAACTATTATTATGTATGATTATATATCTATATGTGATTATGTGGATAGTGCGATACGGATCAGGAGTAGGCAAAAACATGAAGTTCCACTGCATTTTTACTTTGTAGATTCTTCTTGCAACTATGTGTTTTCGAGTGTTTTGATGTAAAACATCTAATGTGGTGGGTCAGACCGATTGTTGGATCCTATGTTGGCTGATGTTGACGTGGCGACACTTTGGCTAACGATGGCGGTGTGGAGCCGAGTTCGTTTTTTTAATAGACAGACTGGATCATTTCAAAGTTACATGTTAAAAAATGTATAGATTAAAGACTGTCGGTTGAGATCGCGACCACTATATACATAGCAATGAAATATACATTTTCACAGTGACTTTCTTACTGGTATTGGTACTGGTACAGTTACTCAATCACACACGCACACACACACAAACTTCTTTTTTTTAATATTTACATCTGCCGGGCGCGCGGGGCGTCCTGTAACGGCCATTAAGTTTCATCCGAATAGATCATCCTTGTTCGATCTTCTACTTCCACATACTTTGGTATTGTGTATTATGATGCATGTATGATGTACATCCACGAAAATAATATAATTATTACATAACTGCAAATAATAATTAGGTACATAGTAAAAAAACACGATCAAGAGTTTCTTGCTAGCTTCTCTCGATGACGGGAATGTTTTCTGAATCAGTAGTTGTCTCTTGTTAAATCAATCTAATACTATTAACATAACATACCATCACGCCAGTATTCCTCGAAGGGTTAGGCAGAGGTGTACTAATGTACACCCACAGTTCGCCCAGTATGTTTTTAGGTTCCATGTAATAGGGCGAGCCTATTGCCATTAATCGAGCACGAAGCCAAACTCCTAGTTGCTACTGAGAATTTCATAGGAAAAACCCATTAAAACCTTTGCTCGACCTGGGAATCGAACCCAGGAACTCGATCATAGAGGTCGCGTTTACGACCACTAGGCTAACGAGGCAGTTAATACTATTAAATAAGAAATTATTGTATAAATATGTCATAGGTTTCTCGGAAACGGCTTCGACGATTTGGATGAAATTTTGTATTTAGGTGACGTTTTACATTCCAAGTTTACCTAGACCGGTGTATTTATTTTAAGACACCGAGCCAAGCTCGGTCGCCCAGATATTTCTAATTAAATTTAGTAAAAGCCAATCCAGTTGTTTTACTCGGCGCGGCGGTTAGGTTCTACAGGTTGACATGTTCGAATATTTCGCATATTATATTTAATGTAGGTAAACAATCTAACGGATGTCATGTTAGTTAAATAGATTGTTAATAGGTAGCGCCTTGAATATATTTTCATTATCATCAACAGATGGTATTCCTAGTGAAAATGTTTTTAATAAAAAAAAAAACACAAAAACATTAGTTTGAAGGAACTATTTTTACAAATAATTATATTTTAATAATTTTAATTTTGATGAAGAAATAACGGAGATATGACATTCCGAGTACAAAATCATTTTAAAAATAATATAATATATGATGAAAGAGCGTAGTAAGCTATATTATGCAAATCTATGTAAACTTTAGAATCTTGATTTCTTAATAATCATCTGTGTATAGATGCAAAGAAATGCTAATCTACGATAATAAAATAAGTTCATACAGCGGAGAAAACCAGGATAACAGAATTTGTTTATCTTATAATAAAGAAAAGAAAACACTCGTTTTAATACAACGATCTGGCGATAAGTAGGTAATATTTTATTAACTCCTTCAATTGTAGAATAAAATAATTAAGATTGCATTAAACAAGTAAATTTCCCTATTTACATTGTAAATCTTTGACGTGTAAGTTACTTAATTCCAATAATTCAATTTTACGGGCCAACAGAGGACGTGTGTCTCCTTGAAAATGTCATTAAAATTAATGCAAATTGTAAAACAAGCACAAAACTTATCTTTGTGCATTTCGTTCATTGGGTCATAACGGTTGATAGATGCATTTCGGTGATTTTAATATGCAGGTATAATTCAGAATTATACTATAATTGAATGTCGCTTTTTTTATACTTTTTTTTTTTAGAACTGATTATATATACTGTTAGCCTTAGGGGCCCTGGAGCCTCTTGACGGCTTTTACAGCTTCACCGGACTTGTCTTTTTTATACTACCTACACCGGCGTTATATATTTAAAGCGGTGCGGAAACCAATTATTAATATATGTTTTATATTACAAAGGCGTTATCTCCAGCTTATAAAACAGCAATGTGTCAGCGACGCACTGTCATCAAGGATTTAGCGTCGTAAATTTTTCCCTAAACGTTGCCTAAAACACTATTTCGTGCGAGTGTTACACAGATTTTTTTATGTTTAAGCTTATCAACAGTCATTATGGCACTGTCAATGTGTAACCAATTTCGTTAAACTGCGAAACTTTTGTTGATTTTTCCAAAATGGCAATATTACACGTGTTTTTTTGTTAAATTAAAAATGAAATTTTATTTCCGGGTTACTTTCTTATTACAAGGTATTTTATTTTTTTAATATATCATAAAGAGTCCGGGTTGAAAATATAGCGGGGACTCAATATTTCACCACCGCTACGGTCTTATTCTAGTCAACATAGTCAAATACCATAATCTAATATTGCATGCATTTATACCGTAGGTATTTGAATAAATATTAGTAATTTGTCCTCATATAATATTTTGATACCTCTATCAGTTATTACTATATTCTGGTTTATCTTTCCATTTTAAAATTGTATTTATTCTGTGAGCAAATTCAAATGTTTATTGAACCTCAAATTTTTCAAAACCCTATTTATATCTATCAGAATATCTGATGCGGTATTATCCTATATATTATTATAATCAGACATCACACCTGTTAATGCATACATATTTAATTAAGGGATTTAGAAAAAAAGGGGGTGGTGTGTGCCTTAAAAAAGTGATAACAGCTTGCACAATGCAAAAGCAATATATTAAAATATAGAACAATCTAGGCTCCAATCTAAGATCTTATAAGATCTACCCGGTCATCCTAACTTAACCATTTTACAAAGATTGCCGTCAATTGCAAACAATTTTTGCAAGTTTTGTTTTCATTTTATTAAAAAAAATAAAAATATTTTCCAGGTCACAAAGAAGGATCGTAAGCTGGTTTGCGTTGACTTTCCACTGAGGAGCGTACAACCATTTAGTCTTGGGGTTAGAATGTCAGTTCTGAATCAGAGCGGAGAAGAGCAGGTGAACAGTTTTGATAGAAAATTAATTTTTTTTCTTTACGTTCACTATTTATATTAGAAAAGATGTTTTGTAAAAATCAGCAACGCTGAAAAAGTTGGATGAATTTTCAACATGTAGGTAATAATTTCTCACGATACTAAGATAAAGTATATTTAAGTCTAGATTTTGGCAAGGATTTAATGAATTTTAATTTTAAAAAAGTATATAAATTGTAATTTATAGTTAAAGTTAGTATTATTGTAACTAGATAATTGTTTAAAAAGGCTTTAAATGGTAGATTATATGCAGGTTTACAATTAAAATTAGGAAATGGAGATGTATTAATTATGTTTATATTTTATTATTTTCAGGTGGAATGTCCCCTGTGTATGGAACCCTTAGAGGTGGACGATCTCCACTTTTACCCGTGCACATGTGGATATCAAGTATATATATATTGTCTTATTTTTATGTATAACAATTACAAAACTCAACCATTCCATTACCTCGTTACTGTGATATTGTTAATAATTTAAAATATCTCGGTAAAACAAAAGTATTTTATACAATGAACAACCGTTAAAACTGCCGTCAGACTATGGCTTCATAGCATTTCCTACAAACAGACAGATGAATTATTCAAGAGACTTTGTTAGTTATTAGCCCAATATTTGGTACATCTGTAGCTGAAACAATCACATGTTTTACACTCTTACTTACACATTTTTAATTTTCATGTTTAATTTATGTGTATTATTTTGAAATCAACATATCCCTTAAACTATTTTATATTTCAATTAAATTAATATTTTATAAGCATAGCATAGTTTGAGACCTTAGTTAAAGCTAAAAAAATTATACCGTTGTTTTTAGTAACAAATATTTTGTATTTATAAACATCTTCTTGCCAGAATAAAGGTGTTTTCCCGTATGTCATTACAAATTCGAAGATGTAAAATATTTTTGACCTCAACTTATGTGTGTTACAGATATGCCGGTTTTGTTGGAACCGAATCCGGGAGGGCGAGAATGGACTGTGCCCTGCATGTCGCAAAGCCTACCCGGAGAACCCGGCAGACTTCATTCCGCTCAGTCAAGAGCAGGTATAACATTGCCTTATTTTCTTATTTTGCAATTATGGTCTATGATTATAAATTTATGACGCCAAAATGTACAATGTTAAGTCAAATTCTGGTAATATTAAGTATAAATCTCGCCATTCTTTAATTAGAAGGTAACTTGAGATTTCAATGATTAGGATTTGGGCGAAAAGTTTAAGATACATTTTTATATTGTATATTATGGAATTCCAAAGAGAAGATAACTAATAGGCCGTCATTTCGCTTGACATATCCTGCCTAATGTGAGGTTAAACAGCGACATACTAGTTATGTTATTAAAATGAGTAGTAAAAGTAAATGTATATCTTGCAGGTGGCAGCCATAAAGACGGAGAAGAAAGCCCGCGAACAGAAACGGCGGAACAAGACGCTAGAATCGCGGCGGGCACTCGCGAACGTGCGCGTTGTGCAAAACAACCTCGTGTTCGTTGTAGGACTGCCTGTGCGGCTTGCCGACCCCGAGGTGATAAACTGATAGCGTTAATCAACTTAATTTAATATCCGCTGCTCATTCCCAAAAAGTGTTTAAAAATCCCCTGCTAATTCTCGAAAACTATTTGAAAAAGTATATGGAAAAAAAAAATATATTTTTTATATTCTGTTAATAAGAAGTACTCACATTTACCACTTTTACCACTGATGCATATATCAGAGTCTAACTATAAAAAAATTGTACTCTGCCGTTTTATATTATTGTTTTTTTTTATTTGTATTTGTTTTCATTTCAGATCCTCAAACGGCAGGAGTACTTTGGCAAATATGGCAAAATTCACAAAGTAGTTATAAACCAAAGTACAACATATGCTGGTTCACAGGTTAGCAATATAGAATAAAATGAATTAATGTGAAATGAATATAGGTATTATTAAAATAATATGCAATTGAAAAACTGTGCATAGAATCTTTACTGACGGTTGAATTGAATCTTCTCTGAATTGAACGGATAATGTAACGTCACACATATTTTTCTACACAGTGCCCTAAGAAACTTCACTTGGGAAATATGGATTTATTGTATATGATAATTTTAAAACATCTTGTCTAATTTGAATATTGAATGTATATATTTTGTTTTATTATTGATGTCATCGTCACAGCGGTTAAATGTATACTTTTATAATTAATTCTGATTTTGCTAATGTTACAATGTAACAGACTATATACTTACTATCGGTGGCATTTAGAGTAGTAGACCATGCAAAATTTGATTTAAAAAAAACATGTGTATGTAAAATCTTCAGAAAACATAAATTATTCACATAAACGATACACGACAACAATACACCACACTGGCCAATTGACGGCTTTTTCCAAGGCTTCGTAATACCGTAATACGCAGGTGCAAACATACGTCCAAACAGGAGACCGAGATAATAGGAAACCCTGTATAATGTATTCTATTTCACTCCCTCGCAGGTTAAATCCTATAGATGTATGTGTTTGTCTCTTTTTATGCTGCCAGTCCATTGAAGCGCAGCAGAGCAGAGCTGTGCAAATTTCAACCAATAGAAATGCGTCTCTGGATTTTTATGCAGTTCTATTGGTTGAAAATTACACAGCTCCGCTCCGCTGTGCTTCAGTGGACAGGCAGCTTTAGTGTCGCTCTTTCGTTTCATAGAATTTCAAATCACAAAGGTCTTAAAGAAGTTTTCACTTCAAATAATTTTATTTTATAAATACAGGGTCCGTCGGCGTCGGCGTACGTGACGTACGTTTCGCCGGCGGATGCGTTACGGGCGATACAGGGCGTGAACAATGTAACGCTCGACGGGCGAGTACTCAAGGGTTCATTAGGCACCACCAAGTACTGCGCCAACTTCATGAAGAACCAGCCCTGTCCAAAGCCGGATTGCATGTATCTGCACGAGCTAGGTCAGTATAATATATATTATAAAGCTCAAGAAATTGTTTGTCTGATTGTTTGATCACACTAATCGCTGAATCTATTAATCAGATTAAAAAAAAAATTGTATTTATACCCTACTAGCTGAACCGCGCAACTTCGTCTGCTCTCAAAAAGAATAAATTTTCCCCGTTTTTGCAACATTTTTCATTGATGTTCCGCTCCTATTGGACGTAGCGTGATGTTATATAGCCTATAGTCTTCCTCGATAAATGGACTATCCGACACTAAAATATTTTATCCTTTCGAACCAGTACTTCCTGAGATTAGCGCGTTCAACCAAACAAACAAACAATCTCTTCAGCTTTATAATATTAGTATAGATTTATTGAGGAAGGTTTTATATATAACTCTTCACGCTATGACCCTAGGGATCGGAGTATTAAGCATGCACGTGAAGCGATCTGGCAAGCTGTAGGCAGGTGCGGGAAGTGATAATAACGATAGGCTACACGAGTGTATCAGCGAACACGCAGTGGAGAGTTTGTCCAATAAATTAAACTAGCGGTCGCCCAATAATCGAAATTCGACCAGCGACTTTTTAATCATTGACTATTTTCTGTTTTACGTTTGCAGTATGAACCTAAACAGTGAATATTATATCACTTGCTGTCACTTTTCATTGAGTGACAATGTCAATATTTTGTGGGGTCTAAGTTCAATGGCATTGGTCGGATTAGGATTCGCAGTATTAATTTAATATATTAATAACAGATATTATAGATAAATTTTAGCTTTCTACACCCCTCCATATAAACTTTAACCATACCAAATCTCGCAGACTTCCGTCCGCGCAATTTCCGTAGGAAGGGAGTACAAAGGTTTTTGCTTCACGTATTCATATAATGATACTGGTGAAACTGTATGTCACAGATAGTGCTAATGAAATACTAATAAAATATTGCCTCGGTCAAGGCAATTCGTTACTTTGTGTGCATAAAATGTATATGCCACATTGCCACTTCGTGACTGATTCTTTATATCATTTAGTAAAATGTTTATTTCTCCGCGTAATTAGTTATTTTAATTATAAAATACAGTCGCGGTTACTTAACATGAAGTTCTTTAACAAAAAAGAATACCAATTACAAAGATTTTTGAAGAGTTCCCTGGTGTATATTCGAAGTTGAAGGTTCAATACCGATTGAATTAAAATGGGACTACTCCTGAGGTATACGCTATCCAACAAAAAATGAATCATACAAATCAGTTCATAAACATAAAGTTAAGGCTGAACATCCATAAAAAATATAGGTACATTCAAATTGAGTAACCTCCGTCATTTTTAGAAGTCAGTTAAAAATCGCTTAGACGTGCTTTATATAATATTAACTTTATTTAAAAAAAAACAACGAAAAGTACACTTGTACTGCACTGTTGGGCCGGCTCCACATGTTGAATTGACAAAATAGAGTTAGTCCCAATTTCTATTCTATGGAAATTGGGCGGAACCCCCAACATTCACCCTAACATATAGCCCAACGTGTGGAGTGGGGGTTACGAAATATATCCCGCGTCTCTTCAACGTCCAGATAGGTTTATACGCTGACGACACAGTCATCTACGCTACACGCAGGAACAGACGTCAACTCGGACCCCATATCCAACGCGCCATAACCATTCTCGGGAGATGAGATGCTATCAACCCCGAAAAGAGTGCTGTGATTCTCTTTAATCTCGGACAACTACGAAAGACACTCGAACCACTCCTTCTTTTCTGTATCCCAATCCCCTGGGCAACCCAGACTAAATATCTGGGTGTCACCCTCGACAAGACTTAAGTTCAATGCAGATGCCCAGATATTCTGGAACAGGCCCGCCATGGTCCTGGGCTGCTTGCATTCCCTTTCTATGCATGGTAAGCAAAATATATCTGAGACAGAAGCTTACTACACTAAGACATGTGTTAACCTAACATATAGCTGCGTCGCATTCGCATATAATCCAAAAAATAAAATTTACCCTATTGCAGAGTTCAAAACAGATTTTGACGTCATTTAGTCACGCGAAAACCTATTTCGACAGAGCGTCAAATCGCCCACACCCTTTAGTGGTAAACGCCGCAAATTACACTCCAGTCCCAACTTACAATCACTAGCTACTAATAGACATCATTACACTACACCACCACATACGTGCACACCACACAGGTACATAGGTTCTGCAAGGAACATTTTATTTCTTTTTTGGGCTAAATAGTGTAGACCAAAATTGACGGATTACTAAATACATATACGCACATTTTTTCCCCCCTCCTAGGGAGAAGAGACTTGTATATATGTATAGTAAGGTAGATCAAATTACGGATAGTAAATTAGATAGATCGCGATGTTGCATATCTGACAAAAGCCCAAGCAGGGTATCGGCCACTTTGGCACCCTTGAGCTTGTTGTCACGTTCCTGAAGGCGTTCTCCCCCAAGCCCGATGAAGGTGTAAAAGCCGTCTGAGACTTCAATGCCCTTATGGCTAACATTATAGACAGATCGAAAAAAAGGGGTTACAATATGAAATTTATTTTTCTGTAAATGCGAGAATATAAACATGTATTCTTTAATAGAAAAAAAATTGTCGCCTTAGGTTAGTACAGTACGCGCCTTTCAGGTTCGAAAACTCATGACTTTCTATATCATCGAAACTTTATATCTATAGGTGATTCTAAAGCATCGTTTACCAAAGAGGAGATGCATGCCGGGCTGCACCAGGTCTACGAACGGAAACTGCACAACCAGCTGCTGGCGGCACAGAAGGACAAGCCGGAGGACAAAAACCAAAATAGTTCAGGTACATACCACATAATTTATGGTATACTTCGATCTGTCTAAAGCTTTAGTCTCATGTTTTCAATATACAAATTTGCGGCACGCGGCTCCAACGCAGCGTTATGACGCTGCGTAGCTGTCTGCGGAAAAGCAATCTGTTGTTTTTGCCGCAGTTACCAACGTAGGTGTTTTAGTATGAACATTTTTTTAGTTTGTGCTTTGCTGGAGAAGAGGTATTTATCGTGCTTCAGAAAAAACTTAGTAATAGACCAAGAAACATGATTTTTACAATCTTCAAAAAATCCATCCAGCGTTGAATGACCACGACGCCGCGGTGTGCACAGTACCCACTCCCCACTTCACCCCGCTTGCCCCTCACCGCTGACGCATACTGCGACGGAACAGAAGACCATTCTAGACATTATTCATACGATTGTGTCCGGTGCCGCATACCGCGCACCGCAGAGCTATGCGCTACGTTCACGAAACCAAAGCTTTAAACAGATTTAAAAAAAATTATTGGAATAATCAAATACTGAACTTTTCTGCTTCTTGATTTGGCGCCGCAAAACGCATTTGTCAGTATTAATGTGTTTTAAATCTTCGTAATATTTTCTAATATTCAAACTAGGTCCAACAATATGGTGGGCCTTGTTGGAACTATCTAGGCAGTTTTTGTGACATCTCAAAATGCATCTTTCCTATTATATTTATAATCCACTTTACGTATGCACGATAACCAAACTAATCATTCAAAATGCCACCAGTTTGAATGAATAAAAACTACAAACCACGTAGCTTAACATTCCGCCAAAAACCTACCTACTGCACTTACTTATGTGCTTACTTAGAAGAATGATTCCAAAAAGTGGTTTCCGTGGGAAAGTTACCAGACCTCTATGAATCCGTTGTAGTTGATATTGAATTGTTGAATCATTTTGTATGTTCAATTCTCATTTCAAATTGCACTGTCTTTCATTGGTTATCATTTAATAAAGCATACCATAAAATAAAAAAAGGTGGATTTCAACGTTTAAGAACTGCCGGTTTTGGAAAATGGAGGATATAGTATAGTTCTCTTACTCTGTTGTGGGAGAAGAGGTATTGCCTAGACTGCTTTCACCTTACTTAACGCCTTCGCCAATTAAATAAATTAGCAAGGAATATCTGGAAAGGTTATAAATAACTTTAAAAATAAAACTTATTTTATTTTTAGATGATAGTTACTTGGACGGGGAACATAATCTTTAAAATGATGTTCGAATCATTAATTTTGACGAAGAATTAACGGAGATAATATGGGGTTGTTAGGAAAAATATCGTTAATAAATAATATATGCATATCATGATAAAATAATACATTTTCTGATTAATATCTTGAAATTGATTGATTGATTGAAAGAGATTGATTGTTAATTGTATTCTTGATCGTTTTACTTTGGCATAAGAATAGTGAATATTGTATTAACATTTTTTTTAAACTTTACAGGTAATTCTAGTACGAATGCAGATAAAAGCAGTTCAAAAGATGGTAAGTGTCAATTGAATTATATTATACATCATACTATACAAACTAAATTTTCGGCAGTTTTTTTTAAATAATCATTATTTCCATTTTTTATATTATAATAACCTTTTTTGAATTTTTTTTTATTGTAGATTCATTTTGTGGTGTTTTTACTCGAAACCATGAAATTATATTCCTGTTCCATACGTTTTTTTTAATACAACAAAAACAAGCAACAATACTAGGTGATTTAGCTGCGATCTTTTGTAGGGTGGAGGTATTCCGCCAGTCGGATATCTCCAAGTAGAGAGAAATCCCCAAAGAAATTTCTCTATACCCTGCCTCTCTTAGGCGATTCTGTAAAGTATTAACGTCATTACAGTTTATTTATCGTTAAAGTATCTTCTTTTTTTACCAGGTAATCAGTCAAACTTTATACCAACGACAGTGGTCACATCGTCACATATAAATGTAGTCAATTCTAAGTGAGTATATTTATGTCTCATCCATCCGATAGTACCGGATAGCATTTTATCGTTTATTACTGCGATATTATCGTTTCAATTATAGATCTAAAAAGGACTCTATTAATGGCAGCGGGAGCAGCAGCAGCAATGGCAACGGTATTAACGGTAACGGCAGTGGCAAGGAAGCGTGGCCCAGTCTCGGTTCCTCCCCACCCACAGACAGTCCAGCGAGAAAACAGCCCAGTCCAAAACCAGAACATTCTACGGGTGTGTATATCTATGTTAATAAATCTGGAGTTCTGCCTGTACATGTAATTTTTTTTTTTAAGTTTCCCGATAGCCGTCCGTCCTATGTAAAAGATATTGATCACGAATAGAACAATTTAAAAAATTGTCTGCCTGGCTGTCGGCTTGACCATTTTCATGAATTTTTTTACACGGTTTGCTTATGTCGTTGCTCAAATGATAGGCTATAAGAATCGGAAGGTTTGCGTGTACAATACATTCCTATTAAGTTTTTGTATAGTGGAGAAAATTCGAATGTTTTGTAGTCTGGTCGTGAAAAAACGAATTTCGGGCGCTTATATTGCTTACGCTGACTAAACATGATAAATATAGCAAAATAATGTTCTAAAGAATTGTAGTTCTTCAAAAAGCCTATAGAAAAAAATCACGTTGGGATATTATGTCAATGACTCACAGTAACCATTTTTATTTTAAAACTAAAAATCACTAAGATGGCGTTAGCGTATCAAGATAGAATGATAGTTTTTAGTGGTTTTATAGCTAAAACTTCTAAAAAATAATTGAACAATAATGTTAAAAGTTTTTGGAGTTAAAAATGAAAATGAAAAAATTATGAGTTTTGGCGTTATCTTTAAAATTTACGCCTTTGCTACCGCAGCGCCGCGCCACCCTAAATTGACGCTTTTCAGTGGATACTTGTTCATTTATAGAAATGGCACTCCTTTACCTCTATTCTCCATGGCAGAAAATTATAAGGAAACAACAGAAGAGATATTTACGCAGGTCGGCATGACAGCGGCGACCGCCGTTGAATTTGAATCTCTCGGTGATGGTACTATCAGGGACAGCGCCGTCATTGTGCCAAGTTATTATTAAAAAAAACGTGTCGGCTTAACGCTCGTTCACTTCCACACGAATGACGCTATGAGCTGTTATTGGTGTTTCGTTTGACATGGAGAACATCACAAAATATTCGATCTTATTTATTAATTAAACATATTATTCGATATTATTTCACAAAAAAAAAAAAGATTGAATGAAGATTATTTTCAACTACGTTTTTTTTGTAATCACTGTCTCCTTGCCTAATATGTAACATATTGATAGAGTCCGTTACTTTTAACTTCATAAGTACTCGAATGCGAAAATATTTAAGTACGACAATGTGATTAAAATAAGAAACAGCAAAACAAAAATTTTCTGTTTTTTTGCAGTTGGGTTTTTTTTGTTTCTTTTTTAAATATTTATCAATGTCTTGATAAAAGAAAGAAGATTTTATCAATACTTCTATGGTATTACCTCTGTAAAGACAGCTCTCGTTTTTGTGACGATAATTATTGCTTGTTATTTATTCTAATGGAAAAAAAAAATTTGATTGAAGCAAATATTTTTTATAACTTTCTAAAACATCTCCATATATAGAAAAAAAACTTACAATTTAATTGCACAAGGACTTATATTCCAATGGTAATGTCCGCCCCGACAACATCCTAGCGGGAATTGGTTGATTGACCAGTAACCCTGTAAAATTAGATATGGCTTACGTATATTTTAATTAATATGAAAATTTGTTTTACAGTTAAATCACAAGAAAACGGCACATCAGGATCTTCCAGTCCCACACAACTACAACAAAACACACAACAGGCTCAAACGAAAAACAGTAAAGACACACACACGGATAGCAATAAAACGAAAAATAACAAAGAATCGAATAGCACAAATGTCCAAACAAAGAAAAGTAAAAGTGACAAATCGAAACAGAAATCTAGCAATAATAGTATTAATAATGATATTAGTGAAGAAACAGTTGAAATAAAATCGATGTTAGAAGACACACAAACACCTAGCCCCTCAGTGTTCGACAGTGATACGCAACAGAACTATTTATCTAATGAATTGGACGAACTTGAATCGGATAGACATAGCTTATTGGAAAACCATGATTTGTTAGATAATAGTGATCACAGTCTCTTGGACGATGATGACACACATAATTTGTTAAATGACGCAAATAATGAAGTAATGATGCTACAGAGGCACAGAGATATGTTGGTCGGTTTAATTGAGAACAATCATTTATTGCCACAACGTATGGACATGAAGAGTCCTATATTGAACGGATATGGTTTATTGGACAGAGATATTAGTTATTTAGGCAATGATAGGCAGATTAGTCAAATTAACCAAGGTCTAATGGATCAAAAGGAATTATTGCTAAGGGATCGCAGTCAGAGTGAATTGCTGATGAGACCGAACGAGTTGTTGGCCCGGCAACATAATGTTATGGTTGAACCTAAACATTATATGCCCTCATCTAGTATAACTCTGGAGTCTGCTAGTGAATTATTAGGTAAGCTGAAATTTTGTTTACTATATATCTTCTTATACATAAAAATCGATGTTTGTATGTATGTTCCCTATGGACTCCAAAACGGCTGGAGCGAGTTTGATGAAATTTTAAGACAATCTGTATATTAAGCCGCGTTTTCATTATACGAGTACATTCGGACGTTACTGGTAACGTGAAAACACGTGATCCGATCGCACTTGGACATCGGCATCCGAACAGAGTGAACTCGGACGCGGTGCTATTTTTACCAGCTCACTCGGATCATTGCATGAAAACATAATGGCATCAATTAAGAAAAAGTAGAATTAATGTGACACTGAAGATTCTGCAATGAGACAAATTTTACTCGAATGGCAAACTCGTAATGTGTAAACTGAATTTCGATTAGACACCTAAAAGATCTAGGTCGTACGAGCGCACTTGGTCCGAGTGTACTCGTATAATGAAAACCCGTGTTTAGCCCAGCGGGGAATCCTGTAATGTTTGGCAATGATCAGATTAATATTCCTTATGGACTCCAAAACAGCACAGTAACGTGTGACCGAGTTTACCAGGTTATCGAAATTATTATGAAGTCATGATGGTGGTGTGTTTTAGACCAACGTATTTTTTTAGAAATTCGCTGGCATTTACTCATTTAAGTTGATAATTGATCTTGATGAAACATGTTTGTTTGAATGTGGGGAAAAATACAGAACTGTTTATTTCTCGGCGTTTGGAATCATCGATATGTGGCAGGCTGGCCTTCGGGAAGAGGCCTAAATGGGTTATTTACATACTGGAATTGTTATATGTATCCTCGCTGTACTGTGTAACTGTGAACTGTCTTTCGCCCAGTCTGTTATCTCCATCTCATAACATAGAGTCTTTGAAATGGGTTGCACTTTGGAGTATAGCTTTTTTTTTAAATCGTAAAACGGCACAGCGGTGACTGATGCCATACTGTGATCGAAAAACAACAACGACAACCTAGAGATTGGCAATCCGTCGACGGTTGTCGTTGTCCTACCAGCCTGCATACCTATCGGCAGTTGGATACTGGCTGCTACAAACCAAAAGAGTCGCTGTGAAGGGCTTATCACCATGTGCAGGGCCCTCTTAAGCATATTCGGCGCCGGGGTGCATAAGTTATCATGCCCCACTCCCCCGCTGTTTTAATCAAAAAACGCAATGTTTTTTTTTAAGGATTCATTACATTATTTCTCTAAAATACTGATAATCATACACCTAACACAATTTATCGGGCTTTTCAGTTGGAATATTTTTGAATAATGTCATTTTATCATTATCTTTTCATTCTATACCTACTTATAATGGTCTACAGTGTTACTCAGTGTTGTTGTGATAGGCTAGTAGATACCTATCAAGACTTATGGCGGTCGGCTTGCGCCTCCTAGGACTCTGCGCCCGGGTCCCTCGTACCTCTTGAACCCCCGGGTAAAGAGGGCCCTGACCATGTGTGTGGTCGTCGCGACCAAGTCGGGTACAGATTCCTATCACTCCTTATGAATAGGTACTGGATATGCACCAGCTAATTCTGGAACGCTACACGTCTAAGAGTGCTACTAAGACGGGTGTTACAACTGGTGAATGGTATTTGCCATCTATCTAGTCTAACTCAACAATATTGGGACAATTTCGTGTCCTATTGTATGCCCATTTTATATGTTATCTCGGAAGTCTCACTTGTACGCGAGGCAAGATAAATAATAGAGGTCAAAGATTACAAAAACTTTTTTCATCGTAAATATCTCGTTTCATATAAATTAATAAATCTGTAGTCTTGTCTGTACTTTCAATGTTATTTCAAAATGTCCATATAGGCACACTGTATGAAAGATATCGATCACGAATATGCCATTAAAAAAAATGTCTGTCCGGATTTAACTCAAAAACAGCTTGATCGATACTTATGAAATTTTGTAGACGGGATGCTTATGTCATTGGTCAATTGATAGGGTATAAGAAATTTCAATATTGGTTTTAGAAATCGCAAAACAAGAAATCGAAAAAAACGGAATTCGTTAATTCTTCACCGATGTTGATGAAATTTTGTACACGGGAAGTATAAACCATTCTATGAATGATGGGCCATAAGAATTTTCATTGCCACTTTTAGCGATAGTAATAAAAAAGAATTTCCGATTCTTTATAAGATTGCCTAAATTATTAAAAAACAAACAAACACACAATTTAATTTTAATTAATTATTATCAACAACTTATGACAACGTTTCTTAGACGGGATATGCAAACGTGATCTCCTGATTGATAGGCTAGAAGAATCGTCAACAATAATTTCGGAAATATGTAAAAAAATATTTTTTTTATAATTCCTCCTAACAATTTTGATAAAAATTGTACACGGGAAGTACATGGCATCCCTCAATTGATAGGCTATACGGCCTATATGAACTGTCAATGATAAGTATAAAAATAAAATTACGGTATGTAAATTGTAAGTAATTGTAAATTGTAATTGTTGTAGTTCGTGCCCGATTAATGGCAATAGGCTCGCCCCCTATATACATGGGACCTAAAAACATACTCGGTGAACTGTGGGTGTACAAACGTACACCTATGCCTAACCCTTCGGGGAATACAGGCGTAATGGTATGTTGTAAATTGTAAGTATGTATTGCGTATTGTAACCAAAGCGTGCAGAGCCGCAGGGACACCGCTAGTATTCTATAAATTACTTTTAAAGTTATTAAGAAAAGTTGTAGAGCATAAAAGTTTCTAGAAATTTTATCATGCACGCTATTTTATAATATAATTAAAAGTTCCAGTGATAGAACCCGAAGAGTAGGAAGCGCTTAGCAGTGTCATACTATATTATAAAACAAAGTCTCCTGCCGCGTCTGTCTGTCTGTCTGATAGCGATCAACTCAAAAAATACCGAACAGATTTTCATAGGGTTTTCTCCAATGGACGAAGTGATTCATGAGGAAGCTTTAGGTGGATAATTAATTAATTGGATGCAATATGACGATGAATATTGAAGATGTCGGAAAAAAACATGCCGACTGGGAGCTTTACTGGCGTACGTTGCTTAAACCAACAGAGTTATATGTATTACTCTGCTACACGTTCGAAACCGGGGCGCGTTGCTAGGTATGATAACATTGATAACGGAAGGTCAGCTGTTATAGAATCCAGTACTTTTAGTCGTGACAATTTATTATGTCGATTTCGACGTTTTTGATATCACCCTATGCGATAACCTTGATCGCATGTTAAACAATGAACCACACGATACAACAAAATTACTATGTTATTCATTTAATATAACAATGAATCATATTTATTACTCAGAGGTGTTTTTGTGGCAACGCCATATCTTCGTTAATTCTTCATCAAAATTAGTGATTCAAACATTTTAAAGCTTATATTGACCACTAAAAAGTTAATAATTGAAGTTTCTTTTTTTTATTTGTCTTCTATCATATTTGAGTTTAGATGTTGCTATCTATGATGATGAATCCGAAACAACTATGCTTTTAATTTTAATTTATTTCAAACTCGAGGGTATGGAAGCAAAAAAAAGTAAACTCAATTGATTTATTCCAGAGCAAGTGTGTGCACGTCACATTACATCGACTTAAATAATAATTCATAAGTATTATGCACCGGAGTAGGTTCAACGGTGGCGCGCGATCGACTCGAAGGTGCAGACGTGGTGACATCTTTAAAAGGGCGTGTCTTATGCCTTTGTCCTCTATTTACCTGTAAATTCTGTAATCACTCGAAGGATAAGTTTACTATCGTATTACTTAGTTTAATAAACTAGCCAGTGACTCGCTACAGACTATAGTAAAAGGTGTATATTGTACTTCAGGTGCTAACTTTCATCAAAATTCCAATATTCTTCCACCGTTCGGTATGCGCGTCGACAACTCGATGGGCGGGTCCGGGCACTCCATCAGCTCGCTCGGCAGCACGGCAATCGGCGGTTTCATGGTACACAATCAGATGCAGCAGAACCACCAAATGGCGCAATCGGGACTAGTCAACGGGTACGATGCGCTGCCTCCCGCTGTGAGTACCTGATTTTATTTTATATAAGTACCTGTAACCAGTGGCTTTGCCTGCGTGGAATTATCTACTTGTTCTACCATTTTTAACACATATTGGTGAGGTATTGCAAAAGAACACCTGTCATGTGGCTGTTTTAAGTCAATTTGTAATGTAACGTTATTCATTATACACGGAACGATGGAGGGTAGTTTTTTTTTAATATTTGTTTTCAATTATCGATAGAACCTATAATATTCCTATTCGGTTTAAACATACTAGACGTTAGAATGTATAATGAAATATTAGGAGATACATACACTGACGAGTCGGGTACTTTGTTCAAATAAATTTCATATTATTATTAGATTATGTATATATTGTGGTTATGCTATGATAGGGCTGACATATACGAATTAACCTAAAATGTAACAAGAAAAACAATATGTGCGTGTCCCGCGAATTGACGTATGACTGACCCTTATGCCATTCTATGAACTTTTTTTTAACATGCAACACATTAACGACCACCTAGAAATCGAAATCCATTCGGAGTCTCCGCTGTCATGCCAGCCTGCATAAATGTCTCTTCACGTTACGTTTGAAGGAGCAGATGTCGTAGGAACGAGGGAACATATTAGCTGAGGGATGGTTCCACAGCTCCACGGTACGACAATGATAAGGCATTGTGAACTTTTTAGTTCGTGCCGAGATGAAGGTTACCGTAGAACTGTGATTCTGAACCCCAGCGCTTGTGCTCTGTTGTGAAAATGAGAGGAGGGGATTAGATTGAACAACGCTTTAGGACTCGTTGTTCAGAATTCTAGATTTTTTCAATATATTTCTTTTGTATTCGAAATTACTGGGTTTATTATAGAGGTCGTTATCATTGTGGTTACAGAACGGAGGTAGGTATCTAGCGGAGAACATGGACAAGTTCTTCACAGACTTCCACAAGGCGCAACAGATGAGACAGATGACGCGAGTAAGTGACGACAGACGCTATCGAGACCATCACCCGCTGCCACACAACGTGATGAGCGCTGAGCGGTTGGAGATGGAGCACAAACAGAGGTCAGTCTTATATGAAGCAATAGCACGGTGGTGGTAGGTCAGGTTCTATTGCCCATCTGGTTGCCACCGCCCTTCAAACTTGAAAATGACTGGTCAAACACCTATAGAACCGCCGACATACTTATTTCTATTGCAAAGCTGCCGTATTATGATCCGAATGATGTGGTTACAAACACTCGAGCCATTCCAGTTGTCTACTTCTGAATAGCAACATATTATTGACTGGCTTTTGGTTTGAGGGGCAATAAGCTTCTTTTCTTTTTCAAGATGAAAACAATAAAAGCAGCATATTCCTTCATTACTGTCAATTTTTCTTAAGGTGGGCAGTGGTAGACATTTTCTGATACTGGTTCGTAACACGTAGACTGTACCTTTTTTATATCACGATGGTGGGAAACAAGCATGCGGTCCGCCTGTTGGAAAGCGGTCTCCGCAGCCTTGCACCACCACAAGCATCACATGCGCATTGACATCCCTTTAAAAACCTATTCACTACTTTTCTGAAGAATCCTGTACTGTAGTCCCCTGGGAATACTTCAGCAGGGAGCTCATTCTACATCCAGCTATAATACCTGGAACATACCTGGTGTTAAATACAGAACTGTGCAATAATAACCAGGATGGTTAATGGCAACAATAGTCACCGTTGCCATACCATCAGCCTACAAATACAATAAATACAGCAAGAGCCATTTGTCATCGAAAAATTTCACACAAATTAAAGACTAAATAATTAATTAAACTGCCTCATTAGCCTAGTGGTCCTAAGTGCGTCTTTTATTCTTGAGGTCCTGGGTTCGATGGGAGCAAAGTGTTCTTGTTTTTTTCTATGAAATTCTCAGTAACAGTTCGGAGTTTAGCTTTGTGCTCTATTAATAGCAATAGGCTAGCTCTGTGGGACCTTAAAACATACCCGGCAAACTGTGGGTGTACATTAGTACACCTCTGCTAACCCTTCGGAGACACATGCTTGTTGGTACGTTATGTTATAATTAATTGAAAATTCACCGGACACATAGTTTACAACTCGGAAAGATACATTAAAATGGAATTAAAATTTGCCAAATCTTTTCAGAATGAACAATATTCGTGATCAGGAGATGGGAGGTCGAGCGGCGGGTGACGGGGATGATGACTTAGATTTCGACCCCTTCAAAGAAACTCAAAAGGCCTTCGCAGAACTCATGGAGAACGAGATGATGCACGACGCTGTCTCTAGCGGGTATGATTATACATTTTATTAAGAGTCTTGGAATGTAAGTAGTGTTTGATGTTAATGTTTTCATTATTGGGAATGAAATCTCATTGAAATTGTTTTTTTTTATTGATGCGAACACATAGTTAGAAAAGCAAACACTTGGGAAATGTTCTATACTGTAGGAAAAATATAGAACTATTGATTTTTTGATGTTTGAAATCATTAATGTCTCGTGGTGAGTAAGCCCGAGCCTTCTCTCGGGAAGAGGCCCTTGCCCAGGGACATTTAAAGGCTGGTATTGTTATTATCTAATAAACGAGGTGGTTGAGGATAAAAAATTAATTACATGCAATCATACCGTTAGCGCCATCTATCCGTCGATTCTTTGTACTATATTGTTAGTAGTTTTAACGCCATCTACATTATCAGTCTTCAAAATTTGAAATTCTTTTTTGTTTATTTCTGAGGAGGATTTGATCTTACGCACGGCTTTTGGGTATCATTCGGTTTCAAAATCACACGGTAAATTTAACTTGTAGGTACGAAATTCATGATTAGTAAACCCACTTAGCAGTTTTATTAATTGAAAAAGGTGGATGCATATTAATAACATAGAGTGTGAATACATGAAGGCAGAAAAATTAAAAATATATATTGACGTTTCTATTATGAATCTAACAGTTAATTTAACTTGTAGGTACGAAATTCATGATTAGTAAACCCACTTAGCAGTTTTATTAATTGAAAAAGGTGGATGCATATAAATAACATAGAGTGTGAATATCTGAAGGCAGAAAAATGAAAAATATATATTGACGTTTCTATTATGATCTAACAGTTAATTTAACTTGTAGGTACGAAATTCATGATTAGTAAACCCACTTAGCAGTTTTATTAATTGAAAAAAGGTGGATGCATATAAATAACATAGAGTGTGAATATCTGAAGGCAGAAAAATTAAAAATATATATTGACGTTACTATTATGAACTACCTACATATTTGATTAACCTAAGAACATTAATCATAGATTTCAACATTTGTAATTTATTTCTATACTGCGTATTTTACTTCCACGGAGTGAATTGATATTTCATTTGTTGCTAGTATATTGTGTTTTTAAAATAGTGATGTCACTAATCGGTAGTAATTGTAAACCTGTATGAGATATTATACCTACAAGGTTTTTTTTTAAATTGAACCCTTCATGTGTGAAGTCTGAATATGAAGACAAATTTGCATGTCTCGTGTGTCAACCAAAACGGTTTCATTTAGGTTTTTTATATTGATTGCCATAATATATTTATTTTATAGTTTCTCGAACTATGTAACAGTAATAGTAAATGACCGGGAATATTGAATAACAAAATATATTTAAATTAATAAATAAAAATCCTCAATTCAGTACTTAAAATCTTGCGATTCAAATAATTGTATCGTAAAATATACTGCACCCCTACAAAAATAAATGTGAAAACTTTATTTTCAAGTTTGACATTAGTAATTGTCAATTCACTCCGTGGGAATAAATACCGCAGTGTAGATGACACTGATGCAGCATTTTAAAAAATGCCATCTAGTGTGTCAATACTCACCACAATAAAACAAATGGTTAAAGTCAATGTGACCATTAATAAAGTGTTTTTTAATAACAATTAATTGCGAAGTTTGATTCATATAAGTTGATTACTAAACATTTTGATAGTAATAGGTGTCGTTTTAAATTTTGCAGCGATAACATGGAGTGCGTGCGCCGATCTCGGCTGGCACCGCCCGGGTTCGCACATATCAATGCGTTCGCTTCGCCCGTACACCAGAACCATCACCAAGGTACGCTCCAACTATTACACAAAGTGTATGTCAGCTCTGATGCACGACTGGAATTTACTCCTTAAGTATGATTTTCTTCGAATATGCAATCAGACACTCACTCACTGAGTCGGTAATTATTTATTTTAAAGCAAGTTGATGTATGTATACACATACATGATATTATAGTGAATGATGCGCAAGGTACGTTACGTAGAAAAACACAGTGCTTCTGTTAACGCTTTAATAAATTTCACTCATAACATTTCCATACCGGGGTTCTTATATGTAAACCGATTCATAAAGAGTAGACTCCACAAAAAAGGTTTGTTCTATTTAGACCCTAAACGCCAGCACACACTTAAGGACGGCGGGGGAGGTCATCGAAGAGGATTTGGCTCCGGTACACATCTGGATGCTGCAGCTTGCATCTCGACTTGCACTGACACTCTCCCGCGATCGTTTGCTAGCGGACTCAGGCGGATATAGTCGCATTCCGTCGCGCTATTCTCCAGGGCGTTTTTCAATACCGCATAGAGAAATCCTATTTGATGCTCCGTGAGCAGCTTCCGAGCTTTGGAATTCATGTCTTGTTAGCATTAGATACGAACAAATTTACTGTGGAAAATTTAATAGGCCCTATCCCGCCGTCCGCCTTTGTACGCTGGCCTTAAAACGGCACTTGTGAACGTGACAACTTCTCAGTCATCGTGAAAAACCGACAATAAACTCGGAACGGGGTTATTGATGATTAGGTGTGCCCCACGGTTTCATCCGTGTTAAATTTATTCGACAAACTCTCTACAGGACCGCCGCCAACGCACCCGTGTAGCCTAAACAGTGTTCCAACTTTACATACTTGCTAACAGTTTACCAGATCGCTTGACGTTCATGGTTTGTGCTGCAATACTAAGGGTGATAGCGTGGTGTTATTATATAACCTATAACCAAACTAAATAAAAATAGGCTATAAATTAAAAAAAAGAGGCAGTCATATAACGACTGCCGACAGAAGTGAAAACTCAGTGTTGAATTTTTAAATAAATTATTGTCTGCATTATTGCAGAGCATGTCGGTGACGCGAAATCACAAGACTTAACCCATCCAAAAAGTCAAACACATTTGATGTCGAGTATATACAATGTATTAGTGTAAATATGCGTATATATGTACACAGGCCGCTATACTATGTGTCGCTAGTCTGACGCAAGCGCAATAGGTCACGAGCATGTCTGGGTCATCAGTGACGCAAAGGTCACTCGAACCCATAGTTTTTTTCTGTACTAAAAATCCAAAACGGACAGGTAGTTGTAGAGATTAGCGCGTTCACATGAACATAAATAAAAACAAACTCTTGAGCAATATTAGTAAAGCTAACAAGGCTCTGTGCTATCGCCTACGATGTTCGTCGTGCATATTAATAACTTTTTAAATATCCGTAACATTCTCCGTTGTACATGCGGTAGAAGACACAAAGAGATCGAAAATCAGACCTTGCTTTATTACTTAACTCTCTCTTAACCGTGGTTATTTTGTATAAATGACGTCATGGAACGTTAGTAGGAGTAGGTGGAAGTACTGCTCACATTTGTGGGCCGGCGCTCCTCTGTCTACCTGCTTTCTCCTCTTGACTCCGTGCAAAAAGCATGCTATTCATTTTGTCCACGATTCCGAGCTGACATGCGGTCTAGACACTTTACAACTTCGCAGAGTCTTCGGATCTCTTTGTGTCTTCTACCGCATGTACAATGGGGAATGTTATGAAAATCTTTTCAGTATGCTGCCCTCATTACCGTTTCAAACTCGCTCCTTCCGCTGTTAGGGGCGTTAAGTATTACGTACCGCAATTTGGAGGGGGAGTCTTGTAAAACGTTATGATGCGTTACAAGGGCGGGAGGGGGGTTCGAACAAGGCGTTACGAAACATTGTTTTTTTTTAAATATTTTTTATTTAGATAAATAACTAGGCAATTAAAACTTGCCAAGTTGGCAACAGTTAACGTTTATGTTTTACGGGGAATCCTTCGACTGTATTTTACGTCGTTTATTTTGTTTTCGTTGTCAGTATTCGTTAGTGTGTACGCAGAAGCACATTGCTGTAGTCAGTGTTGTTAAAGTGAGTTCATACTGTAATGTCTTCAAATCAAAGGAGATTTCCATCATCAGCTGTTCTTGGCCTATAAAAGCTTTCATGCTGACTTTCTGATTTGGGTGACGTAACGTTTAAGGAAAGGGATGGAGGAAATTTTCAAAAATTGCGTTACGTAATACTTGAACGCCCCTTTACAACCGGCTTTTCACACGATCTTAATAAATTAGATTATTGCTATTGATCGGATGTGGTTCCAGGGTACAATTCGGGAAGCGCGATGTTCTCAGATTGGACGCAGATGGACCCGGCTATAATGTCGACGTCGGTCGGCGGTGGCGCAGCGGCCGGTAACGGAGCCCTCAGCCCTCAACAGCAGGAGGTGTTGGCGCGCTTCGGCCAGATCGGCGTCGGCGGCCACTCCCACCAGTGGGCGGGCTCGCAGCGCATGTCCTGGGGCGCACCCGCCACGTTCGGCATGCCGCTGCCGCCCGGCTTTTCCCCCGCGAAGCCCCAGCAGCGCCCCCAGGAGTGTGTCGACGCGAACTGAGGTCGTCCACGCCCCCTCTCACAACAGGCCCCCTGCAACTCGATACTTTCTGTTCTACATATTATTGTTTATTTCCGTCGGTGATGTGATCGATAAATCTTTGTATTATTAGAAGGAGCATATTCTAACGAGAGAAATATGATAACAAATTTGTATAATAAATTAACCTATTTGTTTTATTTTAAAAGATTTATTTATTTTTAGTTTCATTTCGGGTCGCGACCACGTTGTATCGTGTTTTTGGAATCAATTAAGTTTGTTCGATTTGTTCAGTTCACAGCGCAATGTGTATGCAAACGTCTTGTTATTACAAATTATAATATTTTCTATATTAAAAAGAGATGCCAATAACATGTTGTTCCATTTGTACCTTATTGAGTTATTAAATTAAGAAAGATCAATTGATATTAAAAAGAGAATCGAAAACTCATTCTTTTAATGAAATCTCCATAATTTATTCCATATGCCTAAACCATTTCCTTTCATGGTCACAAAAAAGAAAACTGAATAACTTCTCATATTCGAATACAAAAGATTTTCAACATTTGAAGTCTTTTTTTAAATCTTTTCTCTGCATGAGATAATAGTCGGAATATAATAAAAACTTCGATGTCATTGAAATTTGTTTCTGTTAAAACCTTATTATGTAATTAATTCACCAAATGACACTGGATTTCAAATCACTAGTTTCATATTAAAGTTGCTAATATTGAAGATCTAGACTCGACTGGTCAATTGCACACTGTGTGCCCTACAAAACAATTGTTATACTAAATTTGGCTTTGCCAGTCATAGAAGCGCTCATAATCGCAGATAGCAAGGTTTGCCATTGAAGGACGCGTAAAGGCGGATGATATGTTATACACATAGGATTTTGCTAGTGTTAGGAAGAAATCAATAATTATGAAATCTAGTTTTTAAGCAGTATAAATAACTATAGGAATAAAACAAAGTAATATAAATCACTTGACTTTATCATCGTCATTTGACTGGAAAAACGGATCCGCTACACCAAACGGTCCTGTGCTACCCGCAACCTAAAGGTCTGCTCACGCTGCGTCTGCCGGTACGTGGCCGCCACTTGAGAATTCTTCGTCCCCATTGGCTGTGTTCAACGAGCTACGTGGTCTGCCCACTGTCATTTAAGTCTAGCCATTCTAAGGACTATGTCGGTGTTTTTAGTTTTCCTGCGGATTTCCTCATTTCTGATTCTATCTCCGAGCATAGCCCTCTCCATTGCCCTTTGAGTGAAATTGAGCATTCTTATGAGGTAAACATATTCATCAACATTTAACTTACATCTCAGTAATGCTATAAAATTGGCTAAAATAATCTTGCTTCCAAGTTCACGGCACAGGTAAAAAACTCTCTCCTGTTCTTTTCGTCTTGTCTCTTTCTTTCAACCTGCTTCGTCTCACTTGTGTCTAGCCTGGTTCTGCTCTGTGGATCACGAGGTCAATTGACAAGCCAAGTGATTATTGGCATTGTATAAACCATGTTAAAATGGTGCCTTTCATAATTAAATTAGAACAATTTCTATTTTTTCCTTTGACTTGTTTTATTCCTTCCTTGGTTTGTATTCATTGTTGCTCGTCAAATGCTTTCGTATAAAGTTTACACTGTAAATGGTCTAATACTCACAACAGTGCCACATCTAAAAAGACACGGTATACAATGGGCTATGCTCGGCCACCAAGGGCGGTAGACAGTGGCCCAATAATCTTAGTACAGATGCTAGCTTAAACATTGAAAAATTAGAGCTGGTACCCTCAAGCAAACCAGGGGCTGAGTTACGTCTTCCGCCCCGTACGATCACTACCTGTTTTTAGCTCTTCGGTGAACACATGGTGCCGTGATCGATATTTAAAGTTGGCATGGTACCAGACTCTGAAACATTATACATGCTGTGTTCAGAAAACTGGTACGTCTACCATTCCTGATAGCCACGCTCGCGCTTCACGGTGGATCAGCATCGTCGTAATATTCTGTGATCGCGTCGTGGCTTATTGCGGCCTGTGGAAACAAGTAAGATGAACGTTGAATTAATCAGGACCGCGGTAATATGTTTACTGCGCACCAGTACTATGCGAAGTGTGTACCGGAACAAAGTAATAGAAAAAAAAATGCAATAGTCTTCATGACTCCACTATAGTGACGTTCTGGTGATCACAAACTGCAACATGATTGACATATCACCTATCATGTCAGCGGGCGGTAATGACCTGAAGATTATAAAACTGAGTGTAATTTGGAGTGCGCTTTGGATACTGCTAGTGTTGGAGCTTGTTGCTCGAATGGCCCAGAGAAGTAGGGTAATGTTTTTTAAGTGTCCGTATGTCTATTTCATTGGCACGCTCCTACAGATAAATAGTTCTAAAACATGTTACTCCAAAGAGAAAGGTTGGCTCTCGAGTGCAGCTGCCGGAACACACCTAGGTATAGGTGCATGGCTTGTGGGAGTAGCTAGCCAGGCGTGCATAGAAGATGCTCTTACCACCATACTATGGTTTCATCGCGATGTTTTATTTCACCGAAGGTCAGGCAGAGCAATGATGCAGGGATTTGAAATCTCTTCGAATACGCGAAGTAATATCCTTTGTAAAAAAACGTGTGCAGTTCTCACGCGGTAGAAATGAAACCTTCAGAAAACATAAAAATATGTTATAATCTCTTTTAAATCCTAAATCAATCGAACTATTGATCACTCGTATACAACAGTGCGTACAAGTCTGTTCGTCACACCGCTAGGCAAGTTCGACAACGGTAATAATTGTGAAATTTAGGACTTGCATTAAACCGTGTAATATATTCTATCTTATTTTCTCGCAGGCTATACATATATACATGTATTATCTCTTTTTAGAGTCGCTTTTTCGTTTCATCGCGTTTCTAATTACAAAGGTACTATAGAAGTTTTTCCTCAAAAAAACTAATCATGGTAAAAATATAGACTATTCATTAATATTTATTTATTAAAGTAACACACGGCCATTACATTAATATGTTAAATTATACAAAAAGGCCTACAGTACTAAAACATTAAAATATGTATCAAACTTTTTTTAATCCCAGCGTAAAAAGCATTACAAATAAAATATTAATTTTGGAGTCATTATGCAAAATAATAAATTTATTAAATTTTCTACTTATACTTATTATACTTTCTTCCCGTCAATATAACCACGTGGATCAGGTCCATCCCACGGTACGACAGTTCCATTGTGCCACACATAAAGTCCTCCACCCTCTGGCTCCATTGCCCAATGCAAGGGAACCTGTGCTGATTCTTCCGGAGTCATAGATCCAGCACCTTTTGTCATATCCGTTATCACGTAACCGGGATGAACGCAGTTTACTACAATCCCTGAATAAAGAACATAAATTTCAATCGAACACGGCTTTATGATAATTATTACATACCGGTTAAAATAAGAGTTTAAGATATTTCCTACGGACCTACGTGTCGTCTTTCTTGTTTTGGCGGCGAGAATACGTTTGCCACCGTCAATGTTGCGTCATGGTACTTGTATAATATCCAGTTTTGTTTGAGTTAACTGTTCTACTACGATAACTAGCAAAATAAAAAGTTAGTAAAGAAGATTACCGCTAAATAGCCTACTGTTGTATTCCTACGATGATTTCCTTGAGAAAGAGGGGTTCATTAGAGGCGTACATAGGACACGGTAGCCACTTTGCCTTCAGGCTGACTATACGCTTGTTTGTCATCTATGTACAATGGTATTATAAAAGTAACACCTTTTTACTTATATTATCATTGTATGTATAGGTTTTTTTTTTAATAATTGGGCATATAATATTAAAGCAAATTTACCTTCTGATGCCAATCTCCTATGTAATAAAAACGTATAAGCATTCACCCCAGCTTTTGAAATCACATATGAAGTTTCACCCCAGCCTTCAATTAGTTCTTCGTTTCTCTTTACAGCCTCGACATAACTTCTCATTAAATATTTTAAATCATCCAAAGATAAACTTTTATTGTTAAATTTTCTTCGTAATTCCTCCGATGGTATTCTTGATAGATGCCCCGCCGAGCTGGTTATGTTTACGATTTTGCCTCCCCTTTTTATAAAAGGCAGCATGGATTCGCAAAAATTAACTAACGCGAAAAAATTTACTAGAATCGTCTGCTCTGCTTGATACGCTTTTGGTTCATTCGAGTCTTTAAGAAAGAGTATAGCCGCATTATTTATCAGTATTTCAATTTCTTTATCTTTAACGTGTGATGAAAATCTTGCTATACTTTCAGGGTCAGTAACATCTAGTTGATGATACGTTGGGTTTAATCCTTTATTTTTTAGTACTTCACAGGCATTTAGCCCTCTTTGTTCGTCTCGTGACGTCAGATATACTGTTCCATGGAATTTTTGACAGAGTCCTTGAACCAGCGCTAAACCAAGTCCTTTATTAGCTCCTGTGACGACCGCTATCTTATTATTTGACATTTTATTGAGTTAAGAGTAAGTCTGAAATATTTTTAAAGTCGGTGAAAAACATTAAAACATTTAAGCTGATAAATAATGGAATAATAGTACAAAGAATTTTTAACGACCCATACGTAGGGTACACTCCGGTACTTAAAGTTTTATTTACGTCGTAAAAATATCTTATAATGTAACATCATAATAGATTTTTTCTTTTTTTTACTTTTTTTCTCGGAAACGGCTCTAATTAATGATTTGGATTCAATTTTGTATTTAAAAAATATTTTATGACCTATATTTCACTTCACCCATATATTTGATATCACACGACATCAAAAGTGCAAAATTTAAAATCATGCAGCAAATTTATTAAAATTTTAGTCCAGGCACGGATCTAAGGGGGGGGGGGGGTCATATGGGTTACGACCCCCAATTTAAGTCAGGAATAATTTTACGATTATTTTTTACAAGTATAACTAGGGTACTCTTACTGCGTAGTAACTAAATTATAATTATAAAAATTGCTAGATTTTCCACTTGTTCAATAAATATAGAGATACAATAATATCCCGAACTTACACATACCGAGCGCGGAGCGATAACCGTATGTCGAATTCGCCTAAAAATATTGTGCAATATCTCTCGGTATAAATTTTGATACAAATATTTACATACAAATTATTTAGCACTTACTCCCCAACAAAACAATATTTTTGACAAATTAGACCGAGATTCAACTATTCAAAATGACCTAGCGCAGCTTCAGAATACCGTATGTATAATGTATATGAATGATTTTTTCATCTAACGAATTTTATATAAATTATTAACCTATATACATACTTACATTAATATTACAGAGTAGACACAAAGTTGAAATTTATTTTACGACTTTGACCTTCTCTCATTGACTTCTCATGACTTTGTGACTCGTCCGTGTACTGGCGCGTGGCGGTCACAAGTGCGACAACTGACAACTCACAACACTAGGTAAATATTTATTATACTTAACATTGCATAACATGTACTTAACTTTAACAGGCATGGAAATTATAACTATTTTAATTTCATGTGTATAGCAGTATTTGATCTAATCACTGCTATTTCACAGACCTTTTGTGTCCGCAAATAACGTTTTTATATTAACTCTTCGGTGTCATCAAATTCAAAAAATGAAATATTCTCCCGACTCCTGGGCGACCTTTTAGCTTCTCGGTCTATCCACGCATTAAAGTTTATAATAATTTTAGATTTTTAATACCTACCATTCCAAAATTAACATTCATAAAGAAGATTCGTAATTTCGTATAAAAAAATATTTCTCATACTATTTATATGAAAAATTACTGTGATTTAAATTCATAATTATAATAAGGCAAATTATTATTCTTTGGCACTTGCACACTTGAATAATGACGCTTGAATATTGCCGTTTTATGAAGAAAATCAATTTTTGATGTTATTACGTCTTTACGGATTCTATATTGGAAGACTACACAAATAACTAAATACATATAACAAAATCGGGATACACTTTGAATTTGCAACTAGATGTCTATCATCACATCCATGATTTAGATACACAACTCGACAGTTAAAGTATCAAAAAATATGTTAAGTACATAGAATGATTAGGTACTGTGACGCATCGCGCGCAGGAGAGGGTACCTCCATTTTGAGTTCGTTTCGAAGTGTCACATAATTTTCATTTGATATTAATTATGAGTCGGACAAGTTACGATGCTTCTTTTAGTTACAATCGACACACGTCGCCGCGACGTCAAGATTTTTCAATTGGCGTATAAAAAACGTTAGTGTGGAATAGGTATTACGAGTAATATATATGGTGTTTAAGTTAAAAATGCAGAAGACTTTATACAATGTCGCCCTTTACTCAACAAAATGCTAAATTAAAATATAGAAATCGTATACGGTTCCCTCAACAACAATAACAGTGATAGCCAGAAAACACCATTTATGATAAAGTGAAGTGGTGCCGGGAACGCAAAAACCGTATTCACGTAAAATATACGGCCTAATTCTGATGTGGCTTACGATAAATCTGCTTCCACAATGGCTTTCATGGCCGCCAACTGACCAAATCAAAAACGTACCGTGCGTTCACTTGCGATATCTGGTCCACACGTCATTGATATTTGGTGTCGTATGTGCTACGTTGGTTCCACGACGGAACCTCTATTCGAAAATAACGAACAATTTCGATTTTTCAATGGTCATAGAAACAGCGATATTATTGAAAAATCGAACTGTGGAAAAACAAATGAACAAATAATTTATTAAAAGAAATGTAATAGCTACATTACAAAATTAATTTGAATTTGGAATTATAAGTAAAGTTAAAGATAGCGAACTTCACACTAGCCAGTATTAAAAATTATAACAATACATACATACCTTTAATAAATCTGTCGCCAAATACCAATTATTGGCAAATTCCGCAGCTGCACTTGAGAGCCAGTCTGCCACTAGGCTTAGGGCCACATCGTACCTTAACATTAGGTGATATTGTGGTCACAACCTATAACGATAACCGAACGATAACCTAAAACGATAAAAAAATTCCTTAAACAATCTATAGAGACAACTAATATTATTATTAGTAGTAGTAGTAGTAGAATTATTGATCTTATATTGTTATTTTTCAATGATTATTTTGTTAAGTACTACAGAAAATTGCCATCTAGTGGGTTATAAAATAAAATACCTAATAATAAAAAAATATCAAGACAGAAAATCGTTCAATCATGATTCTTCTATACCATTTCCATTTCTTTATTTTCTCGATGACAGCTTCTGTGAAAACTTGAACGAGCGCCTTTTTTACATTATGTATGCATTATTTTATAAAAATATGATCTTTACACACGTACAAGGTTATACCAGAGTCTGAGAAACTGATAGGTAGGGATGCAGCTATATCGATAAACATAACACGATAACAGACCCGATATTTTTTTACAAAATGTAAGAAACTAAACTATTGCCGGATACTTTTGTACAAATTTATTAACCAATATTATATTTCATTACAAGATGTTACACGTATTAATTCTTTATTGATAATGCCAACTTCTTCAAAATTTTCGAAGCTGTTGTAAAATAAGTAGTTATAAGGTACTCGGGTACTATATATACTCGGCAATGAAATGAAATAATTATAACGACAGGTAATTTTTATTTATTTATTTGAATCAAAATCTTATTAATGATTATATAATAAATATATGCGATCGATATCATTAATTATTTGGTCACAACACTACAACTACCAAATTAGAACTGTCATCGGGAAAATAAAGAAATGGAAATAGTATAGTAAAAGTCTACGGCTTCAGTTGCGTAGTGATGTGCGACGAAGTATTCGGTATTCGCGTATTTAATTACCCATTATAAAGCAATCAACTTACAACTATAGTTCAAAGTCTGGTATTGGAATATTTTGTTGAAATGAACTTTATTTAATAGGTTACTTACTCGATGATCACATTGCTACTCAAGTGTACCTACTAATAAAACATAAATAATACAAATATAAATAATTACACTTTAACAAATTTAAATATAGATTAAGAATATAAGGAACTATGATATAAGCCGAATAGGGGCCCATTTGCTACACAAATTTCTCAAGCACAATCTGCATTTTTCGTTTTATACTTACTTGCTATTATTTTATTGTTTACTAGCTGTGCCCGTGGCTTCGCTCACGTGGACTACAGAATGCCCGCGCGAATCTTGCTCCCTCGCTCTCGGCTATTTTAAAGACAAAAATGCTTATTGTGGGTGTTCCTTAGAAGATAGATGTATACTCTCACGGACTTTTTTGTAGGTCTTTTTAATGCCTATGACTATTTAGTACATTAATTTGCTATATCTCTTATGGTTTACTCAGCATAAGCCATTTAAGCGCCCAAATTGATTCACCACGACCATTTTTTTTTATTTGTGCGGGACCCTAATTTTTTTTCTAAAATAAAAGTAGCCTAAGTGACTCCCTATATCATTAGCTATCTATCAGTGAAAGTCCCGTTAAAATCGGTCCAACCATAACGGAGATTACCCGGAACAAACAGACAGACAGACAGATAAAAATTTAAAAAATGGGATTTTGTTATAGGTGTCGTGTATACTTTCATATGCATTTTAAACTTTTATTTTGAAATTACAAACAGACACTTCAATTTTATTAAATATATAGATTTATTTTGTATACCTTGTACATATGTGTGATAAATAAATATGTTTTGTTTATTTATTTATTTGGAATTATATCGTAACAAGCCAATTTTTAACAAAAAAGAAAACCGACTTCAATGGTTTTGAGGAGTTCTCTGGTGTATCTTCGCAGTCGAAGGACCAATGCCAATGTAATTAAAATTGAACCCATTTCCCCTTTCCAAAAAAAAAGTCATCTAAATCGGTCCATAAACAAAGAAGTTATGGCTGAACATCCATAAAAAAATATACATTCGAATTGAGAACCTCTTCCTTTTTTGAAGTCTCTTAAAAATACAGATCCAAATTTTATTAATTTTCTTACAGTAGACTTGAATACTTAATACTGCATCCCAGTGAATACGTCTTCGTTTGATATCACGTTCTCATCATAATATGTGGATGATGGCTATTAAAGCTTAAGTGTTCACTGGGAATACTCATTCAAAAGAAGTTTGGCAGCCTTACCTTGGATCGGTATTTTAATTATAAATGTAAAACTTCAATTCTGGTATAAATATAAATAGCAAAAGGTTTCTTCATAAAAATAACGTAACGTGTAGACCGCATTTCTAATAATAATATTATTACCAATTATAATTGCTCAATTTCACAGTAATATTATATAAAACACATAGTGATATCAACGTTATTATTTGTGAAATCGGTAAATTGTCGATCGTTTGTTTAAAATCACAGTGCTTTAAACAGTATTTGAGTATCACTACAAGTATGTATAGCAATCGAATCACATGAATACTTGAAAATATAGGTACGACGTGACGAGGTAAATCACTAGACTTTTTTGCTTGATACCGAAGCTATCTATAATATTGTTATCTTATGTAGATATATCATTATCTGTGGTTCCTGCAACGTAAATATTAGTATTTTGCTATTATTACTTTATTCTAGAATAAATCGAAATGCTCCAGTTGATAAATCCGCTAAATTTTGGCGATGAAATTACTCTCAGGTCAATTGATTGGCTTGAAAATTATCCTTGGCGACAGGAGAACACGGTCACGACGGAAAACGATAAGTGTGTAATTAACTTAGCTGTAAAGGATTTTTCTCCAGAAGAAATAAAAGTGAAGGCAGCCGATGGGACTATAATTGTGGAAGCAAAGCACAAGGAGAGACAAGATGAACAAGGTTACATATCCAGACAGTTTAAGAGGAAGTATATATTACCTATTGGATGCCTGTTGGATAAAGTCACGTCAAAGTTATCGCATGATGGAATATTGATAATTACAGTTCCAAGACAAATGTCCTTGGAACAGGAGACAGTGATACCAGTATTGCATGAGGGCGAGAACGTTAAATCTAAATTATGAGTTATTTATCAATTTCTTGTAATATAATATACATACTCGCTCACATAAAATACTTTAGGAATTCAAAATTTTTCTAATATATTAATTCCTATTTTCATTATGTGCAGTTTGAGTAGAATTATCAATAAAATAATTAAATAAATATGATTTTTTTGGTGATTTACCTATTTATTATGTAACTGGATAATTATATACATTTTAAATATAATACTTATGAGTTATACACACTTACACACATACCTATTGTATACCTATACCATAGATGAAACTTTTATCATTAGGGGCCCGAAAAATCTAAAGAAATTTCAGGAGAGGCCTGAAAATAAAATAAAATGTTTTGAAATTTATTTAGCCGGTATTTATCTTAAAATAAACTGTATGTGACATAAATTAGGAACTGCTATTCATGCCATCATATGCAGGTTCGTGCTGAGACGACGTTACTTTTAACAGCGAGAAAAGGTGTTCGTCAGGTAACTTGCTTCGAAGGCAGAACGTTTGTTTACATTCATATGATGAATGACGCAAACATTGCCATAGTTTTCTGGGTATGAGCAGCAAAATCTTTGGGTAATTTCTAGGTAGGAGTTTTTGGCGGAATCTTGAAGTGACATGTTGTGTTCGTTATTTTAAATTCATTTACCTCGGTTTTTGACCCTATATTATGTAATATTGGTGGCGTTTTGCGTGATATAGTTTGGTTTTTGTGCAGAAGTGAGGTGGATTATAAATATAAGCTGAAAGCATTCATTCCGAGATCCCACAAAATCTTCCTAGAAAGTTCTAACAAGAGAGCCATCATCTTGTTAAGATACTGAATCGCTATAACACATGACAATATATCTCACTCGATAATGGCAGTAATGGTCTTTATTAAAGAGGACCGGTTGCCAAGTTAGGAAGGAGAAGAAGAAGAATTTTTAGGTAGTATTCTATAAAACTTCTACTTTAAAAGGGACGTTGGTGTTGGCTGAACGAATTATGTACCTTTGCCTAAACATTTTTAATAACCAAAAAGAAAACTATGCTGCATAAATCTGCTCTGTGTGCTCTATGTGTCACTTCCATAAATTAATAAATTATTATAAAAGTAAAGCGTAATTCATTAAACGTTAAAACTCTGCATAAAAATAAAATAACAATTAAATTAAATAATCACAGTTGGCAGGCCGCGGCCGGATTAAAGTCCTACACGGGCCGTATTTTGCCCATCCCTGATTTATATATATACTTATGAGTAGTAGATAATAGTTATGCTTATTAAAGAGATAAACTTCCCTATCAGCCTATCTACTATTATTTATAGAAGTAGTTATTACTTTAAAATAGTAAACATTGAACAAATATGAACTTCGTTTTTGTGATAGTTTTGTTTTCTTTTAACAATAAAACTAATCACAATGTGTTCTGCAGGTTAGCTTATAATTATTGTATTATTTTAAGGACACTGAAGTTAACAAACAACTGAAAAACACTATATTTGGAAACAGTAAATTAAAAGTTATAAGTAAATAGGCAGGTATGTAAGTAATTCCCATAACGAAGAAAGTAACAAATTGTTTTGTAAATGAATTGATGAACGGTCATTCCTGCAGCTATAATTAAAGGAACTTTGCCCCCGTTAAATCTCACCTCTTTCATTGGTCACGACTAGGTACCTTGAACATCGTTTCTACCGAACTTGGACCCTTTATTGCCCTGGTTTTTGTTGGAAATATCATAACTTTTTAAAAAGCTGCATAGTGCACAACACCAGCTATTGGGTGAGCGGATAAAAACACCTGTATAGTTGGTGCTAATTATGAGTATTGTTTGCGCCTATTTATCGTATTGTGAATCGATGTTATAATGTTCCATCCTGATCCCCCCCCCCCCCCACTCCGTCTCATTTCCTACCGATCTCTTGTGCCTATCATCGTGCACGCCAGTCTTCATTGATCTAGCGTAAAACGAACCGTATCGCTCCGACAAAATCGTGCCGTTGATCCTAACAACGCGCACATACCTAAAACCTTGTAATTTGCAAGAAAGGATCCATCTTCGCCCTGGACAGTTTGTGAGTACCCTTTTTTCCTATCCTACCTATATTTGTTCCCCATTATCGCATCGCATCGGTTCACATATGAATTTCACTT
Organism: Saturnia japonica; assembly: GCA_033032175.1. NCBI lineage: Eukaryota > Metazoa > Arthropoda > Insecta > Lepidoptera > Saturniidae > Saturnia > Saturnia japonica. Next base: position 6,445,836 of record CM065332.1, read on the forward strand.
AGTATTCGTAGGTACATCACAATATTTTTATTTTTTGCTTAATTTTAATAAATCCATACAGTCCACTCATTATCGCGCAAACATATATTATTTCGTTCAAAATCAACAAATAATTATAGTTATTTGAAGTTTTTTGGTATTTCATTATTATTTAAATGTCAATATTTTAATACCCTCAAAAATCAAGAAATTACAATGCTAGCACTACTTTTTTCGTAACTGATTATACTGTTAGCCTTAGTGGGCCTTAGGTATCCGTAAACAGAGCCGCAGATGGCTTTTACAGTTTCACCGGACTTGGGCTAGCACTACTTGTCACAACGCCTTCTATATGTGAGCGGATGGAAGCTACGCTGTAGTTGATGCTCATTGTAGATATAACTTGGCATAACGCCATCTATTGCTGAGCAGATTGAAACACCGTTAATAAAATATGACTATTAATTCGTTTAAGTCGCGAGGCAATGTTTCTGCGCAACTGAAGCGGCTCAATGTATTTAGTAACGTCTGCATCATTAATAATGCGGACAGCCTGTCTCTGCAACCTGTCCAGAGAAGAGATATTGTCATCTTATATTTGTATATGCTTAATGATCTATCTACCTTGATGCCAAATGTCAAGTTTCTGAGACACCAAGAAGTGATCTAGGTTTTTGATGAGTGAGTGAGTTACTTTTCAGATCCTAATAACTCAAAGACTTTATTCGTGAAATTTGGAATTGTAGTTGTCCAAAAGAGGTTTATTAGACTTACAAAATTGAAAGTGTTGTAGGTCAAATAGTTTTTGACTTAAATGCAGGGGCCGAAAGTAGATAGAAATTTAACGGTTCCTGTAACATACGAAAAGGTACATTGTCCAGTGTAGCCCGTTCCGAACTTGGCTGACACATTGCCGTGTGTCTAGATCGATTCAGTGGTGAAGAATACACTATGTTCTCCATCTCTATCATAAAAACTTTCAATTCTTTTTTATTTATGATATAGGAAATACGCATAACTAACAACCATTTTATACTTACTTCAAATCGGTTGTACATATAGAGCAATTATTTAAAATTATTTTCTACGTTTTGCATCCATTTTACACCATATCTACCAAAAAATATAGCTCCTAACTTAAAATTAACGTTATCTTATCCTTGCGTGATAGGTGGATTAATAAAAGATCGCATACAATTTATCGTTCAATTAGCATTAATCTTAAATATTGCTATTTCCATTGTATACCTTAAACCCGTGGCGTAAGGAATATATTCGCTTGACAATATCGTCTTTAATACGTAGCAGGATCATGATTAATGTATCTATTTGACTGTTTGAATTTGATTTGCAAATTGTAGTGAACGGGCAACTATGGAGTGATACGAACGTAAAAACGCAGACAGTTTGTGATCAGTGAGAAAATAGTAAGTATTAAGATTGTATGTTTAGAATGTTTTTTGGGGTGTAATATTGTCGAATTACATATATAGAACCGAGAAGCCAACCTCACCTGCTGAGTAATTAACGAAGCAAAGCCGACACCATGTATGTGGTGAAATGTCCGTCATAGTGACTAGCTTTTTCATGTCGCGTTTCGGTATCAACCTATGCATATCCAGTTAAATTAATGTAAGCCTGCATGAAAGCTACGACCGTCGATTGATTACGATATCTCGGTGTTTGCCGTTGTGTTTAAATTATACTGTGCTTACTTACCATCAGGGACTTATATCTCAGTAGTAGAAAACGTAACAACAAATGGTGTATATATAAACATGACGGGTTATAATATAGGCCGTAGGGTGAAGCAACCAATTTATTTTATGCTCGTTCACACACTCAAATGATGTTTATTCACTTATTGACATTATGTTCAAAGGCTACTTTAAATATTGTAAAAAGAAACTGCTTTTTAGAAACAGAATAAAGAAACATATATATTACTTACTTCTTACCAATGATAGTAAATGTCAATCGTAAATTGAATATTTTGGTTTCCCTGAAATATCTAATCTAAACACGAATTCGTGTCTGTGATGATCTCAACCGTGGGCAACTATGCGTGAATTTTATCAAACATTAAATTCTTATATAACACATTGTAGCTACGCGTCGAGTTATAAATTTTAATCAGAAAGCATACCTATTTAGGTACCTACTTAATACGTGATAGAACTAATTAATTTTATTAGAAGTAAAAACTAATTCACTGCTAACTCCTTATGTACTTCATACATTTTTTTATAACAATATTATTCGCAGAGTAACTCGCATCCAAGATCTGAGAGTTGTAAATGACCATAAAATACTATTTAAAAAACTTATGTATAATACAATAAATTAATAAAATTGAAGTGTCTATTTGTAATGTCAAAATAACAACTTTTTACTAAATGCATATGAAAGTATATTATACGACACCTATAACAAAAAACCCGTTCTTAAAATTTTTGTCTGTCTGTCTGTTTGTTTCGAGTAATCTCCGAAAAGGCTGGACCGATTTTGATGGAGCTCACTGGTAGATAGCTGATGTTATAAGAAGTAACTAAGGCTACTTTTATTTTAGAAAAATAATTAGGGTTCCGCACAAATAATAAATTGGTCATGGTGAATCAATTCGGGCGCTTAAATGGCTTACGTTGAGTAAACCATAAGAGATATAGCAAATTAATGTACCACATCATTGTAGCCATTAAAATATATACAAAAAATGCAGCAAGAGTTTATGCATATCTTCTAAGGAACACACTCCCACAGTAACAATTTTTGGCTTTAAAACAGACGGGAGGGGGGCAGCAAGATCGCGCCTGTGCACTATCGATGGCATTCCGTAGTCCACGTGAGCAAAGCCACGGACACAGCTAGTTGATTATATTATCAGTAAAAAACTGGCTGGTTCACATTAGCTCGGATCGACAGTTTTAGCCGCGTGGTATCGGTTGACTGTTGCTGTGCTGTTCACAGTTTACTGACGGTCAATCTGTGTATCTGACGCTGACCTAATGTGAACACCACCTTACTTTGATCTTTGGCTGTCGTTGCAAAGCAGTTATGAGTTGGCTTTCCGCGTACAATGAACGACGACGACGTTGTGGTTTTCATGTGATTTACTATGTGTTTGGTGAATACGTATCCGACACATTGTAAATTAGCTCACAGATGACAGACATGCGTACGGCCCGGTGCTACGATATGTGGTAAACGTAGACTATAGATGCTTGCAATGCTAAACGTATTACAAGCGCGTTGCTGCCTTAAACTCCTCTTCCCTCAAAGAGCTCTGGAAACTCCACTTACCGCAGGAACACAGCAAGTTTATTCGGCTGCGATCTTCTGTATGGTGGAGATATTTCATCGGCCGAATTACCCCAAGTAATAAGAAACCTCCAAAGAAATTTATCAACCACCTAATTCAGACTAGAATGCATTACATTAACATTAGATTACATGCGATACGATAAAAATGTAATATAATAAATTAAGTGTGATTGATGGGGTTTCAACAATATTGGTATATTTGAAATTAAGGAAATGAAACACTGCAGTTATTTTGACATACACGTTTTTGAAGGTACAATGACAGGGATACCAACCGCATCGTTCGCTGAGTACATCGTGGTGGAATACCGATGGGTTTTGGTGATAGTAGCGCTACTGCCGCTCTCAGCACTATGGAAGGTGTGGTCGATCATCAGAAACTATATAGTGTTTAAACTGAACAGCGCTCCAAAGTTACACGACAAAAAAGTTCAAGATGTGCAAAGGCAGGTAAGTTAGTTTTTTATTTATATAAATACATATGTTTATTTGAGCTCTTGCCAGGAAACTTTTTCTGAAGCGTTTTAGTAAGGATAAAGGAACCAGTTAATCTATTTATGAAGCTCACAATCCACATTAATAAAGTGATCAAAAATTACATTTTTATAAGCGATTGACAAAATCGGAAAAAATCTCCAAAACAATATCTATTTGTCTGAATATGGTCAATACAGGTCTTGGATTTATAAAAATAGTTACATCATATTCTGCCATTTGTGGGTTGCAAATTATTAAAATACATAGTCATTACTAAAAATTAAGAGTAACTAAGCGCATTTTTTTTGCAATGCTACCTAACGGTAGTTGTTTTTATTAATTTTTGTTGTCGCTAATATTGTATACAGCGAGCGTAGTTATATTTTAATTGTCATTTCCATTACCGGTACTCGCGTCGGATGGGCCAGTCGCCCGAAACTCTCGAAACTAAACAAATAAAACTTGCCAAGTTACAAATCCTATATCAAAGAAAGTAACTAATTATTTTGTAAATTAAGAAGATCATAGGTACGTTCCTAAAACTGTTCCTAATTAAAGGAACAGCTATGGAACTTGGCACCCGTTAGATCTTAGGTCGTTTATCGGTGATAAGTACGTTCGAACTCAAGTCAATCGACGCCATGTCCGTACACGCTACCACCAACATAATTGCTTCTAACTCTTGGATTATTTCTCAGGTAAAGGCTTGGCTGTCAGGGGACCGCACAACTCGGTTGTGTACCGCTCGACCATCATGGCAGACGATGTCCTTCCGACATGGTCTTTATAAGAAAACTTTTACAAACATCAAGGTCAACCTTGTCGATGTATTAGAAGTGGATACTAACAATATGGTAATTATTTTATATAGTACCACGGCAAAATGGATTGTATCTCATTATTCAAATATTGTATTTTACTTACCATCACGAGCTAGTTAGATTTTTAAAATGTAATTAGTGTACTTTTTCCTAATTCTTTAGTTACCACTTTGCTAACCTAATCAATAAATTAATGATAAATCTAACAGAAATATTATTAGATATAGAATAATATTATACAGAAAGAGTGGTAGCGCGTTCACCGCTTGTCAGATGAACTCAGGGGAACTCGGCAAAATTCCTTCCAAATGAAAAACTTTAAAGGATTCGTCTTTGCCATCGACTATGCCTCGTGTTTTTATTCGACAAATTTTATTTTCAAACGCACGCCGGCGCCCGCGGCGCGCATCCGCGCGCCGCGTCCCAATGCACTTGCAGAATAAAGAATGCACCCGTTTAACTAACTTTGCATTGTTCTCGCTTCCCGTACTTACTTATACAGTGTGCTAGATTGATTTACGTTCATGATTTAAAAATATTAGCATTTTATCATTATTTCTCCAAATTATATTATCATGTTATTGTTGATATTATTGTTCCAGTTGATATTAATTTAATTTTTCTTTGTTTTGATTAGGTATGTCATATATTATTCTGGGGCTATCTGTTCGTATAACTTCAATAAGTACGCTATAAAAAGAAAAAAACGCTTTTTTCCAATCTGTCTGGTAGTTCCAGAGATTAGCGTATTCAAACAAGCAATCTCAGCTTTATAATTTTAAAGTATGGATATTATTATATTTATTATGTACATATTTTCATATATATTTTACAGACCGTACGCTGTGAGCCGTTAGTAACAATGGGGTTGCTTTCTCGAACCCTTGAATCTCTCGGACTAGCTTTAGCCGTGGTCCCCGAGCTGGATCAGTTGACTGTCGGAGGGCTGGTAATGGGAACTGGGGTGGAGTCTTCTTCACACGTCCATGGATTATTTCAGCACATATGTTTGCAATACGAACTAGTTCTAGCAGATGGCTCTGTCGTCACCTGTAGCAAGGTGAGTCTATTTTATAGACTTTGTTTTTTTTTTAATACTTAAAAACTATCCCAATGATATTAGGGAATACTTTAATGAAATTTGCTTGTTAATGTAGTTTTTATTACAGTTACATTTATTTATGGAGTATAACATTTATAATTTTATTTACGCCAGTCCGCTCCTTTGAACATATTTTTATTAAATATTTAATAAATTTTTACCTATTTTTACACCCGTGGATAATAAAAATGCTGATGTTTGACGTGAAGAACTTTTATTCGAATTCTACACAATTACAAATTTCACGAACTCGCAACACTCTTATTTATTTCACTGTGGTTTCGCTTCCGTTTATCGCTCGTAGTTATCGCTTTGAATTTTAAAACTGAACTGCCTCGGCGCCGCGCCTGAGCCGCTTAAATACCTACACTAAACGATCGCAGAAAAATCGTGAATCATCGCTAACTTTCTCGACGTTTAGTTGCTATGCCTATTCGATGACGTAAACTGGCGTAAAGATGACGTAAAGGCTGTAGCACTTCTGGAACCATATGAAACTTTAAAATAAGTTTAAACAAGATCCTTTGAATATATTTTAAGTTAAATCCGTTCAAACATACGAGGACATACAAATCCATACAAACAAATTTACTTTAAATATATACTAGTTTTGGCACACGGCTTCGCTAGCGCCAAGTTTAAAAAATATAATTCTTAATGATTTCTCCATACAAATTTTGAAACCCATCAGACCCCTGTAGTAGTTGAATTTTCAAAAATCCGTTCTTAGCGGATGCCTACGTCATAATAACTAGTTGTGTGCCAAATTTCAGCCCAATCCGTTCAGTGGCTTGAGCTCTATGTTGATAGATCAGTCAGTCAGTCAGTGACGGTTTCCTTTTATAGGTATTTAGATTAATATGTACAGGAATATTTTATCTTTTACCTTGTCAAAGCACCTGGATATTTTTTCTTTATTATAAAATTTATCTACTACTACAATTAGAATTAGAATTTCATTACCAGGATTAATGTCATTTACTTCAACGTACAATATTAAAAAAATAAATTAATATTTTCCACTGTTTCCACGATTCTAGCGCTTACGATGCCTCTCCAATTAAAGATTGAAGTATGTCAATCAGCTGTTTGTTATAATTTATCTCACAGACGAGTCTCAGGATTCTTTGATAGATATTGTATGACACTTATTTTAAAAAATATCTAAATATCACTTATATTTTAATTACAGGACGAGAACCCAGATTTGTTTTATGCAGTACCTTGGTCGTACGGTACACTTGGATTTTTGACATCAGTTGTCATTAAAGTTGTGCCTGCTGAAAAGTAAGTGGCTTGTCTAAGCTTAACATTATAAATGCCATTAGCAACATTAATGATAATAATGATTTATGAACTTATTTTCATCAGATTCGTACGAATGCAGTATTTTCCGTACAACAATCTAACAGAATTAGTAAAGAGGTTCAACCAGGAATCCACGAAGCCCAACCCTCATCAGTTTATCGAAGCAATACTTTACACCAAGGATTGTGGTGTTGTTATGCTTGCTGATATGGTCGACAACGTTGGTAGGGATGGCAAGGTATGTGAAATGAAATTTTGATAAAATCACTTTTAAATGGTAAAAATTAATTCTAAGCATACTGCTTAACAAAGATGTAGTTAAGAAATAATATAAATCATATTATAACTTTCAAAGACGAGGAACACGAGAACCACGAGGTACTTTCATGAGTAAAATATAAATTAGTCTCCAGGGAATCTTGATCGTTGCCATCCCAGACAAACCAATACTTTCAAATAGTTGGTGACTTTAGGAACTTTACTATCAATGCAATTCGATCATAATTTATCAAGCATCAAATTTGGAAAAAAATGGTAAAAGACCCATCTTTAATTAGATACAATTATTATAGAAATAGTAAAGTTTAACTGTAGATTGACGAAGATTTTAAGGAGACGATAAGTTAGGAAATAATTTCAAAGATAACCACTGATTACAACGAAGCAGCTATGAATGAAAACACTGATTTATTTATAAGTAATTTAAAAAAAAACTCAATTTTCAGCTCAATCCAATAGGCAAGTGGCACACTCCATGGTTTTTCAAACAAGTAGAAAAGCATCTAAAGAGCAAGCGGACTGCTACAGAGTACATACCGTTACGTGACTATTATCACAGGCACACAAAGAGTCTCTTTTGGGAATTGCAGGTGAGTACATTTGATAATAAATTTTATTTTTAAAAATTTTATCCGACGTCAGTCACCAATGTTATTGGATTAGGTACACTGTGCTCACCATCAGGTACTGTAAAATTCACATGCAATTACTGAAATAGTTTAATATATTTTTCACCTTTATTTTAATATTAATTATTGATATTAAAAAAGGGTTGGAAATACCTGTGACACATTTGTTCAACGTAATCACAAATGTGTGTAAACTTCTAACAGAGCTGAGAGTGTTCGAACCTCTGTATCACTTCCCCTTTCCACAACAGAACCAACCACACGCGCTGGGAGTTACAGTTTTACGGTAAAAGGTCTTAAAGTTATCTTTGTCGAACTGTGGAGCTGTGGAACTATCTCCCAACCCTTACGACATCGCGTCCTATAAGCGTAACGTGAAAAGGTATTTATGCAGGCCGGCAGGACAGTGGCGACTGATTGTTGTATGGCGGATTGGAAATGTTAAATTTTACACTTTTCTGAAAGTAGTTATTTTCATTTATAGCCCTTCCCTTGATATATTCTGTGTCCCTTATAAGCGTGCTTACTAGAGCCACTCTTATACTTAACTATGAAATAGCATGATCTGCTATACCCAACTCTTAACTCTAAAACGATTTTTTTTAATATGTGGGCAAAATGTCTGCATTGTGTCTTATGTAAAGCTGGTAAGTGCATCCAGTTGTGATGAGCACAGCGCAGAGATAGCTGTCTTAAGCTCAAAACGTACTCCAGCGCGCAGCGGTGAGGCGCGGCAAAATATTATGACAGCAATTCTGCCGCACCTCCTCCGCTCAGTGCAGTTTGACTCATACAAATCGATAGAAAGGATATTTTTGTGTCGCTTCATTTCGTTGCAGCGATGCACCGTGTCGCAGAAGTGCATTTCAATCTTTAATGCCTGTATAAACATCGCTGACCTTAGAACAAAGACACTATAAACTGGATATTTATTAAATGTCCAGTCGCTCCGCTATATCTGCTTCTTCGATTGTATCCTGTGCTCGCAATGCTGAAGTGTTTGTTTTTATTAGACAGTCAAATAAACAATAGTCGACAGTTAAAATTATTTTATTTCCCAGGACATTATTTCCTTCGGCAATAACTTCATATTTCGGTACTTGTTCGGATGGCTCATGCCGCCAGAAGTGTCGCTGCTGAAACTTACACAGCCGGAGACGATCACCAACTTATACAATAAGAGGCATGTCATTCAAGACATGCTGGTTCCTATTGAGCATTTGGAAAAAGCCATTGATTTCTTTCACAACGAATTTGAGGTTAGAATTGACTTATCTATCTATTTTAAAAAGTTTGTAAGGCTTTTAAATACTTAATTTGAAACATACACTTTAATTGACGTCCCATTTTGAAAATTATGGTTTTTTAGTAATTTCCGATTCCATGTATCGTCGAACATCCTGATTAGACTCCATCATAAAATTTAAATACTTTAAAGTAGTATAAACCGTACTTTCTATATAATTTTAAAAACGGTGTCTCTACTTTGAACAATACAATTACAATTTAAACTGTACTTTTGGTATGTTACTTACTTCTAGTAGTACAAATATAATTTTTTTTTTTATAGTGATGATTTTCTTGTTACAATTTTGTTAAAACCAAATTACAGTATGACTTAGGAATTTACGTACAAGTTACATCTAAAATCGGTTTTACATTTTTTTTTTTTAATTTATATCTTCAGGTATATCCTATCTGGCTCTGCCCGTTTAAAGTCTTTAACAACCCAGGACAGCTGAAACTCAAGACCAGTAAAGATTGGCAGATGTTCGTTGATATTGGAGTCTACGGTGTGCCTAAAGCCAACAATTTTGAAACTGTAAGTATAGTAATAAACACATATATTTTTATTTATATCTAGCATTTGTTCTAATCCTTAAAATATTAGCACATGTAATTTACCTAATAGGTAATTAAAATGTTAGAGAGAGAGGTATCAACTCTTGACAAATGCTTAATTCTTTTAAATAGTTTCGTGGCCTGAAGGCTTGTGATTTCGTTTTCCGTAATGATACTATACACGGGATAATCTATTTAATGCTCATGAACGTAGTCATAAATCACGGAAGAGTATTCTTTTTTTGTTTGTTTAAGCACGCTGATCTCTGGAACTACCAGTCGGATTTGAAGAAATCTTTTTGTATATCATAGCCAGATTCACGAGGAATAGTATAGAATATCAAGCAATTAGCTACAACTCTCAGTTAGCCTTAAATATTGATTATTATTAAGTAAGTCGGAATCTAAAGCGATCCCGACCTGCTTTATCCGCGTTCGCTGCTGTAATGGTCAGTGATACCTAAATACAATGTTTTACTAAAATATTTGTCCTTAGTATATCTAAAAAAAGTCTGTAATACGATGTGTGTATCTCTTACACATAAGCCAGAATAAGGTATTTTGTGACAGACATTTGTTCAATATTAAAAAGTAATTTTTGAGCATTTTTTTTGCTATTACATATTAATCATAACGAATGAAAATTCCTTCAATATTAAGCCAATTTCATGAAGATAAACTTTGCCCTTTATAGCATGTTAATTGGACACATAGTTTAAGAGATAATAGAAAATGAAAATAATTTAACACTCGGCTCGGTAGAACAGGCTGCGGTGAAAACCAATATATTTTAATACCACAAGAATAATTACTAAAATATCGTCTACAGTGAAGTATTTTGAATGATCACTCAGTGATTTCTTCTAAATTGTATGCGTGTGAAACCGCGGGCACACTCATTCATTATTTTCATCTTGTGGAAGAAAATTGGCTGGTAGTGGCCGATCAGCTGGTTGGCTGTATAAACTATGTACGCTATGTACTTGGTACTCGTGGATAATCGACTTTTTGTTAACTACCTACAGTAAAACCAATTTTCATAGAATTTCTAAACTTATTGGAACGAAGTCCCTTATCGCACGGTACGGACTTGGCGGATGGGGGCTAAGCGAAAAAAAGTGTAAGAGTTTTCCGTCACGACCCTTTCTATAGTGTAAACGGTTATACGTAGCGCGTATCCTAAGGCTGAGACCAATCATAGGTGCGCGCTTATTGGTTCAAGACTACGAGCCTCGTTCCAACCGAGTGTTCCACGACACACACGCATTTTTTTTACATAGTTTATCTAAACAAAATAATTGTGTAATATAAATTTTTCATCAGGCGTCATCAACTCGTCGGGTCGAGAACTTCGTTACTCAGCACCACGGATTCCAAATGCTCTACGCTGACACATATACTACCAGGGAGGAGTTTAGACAGATGTTCGATCACACGCTTTATGATAAAGTTAGGGAATCATTACCATACTGTTTGGATGCATTCCCGGAGATTTACGGGAAGGTGAACAGGACTGTTAGAAAATAAGTAATAATTACTTTTATACGTATCTATATTAATAAATCTGTAGTTATGTCTGTACATGTGTTTTTTTTCTATAACTTTGTAAGCATATTCTTATTTTAGTAGTCTTATATGATTTGTATTTTGAATTTTAAATGCTCAGCAAAATCTCCTTGTTTTCACCTTGATCTCAACTTTCAAAGACCTAAGTATAAACCAAATGCTAAACTACATGCAAATTAGTAAGTATCCATATCCCAAATTCCAATAGTTCTTTTAACAACCATTATTCTATAGGTCACAAGCGCCCACATCATGTGAAATAATTTAATAATTGCTGCTTGGCCTTTATAAAAAGTGTAGTTAATTGTATCCTAGATTTCCACCCGGGTCTGAACCCGGGTACTGATATAGTACTGATACTATATTATTTCAAAAACTACCTACATTCAAATTGCATTTAGTTTAGAGTTTGGTTTTAATGTCAAGAGATAAAAATATATAATAACTGATTCAGTTGCAATTACTAAACCATCTTCAATACATTCTGCAGCTTTTGGCAATCTGAGAGAAGAGTTTAAGATATTTTGTATTGAGCCACATGTCTGAGTATTTGAAGTGAAACTTATTTGCGCGCATGGGGGTAAAATTTTTACGGATGAAACGCGTCACGAAGATGTGAAACGTTTTGAGAGAGAGAGGGAGAGAGCGATTGAGAGACAGTTAGAAAGGGCGAACGTAGCCTGAAACACGTAGCCATGGAGACAATGTGTAAACAGTAAGTTAAATTTATAAATAAATATTTTGTGATAAATTTGTAAATCGTCCTATACTTAGCAGTTGTTCAGAGTAAGTAATATATTTGTTATCTTTTTGTTAATATACAATTTTTTATGTTAATTCGTTTGAAGGTTAGGAAGTTTTAATATTTTTATATGCCTCTCGTCATTTAAAAATTTAATATACTATTTTTCATAAAATATGAAATAAAAATATATCATAAACCAACTCTCTTTTCTAAATTTTAATTTAAAAAAATAATTAATAAATAATTTCTAATATTTAGTGTACAGTTAAATAATAATCCAAACACCAACTACAAATTCAGGAACGACAATAGATGCTATTTTTACAAGATATTTAGATAATTTTGAAACACGAACTTATATTGGTTAGTTTAGTTATCATAATGTTTTAGTCACAACAATACTAATAGAAATCGCATCAAATAATATAGATATCGATGAAATAAATTAAAATTAAATTTATAATTTGTATTAATTTTCGACACTTTTATTATTTTAATGACAATTACATTAATTAAATTCCTAACATATCTTCCTTTTTCCCTCCCTCTAAGTCTCGAAAATCTAAAGCTTTAGATTAGTATAAATATAAACGAGATTTAAAAATTAGTTTGCCAATGAAATTTCACTTCTAACCTGTGTACTTTGTACGCACGCACATTAATTATTTTTAATCTGTGTAGATATGTTATGTGTTTAATCTGTGTGTGTGTGTAGTGTCTGTCTGTGTGTGTCTATACTTTATGTAATGAATTTTATTTTTCAATATAGTATTATATTTACTATTTATTATATTTGTAAAGTGAGAGTATTAAAAACAACACAAATCATAATAAAAAATATGATATTTAGAAATAACAGTACGAATTAAGTGACTTACAAGGGCACAGTAGTTAGGTCTGGCATATCCGACTAGTCCACAAACTACATCAGTTAGAAAACCCAGACAGACTAGTATCTATCGTTCGCAGTAATCTCACCGATAGCACCTTCCGATACCGATTAGAAGGTGAACTCTCTTCACCCTACCCAATACGCTCAGGTGTCCCTCAAGACTCCATTCTGGTGCCTTGTCTATGTAATCTGTATATCAGCGACCTCCCACATCTCTCCGGGATCGAAGTAGGTTTATACGCTGATGATATAGTCATTTACAGTTCACTTAGGTACAGAACTCTACTCAGATCGTGAGTCCAACGCACCGTGATTCGTAACCCAACTCGGCAAATGGTTCCGTAAATGATGAATTGCTCTCAACCCCGATTACCACGATTCTCTTTAATCCCGGACAACTATGAAGGACACTCAGACCTCTCCACCCTTTCAGTGTCCAAGTATCCTGGGCCACACAGACTAAATATCTGGGTGTCACCCTCGACAATACGTTTTCCTTCAGGGCACATGTAGAATCCGGAACAAGGTCGCTGTGGTCTTGGGTCGCTTGCATCCTCTACTATGTTCTGTATGCAAATTGTCTCTCAGAAATAAGCTCCTCAAGATCTAGCTCATCAAAGTTCAGTAGATTTTCGTGGGAAAGTAACAAACATCCATCCATACATCTTCACAAATTTTCACGTTTATAATATTAACACGGGGTTCAGTGAATTATTTGAAAAGCCCGGTAAAGCTGTAAAAGCCATCAGCGGCTCTGTTTTTCTCCTAAGAATAACAGTAAGGTCATATCGATAAAAAAAAAATGATATAGCTCTGTAAATATTATGCGAACGAAGGCATGCGTCGACACGCTATCAATAATGGAAGACACTTAACAATTTTTGTATTCAAAACGTCCCAGATATTATCACAATTGCCCTGCAAGATTTCGAGATGATATTACCACAACGTAAGTTTTCGAGCAATATAAAGAAAAAAACAATTGAATGTACCGTTTCGAATTAGGCTGTTTTAACATTAATATAGGTACATTATTTACTAAGTGATCTTCTGTTGTCTCAGTACTCCAGATGGTTCACTGTCACCCATACATTTATCCAAAGTAACCCAATTAAACCAAAAAATCCCAAAAAATTAACAATCCATAACTTATTCATTAATGTATTTTTGTCAACAAATTTATGTTTCCATGAAGATTGGATAGCTCTTTAAGGATTTCATTTAAGAAAACAATGATTTATCAGTAAACGATGAATTGCAGGAGCTAGAAAAAAAGTGATTCATTGTTACCCACTCTGTCATCGTAATAGAAAATAATGTAATGATTAGTACTTATTCTCCACCAGGTAAAGACAGTACGTCGTGTACTTCGTTATCCAGCATCATAGATTCCAAATGCTCTGTGGTGAAGATTTCAGACAAATGTTCGATCACAAGCTTTATGATAAAGTTAGAAAGTACTTATATATACTTATACTTATATACCTTACTGTTTGGATGCCTTCCCGGAGAGTTATGGGAAGGTGAGTAGGACTGTTAGAAAATAAATAATTATTACTTTTATTTATTAAGCAAAATCAGAAAAAAATATGATAAGAAAATAAGCATTTTAAAATTAATTAACACTCTCTGCATATTAATTATTGTTCGCAAATTCTATATCCGTGAAGGTCAGTAGGTATTTATTATTATCACCAAACTTTTAGACATCCAAAGGCATTTCCACTTGTACTTCGATATAATAATCATGTTCGATACGAACTCTCTTCGTTACAATCAATTATGATACATTCATAATCATAAAATCATCATCAAAGTAATCATTAGCGTTATAATTTAATAGCTATAACTTCCATTTTTTCGTTATATATCTATAGTGATTATTCCATTTGTTTGTAAACGTTTGTCTATTTTATACTACTTCGAAAAATTCACGCTTAATTAAACGTTTATTCGAATTCAAATGTGTTTCTTTTTCTGCTTCTTCGTATATATCGGTTGCTTACACAAAGCAATATAATTTTTTGCATTTGGTATGATATTAATATTAAGAAATTACCAAAGCAAGAAACAATGGAACGATATTCAAATAAAAATATGAAGCCTACCAAAACGTATGGTGTAAAAATGAGAAGGCATAATAATTCTGGGAACATTTTGTGCATTAGGTATCTAAGAATTATAACCGAATACCATCACTGATCACAAATACATTCTTACCCACTATTAGCTACTTTTCAGTGACTCCACCATATTCTCTGAATATTTTCAATCACCATACAAAACACCTAAGTACCTATGGGATTCAATCAGTGTGTAGTTTAGGCTTCAAAAGCGAACTCTAAATGCAAATTCAAAATAGCAAAAGAAATCAAGTTATTTTTAATGCCTTACCTGATAACACTCTAATATTATATGAAACAAGAATTTTTAATTTTAGTTGAAAACCCTGATGAGATGGCACGTGCGAGATTCATTAATATAGATTACAGACTATAGTTTTACTACAACTAAACCTGCATTAAATCCACTTCGATAATAAACAGTAACAGCGAACATCAAATTTAACATTCCCAGATGTCCATCTCTTAGTAGAAACAGATATGACTACATAGTACATAGCATACTATCTCATATATACATTATTATCGCAACATGAACCGCATTGGGTAATTGTGAACTGAGCGCTTGTTATCATCTCTCGCACTTGACCCAATGGCCGTGCCTAATTTCCACTCTACTCCCACAAATGTGATACTTTACACAAACGCTTATATATTTTTATTTGCTAACAATAACGCTTTCATTGAAACTGTTTAAAAATAGATGAAATAGAAATATTTTCTTCATATTTCTAATATGATAAAACTGTAATGGGGTAATTTTAATTCATTTAGAGTTAGCGCCAGAATACCTTTTTTTTAATATCTATGAGCCTGACTATCTGTATACGTATAAGGTTTGAATTATAGGATAGATTTCAATAAAACTCGAGACATTAAAATCATCATATAAAATCTTCTTAATTAAACTACAAGTTATAAAAGAAAAGAAAACCATCATTAATGATTTTGAAGAGTTCCCCGGTGTATCTTCAAAGTCGAAGGTCCAATGATAATAAAATTAAAATGGTGGTACCATCTCATAAACAGTCAAGTTTAGGAGGAATAAGGTAAATATATTCTCGTTATATGTTGTTGAATTTTATATAACTTTTGCCGTTGAAAATATTGTAGAAGTAATTATTACTATTACGTACTTCTGGTTTATTGTGCTTGAGTTTATAACAACAACAGCCAAGTTATATAAAATTCCCAGCATATAAAATAATCTCATTGTTTTGTCATTAATTTAAAAAATTAGGTTCACATAATTACGCATAGAGCTAAAATTACTCGTTTTATCACCTCCTAGATATATCTATTTATGAGATTTTACTAATTTTTATAGACAATATCATCTCAATCTAGACTTGGCCCGTTCTTTACAGCATGTTTTTGTTAGGATTTCACTTCTTTTTGTAGTTTCTTATGAAGTTTTAAAATCAAATACCGGAATTTCAAAACAAGCAGAAAAGGCCTTACCATATTGATTGAATTTATTTATCTTAGTATTTGCTCCTAGGCTCTGATCAGTGCAGATGAACGCGCGACTGTGCGCGTTAACGATGCACTTAGAAAACAATATATCTGAACAGGGGCTTCGTGTTCGCCAAAACTCATTTTAAATAAAGCGGCATTTTTTAAATATCTTTTACAATTTGGGTGGGCTCTTTGGGTTTCACATCAGTTACTCTAGATTTATCATTTTTATGAACCATTAGAAAAGGCTCATCAGCAGACCCTGCGGCCCTAGACTATAAGGCGTTCGCCTGCAAGTATAGGTAGGGCGCCCTAATGAAATTCGGGGATAAATTTTGCAGATCCGTCGCAAAGGTGCGAACAGTTCACTTGCTAGCATGCGAACATTTATTCCGTCAATTTATTCTATTAAAGCTTTTATTTCGAGAAAAAAAGTTCTGCGCGTTAACTGTTGGCTATTCAAAACTTTCCGTTTACACACGTACCAATTAGCGTAAAGAATAATCTAATTTTGTTTCATAACCGGTCAATGTACGATTGTGTTTATTTTTCTTTCATACACGAACTCAAAGTTAATCTTATTTGATTCCTCATTTTATGGTCAGGGTAACGTAAAATAGCAATACATCGTTATAATGTAGAATATTATCCTTTGCTTAACGTTTCTTGACCACAAGAACGGGTTGAATTAAGTCCATATATTTCATAGGTAAAATAAATAAATTGCAAGTGATCCAAGTACGATAAAAAAAAAATTAAGTATTTTGTCATTTTATAGCAATGATAGCTCAGTGCTAACGTCTACGGACATCGCGTCGATCGGCGCGAGTTCGAATCCTTGCAAGGAGCTTGAACTTTCGGTGAAGGAAAACACCGTGATGAAACCATAGCACAGTTATAGGGCATTTTCTCATGCCCATTTGGCTGGCTATCACCCTCAAGTTGAGAATCTCTCATCAAGAACCTATAGGCTCACCATCTTGAGCCACATCGTCACTTAACATCAGGTGAGATTATGATCTTAACGCTTAAACCTATAAATGATTTAAAAAACAAATTCCCAAAAACAATTACACCGTAAACTGCTTGCCGCTTTTTGTTTCAAGTTCTATATTCTTAATGTTTAGAAATACATTTTATCCGTGAACGGAACGTTTAAAATAATTGTTTCTAATAAATGAACTATGGCCCAATAAGACCCACTAACTAGATAGTGACATGCGCAGAAATCTTATCAGTTATACTGACCTGTGTACTCTGTTATATCATTACTTAGCGAGACAGTGGTAAGACGGGCCGCGCATCGCATACTATTTACCCAGTACCCCATAAGTATCTCTTTTAATTCTCCGAAACGATATAATAACAATGATTTCAAGTAACAAAGTAATTAGATTAGTGACAACAATTGGTTGAACTGGAAATTCTTAGTGTTTAGTGAGTGTTTAAAAAGTAATTTTATAAATATGAAATTTAACGAGTTAACTATGTTGCTGTGTGCGTTTTCGGCGACTACATTGAACGGTAAGTAATAAATAATTTGCTTGTTCATTTGTATAAATATTTAATGCTGGAAATGTCAGTACGTATTGCGTATTTATTCAAACTTGATGAAATGGTGTAAGAATAATAAGTAAATTTATACTACAAGCGTCAAATTACGAATTAAAGAGACGTAAAGCAAACTGATACAATTAGAAAATCTGATACTGGAACTGATCGGAATCAAAACTTTAGCACCAAGAATCGAACCCAGATCTTTCTACGTGATAGATATCTAGATGTTCTACCGACTTGAGTAACAGTAATTGCATTCGATTTGTTTTTAATCTTCGTAAGTATGACCGTGTATCGAGCCATCGTTCAGAGCTTAATTGGTTGCCCATACGCCAGCGTCGGAGTTTGCGGGCTCTGACAACTCTGTATTCTATTCTATTTTCTCCCAACACTCCCTCTTACTTAACTCCACATTTTCAGTTTTTATACTCTAATCATGACCTTAACCTTCGCTCTTCTAATAATCTTATTCTTTGCTGTCCTGTCCATACTTCCGGTCTAGTACATTCATCTTTCTATATCCAATCTATTCTCCTATGGAATGCGCTTCCTTATGAAATTATGATGTCATCTAACCGTTTCAGTTTTAAAGTAAAGGTACGTCGGTTTTACCAGTGTCATTTAGCAGAATTATCTGGTTAATGCTGTATTTAGTACTTAATGTTGACTAATTATATTTTTATTTATTGTATTGATATTTATGTATGATGTTGTTATGTGTATGTATTGTATATGTGTAGTATATATGTAGTATTTTGGTGTTGATATTTTATTTATATATTGTGATATTAAATAGGTTAAACATAATTTCATAAAACCCTTACCTTTTACACCTACCAACATTTATCTCTGCATCACGTAATGGTTGACTGGCAGAGAATGCCTTAGGCATTAAGTCCGCCATTGCGTATTTAACGCATAATGTGTAAATAAATAAATAATATAGGCTTATTAGTGAATTTCTCTGGCATAGGAAAACAAGTGAATATGAGTTGCATGTTGCAGTCTGGAACCATAATCAAATAATAGGTAGTATATTCTATTTATTTATTTACTTTTTACCAGATCTTTCCCTCACGTAAAAAAATACATAATTTGCAAAAATTGCTGATGCCTAGAAAGACTAGAATAAAAGAAAGATTTGCTTAAATACTGTAGAAACTGTTTTATTTTTCACAATTAAAAAGGTACGTACTTCTTTAAAATTGAAAAGTACTTGATGCGATGGAGTAGATCTAGCCTCTGAAGAAATTGCTATACTTTTATTATAAGAAAAGTAAGAACTATCATCCATTCAAATGAAGTTGTTCTATTAAGCAATAAAAAACCATTAAACCATTTTTTTAAACCCAGCGTGACTACAATTTGCAACTACCAAGAATATTATTTTTTAAAGTTATTTATTATCCCAGGCTATTTATACATTTATCCGCTTACGCGTACTCTGTATTACGTCAGATAAATCATTGTCTCCTTTCTCAATTGTAATAAAATAATTATCGTTTTCATTAAACTTAACGATAACTTCGAGTATACACATAACACTTACAACATTTGTATCCTGATTCAGATATGACGTCGTCATAGGTTGACCCGGCCAGTTGAACCCATAGTAACTACACTTACGCTTTACACTTTTACAGTATCAAGTGACATTTAATATATCAATGCAAGTTATGTATTTGAACGCTTAAGAAATCACCCGCATTAGCGCCTGTTCATTTTTATAAAATGTTTGCAGATAATAACTGAAATCTATCGATCATTATTTACAAATTTGCTTTAACTTGACCAAAGATTTCAACGAGTTTTTCTGTTATCTAATGTCCGAAGGGGTAAAAGAATTAAAAAAAAAAAAACAATAATAATCTATACGTATAAATAAAATTGAAGTGTCTGTTCGTAATGTCAAAATAACAGCTTTTTAATAAATGCATATGAAAGTTAACAGTACTTATTAAAATATCTATATATTAAATCTGTCTGTCTGTTTGTCTAGGTAATCTCCAAAACGGTTGGATCGATATTGACGGGACTTACACTGGCGTATGACTGATGTTATATGGAATATCGTAGGCTACTTTTGAAAAATAATTAGGGTTTTGCGCAAATAAAACTCAACTCGGGGAAACGATGATTTCGAGGCGGTTAAAAGGTTTACACTGAGTAATCCGTAAGAGATATATCAAATAAATATATCACATAATTTTAAATCTTACAAAGACCTACAAAAACTCTGCGAGTCTATTTTCTAAGGATTACTCACATTAAGCATTTTTGTCTTTAAAGTAACCGGAGGTGCGCGTATGTTGGGTTGTCAACCGTACCTACTATAAAATATAGTATTGTAGTATATTTTCAGTCTGCATAATATATACTATTGAAAAAAAATATGGTATGTAAAAATACTATATTTTCAACAAACAAATCCAACAAACAAATCCTTAATTTAAAAAAATTATGAAAGCTACTTTACTTAACTTAACTAAGGGGAAAACATGTATCCGAACTCATCGTGTCTTAATGCGTTCCGAACCTGTCCGTAATGTTAAATTGACATAAACGCCAAACGAATTTTTGGTCTGCTTTATATTTGTTGTGGGATTTCGATTAATATTTTCAATTTGATGTGATGAAAAAAATGGAGTTTTGATTTACGTTAATTTAAAAATTGAATGTGATAAAGTATACGACAATTTTATTTTAGACAATTTTTTTTCTTAAAAGTGCCAAAAAATATAGGTTTTATAAACATAAAAAAATAACAAATAATATCTTGGTTATTTTTTTGCTTTTTCCATAAAATACTATAATTTTTGAAGTGTACAATATTTTTATAGCTTATTTTGAAAAATACTATATTTGCCCGAAAAAATGTTGGCAACCCTACACGTGTCCGATCGACGGCATTCTGTAGATTATGCGAGCGTAGTCGCGGGCACAGGTAGTATGTCATATTTCTAAAGCACGAAATTTCATCAAAATCGATTGAAAAGTTTTTTGTATAAATCAATATGTTATACTATCCTATATAAGCCTAAGTATCAATTATGGAATGTCTTGTACTTCTCGTCTAGAAAATTTTAATTAAAAATTACGATTATTTCTTTAGAATTTCCTTATGTATTCTTGAAAATTCTGGTAGCCTATCAAATGACCAGTCGGTAAACATGAGCTTCCGCTGTACAAAATTTAATAAGAACCGAGTAAACAGTATTTCAGTTATATCCGGACATAACGAAAATTAATGTCATATTTGTGATTAGTCCTTCATATATTATGATGTCCATGAGAATATTAAAAAAAAATGTAGAGAGATAACTACGGATTTATTAATATATATTTAATAGGAGCCTCCTCATTACTAGAATAACGAGAAAATACTCCCCGCGAAATAAAATCAAGACTGCAGAGTAGAGTAGACGTATTATAGTGGCCGTAGTGGGGAAGCGAATATAATTAAAAACACGGTCAAGTACTGTGATGAAGTGGTCATGTGTTTATTTACCATACTTGGTTTTATGTTGTTTGTTTGCGGTGCATCACATTTTTACGTTATGCATAAAGTATGTCATGTTAATTATTGGCGGCAATAATTTCTACATTATCCATAGTCACGATTTAAATCGTATCCAGATTTGTTATATTTTTAATAGCAAGTAAGATCAATTAATAATGGCCAAAATAATGTTTGTTGAGAATGTTGAGATTCACAAATTTTATGGATAACTAACTGTTAACTGATTTTAATTTTGCAAAAATACATCTGTTTTTTAAATAAATATTATTCGAATCAAATAAAAATCACGTTCATTTACTCATTTACACAACGTTATTTTTTTTACATATAACAAAGGTGGCAAAAACGCATTCGGCCCGACTATAACTGGATGGTAAGTGGCTACTGTAGCCTATGGACGCTTGTACCATAGCGCGAAGCCGATCCTGAACCCCCCTACCCCAAATAGCTCTGGAAACCCTACTCACCGCAAGAATACATCAAAATATAAAATCTCTGAGAAATTTCTCTATACTCTGTCTCTCTTAAATTTATTCATTATTTTTACGCAATAAAAAAAACATTAATATTAATTCACATTACAATACATACAATACGTGAGTAGAAAACTTCGGAAACTTTCGGACTCGTATTGCGTTACTGTAAGATTTGGCATGGATAAAGTTTATATGGAGAAGGTGTGCACAAAGCTAAAAAGTTATATGTGTGACAAATACATTAAATTAAATAATACTGCGATTACTAAAACGACCGGTGCCATTGAACTTAGACCCCCCAAAACATTGACAATATTGACATAGTCATTGACCTTCATTGTTTACATTCATACTCCAAATGACAAACACAAATTAAATACATAATAGTCTATGATCAAAAAGTAGCTAGTCGAATCTCGACCATAATGCGACTGCTAATTACTATCAATAAAAAGATTGTACGTAAGTAGTTTTTTTTTTTGTTAGTTACGACATAGAAGTCTAACACATTCTATTGGTTTTTAACCGACTTCAAAATATGAATTGGAGATTATCAATTCGAATGTATATTTTTTTCGTACTTAACCAACCACCATTTTTACCATTTAACCATAACTTCTTTGTTTATGAATCGATTAAGATGATTATTTTTTTGTTGGAAGGGTATCTCAAGGGTGGTCCCATTTGGCATTACACCGTCAACTTCGAAAATACACCCGGAAACTAACTACTCAGATCCATTGTAGTGGGTTTTCAGTTTTTGTTAAAAATTACACCTATCTTTAACTTAATTTTCTTGCTCAGAAAACTGAGAATGCCTAAAATATCTTATATGGTAAAAAAGGCTCTTATAAAGTAAGCGGTTTTGTGCCTTTTGAAGTAGAAACTTAGGAAAAAATTTGCGAGTCGACTAGTCGACGCGTCTCTGAATCCGATGGCTGACCTCGGCATACAAACAACATGTCGATTCGGCTAGGGTTCTAGCGGCGAATTGGACTTTTACTACTACTGCTACTTTTAACGTTAAGTAGATGAACACATACTCATCATACCATCACGCTTGTATTCCCCGAAGGGTTACGCAGAGTTGTACTAATGTACACCCACAGTTCGCCGAGTATGGTTTTAGGTCCCATGTAATAGGGGACGAGCCTATTGCCACACGAAACCAAACTCCGAGCTGCTATTGAAAATTTCATAGGAAAAACCCAATAATATTTTGCTGGACCTGGGATTCGAACCCAGGGCCTCGTTCATAGTAGTCGCGCTTAGGACCACTAGGCTAACGAGGCAGTAGATGAACACTTATGTACCTAAATCCTTCTTAGTACGTTTATGTATTTTTTAAATATCATCTCTATGTGATCAAATAGAGTGTTAGAAATTGAATGATTTCTGAGATGTTCCCTATCGGAAATATCATCGAACACACCACGGCTAGTGTAAGGTAATCTTATATATAAGGAATTTCTATGCAAACTTTTATGCTTCTAGACCTATCAGTTTAAGTCTAGTCGGTCTTAATAGCGATTTATTACAAGGTAATATCTAAAATGTATCTCTATATATCTCTGTATTTCGCAAATGTATTTTTTGTGGCAACGTGATATGTCTCTTAATTCTCCATCAAAATTAATTATTCAAACATCATTGTAAAACTTATGTTCCCTGCTATTGGCGAAAAATAAACAAATACTTTAAACTTAGTGTTATTGTAAAAAAAATATTAACGTGTTGGAGATGCCACCTATTAACAATGACAGCTTTTAACATAAAGCTAATAACAAACATGACAGCTGTTATTTAAACTATTCTCATTCTTTAGTAGGTACGCAAAACATTCACACGAATCAGACAGTTAGGTATATAGTATATTCGATATTGAATAAGGACACGTACGATGAATCTTTTGTGATGTAACAAAAAAAAACCAAAAAAAAAAAATTTTGTCATACAAGATCTAAAAACAAATTTGGTACCTGCTTAAAATTGTTATTTTCGCCTACTATTACAACATCAAACTTACACCATTATGTCTAGTTTAGAATAACAAGATCCAAATTATTAAAGTTCTATCTAGGAGAGGATCTACCAGAGTCAGAATTATTAAAAATTTAATGAAACCGCAACTCAGCGGATGCCGAGTAAATGAGATTTTATAATTAATCAAATTTACTTGTTTTATGGTCTTAAAGGATTATGTATGTTTTCTTTTTTGGGTGAAATCATATCGTGGTTTCTAGTATAGTTACTCCAATTTATATGATTATTTTATGTCAAATATATTTCGGAGCATGTAAAATCTTATGTTATTTTTTAAATCCCATCAATATCTCTTGTCTTTCATACACGTTACAAACTTATGACCCTTAAGTACTTTTTTATTTAAATTTCTAAAACAAGTTATAATTCGATACTTATACTATCTTTTAAATAAATCAATAATTTTTATTTGAAATTAATTATGACAAAAGACTCCACAAAAACACATTTAAAAACTGATCATATCTTTAATATACATTTGTTAAATAAGCTGACTACTTGTCATTATTAAGTTGAGCATGTTGTTAGTAGAGGCGAGTGCATCCGAGAAATCCGCGGTTGAGGTCGCCGAGACTATCGCTTCTGATAATATGTAAACATCTTTTAAATAACATCAGTTCTTATTGATAAAATAAACATAATATATCTAAGGAAAAAGTGTAAATTCTATAAACAAGAAACTGTTGTAGTTTTTTTTGTTTTTCTCGTTATTTTGAACAATTAGACCTTTACATGCCATTGCTTAGAAAAATTATAAATCAGACAATTAACAGAGAAATACTAAATTATTAAAAAGCAAAAAAGAAACCAGACTGCAATAAAAAACCTTTTGTAAAAAAATATTTATCTATTTTTACTTATAATTCAATTCCCAGACTTCGTATTTAAATATTTTAGAGCCTATGTTACTCACACAATTAAGACTAATCTAACGACACCTCATATGCTAAAATCCATCAAGATTTCATCTCCGGTAACAATCCGTTCCAAATCTGTGCAGGTTCGCCTCCACACAACTCCAAAAATTGTTTTGACGCATCGACGCGCTGCTGTTTCTGAAGCGGCGTCAGCATTCTCGGTACCCATATTGCACTGACTTTTGTAATACCCAGGTGGTCATGTAGGATTCGCAATATGGTGGTATCTGATACTCCAACTAATGCAGATAACTGTTTTATCTTTAGACGGGTGTACTCCAGTACAATTCACTTTTCGCGACGATGTCTTATTTGGTGGCCTCAACTGGCCGTCCTGAGCGGGGGTCATCTCCAATCGACTCCCGAACATGTTTAAAAAGACCATTCCACTTGTAAATTATTGATTTACTCAGGCACTGTTTCCCATAAACGGTTTCCATTTCATACAAAACGGTCTGAGCGTTCTTTCCTTGCTTGATAAGGAATTTTTATCACAGCACAGTGTTCTATATTCTCCATAGTTTCAATTTTCTTTCGGGTCGACTTGTTTAACAGGCGAGTGTTCGTGAACGAATGACGTAATAGGGCTGCAACTCAATTTATATACTAATGATGAGTCCCCAATTAGTATGACACTATCGCCACTCCATCCCCTCCATTCCACTAACTTTTGGTTCTCCTAGGGTACATATATACGCTCAAAAAACATAACCATCCTTTTCGCAGTCGGGTAAAAAGTATATGACTGCGGTGACACACAAACCACGGAACATCTCGTATCGTGCCCTCTGTGTCGCTATTCCTGCATATTCTATCGCTCAGAATGTGGCCGAATACTGTTCAGACTCAATTTAAAACAATCATCGACAGACACGGAAAGACGAAAAATCTCGTCACTGTGATGAGGACTATAACATACACTTTTCACTTTCTTCATTTGTTGTTGTTCTGCGTAACCATGGATCTGTGATTCTAACTCGGATCTCTCCATGAACGTCGGCAGCAGAGTGAAATGGGTTGCACTTGCACCCCCCTGTCAGGAAATAAAATGCATAGAAAAGATTAAAATATTTTTTTAATTAAGTTATTGTTTACAAATTTGTACAATACATATATGTGTAAATTATATATTTTTAGTGTGTAGTTTGTGATGCATCTTCCTGGAAGAAATCCTGTCGCGGCTCATGGATCTCTCCGGTGTTATTATTTATTAATATAGAGTGATTATACTATGATGAGTCGATTGTTAAATTGTCAAGTACATTTCCTGCCTTTTTAGATCGAACCAAAACAAATCTTTTGCGTTCTTTCAATCTGACGTTCCACGAAGTCGTTGGTGTTACAATCGACATAATAGCTTTTCTCCAGTCACTTACAATCAGTTATCCCCAAATTTTACAATCATTGTAGTTTGAGATGTTATCTGTTATCTCATCGGGATGCACAATAATTTTTTATTTTTTTAAAGTTTTTTTTATCTATGGTTCCGGCTTAGAATTGACCCCTACATCTCTACCCGTGGATGTCGTAAGAGGCGACTAAGGGGAAAAAAGCTAGGGGATGGGCAGCAGCATCCCCCACTTAAACAACAAAAAGCGACCCGGATGCGGCCGAGACAATCTTCCATCTCATTATAGATTGTCCGCGTTTCGGCTCGTCCAGGTTTGACCTTGAGTCCAGGCTAGGTTGCAGGATAGAGAGGGTCATGCTGCACACCATGATGGTAGATGAGGACATAAGAGGGCATTTCCTGAGATTTATTGAAAAAATCGTAAGAGTCGCAAAAGTAAGACACAAATAAATAAATACATGAGCAGACTAAATATTTGGTTGTGACTGGACAGACATTATATAGATTAAGTAATTTGGTATGTTTTCGTTAAAAATAGTTAAGTGTGTATTGAATTGAAATGTTTTGGATTATTGTTTATTGTTTTATTTATACAAATTCTTAGGTTAACCTTGACATACTATATACATATGTTCTTTTTAAAATAGTTAGTAAATTATTGGATTGTCGTATTGTTTATTGTTCTATTTTACTCTTATACAAATTCTTAGGTTAAACTTGACATACATTATACATATGTTCTTTTAAAATAGTTAGTAAGTTATTGAATTGGATTATATTATTTTACTTTATACAAATTATTTAGGTTAAGCTTTTCTGTAAACAATGTAATAGACCTAAGACTTTATAACTAATAAAAAAAAAAGAAGTGCTTAGGCATTACATAAAATTGGGACAATTATAGGGTAAATATATAAAATGAACTACATTAAACTAAGAAATTTATTCTCTGATTATGTTAGAGGCTCTTTAGGGGGGGGGGGGGGGTAGGGGGGGGGTTTATTACCCTCCCCAATTTAAAAAAAAAAAAAAAAAAAAAAAAAAAACAACAAAAAGCAATATCTGCGCTCGCCAACCCGTATGCCCAGCGTGGCGAGTATGAGCAAGACCCCTATGAAAACGACAAGAACGACCAGGCCCCCAGTCCCCGGCGGCCCGGCTATTCCTAGTTTCAGCGGGGCAGGGGGTGCTAAGAATCCCCGGAAGAGTTCCAGCTACCGACCCCCACGACAACTGGCCCTGGCAATATATAATAATTGCACTTTGAGGACTGACGAGAAGATTGTCGAGCTGGAAGAGGAAATAAACAAGTTACGCTGGGATCTTATAGGATTATTAGAAGTCCGAAGAGAGGGTGAGGACACGATAATTATGAAATCCGGTAACATGTTCTATTACAGGGAGGGCGACCAACAGTCCCTAGGTGGTGTCGGGTTTATCGTCCGGAAGTCTCTCATTAACAACATCGTAACCATCGACAGTGTGTCGAGCAGGGTAGCGTACCTGATGCTCAGAATATCCAAAAGATATTCGTTGAAGGTCATACAGGTTTACGCACCGACCTCGGCACACCCTGATGATGAAGTGGAGGTTTTGCATGAGGACATTATTAGGGCCATACATACCTCGAAAACCCACTTCACTGTTGTAATGGGAGACTTTAACGCAAAGCTGGGCAAAAGATATGGTGAAGAGTTGGGAGGGGGGCAATTTGGTTATGGGCAAAGGAACCCTAGGGGCCAGAGGTTGGCCGGTTTTATGGAGAAAGAGGGACTCTTTATGATGAACTCTTTCTTCCAGAAGCCACCTCATAGGAAATGGACCTGGATGAGCCCCGATGGTTCCACGAAAAATGAGATAGACTTCATCATGACTACGAAGAGACAAATATTCAATGATGTCACTGTGATCCACAGAGTGCAAACCGGCAGTGATCACCGAATGGTTAGAGGCACATTGAATATCAATCTAAAAATAGAAAGGTCTCGCCTGATGAAGTCTACGCTTCGACCCTCTAATGCTCAACTCCAAAACCCCGAGAGCTTTCAACTCGAATTGAAAAACCAATTCGATTGCCTAGATAGTTGCGTCTCCGTAGATGATATTAGTAATAGGCTGGTAGAAACTGTCCATGCGGTTGGGTCCAAGTTCTTTAAAACTCACCGTAGCAATAGGACTTAAAAGATATCACATCAAACCCGAAAACTCATGGCGGAACGGCGTGGTATGGCGCTGCAGTCTTCCGATGACGCTAAGTCCTATAGGCAGCTCAATAGATCTATTCATAAATCCTAGCGACACGATGTCCGGTCTTACAATACTAAAAGTATTAAAGAGACGATAGAGCGGAATAAAGGCTCCAAAGTGTTCGCAAGGAATGCATCAATTGGGCAGAGCCAGTTGACGAAGCTGAAAATGGATGATGGCAGCGTAGCGTCCACCAAGCCAGAGGTATTAAGGGAGATCGAAAGGTTCTATGGGCAGTTATATACCTTATCAACTAAGCCTGTTACCAGCCCGGCTAAAGATCCGAGAGCCGGGCTGACCCGACACTATACCGAAGTTGTCCCCGACATTACCCTGTACGAGATTAGGATGGCCCTTAAGCAGCTTAAGAATAACAAGGCGCCGGGTGATGACGGAATTACATCAGAGCTTCTTAAAGCGGGTGGAACACTGGTACTTAAGGTCCTGCAGAAGCTCTTTAATTCCGTTATACTCGAGGGTAAAACGCCGGAAACGTGGGGCGGCAGCGTGGTGGTCCTGTTCTTCAAGAAAGGTGATAAAACCTTATTGAAGAACTATCGGTCCATCTCGTTGCTGAGCCATGTTTATAAGCTGTTTTCGAGGGTCATCACGAATCGTCTCGAGCACAAGTTTGATGACTTCCAGCCTCCCGAACAAGCCGGTTTCCGAAAAGGCTTTAGCACCGTAGACCACATCTATACGCTGCGGCAGATTATACAGAAGACTGAGGAAGACTGTATAATCTGCCTTTATGCTTAGCGTTCGTTGACTACGAAAAAGCCTTTGATTCGGTCGAAACCTGGGCAGTGTTGCAGTCTCTCCAGCGGTGCCGTATTGACTATCGATATATCGAAGTGTTGAAGTGCTTGTACAACAACGCCACCATGTCGGTACGAGTAGAGGAGCAGTGCACGAAGGCAATTCCTTTGAGAAGAGGCGTTAGACAGGGAGACGTAATATCTCCGAAACTGTTTACCGCCGCTCTAGAGGACGCCTTCAAGCTCCTGGAATGGCAAGGACTCGGCATCAATGTCAATGGCGAGTACATCACTCACCTTCGATTTGCTGACGACATCGTAGTCATAGCAGAATCGCTGGAAGATCTTGGCACAATGCTCGATGGCCTCGACAAAGTTTCTCAACAGGCGGGCCTTAAAATTAACATGGACAAGACGAAAATCATGTCGAATGTCCATGTGGTGCCCACCCTAGTATCAGTTGGGAACTCTTGTCTAGAAGTTGTTGAAGAATATGTCTACCTGGGACAAACAGTCCAGTTAGGTAGGTCCAACTTTGAAAAAGAGGTCAGTCGACGAATCCAACTCGGCTGGGCAGCGTTCGAGAAACTGCGCGACGTCTTCTCGTCCAAAATACCTCAGTGCCTCAAGACGAAAGTCTTTGACCAGTGTGTGTTGCCAGTGATGACATACGGCACAGAGACGTGGTCGCTCACTGTGGGCCTCATAAGAAAGCTCAAGGTCGCTCAGCGAGCTATGGAGAGGGCTATGCTTGGTGTTTCTCTACGAGATCGAATCAGAAATGAGGAGATCCGTAGACAAACTAAGGTAACCGACATAGCCAAAAGGATTAGCAAGTTGAAGTGGCAGCGGGCGGGGCACATTGTTCGGAGAACTGACGGCCGTTGGGGCAGAAAGGTTCTCGAGTGGAGACCACGCACCGGAAAGCGCAGCGTAGGACGGCCCCCCACTAGATGGAAAGATGACATAATAAAGGTCGCTGGGAGCCGTTGGGTGCAGGCCGCACAAGATCGGTCGCTCTGGAGATCTATGGGGGAGGCCTATGTTCAGCAGTGGACATCCTGCGGCTGAAATGATGATGATGATGATGATGATTATACTAGTACATTATTGCAAAGGCCGTGAAATAGGCAATTGCAGGTCGAGTATGAATTTGAAAACCGAGCCGTAGACAAGGACTTCACTAATACGAGACAGGCAAAAGCCATTTCCGCCGATGCATATATAGTGCTTTTCTCAAACATGCATAAAATATTGTCATTATTTTCGAAAAAGAATACGCGAAGTATCGAATTTATAGACAAAGAAAATCAAATACATTGCGTGAGCGTTTTTTGAACTTGGAACATTACAACGCTCCAACAATGTTGTATGAAACGGCGTGCTAGGGTTATTAAATACTCTTTGATTGGATCTCCTTTATCATTCGTGGCATATTCGTAAATTATAACAATATTTCCATGCATGTTTGAGAAAAATACTTAATTTTGATATCAGTATGTTAACTTACTAAAATAACTATCCGCTAATCATCAATTCTTAGCACTACATACAAAACCTTTACGAATATATTTTAATGCAAAGTTTGTTTGTGCATGTATCAAATCACTCTGTCTAATATGTAATTACTAGGTACATACTTGCTACTAAAATGTATATAATTATGTGTTATTCCAAAACGTGTAATTTGTTTTATAGATACGAATATACGCATTTACATATTTGAGTAATAAATTTATTTACGGATAGCTTTTAATTTTGACCTGTAAATTAGTGAAGTAACGAATGTTGAATTTTAAATAAAGCACGCATAAAATGTTTGACATTTCGTGTCGGCCATGTTTAAACCGAACGTAGCCGAGCCGATACAGGTTGAATGAAGGAAGTTATTCACTTTAGATATTAAAAACTTAGTTTGTTTGCTACAACAACTTTTATTGATCCAAGATATAAAATAAAATTTTTCAAATCCAATAAATAAACCAAAGATCAGGAGCTCGTGAAAAATATTTTAGATTTAAGGGCCGGTGATACCTCAGATGGCTTAACTTCATCTTCTGTTAAATCAATAATACCGCAGCTTACATTTTGTACTAAATATAAGTCAAAGTTGAGGATTGATGCTAAGTACTATGTTTGGCGATAACATGATTGCATTAAAAAAATTCGATACAAAAAAAATGCAAATTTGTCTGGAAAGCGAAAAAAAAAACTGCTTGTACTCAAAATATACTTACTGAACGAAGTATAAAACAGAGATTATGTTTTTCGTCGCCAGTCCGGGTGAAACTACCGACATTATTTTATATTCGCGATACTTTGCAACAACAACCAATTTCTATTTTCACTCGTAAATTAAGTATAATTTGTTTGTTTTATGAACCCAGTTAGAGCTGATTTCTGTTTAGTTCATAATAAGCTACAATGATACATTCAGACAGTTTCTTCGTGGTTATCATAGTAAATTAGATAATATTTGTTCACTTACACTGTTGCAAATAGTAGCTGAAGGACGTATGAATTTATTGGCGACTTTAAGTCCTTATCAGTACAACTCTGCCTAAGCCTTCGAGGATACAGTATGTTCTGTTTTTATTAATTAATCTTAATCCGGGTTATAACCTATCTATGTACCAAATTTCACCCAAATCCGTTTAGCCGTTTTAGCGTGATTGAGTAACAAACAAACAAACTTAATTTCGCATTAAGGACAGTTACATATATCTAAAAAAATGTATACGTCATAATTTTATTGATCGTAATAGTCTTCTATTGCTTTCCCAGCCCTATCATCGGAAGAAGTGACAGAAATCACAGAAAATTGCTGCGTTCGCGGAGAGACCTTTGCATTACTTGCACCATCTGCGGCATCATGTACAGAGATCACGCCTCCAGAAGATATAGAATCTGATCAGCTTGATGCGTGTAGACCTGCATTGAAGAGTTGCTGCGAGAAATTATTTAAGTAAGTTTAATAACTTTTTGCCAATTCCAATAGTGATATGATAAAGCAGAATTCATCATCGTTTCGATTACTTTTACTGCTAAGTTAAGAGTTGCTACGGATAAGTACTTGTCTTAGATTTTAATGCTATTTTATATGAAAGTGCAAATGAATTTCTGACCTCTTATTAGTAACATACGTGAAAATTACATAGTAATTCTTTATGAAAATTTTCTGAAGGAACTGTTGGTAATTTGAAAATAAAGTATTACACGTGGACACTAAGGTCCAGATTAGCTAATTCTAATATTGTTGTAAAATAACTTGATCATTGGTCAGGCGAAAATAATATTAAACCCTGGATGGATCGAGTATTACAGTTGGATGGATCGAAAAAATAATAATTAATAAACCGAACCGAGTTTCTCACTGGCTTTCAATAGTTGGGCACAGATAAATTTCTTTGGAGATTTATCTCTATTTGTGGCAGTTCGACTAATGGAATACCTCCACCTTACATAAGATTGCTGCCAAACAACCTTGTGGTGTGTTCTTGCGGTGAATAGGGTTACCAGATCTTCTTTGAATGGGGGGTTGAAGGTCGGAAACGCGCCAGTGATATTTGTGGTATTACAAGCGTCCATAACTTACGGTAGTCGCTTACTATCAGACGGTTCATATGCTTGTTTGTCACCTTAGCTGTATATAAATGTTACTATGATGTTCTTCGAAGCAAAACGAACCGTATTGTTGTGTTTTTACGTTCATAAGTAAGTGCCTTGTTTGGGTCTAAATTAGATAGATTTTTTGATTATGACTTTTTGAATCAATGAATTTTCGTAGGTATGCCGGAATTAATAAACGATGGCGAAAATAATGGTAATAAAGAAACCTAAGTCTAGCAAATATAAAATTAAATAATACTTAAAAGCATCAATGTGGTTTTGTTGATTTCAGACAGAAAAATGATTGCTCCGCTGGAATGAAGCTGGGACCGTTAAAGCAGTGCAATTCACCGGATACAGACATAGGAAAAGTGAGATCTTCATCACACCTCCTCCGCGAAATAAATAAAGTGAAACCGCTACATGTTCTGCTTAGCGAAATAATCGTCCATACAGTACGCTACAGTAGCTACTTACCGTCAGGTCAGGTGGCCCCTATGCGTGATTGCCACCTTTGTAGTATATTAATAAAAAAATCGTACACTAGGCTGCGAATCGAGTAGCGGGCACATCACGCGAGTACAGTTCTATATTAGCAGTTGAAGAAAAATATCGTTATTACAAATATTTTCAAGTTAACTGGCAAAAAATCTGTCTGATTCTGACGTCTTGGATGTTTTTCAGTTAAATGAACAAACTTTTTAATGAATCAATACTAGTTTCGCTATTAAAAACTGTCGACTGCGAATGATCTTTTGCGAAACAGACGCGAAACCATAAGAAGATGGTGAACCGCATGCGGGAGATGTGACCGGTGTCAAAGCGTCATCATAGAATTTGTATGAGGAAGAGATAAATTCATAGTTAAATCTCTGCGATAGAACCGGCAATTTCGCTTCTGTTTCGCATGCCGTACATTATATACAACAGATAATTCATGGCGTAATTACAGTGGTTTCGCTGCTAAGGTTTCGCGGCGGAGATGTGGTAAAGGCCTTAAAGTTATCATTATATTTTAAATTGAACTTATTTTTCTATCAAAACAATGGCTGTACGAAAACGTGCTGATTTGTGTGCTTTATAGGTTTGGTGCTTGAACACAACCTTACCTAGTGTAGGCTCTTGCTGAGCCTAGAAGAGGGGTAGGTTCTCAAGTATAGCTGCCAGAATATACGTAGGTATAAGTGCATGAAGACGAATTTTCAACTTGAGTGTTGTAGCTAGCGATACAGGCTTTAGAAAATGCCGTACGCAGATATCATCGAATAATTGTAAATATTATATTATGCCCTATTTTATTTTAAACTAACGGCACCTTCGAATCATAATTATTGCTTGTGAACAATATATGAAGATGTAGCTAAATTTGGCAATAGTGGCTTTCAAATGTTTCCGCAGGAACGACCAAATAGATCCTTGGCGAAAATTTGTATTTGAGAGTTCCTACTGCTAACTGAATCAGAAAAAACTCCAGCCCATTTTGGAATTCGAAAACAGGGTTTTATATTAACGTATTAAGTACCTTAATTACATTTATTTTATTATACAGTGCAAATATATAATAGTAAATTTTATTTTATTAAATTAACAAAGAATAAAAGTAATCAAAACTAATATTAAAAAATATTTTGTAAGACGTGCTGCGAAGAATGTTCACTAGGACGTTGGACCGGAGAGAGCCAGGGTAAAGATGCATGCGGGTCACCGGGAGGAGACGATATCAGTCCATCCACTGCCCTCAGAAAGAACGCTTACTACCAATGTTGTTTGGTAATAATACATTTTAAGTATCTATAATTATTAATTCCTTCAAAACTTTATTTATAAACACCGATATTTGCATTTATAATTTCATTTACCAACCTGAAATGACAAATTAATACCGTAAATTACAACTACATTTTGATTTGGTTGTTAGCTCATTGCAAACGAATTATAATACCAGAATCGGGCCCAGGGTATTTGCCGCCGGAGTGCCCTGTAGCCTTTAGATAGCACCGATACAATATTTTCTCTATTAACTTACCTGTAAAAAGTCAGACATATGTTATATGAATAAATATGTAGTTAATGCTTATAGCTTTTAGTTTAAAATTTTAAATACGCTTAGGCAAATTTAAAAAACTTAGTAATATTTTAATATAACAATTATAACTTTAGTAACATTTTCTACCCTTTAATCATTTGGCGCGATTTCCTTAATTTTTAAATATTTTACTATCCCTAGTAGGTTGCCTCACGGGTGTTGAAAACGTAACAGAGTCTTAAAATGTAATGTTTTAAATCGAATCATATACAGTACTATACATATCAAATTTTGTAAGAAAGTTTACAAATTGCTTTTCAGGATGCAGCAGATAAATTGGACACGACCACAAAACCCGAAATAACTACAGAAAAGAAAGAAACAGCAATTAAAAAATGTACGTCAGATTCCTGTGAACATATATGCAACGATAATGATGGAATAGTTAGATGTATTTGCAAGGAAGGTTTCAGGTTACAAGGAGACAAAAAATCTTGTAAAGGTACCTACACAATATTATATGAAGTACCACCTTTATTAACAATATGAAGATTGAAAGAGTTAAATTTGTGAATAATATGTTTCCGATTTTTAAAAAGATCTTACACTGATAGACAGCTGCGTTCTGGCTTATATGTATATTATGTTTTATTATTATTACATTTTATATCGCAACTCAATCAAAGTTGAAACCGATTTCTAGTTCTTTTTAAGGTAGCAATGTGGGCCAATACAGCAAAGGGTAGAAGTGCATTCTTAAATAATGGTTTGAGAACAGCGCCGTTCGAGCCCATTTCACAACTTCTTTGTATACAATTGTTTTTGTCGTCGAAAGGTCTTCAACCAAAGGACGTCTTCTGGTTGTGATTATTATTTATTTATTTTACTTTAATACGAAGACTTACAGCTAATAGAAACAGTAGTAAAAATAAACCAATTACAAGTTTTACAAATACAAAAATATAAACAAAAATTCCATCTCAATCGGGTGTGAATAACTGCTTCAAAATTTAAATGCAAAATTTGACCCGAACATACATACATACAGAGCCGTCTTTACCCGGGAGTGCAAGGAGTGCGGAGCAGCGTTTTAGGGGGCGCAATGAATTGAAACATAAATAAATTTGTATGAAAAAAAAACTTTAATAATTTGTTATTATTTCTTAATATTCCAATTATAATAAATAATTATTTTATGAAAAATTACTTTGTGTAAACCGCGTTATCTTCGTACCTACGAAGGCTACATACCCAGATAATCTTTCGAGAATAATTTTTTTTCTATTTTTTACTCAGGTCGTGACATTACTTACATACTAGCAATGCAACTATTTAAGTTGTGAAAATACGTTGTTTCTTTTTGGTTAATAAGAGAGTGGGCGCAAACTAATTTTCGTACCCTGGCGCCGAATATGCTTAAGACGGCCTTGAATACTTAGATACATATGTTTAACACAAACTAAAATTATTACAAAAATGAATGAAAAAGTCTCTGCACAAACTGCGCATTAGGGAAGACACTTGTATTAAATATGTATATCAACACTATCATATAAAGAATTAAATTGTTTCCCTGCCCGGATTAAGAATGAATTTTGTTTATATGTTGTCCTAACAAATGACACCTATAAAAGTTTGAGTTTGCCTAGTTCGGGTACCGGAGTTCTACTAATATTCAAATTTGGGTTGACAAAAAGGAACACATAGAGGAAGCAAAACTTTTCAACATATATACTACTACATACATACTATATACATATACTGTATGAAAATTTATCATTTTGTACTACACTTTTCGTAGTTCATATATAAAACTATATATTTTAGAGAGATGAATGAAATTAAGAATTTTAGATATTAATCCAATACATATTATTATTTTAAAATTATTATTCAATTGTATTGTTACGACCTGTTACAACCCGATTAAAAAGATAGAAAAATCCTGTTTCCGAAATATCTCGAAGCAACTAGACACGTCACAGGACATCGAAATAATGTTCGCGTCGTAAACAACCTCGGCGCATGTTTGTGTGAACATCGCAGTTTATACACGCATGTATAGGGCTTATCGTGTCGATTACTTCATCGAGTGGGCATTGAAAGTAAACATCAATGAAAAGTTCGCGACGCTTCACAATGTTTCTGCGGTCGTTTAGTGTAGATATATAAGCGACTCAGGCGCGGCGCCGAAGCAGTTCAGTTTTGAATTACATAACGATAACAACGAGTGATAAAAGGAGGCGAAACCAACGTGTAACAGATAACAGTGTTGTGAGTTCGTGTAATTTGTAACTGTATGGAATTTAAATAAATCTTCTTTACGTCAATCATCGGCATTTTTAATACCCTCGGGTATAACAGTATTAAGAATTTAAAGTTTTCCGTTCTAAATTAAGCCAGAATGATTGTGTTCGTTGATTCAATTATTCATGTGATTGTAATTTACTGAATTTATCTCTGGATGTACTTATTTTGAGATTTTTAAATAACATTGCATGCCAATATAAATGCATAAGTATTGTCTACTAAAATCCATATTAAACTGTATTTTGATACAAATACTTTTGCAAATTTTATGGTCACTAATAAATGATTATTATCTTAAGACATTATTTGTAGGTACACAACTGAATTTTCGATAGGAGTTAATGAGATGATTATGATGAAGATGATGTTTTTTATTAATTTTACCTTAGATATAAATGAATGCGCCGAATCAAATGACGACCTGTGTACAACAGAGGGCACGGTATGCCATAATACTGCTGGTGCGTTTAAATGCGTGCCGATCAAGAAACGAGACGTCGGCATCAGCTGCCCCGCTGGTTTCAAGAGGAATTTAATTAATCAAGTCTGCGATGGTAAGTTTTGTACAAATTTCGCTAATAATTATTGTAAAACATCTTTCTTACAAATCTTATTGTATTTGACAGATTGTTTCCAAACAGTCGTATTGGTGTTTTAGAAATTTCCATTTTGGTCGTACTTAAGATAACCTGTTTTATAATTATTTATAATAAATCTAATTTTAAGAAATAGAACCTATCACAGGCGTCCAGTGCTCACGACAAGTACAATAATATAAAATACTAGCTGACTCGCGCAACTTCCTCTGCGTCACCTAAGAGAGAGAGTCGTAGTCGTAGGCACCTATATTACAATTCTAAAGGAGCTGAATTGTTTTTGTTAAATCTACGAACCAATTGAGCACCATTCGCCCTATCCTCCCCACATGACCGCCCGCCTCCCACACCATTCCGCATAATAAAAATGCGCGCGCGGTACTTGATCATTATTTTTCTGCGGAGTTATTCTAAAACTGTAATATCTCCTAAGATATTCATTTAAAATACTTGTGATGAATAACGTACTTATTTTGATATGGATTAATATATATTTATTATTATAATTATAAAAAACACCTTGGCGCATAATGCATTATTACAGAACAAATTTTATTACCATAAAAAAGGTTATATTGAGTCAACCTTATAAGATAAATATATGCTACTGCAATTCCATCACACATGATTATTTGCGTAACTTTAACCATTTACGCAGTGCACGCAATGGAAGCTCTCAAAAAGAATAAATTTTCCTCGGTTTTGCTTTCACCGATGTTCCGCTTTTATTGGACGTAGCTTTGTTATAAGGCCTATAGCCTTATTCGATAAATGGGCTATCCAACATTAAAATAATTTTTCCATTCGAACCAGTAAGTACTTCAACGTTCAACTAAACAAACTCTTCATCTTTATAATATTAGTATATATTATTAATTGGAGTTAACAACGCAACATCGTAGCGAAAATTATTAATAACTAGGTGGGCCCGGGAGACATTTTTCTGCCTTTCCGGTAGAAAAAGTAGTCGACCACAGGTGCTGCCTATCACGAATTTTTTTCTTTTAGTTTATTATATTTTCAATGTTTAGTCATATTTATATTCTGTGTATTAATTTCTTTATCTTCAGATATAAACGAGTGTCAATTGCCTCGGCCACCTTGTCCAAAGTATCTCTGCGAGAATACCATAGGTGGATATAAATGCGCTGGGAAACCAGGAAAACCGGTAACAGAAGCTGTCCCCGGTGCCGTAACTCAAGCTGTAGACACCACCCCTTCTGCTAAGAACGACATATGCCCTCCTGGTTTTAGAGCTGGTCCTGATGATGAATGTTTAGGTAAAGTAAAACTTTCAATTTAGAAATTTTATATAAACGTATTTTGAGACTTACAATTTTGTTATAGGACAAAAGTACTATTTTAAGACAAATCAAAACAAAAATTAAATAATAATTTATTTACTTTGGGCCATAAGAAGACAATATATGAACGTTAATATACTACTACCGGTTCGGTGAACACCCAATTCATCAAAAGGAATCGGCAAGTAACTGAATAAGGTTTATCAAAAACCTGGTAAAAAAAACGAAGAAAGCCAAAAATTCAAGTACAAAATAAGAGCTCTTCCATGTTTTATTATTTTTGTTAATCGTAAAGAGTCGAAATCTATACATTGAAGATAAGTGAGGAAAAACACTACGGGAGTGATTAGAATCATGGACAAAAAACATTTCGATAGTATTTGGAATTTTTGTCTGCCTGTATGTTTGTACGCCAATCACAAAAACAACTGGACCGAATTTAATGAAAGGTATGAGTACGGTCTATAAATTTCGTTTAAGTTATGGACATGTAAAAAAGGAAGGTATGTACGGGTCGTTAAGTTTTAGGAAAAATAGGTGCATTGTGGATAAATAAAAAAAAAATATAGTGTTACTTGTTTTATGTACATATTATGATTATTACATTATTGCTTTTAATCAGATTCGTAAATTAAATCTTCCACCCCACTCAAACTTTCATCGCTTGAAGAACTTGATGTTTCGCCGTCGGAATTTCCTACTGTTATTATAAATGAGTCAGTGAAAGTATCCAGTTTTGGTTCCAGTTGAATATATTTTTTCTCATGTTCTCGTGTCTTTCTCCAAATGTCACTAAATATATCAAGAGTAATAGAATCCGCTTCTTTTCTAAATAATTCTTCCACAGTTTTCAAGTTAAAATTAACATTTTGTGATGCAACTTTCCCTTTAATAATACCCCACAGTAACTCTAATGGGTTGAGTTCTGGATGGTAGGGTGGTAGGCGCAATACACTGTGTCCGTGATCTTGGAGGATTTTATCAAGTAAAAATTGTACATGGTTTGGCTTATTTTTTTTAATAATGTCTAATAGCACAGGTTTTGTATTTCTTTCTGGATATGATATATTATATTTGTCTAACTATGCTAACATGTCACTTTTTTTTTAATTTGATGTTGGCTCTGGATCCGATACGACGTTATGGTACGATGCATTATCGACTACTAAAACTGACTGTGGCGGTAAATTTGGAAGAAATTTTTCTTTAATCCACTTCTGATAATTACTAGCATTCATATTACTGTGATAATCTCTCGTTTGCTTTTTTGCTGGATAGATAAGTAAAGCATCTGGAATAAATCCTTGTTCCGAACAGGCATGAACTATCACTAGCATATTGCCCTTGGAAATAGGTACTTTACAACCTTTGCTCGTTTCTTCGGACCATGATCGTGGCAACGTATGCGAGCTGTATATATAAGATTCATCCGTATATATTATAGGTCGGTCTTGTGATCTATATTCTTGCAGTTTCGAAAGATATAATGTTCTTTTGAATCTGATGTGACTTTTTTCAATGAGTAGTTTTTTATTATTTTGTGTCTTTCTCCATCTGAAACCCAGCCTCCGAACGATCTTCCTTAGTGTAGAAATGCCACCCTCAAAGTTGATACTTTCTTTTATCACTTCTAATAACTTTTTCAATGTCGGAAATGTATGCTGGACCAGATGGAAGTTGTAGATATTTCGCCTTATGACTTCTTGGTCAAAACTATCTACAGTAGTGGTTGTAATGTTGACGCTTTAACAGTCGCTGTAACTTGATTGCGTACTTCACAAACAACTCGTTGAACACTTTTCTGAGAAACACCAGTCGCCTCTGATATCAAACCGTACAAATCTTTCATTAAATGGTCTCCACCATCACTTTTTTTATTATGATGCATGAAATAGTTAAAAACATCGTACACTATTTCACGAGATTATCCTGTTAAAGTTTTGCCGGAACCAATTCTTTCAAAAGACATTTTATTCTAACCTCCAAATAGGTAAATAATCATACGCGTCGTACATCGATCACACGTGCATGACTGACGTTAACCGGTTGAAGCTAAAAAGACCACTCTGTATAAATAAACAAACAGTAGCAAAAGCAAAACAATAACCGTCGCCTTCACACTCATAAGCTAGGCCGCGCGAGAGAGAGACGGTCAGACTTTTCGTGATGTGACGTCACGCCACGCGCTTATTCACAGACACTACACAAGCGCAATCTGTAAATGTGTTGAACGTGCCAGCTTTAGTTAATCGACCCGTATATGTAATTTTGTTATAAATATATTTAGTATCTTTACATAATTTTCAATAAAAGCAATAAGGTCTTTTAGTTAAAGTGGTTTGTAAAATCACCTTATTCGAAGACTCAACTGACTATGACATATAACATCGTACAATAACTCGTGCGGTGGCGATGCTCCTATAAAGCTCGGGGAGCTGAATGGTGAGGAGTATTCTACTTCTGGTATTGTATAGAGACATCGATATGCTGCCAGATTATCGCTTGTCTAAATTGTAAAGTGTTAAATCGGTGTTTTTAATATTTCTATATAATTTATCAACCAAGTCAAGATCATAGTTCCACGGTCGTTACACTTTCTTGTTCTTCGTGAAGCTTTGCTCAGGTTTAAGATTTTTGATGATTACTTTTCAGACATTGACGAATGCGAAGAAAGGCTGGACGATTGTCAGCGACTCTCGCAGCACTGCATTAACACGCATGGCAATTTCTTTTGTCAGGACCATGTATCTAAGAGGTGCGCTCCGGGATTTAAAGTCAATTCTGCCACTGGAATTTGCGAAGGTGAATAAATTCATTTATATGATATGATAATATATGTAGTAACCAAAGAATAAGTGACTAAACGATGTAAGTACTTCGGCGATCCAAGCTAGATTGGCCACTTATTTGATTTGGCTACATTGTTAGCCTTAAGGGCTCTGAAGCCGCTGCGGCTTTTACAGCTTCACCGAACTTGGTTGCCCACTTATTGTGCGGTACGCCTTATATACCTTTCTACTTAGTCCAAGCAGTAGGGTAGTTCTGAATATCCAATTAAGAATATTCCCTGCTCAACCATTTCTGACGAGGGTAGCGATGCATATCTAACACTATACAATAAAATTATATAAAAAAATATTATTACGAAATTTATTGACCATTTTCTACTGAATTTACTCATAATTTGTTTTGACAAAGTGTAGCTTTAATTTTATACCTATACCTACAATATAACCTAATTAATAACCTGTCATAAAACAATTGAATATTCAACTAGTTATTTTAAACATACTATGAATGTCGTATCAAGTAAATGGTGCAATATATTCTGAGGTACTGGTTTTAAACGTATTTTTTTGTATCGACACTGAATGATGGAGAATTGTATATATTTCTTATGACGTTAGGATAATGAACGTACTAAAAATAAATTATAATTTGCCATTAGATATCGACGAATGTGAAGAAAGCAGTGAAGTGTGTAAGCGGAATGAGGTATGCGTCAACTTGCCTGGAGCATATAACTGCAAATCCAAAGTCAGCACATTACCTAAGTAAGTAAAATAAGAAACTAAATCATATAGGTATTGCTAGGGCGTTTCGAATCTATTAGTCAAAGTCGCCCTATACTGTACCGCTAACTGTTAATGTTGTTGAAATAAGTTATTAGCGGTCCCATAACTTTGTTGTTTTTTGAATGGTTATTATAGCAGTGTCGTCACCATTGCTGTTGTCAATGCCTAACTAATTTGTTCATTAGCAGAGCACATTGTAGAACACAAAATTTTGTAACTAATGTTATTTAAAATTACTTATCGTTCGCGACACCTTTCCCGTTGCCTTGAAAATAAAACGACTTTCATGATATTTGTTGCAAGCTGATTGCATTAACACAGAAATATTTGCAGGTGTGCGTAAAACAGCTCACTAAAGTTACATTGGAATGGCATGAATGGTTTGGGAATGCTTAGAGTACAAACAAACAAAAAAACATATTAAATTATGTAAAGAGAAAGAGAGGTAGGGCACAGGGAAATTTCTTTGACGGTATCTCTCTACTTGGATCAGTCCGACTGGTGGGATACCTCCACCATACAGTAGATCACAGTCAAATAACCTATTGTTGTGTTCTTGCGGTGATTAGGGTTTCCAGAGCTCTTTGGGGTATGGGGGTTCAAGATCGGCAATGCGCTAGTGTGATACCTATGGTATTACAAGTGTCAATAGGCTACGGTAGCCATTTACCATCAGGCGGGCCGTATGCTTGTT
Source organism: Saturnia japonica (assembly GCA_033032175.1). Taxonomy (NCBI): domain Eukaryota; kingdom Metazoa; phylum Arthropoda; class Insecta; order Lepidoptera; family Saturniidae; genus Saturnia; species Saturnia japonica. Next base: position 6,489,361 of record CM065332.1, read on the forward strand.
TACCACCTTTGTTATCTAAATTATTTTTCAATTGACTCATCGTCGACTCTACTAAGATAAATATCTCCAATATTAGGGCATATCATCACACATTTCAGCAGAGATGTTGTATTTATTGCACATCATCCACTCTCTGTAAAGTTAAGACTATATTATAATCGATTTAAGTGAGTTTTAAAAATTTCAGAATCTCCAGAACGTCAAAAAAGAACTGTCAGGAAGGAACACGGCTCAGTCTTGGAGGAACGATTTGCGAAGGTATAGAAAAATTGATACAATTTATAAATGACAATTTGATGACTTCCTTATTGAATATGGTATGACACTTTTATATATTTATTTGCAGATATTGATGAATGTCGTGAGGGCTCTCACCTTTGTGACCAGTTCCAAAGCTGTATAAACACCTTCGGTGGACATGAATGCCGATGTAAAAATGGTTTTGAGCTCGACTCTTCAACTGGCTCTTGTGTAGGTAAGTTTCGCTGAGTTTTTTCACATTATCTATACGTTACGTTATGTATTTTGTGTTCCTCTGTGTTGATTGCTGCCCAGCTGTCAAATATCAAAATGCCGAAAGCATCTGTTCTGAAAAGGCAGGCGAGAGAACTGGTGATCAAGGTTCGTAATAACTTTGAAGCAGAGTATCAAAATGGTGGTCCGCTATTACCACTGTCGCAAGTCTATTACTTGCGCAAAGAAATTCAAACACTTTTTGTTGTTTCTTTACGTGAATGTGGTTTGTTCCTTGGCCAAAAATAGTCATTATGCTTGGTAATAAAAAATCGAACAAACGTAAAATATTAATGGAGCGTCACGACATTGCTATGGGTCGCTGTGAATTTTTGAGCGAAGCCAAAAAGATATCAGATTGGTCAAATGTTATTTTCACTGACGAGACTTGGTTAAATGCAAACCACACAGTATCTAAGAACTGGACAGACGACACCGCCGCTTCTACTAGTTCAGTGCCAATGGGAAAAGGTGAAAGCCTTATCATATGCCATGCAGGGTCTACGAAAGGATTCGTGTCAGATGCTTTACTGACCTTTAAATCCAAGAAAACAGTGGACTACCACGAAGAAATGAACGCAAAGATTTATGAAGGATGGTTTAAAGAAATGGTGCAATCTCTGGAAGAACCGTCCATAATTATTATGGACAACACTACATATCACTCCAAACAAATTGATAAAATTCCGAAGCAGGCCAATAAAAAACAAGAGATAATTGACTGGCTGCAACGTCATGGCGAAAATGTGGATAATACTTTATTAAAAGTACAATTCGTGAATATTTTAAAATAAAAAAAAAAGCCTCTATAAAAGATATGTTATCGACGAAATAGCTGCCGAATGTGGTCATTGGGTTCTTCGACTTCCGCCGTATCATTGCCAGTACAATGCTATAGAACTAATATTGGCACAAATCAAAGGATACGCCACTCGAAACAATATCCATCCCTCTTTTACGCCAAACAAGATGTTAGATTTACAAAAAAATGCATGTGCGGAAGTAACTGCCGAAAACTGGGAAAAAAATGTGAGAAGAACCCAAAACATTATGTCGGATCGTCGTATTGGGAAATTCATGTGGCATTCGATAATATATAAGTACAGGAACTTATAATAAATGTTGGCGAGATCTCATCGAGTGACAGTGACGATTCATCAGATTTTGATTAAAATAAATAAATAAAGATTACCTGTCGTTATAATTATTTTGTTTCATTGTCGAGTACCTACCCTATACCTACTTATTTTACAACAGCTTCGAAAATTTTGAAGAAGTTGGCTTTATCAATCAAGAATTAACACGTGTAACATCTTGTAATGAAATATAATATTAGTTAATAAATTTGTACAAAAGTATCCGGCAGTAGTTTAGTTTCTTACATTTTGTAAAAAAATGCCTCAAAAAAAGGAGCAAGTTCTCATTTCGAATGTGTATTTTTTTTTAAATGAATAATCCGTCATAACTTCTTTATTTATGAACCGATTTGTATGTTTTTTTTTTTCGTTGGAAAGTGGATATTTCAACTTTGACCCATTTTAATTTCATCGGCATTGGACCTTCGACTTCGAAGATACACCAGGAAACTCCTCAAAATCATTGTAGTGGTTTTATTTTTGTTATTAAAAATTGTATTTAAAAAAAAATGTTGTATTTATTTATTGTGTCATTTACGGTACGTAATTTCTGTGTGCAAAAAAAATAAGCACTAGAGTTACCACGTCATAAGCCTTGGGACCGGCGGATACAGACCGTGGGATCGCTGACCATGCAGATTGCGATCGTGGGAAACGACGGCGTGACTCCAACTTGATTATTACTTTAATTAATTTTAAGTGAGTCTTGTTTAAGAACCATAAGTGTAAACACCTATTATAATTCTTTTAAAATAAATCTTTTTTTAATTTAAACTCGTACCGCCTATCATAACTGGCGCAGTCGGTAGGATCGCGGCACTTTTCGTCGGATAAAATTTTCGGCAAAGTGAACGGTTTCTAAGTCGTTACTACCGCGATCATAATAAGAACTTAAAGTGCGTGTACGAACTCTTTGAAAGGACTTTCTGAAAATTGAAGATCCTGTGTGGGTGAATTGGTGTACCTACAACAAGACTCGGCAGGAAAGGCAGAATGCTGGCTTGGTGAGTACTCTCGTTTATCCAAGTTCCTTTTGTCATATTTCCTGTCTATATTGTGTATTTTTTTTTTATATATATCATATTGTGTTAAAGTGTTTCTGTCGTAAGCTAAAATTGCTATAGACGTACACCGTACAGTGAATCATAACAGATAAGCGCGGTCATCCGATATCCGAGCTATTGTCTTTTGATTCTTGTAAAATATAAAACTTCACGCTATGTCGCTTACGGAGTCGGCACAATTGATTAAAGTAGTTGGGGAACTACTACCCAAATACGATGGCAATCCCCGATTATTAAACTATTATATTAGGCAAGTAGATAATATATTAACACTTTTCGATGTTAATGTGCAAGCACATCCCACGTTAGTATGTTTAATAAAATCCAGACTAGCTGGAGCTGCAACTGACGCAATTGCATATGAGGACTCCTTGACCTCGTGGGCTGCTATTAAAGATACTTTAAAAAAACGATTAGGGGAACCTAGAAATGAAATTCAAGTAATGCAAGAACTGACTCGAACGTTTCGTTTTAAAAATGAGGACGCAGAAACATTTGGTAGGAGACTTCGGGCGTTGCTCGATACTTTAAACTCAGTAGGTAAACACACTGATAAAACTTATTATGAAGAGATGGTGATAGAACAATATACGAACCATTTAGACTTTCAGGTATCTTTAGGCGTTAGAATAATGAAACCGGAGACACTTGAGTCGGCCATAGTAATAGCACGGCAAGAAGAAGCCAAAATAAATTATAAAAAACAAAATCAGTTTTATTCGCAAGCAAAGTCAAAGATAAATCAGCCTAATATTAGACCACAACTATACCAAACAACTCCGACACATTTTAATACAAACCCGCATAATTTTGGACCACAGCTATATCAACCAATTCCAACACATTTTAATACACAACCACAATATAACACACCAGGAAAACAAGTATCACCCGGCAATAGTCAGCCGAATTCTAGACCTAGTGGTTCAGGAAACTTTAGGACTTCTGGAAACTTTAGACGCCAACAACAGAATATACCACATCAACAGGTAAACTTTCCAAAAGACACATCTGACGTCACTATGAGGTCAGTGAATAAGCCGGAAAAGCCGCAGTATGCACAACAACTGTTTTATTCGTCTAGCGAGCAACCCTACTACACGCAAGGTGAGTATTATGAAAACAATAGCACAGAGGAACACGAAGTGTCACTCCCAGCCTTGGTGGACGAAGAAACGTACCAGGAGGATTTTACCCAGGACGTCGAAGACGACCAACAGACTTAGCTAAAACAATCAACGTAAACCATTACGGTAAGGACCATCTGCCCTATATAATTTTAAATGAATTTGGAGGCAAATTTTTGTTGGATACAGGTGCCTCTCGGTGCATGATCTCACCAGCTGTTATAAAAAACACGGAATTTGAAAATTACATTGAACATGAACCATTTCAGGTAAGGAGCGCTCATGCAGTCACTCAACACGACCTTGTAGCGTCACTTCCCCTTCCGGTGGAATTTAACATTAATAAAACACACACATTTTTATTATTCGATTTCGATCCTAAATATAGGGGCTTAATAGGTATGGATTTATTAAAAGAGCTTAACTGCACAATTAATTTAAGCGACAGATTATTACATACACCAAATGCAAATATACCAATTTACTTAAACTACCCAGTTAGAAACATTAGAATAGAACCAAAGTGTGAAAAGGTTATTGTGGTTAAAACTAACTACGCTGATGGACAGTATTTATGTGATGATCACTATTGGTCTGAGGGGTTAAGATCTCCAGCAGCAATAGTGGACGTGATGAATGGGGCATTTAAGACAACTGTTATAAATTTTACTGATGAAAAGAAAATAATTTTAAATAAATATCCGAATAAGCTTAAACCATTTTTTGAAAATATGATTAATCAGCATAGCGAAGTAAATTTTTTAAGGACAGATTTAGATTTAGATAAGGAACTTTGTGAAAATTTAAAAAATATTCATAATGATCACATGAATGAAGAAGAAAGGCGAGAAATAATGAGGATTTGTTATCAATACAGAGAGATATTTTTTTCTGATAATATTCCATTGTCATTTACACATTCTGTAAAGCATGAATTAAGACTTAATGATGAAACACCAATTTTTGTAAGAAGTTATAGGCAACCACCCAAACAACGCAAAGAAATTCAAAATCAAGTAGAAAATCTGTTAAAGCAGGGAATTATTAGGGAAAGTATTTCACCTTGGGCGTGCCCAGTGCATATAGTACCAAAGAAACCTGATACATCTGGTAACGTAACGTGGAGACTTGTTATTGACTTCAGAAGATTAAATGACAGGATTATTGAGGACAAATACCCTTTACCGAATATCCATGACATACTCGACAGACTAGGAAGGGCACAATACTTTACGACCCTTGACTTAGCTAGTGGTTACCACCAACTAGAGATGCACCCTAACGATATCGAAAAAACGGCGTTTACAACGGAACGCGGGCATTACGAATTTTTGAGAATGCCATTTGGCCTCAAAAATGCCCCCAGTACATTTCAAAGGTTAATGGATCACATCTTAAGAGGAATTGAAAATGTTTTCACATATTTAGATGACGTCATCGTGATTTCTACGTCACTACAAGAGCACGTTGAGAAATTAAAACAAGTATTTGAAAGATTTAAAACCCACAATTTAAAAATTAAACTAGAAAAGTCTCGATTTTTACAAAAACAAGTTGAGTTTCTAGGACACGAACTAACGGACCAAGGACTAAAACCGAATAAGGACAAAATTAAAGCCGTACTTAACTATCCCTTACCGTGTACTCACAAAGACGTAAAATCCTTTTTAGGCCTAATCGGATACTATAGAAAATTTATAAAAGACTTTGCAAAACTGACTAAACCTTTGACACTTTGTCTTAAAAAGAATCGTAAAGTAGTACATTCACCGGAATTTTTAGACGCTTTTAATAAATGTAAAGAAATATTAACAAATTCCCCGATATTACAGTACCCCGACTTTGATAAGCCTTTTGTTCTGACAACTGACGCCTCAGACGTTGCTCTCGGTGCAGTTCTTTCTCAAGGAGACATCGGTTCAGATAAACCTGTAGCTTACGCTTCTAGGACTTTGTCGGATACCGAAAGCCGATACTCTACGATTGAGAAAGAGTTATTGGCAATTGTATGGGCTATAAAATACTTTCGACCCTATTTGTATGGACAGAAATTCACTATTTACACCGACCACAGACCTTTAACATGGCTTATGTCATTAAAAGATCCGAACTCGAAATTAACGCGTTGGAGACTTAGGCTCGCGGAATATGATTATAAGATAATTTATAAAAAAGGCAAACAAAATACCAACGCTGACGCCCTTTCAAGAGCAAAAATTTTTCATAATAGTATAGATTCTTTAGCTGTTAACCTTGACGATAATGAAGATGACGAGATGATAAATATGATATTTGACAATACACGTACGGCAACGAATACTGACAACAGACCTGAGACGGACAAGATCTCGTGCAGTGATATGGACATAGACAGTGAAATTGTATCAGGACTAATCCTCTCACCCCAACGAGATGAGGTATCAGAAAACGCCACTATAAATGACCCCGAGCTATTAACTTCCACAAACCACACACAAGCAGATAATGAGAATAAAGGTATACCAATCGTAAATGATGCCATAGATAGACAACTAAAACAATTTCACATAAGGTCTAGCCCCGGCACAAAATACAGAGTAGATGATAGGTCAACAAATACAAGAACAGTCATAAAAGATGTATTTATTCCTATTAATAACACAGAATCAGAAATAGTTCAGTTCTTAAAGGAACACACTATTGCTGATCGTACTTTTCACTGCTACTTTTACGATGAAAATCTGTATCTCGCTTTCTCTCGAGTATATACAACTATTTTTAATGAAAGAGGTCCAAAATTATTCAGATGTACATCGCGTATTACAGTTATCGAAAATAAAGTAGAGCAACAGGAATTAATTAAGAAGTATCATGAAGGTAAGACTATGCATCGCGGCATTCAGGAAACATACAAGCAAATACATAGAAATTACCACTGGCCTAATATGCTGCTTACAATACAACGATTTATTAACCAATGTGATACCTGTCTTAAAAGTAAATACGAGAGAAATCCATTAAAACCCCCGTTAGCTCTTACTGAAACACCTACAAAACCTATGCAACATATGTTTATGGATCTATATTCCACAGGTGGTGCCACATTTTTGACCATTATAGATAATTTTTCTAAATACGTTCAAGTAATACCTTTAAATGCCTCTAGTAGTATTCATGTAGCAGATGCATTAATTCAAGCTTTCTCTACACTAGGATTACCTACAAAAATTACGACAGATTCTGATAGCAAATTTGATAATGATGTCATAAAAGACATATGCGCATTACATGACATCAACATACACTTTACAACGCCCTACAACCCAAATTCTAACTCTCCTATAGAACGATTCCATTCCACTATAGGTGAAATTATACGAATACAAAGGATAACCAATAAAGAAGACCCTATACAAACCATCATGAAATATTCCGTTATAGCATACAATAATACAATACATACTACAACAGGATATACACCACACGAGCTATTATTTGGCCATACAGCGTCTAGAAATCCTTTAGAACTTATTTATCCTAAAGAATTTTATCAAGATTATGTTATAAGACATCGTAGGAACGCTGAGGCTGTACAAGAATGTGTTGCCGCACATATGTCCAAAAATAAGGAGCAGATTATAGCCAAGCGAAACCAGGAAGCACAGGACATAATGTTTAAAATAGGTGAAGTTGTTTATAAACAGGTGGCGAAAACGGCGCGCAGCGATAAAACGAAGCCAGTATTTAAAGGTCCGTATAAGATAATTCATTTACACCCCAATAGTGTTGCTGAAATAATAGGAAATCATCCAAATTCCAAATCTATTAGAGTGCATTTTAAACTACTACGTAGGCCTCATCTTGTTCCAGGATCATCATCGCAGGAGCCCTCGTGCTCAACGCAACCGCAGACATAATAATTCAACCCATTGATAAAAATAACGGCATCCTTTTGCTCAAACAAGGAGAAATTCTCAAAATGATAGATTACTTTAACCTTGCTTGCATTTACAACATCACTGATTTATATACAACTTCGGTAAGACTTATGGATTTATACGCAAATACTAAGGTCGTCGAAAGTAGCACCGCTTCCGTAGAACTACATAAAACTTACAAAGAGCAAATTGAATTGTCACTATCAAAAATTAGTAGGAAAATAATGACTATCATACCGAAAACTAGAATTAGGCGTGGTATAATTAATGGCTTAGGATCTATAGTTAAGGCAATTACCGGGAATTTAGACTACGAGGACGCAATAGAGTTTGAGAAACAAATCTCTGATATTAGAAATAAAGTAGATAACACACAAAGCGCACAAAGACAAAGCCTCGTGTTAGCACGTAGTTCAATTAACGAGTTTAGTCGTCATTTAGATAAAATTAACAAGAATCAAAAGAATTTAGAACAATTTTTGCAAAACATTACTCGTAGTACAAATTCGATAATCAATAAGTTACATTTCTTAGAGTTATACGTACAGATAAATTTTAGTTTACAGTTAGTTTTAGATCGATTAATGATTTTGGAAGACGCAATGACATTCTCTCAATTAGGAGTAATGCATCCTTCTATTACCAACCCGCAAAGTCTCCTAGAAGAAATTAGAAATTTACAGAAATTATACTCTTTTGCACCAGTAGCCAAAATAGACATAGGTAACATACATTTGATCCAAAAGTCAATTAAGGTTAGAGCTTACAGTACAGAACACACTTTAACATTTATATTAGAAATACCCGCTATTGATAAAAACATATATGATCTTATACACCTCTATTCCATTCCCGACCAAAATAATTTAACCATTGTTCCGAAATCCAAATACCTGATACTTGGAAACGATGAGTATACCTACCTAGACGAGGAATGCTCGCTGATATCCGACAATTTACATATCTGTAAAACGCTGGAGATGAGAAGATTTCAAGATGCGGAAGACTGCGTCACATCGCTTATACATCATAGGAAAGCGAATTGTACCCAGGTCAAAATGAATATTAACATAGGAAAAATACAAAAGATCAACGAAAACAGCTGGCTGCTTATACTTCAGGATGAAGAAATCCTGCGAAGTAACTGCAAATCTAAAAACGAATATAGAAAAATCTCCGGCACATTTCTACTCACACTACCTGAGGGATGCGAGGTCACCGTTATGAATAGGACACTCCAAGCTCACACACGTACTATTATCACCAATGAAATTATTCCGCTGCTCAAAGAACCAGTTATACCCGAGGAAGCTGTGAAGTATAGACTGAACATCGAAGATATTCAATTAGACAGTATCCATGAATTACTCAACAAAGCTGACAACTTGTATCTCAGAGAAACCCCTAGTTGGCATATTATGATGGCGGTCCCTAGTTGGACAACACTGTTACTGTACATCATACTGGTCAGCGTTGGTGCATGGAAAGTATATACGTGGAAACAGGCGAAGAAAATGCAGATGAAAATTAAAGGTAGTGAGGACACTACCGGAAGCTGCTCCAGGATACGCTTCCCTTTTAAGGAGGGAGGAGTTACCACGTCATAAGCCTTGGGACCGGCGGATACAGACCGTGGGATCGCTGACCATGCAGATTGCGATCGTGGGAAACGACGGCGTGACTCCAACTTGATTATTACTTTAATTAATTTTAAGTGAGTCTTGTTTAAGAACCATAAGTGTAAACACCTATTATAATTCTTTTAAAATAAATCTTTTTTTAATTTAAACTCGTACCGCCTATCATAACTCTAGGCAGAATAATTTGTGTTAATCTCGCATGTGAAACTTCGCGCATTTTTTTTCTGACTGACTATACTGTTAGCCTTAGGTGCCCTGGAGCCTTTGACAGTTTTTACAGCTTCACCGGACTTGGTCCGACGTAACATCGCAGTTTACACACACATGTATAGGGCTTGTCCTCTAGATTACGTCATCGAGTAGGCATAGCACCTAAACGTCGAGAAAGATAGCGATGATGATTCACGATTTTTCTACGATCGTTTAGTGTAGGTATTTAAGCGGCTCAGACGCGGTGCCGAAGCAGTCTAGTTTGGAATTACAAAGCGATAAATAACAGTGTTGTGAGTTCGTGAAATTTGAAACGGTGTGGAGTTCGAATAAAACTTCTTCACGTCAATCATCGGCATTTTTTATTATCCACGGGTATAACAGAAGTAGTTTGTCGATACGGTGTACCAATGGACATTCATTCAGATCGAGAAAGAAATTTTTGAATCTGCTCTCTTCCAAGAAATGTGCAATCTTCTTGGCATCCGTAAGACCCGTACGACTCCCGCCCAACCACAGTCGGACGATATGGGGGAAAGTTTTAATCAGACTTTGGAAACCATTTGGCTAAAGTCGTTGAAGACTATCAGAAAGACTGGGACCGGTACATACCTCTATTCCTGTTATCGTATAGATCTGCGGTGCACGATAGTACAGGATTCACCCCTTCGAAAGTCATTTTTGGAAGGGAAATGAGACTCTCAGTTGATGCGATAATCGGCGTATCGCCATATAAACCAAAACCTGTTACGGACTTCGTGAGAGATCTTCAAAACCGGTTGGAGGAAGTACACAAGAGGGTGCGGGAGAATAGTCTAAACACAAGCATAAAGATGAAGACCGCACTGCAAATACCAATGGATTTGAGGAGGGAACTCTTGTATGGCTTCATAACCTTCTTCGCAGAAAAGGGAAATTTCTAAAACTCCAAGCTCGTTGGGAGGGGCCCTATACTGTTATCACTAGTATTAACGCTGTGACCTATCGCATTAAGAAGGGACTGAGAGGAAAACCCAAGGTTGTTCATGTGGACAGGTTGGCGCGATACCATGGAGATACCATACCATAACTAAGAGGGGGGGTAATGTTACGACCTGTTACAACCCGATTAAAACGATAGAAAAATCTTGTTCCCGAAATATCTCGAAGCAACTACAACTAATGTTCTCGTCTTGGATAACCGCGGCGCATGTTTGTGTAACAATATCAATGCTTAAATTTTACACAGTAATTTTAAAATATTAAACATTTCTCGAAACACATCCATAAACATAATAAAATTAGTAATATTTGTAGCCTGCAGAACAATGAAGTCCATGAATTCAGTAGAAATAAAAGGTCATGTCGCAATACAACCATAAATCGCGAGCATCAATGGCAATTAATTTGCTATTTACCCCAAAGTTATATAATGTAATGAGCTGCGAGTACATATAAAATAATAATATCCTTGGGGTGTGAAATTGTTATGGTATATGCACTAAAACGTGGTTTTCTCAAATAACTACAAAAGTAAAATATATTTTTAAGTAGGATGTTGAATACAAATTTAATTGTTTTGGTTATAACGTTTTTGGTACAAAATAAGAAAATAGCACACAAGCCTGCCCTTATCCTGCCAATTTTTTTTTTTACTGAGTTAGGCTAGTAGCATCATCTTATTAACTAGAAACCCGACATATAAAAGCAACAAGAATTCTAATTTTAATTAATTTTTATAACAAAGACAATAAAAAATAAAATATGAATAAATGTTATAGTTTTAAATATTCGAATCCTTTTCTCAAATCTGTGATTAAAACAAAATTAGATATATATGTGAATAACAAATAATATGTAAACTCATAGACATAGTAAAAGATAAACAATGCAACCCGTGACTTGGAAGTCGCAGCGATGTCGAAGTTCCTGCAAAGGTCTACTACACAGCGCCACCGCTTAAATATGCGGAGCGCGCCGTCATCGCCGTCATCGGACATCGGTTAGCGGTGTAGTCGGTATCAGTTTGATTGCACAGATACGAGAGAGAATAGGTGTTCTAAACACTCCTGCACTACGAATTAACATGTGTAAAAATTTCGCTCTTCCCATTCCTGTTTGACTACGAAACTGTGGGTCCTCGACGCCAACTGGAACAGTACTTAAGATTGACGCTGACTCCTGAAGACTTGCTGATTGCGATAGTTAAACCACTGGTCAGCAGACAGCATTGCCGTCCATTCAGCCACCTCGCCGCCGCGAACTAGGACAAGTTCCAGGTAACTTTGGACGTGCAGCATTTCTCCCCGAAGGAGATATCAGTGAAGACTGCGAACGGGTTCATCGTAGTTGATGGGAAACATGGGGAGAAGAATGACCCGCACTGGTACATATCGCGTCAGTTCACACGGCGCTACGCCCTACCCGAAGACTGCACTCCAGAAACCGTCGAGTCGCATCTATTTTCCGATGGGGTTCTCACAGCCATCGCTCCAAAGAAGGTGCCGGAAGCTTTCGAAGGTGAACGGAAAATACCCATTGTACAAACAGGACCTGTCCATAAAGAGGGGAAGGAATCTACCGTCGGCAACAAGGCATGATGTCCAAGATTTGAATTTAAATGATTTAAGTTAGCGAAGTGGTTTTTTGAGACTCATTTTTTGTAACTTAGGTACAATAAATATTTAGCAACAGTTTATCAAATGTTTTTCATTTTGACCCTTGAGAAATCCCTATGTAATATATAGGCTTGGAACATCTTTTTATACTATCCCACGGGTGGAATGTAAAATTTTATTGCACCTCGCATATTAAATTGATTTTAAGAGTATTGAAAACTCGATTGTCTATTAATAGCTAAACTTTAATCAGTAGAAAAGAGGTTGAATGATTGTAGGAAATAATATCTCTTGGACACTATTGATACGATTTTAGTTTAATTTAAATGATAGATAGCTCTGAACTACCTACTGGTTCAAAAAATAATATTTCACGCAATAAAACTAGTTTTTTCTTTTGAGTGCTTTATAAACTAGTTTTTATTCTCAATTAACGGATTGCCCGCGGCTCCGCACGCGTTTGTTGCAGTAATTACTTACATCCCGTAATTTTATTTTCACTCATATTATTGAGAATTTATATAGCTTATCAGTTGAGGAATATATTATTAAGAATTTATATAGCTTATCAGTTGAGGAATATATTATTGAGATTTTATATAGCTTATCAGTTGAGGAATATATTATTGACAATTTATATAGCTTATCAGTTGGGGAATATATTATTGACAATTTATATAGCTTATCAGTTGAGGAATATATTTTTGAGAATTTATATAGCCTATAAGTTGAGGAATGATATGTAGTAACGCGTAGAATATTCATCTCAATTGATTGAAATAACTTGACATTCTATAGAATATCAGCATTTCATACACATTTTATTATTACACCTGGCATTATTCAATTACTTAAGTAGGTATAGAAAATATGCAATGTATAATTCACTTTATTTATTCAAGGAAGAGACAAAAAAAATAAAATACATTTTCTCAATCGATATAGGTACGGTTCTATTTTGAGGTTAAGGTATACCGCGTTCACATTCGCCTATTATGATAATGATAACAACGTGCAGAACACAATCATTAACGAGTTTCATAATTTCTTGGATTAATCTATACTTACAATAAGAATTTTTTTTTACAAAAAAGAAAAACAACCTCAATTATTTATAAGAGTTCCCTTGTGTATCTTCGAAGTTCAAAGTCAATGAAGTTAAAAGTCAATGAAACCAATGAAGTTAAAAGGTGGGGTCCACCTTTGAGGTATGCCTATCCAAAAAAAAAGAGTCATCCAAATCGGTTGATAAAAAAAGAAGTTATGGATTATCATTCAACATTCAGTTGGAAATTAAGGCCAAATTGACCTCAAAGACGCTTGGTGTGCTCAGTAAGGCGGCGGTGATCACTTTCCATCAGGTGCGCCACCTGCCCGTTTGCACCCTTATTATCGTTTAAAAAAACACTCGAATACTGTAACCTTTCGTCTTTTGTTGAAGTCGGCTAACAAAAGAGTAAAGAGTCGAAATGTATACAAGAAAATTGAGAAAAAATATTACGGTGGTCTTTAGAATCATGGACAGAACACATTTAGATAGTATTTGAAACTTTTTGTCAGTCTATCTGCATGTTTGAACGCTAATCACGCAAAATTACTGGACCGAATTTAATGAAATTTGGTATGATTGAGGTTTATAGTCTGAAGGTACATTTAGGATACCTTTTTACACGTATGGACATTTATGGTCTATAAATTGATTTTAAGTTATGTACATATAAAAAAGCAATGTATGATACCACTAAACAAACATACTATAAAGAATTATTATTCACTAGATATTAACGGTTTATAAAAATAAAGTTATTAATTAAATTTAGCTATTCATAAAGGATTGCAAATCTTATAATTTTTGAATGCCTTGATGTCTTGTTAATAATATCAATTAACATTTAAATTGATTTTAGTAAGGTATTCTCAAAGCTTATACCGGTTAAATACCGTAAGGTGAGATTGAAGTAAGGGGAGCTTTTTATTTAGTCGCTGTTTTACATACAAGAAATATATCACGCAGACGAAGTTGCAGTCACAGCTAGTATAATAATATATTTTAAATGTCAGAACACATATAAATTTAATCTCTTGCTTTTAAAAATATCTTAATATATTAAATGAGCAATTCTTGTATATATATATATACGATTTCTCGGAAACGGCTCCAACGATTTCGATGAAACTTTGTATTTAGATAATGTTTTACATTCCAAGTATACCTAGATAGGTGTTTTTTTTTGTAAGACACCGAGCAAAGCTCGGGCGCCCAGATGTTGGTTATAATTACTGGACAGGTTTTTTTAAAAATAATCTTCTAATTTGTCTTGTCAGATATCGATGAATGTGCACTCAAGTTGGCTAACTGTGACCCACCACTACAATGCCTTAACGTGCTTGGTTCTTTCACATGCGTGTACCGCTCGCCTACTCTAACATCCTCCAGCACAACTACTGTATCGCCTCTTCCTCCATATGAATATGAATATTATGATTCTGAGTAAGTATACAATTATATATATAAAAAAGGTACTTACAAAGCATACATTTTGAATGAAATTATTATTCTTTCAGAGAAGAAAACGGGACCAATCCAGTACCTGTTCCGACGACGAGCTCCACTACCTCTCGCAAGCCAACAACTCGTAGATCCACAACTACACGCAGGACAACAACAAGTACCACTACCACCACTACCACTACCCCAAAACCAACAACAACTTCAACGACTTCGACTACAACTCCTAAAACAACTTCAATATCTACAACTACTACTCACAGACCACGTCCTTATTATCCAGACAGACCACGATATCCAGCATCGAGGAGGCCTGAATATACTCCTCGAAGGCCATACACTCCGCGAAGACCAGAGTCTACACAACCTAGTAGACCAGAAAATACTCCAAGAAGAACAGAGCCACTTCCAACGTCAGAATATACTCCAAATAGACCGGATTACAATGCCAGAAGACCTGAACTGACTTCCGCTAATAGATCTGATTCTACACATAGGCGACCGGATTATACACCGAATAGACCAGATTATTATGGAAGAGGTGACAACTCAAACCATCCAGATGACAATCGTCGCAGACTATATACGACCCCAAGAAAGCCTGAATCAGTCTTGCCAAAAACAGACCCTACACCTATAAGTCCACTATATCCTGTGAATGTTCCTGCGCCTAAAGATCCAATAACCATTGAAAAAGAGATAGGAGACAATGGCAGTTTCAACATTGATACAGATACCATACCCAAAGAGACTTGGACAAATCTGATAGGAAAGGAGAAGCCTGAAGACTCTGAACCACCAGGTTTTAGCATTGACGATGTGCATTGTTTGAACGGGTATGAAAAAGATGAAAGAGGAAAATGTGTTGGTAAGTATTTTATAATATACAGTGTAAACTCTTTCTAACGAAACTCAATGGACTGAGCATTTTTTGTCGTTATAGAGAAGTATCGTTAATTAAGGATAACAAAAGCTAGACCGACTTCGGATGTTTCGGAGCTTCAAAGTCTTTTGTTACCTGATAACATAACATAAACAATAATACCGATAATAAATATTTACTGTCTAAAAATATGAACACATTTCTTCGCAATAGAGAATGCCGTATCGCTATAAAGAGTGTTTCAATATGTGGGTTTTAACGCAAACCAACCAAGTTGGGCTCACTTCAACGTTATAGGGAGTTTATCGTTATAAAGGATAACGTTATGAAGAGTTTACACTGTATTATGTTAACTTATTACCTTAGTAGGGTATAAACTATTCTGTTTATTGGAATGCATGAACGAATTATTTTAAATTAATAGATTTCTATGGAGTCTTGGTGGTCTACTGGTTTAGACTGGCGGAATATCGATTCGATGTCCGCAGGATCGAACCCCGTAATGTACCAACGGATTTTTTTTAATTCGCGTACATTTACTAATTTAAATTGGTAACGCTATCTGCTGACGGTGAAGGAAAATATCGTGAGGAAACCTGAACGCTTGAGAAATGTTCTTATATTACCAGTGAATGTAGGAAAAATATAGAACTGTTGATTTCTCGGTGTTTGAAATCGCCTATACGTCATGGACTGGTGTGGTGATTAATCCCTTGCCTTCCCTTGGGAAGAGGCCTTTGCCCAACTGTGGGACACGAACTAGTTGGTACCTATTATTGATATTTCAACTATTAATTTTGCATTAATTAAAATCGAGTACTTACAGTTACCCCCTACCGGCTGTAAATAATGCACATCGAGCTAAAGAGCGAAATAATAGGCTACTTTCGACTTCGTAAAGTGTCGTCTCTGTCACACGGAGCACTAATTGGACGAAAGCGAAAAAACATCACATCACGTCACCGAGTAATAGAGATGAAGTTCTACAAAGACGAAAGTTGTCGATTATCTCCTTTTTTTTTTGCGCAATATGCATCATTTACTGCCGGTAACTGTAGGTACTCGCTTCAATACCTGTTTATGCTATTTGTATTTATATGTACTTGCAACTAGAATTTAGTTTGGTTATAAAATGCAACAAAAATTATTTATAATTATGTAATTGAAAATGGAACCACGGCCACATTGATAATAGGTACCTAAAATTTTCATATCTTTGTTTTTTAGACGTAAACGAATGTGTAGGCGGCCGCCACATATGCGGTAGTTTAGAGGAATGCGTGAATCAAATCGGCGGATACCATTGTGAATGCATACGAGGTTTTCATCGCGACGAGGAGGGCTGGTGTGTTGTGATCACCACCAGTTCGACAACAACTACTACTACTACTTCTACCACAACAACGGAGAGGACAACCCTAGGTGAACTACTTTGTTTTGTTCGGCAAAAATATCATAAAAATGTTTCACACTTGTTAAATTTATTCGTTCAACTCCTTACCGCGCCGAAGCTAACGTACCCGTGTGTGCCTATTACTGTTCCTGTACTCGCCTACAGCTTGCCAGATTGCATGACATTCATGGTTACTGCTCCACGCCTTAGGGTCGTAGCGTGAAGTTATATAGCTTATAACCTAACTCAATAACTAATATATACAATGCAAAAGAATTTTTCGATTAACTGATCGTTCTCGAGAATAGCTCGTTCAAATAAACAAAAAAATATCTCAAGGTGGTAAAAGCGGTATTCATAATGAAAATATATACAATCAATATATTAGAGGCGTTATCTATTAACAATGTACTTACCTATTAGCTGTTAAATTGTTTACATCCTGTAATTAGTGGCATTTTTTTACTCATATTTTGGTGACTATTTTTAATTCAGATGTAAATTCTTTGCGATAGTAACTTTAATTATTATAAACTAAATTTAATTTTCTTCTTTTGTAATAATGTAATATAAACCGACTAGTAATATTATTTTTATTTGAAGAGCTATCTATTTAGGTACCTACATTTAAGTTAAAAATGCTGACAATTAAAAATAGGAAAAATGCGACCTCCTTTACAACTGTCTAATCTAAATGTGAGTTCTAATACTTTAAAAGGATTATCCTCATCTCTGCTCTATAGCGTCAACTCCTGAATGGTCTTATACACCTACACTACCGAATGCTAGAAGATTTCACCCACCCATCGTTTGTGAACTTGGCTACACTTTTGATGCCAACCTTGGGAAATGTGTTGGTAAGTTAAGGTCGAAAGTATCTTTACCTAGTATATAGAGACGAAGCAACGATGGCTCAATGGTTGCGTATACGGACACCGCGTCGATCGGCGTGAGTTCGAATCCCTGCAATGAGCCTGTGCTTTCGGTGATGGAAAACATAATGATGAAACCATAGTATAGTGGTTAGGGCTTTTTTTGTAATGCTCGTCTGGTTAGCTACCACCCTCAAGTTAAACATCTGTCGCCAAACACTTAAAGGTGTATTCCAGCAGCTGCACTTGAGAGCCAGTCCTTCCACTAGGTTTACCGTGTTGCCATCTTGGGTCACATCATCACTTAACACCAAGTGAGAATAAATATACGAAAACCTAGTACTTTCCATCATATAACCATTTCAAAATTCAAATGTACTTATTGTATTATTAATGGCAGACATTTTGTTTATCGGAAAAGCAACCTTAATTTTGAGAAAATTTCATATTAATGTTGGGACAAAAAAGGCTTGTTGACTATAACCATTCGCATGAACTGTAAAGTAAAGGCAAGTTTTTTGTTATTAAATAAACAAATGATATGATAGAATGATAAAATATATTGGTTGTTGTTTAGATATCGACGAATGTACATCGAACAGAGCGACGTGTTCATTAAATGAAGACTGCGTGAATTATGACGGGGGATTCCGATGTGTATGCGGATCCAGGTGTCGATCTGAGAATGAGAAACCTACTTACGGTATGAAGCTAGAAAGCACATAATAGTTAGCAACTGTTAAAATGTAGGGTAACAAAATTGTTAAAATATGTTTTACGTTCAGGTACAAGTGGAGCCATCTATGTTGAAACATATGTACTAAAACATTCTTTTATTGTTTACTAGCTGGTACCCGTGACTTCGTCTGCGTATTATTGGTTATACGCAGTTAGATCTCGGAACACGACAAAACAAAAGAAAATCATAGATGGAATAGTCACCATGTATATGGTGGACGTGATCCCTACCACCCCGCTATATTACTGAATGTGCACCGGCTGATTTCGGAACACGACAAACGAAAAGAAAATCATACATAGGTTTATCACTGTTTGTATGGTATTATCATTATATGCCAATATGAATCTAACAAATTAACCGTCCCAATAAAACTTACCACCATACAAACATACAAACATACAAACTTTACATTTACTATATTTGTGGGATAACACTGGTTAAACAATTACTTTTGCCGGGTTAAAAAGTACCCTGTGTTATTCCTGGTCATAGACTATCTGTCTGCTAAATTTCATTGAAATCCGTTAAGCCGTTATTACGTGATTGCGTAACAAACATCCAAACATACACACTTCCACATTTATTATATTAATCAAAATCAAAATAATCTTTATTCAATTTAGGCCCTAAAAAGGCACTTATGAATGTCAAAACACGACTGCCGGTTCGGAAAATATCCCAGACATGGAGAAGAACCGGTAAGAAACTCGATCGGGTTTATCTTCTTTTTTTTAGTTAACTGTACAAATGTTACAAATATAACAGGTACAATAATAATATATTAGTGGATGCACAGAGAGGGAGTAGGATATATATCAGTTACGAAAAGTTAACGTGTTTTAATAGCAACAAAGGGAAAATATCATTTTATTACTATAGAGTTTTATTAATTATTTTTATATAACTAAAGTGGCAAACATGCATACAACCAGTTTGATGGTAAGCGGCTATCGTAGCCCATGGACGTTTGTGATACCATAGGTATGAACTAGTGCGATGCCGACCTTAAACCCTCGTACCCCAAGGAAGCCTAGAAATCTTACTTACCGCAGGAATACAACACAGGTTAGTTAGTTGTGATATTCTATTTCTGCCTTCTGCGTGGAAGGCAAAAACATACGTATATGTATTTAATATTTGTCTATTTTGGTCTACGACTAACTAGCCAAAAAAAAACAGGTCTCTTACAGAACTTATTTATCTGAGTGGAATGCAGGTATGAAGTGTAGTGTAAATAATAAATATGAGGACACAATTTCACACACGGCCATTTAATTCCAAACTAAGCGAAGCTTGTAACTATGGTAACTAAACACCTGATATACATATATAGATATTTAACACCCAGACACACAACTGACAATTATGCTCATCACACAAAAGCCAGTCATGGGTGGGGATCGAACCCGCGACCTCTCGGCTTAATAGTAGGGTTTAGTACCACTGCGCCACGAGGCCTGTAATGATTGTATGTTGGAAGTTAGTGAATGCAGTGTCAATGTATCGCGCGAACAGCATTCTCAAGGGCTCCATGCCGGAGGAACGAACCTAGATTGTATTAAAGTTATTCCTTTTATACTTCAGAACCATCTCCACAATCCCCA
This sequence comes from Saturnia japonica, assembly GCA_033032175.1. Taxonomy (NCBI): domain Eukaryota; kingdom Metazoa; phylum Arthropoda; class Insecta; order Lepidoptera; family Saturniidae; genus Saturnia; species Saturnia japonica. The sequence continues at coordinate 6,509,568 of CM065332.1, forward strand.
CCATCTAGACAACCTACAGAATCTGGCAACACAAATGTGATCACCGTTGGAGCACAGTACGGGCAGCGTGGACCCTGGTCCATGCGGCCTACTTACTCACGTCTGTCTGACAGTGGAGCCATAGTCACTGCGTGTCCTTGGGGATACAAACTTACATCAGATAAACGGTGTTTAGGTAATATTCAATTCATTATTTTTTTAAGATAGCATATTACCAATGACTTCACGGCAAATGAAGGTGAAACTGACAATTAATGTCATGTGACTATTCATTTAATATCTGGGATTCGTAAGGTGGCTAAAAAAACGTACTGCCCTGTTGAACATAAGCTTTTACTGCAGCATAATATGCACGCTTGTAACATAAGGCAACCAGGGGTATCATTAGCGCGTCGCCGACCTCGACTCCTCCTTCCCGAAGGAGCTCTGGAAACCCTAATCACGGCAGAAAGATAACACAAGGTTATTTCTGTCCCTTCCAGCTACTGAAATTTGTCGTTCAACTCAAGGTCGTTAGGTGATCAATTAACAGGTTCAAGGTTTACATTATATTATTGTGTGCAATATATTCTATAAATATAATCATGGTCAACTAGTCATAACAAATTTGTATTTTCTATATACACAGATATCGATGAGTGTGAAAGGAACGTATCAGACTGCGGTCCCCAGCAACGATGTGAAAACTTTTACGGTGGCTACTCGTGCCAGTGTCCGGCCGGACACCGGCTCGTCGGACAGAACGGCTGCGACGACATCGACGAATGCATGCATGGGAGTGTAAGCACGTTAATAAATATTTTTATATGGTAGCTAGAACTGTGGATAAAACTTATGGTCCAAATATTAAATAACATACCATCATGCCTGTATCCCCGAAGAGTTAGGCAGAGGTGTACACCCACAGTTCGCCAGATAAGTTTTCAGGTCCTAGGTAATAAGGAGCGAGCCTATTACCATTACTCGGGCACGAAACCAAACTCCAAGCTGCTACTGATAATTTCATAGAAAACCCCATTAACACTTTGCTTGACCCGGAAATCAAACCCAGGACCTCGAGCATAGCATTTACTACCACTAGGCTAATGAAGCAGCGGATATTACGTATTAGAATATTAACGGTGGCAGCCCAAGGACGGGCAGCAGAATTCTTGGATTATTTTACTACGATTGCCAACTCGCCTGCCAAGCCTCGCTGTGGTGAACAAAGCGAAGCGATACTTCTCCCGGGGTAAAGAATGCAGTTATGAGAAGTGCAAGTTAGACCCCATATGAAGTACTGCTGTCACCTCTTGGCAGGAGCACCTAGAAACCAGCTAACGCTAAGGTAAGATAACGGCGGGGCAGGGGGTACTACGGTAAATCTCCGCGTATATTGCGGACCGTCGAGAAGATTACTGGTGGAAGAATTATGAAAAGAGAAAGAACAGTGGCATACCCATCAGAAATGGGGCCTAGGGCAAGCAACAATTTTGCAGCCCTCTGTAATCCAAATATGAATTCTTATAGTAGATATGTTGAGGTCGAATACCACGCTAACGTTCCACAGAGACGTGGGATCGATCCCAAGGTGGTTGCCATTACACCGTTCGTATTTGTGATTATGTTTGTGTTTACGACATTAAATAAATTTGATTTCTTTCTTTCTAAGCTGAATAAAGTTTTTTTTTATTTTGATTTTTGAAGTGATCAACGGAAAAGTTTCGGCTTTCCTTGAACATGTTGTATAAATTGTATTGTTGATTTATTTTGTTTTTTAAATGTATTAATATATTAAATGGAACCTTCCCCACCCTAGGTACCCTGAAAACTGATGGCCTAATTACTAATATGAAAGTTGATAATTAAAAAAAAAATACAATATTTAAACTTTTGATTTGAATGATTCATTTTGCGTCTTGCATTATGTAGGCAGGCTGTAAGCTGAGGAAACTAAAGTTGTAAATTTTGCACATATTAGAAATAATTTGGGTCTGTAACATGTGTTAATTACACAGTAACTAATCATCATAAACAACTCTATTTTTGATTTTCTTTAAACTTCCAGCCATGCTCGTACAATTCACAATGTGTGAACACTGTGGGGTCGTACCGTTGCGTGTGTGGAGACGGGTTCCGTAACGCGCCATCCAACGACAAGGTTTGCGTGGACGTGGACGAGTGCATGGAGAACCCTAGTGTATGTCACCACGGCTGTGCTAATGCGTGGGGTGGATATCGTTGCTACTGTAAGCGTGGCTACAGGCTTGGTAATGACAACAGGTAAGACAAATTCTTCAATAAACACTTTTTACTGTTGTAACTTTCACACTGGTTAAAAATAAATGATAGGTACGTAGTTTTAAGAAATTCAAGTCCTAATATGGGTTCCTCAATTCTGCACATTGTCGTTTGAATTTAGCCAATATGTCTTATATTGAAACTATATAATAGTGTCTGACTTTTTATTAATTACGAATAAGTAGTTGCATATATGTGATGTCAAAACGAGATCTCTCTCTACCTGAAAAACTTACCAAAGCCGCCCGTGACCTTTATGTGCCGACAGTTACAACCGTACAGTCAAATCTAATAATTTATCTGTACCGTTGTTTTGGGTTTGTAGTTTTCTTACCATAAGATAACTTGTATTAATTTTACCCAGCTCCTTAATTTTTTTTTCGATTACTACTACTAAGTAGTAATATCTATACTATAGTATTATGATCAAAATTCAAGTGATTGTGTATTTGTTGGAGTGAGCTATACTCTGGAACTACCGGTCAGATCTGAAAAATTATTTTAGCATTTATTAGTTTATTTATTGAGGAAGCTTATATGGTATATAATTTCACGCTACGATCCTAGTTAGCGAAGCAGTAACCATGAACGTCAAGCAATCTAACAAGCTGAAGGCGAGTACGGGAGGTGAGAACCATAGTCTACACTGGGTCAACTAGGCGCGGTGGAGAGTTGGCCAAATAAATTTAACACGAGTGAAACTGTGGGGCATAGCTGTTTATTGATATAATTATTGGACTTTAAAGGACTTGTGCAGACGTTAACGAGTGCGAGGAATGGTCGGCAACACGGGTTCGCGGCAAACTCTGCATAGGCGAGTGCATCAATGAACCAGGCAGCTATCGATGCGCTTGTCCCGCTGGGTATCGGCTTTCTGAAGATGGCAGAAGTTGTATTGGTATGTCAACACAATTCACAACGTTTACACGACTATGTTAAATATTTAATAAAAGCAGCAAGAACAGTGTGATTATGGTTACCATATTTTAGATCACTATACATGTATACACATGTTCCTTACTTCGTCCCAGGAGGCAGGGACATGTATATAATATGTATATGTTAAAGCTCGAATTTTATGGATAGGGAGTTAGTCAGATCGCGACACTTCTTTGCAATCACAGCAACAGCCCAAGCCGAGGTCCGGTCACTTTGGCACCCTTGCGCGCTTGTTGATCACGCTTTCGCGACTGACGCCCGGTTTACGAAAGGTTGATCATCACAAAAATTAACTAATTAACTGTCAAATCTCTTGTTAAGTGTATATTGAGTTGCTAAAAGCATGGTTAACTACTTTAATTTGATCAACAGTTCAGTTGACAGATATGTCAAAATTTAGACTAAAATCGCTTGTCAAACGCCATTTTGGGTTTCTCGAAAGCTAGTTCAGTCATGATCATAGATTAATGTACTGTCAAACGCGTTGTCAAGTAATCAGTGCTCCTTGACGAGTTAACTATTGATTTAAGTTGATTTAAGTTGATTTAAGTTGATTTAAAACTAAAATTTTGTTATAAAACGATCATGTCTCTCACGGTTGCCAGCTTGAGCATTTCTAGCAGTGAAGATATTTAACTGTTTCATAGTTCTTGGAACTTAAGCGATACTATTAAACTCTAACGCTATGACCTCCCAAGTTTCGTTTTTTTTTTGTTGTTGTAAAAACTGCATTAGTGCTCTTATTTTCTTTAACATCTTTGTACCTGCAAACAAAGTCTATTGTAATATAAACGCACAATATACTGTACCTACATAAACAAAACAAATATTTTCAATTATCAAGCCGTCAAACCTTTGTACAGTTATTCCAAGTAGGAACTTACCTTTGAATTAATTCCAAAAGCTTACACTTTTCTTTTTCGGTGAAATTTTTTCCCCGTGAACTCTTTTTATATTTTTTGTAGTAAAATCGCAATAATATAAACAAAGAATAGTAGGTATGTAATACTCCTAGCGTGTAATAAAAGCGGTAATCGTACTCGTCTGGACGCACAACTCATAAACAGCTGTTCGTTTAACAACAGATTTAACAGTTACGAATGAGCTATTGAATGTAAAGTTGAACGGTATCCGCAATGTGACCATAATAAAAAAATAATATCAATGTCAAATCAAAATGATCATAGATTAGTAAATTTAACACTAATCAACGTTTCAGAAACTCGAACTAATTTGACAACGATGTTAAGTTGACAGCTGTGTCAGTTGAACGATAGTTTGATCAACCTTTCAGAAACCGGGTGTGAGTGCCTTAAGCGCTCGCCCCCAAGCCCAGTAAAGCTATATCAGCTGCTTTGTTTTTGGATAAGGCCCCACAGGCTAACAGTATGGTCAAATCGAAACAAAAAGTGTGCTTATGGTACATTATACATTTTTATTATGATTAGGTGTAAGTTTAATTCTTTTAAGCAAACATATTAAAGGTGCTTAAATAATAATAAAAACAATTCGACTTCACTAACTAATTAACAATAAATACAATTATTATATCTAAAAATATATACATAATGTATTATTATATAGTATACATACATAATATATTATTATATAATTTGAACGTATGGCAACTGAAATTATAGCGCCCTTTCTTCAGCCAAACACTAACTCAAATTATTACAACGCCATTTTATTTTTCATAATTTCGCCTTCGATTTTATGATTGATTATTGATTACAGATATAGACGAGTGTGAAACAGGAGAGGCTACATGCGCACACGCATCGGACCCCGGCTACGTATGTCAGAACACTAGAGGTAGTTACCACTGTCATCACATCGAATGCCCACCTGGATATAGACTAGAGTCTAAGCAGTAAGTACAAACTTATATTCATATTCAATCGTTTTACAAATGTACATTTTAATAATTTAATATAGGTACAAAATTGTTCCAATAAAGTGGTACAAAGTAACACAGTTCTATGGTTTCTAGAGCACACAAGAACACCGTAAGGCTCTAGATATTTTTATCTGACTTATTAACTTGATATTTTTAAAATACTGTTGTGTTAATCATTGATTGAAACCAATTTAGTACAAAAAGGATGTGCGTTGCTTTATTCGGTCTACATTTTCTAATAAGTTACATAATTATTATAATGAGTTTGTTCTCTGTAGCGCAGCCTTTTAGAACAATATAGGTTGTCTGTGTGCTGTACATTAATTAGGATTATGAAAAATGATCCAATATACTTTTGTAGGACAATTTTTAATAATTAGGTACAGTACTTCGATTATAATAATAATAATAATAATAATTTTATTTATTTCAGATTTACATCCAATAATGTTAGTTAACTTAGCCTATGTTAGTAAAGACAAAAACACATTTTACAAATATTTACACAGACAAGCAAAATCAGTAATTTGCATAAGTACACACGCTTTTAATTATTTCAGTCCAATGGTGAAGGAACAAACTATCCGGTCTATTCGATAATATCCTCAGGACACCATTAGAGCTACCACACAGTCGATTCATCATGGAGCATGCTTTTTTACGAATAATCGCGTAAAAATCTTCAACGCGCGCCTCAGCAAACATCCTTGATGCGCTACAGTACCGAGGCAGCCCCAACAATGCTCTGAACACATTATTGTACTGTATACGCAGAGCATTGTAGGCAAGCTGAGTATATGTGGTCCAGAGGTTGCTGGTATAGAAGCACTGACAGTAGGCTTTGAATAGCAATATTTTTACGCTTGGTGTACAATGGGCAAACCTGCGAACCAGCATATTACCCCTCACCGACAACGCCCTGCGCTCTCTCTCTATGTCTCTGTCATCTTTCATATTATCCGTAACGTAGTGCCCGAGATATTTAAACTGCGAAACTCTTACCAAACTGGTGCCGCTAAGACTCACAGATAAGTTACAGGTAATAGCGTTTCTGCGAGGATTAAATATCATATATTTACTCTTATTAACATTATATTCAAGGCCAAACATATTAGCGTAAACTTCACATGTTTTCAGTAATTTCCTGAGACCACTGATCGAAGGACTTAAAATCACCATGTCGTCAGCATAACTTATATTATTAACACATACTCCATCGATATAGCAACCGACATGCATGCTACCAAGTTTCTCGATCAACTCATTTATGTACAGATTAAATAAGCTAGGTGATGTTAGGCCCCCCTGTCTTACCCCACATTCAAGCTTATATGCTTCAGAAAGAGTTCCAGCCCATCTGATATGATTAATCTGATTGGTATACCAATACTCAAAAACTGATGAAATTTCATTCGGTATTCCTGTGCTCCGTAATTTTTGCCACAAAGCTTGATATTTGATCATATCAAAAGCTTTTGATAAATCCAAGAAACATGCAAACACCGGCGTACTCCTATCTGTGTAATATTTCACAACTTGTTTTAAAGTTAAAATAGCACTTTCAGTAGATAAACCAGTCCTGAAACCAAACTGGGTATCCTGAAGATTAACATAATCGTTTAAGTGTGACCTAAGCAGACAATCCAACACCTTTGCCATAATAGTTGCCAGTGATATGGGCCTATAATTGCTCAACAAAGATATGTCACCAGTCTTATTTTTGATAATTGGTACAACAATAGTTTTCATTATATCTTGAGGAAGATAACCATGCCCTATACACAAAGAGAAAAACATGCTTACTACTCTCGGCAAGTGAACTCCAGCATACTGTAGGTGTTCAACACTAAGGCTATCATGGCCAGGAGATTTGCCTCTGGTCATATTTTTAATTACTCGAGAAACTTCTTTAGCTGAGAAACTTACAAGCTTCTCGCTTTGACGGGGGCTACTATTATTAATTTGAGGTGTTATTTCCTCTGGTGATTCTATTCTAAAATAATTCTTAAAGAGTTCTGCTATGTTTTTTGATTCACTAATTCCCTCAATGCTCACAGGCTGATCAAGTCTTGGATTTAATTTGTTTGTAAATTTCCAAAACTGCTTAAAATTTTTTGTCGAGTGATGGGAGGCTAATATGTCCATTTTAATCTGGTCTTCATGAACTTGACACCACTTCAATTTAGACTTAAATATTTTCCTACTTTCATACATTTGATCATAAATATTTCCAGTTCTCGGTTTACTGTGTAATGTCCATATTTCATAGTATGACTTGGCCACTCTGTGAGCATCGCGAATATATTTATTCCACCCTACTATAACTTTTTTACGTGTAACAAAATTAGTTTCACAGCACAAGACAGCAGCCTCACTTAGTACAGTAACAATATTATTATACATATTATCCAAAATAGTTTTATGGTGTACATCAGTACACAATGACATAGCATCACAACATTTATACATTTCTTCAGGCAAGTGAATATCCCTAAATTTTTTATTACATAATTGAGAATAATTTTCTATTTGTTCTGAACGTCGAACACCCCAGATAATTTTGTCCTGAATTATATTATGTGGTATTTTTGATTTTACAATAAGCAAATCTGACACAACTTCTATAGGATAATGATCAGACCAGTATACATTATAAAGAATATTAATGCTCGTAATAGTTTTAAATGCCGCTTCCGTAGTCAAACAATGATCAAGCCACCGTCTGCAGCCATGCGCATCACTAACAAAAGTATAAGAGTCTGAGTTCATACCTAGTTTCTCAAAATCAGCACATTGCCACATTTGTTCTTCACAGAACTGTAGTAACTCCTCACAAAATAATTCCCGCGGGTGCGCATTAAAATCGCCCATGATAAAAGCGGCTTCAACTCCAGCACTATCAATAATTGCACTCACTTTACCTAGGCATTCAGAAAATTCAATAAGATTGACATCTTTATCAACGGGCATGTATATACTAAAAACTAATATAGAACGATTATTTACTACCACTTTTATCGCTGCTATTCGCGGATTGTCACAATCCAACACAGAAACTGATGTAAACGACGCCTTACGCCACAAGATCGCGACGCCACCATACGGACGACCACGCAGTATTCCAGCTGATAAATCCACAGCGGTCGTGGTCGCGTATGTGAAGTCTCCATCAATGGTTGACAAGTATTGAAGGTCATGTTGCAATAACCAAGTTTCCTGAAGTGCGACAATGTCTGCCGACCTACATATACCTTTTATACACTCTGAAGATCGTTTTACATTTTTACAGTTAAATGTTACGAGTTTACATGGATATTGCATTATTTGTATTTTCGTCCACATTCAAATTTCGTTCATATCCCACTTTGCTTCTATATTTAAAATTAATGAAACGCCGAAAGGATATTCCATCGGGCCATAGCTGGTCTTCAAGAAACATATGAACTGTCTGTTTAGGAACCAACAATTTATAGCTGTGATAACCTTTATCTTGTTTCATAGTTATTTTTTCTAACTTAACTAGTTGTTCCGTTTTCTCATAAATATAATTAATTATATCTGTCTCCATGGTATCCTTGTGAACATTAGAAATAAATAGCGGTATTTTAATATCCGCTGCTTTAAATTTATCATCTGGTCCAGCGGCTGCTTTTCCTTTTTTACCTAAAAATTTGTTTCGTAATCTTTTTCTCTGTACGATTTTCCACTCTTCACTAGGTTCTTGAACACTCCATTTTCCTTCTCTACGAACAATATCTGACAGTGTTGGAGCTTGTAATTTATTTATTTCTACGTTACTGTTACTGAGGATTTTTTCATTATGTAGCATTACTATAGGATCGCGAAAAGTTTTACGCGATGAACTCGATTGGTTATCATCCCTTACTGTATGAAGTCTTGTGACATCATTAGACTCGAAGTTAATGTGCTGAGATCCAATAGTAGGGTCAACTTGCGACTGACTAATATTTTTTTGGTTATACCCACTTTTTATTTTAATAATATCCGTTGGTTTTGGTGTAACAGAGCAACACATATAGTTAGGTTGCGTGTGGGAAGGAGCAAGTTGACTGTCACTCAATTCTACTTCCTGATGAATTGTCGCTAGTTTCTCATTCAACTGTGTATGTAATAAATCAGTTGATTCACTATCGCGTAAATCATATGCACTCTTATGTCTATTCAAATGAGGCTCAAAATCGTCTATCACATTGTTGTTTACAACCTTTAAAGATTCATTTTTAAATTTTTCAAATTCTTCTTTTGAAATATGTGATTCTTTGATGTTCTTTATATCTGTTTGTATTATGATTATATCTTTCAACAGGCGAGTCACATCCACATGGTCAAATGTAACTGGCGGTAATTTTTGTAGTTCTTTAGCCACGAATATAGGTATTATCTCAGGATCCGTGTTTTGGAATAAGGATATAATGTCTTCTAAATCTTTTACAAGTTTATTATCTCGTCTTCTAACAATCTTTCGTTTAGCACTTGGAATAGATTCAAATAACAAATTCTTTGCTTTTTCCACTTCAACCGCTGAAAAAGCAGAACTGCATATTCTGATGAGACTTTGTACATCCATCACGTCTAGTTTGTTCTGTATAAACGTAAGAATCTCACAAATAACAATGTTGCACGAAGCACACTTCACAATTGACGTCATTTTAGCTGATAAAAACTTTATTTTATATTTAATTTTCTACAGTTTAGCATTACGCGTGCGGCCATTACGAAATATAAATTAAAAATAAAAATAAAAATTAAAAAACTTAAAAAAAAAAAAAAAAAAAAAAACTTTACTTTTATTAAAATAATAATTTTAAATACCACGTCATATGTTAGCTATATTTATAAACAGGTAGCATATAACTAGCATGTGTTGAACTGGGGGCGGGAAATCACGCTTTTGGGGACTACTAGAGCAGAAAAAATAAAATTTGTGTTAAATGCTCTATGGTGTTAACCTTCCAGGATGACCTTTTTCTAGTGTTTTATGTTATTTTAATTTCTGTCTACAAAAAAAATACATTGTAATGAGTTCTGTACGTTTTTATTTTGTTCACGGTTAGGTGTCACTTCTAAAAGTGTGGTACCCGGAGCCGGCCAGCCCTTCCTTAGCTACATCACTGACCGTCATACAGATTTTGCTATAATTAAAGTTACTTTACGAATATTTTCCTATATTTCGGGTTTATTGAAAAAGATATGTCTTGACAGCCGCTGCACGAGAATCCAGCGTTCGTGCCCAGTAGCCGATTGGTCATGTCTCCAGCAACCTAGTTCTTACAGCTATAACTTCATCACCTTCGTAGCTCACATCTATTTACCTTCGGGCAGCGTAAGTAAACATTGCACTTAGTTACAGAAAGATTTATTGTACTTATATATTTTCCAGTTGAGACTTAGTCACTCTATTGTGTATACTTCTGTTCGAATTTCAAGGTACCTAAATAAAGTTTGCCGATTATAAAAAAATTAAATTACAGCAAATATTTGAGTAAAATATTGACTACTTAGTATTTAAATCATACTATATCTATGTGTAATTACTGTGACTAAAACAATAATAAAGTGAGTAAATAAACTGCCTTGTTACCACCTACTAGGTACTCACATAATGGCAGATTATTGAGATACTATGTAAATTACACAAATCTATTATGCTTCTGTTCGAATTTAAAGGTACCTAAATAAAGTTTCCCTATTGCAAAAAATTAAATTACAGTAAATATTTGAGCAAAATATTGATTAGGATTTAAATCATTCTATATTTATATGTAAATACTGTCACTAAAAAACTGCTTTGGTTACGTAATGGCAGATTATGAAATATGTAAATTACACATTTTAATCATTCGTCTACAGGTGGATTTGTTTACTATGCATGGTCCAGCGTGGCGGGATTCCGTAGTGAGCTTTGAAATGCGCATGATCAACGTACAAGCGTCACGTGACGTCGAGCCAGCTGATCTCAGATGTTTCGAGTAAGTGTTGCCATAACATATAATAAAATTAAAATTTAATATAAAAAATAAATATAATTTAAAATTATAATTAATAAATACATAATAAAATGTAATTACTTTGTTATTTTTTATTAAACGAGGTAATGTATCGTAACAATAATTAATCGGCGATGGATTGCCGATTTCTTTATGATCGCTGTTGTTTTATAATTATACCTACCATATATTTAATTGATATAGATTGAAAACTCGAAAGAGAAAGAAGATTGTTTATAGTAATAAGTTTGTGCTAGAACAAGATAGAGATACGAGACCAATTTCGTATGTGCTATCGGCCTACTTAAGTCGTGACTAAAACTTTGCACTAAAACGTTTTAAAGTGCAATTTCATGTTTAATAAACGTGTTTAACTGTGGTTACGTGTACTATACCTGGATGTAATTCGTATAACAAACAAATCACAAAATAATACGCACACTATACCATTTCCATTTCTTTATTTTCTCGATGACAGCTCCTGTGAAAACCTGAACGAGAGTCTTTTTTACATTATGTATGCATTATTTTGTAAAAATATGACGTTTACATACGTACACGGTTATACCAGAGTCGGAGGAACTGATAGGGATGAAGCTATACCGATAAACGTAAAACGATAACAGATCCGATATTTTTTTACAAAATGTAAGAAACTAAACTACTGCCGGATACTTTTGTACAAATTTATTAACTAATATTATATTAACTAATATTATATTTCATTACAAGATGTTACACGTATTAATTCTTGATTGATAATGCCAACTTCTTCAAAATTTTCGAAGCTGTTGTAAAATAAGTAGGTATAGGTAGGTACTCGACAATGAAACGAAATAATTATAACGACAGGTAATTTTTATTTATTTATTTTAATCAAAAACTGATGAATCGACATCGGCGATCGATATCATTACTTATTTGGTCACAACACTACAACTATCAAATTAGAACTGTCATCGAGAAAATAAAGAAGTGGAAATGGTATAGTACCTTTAATCCGTTATTCGTCTTGTTCAATCTATTGTCAATATATACTATGTATAATAAACCTACTATTTTGAAAAAAATCCTCTAATGTGAATAATTCCATCTGTTTATTTTCAGTGTAGTGATAATTAAAGACTTCCGTAAATAATCCTTGCTCGCTAAAATCTTGTATTTTATTTCCAGCATGCGCCCGTCAGGTAACATCTGTGTGATATCGTTACTCTGTTCGCTGGGCGGACCACAGGTTGCGGAACTAGAACTGACCATGTCTCTATATCAGCGCAGCCTCTTCGCTGGTAGTGCTGTCGCCAGACTCATCGTTATCGTATCCGAATACGATTACTAAACAATGTAGAAACTAGAATTTATTATTTTCCTGTGGTTGAAAAATAATGATTAGATTTTAAAATATCATGATTTTTTGTTGTTTAGTTCTAAGGGGTGACAGTTGACGGCAGGGCCCAACCGAGGGTATTTACCGCCTGGTTGCAATATATATATATATATATACTATAACCTAGCTTGTAACTCGTATTCATTGTAAAATCATGCATTTCCTCTCTATGTACATAAGTAATATTCTTGCACACTTTAAAATAATGGGAGTAGTTAGTTTATTAGTAAATGCAAATAGTTGTTTCTTTATCTGAAATAAGTAAGACAATGTGATGTGAACGTAAATGCAACCCGCGTGCACCTTTGTACCTCGGTATGGCTTTGCTCTGGGTGACAATGCCATTCTATCACTATGCAGGCCAATTAGATACTGTTTCCATTATATGTACCTAACATCTTAAAGTTCTAATCGTGAATATAGTGAGTGTCCGCTGTACCTTTAATTACCACTAAACGACTGATATCCTTTGTATATAGTTTATAAAATTTATTTTTGAATAAATTTCTGCGTACAAAATAAAATCGTCGGACACAACTTTTAACTTTTAACATGGCAAACATTCTGGTAACCCTATGTGCTTGTTTATTAATTTATATTCACAATAAAAACTTTCTACCGACTGTAATTTTTAAAACCCCTACTTAATTTGTACTGGTTCTAATCATTATAACTTAATAAAAGCTTATTTTGTAAATAAAACAGTAAAAATAAATACTGGAATATATATTTTTTTATTATTAAGCACAAAGCAATCAACGCCATACATATAATATGACGTCACATTTATTAGGTATGTTATGGTATAAAGTACATAAGATTTTTCATAGAATGATACAATTCTCTGTAGGGTGCCGATCTTAAAATTATTTATGGCAATGTACATACTTATTACATACATACCACTGTACCTACACATTGCCTAGAAATTCTATATACCTAACGATGAGCCGCGATTGGGAGCATGTGAAAGGAAAAATATATTTAAATTTGTATATTTTAATATACTTAATATAAAAAATAATATGTAAAGTAAATTTTATAAATTCGAAGAATTATTCCAACACTGTAAGACTAAGGTCAATACCATTTATACAATAGTAGTACCTCAATATAGACTGTAAAAAAGTATAGATTTAGTATAGTATAATATCGGCAAGACAATCGGAATTGAATAACACGACACTTAAAGCGGAATACACTAGTGTGCGTAATGCGTATTACTTTTGTTGGTTTTATTTGTTATACGAGTTAGGTACATCAAGTTACTACAATACACGTCACCACAATTTTATTAAACACGTCTACTAAACATTAAATTACACTTTAAAACCATAGATTTTTAATAAATAAGCGAGATTTGTTATGGTTATAACGATAGTACATACGAAAATTTTCTCGTATCGTTATCTCGTTCTAACAAGTGTATTAGATGCTGTTACTCTTTCAAGTTGCCGATCTATATATTAAATCTTTGATACAAACTGTATTAATAGCAGGTCCTTGCGTTTTGGCATTCAACAAAATTTCTAGGCAACATGTAAATTACAAGTTCAAATATTCAACAGAATGAGGCATCCCATTGAATACCCATGCTGATATAATAAACATTTTCACATTTATCTTATTGTATACAGTAGTGCAGATACATTAGTAACTGATTAGATTTTTCAGATCACAACATAAGTACCTAACTATTATATAGGTTTATAAAAATTTAAACAACATATGAAAAACAATTTACAAAAGTTTTTACTAACTACAACACTCTGGTCCCTTGCTTAGTTCTCTCCTTAGCACACCCAATGTATAAATACTAATAATAAAAATATATTTATAGTAAAAAAATAATCTTAACTAGTGTCCAAATCCAATGATCTATAAGTCTAAGATTGAACAATTAAAAAATTAAAAACAAAATATTACAAAATAAAAGAATCACAAACCCGATGGCCTCTGCGCTAATTGAAATACTACTTATGTCGACAACGGCAAATTAAAATTATAGTGATGTAAATGTAAAAAATGTCAGAAATCATTCTAGAAAAGTCAAAATATATAATAAAATAACTTATTTAAATACGAAGTGTTAATAGCAGTAACGCAACATGCTCAATATAATAAAAATAAACAATTAAAATTGCTTCCAGTAAAATCTTAAAAAAAAAAAAAACAAAGTGAAAAATAGGCATAAATGCTGTATGTAAAAAGAAAAGGTAAATCTTGTAAATTTTATATTATTATAAAATACAGCAGAATGTTTTGTAAATGGGATAAAAAAATACCAACATGAGTAATTATTGTTACGTATTTCAATCAGACGTTGTATATTACAATAATTTTTGATATTAATTATTTAGTACAATGAAATATTATAATATACTATGCTTTCAGTTAGACGCAGAGTCATAATTTATGAACTATATGTAAAATAACGAGTCTAATAAAATTAACTTTCTTATTCGTTAAATAGTTATACATTTCACTCAGTTCTTCAGCTGCCGCACCTCTAAAGCGTTGTACCAATAAACTTCTTAACATTCTAACTGAGCTTGCAATTTTTTCATTTCAAACATGGCATGTATCATTTCATATGAAATAAAAAATATTTTGTCATTTGATATTTATTAATACATATGTATCACTGCTACTTTTTAATTTGTATGAAAAATTTCCATTTTCATATTATGATACAATATTATGTATCCAAAAATTGTAATTCACAGAATTCAATACGTCTTTTATTTAAATGGGCGAAGAAATTAAAAAGGTTACTCGAGCGAGAGATCCTCGCATGTAACACCTTTTGAATTTAGCTTGAGATAAAATAAACGCTTTTTGTATTTGTAGCGGGCTAAAAATAATGCAACCATGCTCTCTGTACAATAATATTAAAAATATAACAGATTTTCATTTATCGCCTGTCAAATAAGTATGATGAAAAATTTCATTTCACTGCTATTCAAATAGAGTCTGTCAGAATGACAGCAGTGAGGAAAAATTGGCGACAAATAAAAATACATAAATTAAGTCGTGTATACCTAGATTAAACGTACAAATTACATTGACTCGTAATTAACACGTTTAATACGTAATAAATACATTTATTACTAGTTAACGTTAATATGAAAACACAACTTTATTAATTTTAATTTGCCGCTAATTTTTACTATCTGCCTTCATCAGACAGACTAGTTATAATTTCCATACCTATTTCAGAACCCTGAAAATCAGTATTTCTCATTCCATAACATAAGAATTATTAAGGGTAAAATAAATAAAAGAAATGGAAGCTGGTCTAAATATTCGTAACAAGTCCATTTCAACAAAGAGAATTTAAGAAACAACTTTAAAAACAATGACGTTTTATTTAAAGACGCGTCATACGCTAACATCAGCTAAAACAGCGTAATTAAACTATACATACAAATTATAAATAACGCTTTTCTTTATGATACGCAAAAAAGGGAAAGAATATGAAAGACATCATCATATTTTATTTTTGTTGTTAGAACGAAATGAATATATATTTTGAGTTGTATTTATGTGCAACCGTGATACTGGATAATACGCGACTACGTTAGCGGACGAAACGTTTTTTAAAGGATCGCTTTTAGCGTACGCCTGGTTGAAAATACTACCGTTTGTAAGCAAAACGAATTGTTCTTTCCTCGCGTTCCTATAGAACCAGGCATAAGAGAATGTCAGGCAATTACCTGACTTTTTTATTGCTAAAATAGAGCGCGAGTAACGCATTTACTCTTATTAAAACATATAAATTTAAAAACGTTTCTTTTTTTGCCAAAATTTACAATAATTAGAATAGTGTAATTTTGAAAACATCATTCTAAATCTCGACGTAAGACGAGTATGTTTATATTCCTTGAAAATATGACAAATGTAAAAGTTTAAATCTGAGCTGACACATTCTACTTATAACCTGATAAGAAGTTTGTCAGCTCTTAAACACAAAAAGAGTTATTAAATTTCGACGCTTGTATAGAGACAAAATATCTTTTCTCTGACGCTCGGAATGTTTGAACAAATTATTAAATACAATCCCTTGAAAAATTGCAAGCACAGTCTTAAGTATAATAATATTAATAATAATTAATGGCGTAAACAACCAGTCTTTGACAACACGAATAGTAGCTGGATTAAAACAAAAATATAATTCTAAGACATTAACGCATCGATGCTTTAAATCCAAAAACTTATTTATTCGCATTTTAATTTACGGCAATAATATTCGGCGAAATAATGACAGTCAACGTAGAAATGCACATTTTAAAATATAAAGAAGCGAATACGTAATCTATTAACGCTGCAAATGCCTAATAACCGGAACATAATTTTTATTAGGCTTCTTATTTTTAGTACAGTCGAAGTAAAAACACGATAATAGTATGTAATTTAATGATTTTGTATATGGAAAAAATTAATAGTGAATTTAACATTTCATTTACAGATTATATTGTTAGGCAGCGCCGGCTTTAGCTATCTATTCCAGTGTCCCGGGCGAAAAATGCTGTAACCGTATTTTTTTTTATAGTAGTCTTTTTCTAATGTATAGTAGAACCACAGAACTATTAAAATCATGGAAATTATCTTGCAAATCTAAAATTATGAATTTTTAAATTCCAAACGAAAAAATTCCCTTTACAAATCGTTAAAAGAAATGAGTAGGTTAACTACCTACTATAGTAGATATAGGTAGTCGTCAAAATTAAATATAGTTCGTATTTTAATTCAATATAATAAAAATATTGTTACGTGTTGCCAATCAATGCAACAATCTCGGCGCAGTGGTAGTGAGCCATACTATTGAGCCAAGATGTCACGGGTTCTATTCCCGTGTATGACTGACATTTGTGTGATAAGCAAAATTGTCAGTTGTAATTCTGAGTGTTAAATATCTATGTATATCAGCTGTTTAGTTACAATAATACAAGCTTTGTTTCATTTAAAGTACGCTACTTTAACAAAGAAAAAATCGTGAGAGCGACCTCTGTGAACTGAAATATGAACTTAAAAATTTCAGAATACGTAAAATGGCAATTGTAGACCATAATTGTTACATGACGAGAAAAAAAACTATTAATTAAAACATGACCGGCTTTAAAAAAAAATCGTGCTGATTTTTAGTGAGAATTGTTTTTTTTTTAATTATGGCTTTCGTCAATGTCAAGATGAAAATTATTAAAACATGATAAATATACATTCATATTTTCATTTGGGATGTAAAAACAAAGACAAACTCTTTTTTACCACTCTAGTACACAAACATTACACGAATGATTGCAGAATACTAATAAAATTGTATGCTTACTTTTGCGTTTATTTTTTTACCGATTATTTTGTAGGCCAAGACGCCCGGCGCGCGGCGCCCGGGTGACACTCCCAAAGCCAGCACTGTTGTTAGGTACCGTTTACGACATTACACACAAGCCAAACAATAACGCAAAACATTTTCTTATAATAAAATTATAACATTTTATGTTTACATATTATGTTAATTATAAATTTACCTTGACTATACAATATTGTGACATCCAAAATACATTCATAACAAATACTAATAAGGTCTAGTTTCATCTGGCGTCGAATGAATAAAAGGCGACCAAACTACTATAGGTCGTTGTAAAATATTTGTGGATACTAAACTCGACACATCGAATTCTATTCAACGATCGGTAAATACATATATATATATATATATATATACATACATATAATGCTAATACTTAGACACATATCTAATATAATATATAA
This sequence comes from Saturnia japonica, assembly GCA_033032175.1. Taxonomy (NCBI): domain Eukaryota; kingdom Metazoa; phylum Arthropoda; class Insecta; order Lepidoptera; family Saturniidae; genus Saturnia; species Saturnia japonica. The sequence continues at coordinate 6,527,851 of CM065332.1, forward strand.
CATAAGAGCTAAATATTCAGTTTCTTTGTGACGAACGTATAGTATATTAGTATGTACATATTTGAAACAAAAATTCTATCAAAATGTTATAAATATACATATACAAATCTGGTTGGGGGTAGATAGTATAATATATACATCCTAATGATAAATACTTACCATCTACTTATGTAACTTTTAAAACATGAGTTTTTTCGTGTATTTGCGTATACGTGACCCGTGCTTATGTTTCACGCATTATGGAAGATTAAACAAACTCTTTAACAGCAGCTGCCATGATAGTTAAAACAGATTACTAATAGATGGCGCCTCTTCACAGAATATATTTTCAGCGAAAATATTAATTTTACTTATTTTCGTCAATAACAGGGAGCATAAACTTTATTTAATATGTTATTTGAATAATTAATTTTGATGAAGAATTAAAAGAGATGTATGTATCCGTTGCCAGGAAAACACATAAATTTATATTAATATAACGGCTTTTAAAACTCATGTTTTTATTTATATGATGACCCCAATCCACATGGTGGAAAACATGGCTGGGTTTTACTTGACCTATATAATATGATACAAGAAACTTTATTAACATTTTATATATAAAGACGTGACACGTAAATAAGTGGTTTACCTTTTTTAAAAACCCACATTGCACTTTCAGTAGACCTTTACTTATCTTTAAAAAAAATATTATTAATTTTATCTTGGTTAACGGGAATTCCTTTTTAAATCTCCATTATGTTAATTATTTTCGATCTCTATCAATTTGTCCATTGGAAAACCATAATTGTCTTTGACGCGAATTTTTTTACATACTTTTTATAACTAGCTTTTATAATAAATTAAATGCTAAATGTACACTAAGAAATTATATAATTTTATTTTTTACTATTCATAATAAATAACAAATGTATCCTAGATAACAATAAAGATCTGTATCCCTCATATTGCATAAATCATCGATACGAAATATAGTTTTTAGGTCTAATTTTTAACAAAAAATTAAAAGATAGAACATATAGGTAGGTAATTTCTTTTTCTTAACACGTTATACCCTAATAGTTGGGACAATTTAACAGCTCACTTTTGATGTTTTTTTTTTACGATGTCACATGTACACACGAGCTTTAAACAAGACAATTATAAGTACTGTTTTAACCTCTTAAAAACAGCGTAATCGATTATATTATCATATCGAAAGAAGTACTGTTAGTTTTATTATTGTTAAATGTAAGTTGTAATAATACTTAATCCTTTATTTCGTAAACGTTCACCAATATAATTCTAAGACACGGCATCATATTACAAAATCGTAACAATAAAACCGCTTCATTGAAATTCTTTGTTGCCGCGTTGTTAGAAGTTCGAATGTTCCAGTTTTATTTATTATATCATCAAAGCACAGTGAAATCATAACTTAAACTAAAGTACGTCAAATTCAAAATAATACTATGTCAATGTATCTCTACAAGAAATCTACAATCAGTTATCGTCGAAACCATTTTTTTTTATCGAAATTTTTTGACACATTTGTCAAATGCGACCTATAAACTGTCCCAGTACAATTAATACTTATATCTCATACAATTCATGTCTTTGAATTGAATATCTAAATTCCGCAAATTACACGACATATTGTTTTATTAGTAAGACGTGATAAATAGAAATTCTGCGACGACGTATCCTAAGCGAGAACTATATAAGTATTTTAAACATTAAAAAAAAACATATATTGCACAAAACATGTATCGATTAATTAATAAAAACAGATCCTAAATAAGAATTTTAATATATGTAAATAATTAAATATATATAATCTTAGTGTACATAGAACATTTTATGTAAAAATTGCAATAAAAATCTGAGCAAAATTCTATATAAACACGTTAAGGCAGAATACAAACAGTAATTAAATATTACTACAGTACAAAACAAAACTTTAATTAACGTCAAGCGATAAACGTAAACAACGCGCTCAATAGAAGCTAAAGGAAATGGCATTTGTTTTATCACCTTGATTCTCTTCATAAAACTACAAAAATATAATTTCTTACTTCACTATAATAATTAGTGGGTCGAATGCGAGATCGTTCTTCCAAGTAGCACATTCTTCTAAATATCATATATTTTATTTATATGAAACATCGATATTTTTTTACAATATCCTATTAACATCAATCAACTACATACTACAACATTAAAATGTTTTTCATATTATGTTAAATAAACACATATACATTTCTTTAGTGTTCATTAAACATACATTGTTTGAAAATCCGATGGTATAGATTCCACTGTGACAGCATATCGATTGTTTCTTATTACTGTTTGTAACATCCCAGCGACCGACCGATGACAGGAAAACAAGGCCATTTGCTGTACCACAGTTAGTACAGTATTCTAATGAAATTACAATGTCAGAGCGAAATGCCATTGATCTTAAAAAAAAAAACAAATATCGTTGGGGCGGTACCAGTAACAAGGCTTCTGGCGTTTGCTAATGTTATCTGACGAGCTAAAAAAACGTCATTCGCGTAAATTCTTGTTGCAATGTAATGTACCTTTTAAAATATAGCATTATTGAACTATCGATAATTATTATCGACAATCGATAGTTTATCAATGTTTAATGAACGCTTCTTTTGTATTCTCGCGATACTCACGAATACTTCACTTATTTCATGCATGCATTTCATTATCATACATAAAAATGGAGAAAATTAATACTAAATGTACTTTATTAGACTTATTAATGAGGGCAATTCCATTATTACTACATTATTATTATTCCTGGGAGGTTATGGAACAAACCATGCTAATCTGTTATTAATGTTAATAACAAACTTTAAACAATAGAAAATTCACTTATATCTACCCTTCAATTAGAACACTATTATGTTATACTTTGAGATAACTTATTCTTGCTTTTACAACGGGGTTTACGAACATCTATTACTCTATACATAGAAGTATTATTTATTTATTAGGACATGTCTTTTAGCGCGGACAATGTTACATATTTTGATATGAGTTAAGTATTTTTCAATCACGTTTGGTGTCCAAAGCTTTCGACTAACGCGCTATGAACGCACCTAGACGTGTGGCCTGTGTTAGTATCGCGAAATACCTACCTATTTAAAAGGTAATTTACGAACATCATTTTTTTTTTACAGTCGAACTACTGGCGCAGCTGCTCGACCGTGTTTGAGCGGCATCTTTCTTCAGTAGACTCACGCCGAAAGCTGGGCATTTCTTCCTCAGCGCCTTTATCTTGTAAAGTTTGTTCCCTTGGGAGTTATTTGTCTCCTCGTAATTGTCGGGCGTCACGTCCGCTGTGATCACAGAGTTAGAGAGACAGTCCATTGGCTCCGGACTATTCGACTTGTCTCTTTTCCTCCTAAATCGGAAAGGAGTTTCGAGGGAGTCAGCAGATATGTTGGTGACGTTCGTGTCACTCGAGGAAAGATCTTGCGTCGAATCCAAACCGACTTTTTGTAGACCACCTTTGGAAACTTTCTTCCGTGAATTTGAATTGGACCTTATGATTAACTTCTTACGAGGGTTTAAATGGTTACCGGTCGGTTTTGTTTGTGAGATAACTTTCAAATTTGGTTCAGACGGTAACCTAATTTTGCCATTCAAATGACAATTCTCAGTGAGTGCTGACAAAGTCGAGTTTACGTTGCTAAGAGTGTTCGATGTCGTGGTGTCACTTGAGGTGATTTTGTTGACGCTCGCTGATTTTCTCGTGAAAGTTTTCAAAGGGCTGGCTCCGTGCGTATACCCAATCGCAGGTCGAGCGAGATTGGCCCGTTGTCCGTGGAAACTGCTCTTACCTGTGTAAGGCTTGACGGTGCCCGTCAGTTTTACTTGTGAGTTAGCGCTTCTTGTAGGCGGAAATGTCGACGTTTTTGCTGCATAGTGCGACTTTAATGTGGTATTTATCCGCGACGGTTGCTTGAGGTTGGTGTTGTTTGAGTTTCTGATATTGTTCGTCGGCATCATATAGCTCATTTTGGGAGTGAAAATTGTTTTAGTGGGTAGCATTGGTGTGGGCGTGGTCTTATATTTGCCGATTACTGTGGTGATGTTATTTTCGGAGTCGGTATCGTTTGCATTTAACACGTTAGCGTTATCCAACTGGAAAAGTAAACACGTATGTATAGAATCAAAACACGTCAAGTTTTCCTAAAGATAATAGAATTGATATTTATTTTATTTATTTAACACTGGCCATTATCAAGACGGCCTTAAAAAATTTGTTTGCATTTTCATATTAAACTTTATATTAAAAAATAATATGGGAAAACCTTTGGAGATATTTTAATTAATTTTTCAGGAGTTATTGTGTAATATCTATATTTTGATAAAAGGAAAAAACGTTGATTATTTTATTATCATATTTATAATTAACTTTTATATAAACAAATGAAAATATTAATAGCTTCTAAGGCCGATGTTTTTGTTACATAAATGCGTTATATATTTAATTGTAATGTACCGAAAGAGAATTTTACTACCCGCCATTAGGCACCTTCTCCACGAGCGAGTTTATTACGGCGATAGTATCATCCTGCCACTACATTCTATAATAGCTCTATGAACGTATCTCCACACGGCGATGCGACGAGTGACATTGACGTGGGAAAACGCCAACAACTCGCTTCGCGCCTGCAGCGAACTACTCACCACCTAACCCTACGTCGCAAAACAGAACTACCGAAACTTCTGATTTCGCTCTTGAGTGTCAATATGCTGAGCTCTTTTCTACAAAACAACTTGTGGACGATCCGTCACAAGTCGCGACAATACAAAGACGGAAGAATAATAGTATGGTGGAAATCACCCAACGATAGCAGGGCGGTCTCGAAAGAATACATTCGCTCGTGGAGGTGGCGCCTTAGTTTAAGAATTATACATTTTTAATTTCCGTTGCAGCGAGCGGTGTTTATGCAAATTGAAATAACGCTATTATCATTGTTAACTAATTTTATCATGTCTCACTTCCGTCACATGATGCGGACGCAGCTCTCAATTTTACCTTCTACAAACACGTCAAAAGAAGTGTGTATAACATCAAAAATACACTCTCTGTTGAAGCTTATTGGATTAATTTGAGTACTCACTTTACTAGTGTTCTTGTTGTTTTGAAGTATTGTGTGTAGCGATACAGGCTTGTCGCTTTGCTGTGAGGGTTCATCCGGAGGCGGAGTCCCGGGCGGTGTCTCCGGGGGTAGGTCGCAGTAGATACCGCGCGTATACACTGGGTACGAAGTGATATTATGTCGGCGTCGGTAAGCATCGCCCTCCGCGTGCATACGCGATTGAATACTGCAATTTTTTTTTTACGTGAATACATACGTCCTTTATTTACTTCCATAGTGTAATTAATTACATAGGATTAATTTATTTTAAAAACTGATTATTACAAAGCCTGGGGTACAATTTTTCATTGCAGCAACATAACTATCATTTGTACATTAAAATTTAAATACACCACTGGATAGTTAAAGGATTGAAGAATTCGTTGTGACACATCGCGCGCGGGTTAGAGAGACGCGCCGCCATTCTGAGGTTGTTTCGCAGCGTCATATAATTTCCATTGAGTATAGATTATGCCTCGGAGAAGCTACTACTGTCATTTTAGTTTCAATCGACAGCTCACGTCAAGATTAAGCGATTGCTTATACAAAATGTTACAGTGAAATAGTTATTGTGGAGATTTCTTAAAACTTTATAATGAATGAAGATATCGTAATTTTTTTTTAGACCAAGTATCCAAGTGGTGAATCAAAAGAAAGATTTGATTAAAATAAACGTAGTTAGTTTTTGCGTGATGCGCGCATAACAGCAAACCACAATCATTTTATTTATTTAGATAAATATTAGTTAAATTTTAAGTCATTACTGATATTCGACAATGTCTCATTCAATTCCGCCCCTATCCGAAACATTTATATGGGATACAGTTACGATTTCAGATATCCGATAGTTTCGGTTACGACGTTCTATAACAACAATTATTCGGATACTTACTTCTCGAGAAACCACTGCTGGTGACCGATGACTGAGCCAGGACGGCAGACTCGAAGCCACCCGATGGCCTCGCGAGCCGTGAACCCGTGGTGCTTCATCATGTAACATGCGATCAGAGTACCCGTTCGACCAAGACCCGCTAAATAAACCATTTGACATTTATACTTATTTATGAAGCTCAAGACTAAACTGATTTTGACGGGACTTTGATTAATTGGTATATGACTTTTCAAAGAATAATCTACGTTACATACGTATCATTGCGCAGCAAAATAACAGACATACACTACATTTTCATTTATACGCATAGATAAAGATTAATATATTTGAACAGAATAATATTATCAGAACGGACCTTTGCAATGCACTGCGACCGCGCCCTTAGCAGCTTCCGAGATTCTGATGAAGCGGTTCACAATAAGGTCGGTTGGCACGGATCCATCAATAAAGTACAACTCACGGTGCTCGAACCCGTGCGCTGTGAACTGGCGGGCGTCGTACGATTTTTTATTCAACCGTACTATCGTGCTTACCTATTTAACAAGATAATAAAGACTTTATGATACGGAGTATTGAACAGGCATGAAACCTATACTTATTTATATTATACTCAACCTTGTATAGGACCAGTCCCAAACTAGGCCAGTCGTTTATAGGTTACTACTACTCCTGAAGAGTGGTTTTGAACGCCTAATGTGCTAGTGTAAGTTATTTCTGCAGTTCAGCAGAAATTTCGATGGTTATTCATGAAAATTTTCTTAGACGTCTAAATCGGAGTATTATTTAATTTCGTTTTATATACAAATAGCCAAACAATATATTATTTTATTTAAAATTCTACCATCTCATCTATCAGTAACCATAAATGTGTAATCCTATGTATTAGCTATTTACAACCAACCTTTAATAGGACCAGAGTCCTTATCTATACCTGTCAATAATAGGTTGATACTCCTCAGGATTTAGTTAAAACCTCTCATATGTTAATATGTGTTTCCAATCACACTTTTCAAACTGTAACACAGTAGCGCGAGCACTGCTGCTTTGCAGCAGAAATAGATGTTGCGATGATGCTTTCGAAGATGAAGCTTGCACGGGTTTTATCACTATAAAGATCTATACTATAAAGAACAATACTATAAGTAATTATATATTACACTATATGGATATAGTTACGTTGTGAGTGCGAAAATATTGGTGGTAGTACTCAGGGCTGTGCAGTGGATAGCCGCGGTCCAGCCGCGACCGGTGGTGAGGACCCGAGAATGCCAGCATCTTACCGGGCACTATCCAATTCAAATCGCCATTTTCCACTTTCTGACAAAATAAACCCATTATAATATATGATTAATTCAATAAATTTTGTACATAGAATATTTATTATTGATAATAATTTGGATCTTCAGCTTATAATACTAAAGTTTATTTTGAACAATTATATTGTTAAAATGCTATTTACTATTGTAACTCATAAATGCTCAACGGATATCTCTTCCGTCTTGCATTTCACTTGATAAGATCATATAAATAAATGCTATTGTAATATATATTGTATGAATCTTTAGCTTGCTTTTTTAGTCGGTGGCTATAATTTTGTCTAAATCCTAATTACAAGATTAGGTATTGAAAATTTATTTTAAAATTAGATTTGTGTATGTATAGATTGTTTGTGTGTACGATGTAACTAGTCATCGTTTCGGCATAAACTAGTTCTGGTTTTTCGGACATTACAATCATATTATATGTAATTTAATAGAATATAATGAAAAAAAGGTATTTATATATTTACCTCATAAAACAAATACTGCTCAGCGTCGAAATGCTCAAAATCAAAAAAACCCGCATTGTGAGCGACTTTAATTCCGTGTAACACGTCGAGAAGCGAAATATCAAACAGGGGCGGTCCACCGGACGCGTCTCTGAAATTCAACAGCGACCAATCCGACCCGTTTGTTAGCTGCTTGTACACTGCTGCCGGACTTGAGTCCAAATAAATAATCTGGGGGAAAAAGTGTAAGTTGGTTGGTTGTATCCCCGAAGATTTAGGCAGTTGTACTAATGTACAACCACAGTTCGTAGGGTGTTTTTAGCTCCCATCTAATAGGAGGCGAACTTTTCTATATAAATAATCTAGGAAAAGTAACAATAGGCATGGGCATTACCAGTTAAATTATCAAATGGTTAGATAACATATTTTGGTTAATATAATTTTGAATTTTGAACTGTTCCGATGCCTCTTTTACTTGCGGACTGACTTGAAACACCGTAACTAAGTTTATAGTAGGTATTTTAAAAGATGTAAATATTGTCAGAATCAGAAAAAATTTAACACTTTAGATCAGCGGATGTTAACCTAGTTTCTATTGCCTAATGATAAAGGCGTTCCAGCTTTCATGGTGGTCATTAGTGGTTTTTCGTTTTATCAGATTTCACGCTTCTATGTTTGCAAAGAAAAAATAAACAAGTAGGTTTAACTACAGTAAGTTGTATTACAATGATTTATTCTGCTTTTCTTAGGGAAATATCGACATATAAAGTATTTTGTAAATAATGTAATTACATATTATTATATAATAATAATATGCTTCAACTTGCTGTAATTCAGTTTTTATAAAGTCTCCTTATTACTATCCTTATTACTCCCCTACTAATTTTTTTCCTACTATATTTCCATTACTATGAAATCGGTGGGTGGTTACACGATTTTACTAATAGTTACAAGAGATACGTCACATACAAATGCATGTGAAGAAGTCAAGATTTTATGGAGTTTGTTGTTAGTGCACTAAATTAGCGTTGTAAATACAAGTTTACAATATGATGGGATTGACAGGTTCTTCTTGGAGCAATGCCCCTAAATTAAATCTATAAATGGAATAAAGTAAAGTCGCTTTCCGCTGTGTCCCTGTGTATGCGCTCAGATCTTTTAAACAACGAAACGCTATTTAATGCGGTTCTCACTATAATTTAAAGATTTTTTTACGGAACCTTTGTATATACAATGCATTCCAATTTTATATAAATATTTATATTTGTATAGTAAAGAAAATTCAATGATTTGTAATCAATTCGTCAAAAAATTATTTTCGGGCGCTTCTATGGCTTACGCTGGCTAAACATCATGAGACACATCAATATTATGTATTAAAGGATTGTTGAAGGCTAGAAAAAAGTCCGCGATAGCATATGTCTATCTCCTAATGTTGACTCGCAATAACGATTTTTATCTTCAACATAATAATTCAAAATATTACGTTTTTTGCGAAGCTATTTTCTCCAATTAAGTATTAATCATTATCCATTTAGTCGTCCATCAGTACATCATTTAATGTAGATTAAAATTGTCCTATACTGTTTACCATTTAAATGAATACTGTAGAAGATATCACAAATTCAGAATTCGATCGCAGTCGGTTGGCCGGCACTAGGCACTTAAGATGAATTGCGCGCATCGTGAGTTCAGCGCACTGTTCGTAACTATGAAGTTACATAACATACCATAACGCCTGCATCCCCGAATTGTTATGCAGAGATGTATAACCCACAGTTCGCAGGGTATGTTTTAGATCCCATGTAATAGAGGGCGAGCCTATTGCCATTAATCGGGCACAAAGTCAAACTCCGAGCTGATACTGAGAATTTCATAGAAAAATCCAATAACACTTTGCTCGCTCTGGGAATCGAACCTAGGTCCTCAATCATAGCAGTCGCGTTAAGGATCATTGGGCTAATGAGGAAGTTGTGACTTGATGAACTATCAACATTAAAGCAATAAATAAATCGGGCTTTTTTAAACATAAAATATACCACTTTGTAAATTGTACAAGTGCGAAGCTGGGGCGGGTCGCTAATAAGATTTAAAAAATAAGAGATACAATAGAACGCAGTAAGTGACTACTCCTGAAATGGTTGACTCCCCTGCTTAGGACATAATCCAAAAGGTTAAAGATCGTTAACAATTGCTGCAAGATCGGAATAATAAGCATAAATCACTAACGATTTAGCCGGCAGGACGCTCTAATTTAACAATAAACTTATCTTCTATTGCGTAGAACACATAATCCGCAAGTAATTTGCGCCGCCCACTCGACCGATTATCCAATCCAATCCATCTGCGAGTGGCGTTAAACACAATTTATGTTATCTTATCTCATCTCAGCCCATAGGAGAATTCAATGTCAATAAATTTTAATGCTAAAATTGTTATATACACAGTAATATTGAGAATCTCATCTATAAAAATGTTGAATCTTCCTTCATAGTAGTTATTTCGGTTTCTCTAATATATTTGACAACCTCTACTTCCCGAAAGTTAAGAGTGTCAGTATTTATTTTAGGCAATGATGGGTCAGTGGTACCTTTTACAGACACAACGTTGATAGACGTAAGTTCGAATCCCTGCAATGAGCCCGAGCTTTCGATGAAGGAAAATATCGTGATGAGAAGCCATAGCAAGTTGGTAGGGCATTTGCTACCACCCTAAAGTTGAAAATCTGTCTTCAAGCACCTATACGCGTGTTGCGGTAGTTGTACTTCAGAGTTATTCCACAGGCTTAGCGTGTTTCTCATCTTTGGTCATATCTTCACTTAACATCAGATGACATTGTTGCCTAACGCAAGAATTAAAAAAAAGCAATGTGGTAAACTAACGCACCTGATAGCTACCGATAAGGTAAGCAGCATTGAGTCTTAAAGCTTCATTGCTGCTGGTGTAGTAAACAACCTTCTTCTTCGGGTTCTTCTCCAGTTCTTCGTTGAGTCTATTGCAAAACTGGTACAAGTGACACAGGTGGTAGGGTCCGAAATCAAAGTAGAAATTCTCGTAAACGATGTCATCTTCTATGTGGAAGTATTTGCTGTTGCGCGTCGGTTTCGGTTTGTAGCCAGACTTTAAAGTCGCGAAATAGAGTCTGTCTGTAAAATTAAACTTTACGTACTTATATAATAATCATACATTTAAACAAATAATATAGCTGGGTCGGCAGACGTTTTTCTGCCCTTTCTGGCAATTAATGGCTCGACCACAGTGCCACCTATCCGACCCGAACATAGTTATGAACTATCCTTTCGATAAAACGAATATTTTATGCGAATATGAGCTGATCCGGTGAAGTCGATGAGAAGTTACATGATCACTACAACTAGTTGTGCCCGCGGCTACGTATGCATAAACTACAGAGTTTTAATGTGAAATATCTAATGCGGCGGGTCAGACCGGTTGTTGGCGTGGGGACGCTTTGGCCACAAAGTTGGCCTCAGAGTTGTTTTTTTAATAGACAGACTAGATCAATTTCAAGGTTTCACGTTAAACACGGATAGATGAAAAGCGGTTGGGAAGGATCGCAACCACCATACACAAAATAAACATCTTGACGTGGCTTTCTTTTGGTTTGTGATTCGGGATCACCCGGTGTATGTCCAGCAATTAAGTGGAGTGGTAGGGGTCAAGACCACCATACACATAGTAATAAAATAAACATCTTTAAACTTTTTTTGTTTTATATTTCACTAAGATTTTTCACTTCTGCCGGTCGTCCTGTGACATCCAACTTTTTTTTGCATATGAAGATATAGTGATATTTTTTTATTGGACCAAGTATCCACGGAGTGGAATAAAAAAAGATCAGAATATATCCAGCACTTTTAACGTGATGCGCACATAACGAAGAATTTACATCATTTTATTTACATATATTACAAGCCGTTCCCGCGACTTCGCTCGTGTGGACTACAGAATGTTATCGATCGGGCACACGTACGAAACGTGCTAACCCCGCTCCCGGATTTTTTTAAAGAAAAAAGGCTTATTGTGACCTTAGAACCTTGTGTGCTATTGTGATCCTTAGAAGATAGACAAGTTAACTTATTTGTAGGTATAGATATATTATCTACAAGTATGTAGGTAATACATCAATTTGAAATAGCTCACATGGTTTACTCAGCGTAAGCCATTTAAGCGCCCGAATTGATTCACCATGACCAGATTTTTTTCGCAGAAACCAAAGGCTGATATCTATAGAGCGTACTCAGCTTTATCTCAAACCTTAGCTTAGCTCAAACTTCGCTAAGTATTTACTCAGCGCAATCTTAGCTTTCGAATTTATTGTCGAGTTATTCTAAGCTTAGGCTTAGCTCTAGCTGAGGAAGTGTCTGATAACTTTTAATTAACGTTTCGATACCGCATCGGGACTGTAAAATTTATTCAACTCAAAGAAATAAATTTATCACAAATTATGTATAGAAAATTAGAATTTAAATTGTATAATATTCATCTTGCTTTAAAGTAAAAATGACAGATTATTCGTACATAAAATTAAAAAAAAAAGAAGTTTAAAACCAATAACAAAACGTTTTTTTACGCTTATCAACATGTGAATATATTCTTAGATTATATTCATCTATGTATGAACATGATCATTGTAATTTCTTACGCAATTTGTATTGGTTACGTCGCGTCGATTTGTTTGAAATAGTTTTTGTTGGCGACAGAACTGTTACATTCGTGTCTTGTGTTAGGTTATTATGTTATATTATTGTGTTTATGTGTTGTGTACTATGTGTCATGATAGAATAGACTGATATAGAGAAATGTTAGCTACTACGCTACATTATAAGTTGCATGTTAGGTATTAAGTTGTATATAAATGCTTATGTATTGTGTGTTACATATATGGAAATAGAATTATTATAGAATAGGTAAAAGCATAGAATAAGTCAATACAGTAAGAATATTCAATGTTACAGTAACTTTACGAACGAAAAGCGGTGATGCCGCCCGTAAAGTTCATTGTTTTTGGCTTATGTACGGAATATGTAGTTAATGTATATAATATGTGAATGTTTAATGGATAGGTAATACAACAAGGAATATTTTGATATATGACATGTATACACAATGTATATAAAGAAAGAAATATAAAGCGATCAAAGTAAAAACAAACAAAAATACGAATTAAAGCGGGGATCTCCTTACGGTCACTCTCCGAACTACTTAAGCTCGAAGAGGCGCCGCGCCGTATAGGGCACGGCGCAATTCAACGAGTACAAGTAACTACAAGAAGAAAGCTTTGGTCGTCCTGCGAGCAGTAAACAAGAGTTCGAGTTTCATTGAAGACCCGGCACCTCAAGCGGTCGTGTATTATTTCACCCCCCGGACCCCCTCACTACCATCTCGCCCCACAAGCGTAGTACGTAATAGAAACAGTCTTAACTATGTAGTTTAAGCCAGTGAGCAAATTTAAAAAGTACATAAAATCACTGTTAGGTCACTATTATGCTATATAATTTTTTTAATCGTATAATACCCAAGTTATCCGTAAGTTATTGTACAAGGTGTCCAGAAAGGGTATCGGGTATTTGTTTTCGCGCCATATTCGAAACGGGGGCGTCTAAAGGGTGTGGGGAGGGGTTCGTGGCGTCCGCCATTTTGTGGAGTTTTAGTCACGATGGAACAGTACTCGGGGACGCATCGCGCATTTTGCGTACGAGCGTATTATCGTAATGGTGATTCAATAGTGACTGCTCAACGTCTCTATCGTGCGGAATATCGTACACGCCACGCGCCAATTGACGATAGCATTAGGAAATGGATCAGGATGTTCGAGAATACAGGTGCGACAGTTAAAATTCAAAACTCTGGTCGTCCTCGTTCAGTTCGCGATGAAGAAACAATTGAAGAAGTTGAGGCGTCGGTTCGTCAAAATCCGTCTTTATCCATCCAAAAGCGAAGCCAAGCGTTGAACAACAAAAAATCGTCTTTACATTCGATTTTAAAGAAAGACTTACATCTAAAAGCCTATAAAATTCAATTAGTTCAAGAATTGAAGGATACGGACTATGCAAATCGACTGAATTTTGCGAACGAAATGCTGCAGCGATTTAACAACTTTAACAACATACTGTTCAGTGACGAAGCAAATTTTCATCTGAATGGTCATGTTAATAAGCAGATTTGTCGGTACTGGGAAATTCAAAACTCTGGTCGTCCTCGTTCAGTTCGCGATGAAGAAACAATTGAAGAAGTTGAGGCGTCGGTTCGTCAAAATCCGTCTTTATCCATCCAAAAGCGAAGCCAAGCGTTGAACATCAAAAAATCGTCTTTACATTCGATTTTAAAGAAAGACTTACATCTAAAAGCCTATAAAATTCAATTGGTTCAAGAATTGAAGGATACGGACTATGCAAATCGACTGAATTTTGCGAACGAAATGCTGCAGCGATTTAACAACTTTAACAACATACTGTTCAGTGACGAAGCAAATTTTCACCTGAATGGTCATGTTAATAAGCAGAATTGTCGGTACTGGGCAGTGGAGAATCCGAGACGAAAGCATGAACGACCCCTGCATAGCCCAAAGGTCGTTGTTTGGGCCGCTATGTCTGCTAAAGGCATAATTGGTCCTTATTTTCATGAAGATCAACGAGGCCGAGCAATTAATGTGAATAGTGACCGTTATTGCGATATGTTACGAAATTTTTTGGTCCCAGAGTTGCAGGAGTTTGCAGGTTTCAACTCAAGAACGTGGTTCCAGCAAGATGGGGCCACTTACCATACCTCAAATGACTCAATGGAAGTTGTTAACGAATTATTCCCTAATAAAGTCATTTCGCGAAGGGGTAACATCAACTGGCCTCCCAGAAGCCCCGACCTTAGCCCGCTTGACTATTTTGCATGGGGATACCTTAAAAGTAAGGTTTATCAAAACAATCCGACGAATCTAACCCAGTTAAAGCAAAACATCAGGTCAGAAATGGCAGCAATATCGATAGCTATGTGTCAACGTGTTATCGCCAATCTTCGTTTCCGTTTAGAAGAGTGCCAGCAACGTAACGGTCATTATTTGGATAACATCATCTTTTCCAAATAATTCTCCAATTCATATGCTAATAATAAACAATTAACTTTTTTATTGCATACAAATAATTTTTGTTTCATTGAACTTACAAATACCCGATACCCTTTCTGGACACCTTGTAGTTGTCGAATTCGATGACTTGAACTTTACTCAGGCAGAGCTGAGCAAATGCTAAGCTTGCGACTATAAATTTCAATTTCGGAACTTAAGGCGTAAGTCTGAGTACGCTCTATAGATTTCAGCCTAATTATTTTTCTAAAATAAAAAATTGGTTGCCTGTAAAGTCGGTATACGGGCGAAAGTTTTACGTGACAACGACTTTATGTCTGTCTCTCTCGCTCTTAGGCGGGCTAACCATGCCCGAGTGGAAGGGACGCGTGCCTCTCATTCGCTCTCATTGTGAGCGCATAACGTGAGCGGAGCGTAACGCAGTTTCTTGAAGTGTCACCCGGCAAACCAATTTATAAGACGTTGTCACGTCAAAAGTAGCCTAACTTACTCCTTATAACATTTTAGTAACGTGACACGCGTTACGTTTACTTTACGGACGATACGTAATGAATAATGATCTATAAATAAATGCACAATGCTCAAGTTCAGATCAGATTCAAAGAAGATTTACTTCAACCGCGTGTAAAATTTACTTTATATAATAATTGCTTAAAAAGCGATACATTTATAGCAGACTAGCTGTGTGTATTTGGTGAACCCGCTTCCACCCGCGGAGTTCGCCCGCCGCCGGCGATGCAAATCCGTTTAATTATTATTTTGCGCGGAAACCTAATTATTTAAAAAAAATAAAAGTAGATTAGCTATCTGCCAGTATAAGTCCCGTCAGAATCGGTTCTACCGTTTCAGAAATTACCCGGAACAAATAGACAGACAGAATTTGAAAAATTGTTTTTTTTTTGTTATCGGTATTCTTTATTCGGTATATACTTTCATATGCATTTA
Source organism: Saturnia japonica (assembly GCA_033032175.1). Lineage (NCBI taxonomy): Eukaryota > Metazoa > Arthropoda > Insecta > Lepidoptera > Saturniidae > Saturnia > Saturnia japonica. The sequence goes on from CM065332.1 coordinate 6,543,696, forward strand.
GTAAAAAAGCTGTTATTTTGACATTACAAACAGACACTTCAAATTTAATTAATTGTTTATATAGATAAGTAAAGCTCAACGTATTTGTTTTTTGTTTGTTTGTTTGAAGCACTAATCCCTGGAACTACCAGTTAGGTTGAAAATTATTTCTGCATTTTAGAACTTATTTATTGAGAAAGGTTTTGCATAGTTTATCTAAAATCACATTAAGATAGAAGACCTCACCTTAGAAGCGGAGCAATAACCACAGAATTATCATAGGTACATAGTGTAAGTCAGAATAAACGCTAAGCGAGAACAAAATACCTAACAGTATATTCATAATTTTCTAAATATTTTTATTATAGACAATTCAGTATAATCAAAAAACTAATCTAGACCAGACCGCATTATATTAATAACTAGCTGGTACCCGCGACTTCGTCTGCCTATTATTGGATATACACAGACTGATCCCGGCAAACCAAAAAAAACGATGTTTTTACGTGATTGAGTAACAAACATAGAAACTTTCCATTTATTATATTTGTAGGATAACACTGGTTAAACTACTACTTTTACCGGGATAAAAAGTACCCTATGTGTTATTCCAGGTCATAGATTATCTGTGTGCCAAATTTCATTGAGATCTATTCAGCCGTTTTAGCGTGATTGAGTAACAAACATCCAAACATACACACTTTCACATTTATTATATTAGTAGGATTTACTAGTTTCCTAAAATTTTGATTTACGAGTGGTTAAGGCATTGAGGTAATATGAATTACGTAAGTAAATTAAATTAAAATTTATGCCTAAACCAAATTGTTTGAAACACATGTTCGAGTGCATACACTCACACTCGCAGTCTCTATCAGGAACTCGTTGCTATTACACGTTTGAGTGCAAAATTTTACTTCATAATTATAAGGCTCATTTATACACCAAGATACTGTTTATAGCTCGAGCAAAATAAGTAAAAGTCAAGGAGTGACATTTCAACAGTGAGTTCAATGCATTAAAAGCGCGCGATCCCCGCACCTCGCGCCTCACGGTATCAAGTGGAGCACAATTTTTGTTCGTAATATATGTTCTCTGCTCTAGTACGTACATGGTTTAAGAATGTGGTATGTATTTATGTAATTCAAACTAATGTTTGAATTATTAATTTTGATGAAGATTTAACGAAGATATGGCGTTGCCAGAGAAAAAAATATATTTGAGTTATAATAGAATATAGGTACTATATGAGCGTTTTGTTCAAATGAAAACAACTACCAGTAAAATTGTGTATTTGTGACATGACTAATATACACACATCAAAAAAGTCCAAGCAACATGCGTGATATTACAAATTTTTCCATTTATATTAATTAATTTCTAAATATTTACTCAAACAAAGTGCCTAGGTAAGTAAACTTTTTTTATTGATGACATAATGGCTGGTTGTAAAAAAAAATTTGATTATGTTTTGTTTTTTCATAAAATTCAAATGACTGCGAATTTGTTTGAATTTAAGTGCGTTTTTGCTACGTTTAGTCTTGATTTTATAATTTTACCAACCATTTAAATAAAGTTAACGACAAAATTAAATTGTTAGATATTCTTTACGTCATGAAGCGACGTCATTTGATGGCAGATAAAATGCAAAGAGCTGTAGGGATGTTGCAAGCGGAAAGTAATCAATCTCAGGTATCTCGACATTTTGGCATTCATAGAAGTGTTATTTGTCGTCTTTGGCAACGCTACAATAATACAGGAGACCCCGCTGAACAGCATCCAGGCCGTAAAAGGAGTACAACCACTCGGCAAGACCGGTACATACAACTGACTGCAAGACGCCAGCCGATGTTAACCGCTCGAGAGATAAGTTTGAGGCTACAAATTTCAAGTGGTGTTGATGTAAGTTCTCAAACTGTGCGAAATCGACTGCATGAGTACGGCCCACGAGCTCGACACCCAATCAGGTGCCCACCGATACGTCACGGGAATCGTGCTCGTCGATATGAATGGTGTAGAGAACGCATAACATGGACCCAGGAACAATGGGATAAAATTATGTTTTCCGATGAGTCGCGATTCGGGTTTAAGCCTGATACAAGGGTGCGAGTGTATCGTCGGCCCGGAAATACTGAAAGGCTCAGGTGCGTTCAGGAAGTTCATCCATACAGCGGCTCAACAGTTATGTTATGGGCGGGTATTATGAAGAACAGGCGAACTGAGCTCGTTTTTGTAAATGGAAACATTAATGCTGAAAATTACATTGAGGATATTCTCAGACCTTATGTCTACCCATTTGCACAAACCTTTGGCTCCGATGTTAGGTTAATGCATAACAATGCTCGTTCACATACAGCTCGGCGAACCAGTGAATACTTTGCAACGGAGAACATCCGGGTATTGCCCTGGTCTGAACAATCGCCAGATCTCAACCTCATCGAGTACTCATGGGACACCATGACGTGTGACATCATGGAGCACCAGAGACGTGTTTTGAAGGACTTGGACGGAGCGACAACAACCCAACAGCTGAAGGATTTGCTACAATTCCATTGGGAGCGAATACCGCAAGATGACATAAACAGTCTCATTAATTCAATGAATAATCGTTGCCGACAAGTTCTGAATAGCAGAGGAGCCCATACTTTGTATTAAATTGTTCTATTCTTTCACAATAAATACATTTTCTTTAGAAATTTCACTTTGTAAGAAAAAAGTTTAGTTTCTTATGTATCTTAGTTTCTACAGTATATTCAAATATTGTTCATTTCTGTTATTAAAAGAACTTATAAAGACAACAGTTGTTATTTTTACATCATAGAACCCTAAAGATATTATTTTAAAAATAAAATACAACGTTATAATGTGAAGAACCATCCTAAAATTTAAATTAGTACATGTTGCTTAGACTTTTTTGATGAGTGTATATTTATGCCAAGCAAAACAACTATATGGCAGAACGGACAGTGAACCTTTATCAGGCGAAAATCGATAAACGTATTTGAAATTATGATGAGTTTTCAAGGTTTTAATAAAGCGGAAGGGTAGAGCTTATTCACAACATTTTTCATTTCGTATCTTTTTATGGGCTGTATTTTCTTGAGTACGTACGTACATATTTGCTGTGAATTCTAGCTCAGTTTTGATTAGTTTAAAGAAAATTAAATAAAATTAAATATTCCAACATTTGCCTCATTTAACCAACTATCTATATCTCATATTGTTCGAGTTAGGTACTATAATATAAGATATAAGTTAGATTTTAAGTGTTCTATAGTAGGGACGCTTTTAGCTTGTCGCTAAACACAATTAAGAAAACAAATCTAGTAATGACATACATTTAAACAATTTTTATTTATTATTGTTTTTAAACACCGGCTGTTAGATCAAAGGTGAATTTTTAATTTCATTTATAAGTAAATTCACAGGGCTTGTGGCTCAGTGGTGGTAAGCTCTACTATTGAGCCGAGTGGTCACGAGTTCGATTCCCGCATACAACTGACATTAATGTGATATCCATGAAAATTATTATCAGTTGTATTTCTGGATGTCATTTATCTTTTTATGTATGTATATCAGCTGTTTAGGTACCATAACAGCTTTGCATAGTTTTGAATTAAATGGTCGTGAGTAAAATAAAGTGTCTCCATATTTATTTATTTATAAATGATTTTTTTTTTGATATTTTCTTCATTTTCATTAGGTGTTTTTTTGTTTCCTTAAATACAACATTTTTTGTATGTATAACAATGTAAGCTGTGCTTGCATGTAAAAGGTTAAATTTTATTGAAATTTGATTTAACCAGTTTCATAGATCAAATACATAAATATAGTTATACTAAAATATAGCTATTTATTTTTTAATTTTTTTAAATTACTAATAACTTCACTTAGTAACAGACAACGTTATAAAATTTTGAAAAATTCTCCGTGAAATTTGAAATGCTATTAATTGTATGTACAATGTTTATTTTGTTCTTACACGTATGCACAGAAAAAGGAATTATAATTTTAGATTTTGAAATAAATTGTATATTTATTTTGTTCATTCATCTTCAAAAGTCATTAAATCTTAAATGATTTTAATTAAAGTGTCGAGTGAAGTGCGCTCCGAGGAAAACACCGGCTTTTCGATGCAATTCATTAAATTGGCCGAGTACTGCGCATTCAAACGTTAAGTGGCTATAATTGGCTCACGGTTCCGTGCAACGTGCAAAGAGATTACACGCGACCCAAGCCTTGAAATGTAGACAATGTGATGGATATATTAAATATATTTACTACATAAATATCATAAATTGACGAAGAAACTGTAAGCAATAGATCAGTTTATAATGTGAGAACAAAAATTTTATTCTATACAATTAATAAAATTGAAGTGTCTATTTGTAATGTCAAAATAACAACTTTTACTAACTTCATATGAAAGTATGTACACATAACAAAACAACCTTTTTTTTAATTTTGACTGTCTGTGTGTTTGTTCCGGGTAATCTCCGAAAATGTTGGACCTATTTTGACGGGACTTTCACTGGCAGATAGCTAATCTACCTTTATTTAAAAAAAAAATATTAGGTTTCCACGCTAAAAATAATTAAACGGATTTGCGTCGCCGGCGGCGGGCGAACTCCGCGGGTGGAAGCGGGTCACCAAATACACACACTATAACACAGCTAGTCTGCTATAAACGTATCGCTTTTTAAGCAATTATTATATAAAGTAAATTTTACACGCGGTTGAAGTAAATCTTCTTTGAATCTGATCTGAACTTGAGCATTGTGCATTTATTTATAGATAATTACGTATCGTCCGTAAAGTAAACGTAACGCATGTCAAGTTACTAAAATGTTTCGTTACCATTCCCAAACTAGTTTCACTTCAATAACTTATTTCAATAAATCAAATCTTGTGTTTTATCATTTCAACTCAGTATATCAATGTTACTGTACTCCTGAGATACCCACACCACTATAGTATAATTAAAACATATCATGGAATTCAATGTCTTAACATTAATGTATTTAAATATAAACTTTTTAGAATCACACCTAGTCCACCCACATCAAACCATGCAAATAATGATGACTTTAATAGCACCAGACAATTTTTAATAAAAAAGAAAACAAACTTCGATGATTTTGAAGAGTTCTTTGGTGTATCTTCGAAAAATGAAAGTCCAATGCCAATGCGACCACCCTTGCGGTATTCGCTATCCAACAAAAAAATTATCATCCAAATCGGTTCACGAACAAAGAAGTTACTACGCCTGAACATCCGTTAATAAAATAACAACCGAATTGAGAAACTCCCTTATTAAAAGTCGGTTAAAAAGTAGCTGGCCCGTCAGACGATGTTCTGCCCTTCTCAATAGTCAGTCAAAACTCGACTACTAACATATCCCGTTTTTATTTTCCATGACCATAAACAAAACGAAAAAACAAAGAGAAACAAAAAATTATTACGCAAATCCATCCTTTGAATCGGGAGTTATTTCTTGAGTTCATAGAAAACTCCGATAGAAGAAAGGAAGTTCAGTTGTACCGAATTTGAAAATGTTCAGGTAATCTTATACAATTTTTCTTCCCATAAAAACCTAATCGGGTCTATTACGAACATTTTAAAACATAAAATAACCAAATCGTTTTAGCCGTCAAGTTTTTCAAGTAATGCAATTACCAACGAACAGCATTTCATTTTTATTTATAATACTAGCTGTGCCCCATGGTTTCACCCGTGTTATTATAATTTTATACGACAAACACCGCGCCGCCAACGCAACCGCATAGCCTATCATAATTGTTTTCACTTACCGTAAGTACAAATTGTTATAAGTTTTCATTATCTCCTAAACTATGTATCAACATAACATAAAATTGTCTATATGATGAAGTAACTTTTGTTCGTAAGGAATAATATTCAAAGTCTAAAAATAATGCTTAAAAATCAATTTTTAATCTCTAACAAGAAAAAAATTCGCAAAATACCTTATGGTGGCTAAGTATAAGAGATAGGCATATGCTTCGCGGACTTTTTTTTAGATAAACAAACTATCAACATTTTTGTAAAACATTTTTTTTCTTTATCATTAACCATTACGCCAACGCACGCAAATAATGCAGTCCGGAGGGCTTCTACTTCCGACTTATTTTACAAAAATCAATATTTAAGGCTAGCTGACAGTTGTAGCCTAATGTTAGATGGCCTATACCTACTATTCCTCGTGAATCTGCCTATCATATATAAAAATAAATTTTCGAATCCGACTGGTAGTTCCAAAGATTAGCGCGTTTAAACAAACAAACCAAAACATTTTTCCGCTTTGTTATATTATAATATTAGTAATTAGTATATATGTAAAGAAAAACGTAATTTTCTTTAATTTTAAGATTTCCACGAATCAAGCGTCATCGTGTTAGACCGCGACATAGACTAATACTAGTCGCTCTGTAATCTGTGGTCAAATGATGACAATCTATGAAGCATCTAGCTAGCTAGCTGTCTTGAAAATTTATAAAAAATTATATTTTTGTTTACCAGTTGTGATTTAGGAATTGGCATTGTCATTAATAACATTAAATGTCTTCTTCTTCTTCCTAACTTGGCAACCGGTCCTCTTTAATGAAGACCATTACTGCCATTATCGAGTGAATTATATTGTCAAGTGTTATAACGATTCAGTATCCTAACAAGATGGTGGCTCCCTTGTTAGAACTTTCTAGGGAATTTTTGTGTGATCTCGGAATGAATGCTTTCAGCTTATATTTATAATCCACTTCACTTATGCACAAAAACCAAACTATATCACGCAAAACGCCACAAATATTACATAATATAGGGTCAAAAACCTAAGTAAATGAATTAAAAATAACAACCACAACATGTCACTTCAAGATCCCGCCAAAAACTCCAACATTAAATGTCGTTTCTTTTATTACAGGTAAGATTTTGTTACTAAACTGTTTTATTTATAAGTGGATCAGAATATGTAAAATTAATACAATAAAACTTTTATTACAGAGAAACTCAATTGTGTTTTGAATAACTTTGTCGCCCAAATCACAAGAAAATACCTTATATATATAGTTAACAAAAAACAACATAACACAGGCCTAATTAAAAATGATTACAGGTTACATCATCAGTAATGAGTTAGGAGTTATTAACAAATTGTCGAAAAATTAGCTAATGAATTATCAAATCGTACGCCAGTCGTCCTTGGGACCACACCTCGAGTTTGCTTAACTGAGCTTACGTAAACACCAAGGTCGAACTAAACCGTACCGCAGCTTTATTGCATGCGCTCGCTTCTAGAGGAAGTTTCTGTTGTTTCATTACTACAGTGACCTCAACTGTCCTAAAGTGTTTCCGAGTACTCTGGAGTACTTATCTAGTAAGATAATGGGTCGAATGAAAGAGTATAGAGTAGACATTCTATTTATTTTTAGAAACAAAGTGTGGGAACGGTTATTGTCAGTTTTATGAATCAAAACTCAAAAGAAAATTATAACAAGTGGATTTGAAAATTTAAGCACTTGCAGATAACGAACTTTGTGCGTGCTAGAAGAGTGAAGAATAGTGATTAGGAAAGATTCATGTTACTTTATCTATTTATCACACACCCTATTTTATACTGGGGTATGCGGAATTTATGAAAACTTCTCTCTATCCTTACAAAATAATTTGACTTTAATTATATAAACATGTAATTTCCTTTTTTTTTACTTATCCGAACTTAGTGGACCTCAATTTCCACTTCTACAGACGTAGAACGAAAAGACGTAGATTCAAACTTCATTCAAAACAGACGGTGTTTAGCCAGTGGTGTATTTCTTAAAATATCTCCAGCGTTGTTTAATAATAATAATCAGGTGTGAGACAATCTTATATTGAGCCCCACTCGTACGGACACAGTTGAACGTGTAGGTTTATTTTGAGGTCTTTGTCTCATATCGACTACCTACATTTGAACTGATATTTCCTAAATTGTACTGGCTCATTCATATGAATATGAAAATTAGCATGATTTTACATATCCTTACGTTTAACGTTCATCATTTTACCAGTGCTCATTTTTTTCTTTCTTATCTTTTACTATAGTTTCGGATTTTTAGTTAAATGTTCTATCTAGAGACACGGTAGTGTGTCAGCCAACTTCGGAAAAGAAAAGGGCGACACACCGGCTAGTGTTTATATTTACACGAACCATTTCGAACTACTTTAGACCCCTCCATAGACTCGGAAACTTGAAATTTGGCATCAAAGTAGATCATTAAGCACATACAAAAGAAAGAAAATCAAAAGACTTTAAAAAGTACTATTATTACCGAAATGGCATTTCTATCCGCTCACCAATAGATGCCGTTGTGCGCAAAATATTTGGGCGACCGAGCTTTGCTCGGTATTTGGAAAATATTAAAAAAAAACTCCATCTAGGTAAAGTTCGAATGTAAAACATTATCTAAATAAAAAATTTCATCCAAATCGTTGCAGCCGTTTCCGAAAAACCAATTATATAAATATATATATACAAGAATTGCCCACTTAATAGTACATATTAGATTAAATCAAAAAGGTGCAATTATTTATTGATGTTAAACAAAACAATACTCATTATTAGCATCAACTACAACGGCGTTTTGTCTGCTCACTAACAGATGGCGTTGTGAGCTTCTGAAAAAAAAACATTCCCAATAAAAGCATTAATGCGAAAAAGGAAAAGGGGTTTGATAAAAACGACGTTCGGGGTGGTCGTTGTCACCGATAAAATCCAACGGGTCAATCTAATGGGTGCCAAGTTCCATAGAAGTCCCTTTAATTATAGATTTATTTATTGTCACATCAACGACACATTCACAGAACATTACAATAATAAATACATCACAAGTTAAGGAATGTGTGTGACGTATCTTTACAGATATGCGCATCTTGTTGCACTATGCCGCAGCACAAAACCAACAAAAAAAAATTTACAAATATGAAGATCGCTACAAATCAAATGAAATAGCGAATTATTTATATAATTTTGAGCGAAAATTCCAGAAAGAGCAATTAAAGATGTCAATATCAACATTATTTTTATTAACATCGCTATACAATTCCTTAAGGGGATTCAAAGGTGAACAGATATTCGTTCTGAAATGTGTTTTAAACAAGGTTCTTTGAATACGAAATCTTGGTATCTTCCTAGGAACATTTAGATTTAATTCTTGTAATACAACAGGGACTAAAATAACTCCGCTAAAATTTGTGATTGTTATTTGTACTTTATTCAAATTTATTAAACACTGTTGCGCCAATGTTGATAGACTATTTTCTTCTATTAATAATATAAAAAATTGCCATAAAAATAGATTCTGCACTGAAAGAATTGTTGCGTATCGTTCAAAAAGATTAATTGAAAAAAAAACGGGCATCCTAACTGGGAAAATTTAAACTTAAATAAAACAGTTCTACTAAATAAATTTTTATCCTTCAAAAATGTACTGAACCAGATCGATACGGTAGGTAGGTTGATCTACAAAAATTCATTATAATTCTTTTTATAAAATAGAGGCTGGCAACCCTGCGCATAGCGCTTTCTTGCAAGAACAATTTATTAGGTATTTACCTATGCGTTTTGTTGAACTGACCACTTTGATCTCAAATATATGGCGTTTGGTTAGGAATTCCAAATTCAAATTTATTTGAAATTTAGGCTTGTGTGTTTGTGTTTGGAATTTGGTGATTCATTTGTTTTTGCTCCATTTGATTTTTCTTTGACATCGTTCTATTCTCAAAATGGAAAACTTAAAATATCGCGTTATTTACGAATATGAGTTCCACCGTGGAATCAGCGCTGCAGAAACAGCTCGAAGGATTAATGATGTGTATGAGAAAGCTACTGTAAAAGAAAGCACGGTACGTTTTTGGTTCCAACGTTTTCGTTCTGGAAATTTTGACCTACGAAACAAACCCCGTGGACAGCTGGAGACAGTTCATAATGAAGAATTAAAGGTGATCGTGGAAGCGGATTCATCGCAAACCACGTCAGAGCTAGCGACAGGCTGCTGTGTGAGTGATAAAACAATTTCAATTCACTTGAAACAAATTGGAAAAATGAACAACCTCGAGAAATGGGTACTGCATGAATTGATCGAAGCACACCAACAAACACGCATTGAGTGCTGCGTTACATTACTCAACAATAACAATAATGAGGGAATTTTGAATCATATTGTTACTTGTGACGAAAAATGAATCCTTTACGACAGTCGGATACGCTCATCACAGTGGTAAAACCCAGGAGATCCGGTCAAATCCTGTCCCAAGTGAAAGCTGACTCAGAAAATGGTACTGGTGAGTGTTTGGTGGACCAGTGCTGGTGTCATACACTACAGCTTTCTAAGATCTGGCTAGACGATAATAGCAGATCTGTATTGTTAACAATTGGAAACCATGATGGAAAAGTCAGCTGTTAAAAAACCGAGACTGGTCAATCTCTCTAGCTCACTGCTGCTTCAGGACAACGCTAGACCTCATACTTCACTACAGACGGTCTCTAAATTAGAGGATCTGCCGTTGAAATGTCTCCGTCACTCACCATACTCCCCGGATACTCACAGATTACCACTTTTTTCGGAATTTGGACAAATTTTTGGAAGGACAAAAATTCAATTTTGATGAGGTTGTCCAAACCGCCTTCAAATATTTTATGGATTCTCCTTCCACAATTTTTTCAACAATGGTATCAATGAACTACTTATAAAATGGCGTAAGTGCATAGATAATAAAGGTACAACATACTTCGATTAATTAAATGTATAATTTCATAATCTTTTTTTCGTTTTACTTTTTCCATATAAAACACTAGTTTCAATGTAAGGAACAATATTACAAAAAAAAACACTATCAAGTAATATTGACAAATAAAATATTTGTCACACAAAACTAGTGTATTTGTTTTGTTACGGTAAAGAAGTATAAGTTGCATGCATGCATGCATATTTTTTAAAATACATATGTAAAACTATGAAAACGTTTGTTCCAAATATAACGTGTAGCCGTACTTAGCGTTAATTGAAAGAAGTATACGTAATATTAGTTGTTATTACAATTTAGATTTATACGGTTTCCTTATTAACACGCTTATTTGGAGTATCATCGCGGCGCGGCGTTGTGCTCAGCTGGAAATAAAATTTTATATCACAATGCTAACACGAGTAACGATTTTTAAATTATTACTTCCATTTATAATTGTTAACAAATGGGATTCCGTAATTACCAACTATCCGTTTTCTTATAAATACAGTTTTATGCTATGTATAAAATGCGTATCTTAATTAAGATTTCGGGAATTACGTATTTCGATGAAAACTTGGTGAGTTGTAGTTCGAACACCCGCCAAAGTTCTGTATTTGTACAACCAGTATATGAATCGTTTAATTTCGAATAGAATTTAATTGAATAGTAAATCTACCATTTTAGAACACGCATCATTTGAAAACGACTGAATCAATTGGAACGCAGTTGTCAGATGAATATTGAACTTCGAAGAACGTCATATAATAAATACTTAGAACGGCGATCTTTCATCTTAACTATATATATTGGGCACGTTTGCCATTAAATGTTACAATAGTTAGCACTAAGAGAGGTAGAGATTCAGTGTCGATACATAAATGAACAAATCTAAATAGGTACCTATGAAGGATAAATCCATATGCCAGTTAGCAACTAGACCATAAAAATAATTTAATAATTTGTGGTTAATTTCACAGTGGATGAATGATTGTAGTGCGAAGGTCACACAGCAGACTGCAAGACGCCATTCTTATTATGTCGCTGTTTAACGCGGAATCAGTATTTACTCAATTAGATCTAATTTTCCAGTAACGATACAATTTTTATGTTTGTAAAAAATCTGTATAAGTACCGGAACTATGTACCAATTTAACTTAAAATCTCAAATTATATAATATCTGTATGTTGCTTCTCAAAGGATTTTCCCTTCATTTTTCATCAAACAACTTTTTAAAGAAACGTTCCCTGCTATTGGATAATACGAAAAACAGAGAAATAGTTTAAAATTAATAATTTTGTCCAAAAACACCTTTTATTAAGCGTATTTCCAATAGGAATACCATCAACAAATATTCATCTGACATGTAGATTCATCTATTAACAATCCGTTTAAACTAACATAACAGCTGTTACATTTTTCACATTGTATCATATAGCAAATATTCGCACGGGTCAGCTAGTAGGTAAGTTAAAATTAATTAATCACTTTTTTCTAAAAATGAGTGATATGACAAGACTTTGTATATTTGTTCTATTCTCAGTAACTTTCTCCCTTTTAGTCATTTCACTAGTCAAGTATCATTGTCATTAAGAGATTTCTCGCAATGGCGACTCTCGAGCTGGTGATCACTTCGCGATAACATTTGTTATCCCTAAACCAGCGACATTTGTCAGATCAATTTTGATTTTTGAGCTTACTCTTTATCTAATGACATCATCCGAGATAGGAATTAGTCAGTGCATATCGAAGAATTATTATCTCCGAGCAGTATATACTGTTTATGGACCTTACGTTACCTACTTACCGCAAGAATAAGTATAATCAATTTGATGGTTATGGATAAAGTAAAAAAGTAAAAGCGGGATTATCGCAAATGACATGTTTACACAAATCACGGCGACAGGTGCGTTATGTAATAAAGCGCTATAAACTGTCAGCATTGATGTCATTCTGGACATCTGACGCCTACGGTTCGTTTGGTTCATAATACGTATCGGGTTTCAGTAGCTTTCGCAGATCTTCACCTTGAATTACATTTATCTGACGTTATTGATTTTACTCCATAACTTCATTTGTATTGAGGACTTGAGACATAGACATTGCGAACAAAACAGTTGGGTAAAAGTAAGCAATATTCAATCCTTTTTAGCGACTTTTCGAATAAATATGCAGTTTTAGAGTATTATCAAAAAAACATTAAAGAAACATAGTTCCAGTTACCAAATTGACACAAATCTCTTTTTATAAATAAACTAGCTGTGCCCGTGGCTTCGCTCACGTGGACTACAAAATGCCCGCACGAATCTTGCTCCCCCGCTCCCAGCTATTTTAAAGACAAAAATGCTTATTGTGGGTGTTCCTTAGAAGATAGACTCGGACTTTTTTGTAGGTCTTTTTAGTGCATATAATTATGTAGTACATTAACTTGCTATATCTCTTATGGTTTACTCAGCATAAGCCATTTAAGCACCTGAATTGATTCACCATGCCCAGTTTTTTTTAATGTGTGGAACCCTAATTCTTTTTCTAAAATTAAAGTTACTCCCTGTAAATTCAGCTATCTACCAGTGAAATTCCCGTCAAAATCGGTCCAACCGTTTCGGAGATTACCCGGAACAAACAGACAGACAAAAAATTTAAAAATGGGCTTTTTGTTATAGGTATCGTATATATTTTCGTATGCATTTAGTAAAAAACTGTTATTTTGATATTACATACAGACACTTCAATTTTATTAATTGTATAGATGTATAGATTTGAATACCATATTTTAGTAAAAAAAAGATTTCAAGTAAAAGTCTAAAGTACCCACTCAAATTCAATCAGCTAACATATTAATTATTTATCATCTTTTTATCACGTAAAATACAATTACAATGCATTATTCAGAGTCTCCTTCCATATATCCATAACATTCCTATAAGGCCAGCTCATTTAATCTTTCTAAGAAATAAATGTTTGCATAAAGAGTATTACATCATTATGACAGAAAATTCGCAATATAATAATATTATATTAAACACTTACCTTTTATTATTTCCGTTGATGATATAATGACATCGCTCTCATCCATTCTTGATTTGTAGCACAGAAAAGCTCTTGATTTCTTTATTTTGGAATGATTTCTTTTAACACTCCATAAACATAACTTATAACTCTTCTTATGGGGCGGAGTGTTAATATACCTTCAAACCATTTTGATATGTAGGTAGTTACTGTAGATAATTACAATGAGAAATATAGCAAAACTAGTTGTGCCCGTGGCTTCGCTCACGTGGACTACAGAATGCCCGCGCGAATCTTGCTCCCACGCTCCAAGCTATTTTAAAGACAAAAATGCTTATTGTGGATGTTCCTTAGAAGATAGATATATACTCTCCCGGACTTTTTTGTAGGTCTTTTTAATGCCTATAATTATGTAGTACATTAATTTGCTATATCTCTTATGGTTTACTCAGTATAAGCCATTTAAGTGCCCGAAATGATTCACATGACCAGTTTTTTTTATTTCTGCGGAACCCTAATTCTTTTTCTAAAATAAAAGTAGCCTAAGTTACTCCCTATATCATCAGCTATCTATCAGTGAAAGTCCCGTCAAAATCGGTCCAACCGTTTCGGAGATTACCCGGAACAAACAGACAGACAACAAAAATTTTAAAAATGGGTTTTTTGTTATAGGTATTGTATATACTTTCATATGCATTTAGTAAAAAACTGTTATTTTATTAATTGTACAGATATATAGCTGGAAAAAAATACTCTTATCATATCCCTTTAAATAGATATTGATGGTGCAATTCTATGAACTTAGTGTGATAATTATCAGCAAATTTAAGAAGTGTTAGGTACTCCTAATTATTACCCTTTATTTATATTTTAAAACATGGTAATAAATACATTTTGTAGCTAAATTATATACTAGGTGGTAGGACACAACAATTATGTCTATCATTGCAATTCTGTGAATCCAGTAACTTTCTTTTGATTTATCACTTTTGGGTACACCTTGTTTATTATATTCAGCTGATGAGATGCTTGCAGGCCAGCATCACAGCGGTGATTGGCAATGGATTGCAGATCTCTGTGCTTACTATCAGGTTTAGTGCCATCACTTTGCCATGTTACTATAAAAAACAACTTAAGAAAGGATAAGCATATTTGGTAAATAGCCTACTTTTATTACAGTTACCTGTGTTGTACAATGTCTCAAAATGTGATATTGAGGTTGTGAGCTATGCAAGTTATGATGGTTTATAATGAAATTAAGTTTTGTGTTGTAAATGTTCTATTATTATTACTAACTAAGATTTTTCAGATTATTTTTGTAGTATATACTGTTCTGCAGTTGGCATACTAACAGCAGACTAAAGGTCACACAAACTGTAGCTGCTGTAAGGCCACTTTATCTATACATATAAAATGGTTTGGCCTGATAACTGACGGATCAATGCACAGCCTCAATCACTGATCATAGAGACCTGAAACTTGGAGGGTGTGTTCTTTGTATGACATAGGCATCTGATAAGAAAGGATTTTCCGAAATTCTACCCCTAAGGGGGTGAAAAAAGGGAGCATACTTTGTATGGGACAACATGATCCATTGGTCCAATCTACTTCAAATTTTGCATAAATCTTTTTTAACAGAATTGATGAAAGACAGGTTTCGTATTTTATTGAAATTCATCCCCTAACAGGGTTAAAAAGGGGTAGAAAGTTATTTTGGCAGTCATTTACTTCGAAGTTGATATCAATACTCCTTAGTGCTTTTGATTTAAATTTCATTTTATTTTGACACTTTTGAAAACTCAATCTGATTTTATTCAAAAAAGGTTGAACTCATTTAAAACATAAGCAAATACTCTATAAATTGGCATGTCTCGAAAGTCACCATCGTATATTAGTACCTCATTTGAAGGTTTCAAAACTTAAAGAGGTTATGCACTTTTAAGACAGGACCTCATAGGGGCATAGAGTTCGAAATTTTAAATGGTAAGAACTAGAACATTTTGGTTATAAATTATATGAATCATTCCATATTACAAAAAAACATCTAAAATCTACACTAATAGTAATCTATACAATTAATAAAATTGAAGTGTCTGTTTTTAATGTCAAAATAATAGTTTTTTACTAAATGCATATGAAAGTACAGTGTAAACTCTTTATAACGTTATCCTTTATAACGATAAACTCCCTATAACGTTGAAGTGAGCCCAACTTGGTTGGTTTGCGTTAAAACCCACATATTAAAACTCCACTCCATATAACGATAACTCTCTATAACGACAAAAAATGCTCAGTCCCTTGAGTTTCGTTATAAAGAGTTTACACTGTATATAGGTACCTATAACAAAACACCCATTTTTAAAAAATTTATCTGTCTGTCTGTTTGTTCCGGGTAATCTAAACGGTTGGACCGATTTTGACGGGACTTTCACTGGTAGACAGCTGAACTTATATGGAGTAACTTAGGCCACTTTTATTTTACAAAAAGAATTAGGGTTCCGGACAAATAAAAAAACTGGTCATAGTGAATCAATTCAGGCGCTTAAATGGCTTATGCTGAGTAAATCATAAGAGATATAGCAAATTAATGTACAACATAATTATAGGCATTAAAAAGACCTACAAAAAAGTCCTTGAGAGTATATATGTATCTTCTAAGGAACTCCATAATAAGCATTTTTGTCTTTAAAAAGCCGGGAGTGGGGGAGCAAGATTCGCGCGGGCATTCTGTAGTCCACGTGAACAAAGCCACGGGCACAGCTAGTATTTAATAAACAGATAGATTTAGTAATATTTTTCTTGAAAATTATTCAAGTTATTTCATTAAAATAGACACTTATTTTTCATCATCACCTGAACCCTAGGTGTTCCAAGGTTACCCCAGTAGTTTGAAGTGTTTCTAGTATAATATTTACTTAGGTTGTTATACTATTGTTTGTTTAAGAAAATTGTTTGTATTAGGTCATAAAGAACAAAGGAATAACATGTGAACAAGAAGCCTTCTCAAGCAGTGATAGTATTAATAGCTCAATAAACAAGACCCTCTTTTTCACCTTTATTTTGTTTATGGGCCTTGGAAAAATAGTCATACCAGTCCCATCACAGCCTAATGATACTAAAACAAAATTTCATACAACCTATTTCTTAAAATAATTTTTTTACTCATTTCAAATAATATTTTTGCAAACTTATTAAAAGGTTTAATAAATTATTCATCTACTTTATTTAAATTAATTTTCTTAATAGTGTTTATTGAAATATAATTTTGTGACAAATTTTATTAGAAAATCATGGACATCAGTTCAAAATGGGGAAGGATGTTACTGCATCTGATAAAGAATCTATATTTTTATAATGTTTAGTTATGCCCATAACTAGCATCATAATCCAGGTTAGATTTAGTTCTAAGCAAATAATTGGTAAATTTTTGCTGTAGAAAATAAGCATCACAACATCACAAGTCATAATATTATCTTCATATTGCTTTCTTAAATTCATATCTAAAAATAACCTTCACTCCAAAACAAACTATAGGGCACTTAAAGAAAGCTCTTTACAATTTTGATGTTTTAATTATTTTTATTATTATATATATACAGTGTAAACTCTTTATAACGTTATCCTTTATAACGATAAACTCCCTATAACGTTGAAGTGAGCCCAACTTGGTTGGTTTGCGTTAAAACCCACATATTGAAACTCCACTCCATATAATGATAACTCTCTATAATGACAAAAAATGCTCAGTCCCTTGAGTTTCGTTATAAAGAGTTTGCACTGTATATATCACATATAATAACAAAGCAAGATAAAATCTGAAGAAATATTCATCTCTCCTTTTCACAGAAGAACCTAAAACATTTTAGGCTTCCGAGCCACAATTTTACAATAACCTGTATCTTGGGGATGAACTAAAAAGTTTTCTATATCTTTGCTCTTAATATAAACCTTTGGGCATTGAGTCCTTGAAGCATAATGTGAAGTGATATTTATTCAGGTCAGCAGGAAATTGGTGACTGCCAATATAACAGTTGTCACTGTTGTTTGGATTATACTATGTTTACCATCACCATCAGGACTAGTGCCATCAATTTGCTGTGCTACTAGTAAAAAAAAAAACATTTTTGAGAAATGAGAGAAAGTAACACCACAAAAATAAATATGGACAAAATTTTTTGGCTGAATTTAACATTCATGGAGTGGTAGGATAGTATTGAAATAATGAGAATCATAGAACTGGTTTATTTCAATTAGACTAATAAGAAAAGTCTGAAGTTAACAGATAAGTTTCCATATAAGAAGATGTTAGAAAGTAGTTCTATTTCCAATAAGGTTTTGTGGAATACCAATCTATTTTTATCTCAATACAGGAAAAAAGGCCCTTATTATAAAGTTCTATACTAGCATAATTATTTACTTTAGAAATAAGATCAATTATTTTCAGAACTGAATATTCACTAACAATTGTTCATAACTCAAATTATATATTTACAAATGATATATGATTTATTAGAGACTACTTTTTCAATAATTAAAGTTAATCACTGAATTGAAACTATCTATTATATATTTTATGTTACAATCTGTTGTAAAAATTACCAAGATTTACAAACCAATGTTGTTTCTTATTAAAAGTAATATTTATTTTGTAGTTGTAACTTTATCATATATAGACACAAGATTTTTTACAGCAATAATTGTGGATCAAAATATGATATTTTGTGTTACTTTAATAATTATTTTTAACACTTATCTTCTTTGAAGAATAGTAAGTTTCCAACGAGATTCTGATAAAAACACGAATTTTTGGTAAACTTGAACAAATTATCACACTAAAGCACACAAATTTAAATTTATTCAAGACAGAATAAAGATTCACATTTTTCTTATGTCCAGGTGTTGTTACCATATCGCGTAATTTCGTTCATTGTAAAATATTAGACTACGCAGTCTCCGTTCGAACTTCGAAGGCGCGTAGGAGTCTTTTTATTATTAATCGGCGTGGGCCGTTTTTCTTACTCGAAATTTAAGGTCAAGTTAGCTCACGTCTAAGTCCCTGGTGTTTCGTATTACCGTTTAAGACTTGCATTCTATTTCTGCAGTTGTAACTGCATAGCGACTTATCATTCTCATGTAAACACAGTCACTAGTCACTGAAAAAGCACCGGGCGTGACAAATAACGAAATAACAATACGACTCGTTGAGTGATCGCAAGGACGCAAATACACGTTCAACCGGAATGCAATAAAATTCAAATCGATTCTATTCACCCATTTAGAAAAGTGACGTTCCATTTTATTTTATACACAACTCTCACAACTTCACAAGCCGTTACGGAACTCGAAGGCAAACCCCGTTTCACTTTTATTATTAGTGTTGCCAGTACCCGAGGCCGAAAGCCCGATAGCGCACAGTTATTAAGTTACCAACGAACATAACATTTTGATCACAAAAGCAACGCATTCTCATATTTGTCGAAAAACAGAATTTCTTTTTTATTTATGCGTCAAATGAGTACTTACTTGCACTTCTTTACTTTCACTTCAAAAATTTACCCACTATTTTTTGGGAAATTTCCGAAATATCGAAAGCTACTCAGGTGTTGAGTATATTAAAAAAATCATCATACGTATACAAACGATATTACTTGATTTTATAATAATGTAGTTAATAGACAAAAGTAAGTACCTAGTATATGTACCTAACTACTTAGATATACAAATAAAACATAAAAATAATATGCATTCTACAAGGGCGGTTGCCTGTCATGTGTTGACTGTAATTTACTGAACTTACTCATCTTTAAAGAAAATATGGAATATATTCGGGAAAGTCCTGCAAATTTTCAGTATATTTACTTGGCTGGCCTCCGTTTTCCTTTTTTTTGCAAATTAATTATTATATTCTACTAGGAAAAGTAACGTAAAGTATTATCATATTGTAACCCCAAAAAATTCTTTTCCAGGAAAGTAAAACGTTAGAGTACAAAAAAATATTAGCAAAAATAGTTATATTTTAGAGGAGTCGGAAATTAACATTTCGTTTTAGTGCCGTTTGAAAGCAACGTGTCATGTTTTGGCGGGTCTTGCAGCAAATACGATTTTGATTAAGGATGGTATTATGCCAGGAGTTACTTCAAATGGAATTGTAATTAATGACTTTAACTGCTAAATTCATTCAAGGACCTTGATTTGTCAATAAAAGTTACTAAATAATTTTCATAATAAATAACAAACTTGGGACTCAATCCGTTTATTAAACAAACTTTTTAAATGTTATTATTAATCACAATCACAAAGAAAAAAGTTCGCAACAATGATGTGTTTCAAAATAAAAAATATTTTATTCGATTTAGAAAACACAAAGTGTTAAAACATTAACACTGGTTTAAAATCATCCCAATCGTCGAGTACAGTTTGTTGTAATTTTTAGGGGATATACAGAGAGGGAGTCACTTCCAGACATCACTATCATTGCCGTAATAATACACTCTAAAATAAACTTTCGACAATAAAACTTAGACAAAGATTTGGTGAAAATTAAAAAGTGATTTATATGCATTATTTGTACACATGACATATTAATCCTTACGCATAAACGATACGACGTCATCATAAAGACAATTTTATGAAGTTTAAATTTTCTCTTTAGAGTATACTATTTGGACACATAGTTTAGGAAATAATTTGTACATGCAGGAAGAACAATTATGAGACACCAAATTACAGCAAATTAGGAAAGAAAGCCAAAGCAACCAATAACATTTGGTCACTATCCATAATGTGCCTACATATACCATAACCGCCTTCTATATATTTCCGTTGCAAGATACACAAGCCTTAATTTGTACGTCAATGTAAAACAATTATTCTAGAAAATCTTTCAGTTAGTGACTATTAAAAGTGAAAATACATCGCATCATAAGATTTGAACATAATATTGGGCAATCAATAAAATACCTTGATTTGTTTTGAATTTGAATTAATAGCAAATTAGTTTCAATACAACTGTTATTGAAGTGACAACGTCTTATAAATTGGTTTGCCGGGTGACACTTCAAGAAACTGCGTTACGCTCCGCTCACGTTATGCGCTCACAATGAGAGCGAGTGAGAGGCACGCGTCCCTTCCACTCGGGCATGGTTAGCCCGCCTAAGAGCGAGAGAGACAGACATAAAGTCGTTGTCACGTAAAACTTTCGCCCGTATACCGACTTTACAGGCAACCAATTTTTTCATTTTACATAACACCCTCCCATAAAGCTTAGCAAGTAATTTAGACAACTTTTAGCTTTCTGTTTTATCCTTTCTGTCTCACGTTTCCACGATGTTTTATCAACAAAGCGTTTCCTGGATTGCCGTGGTTCCCTATTTTTGACAAATTGTGTAAGTTGTTCCATTATTTTGTGTCAAAAATCATTAAAAACCATAATGATATTCTGACGCGATTACAATTTTCGCCATACTGCTTGTTAAGTCGTAAGACCGAAATGGCGAGCTCTCATTGGTTCATTGATTTATAGAGGATTTTGAAACTTAAACACGTTATTTTAGAGGGTTTTGTAACGAAACTAGGTTTTGCTTTTTATTTTTATGTGACTTATAGTGGCATTTGAAGGTAAGTTATGAGTTTGTGTAGAAAAGAAGAAAATAACGGTTTATTACGATACACAAACTCCATTTCGAGTAAAACCTGTTTTAGCGGCTTTTGAAATTACACCACCCATTTAACAGAAGCAATCAGCGCTGTCTGTCAATCAGAGATAAATCTGTCAATGTCCAATGTCTAAATTCCCCAACAGTCCTGATTCCCCACAAATTCCTAAAAGACAAAATGTATTCCTTCAAAAAAATATTATAGTAAATTTTTTTTACACATTACTAATGGGTATCTGAATGCATAAGTTAACATTTAATTTACAAATTTAAAATGATAATGAAAAATAACAGAAATTCTGTTCCTCACACAGAACTAAGAATACATTAGAAGCAGTAAGTAAGTGTGTCGCGTCAACCATAATCATGTGTAGTTCCACAAACTTGAATACAGTCTGGCCATAGTCGTGTTCTAATACTATGACAGAGTGGCCGTTTGAAAATCGTTTTACGTGATGCAAATAAATCAAATCATGGTTTATTCTTCAGTTTTAGAGTGTAAACACGATGGTAGAAATAAAAATCTTCTAAATGGAGGTATTACATACAATCGGAGAGTATCATCTCCTTATTAATTAAATAAAATCATATTTTAAAGAGAAATAAATGGTGGTGTAGGGTCGTTTGGCCGATCCTATTAATTAAAAATGCAGCTCAGCGTTTGAATTATTGCTGTATTTATTTTGTCGCTCGTTACCGATTACAGAATAATATATCTTCTTGTCAGTCCGTGACAGATGTCTTATTTCTCTTTTTCAAGACTTGAAAGTCAGCCAGTCTATCATAAACAAAATAGAATGTGGCTGAAGTAACAACTATTTATTGTGATATGTCGCCACATCACCCCCCTACGGAGAAAATTACAGCCGAGAGAAAGAAAAATAACAATTTAGAAGAAATCTATAGATCTAGGATGTCACGGAACCTAACTCTGCGACCAGTGCGTGTAATGACTGTAGGATGTGTAGCAGGGGATGCGGTGTCATGTTGCGGAATGTTGGATGGCGTGCGATTTGTAGTCAGAGGAGCGGATGGAGGCGCGATGACAGGTGCTGGTGTGGAAGTAGCTGTCGTCGACTCTTGTTGGTCTTGTTCGACTTCCTGGTGAGCTGGTTTTACGCGATCGACGCTGACCTCGTGCTTTTTACCTGCAACCTCGAGCGTTACAGTTTTGGGGTTTCGAGCCAAAATTTTGTAAGGTCCGGTGTAGGGTGGCTGTAATGGTCGCCTCACTGTGTCGTCCCTCAGGAACGCATGGCTTGCTGTCTGCAGATCTTTGAAGATGAATTATGATGGATGAGCGTGTCGTGATGCTGGGGTGGGACGTATGCTAACCATCTAGGAGCGCAGTCTGGCTACGAAGTCCTCGATGTGAGTATCATAATCGATTGTTGCTGGTACGACGAGCTCTCCTGGTAACGGCAGGGGTTCGCCATACAGAATTTCTGCAGAAGAATATTGTAAGTCTTCTTTAAGTGTTGTGCGTATACCAAGCAACACTAGCGGTAGAGCCTTGCTCCATGTACTCCCATGGCACATAAGGGCAGCTTTTAATTGCCTGTGAAGGCGTTCTACCATTCCATTTGCTTGCGGGTGATAGCTTGTCGTCCGGATACGTTTTGTTGCGCAGATCTTCATTAGATGGGCGAAAAGGGCAGATTCGAATTGTCGCCCTTGGTCTGTTGTGATGACAAGTGGAACGCCATATCGCGAGATCCATCCGGAAACGAATGTGTCGGCTACCTCTTTTGCGGTAATGCCCGACATTGGCCATACTTCCGGCCATCTGGTAAATCTGTCGACGGCTGTCAGACAGTATGTATAACCACCAGAATTGGGAAGTGCGCCTATGATGTCCAAGGGGACGTGCTGGAAACGGGCTAACTTTCCAGGGAAGTTTCCTAACGGCGACCTTCCGTGACGGGAGACTTTGCAGCGTTGGCATGCAATGCAAGAGCGAGCCCAAGCCATACAGTCTTTGCGCATGGAAGGCCAAACATAGCGGTCAGACACCAAGCGAGCGCTTGCACGCACGCTAGGGTGACTGAGGTTGTGGAGTCTCAAAAACGTCGAGGGACGGAATGATGCTGGTAGGTAAGGTCTAGGCTTGCCCGTGGATGTATCGCAAGTCACCTGGATGTTTTTTCCTGTAATGGGAAGCAATTCCAATTTAAGAGAAAAACCGGTACGAAGCTTTTCGAGTTCTTCGTCAACGGCTTGAGCATTCGCGAGTGCAGTGAAGTCATCTGCTAAAGATACAACCTCCACGCGAGACATAGTATCCGCAACCACATTGTCCTCCCCTTTGATGTGAACTATGTCTGTTGAAAATTGACTTATAAAACTTAGCTGATTGAGTTGTGCTGGTGGAAGTTTTTCTCGCCATTGCTGGAAAGCATAAATGATAGGTTTGTGGTCTGTAAAAATAGCCACATGTTGGACCTCCAGGATGTGTCTAAAGTGCTGCACGCTTTCATAAATGGCAAGAAGTTCCCTATAGTAGGTGGGCCACTCTACTTGCTTTGCAGTCAATTTCCTGCTGAAATAAGCTAGAGGTTGCCAGCTGTCAGTTTCGTTTTTGCGTTGCTGGAGACAGAAGCCAATATGTGATCCTGACGCGTCGGTGAATAGACTGAGTTGTGCTTGCTGGATTGGGTGGTACAACATGGTCGCTGTTGATAAGCTTTCCTTGCAAGCTTCGAAATGTTTTTGAAGTTCAGGCGTCCAGGGGAAAGGTTTTGCACCTTTGCTCCCCGTGGCGGCTACGGCATCAATGAGTGGCGCCTGATACTTTGCCGCACAAGGTAGGTATCTACGATAAAAGTTAATCATGCCGAGGAACATACGCATGCCTTGTACAGTCTTGGGTGGAGGATAATCATGAAGAACTTGGATGCGGTCGTCAGGAGGTTGAGTACCTTGAGCGTTAATGCGGTATCCCAAAAACGAGACTTCAGCTGTTCCAAAAACACATTTTGCTGGATTTATTACCACACCGTACTGTTGAAGGCGCTGGAAAATAATTTTGAGGTGTTGAATATGCTGGGAACTGTCAATTGAGTGGATCAAAATGTCATCTACGTAAGCAAAGCAAAAATGAAGTCCACGCACCACTTCATCGATAAACCTTTGAAAGGTCTGACCAGCATTTCTGAGACCGAAGGTCATATAAGGAAATTCGTAAAGTCCAAAGGGTGTTATTATGGCTGTTTTGCAGATATCAGAGCTATTAATAGGTATTTGTTGGTATGCTTTTACTAAATCTATGGTGGAAAATATGGTGGATCCAGTCAGGTTTTGTGAAAAATCCCCTATGTGTCGGACTGGGTACCTGTCCGGTATGGTGCGGGCATTAATTGCTCTGTAGTCACCGCATTGTCGCCATGTTGCGTCCTTCTTAGGAGCGAGGTGCAGGGGCGATGACCACGAGCTGCTGGAAGGTCGTGCGATACCACATTGTAACATTGCATTAAATTCTTGCTGTGCTATATGCAATTTTTCTGAGCCTAGGCGGCGGGGACGGCAGCTGACTGGTGGACCATCAGTGGTATTGATGTAGTGGACAGTAGTGTGTTTGACTATTCTGTCTATTCCCGGAGGACGCATGATGTCCGGAAACTCAGCGAGCACCTGCTCGAAAGGTGTCTTCCCGCATGTGACTGCTTTAATGCTGTCCTGGGAAGTGTGCGCTCTTGAAGCTGGTATCCACAGCTTGGTCGTACCATCAATCACCCGTTCGTGCCTACAGTCCGGTAAAAGATTGTAAAAACTTAAAAAATCTGATCCTATAATAGGTGTGCTGACATCAGCTATTATAAAATTCCATTTAAAATCACTGCGTAATCCTAAATTTAAATTGAGAGAAATACTGCCAAAAGTTTTAATTGAAGTGCCATTGGCTGCACTGAGGTCATATCCACTGCTAATAAAATGGCCTCTGGCAAATCGTCGGGGCAAACAAGAAATATCAGAGCCAGTGTCAATCAAAAATCTTTGTTTTGTACACCGGTCCAGTACAAACAGGCAACGATTTGAGAGCGGGCGATCGGTACTCGGCACTACCGATCGCTTGTCGCGTTTCCCGAATGATTTTTAGTCCACGTGCAAAGCTGTGTACATTTTTGTGCTCGCTTACCAAATCGTTCGTGGTACCAACATAGGTCGGGATTCCGTGATTGTGGTGATTGTGGACGGTTGCAGCTACACGATCTGCTGCTGCTACGATTGCGTGACTTCTCTCTATATGATCCCCCCGTAGCTGTAAGAGAAGCAACAGCACGGGAGAGGTCTGTTATTTGTTCTTGAAGCGAGAGGAATACATTCTGTTCCGGTGCTGGTGGGTTAAGTAAAAGTGTACTAGCACCTACCTCAAGCGGCTGGGATTGTATGTCTATTAGGGTATCAGCTAATTCTGCCAGCTCACCAAGTTCCTCCAAGCGTTGAGCAGCCAAAATGATCTGCAACTGTCTGGGAAGTCGACTAGACCAGATATATTTCATTAGCTTGTCTGGGAATGCAGGTCCTGTCAGAAATCTGAGGTGGCGGAAAAACGAAAACGGCTTCCTGTCGCCAATCTGTTCTTTTTCTAGCAGCCGCCGCATTTTCTCTTCATAGGAATCTGAGAATCTAGCAATTATTGCAGTTTTTAGAGTCGTATAAGGGTTGGTCTGAGGAGGTGAAATAATAATGTCCTCAACCTCACAAGTGCAACAAGTATCAAGTAACGATACTGCATAACTAAATTTTGTTGTTTCTACTGTAATCCGGTTAATGTTGAACTGGGCCTCTAAGCTCGCAAACCAAAGAGCTGGGTGGTCTTTGCAGAACGAATGGGTGCGGATGGAAACACGGTGCACCTCTAGAGGTGGGTTATGGTTATCCCTTTCATCAACAGTGTCGGATGCGCCACCTTCAGCCATTTTATAAAAATATTATTGAAAGACTATGTGAAATGCTAGTATTTCTCTCCGTATTTCTCGGTGTGTGCGCGGTGGTGCTTCGCCCTCTCGAGCGTTAACTTCTTGGTAGACGAGTAATGCAAGTATAGCTGGCTTCAGGCCGGCCGGTGCGTCGCTTATACATGGATCGTCACGTTCCAAGCGTCGGCGAATGTTGCGTCTTTAATCGTCGGGGTCACCAATTATAGGGTCGTTTGGCCGATCCTATTAATAAAAATGCAGCTCAGCGTTTGAATTATTGCTGTATTTATTTTGTCGCTCGTAACCGATTACAGAATAATATATCTTCTTGTCAGTCCGTGACAGATGTCTTATTTATCTTTTTCAAGACTTGAAAGTCAGCCAGTCTATCATAAACAAAATAGAATGTGGCTGAAGTAACAACTATTTATTGTGATAAGTCGCCACAGTGGTATAAACCTTCACTTAATAACAGACAACCATAACAACATTGGAGCAAAAAGTTTAACTAGTGATACTTACTCTTTATTCCGTGGTTCCTCGCGAAAAAATTGCATGTACTTGAAATTTTGGGAACCGTCTTAGTTAAGAGTTTTTTTTGTTTTTGAAGTGAAAACTTCTTTAATACCATTGTGATTTGAAACACGGTGAAACGAAAGAGTAATACTTAAAAGAGACAACCACACATCTATGGCATTTAACCTGCAAGAGAATGAGATAGAATACATTTAATGCATGCATGGTTAATTCAAGTCCTGATTTTCGCAACTATGGTAATCATCGAACTGGCCTAATTGTGCAACAACCAGACTTGTATGCACTATTGTATATACAGTACGAGTGGAAGATAGTTCAAGCCTCGCTGATTTAGAGGATTTCAAAAAAGAGATTTTAAAGAAGATATTTTTACAATAAAGGTTACATTTCTACCGTGCGTGTCAGGTTTTTTTTTATTTCTATTACTTTATAAAGGTTCTTTTCTTCTTTTTAAGTTTATAGCACCGTGTGTAGAAGGTTCTGAGAGTGGGCAATGGATAGGCCGACAGAGGTGTAATATAATAATTAAGTGGAGTCAACTCTCAAAATTTAATTGAATCGGGGCTTATAATTAATGCGTGTATAGAGCATACTGTATTCGTGTCTTTAAATAAAATTCTTTCATTGAAATATTTGGTATTTTCATAGTATGGCACCTACTATTAATTTTTTTTTTTTTTATTTCAACGATCGATTCAGTGTTTGAACACGTTACCACTAAGTTATCATCGACACTAAGCCATCATCGTTAATATGAGCCAACAAAGAATTTAAAGGATACAGTAATTTCCAAATGGCAACACAATCAACATGAAAATGGCGCTTTCGTTGTTTTCATTCCATAAACACTTTTTTAAGCCATACTAACTTTGGGCTACACAAATTAATTTAGGCTGCGATATTTTTTAAAGTGCCTTTACGTTCATCGTCAGGTTTAAATCAGAGATAAATTGAGATATCTAACTATAGTAAAACTATCAACATTCCCACGATCGACAGTTTATAAAATTCTGAGTACTACATGCACGTACAAAATTGTACTTCCATGGCCTAATAATTCCAAAAATTGTATTCCGTCAATAATACGATTTAATCTGTATTTTAAACAGTCTTATTATTATAATGCTTGAGGAGCTCTATTTTGCCACCTATTAGGCGTGGCAAAAGAAGTTTAAATTCATGATGTTAAATCGTGAAATTCCCCACAAAATCCGCAATGGAGTCAAAATTCTCCGCAATTTAGGGAAACTGGAATTGATTAACGCTACAAATTGATAGCCTTGCATTTCACTTTCGTCTTGATACCGGCGGCGCGGCGCGGCTTGAGCGAGACAAAACTTTTATACTTTTTTAACCACAGATTTTTCGCCTTATGCTTGATTTCCTATATCTTTTGTTTCAACATGCTGTTAAAAAAATTTGTAACGTTTTCAAATCGCTTAATGTGAGAGTTTAACGCGTCCTAAATAACGTCTTTGTATGTAACAGAAAATTAACTATAACTTTCAATTAAATGAATAATATTCATCACAGCCCTTGTGTACAATTATTATTTTCGTATTAGCCTGAAATATTGAAAACCCTTTTAAAATTATAATTTAAAAAATATGTTTATCTCTGGTTTAAAGATATGATTTGCGTTTTGTGCCATCTATGTACGGTTCTTGGTAATTATGAAATTACTAGTTTTGTAGTTTAGGTCAGAGAGTTTAGGTCTTTGATAATACTCTTCCTTACTATTATATTAACAGATGGCGCTGCATACTTTATTCGAATGGCTTTAGCTACCACTTTATACCCGGTTTATTTATCGGATTCGACGGGGTTTTTAATAGATATTGTATGCGTGAAATCTAATCCAGAAGATAAATGTTTGTAACATAGAACGTAGGTATTAAAGTGAAAACAATAATAAAAATTAATACCCAGTTCACAAACGAACATTAAATTATCTTTAATTATAAATTAATAGCATAACGAACTACTAAGCCTAGTAACTGTAAAGTCATAACTTTACCGGTATAAAAAGTAATTGCGGTTAGACTTTAGATTATTTATTTAACACTGAATTTGATAGTGTGAATGGGTGAGCAAGGTGGGAGAGCGCGAGTGGTAATCCCCTTGTAAAGAAAAAAGTACGGAAACTGATAGTTTCTGAGTTTTTTTAAATATTTTTAGATTATTTCTTT
The DNA here is from genome assembly GCA_033032175.1 of Saturnia japonica. Taxonomy (NCBI): domain Eukaryota; kingdom Metazoa; phylum Arthropoda; class Insecta; order Lepidoptera; family Saturniidae; genus Saturnia; species Saturnia japonica. The sequence continues at coordinate 6,572,761 of CM065332.1, forward strand.
TTAGGTCTTGTATATATATGAAATTTTGACGAATAATTATTTGTTTCTGTCACTAGCCGGCTGCTGCCACGGCCCGCTCGCTTCGCTCGCACGACTCGTTCATTAAGTTTACAGTTTAAATATTAGGTCTTTACCTATGAAATTGCCGTTTTGTATGAAAAAATTTAAACGAATTTTTTTCATGTATTTTTTATTTGTATTAATCGAAGTAATCACCCATGCAATCAATGCATCTTTGCCAGCGCAGTGGCAGTTTATTGATGCCCATCTTAAAGAAATCAGCTGGACGGGAGGCAACAAATTCTTCAAAGGCATTTTGTACTGCCTCTCAGGTATAGAATTTTTTTCCCGCCAAGGAGTTATCCAAATTCTGGAAAAAGTAGTAGTCTGTAGGCGCAAGGTCTGGTAAGTAGGGCGGATGACGGAGAACTTCCAACCCCAGTTTTTGCAACTTGGAGACCGTCTGCTGTGCAGTATGAGGTCGCGCGTTGTCGTACAGGAGCAGCGGAGACGAGCGATTGACCAATGCTGGTTGGAGATGTGGCAGCTGCTCCATCATTGTGTTCAGTTCTTCACAGTACACATCTGCAGTAATGCTCACCCCGTTTGGTAAGAAGCTGTGATGAATCACACCGGCGCTAGACCACCAAACAGTGACCATCACTTTTCTAGGGGTAAGTTTTCGTTTAGGGCATTGTTTAGGTGCTGAACCAGGATCCAATCAACTTGCTGAGCGCTTGCGGTTATCAAACATAATCCATTTTTCATCGCAGGTAACAATGCGGTTCAAAATTCCTTCATTTGTGTGTCTGTTGAGCAGTGCAAGGCACGTCTCGACGCGTACTTCGCGCTGGCGATCATTGACTTCGTGGGGTACCCATCTGTCAAGCTTTTTTACCTTGCCAATTTGACACAAATGGAGCAATATTGTTTTGACGCTAATGTCAAAAGCTGCTGCTAATTCAGCCGTAGATTGTGTATCATCAGCTTCCACAATCGCCTTTAATTCGTCATTGTCGACCAAAGTCTTCGGACGACCGCGAGGTTCATTTTTCAGGTCGAAATTCCCAGAACGGAAGCGAGCAAACCAATAACAGGTGGTGCGTTGGTTTGTAGTGTTAGCTCCGTAAACGTCGTTGATGTTGCGTGCCGCTTGTGCCGCGTTGCTGCCACGATGGTACTCATATTCCATAATTACTCGAATTTTTAACGTATCCATGATGACAAATAAGATTGAAATGCGATGAAAATGTAACACTAACCAATAAACAAATGACTACTTTTGGAAAAATAATTCCATGTTTTTAAAATAAAATTAATTTGAAATTAGAATTCTTAGCCAAAAAAAATTATTTTGATTTGAATTGGCCAGTACTGCAGAACGGCAATTTCATAGGTAAAGACCTATTATATATTGATAACATTAATTAAGCTATGACCTCTACCGGGATAAAAAGTATCCTATGTGTTAATCCAGGTAATAGACTATATGTGTGCCAAATTTCATCCAATTCCGTTTAGCCGTTTTTGCGTGATTGAGTAACAAACATCCAAATACACAATCATACAAACTTTCACATTTATTATATTATTAGTAGGAAGTAGGATTAGTTAAACAATGACCTCTACCGGGATAAAAGTAACCTATGTATTAATCCAGGTCATAGACTATATTTGTGCCAAATTTCATACAAATCTGTTCAGCCGTTTTTGTGTGATTGAACTTTCACATTCATTATATTAAGTAGGATTAAATCACACACACACACACTCACACGCGATTCTTGGTTTTTTCTCTTTTTAATATTTTAATCTGTGTTTTTAATTATTTAATTATTTTCTCTAGCTTTGTCTTTTTAAGCGTTAACATTTATTTAGTATGTGAATCATTGCCGATTGTAGCCTGTTCATACTATTACCACAGTTCTAATATAATCAATGATATTTTAACGTTATTGGATGAAATAGGTACTGTTAGCGCCTAATGCTTTATCAATAGCATTTAAGTCAATTATTTATGTGGGGTACTTTCATTATTAGTTTTTTCTTTTTATTATTTTTCGCTGCACCGCACACTACGCAGTCTATGATTGACCACCGCCGCCGCGACTCGATCTATCTAAATTATATTAATCCCGCTTGTTGGAGTTGCTTGTGCACGCTGCACGACATCCAGCTGGTCCACTACTATCGAAGCCGCAAATCTGAGGAATTGGCCGAGAAGAAGCGCTGCCAGGCTGAAGCTGCAGAATACCACATAAAGGTGATCGTAGAATAAGCGGTGCAGCTGTTTCTTACTTATCCAGTTTCAAGGTAACTCTTTCTTACATATTCCTAACTCTCCCCGCTCGTGGATTAGCGACCCTCTATATTGCTTAGTTGACGCGTCCACAGGTACCTACTATTACTTGAACACAAACAATTGTCGTTTAATCTATATTAATAAATGTGTAGTTCTGTCTGTACATTCAATTTCCAAATTTACTTAAATGAAAGATGCTATGCACGAATACGCAAATAATTTGTCTGTCTGTCTGTCTATTTGAATGTTAAACAAAAACGGCTTGAATGATTCTTATGTAATTTTGTACACGGGATGCTTATTTTCTTACTTATATACATATATATATATATATATATATATATATATATATATACTTACTATACTATATATATACTTATTTCAATATTACTTTTAGAAATCGAAAGAATTTAAAAAAAAGTCGTCAATTCTCAACCTTTTCTTATTAAATTATGTAGACGGGAAGCATACGCTATTCCATAATTCCGAGGCTATAAGAATCACAGATCAGTAAAATAAGAATCGTTATATAATAAATTAGAAATCGTAGAATACAATAATATTTTTCAACCTATTTTGGTGAAAATTGTACGTGGAAAATACATGTAATTTCTCAATTTATACGGTACCTACATGAATTGCCAACAATGTGAGCAAAAATAAAATTACGGGATGTAAGGTAGAAGAGTAGGGCGTTTTGTGGGTTTTGACGATCAAGAAGTTTACGTATGTCTGATAAATATACATCATTTCGGCGACCGAGCTATGCTCGGTGACTTATAGGCAAAGAAAGAAAAATACCTATCGAGGTAAACTTAGAATGTAAAACATTATCTAAATGCAAAGTTTCATCGAAATCGTTGGAGCTGTTTCCGAGAAACCAATTACATATATAATACAAGAATTGCTCACTTAATATAATACGATACCAATAATTACATACCAGTATGTACCAGTGATTATGTATTTTATGTTCTTGGTTTATGAAAAAATAATCAGCAGTTTTATTTAAAATATGTATTTATATTATAATAAAAAAATTATTAAATTTATTTATTATTTTATTTCTTAAAATAATTTTTTTATTAATTGGGGTACAAGTCCAAACATTTTTAATCATTTTTATTTTTCCTATTTGTCACGCAAATACAGCTAAAATTGCTTTGTGGCTAAATTTAATTATTTAGTTGTTTGTTGACCACTTTGCATCTATCCGCGGCAGCCATTACAGCACCGATAACTGCAGAACGGAATCCTGGAAATATTCAAAAAACATCAGTTTGCATTCACAAGATAACAACAGTTGTTATAATTCACCTTATTCATAACAAAATATGTTTTTTTGTATGAAATTTCAAGATTTTATTTTTATAATTTAATTTATTTTTATTTTATTTATTTTTTTAAATGATTTTATCGTATAAAGGATTTAAGCCTGGTTATTTACTATTCTTATAATTTACCGTTATGACCACGTAACGATGTGGCCCAATATGGTGACACGCTAAGCCTAGTGGGGAAACTGGTTCTCAAGTGCAGTTAAAGGAACAAACCTATAGATGCTTGGCAACAGATTTTCAATTTCAAGATGGTAGCTAGCAATACGGGCATGAGAAAATACCCTATCACCATGCTGAGGCTTCATCACGATGTTTTCTTTCAGTAAAAGCTCAGGCAGATTGCAGGGATTCGAACTCACGTCGATCGACGTAGTGTCCGTACATGCTACCACTGAGCCATCATTGGTTAATGCAGTCATTCATGCATCATTGCCATGATTGCCGGTTTAACAAAATTAGCACAAAGAACTTGTTCAAAAGGTAAGTCTCGATAAGCCAAATCTATTATTAAAATAAAAGATGTCTCGCGAAATACATATCGCATAATAACCTTTTACATTTGCACGTATTACGAGCACGTGTCTCGAGATGCGAAAAACACATATTATCAGCGCGAGCCTCAGTTAATGGAAAACACGCGGTCACGAATGCTAAGAAGATATCGGCTTTGTAAAAGTAGGTACAATGCCACCATTATAAGTTGGCGGTGGTAATTTTTTGTAACTAAAGCGGCCATATTTTATCCATGTCATAGCGAACTGATTCAGAATATAAGAAATTTACTCCAGATAATAGTTAAGGCATGACTTGCTACGGAAGTTTGAATTAAATGTTCTTGTGTATTAAATTAGTACCGAACTTAATTTAGCTTAATAGCTAATCACGATGGTAAAGTCTAAATAGTGCCAACAACGGTTGGATGTGGCACTGTAGCGGAACATAAGGTGGGTGTACAGCCCGAGTGGATAGCGACCACTATACATATGGTGTAAAGCCCGTCATAGTGATACGCTTATGTGCTTTCCGTTTCGGGTTCAGCCGGTGCATATCCAGATTCTGTTAACACAGGCATGACAGCGGCGGCGTCTGGCGGTCATTCGGTGTTCGTCATTGTTTTTGAATTGTATTCTATCAGGCACTTATGTACACGTATCGTTACTTTAGCGTATTAGTAAAAAACGAACAGGTAGGTATCATTAAAGCCGACACTCTCAATTGTTATTTGTTACCCCTTTGGGCTCCATCTGCATTATTTTAAGTCTGCTATGACGTATGACGCCGGATGACTAGGATCCGCTTTTAATCGAGCACAGAGTAAAGTGCGTACCTAGACTTCAAGTTAGGAGGGGGTCATAGATTAAAGTCTCTCAAAGTTTCATCATCGAGCGCATGATAAATAACAAAAAAGAAATAGAGTTTTTTAAGATTGGTGAAAATTATATTTAATATTTTGTTATATTATTATTATTTCTTGTTTTCCACCATTAGTTTCAGATTTAACATTTTCAGGTTCAGCTCAACAATTAATAACAAACGTATTTTGTTGCAAAATGATGAAATAACCGTTATGTCATTTCGTGCGGAAGTAGCAAAAAAAATTTAATAAAGTAAGTAATCATATTTAATTAGGTATATCATGTCTACCTTATCAACCTTAGTGCAAGGATTTGCGAGAAATTTTGAATAATTATGCGGGACATGACAAAAATGCGAGAAAGACTATTAGAAATTCGACCAGCCATATAGGTTTTTAAAATTATCTGGTCATTCTCTATGGATTCAATTACAGTAGCAGAGGATGACGCACGATTTTCATTCTTCACCTTCAAAATGTGTGCTGATTTCTACTTCTGCGCGAAAGTTTATCCATACCTACCATAAAGCGGGACAGTTGTCAACCCACACAAATTTTTCGTGGGAGCGTTGACAACCCTATTTTTATAGACTTTCCCACCTACCTTAGATACGCACCTGCACAGAGCGACAAGTAAGAAGATTTTATGAGACAAACACTGACCATTTTGTTCTAAATGGTAGGTCCCTTCCGCGGTGGAGCCGGCTGGACTGGTTACGTTATCTTTCATGACGGCTGGATGTCCACCCGTCCGTAGCATAGCGGCAGCGCCCAGCGTTGTCTGTGCGGCTAGCTTCAGTGATAAGTCGCGGGGTAATCCACACCTAACTCCCCCATCCGCAAGAGATTCTATTAGCATGTACACCTGGATGCGAAAAGTAAGCGACATTATATACTTATTGTACTTTTTTTTAAATTAGGACCTTCTTCCAATAACCCATGGAATTAAGTAGTTTTATTTTTGGGGCGCATATTCCATCGGTATTGACTTGATTACTTATTTTATTTACAATTTAAACCTAAGTTTTGATTTTTTAAGAATAATAATATATGTAACAACAATATGAAATCTTAAGTTTAAATTTTACTTGTTTTTTGTCCTTTCGTAGTTATTATAATTTCTTTACTTACTAAACATATTTTACTTTTATGTATGTGTAACAAATAAATCTCTATTCTTTCATTTTCTTTTAACTTTAACACTAACATAAGCAGGTCCACTTCCACTAAGCGCAGTAACAGCGTCCATCTGATATTCTGGCACTTCGTCGCAGGTGCCGACCGCTTGGAACAGTTGCGTTGTGAGTTTGGCATCTTCAGCAGTAGCCCGGGAACCTCGGCTGAGTGCCGCGGCACCTTCCTTCACAAGTGCTGGAGTATTTGGCATTACTCGGATAACTCGTGCTTCTGCGGGGAGAACCTGAAATTGCATTGCATAAAAATGTATTGATTGAAGTGAAAACTTATTTAGTAAGTACCTACCATTGTGATTAGAAACGCGATGAAACGAAAAAGCAACACTAAAGAGAGAGAATAAGATTGAATATCTAATCTAATACTATTTAGTTAACAATTCTTGTTTATATGTATGTATATAATTGGTTTCTCGAAAACGGCTCCAACGATTTCGATGAAATTTTGTAATATATTTAGATTTCAAGTATACCTAGATAGGTGTTTTTTTTTAAAGATACAGAGCATGGCTCGGTTACCCAGTCATTGAATATTATACACGGCTAATGCAAGTCAAGATTTTCACGACAAAGATCGTCGTCGAATTGGCCTAGCGGTGTGAGGACCATGGACTTGTACGCACTGTTGCATGTAAAGTACGACTGGTCGATAATTCGATTGCTGATGATTTAGGGATTGTAAAAAAGAGATTGTATACAAGATATTTTTATGTTTTCTGAAGCTTCACTTCTACCAAGTGTGGACTGCACACAAGTTTTTGTAATAGCACAGTATAATGACGGTACTGTGCTTGATTGTAAGTGCTGAAAATTCAGAAACAATGGTGACCACTGAAAGACCAGCAATCAATCGTTGGTCACCGCTGTCATGAGGTCATGACGACCTGCAAGTCTCCTGGATATACACTTTCTGATCCCAAAGTGCGACAAACGAAAAGAAAGTTACTATGACGGGGTTTAGGGTTTGGGTCATTAGTTAAGTCCTTTAGTTCAAGTAACCTTGTGTTGTGTTCCTGCGGTTAGTAGAGTTTCCAAAGCTCCTTGTGAAAGCGGGGGTTCCAGGGGGTCTAGGTGTAAATAGGGAGAGAGTCTTTAAGTTCTACGTCACGTTACCAATAGGACTACCCCAAGTAGAGAAAAATCTCCAAAGAAATTTCTCTGTGTTCTACCTCTCTTGCAGCAGCAAGAAAGGAGATCACCCATTTATCACTCTATGTTAACAGAAGAAGGCAAATTACATTTTTCCCAAAGTACCTTTTCTACTGTTGCCGTATTCACTCCCATAGCGACGGTGATGAACAGCTTATTTTTTGCTGCTGGAACATCTTTGACTTCATTTAGCGCAGGCACTACCACGTCTGGCTTCACCGAAACTATTACTACTTCCGACCTCTCCACGACGGATTTGTTCTCGAACAACGCTGTCGCTCCGATGCCCTGTAGATTTACAATAAGAATAGTGAAGAAACTTTCTTAATATGTTCTAAGCCCGGCTCCAACGTTGGAGGACGGCCCATTTTTAAGCGCGTAACATGTTTACAAGTTGGCGCCCACGTAATGAAAAGTGTGTTCGTGCTTCTGTTTTGTTTTCCTCGATGATATATTTTTGCTACGTGGTCCAACACAACAATTTTGTCACAATGGATCACGGCCGCCATACACCAAATTTTCCAATCCACTTCACTTAAGCACAACAACCAAACTATAATACGCAAAATGTCACCAATATTACATATAATAGGTTCAAAAACCCTACGTTAATGAAATAAAAATAAAAACCACAACATATCAATGAAGATCCCGCCAAAAACTCAAGAGCTCATAACACTTAAATACTTATACCATTTAGGTACATAGTTAATAGGTACTTATCCAACTTTTATATATGGTCATAGAGTCATAGTGCCAGCACATAAATACTGTTTCCAGTATATCTACAAAATAATAAAAGAGTGGAAATTTCAAGATAATTAAAACAGCCGTTGTCAACAATTAATACTGAGGTAAATCCTAAATTACATAAGGCATAAAGTAAAGAATTAGTGACGTACGCAAATGCTACAAACAGTGATAAATGTGATATAATACAATTTGTGTACATATTACGTATTGTAAGAGCACTAAAATTTGTATTTCTTTGAAATATAAAGTTTGCGTTTTATGTAATGCAAATAACGACTGTGGTAATTATTTAAAGGTGCTTTATAATATTTCCCGTATTTTTAACCTCCTTATGATTATTACAAATGAACTGCATTTGGATGCACGTAAAATCGAAACCTCAAACCGACTGCGCAGTCAGCGTGCAGTTTTATTGCAGTCGACGTACAGTTTTGACTCCTTGTCGACTACCCAACTATTTGCTGACTACAGGCGGTTGGCGGTGTCGTTGCAGTTTTGTCAACTGCTTGCAACTATTTGACCTACTACTAATTAGTTTCAACTGAGAATTCATCCGTTTTTATTACATACTAAGTTATAAGCAAATATACACGCATACTTTCACGGTAAAGGCAGAAGAAACAAAACAAAGGAAAAAACATTTTATTCTAAGTTTTTTGATAATAAATTAATGAGTGATATGATAAAAAGCCACTATTAGATTAAATTGAAAAGCAATTTTAACAAAATATAAGTTTAGTGACATCTATAATGCCGAGTGTCCACCTCAACTGGCAAGTAACATCCGCAATTTCTTGCCTAATTCAATAATGAAGTAGTTTCCACGGACTGCAAATTTTTCTATCGCAAGTCGCTTTTAGAAGTGTATAGAAGTTAATTTTCTGCAAGGAGTTGCAGAACCGTTTTGACAGAAATTTCATACAACATACATACATACATACTTCAGCAAGTGCGGACAAACAGACCAGATGCCTAGATAGTTGCATAAAAAGGCGATTTGTGGCTATTGTACTAAAAAAAATTGTAAGAAAATTGGATATTGAGACGTGATTATTATTATTAACCAATTATTAAGAAAACTCCAAAGCGAAGATTCCGTTCAATTAAAAAACTTCCTATTTTCTACGAATAACTGAGGTCACCTTCAATATTTTGCTGAATTTCAACAGCTGTAGTAGGTAGATATTCATTCAATTCTTCTGCTAATCGCTCTTATACAACATTTTTATAAATTTTATTTTTATAATCTTTGGTTGGTATATTATATTCCACAAACGGGGATTAATCTCGTATAAATATGAGTTTCACCGTGTCTTCACGGGCCCATACCTTTTTCTCGCTCAAAAACTACTTAGACACCTAGTTCAAAAAACTTGCTTATACTATATTTTGTATCCAGCAAGTTTAAAATGATTTGAATTTATGTTTACACCCGAGGCTTGCAGTAACATCCGCAAGCACCTAAAACTTGCAAGCTTGCTGCGAGTGTTTATACAGTGCAAGTGACTTGCCAGAGGCAACTTCTGCTGGTACTATTGCTAAAGGAAACTTGGCTTTGAATTGCACAATTTTTTTAACTATGCACAAATTTTCTTACAATTTATCTATGTAGTATAAATAAAATAATATATTAATGTTATTGTCTATCAAGTTAAAAGTTTGTTATTTTATCTTATTTTTGTTTTTGATAATAATTCATGTATTTTTAACCCCGAACGCAACAAACGGTTGTTGTAAATTTAATATGTGTATCCGTGTATCGGTGTATCTGTGTTTCGGTTATTGTCGATATGACAAAATGTCGATAATTTAGGTTTGTTTAAAATGTAAATAATATTTTTTTTTCTTACATACCTTAAAGGCTTCAGCGCTGGCTACATCGGAAGGATGGCAACTCGCCGTGATCTCATCGGGTTTTGCCAATCCTGTTAAGAAAATCAAGCGAAAACTTAATATATTTTTAATACGGCAATAAACTAGATATATTTAGTATTAATAACATATAAAACTATTATGATAGCGTATGATTGACTGACGACAGTCCTGAGTATTTGGCTGGATCGTACTTTGTCGTCATGTAGTGGTTTTTATTTTTATTTAGAAAGCGTTATTTGACCCTATATTGTATATTATAGGTACCATTTTGCATAGTATAACTTGATTATTGTGTACAAGTAAGTAAATTGCATTAGAAATAATGGGCCATGACATAGATTTAATATATACTACATATTATACGGGTCATGAGTTCAGAATTTCTAAGATGCTACAAATCTTCCTGGAAAGTTCTTAGATGATGGCCAACATTTTATTAGAACATTGAAATCATGACAGCGTTTTTGGCGGGATCTTGAAATGTCAAGTTGTGGATTTTATATTGTTAATTAACTCTATATTATATTTTAGATGAGTCTCTCGTTTTGTGCAAATCAGAGAATTTGCCTTCCTTCCTTTCTTACCTATGGAAAAATAGATGAAAAATAAATATAATAATTTAAAGTCTACTAAATAAACTAAATTATATGAAAAATTAACACAGATAAAGGACATACTAAACTTGTTTCAAGGCACGGTAATGAGGAATCGAAAATGGTAATGAAAAAGTGACGACAGTAATGAAGAATTGAATAAAAAATCTAAACCAAATAGGTTTAATGATTAAACAATGTTAACAAGCAGAATATAATAAACAATTAGCAGTTACCTCAAAACAGTACGACTGGTAATGAAAAAATAACCGTAGCAAAGGCTAAAATCTCGCCTTTTTTTTCTAAATATCTGCAAGCTTTTGCCCCGTTCTCCGTTCACTTGGCGACTAAGTAAGGATCGTGCGTGCAACGAAAGGTGTGGGAAACTCCACTAGGTAAATCTACATGCTAATATTGTTCTTTCACGTTGAATTAACGGTAATGAGTTTTTTTTCGACAATTTTATTGCATCACAGTATACGTAAAGTACAATCGTAATGTAATATTCATTTCATAAATTTGTTCTTTAATACATAGGTACTATAAAGCTATCAAAACAACAGGAGATAAGAAAGTATCAAACTAATTTGTTATTAATTTACAATTCTCAAAATTTGTGCCCTGACCGGTACTGGTAATGATTTTAAGCATATTTTCTTTATTTTTAGGTACTTATTAATCAATCATTTAATTTATTTAGTATGTCAAATATACCAATGCAATAAACATAAAATAAAAATATATTTGCTGTTATTTGATTACGTGGGTAGCTTTGTTAATTTTTGATGGACATGTGATTTGCACGAAACGAGAGAATCGCCCTTTTATGTAATTTTGACGGAATTTTACGTGATATAGTTTGGTTATCGTGCACGAGTGAAGTGGATTATAAACAATAACAAGGAACATGCATTTAAAGTTGCCACAAGAACACTGTGATCACTTTTTTTTAGTTCCTATCCGACACCGCTAACGCAAATCCGGATTCTTTATAATTCCAATACAATTGTACACCCCTCCATGAGAAAATTCCCAAATAAGCCCAATCTATATTATTTACATGTTCTTAAATTCTACTAAAGCTTCTCCTTCTCTTTTATGTTTTACTACTGTAATCCTTATGTCTAGCAGAAGCTTCCCTTATCTTTTAGTTGTTACTCTTACTCTACGGCAAGCTTCAGTTTTCTTTTATTTTATTCTTATTATTAGAATTTATTATTCATATTACTTAAATACAATTTGTACATATTTGTCAATAATTATATAAGTATACATGTACAGGTTTTTGTATGTATTTATTACTTCTAGGTTTATACTTTTGTCTTTTCTCATCTTTATTTTTAATTTTTTAGTTGCACTACCAGCAATGATATTTTTTCCAAAATAACGCTGGTTAGCTGGAAGATAATACTTTATAACATTAAGCTAGCCAGTTTCCAAAGTAAAAACTAAAGTATACATTATAAAACTATATAAGTACTATTTTAATGTCATATTACATATTTACCCGCTGAAATGAATCCATTGGCCAATGCGAAAGCGAGCCTGCCGCCTCCAATAAACCCGATCTTCATTGCTTCAGTTATCGATACTGAAATGTTATCAATGTTGTAATATTTACTTAAAAGTCATGTACATACTATCCTCAGTATTTATCTTATTGATAATAATCAGTAAGCAGTTGTCTTAAAACAAATAACATACAAACAGCTCTCACAAGAAGCCGGTTGGATTATGGTTGTTACCATTATAGTAATAGTGCCAATTCAAATTTGTATAAATTATAAAAAGTCCAAAATCTGGCATTAAGAATTATAGGAGGATTTATAAAAACAACGCCAATTCATGTCATGCAGATTGAACTCTGCCTGCCTCCTCTGAGCTTTCGAAGAAAATATTTAGCGATAAAATTTTGTTTAAAAACGATGTCTTGGTCCAATAGTGAAATTGTAAAAATATGGGCCAATCTGAGAACTCTTTGTCACAACAGTTACTGGGATAGAGGGAGAAATCCTTTGCTTATTGAGGATTATAATGAACTCAAAGGTGAATGTATTGCTTCGTTTCTTACATTACAAATGCTTACATTAAGAACTTGGATAACTAATATTAATATTACGGATGTTATTAAGATTAATTTAAATTGTATACAAAAAGCAAAAAATGAATATGAATTAAATTTATTAAGATATGATATTATAGCTGAATTACAACAAAAGTACTCTGAATGTAATGTTATTTATACTGATGCGTCAAAGAGTGCTTATGGATCCGGAGTTGCCTTCTTTCTTCCTGGTAAGCCAGGATTTTCAACATATAAGGAGTGTTTTAAAATAAATTGTAATTATTGTTGTATTATGTCTCTTGAATTTATTGCAATTTCAAAAGCACTGTCATTTGTTAAAAATTTAAATCTTAGAAAAGTTGTTTATTTGTAGTGACAGTAAAACCGCACTACAGCACCTTGCTCGATGCACCTCTGGTTCAGAGGTATTTCGGTAGCTTACAGCTTACTAAGTAAAATGGATCATTTACTTTGTACCGGAGTGGATCTAAAATTGCAGTCGGTACCGCACATATTGGTTTGCAGGGTAGTGAGGAGGCAGATAAATTAGCTAAATTAAGTATTGTAAGAGGCAACATTATTAATGTATTGCCAGATTATTCAGAATTGTTACAAAAATTTAAAGAAAGTTGTTAGAGTGATTGGAAAAAATATTTTAATGAAAAATCACGTGAAAAATGTATCTGGTATAAGACCTTACAGTGTGAACCTCCTCGTATACCCTGGTGTGCCATGACAATGTTGGGTAGGAAGTTGATATCTGTCGCACATTGGTTGAGATCCGGCCATATTCCATCAAACAAATATGAACATATGATGAAATTGAGACCTCTTTGTGATGTTTGTCAGAAAGTTGATGACGTTTATCATGTTCTGGTGGAGTGTATCCGGTTTGAGTCAATTAGGCAGAACTTAATGAAAGCCTTTGTTTTGAACAGACTGGACATTGGAATGTATAATAAAGTATTAGGTGATACATCCACTAATGAGGCGGCTACTCTGTTCCTATCAATTGCTTCTTATTATTAAATTTATAGTATTATATATGTTATGATGAAAGTATATTACGGTTATGTTACGATGAGGCTAACATATGCGAATTGCATAAAAGCCTCTAAAAATATATGAATTAAAAAAAAAAAACAAAAAATATTTTCATTACTTTAAATAATTTTTCAAAAAGAAATATGAGTCTTATATTTTATTCGATGAATGTTTTAAAATTGAAAACTATGGTGAATTGGTGTCCCTATAGGTATTTAAATAGTCGAATTGGCGTATTTCAGTTTTGACTTTGTTCACTCGTATAAAGGTATGTATAGACATGAAAAAGGCTTTTTGCGAGCTTAGAGGTTTATATAAATAAGCTAGCAAATAATAAGCTAGGCATTATATTAAGATTGACTGAAAATTTCATCAAAATTTCTCATCCGTTTTGGAGTCCATACATACAAACAATCGATTTTTATATATAAGAAGAAGAGAAGTAAAGATGTAGAACAAATCACGTTTCTTTCTTGAAACTCATGTACATATATATATGGGAAATACATTTAAATATTTATGTGTTTAAGTTACATAATAGTAGTTAATTACATGTTATGTTGGTAGATAAATAATTAATTATATTATGCCAAAATCAAATGGGCATAAACTATATTTTACTTTCATAGTTGTTTATCAAATAGTTCCGTGGGCAGTATAAAAAAGTGAAATAGATTGCATATGTTAGTAATAGATATGAAGACATTGACCCAATCGTGGTATCACTAAATATAATAACTGATAGTGACTCTCAAGTACGCTTTGTACGCCTTTGAAAAGATGAAAAATCTATACTTACGTATTTGTTTAAATTATTGTATCTCTTTAATTACTATCAAATTATAAAATGGTAACTGATTTTTTTTACGAAACAAATTTGGGCAATGTCTTGAATAAGTGATAAAACCTACATAGTGAATCTTTTCGTTTGTCACGTTGCAGTCATGGATGGAGCGATGGATTGTCGACGTCGCAGCGTACGTCGTTGTTTTTGGTTTTGTCGTCCTTACCGTCAGGCATCGAAACTTCGAAGCGGCTTATTTACTTTATTCTGTATGTTTTCGCAATATAATTAACATTCAATTTACAGACGAAACACATGGCTCATTACGGCACGGACAAAGAAATTTGCTACGTCTTATCTTTGCTGTGGAACTGTCTTCGGTCGAGTGCTTCCTGCCTACAACATGGAGTCTCCTTTAAACCTAACGTGAAGAGACATTCACGCTCACCATTCACTGTGCCATGCTACGATATAAAAAATAAGGTATTTCGAATAATAACTAATAATGTCCAAAACATAAATAAAATAACAAATGACGAAACTCACAGTTCTGTGACACTTGGTAAGTATATAAAAAAAATTTGACGTGCACCACTCATTAAGTTCTAGTATCGACTGAGATCAGACTTCCAAGATGTCGAGGGGTCATGTGTTAACTGTTAACATTGTTATCACTCATCACTTATCGTACCATGTATAGTTTAATGCTGTTTAAAGCATAGAACCTACGTAATTGTTATCATTATTTTAAGTATCGACGTTTAAGTGTATAGTGCGTATACTTCAACATTGGATTATGAGCTGATTTTTAATCGAACAAATGCAATTCTGCCGTCACCTGTAAAATCTTTGTAAAACTGCGCTTAACACAATAATATTTTTAATGCTGTCACCTCTGGGCAGGAGTACCTAGATATAATTGGGACATTTAACTCGGCTCAAAGACGATCCATGTGATAATATCAAACTCACAAAATGTATCGAATTATTAAGTCTAAGGGGAGACTTCGCCTTCTTGTACCTATAGGTGTTCCACCGTTTGAATATTGATGTACCGACCATGTGATTATCATTTCAGTAAGTATCTAAATGTAATTGTAGATAATATATTGTATCAGCTGTTTGGTTACCATTATCGCCGCGACCTCTCTCTCATGCGGCAACTCAAGTTTGCTCGGTGTGAAAGCCTTGAGCCTGGCAGCCTCCCGCGTGATACAGATGACACTGCACTTACAATCACGTAGCTACCCACACACATCATTACACACAATATGTTCATACATACGTGCACACCACATAGGTACTATTTACTACTTTTTTACGACATCTAATTAATGTTGACGATTTTAATAGCCTACCAATTATTATGGAATGGCGTACGTGTATGCTTTCATTGTACAAAATTAGGTCAAAATCGGTTGAGAATTGAGGATATTTTTGCGGTTTCTAAAAAAAGTAATATCCAAAATTATTGTAGCCTATCGATTTGACATAAGTTATCCGTGTACAACATTTTATAACAAAAGGTCAACAAGCCGTTTTTGAGTAAAATCCAGACAGACAAAAAAGGCATATTCGTGATCACTATACTTACTATCACTATTTTCATATAGTAAGTCAACCCAAAATTTGGAAAAAAATGCATTTACAGACAGAACTACAGTTTTGTTAATATAGACAGATTAAAAGAAAAATTAAAAATATTCAATTCTATTCACTTGACTTTGGCAGACATTTGGATTACCAGAGTAGCCATTAAATAAAAAGGAGAAGAGCCACTGGTAGAAGAAGTAAATGAAACATTAAAGAGACGTGACATGGTATTATTTATAATAGTAATTTGTTTCAATTAACTGGTCGCATTCGACCTCGGACAGTTCGCTGTGTGACGCGACAATGTTAATAAAACAAAGTAGAAATGTTTTATTGGTGCTGATTGCTTGTTCATTTTGTTAGATGTTACATAAATATACCTTACTGGGTTATGGTGCTTAGGTTTATTATTTATACATTTAATATTACGTAAATTATTTCACTTAACATATTAGAAATAGTACTTTACAATAAATCGGTTTAATATATAAAATTGTGACGATATAAATATATATTACTTATATTTCATGACACCTTTTTAAATTAACAAAATCGAGAAAGAGAGCAATCGTCGAATCCAGCAAATCCAACTCGGCTGGGCAGCGTTTGGGAAGCTACTGTCTTCTCGGTCAAGATACCGCTGTGTCTCGACGAAAGTCTTTGACCAGTGTATGTTGTCAGTGATGACATATGGTGCTGAGATGTGGTCGCTAACTATGGGTCTCATAAGAAAGCTCAAGGTCACTCAAAGGACAGTGGAAAGCGCTATCGGCTGAAATAATGATGATGATGAAACTTTTTTGTTTCTATACCTACTTACTACGCTCATTGTTATGAAAATTAATTATGAAACGAAAATAATAGATATACATTTACATATTACTATTACATATTTTTCTAACTTCGGATTATAACTTTTATAAAACATGAATAAAATATATGAAAAATATAAATACAGGAAAAATATGAAAATTTTCGGCGGCCATCTTTGATCTGATACACTATTCAACAAATATCGCTTCGTTTCGTTTATGAGGATCATTGTATCAATTGGTAGTTCTTTATCATAATTGACATTCCAGTTCTATTGACTGTACTGAATAGGGTTACCAATATCAAAGCCTCCGTGGGTTCAACTATATTTTCACCATTGAATGCTTTATGTTGGAGGCAGGTTACTACTCGAAGGTTACCCAAGTGTTATTGCAAGTGTAATATTTCATGTAGTTTCATTTCTAAAAGTATTATTGATAATTCTTATAGCTTATTAATTGTGCCAAAGCTTCCCGTGTCCAAATTTCATAAAAATCGGTCAAGTCGTTTTTGAGATAAAAACGTCAATTTTTAACGTTATATTCTTAATCAGAGTCCTATAAATGTGTCAGAGAAATTTGGAAGAAATACATGTACAAACAGAATTACCGGCTTATTAATATAGATATTAATTATTACCTCTATAACAAATGTGAAGTTTATCTATTATAAAAGGATAAACTTTCTAACATATCGACATGCAGACCAAAATACTACCGGGCCCTGAATTTTGTAAGCGGGTTCCTATAGCACTAAGAAAGTATTTTTTAGGAAATTTAAACCCTCAAGTAGTGAAAAGGGGGATGAGTTTGTATGAAAATCCGTCATTTATGAAGATATCTATGAAAATTGGTATTTAGCTATTCAGTTTGAAATTAATAGGACATAAATCAACAATGGCGCGAGCCAAGCCACGGAAAAGCGTTAGTGTTCAGTATAATAGCATAGATTGAGCGAGAGGAAAGTTTATGCAGAAGTATTAAATTTTTAATAATCTTTTTCAAGAACACATTTTGGTAATTATGTCAGATTTTATTTTCATTCTTTACATAGGTTGAGGGCAATATCATGTGATGTTAATTGTTAAGTGACGATGTGGGCGAAGACGGTAACACGCTAAGCATAGAAATGGGGAAAATAGGACTAGCTTTCAAATATAGCTACTCGAACACGACTATAGACTTAGCGAGATATTTCCAACTTGAGGGAGGTAGCTCCAGGCAACCATTACAGAATACCATTATATGGACGGAAGACGTAAGTAGAACATCTTATATGAGGGACGAGTTGAAAAAGTTGTCCGGCTGTAAGCAGCAAATTACAATTCAAAAACATACCAAAAATTGCGCTAGCGAAGAGGGAAATACTTTTTCGTGATTTTATAGTTTTTACAGCTGCTGTAATATTTAGAAAAATAATTGAGCAATAACAGGAAATGTTTGTGGAGTGATAGTTGTCTAAGTGAGGGAAAATTAACAAAAAAAAAACTTTTGGCGCTATCTTTTAAATTTTACACACTTGCTCTAATTTGACGCTTTACGAAGGACACTTTTTCATACATAGAGATGGTACTCCTGGTGTCTACTTCCCATGACCTTAAAGTAGGAAATGGAATTCAAGATCAAAAATATAAACAAAGTTGTTGCTAAATCAAATAATCGCCTCATTTGTCTGAGGTTTCCGAAAGTAGTAAAATATTGTGTTAAAATTATATGCATAACATAAACACGTAAAACCAAATATTGAACACAGTTTTCAAAATTAAAGTGCTGTAAAATATGATTAAAAAATTAAATAAGTACAACTGTTTGAAATAACATCAAGCATTTTTTTTAAATAATACCTACTGCTAATAAGGCTGTGGCTGGCTGGAGTGGACATTTGGCTCTTCTTAACCGGAGAATCAATAAAATAAATGAAGAAAATATTTTATAATTTATTTTTTATTTAATGATATTAAATTTATTTTACATCAATAATATTAAATTAAAATCTTTTGAGAGAATCGATTTAAAAAACATAAAATCGATTCAGTTTGTGTTCAAATGTCTTAATATACCTATGTCTTACGTTAAGTAACAACTGATATTTATAGGACTATCAAATAGAGAAACATGATCAACCTATTAGTAAAAATATTTCATATTGAAAGTATAAGAACTGTATCATGATGTTAATAATTAAAATGTCTAGGAAAATGTTCACTACACCTGAAACTTCACTTTGACAGTGACAGTTTTTTGTTTACATTTTTGATCTCGAATTCCATTTCCTACTGTATTAGTATCTACAACGATTTCGTCACTGTTTTTTTCTTGAACGAAAGTACAAACTTGCTGTTCGATAAGAACCCTCGTCGATCGATGCGGTGTTAGAGCGAAATACCATTATCGGCTGATTAGATAGCTGATAACCTACAGCCGCTATTGATATTTGTGTTGTTCATAATATCTTCCTCGTTATCTTTCAGATGCTGTGTGCTGTATGCAGTAGTAGAATCGATGGATTGGACAAAATAACCGTGAAGCAATGATGGTTCAGTGGGTAGTGTGTACGGACATCGAAGTCACTTCGAATCCCTGGAAAGAGCTTGAGCATTCGGTGATGAAAAACATCGTGATTATACTACTTATAGCATGGTAGCAGGGTATTTTCTAATGCCCGTCTGGCTAGCTGGCATCCTCCAGTTGCAAATCTGTCACAAAGCACTTAAAGGTGTGTTCCGACAGCTGCACTTGACAGCCAGTTTTCTTACTAAACTTGAAGTGTCAATATTTTGGACCACATTGTCATTTAACATCAGATAAAATTGTGGCCATTTTTTATTCTAACTATTTTATACTAAGCATATGTTCCTTTAGGTTTTGACAACCCTGAGAATCATTTATACAAGTCTGATGCGTAATTTAGATATCACTTAACATTCTTAGATCATGGAAAAATATTATAAATTATGCTGTATTGAACAATTTATTCATTTATTATAAATTAATTCAATATGAATATATAATATTTACTTCCTTGTTGAAATATTATTTATATGGAAAGTGAAAAATTTTTCCTCAGCACTAGCGTTGATAAACCTGAAGGGAGGATTAACAGGCTGTAAATGAAAGGAGAAATAATGGTACTCAATTCTTTTTGCCTACTCTGGACATAATCTATCTACATAAATAAAATGATTGATGTTTGCCGTTGTGCGCGCACTTCGCAAAAACTAATGGATAGATTTTAGACCAAATTTTTTTGTGTTACTTCTTAGATACTTGGTCCTTATCACAATTATCAAAATTATCACGATATCGTCATTCAATAAAAAGTTTTAAAAAAACTACGATTTTTATAAATACTACCGATTCAGCGATAAGTTTTCTTGCCGTGGAGAAATGGGGATTATAATATTAGCATAGCTTAACGCGAACGAAGTCGCGGGCCGTTGCTAGTTAAATATTATAAACTTCTATATTTCACCAAGTAGGTACTTACCTAAAGTTGCCATGTAACTTCTTTTAGTTAGTTAAATTCGTTTAAATTATTTCTTTTGATATAATTTACATTTTGTTAGTTTATTACATGTAAAAGCAAAATAAAACGGTAATTTATCAATCAAGTATTCAAAACAGAAAGCCATCAACAACACCAACTGATGACATCTTAATTTGAGTAGATACGTAATAAGAAAATTGAGAATTAATTACATGAATTAATTATTCATTAAGATCGACACCAACGGATATATTTTGTGATGGAACAAACATATAAGTAAAAAAAGAATAAAACTTTAAGTATATAATATTTATTAAATAAAAAAAAGAAAAACAAAACAAAATAACTTACATTTAATCATTTCTTCATCAATTTTAAATCAAAATTTCAGTTTCTTAAATGTGCATTTGTTTGTATCTTATTGTAACTTTAAATTATTTTAAAACACTCAAAACACTTTATAAGTTTAACTAAAGATTAATCCGTTTAAAATAATAATGATAATTGTTTACTATACGTGTAAAACGTATGGACTGGACATCCACAGTCCACAACTAAACACACTAGTCACTACCATTATTTACCCGATGGGTTCTGAATGCGTTGTACACTAGCTAGGTACTGATAGGGACAAATGAATTGTATACAAACGTAATAATAACAGGATATATATTTATAAGCTTATCACTAGGCATTTATTAAATTAAACTCCTTATATAGATAGTGGTTATTTACAAATTCTGACTTTTAAATTTATGCTCGATTTTTTTGTTTCATTGTCTCTTGTAGATTTAAAAAAGCGTCTTGGAGAAATAAATATCTTTTTACAGAATAATCAGTGATTTTCTTCCTTTTTACTCTTATAGTATCTAGGCAAATTGACGGTACTGTCCCTAATGGTAAACACCAGTACATCACAAAGATAACGACGACTACCGAGAGATCGAAAACCATCGGCGGCAGTCGACGCTGCCTGCATAAATATCTCTTCACGTTACGCTTGAAGGATTTGATGTCGTAAGAACGAGGGAACACATTCCCCGGGAGATGGTTCCATAGTTTCACGGTACGTCAAAGATAAGTAGAGTCGGCACAATATGTTTTCCTAGTCCACTCTGCTATTTTACCTGTAATCCCAGCATTTATACTTTTTGTACGCATTATCACTCCTAAAATAATTCATCTTCACCTTAAGTTTTCTCTACTCCCAACCTGATTAGACTTGCACACGATGTTGCAACACAAATGTGTGTGTGTGATTGGAAACACTTGGGTGATTAACTAAAGTCAAACGAATCTAGTCGACAGCACAAAGATTTTATGCTGAAATGAATTAATTTAGAGAATGGTTTAAAAAGCTGTTCCACTATTGACTCCTTGGCTCAGTCACAAATTGAACAAGAAAGGCAACGTTGGAGAGATATGTATTTTAGAACGATTGCTCGCAATTGTAAATTTTTTAGCACCTCACAATTTGGCCTTAAGGGGTCATAGAGAGAAGTTAACATCTGACTCAGGTTCAAGTGAGACAAGCGGCAACTTTATAGATTTAGTAAAGTTAAAAGCCCGATTTGATTCCGTGCTGAGACTTCACTTACAACAAGTAAAAGATTAAACGATTAATGACCACTATATCGGAAAAAATATTCAAAATGAGCTCCTACAATTAATGGCAAGTCACGTAAAAACTGAAATTGTTGAAAAAAACAGTGAATAATAAATATTACTCTATTATTCTTGATTGTACTCGCGGTACGTTTCTTGCATTGAGCAACTATCAATGATTATAAGATATTTTAATACAAAACAGCTGCAATTGAAGAACATTTTATTGTTTTCATAGCCGGCGAAAAAACCACAGCTGAGAGTTTGACTAATTATATAATCACAGAATTAGAACAGTTATGTATATCATTACAAAACTGCAGAGGCTAAGGATATGATAATGGTGCCAATATGCGTGGTGAAAATAGTGGTGTCCAAAAACGTATTATTGCAATTAATCCACTTGCTTATTTTTACCTTGTGGGAGTCATAGCTGGAATCTCATCCTAGGAGATGCAACATCGTCTTGTGTCCAAGCAAAATCTTTTTTGGTTTGCTACAAAGGTTGTACACTCTGTTTTCCGGCTCAAGTCAGAGGTGGGCTATTTTAAATGCTCAAGTAAAATCCTTATCGCTAAAACCACTTTCTGAAACTAGATGGGAGTGCAGGGTAGCATCGGTGAAGGCAGTTAAATACCAACTAAGCGATATATGTGATGCTTTAAAGGATTTAGCAGAAAATACATACAACAAATTATCAGTTGGTCAGTGAATGCAATTCTATAGAAAAGGAAACTACCTACGAATTTGCAGTTTCACTTGTCATATGGTATGACATTCTTACAAAGATAAATGTTATCAGTAAAATTTGGCAAAGTGAAAAAATGCACTTAGATGTGGCTATAGAACACCTAGACGCATTCACAAATTGGGTCGATAATTATCGAGAAAATGGTTTTCAGTCATCCCTTGTAACAGCGAGAGAAATAGCCGAGGAAAATGATATTAACAGACAGTTTAAAGAAGAAGTCAGAAGACGACGTAAAAAAGGGCATTTTGATTATGAAGGGGAAGATGAAGCTCATGAATTGAATGCGGAAGAGATTTTCAAAATAAACTATTTTTATGTTATTGTCGACAATCCTAGGTTTGAGGCACTTAAACATCATGAGAGCATATTTGGTTTCATGTATAATATAAAAAGATTAAAGGATTAGTGATAGTGAACTTTCGAAGCAATGCAGCGATTTGCAAATATCTATGACAGTAGGAGAATCATGTGATATTGATGGACATGAATTGTACGTAGAACTGAATATGTTCATCCGTGTGTATGAAGGAGACGATGACATTATCTCGGTGCTGAAATACATAATAGAAAAAAAATTAACTGAAGTTTACCCCACTATAGAAATAGTTCTGAAAATTAATGCCACCACACCTGTTACGGTGCGTCTGCTGAAAAGAGTTTTCGAGGCTTAAAATTATTAAAATATATTTGAGGAATTCGATGACACAGGATCGGCTTTCAGCCCTTGCTATTCTTTCAATCGAAAATGACGTAGCCCATTCGTTACATTATTGTGCTTTAATTAAAGATTTTGGTCTTAGTACAAGCCGCAAACATCAATTTTAAAATTTATGATCTCTGTATTTGTTACTTTTGTAAATCTTTCAATGTAAGTAAAATATTTTAAAACGCAAATTTTATTTATTTGTATAACTTTAAGATTTCTCGTCAAACATAACGAATACCTACCAAACAACCAGACCTACTTTCGCATCACATAGGTACTTTTCTGTAGGACAAAAGGCCTCGCAAAGACCTGCCACCCGGAGCCTCACAATGGGTAAGGCCGCCGCTGCCTATCCTCGTCTACTCCTATATCCACTTACATTAATATAGGTACTTATTACTCTTTTAAATTCTGGTTATATGGTAAAAAACATTATTATAACAAAATTAAGCAAATTTTTATTTTTATTGAAATACATAAGATGGCAAACAAGCATACGGCTCGCATGATAGTAAGCGCTTACCATAGGACGCTTGTAATACCATAGCTATCACTAGCGCTTTGTCAACATTGAATCCTCCTACCACCGCAGGAAAACAACGCAAAGCTATTTCTGCGGCTATCTTCTGTAGGATGGAAGTATAACACCAGTCGGGCAGCCCCAACAAAAAAAAATCTCCATAGAAGTTTCTCAGTACCCTACCTCTCTCAAAGGCAACTTAAACTGTTATAGAGATACAATGTTTATTCTTGTACCTACTTTAATGTATTTTTCTCATTATTTCGTGTATGGTTAATGGCTACCTGAAAACAAATATTGCTTCATTACAGTATAGCGTACCTACATATTTGTTTGTCTTAGATATTTATTTTATTAGTAATGTTAGACCACAATCATATTATCTAACTATTGTAGCGGTCTTTGCGACTTTGTCGACGTTTCGACGTACGGTTGGCATGGCAAGACAATGCGGCGCGGCTGGTACTAGCTTTGGTACGGGATTGTGGATACTACTAGGTACATTAGTTTATTTTATTTGCGTGGAACCCTAACTCTTTTTTAAAATAAAATTAGCTAAGTTACTTCTTATAGCACAAGCTATCTGCCAGTGGCAGTCCCGTCAAAATCGATTCAACCATTTCGGAGATTACCCGGAACAATCAAACAGACAAACAAAAACTTAAAAAATTGGTTTATTGTTATAAGAACCGTATATACTTTAAACGATATGTGTAGGCATGTCCGATAAAAATATTCTTATCAGCTCAAATGCGCGTCATGTCGTAATGACCGATCGAAGGGCAATCGGAACTGAACTCCTGTTCTTTGTCCGTCAAAACTATAGGTATAGGTAGGTATCTAGGTATAGGCACCTATATATAGTTGTAGTAGGCATTTTATCATATACTATGTGTGTTAGCCAGGATTTTGGCCAGGGAAGCGATAGGCGAGGAAAAGCTAACGTTATTTTTTCATACTAACTTGATATTATAACTGTAGTGTTCCTTTTTTTAACTATAAAATAGGCTTACGTTTTATCATTACCTCGCCTAATCGTAAGTGGTGATTTGATTTAATAAGGAGTACGTTTGCCTAGAATAGAAGAAGCCTATTCACTCGTGATTTGAAGATACTCAGGTTGTAATTATCGCAAAAAATATAAAGTCCGCCCCAAGAGTTCCACTCTTAAGCGGTGCGCATGATAAATGTGAAAACAAAACATTGTGTGTGCACTAGTGGAATATCAACTATGATGCTTCGCCGTGTCTCTTGTCGCCCGATGATGGAAGAGGGATGGAGGAGAAAATTCAATAAACTGTGCAATTACAACGCACACTCGTCGAAATGTATCCGGTAAAAAACTGTTAAACGGTAAGTACGGTAGGTACATTACAAAACAACGGTGACTGTCGGTCACAGTCATCGCCGTCATGCCGGACTGCTGAAATGCCTCTTCACGTCTCGTTTGAGGGACCTAATAATAACATAGGAAGGAGCGTTAACTTTAACTGTATAACCGTTCCACGTCCGCTCGATTAATACGCTCTTACCTTGCTGGGCAGTTGCCCCTATTACGTGTAGGGTACCTGGTTATTACGCCCTTTTATTATCGTTATAGGTTTTTTCCTTGTACTCACAATGTGATCTGATTTTAAGTAACGATGTGGGCTAAGATGGTAGCACGCTAAACCTAGTAGAAGATTGGCTCTCAAGTGCAGCTACCGGAACACACCTATTGGTGTTTGGTGACCGATTTTCAACTTGAGGGTGGTAGTTAGCCAGGTGCCCGGGCATTAGAAAAAGCCTTACCAGCTACCACCATGCTACTAAGGTTTCATCAAGATGTTTTCCTTCACCGAAAGTTCAGGTTCATTGTAGGGATTCGAACTGACGTCGTCCGACGCGGAGTCCATAAACACTATCAACTAAACCATCATTGCTTCACCAAGTTTTGAAATTTATTGTCGTATAAAATGTACTCTAATTTTGAATAGAGAATTTACCATTCCTACATTTAAGAATCTTTATTTAAATTGAAGAAGGCGTAATAATTAACAGCTAAAGGTTTTTTCTCAACAAAGTGCCTAAAGAAATTGGTAAGATTTACTTATATATACGAAACCAATGAAAAATTTCAAATACATACGTAAATCCTCGGTAGTATAGTGGTAAGTATCCCCGCCTGTCACGCGGGAGACCGGGGTTCGATTCCCCGCCGGGGAGGATTTTTTTTTACATAATTTTCTAAACATTACAAACACATTTTATTAAGAACTAGCTAATAATACCCGCTACTTCGTTGGCGGTGTTTAGTAGATGAACACCGCGACAAGTAAACACGTCGCTGAAGCATAATTAGTGTAAAACGTAGTTTCTTAAAACTTTAATAACTTTTTATTTAATGAAGATACCGTGATATTTATTTTTAAATTAGTGAAAAAGTAGTAAAATAAAAATAAATGATCAAACTCTATCCACAATAGTTTTTGTGTGATGCACGCACAACGGTAAACGTCTATAATTTTAATAATGTAGATGTCCTACAGAAAAAAATGCATTTACTTTATAAATTCTCATTCCACTAGTGTGTATTTTTATTTTAGTAATAAAAACAAATCGAAAATGTTTTAATTATGGTACGAAATGGACATGTACAATTTAGCGACGTTTTTGTATATCTTGATCTTCATACCTATCATCAGAGACAACTAAAAAGAATTATTTCATATTAAAAGTATTTACTAATTAATATTTACCTTTCAATTATTATAGGTTTAATAAAAACATAGATGTAGTAGTATAATCATAAAATAAAGGTTTAAGCGCCATCTAGTACTGTATTGAAACATTATGATTTGTCGCAATGCTACAATAACAATTTTCGGTAACACTTTACTCAACACATTGTTCATTTAGAAAACTCTTTGAAGATTTTCAAATACTTATGAATAAATCTAAATGATTAATGATATTCTATGCTTATAATATTATTAATTAAAGCACATTTCATTATATTCTAATAGCATAATTAAGCATAAATAAAAATATGTATAATGACCATAGATATTTTTTGTATAGTTTTATAGAAATAGTTTTTCCATTTCTTCGTGAAAGGAAAAGGCATCTGAATAAAAATATGGTTTTTTTGGCGGGATCTTGAAGTGACATGTTGTGGTTGTTATTTTTAATTCATTTACTTAGGTTTTTGACCCTATTTTATGTAATATTTGTGGCGTTTTGCGTGATATAGTTTAGTTTTTGTGCATAAGTGAAGTGGATTATAAATATAAGCTGAAAGCATTCATTCCGAGATCAAACAAAAATTCCCTAGAAAGTTCTAACAAGGGAGCCACCATCTTGTTAGGATACTGAATCGTCATAACACTTGACAATATAGTTCACTCGATAATGGCAGTAATGGTCTTCATTAAAGAGGACCGGTTGCCAAGTTAGGAAGAAGAAGAATAAAAATATACTTCTGTCTGGGAATGAAAATTGATCTACAGTAAATGATTTTTTTCTATATGACCATAGATCCAAGTCAGATGTATTTATACTTGATAGTTAGGGAAGCCGCAGCCATTTCCTCTGTTTTTTCTTCTTCTTCTTTTGTCTAGTCTTCAAAGTGAATTTAAACAAGATGGCGACTCCCTTGTTTAAACTATCTAGGGAGTTTTTGTGACAACTTAAAATGTATGTTTCCAATTTATTTTTATAATCCACTATTTCTTCCATTTATATTTAAAACAACCAAACTATATCACGCAAAATGCCACCAATATTACTTATTATAGGGTCATAAAAACTAATTTAATTACTTTAAAATTGCTTTTAGGTCCCGTTAGAAACATCGGACTATACATTTTGACATACTGATAAGTTTATCTCTGCTGTTATGTGACAGCACAGGTAACAGATGAGTGACAAGGGACAATTCGATTCCACCCTTTAATCGATACCAAGTACTCATTGACTTTTATAATTATAGTATCGATACCTTATTCAATTACGCTTCAAAGTTTCGATATTTGTAAGTACTCAAATATTATTCAACAATTATATTATTAAATTCTTAATTAGTAGTTTTTGGATCAAAGTATATTTTTTTAGATTACAAGGAAGAATTTTATTTCGTATGCGATTAACTTTTTTTTTCCTTCGTTTGACGTATATTTGGAAAGAATTGCGGCGAATGACCTTTTTTTAGCTAAATTTCTTTGAACTAGGTTCTGGCAGTTATTGTGACGTCAATTGATTCGATACCATTGTTTTCATTCGGGCACAGAATTGCGTGTTATTACTAGTTCTTAATGGAAAATTACTAAAATTCAGGAATGTGTTCAAAAGATCCATTTCTTAGGGAAGGTGAAGACCAAATAGATCAAAAAAAGCGAAAATGGTCATCATCTAAACATCTACGTTAATCGCTGATTGCGCTAATTGTGCTTAGATGCTTTTAGTTCATTTTGCCAATGATAACATTTTCTGAACTCGTGAGTCTGCCATATAATCAATTCTATGAATATTTCTTAATTAAAATACTTTAGAGATCTACTGATGCACAAATCTCAAATATCAAATAAATAAAATGAAAATCTGAAATAGAATTAAAGGATAATCTATTATTCTTATCTTCCACACTGATTGTCGGTCCCAAGAGTCTAAGTATGTGAAAAAAAATCGATTAATAATTGATTATTTCACAATAAATATGGTTTTTTTCATCGTTTTTGAAATAAAAAATAAAAAGCAATTATTTATAAATAATTTTTTTTAAAGTCGATTTTTTGTTAATCTCTTTAACGTAATTTTTTTATGACAGTAGGTATTAAGTCACCCTTCTTCCTAACTTGGCAAGTATACTATTTCCATTTCTTTATTTTCTCGATGACAGTTCTAATTTGATAGTTGTGGTGTTGTGACCAAATAAGTAATGATATCAATCTGAATGAATATCAATATGAAATAAGTAGTGACAATTCATCAGATTTTGATTAAAATAAATAAATAAAGATCACCTGTAGTTATAATTATTTCGTTTCATTGTTAAGTACCTACCTATACCTACGTATTTTACAACAGCTTCGAAAATTTTGAAGAAGTTGGCATTATCAATCAAGAATTAATACGTGTAACATCTTGTAAATCTTGTAAAGTAAATTACTGCCATTATCAAGAGAATATGGAGTGTCCTGTCTTAGAATGATTTCAGTATCCTAACAAGATGGTGGCTTCCTTGTTCTAACTTTCTATGGAGTTTTTGTGGCACCTCAAATTTTATACTTCCAGTTTATATTTATAATCCACTTCATATATGAACAATAACCAAGCAATATCATGGAAAACGCCACCTATAGTACAATATAGGGTCAAAAACCTCAGTTAATAAATTGAAAATAAAATCCATGACAATACATGTCACTTCAAGATCCTGCCAAAAACTCCAATCGTCCTTAAATATCACCTATAAATATTGTAACTTATAAATTATAATTTAATAAAGAGTTGTTTGTTGAAGTGATAAATTCATAAGGGAGAGGGTCAACCGCTTCGTAACATAACGCGTTACGGCGCCATTAATAGAAGCATAGTTTCAGTCAATCATACCAAAACTCTCGTAGCCTAGCGGTCGAAAGCGTGGCTGCTATGGCCGAAGTCCTAGGTTCGAAATTCGAATCCTGGCCAGCTTCCCTTTCTCTCTTTCGTTTGGTTTTTTTCTTTTTGATTAGTTTAAGTTATGTGTTCTGTCGAGCGTCCCGAGATGCACAATTTTTAATTTATTTATCATTGTATTTTTAATTGTGTTCAAAAGTATAATAATACAAGTAATAAAACGCACCGTGCGCACCTATGCAACTATTTTCGCAGTATATAACAATGATTATAATACATATTTTTAACAGTACATATAAAGAATTATCATTAATAGAAAATCAAATTCCGAGGACAAAAGGTCGTAAAATAATAAGAAAAAATTACTCTTCTTTTTATTATACCTTAATATACGCGCATGACAAAATTTGGTACAGGAATTATCTTCGTTATTATCAATAACATTTGTCTTTTTATTTGAACATGTGTATTTAAATTGATTTAAAGTTATGATTATTTCAGGCATTTAATCAAATTGGTGAAGAAAATATGAAAAAAATCAATTATTAAAAAAATTGAATGTTCTTAATACAATAGTTTTTTTTTTTAACGACTTTATTACTTGTTAAAACAATAGATTAAAAAAAATGATTTTTATTTAATATGTCGCATCCCTAAAAGAGTTCCAATTTAGAGGTCCCAACATGTGCCAACTCCTCTGGTTATTGGTCTATGGTCCCAACTCCCAGCACACCCAGACTGTATTATTTCCATCTACATACATTATTTACTCTGTGGTATTTAATTAGCGCCAAAATTTGATTTGATTATACATAAATAAAAATGTCAAGTAAATAAAACCAACTCATGTGATTCAATTATAAGAAAATTAGGTTTAATTCTGTAGTGTAGTAAACTATATGGAAATAAATATTATGTCTTTAGGAGTGTTGGTAAGTAATGTTTTATAATTAATTGTTTGAAACAAGATAACATCAAGCATATTATTTGGTAGGTACTCGTCATCTTACAGTATAACATATCATAACAGTATTATATTAAGATAATTCATTCTATTTCCCTCAAATGGACTACAATAGAATATTGTATTTTTCACGAGGTTGGAAATCTATTAAAAAAAAATATGGTAATATTTTTGTTCCTTCCCTTGACGTGATCCTGGATTGGTTCGCGTTCTCGTCTCGCTCCCTCGCTCCCGTTTTGTCATTTGTCATTCGCGCTCAATGCGTCGAACATTTCGACGTGTTGTGAGTTGTGGTGGTCTGGTTGTCTATGGGAGTGTTTGCTCGTATTGAATTTGTGAGAAATTAATTATTTTCCTGTGGAAAGAGTATTTCTATTGTATTTCTCGCATGATAGTGAATAAAATTATTGTTTAAATATGGCGTTGGAGGGTGTGAAAAGTGAAAAAAGTGACGAAAACAACGGCACCGCAGTAGATGGCAAGGCGAACGGTGTCGACAACAAAAGTAAACAGGTACGACGTTTTTTTTGGATTTTTCCAAAACATGTTTCGCTATTAATTATTTGTCGAGCCGGAAAATCTTTTAGCGACTTATAAAATTTTATTCATTCAGTTTTTTTGCTAGATTTCTTGTGTTATGCCATTAAATCGGCGTCTAAAGACTGAATGCTGCGCAATCGTGTGCCAAACCGGGGGATCTGGGCTAGGTGGTGACTAAACAGGGATATGACCTATTTTGGGTGTATGTGCAGGTTTTTTCAGGTTACCAAATAGTTTTACTCAATATGATGTCATACTTAGTTGTTACGGAACGTGAACATTTTTATACAGCAGTTCTGAATCCTGTTATAAAAAACATAATCTATACTTTTCATTAGGGATGACCTAATTTGGTGGCTCCAGAATATCTGTAAAACAGTAAGCTCGTACACTAAAATTCTTATGATACAAAAAGTAACAGAGAAAAATTTTAATTACTATAAAGAAACTTAGTGGATTTATGATTTTTTGTTCTTTTAGTTTATTTTTTTATTTACATTCATTATAAATTCGTCTATATTCCTTGCCTGAAAATTGAAAAAAAAATGCAATTAAATTTTGAATTGTGTTATTTATATTAATAAACATTGTTCTAAATTAATAGAACATGTTTAAGAATTATTTTTGTTAATTTAACACTACTATTCATACATTTATCTAATTTAATTATGTAATAAATAAAGTATCCTTTAATTTTTGTTTTGCTTTCTTTATCTCGCATACGTTTCTTGCAATGTCTAAATACAATATTTTATTTGTTACTCTGATAGATAAGATCTAAATAATATGTGTCTATTGTGCTTTAGCGGCCTTGAATTAATTCCTTTTCACAAAGTGAGACTTGAATATGATTGTCTCTTATGCATAATATTTTAAAGTTTAAACATTGTTCCTTATTGTTGTAATATAGTGAAACATATTTGTTTGTAATAATATTATAAATACAAATATTCAGAATAATTTTTAATTTATTAATAAAATATTAAAAAATTTAATTATATAAACAAATGAATGAATACATATTTCAATTATATGAATTTATCAAAACATGTTTTATATCTTTATAATCAAATAATTAAATAAATTAATGTCATAATAAATTGCAGTATATACATAAAATAGTGTAAGGTTTTATGGTGTTAAAATGCTACAATTATCTGTGAAGCCTGTATTAAAAAGACCATATCAATTGACCTAGTCTAGTGGCCCAATTAAAGATGTAGATTCTTAATGGCTGTCAAATTTATTGACATTCGGAGCACCTATAAAATACCAGTTATTGATATCAGCATTACATTAACACCTTGGGAAGTTTAATTTTGTTATTGACTGTAATTACTTAACAATTAATGTTAGAAAATGATTTGGATATATCTTTCAAAAAATGTGTAAACCATGGCTTAATAAATAATATTAATACTTTATAAAACAATAGCAGCAATTAGGTTTTACTTTTTTACTATGTAGTACAATTATTGTTTCTTTTCAACATGTTTAATTTTCCAACTGAATATGACAAGCTTCGATATAATCATATTCGATATAACATTTGAAACATACCACTATGGTTGTATCCCTCGAAGGGTTAGGCATAGGTGTACTAATGCACAACCACATTTTGCCGAGTATGTTTTAGGTCCCATGTCATACGGGTTGAGCCTATTGCCATTAATCGGGTTCAAAGCCAAACTCTGAGCTGCTACTGAGAATTTCATAGGAAAAACCCAATAACACTTTGCTCAACCTGAGAATCGAACCCAGAACTTTGAGCATAGCAGTCGCACTTGGGACCACTAGGCATCTATCAATTGAGTCCATGAGAACAAGAATGGCCCATCTGCTTTTTTAAATAATTTCTCCTTTTAACATAATCAATGTTCAAAAGATATTAAATTCATGCTGCCATCTATCTTAGTATCAATTAAATATTGTGGTCTCAATTACAAAATTTGTTGACTACTACAGGAATCCATCATAGCATTTTTTTGGACACCTACATTGCTAGAACAGGGAAGCAGTCTATAATTACTTGTTTAGACAGCTATCAAGGATATTATTGAAATATTGTGTCATATTTATTTAAATTTATTCATATAAATTGTCATTTTTATCATGACCTGAGTGTCATATTGGCATCATTATATATTTTGATTTAATTTTCGGCGACATTATCAACTATTTATTATCAATCACTTACGGAATACAGTTTCAGATGATAACTGCATCAAATAACAAATATCTTCGCAACTGTAACTGTAGCAACACCAATTACTTACCACAGCATTCTGTAATTAATATGGAAATTTGTGCACAAACATAAAAGCAAAAGTCCTATTGGTCGAATAGACAGTGTTTGCAAAGTCTGCATAAAACGGAACAAAACGTACACGTTCCAATATGGGCTGATTTGATTAGTGAATCGGAGTTGCCAACCATTTTGGTGCTCCTTCCACCCCCCAACCCCCTATCTATTTCAACTGTCTTTTTCTCGCGCTCGCACGGCCACGAACACTGTCGTCGAAATAAAATTGATAATAAATCTGAAAACTGTGAATCTGGTGGAATTCAAGTATCCTAAGCCTGCCCTCATTATAACTGGTGAGTAATTGTGATATATCAAACAGACAGACTGGTGGATAGGGTTTGTACTCAATAATGAGTCGTGGTCGACCGTACCTGATACGTAAACTTCAGTGTTCCCTCTGGAAGAGATCTTTACCCTGTAGTGAGGTATTTTTATGCTGGTATAATAATATTATATGCCCTCCGTTACAAGGTTACGTTATTGTATTTTGAATTGAAATTGGCCCTAATTTAACTCGTAACGTTAAGCGAGGAATAAAACTTCTCCAGGATTGGTCCTGACGGCCAGTCTATGATCTTAGAAAAAAAAGTTGTTGGACTATCCGGAAGCGAACTCAAAAGGAATACGAATCTAAAATTGTTGTCTACACTAACTAACGTAAAAAAAGAAAAAAAAGGTCCCTTACAGAACCTATGTACCTACCTGTGTGGTGTGCACGTATGATATTGTGTGTAATTATATATTATTATAGTATATGGGTAGCAAGTGATTGCAAGTGCAGTGACACCTGTATCGCGCGAGCGGCTGCAAGACTCGAGGGAACGGATCTAGGCTTGAGTTGCCGCAAGAGAGGGTGGACGTGACGGGAAAAATCCTATAAAACGCCTATCGTGTTTGGCATCCCTGCGAATATCTGCCGTAAAGCAGCAATGCTCTGCACAGAACGGTTGTGGTTGGCAACGCATATCAGCACTCAAGGTCTTCCAATTCAGTCCTTAGGAGTAGCAACAGAAATAGATATCTAACTGACCTCAGGACTACGGTCCTTTTGAAGTTGGTTGTACATTGCTACATCAGATGGAATAAACGCCTTTTTGTTCCTCCGTAACTTAAAAAAAAGTAAAAAGCACGTGAGCGTACTGTTGCGAGACGAAAGTTCTTTCTTGTAATGAAATATGAATATAATGATAAAATTTATAAATGTATGCTATTATTGTAGAATTATTTGTAATTACTTAAATAAATGAGCACAAAAAAAAACTATTTCGTCATCCAACTATTACAGAAACTTGGCCATCAAACTACTTATTAAGATTACCAAACACTAGATCCGATTTGTCACTTTATCTTGCCAAGACAAACTCGAGAAACCGGTTCTGTGAACGGAGCAAACATTGGTCGATACTCATCGGAGACGCCGACGTATGTGCTTTTGAAATAGCAGTCATGACGTAATTATATATACATATAAAATATATTAAACCTTGTTTTTACTAATCTCTGATTAAACGTACAATTGTAACATACTTCAAAATGAAACGACTTAAGCGCTACCTATTGTAAATTGGTTGTACTAATTCAGATATTTTTATGTTCGTGCGCACAACTCTCCATAGTTTCATCGTAATCGAGCAATCGGGTGAATGGTAAAGGAACGTATAGGCGGAAAACAGAAACATTATTCTTCATGCATACTTAAAGAAGATAAATTCAAAATACATATAGTTAAAATTTGACAGATTTTTTAAACATCACTGTATTTAAAATTCAATCAACAAGCTACTCGTGAAATGTAATTTTACTGTTCCGTGGGATTTAAAAAACGCACTGTAGATGGCCTGCTTATCGCGCGACGTATTGCAGCCAAATAACTTTGTGTTGTGTTGTGTTCCTACGGTGTGTACGGTTTCCAGAGCTCAGAGCGGTTCAAGTTCGGAGTCCAGCTTATGATAATTTTACTATTGTATTACAAAAGCGTGTATAGGCTACAGTAGCCGCTTAACATCAGGTGCCTTGATTGCCTCCTAAGTTGTTAAAAAAAACTGGATATGAACCGGCTGATCCCGCAACGCGACGCGCATAAGTGAATCACAATGACGGGTTTTTCACCATGCGCCTGGGGGTAGCGACCCAGTCAGGCAATATACCTGTACCACCCCATAAAATGTCTTGTTTCTACTGAAAATAAAAGAGTTCATGCTAAATAAAACCTTTGAAGTAATACAAACTTGGAACTATGATACCTATCATTCACTACACAATTTCCACTATTTCTTCCACTCACGTGTAATATCTAAGTGTTCATTGTAATCAAAGCTGCCATCTTGGAAATCATGAGTGTTACATATATTTTATATAATAATATACTATAAGATATTTTGCAAGCTACAATACTATGCCAGTTATCCACACTGAACAACGCGGAATGTAAAGAAAGGTAAATTGACATATCTAAAGTAAGATGCTTTAATCTAGAAATACAAACGTGCGCATTTTTATAGCCTGCATGACATCACTCGCAAGGCTTGCCAGCATTCATGGAGGACCTTGTCGGTGATCGTATAATTACGTAATTGCATATATGTACGGCAGTTTCTGGTTTTATGTAAAGCTGTCCTTGTTACATTAAATTATTCCAACTCATTTAGATTTCGTTTGCTCTGCAATGGTTACCCTTTAGTTGTCACGGCCTGTTTGTTAAAGTGGGTTATGGGCTTATGGCCAGTCTTAATTGTGACGCATATTCCTGTTATTTTATTGTATATATCTTTGGAATAAAGTAAAAGTTATTCATTAGGAAATTAGCGTAAACAGAAACTACTTGACTCAAAGTGCAACTGTTTCGGATTAAATGATTTTGATAACTTATCTTAAAATTCAAGTTTGACGCATTGTGAACAGCATCGCTGTAGTTGTTAATTTCAAGTTGGTATTAAAATGTAACTAGTGGTAAAATTTGTCTTAGAGAAGTATTTTCTAGAATGTAAACAATTAATAAAATTGAAGTGTCTGTTTGTAATCTGAAAATAACAGCTTATTAAAAAAAATTGTCTGTCTTGTCTTGTCTTGTTGTTTGTTGACGGTTGGACCGATTTTGACGGGACTCACTGGCACATAGCTTATGTTATAAGGAGTAACTTAGCCTATTTTTATTTTAGAAAAATAATTAGGGTTTCGCATAAAACATGCATATTTATCTTTAAAATAACCGGCGGGCGACCTCCGTGGGTGGAAGCGGGGTCACCACAATACCGACATTCTGTAGTCCCACGCCCGGTGAAGCTATCAAGCCTCTAATGGCTCCAGGGCCTTTAAGGCTAACAGTAGAGTCAGTTCGAAAAAAAAAAACATTCTCAGACCAGGCGAGCGAAGCCGGGGGCACAGCTGGTACACAGCTGGTACGAAATATAAAAGTAAGATTAAATGTTTCAGAACGCTGCTAATCCACGAGTCGACAGTAGGTACTTAAAAATTAAAATTATTAATATAGTAATGTTGATATATTGATAAGTCTAAAACATCATTCTTCATTTATTAAATTTTTCCTTGATTGAAAACGCAAATCAGAAAATGTAACGTCATCGTTCAATAAATATACACAGTGGAGTGTTTTATTATTATCTTGTGATTATTTTATACGTGTGCTCGTATAAAATAGTTTTAAAATGAGGAACATGATTAATTAAACCGATATTTTTGTATATTCTTCGTATATTCCAAGCAGTTTTCCGTTTTTCAGTTTCCCCGATCAAGGTTACGATCGTCCATCTGTGATGTTATGATAGGTATTATTACCACGGGTACCCACAGGGCGTGGCCGACCCACCTTGTTGTTTATTCACTGGGAAAATCGTTATTCTGGTCATAATGGTATCGCAGAGTCGTTTGATACAGGGAGTTATTTTAATGTAGTATAAATATAGCACATTTATTGACTTTACCGATACGGTTTTCACAACAGCTATGAATTTTAGTGTACATTTGTTGAACTTTATTATTAATAATATGACAATATTTGCTGCTTTTTTTAAATCTTTCATTGCTACAATACAGCGATTGGTCGTTTTTAATGCATGTTTTTATAACAATACATTGAAAATATGTAGTTGTATAATAATTAATTTATAATATATAATTGAATTAATGTAAATTGTAAAACTTAAAACGCCAAATGGATAATGGTTTTGCTAAATATTTTACTCTGTAGAAAATTGTTTATAAATAAGTTGCTATGAATGTATTAAAAGGATTAAAGCATTAAGGAGTTCCAGCCATTTTGTAGAGAACAACTATGTTTGAATGACGTCATCTATATGGAAAGACCCGAGGGATTTAAAATACCTTCATAAATTGAAAATTGTAACCAAACAGTCATACTATCTCAAATCAACGGAGTGCATAAATTATCTGACCTTTTATTTAATTAATCATTTATTCAATAATTTTTTTTTTAAATACAGTGTAAACTCTTTATAACGTTATCCTTTATAACGATAAACTCCCTATAACGTTGAAGTGAGCCCAACTTGGTTGGTTTGCGTTAAAACCCACATATTGAAACACTCTTTATAGCGATACGCCATTCTCTATTACGAAGAAATGTGTTCATATTTTTAGACAGTAAATATTTATTATCGGTATTATTGTTTATGTTATGTTATCAGGTAACAATAGACTTTGAAGCTCCGAAACATCCGAGGTCGGTCTAGCTTTTGTTATCCTTAATTGCCTTGAACACGTGCAGTATGACGCATTCTTTTCTCGGAAGTGATGGTCTTCGACCAAGCATACTGGTTACCTATCGTATTATCAGTCGTAAACCTACTTTGAAACTGTTAACATGGCCAGTAAACGGAAAGCGATTAGTGTTGACGAAAAAGTTTGATAGAAGAAGATATGAATAGAATACATAAAATAATACAAAACAAGTACTGGCATAGCAAAAATCGTCAGACAAAGTATCAGACTATATGTGTAAATAATAATTTACAAGCATTTATTATCTAAGACATACATATTAAAAATTCTTGTTAATTTGGTTGTTTTTTGTTCACTCCATATAACGATAACTCCCTATAACGACAAAAAATGCTCAGTCCCTTGAGTTTCGTTATAAAGAGTTTACACTGTATTTAAAAAACTTTTCTGTTTAACTATTGACTTGACAACAACACAACTTTTCCCCCCAATTGTAGTGAAGTTGCCATTGCGTTAAAAAAAAGTATAGCGAAGAGCGAAACAATTTTGATTTTTTTTTTACTTTTTTAAAAGTACATAATTATTATATTATATTAATTTCAGTATGGTTTTATCAAGATGCTATATAATTTTAACTTTCAAATAAAGAGCAATCAGCCAAAAAACTAAAATGAACATGCTACAAAATGAAATTACACCGATGTATAACTTTAAACGCCTTACCATAAGTTCAACTTTCTTAATAATAAACTTTTCGTGTTTCTGTGCAACGAATACCAAAGGAAATTGTTGTCAATTTCCTGTCATTTAAGACGCACTAGAAACCGTAAAACTGCTATCATATTACAAAGTTCCGCGTAGTGTAACGAATTGAAAGAGTGCACATTATAATTAAGTTCTACATACGGTATCAATTCTCTAAGTGGTTTAAGTTACAAAATTTTATAATGCGCTTGTACAAGGTATTCTTCCTTTTTAACTGACTTAAAAAAAAAAACGGTTTTTATGGATGTTCAGCCATAACTTCTTTGTTTATGAACCGATTTGGATGATTCTTTTTTGTTGTAAGGGTAACGTAAAAGGTGGTCCCATTTTAATTTCATTGGCATTGGACCTTCAACTTCGGAGATACATCAGGGAATTCTTCAAAAACATTGAACTTTGTTTTCTTCTTTGTTAAAAATTGTCTTGTTACTTATATTGTGTCAGTAATGTTATCTTTCTGGCTTTTTTGTCTGTTTTAGATTTTGTGACCATTATGACAATTAATATATTATATAGACATATGTACCTAATATTAGCTGTGCCCCATGGTTTCACTGGTGTTAAATTTATTTGATCAACTCTCCTATCGTTGTTCTCACTTGCCCGATTACTTGACATTCATGGTTACTGTTTCGCTCATTAGGATCGTAATCATTATACGACCAGGTAAATATACGAAAAAGATAGTTCTACAAATTAGCACGTGAAAATAATCTTTTGTGTTTTAAATATTAGTATACATTATTTTCTATATACTTCAGAATATCTAGTGTTGAATACAAGGGCTAAATTAAAATAATGTTATCTTGTAATTAATATTATAGAACCTAGAAACGCATCTACAACCGTTTCGAAGCTATAACTGAAAATATTCCAAATAAAATGGTCCTTCGAACCCAAGATATATATAATTTCAACCAGAAATGGATTATGAATTATCTACTAGCTAAATTAAGTGTAACGTATATACCAATAACGTCATATAATACAGTATTCGGCTATGGACTTCTGTACTTTATATTGAAGGCACGTACACAATTGGTCCTTTGATGTAGTAACAAGATCGTGTACGACAACAGTAATCAATAATATACCTATTGTTGACAATTTCAATCATTTATACGTTTGTCCTTTTTTATGAATGTAACTTTAAGTATTATTTTCTTTATAATTTGGAATTAGAAATGAGTTCATACATTGCATTTGGCCTTTGTTCTTTTCTAATAAAGCTTTCACTTATTATTAATTAATTTTTCAATAAAACAAAAGCCTCAGTGGATTGTGATTTGGTACAAAGTCAGTGGGCCTTTTGTTATATGTGTATAGCTCTTTTGTTTGCATTATTATTTGACTTCGAGTGAAAGTGCTGTCAGTTTTAACATTCTACTATCGCCGGTGTACTGTGATGGGTTTTATTTTTAGTGTAATCAACCTTTGAAGAAAGTACCAAGGCTGGGATTAAATTGAAATTTGTTTATGTCAAATATTTGAACTGTTTGGCTATAATTTTAGATCTTAAGGTTAATAATGCGACACGCAAAGTATTTTATTTTTGTTCAGTCGAGTTGAGGTGTGTATTGCCCGATTACATCTTTTCAATATTTTTTATTTGAATCTTAAATATGTGTCTTTTCTTTATTTCATGTAATATTATTTATTTATATGTGTATGTAATTGACAACATTGTCGTAGGTAGGACTTTAAGTAAATTATAAATAAGGAAATACACAGGTAATCGATTTTTTGTCATTTGTTTCTTACCTATAGGTACTTATATGCATCTTGGAGTAAAAAAAGAATTACATGACGTACGACCCAAATAATTGTTGTTTCACCAACACGAGAGTACACTGGTAGAACAAGTGTGGTTTATTTTTATCGAAATAACCAAACATGATGCATTCAAATACGATCTGATTTTAATCACTTAACACTTGTACTTGTCCGTTGTTGGTGATAGAATAAAGCACCGGAAGCTATTTATGAAATAAAAGAACTGTGCATGTTATGAATCATAAACAATTTCGAACGGAGATTTTACATTCTTTGTATATTATTCGTTTGGCACGTAGAGGAATGATTCAATTGTGGCCAGGCTTATAATGCCAATACATATCACGATTTCTCAACGGGTACCCATTTGGTCTAAATTACAAGAACTGTTGTTCGTCTGTAACATCGTTTCTGGCTAATTTCGTTTCTTTTACGATCGTCTTGTTTATATTTTTACGGGAATAACTTCACTTGTGACTACTGACCTACTGTGGGTATTTCTCGAGTTCCTGAAATTCGTTTATAAATATGAATGGCCTGTTATCGGTTCTTGATATTGTGACCAACATTAGATTTAAGTAAGGTTGTATTCGGCATTTTTCTGTCTATCTGAACTAAGAATAAGAAAAATAGGAGATAAAATGATTGTATGAGAAATGTTAACAGATCTGCATGATTCAAGTAAAATTACGATTATAAACGTAAATTAATATACAATCACGAAAAAAATTACTGCTTATGCACTAAGAATTTTCACGATTCGCAATCGAAACAGTAATGAATTGTTTGCCACTTTATTTTCTTTATGCTAAAAACTGAATCAGTAGTCTCCTTCACTTGTTTCATCGGAAGGTGGCGTTGCGTGACGTCATCACATGGGCGGCCAAGTGGAAACGAAACAATGGTGCATAGCTCCCAAAGGCTTCATGGTATTATTACGAATATTTCAACTTCGCATATATCTTATATATACCTTTACTTTATGAACAACTAGCTGTGTTCGCGGCTACGATCGCGTGGACTATTATTATAATATATTATCAATATTTATAATATTTATAAATTTATTATTTTAAAAATATTTGCTTATTTGCTTATTGTGGTTGATCCTTAAGATAGACACATGTTTTTGAAGGTCTTTATAGTATGTAAAATTATGTA
The DNA here is from genome assembly GCA_033032175.1 of Saturnia japonica. Classification (NCBI taxonomy): domain Eukaryota; kingdom Metazoa; phylum Arthropoda; class Insecta; order Lepidoptera; family Saturniidae; genus Saturnia; species Saturnia japonica. The sequence continues at coordinate 6,614,488 of CM065332.1, forward strand.
GTACATTAATTTTAAATATCTCGTATGTTTTTTACTCAGCGAAAGCCATTTAAGCGTCCGAATTGATTCACCATGACCAGTTTTTATTTTTTTTACGCGGAATCCTAATTTTTTTTATAAAATAAAAGTAGCCTATGTTACTCCTTATAACATCAGCTATATGACAGTGAAAGTCCTGTCAAAATTGCTCCAACCATTTTAGACATTACCCGGAACAAACAGACAGACAAACATAAAATAAAAATGTTTTTTTTTTTGTTATAGATATCGTATAAAATTTTCACAAGCATTTAGTAATTAATAATTGTACATATAGATTTCTGTTAGTCTTAATTCCGTGTAATTATTTTAATAAATACACCAAAAACATTTTCAATCAATTAAATTTCTTATTTTAGTACTGTCTGTGTTCGCAATGTTGTACAAAGCGTTGGAATATAGCTTCATATTTTCGGACGTAATTCCATAGAAGTTTCTCCACTACTTTGTGTTATCCAAATTTTATGTGTTTACCAGTTTCAGATTCAGTGTGCTGCGATGCCAAATTGTATTTCCGTTCATAACGTATTAAGACTACCATATATTATGTATAATGCTTACAGTTTCCGTGAATGACAATGATATTATAAAAGTATCTTTGTGCGAATAAACACGATGGTGCTAAAAATTTTCATACATTAATGCGAAATTTTGTTTTATAACTCTTTTTTTTACGTAAATACATAAATTTTTCGTTATTATCTATTGGTATCTAAAGAAATACTTAAAAGCTCTACAAAATATGGGTATTTTTCAAGGCACACAAATGGCTGATTTATGTTTTCTGTCCATTTCCATCTGTTTGCTTTTAGCAGGTTGTAAAATTTAAGAAAACATTTTAAACGTATGTATTCTTGGCTCGATGGAATCTTGTATGTTAACAGTAGTGTGTGTGGGGGGGGGGGGGGGGGGGGGTAGTTTACACACTTATCGAGGTAAAGGACACTCCTAATGTTAGCATTATGAGTCAAATTTGCAATGTGCACTTATTTTCACGGAATGCGTTGTTAGTGCTACTGGTGGTAGGTACTGGTTATATAATATCGTCCGGTCTCTGCTAATAGCACGAGTCTGCAATTGTTGAAATTTAGTATTTCTTGTTTGCTTTAGTATTTTAAGTTCTTAACGGGACCCTGAACAAAGTATATACGAAAATGTAATTTCACGTTTGTGGATAATTTATCTAGTATAAAAACGTATTATAATTATGTTAACAAAAACGTTATTTATTAATAAACATAGATTGATGTATATCACATACATTGCAGACAGAGTAACTTAACTGCTATACACTGTTTAATTGAAAATAATTTCATTGTAGTTAAATTATATTCGTACCTATATAATATACATATGTATGACTTGTAGCACTTAGTTTAATTCACCTAATTGTGATACAAATTATAAGCGACACTCCCATTGCGTGTAGGTATGAAATGTGAATTGTGATTTATTACATCCCTTACCGATGTGTCCACATCTAATCAAATGATTAAAATGAACATTCTATCATATAGATTATATTAACTTGTAAAGCATGTACAAACACATAAGAATTTGAGATCAAACTATTCAAGTTTTACGATATATTTAAGGCTTCAGACCGAGTTGACCTTATTTTTGTTGAATAGAAACGTTTCTGTTTTTCACGTTCTCATCTCTAGGTAAATAACAGCTCAGTTTCTTTTTATGAAGACAAATGAGCCGTGAAAATTTGTTGTGTTGAATATAATGCTTCTCGTTATTATTTGGTGTATCTACCACAAGGAGCGGCCTTGTTTAAAATCTTTATGTAATAAAAGCATTTTTTATCTTTGAATGCAACAATTCACATTTTATATTTACACAACGATATCAGTGTAAGTTACGTACCTAGGTAGGTATTGATTGTATCAACATTTTGTTCGTGACATTGCATTCTGAATGAAGCTTATCAATATTCCCCTATCGGTTAATAAGCTGAAATTGACAATGCACTACTAAGAAACCAGCTGCATGCTTCTGACTCGTCGCTTATTAATTGAATCAGCAAACCGACACCTATTATGCGATTGGGTGAGGAATTTCCGCAACGAAATCTACATATAGGATATATAAATCCCAGAAAGTTTCTACATTACTAAACACGGCTTCCTGTTACGACCCTCGTCACATAAGGGGTATTCAATAAATTCTAATGGGATATAGAATTGAAATAGGCTGTAAGATTATATAAGTATTCCTTATAGAGATTGAGTTTTTTTTTAAGTTGCAGAATTTTTTCTTCATAGACATATAACATTACAGTGTCTAGCTAGGTACGTTGTTAAACCTCAGTCAAAAGCTAAACAATATAATCTATTGTGTTGTTGACTTGAACACGAAGCTTATGATTAAAATGTATGTAAGGTATAAAAATAAATTGGTCTAGATTTGGCCGGAAATTAACGAAAAGTACCGAAGTGGGAGGACAATACAATCGACCCCATCGCGTGCTCCATCACGAGGAAAAATTATTTCATCCTGTTACCCGGGACCTCTCGTGCTGCACAATTTTTTCATTTATTTTATTGCTTCATCATACGAGATGCGCTAGCCAAAGCTTTTGGTATAATATCTTTGTCGATTTATTATTCCATTACAATTATCTTCTTGAAACCCCTTGATCTTTTATCTTTAAATTGTTTCGAAGAAGAGGTTAAACGTTGTTATTCATTTTATTAATACAATACGTGAATTGTTTACTGTATCTTATTATTGATAAAAAATTTCTAAAACATTTTGGTGTCGACCTTTTGCAAGTTCATACAGACAATCAATATTTATTTTTGTATGCTATTTTGATGGTTCAATGTATTACAAAACTTTTTTAAACTACAATTGGTAATCGAGAATGTTATTGTTGATAGTACATGTTAAATTTTAATCGGTAAATATTGGGGCTTTGTTATTCTTGTGTAGGCTACATATTGCATGTAGGCGCTGAATGCAACGGGATTCTGGCGCCATAATAGCGTCCCAGCCTAGCCGTGGCGATTAATCAACGAAGCGGATATTATGGTAGGTACCGTGATGTTGACGGCTTAAACTGGCTTGACGTAAATCTCCATCAATAAGTCAGTAATTTAAATTGCTTGTGGCACCTATTCCAATTAAAATAGAATATTTATTATGTTTATTTCCATATGAATACTTAGCCATATTTCTAGACAATAGTCCTGATTTACAAGATTTTTACCTTAAACTACTTATGTAAGTTAAATCCTATTCCACATTTGTAGTAGCTATTTATTATTTACATATTTTTTATATAATACTAATGCAGAAATATGATGAGAGAGGAACCTTTGGGATTTAGTAATAAGATCTTTTATAATAAAACAGTATAAAACATAGTTTTATAGGTGACGTAAGACCGGCGTCCGAGTAACTAACAACAAACAACATTTCGGTCAAGTCCACAAATAAATTTGTGATGCAATAATCGTTTCAGGACTTGTACATTGCCAGGGGATGTGCATGATTATTTATTTTTGATCTTTACTATACTAATCATAGATTAGACCATGTAGGTTAAGCTTTTAGTGTTTGCATTAGTACATGGATCACGGTTTAGTCATCATTTTTTTAGATTCCATCGAACACACACATTTTTGGTGATTAATTATTTAACAGAATTAACGGAATTTTTAACAATATAGTACATTATCGTTCGTATCGTATTATCGCTTACTTTATTTCTGATTCTATGTATTGTATGTATTACGTACCTACATAACTGAAAACTTATTTTCTTGTACTAGTTACAATTTATTATTGTATTTTTACAATTTTCTTTATTTTCTCATCTTGGTATTTGGAGAAATAATTTCATTTTTCACTTGACGTTAGAAAGTTTCGTCGATCACATTTTTACAGCTTTGTTTTCGTAAAAGTTTTCTTTTGTCTTTTGTACAAATTTATTGCTTTGTTTTATAGCTTGTTTTGTAATGAAATTTATATTATAGGTATTTTTTACCACATTTTGGTAAAGTTTAGAGTGTGATATAAAATTTATCAATGATTACGCTGCCAGTACATTTCTTTATAAAAGATTAAAAGATTAATTTAACGAGAAATTGAGTTTTTTCAGTTTCTCACTTCTCAGAGTGTATAAGTATTTGAGCCGCCCTACCCTTCTCAAACCTAATCGAATAGGGTGCGAGAGTGACAACTGCAGCTCGAACTGATTATACCTAAGTAAAATAGACAAAAACATAGTTTCATATTCCCGTTTCCTCCTTCAAAACTGAACTGATTTCAATTTTCTTTTCAAAAATAATATAGAAATGAAGAAGGAAGGAATAATATAAGAAGAAAGGAAATTTGTTTGCAAAAAGAGCTGTTTTCATCATTTTAAAAAGATCCTACTTATTATTATATAATAATTTATTTATAGAAAAATCAAAACAAAGGGACATGGTTGTGGTGGATATCAATTTTATGGTATATAAATATTTGCTTTAGTACCATTTCTCAGGAAGGAAACCGGGGAATATGTTTGTGTGAACAAAACGCTGCCTGCGTTTCCTCTTATGGTAATTTAATTAGATTTTCGTTTCAATATATATTTTCATTAAGAAGAGATTGCTGATCAGATTACTTGACATTTTCTGTGACTTCGAGTTATCCCTAGGTTTCAGGTATGCTTTCCAGTAAACCTCAGGGATTTTTCAACCTAATTTCTCTGACATAAACAAATTGAAGTAAAAACAATGTACTTAAATTTCTGTTGTATCTATTAAATAAAAAGGGTACAGAAATCTTATTTTCCGTATATTTCATTTGTGAAATTTTAAATATTCTGTAATACTTCAAGGTACATATTCGAATTACTAATGCCGTGGCAGCTGCGATATTGCATTGAGTTCATTGTTCCGCGCGAAATATAGAATTCATGTAGTTACGCTTGAATAGATGTATTGTTGCTTGAACATTTGTCATGAAATTTATGGGGTCGAAATATTACGTATGTGAAAAAAATAAAAAAACATGACATATTTATTTGAGTATTCCAAAAATAAAATTGAATATAATATAGGTCTTGTTGAACTTTACCCCTTAAGAATCGATTGTCATATATACTTGTAATATAGTTTAGTTTTGTCTCTGTTATATCTGTGCCTATGTTATTTCTAGGTCTATTGTGTCTATAACTTATGTCAAAAAAAAATCAATCTTTTTATATCCGTTACAAATAATTTTCTGAATATGTATTAGCTTTAAATGTTGTTTCTTTTCCAGGTATCATTGTGGTTGTTATTTATTGTAAGAACATTAGATTAAGCATTTTAAAATGTTTGTGTTATAAAAATTAATCTTTTCCAGAGCAACAAGTTTTAGTTATTTTTCATAATAAAGCTGTTGAAGCCTTATAAAACAACATTTAAAGCTAAAAATCACAAATTATTTGTAACTGATATGAAAATATTGATTTGTCTGACAAAAGACATATACACAATAGACTTAGAAATAACATAGGCGCAGATATAATATAGACACAGATATAACAGAGACAAAACTGAACTATATTAAATACTTACTAATATTATATAATATTTAAAAAAAATTGTCGGTCTGTCTGTTATATACATATTTAATCGGTCTAACAGTTTCGGAACAAATAAAGAAACAGACAGAACGACAAAAATTTCAAAAAATCCGTAGAAAAGTACTTTCATATGCATTTAGTAAAAATATGTTATTTTGATATTACAAAGAGACACTTCAATAAAATTGTATTATTTGTATAGATAATACATGCCACATTAAGGGCCGACAGATAACTTTGAGGGATAATTTATAAAATTTGACAGGTTTTCCATACATTATCCGTCACATAATTTCTCAAATAAAGTTATCTGACGATTGAAAATTAATGAATAAAATTGATAACTAAAAATGAAGCGTGGGGCTAAAACATTGTCGTGGTAAACATCAGCTCGTTTACATGGTAATTGTTTCGCATGGAATCAATACAAGGTACCTATGAAAACTGACGTATTTCATACATGTTTAAAAACAGATTTCTGCACATCTGACAATTTTTATTCACACTTCATTCGTGTTTTTAACCACCTACTCGATAATGTTATGGCTACGTAACGTACTCGCAAACTACATACGCACTTTCTAAGTCTAGTGTATCGTTTATTACACCTGAATAATTCACAGAAGAACCGGTGTGTTACAGTTTGTTTCGATAACAACAATCAAACTAGTTCATGTGTGGGTGTTTATATAATTTTGTTACGTTGTTTTGGTTTTACGAGAAATTACGCTTTTACCTGATACACCAACTGATTTTATAATTAGCTAATACGCTGATACATCATAACGATATCGCGAGAAACGCGTAAGAAATTCTCGCGACCCGGTTACAATCGCGAGGATGACTCCGCTGGGTTTTATTATCTGGTAAGATTAACACATTTGCCCCTTCTACAGGTTTCATAGAGGTCATATACCATACATTTTACTAGTGAACCCACATCGAATATGGTCGCAAGTGTGACGGGAGTTAGTCCACTACGTGGCCGCGGGGGTCCCTGTGGCCTGGAAGACCTGAAAAGAGTTAAAACTATTATTTCGGCAGTAAATTATTTTCATCTCTAATTTTATTTTTACACATATTATTGACAATTATTATAGTCTATCAATTAAATAGACTAATGACAATATATTACATCCCCTATAAAATATTCAACAAAATCGGTTGAGAATTAAAACAATATGTCCGAAACTTCTTTGCTACTTTTTGTTACTTCAAACGTAAGTAGCAAATAAATTTCGGATAAATTAATTTTGATGGATTTGCGCAAAGTAACGTCTACGTCAATCAAATTAAAGTAATTTTCTTTTACGGTTTCTAAAAGCATTCTTGACAATTCTTATAAGGTTATTAAAAATAGTTGGGCAATAACATAAACATATGAAATTTTATAATATTAGGTCAAGCCGACTTTGAGTTAAATAAAACAGAAAAAAATCGTTTTGATGTCAAGTTCGTGTCAGTGACCTTTATAATAGACGCCTATCAGGAAATTGGAATCGTGACAGACAGGACTATAGATTTATTGATATAGGATATGTACGACTTATTAAAACAGAAAGTTGAGTTCTTCCGAGACCTTAACTTTTTAATATATCAGCTTATTCTACAAATTTAAGCGACCGATTTTGCCATCGTTGCAGCTCGGCTATGAAGAACTCGTTCCACTAAATATTCATTTAGCCAAGTTTTTGAGACTCTTTCATATTCTTCGTGATTTCTACTCGGAGCTTGTGAATATTTGAAAAACTTAAACCAAAAACATAATAAACACTGTATACACACACACACACCTTTCTTGTGCACCCCTGGACAACTGGTAATGGGCTATAAAGGATTATATAAATAAATAACACTGCTACACGATGCAGAAAGGACAAGTTCGGTGAAGCTGTATAAGCCGCAGCGGCTTCAGGGCCCCTAGGCTAACAGTATAGTCAGATCTAAAAATAAAAAAAAATAAAATGCAGAAAGAGGATATCGGTGAAGACTTTCCCTAAAAATGGTTTACGGCGTTCTTGATACATAAATAACTATATGATGTTCATAATATTTTTAAACTATAAAAATGTTAAAAAGGGGGATTTTTTAAATATGTGAGCTATGAAGTTTTTAGTGACACATACTGGGTAGCGAGTAGATAAAAGACAAAAGTTTTAACATATTAAGTATAAACCAATTCATAAAAAATAAAGTTAAACTGATAAAAAATATTGACTCATTTTAGGAAATGTTATTCAAAATATAACTTTTTACAAAAAGAATAAAGAATATCTCATAAGCGCTTAAATATGTACATTAAACAGTGCTTGCGTTATTCAAGGTTTGCATATCACATTATTTTTTGCCAAGTTTCTAGTCTTTGCGGATTTGTACTACCTAAGGGAAAGACAGAAATACTAAAGGTCGACTTTTATTGATTTTACCGTAGCCACTAATTGCCGCATTGGAGAACGGACGCGGTCGTGAGAAAATTCTTGTGATCACTGTATTCTTTCTACAGTAGTTACAAAGCGCATGCGTGATCTCATTTACCCTGACTCAGACGTTCCGCATAGATATGTGAATAGTGATACAAAAGCTACTTTTAACCTACTTTTCAACTCGCCTTCAACTGGGAGAAGCCAACTGCACTCGACATAATGGCCGTTGTGGTTCTGAATAGATCCAACTCCCACGTACCTTGCCAACTCCGATCGAAACTACAGCGTACAAGACGACCCAAGATTGGATTTATGTGTTACAACTAATAACTGATCAGTGATCCACTCTGTTACGTAAACACTGAGATGGTCATTTACGGAAGAAATAATACTTTGCCACTTTAACGGTTATTGTTTTCTAGAAAAACAATACTTATCCATTACCGTTTAGAAGCAATTATTATGAGAAAAAAGATACATAGATTTAATACATTTTTGTAGTCTTGTTCGTTTTATTTATTGAACCCGTAAAACCAACCAACCAACCAACCAAATTTAAAAAGGAAGCACTTACAACAGTTATTTTTTTTATTTTAAATAAACTAATTTCATTGTTGTTGTTATTGTAATTAAAATCTAAGTAAAATAATCATCCTTTATACAATGTTAACTTATTTTTCACAATAAAAAAATAAAAGTAAGTAAAATTAATTCATATTATTAGGTCCTTGCATAAGAAATTAGCGATTTATATGGTAAAAGTAAAATGAAAAAATTATTATGAAATTATACATTTAATCAATCGAAGTATGTACCGTTATTATCTATGCACTTTCGCTATTTTAAAGTTAGTTCATTGATTCTATTGCTGAAAAAATTGTGGGAGCAAGAATCAATAAAATCTTTGAAGGCAGTTTGGATAGCCTCATCGGAATTTTGGAGCAATGTCCGGGGAATATGGTGGATTTCGGAGAAATTCCAACCGCAGTTCCTCTAATTTAGCGACCGTCGGTCGTAAAGTATGGGATTTAGCGTTGTTCTGAAGCAGCAGTGGGCTTGAGATATTTACCAGTCTCGGTTGTTTAACGGCTAGCTTTTCCATCATGGTTTGCAATTGTAGACAATACAGATCTGCCATTATCGTTTGGACAGATCTTACGAAGCTGTAGTGTATGACACCATCACTAGTCCGCCAAACACTCACCAGTACCTTTTTCTGAGACGACTTTCGCTTGGGACATGATTTGGCCGGTTCTCCTGGGTAAAGGATCCATTTTTCGTCACAAGTAACAATACGATTTAAAATTCCCTCGTTATATAGACGGTTGAGTAATGTAATGCAGAACTCAATAGGTGTTTGTTGGCGTGCTTCAGTCAATTCATGCGGTACCCATTTCTCGAGCTTTTTCACTTTTCCTGTTTGTTTCAAATGAATTAATTTTTTTTTATCACTCACACCGAAGCTGGCCGCTAATTCTGATGTGGTTTGTGAATGATCCGCTTCAACGATCACCTTTGATTCTTCATTTACAACTAGGGTCTCCGGCCGTCCACGGGGTTTGTTTCGTAGGTCAAAATTTCCAGAACGAAAACATTGGAACCACAAACGTACCGTGTTTTCTTTTACAGTACCTTTCTCATACACATCATTAATCCTTCGAGCTGATGCTGCAGCGCTGATGCCCCAATGAAACTTATATTCGTAAATAAGGCGATATTTTAAATTTTCTATTTTGTGAAAAGAACGATGTCAAAGAAAAATAAAATGGTGCGAAAACAAATGAATCACTCAATTCGAAACACAAATATACAAGGACCTAATAGTATCACTGATGGCTATCGTCATCATGTAGCATATGATGCTCGAACAGCTCTTAATTTTACTATATTAACACGACAAAAGAAATATGACTTAAAAAAGTTTATTATCATTAAATAATCCGTATAATATACTAATACATTTGTGAATCAAACACAGTACTTAACATTGTTTTATTTTTAATAACATTTCCCACACTTCAACATATAAATATTTCTCCTACTAATTGCCCATTGCCCATGTGTTTGTGCCTTCATCCAGTCTCGAGAGACATTATCCGTTCAGTCAACCCACATATACTGTTGAGAAAAAATAAACTTTATATACTTCTAATTTAACTTCAGCTTTGTAAGCAAAATTTCGTGATAGGAAAGTTCCAGCCGTGCGTCTGCTTCAAAGAAATGTTTTCGATTAGTGTGGTAACTTTTTTGAAGTTAAATTATTGCATAGAAGTCATTGCCTAATATGTTGTTTTTTTTTATATTGATAGGCAAAGGCGTTTGACCATAATTCCACCTAGTGTTAAATGGCGACATAGCCGAATAGGGTAACAGGTTAAGCCCTGAAAGGAAGCTGGTTTAAGAGAGTGATTAGGTAATAGCCAGGCGCGTAGTAAAAAACCCTTTGGTTTCTTCACGATGTCTTCTTCGTTGATTTAATTGTAGGATTCGATGCCATGTCAATTGTCACAGTGCCTGAGTGCGATACCATAGAGCCATCATAGCTCGAAAGAAGTATTCGTTTTCGTCATTGTTTATTTTTCCCAATGCGTATGTAAGTATGAGCTAGGGGACAGAGAAATTTCCCTCTATTTGGGGCAGTCCGACGACTGATGGAATTTCTGAACCCTGTAGAAAATTAAAGCCAAACAAAGTGAATTATTAAAAAGGAAACAAAAACCCGAATGCAACAAAATTAGTTGATTAAAAAATATGCTTTTCTGTATTTTTGCTTTTTATTTTATTCCCAGACATCGCGTCGCACTTAAATATTAAATACTAGCTGTGACCGTGGCTTCGATCACGTGGACGTGGCCCGCGCGGATCTTGCACCTCCGCTCCCGGCTATTTTAAAGACAAAAATGATTATTGTGGTTGTTCCTTAAAAGATAGACGTATTCTCTCCCGGACTTTTTTGTAGGTCTTTTTAATGCCTATGATTATGTAGTACATTAATTTGTAATAACTCTTATGGTTTACTCAACATAAGCCATTTAAGCGTCCGAATTGATTCACCGCGACCAGTTTTTTATATTTGTGCGGAATCCTAATTCTTTTTCTAAAATAAAAGTAGCCTAAGTTATCCCCTATAAATTCAGCTATCTACCAGTGAAATTCCCGTCAAAATCGGTCCAAACGTTTGGGAGATTACCCGGAACAAACAGACAGACAGAAAGACAAAAATTTTAAAAATGGGCTTTTTGTTATAGGTATCGTATATATGTACTTTCGTATGCATTTAGTAAAAAACTGGTATTTTGACATTATAAACAGACACTTCAATTTTATGAATTGTATAGATAGATAAAACCTTAATTTTTTTATAGCTTGTTATTCCCACAATTAAAACGAATCATCTCGTATGCTAAAATCACTTTTTTTTTTTTTTGACCTGACTATATTGTTAGCCTTAGGGGCCCTGAAGCCGTTGCGGCTTTTACAGCTTCACCGAACTTGGGGGCGAGCGCTTAGTGCACTTAGCCGCGAAATACTAAAATCCATCAAGCCTTGCCAAAGAAATAGACATAGGTACAATATACACACATACATACATAAACTCACACGAAAACATAACCCTCCTTTTACGCAGTCGGATAATAACTTTGTATTGTGTTTTTGCGGTGATTAGAATTTCTAGGGCTCCTTGGGCATAGGGGTGGGATTTAAAGAGAGGTAGGGCACAGATAAATTTCTTTGTAGATTTCTCTCTACTTGGGGGGTTTAGACTGGTGAAATACATTCATCCTACAGAAGATCTCAGGTAGGTAGGTAACTACGTATTGAGTTCCGGCGGTGTTGTGTTGTTGTCAATATAAAGTACGTCTAGAAAAGCGGACTTAAGTCCATTAATATGCTCAAACGACTGGACGGATTATTGTAATGAAGTTTGACATAAAAGACGATAAGACATGGAATAGGAGTTATATAGGCATATAAATTAGAAAAAAAAATTAAGCGACCAGGCACAAATTAGTACTATATATTTTTTTTTCCTGATGATTCAGTACCAAAACCGTTAATCCTTAGTTTACCAAATAAAGTAAAAGTCACTAACCATTTTCACTACTGTACGCTGTGTCTACAACCCGTACACGGTATCACGTCTTATAAGGCGATATCTCGATGCGCCCGCGTTCTTGTATGTAGGTTGATGCGCGCACGCAGTTTGTCGTTGAGGTTTCTCGCAGGAAATGTTGCTGTTTACACCTACGTATAGAGTAATGGTCAGTTTTTATGTAAAAAAAAACGGAAATAATAATAATTCTAATAAAGATAACATGCGTCTTGCGGTATGTTAATATATAGTGAGACAAATTTAATTACTTTGATTAAAATAGGCGTGATTACAGCTTATATTTTAGATTAATTAGTTGGCTTAGTTTCAGTGGCGTAACTAAAGTACATTTCTAAGACTGGCGGAAAAACGGACAGTGACACGTGTATCATGTTTGCGTCGATACAAAACGATACATATAGGTCGTAATATACATATAAAAATCATTTATATGCACGTAAGTAATTATAATAAATAACAATATTGAATCATTTAATTTAATTTTCGACATTGATACGAACTAGGTACTTTCAATAACAATGTAAGTATAGCAAAAAAGGTTTGTTACCCCCTTGTGGCCGGCGCGGCGCAAAGTTCATTGTCCGTTTTTCCGCCTGTATTAGAAATGCACTTTAGCATGGGTGGCACCGGGGACGGCGCATTGTGCTTTTGTGAACTTATGCGGCTGAGCAGAAAGGCAAAAATATAACGTATTGGCCTTCCAGATGGGTTGGTAATTAGTAACTGTTAATGTATTTAATTTTTATAATCATAGTTAAAATTATATACGTCTTATTATTGCAATAGTATAGTTAAAAACACCATAATGAAATATACTTGTTACTATTTAACAATGTATTTATCTATGTTATTTAGCTATATTTATTTATTACTAAAAAGTTCATTCTGGTACAATTACATTGCTTAACGTTTCTGTATTCCCCACCTAAATGAGTACTAGAGCTTTTTCTTTTTTCCCGGGACTTCTATTCTACTGAATATATCAGTCCCATTGTGCCCAATCCATACCAGCAATCAAGAGAGTCGCCGATGAGCCAGCACTACCAGGTCGTACAACATCTTGGCTTCATCCGAACACGGTGAAAATTTCCTATGTTTTGGCATTTTAAACTCATATTATTCATCAGCGACTCCCTTTCAATCCTATTTTTTTCACACTCTGCCTGTACTAGAGCTTTGTAACCTTAAATATAATCTCTGTCAAAGTGATAGACAGTAGCGTAGCTAGCTTGGGTGGCACCCGCGGAGGTAAATCGCGGGTTTGGAAGTGGCTATAATATAAAATATATCTTGGCATTCTTCCGGGTGGAGTGACCCTTCTTGCTGCGGTCACGCCCCAGATAAGTAAAATATGTGGGGGACTCCCAGGTGGACGACCTTTTAGTCTTGCAAACATTTGAAAACATTTAGTCGGCTTGTGTAAGTTTTTTTTTCAGTCTGGTGTCACCCCAAAGCGAATGGCACACAGGGCGGGCCTCCCCACTGCATAGTGTTTTTACAAATGTAAAAAAATCCAAGAGAGCAAAAATAATGGTATTGGATATATTATTGTAGTACTTGAAATGGTAGCATATACTATAACAAGTTATAATTTTTTTTGTAATTAAAAAAAGAAAGAATGCAAAAAGAAATGTAGATTGCTATCTATTCTAGAAGTTATTTTCAGTTAGCAAATGTAAAATATGACGATCTGTAAATAAATAAAATCGTAATAACAATACGGAATATTTAAGTAATTGCAAAATTATATGCTAACAGGTGTTTGCTTTGTATTTAAAAACCTTGAAATGTAGTAAAAACGATTATTTTAAATGCATATCACGTCATGAAGTAACCACGATATTGAGTGATATAAAATGCGGGTGGTTTGATATAATATTAACATGCGAATTGCGTCTGACTGCTTCAGATGTCCATTTGTTTACGTAAAATACCATATTTAAAAAAAAAGATTATTCTCATTTATCGATTTAGTTAGAATACGTATAAGTTACTACTATACTTAAATTCGGTTACTTTGTTATAACTGCTTCTCATTTAGAGTAGTCAGGAGGCGTCCAGTAATAACGTAAGCTCAAAATGCGGGTTAGGAGTCCAATAAGAGCTCACGACAAATTCCCATACAAGATTTCGAAATAACCGCATAAACAGCGGCATGAAGCAAACTACATGAACATATTAAATAAACATTATTTATATACTGTGGGGTGAATTTTACGAGGGGGGAGAAAGATTCCCAACCATCTTACCAAAACTCACCAAAGGCCTCACTATTATAAGGCGTCATTTAACAATTAACAGGTGAAATTCTGCTCAAACCTTTAAGAAGCAACAAAATAGAAACTACGCGTACTTATGTATGTTACGCATATTTCTTTGACGTAATAAAACAAAAATGACACCAAAAATTTTATCCCGCGTGCCAACAACATGATGAAGTTAGCCATCAATGATGATAATGTAAATTATTTTTTTTTAAGATATTCTTAAACAATTAAAATTAATTCTCAATTTTACCCTCTACGAAACTCGCCAAAAGAAGATAAACAATAAACTCACTCTAATGGACGTCCAAGAGGAAGACTTTTCTTTAAGCATTCAAAAACGTACTTAATTTGGATATTGCCTATTGTTACAAAAAAAAAATTCTTATTAAATTTATCATTTGACGGAATTTATTCGATAAATATTTGGACAAAACTTGAATAAACCAAGACAATTAAAAAAAGAAGAAAACTAACTCCAATTAATTTGAGGAGTTCCCTGGTGTATCTTTGAAGTCCAATGACAACCCTGATGTATCCCCTTTCCAACGAAAAAATAATCGTCGAAATCGGTTCACAAACAAAGAAGTTATTTATTGGTTGAACATTCATTAAAAAAATACATTCGAAATGAGAACCATCTCTTTTTTTGAAGTCTGTTAAAAATGGAAACTGGTCAATGTTTTTCATTTCAATTAGAACCTTATACAAGATTAAAATTTTAAATCGTGGGTTAAACACATAATTGTCTTTTTGTAATCATTTTGTGGCGGCAAGCCAGTTTTCTCAATGGAGAGAGGTGGCAACGCCGGACGGACGAGGTGTGAAAAAGAAAAGAAAAAATATAACCTCTTCTACAAGTGAGTTTTTCCGTCAAGCGTTGTATTTGATGATTGATATGTATCTATATTTTTCATGTGTTCTCAATTGTGAATAAACTACTCTTCTACAAGTGAGTCTTTCCTTCAAGCGTTGTATTTGATGATTGATATGTATCTATATTTTTCATGTGTTCTCAATTGTGAATAAACTACTCTTCTACAAGTGAGTTTTTCCGTCAAGCGTTGTATTTGATGATTGATATGTATCTATATTTGTCATGTGTTCTCAATTGTGAATAAACTACTCTTCTACAAGTGAGTTTTTCCGTCAAGCGTTGTATTTGATGATTGATATGTATATATATTTTTCATGTGTTCTCAATTGTGAATAAACTACTCTTCTACAAGTGAGTCTTGCCGTCAAGCGTTGTATTTGATGATTGATATGTATCTATATTTTTCATGTGTTCTCAATTGTGAATAAACTACTCTTCTACAAGTGAGTTTTTCCGTCAAGCGTTGTATTTGATGATTGATATGTATCTATATTTTTCATGTGTTCTCAATTGTGAATAAACTACTCTTCTACAAGTGAGTTTTTCCGTCAAGCGTTGTATTTGATGATTGATATGTATCTATATTTTTCATGTGTTCTCAATTGTGAATAAACTACTCTTCTACAAGTGAGTCTTTCCGTCAAGCGTTGTATTTGATGATTGATATGTATCTATATTTTTCATGTGTTCTCAATTGTGAATAAACTACTCTTCTACAAGTGAGTTTTTCCGTCAAGCGTTGTATTTGATGATTGATATGTATCTATATTTTTCATGTGTTCTCAATTGTGAATAAACTACTCTTCTACAAGTGAGTTTTTCCGTCAAGCGTTGTATTTGATGATTGATATGTATCTATATTTTTCATGTGTTCTCAATTGTGAATAAACTACTCTTCTACAAGTGAGTCTTTCCGTCAAGCGTTGTATTTGATGATTGATATGTATCTATATTTTTCATGTGTTCTCAATTGTGAATAAACTACTCTTCTACAAGTGAGTCTTTCCGTCAAGCGTTGTATTTGATGATTGATATGTATCTATATTTTTCATGTGTTCTCAATTGTGAATAAACTACTCTTCTACAAGTGAGTCTTTCCGTCAAGCGTTGTATTTGATGATTGATATGTATCTATATTTTTCATGTGTTCTCAATTGTGAATAAACTACTCTTCTACAAGTGAGTCTTTCCGTCAAGCGTTGTATTTGATGATTGATATGTATCTATATTTTTCATGTGTTCTCAATTGTGAATAAACTACTCTTCTACAAGTGAGTTTTTCCGTCAAGCGTTGTATTTGATGATTGATATGTATCTATATTTTTCATGTGTTCTCAATTGTGAATAAACTACTCTTCTACAAGTGAGTCTTTCCGTCAAGCGTTGTATTTGATGATTGATATGTATCTATATTTTTCATGTGTTCTCAATTGTGAATAAATTACTCTTCTACAAGTGAGTTTTTCCGTCAAGCGTTGTATTTGATGATTGATATGTATCTATATTTTTCATGTGTTCTCAATTGTGAATAAACTACTCTTCTACAAGTGAGTCTTTCCTTCAAGCGTTGTATTTGATGATTGATATGTATCTATATTTTTCATGTGTTCTCAATTGTGAATAAACTACTCTTCTACAAGTGAGTTTTTCCGTCAAGCGTTGTATTTGATGATTGATATGTATCTATATTTTTCATGTGTTCTCAATTGTGAATAAACTACTCTTCTACAAGTGAGTCTTTCCGTCAAGCGTTGTATTTGATGATTGATATGTATCTATATTTTTCATGTGTTCTCAATTGTGAATAAACTACTCTTCTACAAGTGAGTTTTTCCGTCAAGCGTTGTATTTGATGATTGATATGTATCTATATTTTTCATGTGTTCTCAATTGTGAATAAACTACTCTTCTACAAGTGAGTTTTTCCGTCAAGCGTTGTATTTGATGATTGATATGTATCTATATTTTTCATGTGTTCTCAATTGTGAATAAACTACTCTTCTACAAGTGAGTCTTTCCGTCAAGCGTTGTATTTGATGATTGATATGTATCTATATTTTTCATGTGTTCTCAATTGTGAATAAACTACTCTTCTACAAGTGAGTTCTTCCGTCAAGCGTTGTATTTGATGATTGATATGTATCTATATTTTTCATGTGTTCTCAATTGTGAATAAACTACTCTTCTACATTGGTGACCCCGACGAAAAAACACATAGGAACTTCAAGATAGTGTTATACAAGGTGTCCAGAAAGGGTATCGGGTATTTGTTTTCGCGCCATATTCGAAACGGGGCGTCTAAAGGGTGCGGGGAGGGGTTCATGGCATCCGCCATTTTGTGGAGTTTTAGTCACGATGGAACAGTACTTGGGGACGCATCGCGCATTTTGCGTACGAGCGTATTATCGTAATGGTGATTCAATAGTGACTGCTCAACGTCTCTATCGTGCGGAATATCGTACACGCCACGCGCCAAGTGACGATAGCATTAGGAAATGGATCAGGATGTTCGAGAATACAGGTGCGACAGTTAAAATTCAACTCTGGTCGTCCTCGTTCAGTTCGCGATGAAGAAACAATTGAAGAAGTTGAGGCGTCGGTTCGTCAACATCCGTCTTTATCCATCCGAAAGCGAAGCCAAGCGTTGAACATCAAAAAATCGTCTTTACATTCGATTTTAAAGAAAGAGTTACATCTAAAAGCCTATAAAATTCAATTGGTTCAAGAATTGAAGGATACGGACTATGCTAATCGACTGAATTTTGCGAACGAAATGCTGCAGCGATTTAACAACTTTAACAACATACTGTTCAGTGACGAAGCAAATTTTCACCTGAATGGTCATGTTAATAAGCAGAATTGTCAGTACTGGGCAGTGGAGTATCCGAGACGAAAGCATGAACGACCCCTGCATAGCCCAAAGGTCGTTATTTGGGCCGCTATGTCTGCTAAAGGCATAATTGGTCCTTATTTTCATGAAGATCAACGAGGCCGAGCAATTAATGTGAATAGTGACCCTTATTGCGATATGTTGCGAAATTGTTTGGTCCCAGAGTTGCAGGAGTTTGCAGGTTTCAACCCAAGAACGTGGTTCCAGCAAGATGGGGCGGGCCACTTGCCATACCTCAAATGACTCAATGGAAGTTGTTAACGAATTATTCCCTAATAAAGTCATTTCGCGAAAGGGTAACATGAACTGGCCTCCCAGAAGCCTTAGCCCGCTTGACTATTTTGCATGGGGATACCTTAAAAGTAAGGTTTATCAAAACAATCCGACGAATCTAACCCAGTTAAAGCAAAACATCAGGTCAGAAATGGCAGCAATATCGATAGCTATGTGTCAACGTGTTATCGCCAATCTTCGTTTCCGTTTAGAAGAGTGCCAGCAACGTAACGGTCATCATTTGGATAACATCATCTTTTCCAAATAATTCTCCAATTCATATGCTAATAATAAACAATAAACTTTTTTATTGCATACAAATAATTTTTGTTTCATTGAACTTACAAATACCCGATACCCTTTCTGGACACCTTGTAAAAAACACAAGGAGTACATAGCATGTTAGTACACAATAATTAGTTACTTTAATTACATAGATATAATCAAAAATGACTGAGAAATGTCATAGAGTTTTATAAATTAAAACTTATAATTATGAATACCTACATACTTAAAATGTCTATTACAATTTAAATACAATGAAGAGAGAATGAACATTTAATGGAGATTTTTCATAAAATTCTCAACCATCAAAGGAAAACAAGGATAGATACCTCATCAGGGAAAGCTGATTTTTTTTCCAATTGTATGCGCTTGGCAAGATAAAGGAATACTTGGTGCAGTCATACACTAGACATGTCATAAACAGTGCAGAAAAGAATAACATCACTTGTGTCATCTCACATCATTGACCCAAAAACTTTTACTTTTGGTTTATAACATGCATTGGTTGCAATAACATATGTTTTAATTACTTGTATTGTATTTAAAAAATAATAATAATACCATGCATATTTAACATTATGTGCCTATTAATTAGATAATACTTTTATATGTGTATACACATACTAGTAACTAGTATTAGTTCACCGACATTGTTTGTTTTGTGTTTATAAACTTTTAATATGTTTTAAGGTAAATTACTATTTAATAATTATTATAGTTAAATAGTTTAATTACTCACTTATTACACTTAAAGTTTTATTAAGTATAGAGAACTAACTACCTTAAAATTATTTTGTGCATTTTATATTCAACTTTGTTTTTTGTATGTGAAAACTAATGCTTAAGGCCATTTCACATGTATGTTACAGCAAACGGTGAGAAATAACGGTGATTAGTCTTTCGCCCCTATACCCAGTTCCGACGATCGATTTGCACGTCAGAATCGCTACGGTCCTCCATCAGGGTTTCCCCTGACTTCGACCTGACCAGGCATAGTTGTATGTAGGCGATATCTTGGTTTTTTCTCGCTCGTTTGAAGAGCACACTCAGCACCTTCGAGCACTTTTTCAACGTCTTTCCGAATTTGGTGTCGTGGTCAATACCTCGAAGTGCGTCTTTGGCGCCAAGGAAGTGACTTTCTTGGGCTACCGGATTTCCAAAGATGGCACTAGTCCACCACTGGAACGAATCGAAGCCCTAAAAAGCTACCCCATGCCTAAAACAGCTGAAGGTTTGCGCAGATTTTTGGGAATGGTCAATTTTTACCGTCGTTTTCTGCCTAACACGGCGGAGCTACAAGCTCCCCTCATAGATGTACTAGCCTCTACTCAACTGAAAGGCAGCAAACCCGTCCCTTGGACGTCAGAATTGGAAATGGTTTTTCAAAAATGCAAGGAACACTTAGCCAATGCTACCATTTTGGCTCACCCGAAGACTGTTGCAGCTCTGGGACTTTTTACAGATGCTTCTTCCACTCACGTGGGAGCATGCCTACAACAGCGTGTGGAAGATGATTGGCAGCCTCTTGCATTTTTTAGTAAAAAGCTTACTACCCGGCAATAAACCTGGCCGGCCTATTATCGAGAATTACTCGCAGTCTATGAGGCTGTTCAATACTTTCGACACATTTTGGAGGCGCAACATGTGAGGATTTACACCGACCATAAACCCTTGGTTTATGCGTTCTCGCAGCGGCGAGAGAAGCTACCTCCAGCGCAGTTGAACCAGCTATCATTTATATCGCAATTCACGACTGACATCGTCCACATCAGCGGGAAGGACAACGTGGTTGCAGACGCTATGTCTCGTGTCGACACCTTTCGCCTCGGAGATAATTTTGATGAACTCGCCGAATATCAGGCAGGAGACGAAGAGCTACGCAAAATGATGAGTGACTCGTCCCTCAAGCTGGACAAAGTTCTCGTCCCTGGGACAGACATTACCCTATATTGCGACACATCAACGACAAAATCACGGCCGTTCGTCACCCAAAAATTCCGTCGCGTGTCGTTTGATAGAATTCATAATTTAAGTCACCCAAGCGCAAGAAATTCTGCAAAACTGGTGTCTGACCGATTCGTGTGGCCCAATATTAAAAAGAATTGTCCTAACTGGGCTCAGTCTTGCCTTGCTTGCCAACGTAACAAGATTACCAGGCATACCAGTTCACCTCTTGGGACTTTTTCTACACCAACTAGACGATTCCGCCACGTGCACATAGACATTATTGGCGCACTCCCGTATAGTAAAGGATGCCATTACTGTCTAACAGCAGTCGATAGATTTTCCCGAGGCCCGAAGCTTGGCCGATGGTGAGTATCACGGCGGAGGAAGTTGCTGAAACATTTTTCAGCGGCTGGATTGCACGATTTGGTGTTCCGGCCTTGGTCACGACGGATCAGGGCCGGCAATTTGAATCCGCACTCTTTCAGGCTCTAATGCAGCTTTGTTCGTCAAAGGGCATTCGTACCACGAGTTACTACCCGTGTGCAAACGGGCTTGTCGAGCGGATGCATCGCCAACTGAAAACGGCCCTGATGTGCCACCAAGAAACTTGGTTCAAAGCTTTGCCAGTAGTACTTCTTGGCATGCGAACCTCCCTGAAAGAAGATTTGCAATCCTCACCCGCCGAGCTTATGTACGGGGAACCACTGTGCCTGCCCGGCGAGTTTCTTTCTCCTGAAACTTCCAAATCAGACACAGACGTAACTAATCTCATTACTCAGTTGAGGCGTTTCATGACTCAACTGCAGCCTACTCCAGGATCACGGCACGGTAGAAAGCCCAATTTTGTTCATAAGGACTTGAAAACTACCAGCCACGTTTTCCTGCGGGACGACACTGTTCGTCCACCACTGAAGCCTCCATACAAAGGACCTTTTAAGGTAATTTTTAGGAAGGATAAGACTATTACTATCAGGATGGGGGACAGGAACGTGCAGGTCAGTATTGACCGCGTTAAACCGGCGTACATCAACGGGAATGACGAGTCCCACAATTCACCCATGGCACGGGTTTCAGCTACGGTTCCAACCGCAACTTCCGCAGCCCCTTCCATGCCTATTTACCCTACTGGGACTACTACTCTTCCTCCTCCAGTATCAACCACTACTGCTACTTCACCCTCGAAACCCGAATATAGCACACGTTCGGGTCGTATAGTACGATTTAAAACGCCTTTCAATATTTGAATGCTGTTGTAGTTTTTCACTTGTAGGAATATGCTTATTGTAGGTACTGCGGCAACCGATTATTATTTCTCAAATGTATATTTTTCCTTGCAACATCATATCTCTGTTAATTCTTCACTAATAAATTTCTATTAATTTTTTTATATATTGTTTCTAAAAAGTAAAAAAAAAAGATTAAAAGTGGTATTCCTAATGATAATACATATAGCATGTACGAGACGCCATCTATTAACAATCTGTTCAACTAAGAAAAGCTGTTAGATTGTTTTCATTAAACAATGTGCGAAATATTTGCACGGATTAGCTACAATATATATATAGATTTAATTTGAAGTAGATGGTACCCGCCAGCGGCTTCGTTCATGTCAAAATACTCTTGACGTTCCACAAGAACTACATGGATTCAACGAATCTGGATTTCAAAACGTTGGCAATTTTTAGAATTCTAATACATGCAGGCTTGATACATAGTTTTGCTGACAAAAGTTTAATTTATTATACGGTGGTATATGAAATATAATTGTCAGGAAATGACATCATCTAAAATAATATAATTATAACCAGAAAACATTACTTACACAATATAAAAAAGATAAAAATGATTGAGTTTCTTTCTGGCTCTTCTCGATAACTGGAATGTTTCCCAAAGGGTGTTAGTGTTTTAACGTTTATACGTGCCTTATTAGGGCATAAATGGAATAAAATATTTAAAAAAGAATCCGAAATGAGATGATGAACCTATTTCTGTTCAACTCAATCAGGCGAGAGTTATCTCCCATAACCCAAAGCTTTTGAAGTGTTATCTCTCTGTATTGTTAAGCTAATATTAAGTCCTTACATATGAAATTGGCGTTTTGTACGGGAGGAATAAAAAGTTTTTTTTTGTAAAATATATTTAATTAATTAAAGTATGCACCGTTGTTATTTACGCACTTTTGCCATCTAATAGGTAGTTCAAAGATCCCTTTTTACAAAAATCCACGGGGGCGAGAATCAATAAACTCTGCCGCATTTGAGTTGAATTTTTTCCTTGTAAGAAGTGGTCCAAATTCCGGTAAAAATGGTAATCTGATGGAGCAAGGTCCGAGGAGTACGGTGGATGTCGCAGACATTCCAATTGTAGCTCATCTAACTTTGTGGTTGTATGTTGTGCAGTGTGTGGAATCTTGCGTTGTCGTGAAGCAGCAGTGGCCTAGAGCAATTGACCAATCTCGGTTGTTTAGCAGCTAGTTCTTCCTTCATGGTTTGCAGTTGCTGACAATAGATATCTGCCAATATATAGTTGCGTAATCGTTTGGCCGATTTTAGAAATCTGTAGTGAACGACACCGGCGCTAGTGCACCAAACACTCACAAGTAACTTTTTCTGAGTTAATTTTCGTTTAGAGCAGGGTTTGGCTGGGTCTCCAGGGTTTAGCCATTGCGACGAGCGCTTCCGATAATCGTACAGTATCCAATTTTCATCTCAAGTAATGATTCGATTTAAAATCCTTTCATTATTGTGTCGGTTAAGCAAAGTAACACAGCAGTCGACGCGTGTTTGCAAGTTCGCTTCACTCAATTCACGAGGTACCCATCGTTCAAGTTTTTTTACTTTCCCGATTTTCTTCAAGTGGATTAATACAGTTTTATCACTTACCTCGAAGCCTGCAGCTATCTCTGAAGTTCTTTGTGATGGATCCGCTTCCACAATAGCCTTTAACTCTTCATTTTCCACATTGGTTTCCGGCCGTCCACGGGGTTGGTTCTGGAGGTCGAAATTTCCAGAACGAAAACGTTGAAACTAAAAACGTACCGTACCTTCTTTTGCGAAACCAGCGCCGTACATATAATTAATCCTTCGAGCTGTTTCTGCAGCACTGGTGTCACGG
The DNA here is from genome assembly GCA_033032175.1 of Saturnia japonica. Classification (NCBI taxonomy): domain Eukaryota; kingdom Metazoa; phylum Arthropoda; class Insecta; order Lepidoptera; family Saturniidae; genus Saturnia; species Saturnia japonica. The sequence goes on from CM065332.1 coordinate 6,638,283, forward strand.
TAGAACTCGTACTCGTAAATATACCGATATTTCTTGTTTTCCATTGTGAGGTAATAAGCGACGCCAAAGAAAAAAATAATGAGGAAAAAACAAATGAAAGACTGTTTTCAAAACTCAAATGTACCAGCTAAATGAATTTATAAGTTTGAATTTGGAATTCAGAACCAAAGAGGAGATATTTCAGATTAAAGTGGTCAGTACGACAAAACTCTAATTTCATATGTAAGGACCTTAATATATACCCAGTATTATTTGATATTAAAGATTCCCGATTTAAAATTCTTTCACACATTAACAACAATAAACTTTTCACCTAAATTTAACTAAACAAGCCATACACGAAGCGCGTGACCAACATGTAAATCACCCACAAAGAAGATTGGCTGAATTTAAAATTATAAAATTTGTTTACCAATGAATTCTGCGCTGTTTTTTATGCGTAACACGCGTCTCCGGTGACTTTGATGTTGTTTTATTGAACTTTATAGTACGTTTAGAATTTTAAGCCAAAGTACCATAAAGATTCGCTACTACGGTATTTACAATCAACTTCTTTAAAAATCGTCTTCTACGAATAACCAAATAAGCATTATCGCAAAACTTTATCTTTTGCAATAAATTATATACAAAATTAAACCACACGCAGCACTGAAAATATTGCAATTGTTTAGCTGAAGTTTGAGTAATGAACGTACAAACATATAACACTAGTGCTCGCGGCTCCACACTTGTTTGTTACTCAGTAATTATTTTAATCCAGGAACTTTATTTTTACTCATTATCATTTTTAAATTTCATTCATTCATTTTCATTTTAAATTAAATACATAGTTTATTCATGATTTTCCTTGTACAGACAAAATGTACAGACTTGACTACAGATTTATTAATATCTGAATGTATGTACGTACCTATTCAATAAACACAAAGACTCATACAAGTAAATACGTTTACTGGAACTGAAGCATTACATATGCATAAATTTACTTTATGCATTCATGCGAAGCGAATACGTTTCGCCACAGATCGAATATTAGGTATGCATTTTGATTTCCAAAATTATTCTCATGTGAAAACCAGTTTCAATATTTGGACGTTTTGATGAGGCGTCTAGGTCTGTTGAAATCCATTGCTTTTTATTATTAAATCATTATATCAATATGTTCAATACATAGTATAAAGTAAAATCGCTTTGCGCAGTCTATCCCTCTGTACGCTTAGATCTTTTTAACTACGCAACGGATTATAATGCGGTTTTCTCTATAATTTAGAGATTTTTTTTAATGAAGGTTTATGTACAAAATACGTTCTATAACGTTTTTGTACAGTAGAGAAAATTCAATGATTCGTGATGAAGTCGTCAAAAAAAGATTTTCGGGCGCTTACATGACTTATGCTGGCTAAACCTTAAGAGATACTTCAAAATAATATTCTAAAGATCTGTAGTACTTCAAAAAACCTAGAGAAAACTTCACGATGGCATAAGTCTATCTCTTAAGGTTGACTCACAGTAACTATTTTTATCTTAAGCATAATAATTAAAAATATTACATTATTTACTAAGCTATTTTCTCCAATTCAGTATTCATCTTTATGCAGATAAATTTTTTAGTTAACTCAAGCTTTAATGTAGATTAAAATTGTTATTAACGGGTTTCCATTTAAATAAATACCGTAGAAGATATCACGAATTCAAAATTACGCGCGACCAAAGAAATCCCTTTTAGCAAAACCGTCGCGATTGGTTGGTCGGCACCCCGCACCTATGTACATAACATATCATTAAGCCTGTATCCCAGAAGTCCTAGGCAGTGGTGTACACCCACTGTTCGCCGGGTTTGTTTTAGGTTCCATGTAATACGGGGCGAACCTATTGCCATTAATCGGGCTCAAAGCCAAACTCCGCGCTGCTACTGAGAATTTCATAGGAAAAACCCAATAACACTTTGCTCGACTTGGGAATGGAACCCAGGACCTCGAGCATAGCAGTCGTGTTTAGGACCACTAGGTCAATGAGGTAGTTATGAACTATAAATATTAAAGTGATAAATTCTAAATCAGGCTTTTTTAAACATAGAATACACCACTTTGTACATTTTACCCGTGCGAAGCTGGGGCGGGTCGCTAGTATGTAATAAACAATGATATTATAATTAAAAAAGCGTTATAATGAAATAATAAACAGTATTTATGTTAAATTCTGAGGATACTAGGACTATGGTTACGACGAGGCTGAAATATTATGGGAATTGCATAAAAGCCTATAAAATGTAAGAACGAAAAAATACTCTTACGTTTTAGGTTGTGATAATATACCACTTACCGTGTCAGTTTTATGACTTCTAATGTCAAAATAAAATACGTTGTGATGTCAGTGAAACTTCGACCTTTTCAAAATTGACATGCTTTATTGCTTGCTACATAAGCGCGTGTACAGAAAAACGAACAACAGTTAGTTAACTTTCGCTGGCCGTACGTACACTTTCGCCTTTACTTGTCATGATAATAGCCATGACTCCTTTGAACGTTGCATCGGTTTGCTCTTCGTTTATTGTGAACTTTGACTGAATGTGAATACAAACTACTATGAAATACATTTTTAATTACCTCTCATCATGTTCTTTTGTAAACTAACTAGTTTTTATAATAGGCTTCATCCGGGTTACAATGTTACGAAAGATCGATGTGTTTTTTTATATATGTTGTTGTATAAGGAAAACTGGGACCAGTTTACATGTTTTATTATTATTAAGTGGATAATAGTCGATCATCGATAAGAAACATTTCACTGAAAATGATACAACCCAGATTTTATACTTAGTAAATAGTAACCCAAAATGGGAGATTTCTAGTATTATTGATATCAACGGCAAATAAACCGATCACTGAATTAATAGCGTAATTATCGAAATTGATTCCCTTTTATACGTAAACATAAACTAGCTGTTCCCCACGGACTCACCCGCGTTTAAATTTTCATTGTAATGACTGTTTTATACATATTGTGATAACTGTTTGCCTACAAATTGCTAGATTGGTTGACGTTTATGGACACAATTTCGCTCCTAGTGGTCGTAGCGTGATGTTAGATAACCTATAAGATTCCTTGATAATTAGGCTACAAAATACAAAAATATTTTTTCAATTCTGACTGGCAGTTCCAGGGATTAGCGCGCACTAACACACAAATAAGAAAAACAATTTCTGAGCTTTATTATAAATAATATAGATTAAAGAATAGAAAATAAAATTATTTGAATAATAATTTAATATTATCAGATATATATAAATTACAAGTTGGAAGAAGTCGTGATAAACGGTGAAAAGTTAAAAGATAATATCATAACGTTTCAGACATGGATTTATAGAATTATCAAGAAGTTCATAAATTATTCATTCCGTTCGGACTCTCACCACACTCGCGACGCTGTTGCAAAATTCTACTCACACGTTTATAAGGTAAAGTTACATTTAAACTGTCCCCTATATATTGAAGATGGTAAGGTATGGAGTACAGTTAGCGTTACAATGTTGTTGGACCGTAGCGTAGGGTTGCATAGTTTTATGACATGACGTTTCCTTTGTAAATATCGTGTGTGACGACTGCAAATGTAGTTCATATGTTAACTGTAATTAATTACCTCATTTTTTAATCATAACAATTGTATATAATTTAGTAGGTAAATAGGTTATTTTTCCTTATGTATTTCCGATGTTTAAAATTTTGATAATTATGTTATATATTATTGGCATATGTGATGAAACATTTGTCATAAATTTAATTGAAATAATTAAAAAAATCTAGGTATCTATCGTATAATTGATAGGTTATTCTTTCTTATTATGTAACAATATCAAAAAATATTGTATTGTAAATATTATTAAAACTTTTAATTACTGGATTACAAATATTATGTTAAAAATCTACTGCTCGCTTTATTTACTTTTATTTGTATATCCATAAAACTAATTACAAACGTTTTAATGGATCATTAATCTGTGTCCCATGTGACTAAACCATCATTTATTTTATCCCAGTCCCAACTATCAAGAAACGTAGGTTTTCGGTACAATATTTTATATTATCTTTGTGAGACATAATACATTGTTTGTTTAAAGATATAATAAATATAGTAATTTATTACAAACAGAAAGCAGAAATCTGTATAATAATGCAGTGTTTTGTTGAAAAATAAGCATTTATTTTTAAGTTACGCTTCTTTTGGCATGTCTAGGAACAGGTAAAATTGAGATGATAATGTAAATCCATTTTACTGATTTTTATTCTATATTAATTACGTAAAAATAATTTAACGGTGTGTAATTAATAAACATTATCTTAATCTAAATTAATTATGAAAAAAATCTACATATTATAAAATCAGTCAGTAAAATGAATTGTTGGCATGCGGGGTAAAAATTGTGGAGTCGATATTTTTAAACACTGAATGTAAGCAAGCGTGTATCTAGTGAGGTAAGGGGGTAAGGGCTCATAACTCGTATTTACCCCGAATTAAATGCAGTTATCGTAAAAAAATAATTAAATATACAATCTCAAACTTGAATCATCGAGAAAATTCAATCTATGACTTCCACTGAACTTAAACTCTAAATGCGCGCCTGAAGCTAGCATCCTGTTTTTTAAATGTCATATTAGTAAATTGCCAATAAAATAATAATAGTGAACGTTTCCATCCGCATCGTGCATACTTATGTCGAGGTGACTTAATTAAAACTCGCGAGTCATACATATCATTAAAAATGTGACTGGGTCAAGGCTTCGACGTTAATGTTAACATTACGATTAGGTGTGTGTTGTCAGTGCCATGACGGGGAAAATAAGTGTTTACTTACTAATTTGTGTAATTTGCAGTTACGTTCGTAAAAAGTAATTTGATAATGTAGCGATGATTGCTCTATAGTATCTAGGTTCGAAGTTTACAACGAGTTTGAGGTTTCTGTTAAGGAACACAGAAAATATGAATGAAAGTAAATATATTTTTGAAGTAATACTGTAGCAGCAGTATAAAGTGATTATTCGATGCGGACGCACATTGTTACAAAAAGCCTATAATATGATGTTGCTTGACCTTTTGTGTTATTGTAGTGAAGAAAAAAGTTTTTTTTACTAATTATACTGTTAGCCATGAAGGCTTTGACAGCTTCATCGGGCTTGGAATAACTTCTAACGCACGTACATAAGTAAATGCATCACCTTTTCCATTTCTTAAGATGTCTCGTGACGTTACACGCGATATGCGCTACCGCATTCTATGCAGACAATATAAATTAGAGATGAGACGGATAGTGGTTTAACCGGATACCGAATATTCGGCAAGCTACGAGGCCGGAGCGCCGGATATCTGGCTACCGGATATTCGGCCCTTTATCGCGTTATTTTTATTTTATTTTATTTTTATTAATAGGTTTACAACAATTGTTACATTGGCACATGCTAAATACTATAATGATTTTTACATAAATTACGATTACAATGTACAATTTATCAGTAAACACAGCTTGCTTATAGTATATAAAACGAAGTAACAACTAAAACAGTAAATATAACTTAAAAGACATTCAAAATAACACATAAATTAGGCTTAAAATGAAGAATAAAATATAATATATATACATGTAATTATTGTAAACTAAAGTGTAAGTAATCTGCTTAAACGTTAAAATTTAATTAACTTAATGTCAAATAATTCGAGTTTATTAAATTTATTGTACAAATTGCTAATTCTTGATACAGGAGAATTTAAACCAAAATCAGTTTTTCTGAAAGGAGAAATTAATAGGTTATTGTAATAACGAGAAGGAATCCTGAAACCAAATATACTCAGCAGTTCAGGACTGTCTATATGGTTATTAAAGATCTTGAATAATAAATAAATAACATTAAATCAAATATATTTCTACGTGTTTCTAAAGATTCAATTTTAAAGTGGTCTAGTAACTTAACGATTATATAAATAAATCTTAGTTCTAGGATCTCGAAATTGTTTAGAATTTCGGATCACAAAATCACGTTACATGATGCGATCAGTTTGATTTGAATATTGGCGCGGTGAACGAAATCGGAAATAAACTAAACTAATTAATAAAACACATTTTTGACGTGCGATTATAAAAATAAACGGTGTCCATAACCTATTATGGTATGATTTGCCTTGTGTAAAATAATGAGAATTTTTTGAATTGTACTAACCGGAATCCGACCGGATACTGACTTACTATCCGGTATCCGACCGGTCTTGTAATAAAAGTAAAGGGAAAAATCTGAAAATAAGGATTTTCTAATCTAGTGCGACATTATTATGAGACAAAAGTATATTAAGTTTTATTTTTTTATCTCGTAAAGGGCTTAAGGTATACTGTTGTAATTAATTTCGAATACAAAAGTCTATGACCGCTAACTACTAAAAATGATGTTTCTAGGTTAATACAATAAAAAGATACAGCCTTTCATAGTAAAAGTGTAAAAGTCGCACTCGGTGACCGATTATCAAAATCTACAGGATAGTTTCAAGCTACATAGACTTTTAAAAGCCCTCCTACAAGTTATGCATGTAATGATATCCATATACATAATAGTAAAGAATAAAGATGATGACAAATTTTTGAGCATAAAATTCATTTATTGTTGTGTAGTTTCACGTATATTTTTAACATGACCTAAACAGACAGACGGATAAACCGAGGTACATTATAGAATGTAAGGAGATGATTACAATATTTATGTAAAAGGCGATACCACAATGTACGAAGTAATGTAATCAGTTCGGAACACTCAGGACGCGAGTTCTACTCGCTTCTTGTCCCATTTGTTTTTTAAAGTTTAAATTGATTTAGTGTACATATACCGTTGTTTTTATTATTATATTCACATAATGATAATTTTGAGGGCAAATGTACGTATACAGTGTAAACTCTTTATAACGATAACTCTATATAACGATAAAAAATGCTCAGTCCCTTGAGTTTCGTTATAAAGAGTTTACACTGTATATGTATGTACGTTGTATGTATGTATTGCTTCGTTCATGTGTTCTCAATGCGCGACACGTGGTCCTTAATTTTTACGTACGTCACGTTTAGTTTATTTTACTTCATATATGAGCCACGAAGTGCCATGGCGTCCTGTTTTACCCCTTCGTTTCGATGGCTGCCGGACGTTTCACACTGTGGACCGTATGTGGACGTGCGTCACGCTTAGTGACGTGCTTATTCGGCAATGTTTTTTACTCGATTATATTAAATACTAAAAAAAAAATGCGAGTATTATTTTGGACTCAAGTATAAAAAATGACACAAGAAACGAATACAACTTTATGGGTAATGACCAAAATAAGTTTTTTGTCGTGCCGGTCAACAAAATGTAGTAGGGTAACGCCAATATCTATTCGTATAGTATCTTTCTAATATTTGAATACATACTTCATTATTTGTAAAGTCAAGTTTTACTGTGAAAAGGTGATCATAGAGCGGATCGTTATGTGAATGATAGTGATGTTTGGAAGTGACTCCCTCTCTGTGCATTCACTAAATTATTAATATGATTATAAACTGTAAATCTTAGAACTGTAAATCTTAGAACTGTATATAGTATTTCTACAGTTGAAAAATTAAAATTAAAATTGATAAACCTGATCAAATTTCTTGCGGGCTCTTCTCTTCTTCTTCTTGTTTTGGCTCCACAAAAAGCACTTGCCAGTGTCAATGTTTTGTTTTGTGTAGTTTTGTGTGTTTTCGTAGTGTTTCCTAACATTCAAAGTGGAGTCTAACAATATGGTGAGCCCTTGCTAGAACTATCCCGGGAGCTTTTATGACTTCTCAAAATGCATGTTTCTAGTCCGATAACGTATGCACAATAACCAAAAGATATCACGCAAAATGCCACCAATATTAGTATGTAATTAAATAGTCAAAGAACATAAGTTAATGAATTAAAATAAAAACTACAACATTGCACAATGTCAAGATCACGTCAAAAACTCCCGGCTCTTCTCAATGACTGGAATGTTTTCCGAACTAGTAGTAGGGTTTTAATAAGGGATGTAACGATAAATAACTTTGCTAATACGATACCGACACCGATTATTGTAGTGAATTTTCGGCGATATCGATACCGTTATAGAAAGTTTAGTAATAAATAAAATTATGCCAAAAAAAGGTATAAAAGCTTCTATACGTTTTTACCCGACTCGCACAGGGTATAAAGTGTTTCGAGTGATTACATGAACAAAACTGGCGATAATCTTTTTTAATGATAAGTAGGTTTTATCATAGGTAATCCAGATTTATCGGCCGTTATATCGTATCGATATCGTTACATCCCTAGTTTTCACGTTCATAAGTGTCTTCTTAGAGCCTAAATTGAAATATGGTTTTTTTATAATTTGATTTGACTCTATCGAATTCAGGACATCACTACTCACTTTTTATAGTCCCGTTCGGATGATTGAGTGACTCTAAAATTGGCTGGTTGTGATGGTAAAATTGAAATGAACTCGGTTTTTGTTAATTTGTTACAAGATACTTTGTATCGTTTCGAGTTTGACGTTAATAGGAAGTGACAGTTAATTTTGTTGATCACGCTTGTGTCATATTATAATAGCGTTTGTTCTGTGTATAAACTCAACACGTTTAGAATGCTTCATGGATGGTTTTATATAATACTAGTTGTGCCCGCGGCTCTGTTCGCGAGGACTACAAAATGCTTATTTTTTCTATAATCTCTCTGTAATACATAATACTTTTTTCTGGATGAAAGATAACGCACGTCCATTTCTGTGTATGGAAAATTTAAAAATTAAAAAGACAATTATTACTTTAGTACTTTATTTGTATGACGTAAAGTTTGGAGGTACCTACAATGTGAATATATATCACAATAAACATCTTCGCTTGTATGGCAAGCGTGGGTAGACCGGTCTAGCGCTGCTCGTCACCAGTGACTCACAAGAGAACCACCTAATAAAAGTTAGTACCAAATATCGTAATACCACAAAATAAATTAGTACAGAAAGACGACTCCATACAATTAGTAATAACGGCACACGCACACATAAACGACTACCTACGAGCATTTCGGACCAAGTCAGGCAAACGCTGATCGCGAATGTCCGTGCTTTGGCCATATACGTAATTGTAGTTTTGCGTTTTGTGTGTGATCCTAAGTTCTTAATTGACAATTAATAAAAGATATTATTGAAATTGTTACTTATTTCATAGTTTAAATATTACATAAAGCTAAAATGAATTTCAGTTTTTTGACCAACGATTTTTATCGATTTTTGGAGTTCTACTTCTTTCGGCGCGCTTTGTAGGTAGAGAGTAAAATTGAGAATTTGGCGCGCATCATGTGACGGAAGTGCGACATTATGAAGATAGCCATCAATGAATATAATGTATATTAATTTTACTGACTTTTATTATTTTAACTGTGTAAGTAAAGATAGTTTAACGGTGTATAAATAATAATTCCTGTAACTTTTTTTTAATTATTAGTGTAAAAATAATTTAACACGTAATAAAGTCAGTACAATGAATTTACATTATTCTCATTGATAGCTAACTTCACAATCATTATAGTAATTAAATTAAAATAAAGTTTATTTATACACCGTTGAATTCTACACAATTAAACAAGGTAAATTGAAAATTTATTGAACCCCCAACACAAGTAACCTATTCATTGAGGCCATTCCAATGAGCCCAAACACGACATCTCTGCTCTCAGTTAATGAGGAGTTAGGTATCCTACAGAATCCAGATGACGCTGAAGCATCAGGTTAAGCTTTTTCTAATGTCATTGAAGTAACAGAATACCAAATATCGACTCAATCAGACCTATTGAAGATGCTCACATCTATTTCAACTAGAAAAGACTTGATAATCTTCATTCGGCTGAACAGATTTTCTTGAATTATAGCTAAGAACACAGTAGACTAAGTCACCTTTCAAACAAAAAAAATTAAATCAAAATCAGTTTAGCCGTTTGCGACCTACAATGTCACAGATAGACACACATATGTATACACAGATACACCGATACACATATGTATACACAGATAGACACACATATGTATATACAGATAGACGCACATATGTATACACAGATAGACACACATATGTATACACAGATAGACACACATATGTATACACAGATACACCGATACACATATGTATACACAGATAGACACACATATGTATATACAGATAGACACACATATGTATACACAGATAGACACACATATGTATACACAGATACACCGATACACATATGTATACACAGATAGACACACATATGTATATACAGATAGACACACATATGTATACACAGATAGACACACATATGTATACACAGATAGACACACATATGTATACACAGATACACCGATACACATGAAATTTGGAACACCCCTCTCATTGCTTCGGGGTTAAAAAAGTCAGTAAAAAGAATTTACATTAATATATTATTAGCATTGATAGCTAATAACTTCATATTGTTGGCGCAGTTGATTTTTTTTTTGAGTTTTTTTCTTTTTGTTACGGCAAAGAAGTACTTATAACTTCTTACGTGCGTACATTAGTATACACAATTTATTTATCTCCATAATATGTAAAAGAACAAAATTTAAATACTTTTAAAACGAAACAATATGAGTTTATCTCGATGTAATTTAATTTTTTTAAATAATATTACATGCCAGTATGTATAAATGCTTAAGAATTGTCTATTAAAAAACCCATATTAAACTGTATTTTAATTTCAATTGCTTGTTAAATACTATTGTAAAGAATTATCATTAAATAATTATTATTCTATACAAGTAATAAAATTGAAGTGTCTGTAATGTCAAAAAACGCTTTTTTACTAAATACATATGAAAGTATATACGATAACAATAAGAAAAACTTTTTTGTGTGTCTGTTTGTTCCCGGTAATCCAGGTAATTTGATATATTTTTTATGGTTTTTTTCCGTGCACAGTTTTATTCCAATTTACGGGGAACCCGAATTCTTTTTCTAAAATAAAATTGACCTAAGTTACTCCTTATAACATCAGCTATTTACCAGTGAAAGTCCCATCAAAGAGATTACCCGGAACAAACAGACAAAAATTTTAAAAATAGGTTTTTGTTATAGTTATTTTATATACTTTCATATGCATTTAGTAAAAGCTGTTAATTTAAAATTATAAACAGACACTTTAGTTTTGTTAATTGTATAGATTTATATTATAGTATTGAATTCTACAGTCGAGAGTATGTAACAAATAAATCAACGTGGGCCGGAGTCGTCTTTCTATACTTGTCTATTTTATGATACCTAATACTATCCGCTTAACAAGTTCCGTTGATGCTATCTCGCCGGTACAATCACGGACGTTGTTAACATTGATTTTATAGTTTGATTCAATTGGTACATGATTAAATTGTTTCGTTTAGTAAATAGTACTGACATCGTGGCTTGATAACAAGTATATTTATTTAATCGGAAGTTTTTAATAAACAATTTTTAAAGTGTAATGGAGGGTAAAATTGACAACAGAGCGCACATCATGTAACGGAAGTGCGATATGATGAAGATAAGAGCCATGAATGATAATATTCAATATGAATGTAGATTCACATTATTACAATTTGAATAAAATAATGGTTAAATTTATAAGTACGCCAATAAATTATTTTTACACAATTAAAATATCTTCATCATGTTAACTAATTACGTGCGTACAAGAGTACAAAAAAAATTTAAACGCCCCCCGCACAAAAACAGTACTTATATAGGGTATCTGTTTTTCTGTGTATCTGTGGCTTTTTAATCTAGTCTTTATTGCTTGAAAGTTGATTTGATCGAGTGTTCAAGAAAATCTGTTCAGACGTTTGAAGATTATCAGCTCTTTTATAGTTGATAAATAGATGTGAGTATCTTCCCCGGGTCTAATTGAGTCGACATGTGGTTCGGGTACTTTAGTGATATTAGAAATACCTTGACCTGATGCTGCAGTGTCATCTGGAATCCGTAAGATACCTAACTCCTCGCCAACTTACAGCAGAGATATCGTATTTGGGTTCATTGGAATGATCTCAATGAACAGGTTACTTGTGTCGGGGGTTTTTATAAATGGGTTGCTCCTGAAGATAAAGGTATGACGACTCATCTACCAGTGCCTAATGTCAACCATGCCCTTCGGAACCTTAACACAGCAGAGCCGAAGTCAACACAGCAGTGTTTGCGGCAGAAATAGGCGTAGCGATGGTGCTTCCGAAGTAGAACCTTGCGTGGGTTTTATCACTCTTAGTCTTACTCATAAAAACAATAAAATGGTTGATATTATTATCAAGAAGGTTTATTATTTGTTTTTCTTCTGAAATAATAACCTGGATTTTACAGTACGGTTGACTCTTTTGACCTCTATAAATAGTAACCATGACTTCACAAGTACGGTTGAATTTTTTTATCTCTATGATCACAATAATAATGTTCTAAAATTTGTTGAATAAAGCTTTACTATAAATCATATTTAGACAATATATTTAAGTAGATTTTTTTTTTAAAGTAACAAATAAGCTTACGGCCCGCCTGATGGTAAGCGGCTACCGTGGCCTATGGCCGCTTGTAATACCATAGGTATCACCGAGACACCGACCTTGGAAAAACCAAAAAACACCTTTTAACCCCTACTCGCCGCAGGACCACAACATTAGGTTTTTTGGCTGCGATCTTCTGTAGGTGGGAGTTATTCCACCAGTCGGAATGCTCCAAGTAGAGAGAAATGTCCAAAGAAATTTCTCTGTGCCCCATTTCTCTTTGAACAATGTTATTAAGTCCGTCTCTGTGAGCGTAGTGAAGGGAGAAATGTGCCACGAAACCGGTTCCAACCGTTCCAGGGCAATAACAGCTTTTATCAGACGTGGTTGTCCTGTTAGCCCGCTTAATATGCTTTTTATGTCCCTCAGGTAGCTTCACAATCACACGCGGCATCACATTAGAACTGATAATTTATATACAGTTTACGATATTATGTTCTTTAAATGAGTACTTTAACACATTTTATGGTGGAATCTTGGTTTATAGGGAACTATGTTATGGTACGTTTGGTTCAATATGTAGAAACATTTAACTAATTCGAAAATTTAGAATTATTCGTAAGTTTTTCAAATAATTCGTATTTTTTTAAAGTATTCTATTTTAAATAATTGATGACATATTCGAATCGAATCGAAACGAATTATTCAAATGCTTTTCACACAACCCTACGTGAAAGAAATAACACGACGCCATTTTTAAAGTTATTTTCACACCAATTAAAACGAGTCCTCCTTTTCAAGCTCTTTGTATTATTGTTCACCGCAAGTGAGTTGTATAATAACTGTTAAATACAAGAATAAAACAATAAAGAAAAATAACGACTCTCGCAGCCTTTGTAATCTTTAGAGCTTTTATGTTTCAGAATTCCAGCCGTTTTGTGAGAGAATGCGTTTTCCTTATTTATGTTAGGGTAAAAAAACGATAACGTATATGTTACCACTTGAATACTAGTTTTAAGGAATTTTATTCAAACTAATGTATCAGTTTGATTGTTTTACCTACTTGTGAGTCTTCTCATATTTAAATGTTCAGAAATTAGATATTGCTTTTTTATAGTAGCAAGGCGTGTTGATATTACCTCTGATGGTAAGCACAGTACCATTTAAACCCAACGGTAACCACCGAGAGATCGATTATCCATTGACGATCGTCAAATCAAATCTATTCAAAAAATATTTTATTCAATTGAGAACATTAAAAAATGTTTCGTATGAAATCCGTCAAATACATTTTTAGTTATATCCTTTCATACATACATACAGATTTATACAAATACTATCATTATAATAGTGTAGATACCGATTGTGATGACTTGGTGACAGAAACAAGATAAATCTAAAGAGGAACATTTAAATAAGAACCCTTTTCCTTAAGCTGTGTAGTTAACAAAATCATAAGAGATAAGTATATATGTACCTTAAGTACCATGGAACTAGTAAGTGACACTTATACATGGTAAAAAACAAATATATACATGGCTCTTATTCAGTGCCGTCGAGTCTCGTAAAGTCATAAAAAGTAAAATGTAGGGTGAAGCATTATACTCGGATGGCACGAATAAACAGTTTAATTGCTTTTGTTTTAACGTCTCTCTGATCTTTTGCATTTGTCATTAAATAAATGCACATTCAAAAAAACATTTTCTCTGACATCATTTTAACTTTTAACAAATAAAAATTAAAAATATATAATACAATTTTTCCATTTAAAGTTGCGTAATAGAATAAAAGTGGAAGGGTGTTATGTTCTGAAATAATTATTAAAGTAGATAATTTTGTGTTACTTCTAAAAATACATAAAGGTCTTCACTAGAAGCTCCCAAAGTTAACTGATGAGAATAATGTAAATGACCACTTCGTGTCATTTCGCTTCACTTAGAGACACTTAAGGCGCTTTCGTGACGGTTTTTCTTGTTCGAGCCACATGGTCTGAACTTCATAATAAAAAAGGAAAGAGTACGATGCTTGGTCGCGTACGTAATCAGTAAGTTGTATTTACCAAAAACATAAATGTGAAAAAGGATCCAATTTCGGTAGAAACAACCTTCGGGGTAATCTTTGTCAACGATAAAAGAACCGAGATCTAAGGAGTGCCAGGTTCCATAGCAGTTCCTTTAATTATAGCTGTAGGAATGTACGTTCTTCACTTTCTTTGATATGGGATTTCTAACTTGGCAAGCACAGCGATATGTGTTGGCGTGATTTAATTAGGGTGAATCCGTTATGTAAAAATTTAAATTTAACCTGTAAATATTAGTTTTTATTAGAAGGTATTCATTACTGAACACATAATATACATTAGTCATAGACACTATAAGTTTTCCTCATTGTAATCCTGTTTGGATCTTTCTTCAAAACTCTTTTTTACTAGTCCCCTATGTTATGTAAGGAACTTCTGTGCAAATTTTCACCCTTTTTAAACGACTTAAAAAAAGACGGAGTTTACTCAATTGGAATGTAATTTTTTTATGGATGTGTAGCCATAACTTCTTTGTTTCTGAACCGATTAGAATGATTGTTTTTAGTTTGCGCTGATACCCAATTATTTTTCTTAGCCTAAATTACTCCTTGTAACACCAGCTATCTACCAGTGAAAGTCCCGTCAAAATCGGTCCAACCGTTTCGGAGATTAGCCGGAACAAATAGTAAAAGAAACAAAAAAAAAATTATTTTACATTACAATTACATTTAGTAAAAAGCTGTTATTTTGACATTAGAAACAGACACTTCAATTTTATTATTTGTATGTATAGATAAATTTAGATGGCATGTTACTGTGTCCTGAACAATCGGCAATGTGTCTGACTTAAATAATCCATACCAAGTGTTCTTTGACTTGAATGCTGCGACAGTCGATGCAATTAAAAAAAAATTCTTAGTTTTGAACAAGACAGCAATTTTAATCGAACTATTCCAGTATTAGAGTTGTGCGGAACATTATGTAACTTCCCATCCCCGTTCGGTCTGAAGTGGGTCGAGCTGTATGAAGACGCAAACGGACGTGGGCAGTTCCATTGTCTTCAGTTTTACCTTTATTTCTTTTGTATTGTTTTGTATGGCGTAGCTATAATAAAAATAAGTATTCAAGATGTATTATTTGAGATCGAAAAGTAAAATAAAAATCTTAATGTTACTTGTGTGATTTAAAAAATGTACTTACCCTATTCTTTGAAATTCGAAAAATATTATTTTTTAGTCGAGGGTTTTTGTTAATCGCCAACGCAAAAGAGAGGTGCTCTAAGTTTAACGTGTGTATCTGTGTGTCTGTATGTCTGTGGCGTCGCGTCGTAGCTTACACACGGCTGAACCGATTATGATCTACTTTTCTTTTTTTTAAAGGTAACCATAAGGTAAGGTAAGGTAAGATATCAGTTTAAGGTTTTACCGTGTTTTAGCTATAATTCAAGGAAATCTGTTCAGCTGTTTGAAGACTATCAGCTCTTTTCTAGTTGAAAATAAATGTGAGCATCTTCAACAGGTTCAGAATTGAGTCGAGATTTGGTATTCTATTACTTCAATGATATTAGAAAAACCTTAACCTGATGCTGCAGCGTCATCTGGAATCTGTAGGATACCTAACTCCTCACCAAATTACATTAGAGATATCGTGTTTGGGCTCATTGGGTTGGCCTTAAATGAATAGGTTACTTGTGTCGGGGGTTTATTAAATTTTCAGTTTACCTTGTTGCAGTAGGTTGTTTTGTTTCCTTATTAATAATTTAGCTTATTTAGAAGAAATTAATACAAAAGTTGTTAGGTTGTAATCTTGCTGTTTCGTACTTACGTAAAAGGCTTCACATTAACATAAATAATTCACAATTTCGGTATAATGTTTATTACATATACAAACAAATATTTCTTTTGGAAGCCTTCTGCACAAATTTGAAACAGCCTGCGTTGCTACACCGAGCACCCAAAGCGTAGGTACACTTCAAACCGGTTTTCTTAAACTTCAATGCAGAGTCTTTTGTATTTAAATATTAAAATGAACACCTCTGCTTGAAACAAAGCCACTGCTTAGAGTTGTACGACATTATGGTGTTATGTGTTATTATTATTGAAGCTACGTCCATTATTTTACTAAGTGGTAGAAGTTTACAACAAACTAGAACAAACTAGAGCTTTAGGACATTACCTAAATCTTTTCTTCTTATTACTGTTAAGTGCTAGGAAGATCTTATTTGTTTCAACTAATACTTGTTTCTCAGTCACCGTATTTGGCAGAATTGCTCCAACAAAAATGGAAAAGGTTCCAATTTGTACCTATCAATTTTTAAGACGTTTTGACTTTTCAGCAAGAAATATTAAATTTTGAGGATCATATTACTAGCAAATAAGTATTCATTCTCTCAAGGGAGTTAGTTCTAAAGCATAGAACAATCCTTGACCATCCTTTACTTTTTTATTGTTAAGTAACGCATAATATCAAGTGTGACTATCTTCAGTACAATAAAATAAGAGGCACAGAAAGCAACTTCTTAGTGTCGACTTTTTGTTACAAAGTACACGCGCATCAATGCCGTTTTTTATATAGACGCGTTATGCCCTCACTAAAAGCAATTTGAAAACTGCACAAATATTGTTAACAGCGTGTTGAAACAAAAGGGATAATAAATCACAATGTTAATCGGAAACACTGTTGTCAAAAAAGGATAAAAATACTGGATTAAATTTGCTCTTTGGTATTGGCGTGCAAGCCACTGCTATTTTATTATTTTCCTCGTAACACAAAATACAAGTTTGTTCTCGCTCACGCGGGTATCACCGCCCGGTATCAAGTCAAAAGTGAAGTATGGGCAATTGCCCCTTATTTACGATGCCATGTGACAAGTGTCAATACCGTATCTACATATGAAATATCATTGGCGCGCATCGTAGAAATAACGTGCTTAAAATGTATCACATAACATATATTTGCGCATCCTTATTCTACAACTTTTCATCGATAAAATATATTAAACAATGCAGTGTCATTTTAAATATCAATTTACATAGCAAACGGTTACACGGGCGTGAATCGAATACTAATAAGTTAATTAAATTGCGAACAGTGAACTATTTATTACGACAGTGTTTGTTCAGATCGCCACTGTTATGTTTACAGAACGCGTCGTGTCTTCGTAATGAACGTAAACAGTCTACTATCATGTTATCTACGTGATTTAATTTTTAATTAGATGTGTTACCTTAAGCGCATGTTGTCATGGATAGCAGCTATTAAACACCTGTTCGATGACGCTACTTGAGTTTTTACCGTAACTGGTAGGGATAAACGATATTGAATAAATGTCGATAACAACATCGATAGGTAAATCGATGGGTTGGTGCTAGATAAGAGTGTGTTGATCTTTTTTTATTTTTTGTTGACTTTTTTTGGAAAACTTGTGTTTCTGCTTATATTTTGCTTACTTACGGATCCTCGAACTCCATTACTTACACCACACAAACATTAAAACACTAGTTTCTGCCTGCAACGTCGTCTGCGTGGACTTCATAATTGGTTCCAGAGAAAAATATAAAAATATATCATTTACCGGGATAAAAAGTAGTCTACGTGTTAATCCAGCTTATAAACTATTTGTGTGTAAATTTCATCAAAACCATCAGTCGTTTAAGCGTGATTGAGTAGCAAACATCTAAATATACAAGCTTTTCACATTGAGAATATTAGTGTAACATATGTTCAATGTTTTTCTTCATAACATCGATGTTTTCAAACACACCGTTGATGTTTCGATTACATTGATGACTATCGATCATCACTAGTAAGCGGTTAACGCTCTGCCTATGGAAGTGCAAAAACTGAAGATTTAAAATCGTTAGAAATTTACTCTCTATTTGTTTTCCTGAATTTATTTAGATATCGTACTACGTTTTTATTAGATTGTTGTGAAGACGTGAAAGTGGTCACAATTAGAGTGAATTTACTTCGTGTAAAATATTATTTTTAGCAGGTTTTTTAAATTGAATCGATGCCATAATATTTAAGGCTACCTATACTATTATAGGCAGTGTACTTTTTTACGCTAACTTACTAGCAAAAAATGCTACCAAGGAGTTTTAAATATAGATACATAAAGAGGCCATTAAAAACGTTTTCATCGACGACCTCCAAGCGTCTCGGCAGATGAATGATCCCGAAACACGAAAAACGGAAAGGAAGTCACAGTCGACCTTATTACTATATACATGATGTTCTCCACCCAGTTGGGTGTAGATACCTACAACCCTATATGATTACTGGGATATATACACCGGCTGATCTCGGAACGCGACACGCCTAAGCGTGCGACTTCTGTAGTCCACGTAAGCGAAGCCGCAGGCACAGCTAGTATGCAATCATATTAAGTATGTAAGTAACGTGTAGTGTTTGTAAAATTAATATGAAAATAAGTATTACTTTAGATAGAAAAAAAGTTTTTTAAAGTAATCTGTCCTCATTAGTGAATAAGAAATGTAGGCCATTGGATGAGACGAGCAGACGCCTAACTCTTGTAGACTTTAATCAACAAGACTGATTCATCGGATTAACTAATTACGAGATACGCTTCAAATTACCTAATAAAAAGGTAGTAAACGTAATTGGTGATCAAACAACAATGTGTGCCATTGCCAAGTTCAGTCATTGACTCTACTAACAATTAGCCTTCAACAGCTTACATAAGAGATTTCAGTCCGAGATTGTTCCGTAATTGTTGTCTGCATGACTAGTTGTTACAGTTCAAGTCCAAATCCTATCAGTAGAATGGTATAATTTTAAATAAATAAAGAAATAATTGGGATGTAAAGGGAGTGGTGTAAGAACTGATCTCCAAGCCTATCTCACCAACACCATGTATTCACTGAGAAACAGTGTTCCGGAGATAATAACGTCTTCATTAGTAGTCGTGTAGAATATGACACCCGGGGAAGGATTGTTGTTGTGTGCTGCGTACATAGAGCGATATCTATTCGTAAGTGTAGAATTTTTAAACCTTTTCAAATTTCTTATTCGTCATACATATTTCTTAATTTTATTTTTGTACTCTTTAGTCAAGCAATCCCATAATATTCTCTTTGTTTCCAACATTTCTATTAATTTGAAAATTAATTTGTCGTCCCACACTACCGCCATGTTTATAATCAAGTGACTCGCGCGTCCACACTCGTAAACATCTGTTGCAAAACAAGCGCAGCACTACCATCGCGGTAGCTGGGAACACGGCAATGGTTTCGGAAACACGTAATGGTTACCCGCAACTAATTAGTATGTTTCCGAAACATATTATTTTGTTTCATAAACACGGTTGACCGTCATGCTTAAAATGAAAAACCCGTAATAGTGATTAGTCTATGCACACGGCGCTGCGTATGTTTATGCTTCACCCAGTACGCAGTATTATAACGACACCTCGTACTACCTGTGCGCGATAAGTTGAGACTCGCCGGAATGCAATCCTCCGCCCGCTATTACTGTAATTTCCCCTCAAGCTCCCGTGTAGTACTGTAGGCAACGCCAATTTTTTAAACATCTTAGTCTCGTACTGGCTTACGTCACGCAACGACGACGCGCTCCGATTTTATAATGTTATTTGATACTGTTTCGTTAATAGTTATTACAGTTATTGCTATATTTTATTGTTATTTTTGTGTTAAGTTTATTGTCTTAATGAAGGGTAAAACTTTACATAGTGGAGAGAGAAATCTCGTGTTAAAAGTGTTGGACTATTTGTGACTCAGTTCGCATGCTTATAATAGCTTAAGTATAATAAATATAAGGCGGCGTTGTACGGAAAACAAAACACGCTACATTAAAAAAAAATAGCAGAGACGAAGTCGCGAGTGGAAACTTGTGATATTTTTTTGTGCACAGTACAACCATGCGACTGTGGCGACACTGCCCCCAGGTCTCAACTTATTGCGCACGGGTAGTATACTAAAATCAATCAATCCGTTTAAGCTACAGAGCGTGCTAAAGGATATACTGTATACGCTTGAAAAACATAACCTTCCTTTTTCGCAGTCCGGTAAAAAAGAACTGCCCCAAGTGAGATGTGGTAAACATTTGTTGCATTAAATACGAAATGAGAGCGTATGTTTATAAAAACATTCCTTTTCAGCTTTCTTTTCTCTGATATTATGCTTAACGTAGATGTACTTATTGCGTAGTCTAAACTTTTCTGCAATACGACACATCACAATGGCGTAATTTATTATCATATCTAAAATTATTGAAATAATTTACGTCTGTGGCGCTTATGTATTCGTTTCTGTGTGTGAAAACAAGTAGCATATATAAGAGTTAGACAACTCCGGACAAAGTATATCCATGAACATTTATCTGAATCCAAATATTAGCTTAGTGCTCCCGAAAAGGGTAATTCCTTAGCCGGGCACAACTACATCCATGAAGATTTATCTGGATCCAAATATTTATTCATATCTTTGTTTAGCGCTCCCGATTGATATAAGACTTAGAATTTACAGTATCTGAAAGTATTGGATATGTTATGGTAACTAGTTATAGTTTATGATATTTCTTAGTTTTTAGATGGCATTG
Source organism: Saturnia japonica (assembly GCA_033032175.1). NCBI lineage: Eukaryota > Metazoa > Arthropoda > Insecta > Lepidoptera > Saturniidae > Saturnia > Saturnia japonica. Next base: position 6,659,423 of record CM065332.1, read on the forward strand.
TATGGCCAAACCTGAAAAGAAAAGTGGTGTAAGAAGTCATGACTTGCCTGTGCCCGCGGCTCCGCACGAGTTTATTACGAAATAGTTATTTAGATCTCGTAATTTTATTTTGATATATTTTATTATTTTTTATTAATTGTTATATTGATAATTTTTTTAGCCAATGTATTTCAAAATGACACATACCTACTTAGATATACAGGTTGTTCCATCTGACGGAACAAATTATCGACGTACTTGGTAAATAAGGCACCTTATTCATACAAGCTATGTTAAAGATACAAAAATTAATATTTTGATTATTAACCATTAAACTCTTACAATAATTAACCATCATGCAAGCGAACACCGTGTAAGCTTGCACGTGGATGAAAACACTTCAGTCAATAATACCATCTAAATTGATTTTATGTTGGTCAACAAGCCACTCAGTAGTCCGGATTGGGTGTACTTGAAATAACTTACAACTTGAAAAGAACTTCAAGAGAGATGTTTAGTCTATTTTTGTATTAAACACTAATTTTGAAACACGGGATTTGATGGTGTTCGAGTGGTTTAGACCGGTGGAATTTCGAATCGATGTTCGCAGAGTCGAACCTCAGGTGATGCCAACGAATTTTTTCAAATTCGATTAAACTTACTAATTAGAATTGGTAATACTATTGCAGGCGGTGACGGAAAACATCTTGAGAAAACTTGAACCTTTGAGAAATGTTCCTCTATTGCCACTGTATGTAGGAGAAATATAGAACGGTTGATTTTTCGGTTTGAAATCGCCAATAAGTCATGGCATGGTGGTTAAACCCGTACCTTTCCTTGGGAAGAGGTCTTCCCCGGTAGTGGGGTACTTTCTGGCTGCTATTATTATTATTTTATACACAAAAAAATAATTAATTGTTAATTTTCCTTGCTTTTTAATCGTCGTGATTAGCTTGCTCAAACTATTGTATTTTTATGTAATTATAAAAAGTATCATATAACCTATTCCAGATGATCGACTTCTATGCCAAATTACATTAGAATTCGTCCAGGTGTTTGTAGCGTGATTGATTTACAAACATCCAAACAAACGTTCTTTCGCATTTATGAAATGTATTAGATGTCAGAAATCAATGATTTAAATAAATCCTCAGTATAATTATTGTCATTTAATCATGACACGATGGCTCTTTCAAAACACATTAATTCAATTTCGAGTTCTAACCGAGTAAATATAAAGATATCAACACTTTCTTTTATCTACGAAATTGAAAACTATGTTATTAAAAGAAATATCCTATTGCTGTTCCATGAAAGTTTCTTTACCACTATCATTATGCATTGAACGCGAGTAGTATGAAAGTTTATCAATCTCAAAGTGCTCGACTCTATCGGTTAGACTTGACTTCTGACCCCGTATAATTGCTGGCTCCAATCTCGCTGTAAATTGCCGATGAAAGTCGACGATCCAAGCTCGGGCGCCCTGTGAAAGCTATAAATCTAAGCGTGGATCTAAGGAAGGGGTGTGGGGGCGGTCATATGGGTTATGATTAGGGAATAGAAAATTATATATTTTTAAATGTTGTATTTCTTTCAGCCCGTAACACCCGCACACCATTTCACAGAAAGTGCGACATCGTGAAGTTGCCATCAATGATAATAATGTGAATTTATTTTACTGGTATTTTTTTTATTGTGTAAAATTAATTTAACTTTGTATAAATTAATAAACATTGTTTTAATTTGATTACTTTACACTATTAAAAAAGTCCGTAAAATCATTATTATCATTGCAGCCATCAACCTCATCGTGCTGTTGGCAGGCGAACTACAATTTTTGGAGTCATTTGTTTTTTGTTATGCCATAGCAGTATATCTTCTTACATATGCGTACTGTAGTAAGTATCTATATACATTTTTTTTCTAAATATATTGAGTGCGATGTAAATTCTTCGAGAAACTTCAATCTATGATCTTTTCCAAACTTAAACTCATCCGCGCCTGTAATCCAACTTCTGCCTGGTTTGACCTGATTCTATAGATTTTTAAGACATTAGGTTGTACATAATTTAAGACGAAATAAAAGTTGTAATTATCAGCCTTGCGGTCTTTAACAATGAAATTAATGAAAGAAGCAATACAATGATTTTTATTTATAATTTTGCTATTCAGTTTTGGTCTTGAGAAAAAACTTAAAAACTCTATAATGTATTCTATTTCATTCTCTCGCAGGATAAATCTTATAGATGTATGTGCTTGTCTTTTTTAGTGTCGCTTATTCGTTTAATTACGTTTCAAATCACAACGGTACTAAAGAAGTTTTCAATTCCAAACATCATTGTTAAATAAGAACCAACAACGAACCTGACAAGCTTGCTAAAATTGAAGTGTTATCTGTTTGTAATGTCAAAGTTAACCTTTTTACTAAATGAAAAGTATGTACACGACACCTATAACAAAAAACTATAGTCTCTGAAACGGTTGGACCGATTTTAACGTTTAATTTAGAAAAAGGATTAGTGTTATGGACAAATAATAAAATAAAAAAACTGGTCATGGTGAATCAATGCCGGCGCTTAATAACTTGCGCTGAATAAAACTTTAACAGATATACCACATAAATATATTACATAATTGTAGACATTAAAAAGACCTACAGTATAGTCAGTGAGAGTATATTATGTCTGTCTTCTAAGGAACACACATAATAAGGATTTGTCTTTATAATAATCGGGAGCGGGTGTTATCAATTTTCACGCGTATGCGGATCGACGGCATATTGTAGTCCACGCGAGTGAAGTCGCGGGCACTGCTAGTTTTACTTACATAAATACATTATTGGTGTAATTTTACGCTTTACATTTCCACTTTTATCTATACCTGCACTGTCTATCTATACTACTGTTATAAACAAGTAAGTACCTATAGTTTAAGAATATGTACGCAGTAATATTTCTGGAATTCCGAATCTGTCCGAAAAATACTTTCGAATTTTGAGTCATTTAAAAAAATTGTATTACCGCGAACGAACTCGCGGGCGGTGGCTAGTATATAATACATTCCTGTTTATACCAAAAACCGAATACGTAAGTTTTTAAATTGAAAAATGGGTATCGGCCTCCTGTATGAAGTCTGCATTGCAGATGGCACGTGTTCAGTAACTAAATTTAAACGAGTATCAACTGCATTGCAGACCGTTCCTTACTGGCTGCCTGATTCACAACGTTAGGTTACAATATGCTACGTTATAGCAATTACTGTTTTATTTCTGGTTTTTTAGATCTGACTACACTTTTAGCCATAAGGACTTAAGAAAACTCACTTCACTGGGCTTTTGATGATTTGTTCACTAATTACTGTTCTAAGGCAAGCATCTTAAATGAGTATTCGAAGCTTATAGGATATAACTTCGGATTCGAACACATTATTTCGCTAACAATTTATTGCAGAACCTAGACTTATATTCTCTTGGTCTAAGCAAATAAGCTTTTCTGGAATATACTTATTTCAATTGTGGAAGTGGAAGTTGCAGCTCTGTAAAAACGAATCTATTAAATTTATAAGTGAATATTTTTAATCTGTAATTTAATGATAAATATATGAGTCATATAGAAGCAGAAATATCCCATTTTTTAACCGACTTATTAAACCCTACTCTTAAATCGACTTTTGTGTGATGAACGTAATTTTATTACTGTCAGTTGTGTGTCTAGGAGTTAAATATCTACATGTATACTGTATGGTATATAAGCTATTATCATAGTAAAAGTTTAAATACACAAAGAAGTTATGGCTGAAAATCCATTAAATAAATATACATTAGAATTGAGAACGAAAATCAGACTGAACATGATAATGAATTTGGTCCTTTCTTTGCCCTTTAAAGCTTTGCTGCGTTATCGAGTGATGTTTAATCTCCTTGAATCGTTGAGCACGATAATTGTTGAAGATGCTGTCTCCTACAGCTAATCTTAACATCTAATATCACTTAGTTCATTCTAACGTGAAACTTGCTCAACTGATGTAAGTTATCTGGGCTAATTAAAATATTGTATTCTATGTTATTTTGGTTATGTTGGCATCGATTCAACAGAATAAATGGACTAAAGCTGAGTTATTAACTGTAAGTAATATATACAGTGTAAAAACATTTTTTTATATAATCTCAATCGAGCTTTTGCCAGGTTTTATTATCAATAAATCTTGGTCTTGGTCATTCATCCCGGTCTAAACTAGCATGTGAGCTGTGAGGTAACGAATTGCTCCTAATATCATGATGGAATAATACCTGATTCTGTGATGTAGTGTTTAGAACCATCCAAGCTGACGCCGTTTCGTCGCTTGATGGTGGAAATGATGTATACTGAGTCGGCCCTATTATAGAGCGAACAGTGTGGTCGTTCCCAACCGCCAAGTTCACGAGGAGCACTTCAGTGTTAAATAAAAATAAAGATATATTTTTTTCTTTTGGATATTGTCTTTACGAACATGTGGCTAGTATGTGAACGACCTTAATTGTTGACCGATTCAAAGTTCCATTACTTCCACCCACAAATGGAATATTCATACCTCGACCAAAATGTTTTAGAACTTTTTTCATAAAATCTAAAATACAAATATCTTCATCAAAATTGATAGGATCCTCTTCAGAGTACTCCCCATCAACTTCATCGCACTTACGTCAGCACTTGATGCAATCCGTCGTGAGTTTTTGGCCAAATACAACACGAATAATATCCGGCAACTTTTGAATTCACCTGATATGGCTCCATGTGACTTTCCTGTTCAACCGCGTTGCATCAACAGAAAGGATATCAAGAAAAAATCGAAAATGGCTCCGGACTTAACCGAAAATTAGTACCTACCAGCAATGTTTCGGTACTTGCCGGTATTGATTTTTTTAATGGTATCACGACAAAGTGACGGAACTGTTCCTGATAGTAACCACAGTATAATCTAAAAACAGTGACGATCACCGGATCTACAATCCATCCCTAGTCGCCGCTGTCATGCCGGTCTGCGCAAAGGTCTGGTGAAACACGTCAACAACAACGCGGCAACGTCCCGGCGCGGCGGCCGCTGTTTGACCAGACCTTAAATAGAAACTGAATATATCACAAAGCCCCACTACCTCGCAACAGAACAGAACATATTGAAAAGGCAGGTAATGCGATTAAATTTAAAAATATAGTGTGTAATTTCACCGGCAGATAGAATACGTGTGGGTCACAAGCGCGGCGCGGCGTGAACAAATAATAGGATGATTTCCAGATATGGTTCGCATAACCTCCAACAAACGCTACGCAACTATACCCATACCATATTCCCCGTACTCAGCATAAGTGAAATATAGTTTCCGGAGCACAAGCTGACGTCTTTACATTGTAAATTATTCTACATCTCAACACATCGCGGCGTCGGCGTCGCGTCGCGTCGACTCGACGCACATGGTCTCGGAAAGCTTTCATAATGCGTAACACTCTGCACGGTCTTAATAACTCTTAGGATAAAAGCACTCATAAATTAAAGAATAATCATAATATAAGAAAGAGAAAAATGATTTGCTTGTACATTCAATTTGTCTATCTAACTATACTATTATTAAAGCTAAAAGATGTTTTTATAATCATATAAAATAATTTATAATATAAATAATATATAAATATATATATATATATATATATATATATATATTATATATATATATAATAATAGTTTATAATAATAATAATATTTTTTTATGTTTTTGTTTAATCTCTAGATCCACCAATCACATTTGAGACAGTCGTTTTTCATTTTATATCTTATATTTACTGAGGAAGGTTGAGTGCTAACATCACGCTACGACCCCTAGGAGCGGAGTAGTGACCATGAACGTCACCCAATCTGGCAATCTATCTGTAGGCGAATAGTTATCATATTAATTATGAAACAGGCATGCACAATACAAATTTAAAGTGGGTGAATCCACGGGTCGCTCGTTTTATATACATATACTATACTAATGTGGGAAATCATCCCCGTAACTACTCATTTTCTAAGAACAAAGCTTTTGAAGAAGTCACACAAAGTTCGCTTCGAAATGGTAAATTTGTATTATGTAAGTACCAGCCACAATGTACCAAATATAATTTGTATTTGCCATTTTTAGCCAAATATTTTGTGATTTTTGCTATCACTTTGCTCTTGCGAAAAACCTAATAATAATAATAATAATAATTTTATTTATTTCAGATTTACATCCAATAATGTTAGTTAACTTAGCCTATGTTAGTAAAGACAAAAACACATTTAATTAAGGGGCCGGGCTGTTTACGGCAATTTATCACCTTCATAATTCTTCACCTCATGACGTGTTGAAGCGAATACTTAACTTTCACTCTATCAACTCGAAAGCCGCAATCTAGTTACGATGCCCTTTCTTATTTCAAATGTTCAGTGGAAAAGCTTTATTTATTACACTGGGTCCGTGGTTATTATCAAGATGTGGAACGTTTCGTTGGCAATTAACAACTGTTAATGTACTTCATTGTTATAATCATACTTAATTGCATACGACTTATTATTGCATTAGTATATTAAAAACGTTGTAAGTGTACTCAATAATTTGAAACATACTATATTCATCTATGTCATTTAGCTATATTTAAAAAGTTATCTAAGTTTTGATTTTGCCGTACTGTGAAGTTGTGAAATTGTGTCTTCCTTTCTTTCAAACAACGTGAAGAGATTGTGGATCCCTTTGTAGTCGCTGATGTTGTTGGATTGCACTGTGCATACCACTTTTCCATTAGGTGAAGTGCCGTCTCTTTGATGTGATACGGATAAAAACTATTCATTACTAAAAAGTTCACTGTGGCACGAGACTGCTTAGCCTTTTTGCTTCCCTTACCTAAATAAATTCTGGAGCTTTGTAATATTTTTTTTCATTATACGTCAATGCATCTGTTAATATAACTTCATTCAAAGTGTAACTGCCGCACTCAAAGACGTTTAATGGTTACCTAAGCAAACCCTTAGTACAGATTTAAAAAACTTAACTCTCAGAGTCAGTTAATGCTTCATTAGTAACGTTAAATGACAATTAACTTTAATGATCCTACAACCCTTACTTAACTTGATAATGACAGATTTAACGTTTTCATTGAGAGCTTGAGGTGAGGTTATTGTAATGTTTTAGCTGAAGCTGCGTCTATCTATCGCCACAAAGCACTGCATGCTAACTAGCAACTGCAAAAGCAAAAGCAACTAAGCTTTCTATGTTTTGGTCGATAAAAAGTTATCACGCTCATGCAGTGGTCACATTAGCGGCTTCCTAATTGTACCTACCTATATGAATTATCACGTAATAATCCAAAATGGCCATAACAATACACAATTTCCAGAAATTTTGACTCAAAACGGAAATGACTTTTTAAACGATACCATGCATCGGCTACAAATTTGTTTTTTATAATAATAATTTATAGGATATTCTTTGGGTCCCTTGTATCCCGGGCGATAACTAGTAAACAGACCAAACATTCGCGACAATAACCGTTAATGGCTGATTACATCCATAGACAAATAACCAGTTACATCTGCGTGCATTGATTCATTTGTTTCTTTGTACCTTACTTACCTGCGAGGATTCGTAACAATAGATGCAGGTACGGCCCCAGTCCCCACCATAAACATAAAAGTGATGAAAGAGTATATTTTAGCTAAAATAGTATATAAGAAAAATTAATTTTGAACAGATTTTATAAATTTTTGAATTTTCGTAACTTTTTGACACTAACGACGCTTTGCATTGCCACGCCAAATAAAATTGATACACTTACGAATAATTTTACTTAAAACTACGATTTATATTTATTTTGTAGTAAAACAATTTATGGGAAATACAATTATAGATGTTCATAGAAGAAAATAAGGATGTAATTTAAGAAAAACTGATTAATCTTACGAACATTTTTTAACATACATATTTAGTTTTGTAGCAACATCTGAACTTATCGACCTGTGTGCCTTCTGTCGATAACGCAGTATTGATCGTCACCGCTCAATGCTTCCTTATACCTAGTTGTCATGAACTAATGAAGGGTTAAATTTTGACTCTGGCATTAAGATATTTAATGGTAGTTTGTTAAATATTCATTAGCCCTGAATTAATGAACCTTTCTGAGTGCGGCAGTTAGTGATATTATACAGAAGATATAAGATCTGAGAGCAGTACATTATAGAAAAATAAGGATTTGCAATTCTTTAGGAAAAGCTGTTTATTTAATATTTTTAGATTTACATAAAAACCGTTAATAGCCAGTGAATAATGACGCATTACAGTATGCCGCTTTTAAGCAAAGTGTTTACGATGCTAATTTTGTTATAATTAATTATCTAGAAGGAAGGACCAGTGATGTGGCTGCAGGGAGGCGAACATGTTTAAGAATGACACGAAAACTACCACAATATTTTTCTAATCTATCAAATGCTTGTAAATGTAAAAGATTTTCCTATTCGATAATAAGCGAGTAAACGTAGAGAAAAGAAAACAAAAAGGTCATTCACCTGGGAGAGCCCCACATATTTTCTTTTCTTTAATTAAGTTTCTATAGCGTGACCTCAGCAAACAGTTCATACACCTCGACAGGTCAACATATATTTTATTTTATAGCTATCTCCACAAGCGCGATTTGCCTCCCTACGAGTAGCTACGCCACTGATATCTAAAATTATTTACTTAGGTATTCACAAAGATATTTTGATTCATTGTGTTACGATTTGAATTAAAATGAAATTAAAATGTCTGATAGAAAGTGGACGGGATAATCTTATTATTCTATAGCTCTTGAAGGAGTGAGATCCGTTCGTTTATAGGAAACTGGGAAATACTGTCAAGTAGAGTTTCTGCTGAACGAGAACGAGAAAAATTTAAGCGCGCCAGAATTCTGTAGCGAACGGCGTATTAGGAAAAGTTCACAACGTATACGTATGGCAGAATATAATCGATCGATCGAATTTAGTAAGTGTGAGGATAGGCTGACTGGTAACCGTGAGTACCACGTTGCGTCTCAGTATCCCAAACACGGATAAATCGGCGATGTTGAATTTCAGTACACATACATGTTTTTTAATTTGTTGTTTTTCATATATGAAATTCCACACGGATGATGTCACAGGCACTGCTAGTATATACACATAATAAAAAATATATGTACTGAATAATCCACGGTTATTATCACTAGTAGATATAAATAAATATTAAATTAAATTTAAACGCCCCATCGATATTTAATAGCAACGTCGCATATTAGTACTCGATAAGCGAAGCCTAGGCGTAATGATATAACGCAATAGATCATTGAAAGATTGTAAAACAAAGGATATCTTCATTTATAAGTAACTATAGGTGCAATCAAAATAGTATATATCTAGGTTTCTACTACTTTCAAAGATACCATTAAAATTAGACATTCTTAAAATACGTACTATCTAGTATTCCTGTGCTCTTTTGTCTCCTATCTAAGTTAAATCCAGATTACAGCAGTTGCGAATATGATGTCCAAGCTAAATCCATAAATTAGCCAAGTAAAATTAAGCTGGTGTAATATGATATTACTGGCTGGCCCGTGCCAAATCTTGCACATTAAAGAATGTAAGCAATATCGCTAATAACCGTCATGTTAGTTAAACTGATTGTTAATACATGGATGGCACTTTGAATATATTCTCATTATCAGATGGCATTCCTAATGAGTTTTCTTATGTAACGAACTGTGGAATTATGATATTGAATTTGTCGATATATTATATAGAAATACTAGCTTTGCCCGTGGCTTCGTTCACGTGGACTACATAATGCCCGCGCGAATCTTGCTTCCCCGTTCCCGGCTATGAATACAAAAATGCTTATTGTGAGTGTTCCTTAGAAGATAGACATAAAGATAGACCTTAATGCCTACAATTATGAAGTACATTGACTTGCTATATCTCTTAAGGTTTACTCAGCGTAAGCCATTTAAGCGCCCGAATTGATTCACCATGACCAGTTTTTTTATTTGTGCGGAACCCTAATTCTTTCTCTAAAATATAAGTAGCCTAAATCACTCCCTATAAAATCATCTACTTACCAGTGAAAGTCCCGTCTAAATCGGCCCAACCATTTCGGAGATTACGCGAGCAAACAGACAGAAAAAAATTAAAAATGGGTTTTTTTTATTATAGGTATCCTATATACTTTCATATTAATTTAGTAAAAGCTGTTATTTTGAGATTACAAACAGACACTTCAATTTTGTTAATTTTATAGATTAATAATGTGGTTTATTACTTTAACAGTTTACATTAATGATCACTAATATGGCCAAGTTATAATCTGGCAGCGGAACAACAATGTACAAGACTAGAATTAGAATCCCCACCACTACGACCACTCGGCTCTCCGAACTTTATAGGAACATCGCCGCCACGCCGTTCTAGACGCCGCCGCTTAAAACTATTTGTCTATATTTCCCATATATCGGAGAAAAGAAGCTTTAAGATATCTGAATCATTCATTCAATTTTGTGAAGAATTAACGGAAATATTGCGTAGCCAGAAAAAAACCTTTGAGTAATATAATCAAATTATAGTGGTTTGCATAAAAATATCCACGTTATTCAATTTTTTCTTAATATATCAATTGATTATTAATTATAGCTATATAAATTGTATGCATGTGTGTGATTTTGCGACACGTAGACACGGCCCGCTAGGCGAGGTCTCCTTGAGCCACCGGCTTCGAGTTACGTCCCATGGGTATCGATTGCTACCTGACGGTATCCGTTATCATCCTCCAATGACTCCTATGTGCGCACAATCACTTATTAAAAGCTTATTATTTCTTATAACGAGATTTCAAAATACATTTCAATATAATTTCTCATTCACGGCAAAGTGATGGCACTGTGCACAGTACAGATAAAAAAAACGGCTACTAACGAAAAATCGGTAATTTATCGCCGTACGTCGCTGGCTTGTCGGCCTGTAAGACTTTCGACAGGTGGATATATCCGAAATGCGATAACACAAAAGAGAGATGCCGTGACGGCTTTACCACCATGTACATGGTGGGCCGCGACCTAGTCGAAGTACAATGGTACATTCCGCTTAGCTAGTTTACTGGATAATACGCCAATTAATCCCGGACCGTTATACACCAAAGCGTACAAATATAAAACGGTGGATTTATAATTAAACACCGACAAGATTTACATTGTGACAAATTATAAGATTACCAACAAAAAATACTCTACCCAAATGCAGTCCTAATTATAGGAGTATATGTCATAATTACACACGGTGAACAATTCATTTCTTTTTTTTTAAAGAGCACAACTGAATTTGGAAATGCATTAAGACAGAAAACAAATACACTTTAACAAGTTACACTTGAACAAATTAATTTTCAACAAATTAAACCTCTGCAGATTTAAATATCAATATATTCTGTTTACAGAGACAAATGGATTTATATTTTTCAAGGCTATTTATTATACCATTTACATTTCTTTATTTTCTCGATGACAGCTCCTGCGAAAACTTGAACGAGCGTCTTTTTTACATTATGTATGCATTATTTTATAAAAATATGACGTTTACACACGTACAAGGTTAGACCAGAGTCGGAGAAACTGATAGGGACGGGGCTATATTGATAAACGTAACACGATAACAGACCCGATTATTTTTTTACAAAATGTAAGAAACTATACTGCCGGATACTTTTGTACAAATTTATTAACTAATATTATATTTCATTACAAGGTGTTATACGTATTAAATCTTGATTGATAATACCAACTTCTTAAAAATTTTCGAAGCTGTTATAAAATAAGTAGGTATAGGTAGGTAGGTACTCGACAATGAAACGAAATAATTATAACGACAGGTAATCTTTATTTATTTATTTTAATCAAAATCTGATGAATCGTCACTGTCGTAATCGTAATAAATATATGCGATCGATATCATTACTTATTTTGTCACAACACTACAACTATCAAATTAGAACTGTCATCGAGAAAATAAAGAAATGGAAATAGTATATAGCAAAGATGTCTAGATCTGAATTTTTAGAAAAAAATTTTTAGAAACTTTTTAAAATGTAGGTAGGTATTCAAGTAAAAACAAGCCTGACGAGTACGACATTAATCGAAAGGAGCATTATGTATATAAAATACGCAATAAATTTGATGGATGCAGCCGACACTCATTAGTAGGTCAAATTTTCAATTGTCGTGTGCAGTGTTTATTAAATTGACTTATTTCCTTGAACTGAGATCGTGCAAGAAACGATTGGATGCGTAGGTGTTTATCTCCTAAATGCTACTTATGTAAGAAAAACCTTATGACATCGGTCCCCTTATTTACGTATTTCGTAATTGTACAGAGAGTTTTTGGCAGAATTTTGAAGTGAAGTGTTGGGGTTATTATTTTTAATTCATTAACTTAGGTTTTTGACCCTGTATTATGTAATATTGTTAGCGTCTTGCGTGATATACTTTGGTTTTTATGCATAAGTAAAGTGAATTATAAATATAAACCGGAAGCATACATTCTGGTATCACACAAAAACTCCCTAGAAAGTTCTAACAAGGGAGCCACCATTTTGTTAGGATACTGAAATTTTCATAAGACAGGACAATATATTCAATTGATAATGGCAGTTATGGTCTTCAATAAAGAGGACTAGTTACCAAGTTAGGAGGAAGAAGAAGAATACAGGCCGTCATGACAGTGATGAATGGTGATGAATTGCTGATCTCTCGGTGATCGTCATTACTTTTGGCTTGCACCGTCATTAACAAACTGGCGCCGGTGGTATAAAACACCTTAGAATAAATAAAAACCCTCACGGTATAGGTATTTTTTTTGAGAAATTCTAATATTCTATATTATACGACGCAATGAAATCTTTGTTTAACTCTCATCATAATTGTACAATGTTATTCATAGTTATTTAACTAAAACTGTTTGCTTTTAATACTTAATTGTATGAACTACTTAATATAAACGGTTCATTTCATTTTTGATTCCATACATGTTAAAACAAATTAAGAATTCTGAGTTCCAGTTTTTGTGAAAATTATTTAACTTTATTGTTATTATTATAAATAATTATTATTGTTATAAATATATGAAGAAAACGTGAGTATTTTAAACCTACATATGTTTTAAGAAATACTAATAATCGTGCCTTCGACTACGCCCATTTATTACGCTTTAACTATACTATTATATACTAAAAGATAGAAAACCTGAGACTGGAGGATTTTAGAAAATATGAATATAATTTATAAAATAATGAAACTGAGATTGTAGGTAGAGGTATTTATAGTTAAAAAGTTTTGTCACCAGTAGTGATGTGTCGATTCTATGTTCACCTGGACTCTTAGAGCCTAGAAACGTAAATCTTCGGTATGAAATGATATTTTTTGGATATTTTTTATGCTTTACAAAAGTATTATTGTAAATTTTATAGCCTATTAGGTTTAGAATTATATATATACCTACTCTTTCTATCAAAAATTAATTATAATCGATAAGGCCGTTTTTTGTTTTAAATCCAGAAAGGTAGACAAAAAATTTCTTAATGTTAAATTCGCGTTTAGTGGCTTATACTGCTTACAAAATAAAAAAAAAACGTTTAGACAGAACTACAAGTTTACTAGTGTAGATAAAACTAGTATTTAGAAATTTCAGTTCTTTAAACAATGCAAACTAATACTGAAGTTCATAATTATTTCATAATCATAAATATGAAAGATATAATCACAGTTTTCTTTATTAAACTACAAGTAAATTAGATTACCATGAGACAATAGAATTTACAAAAAAAGAAGAAATGGGAACGTCTAAAGCAAAATATAAAAAACAAACGTGGGCGATTCAACAGCGGTCGACGGAAAGTAGAGCTAGACTCATTGTCTGGCCGCCCTACAAAAATAACAAGGGCCATGATTTTCATTTAAGATTCAATTGGAACCTTTCTTGTTTTTTTTTCTTTCTCTTAATCAGGTTACGGTACTTTGTGTACCTTTCACTACGCTTTTAGCCTCTCGAAAGTGAGTTTCTTGAAGTCCTTACAGAAAATGGCTGTTAAAAACGGGTTTGTTTGTCTGTCTACTTACGTTTATTTAATTTTTTACATTCTCAAGGTTCTTTTAAATTATGTAGTTCTATATTATTATTGACTGAAAAATAAGTTTCAACTTTTTAATACATAATAATAATTTCATTTATTAAGTTGATTTTATGTCGCGATGTGCTTACGTTTAAGTAGTGACGTTAAATTTTTATTCGACAAGTTGCATAGAAATTATATTGCTTGATAATCTTATAACAAGTCGAGTTATAGCAGGTACGAATTTTACAGCGTACGTGACTGTCTAGAGAATTCTTTATCGTCCTCTTTCATCTTGAACAACGTTAAACATCCTGGAGTTGTCCTGGTGTGAAATTTATCGTGTGTGCAATCATTTTGCATTACCACTCATAGGGCGATGAACTCAACCGATGGATAACGGTCATAACAGTCTCTACCCCGGGAATGTTTTCACGAGAATATTTTCATAAATAAAAATACAATGTTGAGAATACTATAAAATAATAATATAAAAATAATCATCAACTAAGAATTGAGGCCACGGGAACCAGAGTGGCCGATATGCTTTTTTTGCTTAATAGATCTAATGACATATTCATAATCTAAAAGTGTGCTTTTACAAAACCACAATGGTCTTAATTTAATAAATTCGTATCAATCAAAAAATTTACGAATCGGATCAGAAGTTCCCAAGATTACTACCGCCATATAAAATATTATTTGCAAACCTAGATATAATTAATGTAGATATAAATATAGTATATGCACATTATAATATAGTATATACTAAGATTTTTTTATAAGTATATATACTAAAATATGTAGTGTTACACAAATTCGATTACGAAAACTTGTACTAATAAAAACAATTAATCTCTTTTATAAAGATTTGTATATTATATATAATATAATAAAATATATTATGATATATTATATTCTTTGTCAAAGGTGATTTATTTCTGGCAACGCCATAAGTCGGTTGATTCATTATAAAAATTTATTATTCAAACATCATTTCGCTATTGACAAAATATATACAAATAGTTTCATAGTAGTATTTATTTGAATAAAATATTATATCGAAAGAATTTCTGTATATTCCACTCATCAAGTTAAATATATAAATCGATCTACTACTACTACTTTCGGCACATATTCTGATCTATAATTATTTTATTAGAAGCTTTTAATTACACGCAATTAACCAGCCCGAGTAAAAATAAATATATAGCGCCACACGATTCAAGTACTTAGAATACATTTTTCTAAAGACGATATAGTACCTGCCTACATCACGATCTACTTTACAAATCATTATTATTGATGTAAGTAGTGATCTATCACGGCTGGAAATTTAATTGCTAAGTTTAAATTTCCCTTCTAAGTTTATGTCGGACTTCGTTTCTTATATTAGTAATCTGTGCCACTTTTATTATAATGCTTTCTAACGGTGTACTCTATTCTTTCTGTAATAACACTTGTTATTTTATCAAATTACATAGTATTTTGTGTACCACGTCAAATTTGGTATATCAAATTACTTTTTTTTGTACAGTGTTTTGAGACTTAATAGAGTAATTGAATATATTAACCATAGAATAACTGAATGTGTCAAACAATCCGTAACTAATATGTTCAATTTTATAGTTACTTTTTATTGCAATCGATTTTTTGCTATTTGTATTATAAAAACATGAAAAGGAATAAGGAAAAACGTGTAATTTGAACAATCATATATACATACATAAATCTTATGTATTTCTGTTAGCGATTCTGAACGACTTGACTGATTGAGCTTATATTTAAAAAACATTTTTTTTTATCGTTGCTATGTTTTATAGATATGTTAGGATCCGATAGATGGCTTTGTGATCGAACCATTAACTAGGTACCGGAAAGGATAGAACAAATACTGCAGCAGGAAAGTAGAAATTCTTACTGCGTTCATAAAAATATACCTACTTAGAGAAACTTTTAAAGAGAGGTAGGGCACAGATAGGTACATTTTCTCTTTCCTCGGGGTAGTCCGACTGGTGGCATACCTTCCACCTATAGAAGATCGCAGCTAAAAACCCTGTACTGTATTCCTGTGGTAAGCAGGATTTCCAGAACTCCTTGGGGTAGGATGTTCAAGGGTGATAACGCGCTAGTGATATGGTTATGTTTATGGTATTACAAGCGTCTATAGGCTACGGTAGCCGCTTACCATCAACTTAACATGTTGCCATCTTGACTATATAAAAAAAAAAACTATACTCTTCTCTAATATTTGAAAGAAAGGGTGGTAGGACACGAGAATTGTGTCGTGACTTAGGTTTGTGTTGGCCATCATCTCACGTGAGCTAGGTCGTTCCGTTTCTAGACCCTTAGAGGATACGCTCCACGAAAAAGGTCTAGCGTGTACAGAGACGGCATCGATCGACGTAAATTCGAATCCGTACAATGGGCGTAAGCTTTCGCTGAAGGAAAACAACGTGATCAAACTATAACAAGGTAAGGCGATTTCTTATGTAAGCCTGGCTAGCTACCACCCTCAAGTTAAAAATCTGTCTTTTAGCACATAATAGGTGTGTTCCGGCAGCTCCATTTGAGAGCCACTTCCCATTTTCTCCATTAGACTTAGCGTTATTTAAATCGGGTGTGGCCAAACGCTAAAACCTATGAAGTATTTAAAAAAGTTCCTACTATAAATATCTTTCTTTAGTATTTTTGATGTCTTGCAAATTTATAATCCCCAGAAACAATAGGTACGTAGTGTATTAGGGGAATACCGTTATTTCATCCCGTTAGACGAGGACTCCAATTTGTCTTGCGTGTATCCCAGCAATGAAACTCCTCGTAGCTGTCAGCTGTTACAACATCGATCACAAGATGTTCTGATTCGTCTATTACCATGCAGTTAAAAACAAAAACCTTGAGATTTTTTGTGCTAGTAATTGCTATTATTACGATGAATCGCAACTTTTCGATGTGTTGTTCTCCACTAAGCGTGTATTTAGTTAGACCAGCGATTCTTAAAGTAAGTTCCGCGTTACCCGAATGTATTATAGAAAAGTCACCAAAGTTACACGAATTAGTTACATTGTCATTGAATCGATGAACTATTTTGACTGTTAAATGATTCCACTATTACAAAGATTATTTTATTTTCTTTAATTTGTTTATGATTTAATGAAGGGTTCCATAAATTAAAAAAAATATTTATTGAGTGTTCATTCAATTTAAAAGTTTAGGATCTACTGATCTACAATTTCTGAATCTTTAGAATCTGTTTGAATTGTTTCGATGAAATGCTAAAGTCTTCATTTGATATTTATCATGGTCTTATTTAACATATTTCCCATTTTTGTAAGTTGTACCGAAATGTGGCGGACTAAAAAATTCATTATGTGGTGCCACAGATCTTGTTCCATTCTATATTAGTTAAAAATCTACATTCTGTTGATGTTCTAATAGAGCATTTCGCCTATCAGACCAAACTAAACATAATATAATTGGCTGTAGTGGTATTCAAATTCGATGAAGTTCACTCTTCATTCCCCATAACTCCTAGTCCAAGCATTGGATATAGATAAAATGCATTACTTTATATAACTGAGTTGAATAAAATTGTTATTTTACCTGTTTACACTATTGACTACATAGCGTAAATTTGGTCTATAGTTGATCAGATCAATTCAAGTTGTTTACTTATGTGCTCGTACATACTGAATTTATTAACTTCACTTGTAACTAACAAACAATGTAATAAAATCTTAGAAGTCAATTTTAATCTACTTCTGACTATATCATATCGAAATGAAACTTTGTAGTTCGTATCACAAAACTATAATATGATACCTTGGAGCTAACCTGATGATGGAGCCAGGTAATGGATAGTGGAACTCTTCAGTGGCTACTCTAGCAGACCCCTCGAGTTTAGGCTCATGTGATTTGTTTTGACGAGTCCAATAAATAGATCAGGGATTCCCAAACTGGGTTCCACGGAACCTAGGGGTTCATTCGGGCATAATACCACGGTTACATATAATTGTCGGACATAATACCGTACTATAAAACAATTTCATTAATCACATTAAAACTTTAAATTAAGAAGAATTTAATTATATTGCACATTTCATAAAAGAAATGTCCTTATATAAATTTCAGTGTTGTTTTATAATCATTTGATATGGGGTTCCATAAAATAAAAGGTATTTGGTTGGTGTTCCGTTATATTTAAAGTTTAGAAACTTCTGCAATAGATTATAGGCTTGGTAACGAGGGTCTGGTGATGGAGTCAGGAAATTTTTTATAAATTTTAGTGAGTGATAATTGCGCGTTTTTAAATATTTTTTTAAACTACATACCTATTTTTATTTAAGGTATAATAATAACTATCTATTCTAGGCAAATGCTTCTCCGTTAATTCATTCCAAGCGCCAGGTTAGGGGACTCAATCCGCTTACTATAATAGCTTTTCATCCGTCTGGTTAAAACACGATTTCAACTGTTTTTGTCTAGCGTAACAATCTAACACTTTCTCTGTGTACAGATTTAGTTCACGTTTAAGATTACCTCTTTTTATGTTAGTAACTAGATGTGAAAGAAGTAGTTTTTATATAATTGGAATTGCTTATGTAGTGTGATGTAAATAATATATTAAAAACAATGAACTACTTGACACATATAAAATTTGGCGCAATAAATAAATATTTTTTATAGTTAATGTAGGCTCTTGTGAGTGTTGCTAACTCTATTACGGCCCAGAGTAAAGAATCTAATTGAAATTGATTTTGAAGAGTTTATCTCTGCGTTTCAGTTATGCTTGACGCTAATTCTCTTTATTTTGTAGTAACTTTGACTTGTATAGCTTGTTGTTACACTATGTGATCGTGAATAGTAAATGGATATACTACGCGCATATCAGCGGCTAGATCAGTTAATCTACGCAGTTGTTCAGCAAAACCCACCTAGTTCCTCTATCAGCGTTGCATCGCGATTTTCGACCCGCTTTCCGCCGTTCTACCATAAAATAGATAGGTACAGAATGCTAGTTTCATATAAAGTGCGATAACGGTGCTCACACATAAACGCGTATGTACTTAAATCTCGGATCAAGTCGGTCGAACGCCTATAGCGAGTGTCTGTGATCACTCTTATTCTTTGTCCGTCCCATATCCCATTATTTGGGGTCGGATCTTCTCACATTTTTGCGCCAAGATTGTCAATTCTGACGATTGGGCTTTCTTGAGGCATCTTTTTATATTCGACCACCACTTCGAAGGCGGGCGGCCTCTCTCTCCTTTGTTCTGGTATGTTGCGTATCAACATCGTATATCTAGTAATGCGCTCAATCTATATACGTAATTATTATTTTGTGTGTAAGCGACACTAAATTCTGAATATATATAAATACAATGATGAGGTTTGCCGTTGTACGTGCATCACGCAAAGTCTACTGGATTGATTTTGATCTATATTTTTTTGCTTTTACTCCTTAGATACCTGGACCTTATAAAAAAGAAATTGTGTTATCTATAAACAATAATTCTGTAGCCCATGCGAGCGGAGCCGCGGGCACAGCTAGCTGACAATAACAATACGATCTTATCGACATTGTTATGTATTTGCGTGTATATATATATATTACATTAAACCGAAATTAATACAGGGTTTTTAACGTTTTTCAGTAACCAATTTAAAGATTTTTATTTGTATATAATGTCTATATATATACAATAAAATGTTGTGTATTAGTAAGCGCATCACTTCAAAACGGCTGTACCGAATTGGATAATCTTTTTCTAAATGTTAGTTACAGTCCGAATTAAGTTTTTAGGGAAAGAAAAGTTGCCCAGAAAAAGTAAATTCCTGAAAATAATAAAATTCCACTTTTTATGAAGTCAAGACCGTATCTCACGATTATAACAACGGATATGCGTCATTCTTTTTTGTTGTGTTCGATTTATTGGCTACTGGATGGGTCTGGATGGCAATATCTGCCAGGTCAGGGTAAAAATAAATGCGTTTAAATAATTTATAAGAAGCATTTTATATAATCCTTGTAGATGCCAATCCTAGCTACAGTCGACTAAATTCAAGGTCGGCCGAAGCCGTCTTTCTGTACTTATCTATTCTGTGATCCTACTGTACCACGTTCAGTACTATTGTTGGTTGTCACCTGGGAGTGTTGGTGCGTGACCGGTGCGGCGCGGCGGCGGCGCAGGCGCAACCAGTGCCGCAATGGCGGTGTGGTGCGGCGCGCGTGTTCTGCCTCTCGAAAGACGCGTCTACTCAATCACATTAGTGGTGCGTTCATAATAATAATAATTACGTCAATAATAATAAAGTGGAATGTAAAAAGAAATCTTTTATCGATAATTGTAATGGTGTTTGTGCTTTAAAGGATTTCACGACTAATTGACAAAAAAACAAAATGGATGTACTTATGTACGCACGTAAGAAGTTATACTTCTTTGGCGTAAATAACACCAATAGTTTTATCTCCCGTGCCAATAACATTATGAAGACAGTCATCAATGATAATAATGAAAATTCATTTTACTGACTTTTTTTCTATTGTGTTAATCTTTATATGAATATTATAGCTTATTTGGTAGCGTTCACGCACTACGCGTGAGTTCAAATCTCTGCAATGAGCCTGAGCTTACGGCGAAGGAAATCATTGTTATGAAACCATTTTCTAACGCCCGCCTTGCTAGGTACCACCTTCAAGTTGATAATCTGTCGCAAAACACCAATAGGTGTGTTCCGGCAGCTGCACTTGAGAGCCAGTTTTCTACTAGGGTTAGCGTGGGTACCATCTTGCGCCACATCGTCACTTAAGATCAGGTGAAATTGTGGCCACAACGCTAAACCTATAACGATAAAAAATATTTAATTGGATTAAAATAATGTTTATGTAGGAAACGTTAAATTATTTTTAGATCATAAAAAAGCCAGTAAAATAAATTCGTATTGTTATCATCGATGACTCTAACTTCATCATGTCGTTCTTCCTCACATAATACACTCGCAGCTCTCAATTTTACCCTCTATTAAAAACGCCAAAAGAATTTTAAGTAAAAATAAATAAATAATGAAATCATAAAAGTTAATTGGTCATGAAAATCATGTTTTCTTTGTTTCAATTTAATATTAGGGTTATCTCTACATATTTCCATTTTTAAAGATACAGAAATAACAATTAATTTCTGTAATAACAGTTATAACATTGTACACGCAAATTTCGAAGTTAAAACTGGAGTTGAACTTATTTAATACTAGCCGTGCCCGCGGCTCCCCTTGCGTAGACTACAGAATTATTGTGTATGAAGATATGGAGATATTTTTTTTAGATAAGGACCAAGCATCTAAGATGTAAAAATGATCAAAATCCAACCAGTAATTTTTGCGTGATGCGCGCTCAACGAACTGTAAACCTCTATCATTTTATATATAATACACTCATCAAAAAAGTCTAAGCAACATGTACTAATTTAAATTTTAGGATGGTTCTTCACATTATAACGTTGTATTTTATTTTTAAAATAATATGTTTAGGGTTCTATGATGTAAAAATAACAGCTGTTGTCTTTATAAGTTCTTTTAATAACAGAAATGAACAATATTAGAATATACTGTAGAAACTAAGATACATAAGAAACTAAACTTTTTTCTTACAAAATGAAATTTCTAAAGAAAATGTATTTATTGTGAAAGAATAGAACTATTTAATACAAAGTATGGGCTCCTCTGCTATTCAGAACTTGTCGGCAACGATTATTCATTGAATTAATGAGACTGTTTATGTCATCTTGCGGTATTCGCTCCCAATGGAATTGTAGCAAATCCTTCAGCTGTTGGGTTGTTGTCGCTCCGTCCAAGTCCTTCAAAACACGTCTCTGGAGCATGTCCCATGCGTGCTCGATGGGTTTGAGATCTGGCAATTGTGCAGGCCAGGGCAATACCCGGATGTTCTCCGTTGCAAAGTATTCACTGATACGCCGAGCTGTATGTGAACGCGCATTGTCATGCATTAACCTAAAATCGGAGCCAAAGGTTTGTGCAAATGGGTAGACATAAGGTCTGAGAATATCCTCAATGTAATTTTCAGCATTCATGTTTCCATTTACAAAAACGAGCTCAGTTCGCCTGTTCTTCATAATACCCGCCCATAACATCAACTGTTGAGCCGCTGTATGGATGAACTTCCTGAACGCACCTGAGCCTTTCAGTATTTCCGGGCCGACGATACACTCGCACCCTTATTTTATCAGGCTTAACCCTGTATCGCGACTCATCGGAAAACATAATTTTATCCCATTGTTCCTGGCGACGTATCGGTGGGCACCTGATTGGGCGTCGAGCTCGTAGGCCGTACTCATGCAGTCGATTTCTCACAATTTGAGGACTTACATCAACACCACTTGAAATTTGTAGCCTCAAACTTATCTCTCGAGCGGTTAACATCGGCTGGCGTCTTGCAGTCAGTTTTATGTACCGGTCTTGCCGAGTGGTTGTACTCCTTTTACGGCCTGGATGCTGTTCAGCGGGTTCTCCTTTATTATTGTAGCGATGTCAAAGACGACAAATAACACTTCTATGAATGCCAAAATGTCGAGCTACCTGAGATTGATTACTTCCCGCTTGCAACATCCCTACAGCTCTTTGCATTTCATCTGCCATCAAATGACGTCGCTTCATGACGTAAAGAATATATAACAATTCAATTTTGTCGCTAACTTTATTTAAATGGTTGGTAAAATTATAAAATCAAGACTAAACGTAGCAATTAAAAGGCATTTAAATTCAAACAAATTCGCAGTCATTTGAATTTTATGAAAAAACAAAACATAATCAATTTTTTTTTTTACAACCAGCCAGTATGTTATCAATAACAAAAAAGTTTACTTACCTACGCACTTTGTTTGAGTAAATATTTAGAAATTAATTAATATAAATGGAAAAAAATTTGTAATATCACGCATGTTGCTTAGACTTTTTTGATGCCTGTATATAGATACGTATCTAATTTGTGTTTTTACATGTTACTAAAGTAACGTGACGGACGTAAAATCACGAAATTTTGTTGTTGCCACCCTATCTTTCTAAGCTTTCGGTGATTCATCTTTCAAAGTTACGGTCACGAACGTATTTATCTCGATCGAATCGATCTGCCAGCGTTCGGAAGTCCGAACAATAAATACTTTATCAACTATCTCTGATGTTTCTCTTGGATCAGGTTTGACGGATTGATATTAATTTATATAGAACGCAAGTTTGTTTGTTTTTCTTTTCTTTTTTAAATAACATGAACGTGCAATTTTGCCAAGAGAAGTTTAAAATTAGCAATATAATTTTATAGATTTAATTTTGTTATTATATCTCGACTATCACTATTTCCTTCTAATTTTGAGAACTTCTGTACTCGTTGTGGAGTTGTTTTAATGAAAAATGTTTTATAATTAATTTTTCTTTTAGATATTGTACCGTTTGGTAGGTATATTCTATGATTTTTATTAAAGAATCCAAATGATTAAATCGATTTTATTATTAAAAACTGATTGTGTGCGTGATATAATGAAGAATAAAATATTAACATAAATTTCAAAGTAATACTAAAGTGTAAATAAATAGCAGTTTTGTTCACAAGACAAATTGAATTTTAAAAAAACATTTAATAATCTTCACTTTTTTATTTTGTGCAATATGTAATATTTTACTTTATACATATCTGTTAAATACTACAATATCGAATCGTATTTGAAATCGTATGAGTACCATTTATTTCGGTTTTTGAATTTTATTTAATAGTTACGTTTTCTCGAAAAAATGTCATTCCGTTGTTCGCAACTATCATGCAATTCTCTCTGTATTCTAAAATAATATCTACGCGTTTGTCTATAAGAATGGAAGTGATATTAAAGGCTTTGACCACCTCTACAGAGTACTCGATACCCATTTATTAACCCGAACTATAAATTACCCTTTATTATTGTGTCCTTCGATGGAAACTGCACCGTCATGAATATGCAATTGCAATAAAACGCCAGTTTCATATGTAAAGACCTATATATATTAAGTAGCTGTGCCCCACGGTTTCACCCGTGCTAATTTTATACGACAAACATCGTCAACGCACTCGTGTAGGCAATTTTTTGTACTTTGTGTAAATCTATCGACATTTTTATGAGGAATATATTAATTCTTCACATTATATTATTGCCTATGTTGATCGAAATGCTAGAGGTCCTGGGTTCGATTCCCAGGTCGAGCAAAGTGTTATTGGGTTTTTCTATGAAATTCTCAGTAGTAGCTTTGAGTTTGGCTTTGTGCCTGATTAGTGGCAATAGGCTCGCCCCCTATTACATGGGACCTAAAAATATACCCGGCTAACTGTGGATATACTTGTACACCTCTGTCTAACTCTTCAGGGGTATAGGCGTGATGGTATGTATGTATGTTACTCGCTGATACTGCAGCTTTATATCGGTGAAACTGTTTTTAAAATCGGTCCAGTAGATTTTGAGTTTATCCATTACAAACAAAAAATCAAATCTTTCCTCTTTATAATATTGGTATAGATAGATGTGTAGTCCTGTCTGTACTTAATATTTTTCCAAAATTTCCCGCTAGGTGCACTATATGAAAGAAACAGATCACGAATATTCCACAAAAAATTTTTTTCTGTAGTTCGTATTTAACTCAAAAACGGCTTGACTGATTCTTATATTTTGTACACGGGATTCTTATTTCATCGGTCACTTGATAGAGTATAAAATATTCCAATATTACTTCTAGAAATCGTGAAAAAAAACAAGTTCATAAAATTATATTTTCATCAGTTATTCTCAACCGATTCTGATCGAATTTTCGATACATAATAACATAAATTTAGAGCCTATAAGTATCGTTAATAATACATTAGAAGTCGTAGAATAGAATAATAATGTTCATCCGATTTTGATGACAATTGTACCTCGGGAAATACATGCCATTCTTCAATTCATACGGCATATCAATTGTCAACAACACAGATCTGAGAAAAAGACAAATCTGTGGTCAACAATATGATTAGAAATAAAATTACGGGATGTAAATAACTACTGCGAAATACTACTAGTTTTTAAAATAAATATATTTTATGTATAACTAGTTGGCCCGGCAAACGTTGTTGTGCCCTTTCCAATAGTCACAACTCGATCACAGCGCCGCGCCACCTGTCCCTAATTTTTCCTGAAAACTTTCTAAAATCATAAACAAACAAAACAAAATATGAATTACGCATACCTATCCATCCGAATCGTGTGTTGTCTTGAGTTTATAAAACATCCAGAAGAATAAAGCAATTTCAGTTTTTTCAAAATTTTCCCATTTTCTGCCTGACTTTTCCTATTTTTCCCCAAACAACCTTATTTGCACTATTACTATCATTTAAAAAAGAATTAGAAAAATCTGTCTAACTGTTCTCAAGTTGATGCGCTTGCGAACGAACAGTATTTCATTTCTACTTATTTAGATATCATCGTTAATTATCTTTACAATTCACAAAAATATTGAGTCGAAAGAGCTTTTAAAATAGGTATCATCTAGTTTGTATTTGAATCATAATGCTAAAAATGACATTTCTTATTCATTTTGGGTTTTTAATGAGGACGCAATTTATGCATTTTATCGGGCTTTTGTCATAAGTTATTTAACTTGTTTATGAAATAAAGTAGCATATAAAATAATCACGTTACCTCTTATAAAGACTATAAATATCTGGGCGACCGCGCTTATAAAGAAAAAAGAAAAACACCTAACTAGGTAAACTTGGAATGTAATACATTATCTAAATACGAAATTTCACCCAAATCGTTGGAGCCGTTTAATATAATAAGATAAGAATAAACGTCGTAAATAAAAAGAAATTAAAAAAAAATCCGGTGACTTAGATAGTATAAGTTAGCTTTATATATCAGGGTCACGTCTAAGATCAATCAAGTTTGATTGTAAGTCACGATGACGTGAAACATGAAAGTATTGTGTTGTCAAAGATTTTGAATACAGTGCAACTTTATTACAACGATTAACAAAGGCTAAAATAGAGATCACTTTATTTCAATGAATGATATATAATCTTAACAATAAAATTCCTTATGTACTGTTTGTTGTTGGTTGTTGTTTGTGGCGAAGCGGTTAAGGTTGTGCTCTACTCTGGACACGTCAAAGTCAAGCAATTTTTTGCTCTTAAACTGCCTCTACCACAACTATACGATAATATGAGTAGATATATTTCAAGAAAACAGTTCAAATAATCTATCTCATATTCCGTAAAAAACAATTTTATTTTGCTAATAGAAAAAACTGTTACAAAAAATTTCACATGGACGTCCGGATATTTTTTACGATGTGGTTACGATAACTCGCGAAAAATGGACGTATCGAGGCAGAGTTTTGTGTATTATCTTCAGAATAACATTAACTAGTTACATATTTAATATCAATAACCTAGTACCCTTAGTTTATTAATAAAAAGTATTTTTATAAATTTAAAGTTCACTATTTACACTTTTACAATGACAATGCTCTGTCATTTGTTCAGTAGTGCGCTTGCACTCCATTTTTCTTATCTAGGATATAAAAATAATAAATTCTTAAAAATCATATGAGTGTTATGAGGCGTGCACTTTTGGACTGGACTCTGTGCTTTGCCTATTAATATAAAAAAATCTCATCGGTCATTTCTTTCTAAACGGTAACTTAATTTCGGATACAACTCATAACTGTCCACTCAATATAAAGAAAAAAGGTTTTGTATTGTAATAACATTAAATTACATACTTCAAATAATGGCAACCCTTCGTGGCAAATTGGAGCGAAAAATAGTTTTTTCCATATATTATCAGATTTAGCTCGGGCTGGGTCGCTGAACGTACCGTGAAATCTTAGGGCACGACCGTCGTCAAATCAACATTATTACTCCAACAAATTTCTCCATGCGTTCAGATCTCATTATTAGCTACGTAGCTTATTCACGTGTTTTATTGCTATTTTTCTGTTATTGCTTTTCCTCGTTTTATTTCACAATGAAGGTGTATTGGAGATTACATATTTTTTACGTCCTAGATAAGTCCGATGCGTATGTTTAGCGTAAGGTTTATTTAAGCTAGATGATGAAGTAATGTAACGTTTACAAGTTTTATGAATTTATAAAGTTTGTTAAACACCAGTCTCTGAAGAAAAAAAACAAGTTTGAAAATTCTGTTACTGAAACATGCAGTGTGACTTTGATTTCATAAATATGTCTTCATAGCCGATCTTGACTACAGTGACCGGATTCCATCTAGAGCCTGTGGTGTTTGGCCCGTAAATGACTGACATACCCTATTTTCGCTTTGAATTTACAAGCGTAATCACTTCAAGGTACCTACCGCTTAAATAATTGATTTTCAAAAGGGGTTGGGCCACACTAGAGAGGCTTGAATACATGTAAAGGGAGGCGTTTTGTCTTTTTCAGTCACTTATTGTTGCGAAAGAGCGTTTTCAGCAGTAGCAATGAAAATAACGTACAGAAGCATTTTCGTTTTAGGCAGTAGGAAGGCGTGATAAAAAAGCTGAGAACCCTTGTTTTAAAGGATTAAATAATAATATCGCCAAGCAAACTGCAGTAAGTTAAAAAAATACATAAGCGAAATAGTGAATGGGTGCTAAGAAGTAATGTTAAATATATAGTAAATTAATATTAATAGATATCCGTTTTGTTTTTACAGATAGACCCAAACACAGCGTTCCTGCGAGCGGCAAGAGCAGGACAGCTTGACACAGTGCTAGAACTTTTAGACTCCGGCGCAGTTAAGGACATCAACACATGTAACTCGGTTAGTTTTTTTTAAACAGTACCATGGCAAAGTTACTACATTGTGTCTAATGATAACCATAGTACAATACAGAAACACTTGCGACCAGCGACTTGGGAATCCATCGTCTGCAAACCTTGTTATTTGTATATACACTCCGAAAAATAAAGTTCCTATAAAGGGGTTTATCATGATGGTCGCGACCCAGTCGAGTACGGATCCCTACCACCCTTCATTACTGATTATACACCAGCTGATCAAGGAATGCAAAACTGGTGAAACTATAGTGGTTACGATCCAGTCGGACAAAATTATCGTGTACAGTATGCTTAATTAAAGGACAATGTTTAACTTCATAAAATTGTCTTTATGATGGGAGTCACTTTTGTTAGTAGGTTAATATTAATATACCATGTCTAGAAATAATGCTCATAAATTAATTATTAAACTTCAACAAAAAAAAAATCGAAAAATCCCTTATTGCGGCTTATGTATAAAAGAGGTACACATATGCTGTCACAGACTTTTTTAGATATACTAAGGAGCAATACTTTTGTAGAGTATTGAATTTACATATCATTAAACTAATACGTCATTACACGAGGTTAAAGCAAGCAGTTTGTGAGGGCTTCCACTTCCGACATACTTAACAAAAATTAATATAAAAGTCTGGCTAAGTGTTGTATCATATACAAAAATGATTTTTCCAATCCGACTGGTAGTTCCAGAGATTAGCGTATTTAAAAAAAAAAAACAAACTAAAAACTTTCCCACTTCATTTTATAAATCGTGATTTCTAGAACCAAACTTATTATGTAGCTGTATAGATTTAGCAACGTTTTTTATGTAATAGTTACAATTATAATTCGATTGTTATAATATGATGATAATATTTTAGACTAGATTAATCTCGCGAAATATTATTTCCTCTGGATCGCATGGCACAGGTTGTCATATTTAAGTTTTTTGACGTGAATACATTTTTAAATTTCTTTGTATAATAGGAGGAAATTAAAAAATACTGATGCTAACAAAATTGGAGGATACAGTTTAGCATTGTAACTACATAACTATCTTCTACATTCAAAATTGAATCACACGACTCGATAGCTAAAGGATCAAAAAATTCGACACGATTTTGAGGTCGTTTTGCAGCGTTACATAATTTCCATTTTCTATATATTATAACTCTGAGAAACTAAAACGCTCGTTTTAGTTTCAATCAAAAGCTCTCGTCAATATTTATCGATTGCGTGTATAAAATTTTGTATGCAATAGTTATTGTGAATAAAAAATATGTATTAAAAACCCCGTCGAATCCGAAAAGGGTGTATAGGTACTCCAATGACATAACAAAAAAAATCAAAATTTTATTTATTATGAAAATAAAAATGTTATTGCTATTTAAAATTAACATATTTAGCCAATTTTTTAAACGTGATAACACCGTCGCCAGCCCCGGCGTAGCGCAGCGGTACGTTTAATCGTATGGCGGTACCCTGCGCCGCGTCGCCTGTACTGCCATATAAGTTTCGTCATTCTCTAATTTTTTTTTTGCATTTTATTATGGGTGATTTTTTTAGTTATAATCTTAGATAGATAACATAAACAGAATATAATCTCGATACCTAATGACACCTTCAGGGATCCGACGGGGTTTTTAATACACACTGTATATGGTGTTAAAATTAAAAATAAAGAAACTTAATACAATGTGGCCCTTTATTCGTCAAAAAGCCAAATCAAAATATAAAAATCTTATACGGTTGAGAAGGGGTTTTCAACAGCAATTCAGTGGGATACCATATGCTAGAGTGAAACAGTAGTGGTGACGTAAAAAAGTGTCAGAGCGGACTCATAATAATTTAAAATACACCGCCGTATCCTCGACACAAGACATACACAGATTTTTTATTTATATAGTCTGTTATCTAGTAATAAAAAACAAACTGCAATTATGGTGCTAGTTTGCAACCGAAACACAGATATATTTTTTTAGATCTGACTATACTGTTAGCCTTAAGGGCCCTGAAGCTGCTGCGACTTTTACAGCTTCACCGAACTTGGTCGAAACACCGATCACTTGCCCTTAGTATCTATTTATAGTTGTGTGCAGATTGCACATATATTAAACGTTAACACTGAACTCATTGAGCACATCCTGACGGGTTTTACAATGAAATAATCATTATCAGATCCAACACAGATACGCTATATTGTTGAGACTCAAGGTAATGTTTTCAACGTAGGTACTGTAATGGATTATTTTGCTGTAAATATATTAGTAACTCAGTCGCTGAATTGAATAAACATTTTTATTATCTTCGTAAATCTCTCTTTCTACTTGTATAATAACGAAAACATCCATTAAGGCTTTACTTTATGTGAATGTTTTTAGACTATTGCTATTTCTCATAACATATTTTGAATAGTTTTAATAGTCTTTGTATCTAAAAAGTATTTGTAGTTCTAAACTCCAAAATTTTTACTGATAGTAGTAAGATCTTTCTTTCTTATTTCTGTATCTGAGTAGCTGTATAACTTCATACGTGTTATTATTAAAATGGATGATAGTATAAGTATAAAAACCGTCTCCAAGAAAAAAACGATTAAATCTACTAACTTTGAGGTCTATTTGAGGAACTATGTTTATTAAATAAGCAAAACCATGCATGATACTAGGACCTCAAAAATGTGAATTTTCAGGGGCTAATTTGTTTCAACAGTTAAATTGTTTCACAGTTTCCTACTTACCAGTCAACCTAACTCGATTCGGTTAGTTATATACAAAAATGTAAATTTTATTGTCCGTTCACAATCTACCGACAGTTTACAATCTGAATACTATAGATTGTTTATAAACTAACGGTTCGTACAATTATCCGGTGACATATTATATTATACCATCATCATTTTTTTATATATTGTGACACTAAATTCCCGTAATTTTTACGTGTAAAACTTATTGAATTTAACCGAGGTTTCGTGTTCCTACAACGGTGGTACTGTGGGGAGAATCAAAGCGCCGCGCCGGTCTGTCTGTAAGGTCATGTGCTCCTATGGTTATCCTGAAACATCGACCGGTCGCAGTAAAAAATATTGTACGTCTTCATTCACCTTTACTTTCACTTGAGCGCCAGTTCTCCCACTAGGCTTATCGTGCTACCATCTTGGGTCACATAATCACTGGTGAGATAACGGTCTAACGCCAAGCCTATAAAGAATTGAAAAAGTATAGGAAAATAAACAATATCGCTGAAAAAATGCTGGAATTCTACAATAGGTATTTTTTGTGCAACTCTCCTTAAAAGTCTTGAGTAGATATTATTATATAACTTTGCCCGTCCAAGCGAAACGTATGTTTGTTTGTTTGAAGGTCGATAACATGGATTTTTAATATCGATGTTATTGTTTGTTTTTTGTATCGTGTATATTAATTTATAGTAAACCGTATCATGCAAACATTTTTTGCTTCAGTATAGTAGTAGCGTATTAAAAAAAAGTGATAATTTACGTAATGTGTAGGTATCTAGTATTTTTTACCGGCAATAGTATTATAGATTTATCTGATAGTTTTTAGTTTTCTATTTCATGCGGAGAAAAAAATCATACGTAGTAACTATTTTTCAGTTGTGGTAATTTTAGAGGTAAGTATTTAAGCTTTTCATTTAAAACTGATTGAAGTTCAAAGATCTCTGTGGGAAAGATCGACCTTTGGCGAATTTAGCAGGTACATTTTAATATATTAGCAGGCCGACATATTTATGCTAATTAAATTAATGAGACAATTTTTAACAAAAAAGAAAACTAACTTCAATTATTTTGAAGAGTTCTCTGCTATATCTTTGAAGTATAAGGTCCAATGCCAATGAAATTAAATTGGAACCACCCTTGAGGTATCATTCCCTGTCCAACAAAAAAAAAAAAAAAAATCAAATCGGTTCAAAAACAAAGAAGTTATATGGCTGAACATCCATTAAAAAAAAACATTTGTATTGAGTAACCTCCGTCTTTTTTTAAATAAAAAGGTTAAGTAAAGTAACTAAAGTTAAGTTAAGTATAAGTCGGCTAACAAATAGAAAGGGGTTGACGTAAGTCAGGTTTTTGGATACGTCCTGAGTGAAATCGCCCCGAGATTGTTTAATTATTTTATTTAACACGTCGATACTGAAATAGCACTTAATAGCTATTGTATGTCTAGCGTCTAATGCTCCAGGGCGATTATGGCTAACAGTATATGCAGTATATAAAAAACTTATTATACTATTATTACAATCCGTGCGAATTTTTTGCACATTACAGAATGTAAAGCATCTAATTAAATTACAACTGTCATGTTAGTTATGCAGATTGTTAATAGATGCCGCTTTTTGTATTCTAGTCGTAACAAACAATACATAAGCTTTAAAATGATAATTTTGACAGTGAATTATGCGTGATATTGCGTTACAAAAGAAACGCCTTTTTGTAGAATGACAATATTTAATTTTATGAACTGATAGCTAAGGCTAGTCTTCGGAGATGATTATTTTTGAAAATTAATAAGTTCTATATTTTGTATTTATGTATTATAAAATAATTTTTGTATTGAATATTTATGCAACAGTTTTACCGCGTATAAAACTTGTCAGTATATATTGACAACGTTTGATTTCTTACGTCGTAAATGTACGAAAAAAGCAGCAATATTTATTCCGTGTTAAGTATTTCTAGTCACAAAAACATACGTTTAAGTAAGATTTCTTATTAATAATTGTTGGTTTACAATTCTGATTTGTATTTGTAATTAGCTTTAAGTGAAAATGTGTCGCTTTTTAATTCACTTTAACACATTGGTGAGTCTAGTTCTTTTTTTTGTTTCAATAATAAATATTACGTTTTTTTATGACTGTTGTTAAAACCACGCATGTTTGTTGTAAATTGTAATTACAAAAGAGTTAAACGTCGAGTCTGCTATATATTGCTGTATAATATTTTTCATTATTTGTCATCGCATTGAATAACACTATTGTGGCTGTTTCTCGTACATGTATGAGTGATAACACTATGTGTTTGGAATAATCATAAGAAATGGAACTAAAATGATCCGTCTTTGGAATGAAACATCGAAATTGATTGGAAAACAATTATATAAATAGAATACCTAATCAGTTTATAAATTAAGAAAACTGCGACGTACGCAACGTACCTACATTTTAATTATAAATTCTTTGGCTACAAATGTGGTTAATTAGATAAATAGTTTTACAATCGATCGAGATGTAATAAATAGTCTTAGGATAAATAGCAAAAAAAATACTTTTTCGAAGATTTACATTTAGGTTATAGTGCCGGTTCGGAAAACTACCAGTCATCGAGAAAAGCCGGCAAGAAACACGATCGGGTTTACATTTTTTTCAATTTTTTTTAATGTACACCTATTCATATTTAAAAATTAGTGGATGTACTAAGGGAGGGAAAGGGAGTTACTGCTAGACATCACTATCATTCACATAAACAAGAACTTACAAAAATCATAATTTTACACTATTTATATGAAATTTATTATTTCAGAATGGATTAAACGCCCTCCATCTCTCTGCTAAAGATGGCCATATATCAGTTGTCGAGGAGTTGTTAAAGCGCGGAGCCACCGTCGACGCTGCCACAAAGAAAGGTAACAACTTTTGTCGGATTGTTTTGAGAACTTTTCTGCTATGGCACAATGATTAATGATTTATCTAGATATTTGGCAGTGTGAGTCAAGTTCGGAACAGGCAACGCCGGTCAGTGTCCATATTTCCACGAACCATTTCGAACTACTTTTGAACCTTCCATCCAATTAAGACTTGCCATGTTAGAAATAATACATCAAAGAAAATAACAAATTGTTTAGTAACTTAAATGAATAACGTAGATTCCTAGCTTTAACTAACGGAAGTGCAATGGAACTTGGCACCAGTTCTCAGCTCATTTATCGGTGACAACGACTACACCGAACTTTGTCCCTTTTTCACATTTATGTTTTTGTTTCGTGTTCAACTTACTTACGAACATATTATACCTGTATGATCTCCATTCATGATTTAAAAAAATAGCTGACCCGTGCGAAATTTTCGCACATTAATACAATAGAATATAAAATGCTTTATATAACAGATTAATAATTAATACATAAATCATTATTTTGACGACATTAATAGTATAAACTGTTACTACAGTCAATAATATAAGACAAAGATAAAGGTAAATAAAAGAAGAAATAATTAAAATACTAAAACAGAAAAAAATAACTAAATATTTGAGTTTCAGTGTGTGCGCGTGTGTGTGCGTGTTTGAGTGTGAATGTGTGCACGCGTGAGTTTATTATTTAATATTATATGATTGAATAATTTCATCTGTGTCATTGTAATTTAATGTAATAATTCATTTGATTTAATAATAGAATGTTAACAAATCTAAGGCCGGTTACAGTGCAGCTGTCATGTTAGTAAAAGATAGCGCCTCCTACACTAATTTCAATGAAGAATTGTGTTAGGTATCGCGTTGATACAAACACATTTGAGAAATAATATAGAGAGTGTGATTAATTTTAAAACCTAGTGCTTTCTAACAGACAGAAACTCTTATTTGTTTTATTTTTAATTATTATTCGATTCGATTTGCAGGAAACACAGCTCTGCATATAGCATGTCTCGCGGGGCAGGAGTCAGTAGCTCGGGCGCTGCTTGCGGCTGGGGCAAAGGCCGACGCGCAGTCCGCAGCCGGGTTCACACCGTTGTACATGGCCGCGCAGGAGAACCACGCCGGTTGTGTCAAAATGCTCCTGGCCGCCGGTGCCAGTCAGACTCTTGCCACGGAGGTGAGATTTCAATCCATGACAGGAAATCCTTAACGGCTAATTAGACTATGATGTCTCAGTGGATGGATGGATGTGTTCCGGCAGCTGGCCTTAGAACCAGTCTATTCTCTTTCTAGTATTGGGTATTACCATCTTCGGCTGCATTGTTATTTAGGGTCACACACAGAAATATTGGGGTACATTGAATACTGGGCTACAATACTATTGGACGGGCGAATCATTACAAGTTTCTGTTGCGTTCGCTCGTTGCAACACTATCTTAGTATATTTGTTTTATATATGAAGTTAGTGCGTCGACAACATTATTAACAACATTAAATTGCCTCTTCTTTTTAGATGTGACTATACTGTTAGCCATAAGGGTCCTGAAGCCTCAGACGGCTCTTACAGCTTCACCGGGCTTGAATATAATATTTAAAAGTATTGAATCTGTTTATTGAAACCTATTTTAATCTATGCTTCTTTGTCACAAAAATAATAAGGATATGATAAAACATTTATTGCCTAAAATAGAAATTTTTACATAAAGTCTGAGGTAATATAAAATATCAAAACAAAAAGATACCTAGTCCTTAAACACTATAAATCCTATAATCTACAGGTGCGTACGTTTCACGATCTTAACAAAAACCCAATACATCTAAGGGAGATGGAAAAAAGGGTTGAGAAGTGCGGCGAGGCATTTAGATCTCTTCAGGTTGGGTCTTTGGATCCTTTTGCAATGAAATTACTGAGTCTTATTACAACAGTTAGAACACATGAGATTCATATGACGTCTTGAAAAACAGAACAAACGTAGGTAACGACAAAAGGAAACTGTCATAGAGTCAATAAAAGTTACCAAATAACAAAGGCAAAGGAATATGAATTGTACAGCCAAACGATATATAAAATTTCGTTACAACAAGATAAAACTCAAATAACGAGTAGTAATTCATTGAATGTTTCCCAGGATGGTTTCACACCTTTAGCTGTGGCGATGCAGCAAGGTCACGACCGAGTAGTCGCAGAACTACTCGAATCCGATACGAGAGGTAAAGTGCGGCTGCCTGCATTGCACATCGCCGCAAAGAAAAACGACGTCAAAGCTGCTACTCTACTTTTAGAGGTAAATTCTACATTTTTATTATGCAACTGAAATATAACTTCAAATTTTTTCAATATTCCCAGTTGTAAAAATGGCCTAAAAGTAATACCTTGCTTGAGTATTTGCTATAGGTTTCATGTAACTAACTTCTGTCAGAAGTGGGATAATAACTGGAAAACGAATAACAGGAAAAACTGGAATAACTGGAATAAGAATAACTGTTTTTATGTCCGTAATTTCTTTTAGATAATTTAATTTTATATTTTTGGCTATAAAATTATAAAAAATTAAACAAAGAATACAAAAAAAAATACGAAAGGAATTCGATGATTAATTAAATCAAACAAAACAGAATAAACAAAAGTAAGAAATACAAAATGTCATAATTTTCTATGTTTCGACGTTTTGTAATATTCATTGGGTAGATATTTAGCTCATTATCTAGGTGCAAGTTGGATTTCATCACTGAAGTGATGACTTTAATCTAACCACCGTTCTGAAACAGATTAGTAGACAGAAATAGTAAAAGTTCTTTTACAAAATATTTCAATTACTTTGTATTAATTATTTTTTATAAATTGAATTACATAAACCTACGCGGTTTGACTCGCTTTAAACATGGTTTATGACTAATGGCTAATATGCCTGTTTCATATGTAAATGATGTGTTCTTGTCTACTTGCTTGCCAGATTGCTTGATATTTATGATCATTGTTTCGGTCGTTAGGATCTAAGCGTGATGTTGTATATATAACCTTTAAACGTTTTTAATAAATAGGCTATAATGTGCAAAAATAAATTTTCTAATTTGACGGGTTGAATAGCTCATTTCTTGTGCTTGTTAATATTATATAGTATAGATATAATTAGTATAGATTAATATAGATTATACTATAAAAAAAGAACAAATCTTTTCATTATATTTTCAGAACGAACACAACCCGGACGCATGCTCGAAATCCGGTTTTACTCCCCTTCACATAGCTGCACACTACGGCAATGTTGGCGTGGCCAAGGCGCTGCTCGCTGCCGGTGCAGACTCGGGTCGCGCCGCCAAACACAATATAACACCGCTACACGTTGCCAGCAAGTGGGGACAACTGGCTATGGTTGATCTACTCGTTGAAAACGGTACCTGTTTCTTCACTTTATGTGCATTAATTACGCTTTTACGGTAACCTCCATCCCGGCACGAACTAAAAAGTGTTCTATGTCTTACCTTTGTAGTACCATGAAACTTACAACATCGGGCCCTTAAAGCGTAAAATGAAGATTTTTTGTAGGCTAGATGGCTCTGTTGGAGTTCGATCTCTCGGTGGTCGCCGTTGTGTTTGGATTTTACTGTGCTTACCATCAGAGACAGTACTAAAAATGTTCCGAGCTACTATAAAAAAACATTAATTTTTTTAAGTGAAACTTCTTAGGTGGTGTTTGAATTTTAAGGACGCGTCACGCTTAGGTATATTTCATTACATGAGAGAGAAGAAACATAAAGCAGAGAGAAGGTGAAAGACAGCTATAGGCATTGTATATCTAATACACAGATTAGGCTATCCGCGTCTCCTTTTTTAAGAAGTTTCACTTGTATAACGTATACGGAGCTGGACGCACATTTTTATTCTTTATATGTTTAGTGTATAGCTACAATCTCACCTTATTTAAAGTGACAATATGGGCTTAGATGGTTACATGTTAAGTCTAGTAGGAGGACTGGCTCTGAAGTGCAGCTGCTGGAACAACTATAGGTGCTTGGCGACAGAATTTTCAACTTGACCTACCATTTTTATGGTTTCATGAAGAAGTTTTCCTTCACCTAAAGCTCAGGTCTCCAACAACGCGGTGTCAGTACACGCTACTACTGAACCATCGTAACTTATAGAACAGAAAAGTGACAAACTTCGAGAGATGTAAAAGTCATCAACGGTTATCGTTGTTGTACCACGTCGAAATCAAACAACTGTATCAGACTCGAAGGACCATTTACAGGTACTGCTAGATAAGGAGCTGTTCGTTCAAATAATATTAGATTAAACTGTTCAAATGACTAATTGGTATGTAAGGGAGTCAAATAACATCTTAGGACTTGAGACTGCCAAGCCAGCCTCACCTTCACATAATGTCAAGATAAAAGAACTTTATTCAATTTAGGCCCCCAGGAAAATCTTTCCACGCATCACTATCATTCACATACTGATCCCTCCTTTTGACAGTTAAACAAGCTTGACATGGTCCTTGAACTGACTTTTCGGCAAATCAGTTTATGTGCTTCAGGAACTTATTGTAGACAAAATGTAACTTGTCTTAATGTCATACATTAATCTATCAAAGATGTACGTACCCTGTTGATTTACTAACTAGGAAATGGTGACAGCGGGTTGGTAGGACTATACTGTAGGTCACAGCTAAACTGCATAATATAGTGAAAAGCTTGTCATAGCGACGCATCACTTTTTTTGTTCTTCTCTAAGTGGTCGTTACTGTTTTTGGCCTGTACTGTGTTTACCATCAAGTAGTATTATAAAAACGGTGGTAATTTACAGGTGGTAACATAGCGGCAGTTACTCGTGACGGGCTAACTCCACTGCACTGTGCGGCCCGCTCTGGTCATAGTAACGTTGTGTCAAGATTGCTTCAGCATGGAGCGCCCATTACTAGCAAAACTAAGGTACCTTGAATTAACTTATTAAATGCCATACACGTGCTGTAATCACAACTTCTATTATATTTTGAAAGATTGTTAGACATTGATTTTTTACAATAATGTTAGCTGTGCTCCGCGGTTTCACTCGCGTTTTAGTTTACGGTTGTTATTGGGTATTTCACTCTCGCTTAGCGTATTTCCTGAACAATACTGTGTATAATTATTGCTCCGCTCCTAAGGGTCGTAGCGTGATGTTATTTAGCCTATAATCTTCCTCAATAAATCGGATATTAAATGCAACAATAATGACTCCTTGGATTTGACTGGTAGTTCAGGAGATTAGCTTATTCAAAGAAATCAGTAATACAAACTTTTCTTTCAGAATGGCCTGACCCCTCTCCACATGTCCGTGCAAGGCGAACACGTGGAGACGGCCAAGGTGCTACTCTCGGAAGGTGCCCCCATCGATGACGTCACTGTAGACTACCTCACCGCATTGCACGTCGCCGCGCATTGCGGACATGTCAAGGTAACTTCTAGGAATCATTGGACTGACGATCACCAAAAAAAAACAAAACATTTTTTCTGCGACTTCAGTGGCCCTTCTAGACTTTCTCATTTAGTCTTAAATGGTGTACAACAACACGTAGGTGATCCTAACAGGCTTTTCCGATTTTCTGTAACTCGATTCATTGCTTCAAAGCGATGTTGATTTTGTCCGGGACATAAAGAATAGGATTAAATACAGAATGGATGAAATTGCGCCCTCCAATAACCACGCTGCTACACTAACAAACTCGTAAAGGCCAGTCCGACTGGTGGAATATTTCCACCCTGCAGAAGATCACAGCCAAATAACATGGTGTTGTGTTCCTGTGGTAAGTAAGATTTCCAGAGCTCGTTGGTTGTGGGGAGATTGACAACGCGCTAGTGATGTCTATTGTATTATTACAATCGTCCATAGGCTATGGTAACCGCTAGTTTGTCAACATTATTGTATAAAAGAAAATTGTAGAGAGAGAAGCGTTCAGTA
Organism: Saturnia japonica; assembly: GCA_033032175.1. Lineage (NCBI taxonomy): Eukaryota > Metazoa > Arthropoda > Insecta > Lepidoptera > Saturniidae > Saturnia > Saturnia japonica. The sequence continues at coordinate 6,698,958 of CM065332.1, forward strand.
TAAATGTTAAAAGGGGAACACCGAGTGAGAAAGAGGTAGCCACACAACGTGAAAACATAAAATGTATTGGAATATAATCTTCCTTATATTATAATCATAATTCAATTAAAAAAATTGTGTAATAATATGTATACGATTGGACGTTATTTTAAGTATTTATAATGCTTTATTTATGTGAAATTCAATTTTTCCTAGCTTTATAAATCCACAATGATTAATTATTGAAGCTTTTTGAAAAGTTGTACGGTTGCTTAATTAATAACGCTTAAAACGGACGTGTGGCATTTATCGTAGGTGGCGAAACTACTCCTCGATAGGAACGCGGATGCGAACGCGCGCGCTCTAAACGGGTTCACGCCTCTACACATAGCGTGCAAGAAGAACAGACTTAAAGTTGTTGAGTTGCTACTTAAGTATGGTGCTCGTGAGTACTTCTTATTTTTATTTAATGGTAAAAGTGTGTTCATCCACAGTTATGCCAACATCACGTGAATATAATATTCTTCTGATTATTCACTCATTTTTTATGTCGACCCGAATTGTTGGGAGAAAGAGGCCGATCGTCGCTATGTCTGGCGGAAAAGGATTGCCGATGGCGTTGTTTTTCCACGACCATGCGTGGTTTGATCTAGTCTCTCATAAGCGTGAGCTTCGCCATCAATGTGCTGTGTGCCAATTACCTGAACGTTCCAAGAACTCAGTTCGTCTGTACTGGATGCGGACGTAACTGCAGCTCTCGTAACGGCTTGTTTAGTCACGTGCGTGCGAAGTCTTGTATTCAATCAACGACTGCTATTTAAATAATCTTTTTTTAGATTATGTAAGGCCAAAAGAGAAATATTCTTGTAATATTCGAACATGCAGTTCTAGAAGCAATGATGACTCAGTGGTAGCGTGTACGGACACCGCGTTGGTCGACGTAAGTTCGAGTCCCTGCAATCTGCCTGAGCTTACGATGAAGGAATACATCGTGATGAACTTTTTCTCATGCCTGCCTGGTCAGCTGCCACCCTCAAGTTGAAAATCTGTCGCCAAACACCTATAGGTGTGTTCCGGCAGCTGCACTTGAGAGCCAGTCTTCCACTAGGCTTAGCATGCTACCATTTTGGGCCACATTGTTACTTAAGATCAGATGACATAATGGCCACAACGATAAACCTTTAACGAAAAAACAAACATAGCTCTTACGAGATGGTGGCTCTATCGTTAACATAGTTTTTGTAGCAACTTACAATGCATGTCTCTAGCTATTATTTAGAATCTATTTCATTTGTGCCCAATAACCAAATTACATTACGTAAAATGCCGCCATAATATACGGCCAAATAACTTAAGTTTATGAATTAAAACAAAAAAACAACATGACAGATCAAATCATTATTTTGGCCAGGTAAGTCAGCAACGACGGAGTCAGGGTTGACACCTCTGCATGTCGCTTCGTTCATGGGCTGCATGAACATCGCGCTGGTGCTGTTGAGCGCGGGGGCGGCGCCCGACGCGGCGACGGCGCGAGGAGAGACGCCCCTCCACCTGGCTGCGCGGGCGCACCAGACCGACCTCGTGCGGGTCTTACTGCGAAATGGAGCTAAGGTATCTAAAATTCTAAACCCCTGTTTATCCATGACAAATACCGGAGTACCGGAGAAATACAGTCGGGATAATTCAAGAAGTTGATTTTAAAGTTTTTATATGTCTCGATTCGATAACTTTGATAGCACGTATCAAGATATACGCATCAACAGCAGGTCACCATCATGTACGTCGTACAAGATGCACCCAACCAACCTTATGACAAAATTACTACTTCATTCCTACACTATTATGAACTATATGAATGAGTATTATATAAAAGTATCCTGGTTTATTTAATTTTAAATGATTCGTAATAAAAACACTTCTTATTTCAATATTGATATTTCGATTTGACGTTCGTACAATGTTATGTGTTGACGTTGTTGCCGATAATGTGTTCGTACGGTTGGAACTATTTATAACAACTTTGAAATCGATTATAATCGATAACATTATAACATATCGTGTTGATTATTGTTATTTATTTTTACTTCATTCATGTAAATTTTAATATACTACTTACCCTTTTTTAGAAAAAGATTGTTAATTTGATTCTAAAACGTGACAACACTTTATAAAATTGAAGCTAGTCAAGTATTTATATTTAAAACTAGCTGATCCCCAGATGCTGTCTGTCCTTCCCATAGTCAATAATTGTGCCTCAGTGCCATCTATCCCGTTTTTTCCTGAATACTTTTCCAGGACCATAACGAAAATAGTGATTAACCCATATCCATCGTTTGAATCGTGATTTATGGTCTTGAGTTCATAAAAATCCAACTAAAATATAAGTATTTTGAGTTTTTAAAAATTTCCCGATTTTCCGGGTAATTTTTCCTTTGTTAAAAACCTTATTCTGACTATTAGCCACATAAAAAAAGAAGAAGTATCTAAATCAGTTTCCAGTTACTTGCAACTATCAAATCTTAGGAAGCCAATTTTAACCTTTTTCTGATTGCTGTATCGAAATTAAACTTTGTATGTATATATAATTCCGAAGAAAAAAGAATAATTAAGTATCTTCGAGCTAATCTGATGATTGAGGCAGGAGGTGAATAGTGGAACTCTTCAGTGGCAACTAGCAGATCCCTCGAGCTTAGGCTCATATGATTTATTTTGACGAGTCCAATAGATTGGGCTTGGTATCGAGACTCTGGTGATGGAGCCAGGAGATGTTTTATAACTTTTAGTGCGTAATAATAGCGTTTTTTAGTTTTTTATAACTACATACATTTGCTTATTCTTAGTTTTACGCGTGGTATAAATTATAATATTTATAACGTATCACGTGAATAATAGCTTTTTTTTTTGTAATTATTATCCCTACGTAAAATATTACAACAGGCATAAAATATAACTTTTTAAATTTTACCCGACCATAATATTAAACACAACTAATTAAAACTGTGAAGTTACCAACTGTATGGTTTCATCAAGCTCGCTCAGTCTTATAAATAATGTAGTCGGCAGATAGTTGAAACGTTTATTCAACCACCACAATGTATTACACATTTCGTAAGTTAGACTAATTATATAAAATGAACAGAAAACACGACAGACATTTTAAATGACACCAAATGACGCGCTAGCTGGAGCTCTTCCCTTTATACTCTGTCAAATTCAAAGAAATAACAAACAATCCACGCGTATATAACCTACATCGCACATTCATAGTACCTAGACGGGAGACGTACATCACGGTGTCAGGAAATACTAGGGCTCGGTTATTTTACTATAAAGTATATAGGGGTAATAATATGTGATCGTTCAGGTGGAAGCTCGTGCCCGCGAGGAGCAGACGCCTTTACACGTAGCGGCTCGACTCGGCCACGGGGACATTGCGGCGTTACTGTTGCAGCACGGCGCAGACGTCGCCGCGGCCACTAAGGACCGCTACACTCCCCTACACATCGCAGCGAAAGAGGGTATGATATTTGCTATTTATATCAAGTAATAAAATTAACTAATACAAGAAAATATATATGTGTATATCATACACGTCGTTGGCGTGCCGTTTGTACTGCTTTGGAACCACGACGGAACTCGTATTCGAAAATAAGGTACAATTTAGATTTTTTCATGGTAACAGAAACAGCGATATTAAAGAAAAGTCGAAAGGAAATGGACAACACATTTTTTAAAAAGAATGTTTATGTTTATTTTTTAATTTAAAAAAGTTTATATTTGTTTCTAAAATATGTGTGGGACCTCACAAAGAAGCGACCTTTCTTCCGGGTAACCTCTAGTGCTAGCAATAGAAAAGTAAAATTCCCAAGTAAAGGACTCTTAGGCGGACGATTTTTTATAATTATTTTAGGAAAACTTATGTTTTTATATTTTGCTTACTTTTCGAAATCCATACTGGGCAGTGGTTTTGGAATTTGATTAAAAAACTGGTTTTGTCCGACTAGGTCGCGCCCACCATTCATGTGGTGAAAAGCCCGTCATAGTGACTCGTTTTTGCGTGTCGCATTTTGGGATCAGCCTGTGCGTATCCAGTAAAATTAATACCTTCCGGCGTAACAGCGGCGACCGTCTATGCATGTCGATCTCTCGGTGGTAGCCGTTGTCTTAGAATTTCTCTGTGCTTACTATCTGTGACAGTACCTTCATTTCGCCAAGCTACTATAAAAACAAAAACATTTAGAGGTTTAATTTGGAGGCACTTCAGAACTAGAGGCCCAAAGTAGGCCCCCTCCTCCTAAGTCTGCCACTGTCATGGGAACTGGCTAGATAAAATTATATTCGATTGATATAAACCGATATTAATATATGTTTATCAATATAAACAGGCAAAGAAGAGGTAGCGACGATATTATTGGATCATAACGCGCCAATCGAAGCGGAGACTCGCAAGGGCTTCACTCCGCTGCACTTAGCCGCTAAGTACGGCGATATAGGAGTCGCGAGACTGCTCCTAGCTCGCGGGGCGCAGCCCGACGCTCCCGGCAAGAGTCATATCACTCCATTACACATGGCCACTTACTACGGACACCCGGACATTGCCCTTCTACTGCTCGATAAAGGTTTGTGAATAACAATCAATAATATTACAGTTTCATATGAAATTCCGCTCGATTTCCTAGGCATAAAAGTATACCATGCCTTATTCCATGACTTCATATCCTTATTTGCCAAATTCCATTCAAGTCCATCCAGCCCATTAAGTGATGAGCAAACATTCAAACAAATATAATTTCATGTATGGCAGGTAGCAATCTGAATGCAAGTCAACACATTATACCCAGGGGTGCTCAAACTTGAGCTTCGCCGATGCACCACAAAATATTTAGTTATCAAGTAACCGACTTCCATCCTACTGCTTCTTAAAAAAAAATGTTGATAAAATTTGGGATCAGATACTGCTATAGTTTTGAAATGTATATCGTAAATTATATTTAATTAAAATCTCATTATGGATATAATAGTTAGCCGCAGTAAAAATTATAAAGTATTTTATACTTATCGGAAAAAGTACTCCCGGATCGAAAGTTTGTCCACCCCTGCTTGATACGGTTAAAAACGTTTAAAAAATCCAATATCTTATGAATTTTTTTGATCAAATGATGTACTCTAAATATAGGAATAAATTCCGACACCAGTCGTGAGCATAACCGTAGTACGACTAGCCAATTAATTGATCTGTGTGACTGTAAGAGGTGACACAAGGGAGTAATGGGATAAGCTGCTCTCACACGATTAGTTTGTGTCATTACAACCCACCGCTTTGTGCTCGCGATTCGTGACGTAAAGAAAATTTCCCCCCACTTTGTACTGCTCTAAACCTTTTAATTATAAATATAGGAATAAATTCCGACACCAGTCGTGAGCATAACCGTAGTACGACTAGCCAATTAATTGATCTGTGTGACTGTAAGAGGTGACACAAGGGAGTAATGGGATAAGCTGCTCTCACACGATTAGTTTGTGTCATTACAACCCACCGCTTTGTGCTCGCGATTCGTGACGTAAAGAAAATTTCCCCCCACTTTGTACTGCTCTAAACCTTTTAATTATAAATTTAAACCCCTCTATCAAGTTTGCTATCTTTTACCTTAAAAATATGAGTTAGATGTTTGTAAAGCTAGTTACAGTAAGCTAGATGTTCAATCCTATAGGTGCGTCCCCACACTCGTTAGCCAAGAATGGTCATTCGGCTCTGCACATCGCCTGTCGACACAACCATCCTGACATCGCCTTTGCACTCCTTGAACACGGTACGTCTGAACGATACTTTTGTTAATTTTTTTTTCTTACAGACTTAAAGCGCTGCGCGAATGTAGACACTTTTTTTGCTTACACAGGAAACCGTAGTTTCTGTGTCCAGTATCTGCGCAGCCAGAGATAGCCGCCTGTTGCTATTTTCGATAAACAATGGAACGCCGTTTAGTTAGGTGTTTATTTTTTGTCATTTACACGATGGATATCGATGAAGAATCATTTGTCTATCAGTAATCTCACTCGATATTGATCTTGTACAATCCGCGAGTATACAAGTTTTTTAAACATTATATAAATATGTTAAACATAATATCGGTTAGTTAATATTTATTCATTACTATACATTTATTACATGCTTGTATTTTTTTCATTAAATTAAGAAATATCCAACAAAAACGTGGCTTTATGCTCATGTAACCACGCGTGACGTCAATCTTCAATAAATAAATAAAAAATGTGTGCAATTCACACGTGGTAGAAGTGAAACCTTCACAACTATGTTTTTTTTTTAATTTAGAAAATGATCAAATACACACTCATTTAAAGTTTATGAAAACTATACATACAAGTACTCACAATCATTATTCACAATATCATTTAATTTAATGCACATTTGAAATATCCACGGTAACCTAACAAAATATCAATTAGTAACAGAATGTCATAAGTGTTGTCTAAAATGTTTTTGTTTCGTGCCTTTTGTGAGGTAATAAAATTCAGTTTGAAATATCCATGGTAACCTAATACAATATCAATCAGTAACACAATGTCATAAGTGTTGTCTAAAAAGTTTTTCTTTCGTGCCTTTTTGGTGAGGTAAAAAAATTCATTATTGCGTGGCAATCTTTTTACTGTCGCTTTCGCTTTTTCGTTTCATCGACTTTCAAATCACAACTACGCTAAAGAAGTTTTCACTTCAAAAACACTTATCTAGTTAAACTTGGCATGTAAAATATTATCGAAAGGCAAAGTTTCATCGAAATCATTGGAACCGTTTCTGAGAAACATATATATATATTAGGTCCTTACATATGAAATTGGCGTTTTGTACGGGAGGAATATAAAGTCATTTTTTTTTAAATATATATTTAATTAATCAAAGTATGCACAGTTGTTATTTACGCACTTTTGCCATCTAATAGGTAGCTCATTGATCCCTTTACTAAAAAAACCATGGGGGTGAGAATCAATGAACTCTTTGAAGGCGGTTTGGACTACCGCATCGGAGTTGATTTTTTTTCCTTGTAAGAAGTTGTCCAAATTCCGGAAAAAATGGTAATCTGATGGAGCAAGGTCCGAGGAGTACGGTGGATGTCGCAGACATTCCAATTGTAGCTCATTTAACTTTGTGGTTGTATGTTGTGCAGTGTGTGGTCTTACGTTGTCGTGAAGCAGCAGTGGCCTAGAGCGATTGACCAATCTCGGTTGTTTAGCAGCTAGTTTTTCCTTCATGGTTTGCAGTTGCTGACAATAGATATCTGCCGTAATCGTTTGGCCGATTTTAGATAGCTGTAGTGAACGACACCGGCGCTAGTCCACCAAACACTCACAAGTTACTTTTTCTGAGTCAATTTTCGTTTAGGGCAGGATTTGGCTGGGTCTCCAGGGTTTAGTCATTGCGACGAGCGCTTCCGATTATCGTACAGTATCCAATTTTCATCACAAGTAATGATTCGATTTAAAATATCTTCATTGTTGTGTCGGTTGAGCAAAGTAGCACAGCAGTCGACGCGTGTTTGTAAGTTTTTTTACTTTCTTTACTTTTTTTTACTTTCCCGATTTGCTTCAAGTGGATTAACACAGTTTTATCACTTACCCCGAAGCCTGCAGCTATCTCTGAAGTGCTTTGAGATGGATCCGCCTCCACAATAGCCTTTAATTCTTTATTTTCCACTTTGGTCTCCGGCCATCTACGGGGTTGGTTTTGAAGGTCGAAATTTCCAGAAAGAAAACGTTGAAACCAAAAACGTACCGTGCTTTCTTTTGCGACACCAGCGCCGTACATATCATTAATCCTTCGAGCTCTTTCTGCAGCACTGGTGTCACGGTAGAACTCGTACTCTTAAATATACCGATATTTCTTGTTTTCCATTGTGCGGTAATAAGCGACACCGAAGAAAAAAATAATGAGGAAAAAACAAATGAATGACTGTTTTCAAAACTCAAATGTACCAGCTAAATGAATTTATAAATTTGAATTTGGAATTCTTATCCAAAGAGGAGATATTTCAGATCAAAGTGGTCAATACGACAAAACGCTAATTTCATGTGTACGGGCCTAATATATTTAAAAAAAAGTCAGCGATAGCATATATCTATCTTTTATACATAAGTCACATTAAGGAAATTTGCAATTTTTTTTTGTTGAAGATTAAAAATTAAATAGTCACCGATTCAATATTCGCTTTTCACTTTAAACTACCTACTTGAATCTAATACTGATATTAAGCGTATCTATTTTCTACTCTATAGGATGTGAGTATGAAATAAAAAATTGAATTTTCCTTCGTATTAAATAACTTAAACTAATTCTTATAAGAATTGTCGTATAAGAAAGGTTTTTTTAAATTTCCAACAGAATTTAATGAAAATTGTACACGGGAAGTACATGGAATTTATCAATCGATGGATTATATTAGTTGTCAATTATTTAAGTAAAAATAAACTTACGGGATGGCAATAATTACTGCGTAACAAACGGGGCCCGTTAAAAAGTCATATTTTTAACCGACTTCAACAAAAGACGGAAGGAATTCGAATGATTTTTTTTAAATGGATGTTGTACCGTACTTTTTTGTTTATGAACTCATTTCAATGATTCTTTTTTTGTTGGATAGGGGATACCTCATGGGTGGACCGAACCACCTTTTAATTTCTTTGGCATTGGACTTTGAACTTCGAAGATACACAAAGGAACTCTTCAAAACCATTGAAGTTGGATTTCGTTTTTGTTAAAAAATGTCTTGTATTTAATAAGTTAAGATTTTGACATACATACTTTTGACAAAATGACTTTACAACAAAGTGTTAGTTATCATAACAATGAGCGAAACAAACTTTTGAATAGTTAATACATTCAAAGGAGAGTCGTTGAATAGCCGTTTAATAATATTGTGTTACTTGTAGCAAAATGAATCATATTTGTAAACCCATAATTGTGTATCCATCATCGAACTTTAACATCTGTGCGTTTGTCAGATAAAAATCCTGTTTTGTTGAGTAAATGTGTTTATTTTTAGGATCCTTTGTTCGTAATTTATAGTAAAATCTTTTGTGACAGATGCTGATCCTGGAGTAAAGTCAAAAGCGGGTTTCACACCTCTGCATATGGCAGCACAGGAGGGTCATGAAGATTGTGTCGAAATGCTCATTGAAAGAGGCGCTGACGTCAATGTACCGGCGAATAATGGTAAAACATTTATATAACGACTTTTACTTGTTAACTTGTACTCACTATAGTCGTACAAGTTCCGCTCTATGTTTCCGTCCGACGACAACGGGGGTAGGTAATGTAGCGGGGAAGGGAAACTCGTGTAATTGCGTGACGTAGATGCGCAGTCATAGTACACTAAAGTAAGCGGTATTACGTCTTCATACCAACGGCCAAAACGAAATCTAGGTAAACTATGTAACCCAAAAATCACAGTCAGAGGGCAGCCCTAGTGCGTGTATATTTACCGAGCGGCTGCAGGTAATTACTTCAAGAAGACTTCCGAGATAACATACTGTTTACTTTAGTGTAGTGACGTACTACCTCGTCCCCGCCAACATCTTAAACATTGGACGGTCGCACACGAACTTGTTTGACTATAATATTATAGATGCGAAAGTGAGTTTGCTTATTACTTAATCGTGCAGCAAATTTAGCACACAGATAGCTTATAACCCGGATTACGACATAGTACCTTTACTTTTGCTAGGTCTGACGCCAGTACACCTGGCGGCATCGGAAGGTAGGACAGGAGTGCTGAAGATCCTACTAAGCGCAGGGGGACAGTGCTCGGCACGCACGAGGGATGGGTACACGCCGCTGCATGCGGCCGCGCACCACGGCCACCACGCTGCAGCGCGCACTCTCATCGACGCTGAAGCGGACGTCGCAGCCAGGGCTGCTCACGGGTACGTCACTCTAATTCACTCAGCGTATATACCTACTTAATTTAATGATTTTAAAATAACCACGGTAACTTATAGAGTCACATAGAATATAACTACATTAAAAAGGAAACAAAAAACTCCACTGCAACAAAATCATTTGATTAAAAATATGTATTTTTCTAGTTTTGCTTTTTATTTGATTACCCAACGTCGTGTTTAAATATAATGTAATCTATTTCACTCCACAATTAAGACAAACAAGCTGTATAGGTTACAGAGCTTGCCAGACAAATACACATACATACGCTCGGAAAAACAACCCTCCTTTTTCGCAGTCGGTTAAAAACAGAACCTTAATAAACACAACCACATTAAAAAGGTCCTCTTGTTAGGTCTAACGTTGAGATTATAACAGATAATCCGGTATTTCAAAAAGATAAAAGTATTCAAATTAACAATATAGGAATGGCATATTGGAACTTACTCCCAAGTGTTTTTGATTGCAAAGAATCTAATTTTACAGGTTTACGCCATTACACCAGGCGGCTCAGCAAGGTCATACTCTCATAATCCAGCTGCTTTTGAAGAACAATGCTGATCCCAACGCTTTATCTGCTGTAAGTATTGATTCTCCAGATTGTTTGAAACCCAAAACTACTGTCTGCATTTTAGGGTCGTAACTTGTGGTTATATAGCACTCCTCAATAAAAGACTATCAAATAAAAATATTTTTTTCATAATTGACTGGTAGTTCCAAATATTAGTGAGTTTTTTTTAACAGGTCGGCACATTGGCTGTACTGTCCCTGGTGGTAAGTACAGCACAGTCCAAATACAACGGCAACCACCTACAGATCTAAATCCATTGGCGGTCGCTGTTGTCATACCAGCCTGCATAAATATCTCTTCACGGTACGGCAAATAAGTCGTAGAGAACTTTTTAGTTCGTACCGGGATGGAGGTTACCGTAAAACTGGGACTCCGCAGCCCAGCGCGTGTGTTTCTGTTGTGGAAGGGACAGGAGGGTTCAAATAAACAATTAAGAAAAAGTAATTCCTTAACCTTTATAATGTTAGTAGTATTACCATCATCTCAGCGGAATGACATCTGTGTTTAGACAGAGGCTTTCCCCAATAATTGCCACAATGGGTGGTACTCTTGCAAGATGGACTGACCCACTGCGTCGCTGCGTCTTCCGGTGTGTGGTCGCCATTCAATAACTCTTCGGTCCCATGAGCCATTTGTTCTACGAGCAATGCGCCCCGTCCACTGCTACTTAAGTCTAGTTATTCGTAGAGTTATTTCAGTGACTTTGGTTTTTATGCGGATCTCCTCATTTCTGACTTTTCACAGAGAAACTCCGAAACATTACTTATAGGTTTATGATGAGATACTTAAATGAAATTTATTGAATACTACAAGTTTTTTTTGTGATACAGAATGGACAAACGCCTTGTGCTATCGCAGACCGTCTCGGTTACATAAGTGCGGTTGAAGCGCTCCGGCCTGTCACGGAGAACACGCTTAGCCAAGCCGTTGGTGATTCCGGTAAGTACTGTTTCTACCATCTATGCTCATAATTGTCAAAATGGGTGGTTTAGACGTTTAGGGGAGCGTTTGAACGTTCATTGAAAATTAGGTAACATAACGTCACTGACGTTGAGATGGTATAGGGAAGCGTCGGTAGATTAATAAATGGCGAAAAATTCTACATTTTTTGATACAGTTCTGCAGTTTTACGAAATTAAAACCACGTGAATTTAAAACTAAAATTAAGTATTTATTACTAAAGACTAGATTTAATAACTTAATAATTAATTGCATTTCTTATTCCCGCTCTGTTTATGTTTTATTTACGTATTATAAAGATGCGTCACAGACAGTTAATAAAAAAATTTAGGGTGCTAGGAAATCTTTTATTGGCAAAATGGATGATCTGTGAAGGAAATATGAGAACCTATGTTATCGCTTCATTAACTCTTCTACTTCAATCTTATTTTTGTTTACTTTTAAAATTGAATTGAGTATTTCTATCTAATTGAGAGTTTAAGCAAATGGCTTTCGCAAATCTTTCCAATAGAATTATATATGAGGCCGAACTTTAGGTGAAGAAAAACATCGCGATGATATCATTACATAATGGTAGGGTTTTTTCTAATGCCCACCTTCAACAAAATGCCATATGGTCATTTAACATCACGCGAGAATGTGGCCAATGCTAAATTTTCCAGAAAAAAAATATCAGTGTTTTTAGTCTAGTGATTGCAAAATCTGAGGTCTTTTAAACAACAGCGTCGTTTCACGAGTTCCGTCAGCAACGACAATATGATGATGCTAAGTCTTTTTGTCACATCGCTGTTTTTTTTCTTTCTAATGTTCAATGTTTTTTTTTTCTTATTGTGATATCGATCATTTTTTCTTTCCTGCATTCATAAAAAATGAGCCTTTCCAGAAAACTACCCAAAAATTGAGGAATTAAAAAGAAATTTATATCAATGAAAATTAGCCTCCCTCATAGCGGACGCTTAGGAACAAAGCAAAGTGTTTAATTTCGACTACAGAATTTTGTTTCGCTAACAGCAACAAATAATAACCGAAGAATGTTTTAATTACTCGGTGCTTGTTTACAGAATTTAAAGATAACATGTGCATAATTACGTTGAATACCGTTAAAACCAAAAGTGCAAAACTTTGATTTCGCTCATTTTATTGATGAGGGGCTCAAAGGACCTCGTGTTTCTCCACTGTTGTATATATTCAAGAAAGCGCAAATCAGACGTCGACAAAGGATCTTTGATGTAACCAAATGCGCAGGCGCAGATAAAAGATCTGCACTGTAAAATGCCTTCAAAGCAGCGTGCGCATAAAATGAATGATTGGGCTATTGCCAACTTGCTCAATGCAATCCATTATAAATATTTACTTTAGCAAGCGAAACGTAATATTTCTGCCAATAAAATATTAGCATGAAATTTCTTTTACTGTATTTTAAATATTCGTTGTACAAATATAGTAAGTACTATAATAATTCAGAAAAATATACGCTAGGTGTCAATGTATCTCTTACAAACAAACGCTGGTAAAATAAATAAAGAAGCGTGTTCGGTTGAAGGAACCCCCGTAAGGTACGAAATTACTAAAAAAATTGTTTGTGACCTATGCGTTCCTAATCAAATCATCCGTTAAGCGATGAATCTGTCTGTGCTGAGTTGGTGTGTGTCGACACGAGATGGGTCTATATTGATACAACCAATTAAGGAAGGATGGCGCGCTAGCCGTTTCCTTTTGAAATCAACAGGAAAGAAGTCAGTGGCCAAAGTTTACTACAGCCTCGTTAGCCTAGTGGTCGTAAGCGCGACTGCTATGACCGAGGCCCTGGGTTCGGATCCCAGATCGAGCAAAGTGTTATCGGGGTTTTCCTATGAAATTCTTTGTAGCAGCTCGGGCCTAACCCTTCGGGGAATACAGTCTTGATGGTATGTGTTAAAATTTAATAAGAATGATTTATTAGTCTACATATTATATCAATCAGGAATAATGTAGCTTCGTCTTTTTTTGAAGTCTGTTAAAAATTACGGGATTAAAACAATTACTGCGTAATAAACACGTGCGGAGCCGCGGGCACACCGCTAGTATATCTATATATTTATTACTTTTTTCATCGTTATAGGTTTAGCGTTATGGCCACAATCTCACCTGATCTTAAGTGACGATGTGGGTCAATATGGTAGCACGCTAAGCCTAATGGAAGAATGGTTCTCAAGTGCAGCTGCCGGAACACATCTACAGGTGATTGTCGACAGATTTTCAACTTGAGGGTGGTAGTTGGCCAGACGGACATTAGAAAAAGCCCTGCCAACATGCTATGGTTTCATTGTGATGTTTTCCTTCGCCGAGAGCTCAGGCTCATTGCAGGGATTCGAACACAAGTTGACCAACGCGACGTCTGTACATGCTACCACTGAGCCATCATTGTTTCAAAACTACTTAGTAGCTGTGCTCCGCGGATTTCTCCAGTGTTTTATTTAGTTGACCAAGACTCCACCCCATGCCCGCGCGTTGCCGTTCTCACTTTGTGTACTTGCCTACAGCTAGCCAAATTTCATGATATTCATGGTTATTGCTCCGCTCCTTATGAACGTAGCGTGAAGTTATATGGCCTATAACTTGACTCAATAAATAGACTATCAAATGCAAAATTAATTATTTAAGTCTGTGAGATTTGGCATGGTTAAAGTTTATATACAGAAGGAGTGTAGAAAGCTAAAATTTACCTGTAATATCTATTATTAAATATTAAATTAAATGTATTAATACTGCGAATCCTAACCTGTCCAGTGCCAATGAACTTAGATCTCCAAAATATTGACATTGTCACTCAATGAAAAGTGACAGCAAGTGATATAATATTCATTGCCGCTAGTTAGTATAGATATGAAATACACGTTTAAATAAGTACATCTAATACGAATAAGTGAACAATTTTTGTATAAATGTAATTGGTTTCTTGGAAACGACTCTAACACTGTGCAACGATTTGGATGAAATTTTGTATTTAGGTAATGTTTTACATACCAATTTTACCTAGATAAGTGTTTTTCTTTTTTTAATATAGCGAGCTAAGTTCGCTCGCCCAGATATTTTGTATTTACCTAAATGTAAAAAGAAATCACCAACAAATTTGAATCAATACAGTAATTTCTTAACCGGTATTGTTATGGAAACGGTTGTAATGTACTGGAACTAAGTCTAAACCACTCGTCTGATATACCCGCGTGAATACCATGAGTGATAAATATTATTTTAAAAATAGTTATGTTGAATTGATAAAGACCCGTTTCCGAGGCTTACGTCATTGACATTTGACTATCAATATTGCACAATACTTTTAGCTAAGATCATAGGTATAGCGTTTGTTAAAAATTTGAACTTATGACTCCTTAACAACAGGTTCAAAGTAGTTATGGAATATAGGAAAATATTGAACACGAGACAATTTTTAACAAAAAAGAAAATCAACTTTAATAATTTTGAAGATTTCTCTGGTGTATCTTTGAAGTTGAAGGTCCAATGCCAATGACATTAAAATGAGATCACCCTTGAGGTATACCCCGTGTAAAACAAAAAAAAGAACCATCCAAATTGATTCATAAACAGAGGAGTTATTAGTTATGAGTGGAACATCCATAAAAGAAAACATTCGTATTGAGTAACCTCAGTCATTTTTTGAAGTCTGTGAAAAATATCTTCAGACATAATTATGCTTACAAGAGACACTTGCTTTTGGCAAGTAATAATTTCACTAAAGTATTTAAAGTCCATAAATAACTACATAGGTATTAGTTATTACATTTATTTAACGCAATAGTTCAGGTAATGGAGAAAAAAAGATCGACACAATGCCTTATATACTTAAAATGGTTAGTTCATAATCATAAAAATATATTATTAACTAGCTAAACTAATTAAACAAAAACAAATCATGTATTTAGTATATAACAAAGGTGGTGTTGAGAAATCATTGATGGACTCTGCAAAAATTATATGCTTTTGTTATCTATATCAATAAACAAGCTGTGCTCGTGGCTTCGCTCATGTGGACTTCAGAATGCCCGCGCGAATCTTGCTCCCCCGCTCCCAGCTATTTTAACGACAAAAATGCTTATTGTGGGTGTTCCTTAGAAGATAGATCTGTATACTCTCTCGGACTTTTTGTAGGTCTTTTTAATGCTGTAGAGACATCTCTCGCCACAACTGACGCATCCTGCACATAGCGACATCTTCGCCACAACTGACATCCTACATCGCGATATAGAAATTAACCGAACAATTGAGTATATATACAAGAACCCGACAACAACCGTTGGGCAGCTACCCGCCAGACATAACACCCGTCTGGTCGGAGGATCCTCCCTTTTCTATAGCGGATGAGAAACTTTACACTCTGTTCCTCACTTCCGCTAAAATGCCTATAATTATGTAGTACATTAATTTGCTATATCTCTTGTGGTTTACTCAGCATAATTTAAGCCATTTAAGTGCCCAATTTGATTCACTATGATCAATTTTTTTATTTGTGCGGAGGAACCCTAATTCTTTTTCTAAAATAAAAGTAGCCTAATTTAGTCCCTATATCATCAGCTATCTATCAGTAAAAGTCCCGTCAAAAACGGTCCAATCGTTTCGGAGATTACCCGGAACAAACAGACAGACAGACAAAATTAAAAAAATGGGCTTTCTGTTATAGATTCGTATAGGTAAGGTATACCTTCATATGCATTTAGTAAAAAAACGTTTATTTTGACATTATATACAAACACTTCAATTTTATTAATTGTATAGATTTAACTCCCACAGGAACTGTATTTTATTCCTTAATTAATTATTATGAGGCTATACAAAATTTTTCATTGATTTGAGTAAAAATAAAATTATGGGATTCAAATAACTACTGCGTAGCAATAAACGCTATCGGAGCGAATGGGCACTGTTAGTATATAATATTTTGCATTGTTATTTATATAAGAGTATGGTTCGGCGCAGTCAGTTGGTATTATGTTACGATTTACCGAGAACCATTTCGTCAACAGACTATTGAAGCGATATCCGACTTAGTTATTCATAATGGTTTGATTGTGAGAAACTTGCGTCGGGTCGGTCTGTACCTAATCAGTGGGTACCTCTCGTATATAACTACATACCTGGCTTGAAATGCTTTATATTGAACCGCACAGGAGCCCAGTTGTTGAGATGAATCTGTATTAATATGCTAAAGAGTTTGTTTGAGTGCGCTAATCTATGGAACAATTAGTCAGGTTCTAACAAAAAAATTTTTTTTCATTTTATAGCCTACTTACTATACATATAGCTGACCCGCACAACTTCGTCTGCGTCACATAAGAGAGAGAGAGAGTGGGTCGTAAGTCGTAGGCACCCACCCATAATACAATTCTAAAGGAGTTGAAACTATCTATAATTTGCTGCGGAGTTATTTTAAAACTGTAATATCTCCTAAGATACTTATTGAAATGAATTGATGTCAAGGGCAATTTTATTCAATATTAAATACTTTTTATGAGAAACAATTCCGTCACACATGATTGTTGCGTAACTTTAACCATTTACGCACCGCACGCAATGGAAGCTCTCAAAAGGACTACATTTTTCCAGTTTTGCAACATTTTCATTGATGCTCCGCTCCTATTGGTCGTAGCGTGATGGGCTATCTAACACAAAAATATTTTTTTCCCTTCGAACCAGTAGTTCCTGAGATTAGTGCGTTCAACCAAACCAACAAACTCTTCAGTTTTATAATACCTTCACGCTATGACTCTATGGAGCTGAGGAGTAATCTTGAACGGCAAGCAATCTAGCAAGACGTACGCAAGTACAGCAGGAAGTGAGAATAATGATAGGCTACATAAAGAGTACGTTGGAAGCGGTACAGTGTAGGAACATTTAAATATATTTAACACGGGTGAAACCATGGAGCACAGGTAGTGTAATTAAAATGAATGATACGTCTATCTAATTTAATTTCAATAGTTATGCCTCTAAAAAATGAATTAAAAGTACCTAATGAATAATTAATTCAGTAATTGCACTTAAATAGAATTTCGTATTCTCTGTCAACTTGTTAGTCTGTAACTTTATATTGAGTCAGAAAATGCGAAAAATTGTAACATTTCTGGACCCATTAAAAATGTATTTAGTCCACAACAAAATGAATAAGTTAGAAAGTCTGTAAAAATAATAATATTAAGTTACTATGAATGAGTCACCGTTGTTAGTCATAAAACTCTATGTGCAAAAAATTACAAGTAACACACCATTACAGTCATGTACTGTACTTAACCAAGTACTTATCAAATTTGTTTATAACTAGCTTTGCTCGCGGCTCCGTACGCGTTTATTACACATACTCATTATTTTATTTTTACTTATATTTTATTATTTCTAAAAGTATTCTTGACAACTTGTGTATTTGTAAAATGACACCTAATCTACAAAGCATGTGGCCAAATAATATAAGTTTATAAATAGAAATTAAAGTCACCACATGACAGATCAAAATCCGAACTCTGACGATAAAGTAGTTCTATATATCCTGGGTAAGTATAAATAGGATACTCATAAAGCAGTGATGTGTACTGCGTAGTAGTGCTCTTAATAAGAGACACACCCATCCCATAATCTCCCCTTAATAAATTCCATTAATCTCAAAAGATTACAACATAAATATTTATTCGGCATCTGCCCCCGAACGTCCATTGTAAGCAAATCAATTTTATGTTTGCCGACAGTAATCTGTATACCGACATCAACAATGCGTCAATGCATTATTCAAACTGCTATACGTTGTGCATTATACGTGTGCGGAACACATGTAAACGAGTTATTTTATTTTTAATAAGTTTACCATAATAATGGGGTTTATTGGGACATTCATATTTAAGTTACATGCCCCGGAAACCCTCTCGAACGATGATGGGCTGATTTGCTATTAAAGCGAAGGTGGCTCGGTGGTAGTACGTACCACTAAGAGAACGTTTGTTGTCGACTGAATCATGACTAAAAATGGGAATGTCGTCAAACATACCCAAAGTTTTCAAAATTATTGGGGATAAGCATTGTACAATTTGCAGTTTCCGAGACTTATCGTTGTTTTACTCTTTTTAACACATTATCACTTTTTATTTAGTTTTTTTTTTTTTTAATACTTTATCAACCCAATAATGCATATCATCGTATTACGCTCGTGAGACCTCCCATAGCACCAATAGCCACTAACAGCAGTATCATTCATAGTTACTTTAACTGGTAGATCATTCCGGTCATTACATTTGAAAATCCGTTTTTTTGCTCACCGTGCTAATAATTCTTCAAGGTTTTTATAACACATCAAAATCTTAATTGTAGTCATCTGGGAATAATTTATATTGTTTATTGAAATCACGAGTCCGTAAAAACATTGGATTGTCGTGGTCACCCTATGCAGCAGTTTCATTCTGTTTAACGGCGCATGTTCAAGCGCATCTGGGATTCAGCGCGCGTTATCTAATCAAAGTACAATAGGTGGCAAAAGTCACTATGTCATAGCGAAGTTATGTGTTAAGTTTATATGACATTCTATTGAGCAAACTGTTAGCAACTTTCCTAGTATTCTGCCTTTAACTAGATGGCCGTTAACCCTCAAATGGTAGATTATATCATTTAAACACAAAGTTATAGAGATTAGTAATAATTCCAGAGTTATAAACATTTTGTAGGCTGTTATGTGACATAATAATTGCTGCAAAAATAGCTAAAATGCTTAACTAATTCAATAAAAATTGTTTTAAAAATAATTTAAAATAGTTTTCTGAACAGTTAAAACCTTATTTGATGCACGGAAATAAATGTCAATAATGTGTTTTTTTTTTATAACAGACAGTAATCTAAGTATGTATTATTTATTATAGTTTTTTAGAAACAACGATTTTTATTTTTTGTTTCTGAAACTACTTAGTGGACTTAACTGCCTTCTGGTTAAAGGAAAATCTCGAAAATCAATATTTTTTATGACATTATGTTACTTGTGTATATTTTTAATCCTTAATTTTATCCACGCTAAATTTATTCACCTAACTCGCACGCTGTTTAAAAACGCATCAGTGTCGCATAACGTACCGTACTTGCTTACATCTTGTCAGATCGCTTGAAGTTAATGATTATTGTTCCTTATGATCATTCCATGAAGTTATGTAGCTTTCTCATTAAAGTGGTTGTAGAATGCAAAAAGATTTTTTCAAATCTGTCTTGTAATTCCAGAGATTAACGCGTTCAAACAAACTAAGTTTTGAGCTTTACTTATTAATATCTAGATAATTACTATTATATACCATAACGTTTAAAGTCAAAGACATTTAAACTCTTTATAAGGATGTTCTCTTTATCTAAAATATTAGGTCCTTACAAATGAAATTAGCGTTTTGTCGTACTGACTATGTTGATCTGAAATATCTCCTCTTTGGTTAAGAATTCCAAATTCAAATTTATAAATTCATTTAGGTGGTACATTTGAGTTTTAAAAACAGTCATTTATTTGTTTTTTCCTCATTATTTTTTTCTTTGGCGTCACTTACTACCGCACAATTGAAAACATGAAATATCAGTATATATACGAGTACGAGTTCTACCGTGGCACCAGTGTGCTCAACCGACACAATAATGAAGATATTTTAAATCGAATCATTACTTGTGATGAAAATTGGATACTGTACGATAATCGGAAGCGCTCGTCGCAATGGCTGAACCCTGGAAACCCAGCCGAATCCTTCCCTAAACGAGAATTTACTTTGAACACAATCAAAAGTTACTTGTGAGTGTTTGGTAGACTAGCGCCGGTGTCGTTCACTATAGCTTTCTAAAATCTGGCCAAACGATTACGGCAGATATCTATGGTCAGCAACTGCAAACCATGAAGGAAGAACTAGCTGCTAAACAACCGAGATTGGTCAATCGCTCTAAGCCACTGCTGCTTCACGACAACGCAAGACCACACACTGCACAACAAACAACCACTAAGTTAGATGAGCTACAATTGGAATGTCTGCGACATCCACCGTAATTCCGGACCTTGCTCCAACAAATTACCATTTTTTCCGGAATTTGGACAACTTCTTATAAGGAAAAAAATTCAACTCCCATGCGGCAGTCCAAACCGCTTACAAAGAGTTTATTGATTCGCGCCCCCATGGTTTTTTTTTAGTAAAGGGATAAATGAACTACCTATGAGATGGCAAAAGTGTATAGATAACAATGGTGCATAGTTTGAATAATTAAATATATTTTACTAAAACAAAAATTGTCTTTATATTCCTCCCGTACAAAACGCCAATTTCATATGTAAGGACCTTATATAATCATCATCTGCTCGTGTAAAATCTCCCTGTCATCAATAAGATCTACCAAGTTTATAGTTTTTTTTTTTTTTTTTTTTTTTTTTCAAAGTGTATTGTAACCGATGTGCTGTAGTTATTTTGCAATAGTTTTTGGAATATAATTCAACAATAAAATAAATTTTTGAAGTCATATTTCTTTTGGCGCTTTTAGTATTGGTATTACGTATTTAAATTGAGAGTTACGCGCGCTTTATTTGACGGAAGTGCGCTATGATGAAATAGTTAGCCATGAATGATAATATTGTGAATTCATTTTATCGACTTTTATATGTTATTATTTTATTATTAAATAAAAACTCAGTATAATGAATTTACATTATTACCAATAATGGCTAATTTCCTCATGTTGTTGGCACATGGAATATAATTTTTGGAGTCATTTTTTGTTTTGTTATTCCAAAGAAGTAAGTATAGCTTTTTTATTTCGCTGCCAATGTTATTAAGAGTCGAATTGTTAGAGTACCTATGTAAGCAATACAAGAGCAGGTAGTCCGAAAGCCGTTTACATCATCTAACGCATTGGTTGTTGGCTTGTTGCCATTTTTTTCAGGACTGGAAAACGCAAGCTTCTAAGTAAAGGTGAATACCGTTGGGAAACATTATTCAGGGAAAGATATTAATGTTTATTTATAAGATTTCTATTTAGGATCGGGCGCTACCTTGGTTTTAGATTGTAGTCTCTTTACGATTTCGTGATTTAGAGTTTATTTTGTATAAATAAAATTATTGACGCATCCGGTTTTCGTTTTCTAGATTATTTTAGTAAGCTATAAAAAGATTTTTATTGCTTTAGTTCGACCATGCCGTAATTTGCAATAGAGTTAACAAGGTCCGTATAAATATATCTATAACTCCTTTGAGATTGTTAGAAATTTTAAATTGTGCAACTTTTGTCCAAAACCTTATAGGGGTGAAATATGACGTTATTTAACTTTTAATCTTAAGTTCCGTGTACCTACATGCACAGTTCACAAGAAGTTTACACCACATATATTTTAGATGTCATTATTGCCAACTTTATGAACAAAAACATGGGGCTTGATGATAGTGAATTCTTGATGAATGAAACGAATAGGATGAAAAATAATGAATGAACGGTCTTCATCACAAGCTAGCTCAAGTGATCAAAAGATGTTCTGTCCTTGGGAAATATTTGAACTTTACATTAAATTAAATACAAATAACCAATCGAATAGTTCATTAATTTTATATGTTCGTCAGTCACCTTGAAAACTTGTTTTTTATATATAAATAATATGAGTTATCATTAGGTCATGATTTTAAATACAAACACATGTGCACAAATCAATGAATAATTGCTTACATAGTAAAATATAGTTTATGTTGTCACACTATTAAGTCAGCACTTATTTATATAGATAGCCTTATATTTTTTATAGTTTATTATTAATTTATTGTTTATTCTGTAGAGTTATGTAAATATAGAAAGGTATTGATTTACCCACTCTTTTGAAGCAATACTTTCATATGGGTGTGGGCTGTTATTGTGGATATAGCTTAAAGAATTCCAGCGCCCAAGCCGTGTCATATTTTTGCCGTAGGTACTGTTAAGATGTAGAACTGTCTCACTGTCATTGTGTCCCTTCTTTCCAACAACATGGACTCTTTGAAACTAAATATAACGGAGGAGGCATATGAACAGGCCTCTCAACTAAATGTATATCCCTCGATGTTCGCCGACGTTGTAAGGTTGCACTGTGCTTACCATCAGGTATACTGACATCAATTTGCTGTGCTAGGGTTTTAATAAAAAGCGCTACCGTTACTTGAAATCTCAGAGAGTCCGCTAATAGCCGCCATTGAAGAATTTGGGAGCTCCTACGCTGTCTCCAAACTCGTATTTTGCGAGAATGTTCTTTGTGCATTGGAATGCAGGCTGGAGCCTGGGCTACGTGTATGTATTCATATGAACAGTCATTTTACTTACCAGTCTCCCAGGCATTTGTGAACATATATTTTCTTGTAAAATTCACGAGTATTGACTAAAAGACTACTAAATACTTTTTCACCAAAAGTAAAGCGCTTTATACGCTGACCTCTCCTTAAACCATACGTTGTTATGGTTGATAATATATAATTACTATAAAATAATGTTTCAATTTTTAGTAGATAAGTTTTACTTATTTATTTAAAGAAAATAGTTGTTTTTAAATAAAAATGTCGTTTGCTTAAGTTTCGTTGTCTTTGTCTACTAGTGGGACATTGATAACGTTAGTATTTTACTTGGTTGTATAATTAATTACAGTTAACTATTTGCACAATATAATTGTAATAAAACCTTATATGGTATATCATGTATAATACGCACATATTAGCAAATCTACATGAAGTGTGCGCTCAGCGGACAATTAGGACGAAACAGTTGTCTGTAAAACAGCCGCGATAGAAGCGCTTCATTGCAAGTCATACACCGTCATGGTCTAATTAAATCGCCTGAGGAGGTATCGGCATCACGCATGTCTTGAATACTCGCAAAACATACGTACAAAGCTTTAAAAGAGCAATTTTATTATTATGGTATTGATATAAAATATTGACGGTATATTTTGTTCTCTTCTAAAATAAAAATTACGTATATTCAAAATTATGTATGAAAAGAAATAAATAGCGATTATGCTTTTCTAAACACAACACGATGGTGATTGGTGATCTAATGAATTTGTCGTCTTATTTGGCTTATTGTCATATAAATTATTGTTTTAACTCAATGTATGAGTGAACGTGTCATTTAGGCAAATCGAACTTAGAAACCGAACCATGGGCACATTAACAACATGGGTCGATCAGATTAACTATGTAAATAATATAAATCAATAAAGTATATTTCAACAATAATTCTTTAGGCTTTAACAATCTTTACCTTGTGAATTCTTTCTATAGCTTATTCTAATCTTAATGTAACTAATATTTACGCAATAGAGCAAGATTTTTAAATATTTGAAACCAAATTTATGTGTTTGTTTGTTACCGTATTACGAAAAAGTGGTACAAAACAGACAATTTTTAACAAAAAACAAAACTAACTTCAAAGATTTTGAAGATTTTCCTTGTGTATCTTCGAAGTTGGTCTAATGACGATTAAAATGGGACCACCCTTAAGGTATCCCTTATCCAACAACCAAATCCGTTCATAATCAAAAAAGTTATGGCTGAACACCCATAAATAGATGTATATATACCTTCGAATTCAGTAACCTCTGTTTTTTGTTGACGTAGGTGTATTGTTTTAGATATTTTCTCCCTAGCATGCGGGGTAGGAATTTGGATAGGTATGTTGCCGGCCACTCACCTCGGGCGTGCTGATGTTGATTTTCGTGGCTTCTATGCATTGTACATCACGCACTGTTGAAGCACTATGGAACCCCGGGGTTTGTGAAGTCCGAGCTTAACTATTATTTGATTTATTCTTTTAACTTGCGACGGAGACGCAATAGTTGTATGCGCTCTGTTAGGCGATACGTTTTTGTCTTTTCTGTTTTTTTTTTCAACTGTCCCTCGTCGCACGTGAGTTTTTGATTTTGTTTGTAGATGGCGCTAATTGTAGCCGAGGTAGGAAAAGTTATGAAGGAATATATGCATGCTCTAACAGTAGGTTAAAAATGTGTTTATGTTGCTTTTACGCCTATTCTTCAAATACATCCCAATGACAAAAAAGACGAAAGTTTTTGATCAGTGTGTGTTGCCAGTGATTACTTATGGTATTAAAATGTAGTCGCTAACTATGAGCTTTATAAGAAAGCTCAAACAAATGATAATGGACTATTGCTTGGACTTTCATTGCTTGATCGAATCAAAAATGAGGAGATCCGTAGAAGAAGTGAAATCACCGACATAGCTCTAAGAGTTGCAGGACTTGCGTGGCAGTAGGGGATGACCGTTGAAGCCGAAAGGTTCTCGAGAGCCGACCGCATACTGAAAGACACAGCGTGAGCAAACCTGCCACGAAGTGAACTGGCGGTCTGTTGAAATTTGCGGGAACCCGCTGGAAGCGAGTAGTGCAGGACCGGTCGTTGTGACGATCATTGGGGGAGTCCTATGTCCAACAGTACCTAGATATTTTTCGGCTGAGATGATGATATTCCATAATGAAAAGCCAGCTTAAATCCTAATGAAACAGAATTACCTTTGGCTAAGGATTATTATGCTGTTTCCGTTAAAGTAAAGAAAGTAAAAAGATATATATAAACTTAGGGTGGAATCGCTGGAGAAGCCTGTGGCGAAACAATTTACGACTTTCAGTATAGTCGATCCTCTGCTGAGCCATTGTTTAATAAGAAACTAAATATAGAAGCAGACAAAGTGTTAAATTCTTTAACGTTGACTAATATTAAACTCGCATGTGTTTCGCGAATCCGGGAGTATGAAAGAGAGGGAATAATATTAACTTCCATTTTTTTCCATTACAATTAAACTTTGTTTTCATTAATATTTCCTGTACTTCTTTCGTTTCAATTACTTCAGTTATTTTAACATGATTATTGCGATTTAATACATAAATCTAAATAGAAATCTTAAAAATTTACAAAAATAATAAAACATACCATCACGACTGTATCCCTAAACGGGGTTTGGCATAAGTGTACTAATGTACACCAACAGTTCGCCGGGTATGTTCTTTAGGTCCCATTTAAATAGGGGGCGAGCCTGTTGCCATTAATCGGGCGCAAAGCTAAACTCGGAGCTGCTACTGAGAATATTTTAGAAAACCCCAATAAATTATATAAAAAATGCAAATAATGGCAATTTTTAATGTGAGTCATGTATAGTATTGCAACTTAGCGCTTTTATAAGATATCGACATTTGAAAGTATGACTTTGTTTTTTTTTTTCTAATAAAAGTATCCTGTTTTGTGTAAACACTTCGGGAATGCGAGATTCTCTGTTAGAATCAGAGCTCTGTGTAAAAAGTTTTTTGCATGCAAACGCACGTGAGCCGGCGTCAATGAGACAGCGGGCGAGCGCGGGCAGTCGCTCAGTGACCTTACTACGCTTATCACGACGCAACAATAATTCAATTAACCGATCGCGTTATTCTATTTTGAAAATAGAATTACGCATCCCAGTTACGAAATAAAAGAAAACTAAATACCTAATTCGAACGTTAGTGTGGCCATAGTTTGCGGACAAATTTTGTACATTTATGCTAATTATTTCTCATAGTGTTCCTTTTCGTATGTGCGGTAATGTTGTTAATTTCCGCGAATATTCGATGATGTAACTGTGAAACTGTACGGTTCCTTTGTTCCGTTTAAATCAGTGTTCTAAACAGTGCCTTCATTGAAACAGAAAGTGTATTAGTGACGCGCTAAATAGAATAAAACGTCCCGCTACTGTCGGTAAGTTGGTGTTTGATCGATGATTAGATAAGCATGAACTTATAATCTGGTGGTTGTTTATTAATTTCTCTGTTGTACGGTCATGGTTAGCGGTGGTGGCGGATCGCCAAAATTTATTATTAGTTTCGTTGCAGGAATTTTAATTTTACACGCTGTACCTACACGGCATAACGAAGGTTATTTCTGTGACATACGTTTATGAATATGACTTGAATGACTCAGTGATATTTTTCATTATGGGTTCAAGATTCAAGTACCCTTGAGTATAAAGAAACCAAAGAATTTAAATAGGTGCCTCTATGTATGTTGTATTCGTTTGATACATACTTATGTTTATCGAAGGATGCCGGTTAGAATCCTGTTGTAGGTAAAAAAAGGTGTATGAATTATAAAATGACCATCTGGCATACCTATGAATATTTAGATATAATGCGTATTTTTAACTTTGAAGAAATTATTGGTCCGGATTTTATTAAAATAGATAATTTCAATCAAAACTTTTTTAAATTATAAATTTGAATCTCACTTACACCAGGTAACATTATTAATTATTTTAATTTGGAATTTTGTTTACAGGTGGTTATTTTTTTAAAATCATAAACTTGCGTTATTTGACCCTATATTGTGTAATATGGGTGGCATTTTGCATAGATAATATAGGTTCGTTATTGTGCACGTACAAATAATAACATTGAACATTAATGACAAAAAAACTCCATGAAAAGTTCTAACAAGGGAGGAGCCACCATTTTGTTAGAATAAAACAACATTTCAAAATAGTACGAAATTGGGCCTAAAGGACGCAAAGACGCGTGGTCTTAATAGTTAACAAAAAATCTAATACAATATGTTTTTGTTAGAGTTAACCGGTTAGTTAGTATGACACATATATTGTGTTTTGCACTAGCTCATGATTCATACAAACTATTAACAACGAAACATTACTAAGGACATAAAGCGTGTAAAACTGTAAACAAATAGTTACTACATCGACAACCATCATGAAGTATTGTATTCCTTATTCGGGTAAACACAAACATAAAACATAGAATACACTCGTTTCCTGTTGTACCATTGAAAGCATCATTTGCTTTCGTCTCATTATGTTCGTACTTTTAATGAGTGCATTTAGTTATTTTTAATTATTTTTTCTCTAATCTTGTCTGTCATACTATATACTATATTAATTAATTTTTTTGAGTTAAACTTTGTTTGCAAGGTCCGATACTAAAAATTATCCCACTAAGAAAGGCATGTTTTATTTTTTAACCAAATAAAAAAAAGACGGAGGTTACTTAATTTGAATGTATATAGTATAAATATATTTTTTTTATGAATGTTCAGCCATATCTTTGTTTATTAACCGATTTGAATGATTATTTTTTTGTTTTATATGGGATACTTCAAGAGTGGTCCCATTTTAATTTCATTGGCATTACACCAGGGGAAATCATTGAAGTGGGTTTTTTTTTTGCTAAAAATTGTCTTGTTAAGATTTGTTGTATAGTAGGGTGAGTTTGTGCAAACTAAGCCGAAAAAAGACGTTGGTTTGCTATATCCACATGCACTGACTAAACGGTTATAAATAGAGAATAATAATATACTACAATATTAATCTACGCTAAACGTTCTACAATAAAGTTAGAAAAAGGTAATGTGTAAATTTTGTAGAAATTCCAAAACATTAACGCGTGCTAAGTCGCCTGCGGTTACTAGATAACTTAAAAAGGCTTATAATTATATTCTAAATTTAAAAATTATCTGCATAGTTTACCTAATTATATGACCTTGAGGGCAAAGTAAAAACTAATAGATATAAACAAACCGGTAACAACTTTGACCCATATTTAATAATTATATTGTTCATGGCTAAATGGAATAAGATAAACGAGTTTTGTAAAAAAAAATTAATTTTGCTATAAGCATCTTGTGTATTCGTATCTCTACCTATATCTATAGATATGTATTAAGTTAAATTCTCGTATACACGATATATAACTCGAGCAAAATTTGTTGGCCGACCTGAAAACAACAACTAGTCCGAAATCGCGCATGGTACAGTCAAATAAATACACATAAATAATAGAACACTATAATGATATATATGTACCTACATGTACACTTGTTTTTAGATAAACCATTAACTTTCATAATTGTTATTAAATATAATTTATTAAAATATCTGTAATACATATTTGTATCTAAATCTGTGTTTGCGCAAATAACGCACCTATGTTCAAAGCGGTCATAAAGTTTGGCGCGAGGTGTTGCTGCTTAGGAGCGTTTCTTAATAGAAATTATTTATCCATTTAGATTACAGAAAAATAGCTGTATTGTTAAGTTCAATTTTTATGTTCAAAATTGTATTTGCCTTTTCAACTGCTTAGTTTGTTCAGTTGGCGTTAGTTAGAAAAGCCCTACCACCTGTCAGACTGTTTACTGATTGCTGAAACATTTGTACTTGTTTTCTCATAAAAGGATTAATAACAAAGTAAAGTTTGACGTTAATTAACATCTCATATTTAGACCGTAAATTTCCCACGCTATTATTTAAAAAAACTTTACACCTATATCTGATTCTGAACTTATCAATATTTTGAAGAGACAATAAGGAACAATATAAAATAGAAAACCTTGGGATTTGAAATAAAACAGGTTTACTGATACGTCCGCTTTTAATTTAGTTTCGATGCCTCGGGAGGTGAGTTTTTGGATATTCGAATATTAAAATTTCCATGTTATTTCAAATTCAGCCATAATATGAGTGAAACTGAGTCCATAACTACGGAAAAGCTGCATATACTCTTTTTATTTTTTTAATGGACAAAAATCGTTTTCGGCCATATATGAGATAATTTCGCCAAACCAAACTTCGCTAAATTTAGTTCAAGCGAACAATAAAACTTAGTTCAATCGAACACAAAAAGATTGTGGCGTTTTTTTTAAGGTTTTCGTTCCATGCATAAGGAATTAATCCATAAAATAACAAGACTTGTACGTAAACCTATTAGTGTTAATGTAAAAATCAACCGCGAACAACGGATAACTTGATCGAAGTGTGACAACGTTTTTATGGTTTATGGTCGTGGTTTAATAGTTATTGAGTGATGTAACTACCGACGCGACCTCTGTGTTCTGTGTGTGAGTTATCTGTCGTGCCACAGAGGAACCTGTTTGGTACCACTCGTATGTAGGTTGTTTTAAAACAGATATTTATCTTTACCTAAAGCCGTTTGATTTGGTCACTATTTAGTACCAATCTGTTTTGCTAACAACTTTATTTTTATATTACCTATTTTACTAGTTTTGTTTTTTGATACAATATGACAAATATAATCGGCTCCTGTTAGTATATACTAGGGTTTCTTAATCATTTTATAGAAACGGGAAATAAAAAATCTGACTAACTCCGTCTAATCTTGTTTTTATTACCTAAATGAAAGTGAGGATGTACCAGTATTTATTTATCTTTTTCTTAACTCACATAGACCCACAAGCATTCAGACTACGAACACCTCTGGACTCCATGGACCACCTGTTCTATACTAATAAGTATAAAAAGTTGAAGGCATTTTTGGTAGTTTGGAAATTTTGAACGTCTGGAACAACAGCTCAATTTTGGAAAATTATGTTTGTAATTTATAGCCTCTTTATTGAGGAAGGTTATAGGTTATATAACTTCACGCTGTGCTCGTTAGTAGCGGAGCAGTAACCACGAACGTCAAGCAATTTGGCAAGCTGTAGGCAGGTACGTGAAGTCAGAACAACGATAGAAGAGTATACACTACATCATCATGTTTATATTTTCACTAGCAACCACGCGCACATTGGTACGCAATACGCATAAATCATATATCTATACAATTAATAAAATTGAAGTGTCTGTTTGTAATTTCAAAATACCAGTTTTTTTACTAGTTGCATATGAAAGTTATAAGGTACCTACTTACAATAAAACATATTTTTTTTAACTTGTCTGTTTGCTTGTTCCTAGTAATCTCCGAAACGGTTGGATCGAATTAGACGGGACTCCACTGGCAGATAGCTGATGTTATAAGGAGTAGTAACATAGGCTACTTTAATTTCGAAAAAAAAAAATTAAGTTTTGCGCAAATAAAAAAAAATGATCAAGGTAAATCCATTCGGGTGCTTAAACGGCTTACGCTCAGTATACCTAAGGAGATATATATCAAATTAATATACTACATAATTATAGACATTAAGAAGACCTATAAAAAAATAAAAGAATATTAAAAGGTTAGATTAATTATTGCGATTGAGCTCTTCATGTCATATTTTTAATCTTCGATAATTTTGATGTTTTATGTCCCGTTACATTGTAGGCCTTTATTTTCACTTTCCATCCGGTGTTACTGAGGCCAAGAGGTTCCTTGTATAATACATAATATTATTATTATAAAAGAGAAATTCTGCGAACAAGATTCGAGATTATTTTTCGTGTAAAACTGTATTGAGAGAGAAAAAAAATCCGATTTCGACCATTTTCATGATCCTTGAAATTTGTGAGCGACCTCAAATTTTTTTTTACTTGGTGCTCTTGTATGATATCTCTTAAAACATGATAAAAATATTATCATACGAGACTCAAAAAACAATCGGCGATAAAAAAAATTTTTAATGAGCCACCCTAGTAATTGTTCTTTATATGTATATCACTGAATAATTGTACAAACCGTTAACAATATGACTCTATCCCCGTTATATTGACTCTATCAATATAGTCAGTTTGTAAACTGTCGATAGATTGTTAACGAACACTAATAATTTCGAAGTTCTTACGTCTATTATATAATCAAAATCATGAGCAATGACAGGTATAAATGTAAATTTTCAAAAGCAAATTTGTATCTCGGCTCGGCTCTTGCACTATGATCGCAGTTTTAACTTAAACTAACCAATCCCAGCCCGCAACCTGCTAGATATCATTCGTTTACAAACTTACGAAACTGTAAAACTAAAATAACTTTAAAAAGTGTCATTGTGACCTTTTCAATTTCATATAAGGATAAAATGTAAAAAAAAAATGACGTAAAAATACGGATAATGATATGAATAGGGATCTTTTCTCCCCTTGAATATCTGTGGATATCCAGCACATCCCTATTATAAACTAACAGGTTAAACACTTTAAACAATTATCCGGTGACATATACATATAGTAATAGATAAGTGTAAACCGTGCTAACTGCCGGCTAACCTTTTAAAAAGCACATCACTTTATAAGCTGGTTTGATTGTTCAACAAGTAGAAAGGAGAGTTATTCATAAATACATGAACGTAGATCCATATACTACTTAAGTTTTATATATCTACAGATTACCATACTCGAATAAGCTCAGCGCCGACTTAACTAGGACATCTGCGATATTCAAGACAGCTGTTACTCGTTCTAGAATCTGTTTTAATTTATTATATCTTAATGTACACCTAACGGCGTAAAAACTGAAGGGAGAATTTGCAAAAACGTTATATAATTGTGTTGTACTTTTGTTGGTATACCTACAGACCCTTAAAAACTGTAATGAGGTAATAATTGTATTACAATTCTTTTACATAAATCTTTATGGAGTTAAAAATGTGTATTTACCTTAAAAATCATAATTACAGTCGAGCGTGTAATCGGTAGGATAAAGAAACCTTATCACTTTTAATCTAGTTGTGGTAATAACGGTTTTTTGTGTGTACATACTTTACCGGTTTGCGTGCTCAGTAATAATGTCGCAAGAGGAATTATATTGATAAAAGTCTGCATTCTTATGTAGGTACATATTTATACGTAACAGTTTGCTCTTGGGGATTCAGATGGTGATATGGCTTGCTATTGAAGGTAGAGTATTCTTATAAAGTTTATAAACTATTATCTTTTGCCCGGGACCTCGTTCCTGTTCTCTTGAAAATGATACGACTTGCACGCCATCTGTTGAAGACAGATTGTTCTAATACAGAAAATCCTTCGTGGACGTGCCCACAACAATTTACCAAAGTTTTATCGCGATCGGATGAATAGTTTCGTTATATATATGGTACAAAGAAACATTCATTCGTTATATATTACTGGCTGTGTCCGCAAATCCGCTCGCGTGAACTGTAGTTCACTGCGACTGCCGTCGGTATTGGTGTGATACTGCTTCCATCTACGGCGCGCGGCGCGGCGGTCGGCCGCCAGTTATTCTAAAGATAAAAAGGCTTATTATTTTATTTCCACGGAACCTTGATTATTTTTCTAAAATAAAAGTAGCCTAAGTAGTGACTTATAATATCAGGAGTACCTTATAACATCAGCTGCCAGTGAAAGGCCTGTCAAAATCGTTCCAACCGTTTCGGAGATTAGCCGTAACAACAGACAGCCAAAAAAAATGTTTCTTTTTTAAATTATTATTTGTTATAGTTACTGTATATACTTTCATATGCATTTCGTAAAAAGGTGTTATTTTGACATAATAAACAGATACTTAAATTTTTTTTATTTTAATACGTATAGACAAAATCATAAGGTTTAAATGATTTAAAGAAATAGGGTTTTCTGTTTTGAAGCCACAATGGCCCTGTGGTTGCGTATCGTACACCATATAGATCTACATAGATTTGAATCCTACTATAAGCCTGACCTTTTAGTGAGAGAAAATATTGTGATAAAACCATAGTATGGTTGGAAGACATTTGCTAATACATACTTAGCAAATTACCATTCTCATTAGAGTATCTGTTGCCAAGCACCTGTAAGTATATTATGTATTCCAGTGGATGCACTTGAGAACCACTTTCTGCCAATGCTTAGCGTGTTATTCTTAGGTCAGATCGCCACTTAACATTAGATGAGATTATGGTATAAAGTTTAAAAAAGTACATGACGTACGTACGTCAGTGAAAATAGTAGGTATTTTAGTATTAAATGTATTTTATATTTTTAAATAAAAAAATATTGACACACCCGGTTAAAGTATCGTCGGTTCATCTTGAATGGCGGGTTATGTTTTCTGAACCAAGAGTATCAGGTATCCATTTTATTCAATCAAATTAATTTATATTTTATTCTGTAATACTAGCGCCCTCTTTGCACCAATACGAGTAAAGTTTGTCACAACAAAACATGTGAAAAGTTAATTGTCTTGTGATACCATATGAAGCTTTTCGATACATAAAGTTTGATTTTTTTATTATCCGAATATAGCTATATAAGTGTAATATAAATTACTGAAATTAGAAGTATTTGTTTTGTTTTTTATGATCATTGAGGTCATGTAACGTATTAAATAGTTATTGTTCCTCTTGTAAAAAAAGTAAATTACGAATATAATAGCTGGAGATTACGTAATAATTTTACGTAAATCTTGGATCATGCTTGTCATTATGAAGAATGAATAATTGTATCCTTACCTGTACTAGTTGAGCCCCACGGTTTCACCCGTGTTAATTTTATCCCACAAATACCGCGCCGACGACTCATCCATCTAGTCCATCATAATTGTTCTTCCCGCAAGTACAAAGAGCAAAATTTAACATCATAAAATTGTCTTTATGATGAAATAACTTTCGTTTGTAAGCATTAAAATGCCATGTCTAAAAATAATGCACTTTACCACAAAATACCTTATTGTGGCTTATATATAAGAGATGGCATATGCTATCGCTGACTTTTTTTTGATATACTAAGAACTAATATTATTGTAGAGCATTGTATTTCCGTATCATTAACGATTACGCCAGCGCACGCGGCTAAACCAGTTCGGGAGGGCCTCGACTTACGTAACAAAAATCAATATTTAAGGCTATCTGAGAGTTGTAGCCTAATCTTAAATAACCTAAATTATTCCTCGAGAGTCTGGCTTTTATATACAAAAATATTTTTTTAAATCTGATTGGTTGTTCCAGAGATTAACATGATTAAACAAACAAACAAACCAACAAAAAACTTTTCCACTTTATTATATTAGTATAGATTTCCTATAGGTACATTTGTTTTATGTTATAACAAACACAAACAACGAATAATAACATAAAATAACTGATTTTATTTTAAAACCGCTATATCTGTCACTATTGTAAAATATTTTCCTGTTGTTATTGTACCTTTATTGAAATTAAATTCACGTAAATAGAATTTTTTTTTAATAAATAAGATATTTATTATATTTTAATAGTAATTGCCTGATAGTAAGCATAGTACATTGTACAATCCAAAAACAACCAGTTGGGCATAATAAATGCCGTGCCCTATGGCTAATGCCACTCGGCGTTATTCAGAATGGTAAAATAATTTATCCGTCCATGTACTTCCTACTTTTAATGAACATATAAATATTATACTGCTATCATTATATTACGACTATTCCAGACTTAGATATTTAGTTTATTGTGAGTTCGTCATTTCTAAAACACAACTAAATCTATACGTGTACCTACCTATACAAAAATATAACCTTATTTGTAAATGTTTGTATGTGTGATTTAAATTATAATCTATTTGATGCATTTTTATGAAACTTTTTAAAATGTTTCTTATGATTCCAGAAGTGCTCAAAGGCTATTTTCAATTACGCAAAAAAAAACTACGCCCAGCAAAAGTTGGTTGGTTCAGTTGGTTTTCTTGTCTTCACTAGTGAAATATACAGTGAGAATTTCTCTTCGTTTTATCAATTTTAATCGCGATAAATTAGTGGTTTCCCTCTTGAAAATCCCGAATTTTTCCATTGACGTTCACAATTTGTTATACATCTGCAGAAACGAAAATAGTATTAAAAAATTGTTTAGCATTTGTTTACATTATGACGTCGAGCAAAATGCGTGGGCCCTAAGTATTTTGGTTTGTTCCTACAGCTGTTTTCGATACAGACTGTATGTATAGTTTAGTTTTCAAATGGCTTAAGTTGAGTACAAACACAATATATCTCCATGAGTATGATTTATTATGATTAATGATAAATTTTAAATAAATAAAATTAAAACTAATGCTTTAATATAGTCAGTTAGTATTTTTCTACACTTTTTTTTGTATAATTTGAATATAGTGTAGGATAAATAATAAATAGAAATCTATAGAATAGAATATTATAGATACAGGCTTGAAAGTTTAAGAATGTCTTTCTTCATTTATTTCGAACCCTACGATCCTCTGGGAGTTTAAAATTCTAAATAAGGATCATCCTAATATTATTAATATACCTACACAGTGTAAGGCAATCTTCTGTTTGTAAATTAACCATGGAAACATACACATTATAGAACGAAAAGGACAAAATAAATAAAAATGTATTAAAAAATAATGATAACAAAATTTAACACTAAATATTAGGTCCATAAATATGAAATTTGCGTTTTGTTGAACTGGCCACATTGATCTCAAATATCTGGCGTTCGGTAAGAAATTTTAAATTCAAATTTAGGCCTGTGTATTTGTGTTTCGAATTCAGTGACTCATTTGTTGTTGCTCCATTTGATTTTTCTTTGACATCATTATTTTTACAAAATGGATAAGTTAAAATATGGCGTTATTTACGAATATGAGTCCCATGAAGGATTAATGATGTGTATGGGGAAGCTACTGTAAAAGAAAGCAGGGTATGTTTGTGGTTCCAACGTTTTCATTCTGGAAATTGTACTCTACGAAACAAACCCCGTGGACGGCCGGAGATCCTAGTTGATAACGAAGAATTAAAGGTGATCGTGGAAAAGGATCCATCGCAAACCACGTCAGTGTTAGCGGCGGGTTTCGGTGTGTGTGATAAAACAATTTTAATTCAATCACACCAACAAACACGCATTGAGTGCTGCATTAAATTACTCAACCGTCGCAATAACGAGGGAATTTTGAATCATAGTATTACTTGTGACGAAAAATGGATCCTTTACGTCAATGGGAAACGCTCATCAAAGTGTTTGAATCCAGGAGAACCGGGCAAATCCTTTCCCAAGCGAAAGTTGATTGAGAAAAAGGTACTGGTGAGTTTTTGGTGGACCAGTGCTGGTGTCACACAATACAGCTCCTAAGATCATGACAGACGAGAACGGCAGATCTATATTATCAACAATTGCAAACGATAATGGAAAAACTAGCCGTTAAACGACCGCAACTGGTCAATGTCTTTGGCCCACTGCTGCTTCAGGATAACTTTAGACCACATATTTCACGACAGACGGTCGCTAAATTAGAGGAACTGTGGTTGGAATGTCTCCGACACCGACAATACTCCCCGATAATAACTGCATTCACAGACTTTATAAAAAAAGTTACCTGTACCGGGAATCGAACCAACTAAAAATGCATAAAAAGAGATATGCACTATGTTATTGCACCAATCGATAGAATGTATGATAAGGATAAAACCTCTCGAATAAACATTGTATCTTAAAATCACAGGAGACCATGAAATTTAACAATTCGTACGTATTGATCTAACATGAAAGCAAATTTATATATCTAATGAAGATATAAATTAAAATTAATATTTTCATACATTTCAATGAATTAACTGATTTGTCTATCCGGTCACCTCTCACTAATAAATTTGAAACAATGTGTTTTTAAAAGCAAGCTTCTAAGTCATCAAGTCATCATAAATATATAACTATTATATATAGCTATTTTATTATTTATTTCTTCTTTTTTACTGATATATTAGTCTTTGTTGTTTGACTGACGAAGACGTTACTTTGCGGAAATCCAGCTTAAATAATTTATACGAAATTTCTTAGTAACTTCCCCCTACAACAGATCAACAGCAGTTTTCGTCTTCCTACAACATTAAAACGTATAATTATTAAGACAATGATACATACGATTATACTTTTTTATGTTTTAAGAAAAACGAAAACTGCTGTTATTCTGTTGCAGGAGGAAAAGTAGCTAAGAAATTTGGGATAAATTATTTTTGATATATTAGTCTGTTAATTTTATAAAATAAAATAATGAAATAGCAATAAAGTTGATGACACAAACAGCAAACAAACAAAAAAATAACAAGAGAATATCGAGACATTTTTTCCAGTTTCAAAATTACATCCTACACATAGATAGTAAAAAAGATCTCTTTTAATCTTTTTTTTTGTTATAATATCTCGTCAAAATAAATAAACGTTTAAAGGTAGGTAAGTAATAATAATCTTGCCAATTACTTTATGTAGAAATGATTTACTTGATAACTTTTTAAAGTTACTTCAAACATTATCTTTTCTTTTATTTGGGTACCTACACTCATCATGGAAAATTCTAAGAAATTCAAAAAATAAAAGAATGTTTCCTTTGAGTAAAATTTGATATCTTCATTATTTAACATACTTTTTCTGCATGTCCCGTTCGTTTTTTCTACGCTGTATACATACACATATATTATATCAATCCAAAAAAAAAAAATCTTCACACAATCTTCTTACAATATCGTCGAACGATATAGATATGTAAGTTAAGGTAAAACCTGAAAATATTCTGTTCACATAAATCTACAAAATAATAATAACATGATGATAATTTGATTTTTGTTTATAAATACGTACTGCAAATAGAATGCAAATAATAAACACTAGTGTTTTCCTGTTTTATCGAATACTTAAGTTTTCCTTAAAGATGCGTTTCGATTTGAAAATATATTTCATTATTATGAAGTAGTGTACAAAGGTATCGCACTCTCATACTGCTCATATACAAATGCGCGTTAATGGTACTTCACTCATGAATATATTAAGAGGAACGCAATAAAAAGGTGGAATAACACCAAATATTTTTTTAATTTATACTGGCCATATTCTACCAGTAATATGTAATTTAAAAAAAGTTTTAATAGCATTTTAGTTGCGATTTTGGTTTGTTTTTTTTTTTCTCTGTTAATTTCTTTGATACGTAGTGTATGAAATTCTGCAAGTTTTTGTTGTTTTTAACAAATTTAACATTGTCTGTTTTTTATTTACAAAAAATTATTAAGCAAAGGGTGATAAGTTTGAGTGATAATGCAGGATCTTTAATCTTTAATTCAATAACTTTGGTTTTTGACCCTATATTATGTAATATTGTTGGCGTTTTGCGTGATATAGTTTGGTTTTTGTGCATAAGTGAAGTGGATTATATATATAAGCTGAAAGCATCCCTTCTGAGATCCCACAAAATCTTCAGTGGCAGTAATGGTCTTCATTAAAGAGGACCCGGTTGCCAAGTTAGGAAGAAGAAGAAGAAGATGAGTGTCCTAGTCTGTGATTTTTCGCAATGTTAAACGATACTTACAGTTAGACTGGAGAATATACAAGATGTAAAGGACAAGGTCGCAAAAGAGTAACAACAGAGAAGGACAACAGATTTATTGTGAGCTCTGTTCTCAGAAATCGCACTTCAACTTCTTCCGATGTACGAAACAAGCTGCAAGTAGTTCGACAAGTGACATTTAAATACAAAATAATACAAAAATTTCTTCCAATTAAAATACTGAGCTTACTGCATAATAATTTGTATTTTTTTTTTTTTTGTTTAGTCAAATTTGTTTACTTAATTAATTGGTTCTATTCAACGAATTTAGAAGCTTATATTATTGTACAAATAAATCTGTTTCACCTTTAGTTTGCCCCTTTTATAATGGTTCCTTTATTAAATGTCCATGGTATAATATTAGCATATCTTAATAATGTGTGTTTCGTTCAATAGATGGAGCTATTTTGAGTATATCGAATGAGGCTTGGTGTTTACGATAATCTAACTTACTACGTATTACAGTCAGTGTACACTAGATGGCGTTAATGTTATGTAAATGTAAAGTTTATAAATATTTGCATACTGCGATTTTTGTTCCCACGGAGTCAATTGACAATCAGTAATGTCAAATTTAAAAATAATATTGTCAACTGTCACATTTCTTTTTGTAGTGTTGTGCTACCGTATATTTTACGGTACAATTATTTGAATAGCTAAATTTGAAATACTGAATTGAGGTTTTTATTCATTATTTTAAATATTTTGTGTTATTTAACATACGCGATAATTTACTATGATCATTACATATTCAAGAAGCTATAAAATTAATATAATTAACATGGTACAATCGCAAAAAAAAAAAAAAACGAAAAAAGAGCGCTGTGATTGTGACTCACTAGAGATGCGAATTTGTCTTCATTATTCGGTCTTCACAGTTGAAGAGTTCAATGATTTTTGCGGGTCAATCTCGAGGATTCCCGCAGGTACCGTCGCGTCTTTTGGGAAATCCGGTGGGAGTGTGAAACTGGATAGGAAGGCGTCAAAATAAAATACACGCTAAAGCCTCAAGGCGCAATCGCGAACATTCTCGAGCAATCTCGCAAATTCGCGCGCCTCCTCGAGCGACAAGTTGAAATTGACGCTTCCATGCCATTCCATTCCGCGGCAGTCTAGTTGAGCCTTATTGTATTTAATTGAATAGGTACAATTACACATAACTGGTTGATAATTACATAAATATTTAGACAATATTATGACATGACAAATCTAATATCCAATTACAAATCGTACGCGACAATTACATATAAACGTAAAACACAGTTAGCTTATTACAAATATATCGATAAATGTATTTTAACAAATTAATACGCACATACTAGAAGTTTTAGTAGTCGGATTAGTGATTTCTTAAATTTATTTATATTATTATGAAATATGTCTAGGTAAACACAACATTCATTATAATACCTGCAGATTCGAAATAGGGGATTATTTTTCGACACATTGTTATTGGCAGGTGGTATGAGGAATAATTGAGGTACTCGAACTGAACTAGTGGGTATTTTAGATTTAAGTTGTTCAAGTAGGTTGCTGCTAAATGTACCATGTGCAATTTTGTACAGATTGCATAAGTCAGCAATGCTGTCCTTCCTTCTGTCTTCAAGACTTTTGAGTTTACTAAACCTTAATTAAGTAATCATCATAATTATATTAATACGTGAAGCAAAAACTTTGTACCCCTTTTTAAGCGTATTCCGTGCACGGAAGACTGTGAGATTTGGCATGGTTAAAGTTTATATGGAGAAGGAGTGCAGAAAACTAAAATTTTATCTAAAATATCTGTTACTAATATATTAATATTAAATAAAAATAAATTATATATATATAAAAATAAATTAATACTGCGAATCCTAACACGACCGGTGCCATTGAACTTAGACCCCCCAAAATATTGACATTGTCACTCAATGAAAAGTGATATAATATTCATTATTTTGGTTCATACTCAAATGTCAAACAGAAAATAATCTGTCTATGTTTAAAAATTTGCCGGTCGAATTTCGATCAATGGGCGACCACCGCTAGTTATTATTATAGTTACAAACGTACAAAATTAATAATGCTACATGTACCTATTGATTTTGATAAGATGCGTATTCAGTATCTTAAGATCTGGAAAACATCTTTTGACATAATAATTCAAAAAATGCAAACATTACCATATCATCGCACATATAAAGCTTTGAAAAGAAATCAAACCCATGACCAACATTCATATCCAAAATTAGATTACTAACAAACTTCGATTCTGACCGGGATTTCAACTCCATACCTACTTTTTATTTAATAACCAAAAAATATGTATATCTAATTGTAAGAGCCAATTACATTCGTTTTTTTTTTTATTACTATTTAACGTGGCCAGGTAACCTCTCATCGAAGCCGTAACCTGTAATCTCAGTGTCGCGATGACGGATATAATCCTTGCTCTCTATGTACTGTTATGAAACGCTGAATGCATGCAAACGTGACACGGTACAAGGTCACAGGAAGCCGATGTAAATCATAAGAGAGTTTAATCGACCGTGACAACTAATGTGCTTTTGAATGCTCACTGGTAATAACGCTTAGTGCACATATCGAGTCCCAATAAGAATAACATCGTAAGTACATCATAATTTAAATTTATGCTAAGCAAATACAGAAAAAATCTCTATAATTGAGTTTTACGGCATTATTTCTACGATTAATGGAACCATTTTTACTGGACTAAAATTATCATTGTAAGGTAAAAATAAGGTAGGTTTTACAACATCATCCACAAACAATTAGTTTCAATTCACAAATATTGAGTCTAAAAAACTTTAGAAATAGGTATCATTCAATTTACATTCATTTAATTCATGATGCCAAAAGGGCATAAAGTTTTTTTTAACTACTTTATTAAAAACTGGCTTAATGAGTTACGATGTTATTCATATTGAGTATCGATTTAAGATTAAACAGAAAAAATAACTTGGGCTTTTCATCGGTAAACGTCTAATTCGACCATTATTTATTTTCTAGACAAAATGTATAATTGTTTTAGAATCTTTTGTGTAGTGCCAGTTTTTATTCACGGCTGAATACAAAAAGAGTTTAATCTAATCTAAAGACTCTTACACATGATCAAGTTTGCTTCGCGCGTATTTTGATTTTTTGTATAAATTACACTAGCCCTAAGCGCTCGCCCCCAAGTCCGGTGAAGCTGTAAAAGCCGTCAGAGGTTTCAGGTCCACTAAGGCTAACAGTGTAGTCAGTTCTAAAAAAAATATATTACGAGATTTCACGAGCGTTTCATTTTTAATATTTTCTATTACTGTTAAAAAATTTACAATATTTCGTCGTAAACAATATTTTTAGTTGAGACATTCACAGTTCGGTCCTGCTCGGTTCTCGTCGGACTGCCAACCTACCTTCGTCCCCACACACCCCGTGCCAGGCAACACGGACCGCCCACTATTACATTGTTCTCGCATAGCATATTTTGTAGCTTACACTGTGTATGCTAATTGCTCCGCTGCTAAGGGTCGTAGCGTGATATTAGATAGCCCATAACCTGCCTTAGTAAATGTAAAAAATATATTTTTAAATCTGACTATAGTTCCAGATTTTAGTGCATTAAAGAAATTAAAAAAAGAACAAGAGATTCTTTTCAGCTTTATAATATTAGTATGGTTTTTGTTCCCCGCCACAAGGTGGACTGAGGATTTGGTAAAGGTTGCGGGAAGCAGTTGGATGCGGGCAGTACAGGACCGGTCGTTGTGGCGATCTTTAGGGCTTATGTTCAGCATTGGATGTCTTTCAGCTAAAATGATGATGATTATCTTTGTGCGCATAACCAGGGTTCAAGCAACATTTCTCCTATATCTTTGTTTCGGGTTGCCAAATTCATAGTTTTAGAGTTTTAAAACACGTCTATAACTTGGAGTTTTACCGTGCGCTTACTTGTGCAAACTCAATTTCACGGCTTCTTGTTCCTGTATACAATGTTTATAACAAGTTTTTCGGTGCTTATATTTTGGTTTGCGCAGACAAATCTCCGTCGTGTAGACTGAACTTTATAGTTATTGACGTTAGTCATGGTTCCCTTTAGTAATTTAGATTGGACAAGAGCCAGGAGTACTGTAATTTAACAGGATTCCGACAAAAAATCTTTCGTATAAATTTTCTTTTTGTTTTTCGAATATGTATATAAAAAAAAGAATCGCACTGAATTTTTTATTAAAATCTTTTACATAGGTATTATTTACTTTTATATCACTGTGTGTGATAGAAAATTGTAGGTTTAGCCAATATTATGATCATTAATGTTAACATTTATTTTTTTCAATTTAAAAATAATTTGCACAGTTTAGTGAAGCAATGCTGACTCAATGATAGCATCCTCAGACACCGCGTCGAGTGACGGGAGTTCGAAAACCTGCAACCAACCTGAGCTTTCGGTGAAGGAAAATCTCGTAATGAAAGCCATGGCATGGTGGTAGGTCATTTATTAATTCCCGCCTGGCTCTAGCTACCACCGTCTAGTTGAAAATTTATCATGAAGCGCTTATAGGTGTGTTCCGGCAGCTGAACTTGAGTACTCAACACCAGATGAGATAGTAGTCGTTTGAAGTTAAATTGAAGATTACTACCTAATATAGCAGAAATTAGTATCAATATAATTTTGATTGCCACAATCCTAGCTCTCGGTCAGTAATTTTAATATTACAAATAGACAGATCGCCCTTGATGGCCGATGTCCGTTCTATAATTACACGGACCCCGTATATGCTATTGATTGGTGTTCCAGATATAGATCCTTTTGAAATAACACTTGAAAATGTAATGTAGACGTCTATCAAAACAGAATTAACTTTACGCTTATAGTATTTTGACTTGGTGGCTTTCCATTTATTCCTTCGCAGGATGTTTAATTTTCAATGGATTTGCCATTGGTAGAGGACTAGTATGCTTACTATTCACTGTATATATGCTGGTCGTAGACAAAAGAAACATTACTTTACAGGGAATAAATAAGCTTTATCTTGTAGCGACATCTATTCTCGCCACAACCGACGAATCCTACATAACGACATCTATCTCGCCACATACGACGCATCCTACATCGCGATATTAAAATTAACCCAACAAATGAAATATATACAAGAACCCGAAAACAACCGTTGGGCAGGCTCGCCAGACACGACACCCGTCTGG
This sequence comes from Saturnia japonica, assembly GCA_033032175.1. Taxonomy (NCBI): domain Eukaryota; kingdom Metazoa; phylum Arthropoda; class Insecta; order Lepidoptera; family Saturniidae; genus Saturnia; species Saturnia japonica. Next base: position 6,742,582 of record CM065332.1, read on the forward strand.
TCGGAGGGTCCTCCTTTTTAATGTAGAGGTGGTAATAATTGTCCCCACAATTTTAACAAAAACTATATAAGTTACTTAAATTGTTATCACTTCAAAAATCGACCTTTCTTCTTTTTTCTTTCTTCTCCTATAATCTTTCTCCACTTTTTTCTCATCCCTGTAACCCAATATACTAGAGATTAGCGCGTTCAAACAAACAAACAATGTCTATAGCTTTATGTAATTGTATAGATTTGTCGTATACTTTTCGATATTAATAGAGCTAAAAGTATTTAACTTTTCAATTTATAAGTGGTAGGTATATGAATTCTATCTTTGCTAACAGTAACATAACAGTGTTCGTAATTTCACACCGGAATCGGCGTTCGGGCCAATCATTAATCGGGTGAAATTAACATTGTATTTAGGAAGTGAGCAGAAGCGGAATACTAATCCGCACGCCGGCCTTGATTCCCAAACTGGCGTCCCGATTTGGCGGACGAGTGACGGGTGAGCTCACGCGCCGCGCCTTGCGTCGTCGTAGACTGCGACCGCTGGCTGTTCACAGTGAGCGTCCATTGACAAGCCAAGTGGCGTAGGACGTCAGTATATCCTCGCTCGCACGCGAATGTAGTTAGCGTTACTAGTTCAACACTAGTTTACGAACGCGCAACTGCAACACGCGTATCAGTGCCGCGAATTTGAAACAAAAGCGAAAAGCGCGCGATCCGCGCTCCGTACGAAAATGGGTGTAGTGAAACAACAGAAGAAAAAAACGAAAATAGAGAAAGACATACCGAACGGTAAACAAAAAAATGAGAAGAAAGTGAAAAAGAAAAAACTCGTGTCGTGTTTACAGTGTATCAAGTCAAACGAGGATGGTACATATGTATTGTTATGTTTTTATTTGTTGTTTCGTGATAATACTTATGCGAATCGATTTCGATTACTGATTTGTAACCAATTTTCACATTGCACTAGTTCTGTTATTTTTTTAAACTAATAACAGCCCATCACGCAAACCATACGTTTGTCGTAGTCGTCATACGTACGTATACGTACTGCGTGATTTTGTTGCCCACAGTTCTCATTGTAGGTAATTGTATATACAATATATTTATTAATTGTAGTAAAGAATTTTCAAATTTTCGGAAAAGAATATAAAAAAAACATTTTTATTTATTTTATTAGATGAGTGCTTCAACAACATTACACATCAAAAATTCATAAATAATATTAGTATAACTCTAGATAATCTAGGTACTGTATCCACCCGATGCGTATGTCATTAATAGGAGTACAAAGCTCTAATATATTAGTGAAAAAAAAAACAAAGTCAAATTTGAATTACAATAATAATAATCATTGACAACAACAAGATAATTGTTTAACAAATAAGAAAATAAACTGCAATGATTCTAAGGCATTTCGTGGTGTATCTTCGAATTCGAAAGTCCGGTGCCAATAAAATTAAAATAGGATTATCCTTGATGTACCCCTCTCAAACAAAAGCGAATCATCCAATTTGATTCATAAACAAAAAGATATGGCTGAACATCCCCCAAATAAATTATACATTCGAATTGAGTAACCTCCCTCTTTTTTTGAAGTCAGTTAAAAACAAAACATAATTGGGCTTGGGTCCTATAATAGGAATGATAAATTCCATGGACTACACTTTAATGAAATCCATGGAAATGAAAAATGAAACAAATAATGAAATGGCAAAAAAAAATTAAGGCTCAACTCAATCAAAGTGTCTGTGTTTATGTGGTTATTAAGAAACAGAATTATATCGACTAGTTATAATTCATTGCTACTGTTGGATACAGCCTAGATCTCTGTGCATACTCTTGTACAATTCCAATGCTTGTTTTCTAATTTTTTTAAATAATATCGTTATTGAGTTGATATATTTGGATAATGATTAAAACTCACTCTTAGGGTCTACCGCTGAAATACGCGTAGACGTGAATTATTGAAATAATTTATATTATCCAATTGGTTCCTTTTCCCGTTCCCTTTCACAATGTCCAGTGAAACTGTTTTATGTTAATCCAGTAAATACGTAGTACATTCTTGACGCAGAATTCTTATTAATATTCATAATGGCAGCATTGATTACTTTTCTACAATCCACGCTAGATCCAGCTGTCATAATGTTACGGTATTTATGTGACGGAATATACTTCATATTTACATTCCCCGATTTTTTGAAAGGCGTCCGGGGAGCGTCCGGACACGAGCTTTTTATAAACTTTTTCGCTTCACTTTTTGTGTCCAGGGAAAATCGAACTAATAGATTAGCAAATAAATGTAAGTTATTTTATATAAAAACTTTGCCTAACTTAATTAGGGGACTTTCATTTGTTGATTATGTTATTATTTATATTTTATGTAGCATTACTTAGCCTACATATATATCTTTTGTTATAATAAAAATGTAGCAAACAGGCATACGGCCCGCCTGATGGTAAGCGGCTACCGTAGCCTATGGACGTTTGTTATTACAAGATATCATTAGCGTGTTGCCGGCCTTGAACCCTATTACCCCAAAGAGGTCTGAAAACCTTGCTCAACGCAGGAACACAACACAAGGCTATTTAGCCGCGACCTTCTGTAGGGTGGAGATATACCACCAGTCTAACTGCCCCAGATAGAGAGCACTTTATATGTAGTTTATTAATACATTAGGTAAGTATTGTCATTTGTTTTGCTAAAGTATGAGTCGATTTATGTAGTTCCCTTGGTAAAACTACCCAGAAGTTCTTGTGGCAACTGAAAATTCACGGTTCTAGTTATTACTTCTAATTCACTTCACATATGACAACAATAACCAAACTATATCACGCAAAATACCACTAAATACTACATTATATAGGGCAAAATAACGTAAGTTTATGAATAAAAATAAAAACCATACCATTACACAACGAGATCCCGTCAATAACTCTTATTGGAAGTCATTTGTTAAATTATTCTTCAAAAATTTGTAATTTAAAATAAATAGTTTTCCAGCTAACATAACAAAAGAACGTCACCGATAACACAATTCTCTCATAGTTCTAAAAAACTCGTTGTGTTTTTCAGTTCGTGATAAATATCTTCGTAAAATTCTTGATATTATACCCTGAAAGATAAGTAATTTGTCAGAATACAAATGTTTATGCTGATACTAATTTTTTTTTTTCCCCTAAAATTTTTCACGAAAATATTCGACATGTATCCCGTCATAACAAACTCGTTTTGCTCAAGTTTTCCTGAACTTCGATAGCGTCTTTTGTTAACAAATGTTAACATTATAGGTATATAATACTAGTTGATCCCATAGACATTGTTCTGCCCTTTCCGGTAGTTAATGGCTCGACCACAACGCCACCTAATAATAATAATAATAATAAAGCTTCTTTATTCCATAATTAATAGACAATTTACAAATGAAAATTAGTGTTAGTATTATTAGTTAAACTTTTATTCTTAATGTATTTATTGTTAGTGATATGGATCCCTTTTGGGTAAAAGCCTCCTCTAACCCGTGCCATTTATGTTTGTCCTGGGCAATACTCATCCAGTTTGACCCAGCTATTTCAATTATATCATCAGCCCACCGTTTTTGTGGCCTACCTTTGTTTCTCTTGCCTGTAGGTCCTGGCCATCTTGTTATTTCTAGCGTCCATCTCTTTTGCTTGTACCTTGAAATGTGTCCTGCCCATTTACATTTTAAACTTATAGCATGTTGGTGCATGTTTTTGGTTTTATGTATTTCCTTAGTTTTAGTATACTCCTTTCCATGGTATGTAGACAAGAAGATATTTTATTTTTTATTTTATTGGTGTGTATGTCCATGTTTGACTTTCGTATGTTAAACTTGGTAGGATGCAAGTTTCCATTATTATTATTTTATGTTTTATGTGGTAGTGTCCTATCGGATTCTAATTAATATAGTTCAATCGGTCAAGTCATTCAGAACTTACACGATCACTAACAGACTCATACAAGATTTTTTATAATAAAATCTCTCCGCTCGCGTGAATATAAAAAAAAATTTTTTTTTACCAGAATAAAAAGTACCCTAGGTCTTAATGCAGATTTTAAGAAAGGTAGGGTATAGAGAAATTTTATTTGAGATTCCTCTCTACTCGGGGCAGCCCGACTGGCCGAATACCTCTAGCCTACAGGAGGTTGCAGCCAAATGAGCTTATGTTGTGTCCCTGAGGCGAGTAGGGTTTTTAGAACCCTTTGGAGTAGAAGGGTTCAAGGTCGGCATCATGCTAGGGATTGATACCAATGGTATTACAAGGGTCCATAGGCTACGGTAGCCGCTTACTATCATGCGGACAATACGCTTGTTTACCACCACCTTTATAGTAGAAAAAATATAAGCTATTTGTGCCAAATTTCATCTAAATCCGTTTAAAAGCCGTTTTTGCGTGATTCAGTTACAAACAAACAAACTCACTTTCGCATTTAGGTATAACAGGTATTAGTTATGATATATACAATAATAATAAGAACGTTGTCGGCGCTACTTTTATTTAAAAAATATCTGGGCGCCCGAGCTGCGAAACAAGAAGAACACCTAAGACAGATAAACTTAGAAATGTCGATCTGTTCTGCAAATCTCGCAAATCTGGAAACTATTTCGGAAATATGTTCTGTTAAAAGTTTAAGAGCCTAATTATGATGGCTTTTACAATATCTATACCACTATTATAAAAAGGAAAGATTTGATTTTTTATTTGTAATGGATAGAATCAAAAAGTACTCGACCGATTTAAAAAAATTCTTTCACCAATATAAAGCTACAGTATCAGCGAGTAACATAGGCTATATTATAATAAGAAAAAATAATTTATTCCTCATAACAATGTCCATAGTTTTACACAAAGTATAGAAAATTGCCTACACAGATACGTTGGCGATGTTTGTCGTATAAAATTAACACGGGTTAAACCGCGGGGCACAGCTAGTAACATATTTACTAGGTGCCGTTTTATCTACTTCGAATGCTCCGCCTTCGTCATTAAATGACATTCAAAGCAATAATGGCTCAGTGGTATAGAGTACAGCAATCGCGCCGCTCGACATGAGTTCGAATTCCTACAATGAGCTGGAGCTTTCTGTGAAGGACATCATACCTAAGGCATTTTCCAATACCACCCTCAAATTAAAAACCTGTCGGCAAGCACCTATAGATGTATTCCGGTAGCTGAAATTGATAGCCAGTTCCCCACTAGGATTAGCTTGATACCATCTTGGCCCATATCGTCACTTAAAATCAGATAATATTGTTGCGAAACGCTAAAACTATAATGAATTTGAAAATAAAAATAATAACTTAGCATCTTCCGCTCTGTTATCAAATTTCAGTACAGATGCACTTAATATATACTTACTTATATTTAGTACATATGCACTGAATATATACTTATATATGTATATTCATTATTGTTCACAATTAAAATTTTTTGATTACAATCTTCAGAACAGCAAGAGATTATCGTTGTTGGATCATTGCGGCCTACATATACGATGTTTACGTTCTAAATAGCTCAGATTTCGTAAGATTTTAAACCGGGAACACTCGGGGACCCGACCGTAGTGACTTGGTAAAACAAACTGGACGCGTTGATTTATTTTCTTAGTTTATAAGTTAATGAAATTTATTACGTTAGACATATAATTTTTTTTAAATGATAAACAAGTGTTCGGTCCTTACACCGCAGCTATAGACACTTACAACATTAGAAGTGTCACATATGGGTTATAGACTATTAAAAAACAAGTTGACCTCCCTCCTGAAGAATCCTTTACTATAGTCCTCTGGAAAATCTCAGCAGGAATTTCATTTCACATTTGGAGCGTTCGCAGAAGGAAACTCATCTAAAACCGGACTGTCCGCGACCATTTAGGTTATAAGGTGTATGGATGAATATCTTGCCGTTGGCAAGTAGATTGGTACGGAAGAAAATCAGAATCTTATTGCGGTATTCATATTTTTACTTGTATACTATATACTGCTAGCATCGTTGTTACTCCTATAAAATAGTTTTTGTTTTTCAACGGTATCTTTATTCTTATATGGATTTAAAGTAGATTATTTTTATATTATTTTTTAATTGTAATTTTATAATTACTGCTTATTATTTATGGAAATGCATAATTATGTTTAGACATGTTTCTCGAGATTTAGTTATATATTAATCTGACAGCTACATAACAATTGGTTCTGCTGTTTTTGAGTGATGCGCGTTCTAAGACGGAAATTTTATGGGATTTTTCACTGCCAATATCCTTCTCTTATCATCCTTGTTTAGTCCTCAGCTACGTTCATGCTTCTAGACCTAACTGACTTAAACTGTACGTTGTCCGATAGTCAACATTAAGAATTTTATTAAGTAGAATGTCTTTACAGGATGAGATGTATCTTTTTCTGTATTATCAGTTAAGTTAAAACTAAAATTATGTTTTACTGCATCAATTAATCGTTATTTCAATTTGAATTTTATTATTATTATTGGGTATACTTTTTAAGCTACAAACCACACGGTATTTTTAATGGTATAAAATATCTATTTGTGCTATAATATTCGACGTGATGTTTGACTTGATAAAACAAGACAATTTTTAACAAAATAGTAAACCAACTTGAACGATTTTGAAGAGTTATCTTGTGTATCTTCGAAGTTGAAGTTACCCTTGAAATATCCCCTATCCAACAAAAAAAGAATCATCTTAAATCGTTTCATAAACAAAAAAGTCATGGCTGATTTATATACATTCGAATTGAGAAACCTCCCGTTTTTTGTTGAAGTCAGTTAAAAATGTAGAAAATAGGTTCGATTACCAGAAAGACATCTAAATTGTATGTGCCTATCTAGAAATAAATCTTTTGTACTGCCAATAAAATTTAATATTCCATAATACCAATGAACTAGCAATATTGATTACGGTTTGCTTAGTTTTAGGAGGAGGCTTACACACCTAGCAATAAGATGCATAAAAGTATTAAGAAAGAAAAAATCAGACAAAATTGTAATTTTTGAAGTGTACTTCTTTATGCAACTTGAGAATAACTTCAATTTATTTTCTATTTATTTTATTAACAAAATAAAATAATTTTAATAAATATTAAAAAAAACATGTGCGCAGTTCACACGAGGTTGAAGTGAAACCATCAGAAGACATTAAAATATTTTATACAAAATCTTTTTTTTTTAATCCTAATACAGCGGGACTCGAACTATTCACCATTCGTACTGTACAAGTCTGGTCCTTACACCGCTAGGGTAATTCGACGGCGATCATAGTCGTGAAATTCAGGACTTGCATTAATGTATTCTATCTCATTCTCTCGCAGGCTAAATCCTGTAGATGTCTGCGTTTGTCTATTTTTAGTGTCGCTTTCGTATAATCGCGTTTCAAATCATAACGGTAGTACCTAATGAAGTTTTCACTTTTAAAAGTATTGAGTGTGCAACGTTTATGCGTTTAACTTTTTTTTTTAAATTTAAAACTTCTTTAGCCGCGTTGAGCGATTTTTGGCAAGGGAAAATCTTATGGGTTCGCGTGAACTTCGCATCACCGATGACTTCGACATGCTCGTGACGTATTGGGTTTGCGTCAGATTAGCGAGGCGTAATATAGCGGCCTGTGTACATGTATACGCATATATACACTAATACATTGTATATACTCGACGGTATCAAATGCGTGTTTGACTTTTTGGATGGGTAAAATCTTGTGACTTCGCGTCACAGACATGCTCTGCAATAATTCAGACAATACTTGATTTAAACATTCAAAATTGAGTTATCACTTTTGTCGGCAGTCCTTATGACTGCCTCTGTTTTTTTTAACACAAGTTAATTTCCTATACATCTTCCTAGTCTCAATAGTTGATGAGTATGTAATTAATCTTATCAAAGACATATAAATAGTACATTTCTGAACGTATAATTTATGTACATGGTATAAGATACTGTAAAACATTTCATACATGAAATTATTTCTATCTGGTTTAAAAGCTAGTCATAAAGAGGCCCCGAAGCAGACGTGGCAGTCAAGGCTGCCCGATTATGTTTACATCATCATTACCGCATTAGGGTACACATGACTGACCGTACGGACCTGACTGTTAAAATGGCATACTCTGTAGTGGCTAATTCCTGAACTGATTATAAAGAAACTTCTACAGGCGGATAACACCCAAAATCAAAATCAAAAATACTGTACTCGCTTTAGGCCCTAAGTAGGCATTTATTAATAATTGTCAAAACACTACTACCACCGTTTCGGAAAACATCCCATTAGGTAGTCACTTCCAGACATCATTATCACTTTATCGAGAATAAAACTTACTTGAAATGGTCCTTGAACTTCTTGTACAGCAAATCGGTAATATGCTTAGAGATACTTTAATAGAATCTAACACTATTACCTAAAAAAAACTTTTATTTGTTTTACTAAGTCTAAAACACGGCATGACTAATTATGTTTATTTCTATCTAGTAATAAAATTGTGCCGGTCATTTACAAAATCTAGCTTGCCTAAGTATTTTACGGGTACATGTAATATCGTATCATGGATAATATTTATATGGCAAAGTTAAGATATATTAAATTCCTCAAATTTGTTCTTTAATGATTCGCGTGGTGTCATATTGTAGCATCACTGTAAAATAAGCATTAGATTATACATAATTATGCATAAACTTTATATGTTGTTTATTTATAAATATAAATCGATAAATATTATTACCCAAACAAAAGTTGTCTCCCCCTTTCACGCATAAGGGATAAATATTGAAGAATGCTGAAATACGTGTTTCATTAGTTGTGTCCATGATTACTTAAACCAAGTTTCAAATAAATTTAATCCGAAAAATGTTATTTTCCATAAAAACTTTGTCACCCTCATTCATACCCTTATGGGTTTATTAATATTTTCTGCCTCTCTTGTCCTTACGCTCTTGATTAAAATTAATAAAGAGCTGATAGTAAAACTGCGTCATTTTAGCCAAAAATATCTGTGTATGTAATGTAATGTGTGTACCTACGTACTTCTGTAATAAGCCGCAGTGATGAGATCACGGTATATGAGATGTAAATGTATTAATCAAACAAAGATCCGTGTGTATGCAAATACAACATCAATGTCAGTAGTACGGTATCGGACTGTAAAAGGCATTGAAGCGTCATCGTTTAATATATAAATGTTTAACCGATTTGGAGAGAATTGATACATTAATATAGTTGGTTGATGCATAGTCATTTGGGTGGTAGGGGGTAATTATCGTTTAATTGCGTCCGACTTGATCGCGACCATAATAAACCAGTTAATGAGATTGTAACTGTATATCATTACCTAGTCTGCATATGCACTTTTCTATCTAGTAGCATTTACGAAGTCAGTAGTACCTACTACTGTGTACTACAGTGTAACTTTCATAACAAAATATACATTCACATACACGTACGCATGTGACCCACAGTTACACTTACCTATCACAACACTGCATCCGACCAGCACAGCACCGCATCGCCTCGAGCGGTTGACATTTCATTGCATGGAGTTTCATATATATGCACTCATTTATCGACTCCGTAATCTCACCTTATATGCGGACGGCGAGTGGACTGCGAGTTGTCAACGCAAGAACGATGTATCGTTGGCTAATTAACTACAAGTTAATTCGTTGAAACGCGATGTTGACTAGTTTGCCACGCGTTGTTTACCTGTTGACAAAGAGAGGACGCCAAGCGAGGAGGGAGGCGGTGCTTGTCGGGTGCCCGGTTGATAAATGTGTGACGACCTTTTCAAGCATGTTTATGTTACCTTAACGTTACTGTATTATTGTAAAACTCTAAAGTTATTATTCTCTATGTTTGGGCTTCATAAATGATTATTTTTCTCCTCCGGGATGAAAAGTTTACTTTTAGTCCCTGTCACGCGGGAGAAAAGTACCCGATTCTCTCCCGGTGAGATGGCAAATGTGCGCATGCGCGTACTTTACTTTATCTCCCGGTAACCTAGCAACTGCGTGTTTATATATAAAATATATAAACTTTTCATCCCGGAGGAGAAAAAAAATTGTAAATGCACCAAGGGAGAAAAGTAGGACATACCCACCAGCGATTGTCCATACCATACGTGCGGGCGTGAATGACCTACTTTTCTCCCTCGGTGCGTAATATGCTATTTCTCGAACATGCATGGAAATATTGTCATTTTTTGGGAAAAAGAACGCGCGAAGTATTGAATTTACGGACATGCCAAGAATGATAAAAGAGATCCAATTAAAAGAGTATTTAATAACCCCAGAACGCCATTTCATACAACATTGCTGGAGCGTTCTAATGATCCAAATTTAATAAAACACTCCTGCAATGGATTTGGTTTTCTTTGTCCGTAAATTCGATACTTCGCGTGTTCTTTTATCGAAAATAATGACAATATTTCCATGCATGTTTGAGAAAAGTACTATAATATATGCCTCGGCGGAAATGGCAATTGCCTGTCTCGTATTAGTGAAGTCCTCGCCTACGGCTCGGTCTTCAGACTCATACTCGACCTGCAATTGCCTATTTCACGTCCTTTGCAATAATGTGCTATTATTACCAGGTGTTACACTTGTCATAGAGGCAGGCTTTAAGCGTATCGCGTTCCTGGATCAGTCAGTGTATAACCAGCAAACAAGCAGGCTGTGCCCGACTGGCTCGCAACCACCGTACATGTGGTAATAAACCCGACTCAGTGACTCGCTTTTGATTTGTCCCATTTCGCGATTAGTTTTTATCCAACTGCCAAAAGCTTCCATTAACGTAATTTCGAATCCCTAAAATGAGCATTAGATTTTGGTGAAGGAAAAAAACGTGATGAAACCATAGCACCAACCTGCTCTAAACACCAATCTAATACCCTCATCTCCCTTCCATAACAAAACCACACGTGCTGTGTTTCGAAATCACAGTTTTATGGTATCCTAAATTTCGGTACGAACTTAAAAGTTCTCTATGTCGTACTGTGAAGCTGTGGAATCTTCTTCCAGCCAGTGTCTTCCCTTCTTAAGACATCGGGTTCTTTAGGCGTAACGTGAAGAGATATTTATGCAGGCCAGCATGACAGCGGCTACCGCCGATGGATTTAGATCTCTCGGTGATCGCCGTTGTGTTTGGATTGTACTGTGCTTACCATCATTGACAGTATAGTCAACGTGCCGAGCTATTATTAAAAAAAATGATGGTAGAGCTTTTTCTAAAGCCCGCCTGCCTAACTATCAACCTCATGTTGAAAATTTATCGCCAAGCACCTGTGGGTGTGTTCCGATAGCTGCACATGAAAGCCAGTTCTTGGGCCACATTGTCACTTAAAATCAGATGAGATTTTGGCCATAACACTAAACCTATAAAAATAATTAAAAAAGTCTTGCAGGTCGGCATGACAACGATGACAAACAAACTCTCTCTGGTTGCCGATGTTTTTGGTGCCTTGTTTCCCTGTAATTCTGTTTATTATTTATTCGAATTGCACTCAATATAGCTCAAAAAGTGTCATCAACATAGCCCCAATGTCAATTTAACGTCAGCTCCACACAATAGTAATACGTTTGGCCGCTATCACTAAATGAAGATTATAATCACATGCGACAATGGAATAGTTTCTAACAATAAACAGTAAATACATGCCCATAACCTGACATGTGTGTTTTATGATGAAAACAATGTACCCGCTATATACATTGTCGTCAAATAATTACCTACATGATCATTCATTCATTCATTTCTATTTTCTATAAATATATGGAGAGTTTTATTTTTATCGACTTCATTTGAATTAAAATTATTCTCTAACTTTAAAAAAATACTATTTATTAAATGAGATAAAATTAATATCGACAGTTGTTTGTACGTTTTTATTGTTGGAAATCGATTGTACGTATAATGTGTATAATATAATATTTAAAAATAATTATACATAAACCCGTTCTGTGTTACTCTACAATAGTATTTCAACAAATTTGATATAATTTATTCAATTTATAAAACCATGCTTTTGTCTTAAGGTTGTGTACAAACTGTTCATTTATTCATCTAAAATTAGCAGACAAAAAAAAATTTAGTCCTAATGAAGACACATTGCAAAAACTAAATATTGTAATTAAATTATAATTTAGTAAATGTGCTCCATGGTTTAACTTGTGTTAATTTTATACGACAAACATTGCACACGCAACCGTGTAGGCAATTTTTTATACTTTGTGTAAAACTAACGACATATTTATGAGGAATAAATTAATTTTTCAAATTATAATATAGCCTATGTTACTCGCCGATATTGTAGCTTTATATTGGTGAAAGAATTTTTAAAATCGGTCCAGTAGTTTTTGAATTTATCCATTACAATAAAAAAAAAAAAAACAAAGAACAATCAAATTTTTCCTCTTCATAATATTGGTATAAATTTAGAACAAGACAATTATTAACAGAAAATAAAAACCAGCTTCAATGATTTTGAAGGAGTTTCTTGGTGTATCTTTGAAGTCGAAGGTCCAATGACAATGAAATTAAAATGGGACCACCCTTGAGATATCCCAACAAACAAATAATCATCTATAAAGGTTATAATACCTCTGCTTCCTTGGATGGCGAATTCACCAATTTCTCGTACATTTCTGTTATGTAAGGAATCCAAAGGATTAATATAATAAACAAAGAAGTTATTTCTGAACATCCATAAAAAAATAGACATTCGAATTGAGAACCTCCTCCTTTTTTTGAATCAATGTCGCCACGATTTCAGTATATAAAAAAGAAGCATTTTACGCAAATAGTATGTTTCAAGCTAGAAGCTATTTTAAACAGACGTGACGCGACGGTCGAAGTACGAAACCTAATAAAATTCATCGTATATAGGCGCCGCGTCGGCCAATCCATGCTTAACCTCTCAGGTCCGTGTTTTGACCCGAGTCGACTGATCCCAGCCAACCGTGCACCCGGGGGATTTTAATTAATGTTTCCTAACCTAAATAACTCTTAATTGCACGTTACATGATGCATTATGTATGTAAGTTCACTTCACCTGATGTGTAATAAAAATGAATACAAAAAAGAAAAAAGTAGAGAAAAAGAAAAAGACAGTTAAATATTGTATGTCTAATACACAGTTTAGGCTATTCGCGTCTCCCTTTTTAAGTAGTTTTATTAACCGAATTAAAAAAAGAATGTTATCAATTCGAAAGTATATTTTTTATGAATGTTCAGCTATAACTTCTTTGTTTATGAACCTTAGATGATTTTTTTTCATTCGTATTGGGTCTCTGACTTCGAAGATACACCAGACAACCCCTCAAAATCATTGGTTTCCTTATTTTTGTTAAAAATTGTCTTATCACAATGTTGTCCTTCACCGAAAGCTCAGGCTCGTTGCAAAGACTCGAACTCACGAACTTCTACGAATTGTCCGTTCCTTCAAAAGATTATTTTACTACGCTATGACCACAATTTTTGCAATACAAATTGAGGCGTACATAAATCTTAACGTCTGCCATTTTTCCTGACAATTAGTTCCACGGCCTTCATATATGCAGATCTCAATGCATTCCCGTGTCATTATTTCACATTATTACGATTCAATCAATAGAACTGAGTATACATCATTGTAATCAATTTATTTAAATGCAGTGCAGGTAATAAAAACATATCGAAGCGAACGGTTGCAATACGCGACCTTTTTCATTCAGTGATGATGTCAACAATGCCCCTCCTTGAGTAAATAAAACGTTTTATGTAACCACCCACGTAACTACCTACTTACCCTTATTAGTTGGTTAGTTTAATATGACCTTTCTGATTATGTTTGCTTGTACAATGGTTGCTCACGACATCAGACAAATCTTTAAAATCTGTTTTGCAAGTAATGATGTGGATTTGATTTCTTTATCTACGTAACTAGCTAATATTCTTCCAAATTACCAAGTACCTATCCATCAATCATAAAGAATACTGATCAATGAAGGTTTAGTGGTTGCGTGCACGGGCATCGTGTCGATCGACGTTCGAATCCTTGCAGTGTGCTTTGGGTGAACGAAAAGATCGTGATGAAACATAGCATGCTGGTCTTTTAATACCCGCCTGGCTAGCTATCAAGTTAAAAATCTGTCCTCAAGTACCTGTTAGTGTATTCCGACAGCGGTACTTAACGGCCTAAGACTTTTAAAGAATAGAAAAAACGAACATGACATTACAACTGTTTTAGCCTGTCTGTTTGTAATACAGCAAACTTTGTATGTTCGGATTCAACTCGAAAACAGACGGACCAATTTTTATGAAATTAGTTACCCGCGAAGTATGACGTCATCACAAGATGAATATGCTATAAAAATTTTCAATGTTAAAGTAAAAATAAAATAACGAGACGAAACTAATTACTGCGTTATAAATGAGCGCGGAGAAGCAGGACACTGCTAGTATTCATATAATATATATGTCGTGTCATAAATAAACTAAAGAGGGAGCTAATAACCAAACTTCAGTAGCTAAAGAAGTAGAAGTGTTAAGTCACGGGAAGGCATACAGTTCATTTCTATTTATCTTTTACTTACATTTGAGTCATTAATATTTTAAACTACAGTTACAACCAGCTACAAACGAAGGCAGTACTATCTTCAATTGTTAATGTCTAAAGATTTTATGACATATCTGTAGCATCATAATGTGAGCAACAGTTTTTCAGCTGACAGAGTTGAAAACAAAGTCAATCAATTCATTCTTATACGTAGGTACAGCAAAATATATATAATATTGTTGGGAATGAAAATACTTTTGTATTAGAAAAAAAACAATATAAAGAGAAATGTTAAATTTTCCTTATATCTCTATCGATTATTGTCTTTGGATAACCTTCAGCGTATGATCGGTCGTAAGGCAGTCACCCTAGAGAGGGTGGCATCCAGTTCAAGGGTACTTTTAAGGGGCAAAAACTGTAGCTTGTATCATTGCCAGAAACGTGTTTTTGTTATTTATATTAAAGGAATCTAATACTTCACCGTTGTAAAACTGAGTCATCAATTATTCAATACACAGATTTCAAATAGAAATCTGTATTTTATTGTTATCTTCTTTTTTATAGACATTTATATTTTATGCGTCTTATTTATTTTTTGAAAGATAAAATGGATATTTCACTTGGGCTATTTACTTACACTGGGTTAGCTAAGACCATATTAATAATAATGTACACATTTGCAAGAAAATACTACTTATAGTGTTCGTCATAAATGACATACATCGTTAGAAAATCTAATTGAAAAGTATAAAAAATCCGAGAACAATACCTTGACTGTGGCAAGTAGCACTAACGGTCATCAGTAATCAGGTGACTCCGCAAAACCAACCATCAGTTTATCTGCAAAAAATCAATATGAAAATACATACAAACAACCGGCTCTCTAATTACGTGTATCACAAGAACAAGGCGAAAGCAGAAATCGTCAAATATCGGCTTCAAAATTGCAAATTCAGGTTTGGTACATTATGTCCGATACTTAAATTAAACATATTACATAAGAATTTGCCATTTTGTAGCCTATAATTACGTATTTCGGTTATCACTTTGCTCTTACAAAGTACGTCATTAAGGTGCTGGTTGTTTATTTACTTCCTATTTACTCACGCTTTAACAATGCCCAGAAATAATATTTATGAGTCAAGATTTTTCTGATCGTATTAAATTTTATATAAAACAGGAACAACACTTAAAGAGTACCTTTAAAATTTGTTTACAAAATCTTATCGCTTCGGTCTTGTAAATAAATACGTTCAAAATATTTCAGAGGCAAAACATTTCTGAAATCATATCATATAATAATAATCATCATTATAATACAATAATAATCATATGTAAGCGTGTTATAGTTAAAACCCTAAAATTCTGTTATTATTATAATATCATGCAAATTCATAACGTCATTGTAGGAAGTAAACAAATGTCTACACACGTTAAACTGTTGTCGTAGTAAATTACACATCACTGTTGAATATGTATTTATAGGTATCTCATGTAATATATTATATTATGTTAACAGACAATTGTTTACCTTCACACTGTCAGTTTTATCAAGGCTGAAATACAGTTTTGTCTACATTTTTATCTACATACACATAGATCATACAATCAAACATCGGATAGTCCGATGGATATTTCATTGGTCTAATTATCGCTTACACTTTTTGATTACACAATAATTTATATATATCGCGTATTAGGGTTGCTACTGATTCTTTATACTAAAGTATTTTATGTTATTTAGGGTAATTATACTATACTACTTGGCCCGCAGACGTTTTTCTGCTCTTTCTAGTAGTCAATAACTTGACCCCAGCGCCACCTATTACATTCAGGGATAGTATAATAACATTCTCCATGAAATAACACTTAGATTTACTTTTTTAATAGATATAAAGACGTTATGTAGACAATAAAGTACGTCAGAATACTTTATTTTATATGGTCTATTGTCAGTAAGATACTTTTTACGTAAATCATTAAAGACCAAATAAGTTGATCGTAATTTTACTAAATAACTAACCTATTTATAATTGCCTGTAAAAGTGTAATTAAATAAAAAGGTGTTTTGATTTTACTTTACTTGAAACTGTGTGATCATCGTTTATGTCTTGAGGGTATATTTTTTTATCATAGCAACACTATAAAAAAATCCTCACCGAAACGATCAGGTTAATGTCTAATTGTTTCTGCTACGTAAAAATGATCATCCTATGTAATGGACAAGAGAATCGTGTCGCCAGATAATGCTATTTTGATGACGGCATCCGTATTTATAGCTAAAATGTAATTTTGCATCCAAACCTGTTCTCAGGCAAACAAAGCGGCTGCCAATAATCTCGTCATCTGCTCTTTTCGACAAATGACAGTACATGCAAACATAAACATTATGTTCTATATAATATAATACAATATTATTTCAAGTGACTATTTTGTATTGTGTCATTATATATTTTGGTTTTATGTAATTCTACAGTACACCGAAAAATTAGCAACTAAACTCTAATCTGAAACGTATATTTATCAGTTATCACATTTGCTTGTCATTGGCAAAATTACAAACATAGGCAAAAGTCATATAAAAAAATAGTTTTCATAATACTATTTATTTTCGATACAAATTATTTTTAACTCTCAATTAAAATGTAAATAAATATTACGCGAGTATTTTTAGGCTACTTTATAGTAAACCGAACCAACTCTAAACCGTATTTTCATCACATTTGCGAATTGCTTCCAATAGGCAAACACCATATTTTTTAACAATATTATATATTCGGTACAAATTATTTTTAGCTCTTGATTTAAAAAACAATGAATAATACGCTAGTACTTTTATTAAATGGGTCACTTATCGATTGTTGTTATAAATGCACTAGTGTTACATATATGTGTTTGTTATTATTATTTTAACCTTGGGAAATCGCTTTAGTTTTGGCAGTGTTTATGATGCATTCACAGCCTTGTCTTATTAGATTTATGAGTCAACATCCATGTTCGTGTTTCAAATATTTTTTTACGTGTTTATTTATCATAATATAATGTGTTGTTTTGTTTTTAATATAACACATATTTATCCTTAGAATCTATTTAGAAGATTTTTAGGTGGTTTTGTAGGTACCTTTTTTAGAACTGACTATATTGTTAGCCATAAGGGCCCTGGAGCCTCAGACGGCTTTTAGAGCTTCACCATGGCTTGGGGGCGAGCGCTTAAGACACTCAGCCGCGAAAACGTAGCAACATGCTCAAGTTCGCCAAAGTGGCTGAACATTGGGTTGGGCTGTTGCCGTAGTTGCAATTAAGTTGCGAACTGGCTACACCTCGGGAACCCTATCCGTACAAATTCGATCTAAACTAGCATATATATACATGTTCCTGTCTCTTGAGAGGAAGAAAGGAACATGTGTCTTATGTACTTAGTAATCTGTAATTTTTTTCTAAACTAACAAGTACAAAAAAAGAAAAAAAACGACCCTTAACCTAAAGTAGTGTATAGTGTGTTTAGTTCAGTACAGTAAAATGACGTAAGACTGCTAATTGTTTTTCTTTCACTTTTGTTACAACCCAATAATAATAACATTAATATTTATATAGCGCAGACAGAACACACATTGAAACACGAGGAGTTCCAACTTAGTCCTTAGGATTTCCAACCTATTATGAATGGTCTCAAGATTCCGGTCCTTTTGAGGTTGATTGTTCATAGATAAAGAATTTATTGATAACAACAGATGTACTGCATGCAGATTTGCTGCTAAGAACCATTAAAAACAAATAGTTCATGTCCATAAGTGGAATGTAGATATGTTCGGTAAAATTGAAATCATTTTGAATTTTTAAATGACAGGCAGAATTTCAATAATACAAATAAATAAAAAATACCTCCTCATTCCATCTTTTAGACTAAGTAAGAAAAAAGTTTTTAAGTAATTGTGTTAGGTTCTACAATAAACTACTTATGCACATTGCCGATTTGCTGAATTAATAAGTTGAAGAATCATGTTAAACAAGTTTTATTGTCGAAAGGGTATTATTTAGTGGATCGTTACGTGAATGACGATGATGGCTGGAAGTGTTTCCGTCTCTTAACATCCACTGAAAATGATAATAAGGGTAAACAATTTAAATAGTTACTGTAAGAAAACATCTTGATAAACCTTAACGAGTTTCTTGCCGGTTCTTATCGATGACTGGGATGTTTTCCGAACCGGTAGTACTATATTAGCATTTCCTAAGTAAGTAAGTACCTACTTAGAGCCTGAATTGAATAAAAATATTTTTGATTTTGAAAACCACCAATGAAGGTTAAGAAGCGACGTTTCGGCGACCAAGCTGTTCAAATAAATGTCTTTTGTTATCTCAGCCGCAAAGGAAAACTCGAAATCCACGACTATGTTATCAAAACTAATAATAATTTTTATCTGAATTTTCTTTACTACTTCCGTCTAAAAACTTATTACCGGTTGTTTCATCTTTCTGCAATAAAAAAAACTCCTGTTATTAATTGTTGAGATGAATCTGTAAATGCATCTCTTTAATTGATTCAAGGTAAGGATGATTAATCGAAGAAGACGATCAGATACTCGTGTCAGATGTCAGATGAAATCAATTAGGTGGAGCTGTCCTTCCCACGCGACATAACAGACTGCGACGGTAGAGATGACGCGGTCGTCGCGTGTTGGTAATTGTTCACTGGACACCTGTGAATCGGATTTACGGGTCACTATTTATATGAATACAATGTACAGTTCAAGAATTATCTACATTGATGTTTGAAGAAGTATTTGACGAGGTGCGGCAATCATTTAAGGGTATTTTTTGAAATAAATTCGCTTAGGGCCGATTTTCCAATCGTCGGATAACTTTATTCACGGAATAATTGACAGGTTTTCCATACATTAACTGTCAAAACGTAAACTTAAATTTATAAAAGCGTTAACAAAATGTGTTACAGTTTTTCTGCGCAACGTACCGTGCGCACGTTTCTCAATGAAATCATGTATGTGTATACATGCATCATCTTGCTTTTAGATAAATCATTAACCAATCAATCAGTCAGTCAGTTACCTTTTTGCTATTTTAAAAATAATTCATAGTAATATTAAATAATTACCACATTCAAAGAGATAAATATCTTAAACCGATCGAACTTGTGTGTGCTGTTTGAATTATTTTATGACTTCTGCAAAAACTTTCTTCATCATTGTCGAATTTCAACTAAATATTTGTTATAGTTTTAGCTAACTAGAAAATAACTCGTTCACAAACAATTCACCTTTATATATAAACTAGCTGTTTCCGCGGCTCCGCTCACGTAAACACAAAAAAAATTATTTTACCTGGATAAAAGTATGTCTTAATTAGAGTTATAACATATCTGTGCGCCAAATTTTATCGAAATCCGTTTAGCTGTTTTTGTGTGACTGAGTGACAAGCAAACAAACTCATTTTGGCATATATAATAAGTATTAGTTAAGATGAAATACCCTATCAAATAAACTGCGCGTACTCTAAAAGATATCATAGCTATAGTAAGTGGAAGGCAAAAAAGTGCTAAGAAAGAAGAGAGTATGACTGTAATACAGGCACGTTACGTATACACGATCCAAGAGATCAGAATATTACACTGATCGTAATGTATATAATTTTAACAAACTCAATGTAACATATTGCTAATGCTAATCGTGTCAAGGGTTTGTATATTTATGCTACAAATAAACTGAGTCTCCGGTGATTTATACGTCTCGTTTCTGATACATATCACATTTGTAAATGTCGTATCGTAAAGCTAAAATATAATCAAAAGATATAACAATTAACGTAAAATAAATAGAAAAGAAAAAAAAACAATTAATTAAATATTTATATTAATAATATAATCATATGTAATCAAAAATTGACACTAATTAAGCACACAATTATAACAACTTTTTAGATAAACTTTACAATATAAAGGTCACTTAGTACATATTACATTTATTAGAATGTTTAATAGATTTTGCCAGCACTTACTTTCTATTCTCCGGAAAGTAAAATCACACACAGAGGAGAGAAAACATCGCCCTGCGGCGAACTTGCCATAAGTAAAAAAAAAAGATTAAAATTATGTGAAATGATGTGATAGCCCGTGCGGTAAATATGTATTTGTCTAGACGACTCTATACGAAAACGGAAGCGACATTTCGCAAGACTTGAAAGGCGATCGATGTACCGCTATTATTACACTGTGCTATGACGAAATAAAAACCTGAACTCAACATTTCCCTGGGAAGAACTAGGGATTCATTCAAATCAGTTGAGTAATTCATGATTATTTACTTTTTTGTAATCGTAAGTGCTACCTACTAGTTCCAGAGATTAGAGCATATAAACACAAAAAAAAAAAATTTGGACTTTATAATATTAAGCATGATCTTTTAACAAAGCTCTATTTTAATGCCCCGGGTAAACTAACTCGTCTTAATTCTTTACATGTTCCTTTTTCTTCTTCTAACTACAGGCAAAACTTTTATAAAGTGCGGACAAGCAAACGTTTCAATAAGTTGTGTAGGCAGCATAAACTAGATCCTCTCCACTCAAGTGTGGTTTCGGCTAGAAGGGGTCCTTAAGTTTTAATTTTTTAAATAAGTAAGTGCTGTGTAAATGTTTGTTATTGTTATTATCAGCAGTATTATATAGTATATCAGCAGTAATATATAGTTGTTCACATTTTTTTAAACTTCTACAGGTTTTTAAACGTGATGATTTGTTATTGGCTAATAGATTCTTTTGCTGTTTTTAATTTGATAATTTAGCTGTTAGTCATCCTTATTAATATTTTTTTTGAAATCCTCTGTTTCATAATACATAATAATATTATAATGTATGTCTCAGTCGCCCTGACTATGGGGATGTTATATAAAATTATTGCGGTTGCGAGAAGCTTCTGATTTCGTGAAAAAAAGCTGACGCCCATGAAAATAACTATTGAGGATGGGATCGTGGTCTCCGAGTGTTCGCTGTTGTTTTTTTGGATTATCCTAAGCTGGCAAATAAAGATTTAATCAAATATAGAATTTTGATAAACTCCTTGGGAATACAGGAAAAATTCGATTTTCGTCATAACCCTACAATCTAATAAACTAAACAAATTTAATAGTACATTTTAATAGCACATTTAAATATAGCAAATAAACTGTACTAAACGTAAGGCTTACTAAAAGATGGAAAGTGAAACATCAAATAGAATGTAGAAATAATATTTGTTGTAACTTTATAGGGCACATACATCTCATGACGTCATACCTATAAAGATGAACAAAGAATATAGGTCACAAGCTTACTCCATTGAAGTCGTTTTCGAGAATTTATTCGATTAACGATAAAGTCTTTCATCTAACCGTGTCAGTTTGTTGAAGTTATTTATTCGTAAATTAATAAAGCCCTTAGTTGTGAATATTTTTATAACCATAAACATAGAGCGAATGGCCCATTAATCGATTATTTACGCGCTTCTTCGACAATTTAAACTATATAATATAAAAATTAATTTTCTAACAAGAAACGTTAGTACTGGTTAAGATAATTTTGTACTAAACTGATAATATCACATAAAAATCAACTATGATAGTAGAGTATTTTTTATTTACCTCTAAAAACAAAATAATCAAATGTACCTGTAGAAATTTAGATAATCAGGTTTCTAAGCCATTGTAGATGGTTCGCGGATTGGAAGTCTTTTTCAAATATAGTTTCAAAAAACATAAAGAAGGAAACAATCCCACAGTGTTGACAGTATTTCTAAAAATAAACTTTTTTTCGTATTTCTGTCATCTTTTGGACAATGGTCAGTTCCGTAACGCAATTTTTGAAGATTTTTGAGCCTCCCTCCCCCCATTTAACGCACCGTAACATTTTTCTGTACTCCCCCTCCCCGCCTTAAACATTACGTAACACTCAAGTCAGCATAAGAGCTTTTATGGGTTAAGAACAGCTGATGACGCAAATCTTCCTGTTTTGAGGACATTACAGTATGAACTCATTTTAACAGCACAGACTAAAGCAATAACGTCGAGGGATTCCCCGTAAAACAAACGAAAAGGGTTGCCAATTTGGGAGAAGAAAATGAAAATGACGTAGAATACAATAGGATTCCCCGCAAGACATAAACTAAAAGCGTTGCGATCTTGGAAAATTTAAATTGCGTAGTTTTTTATTTAAATTAAATAAAAAACAATGTTACGTAACGCGTTGTTCGAACCCCCCTTCCGCCCTTGTAGCGCATCGTAACGTTTTACAAGACCCCCCCTCCCCCCAAATTGCAACGTAATACTTGAACGGCCCCTTAGACCAATAAATACACAACATAAAGTATAGCACAAATCATAAAAGTTATAAAATTAACAATACGATATTCTTTGGTATTTTAATAATATAACGCAAAACAAGCTATTTAGATTTTGTTTTAGATATTATATTATATGTATGGATATATTTGACGCGAACTCCACAATTAACATTACCTGTCACCGACCTTAACTGTACTTTATCGGGTAACAATGCAAAACATTGCACCGACATTAAATAATGTAGTACAAAAGGGATAGCAATATCAAATTTTTATAAACGTTTAATAGTTGTCTCGTTCACTCGTGCTGTTTTAAATGATATTCCAAATTTCGTATGCGCGACGGAGTAAGTAAGGGGAGCGCGTCGCCAAATTCATATTTTAATATGATATTGATTACTTCCTATTCACTGATTATGCGAGTACTTTCTATTGTAAGTTCTAACTGCACTTTCCACGTGCGTTTCAACCAAGTTACATTATTATATACGTATATTCAGTTTATGTGTAATAAATTATGATAGTTAATTTTTACACGTTGTAACAAAACCACTACAACTCTAGCTTGTCAGATATCTCTTATTTTATTATTGTGAAGATAGTCAGTCATACTTAATTTCATTTTTTTAAATGCTGTAGGTATTATCAGAGTCATCTACAAATAAAATTTCATATGTTGAAATCAATTATATTTTTATTATTTTATTTATTTTTTAAAGTGAATCAATTTCTAAACTAAAAATTATTTTGAATACGTCAAGAAGTTACTTGTAACGTGCGTACATTTGTACGCGTACCGACTTTTTATAAAGAATATTTATAAAATGAAATCGTTTACTAACAAAAATTTGTACACTAATTTCTTTAATTTGTATACACCACTTGCACGTAACTACTATTAGGGCCTAAATATTAATCACTTGGAAATAGTTCAAAATAAAATTAAATTTATCTGTTATTATTGTTTCAGGTGGTTTGGAAGGGAAATACCGTGTCGCCGCGCCGGAGCTCATGCAGGATACATTCATGAGCGATTCAGAAGACGAAGGAGGTGAGTTTACGTCAGCCACTTAGCTCTTGACCTTGTGCTAGAAGTATGACTTCACCTGAACCCAATTACACCCACGCAACTTTATGAATGAACGCTCCGATGATGTAGTTTATTTTTTCTCTTCAAGTATGACCTATGAGAATTGATAGCTTTATCGGCTAATGGTTAAGGATAACATCGTGCGGAAACATGAACGGCTTCAAAAATGTTCTTGTAGTACTACTATAGAGGTGTGTGGAAAAAATAAAGAACTGTGGATTCCTCGGAGTTTGAAATCGCTAATACGTCGTGGGCTGGCGTGGTGTTCAAGTCCGTGCATTCTCTTGCAAGAGGCATTTATAAGCTGGTTTTGTTGTTGATTGTTGATAATTATATATCTCGGTAAACAACCATGCGCGTACCGGAAGACGCAGCGTGGGCAGACCTGCCACAAGGTTGACCGATTATCTGATGAAGATTGCGGGAACCCGCTAGATACAAACAGCGCAGCATCGGTCATTGTGGTTATTATTGGGGGAGGCCAGTGACCAGTAGAAGACGTATTTTACATGAGTTGAAATAAGCATGATAATACAAAGTAAATTATTGAAAAGGAAACAAAAAAAAAACAAACTGCAACAAGATTTTTTGCGTTTTATTTTATTCTCAGACGTCGTTCTTAAATATTATATAGCCTACAATTAAGACGCATCTAAGGACATCTCGTATTCTAAAACCCATTAATCCGTTTAGGCTACAGAGCGTGCCAAAGAAATATATACATAGGTAAAAAAACTCGTTGATTACAGGTGAAGTCGAGTGTCCGATACAACAGCAACAGCAATACCGCTACATGAATAGCGAGGCAGGCACATTGCACCGAGCGAGGCCGCTCGAGGACAGCGTCACCGATGGTCACCTCTGGCCGAGCAACAATGACAGGAAAGTCGCCACCATCGAGCGACAACCAGTCGACATCGGGTTTGTACTTGTTTCTTTATTAACAATAGCTATTTGTCATATCTATACCGATATTATGAAGTTCGATAGTTTTTAAATAACTAAGCTAGCTCGATTATTGACGAATCGAAGATCTAGGCTCAAACAGTCAATCGTTATCAAAAGTAATAAAATACATTGAATTTTTCGCGACGTTGGTCACTCATATGTTATTTTTTCTTTATTTTTTATTTTTTTTTATTTTTTTGTAGTTATTTTTTCTGTGCCAGATCATCTGATCCCGAATTTTGTAAGGTCCTTTTATGTGTTTGAAGAGGAATGTCCGCTTTTAAAAGAAATAACTTTTCAGATAACAAGATTGTTCGGATCAACGTTATGTGTGCGAATCAGCGTTTTCAAAAATTAAATTAATTATATCTAAATTTCATAATCCACTAACTAACGAACCGCGCCGTCTTCTTATTAGTACACGGTTGACATGCAATAACATTTAAAAAATATGATACGTGAGTTCGTAGCTTAAACGATACATATTTAATTTTAAATGAGTAAAAGCCATAAACATTTTTCTTTCGTAGTAGTAGATTGAAAGTCGAACATTTGTTCGCAAAAAGAAAATTGTGGACTACGTTTGAGAATCGCTGCTATACAGACTCTAAAGAGGCGGAGCAGAAATTTAACGAGTGTAATTACCTAGTTAATGAAAAGTAATTAATAGATATTATTTGCTGTTTAATAAAATAATTTAGGGTTTTATGAAGTATGAAGATCCCATCCGGCTGGCTGGACAATATAAAAACATCGAATTTAAGAAAAAAAATGAAAAATGTAACTACTGAATTACTTTTAAAATTTCTGTAAACGTAACTTGTAAAGATATAAAGAAGCGAGAACTATAATCGAGAGCGAAGTATTTACATGAAAATAGTTTTCTAAATATATCTTATGCAATTTGAAGTACTTCTAATGGATATAGTAAACACCTAAATAAACGAACATTATTTCAAATGAATCTAGTCTCAATTCTTGATAATTGTAAAGGTTTTATACCGTTATACACAAGTAGTAATGGAGCTTGTTTCACTTTTAGTACTAATATACGCAGTTCCAAGTGCCCAGCTTGTAGAACGATTTCTAATTACATTTATAGGGACTTGTTTTCTACACATTCATGTTACATTTGAAGCGTGGGAAAATGTTATGTGAACTCTGATAGGTAGTGAAATAATAAGACTGGATTTAATTTAAAAATTAATTAAATTTACCTTCGTTTAAAATTCTTATTGCTTCTGTTTGAATAATAAGATAATATGCCATTGAAAGTGATAAGGTCGACATTCCTAGTTATTTTAATATTTTCTGAATGAATATATTACTATACCCTACAGCGCGGCGGTACCTATCTAATAACATTTTAAAGCGATGATGACTCAGAGGTAACGGGTTCGGACACCACGTCAATTGTTGTAGGTTGTAATCCTACAATACGCATTTTCTAATGGCCGCATGACAAGCTATCATCAACAAATTGGGAATCTGTGGGAAGTGTATGGCAGATGCATTTAAAAGTCAATCTGCTTCTAGGCTTTGTGTGTTCTTTGGTCAATATATTTACTTAACACCTGGTGAGATTGTGATTCGACGATACACAAATAATAGATAAATAATACCGATGATAAAAAATACCGTATGGCAAGATTTGATGAAATAGGAATGTGATGGTAAACAGGTTCAACTGAGTTAACAATAATGTCAAATCTATATTAACCGATAATTAAACAGTCTTTGTGGTACTGTTTTCCATTCTGAAGAATGTGATTAGCAATACGTGTTCGTACAAAAGGTGTCCCAACTTAGATCTCAGCTATTCTAAGAGGTAACGACCAACCAATGGATGGGACTGCAGCTACGCTTAGGTAGGGTTGCTAATCATTTACGAAACATGGGTGCGGAAGGTGAACTACCCAGTTTTATGGTACGGCTAAACTTTTCGCCAGAAGTTGAAGCTAATGTTATTTTGTAGTACTTAGTAATGAAAATATCGTGACATTGACCATCAATTTAACTTTTACTTTGGATACTTTCATAGCAATAGATTTATCAAAAAATCTGTTTGAACCTTTTCGTAGATCGTTCAATTCTGTCTAAGAATGTGTATCAGTATTTGGAAAACGCTAATCATTAACGAGCTATAAACTTCAAAAATTTGTCCCGTTTTTTTAACCACGTACCGCATTATGATTGAAAAACCGCAAATTCGTGCACTAACGCTGTCAACGCTAGTTAAATGTGCCGACATAGAAAACATAGACAAATTTTTTACAAGTGACTATAATTTAAAACATGGTATTGTACTTTCATTGCAAGTTTGGAGTTAATTGTATTATTTTTTTTTTACAGTTTTCTGGTGTCTTTCGTGGTGGACGCTCGTGGTGGCGCCATGAAAGCGAAACGTCGCGGCGGTGTGCGAATTATCGTCCCCCCTGCCGCCTGTGCTGCCCCCACACGGGTTACATGCCGGTCAGAATCACAATCTTACATTCCCAGCCCGGTGAAGCTGTAAAAGCAGTTTGGGGCTCCAGGCCCCTATAGATAACAGTATAGTCAGATCGAAACAAAAAAAACAATTTTACATTTTTCGATGATATCCAAGTTTAATAGACTTCAGTAGTTGATTACCAGTAAATTGCGTGCGTAATAGATACATTGCGTGAACTTTTTATTTAAGCTTTAATAAATCGGCCCCTTAATTTTTTTTCGCAAGAGCGAATATTGTCTTCAGAATGACAAATCCATATTATTATATTCTTTTTGAAAATACCCATCGATCGTAACTGAAAACTTTGATTTATTTTACTATTTAGCGCGGCGACAAGACGAGCGCCAGCGGCGGCGCCCCCACCTCTGATGGAGGGAGAAGCGCTTGCGTCAAGATTACTGGAACTACAACCTCAGGGTGCTAAATTCTTGGCGTAAGTTTAGCATTACACTAAATCTATTTAGATCTAGTTAAGTTACATATACGACAAAAATATGATTTGATGTTTATAACAATATACGTTGTGATTATCTGAAATTATCAACATCTCGCCTTTCACTAACTCGTTAAGTTTTTCCAAGTAATATTGACACACCAAATACCTACCATGGATTATTTTTTCTGAACAACCCTAGATACTTAACGAAAATTATAATTTATTGGAAATCAAATTTTAAATACTATGTAAATTGTATATTCAGTGGTATCGTGTCGATCAACGTGAATTCGAATCTCTGCAATAAGCCTGAGTTTTCGGTGAAGGTAAACATGGTGATGAAACCATACCATGGGGGTAGGGCTTTTTCTAATGCTCGCCTGGCTACCAGCCTTACGTTGTACCAAGTATCTATAGGTGTATTCCGCTAGCTGCATTTATTTAACCGGCTAGACAGCGTATAAAGGTCCATCTCGGACCACATCGTCACTTGTCGAGTTTGTGACCAAACCCTAAACCTGCAAAGAATAATTAATAACAGTGATATTTTTATTACAGTCCCGTTATAATCGAAGTGCCAATCTTCACGTCATCATGTCCCGAGCGAGAGATCGTTATTTTACGTTCAGATACTGGCGAGACCTGGCAGGATCATTATCTTCACAACAACGATAACCCTATGATACAGGTATGTTGTGTTTTTCGATCTGACCATACTTTTAGCCGTGTCCTAAAGCCTCGGAAGGCTTTTACAGTTTTACCGGGTTTGGGGGCGAGTGCTGAAGGCACTCTGCCGCGAAAGCGAGGCATCGAGCCCAAGGGTGCCAATGTGTACAGCTACGAAAGTTATTATCCAATAATATGTACAAAATATTGCGTGAGAATGTAATTAATGAATAATATTTTTTCTAGATTTGTATTCTTTTAGGGCTCGTGGAATGTAGAAACATTATTCTCAAGTTTAACATTAGTGATTGTCAAAAAAACGCAGTTTAGTTGAAATAAGTCTATGCATCTCTGTCTTAAAGGGTACCTATCGTAAATCTGTGCCATATAATTGTAAGATGTTCGTTTTCCAAACAGGAGGCGTTACAACGCGAACGCATGGAGTACGGTCCGAGCGGCGAAGCTGTTGGCGAGCACGGCGAACGCGTCACGCGAATAGTGACGTGCGAGTTCCCGCATTACCTGGCGTGCGTGTCGCGTATACGCCAGGAAGTGCACGTCATCGGTCCTGAAGGCGGAGCGGTCTCCAGCGCACACGTGCCCCAGGTATGCTTCTTTTTTATTTGAAACATCTAATGTTGTCGTGGTGGCGCTTTGGCCAACGTTGGCGGTGTGGAGCCGAGTTCGTTGTTTTTAATAGACAGACTGGATTATATCAAAGTTTCATGTTAAAACATGGATAGATTAAAAGCGGTTGGTTGGGATCGCGACCACCATACACACAGAAATAAAATATTAAATGTAATTACTTCGAGCACGAGAAGGAAAGGAAAAAATTTCGTTACGTAACGTTACGTTACGGACGATACGTAATGTTCCAAAATGTGCAGTGTCCAAATTCAAAGAAGTTTCACATCAACCGCGTGTAAAGGCAACCTTCAACTTTCAGTATTATATTTTATTTATCTTCTTTTCTTTTAAATATGCATGGTGTCATAGTATATTGTAACAAATAATGCAGCATTATTATTATTAATTTATCGAACAAAATCTTACTTTTATAACGACACAATATGAATTTATCTCTCGATGTATTCTGAGCTTTTAAAATAATACTAAATGCTATTATAAATACCTAATATTGTCTACTAAAACCAATATTAAACTGTATTTTAATTTTTCCGAGTAGTAGCTCGGAGTTTGGATTCGTGCCCGATTAATGGCAATAGGCTCGCCCCCTAGTACATGGAACCTAAAAACATACTCGGCGAACTGTGGGTGTACATTATTACACCTCTGCCTAACCCTTCGGGAAATACAGGCGAGATGGTATGTTTATTTTAAATTGTGTGGTCACTAATAAATTATTACGTATATTTTTGGAGTGAAACTTCTTAGGCGCCGATTCGTGAATTGAAAGTGAAATTTGAAGGACGCGCCGGCCACCTTTATGCACATTTCTTTACATGAGAGAAAAGAAAGATATAACGTAGAGAGTAGAAGAAAGAGCTATACATTGTATATCTCATATACAGTACACTATTCGCATCTCCGTTTTAAAGAAGATTCACTTCTATCATGGTACAGTGTTGCACGCGTAATTTTCTTTTAGCATGTGTATCTGTATTTTAATTGATATTATGTTTGAATATGATGTGTGTACGGTTGCGCAGGTGCAAGCGTTGTTCCCCGCGCAGGCGCTGACGAAACGTATCCGCGTGGGCGTACAGGCGCACGCGGCGGCACCCGCGCTCTGCAAGCGAGTGCTGCCGCGGCACGTGCCTGTCTCCCCCGTCATCACAGTGGAGCCGCGCCGACGCAAGTTCCATCGGTCCATCACGCTCACCGTGCCACTACCCATCTCACATGTAACCATTTGTTTTTTATTTAAACACTAGTCGTGCCTGCGGTTCCTCTCGCGTGGACTACAAAATGCCGTTGGTATTGTGGTGACCTCGCTTCCACCCATGACATTCGCCCTTCGATTATTTTAAAAATAAAAATGCTTATTATTGTATTTGCGTGGTAGGTACTCTAATTTTTTGTATACAAAAAAGTTGCCTAGGTTACTTCTTATATAATAATATCAGTCATTTGCCACCGAAAGCCCCGTTAAAATCGGTCCAACCGTTTCGGAGATTAGCCGGAACAAACAGACAGAAAGGCTTACAGACAAAACAATTTTTTTGCTTGAAGTTTAGTAAATATAGAAAAAAAAAAAAATTCCAGGAAGTACATAGGTAGTATAATATTTCGTCATTAGTTATAAATAGCGTACTCACGTAGATTTCGTTTCGGGTGTTTTCATGAAGGCGTGATACTGTTTACTTTAGTGTACTGTGACTTGGCGCGCCTACGTCACGCAATTGCACGCATTTCCCATCCCCGCTACATTACTCGCCCCCCATTTAACGTCTGTAGTACCTCGCCTACGTCAACGTCAGTCGAAAAAATAGAACGGTCGCGCACGAACTTGTACACTATAGCTGTATGCCCACTCCTTTACACGCGTTTCTTATACAGTCATATAGTTATTTTTTTGTACTCATATTATTCACAATTCATATAACCTATCATTTAAAGAATGACATTACCTTCCCGTGTACAAAATTTTATAGAAATCAGTCAAGCCAATTTTTTAAATACATTATCAATGTCGATAAACCCTGTTTTGCCACTTGGCAGCGATAATAAAAATAATATTATTAAGAAACTAAAATATCTAGATTTTTCCATTGTTTCACCGTTTATTCGTTTTTTTTAATGCATGATATGTAACAAATTTGTGGTTTTGTAGGATGATACGGCGGAGAAATGCTCGACAGCCAATCTAAGACTACTCTGCTCCATAATGGGTGGACAAGCTCGTGCGGTCTGGGAGGACGTAACCGGATCCACGCCTCTAACTATCACTGAAGACTGCGCGTCCTTTACCACCACAGTCTCGGCCAGGTAATAATACTATTAAAATAACTGGGTTCTTTATTTGGAAGGTGATACGACTCGACAGTTATTTTGCGTCCGAATTTATCGCGACCAGGTGCAACACTCGTCACAGTGGCACGCTTAGGCATGTCATGTTACGGAATCAGCCGGAGTAAATCCAGTAATCAAACGTGCTTGTAGGGTTCAGTACGGTTAAGGCCATATACTTCTTTTTGTTTTAGCTCCGCAAAAATCACTTGCCAGTGTCAATGTTTTCAATCCTTCGTAGTAGTTGGTATTTTATTCAACGTGGTGTCTAACAAGATGGTGGCTCCCTCGATAGAACGATCTAGGGAGTTTTTGTAAGATTTCAAAATGCATGCTTTCAGTTTTTATTTACAATCCACTTCACATAAGTACAATAACCAAACTATATCACCAATATTACATAATATATGATCAAAAACCTAAGTTAAGAAATAAAAATCACAACATGTCACTTCAAGATCCCGCCAAAAAATCCCTAAGGCCATAATAGAAGGCGCGTCGCGGCGCGCTATATGCTGTGTGTAGATTTTTACTTGCTAATACGCAATTTTATTTTCCGAGATGCAAAATTTTTTTTTCTGTTCCCCATGGATACAAAATGTTTAAATTAATTACTTCGTTCGATTTCAGATTTTGGCTGATGAATTGTCAGAACGTGAGCGATGCTACAAAATTAGCGACAGAATTATACAGGTAGGTTAAATTGAATCACGCTTCTACATCACGTACCTACGTGTTAAAGTATATTACTGTTGATTGACTATATAGTCTTTTAAAACCCATTGTGAGTAATTCCATCTTGGTAAAATAATCTCATGTGTAGCCCGCGTTGGCAACAGACTATAGTGCGGTTTTTATTCCCACAAAGTAAAATGAAATTGCATGTGTTGCTAGTTTATTTTGTTTTTAAAATAGTAATATCACCAATCGGTACTGATTTTAAAACCGTATATGTATTTTACTTGTTGACAAATTATTTTCAAAAAACATTCAACCTTTCAAATGTGAAGCCCGAATAAGGAGACAAATTCGCATCTCTCGTGAGTCAACCAAAGCGTTCTTTTTTTACAGTAATTGTTCGCCACATACGTATACTTTTTAAACTTTCTTGAATTATGTATTTAATGATAATAGTAAGTGATCGGTTATGTTGAATAACACAATATATTCCAATTAATAAATAAAACCCTTCAATTCTGTATTTAAAGTCTTACGATTAAAATAATTGTACTGTAAAATATAAGGTAGCACAATTTTTTTGATTTTTTTTTTTAATTTTATCTATCTTGCTATGTTGGCAATTTCGCCAACGTCAAGTTTGACAAATACACGTTATAGAATTTAGTTGCCATATGTTCGATGTACTGTAGAATAACCCATAAAAAGGATACATTGATACAATTATTTTCAAGTTTCACATTAGTGATGGTCAATTTACTCCGTGGGAATAAAAAACGCAGTTTAGCTTGGCACCTCAGACTATTTAGAGAGCCGCATTTACGGCAGTCAGCCAATCAACACTTCGGATTGAAACACAGCAGCGCGAGCATTGTTGCTAATAACAATTAGATTATTATTAATTTGAGGTGTAGGGCACAAGGAAATCTGTTTGGAAATTTATCTCTCTTTGGAGCAGTCCGACCTCCACCTTACAGAAGATCGCATCCAAATAACCTTGTGCCGTGTTCCTGCAGTGAGTAGAGTTACCAGAGTTCCTTGAGAGCGAGGGGTTTCAAGTCGATAACGCGCTTGTGATACGTACCTATGGTATTACCAGCATTTATAGACTACGGTAACCCCTTTTTGTATCATTATAGGTTTATAGGTAGATTTTCAACTTGAGGGTAGTAGCTAGCCAGGCGGCTATCAGAAAAAATCCTACCCCCATACCACGGTTTTATCACGATGTTTACCTTCAACGAAAGCTCAGGCTCATTGCAGGGATTAGAACTCACCTCGATCGACGCAAAGTTCGTACATGATACCAACTGAACCATCATTGCTTGTCACTTTTATATATTAATTGAAGTTGTTAATTACAGAGAAATGTTGCTAGTACCGTTCGAAGTGCGTATAGTTGTCCTGGGAAAGAGACTGGACGCATTGGAAGGCAGGCTGTTAGTTATGACCATCACTGATAGATACGCTTACGAGACACTTCTACAACAGGTAGTACCTCTGTTTGTTTTATTCCTATCCTTTTAATCGTAAATAATTACGTCGTGTCATAATTTAGATCAGCTGCAGTCAACCTTTTTACTGACCGCCCACTATTTATTTTATTGAAGGCTATATATAATACATATAATTGTGTATAAGGGAGACTTAATGCTAAAAAGCAATCTTCTATAAACGTACATGTCATGTTGCCACAAAGACTTCCAACATTCTATTAACAAGAGAACCGCCATCTTGATAAAGCGTTGCTTGAAACTGTGAAAATCATTTTAGAAAATGAGAACTTTTTGATGATATTGGAATCTGAATTAAAATATATAATTAATAAAGACCAATTTCTAGGAACATTACACAGAAGTGGCTCATTCGACTTCGGTCCGCTTGTTGGACGGAAAAGACGTTTACCTGGAGTTTTCTGGCAACCTTGTGCCAGTCACCAAGTCTGGCAGCCAGCCCATGATCAAATTCGAGGTATTTATGTTTATTTATAGCTCATTAGCCTAGTGGTCCTACGCGCGATCGCTATGCTCGAGGTCCTGTGTTCGATCCCCTGGTCGAGCAGAGTGTTATTGGGTTTTTCTATTAAATTCTCAGTAGCATCTCGGAGTTTGGCTTTGTGCACGATTAATGGCAATAGTCTTTTCTTTTTTTTTTTATTTATTTCCAAATTACAAAATACATAATATATTATTTTCTAGAATCGCCAAACTGAAAAACACTTTGTTGGCGAAAAACAAAATGCACTCAATACAGTATTACATAACCTTTAAAACATTATTAAATTAAATGTTTATTTAAAAAAATGGTGTCTAGTATGATGGTCTTTATTCTCTTCTTAAATGTATTTACACTTTCATAGTCTTCTGTTCTCAACATTTTATTATTATGTATTCTCGGTAATATGTACTCTGTTGTTCTTTCTCCGTAAAAATTACTTGCACCAGGCTCTAGGAATTTTTTTATAGTGGTTGGTCTTAAGTTAATGTGTTTGTTATATACCCTTGGGATAGCATATCTAGACAAAGAAGAAAAATTTGCAACTGCTATTAAATAAGATACCTTATCATGTACCGGAAAAATATTACATTTTTTATATAAAATATTATTATTATTATTACAAGAATCCTTTGTCTGTTTATCAACCAAAAGTTTGAGAAACCGTGTCTGTAATGATAAAATTTTGTCTAGGTATGTACGAAATGTACGGCCATATGTACTTAAACCATAGCTTAGTGTAGCATCGACCAGAGCATGATACAATATATATATATAGAATTTTCTTACTGCACACATATTTTAAATGGTTGAATTTATACAATAAACTTCTTAATTTGTTACAAACATTTTCAGTGTGTTTCTTCCAGTTCATGCTACAATCAACTGTTAACCCAAGATACTTGTATTCATTTACAACCTGTATGGCGGGGCAACTGCACATATGTTTATTATTATGAAGGCAATCATATGAATGACCCAAGATATTCAGTGTTTCATCAGGCTTTCGCAAATA
The DNA here is from genome assembly GCA_033032175.1 of Saturnia japonica. Classification (NCBI taxonomy): domain Eukaryota; kingdom Metazoa; phylum Arthropoda; class Insecta; order Lepidoptera; family Saturniidae; genus Saturnia; species Saturnia japonica. The sequence continues at coordinate 6,777,745 of CM065332.1, forward strand.
AGATGACTGAATGAGCATACATTTGGTTTTTGACACATTCAGTATAATACCATTGTCATGTGCCCATTTTAAAATATTTTCAAAGTCCTCCTGAATACACTTTTCTATAACTTTCAACTCCTTGTCGGCATACATTATGCACGTATCATCCGCATACATATATACAGAAGAGTTAATGATAACATTAGACATGCTATTTACGTGCATGATGTACCCAACAGGGCTATACACTGAGCCAGTTGGGACACCATACCTTATAAAAGCCTCCTCGCCGTATGTTCCGTTGACAAGTGTTCGGATAGTCCTGTTATTTAAATAGCTTCGAAACCATTTGTTCACTGGACCACGGATACCACAGCCTTGCATAGCATCAATTAGTACCCCGTGGTCCAGCGTATCAAATGCCTTCTTAAAATCTATAAACAAAGCTACTACATACCTTTTTTTATCCAAATGTCTATTTACATCATCCGAAAACTGATCCCATATTACACGGAACGATTGTTTTTTTACCTAATCAATTGCATTTTTAATTGACTCTTCCATATATTTCAAGTATACATATTTAATAATGTAAATGATGTATATCTTCATCAGACAACATTTATATCATTCCCTGTTTAATATTGACATCATTAATTGAGGGGTTTCTGTTTTCATTTTAAGGCTTTCAAAGACAACAGAGTGGAATTCACTGTCCGCGTCAAGCATCACGAAGAAAACCCATCCGGAAGGGTCTACTTCATGAATGAACCAAAGGTAACGGATCTAAGTTTTGATTTATTTATTTATTATTAGTGGGAAAATACTTTTCTATTAAATTTTGATATTGAAGTGGCTTATGTTGTGGAATAAAACTAATCTGTTTTATCTCCCAGCAAAGCTACTTCACAAATAACCGAAAACAGATATATTGATACAATTCTATTGGTCGAAGTTTGCACAACTCTGCTTCACAGGCCAGCCTACAACCGAAAGGGAGTCGCTGATGAATAGCATAAATTTAAACTGTCTAAGTTGTTTTTCATAGCATTTTAACAGAACCTTCTTCGGACGATGCCAAGGTTTTGTATGAACTGGTAGTATCATCTCATCAGCGATTCTCCTGATTTAATACTATAAAGGATAGAGTACAGTGGGACTAATGTTTTGTATGTGTAACTCGTGTTATTTAAACCTATTATGTTACGTAATTTAAACGGCAGATTACTTGACGTAGTTTGATTATTATGAAGAAGTGAAGTCGAAACAGTGAATAAGTAGGAACATGCATTTTAAGTTGCCACAAAAACTCCCTTTTAACAAGTGAGCTGCAATATTATTAGGGCAATGTTTGGAGATTATAAATAAAACTATTTACGTGACGTTGGAAGAATTGTGTTTGGATACAGTTACCATTAAGTAAAAACAAGAAGAGTTTAAAGTCCCTTTTTGTCTATTCGAACAGGTCCCTAAAGGCGAGCAGTCGCAGACACCGACTTGCGTACTAGACGTGCAGCTACCGGAGAGGATCGCTCCTCGCGCTGGCAAGAGTCAAGTCGATTACCTCAATCTGGACCAATCTGGTATTTTTTAATTTTTTTTACTAGCTGTGCCCGCGGCTGCGCTCGCTCGTACAATGCTGTCGATCGAGCACAAGTGTGAATCGTGCTACTTCCGGATAAAAATGCTTATTGTGGGTGATCCTGAGAAGATAAACTTATTAAACTCTCACTGACTTTTTTGTAGATATTTTTTAGATTTACAATTATGTATTACATTCATTTGGTGTCTCTGTTATTGTTTACTTACTGTAAGTCATTTAAGCGCCCCAAAGTCGTCGTTTTTCCGAATTCATTTGTATTTGCGCTGAACTCTAATTATTTTTTCTAAAATAAAAATAGCCTAAGTTACTCCTTATAATATAATTTCTTGACATATCACTTTAATTGGCAGAAGCTGATGTTATAAAGTGTAATTTAGACTATTTTTATTTTCCATTTATTATATACCCACATTATTTTTCTAAAATAAAGTTTTATCGTTTTCAAGAAAACTATTTTAGGGAATGTAACAAACTCTTAAAAATTTTCATCATATTTCCTGGTTTCTCATAATGAAATAGTGTAATTAATTTGATGAAATTGTTGCCTTTTATAAGAACGAATTTTATATTTTGTAATTATGTATCAAAGTATGCACAATAATTGTTTGTAAGTTTAATAATTTACACACGTCCATACAAGAAGCCAAGTTAGAAATAGTATATTGCTATAATTATTTTATACAGGCTTCGATGCTTTGAAAGATGAACTCAGTTTCCACTGGGGCGAGCACAACAACAGCGTCGGTCCGGCCACCTTACCGTATCAACACGACAGACAAATCAATGGGCACGTGAGTCTATTAACTCATAATAATTTTAAAATGTTTTGTTACCGGATGTGTTATCATCCATTAAATTGAATAATACAACACCATTTTCTCGTAAATAAATTTTGATTTAGTAGTTTATTACTTAACATATATAATTTTAATATAAGTTTAAATGTCGATGTGGAATAGAATGAAGTCATGAAGTCAATGGAAACGGAGATTTTCAACATGAGAGCGGATTTTAGAAAATGCCTTACTACCATGCTATGGTTTCATCAAGATGTAATCACCGAAAGCTCGGGCCAAGTGCAGAGATTCGAACTCGCATCGTAGACGCGATATCCGTACACGATATCTCTGAGCCATCATTTCTTCAAAAATTATGCATATATATTTTTTCAGGATAAAATTATTACAAACGGTGATGTGAAATATTCAACAAAGGACAGCGAAGAAAAAGATACCAGGCCTCAAGGTAACAAACATTATAACTAAATCACAACAAATCAAAGATAACTCGATTTTGATAACTGATTTATGGTTTATTTACTTATTTAGTTTGTAAAACAATTTAAACAGTCGGATTTGATAAAACGTTATTTATATTTAAGACATAAATAAAAGGAAAACAGAAATCATAGTAATTTTTTTTTTATTTTAGTTAATGGTGACACTCTACATGTAGACTCGAACAAGGTAAAGGCAACCTTCGATTCTGATGAAGACAAAACACCCCAAAATACACTCGAGAAAGGCAAGAAAAAGCCTGAAACTAGTTTCCTCGGAGGTCTTGCTGACAAAGTTAAATACGTATTCAGTCACAGTGAAGACAAAGAGGACGATATCAAAGAGTCATCTCCTAAACCCGAACCAATGCCAAGAGAATCCAAAGATAAGTCCCCACCCAAACCAGCCCCTCGTATCATAAAAGAAGATTTACTCGATAAAGTAGAAGACATGTTTAAGGATTTACATCAAAAACCACCACGGAAGGACGAAGAGGATCTAAACAGCCATATATATGCTACTAAGCTAGTTGTGGACGAAGATGAAAAACCTGCATTACAAGATATTAAAGAAGAACTATATGACGAATACGCAAAGATGCAGCCTGTGGATACACCTTTGTACAACAAGAAGTCAGACCCCTTCCAATTTTACGTTGGATGCTGCGAAGGTAGGTTTAAGAAAGGACAGAAACATCGGCATGATGAAACATCTAATTTAGTTGACAGAATAGAACATGTGAATTTCGCTACACACGAAATAGAGAATGATTACGCTGATGGTCTAGACAAATTAGAAAAAGAAAAGGACAACATCAAGCAGAAGTCTGGTGAAATGGTTGAAGATTTAGTTGATAAATATGAAAAAAATAAAAATGATTTAGATAACAAGGGTTCGGCTATCAATGATGATGCTCACGATAAACTTCAGGATTTCGTCCACAAATTAGAAGAAGACACTAATGAAAAATTGACTGATACTAAGAAAGATGTCACAGAAGGAATGGAAAATTTAAAGAATACAGCAGAAGATACTGTCAATAATGTTACAACTACGACGGCAATTGTCAAGGATAAATTAAATATGAAAGCGCTTTCAATGGATTTTGCTGCTCGTGAACAAGCTGAAGAGTTAAAGATTAGAGGGCAGTCTCATATAAATGAAGTTAAAACGGCGACTGACAACTCTATTACAAATCTTAACCAAAAAGCTCAAAACTTGGGCTCCGATGTAGCACAAAAAAGTCAAAAAGGAATGGAAGTTGTAGTAGATTCATTACACGATGTGCAAGATAGTTTGAACCAAAAAACACAAGAACTTAAAATTGGTGCGAACGAAGCTACTCAGAACGTAAAAAATGCAACGACTGAACAACTACATGAATTTCACGAATCAATAGAGGGTACTAAGCAAAAGTCTAAGAAAGCCGCAGCAGATCTGAAAGCAGATGCAAATGAAGCTAAAGAAGAAATAAAGAAAGAAGCAAAGAAAAAGTCAAAGCAAGGAAAAAATTTCTTTACGGGTTTAGTACATAATATATTTGGTGAAAAAGACAAAATTGAGGAAGACGTGAAAGGGAAAATTGCCTCAGAAAAGGAATCGGCTGAAGAAATGGTAATGCAAGCCTCAGGGAAAAAGAATGAAATGGAAGAAGGGATTGCTAAAAAACAGGAAGAACTTAGAAATGGCGCTGAACAATTGGTTCAGGGTGTACACGAAAAAACTTCTGAGACAGAAAAAGCTTTAAAAAATAAAAACAATGAAGTTGAAGAATCCATTCATGCACAGTTCGATGAAACAAGAAATGCCTTGGTTAAAAAAACAAATGAAGTAAAATCGGCTGTAGAAGATAAAGCATCTGAAATTAACGATTCAATTTATGATACGACTACAGATGTTAAAAACACAATACGTGATAAAACTAATGATACTAAAGATGTAATTCAGAAAGAAACAGATGTAATCAAAGAGTTGGTTAATGAAGCGAAATATGATGTTTACAATAAAACAGCTGAAGTTAAAGACGCTATCGAAACAAGAACCAACGAGGTAAAAGATGCTTCGGTAGCGAAATCCACTGAAGTAAAAGACGCGATTAAAACCAAAACCAATGAAATTGAAAACGGTGTTCTATCTAAAACAGCTGAAGTTAAGGATGCTATCGAAACAAAAGTCGCCGAAACAAAAGATGTTGCTGTGGCCAAAACAAAAGAAATAAAAAAAACCATTCAAGATAAAACTGCTGAGGTAAAAGGTGCCATTGTAGATAAAACTTCTGAGGTCAAAAATGCAATAAATGATGTCACCACCAAAACTCAAGTAACTTTTAGTGATACTACTCATGACATTTACGATAAAACCGATGAAATCAAGAGTTCATTACAAACTAAAGCAGTTGAATGCAAAGAATTTGCGTATGAAAACAGTAATGCGGTTAAAACGGCGCTTAGTGACAAAGCATATGATGTACTTGATGCTGTTCGTGATACGCCAAGCCAAGCAAAAGATTCAATACACAATAAAGCCGATGAAATTAAAAATAGCATTCAAAGTAAGTCAAAGGAAGTATCAAAAGTAGTACAAGACACGACAGAAACAGTTAATAACGCTTTTGCGAACAAGAAAGACGAGATAGGACAACTGTTCCATGATAAAAAAGATCAAGTTAAGGTTATTTCTCAGAGTGAGTTGGATAGAATAAAACGAGAAGCAGAACACACGACAGATGAGATAAAGAAAACCGCCGAAGACGCACTAAATGGAATCGCGAACAAAAAAGTGGCATTTGAAAGTAATATTGGAACAAAATTTGATGACATTAAAAGAACGGGCAAGAGCGAGTTCGACAATTTGGGACAAAAAGCAGGCGATTTACAGGAGTCCTCTAAAGAGGCGTTCGATCACTTCCAAGATTCGACCTTAAGTACTTTCGGTAGCATTGAAAGTTCCGCTAAGGGCAAAGTGTGCGACGCTAAAAACACCTGGGAAGACTTACAGAGTTCCACACGAGACACCTTTGCTGATTTGAAGGATGATGTCAGCAACTCCACACAGGATACTCTACGTAGCTTCCAAAGCTCCGCTGGCAACACTTTCGACAGCTTGGACGATTCCGCTCGGGAATTATTCGGGGGTGTTCAAATGAATGTTGCTAACGCTGAAGCTGGTTCAAGGGACTTATTCGGAGACATGAAAGGCTCGTTCGAAGGATTCCAAGTGTCGGCTGACAATAAACTGGAGGATCTTCAGGGGTCTGCTAAGGAAAGGTTTAATGAGGCAGGGGACAGGCTTGGAGAAGTTGCAGAAAGTGTCCACGAGGATGTAAAGGGAACTGAAAAGGTAGTGGTTGATACGGTAGCTAGTGAAGCGGACAAATTTACGAGCAGTCTCAACAATTTGGGCAGCTCTGTCTTTGGATCTTCAGGCAAAGGTATGGTTTTTCGCTGTCGCTGTCGCTGACGTTGTCGCTTTATGATAATTGTACTCGGGAACAGTTTATTATAATCGTTGAATATTTCAGGATTCATGAAGGATTCCAGCACCAAATTACTGGACTCGGAAAAAGCGCAATCGTCACCTCACAAAAAAAGTTCCGGGTAAGCATACTGTTACTGTTATATATATATCCTCGGTAAATACGATGGCCATTAACATGTTTATTAATTGTAAATAATGGCACGCGAAGTCAAGCACTGGCACAATGACATTATTATCATTACCTACTTGTAATCATATTATATCACTGCATTATATACATTACTGCAAAACAAACTGTGAAACTGACAATTTTCCAAATTACGATAATAAGAGATTATTAAATCGATCGATAAATAATAAAATCCCGTAGTATTACCAGATTTTGACCAAAAATATGTAAGAATTCAAATTATTTGCTGTATTTTTTGAGAAAGTTTCACAGTTTCCATAAACATCATCGCCAGTCACTTGTAAAGCACTAACACACAACGCACGATTACAGAATACCGAAGTTGAAGAGGAAGAAATAAATTCGCGGCGAACGAACAGCAAACGCTGAAACGATGTATGTTATAGTTGATTAGTTTTACTATTTATTATTTGTTACTATATGTTTCGGACAACACGATTGAATCATTTATCGTAAATACATAAACAGGTAGTAAATAAACTGGAAAAATAGATTTGATCTCTAACTTAATCTAAGTAATTGTGTTCGTGAAGTTACACATTTTTTGCAATTTCTCGTTTTAACAAAACGACAATATCGATTGAAACAATCGTTTTGTACATTGTAAATATAAGATAGGGTTGCCAGCTGTAGTACAAATAATATTATTATTAGCTTTTTTCTGCAAAAATATACTTTTGCTTTATTTATTATATCCCAGTTACTTCTAAGTACTCTAAAGGTACAAAATCTTTTATTTATTGGTTTTAATTATCACCGAACACATTATGTTTTAGGTTCTGTTTATAACGGCTTTGTCTATAAGTTATATCTATATTATAAAGCTTGTGTAGTATATTATTAATTATTCTGTATGTCTATCGCTTCTGAATAATTTGAATTAATATCGTGGCAACCCTCGAAAAGATTCAAGTAATTTTCATACGAATATATTCTATCAAAATTGAGATTAAATAATTTTTTTATCAATAAGTATAAACGTGAATTTGTCGTAATTATAGTCGTACTGTTTAGTACAAATCAAGTATTTTATGTGTATTTTAGTATTTCTAGTGTTTTATTTAATATATTTGACTAATAATGACTGATTTCAAAGAAATCAATTTTGACTTTAATTTATTATATTTAACTTTTTATTATTTTGTGTTTTTAACACAATATTTATTTAATGTTTTTATAGAATTATATGATATAATATAAATATTTTAATAAAGTTATTCGAGTCTATACTTGCCTGCGAAGCGATATAATATATATTTTTATTATTCAAATCAAATGACTTTATCTGATAGATCTGATAGAGTACTTGACTATTTTTATATGTTGTATAATTTATAATATTTTTAAAAAGGTTTTAAATGAAAAGTTTATAAAAAAATATCTTCTATTCTGCACATGAGATTTTAGGCATGTTGCAACACGCGTTTTATGTATTCAATGCTTAATAAATTGTTTTAATACAGTTAGATCTGCTAGTATATTTATTTTCTATGTTTTAATGAAAGTTCAACTATTTACATTAGCAATGCTTTCTTTAGATCATGTAGGTACGCTATAAATCAAATTTTGTAAATTGTCACAAAGCGATAAACTTTTTTTAAAACTGTTCCCCCAAGCAGTAGTATTAATATATAACACAATTCTATACAACGGTTATTAGCAACGGCATTTGTATTTATATGTATGTTACATAGTGTACTTAGATTTCTCAAAACAATTGATCTAATTTACATACATATTTAGTAACTTAATGGTTTACTCTCAGGAATTAGATCCAGCATTATCGAGATCGTACAAAAATATTATCGATGAAAATTTAGAAGTTAAAACTATAAACTAAAAATATCGATAAATATGAAATGTGTATTTCTGTTCCTGAAGGTAGATGATAAGTTAAAATTAATATAAATTTTAATGTAAACTCCAACGCTTTTGTTGCTTATGGTGTCTCTTTGTAAATTATTACCTATTAATATACGAGGACATTCTCAATAATTTTTGAGTTTTAATTATTTTTGCTTAGAAGTTATGTAAGATCACGTTAGATGATTTTTTAATTTTTATTACATTTTTCAATTTTAAAGCTTCCTGTACACTTTAGTTTATTTAATAAAGAATTTACTTTTTAAAAATCTACTTACATAATGTTTTCATAACTATTAGATATTATTTTTATTTTCAAGAAAAATTATATAATAAAACGCATGTTCGGTAGATTAGTTACATGATTTTCTATTTCACATTACAAAAAAGCACGATCAATCACTTCACGATTCAACCAGGTTTTTGCACTGCACATTTTTGCATTGGGTAAGTTTTTTTTTGCTCTTTATTAATGTTATTTCAGCTATTTTGACACCCAAAGTACAGTACAATAAATATACTTTTTAATGTTTGTTTGAGCAATTACAGGAGACAGGGTTTCGAAATGAAAGCTTAAACTTTCACGTATTAAATTTTTGTCCTGTATAATGTAGAAATAAGTTTTATAATTCTGTTTACACTGACAAACATTTTATTTTTATATAGTAGCAATTTTATCGTTTGATAAATTATTTTATTCTGTTTCAGCTTTTTCTCAAAATTACGGCGCAATCAATGAGAATAAACTTCGTCTATATCCACGCATCTCTTCAAAACTACATTAAATAAACAAGATTTTATCTTTCATTCTTTATATTATATATTTCATATTATTTTATAAAATTAACATCGACAAATTAACTGCAAAATTACATTTAATGCCGATTATTTTAAGTCAGTTAAAATTAAATCCTCGCCCCATTTGGAAGACGATTTTTGGTAATAAGTTAATTTTTTTTAACTCTGTAAAAATACGTTTATAGTTTTAACAAGTTATAGATTATATGTTCTTAGTCCTATGTGATTTATATATTGTTCATCAACGAAAGTGTTTACCCAAGTGAATACAATTTAATATGATTTAATATAAAGCATAATATGAATATAGGGTATTGCTTTTAGCCTAATAAGTATTTATATTTCCAAAGGAATCGTAATTTTGATGTATAGAGGAACATAGAATGACTGCGTGGTCTCTATTAGCTAATATGTTACGTCACTTATATGAAATTACATATGTAGCTAGTGTAACTGGAAAACTACTGCTCTAGATTTTGAGTAAATATGGAGGAGTAATTTTCATAATGAAGGGAAAAATACAAAACTATTACACCAAATATTCTTTTAAAACTGTATGCAATTGCCCTGAAAACCTAGCTTTTTACCTAAAAGAAAAAACAATATAAAGGAAATGCTACATTTCACTTTACATAATTTGTTTTTAAACGATTATGATAAACGATACGAGAAACTATAAACGATTATGTGTCATTTACGTCAAATACGACTCACTAACATTCTGTGCCGTTTTTTGTATTGAGTGAGATACTTTCGTTTTTCCGTTGAGGTATTAAAATTGGTGAGGTTAGGTTAGACGTAACCTCAAAATTCTCAAAAACTATTTGTTTCTGCACTTTTTCCTTCACAGGGGGATTACCTCTAACCCTCTCCTCCCTTCCTCGCCCCCTTCATAGCATTAAATTCAGTCCAACCGAAAACTAAAAATTCACACTCACAAAGGTTCATTAACCAGACAAAACCTATAGTAAATTTGTATTAAGAAATTAGGGGTTGAAGATAATAAAAATGTAATCCAGAATTATGAGATCATGCAATATTTAACTTAAGTGCCGCCGATAGCTATGTTAGGTAAATTGTTTTAAGCAAAAACAACGTAGGTAACTACTCCATTTGGTTTGTATAACTGATTTATAGAGGTGCTTTTAAATAATTAAACGGCCATCAGGTTACGAAATTTTGTAAGTAGTTACAATAACCATATTCCCACCGCGATACGCGTCGATAAAATTATGGATATAGAACCAAACTGAATATAGGTTCAATAATAAGTATGTATTATTGTATACTCCTGGGGATAGTATACCTATATTACAATTCTACGCACATTTTTGTGACATAAAGGAGCGTAAGGAAGGGACTTTTGTGGTTTGTAAAGTTCCAGTGGTGCTGGTCTCGTCAAAACTTGATCGATCTTCGATTGCATCAAAATAAATGTGATGTGGAATGACATAATATAATATTACTATAATAATAAAGTTCAATATTCTATGTGCACTATATTATTAAACTTTTATTATCAGTACGTACTCTTTATATTTTAAACATATTATTTAAATTGCTAAATATATTCGTGAGAATAAATTTTACTTATTAATGTGGAAATTATTATATTCTAGGTATGAAGTAGGTAGGTAAGTAATGGACAAAATATAATAGTTAATATCCATGGTAATATACATTGATTTTGAAGAAAAAGGTTAACTCTATAATCTAAAATTTTACCGAATTATCTAATTACCTACTTGCTAAAATATAATTATATGCCCATATAGAACGTTTATATTATATTGAAATTAAAAAGTCTAAAAATCTTTATTTTTATTTCCAAACAAATGTATGAAATCACTTTTTTATAATTGTTTTATTCACTTTTTGCACCAATTGCATAACTACCTATCTACTATTTTGGAAATACTGTGATGCCAAATATGATGATTATGTATAAAGAAAATTAGTATTTTTTGTTAATTTTATTAATAGAGTTTATGTCTACGGTTAATCTATTTATTGCTTTTAGTAAGTAATAAATCAATTAATGAATTGATTTTATATTTTATTTTTGACCTCGTTCTTAAACCTAATTATCTATACTCACACATACGATGTAACTGTTTACTCGTTACGATGGGGGAAAAAACAGCTCCGCTCTGTGACAGCTGTCATTCCACCGATAATATTTATCATTTGATGTGGGAATGTGTCCAGACCGAGGAATTGCGTCAAAAAATGCTATTGGAGTCCTGGAGAAATGTAGAAGAGATCAATATTATTTTAGAACTCGTGTGTAGGTAATGCAGCCCGGATAAGTTATAAATTTGTCTCGTTGACTCCTAAATTTAATTAACATTTACACCTTTATCGAATAAATTGACTTCTCCTATGAGACTGGTATAATCATAAGAGATGTACTAAAGAAGTCTCGTTAAAATAAAATATTATTGTTATTTTATTTTCGTAGTAAATTTTTATTCACTATATTATGACATTTATAGTAGGTACACCGTACATACGTGTTGGTTGGTAACATTGAAAGTAGCTGAAGCTGGTAAACCTAGAAAGGGAAAGGAACACTTAAACAGACGCTTGGAACCGGTGTAGGAGTAGACTCGCTCGCTCAGCAGGGAAGGCATCCAGTTCCGACTTACATAAGAAAAATTAATATTTAAGGTTATCTGAGAGTTATACTTAGCCTAATGTTAGTTATCCGAGGTGTGACGTCACACACGAGACTTACGTGGGTCACAACGAGACAAACAAAAAATTATTCCGCTTTATTATATTACTAACTGTGCCCGCGACTTCGCGTGGAATACAGAATACTCTCAATCGGACATACGCGCGAATCGTCCTATTGATTATTGCTTATTGTGGGTGTTCCTTAGAAGATAGACATATACTCTCGCTGACTTTTTTGTAGGTCTTTTTTCTTGTGGTATACTATTTCTTATGGTTTACTCAGCTTAAGCCATTTGAGCGTCTACTTGATTCACAATGTCCAGTTTTTTTTCACTTGCGCGGAACACTTAAATTTTTCTAAAATAAAGTAGTGTAGCCTAAGTTACTCCTTATATCATCAGCTATCTGCCACTGAAAGTCTCGTCGAAATCGGTAAAACCGTTCCGGAGATTACCCGGAACAAACGGACAAAAAATTTGAAAATGGTATTTTTGTTTTTGTTATAAGTGTCGTACCTATTTACTTTCATGTGCATTTAGTAAAAATCTGTTATTTTTAAGTTACAAACAAACACTTCAATTTTATTAATTATATTGAACTATATAAAGTATAGATTTCCTGTCGGCTACAATATCCTGCTAATCGCTAATGCATTAATAGGTACCCTATAATCCTACTACTGACTGAAAATTTAACCCTGCGGCTAGGGAGTCCGAGGCATTTAGGGAAGGGTGTGAGTATGGGCGACCAAAGACATTCACAAAACACTGTTAATTGATCGATATATATATATAAAAAAATCGATATTAAATTTCAATATGTACAACTACACACCTATCTATGATTTTTTTAACTACTGGTTTTCATATACGAAATATACCGACGGGGTCGCAGGAACAACTAGTAGATAATATAAAACCGTTCAACATCTATGCACAATTTCGCCTTTTAAAGTAAAATGTTTTAAATTGGCATCTATACCTATATAGCAAACAAAAACAGCCGACGCGCGTATAAAACAATGCCCACACACACAATTACGCACACTAGGCTAACGAAGTAGTGCCACAAATAAATCATAGGTCTCAAGGCGACACTGTATCTAGATGTTTATATAATCAAAGGTAAAGGCAAGGTTTCATAATAAAAAAACAACGTGAATATTTTTTTTTAAATCATGTTATTAATGAATACATTTGTTTAATTAAACTATTTTGGTATATTTAAAATTTCCGCGGAGAGGGGGTAATTACATTCACACAATGTTTTCTGATAACATATTATTATAACCGTTATAGAACAAATAACTGTTTTCTACAAGTCTAAAAAAGTTAAAATGTCAACGAGAAAGTGAAAACATGATACTGATGCTTTTTGTTATATATATATATATATATCGGAATTTCACAAACTTGTATCAAAGTCAAAATTCGTGTTGACCTGTGTTATTAGAACCTCTCTTGACCTTTTTATACCTTTATACCTTTTTATATTATCAACGTATGATTATTTGCAGGCCTGCATGCCCAATGAATACGTGACTTTAGTTTGACATAACTTTCACAAGTGTTATATTGACATAAGTTTTATAGATGTGATATGTAGATGATATCAGTTATGTGTGCATCGGGTAGTTGGTTATCGATGAATAAACCACCTCGATGTTCGGTGGTGCTCTTGAATTTATTGTCAACTAATATATGTAGGTTCTAAGGGTAGCCAACCTACCATATAAACTTAATACCTTACTATATTTTTATTAGTTAAAAAAATTGGCAACATTATTCCAAAATGCTTAATCGTTAAACGACTTTTTCTTAACGAGACTTGGTATGTCATTGTCAACTCGATTATTTCTCATTTAATGATATCATTATCTGTTTCTAAAAAGTAAAAAATATTCCTATATAAGATAAAATATTTATTAACCTACTATATATAATATTTACTTTTGCTTTTTTTGCCATCTACTATATTTTTTCAGTTAATGGCCTCGAAAATACTATATTTGATATAAAAAGGTGGCAACCCTTACGTACAAACACTTTACTATTAAAAAAGAATATTTTATATATACGTTTAACTTCAACCATTAACTATTGGTATATATTATTTCACCTACATAATATTTCAACAAAATAAATACAATAAGAATGTCAAGTAAAATTAATGGACTCATTTGTGTTAATTGACACTAATTTGTTAGTTCTTAAGTAGGAATGAGTTCACTTATCAATAAAAAGGCACTTATCAGGTTTACATTAAGTTAGTTTAACATTGTGCTTAAATTAAGTAATAAAAATACTTTATAAAATACCAGGTATATTTGTCTATATAATTCATAAAGTTACAAATAAACTTGTCAAGAATGATTTCAATACTAAGTATTGTAGTAAACCATAATTAATAACAGATTAGTTTAACATTGTGCTTAAATTAAGCAATAAAAATACTTTATAAAATACCAGGTATATTTGTCTATATAATTCATAAAGCTACAAATAAACTTATCAAGAATGATTTCAATACTAAGTATTGTAGTAAGCCATAATTAATAACAGATTATAATATTTTCTAAGCAGTAAAATGATTCAAGATATTCTTTATTTTTAACTCTAGTCATTAAAAATTGTCAAAAGCACCTCTCGACTCTTCTTCAGATGACCTTATATTTGTTTTTATATGTATGTATATTTATTTGTAACCAAATATAAAAATGGAATGTATTGATTCTAGCTTACATAATTTATAGTAAAATGAAAACTGAAGCAGCTACGAATTAATTTTAAAAGTATGTTTAGTTTCATCTGTTTCATTTTTCTGTATTCTGGCCCATAGACCATAAAATGGTTCATATACCATATAATGGTTCATATACCATATAGTGTCCATAGAAAGTATTCTAGGGTGAGACTATATTATATTCACTTTGAACGTATTGTACTTATTTTAAATTAAAATATTTCAAAAGTCCTGTCATAAGAAAAACATTCAATGTAAAACATATTTATAGTTAAATCCTAAGGCTTGGCCTAGTTTTATAATTATCTATCTTATAATAATAAAATGTATAAATACGATAATAAATAATTTGTATGCTATAAAATCAACTACAAATTAATATAATAGTTTTTTTTCGATTATCACATTCAATAATTGACATAAGTCCATACATTTCAACTAAATATAAAATATTTTAATTTTTATACTTCAAAAATAATAGTTCGAATTTTACAAACGATACTTTTATAACGGAAATGTTTGGTTTAGAGATATCAGTTTTGCCCAAACGTCGTCATTATTTCGTTAAAGTCAATCTCGAGCTTTCTTCCTAACGTATAAGTTGTGAAACAACTTTCGTACTAATAGAAACGGAACTCAGCTGCCAGTGCCTGAGCTCGAATCAGTCACTACTCCCTCCTTCTGATCCCTCATCAGACTATCGCAAGCCAAATAATCCATTTCAGTCAACTGCCTTCTAATCATCAGATACGGAGTTTTCCTCACTCTTCTTTCCTTTAAAAACCCAGGCACTAGCTGTTTGCCCTCCATTAGATATTCAATAATCACCCTTTCGAAGAACAAAGCCAGTATAAGATTGAAAGACGCGATCGCTAACACCACATAACACATAAGTACGTCTTTCGGCATACGCAACTGTAGGAACGCCGCGAGCCAATCCGCCGGCGATACCGCTATATACAAACATATACCAGTCATTATTATAACGCTTATCATAAGTTGTTTGTTCGTCAAAACTGATTTCCTATACGGAGAGCCGTGCGAAAAAACTATCGATAATGATATATACTGGAACATCGATACCGCAAATATGGCGTAGTTCTCCCAACACTCGTTCGCTTCCTTTCCCTCATACGTATGCCTCACGTACCAAGGAAAGTGAGTCAGCGCGTTGTAACTCAGATACTGAGCGACACCGATAAGAACCATCTGACCGACCAGCGAAAACAACGGCACTATCCCTAGCAGCGAAGTCAACGGAGGAATCTTACACAACTTCCCCGTGTGCGCCTCGGTCATGCCGAAGAAGAACGCAAAGTTGACGATTAGAGCGACATCTATGAATAGGAACTGGAAATCAGTGAGATTCGAATCGAAGTAATATAGGAATGCGACGGAGAAGAATTCTGTGAGGGAGTAGGCGATCATGAATTTGAAGACGCCGAAGCTTGTCGTGAGGGCGGCTCGCCCCTCACGAAGCACTCTGGAGACGCAGACGATATCGGGGTGGGAAGACGTGAAGGGCGCGGCCACGCTGCTCTCTAGCTCCGAGAGGGAGATACCAGTGTGCGCCGCCCTTAGGGCTCCGCAGTCGTTTGCACCGTCGCCACACATTCCTGTCAAAATTACCCTTACCTATAATAACTATAAGAGTTTTGCTTTTTTATATTTATACTACAAAGGGGGTAAGCAAGCATATACGATCCGCTTGATGGAAAGCGGCTACTGTAGCATTTATGGACGCTCCGCAGGAACACAACACAAGGTTATTTGGTTCTGTAGGATGGAGAATCCCAACAGTCGGGCTGCTCCAAGTAGAGAGAAATCTCTAAAGAATATTCTCTCTTAAACCATCTTGTCTCACAGGCGTATCCAGGATTTTGGCCAGGTAAGGTTTTTTTTAATTCTAAGCTTGTCGATATGACTCTACAGCATCTGATGGCAAGGAAGGCTCAGTCCAATAACAACAGCGACTGTCGGTGACAGATTCCGTCAACCGTCATCGCCGTCCTGATGAAATGTCTCTTCATGCGTCGTTTGAAAGACCCAAATCTTAAGACCGTTCCACACACGCATGGTTACCACATGCTTACCAACACTTTTGCTAGAGGGGAGCGGCTGCCCCCCCCCCCCCCCCCCGTACTGAGGCTATGCCAAAGGAGTTACTTTAAGCAAAATAATAGCAAAGTTTAATGGCTCAGTAGTAGCATAAATGAACACCGCGTCGATTGACATGAATTTGAATCCCTACAATGAGCCCGAGCATTCTGTGAATGAAATAACATCGTGATTGAATCCATAGTATGCTGGTAGTGCATTTTCTAACTACCACCCATATGTTGAAAATCTGTAATCAGGTTAGATTGTGACTAAACGAAACCATGAAGAAACAAGCGTACGTACGTACAGCGAGGATATACACAAATCTGATTTTGACTAACCAACGTAGTATCCAAGTGCTTGGTATTCGAGTACCAGTTGCTGTTTCTGGTCGGAAGACATCCTCGCGAAGACCGCGCCGCGCTCCGCAACACGTCCCACCATCTGTGGGTAGTGTTCACGGAGCACCTGGAAATATATTTATCTTCATTTCGTAACTATTTTTAGAAACTATTTGTTTTATTTACAAATTCAATGTTTTAATAATCAACTTCATTCATATTATGGAAAACATAAGTTTCTTGAAATATTTGTTTTAGGCACGATTTTTCAATCGTCAGGTAACTTTATTTGAGGAATAATTATGAAATTTTGATAGATAATATATATAGATATTTGATATATATCTCAAAACGTCATAATTATTCCTCAAATAAAGTCTACCTGACGATTGAACAATCGTGCCTAAAACAAATATTTAATGGGAATAATTTTAATTTACAGAGTAAACAAATACTAATTTAAGCACTGGAAGTGCTTTTATTATTATTTTTGACGTTATAGTTCTTTAGACGCCTTATGAAAAATGATGAGAGTGATTAAAAAATCACGTAAAAACGATGCGAACATCGTAACAAAAACTCTACACTGTGAAGTTTGCTAATCCACTTGTTTCATTGTGGTGAAGATAGTCACTTTCGATGTTATCTTTTAAAAACTCTATCAGTGCCATCTAGTGAAATTAAGTGTGATGATAGATCTTTGGTTGACTATGTAGTTCACAACTGTAACGCTAGATGTCAAGTTATGGTTGAAAAAATTATGAGAGTGAATTTTTATGATGCACGAGCCCATTGTAACAAAACGTCTACAGTCTACACGATGAAGTTGCTTGCTAAACCTCTTGTTTTACTGTGGTGAAGATAATCACATTCGATTTTATATTTTTAAAACAAATGTTGAAATCAATCATGATGAACTGATCTGTGGCAGATTACGTACTTCATAATTGTATCGCTAGATGTCAATATAATATTTTTAGGTTTCTGAATCTTTTTTTTAAAATATTTATTTAAAGACGAGCTTTGAATTTGTCTGACAAATCTATACGACATTAATGATGGTAAGCAAATTTCACAGTAATAAAAAATGGGCAACCGGACTGTAATCACAAATAAATATGAAATGATGTTGAAAATAATATTATAATAGTCATTGAACAATTTTTTTTTTGTGAAATAATATTGATTTATATTTTTAAACTATTAATTATGATCGAATATTTAGTGTTGTTCGTGTCATTCGTGTGTAAGCGAACATTACCCAATTATACTTTTTATAGTAGATCTTTTAAATTTATTAATTATTATTCGATTAGAGGAAAAACTATTACAATATTTTAATAGGACCTAGAAAACCTCAAAACTTTATTTTAAATGCTTACTTTTAGTTAACAGGCGAAAGCGCTGTCAGCCATATTAGTCGATTCATTATCTCTGCTGTGACGTCATACGGGTCGAAAACAAAAATTTTACATTTACTAAATGTTCAACATTGTAAAAATTTCGATACTTTTTATGTAATAAATGTCAATGTCACATCAAAGACTACATAGCAAGGTTCACTCGTTTATGATCCGACATGGAACTTGCTTACGAGTCCTTTAACGTCACAACATGGCCGATAGCGTTTTCAGAGATAAAAATAAAATAATTTTTAAATTGAAAATATGTAGCCATCTTATATATAAAAAATCTTAAAAATATTTATTTATTGCGCCTAATTTGATATCAGTCAAGTAGTCAATTGGTGCGTTGAACTCTCATAATGTTGTTGTTTTATGTACTGAGTTTATTCAGTACTGGCTCCACGTACGACTTCACGTGCTCTGCGGTATCGTTTGCGTGGTGATTTAAAATTCATGGCGATATTAATCTGAAAATTGAAATAAACAGATACAAAAAGGGGTATAATCTCACCCGCCACGTGTCTCCCGTCATAACGATTTTATAATTGGCTTGTTGTCGCCGAGCCTCCACGTCTGAGGTGTCGCCCGAGGCGGAAGCCGACGAGCCTTGCCAGGATCCATTCCCGCTGTCTATGCTAGGCCATTCGCGTTGTAATAATGTCCGTTTACCTAACGGCGCCTAAAAAGTTCAAATATAATATTATACTACATTAGACTATAGTGTCAAAAGTTCAAATAAAATATATAATTATACACTAGATTTTTTTGTTTGTATTTTTTTTCAAAAATTATATCAATAACATTGTTCAGAACGACGAAATTAGTCTGTGATATTTTGAGCACTTAATATTAAGATTGGTGTATCATCGCACTTTTTATTCCCCATATAAATCACATCGGATTTTTTTTTATCTTTAGATATTCATAGCTCATCAACAATTTCATAAATAAGACTATTACGTTTTCTTGTAGGAAACTGAACGCTCTACAAATAAAGGTGTACCCGGAAAATTGAACTTTCCTATTGATTTTTTATGACGTCAAGGACTATAAGTATGCATAAATTCTTTTTTGTTATCTTTGTTACGGTGTTCGAAATATTTTAAGGAAAACATATCGGTATAGGTAGCGCTGTGGTTGAGTTATATGGACTGTTGGAAAAGGCAGAACGAAGTCGATCGAGCCAGCTAGTTTAAAAAAAAATGTTTACATACGCAGCAACAACAAAATAAGCAATGTTGCCGTCGGTACAGATTTGGCAAGAACTGAGTGAAATTGGTGCGGTCGCGATTATCTTCTCATTATATCACATAGTATAAATAGGTAAAAACATTGATTCAAAGGGAAACTGTCTAGATAAAAATAATATTTGTACGTTTACCCCGTGCAGTGTACTTTCGCAGTAAATGAGGGGAGTTTTGCCAGTACTGTCCGTGTGAAGGTGAACAACCCGTTCCCCGACAGCCAGTATGCCGCACTCCTTCGCAACGCTCACAGCAGTGTGGACGTTGTCACCTAAGAATTAAAAAAATATGGAAATCAGTGATGTGCCAGATCCTTAAAAATGTGGATCCAAGGATACGGGTTACTGCTATCTTAATCCGCGGATACGGTCTCAATTTTCGTGTCTCGTGTCCTCGCAGTAGGTGCGTGCGACCTTGGACCGATAGTTAGCGAACCCACTGCGTTAATGAAATTATGAGATATGTTTCTACTCTTTGTGGTCGTACTGTAAATGGAATGAATATAAAAAATCCATTTAAGATCCGCAAATATTTTTTTACAAAAACACGCATGGGGACAAAAAAAACTTCTTGGTTACCATTCTTGGAAAGAACGAACTTCCAAAAGTCTTTCATCTAACGACTGTAGTGTTTGTTCTGTTTCATGTAATTGTAATCCTGCTTATAAATGTGAAAGATTATGTTTGGATGTTTATTACTAAATCAGGCAAAAACGACAGCCGTTCTGAAAATTGTCGCACTGATAGTTTATAACACACACCAAGTCGTGGGCAGAAGCTAGTATTTTAGTATTAGAATTTTTTGATTGACTATTTTACAATTATTTTCGTCTCATAATTTTATTTTTACCCATATTTATTTAGCTTATAAATTGAGGAATGAATTAAAACTTCCTGTGTACAAAATTTCGTAAAAACCGGTCAATCCATTTTTATGCTAAATCCGGACATACAAATAGACAAATAAAAAATAGTATGTATATGTGATCAATGTCTTTTATAGAATTATAGATTTATTAATATAGATTACCTGTTATCATGACGACGTGAATGTTAGCGTCCTTCAATTCTCTAATGATAACGGTGGTCGCCGCTTTCAAACGATTCTCCATTATCACCAATCCGAGGAATTCCAAATCTCTTTCCACCTGTGACCATGTATAGGAGGATAAGAAGTGAGCAAAGAGGCATATTAATCGGAATAGTTAACAAGACAATTTTTAACAAAAAGGACAACTACCTAACTTCAATGATTTTGATCTTCGAAGTCTATGGTCCAATACCAATGGAATTAAAATGGGACCAGCCTCAGAGGTGCCGCCCTGTCTTATGAAAAAAGAATCATCTAAGAATAGGTTCATAAACACAAAAAATCATCGATAAAAATCATTACAAATAGTTTTTGTTTCGAAACAATTTTGAAGACTGTATTAATTTTACCAAGTAAATGGTTCAGGCTTTTACTGGTGTAATTTTATTAAACACTCCAAACACTTTATCCGCCACTATTCTTTTATCTATCTGACTTGACTTTCCCCTTTAGGCTTGATCAATAAACAGCTGGTGGTGTTTTTGTATTCAAAGCTTAGACTATACCAAAATAAAAATAAAATATTCCCCTAAAATTAGACTTACCTCATCTCTAGTCATCCTCTGCATTTGTTTGAAAGTTGCTTCTAGCATACGGGTCGACAATGCAATCACACGGTAACCTTTCTCCGCATATGAGCTCAGCACTTCGTTCAAGTTGTCCGGAACTAGAAACATATGTGGTATGATAGATGTATGTAGCATTAGTGGTACACCACTAATTACTGTTTTACTTGTAAAACACATTGTAAAATAAAATATAAAAACATTGCGCATTATTATTTACAAAAACAATGCAATTTTTTGGAAGATTAGAGAACCGCCACGGGACTAAAATGTAATTTTTTTTTTGTTACTTGTTACCTTATGACATTTCTCGGACCGCAAATTGCAATTTACAAGAATAATAAGAAAAGTATTATATTCACTTGATACTGGCAGAATCGTGGATGAACACAGTTGCCATTGAATAAGAAGAAGAAAGATCTCATGCCTGTTTCAGGGCGACACAACGTCCTGAGCATCTCCGGCGCTCCTTTACAGTAAACGCGGAGCACATCCTCGCCAAGCATGCGAACCACCACCGACGAGCGCTGCAGGGACGAGACAAACTGATACTGCTGCACTATACCCAGCTCTAGCGGCATCTGTAACATTGTTACAATCAGAATAGAAATAGAAAAAAAAACTCCAAGTTTCTAGAAATGTCCAGAATGTACTAGAAGCATCGAAAAATTAGCACACACATTCATTCTAAGATTATAGGTCCGATTTGCGTAATCGAACAAACAATGGTCTAAAATAATAGAACACTTCCCCTTTTAAACGGTGGTTGAAATTTCAACACCTTTCTAGTGATTTCGACCGTCCTTATATTTTGGTATTGGCGAGCCGTGTTCCGAGCCAGAAAATTGGCAGATTATTAAATACATAATTATAAGCATATTTCTTTCCTCCTCCCAGAGAAAAAATACGTACAGTTAGTTAGATCGAATTTCGACGGATAGGGAATAAGTTCGGGATCTAATTGAAACTAAGGCAACAGCCAAGGCCAAGGTTCGGTCACTTTGGCACCATTGACCTTGTTGCCTCGCTATCACGGTAAAGTTGCTTTCAGCGCTCGCATCCAAGCTCAGCGTAGATGTGAAAGCCTTATGA
The DNA here is from genome assembly GCA_033032175.1 of Saturnia japonica. Lineage (NCBI taxonomy): Eukaryota > Metazoa > Arthropoda > Insecta > Lepidoptera > Saturniidae > Saturnia > Saturnia japonica. Next base: position 6,800,194 of record CM065332.1, read on the forward strand.
GGCCCCAGGGCCCTTAAAACTAACTTAGATCTTGTAATAGGTAGTGTATAATAAGTTTTTAAACTGAATTCAATCTTGGTTTTTATTTGTTGAGAGTGTGTAAAATGTATCTAAATTAATTAAAATTATCACAACACAAAATATTCATGCGTGGTTTGTCTGTAAGAAAACATTTAGCGTAGTCCATAAGTCACATTATTTTATTGTAATATTAGTGTAAGCAATTGCAGACTAAATAAATATACAACAGTATAGTCATAAAGAATACATTTCTAGTCGATGTTCACATATTGGATCATTGAAGCTAACGGTATTATTAAAACTAACTAATATTATAAGATTCAAGAAGCTGTCTGTTTATATGAACGCACTAATCTCTGAGAAGTACGGTAGCAGTGAGATTTACCTATTTATTGAACAAGGTTATAGACTATATAACTTCACGCCACGGCCTTAAGGGGTGAAGCAGTAACCATGAACGTCAAATAATTTAGCAAGCTGTAGGCAAGCACAGGAAATTAGAAAAATAGTAGGCTACATGGATGCCCGTCCATCCCCATCCCGGAGAGATAGATGGTCGAATAAATTTAACCCAGGTGAAACCATGTGACACAGTTAGTATAGTTATATCATTTACTATACTATTTCCATTTCTTTATTTTCTCGATGACAGTTCTAATTTGATAGTTGTAGTGTTGTGACCAAATAAGTAATGATATCGATCGCTTACGACATCAGATTTTGATTAAAATAAATAAATAAAGATTACCTGTCGTTATAATTATTTCGTTTCATTGTCGAGTACCTAGCTATACCTACTTTTTTTATAACAGCTTCGAAAATTTAATACGTGTAACATCTTGTAATGAAATATAATATTAGTTAATAAATTTGTACAAAAGTATCCGGCAGTAGTTTAGTTTCTTACATTTTGTAAAAAAATATCGGGTCTGATATCGTGTTACGTTTATTGTTATAGCTTCATCCCTATCAGTTTCTCCGACTCTGGTATAACCTTGTACGTGTGTAAACATCATATTTTTATAAAATAATGCATTCAAGTTTTCACAGGAGCTGTCATCGAGGAAATAAAGAAATGGAAATGGTATAAATTACCTGTATGTCATCTACGTTGATATTAGCGGTTCGCTTCGGTTTCACGATAGTCGGCGTCAGTATCTCGTAGTTAGCGGGCTCCGGCACATCGGGTTCCTCTAGAGTCCAGCCAGTGGATTCGAACATCTGTGGAAAATAGACATGTAATTGATTGCTATATACATATAATTACATAGCAGTGACGAAAATCACTGTTATTTCGCCGGTGATAAATTAAAACCGGCTACATTTTTGTCATCGTAGCTGCGTTTTTTTTTCTTTATCGTAGCACGCCAATGTCAAGCACTGTACAATCTAAAAACAAAAACAACCACCGACATACCAAAAAGCTGCAATCTATCGCCAGTCGTCATATGAAGGAGACACAGAGTAGGCGAAAGTCGAACATTTACTGACATGAGTTGCGAATCATATCCATCGACAAAGGCAGGAATTCTGCGCTCAAGTAGAAAGCTAGAATTTCAGGTGCAGAAATTCTAGCGAAAGCAACATTGACTTTTAAGGTTTCGCGACGATCGCAATATATAATACAAGAATTGTATTGGATATTATAGTCTCCACTCTGTGAGCATTTTAGTTGATCTGTATCAACATTAACGCAGAGTCACCTCCCTATGTCCTTCCTCCTTTTCTACATACTCAATGCCACTTCAGTGGTGTATACGACATGCTAATCACCGCGAGTGCTCTTGCGCATCACGATGTAAAAAAAGAGTCCGTTGCCACGCTTCTTTTAGAAACGTTATGTGCAATTGTGCTGGACTTTACCTGATTTGTTCGCCAATGAATCGCCTGAGGAGTACCCGTACCCATGGCATCTGCGTGACCTAACAGCCAAGTAATGTTGCGTGTGTTTCTTATCCGTTTTGCTCAACTGATTCCACTACTTCATTTCGTTGTGTTTGAGCCATTCCGTTTTCTTTGTATTGTGTCAGTATAAACAACATTAAACACAAAAAAATACAGTCAACATCTCTTCTTCATTAAACCCGCAAAAGTAATATGGGGAATGACCCAACAATATAAAATTAAATACCATCTTATTTGGCTCTTACGTATATGTAGAATTGCGTTGAATTCATGACAAAGGCTTATTTATTTCTAATAATAAATATGCGATGAAATTCGATATACCCATCATTAAAACATTAATATCGATTTTAAATATATTAGTAAAATTGTTTTAAATGCTATTGATTATTCTGGATGGTTTATATTACGTTAGATTTATCAACCCCTCACACAGTAAACGTAACAAAATAACTATCTCTACGCGCTTTCTAGACCAGCTTTCGCAATACTTAAGTTTCTTCTTCTTGTTTTCTACAAGTTTATATCAATTATAAATTTTGACACAGTTTTCATTTATTCCTATTATCGCTGGGATTGTGATATTTACAATATATCGATGAAAACATATCTATTTGAAAAGTAAGACGAGCCTCGATCCATGTCCATTTTATGCAGATTGGTTGGTCAGAAAGGTCATTTACCGTTTCATAATTAATACCTTTAAGTCTAAAGGATCTCCAGCCAACTCTCCGTCGAGTAGTGTCAGGCTGTGGCACGTCGCCATGCCCAGCTTCAGCTGGTGGAGGTCGTTCAACTGCGCCGGGTCCCGTAGAGGTCGCCCGAGTCGCGGCGGCTCTGTCGCCGGACTGACCGGGACCACGCCCCACATGTCCAGCCCGTCTTCTGTCAACGTGCCCGTCTGTATCCAAATTGATTTAACATTATAAACGGGGGGGTTTTGGCGGAATCTGGAAGTGTAATATGGTGGTTTATTTTTTTAACCAACTTTAAAAAAAGGAGGAGGTTTTCAATTCAAATGTATATTTTTTATAGATGTTCAGCCATAACTTCCTTGTTTAAACCGATTTAGGTGATTATTTTTTGTTGTAAAGGGTAATCGCATTTTTATTTCATTGGCACTGGACATTAGTCTTCTAAGAGACATCAGGAAACTTCTCAAAATAATTGAAAATGGTTTTCTTTTTTATTAAAAATTGTCTTGTAATTCATAAATTTTTATGTTATTTGGTACATAATATCATGTAATTTTGGTGGTATTTTACGTTATGTACTTTGATGATGGTCCACAGGAAAAGTTGATTATAAACAATAACTGGGAAAATTCATTTTGAGTTGCCACAAAAACTCCCCGGATGGTTTTAACAAGGGAGTCGCCATCTTGTTGAAGTTATGTTTGAACATTGTAAGATAATTGGATAAATATTGTATATACGTGAGTTTTGCAGAATTGTGTAAGAACACAGTTATGAGTTACCATTCAATAAAAGGAAGAAGAAGAACATAATAAGCAGTGATGTGCCGGATCCTTAAAAATGTGATTCCGGGGATACATACGTACACGGATAGTGATTATTAGTATCCTGATCCGCGGATACAGATACGGAGCTCAATTTTTGTATTTAATTTGTTCGCAAGTCGCCGTAGCCGTGTGTGTCATTAGACCGATACTCAAAGAACCCTTTGTGCATCTAAGTAAAATTATGAGACATGTTTAAACTCGCACTGTGAGCAAGATCTGTTTGTATTCTGTTTATTGACAAAGGACAACGTGGGGTACTAGTTTTCCAAATTGAATAAATTTACAATTATGTATTTAAAGGTAAGGAATTATTCAACTGGAAAGACTATTTCCAAAAAATCCTAATTTCGAATGTTCTTTAGAAGCCTATAATCTTATAGGTAATATAATAAAGTAAACATTATAGAAAAAAAATCTGTGTGCTCTCACTCATACCTCGTAGAAGTACAATTAGGCCGAATACGAACGTATTTAAGAATCTCAAATTTTTTTCCCCTTGAAATACCCTTCTGCTATCTTTTTATTGAATTAATATGTATATGTTTTAGTGTACAATGTGTATCAATATGTGCGAATTACCACTATTGCAGGTGCTTCGTGCTCACGACTCGTGACGGCGACTACAAATACCTTATCGAAACAGATGCAGTCGAGCGACCCGCTGACATTAACAGCTCGCGTGTTCAAACAGGAGACCCGCGCTCGCTGCAGTCGTGACACCGCGTACAGCCGACCCACTGTCATGGCGGCCGGCAGCGCCGGTGGGATCACTATTGTTATTATGTCCAGAGCTTTTATAACTATGTCCCCAGGTGTTAAAGACCTATACGCCTGAAAAGTAAACAATTTTGGCTAATCGAAAATCATTAGACTTAAAGCAAGACAATGGTTTGGTTTAAAAAATAAAAATAAATTTGTTTGTTTGCAAGTTTATATATCAAAATGGTATATCTTAATATTTTGTATACTAAATCTTTCCAAAAGTACACAGATTACCCCAAAAAAAAAGTAATAAAGCGAGGTCCAGTAATTTCTGAAAAAAATTACCGCATGTACATATTTACAATAAACCAAAGAACCTTCCTTTCTAAACGACTTCAAAAAAAGAGGTTCTCAATTCGATTGTTTTTTTTTTGTTGTTCAGGCACAGCAGCTTCTTTGTTTATGAACCGATTTAGGTGATAACTTCGAAGAATCATTGAAGTTATTTTTTTTTTTGTTAAAAAATATCTTGTTTAAAGTCAGTTAAAAAGCAAACAAAAACTCTGAATACTAAATAGTCGCGAACCTCTTAAAAAACTTAATAAAAATTATATTAAATAAAATAATAATTCGCGTTATTATATACGTAGTTCTTTATTTATGCAAATCTTGTATTTTTATTTCACACTCGTATCTTCGTTATGACGCGACCTGCCGTATAGGAGAAACAACAATTTTTAACGCTTTCTCATAAATAAAATTTTCAAATACCTTAAGAGCTACGGTATAAGCGAGCCCACACGCAGCAATGCAAGCGAGAATCACTATAAACTTGTACGAGTCCCTGTCGAACTTGAAATCAGCTGGCACTGGATACAGTATGCTGCGGACGAGCTGCCCCTTGCTCGTATTGTATCCAGTTCGGAGCACCAGCGCTCTGACAACAGTCACCATAAAGATCAAATAACAAGGCCGTAGCCAGATACGGACAAGGGGGTCTCTGCAACCTTGAATGTGGCTGACTTGGCCCGCACGCATTGCATAATATACACCAGAATTAGGTTGATGGATTTAACCGAGTTGAAAAAAAGACGGAGGTTATCAATTCGAATGTGTGTATGTATATATATCGGGTCATCTACGGGCAAAACAACACAACTTCCATCAAACGACTTTGGTTTAGTCAAAACATGTTGAAATAATGTTTTCTGCGTGGTTCGGATACACTCCACTACAATCGGAGAAATCCATTTATATACGACCGACAGCCACAACAGAGGGCGATTCATAGAGAGGCCATTCTCGCTCGAGTCGTCGGACCGTTGACATTTCTACAGACATACGTGCCGTACTATAGCTACCCTGATGTTACCGTCGTGGTGATGATGACCGTTGTAATGGTGGTGCCGTCCAAAATGGAACCGCCCTAGTTCAAGACCACCCTGACGGCGGTAACATGCATCGAAATACGACTTGCTCTGTTATATATATTAAGAATGTTCAGCCATAACTTCTTTGTTTATAAACCGATTTAGATGATTCTCTTTTCGTTGGAAAGGGGATACCTCAAGGTTGGTCCCATTTTATTTCATTGGCAATCGATCTTTAACTTCGAAGATACACCACGGAACTTCTCAAAATCATTTGATTCTTTTTTATTAAAAATTATCTTGTTAATTATACCATTTCCATTTATTTATTTCCTCGATGACGACTCCTGTGAAAACTTGAACGAGCGTCTTTTTTACATTATGTATGCATTATTTTATAAAAATATAACGTTTACACACGTACAAGGTTATATCAGAGTCGGAGAAACTGATAGGGATGCAGCTATATCGATAAACGTAACACGATATCAGAGCCAATATTTTTTTACAAAATGTAAGAAACTAAACTACTGCCGGATACTATTGTACAAATTTATTAACTAATATTATATTTCATTACAAGATGTTACACGTATTATTTCTTGATTGATAATGCCAAATTCTTCAAAATTTTCGAAACTGTTGTAAAATAAGTAGGTATAGGTATATACTCAACAATGAAACTAAATAATTATAACGACAGGTAATGTTTATTTATTTATTTTAATCAAAATCTGATGAATCGTTACTACTTATTTCATATCGATATTCATTCAGATCGATATCATTACTTATTTGGTCACAACACTACAACTATCAAATTGGAATTGTCATCGAGAAAATAAAGAAATGGAAATAGTATAACAATTAGAAGTATCAATTGAGTGTTATAGGATTTTATAGAAGGCAATGCTGCAGCGATGTATACATTAGTTTTCCTTTACCTGCTGCCTGTCTGAATTAATCAGCCCCTCCACTGAACAAAAAAATGGCTATAACCTTGTCAGTTGATACAATCATATAAAACGAAAAAGAATTTGCCAAAACAATCCAACCGTTCAGCAGCACAGTAATTGCAACATTATTTACAGAAGTTTCCCTTACGTCTTACGTCATAGGTAAGGTAATGTAGATGTTGCTATACCCTCATTTTTAACCATATCCATTTGAATATTTTTGGAACATGTAATCATCACCTTTGAATATGGCATATATCTATAAAGTCTACTGAAGCTCTGCAAAACTAGAGCCTATTACTTTAAATTCCATTCCTCCTTCCAGTTAGCCTACCACTAGTTTTCACAAGGTAATCGCCCAATCTAGCTTATGGGCATTATACGATACCGCACCCATAATACCTAAGTAAGAATTCCGGTAACTTCTGTGGTCGATCCTAACTCTATATGTAACTTAATATTATTCGTAAATTAAGAAAATCATCGTGTCAGTTTCTTACTTTCGATGGTTGGCAGTCTTTCTTTTAACCAGATACTTACTTAGCATTGCTTTCCCCAACGTATTTTGGAGATAGTTATTCCGTGCGCGTTGCAACATAAATTCAAGATATATTAAATCACTACATAGAGTAATGTATAAAGTAAAAAAACCAATGAACTATTAATCATTAATAAAACCTAAAGGGAAATCGAACTCACTTTACTGGCTCGTTATTGTAATATCGTGTCTGTATGACTCTTGTGCCGCAGAAGAGTATGCTGGACGAGTTTTCTTTCAAATCGAAGGCCTTATCGACGCGTAATAATGCAGTCTTGGTCACTGGAACTGATTCACCTGAAAAATTACAACACAGATTATTTCTATATAGGTATTATTTATCGAAGGTGTTTTTTGTGGCAACCTTAATTAATTCTTCATCAAAATTAATTATTTAAACATCTTTTAAAGCTTGTTGTCCGCTATTGTATACAAACATGTGTATCGAAATGAAAAAGTATATAAAAATATAACAGAGTATCTACCGTTATTAGCATTTTAAATTCTTTATATTAAAGAACTAATATCGATTTATACGATACAATATGATATTTAATTTTTTCTCGACTAAATTATACCGGCAATTTATACCAAAATTATTATAAAGAGGAAAAGTTTGTAAGTAGGAGGTTGGTTGCACGTTGGAACCAGGGTTCACACCTAGAGGCGGGAGTGTTTGTACCAGCAACTTTGAAATTATAGTATTCCCGTATATTGGACCAAACTGTTGTACTTAACCGTTTTTTGCTCCAGAGGACCTATTTTTTAAATTTCTTAGAATGTTAAAATTAAGATATGTTCGTTATAATTTGAAAATTAGTTATCGTACGAGTGCATGCAATTGGCCTTCATGTACGATAATTATCGTTCGGCTGTAAACCCTGGTTGGAACACAATTCCGATTCTGAAAATTATTAATTATTCCACTATTAGGAAGCTGCATTATCCTTGAGTGCTATATGGGCTATGTATTATTGTTATTACGTATAAATAACATTGTAATTAAACCGTACCAAGTTGTACGTTATATACTCCCACACGAATATCTAATTTGTCCAATAAGCCAGGTTATTAAAAAAAATGATCTGTACACAAATTGGCCTCAGAAAATTAGGACAAAACAGGAGGTTTTTTAAAAGGGCAATAAAACCAGTGTTACCAGTAAGCATGCTTTCGTTGACTACAGCTGCCCCAGTCAGTAAGACCGCATCGAAGTGGAGGGTACAGCCTCGGGCTGGTATTATGACAATATCTCCAGGTGACACCGCCCTGCTCTCGACTGTCCTCCCGTCCCAGAGCTCTACCGTATCATAAGCTTCTACTGTCGCTCGAAGGCTTTCTTGATTCTGAAAAACTCTTCGAAATCGAATGGCGGGTCTTTCCCACCAATCAGATAGAACCAGTAGATATTGATTGTTAAATTTCTTGTTTTTTGTCACTATCATGCAAAAGAAACCGCAGGATAGAAATCCCCAGTTTAATTGCTTCATTATGTAAAAATATACCATACGTGGTGTGACATAAATGGGTCAGTAAAGAGAGTTCTGAAACTATAAGAGATAGAGAAACGTGTTCTACAAAACCAAAACATGATTTTAAAGAAAAGAAAAACTGCATTCATAGATTTTCAAAAAAACTTATAACGAGTCTGGAGTCGAACCTAATCTATAATAATATGTCAGGGACAGCAAAGTATAGGTAAAATAGTTGATTGATCTAGATACAAATATTTTATTGTATATTTCATTTCCTACAAAACAAGTCTCGCGCAACAAGAAATTTTCTTCTAGCTACAATGTTGCTAGACCCTCAGATTAAAATATTGCTACCCACCTTTTTGGTTTGTATAACAGAGGTGGCAACACCGAATGTAGACATGAGCACTACCGCGATGCAGTAGTAATAGTAGGGCTCCGCCAGCCATACCGCTATAGTGAACAGTTGGAACACGTAGAACGGGTTGAATACTTCAAGCAGCACCAACGTCATGATCGACTGCACCGGCACCTTGATTTCGTTCAGACCATAAATGTTCAACCTGACGTAGGTATGGAAATTAAAGCTACTTTAATATAAAAAAGAAATGTAGTTATTTTTTGTCGCGGTTATTTCACGAGTTATATTTCACGACAGCTATATTTTATATTTGCAGAGCAATAATAACAGTGGTCCACTGCAGTACACGGTTATTATAAATAGATTCAAACACTTTTCACAGCCACAAAGTTGTTTCATGTTTATTAAAATCTTCAAGTTTATCAAAACCTAATACAGTTCAGAATTAGATTCGATTTCATTCAAATCTTCCACTTCTAGCTCATGGCACGTGTCACTGCAAATGTTATTGATTCTACTGCAATATAAATCTAGTGTCGCCTTGTCATCTCACGATAGAATTCTGATAACTGTAATGTAGTTTGGCCACGCGTGATTTTATATCATACTCGCACTATAGGTATTTAACTGGTGATTTCGATGCATGTAACTAATGTGACACGTGATATATTTTATCACTAGTTATACTTTTTTATATGATATGTGAAATGTGCCATACCTAACCTGAAATCATCTTACCATTAAATAATTGGCATGAAATTTTTAACCACAATTACGAGAACCTGTTATGAAGTTTAGTTTAGAACAGGCATTATTAGTCTTCTTCTATATAACAAAATGTAACTCTGTGGTCAATACAATTCTGTTGTGCACATAGAACTCCTGAAAAGTCAGAGCTTCAAAACCTATAAAAAGTTTTTACTTTACTCAAAAATCCTTTGTCCTTTTTTTGACCTTTTGGTCACGACAGTGACTTAGCATAGTTATAGGGCATTTATTAATGTCCACCGGTCTCAAATTAATAATCTATCGCTATCACCTATCCGTGTTATCCGGCAGGTACACTTGATAACACTTCTACACATGACATTAGATGTAGTTATAAAAATCTATAAAAATTGGTGAATTTGAGGTCATTACATTCTGACACGTTTCTCGCTGGAGGGCGCCCTAGCTCCTTGAGCCTGTAGCTGTGCACAGGTGGCCCCACACTCGATACCCGCAAGTCGAGACCACAGAGCGCGACCATTGTCCCAGATGAGGGTCTGTTTTTTATGCCGGAAATACCTGTAGTTTTGTAAATCTGAAAACAAAAATTATTAATAAACCTTGGAATTACGATTGCAATCTGGAAGACTTGGTATACATGGCTTTCGCACATGTGTTGAGTTAACAGACCGTAGAATGTAACGCTGTCTAGTATGGTAAAAAATTTAAATTCTCAAAAATCATTGTATTGAGAAAAAATGTAGGATTTCATCGTACAAATAATTTTTGATAACGTTTCTGAGTACCATTACTTTTTCATATTAGATAGTTGAAATGAATATTTTTAGGTTACGCCGATATTTACACGACGTAACAATTTACGTTCTATAGATACGTCATGCAACCTTTCTTATAATGAACAATAGCATTAAATTAATGAAGATTTTAGGCAAATACTTACTTAGTGTTATCCCATCGTCTAAATGTATTGGCGTGTGCATCGCGTCCGCACTATCTATTTGTCCCTTTTCCTGTTCAGACTCATCTTGAAATCCTTCGTTAAATAATCCACTGTAACGAAAAGTATTAATATACAGAGTGTATAACATAACAATATTAAATTTATTCTTCTTTTTTAGTTTTAATGAATTTTGGTATAATATAATATTTAGATATATGTATTTTTATTACAAAAGCTCAGCATATGGCGGTACTGTCCCTGTTGGTAAGCACAACACAACAACAATCCAAACACAACGGCAATCACTGAGAGATATAAATCAATCGGTGGTCACCGCTATAATGCCGGCTCGCATAAATATCTAATCACGTTACGCTTAAAGGACCCGGTGTCGTAAGGTGGGAATACACTGACCGGGAGAAGGTTTCACAGCTTCACGGTACAGCAAAGATAAGTCATAGAGAACTTTTTAGTTCGTGCCGAGATGGAGGTTACCGTAAAACTGTGAGTACGAAGCCCAGTGCATGTGGTTCTGTTGTGAAAGGGCGATAAGATTATCTTGAATTTAGAATTATTATCCTGGGGGACTAATTACTCGATCAAAATTGATGAACATTTTTTTATTTAGTTCTTTGTCTGATTTGACTTTAACGTCCGTTGTATTTAGTTTAACCATAAGGATATCCTTTTTTTTTTAATATTCATTTCATACATACTAGGCAAACATTCCTTTTTCAAGGAAAAGTAAAGGAATATTTTATGATATTGTTTGATAAGTAAGTTTTTATTAAATAAAGTCTAAAATACCTTGTATCTGCTATGTTTTTGTCTAAAATTTTGTGAATGTAGAAACTCTTGCATTTCTTTTGGTATGTTTCCTGTGGTAAAATTTTATAAAATTAATATAAATATTTTTTTATAAAAGTAGTAGGGCCGAACCTCCACGAGCGAGTTTATCGCGGCAATATTATCATCCTGCCATTTTATTCTATAAAAACTCTATGAACGTGTCTCCACACAGCGATACGACCAATGACATGGACGAGAAAAACGCCAACGACTCGCTGCGCGCTCGCTGCAAGGCACGGACTAACGTAGCACGGTCACGGCGCGACGTGATGTACTCGAAGCGCTCTCACCGCAAAACAGGACTATTGACACTTCTAATTTGGCTCTTGCCTATCACCGAACTGTGCTCTTTTCAATAAAGCAACTGTGAAACCAGTTGTTGCGGACACGCGGCATTCGTTCGCGAATCGCGAAGAGTCGTTGCGATACACTCGCTCCTGGAGGTGGTGCCTAATTGAATACTGCAAATAGTTTTGTTTGTCGAAATGGTAGTAAACAAGTACTTAATATAAGGTTTGATATGAAATTATTTTACATTAAAAAAAAAACATTTATAGTAATAATAATATTTCATTAAAACAAATAACAGGTTCAGGTATATGGTTGTCGTGAATCCAATGATATTTTATAAGTAGATACGGAATTGACGCTCTTTACATGACATCGTGAATAGTGGTCAATTGCCCTCAGTTCACTTTCGACTTGATACTGGCGTGAGCGAGAAGAAACTTTTATCCTTTTTTGACAACAGAGATTCCGCCTTACGCTGTGATTTCCTAACTCTTTTATTTCAATGTGCTGATAACAAACTTTGTAACATTTTCAAATTGCTTTTAATGAGAATATAACGCGCCTATTTATAAAACGTCATTGCTTGGATCCCATAACATATATATTTTTGCCCCAGATACTTTTAATAAGTTTTAGAACATTTGTCCACTGTTTCACGATCAGAAGATGTGGCTCAAAATGGTAACACGCTAAGCGCCTAGTGGGGGAACTTGCTCTCAAATGCAGCTGCCGAAACACACAAATAGGTTCTTGGCGACAGAATTTCAACTTGAATGTGGTAGCTAACCAGATGGGCAACAGAAAATTTCCTACAACCATACTATGGTTTCATTACGATATTTTCTTGCATCCTCAGCATTGCAGTAATTCGAACTCAAGTCTATCGACGATCGGTATTAATGTAACATTAATAAAACTATGTTTATCAAGGAATAGAAAAGAAATTGGTACTAACTATAACTAAAACCTGATCAGCAATCTGGAAGCAGCATCGAACACAGGTGGCGTAGAGAAACCACCTTGGACACCAGTGGAACAGTAATATAGGAATACCAGCCGTCAGTACTGTTATAATGTACACCATCACTATTCGCCAACGGCTTTTTCGATAGCCATAGACTACCTAGAATTAAAAGTGAGATAAATAAGATCCTGCAAGTTTCAAGTTAAACGGGTTATACCGTCATAAGGTTATTATAGGATGGATAATTATTTGAATGATAGTGACTGCCTGAAAGTGACTCTCTCATTGTGCATCCCCTGAACAAATTATTAACTATAACGAACAGTTGAACAAACTGAAATAAAATTAACACTTCAACGCAATGGACTTTCTAGTCGGCACTTCTCGATGCTGGGATGTTTTCCGAACCGGTACTAGTGTTTTGATGTTCATAATTGCCTTCTAAAGGCAAATTTTCAATAAGGTATTTTTTCATTTAATTTTAATATAAGCGTAGATAAGGAACAGGAAGGAACAGACTCATAACAGCTCAAAAAACCATAACACAATATATATATATATATATATATAGTGAAGGGCTGATGTGAGTCATTTTAATGCATTTTAACAATTATGTTGTTTTAGGTTCAATTGGACTGTACTTCCCACCATTACCTTAATTTTATTGTGTGTTATTCATCGGGGTCAACTTGAGTGTTTTAGCACTTATGGCATATTATACTTACCATCTTTAGTAAACTTAAAGTTGCTTAAATGGTTAGAAGTTGGCAAAGTACTTAGAAATTATTTTTATATGTAACGTAACACGCATTATCTACATATTGAGACAAAAAACAATTATCCAAATCATTCATAAACAAAGAATTTATGGCTGAACATCCATAAAAAAAATTACATTTAAATTGAGTAAGTCGGTTAAAAAGTAGATCTTGAAACTGTACCTTCTTTAGAGATATATCGACATCAAATATGAATAACACCTCGACATTGCCTAAGGAATAACATCGTAACTTTAATTACAATAAAATATATCTATAATACTATATGCTAAGTAAATACAGAAAAAAATATTTATAGCCTTTACCCCCAAGATTAAGATTTTAACTTTTATCATAGTATAATTTTATTAAGAACTATTTCATGTATAATATTATTCTTAATTAAATAATCAGTTACAATTCATTAATGTTGAGTCGTATAAGCTTAAAAATAGGTATCATCCCATTTACATTTAAATCATTTATGCAAAAATCATAAAGTTGATTTAAAAAAATATGGCTCTTTGAAAACCAAATAGGTTATGATGTTATTCATACTAAGTCTCAAAACCTCCAGTATTACATGCATAAATATTGTAGCAAATATTGCATATTATCAAGTCCATATATTTCTACATGTGTTCACCAGTGACCAAAATGTATTTTTTTAATAATAGCTCTGCACATTGACGGTACTGTCCCTGATCTTAAGCACAGCACAGTCCAAACACAACGGCAACCATTTAAAGAAATCAAAATACATCGGCGGTCGCCGCTGTCATGCCGTTAAATATCTTAGACGTTACGCTTAAAGGACCCGATGCCGTAAGAAAGAGGGCACATATTGGCTGGGAGAAGGTTCCACAGTTTCATGTCTATGGACGATGGGCAACAGGGTCGGTCCTACCATAGGACGAAGTAGTAACGAAAAAAAAAACACAAACTTTTTTCGTTTTTCGATTGCAAGTTTGTGGTTAGCATGTTATTGACCTTATGAGATCTTTAGAGACGTGCGTGAGTCTATATAAATATCCAAGCTGCATATCTGCACGAACACTAGTCCATATTAGGAGCAAGCAAAAGACCAGGGGCGGTGGTAATTATTGCGTATCCATGAATATTAAGAAATGCCTGGTGGGTAATTTTATGACAAACTAAAGTTCATTTCTAAGTCAGGTGAAAAAACGGACAATGACACATGGCACTATATTTGCGTCAATAGAAAACGATACCTATTGCTCTCCATACATTTATTTTAAAATCTCACTTAGCAACGCGATAGTGGTATGGGGTGGGGTGAGCGACGGGGCCATTCAGAGAAAACAAATCCATTTTCAGTTGTGATTTTGTTGATTTGTTGTTGTTTTAACTTTGTATTATGTATTGTGTAAACGATGACTGTTCTACGTGTTTGTTATCAGAGAACGACAGTGAAACTGATTATTTGAATTTAATTAACCTAAATTTATTCTAGGGATACATTAAACAGTTTTTCTTACTTCTTTTTTAATTGTAAACCCAGGGCACAGTAAATAAGTAATCATAACATCATTTATATGTAGGAATGTAATTATAATAAATAAAAATGTTAAGTAACTTTATTTCGACATTGATATGAACTTTGAACTTTCGATAGGTATAAATAAATTGAACCACACAAAAAAGGTATGTTACCCCGGTGGCTGGCGCAAAGGTCGTTGTCCGTTGTTGGAAATTTAATTATTAAATATTGGCAGGTGAAGTCATGCGCTTTGCGTTGTTTCCCGTTTGTTAATAATTTTTCTTAAAAAGGTAGGTAGGACTAAAAATTTGTACGGCCGGCGTTCGCTCGATACTTTCTTAATAGTCTTGCAAATCTACCGCGACGAATGGGTCATAAACCCTTTTTATAATTTTGAGTACTTTCTTGGAGATTCTTTGAGACGGTAATCCACGTAATGGTGATATTGATTGTACTGTATATGTAGAAGAATATAAATGTGTGTGTTGCGTGATTTTGGAGTTATTATACCTACCGTGATTTTCTGATAAACTGTTGTTGCCGTTGAAAGTGAAGAGTAAGCCCTCCTGGTTAGACCTACACACCCACTTAAACACAGTTTTACTATACATACACCACTTTACACGGTCTACGGGTTTCGTGGCTAGGAAACCGCCGCGCCGAGTCTTGAGGTAAGCTTGTGGTATTTTGAAAAGGCACTTTGTGTATCACAGCTTCACTACCGGTTAACCACGATTCGCGAACAATTTGTTTGCTTTAGGGCCCAGCACAAATTTCGCGTTTTGCTGGTCGTGGTTATCCCGAACATCCGTTTTTTCGTCTGTCTTAGAAATGAACCTTAGTTACTTGACCTATTTGTAAAGTGTAGATAAGAAAGGGGTAATGGGAGTCAGTGGCAAATGCTAGCCAACGTTCTAACAGCCACACGAAATTACCTAAACAAACGAATGTCGACCTAAAAGACTCGTCACTCGTCGCGTCCGTAGTTTGTACCAATGAATGTGTAGCGTTTTCGCGCGTAGGTATTCGATGTAATTTACGAGTGCAAGTAGTAAGTACATTATTACAACAGATTTGAATATTTGGTATACTTCATTAACTACAATTAAATTAAAAATTATTTTAACTAAAATTATAAATTTAGAAAAAACTTTGCTCGCAATTATTGCGTAAAATGATCAAATATTAATTGCTATTTTTTTTATCTTTTCATGCCTAAAATATGTCCTAGGTTAACAAATAAGGCTCAGTGATCATCTGACACTACTAAAAGCTGAAGACCTAAAAGCTAAACTATGAGGTATGCTGCTAAAGCATTGAATATACAATTTTCGAGTTTCCAAAAGCGGTTAAAGAAGAAAGCTTCATCGGAACCACATCTCGGTCGACTTCCTATATTCACAGAAACTGCGGAAAAGATTTTGGCAGACCGGATAAAATACTTGTCTACAATTTTTTATGGGGTCTCAACCATTCAAATAAGGAAGGCAAAATATCGGAATGAAGAATAACTTCAAACATCACAAAATTTTGACAGAAATGTTAAAATGGCAGGACGCGATCGGCTTGATGGGTTTCTGAAAATAAATAAATCTCTGTTCGAAAACCTGAAGCTACCAGCATTAACAATGCCATAATCGTCATCTGTTGCTATATATCCAGTTCATCTACATCATCTACGTTAATAGATCCATTGCCATCAACATACACTCTGATTCAATAGTTCCGAGGCCATCTAGATCATCCACAACAATGGAACCAATGCTACCAATATCACATGTAACAATGCTGTCAACCTCATTTGCTGGATTATTAAACACAAATATCGAAGATCTAATTCCATGACCTAACAAAATAACTCTTGAAACACCCGTAAGAAAAGGACGATTGAAGCAACACGCAAAGGTTTTGACATCAACACCTGTCAAAGAATCCGACATTAGTCTCAGTAAGTTATGTGATGATGACGAAGATTATGATTTGAATAATTACCTAGTATGTGGTGAATTTGGTCACAACAATGAAGTACCTACATTGCAGTGCATTTCCTGCAGGTTATGGGCACACTCAAACTTCACGGGATGAAATTCCCTACGTGGTTATGTGTGTGACTATTGTTAGGCTGGGCTGACTCTACTTATCCCCTGAGTGACTAAAATTACCCTCATATGTGGACAAACTTGTTTTTTTTAATTTTAAGTTTAATAGCTACTAATATATTATTTCAAAGGTAATAAACACTGAGCCTGATAGTTTAATAATTAAACAAACATAAGACTTGATTTTAATAAACTTTAAACAATAATTTTGTGTTTTTTATTTTTGCTGTGACCCCCATTACCCCTATCTCACTAATTAATGCATGTATATATTATTAAACCTACTATAATTATTTAATTATACATTCTAACACAAAACACTACACACAATTGTTATTGTAATAGGTAATAGAATTATCAGTTGTACTGATAACAAAATAAACTAATAAATTATTATATGTCATTATACAGTTTATGAGCAAACATGTATAGAGATAATATTACTATTGCTACAGTATTCATGTTATAACAGGATGTAATATAGACAAATTAATCAATTTGTATTTTTTAAATGTCTTATGATCCAGTAAAAAGTGTTTACAATAGTTCTCACTGATTATTCTAATGTAAAATAATAATGGGAACACTATCCTCAATCTCTGCATAAAATTTGCTATTAAATAACTGCAATGTGTTCTTAATAATGTTTTCAAGGGTAATTAATTACAAAACTATGCCTGTGTTTAATATTATTCATATCATTCAAATAAAAACCTTGCAAAGGTTTTTATATTTAACTAGCAAACCCGGCCACACATAGCTATGCTGTTTTGGGAGTTCGTAAGGAAAGATTGTATCTCTGGCTTTACCAAAGACATATTAAAAACAAACAGTTTATGGATTATTTAAATCCATATTAATTTAAAGATATAAGTATTTAAGTATGTATTCCACTAAATTAATGTTATACTAAAAGGAGAAATTATAAAAAATAATGTTAGTACAATTAACAATAACAAATAAATGCATTTCATTAAATTCTTTAAATAGATAAGCATATATAGTATAAGTATAAAGTATCACAATATGAGGGGAGTATTACACATTAATTATCTAAAATGATTAATAACAAAGGGCATATTGTTGAATCCTGACAGGAAATGGATTGTGTCATATTTAACAAAAGCATCATACTTGAATATTAATTTGTATAAAGATTAAAAGTTTCCACCAACCAATCTCCTTCATTTAAATTTTAACATATGACACTGGCAGAATTGTGTACTTAACTCATGTCACCATTTTTATGAAATACTAGAGCTGTGACTGCGGCTCAGCTCACATGCACTACTTAAATAACTTTTTATTGAATGAAGATATTGTAATGTTTTTTTATAAGAACCAAGTAACAATGATCAAAATCTATCTAGTGGATTTTGCATAATAGGTGTACGGCAAACCTCTATAATTTTATTTATACACAGATAATATGCAGATTAAAATATTATTAATACTTTTTAAATTCATTAGAGGTTTAGCATTATGCCCACAATCTCACCTGATGTTAAGTGACAATGTCGCCCAAGATGGTAAAACGCTAAGCCCAGTGAGGGAACTAACTCTCAAGTGCAGCTTTCGGAACACACATTTACACTATTATTGTAACTATCACATTAAATACCAAGGGGATGTGGCCCCGATAAGGTGTTCTGACCAAGTGTCTGAACAGCTAGACACAAAGATCTCAGTAGCACTTAACCACACTAAAGACTGCGAAAAGTGGTAGCTACTCTGTCATAAGAAGGGTTGGGAGCATTACAATACTCAGCATTGGGGTTTTAACTGGAGGAGGAGTCACATTAAATGTGGCAACAAGCAATCATTTCAAAGCCCCCTTTCAATTCTAAAATTTCTAAAGTTTTTTATTAATAAACATTGTATTATTTTAGGAGTTTATTCCATTTATTCAGATTAACATAAATGTTGAACTTGAAGCAATGATGGGTCAGTTTTAAAGGAATGTATACAATGTATATACACATATATGTGTATATAAAGCAATGAAATAATTACATAAATCCAAACCTAAAATTTATTTAGACTCTATTAATTGGTAACAAGATTAACATTATTTCAAACCACCTGATGGTATCAAACATGGTTGATGCAACTATAGACTCACCTGTTCAAACTCAGGATCTGTATTAATAACTTGTGCAGTTAATTCAAGAAATATGTCCCTACTGCTCCCTTCCTCATAGCGTATTAAGGGTTGAATATCATCTTCTGAGTCCGTCATTTAGATATTTAGTTACTATATCCTTTTTTTTTTAATCATCTCTTTCTTTAAACACTCAATTATTGAATGGTTTGTACTAAACCACAAAGAGTATAAACTGGCATTTAAAAATAATATTCTTTGTCAAATAACAAGTATTTTTTAGTAAATAAAATCAGTCCAACAATATATATTCTTGCCATAGTTGGCTCCGTAGACATAATTAAAGAGCACTATTGCTAACATAGAAGCAATCTTATTACAATACGTAATAAAAAATACCTTCACAAATACATCAATTTCAAGAAATTAACATATCTTGCCTGTTTTATGAACGAGTTGTATATCGCATAATATCCATACAATATGCAAGAAAATACCATTTATTCCACTTTAGATTTTTTTATTAAATATACTCGTAATTTAGTACATTTGATTAAAACAGCAAAATTTAATGATTTAGATGATTACATACGTATTATAATTACGTATAAACACCATAAAGTCATAATCATCATAATGCTATATAACGATAAACAAGTAAACACCATTACACCCACAGAACATTTATTACACCACTGACCAACACCAAGGGACCAAATGATTTATAATAAAATAATTAAAATTATTATATCATTTGTACGTATTAATCAAATCAGCTGTTTGACACATTAACAGAGAAGAGATAAGTTAATTAGACCATTAACCAGAGGTTAGAGATTAAGACAGCTGACAGTATTACACATTGACCACAGAGAATACAAATTCTGAATGATAAATTTATTATAGACAAATCAGAAAGTAATCGAGTATGACTGCCTTTTTTTTCTTTTTTTTTTTAGAACTGACTACACTGTTAGCCTTAGGGGCCCTAAAGCGTCCCGAGTCCGGTGTACCTTGTCACGTATAGAGATGTAACGAATATATTCGTAATAGGTACAGGTATTATAATACGCGCCAAGAACTAATATATTATGATATACGAAAACTAAATAATAGATTACTAAATGTTAGTCAAATAATAGGCACGCGATTCACAATCAGCGCGTCGAATCTCCGCAAAGTACCTCTCTTTGTCCGTTATAGGGGCACGCGTCTTGCGAATAAGTGATATGACTACATGATTTAAAACTTCGTATAGAAACGAGCGCTGGCTGCTGACATCGTATGCGCAGCTAGATATTTAAATTAAAGACATAAGTAAATTATACACGTCGAGATTCGTATGAAAACTGCATGGGTTGTTAACACACTAAGCAAGCAATGAGAACAGAATCACTATACATATTAGGCACTTTTCTAAGAATATCAGTGTATTAGCTAATACGGTTATTAATTATATTCATAGACTAGCTGTGACCGTGGCTTCACTCACGTGGATTACAGATTAGAACATTTTATATAATTTAGCATGGCAAAGAAACGGATCTGTGCCTGAAGAAAACAGTACAATCTTTGCCTTGCAACAGGGATAACCAAGATGTCGATAATCTATCATCAGTCTTTGCTGTCATACCTATCTGACCATAATATGCTCTGTGTTTCGGCATCACAGAAGTCGGCATCGTGTCATATTATGAATGATCATTCAACATAATCAAGGGTCATTTTTATCTCTGCTCTTTACGTTCGGATACAGATAATATGTTAAATTATTTATTAGTCTATAATATAAAAATTCTAATAATTATAACATGTTCCAAAAAAAAGAAGAAAATTGTTAATTTTCTAAATAAAAACATATTTACTTACCATTTGACTGTCCTCAATATTTATATACTGTTCCATGCTGAGTGTCATTTCCAGGCTTATTGTTCTGCAACCAACAAAGACTAGTTTTATTACACCCCAGCTATAAACTCAAAACTGAGCCGAACTGCTCGTGCTTTTATCATAGAAATTACAGCTATTTTTGTGGCGGTTTGAAGAGCTAATTTTCGTATGTATGTATGTACGATGTTAAACTATGTTTTTGGATACTTTTAATTATAATATTCTCTAATAATACTATTTTAAAATACTATATTTAATATGGGTCTAACATGCGTCTTATTTTTTTAATGATTAGGTACTCAACGTTTAAGCGTGGTTAAGTAGTTACACAAGACTCGGTCACGAGCAGACTAAGGGCTTGTGTGGACGGAACGGCGGACGTGCCGCAATCGCACAGCTTCCGCGCTATTCTATGTAAACGCGCTGTAGCCACACCGCTTCCTTTAACTAAAAAAAGGAGGAAGAAATGGCTAAATATAAGTAAGAAGTCAAATAGTATTTTGATGCAAAGAGAACAACATGGAGGATTCTATACACTTTATAAAAATCTACGAAAATATTAGTGTAATTTTTGTGATTATCTTCGGATGAATATCAAAACATTCACAAATTATTAGATATA
The DNA here is from genome assembly GCA_033032175.1 of Saturnia japonica. Taxonomy (NCBI): domain Eukaryota; kingdom Metazoa; phylum Arthropoda; class Insecta; order Lepidoptera; family Saturniidae; genus Saturnia; species Saturnia japonica. Next base: position 6,821,788 of record CM065332.1, read on the forward strand.
CCTATTATATGCAAACACTAACTTTTTTTAGTTAAACTCAACATATTCATTATTCCTACACGTATAATTTTCGTGGCTAGTACTGTATTACATAAAAAGGTACAGTGATAAAGTAATCATGCGAGGAAGGCGCGGCTGCGACGCGACTACGGGGCGGCTGCGGCGCGGCGTCACTTCAGCGGGTCGTGTCATGTGCAACGTTTCCGCTCTTTTTCGTCGACTCGGTAGGTACGCATGTGCTTAACGCAAGAGTGTAATCTTTGTACTGGTATTTACGTGATTATTAATATGTACCTATAAAGCACAGAAAGAAATGTGGATTCTACACACGAAGAGCTTTGAAACCAGGATTCATCTTACCAGTATCCATTGTTCCCCTGTTTTACAAATTCTTGAAAAAATGACTAGTATTTTAACATAGCAGTGCCAAGGGTAAGCCTTTGCTTTTCTGTCAATAATATAATAACTTGTCAGAGGAATAGATTTTGCATATTAATTAATTAAGGTGGCAGTAGCAAAGAAATTTAGAATAAATTAATTACGATGTATTTACGCAAAGTAAGGCCTACATCAATGAAAGATTTTGAAAATATGTATTATAAAGGGGTTGCTGCATACAATACTAAAAGATTTTTATATATAGATATTTAATTTAAAGAATATATAGATATTATTATTTATATATTTAAAGAATGATTAAAAGAAATTTGCTCAGAATATTTAAAATCTATTTAAATACTATTTGTGCCCCACGGTTTCACCTGTGTTAATTTTATCCGAACAACACCGTATCGCTCGGTGTAGCCGCCTATCATAATTATTCTCACTTCCCGAAAGTAAAAATATTGAAATTTTTTATTATCTTCTAAACCATATGTCCAATAACATGTTCTATAGGTCAAAATTTTATTTCATAAAATTGTCGTTATGATGAAATAACTTTTGTTCGTAGAGTGATTAATATGCCATGCCTAAAAGTTTGTCACAAAATACCTTATTATTGTTTACGTATAAAAGATAGGCATATGCTATTGCAGACTTTTTTTAGATATACTAATAATATTTTTGTAGAGCATATTTATTATGCTAGCGCACGTGGATAAAGCTATTCGGGAGCGCTTTATCCTCCGACTTACTTAATACAAATCAATATTCAAGGATAGCTAAGAGTTGTATCCTAATGTTAGATAGATTATACTATTCTTCGTGGATCTGGCAATCATATACAAAATAATTTTTTGAAACCCACTAGTAGTTCCGGAGTTTTTGGCGGGATCCTGAAGTATAAACTGCACAGAACATTTACTACCGGCATTTTGTGACATGTTGTGATTTTTATTTTTTAATTCATTTACTTAGGTTTTGACCCTATATTGTGTAATATTGGTGGCGTTTTGCGTAATATAGTTTAGTTTTTGTGCATAAGTGAAGTGGATTATGTATATAAACTAAGAGCATCCATTCTGGGGTCCCACAAAATTTCGCTGGATCGTTCTAACAAGGTGGCCACCATCTTGTTGGACGCCACTTCGTTTATAAAATATATTAATACGAAGGCTTGAAAACATTGACGCTAGAAAATTTTACGAAGACATAAAAACATAGACACTGAAATCCCCAATTTGTTTATTGGAAAATGTTTTATAGGTTTAAAAACATTGACACTGGCAAGTGCTTTTGCGGCGCCAAAACAAGAAGAAGATGACTATAGGTGTACCAGAATCTCATGGAACGAAAACAAAAAAAATAATTATGATTTTCATATGGCAATTATCAATTGTCATCTATCAAATTAAATTCGAGTTGAGTCAAACGCTGCAGAGATGTTTTGTTTTTTTCTTCAAAAGTTACAGTTTTCGTGAAAATTTCGAAAAAAACCAATTCGATCAAAAGCAAGGAACGTTGTTTACAATGTATACCAAAGGATTTGTGCAGAAGAAGATGGAGGCCAATCAGAATCTTCGATTTTAAAGAGAGTTCAAACATTCACCGGTAAGTAGAACTAACAAGTCAAGATACTTTATATTTTATACATACATTTTTGTAAGTACCGAAACAATTATTATTTTTTTAATCATAGTGTTAAAGTTATAGTTAGTAATAGTTTGGCATCTTTTTTGATATTCTGCAAACAAACATTTTTGTGTGTAAATTATTTAGGGTTCTCGTACATTAAAAGAAAAATTAAAACCCATGATGAAATCAAATAAGTAATATTATATTGTGTACTATCCTTACTCTATGTTATTGAACTGTTACTTACAGGGGTTTCTTCTTCTACGATACGAAGAATTATTAATGAAGGAAGAGTAAGCGGAGGTGTGTTCTGTACGCCTGGTAAAAAGAGGAAAGGGAGAAAGAAAAAAAATAATCTGGACAGTTTTGATTTAGAAGTGATCAGAAATAAAATAAAGAAATGTTATACTGTACGGAAAGAAACCGTGAAGCGGAAAGAAACGGTTGGAACCGTGAGAAAATTGTTACAAACTCTTCGGGAAAATATTAATTTCAATGGAGGCAGAGAATCATTGAGGAAACATTTATATGTATCTACTTATTTTACTTGCTATAGTTAACGTTGCTACATTTTATAACTCATCCTTTTTTACAGGCTTATTCTGAAGAATATTGGCTTTGAATTTGTAAAGTACCAATCAAAAAGAACTATTTTGATGGAGCGTCATGACATCAAGATACAAAGATTCAGATATTTAGAGCGTATGAAGAAGAAAACTCACACTCATAAAAGATACCACGTTTTTGAGAAAAATATAATTGGTCACGGCGGTTTCAAATATCAAATAATAAAAATAAAAAAAATTGTCGGACTTATAACGTTATTGAAGCAAAGAGGCGTTATCATAATATAATTATCTAAACAAGTCAATGCATTTTCGATTTATAGTCTGCTCCACCACTCAAGTCTTATGGAAAACCAACAACCTCTATTACAGTATATACATTCAGTCAAAAAAGCATCGGGAATGGATGATTTGTTATTTATGGTTCAAAATTCAATTTATTGTTTTTTTGTTGTTGTTAGATTGGCACAACTGTTTTCCATTTTGGCACGGAGTTTGAGTTGCATCTGTCAATACAGTGCTGTTTTTACCGGTACTTTTTTGACAGCGTAGTACAAATAATGTTTTTGATTTTGAAAAAATTAAAAGTATCAAGACGTTTTACTCCGATTACCCTAGTGTTTCTTACTACAAAATTTAATTTCCCTATTTTCCATGACATTCTGGTATACCTATAGTAGTTCCAGAGATTAACGTGTTACAAATATAACAAAAGAAACTCTTTAGTTTTATTATAATTATTTTTTATTAGTATAAATAAATAATATCTAGAGAAGTTTTTAATTTACATATTTTTATTTATTCTTTGAAATCCAAGTATTCAATTAGTGTGCTGGAGTAAGTAGGTAGATCTACCGATTTTCAATTTCCAGTCTACCAACTTTTTGCACTTTATCTGCCAACTTTCTAAAGTTTAGGCTGGCAGCACTGACTATTACGTCAAACTTCGTTGAATCCTTTTTTGTGACTTTGTAGTAGGGGTGAGCTATATCAGGTAAAATAAGATACCTTTTACTCTTGATCCCGTTACAGAGAAATAACAGTTTCAGTATCCTATTTCAAAATAACAGCCTGTTACGACTTATTAAGGATATAATATGTAGTAGCACTCGTAACCATAGTTAAGTATAGATCGGCAACTCGAAATTCTGTGCACTATCGGCCTAACGTATAATAAAATAAGGTATAACTCAATCAATCAATCCAGCAATACATCAAACAATCCATCAATTAAACCGTCAATTAATTTATCAATGAATCCATCAATATATCAAACCATCTCTCAAACCACCAATCGATCCATCAATCAATCCATCAATAAATCCATCATTCAATCTATCAATCCATCAATCAATCTATTAATCAATGATTAATAATAATAAACATCCTTACACTAGAGCACAGAAAAGCATGTTCCAAACTGAAACAGTAACACTGTCTGGAAAAGGTACGTAAGAACAGCCTGTTTGTTTTGGAGATAACAGTTACGAGCTCTTACTCACAAACATCTGTTTTTTTGTATCTATTCTGATAAATAAGCTAGTGATAGTACTAGTGAGGTACGACTTTCCATTGACGTCCGTCGAGTTGGGGGATGATTTTTTTTTTACAGAAAGGGTACATTATTATAAGCACATACGCAAAGTTTCAACATGCGGAAACCCGTAGTTTTCGAGAAAAAAATTAATTAAAATAATTTATTTTTGTATTAATTGTCAATCTCTACCACAGATTATATAGAATTCACGCTAAGGATGCGAAAAAAAAACTATTTATTAATTTAGAAAAATCGATTAATCAATAATCGATTTTTTTCACTGTCAATTTTTTTTGTGAATCTAATGTCATTTTTTTGTGCAAGTAGGTATTTAATAATCCTTCTGTACTTTTAAAACAGCGTTAAATTTACCAAAACTGCTATTTCTAAATTCTTGGCCCACAGAGATGTGGTAATTTGTTTTTAAATATTTGTATACTTAATTGTTGTTGATTTTATTACTGTGATAAACACTGATTATTTGATTAATAAAGAGATGATTTTGAATATTTCAGGTGTATAATTCAATTTCTTAAGAATTTATAAAAAAAATCGATTATTTTTGGATTAAATCGATTATTTTTAAATCGATTTTATTTCTTTACAAAATAATCGATTTAAAAAAAGTACATCTCTAAATTTCACGCCATTGAACGTTTCGTTTTACCTAAGGTTAAGTTGTCATACGTTCAGTAACATTTTATTTTATATAAGTTTACGAGTTTTTTAAATTTTTAATTCTTAGGAAATTTTCTTCATTTTTATGTTTTTAAACTAATAATAAGTGTAAAAAACAAGAGGTGATCCCTTGGAGGGGAAGGAGTAGAACCCCCTTCATCAGCGAAAAATAGGGGGACAGATTTAGAGGGATTTTTATATCTATTTTGAGACTGCAAAATCTCCAGCGCTGCGGGAAGAGTAGCCTCTACACCTTTGCGTAACTAATTATAGACATCCATTCTCACCTCCGCAGCTTCGGCTAATTGGTCGCCTTTGGCGACCAGCATCAGCCGCTTTGGCTCGTCCGATGCCTACAATTAGTTACAGCAGGCGGAGGCTGCTCTCCCTACGCGCCTCCGGCTTTATAAAAACACTCTAGGGGTAAAAGAGACTCATACCAGGTAGAGTTGGAGTCAATCAATTCAGTTCTTTGCCATAAGTTGAACCTAACCTAACCTATTATTTTATTTGTTATCTTCCCCATAGACCATTAACCAGAGGAATCTTCCCTAAACGCTCTCAACAGAGATAAATAACAAATTGCTCTCAACTGCTAGGGACACAAACGATGACATTGACAATGACAGTACAAAATGGCGTCAGTTTTACGTTTCGTTCTGCAAGCCCTCAAAAGACTGTGACACTACTTATTTTAATTCGTATGAATCATAATGAAAATAATGCTATAATTTAATATATATCAACTGATAAATATATATGTGCATGATAAATTATTGAAATGAGTACTAAATATAATTATTTTCGTAAATTTATATAAAATAAAATGTTAATGAACGTATGACAACTTAACCGTAGGTAAAACGAAACGTTCAATGGCGTGAATTCTATATAATCTGTGGTAGGGATTGACAATTAATACAAAAATAAATTATTTTAATTAATTTTTTTCTCAAAAACTACGGGTTTCCGCATGTTGAAACTTTGCGTATGTGCTTAGAATAATGTAACCTTTCTGTAAAAAAAAAATCATCCCCCAACTCGACGGACGTCAATGGAAAGCTGAGCCACTAGTGATAATATATGGAACAACCTAGTAATTAGTAACAGCTTTTTCTGATATTAGATAACAGTTCCAAACTGTTATTTGTACATACCTGCTATTTTAACCTGGTTCGTTATTTACGCCTCACTCCTATTTTGTAGTCTGTGTTTGTCTGTGGTGTTTGTAGTCGAGTAATCACACGAGTGATCGAGATATTCCTTGTGATTTTGTGTTGTTTTTAGGTAGGTGCACACAAAATGTTAACAACAAAACTGTAGAGAATTGATTTTGTGCTGTAATAAGAATACATTAAACTCAAAGTCTATATTATTACTAACTTAAAACATTTAACCCATATTATAGTACGTACATATTAACCTCAATGGGACCAAGCAATAATTTTAAACTGCATCTTTAGAAAAATATTTGTTTCGTACTTAAATTTAATGTTGTTTGTTTCAGATAAACGAAAATGATAATACCAGTAAGGTGCTTCACCTGCGGAAAAGTAATCGGAAATAAATGGGAAGCGTACCTTGGTCTACTGCAAGCAGAATACACTGAAGGGTTAGTAAATAAAACACTATTTGTTTATCTTTCTAGATAGACTCAAATGAGGTTAATTGCCTACGAGAGGTATTACATGTTTGAAACGAATTTGTGGTTGAAGAGATTTAGTCCCAAATTCACCAAAGCACTAATTAATTAAAAGATAATAGGCTGTTTTCGAGAAAATTAATACAAACAACTTAAAATGTATAAAATTTTAGTTACCGAAATAAGCGTTTTATTACTTCAAAAATATAATTTTTTGCTCTGATTTTATCATCATGATAACATTTATGTTTACTATTTCAAAACAAAAACCTCTGAAACTGCGAATACTTACATGGATTGAACAGTGTAGCTTATCAAAATGGTAAAAGCTTAAAAATATAAGTAATTTTTCTAAATTTGTTGTTTTATTATTATGTTTCTGGTTTAGCAAATTATCTCAATAAAATAAATAAATTTTGTCAAATCTTTCAGAAGTTATAAGAATCACTAAAAGACGCAAACAGGATTTTTATATGGAGACACAATTTCTCACCTGGATATTTAATTCCAAACTAAGTAAAGCTAGTATTATCGCAACTAAACAACTAATATAGTATACATATAAAGATATTTAACACCCATACATACAAAAGAAAGTTATGCTCACCATGCAAAAGTCTAATCATGTGTGGGTATAGAACCCGCAACCTCACAGCTCAATAGTAGATTTACTGCCACTGCTCCATGAGGTCTGTCAAATGATATAAAAGATTATTTAGTTCATTAGCTTTCCACTTATTTTATAAATACATTAACAATAAAAAATTATTGGAAATTTACACTAAATTTCAGTTATGAAAGAGATACCTAAGGTTTTACTCAACATCAAATAGGTAGAGAGGAGCATCAGGAGAGTGCGAGAAACATGTTACGTTTTTATTATGAGATTGTGGTCCAATGGAGTCTATAATTTATTTATTTTGGAAATCCCACAGGGTTTATATAAATCATTCTTACAGAGTAACTTAGTTTAACATTGAGCCAATACAGAATCCCAGAGATTAAACTATTAGGTTTCTAAGGTATGTAGTAATAACAAAATAGTATGTGTGATGTTTTGGTTAATTGGGGCAAGGAGGGTGTATCATAGGTTGTGTTATGTGTATGTGTGTGTGTTTGTGATAATGAGTGTTAACTTGTATATAAGCATTCTATGAACTATGTGTTACATGATGGGTCTCGATGAATTTTCATTATTTCTTTTTTCAATTGATTTTTATATATTTAGATAAAAAAGAAACTACTTTATGTATTTACTTACAATAATGTTTTGTAAAATAAAATAGAAACTTTTCACACAGGAAAGTCGTTATAAGGCAAAGTCCTTCACAATGAAAGGCTGATGTAATGCTACATATATGACTGGTCCTACACAGGACAACAAAAAATGTTGCTTATTGCTTTGTATAATTTCCTTGTACACCCATTCGGAAAGCTTGTATTTTGTTAAATTTGTAAAAGTATATTGGCGTTTGATGGACCCTTCTCTTAAGTAACATAAATTGAATAATCTTCATAACAAAATTAAAGATCTTTCAGTGATACTAAAATTTAATGTATAAAATAATTGAAATTAAAATATCTACATATTATAAAGTTTTAAGAAAACTTGTTTTCTGGCTATATTTTTGTATCAGTCTATGATTTTATGTGATTTACAAATTAAATAAAATGTAAACTAAAACCTGGACAAACTTCTATCATTTTATTTATATAGATAAAAAATTGAGGTCACCTTTTTTTGACTAACATTTTGTCTAGTACATGGAATACTTTATTTTCAAGACCAGTGTTTAACTGTTTTATTAGTTTTGAACAGTCATGTGTAGTTGTAACTTGTAGGTCAACTAAAGGTGTGTAGGTAATAATTATTTTTTTAAATTAGTACTAATTTTATTTTACGACAGCTTATGTTTTTTACGTCGCTTTGTATTTTTACTAATAAATATAAAAAAAACAGACATTACAAAATAACCGTAATAACCGTCCCTGAGAATTGATCATAAAATGTTACCTTTAGCAGAACTTTGTAACATTTAAATACAAATATTGTCTACAGACACGTACATTTCACATAAGATAAATTAATTATATGAAAATCTTTTGAAATGTTCTTCTTCTTCTTCTTGTTTTGGCGCCGCAAAAGCACTTGCCAGTTTCAATGTTTTTACGCCTTCATAACATTTTCCAATATACAAAGTGAGGTTTTCAGTGTCAATGTTTTAAAGTCTTAGTAAAATTTTCCAGCGTCAATGTTCTCAAGCTTTCGTAGTATATACATTATATACAAAGTGGCGTTCAACAATATGGTGGCCGCCTTGTTAGAACGATATAAGGAATTTTTGTGGGATCCCAGAATGCACGCTCTTGGTTAATATTTATAATCCACTTCACTTATGCACAAAAACCAAACTATATCACGTAAAACGCCACCAATATTACATAATATAGGGTCAAAACCTAAGTAAATGAATTAAAAATAAAAACCACAACATGTAACTTCAATATCCCGCCAAATGTGTTAAACAAAAATAATAGCATAATAGTTTTGTTGTACCTTACAAATAGTGTGCACTAAAGTTTTTACTTTAACTCAGTGCATCGATTTTTTTTTAATATTCCAAACTAGTCCATAGGTCTGCCCAAATTTGAAATGAAAACTCACAGTAACTTTAGAAAACTTCCTGTAGATATTCTAGGAAGGTTCTATTTTAAGCTAGCTGTGCCTGCGGCTCCGCTTGCGTGTCTAATAGAATTATTGTTTATGAAGATACAATAATTATTTTAATTTTTTTTGTAATGAACTAGTACCTACCTCTAAGTAGTAAAAATAAAATGATCAAAACCTATCCAGTAGTTTTCGCGTAATGCGCGCATAACGGCAAACCTGAATAATTTTAGTTATATAAATTTATTGAAAAAAAATTAATTTAAAAAATAAGTATATATCTTTTTTTTATATATGTATATAAATTTATGTATATAACTAACATATTGACAGTGACAGTGAGTGATATATGTGTAACAATACATCATAAATATTCATACATGAAATTATTTTTTCAGGGATGCCCTCGACGCCCTGGGTCTGAAGAGATACTGTTGCAGGCGTATGCTTCTCGGTCACGTGGATTTGATTGAGAAATTACTAAATTATGCACCATTAGAGAAATAGATCTATATAATTTTAATGTTACTATTAAGCACTTGCAAATATATATTATTTTTAATGTATTTGTATTTTATTTTTCATAGAAGTCACAAGTGAGTTTCGTGCAGGGAAATGGCTTAAAAAATTTTATGCATTTAAAAAATCGATTTAATTCAGGCTAGTAGTAAAACAGTCTATTATGGGTGACAGCTTATCCTGTGAAAATAACAAAGCATGCCACAATAGCTTTTATTATATCAAACACAGTTCAGTAAATTCCCGATGGCCCAACCTGTATGTTGACTATAACAGTATTTTATTTTTTATTTTTATTTATTTAATTAAGGTAACATACAGCCATAACATAAACATGTTTAAATATAATTTATACAAACAGGCCTACAGTACCATATATTGAAGTACATATATCTATATATAATTTTTCAAAAATCGTAGCGTTACAATCATATTAAAAAAAACGAACTAAATAAATTTAGAATTTCAATATCAACATTAAAATAAAAACATACAAGAGTTAAATTTATATTATATCATAACATGTCTTTATTCAACAAATCACGTACCTTCCTTTTGTAAGATGATAATTTATTTGAAAATATGTCAACATCACTAAGAAATCTGTTATAGTAATAACAAGAACGTTGAAAGAAGGAGTTTTTGAAATAATTTGTCCGACAAAAGGGAACATGAAATGTGTCCTTTGATCGTGCGTTTGATCGCGGTATTTTTAAAAAAATGTGTTCCAGAAGTGGAGAAGAATCTATATGGTGATTAATTATTTTATGTAAGAAGATTGCATCAAGATATATCCTCCTATGTTTTAAGGATTGCATATTATGCCTAGAAGCACTTGTTTTAAAATCAATAAAATTATGACTAGTTCTATAATCGAGGGACTTTAAAAATCTGTTCTGTATTTTCTCAATCCTGGCTATGTGCACTTCATATTGTGGGCTCCAAACTACACTTGCAAACTCCAGTATACTGCGAACATAGGCGTAATATAAGACTTTTAAAGTTTCTACTTTCTTAAAGGGTTTACCCAAACGTAGTATTAAGCCGAGTTTCTTAAGAGCTTTAGAGACGATAGTATCTATATGAAGATTGAAGTGCAATCCTGAATCCAGAATGACACCTAAGTCACGAACTTCATTAACACGTTTAATTATATTCCCAGACAGTTCATAGTTGTAAATTAAAGGATTTCGTTTCCGTGTGAAAGAAATAATGTGGCACTTGTCACTGTTAATAAATAATTGATTTGACAAGCAATATTCATTAAACATATTGAGATCATTTTGTAATTGCATACAGTCAGCCTCTGATTGAACGATTTTAAAAATTTTTGTATCGTCTGCATAGAGTAAATGACAAGACTCCTTAAAACATGCCCCTATATCATTGATATACAGCGTAAATAGGAAAGGCCCAAGATGAGATCCTTGGGGAATACCGGAAGAAATCGCTAGAAACCTAGAACGATAACCTTTGAGTGCTACAGCTTGACTGCGGTTTCTTATATACGACTCAATCCACCTTAGAAGGTTACCGTGTATACCGACCCTTAATAACTTGTTCAGTAATATTGAATGATTTATTTTATCAAATGCTTTAGAGAAATCAGTATACACTGCGTCCACCTGATAGCCAGAATCGAGAGCTTTTGTAATAAAAGTAGTGTAACCGACTAAATTAGTGTCAACACTGCGACCGCGAAAGAATCCATGCTGCTCAACAGTAATATGATGACAAATTTGTGTTGTTAATTCGTTAGTAATTATCTTTTCAAATAGTTTTGCAAAAACGCAAAGTTTTGAGATTGGTCTATAATGCTTAACATTATGTTTATCACCTCCTTTTGGAATTGGAGTTATCAGTGCCATTTTCCAGACATTCGGAAAACATCCTTCAGTTAGTGACTTCGTAAAAATTATAAAAAGCGGCGAAGACAATTCTTTTGCAAGTCTTGACACTAAAATGGGGTGAACCTCATCAAAACCAGCACCTTTATTAGTGTCAGTTTGTTTTAATAGTTCGAACACCATTTCTTGGGAAATATTAATAGTACCAATATCTACTAATGATAATGATGTATCATAGCATCTATGGTGAGTATCTTCGTGACGACTGGTTACAAACACTGAATTAAAATAATTATTAAACATATTGCATATTTCTTCACTATCGGTTGAAGATTGATTATCGTATATCATTTTAGCCGGTATATTGTTATCAGAGAACTTAGATTTAATGAAGGACCAAAAATACTTCGGCGATGTAGTAATTTTAGCCTCAGAAAACGAAATATAATTTCGATAGCATTCTGCTTCTAGGCATTTTTCTCTTCTACGTAAGATTTTAAATTCTACTAAGTCTCGATCATTTTTATATTTTTTCCAATTTGCATGAACTTTTAACTTTTCACGAATAAGTTTTAGTAATGCTCGGGAATACCAAGGTGGATAATTTTTATTTAAATGTATTGGTTTCCTGGGGACAAATTGATCAATTAACTTATGCAAAATGCAATAAAAATAAGTAACAGCTTCTTCAGTGTTCAAACCACTAAGACATTGAACCCAATTGATATCTCCCAAACCCTTACTTATCTCTTCAAAATTAGCTGAGTGACAGATATATTTAAAACGGTCGACATCTTTAATGTATATCACCGAGGAAAAATTAATTTCTATTTCGAGAGATTTGTGATGCATGTCCTCAGGAGTGAGTGGTGAAGGACAAGCTTTGACATAACAATTACTATTACTTAACACTAAGTCAAGAATACGCTTATTAACATTATAACAACTGTTGTATTGTAAAGTATTGCTAAAATTCATAAAATCGGATAAGATCGTTACTTTGTTAGAGTTAGCAGTATTTAATAACTTTAAATTAAAAAATTCGTCACGGTCCCATTCCGCCTGAGATATATTATAGTCGCCCAACAATAAAAAGATGCTGTCACTTCTATCATTGTGCATTATTTCATATGAATTATCAAAAAATCGTTGTAACGATAGTAAATGGTTATTATTGTGCGGGAAATAACAACACACAATATGCAATGAGCGTAATGTATCTCGCTTATTGGTCGGAGGCGCGAAGGTAGGGGAGCGGGGGTAAGCCGTGGCCGCGGACGCTGAACCCAGCTCGATGCTCAACCACAGCTCCTCGGAATCGCACGCCGAACACCACTCGTCACGGCGCCGAGCAACAAGTTCCCGGCGTACCGCTATCAAAACTCCACCTCCCCTCACATCTTTCATTGTATTAGAACGATCTCTTCTGTATACAATATAATTGCTGTAAAAATACTCAGCACTATCGAAATCTGAAGATAACCATGTTTCTGTTAAACAAATCAAGTCATAGTTACATTGTAAAACACTAGAAAGAAAAGTATGCGATTTTGTACGCAGTCCTCTCACATTCTGATAATAAATATTTAAACCATTTAATTTAAGCTCTTTTGAAAATAGTAATTACACAAACAATACTTATACACATTATTATTGACAATATTTTTATTGAATATAATGAACGGACTTGTGACTATATATACATAATACTCTAATGTATGTTTCAAAGGAACATGAGTTGACATATTTTCAAAATGAAAACTACATAAAATTATTAAAATGATTAGCAAGAAAATAACATTATTGATAATACTATGAAGAGGTGATTTGCTTTTATAACAAATGTAATAAATAATAGGAATGCAATTATAGCTTATTAACTTTTTGTAACAAAGTTTTTTACACAAGAAATATAAACAGAACAGTCACTTAATTTTCTGGAGATCAGATTCTTTAGAAATACGAATAATACCTGATTTATCATTTTTCCTCATCAATATTTTACAGTCTCTAACCCAAAGATAGGAATAGTTATATAGGACTTTGAGTTCTCTGGCGCGTTTTAATAACAGCTTATTTGCGGGTGTAAGGTGGTCATTCAAGTAAAGGTTGGAAGCAGCTCCGGGTATACCGATCTCCGCTGTCGTTAAACCACGACGAGCGCGAACGGCTGCGATCAGCTGATCCTTACGGTGTCGCTGTGTGAACCGTACAATAATGGAAGGGTGACGTACAGCTAGCTTAATACCATCGGGTCCAAAGTTGTTATAAGGTCGAACACGATGGATCGTGTCGAGATCTGTATCCAAGAGCGTAAAATCCACAACTCTGCATAAATCATTTAAAATATGATGCAAATTCTCACCACTGCGAGGGGGTACCCCTGATAACTCTATATTATTTTGTCGGGAGAACTGGTCTTGCAGGCTATTTTCATATCTTAGCCCGAGTATTGTATCTTTTGCATGATTTAATTCTTTTTGTATTACGGTCATCCCTTGAATTTTTTCTTCTACTAAAATCAGTCTACCTTCCATTCCTTTAAAACATGATTCTAAATCATTCCATTTTTTATTAAGATCTTGAATATTTTTATTTGTATTATGAATATCAGATTTTACTGTACTAAATTCTGTTTTCATTGTGTTAAAGTCCCCTCGGAAACTTCTGATTTCTCTTAATAAATCTGCCAGCACTGAATTATCAACAGAAGGATTCTTGCAGGAAATACACCGCCAAGAAGCCTTCTTCTCCACTCCCATCCTACGATAGACACTTTCAGAGATACCGGCACACACATAGTGGTAACGACCTTCACATTCCTTGCATAACACAAAATCGGAAACAGTTTCGTTACACTTTAAACACAATGACATTTTATTATTATGTTGCAAACTATTCACAATTCACCAATTTATATTATGTACTCTGATATACTTGAGTAATAATAACGTAAAATAATAAGTTAATAACTCAGAGGGTTATCTATTTCAGAGCAATTGAGAGACAAGCGACCGTCCGCTACGACGTTTGACGTTAATAGATGCCAATTGCAAATTGTAATTGTAATTGTATTGCCAATTTATAATTACTAATTAGGTATTTCTAGTTTTCTACCTATACCAAAATCTACTAAAATTTAGAAAAAGACTTAATAGTGGCCACGCGCTTTTACACCCGAACGCGCCCGAATCGTTCACTCAAATCAAACTCGTCACAACGTTCTAACACGAGAAAAGGCCGGATTTCCGGCGTCAAAGTTTGCCAAATATCGGGTATTTATGTACTTACTTTTACTTTTTCTGTTCGGGTACTTTTATGTGCTTCACGACAGATTTTCAACTTGCCAAACAAAATGCCCTATCACTATGCTATGGTTTAATCTATATGTTTTCCTTCACTGAAAACTGGGGGCATTGTGGGGATTCGAGCCCATGTCCATTCATCATGTCCATGTCCGTGTCACGCTACCACTGAGTCATAATTGCTTCGTGCATTTTCCTTGTTGGTACGAATGCATCGATTGCGGCCGATCGTGTTTGGAATTATCTGAACATGTTCCGTCTGGATGAAACGTAATCTGAGATTTTTCAATATAAGCAGTATAATGACATTTTAATGACCATTGGTCATCAGTTGAAAGAAAACGTCCTGAATCCCAAACGAGTCTCCTTCTGAGGTTAGCACTTCAAATGTTAATTACAAGAGACAAGCCCATATAGCAGTGGTAAAACCCCATTAACAACGCTCTTCATTTCAGCAAATGATTTCAACATTATACTTGTAGATACTAAAGCTAAAGAGTGCAAATAATATACGATTACTTTCTGACGAAGATAATAAAGATAACAGTTAATATGTATCTTTTATTTCATTTGTTTTACTAAGAATTAACGTTAATATCTCCAACAGTTTGTAAACATTGCTACATAATTATTATTTAAATCAGATTTTCTTCATTATCGTCTGCGTAAAGCACTAGAAAAATGACTTCATAGCGATAAGATTGAACGGGAGTTACCTTCACGTTAGTTGATTTCATAGTAAATAGATACGTACCCATTGCAAACTTAGTACCTATTTATAAACAATGTAGATATTGTCAATCATACTACTTATATTTAAAAAAAACAAAGTCCCCTTCCGCGGTTGTCTGTCTGTTTGAACGTAATCAATCGATAAACTCAAAAACTACGAAATGGATTTTCATACGGTTTTCATAAATGGACGGAGTGATTTAAGTAGGAAGGTTTAGGTTGTATCATTCATTTAAGTTTTCTGTAAATTGGCTGAAATATGACGATGATCGTTAAACATGTCGGAAAAAATCATGACGACTGGGAGCTGTACTGGCGTGCGCCGCGTAAACCAATAAAGTCTTATGTATGTAATATGAGAAGTTCAAACCAACGCGTTCGACATTCGGTCGCGGTCGATCTAACTTGCGTGCAAGCGTCATTCACACCAAGTACCCGATCTACGCGTTCAGTTTGTCGGAGTTTGGCAAAATATGTACAAAGGGCTCGTGGTGCAAAGGTAGAAATACAAATACAATTGTTTAACTTGATCGCTACCGTGCACGCCACCGCGACCGCAAGCTGAACGCGTTGGTTTGTACAAACCTTTACTCTGCTACCCGTGCGAAGCCGGGACGGATTGCTAGTATTCTATATAACAAGAATATTAGTTTCTTTTTATATTCAAGAACTATTATCAGTGCTTTGATCAGTGATATTGAGTACGTATTTATTATGATTACAGTAAATTAGTACCTATATCATCAAAATTAAGTAGTGTGATATATGGATTCCGAAATAATTTAAGCCTACTAAAGCTTCAAAAATTGTAGCCACAATATAAACTAAATTATATGTGAAAAAATAATTTCCGTAAATCATTTTTATTCAGTTAGAATAATGAGTATCAATTTAACTTGAAACCATACACCGGGTAATCGTTCCATTAATGGGCAAGTAAAATTCGAATATTTTGTATAATCATTTAATCATACACTTAACTATGGTTTGGTATATATTTTTAATAGGACCTTATGCAAATAACACAATATTAGACCTTAGTAGATGTCCTAGTAAAAACATATTCATACTATATTTTGTGAAACTTTATTAAAATGTCAAAACATATAATTTTTGTAATAAAATGATAAGACGATATTAGGAGTATTTAAGCATACCTATTCACAATGTGAGCGAAAGTCGCTGTCCTTGTACCAGATAATGATTCACATTAGGAGGCAAAACCTGCCGTACACAACACATTGAATAGTCAGTTTCCTTACAATGCATTTGATATGTAAATTGTACCTTTTTTACAGGCAATGGCAGGCAGGCATTATTTCAAACAAATTTTATGCTATTTCACTGCCGATATCTGGGGATAGAGATTTAAAGCATTTCATTAAACTGTTATTATAAATAGATATATTTTTTTATTTTTAACAGCGATGACAACGCCCTTGGGCGTGGCTAGAGGAGGCCAAGAGTGCGCACTGCCCACCCGACAAAACTCATTGCCCTTATTAGAAAAATCAACAGTATTGAAGGAATATACCATTTTTCTACCTTTCATTTTGAGAAAAAGTTTAATAGTATTTATCGTATAATTATCAAATCTTCCCCGGACCTCCCAAAAAAAAAGAATGTCATGCTAAAAATAAGATGTGTTCTAATTAGATTACCGAAATTAAAAACTTATAGTGGCTTTTCAGCTGGCTGCCCATTCTAGGAAAATTCGCCATTAATGGCAATGCCTCTCGCAATGCATAAGATTCGCTCGCGTCATAGTTGATTTATGTTCCTTATTTTTTATTTTCTAATTGAATTGCTAAATACCAATTTTCATATATCTATCTTCAAAAATTACGGTATTCCATACAGACTTTAATTCTTATTTAAGGCCATCCATAAATTACGTCACACGAATTTCATGATTTTTTGACCCCCCCTACCTAGTGTGATGTCACATATTTTGCAATTTTATAATTAGAAATTTAGAAATTAAAACAGCAGTGTTCATCAAAAATTCCAAAAACAAAATACGTGCAAAGACTTAGACTCGCACAGGTATTAAAATACAAATTACAGTCGTAAAGCAAAAGTAAAAACAATAAATTAACAATAGCGTCTAAGCAACAATAAATGGACAAAATAATCAAGATGACTTGCTTCGCTAAAGTTCAAATGAAATCAAAAATAATAAAATTAAACACAACATCAAAAAGAAAACACATGTTAACGTGAGTCATAAATTCGTGGTAATCTTATTTATTGTATACGCCCTAAATTTATTTCTAAGAAACAATGGTGTACTTACATTGTCGATAATATTCTTAAAGTCGGTAACTTATTTTTCTTCGAACTATAAAGGTAATAAGTTTCAAATAATCGAGTTGTAAAAGTTGTTAAATAAAACATTGCTATGTTCGAGATACAGAAGTCCAATTTAATTTTTTCTCTGATTATTTTGACTAGAGGGTTGAGATTTAGTGCAACGGAGGTTTTAGGGCTTGAATGGAAGGGAACACATTCTTTCGAGTTTGGGAGGTTTTCGACTTAAAGAAGTTCTAATGTACTTAGATATAAAATATTATATTTTGAAAAAATGTGATGTCACAAAATTTGGGACCCCTCCCCACCCCTTGTCACACAATGTCACACTTCGTCGACTCTCTCCCTCCCCCTAAACGTCTGACGTAATTTATGGATGGCCCCTTTTCGAGACTATCAAAAAATCCTTCCTTGGTGCTACAGAGTTTGTGTACAAACCATCATGTAAATTTTAAGTTAGTCAGTGAGCCATTTACTTATCTTTTCATATTATATATAGGTTAATTAACAGTCAGTTAAATGTATAGATACTTTGAAATAGCGAAAGAAACTAAACTGTCAAAATACATTCTTGTTTCATAAATTAATCAACAGCCTGTTGAATATTGTTCTGGATGAAAATAAAAATATATAAGTAGTTCTTACTATTACTTATCAACACAAAGCTCAAACCTCTGAACGGATTGGGCTGAAATTTAGCTCACAGATGGTTATTATGATGTAGCAATACGCTAAGAACGGATTTTTTAAAATTCAACCTCTAAAGGGGTGTAACAGGGGTTATTATCCAAAAATTTAACAGAGGGGCACAGCTAGTAAAGTATAAGATTAAAGAAGTTGGATTTGTCATTTAAGAGAATTATTCTCTTGTCTGATGATCTCATACTTTGTTGTGTTTTTTTTTCCAAACATAAGTCATTAATGCCGTGGAGGCATCTACATGTCCTGTACTTGCCCAAGGAAGCTATCATCTGTTAGTTATTAACGTTATATGTATACATAATAATATAATATGTATTACCTAATATCTTTATCTTACAAAGTTTCATCGTAATCAGATTATTAGTTTTAGGAACGCATTGGGTACAAACACAGAAAAATAAACATTCATTTTTTATACTTATAAGTACAGGTAAGCATATATTTTAAAGTTACATTCGAACAGCTTTGATAATGAAATCATTTGGGTCGTTGTACCGTTCCAAACCAGTACGAATAACTTGTTTTTAAAACCTGCATCACACGAGTACGAAGGGATTGAAATAATAACAAATAAAAAAGAAAAATGACTTTGCAGAGTTCCTTAACAACAAATAATGATCTCATCAGGTATTTTAAACCGTTTTAGACCGCCGCAAAGGGCACTCATGTATGGTTGAACAGTGTTAAGAAATATGGTTTGTATCTGGAACGCAACCTTATTGGTAGGTATTGATACTCTTTGATATTTTTATATGAAGAAAAAGATAATTGTCAATATGAATTATTCTTAACTCAACAAAATGTGAATCAGATATTATTCTCGTGTGCTTCATAATAAAATAAGTACTTTCAGTAAAACGATTGTTCTGTTTCTTAAAATAACCTCTACAAACAGGATCTTTAATGGGTGTCCAATAACTAGTAACGATTTCTGCTAGAGTCGACAGATGTTTGTTTAGGGAATATGAATTAATTTTAACAAAAGTAAAAGTACTTTAAAAAATAAGTCTCCTGCGTCGTTGGATTACAGTTTCAAATCAGGACTTTTCACTAACAACAAAGTCCCACGCCCAATTAATAACATAATTATATTTGTAAAACAGTTAACACAGCAACATTTTCATGTTTTTGTAAAAGCTTGTTTTGTTGGCGTTAGAATTGTATAGGTAACTAAATAACATATGCACTTATTATTAGGTTTGTTTTAAAAAATAAAAAATTGAATAAAGTTTTGATAAAAGTGAATTTCTATTTTAAACTCTTCTAAGGATATCCATAACACGATAACATGTGATACGATAGCCGATACATCAATGTTAAAAGGTTTTTTAATAATTAATTTAATGTAACCAAATTACCTTCAACTTACTAAAGTGAAAAAAGCTGACTTATCTCACTTCGTTATATGTATATATAGCGTAGTTTAGTTTCCATTTTTTTTTAATCTCTGCTCAAGTACATATTTGTGGGAGAATAGAATTTGTTTTAATTATTTCAATTTATACATTGACTTCTGGCATTACTCAGTTGTGTAATTAACTAATGCGCTCTCTCACCAGTGGCAAGCAATTTTGTTGAACTGGCTGCTTTTGATCTCAAATATCTGGCATTTGGTTAGGTATTACAAATTAAAATTTATTGCAAATTTTGGCTTGTGTATTATTTGTCTTTCGAATTTAGTGAATCATTTGTTTTCAATTAAAAATAAAAAAAATTATTAATTCCGATGAGACTGTCGAAACCCCCCTTCAAAGATTTTATTGATTCTCACTCCCACAATGTTTTCAGTAATGGAATCAATGAATTACCTACAAAATGTCGAAAACGCTCCCGCACATTCGCAACAACCGATCTCTCCAACGGCAACTCAAGTCTAGGTCCGTTTCTCCTGCATGGAGCCCTTGAGCCAAGCAACCGTTCGCGCGATACAAGTGAAACTTCACTTGCAATCACTAGCTACCAACAGATATCATTATACTACACCACCACATACGTGCACACAACACAGGTATATAGGTTCTGTAAGGGACCTTTTTTTCTTTTTTGGTTAGTTAGACTTAGATTAAATTACCAGATTACTAAATGAATATACTCATGTTTCTCCCTTTCTCCCAGAAGGCAGGAACACGTATATATTTAAAGTTAGTTAAAACGAATTTTACGGATAGAGAATTAATTAGATCGTGATTTATTTGCATATGCCGAGGCTCGACCATTTTGACCCCCTTGAGCTAGTTGCCCCGCTTTCGCAGCTGTGTGCTCTCCGCGCTCGCCCCCAAGCCCGGTGAAGCTCCAGAGCCCTTAAGGCTAACAGTATAGTCATATCAAAAAAAATAATGGCGGAAGTGAATAGATAATAATGGTACATACTTGGATTGACTAAATGTATAGTTTCATAATATTTTTTTCGTTTTACTATTTCCATATATATGAAAACTTAAATTAAATTTAAAAATTATTATTTTCATCTCAACCAAAGAAATTCCACTTCATCAAAAGACATGTTTACAGTCAGTTCACACGCGATACAAGTTAAATCTCCTGTTAACATAAAAATATCACCTTTAAAATCTCTTTTTAAAAATCCTAAATCAGCGGAACTCTAACTATAGACCACTCTTACTGTACAATGTACATAAATAACCACAGAATTATATTCTGTAACGCTAGGCCAGTCGGACGACGATCATGTATCTCATTCTCTCGCAGGCTAATTTCTATAGATGTATGTGTTTGTCTCTTTTTCGTTTGTAATCACAAGGCTAGGTACTAATAGTTTTCACTTCAAAAATCATAGAATTATGAACTCGGCGTTACAGTGAGCGGACTTTATTACTCTATGCTTGTAAAGGTGGAGCTGTTATTTGTCGATGCCTTTTAATTTACTCGTAGATCTAAAGTAGTTCTAATCTTTTGTCATTTATTTTTTACGTATTGTGCAAAGTTATTAGTTACGCTCCAGTTGCTCATTGAATATTCACTATAAAGCGACAATAAACGAAATCGAGACCGGAAAGTGACGAGCCCTTCTCCAATCCTTATTACCTTTACATTAGTACTCTTCTAAATTGTTATAACATAAGTATAAAAACGAGTAAAATGCAAAGAAAATCTTAATAATGTAATTTACCATAACATAATATATCAAATAAATGATACAAAAGTCAATAGGTTTTTCGAAAATAGTCGAAATTAGCTGTGCCCGCGGCTCAGCTCGCATAGACTATAGAATGCCGCGGCCCCGGTCGGAGGTATTGTGGTGACCCCACTTCCACCCACAGCGGTCGCTAACCGCGCCGTTTATTTTAAAGTTAAAAATGTTTATTATTTTATTTGAGCGGTACCACTGTATTTGAAAAGAAAAATATTTATTTCTTAGAGTTTGAAATCGCCAACACGTCGTGGGCTGAATGGTAGTTAAGCCCGTGCCTTCTCTTGAGAAGAGTCCTCATTGTCCCGCAGTGGAAAACTTACAGGATGGTATTATTACTATTTAGAAGAATCCAAGACTGGTTGACTATATTAAATCATTATTAATCAATTTAAAATTATGTACGTCAAATACAAAATCCAATCAAAGAATAATAAAGGCTATCTAAATATTAAAACTCGAGGAGAAAACCTCGGACTCCTTTTTGCATATTGCGCGCACAGAGGATTGTGAGATTTGGCATGGTTAAATTTATGTGGGCGAATAGTGAAAGTTAAAATTTATGTATAATATTAAGTTTTTTTTAATCATTATAGGTTTGTTGTTGTGGCCACTATCTCACCTGATCTTAAGTGACAATGTGGTCCAAGATGGTAGCACGCTAATACTAGTTGAAGATTGGCTTTCAAGTGCAGGTGCCGGAACACACCTAGCCAGGTGGGCATTAGAAAAGGCTCTCAAAACATTAACTCACTCACACTCACACTCTCACTCAGTGAAAAATGATAGCGAGTGTTATAATATTCATTGTTTACCTTCGAACTGCAAATGTAAAACAATTATTGGGCGACCGCTAGAGTAGATAAATCTACCAACATCTGGGATACGATAGGATGTGATGGTCGGAGGAAAATTAAACCGGGACTTCGGAAACAGTTGGGCCCCGTGTAGGCGAGACAGATAAATGGGGACGTCCCGACACAAGGGACCTTGGGCCCCCCTACACTTTGATTGTTTTGGCACTTGATTGATATATAGCGAATAAATTAACGTTGACTACCTTGCTACGTGCAAATGGTTCTAGTAAGTTTAAATATAGAAAATATATTTTCATATTATAATCATGTGTTAACAAAGCCACTTTAACCGGACAAAGAGAATATTTAACGACTGCGAAAAAGGACGGTTATGGTCTTCAAACATATGTACGTGTACACATATACTTACATGTCTATTACTTATGCACGTTCTGTAGTCTAAACGGTTTCATGGATTTTAGCATAAAAGGTGTCGTTAGATTCGTCATAATCGTGGCAGTGAGATTTTTTTTGTTTCCATATTAATACACTGAGAAATGAGAATAAAGGAAAGTATGCAATTTAATGCAAAATCTTTGTATTTTTTTTATAAATGCGGTACAGTCCACAAACGACGGCGACCGACGGTGATACGAATTCAAATTTAAAATTTCATCGGCAGTCGTCGATGTCATTGTCGGTCCCCTGTAATGCCTTTTCGAGCCTCTTTTGAGGAACCAAATATAATAGGAGGGAGGAAACGTGTTTGCTAGGAGACTATTCCACATCAGCAGGTAAAAGTTAGAATTTGCAAATTTCTTTGTTCGTGTCGAAAATGTCGAAACATCCCTGCCCCAGTCTGCGAAGTAGGTAATAATAATATTTGCAATAAAAAAAAATAGTACATATGAGGCCATTTGGAATTGCTCACTTTTAGTTATTTAATTAAATGTCATTATCATATCTTTCATTAGTTTTATACTATCAGCTCAATTTAAATATATAGGTACGTAGTTAGTATTTAAATAACAATAAAAAAATGGCTACATTCATAAGGAAGTTACAAAAAGGTCAAATGAAGACCTTCATGGTATCTTTAATTAATTAATATAGAGGCCTATAAACAGATGAAGGTCATGTTGATCGCCCATGTACCACAAACTCCCGTAATGATATTTATATCTAGTTAATTAGGTCAAACTTCGAGAAAGAAGTCAATCTGAGCATGGTAAGCTTCAACATCAATATCTGTAGTAAAAGCATAAAATTATTTCATATCCCTTTTGATAAAAACAATGTCTCTTTCAACTGTCCAATAGCAAGTATGTGTCGCTCATACAATAATATCGAACATTATAAGGCTCTTAATACGGACCCTATTGACATCTTTAACTTGAATCGAAGTCGATTCCGATATATAGTTCAAAAATACTTTACCTTATTTTAATATATTCTATATAATGTAATTTCTGCATGCAAGTAACATTTTTTTTTTTTTGGAAAATAATTATAACTAATTGTACCTACTTTATGTGCAGTTATAAATATTGGATTATAAGCTAGTTAAAACGTGTAAAATTCGAAATGTATTCTTATGTTGTTTATAATCTGTAATGTGTGCCTATAAATAAAATAAAATAATCGTCCAATCCAACTCGGCTGGCCAGCGTTCAGGTAGCTACGTAAGATGTTAAAGTCTTTGACCAGAGTGTGTTACCAGTGATGATTTATTGTACTAAAACGTGGTCGCTAAGAATGTGTCTCATAAGAAAGCTCAAAGAGTAATAGATAGATAAGTTTATGCTCGGAGTTTCTCTGCGTGATCAAATCAAAACTGAGAGGATCCACAGAAGAACCAAAGTCACCGGCATAATCTTCAGAATTGCTAGACTTGTGGCAGTGTGGGTGTGGTTCATTGCTCGTAGAGCGGACACCCGATATAGCCGACGAACTCTCGGAATCCGCTGGATACGAGAAGTCGTTGTGACGATCTTTTAAGAAGATCTATAAACAAACAAACAAACTTTTTCGATTTGTTATATTAGTATAGATAGGAAAGAAGATTTTCAGAAGGAATTTTTAGAATTCGTTTTCTTTTTACATCAACTTCATTGTACTTAACAAGGTGTAGATATACTGTCACGTCGTAAACGCTACGATACACATAAATAATTGCTTGGTTTATGACAGCTGTAATTGCATGTAGGTACTTACGTCATAGCTGCTATTTATTGTCTGTCGCAAAGAGTAGGTAATCTGTCGGCGATTAAATCGTCGTTAGTTACTACTTACTATCTTCCATCATTATTAGCTGCGAAGTGGGTCGTCCACCAACGAATATCGTTTTAGTTCTTAGCATGGTAGCTCATAGCTAGGTAGTTATGCCTAATATTAGATTTCCTTTGCTTGCCTGCCTCCATACCTCGTACATTAACAAAATCCTGGCTACTTCCTTGCCTGAAGAAAAGTTAAAAAATATATTTGAAACATTATAAATTAGAATATTCACTGTGTTTGTAGTGTCTAATATCTGCAATCAGTTTTTGATGAAGTGATGAGATCTTGGTATTATATCATTTAGAAAAGTAATTTTTGAAATCAGAAGATTTGAAGCATTGTCTCGAAGTTATAAATGCGATGTCAAATAAATTAGTGAAAGACTTATTAAGGTCGTGGGCGACTGTGTCCGCCAAGAAATTGTTTCATTGCTGAGGATATGCGCATATACAAATAATTAGAATGTCTGTGTGATAGACTTATATAAAAGAATTGGCGGTCCAAATTGATAATATCAGACGTAAAAATGGCAGTTCGTTGAAGAATTAACACTGTAAAACCTAAAATTTAATAGATGAACAATAAGAAACTTTAAATTAATAAATTATTACGTAACAAAATAATGTAAATCCTTTGTTTTCCACAAAGCTTTGTGAAAACCCATGCATGTAGCACTTGTAGCTTTCTTAAATTATTTAAATTATAAAATTTAAATATTTAGGACGAAATTTATTGAAATGAAACATGATAACTTGTTTCAGACACTGTTTTAAAATTGTAAAACTACTTTATGTGTACGGTAATTTTAGTTTTTTTTTTTTAATATAGTTAATACGTCCTTCAGACGCGAATGAGTCTGAATCTTTATTTTACATGATTTATTAAATACAATTCAATATCGTAGCACAAAGGTAATCTTAAATATAAATACAAACAGCTTATAATGTTAAAGGTGGAAGTTCGTTTTTCACATATTTACTAAACAACATCATAAATTCGAAACTCTTGGTTTTAAAGCAAACATATTAACGAACAGTTAGCAAATTGCTACTTTTCACTAAGCCATAATATATTTACTTACAAAGATAATTGTTGAGTTAAATGCGTAACATTATTTGTAAGTGACTATTAATCTTTAGAAACAAATTCTTCTAATAAGGCATTTAGAAGAGTCTCTTTAAGCATGTCTAATAGTATAGTTAAGGTGATAATGAAAAAAGAAAAGAAAATTGTCTTGCGTAGAATTTAAGATGATTAAAATAACTTGCAGCTGTTTTTATTAAACAGTTTGACTGGTCCAGCAGATATTAGATACTGGCATTCTTCAAGATTAATGTAACTATTATATAAAATCAAAAGGAATTTAATTATTGTATTGTGCTTAAACTATGCTAATCTTGTACTTCCAGTCGATATGATGCGTGTGATAGCCCATGCGTCACGCAGAAATTGTATAATTAAAAACTACATCTGTACGTAATAGTATAATTTAATTAAGCTCTTCAGAATACTGAATTTTTTGTTACGATAATAACGGAAATGTCTGAGACCAACACTAACTGAAAAAACAAACACATAAATTAAAGGCTGCGTAGCGTTGGCGTAATCGTCCTTAGTATATCTAAAAAAAAGTTAGCGATAGCATATGCTTACCTTTTACACATAAGCCATAATAAGGTATTTTGTGGCAAAGATTTGTTGAAAATTAAAAAGAGATTTATAAGCATTATTTTTAAACATGACTTATTAATCTTTACGAACAAAAATTACTTCATCATAAGACAAATTTATGAAAGTTTTGCTCTTTATAGCATGTTATTTGGATATATAGTTTAGGAGATAATGAAAAAAAAAAAAAAAAAATTGTACTTGCGGGAAGAACAATTATGATAAACTATACGGGTGAGTTGGCGGAGCGGTGTTTTTTTTTCCTATAACATTAACACGGGTGAAACCGTGGGGCACAGCTAGTAGTTAATAACTCGACCACAAAAAAACTTTTCAAGGATTATAATGAACATAGTATATAAAAAGTCAGCAAAGTGAATTTACATTACTTAGTATCAATGATGGCTTACTTGCATTGACTTCCTACTTCCGTCATATAATGCGTGTGTAGCTCCCAATTTTGCCGTCTAATAAACGCCAAAAGAAGTATAATAAAAAAAAACTTACATTAAAACCTGTACCGTAATAGTAATAATTTAAATGTAAGATTGTCGAAACGAAGTTTTTTGTCGTGGGATGGGAACTAAACTGGAAAAATGTCTGACCCGACCAACACTAAACTGAAAAGAGACAAACACATAAATCTAAAGGTCTGCGCAGACGAGGGACGGTCCTTAGGCTACTTTTTGTCCCTCAAAATAGATCGTTTAGAACTGCGCGGTTTAGTACGCGGTCGATTGGGTTATGCAATTCAATTCTAAACCATATTTTGACGTACGAAAAGTAACCCTAACAAGGATAGTCGAATTTTGAAGACTATGATTGTCGTCGAAGTGTCATAGCTGTGAAATTTTATAAAACAATTTGATAACCATTTCATTATTGTCCTTCATATTTAATAATACATAATATTAAGCGAAAGGAACTTCCTTCTTACCGGGCATCCCACGACACCTCTCGAGTTTTTTACAGATCTTGATGTATTTATAGTTGTCGCTAGTCATCTACAATGTACAAGGTGTCCAGAAAGGGTATCGGGTATTTGTTTTCGCGCCATATTCGAAACGGGGCGTCTAAAGGGTGCGGGGGAGGGGTTCGTGGCGTCCGCCATTTTGTGGAGTTTTAGTCACGATGGAACAGTACTCGGGGACGCATCGCGCATTTTGCGTACGAGCGTATTATCGTAATGGTGATTCAATAATGACTGCTCAACGTCTCTATCGTGCGGAATATCGTACACGCCTCGCGCCAAGTGACGATAGCATTAGGAAATGGATCAGGATGTTCGAGAATACAGGTGCGACAGTTAAAATTCAAAATTCTGGTCGTCCTCGTTCAGTTCGCGATGAAGAAACAATTGAAGAAGTTGAGGCGTCGGTTCGTCAAAATCCGTCTTTATCCATCCGAAAGCGAAGCCAAGCGTTGAACATCAAAAAATCGTCTTTACATTCGATTTTAAAGAAAGACTTACATCTAAAAGCCTATAAAATTCAATTGGTTCAAGAATTGAAGGATACGGACTATGCTAATCGACTAAATTTTGCGAACGAAATGCTGCAGCGATTTAACAACTTTAACAACATACTGTTCAGTGACGAAGCAAATTTTCACCTGAATGGTCATGTTAATAAGCAGAATTGTCGGTACTGGGCAGTGGAGAATCCGAGACGAAAGCATGAACGACCCCTGCATAGCCCAAAGGTCGTTCTTTGGTCCGCTATGTCTGCTAAAGGCATAATTGGTCCTTAATTTCATGAAGATCAACGAGGCGGAGCAATTAATGTGAATAGTGACCGTTATTGCGATATGTTGCGAAATTTTTTGGTCCCAGAGTTGCAGGAGTTTGCAGGTTTCAACTCAAGAACGTGGTTCCAGCAAGATGGGGCCACTTGCCATACCTCAAATGACTCAATGGAAGTTGTCAACGAATTATTCCCTAATAAAGTCATTTCGCGAAGGGGTAACATCAACTGGCCTCCCAGAAGCCCCGACCTTAGCCCGCTTGACTATTTTGCATGGGGATACCTTAAAAGTAAGGTTTATCAAAACAATCCGACGAATCTAACCCAGTTAAAGCAAAACATCAGGTCAGAAATGGCAGCAATATCGATAGCTATGTGTCAACGTGTTATCGCCAATCTTCGTTTCCGTTTAGAAGAGTGCCAGCAACGTAACGGTCATCATTTGGATAACATCATCTTTTCCAAATAATTCTCCAATTCATATGCTAATAATAAACAATAAACTTTTTTATTGCATACAAATAATTTTTGTTTCATTGAACTTACAAATACCCGATACCCTTTCTGGACACCTTGTACAAAGACAGATGTTGCATTTTCTAACGAAATATAGATGTCTAATTTAACGATAAACTACTTCAGCTATCTTAGACTGAGTGACGTGAAGTGGACGATAGCAACATTATCTATTCTTGTATCTCGGCTAAATTATATTATTAAATTGTGAAACAATGAACCGACTTTTATAAATAGGATAGGTAACCCGCTATTGAACTTGGCATCGTTTCTCGTTTCGCCTGTCCCTCGTAACGTAAATATTCTAGAGTAGTCTTATCCGGTGTTCCCAAACGCAATGCGGATAACATGGTACAATATAGTTAGATCCGTATTTAAATATTATGTGCATGAGAGTGTAAATACAAACAAAAATACTTTATTTAGCGAAAAGAGCCGGCAAGAAACTCAATCGGATATAATTTATTTTTTTAACTATGTGAATACTATTTGAATAATTTTTATAATAATTAATCTTTGTATTTTTTGTGGATTTACTCAGAATGAGTAATTTCTAGACATCACTAACATTCACATAATTATTCTCCCTATAACAAAAAAATTTCACAGTAAGGACCTACACAGACAAGGAACAGTCTTCGGGGTACTTTTTCGTCCGTAAAAATAGATCGTTTAGAATTGAATCGCTTAGCGCACACGACGGACTAAATTAAAGCGTACAAAATCGCGTAGTTCTATTTTTCACGGACAAAATGTACCCCAAGGACTAGGGTTGCCAACTTTTCTTGAGAAAAATAACGTATCAAATTCTTGGAATAGGAAAAAAAGTATTTGGAAGAAAAATAAAGTATTTCTAAAATCTATGTTATTGTTCTCTGAAACAATTAAAACTTGTATTTTTTTTCCATTAAATTTATGATGATCTATCACTTCTATCTATCTCTTCTCGCCACTTCAGCTTTGTTACCGAAAAAACTCTCATAGTGTAAGCTGAAGTAGCGGTGACAGGGACTAAGTAAGTAATATATATTATTATTTTACATTGCTAAGTTATCAGATGCATTTTAAGTATATAAATGATGCCGTTTGCCAACATTATAAATTGTCTGACAGTTATTTATAATTTTTAGTAGATTTTCTAGTGTGTCGATAGTATCTCAATAGTTATTTGGTCGCCATTTGGTATTCTCCTATTTGTTTATCATTCTATCGGAAAACCACTGATTCATTTGGTATTCTGCTCTACAATGACGTCTCAATGGTATCTCGATAGCAACTCGATAGTAGTCAAAACGGTATTCTCTTATATCGTTTTTTACGTAATGTTAAAGATTTATTGAGATTTAACAGGAAAAATAGCACTAACAAGTATTGTAAACTAATGATAATTTCGATTAGCAACAATGAATTCATGGTAGATTTTGACACCAACGACGCGACGTAGGTATCTATTGCCATCCCACTGACTCACTATTACAACGCTATAGAGATTCTATCGAGACACTTGTGACGAGAAATTTTAGCAGAATACCAAATTTGTTACAATGTCAATATAATATCAGTAGAGTGTCGATATAATGACAATAGTAGATTCTTAAATGTGAAATAGCAGACTTGGGCCCCTGATAGCTACCACCTTCAATTTGAAAATCTGCCGCCAAGCGTTCCTCGGTATATTCCACTAACTACATTTTATAATTGTTCTCTTTGTAAGCCTAATAATGTCTTCGATAAGATTTTCAATTAATATCACGTACTTTTATTTATGTAGGTTCCTAGCAACTCCATTTCTCCGTTAATTCTTCATCAGAATCAATGATTCAAACAACATTATAAAGTTTATGTCGCCAGCTCCCGACGAAACATAAACTGATAGTAAAAAATATGTTTTCGTTAAAAAATATCTCTACGTACCTATGCCATCCGTTAAAGCTAATGAAAATATACTGAAGGCGCCATCTATTAACAATCTGTTCAACTAACGTGACAGCTGTTAGTTAGATAGTTTACATTCCATAATGTGCGAAATATTCGCACGGGCCAGCTAGTATTTCTTAATACTTAGCTTAATATACTATATTACTTGCTTTACTACTTGTCTTAGAATTAAGTATTAGGTCCTTACATATGAAATTGGCGTTTTGTACGGGAGGAATATAAAATATTTAATTAATCAAAGTATGCACCGTTTTTTGCCATCTCATAGGTAGTTCATTGATCCCTTTACTAAAAAAACCATCGCGGCGAGAATCAATAAACTCTTTGAAGGCGGTTTGGACTGCCGCTTCGGAGTTGAATTTTTTTCCTTGTAAGAAGTTGTCCACATTCCGGAAAAAATGGTAATTTTTTGGAGCAAGGTTCGGGGAGTACGGTGGATATCGCAGACATTCCAATTGTAACTCATCTAACTTAGTGGTTGTCTTCATGGTTTGCAGTTGCTGACAATAGATATCTGCCGTAATCGTTTGGCCAGATTTTAGAAAGCTGTAGGGAACGACACCGGCGCTAGTCCACCAAACACTCACAAGTAACTTTTTCTGAGTCAATTTTCGTTTAGGGCAGGATTTGGCTGGGTCTCCATGGTTCAGCCATTGCGACGAGCGCTCTTGATGATCGTACAGTATCCACTTTACATCACAAGTAATGATTCGATTTGAAATCCCTTCATTATTGTATCGGTTGAGCAAAGTAACACAGCAGTCGACGCGTGTTTGCAAGTTCGATTCACTCAATTCATGAGGTACCCATGGTTCAAGATTTTTACTTTCCCGATTTGTTTCAAGTGGATTAATACAGTTTTATCACTTACCCCGAAGCCTGCAGCTATCTCTGAAGTGCTTTGTGATGGATCCGCTTCCACAATAGCTTTTAATTCTTCATTTTCCACTTTGGTCTCCGGCCGTCCACGGGGTTGGTTCTGAAGGTCGAAATTTTCAGAACGAAAACGTTTAAACCAAAAACGTACCGCGCTTTTTTTGCGACACCAGCGCCGTATACATCATTAATCCTACGACCTGTTTCTGCAGCACTGGTGCCACGGTAGAACTCGTACTCGTAAATATACCGATATTTCATGTTTTCCACTTTGCAGTAATAAGCGACGCCAAAGAAAAAAATAATGAGGAAAAAACAAATGAATGACTGTTTTCAAAACTCAAATGTACCAGGGAAATGAACTTATAAATTAGAATTTGGAATTCTTAACAAAAGAGGAGATATTTGAAATCAACATGGTCAGTACGACAAAACGCTAATTTCATATGTAAGGACCTAATACTAACTTATTTTTTCTTAAATGTCTCAGTTTTTATAAATTACGTACGTGTGAGTATCTACCTACGTTTTTTATGTTTTCACGACCTAACAATATCAAGTTCATAATTTATAATTTAAATAAATAAATAATTATAAGATTTAATTCTGAGTCATTTAGGTACATTAGGCCCACGAATAACGAATCGTATTAAAATAAAACTTGTACAAATATTTACGTGCATAACATGAATACGTACTTATGGACTCGGATCTGCATGTGGGTCTTGACTGTGACGCAATTACAATGTGAAAGTGTTGTCTTTAACGACAAAGAAAACAAAATATGTAACGTGACTTATATAAACGGCTGATTTATAGCAGGCAATAATACCGACAATTACGAATACCCAATTACAATTTGAAAATTACCGAGTCTCTAAATTTAAAACTGAAGAATCGAAATTCCGAAACGGAATTCCGACCGTATGTGGCCGCTCTAGTCGCGTACTAATTTTAATTCCGTCTTCACCGTATTAATGGTTGATATTTGGAGACATCTTGTTCTACTACACTGTTAGGTCATTTAAAGATATTAGTGCCTAAATATTATAATATAGTGATGGCCAATCATTGAACTTACAATTAAATATTAACTGCTACTCCATTTAATGTGCTTGGTCTTGTAAACATTGTGCTTTCACTAGACTTTAAGTTACAAATATAAATTGAAAAAAAAACACACGTGATTTACGAACACGGGAGATCACTGAAGCAAAGTAATCCGGAATCATGCAGATCATGCTATACAGCTTGCAGTCAGGAAGTGAGCGTTTCTTTCGTTTTTGTTAATTGCCGAGATAATTATTAATATTATGACCACGAATTCCTAACAAAAAGTAAATATTATTCCTAAAACTGGTTTATAAAATCATAGCTTCAACGTAACAAACAGAACAGAAATCTTTATTTTATCAGGTCCTATAAGCCAACCCGAAAGACTTCTGCACCCGAAGACTGCCCATTGGCGGACTTCTAGTTAATTGACTTCCAAACAGAACACTACACACAGCAGTATTCTAGCTTCGTAAGATTTAAACAGACAAAATTATATACTTATGAAGAGAAAAGGAACACAAGACAATTTATAACAAAAAAAAAAACAACCAACTTCGATGATATTGAAGACTTCCCTGGTGTATCCTCAAAGTCGAAGTTCCACTGCCAAAGAAATTTCACCCTTGAGGTATTTGAGGTATCCTATTTCCAACGAAAAAAGAAATATCTAGATTGGTTCATAAAGAAAGAAGTTATGGCTGAACATTCATAAAAATAAAATATACATTCGAATTAAGTAACCTCCGCCTTTTTTTGGAGTCGGTTAAAAACTCGAGAGGTGTCGTCGGACACCCGGCAGGAACGACGTTCCTTTAGCTGTACCTACCTATATTATGTTTTAATAAATTCAAGGTAAGTTTTATTAAGTAAATGTTATTTTTTTTTTTTTTTTTCTCCGATTGTATAAGCCCCTTATTTTCCCAATACCGTTCCTACATTAGTATGTGTTCAATTTACACCCTGAATAGGTACCTACTCGTATACGTTTTATCTGCCAACGGTTCGTAAATATGCCTTTCTTCGAAAAGTATCGACAAAAAATTCAACTGTACATAAAACTATTTTAATCTCTATAAATTATTTCTCAAAGGTGTCTTTTTTGTGGCTACGCCATACCTCCCTCAATTCTTCATCAAAATGAATGATTTAAACATAATTTTTATATTCCCAAAATACAAATAATTTAAAATTGTTTTTGTTTAAAACAATGATTAGAAATACTTTTTGAAAATGAAAATAGATTCAACATAATTATAAAAAATATTAGTTATTTCACCCGAGACACTCACACATCAAACACATTTTTTATCGTTATAGGTTTAGCATTGTGGCCACATTCTCACTTAATCTTAAGTGACGATGGACCTAGTGGAAGACTGGCTCTCAAGTGCAACTGCCGGAACATACCTATAAGTGCTTGGCGACAGATTTTCAACTTGAGGGTGGTAGTTATCTTAGCCAGACGGACATTAGAAAGAATCCTACCACCATACTATGGTTTCATCACGATGTTTTCCTTCACCGAAAGCTTAGGCTCATTGGAACGGGGATTCGAACTCACGTTGATTGACGAGGAGTACGGACACGCTACCATTTATCCCATAAGAAAGACTATCTAGCTGAAGGCAACTACCTCCGCAGCTCCAGTGGCGCAATCGGTTAGCGCACGGTACTTATAAGGCAGTACGTGAGTAATGCCGGGGTTGTGAGTTCGAACCTCACCTGGAGCAATATTTTTAAAGAAATGAAACATTGATCAAATATACAAAAAAAAAAACTTACAATAAATAGTTATCAAGGGCATTTGCCTTTTGGTTCTATTTCTCATTTTAAGACGTTGTTGATACTTGGATAATATGAGAATCAAAAAGGATTTACACAAAAAACGTGATTCCTACCAATTCTGAACATACATATCTGACTAATTTTTAGATTTGGTGTCCTCGTCACCGTTAAAAATACCACTTCCACCGTTGGCTGGCTTCTTATCCCAACACCCTAAAACCTAACCAAACCGCAACGAAAAGAGAAGTAGTAAATTAAACCTTTTATCGCTTACGTTACAGCTGTGGAAATAGGTTATCACACACGATATTCCCTCAGAGCGTAATCATGGGGCGTTTCAATAAGGAACTAAAATGCTCTCTCAAAGGGCGACAACTTAATAAAGTCCGGTGGCGCTGTAAAAGCCGTCAGAGGATCCAGGGCCCCTAAAGCTAACTGAATAGTCAGTTCAAAGAAAAAAAAGCGACAACTTAACAGTAAAACTTGCGTTACAGTTGTCTGTAGGTGACGATAACCGTGCCCCGTCTACCTGATTACTGCCCTTTAGGTCTGACATTATCAACAGGTAAAGTCAATTTGGTGAGGGTCGTATTATAAGCCATTGAACGCGTCATGTTTGGCATCACTTTGAGCTATAGAGTTAGAAATACGAATATCCGCAAAAAATACTAAAGTGGAGAATATTGGTATTCGTTTAACTGAACTGTAATGGCGTTGCGCAGGTCACTTGGCCAAATATGGGGAGGGCAGGTGGAGTAGATTTCTGACGGAACGGTGGCCAAGAGAGAGCATACGGAGTGTAGAAAGAATGGTAGCATGATGGGTCGACGATATAAGAAATCATGCCGAGAAGATTAATAAACACGGATAATAATCATAAAAGAGAAGAGATTTATACGCTGCGGCGGTTTAAAAAATGGTAACCATAATGATTATCTAATGGAATGCTGAAGCAGTGATGGCTCAGTTGGTAGCTCAGACTAATTACTGAAATTTGCTATATAAGATTTTTTGCTTACTAGGTGCTACCTAAAAAATGATCAATATTGGATCTTTTACAGTGGGATATGAAATATGTAAAAATAATGAAATCATTGAAGTTAAAGCTATGAAATAGATATTTAAAAAAAAAACGGCAAAGTGCTAGTCTGACTTGCACACCGAGGGTTCCGTAATTGTACAGCCACGTTTACAAAAATAATTAGGTAACATTACTGAAAAAGCACCGAACAATTCCGACGAAAAGATAAACTATAATATTGAGGGACAATCTTAACTTTGCCGTTGGAAAACTGTTGTCCCCATACATCGATATATACCGCGGTCAGTTTACCAGCTGCAAACAAGTTGTAATGTTATTTATTTATTTTTTGTGATGTAGTTACAAATTTACAGTTTTCGGATTTTTTTCCATTACTTGTGCTACAAGGCATTGCTTCTTGCCAAACTTCATGATTGTAGGTCAACTGGAAGTAACCTATTATGTTTTTATTCCCTTTCCGGGTGTTAAAATATGCGGCATAAACAGCCGTATTTTTTTATTGCGTTGACTTAGAAGTTTTATAACAGCTTTTTACTCAATACATGAAAGTATATAAGTAAGTAAAAACAATAGTAAAAAAATAAATAGTAGTAAAAACAATAGTAGTAAAAAAGTACATAAAACAAAAACCAATTATTACAATTTTTTCTGTCTGTCTGTTTGTTCCGGGTAATCTCCGAAACAGTTGGACCGATTTTGACGGGACTTTCACTGGCAGACAGCTAATGTTATAAGAAGTAACTTGGGCTACCTACTTTTACTTCAGAAATAAAATTAGGGTTCCGCGCAAGTAAAACTGAAGCATCTATATCTTCGAAAAAAACCGGCGGACGACGTCCGCGGGTGGAAGCAGGTTTACCAGAATACCGACATTCTGTAATCCACGCGATCGGAGCTGCGGGCACAGCTAGTTTGTTCATAAATGTCGCGTAGTTCTTTATCATTGGATTCAGTTATCTCAGCGTCATTGCAGATAAATGGTTGAGATGAAATTATACGTTTGTTCTCACGTTAAATTACAAGGAAAATTACCTTGCGAAATATTATAGTAATTTCTTTTGTAACCTGTAATAAGAGTATAATCATCATGCTGAACAAGTCGTAGGGTACCTACACCTCGTATTGCTCAACATAATTCTTTTTAAGAGTACAAAGGTCGACTACGAAAAAACTTTTGCCATACGTATTTTTGCAGCAAAGCAAAGCGGCAATGCTCGCGTTTCTGTGGTTCAGTCCGAAGCGTGTGGTTGGTAATACACGCATTCCAATAGGTGTTCAGGAACAGAAACCTGTTAGTAACCGACCTCAGAGGTGAGGTCCATTTTGAGATATTCAGACTGCAATTATAGTGTTTATTAAAAGTTAATTTTTTGAGAATCCTTTTTTGAAAATCGATCAATTGATTGTTTTATCTGGGCGAGTAAGCTCGTGGTCGGTGCCTTAAAAAAATAGGTCAATTCGCGCCGTGTCTTGTAATTTGTTGAAGTCAGACAAAATATGAAACTCAATATTGTGTACTTTCCTTTTAAAATATAGACAATTTAACAAATGCCTGCTTACGATAATTTAAGCCAGACAATAGATTGTTCGATAGACAATAATACTTATGTTTAATGAACACTACAGCAATGATCACTTATCTGTTCAAACCAAAAACACAAATTTGGCATATTGGAATAAGTTCTAACTTTTATACTATTAGTATTATGATATTGTGTGATTTATAGTTTATGTAGCCTGTAAGAGAGAAAACTGTAAATAAAATAACATAATTGGAAGTCATATAAAAAGAATCCGTAAACAATTAAGTATATATTTTTCGCGTAATGTTTGCAAAACATTACGTAATTGTCGATTTCAATTCACCTTTATCAAACAGAGAAAGCGGTAGCAGGCTCAGGCAAGAGACTGAAAACTGAGCAGTGCCATTGTTTCATTACAAATATCAATGATTTTAAAAATATCTGCTGGTCCACATTTAATTCAAAAACGTCTGGCCCGACTTTTACGATATTTTTTACACAGGAAGAGAATACCAAGAGGTTAATTTCTATAGACAGTGACCGTCAGCACTATAACATGACTGTCTCCTTGCAAGTATTAAATCAACAAGGTAGATTAAAAAACCCCCGACACACGTAAGCATACCTTTGTAAGTTGGTGATGGGTTACGTATCCACTTACGTACGTGGCCACTTATAACCAAATAATAGATAAGATTTTGAACACAGACTTAGTTAAGGATGATAATATTGTAATTTTAATATGGAAACAGTTTAGATATTTAAATAATAACAAATTGCAAAAAGTTCAATTTCCATTAATTCTTAAATGATTTTGCTATATCATGATTTTTTTAAATGAATAGACTATGAAATTGATATAGTTATCTAATTTCTCTTTTAATATGTATATGTATTATCCCCATATAAAGTAGGTATGTCTCTTACTATGAAAACAGCTGCAGATGTTCCGCCGACGGAAGTCAACAGGCCAAAATACAACCTACAGTTGAAATAAGCAAAACAACATTTTTATCTTAACATTCTACTTTTGTATTTGTTTATAAGTCACTTTCTAAATGTCAGGTTTTATTGATTCATCATTTATTTTGTTAAAAATTGGATATTTTCAATATTTTTAGTAAAGAGGAACACAAATAACGGCACGTTTTGTAGTTTTGAAAACTATCAACATAGTTTTTTTTTATCTTATGGAGGTCAGTTTTAGAAAGAGAAATTGTTTTTTTTTTCTATTATGTTTGCTTATCCGTTGATTTGCCTCAAGCATAAAAATATATATTTCATAAAGATAGGTATTTCAGAGACGAAGGTCTTATGTTCTCACTATTCATTTATTCGTTCATATAACTTTGTTACCTATAACTATAATCAAAAATTATTTATATTAACTTCTTAATCAAATATTACATGTACATACATAACTACAGATTAAAATATATTATGAAAAGGAGTCCCTTTAGGCAAGGTTCCGAAGATACTGGCAGCGTTCCCCCTTTGAATAGCTAGACTAATTCTTTGTCCGAGGTAGCTGCCAGCTCTTCGGTCTCCTGTGATGTCGACTAACCTTTTTACTATTTCCTTAAAAAGCCTTGTAGCGCTAGGACCCTACGGGCCAAGGGTCTCGACGCTGAATGGGACAAAATCATATTCAGAGCCCAGACCCCTGTATTTGCATGCCTTAGCTTTTTCAGCCGCCTCACAAGCCACACCAGCTCTGTTGCTGGTTCCAAGTAGATGGGAAGGGGCCAGCGTGTCTGAACAGGTTGCATCCCATACTAGCACCCGGCCCATCTTCCATGGAACCAAACTCATACCGTCCGGTCTCTTGCCATCGTCTCTTGCAATACCAGTCGGCTCAAGTAAACTTGGAACGTTGACGGTGGCAAGGGACCGGCGTATGATATCGTTAAGTGCGGCATGTCTCGAGAAGCGGCCTGCACTTTTTTGACATGACAGTCCGTGATGTCCTAGCTTGTCGACATCACTGCCACAGGGACATTTATGAGGAATGCAGACCGGAACCCCAAGCCGTAGACAGGTTGCGATTTGGAGCGTGTCAGGTTCAAGAAATGTTCCTGTATTTGACGAAGGATACGCTTGAAGCCAGTAGCCGGCCTCATGCACACCCACGGCCAAAAGCCTAGCACGCGCCGAACCCGTACTACAGCTCAAAAAATTGTCATAAATCAATTTGCAGTTTATGTCGTCCCAGCTCCTCTGTGAATTTGGAGAAACTGGAAAATTTTGACCTGGGCATGCAATTAAGAAAGCGTTTCTAGCTTCTTCCAAGCCAGCAATCTCAAAGTATGAAGGGGATACCCTTAAAATTTTACTTATGAGATTTGCTGAACTATGGACAGAAGATAGGAAGGCTGGTAAAGCGACACTGGAAATTTTGCGAATCCATAAACCACCATAACGGATGGGTAAGGATGCTTGGGTCCAAGATTGCTCGTGCAGCTGCATATTAAGAATCGATTCTAAGGTAATTTTGATTAAATCGTCTACTTGTGTCAAAAGATCTGGGTGATTCCAAAAGGAGCAGCAACGGAGCACATATGTAAATTTAGGGACGAAAAGACAGAATTTTAAGATGCAAAGTGCATAATGTGGACTAATTTCAAGGAGGAAAGAGCGTAGGGCATGGACGGCTGCCTCATACCCTCCTTTTACACCGAAGCCTAACTGTACGGGTTCAAATTCCGAATTTAATTTTGGTAAAATATGTCGAACAGCAATTTTGGAGGCCAGACGTCGTAGTGTTGATCCAACAGCAATTGGTCTCACCCCTCCGTCCTTTTTGGTGAGGGCAATGAGGTTCGCGCCGAAAAGAATGGAAACAATTTCTGGATTGACATTACCGGAATACATAAAGTTGATTAATTTAGTGATCGAATTTACAAGTTTCTCGCCTGCATCACCCACAGAATGTGAAGTTAAGTCTTTCAAATGTTGGGGTGAGATTCCATCCAAACCTGCAGCCGAACCTGGTTTAAAAGATAAAATTGCATCTGTAACATCTTTGTTTTGAATTTGAAGGCATGTTTGCCTTGCTGTTGGTGGGTCGACAAAATATGGGTTTACTGGAGCTGGAGGATGTTTTGTCCGTAAGGCATGAAGGGTGTCAGGGGTATCTGGTGATAGCACGTCGTTGGAGAACAAAAGGCGAGCGGCACCTTTGAGATCTCCGTCACAGATTTTGTTTTCAATAAGTTTGTTGCGATTACGAGGGGCATCATGTTTGATTAGAGGTGCGGGAGAAGGCGGGAAGCTTACAGCACAGTTATTCTTAATCTTTTGTGTCAAGGATAAATTCGGTTCATCAGTTTTTATTATATGTAGTGTGCTGTATGAAAATAAAAATAGGTTCTGCCAGTCTTGAGTACAATTGGTTAAGTAACATTTCTGGATTAATTGTGACAAATGTGTAGCAACGGTTATTCGAGCTCCTCGAGGGATTCTTTTAACTATGGGTATACTATTTTTCAAATGGCTAAGATATGTGTGGAAAGGTGTTGGATCGTTGGCTACATAAGTAGGCGCACTCGGAATGAAGAGATGGGTGTCTAAAGGTGAATTGTTTAGGGTAATACAGTTCCTGTGTGATTTTGTATTGTGTATATTGAGGCCTTTCAAAGATTTGAATGACTTGTTGCATAGTGAACATGTATGGGTCGCGTTCGACATGCCATCACAAGATTGGGTCACGGACTGCATTCACAACAGTTAAATACATTCACAAAAAATAATAACTTAAAGCAAATTAAATAAAAAAAAAAAAATTACAACAAAACAACTTAAAATATACACTGATAACGTAAAAAAGACAAAGTCAAAATATAACGGCTGTTTGTTTTGGTAACAAGACGCATGCGTCGTTACGTAGGTGCGTCACAGGAGTGTCTTGCAATTGGACGCTGCAGTGGAAGAGGCTTAGCAACGAATGACGTCGCTAGGACAACCGATGGCGGCCTTAGCAACCGCGTCTTTGATGTCTTTCCAATATATTTTTGTTGAGATATAGCAACTTTCGAATCTCCTACAGATATGTGCAGTCCATCAAAGATAATCCTTTCGTAATCAATGCACTTTTGAATTTATAACGTACAGACATTTGTGTGTGTAAAAATATTCAAAAACTTTTCAAGCATGATAGTTCATAATAATATCATCTGTCACTTTTATCAAAGTCAATGTTTAAAAAACATAATCACAAATTATAATGTACAATCACCACTGTATAGTTTATGTCTTTGCGCAAATTTTAAGATATCTTAAGACACTGTTATTAAAGCTATTGATTATAAATATTTTTTTTAGTCGGAGCTTTGTAAAAATTTTACTTGTCGCAATGACATCACATGTCCAATTTTAATCAAATACACATATTATGTCATGAACAATAAACAATAGAAAAACCCTTTTGCCCTTGTAGGTACTATTGTTACCTTGTACCTACTTAATGGCACAAAGTCATTGCAATTCAATTTAGTTTAGCGGTGCGAATACCGAGAGGCTAATTTCTATAGACAGTAACCGTCAGCACCATGACTGCCTCCTTGCAACTATTAAGGCAACAAGGTAAATTAAAAAAAAAACCCCGACCCATGTAATCATACCTTTGTAATTTGGTGATGAGTTAGGTATCTTATAGGTCAAGGTTATCTGGTTACAGCAATATCATTGAAATAACAGGATACAAAATTTCAACTCGATCAGATGTATGAAAGTGGTCCACATCCCTTCATCAATTAGAAAAGCGTTGATGATCTGGAAACGGCTGAACAGTTTTTTTTTGGAATCATAGATAAGAACTCTATCAAGAAACCATTCAAACAAAAAAACTGACTCAAAATTGATTCATCCGTTTGGGAGCTACAATGTCACGTACAAATACATACACATGAACTTATATAAAGTTGAATTGAAATGCTGTTCCAAAAATCCCTCCTCCACTAAGAGTACGGTGGTCGCGATGTATTCGATACTAATGTCAGTAATGTCTCATGGTCCACTACATTGCAATCACAAACTCTTCTTTGGCTGTCAACCAAGGCGTTTTTTATTGTATTAACTTATTATTTTACGTTCTTATTTTTAAAGTAATAATATCATTTTTACACACGACAAAAAATCAATTAAATTCATTATGTTTTTTTTAATCGACTATTTTAGACTTAAAATTCCTATAAAGATTTATACCACGAAAAAATATAAGAGTGACGCATAATCAACAGGTATTTAGAAACTTATTTACTAATTTATTCCTTATAAATTGCGTAAACGTATTCTATGTGACGTGATAATGAACTCTCTATGTGATTAGGAATAATAATTCTCAAATGCTAATAGCACCCAAATATAGCTCTATAGGTAGTAATACTATGTTACGATATCATCTGACTATAGGTCGATCTATAAAATATAAAACAATATCTAAAGCACAGTCTCACAGAAACAAATGATTTGTTTTTAAAGTAACTCTGCAAAATGCTAGCGCTCTCAGTTTAATCTGTTTCACGCGGAAGAAGCAATTTCGGATAAATTAATGAATATTAAGTGTATTAATTTAATTTAAGAGTTTATTATCTTTTCTAGGCATAAAATATTTATGTTAATATATTATTTAATATTTTACGACATAATATAAATCATATTTAGTTGACCGTGACCTTGATTTTATAATTTATTCAAAAATTGTTAATTATTGTCAATGTCACATTATTATTCATACATTTAACTAGGTCAATCTTTCCTTTAAACTAACCATTAACTACTGTAGTTGTTAACTCTGTAATATGGTTTATCACTAAATTAAAGTACAAAACCAATATTTATGTTAAATAAAAAATTACAGCAATAAATAAAGTGCTTTTTGAGTACCTGCATAAATTATTTAACATATTGATTTGTATCCTACAAATTAGTTTAAAAGTAAAAACTTATAGGTATGTCAAAAATCGATGTGTATACCTGCGTAGGTACTTATTTATTTACTGAAAATAGTAAAAAAATATATGTGAGAAATAAATATACCTGTTTAATTTTAAGAAGACAAAAACTACACATCCACTTTTCACTGACACAAAAATCTTTTCACTGTTTTGCAGTAAGTAATTGAAATTGGCGGCAGAGCGCAAAACGAAGCCGCAATATGGCTGACGGAGCAACACTGGCGCGCTAAATGATAGCGCAC
Source organism: Saturnia japonica (assembly GCA_033032175.1). NCBI lineage: Eukaryota > Metazoa > Arthropoda > Insecta > Lepidoptera > Saturniidae > Saturnia > Saturnia japonica. The sequence goes on from CM065332.1 coordinate 6,864,877, forward strand.
GGAGCACTACAAAGTTACTACAAACAGAAGGTCGGCGGTGCTCGGTAGTACTGAATTGTTTCACTACTCCATCTTTGTGTCATAAATAACAAACTATTGGTAACAGGACACAAATAATAGCAGCTAAAAAAAAAAATTAAGCATCTATTATTTCTGGTATCTAACTTTAAAGAAAATCTAACGTTTAGGACATAGTGTAGTATAATTTATGTGAGAGAGTATAACAACAATAAAATACCATTGCAAATCATTGATTTTTTTTTTATTTGTATGGTGTTAAGATCTAACCACAATCTCAGATGTGGCTCTAAAGTGTAGCTGCTTCGACACACCTATTACACCTATCTTGGTGCACGACTTTTTACTTGAGATAGGCATTAGAAACTAATCACCATGCATTAAGCATTCACTGCTTATTGGCGTCTGGTGAAAACATGTTTTCCACAGATACCTTCCTAATTAGAGTGTGTTTTTGTTTATCTTTTACATACATACCATCACGCCTGTATTCCCCGAAGAGTTAGGCAGAGGTGTACTAATGTACACCCACAGTTCGCCGAGTATGTTTTTAGACCTCATGTAATAGGGGCGAGCCTATTGCCATTAATCGGGCACGAAACCAAACTCCGAGCTGCTACTGAGAATTTCATAGGAAAAATCCAATAACACTTTGCTCGACCTGGGATTCGAACCCAGGCCCTCACTCATAGCAGTCGCGCTTACGACCACTAGGCTAAGGAGACAGTTATCTTTTACGTTGTTTTTAAAATTCAAATAAATCTTTTTTATTCTCTATAACTTAAAACAGTAGTATACCCGCTACACTTAAAAACGACATTGGTTCCAGTGCGCCTGCCGGAATTCACAGATAGGTGCTGGGTGACAGGCGACTTAGGCAGGTGGCTATAATAATTAGGCGAGGTATAAAAATGCCATAATACTATGCTTTAGAGTTCTTAGGTTTTAAAATAAGGTTTATTTTTTATTTATTTTAATGGATATTTAAATAACATTACACATTAAACAGTATTATTATAATTATGTTTAAGTAGTATGCCCGATGCGTATGTTACATAAATGAATAGGTATACAGCATTTGCCAACTCTTGTATAAAGAAACATAAAAATATATTAATCAACACAAAGCAAACTTAAAATTAAACTGGAATAGCAATAATAACTAACGACAGGAACAAGAAAAAATATTATTACAAGTTGACAAAATAATTGGAACAAAAAAAAAAGAGATAAAATCCTAATATTTTAAAATTAATATTAATAAAATTATCTTTGGACTACACTTAAATAGAATCCACGAGAACAAGTAAAAATAAAAATAATGAATAATTGAAATAAAACAATGATAAATTTGAAAACAAGTCTATGACTCAACTGAGTCAAAGTGTTTCAACATCTCCTTTAAACCTCATAATTAAAGGACATATGAATTAAATCAATAGCATTATGTATTTAAATTATGTTTGCATGTAGTATTTGTAGGTAGAGCAGATCCTGACAATAGGCGAGTGTACATCAAGGTTGGTTTTGTACACGGGCAGATGGAAAGTTTCTGTTATTTGATACCTTGGTAGCTTATTTAGAACAGTAAGTGTTATATAAAAAAGTGAGATCATTTATTGTTCTACGTTTTCGTAGGGATGTAATTTTGAAGAATCTTAGTCGCTGGTCGTACGGACATCTTTGAGAGATAATGCAAAATTAAAATAATCTTTATTTAATTTAGGCCCTAACAAGGCACTTATGAACGTCAAAACACTACTGCCGGTTCGGAAAACGATTCCAAACCAGACTGGCTTATTTTCTAAGTGACTTCGAACCAACGCATTAGAACGTTATTTTTGTTTGTGGCTTGCGAAATTCCTTTTACGTATAAAACCATGTCGTAAAGGATATTACTGCACCGAAATGCTTTGAGATAACCGGAACAATTAGAGATTTTTTTCAAAAAACAAGATATAATGGTATTGGGCGATAATTTACTCATGTCTACCTTTTTGTAAATTGGTACAACTTTTGGAATTTTCCATTGGTTGGGAATTACACCTTCACGCAGTGAATGAATGGTTAATTAGATAAAGGGAATTGTCAGCATTAAATAAAACTTCACACTGTTGTTACAACTAAATAGACACACTTTATTTATTTTTTATTTATTTTTAGATCTGACTACACTGTTAGCCTTAGGGGCCCTAAAGACGCTGCGGCTTTGACAGCTTCACCGGACTTGGGGGCGAGCGCAGAGGGCACTCAGCCGCGAAAGTTATTAGGACGACTCGCACGAGGGTGGCAAATTGGCCGGACCTCGGCTCGGGCGGTCGTCGCGTTCGCCAATTTAGTCGCGATCTAATCGAATCCCTACACCAACGATTCGAGCTAACTAAAATATACATATAGGCACGTTCCTTTCCTCCTGGGAGGAAGGAAGGAAACATGCGTATGTGCATTTAGTAAACGGAAATGTTTTCGACACTAACTAGCGCAAAAAAAAGGTCCCTCACAGAACATATGTACCTATGTGGTGTGCACGTGTGTGTGTTCATACGTGTGTAATGTTGTATGTGGGTAGCTAACTGATGCACGTATAGTGTCACTTGTATCGCGCGGGCGGTTGCCTGACCCAAGGGCTTCACGCCGAGGAAACGGACCTAGGCTTGGGTTACCGCTGGAGAGGGTGGACGTGGGGGGTGTGCGGGAGCGAAATTTACCGCCCGTCCTCTGCCGAGAGAACGGTGGTTACGCAGGTGTGGGCGAAGGCACGCTATGTTTGGAGAGACGGATGAGTAGTATTTATTCGCATTTTCGATGCGATCGTCCGGGTCGATAAAATATTGCGCGACCGGCGTTTATGCCGGGTGGTGGTGGGTACCGCGACATAAGTAGCTGCTGCTTTAATTAACGGGTTCGCGTGATTCGACGCGGTGTCGAAATACGATCGTGAGAGCTGTTTGACGTAGGCATGAATCGAAGGAAGATCCATATCTCTATGGAGATCTTCGTTTCGAATATACCTAGGGGCCCCGGTGAGGCGATAAAGAAACCTGTTCTGTATAACTTGTAACTGTCCACTTTATTAAACTTACTTAAAATACCAGTAAAAATCGGGTAACGTAAACGATCGCGCGATTCAGGAGTAGGCAAAACACCACCTATCGAGAGCCAATGCAATTAATATGTTAATTTGTTATTACTATACGATTGGACATTCCGCCCACCAAAGGACCTCGTCCTTTAACGCTTTTGAATAAAACTCATAATATATATATAAAAAAATAAACAAAGTAAAGTTTCTAAAAAACCTAAATGAACGAAATAAACTGACTCTTAACAAAGAGACCGCCCATCATGACAACTAGGCAAGGTAAAATTGAAACAAACTAAAATAAACTCTACAGAACAAAACTACAATGTATCTGGGTTAGGCAATATAGACACACCTTTTTTGTTTTAATACTAATCACTCTTGTGATGTTGTCTTGGCCAGGATATTTTTGGACAACTCTACCTAGCAGCCCCTTCGTTGGCGGTAGGTTGTGAACTTTAATAATAACAATATCAGCTATCTCTGGTTCTGGTTTTTTTATTGACCATTTGTATCTTTGGTTTAGACCATAGGCCCCAAAGTGGTCCATATGGACCCCTGGGGGTGCATATCGAACTTCAAGGGGTCCACGGCAGCTAAAAAAACAAAGTCTAGGGGTGCACGAGCTGCAAATGGGGGTCCGCAAGCTGCAAATGGGGTCGAAAATAATGAATGAATAAGCAAGTCGAGACGAACATTTAAACTTCCTATAAATAATAATGATAATGTGTTAGTACTTACATAATACTTTTTTACAATAAACATATTATATAGGTAATAATTCTAAAAAGTAAATATTTATAGAATTTGATAAAGATATGGAGATATATTCAGAGAATTTCATAAGTACATTCATTAATCATGGGAAAATTCGGGATCGATTATAAAATGACCTTGTAAAATTATTTTTATACGTGCTTTTGTTGAAATTAAATCTGAATGAAAGCGTTGAATTATTATAAATTCCATAGTAGAAAATTATTCTATTTACAATACCCGAGTACACATTAAATTTCATTTGGCAAGCTATTCACTTAGTGGCCGGAAGGAACACTTGAACTTGTACCAACCTGCAAATTTTTTGGAATTACCAGAGAAAAGTAAGTAAATTATTATTTTAAAATTTATTCTTGCAGTTCCTTCTGTTTGACTTGCAAACTTGAGGTATTAGTAGTTCAAACATTAAATTAAGTACAGTTGCATGCTTATTCCTTAATAGTTACCTTTTTCAAAATTTTAAGAATCGGTATTATATACTTGTACGTCTGAATCTTTATAAACCAGTTACTACATGATTCCTTTCTATATCCATACATATATTATAAAAGATTTCTGAAGATTAAAAAAGATTTCACACAAGGAATCAATTCGGTATCTATGTCTTATCATATTATATTAGTGGAATTTTTAATTTTTCCCCAGATAACTGCTACTAAAAATCCAAAAATGGCTGATTAAAAAAAAAAATGTCGACAATATAGTGTTGATTATTTGAAGTTTGGCTTCATTCCGTCAACCTCCGACAAACGATTGCCTATGTGCCTTCTGTGTAACAGAATTTTAAGTAATGACTCTATGAAACCCTCCAAGTTGAAAAGTTGTCATTTTGAGAAATCGGGTAAAGATTTGAAATATTTTCAAAAAATTAAGGAAATAGTTCAGAAGAGACCAACGGTGGATAATATTTTTGCTTCGACTTCACAAAAAAGCGATGATGGTTTGAGGGCATCTTATAATATCGCACTCTTAAATAGCAAAGTGTGGAAAGTCATATACTATCGGAGAAAAATTAATCCTGCCGGCTATTGAAGATTTTTTCAAAACTGTGTTACACAAACCGGCCTATGATATTATAAAGAAAATTCCTTTGAGCGCCAATACGGTTCCAAGACGTATAGATGAAATGGGAAATGAAGTTGAAGTGTTCTTATGTAAACATTTAAAAACGACTCATTTTTCTATACAACTGGACGAATCCATCTTGCCTAATAACGAATCGTTATTATTGGCATATGTTCGTTTTATAATGGACCAGGAAATTCATGAAGAACTTCTGTTTGCCAGAAATTTGATAACGGATACTAAAGACGAATCAATATTTAATGTTTTGAGGGATTATTTCGCAGAAAAACCATCCCTTTATCAAATATAATATCTGTGGCAACAGATGGAGCACCTGCAATGTTTGGGCGTTATCGAGGATTTATCAGCTATTTAAAGCAAAATGTGCCCGAGGTGTATGCTATACAATGCGTAATCCATCGCCAACAAAAAGTTGCTAAAAGTCTGAGTGGTAGATTGCATCAATCTCTTCAATTTGTCGTCAACGCAGTAAACAAAATTCGAAGCAACGCCTTGAATTCTAGGCTATTTGTGCAGTTGTGTGAAGAAAATGATGAAAATTTTCATAGATTACTCCTCCACACCGAAGTTCGTTGGTTGTCAAAAGGCTTATGTTTGGCAAGATTTTTTTCACTGTTTGAGACAGTTTTGGAGTTTTTGGATTCTAAAGATCCAATTTTGAAAGATAATTTAATTAAGTGGAAGCCAGATATTGCCTATTTAACAGATTTGTTTAGTAAATTCAATGAGGTTAACCTACAGCTGCAAGGCGACAGTCTAAATTTGATAAGGACCAAGTCCATTATTTCAGCTTTCCTTCTCAGAATTAAACTAATGAGGCAAAACATTGGACGGAGAGAATTTTCCCAGTTTCCAAATTTGTTACAGACAAGCTGTCAAGATGATGATGTTTTTATCCTATGTTGAACATTTACATGCCCTTCACAAAGACTTTGAAATTAGGTTTGAAGATATCTTGACAATCCATACGGTGAAATTGAAGAATCTAATGTTATAATTCAAGAAGAACTGATCGAAATTGGCACTAATGAAGAACTTAAAGTGGAGTTCGGAAAAGGATATCAAAAATTTTGGCTTCAGAAGGACATACCCGTTACATATCCCGCATTATGGACTATTGCGAGAAAGTTTTTAGTGGCATTTCCTTCTTCATACCTCGTCGAAAGGAGCTTCAGTGCTGTTTCCATTCTTCTATCAAAAAAAGAAATAGATTATAAATCACTGAGCGAGGGGTTTAAGATTAAATCTAACTAAATTGCAACCAAATGTAGAAAATTTGATATCGAAGCATCAGGTTTATTAGTAAGAAAAAATTTCATTTGATTTGAATTCCTTAATAAATATAGAAAATTTAATATATGTTTTTTTAAGTTTTTCACTTAGTAAAATCTACCAAAGTCAAATTAAGAACAATTTCGAAACGAAACGAACGAAAACGAAAAGTTTGTGTGTCACACGCGAAATGCACTATTTCTGCACAATACGAACTCGCGGTAACAGCCAGCAGTCCTACCGGCTGCGCCAGTTAACTTCGGGGGGCGATAATGTTTTTTTTTTAAACTAAAATTAATTTGGTTAACATTTTATTAACCATACTGTTTGATGGTCGATTCTAGACTGCCTTAAAACTAAACTTACTTCTACTTAATCTAAATATGCTGACCTAGCGTCTGACCCTTTCGTGGGAACGACGGTGGGTCAGCTGAATCGTATCATCTATGAGATGAGAGTACATAGGTATATAACTAGACATTGAAGGATTTTAATTTGTGTTGATTGTCATTTGTTATGGTGCCCGACAAAAGTAAACAAATAAAATTTTAGGGGTGTAATGGGTGTCGAACTACATCTTTAAAGCTGAGACCCCCAAGCCAACCTCATTGCACGTGGTGCACCCTGGTGATTAACAACCGAGGAGATTGCGATATTTGAGGTGGTAGGACTGTACAGTCCGACTGAGTCGCAAACACCATATACGTGGAGAAATGTCCGCAGTAGTGACTCGCTTTTGCGTGTCGCGTTTCGGTATCAACCTGTGCATGTCCAATAAAATTATTGCAGGCCAGCATGACAGCGCCGATCGTCGACTGATTACGATCTCTCGGTGGTTGCCGTTGTGTTAGGATAGTACTATGCTTACCATCAGGGAACGCACCGTCAATTTGCCATGCTTTAATTTAAAAAAAAAACTCGGTGCTACTATGAAAAAACAAAGGTAGATAGCATGGTGGTACCTAATACAGAAAATTACAACCTTGAAATTATAGGTATTACTTTATTCGAAATATATTAAATATTTTCTAAATTATCACAGTTGTAGATATTATTTTTCTTCTAAATAAAACTTTTATGTTTCTTTCCACGAGCGTGAGTTAAAATTTGATTTTCGAAAATTTATGTAATGAATTTAATTATTCACTACAATTGTACTTCCGCACAAAAAAATGGACACCTATATAACAATTAGATGCCAAATTTAAATAAGAATATTACGCAAATTAATTAATCCAGTATGTAATTGAATACACAGAAAATTCTGTTACACGCTTTATTCTTCTGCTTACGATGCCCCTCCTACCATGTGAAGGTTGGCCGTCAGCTCTGCATATTTTGTAAGACGGAAGAGTTTTGCAGTACTTGACATGACAATGACGACCGCTGATGGATTACGATCTCTCGGTGGTCGACGTTGTGTTTGGATTGTAATGGGCCTGGCATCAGGAGGAGTGACGTCCATTTTTGGGGTACTATAATAAAAACGTTCTATAGCCAAGCTAGTTAATTGAACGCGTGACAGTTTTTATTACAAAAAAACTACAATTCTTAGGGCCGATTTTGCAATCACCAGATAACTTATAACACCAGATAACGTATATTATCCGGCAAAACGTCAAAAATATTCCTAAAATAAAGTTATCCGACTCGAAAAATCAGCCTTTGGTAGAAAACTATGTTTAAATGTCTAAATATAATTTATCACAATTCAGTAACGTGTACAAATTTTGCAGATTTACCTTGACAGTATGACGAAAATCGCTTTATTTGATATGACTGACAGCGGGAAAAGCCAATTTACATAATATAATGCGAATTACGAAAATGTCGGAAATATATTTTTGTTATGATTAGATCATAGGATTAGATACGATTTATTTCAGAGCTGTTGAAGGTTGATTGTAAATTCGTTATATTTTTCATTTCCATACATCAAACTGTTGAATATATTTGATTAAATTCGTGTACGGACGGGTATTCATTTTATTTTTATATACTATGTATCTCTATATATCGAACTTCTATTTAATGACAAACTCCTTAAAGCTTATAAATTAGGTTTGTTAACATTGAAACACTGTATAGCGTAACAACCGCTTTCAAATACGTCATTAATTAGAATCCAATAAACATTTATTTCACTCAATTTCAAAAACAGTAATAGACACAGAGTCGTAAATATTTCGTATGTACCTATAATGAGATTGTAGGAAATGAGTAACGCAAAACTCTTTATAAAGTAATAAAAAAAGTTAGCCGTCACAAGACGTCTGGTTGATGTGAAAAACCTTAGTGAATATTAAAAAAAAAATTGTAGGTGTCAGCTCCGATACACGATAGGAGCTTACTCCTTTGTCTTTGAACGTGCATATAGGCAAAGAGGTTATTGGTTCTCTGAATGACTGAGTGTACCTGTACCGTAAAATAAAGTCACTGTGAAGATGTTTATTTTATTACTATGTGTATGGTGGTCGCGATCCCAACCAACCGCTTTTAATCTAAGTATCCATATTTTAAGATGAAGCTTTTTTTCTTTTAATTTAAGGGGTTTTTACAGTTGATACCAGCCGTCAGCCGAACCGGAAGAAACACTAAACTCTATTTTATAAAAAGGTCTTAAACTTTAATAAGAACTATTCATACGATTTAATATCTATACAGATCTAATATGGTAGTTCGTTCACAGCATAAAATGTATATCTATACAAATAATAAAATTGTAGTGTCTGTTTATATTGTCAAAATAACAGCTTTTTAAAAATATATATAAAATTATATACGACACCTACAACAAAAACCCTATTTTTTTTTAATTTTCTGTCTGTCTGTTTGTTCCGGGTAATCTCCGAAACGGTTAGATCGCTTTTAAAGGGAATTTCACTGGTAGATAGCTGAATTTACAGGAACTAAGGCTACATCTATTTTAGAAAAAGAATTAGGGTTCCGCACAAAAAAAACTGGTCATGGTGAATCAATTCAGGCGCTTAAATGGCTTATGCTGAGTAAACCATAAGAGATATAGCAAATTAATGTACTACATAATTTTAGGCATTAAAAAGATCTACAAAAAAAATCAAGGAGAGTATACGTCTATCTTCTAAATAACACCCACAATAAGCATTTTTGTCTTATAGAAACTTTACGAACGGAAAGCGGTGATGCCGCCCGTAAATTGCATTGTTTTTGGCTTATGTACGGAATATGTACTTGATGTATATAATATGTGAATGCTTAATGATAGGTAATACGACAAGGAATATTTTGACATATAACATGTATACACAATATATATAATGAAAGAAATATAGAGAGATTAACAGGGCGACCAAAGTAAAAACTAAAATTAAAACACGAATTAAAGCGGGGCTCTCCTTACGGTCACTCTCCGAACTACTTAAGCCCGAAGAGACGCACGGCGCAATTCAACGAGTACAAGTAACTACGAGCAACAAGAAGAAAGCTTTGGTCGTCCTGCGAACAGTATATGGAAGATATCGACTTTCAATTGAAGACCCGGCACCTCAAGCGGTCGTGCATTATTGCACCCCCCGGACCCCCTCACTTCCATCGCGTCCCACTGGCATCCGTACGGCGTCTACGAGACGGGTATCCGGCGCAACAAAACGCCCGTCCAAACCGGGGAAGCGTCACACCCCCCTCCCTCACGCAGAGGGGAAGTGACGCGTACCCAACATCAACCGACACAATAATTAAGGGATTTTAAATCGAATCATTATTTGTGATGAAAAGTGGATACTGCACGATAATCGGAAGCGCTCGTCGCAATGGCTGAAGCCTGGAGACCCAGCCAATTCCTGCCCTAAACGAAAATTGACTCAGAAAAAGTTACTTGTGAGTGTTTGGTGGACTAGCGCCGGTGTCGTTCACTACAGCTTTCTAAAATCTGGCCAAACGATTAGCAGATATCTATTATCAGCAACTGCAAACCATGAAGGAAGAACTAGCTGCTAAACAACCGAGATTGGTCAATCGTTCTAGGCCACTGCTGCTTCACGACAACGCAAGATTCCACACACTGCACAACAAACAACCACAAAGTTAGATGAGCTACAATTGGAATGTCTGCGACATCCACCGTACTCCTCGGACCTTGCTCCAACAGATTACCATTTTTTCCGAAATTTGGACAACTTCTTACAAAGAATAAATTCAACTCCGATGCGGCAGTCCAAACTGCCTGCAGAGTTTATTGATTCTCGCCCCCATGGTTTTTTTAGTAAAGGGTTCAATGAGATGGCCTAAGTGCATAGATGACAACAGTGCATACTTTGATTAATTAAATATATTTTACAAAAAAAAAAAAGAGACTTTATACTCCTCCCGTACAAAACGCCAATTTCATATGTAAGGACCTAACACTTACTTACAAATATGTCACATGACAAAGTTGAAAAGCTTAAATTCAAAACGCCAAATAAAACAATCCATATCATTATTTATATAATTCATTTATTTAAATTGTATAGTATTCACATTGTCGCTGTGAGTTTCAAGACGTGAAACACCAGCTTTACATATAAAATGAGAACACAGTATTTCACAAAAAAATAAATCTATAGATATAAAGAGAAATGCAGCGTCGAATGAAAGCTTTAGTAACTAGAGCGTTTGCTTCTTCGCAAATTATACCTTAAACCAACTAATGTACATACTTGGCAGTTACGCGTGTCTGACGGATGAAACGATAATAATTATTACTAATACTGATCGTTGCCAAGTTATTAGCTTATGCGTGCTTGTGTGCGTACTGTACGTGCATGCATGTGTGCGTACGTTTCAACAAAAGCACCTTGTTTCTCCAAATCAATATATAATAATTTCGTTGAAAATAGAACTGTAAAACCGAATGATTTATATTGAAAATAACCCAAGAAGAACTGAATGAGAAGTAATTAGAATATTATCTTTTATAATATATCTTTGAACGTTTGTTGTCTTTTCATAATTGACAATTAATATTTGATAATTTCATTATTCTTTACAATAGTTTATAAATGAAAAACAAGTGAAAAAATAAAATAAATTTTATTGAGCGAGAGCGTTGTATTTTTCATTTCTTTTCAACCGATCACGATAAACTGATGTTAAACTAAAAATTTCGAATTTTTTAAATAATATAATTTAAAGTCGAAATTTTAATATTACTTCATATCTAAAAATATACTCAACAACTGTAACATTCCGATTTAAAATTAAGTCGTAACAACAAACTCATCAAAATGTCTTGACATTTGTGTCAATATATTTTTTACTGCATTAAATAGATTAGCGCGTGAAAACAATAAGATCCGATGATTAATGTAAGGACACTAAGCGTAAAATAGGCAAGAATCTCAAAGAAAACTATAAACCACTTCTTTGTTGCAGAATTTCAACATGGAGATTGTAGATAATCTAAAGAGAAATATAATATGTCACCATGCTTATATTGTCGTTGATGTATCGCAAATTATAAATGCGGAATATACCAAGCGTGAATATTGACAAATCGACTTGCATCAAAGTTCAATATTATATAAAATTGAATTCTCTGTTGCCTATTTTTTTATCGTATAGAGTTTTAGCATTATTACCACAATCTCATCTGATGTTAAGCAACCATGTGACCGAAAATAGTGATCATATACGAAGCTTAGTGGGGTATCTGGCTCTCAAGTGGAGCTGCCGGAACATTTAAGTTGAGGGTGGTAGATAACTATGCAGGCATTAGTAAATACCCTATCACCATGCTATGGTTTCATCACGATGTTCTCCTTCACCGAAAGCTTACGCTCATTGTAGGGATTTGAAATTCCGCATACTCTAGCACTGAGCCATAATTGCTTCGAAATGTAAATATAGGTGAATACGAGTTATAAATTAGTACGTCGATAGTCATACTTATTATTGGTTCACCGCACTTGAGAATTTTTGAGAAAGTAGGATATAAAAAAATGTAAACTTTAAAATAGCCACCCTGAAAAGTATGCTTTTTCGACTTGTCAACGTATTCACGATTAGTACGGTTAAAATGATTATCATAAATCGATTTCGAAAAGCAGGTAATCCTCTGTAAATGTAGCACGAAAGACACAAAACGCACATAAGCTATCACAAATTCACCAAGCTGTGAATTGACTCGGCTCAGCCGTCACGTTTTTTTATGTTCAAAAGAAAGTCATATAATAATTGACTATATATCCTTAAATCGCTATTTGGTTAATCGTAGAAATACACGCACGGAAATCTCACAATAGTATACGAGTTAAATTATGCTAGCATTATTTTTACCTTTAAATCTCATAGGCAGCTTTAATAATATTCAAATAAAACTGACAGTATTGACTGACGACAGTTTTTGTCAATCCTATACATGTATTTCCACGCGTGTTAGAAAAGTAAAAACTAATGTCATCGCATTTGTCAATACCTAAACGAGAATTCCAGGATATAATTATACTATTATTGAGCATAATAATAAACAAAAGGCAGTCAACTTATAACGATTTTGTAGAAATAAAAAAAATGCTATTTGAGTATAGTGAGGCGCAGTTCGTATAACATATATAGGAGCATGCAAGCACATTTGGTACTCATAAAAACGTCGTTAAAAAAACAACATGAACTGATTTTCACAACTGTCAATCTTTTTTGACAAATACAACTGAACGTGTGTTTTTTTCAACCGTTATTACCTTCAGAACTCAATGATTTCATCAACCTTTATAATTATCCCAAAATTACGTGTTTGCTTGCTTAATGAAAAAGCAGGCAAAAAAGTCATGTAAAACCACTACATCGAAAATACAAATTAAAAAGTTAAAGTTTCACTAAACAGCCCTAAGTATATCATAACCGGGTTTGCCTGCCCAACCCCTTCTCACTCCTAACGTGATGACAGATATCCACAAATAAAAATTAAACACATTAAATTTTGTATATCCTATAAACATTTATATGTTATTGACGTAGATACAAAATTATCGAACAAAAAATTCGTCTACAAACTAAAAACTTACAGAAAAAAATGCTTATTTTTTCTTTATACACAATAGGCCTTTTTGTAAAAATTAAAATTACAGGAAGACAATTAAAAAATATTACAACGTTCCTATGTAAACATATTGCACTTAGGTATACAATATTTTGATAAAAGTCAATTCACTTAAAATTATAATAAGAATCAATAGATAAAATTGGTGCAAGCCGTTGGTTTTTTTATTGTTATGGAGAAATACGTTTACGTTATTTGATGTAGGTATTAATTTTTATTTAAAAAAGAAACACCAAAAATTACAAGATGATAAAATCCACTATTCATTCATTAATTTAAACTATATGAACATTTAAAAAAAAAACAATTTGAATACGTAACAATAAAAATCCTGTACCAATTTTATTTATGACCGGTACACAAATTCAGCTTAAATTGACGTGTTTTAACGCAATATATGATTTTCTGTTATCGTAACTTTTTTTAATACATTACATAAATATAAACAAAAACCTTGTAATAATTGTAATTTTTTTGTCAGTTGTATTTAATTGCACTATCTGAAAATATGTTTGAACATTAGAATAAGATAATAAAAAATAAAAAAAATCTTGACAATATCAACATATTTCAATAAGCAAGGATTTATCCATATGTGTATGGCCAAAAGTATAATATATAATATAATTATCTATTGGTTACAAAAAGCGCTTTAGGAAACGCACACACGATCGGGAAATATCATCAAAACAAAGCTCGGTATAGGTAAGGAAATTTCAACCTTTCGTATCTTCAACAATAAGAAAACCGTTCTAGAATATTCCCAGTCGCGTGTCCAAACACTAAACAAATCATAAATGTATAAATCGTATAGATTCATCACAACATCGACTACGCTTATGTCCCTGATAAGATCGCGTAGCAATTCGACACTAGCTTAAAAGGCCTTGTAATTAACTAACCTTACATCCAAGAATTCCGATTACAAAGGTCACATTTCGTTACAAATACACCATCACTATATCACTTGAAAGGTATAACTAACTTAACCTTAAAATCGACTTATTAAAAATAATAATTAAAAAAAAGAAATATCGTGTATTCAATTCAGTAGAAAAATTGTTACGTTATTTTATTTAACACACATAGTATATGTTCGCTTAATCTCTATCATTTCGAGAGGGAATTTTTAAAATTAATAATCTAATATAGTAATAATAATAAATTCGCTCGTGTGTCTGTTCATTGACCGTTTGGCGTGACGTAACAAACAACAAAAATTCAGATAAAATCTTGCCCGTATCAAACTGCAAGATTATACGAATTTCGAAACGCATTAGTAACACTACGAGGCGTAATGTGATTGCAAAAAAAAAATTCTGCTCTCGAAAAGCTCACAGGTCGTTTCTCGGTAAAATGCTCAAAGAGAGAATAGGTTTCCCATTAAAGTGGTCGAGTTTCCCTAAACACTAAACCAGACTTAGTAGGCACTAACATCAACACATCCGAACGTCCCAACGTTATAATATGTTGTATACATAAACATACGAAAACAGTAAACACGTTTTGGTTACGCGCACAATTCCACTAGTAGTCTGTTTATAACTTATTTCATAGTCTTTATTTTATTATTGAGATCAATTTTGCCTCTAAGCATTATATTGGACGCACACCACCAAGCGATACTGATTCACCGCTTCGTTCACCACTGCCGCATTTGTATATAACCAAAATAACTACTTAGGAACATCAAAATCATTGTGCTTTTACATCCCACTCAAAATCTACTCTCAAAAATAACACAAAAAAAAACAATATCGAAATTATTGATTCCGTTAAAAAGAAATTTGGACGAGTATATAATCTGTGTTAAATATTTTGTATCGATTTAAGGGAATCAAATCGCGTATCGATACAATAAAATACTACAACAAGTATCTCTGTATAGCTTGATTGTAGTGTATCGGATGCAAGATTGCACTTACGTATATGAATTTTCGAGCAGTAATGAATAAATTGTGCATCACAGATGAGGCAGTGGAGAAGGAAAAATATGAGCACACACTCTACAATAACCGGTAACAATTTTATTCATGTTTTACCACACTTTGTATTATCATATTTGTATAATACTACAAAAACACCCCCTTAATAATTCCCATATTATATAACCGCCGTAAAGGGAGAATTAGATTTATCAAAATTGACTCATAGTACGATGCGCGTTTTGGTCTTACACACGCTCTGATATCTTAATTCATGAAAAATATTGTAAAAAATAAATCAGGTAGCGGCACCTACAATACAAAACGACAAACGGATAAATGACGAATTTTTAGACTTTTTCACATAAATAACAAGAGCGGAGGTCTCAGTAACAGACTCAAAAGACAAAAATTGTATCAACGTATAAAATTTAAAAAAAATATAAAAATTTAAAAACTTACTGCCGCTATACCTAATATTCACAAGCGTTTTATGGCAAATCTGATTTTTATAGTTATATAAATCTCTCTTTACGTCAGTTTATTCAAAACTATCGATTTATTTAACGGAGTACGGTAGAATGAAAGTGTACTAAGTCGTCTGCAAGGTTGTCCCAAGTCCCGTACAGTCTCCTTTTTGCTACACTTTTGTCGGTCACAATTATTTTAGCAAAAGGAACAAAGGCCTCACGAGAAGCAGGGGCAGGGCAATCACTAAATACGCTTTTATTCTATATCACTAATAATGAATTCCCCGGGAATAATCAAGGCATACAGTGCAATTATTGATATTCAATAACACTAATATTGTCATATTATATCAATTTATTAAAAATATCGATATAAAGCTATTAGAATTGTTTTGGCGTATACTAACAGATTGCACGACTTTAACGTCAGAAACATAGTGAAATTCCTCAACATCATTGAAGTTGATTTAGTTGTTAATTTGAATCATCGATAGAACATCAAGTTACGTATCGTAATATCGCTCATTGATATCAGTTAAACTTCGTGTGGTAGCCATACCGTGTAGAGTGTGTGCGTGTTCAGGTGACGAAGGGGGCAGGTTGGTGGGCGGCGTGGGCGGTCGCATCAGACGAGGTGATCTCGGTCGTCGAGCGAGGCATCCGAGTCGCGGTCGGCTCGCAACTCCCGCTCGAGGTCAAGACTGCGTCGCTCGAGGTCGAGTCGCGCACCGCACGCCGCGCCGCAGCCCGCGCCACAACCCGCGCCGCCCGCACGCCGCGGACCCTCTAGCGACGATACCTAGATGTCACAAAAATACAATTAAGTAGACTTCCAAAACTTTTTAATTTACTTAAAAAAAGAAGGTTTTCAATTAGAATGTATTTTTTATGGATATTCAGCCATAACTTCTTTGTTTATGAACTTTAAAATTGTTTATGATTTGGATGATCTTTTTTTCGTTGTAAAGTGGATACCTCTAGGTTGGTCCCATTTTAATTTCATTAGCATTGGACTTCGAAGATACACCAGCGAAATTCTCAAAACAAAAACGCCGCTGTCACGCCGACTCAAATCTTAATAATAATAATCTCTATGCATACTCTAATATCTGCAGAGTTTATTGTTAATATCTCTAAATCGATAAATAAGTTAGATCTTGTAAACGGCCGGTATAACCTCAATATGAGAAATAAACGTAATGATTGTTACAATATAAATAAAAAAATCCCTATTCTTGAAATTTCGATCGTAAAAAAAGGCATCGCGGATCACGCACACTCCAAAGCTTATCGATCCAGTTACGTAAGCAAACTTAAAAATATCTAAAATCAGCACACTTTCCAGTTCTTTTAAACGATGAAGGTATGCTATAAAAAGGCACTCTAGTAATTTCGTCCCCTCGTTTCATTTGGATATAGTACCTATAGGCGAGCCGTGTTCCGAGACAGGACAGTTTTATTTTGGACAACTAACTTAGTTGAACCAAGCAAAACAAAAAGAAGAAATCTGCAAGAGGACTACAACCATAGAGTAGTACAAATAAGTGAGTGTAAACTTTAAATTTTTAAATTGAATTAAACTTTTATTGTTATCCGGGGTAAAAAGCTGAACAAAGTAGAAGAAATAATCACCAAAGTATTTTTAAATGTTGCCAACAAATAATTACGGACAGATTGACCTAAAGAATTTTGAACTGTGAATTTTTGTGTGATTTAAATGTTCGTATATTATAATACTCTCTGACAAAAGAATCTCAATAACATTCAAACTTAAAAATTCAATTAATTTCTACACTAGTATTTTTTTTATGTGATAAAAAGTGAGAGATAAACCTTGGCGAGACGGCGGGCGGATGGCGGACGCTAGGAGGGTGCCGGGAGATGTGGCAGCTTGCCGCTCTGCCAGTACCGCCCGCCGGATCCTATCGACCCCACTGACCCCACGGATCCACTTTCCTCCGACAGCGCCGCTTGAAGCTTTGCTTCTGAAAATGACAACAAAAAAATACAATATCATCAAGCTATGTTTACCCATATAGATATATTTATATGTTCTCATTTTCAATAGTCTTTACAACATTAAATTTCAGTATGTTGTTGGGATTGCCTTGATTCCACAGTGCACCGGGTATATTCGCTGAAGCTAGTGTCGATAACTTTTACCAGATCATGCGTCAGCGATCTGCCTCAGTGATAAGGCAGTTTAAATCTCTTTTTAAAAATCCTAAATCAGCGGGACTCGCGACCACATGTACTGTACATATAACAGTACGTACAAGTCTGGTCATCACACCGCTAGAACAATTTAACGACGATCATAGTCATGAAAAATCAGAACTTGCGTTAATCATGTGTAATGTAAATGTATTCGTCTCAATCTCTGGTAGGCTAAATCCTGTAGATGTATATGTTTATCTCTTTTTAGAGTCGGTTTTTCGTTTTATCGCGTTTCAAATTACAACGAAACGGTAGTAAAGAAGTTTTCAATTTAAAAAAAAGAAGAACATGACATGATTTGTGTACTCACTGGCGACTTGCGAGGCGTTAAAGGTGACAGGCGTGCGCGCGAGTGGCGTACGGAGTGAACCCCCCTTGCCACCGCTCCCCGCTCCGACGCCAACAGTAGCGTTCGAGCCACTACCCGCGCCCGTACCACCGCTCGTACCGCCCGCCACGCTCGTCTGAATTACACAATCAAATACAATAATAAACTTTATTCAATCTTCATTCTCCCTACCTAAGTAACCATAATGAACGTTGGGAAACTCCCGCTTGGTTGGAAAAGTAAGGGAAAAGGAGGCATCTTTGAACAATCGCATTTACGATGATAAGTTAAATGTAAAAGTATTAATTATTTTTATAACACTGGAAAACAAACTCTTGTACCCGTCGTTAGTGGCTGTCAATGCACTCTCTCAATTTTCAAGTGGAGAAGCCCTGTTTGTTTTTAACCACGCAAAGTAAATATAGTCAAAAAAAGAAGGTTATAAGACTTTTCATGGAAAATTGAGAAGTAGGTATTTCATAATTAAGACAATAAAACTAAAGTTAACAATCATTTATATTTTAACCTGAGTAAAATCTTTCAATTTTCAAAATAACCTTGGGGCAGCTTTAAACAAATCAATGGGGACATTTTGAACAACTTTAAAGGTTTGTTTTTAGGAAAGATGTAGCTATTTACAATGGTTTCGTCACTAAAGGGGCAGTTTAATTAAATTCAGATAAAATGGTTCGAAATTACCAAAGGAAACGCGAAAATAAAGTCAACGAATAAAGAAAGATAAGCTAGATGAGTCTGTACAGAACTTGAAAATAATGAAAGAAAAGCAAGCTGCTACTCTATAAAACCGGCAGTGTTTGTACTGGCTCTAATTTAAACAGAAGACTTTAGAAATAAGTTGGCTTTCATGGGAAAAATAGAAAAAGTGATTAAATAACTACGCTTTTAATGTAAATTTCTTAAAGAAAAAGGAAAACTTAATTATTTTTATCAGATTATGAGGATATGTCTTACGTTAGAATAATAGACAATTTAAGTAAACTCCTTCCACCAATTGAATTTGGCCCTTCTGCAGCAATGTTCAGCTTCAAATTTGATTTTTCTAGGTATAACTTTTAGTAAATTGATTTGTTTGATTTTATCTGTTCGTGATTATCAAAGCTAATGAACCAATGATTGTGAACACCTGAATTAATAAGATTTTTTTAAAAGACTTTTTGTTTTGTAACGTTTGAGTTATTCACTAAAAACTGATTGATTGGCGTCGGTACTACAACCCTTTTGAAATTAATAGTACATAACTATAAGGCAAGGACCATTTAACATCATGACCTGTACGCTTGTTTGTTACTTCTACCATAAAAAAATACATTGTAATTATTCTTGGATGATATTTTTGCAAATATGTTCCGTGTCACTGTCTGCATAAAATACAAACGAATTCAATTATCTTAGTCGAGGAAATATGTTAGAATAATAATAATTCAGGACACAAATAAAAAAATTACATTAAAAGTAGGGAACACAGCATGCAAGCAAAGCATTTTAAGCAGAACGCAATACATTCATCAATAAATAATACATAATATTATATTAATTTGAAACTTAGCTCAGACAATAATAAACTAGATTAGAGTGTAAGTAAGTGAAGGACAATTTCAGAATCCAAACTGCAATTACATACTTTCTTTTCCATTATTCCGACCAAAATGTTTTTTGTTTTATTTGTATCTAGGCAAATTGATTGTACTGTCTCTGATGGTAAGCACAGTACAATCCAAACACTACGGCGATTGCCGAGAGCCTGCCATGCCGGTCTGCATAAATATCTCTTCACGTTACTCTTGAAAACACGTAAAGTTGTAAATAACAAATAAATTATGAATAACTTAGTAACGTTTATTTCTAACGTCTATATACCTACACCTTACAAAACAAACCTATTTAGAAGAACAGAGATTCAATATTTGTACACAAGAAACAATTTTTATATTATTACCCATAGCATATAATTAATGAAGGTATGGTGATTAATTAGGGTACCTAAGGAATTATTGCAATAAACTGGAAAGTTTTAATGGCTACTTTTTGTAATTGTCTATTACTTATTTACTTAATAAATAATTACTAATACTTTTTTTTATAAGACCCCAACAATCAAGTAATTGTTAATAAAGAATATTTGTTCTTACTAATACCAGAGACAAGATACCTTGTCTCTGTTAATACTTAAAAAAGTACACGTTTAAATAATTTCAAACAAGTATTTACTATGTTCTCAGAACTAAAGTAAAAATATACATTCAAAGAGAATGCAGTTCAATCGAAAACGGTTCTTATTGCGTATGTAATAAAATAGAAACATTATTATCCTAGTTGAAAGATATTACACATTTAATTGAAAAGATTTGTGAACTTTACATGAAGCACAAAGCAAAGCATTCTATTTAGATATGTTTGAATCACTTAAAAAATGGTGATTATAAATAACTAGATTAAATAAAATAAAAAATGTTAGAAATAATAAAATTGCTAATAAAAATTAAATTTGTATTGTATACACCTACTTGTGGTACGTCGTACGTATTAACTTACTTGCTTTTTATGAATTCTGTATGTGCCCTTAAAAGCAATTGTTATTAAATAAGTGTTTATATACCCCCCTGTTAGTAGTGATTTAATTGTTCATGGTAACTTTATTGTTAATCACATGTATTGAGAAAATGTTATGTTCTCATGCTTTTTATTTAAAAAGGTAAAAATATCCCATTTTAGCATGGGTATAGTCAGGTACGACTTGTGTTTAATTTATCACCAGATATAGTAAAATATACACTCAAAAAGACTGTATGACTGTAGACTCACTTCATACTGCCAAGAATTATAAATGATCACCGAAATTAAAACGCCTTCGTAATGTGAAATTATGACCAAAAATTTCATATTTTGCCATCATACTAAAGCAAATAACTCCGAACTAATAATTGCCAACCAAAGAATAAGAGAAATGACCACCGAAATTTCAATATTACACATTTAGTATATGGCGCTCGCCGATTGTCTGCCGCTATTTCTCATCACAAGTCCAATCTAACCTAACCCAGCCAAAACGTTTGATAGAGATATTAATAGCGCATTAATTTACTCGCTAAGATTTGACTATTTTTGACAATACAAATGATAGGAGAGCTAAGTTCTCAATATATTATTTAGTGCTCATTATAATTAATTCCGTCAGGTATAGGAGACAGCAGCCCTCCACCAAAAGCAAAGTGTTGGTAAGTACGTGGTAACCGTGAGGATGTGGAACGGTCTTCTAATCAACGTTTTCACTCCTTCCTATGATATTGAGTCCATCAAACGAGACGTGAAGAGGCATTTCAGCAGCACGCATGACGGCGATGACTGTTGAAGGTGCTGTAGATATATTGCCTAGCACGGGGTCTTTCAATAAGAGGTTTGATTTTCAATAGCCCGCCATTTTAACAGTTGTCATGAGTCAACCTGTAACTACTTCACAGATAACAAGTAAAGACTACGCCATTAATAAAATGGAACGATATACCCTATCCTTCAACAACGCATTGAAATTATTAAAATTCCTTACAGAAATGGTGACCGCGGTCAAAGCTCGCTAAAGTAAAGCATTTTTAGGTCGTCGCGAAGCACCTTGTCTGCCAGTAATTGTGAAACTGGTCGAAAAATTTGAGCTGTTGGGACAAGTTAGTGATGTGAAGAATCGAACTCGTGCACGTCGCTCAAGAACAACTGAGAATATTGCTGTTGTAGCCCATAGTGTTTAGGAAAAACCCAGGTTTGTCCAATTCTCGTCAATCTTTTGAATTGGGCACTCCACAAACGACATTACACCGTATTTTGCATATAGACCTAAGGTCTTAAGGCTTTTAAAGTTCAGTTAACACAAGAACTCACGCCTACCGACCATCAACAACGTCGTGTCTTTGCTGATTGGGTGCTTGATATACATGAAACTAATCCGAAATTTCATAGAAAAATCATCTCGAGTGGTGAAGCCCATTTTCACCTTAGAGGCTACGTTAACAAGCACAATTGTCACACTTGGGGAACGGAAAACCCAAGAATGATTGTTGAAAAGTCTCTCCATCCTTAACGTGTGTTGTTTGGTGGGGTTTTTGGTCTGGCGGGGTTATTGAACCTTACTTTTTCGAAAATGAAACTGGAGCAACTGTTTTGTTGAATGGATTGCGCTGTCAAACGATGATTAATCATTTTAAATGGTCGGAATCGGAAGAAATTGATGTGGACGACGTTAATTTTCAACATGACGGCGTTACGTGCCACACGAGTAACGATACCATCGCTCTTTAGCGTGAAAAGTTTCTTGACCGTGTGGTTTCTCGAAGAGGCGATCACAATTGGCCACCGAGATCTTGTGATTTAACACCTTTAGAGTTTTTTCTTTGGGGCTACGTAAAAGATAAGTTCTATGCCAATAGCCCACAATCAATTCAAGAATTCAAAGATGGAATTCGTGAAGTCATCCGGGACATACAACCGCAAGTGTGCGAATACGTAATGGAAAATTACATATTGCCTATATTTTTCATTATTAATGGCACACCCTCCTCTTTACAATTAAGTAAACATCCGATGATTTCGCTTAAAAATATCCGTTTTTTATGTATCAATATGAAACCTCTAATTGGTTTTCCCTTCGCTAATAACTTGACTACGCCCATGCATGTTAGTTAAATAAAACAGTATTCCAGAGGTACCACAAGCATTAAAAAGAAAAATAAGAAGCGAACCGAAAACAAACCTATATATGTAGTCACTTGGGGTGGGCGAGGCGCTTGGCGTGGTGCGCGATACTAACGTGGTTGGTGGGAGGGTGCGCGTGCGCATGAGCCAGCGGTTGTGGCTCCTCGTCGTGGGGCGCGCGCGGCAGCCGGCGCCGCAGCCACGCGTGCCGCAGGGCCGCTGCGGGCGTTAGTCGCTTTTCCGGGTCCCACTCCAGGCACCTGACGAATCATTATATAAATATCACTACATAAATATGGTTTTATGTGGCAACGCTGTATTTTCTTTAATTCTTCATCAAAATTAATAATTAAATTATTTTAAAACTTTAGCCCCATCCACATGCTTGCCAAACTTCGGCTAACATTCACAAATTCAAATGTTTGGATAGAGCGTCACCGATTCAAGCTTACTCGGTATTTGATACACAAATGAAAGGAAGCTTGTGACAAACGCTAGCGATGCGTCCACAAGTTTGTGTGTAGTTAGCTTGCGCGAAATAAATAATCGATAAATATTTGAAAATACTGTGGACGGCTTCTGTGTATTTTTAACTATCTTTGTTGATGAATTTTCCATAGCCTACTATTGGTCCTCGTTTAATTTTGCTTCTTTTTACAATAAAAATAGTTTAAACAAAATGTTATAACAGAAACAAGGTCGACGTCCGTCATGCTTGCTTATCCAAAACACCAGCACACTCGCAAACGTGTGGATGGCTATGTTTATCTTGCCTATTTTATCCAAGCGTTTGTAGAGGTTCGAAGTTTGCGGCAAGTCGCAAGCGTATGGATGAGGCTTAACGTTCCCCGCTATTTATATAAAATATGAAGTTAAACTTATTTCAATATACAGAGTGCTATATGACGCATAGCATCGAGTGTGACTATCTTCACCGAAATAAATTAAGATGTTTAGGAAGCAACTTCATAACGTAAACTTTACGTTAAAATAAGCTTGCATTTTACACCTAATATTACATTGCAAATATTACACCCTAACGTATTTACATGTCTTTAAAAAAAGTCAGGAATTAAATTACGGGAAAGAACTCAATCGAGCCACGTTAGTGTTCGTACTCCGTAGCCCGGGTAACTCGAAAGATTAATCACATCAATTGATGAAACCCCTTAAGTATGCCGTGCAATACATGGTCATATGTACACAAAAAAAAATTAAATACGCATACGATTTGAAAAATGGCCTACATCGGAAAAAACTGCCTCTTAGTGTTAAAGATTTCCTGACTAACTGGAGGTGGGTGAAATTTTTTTTAAAGAGAATCACAGCAGTGCTTACATCTAATTATAAAAAAGTCTTATCTCTATATATAGTAGTATAGTTTCTAATATTAATATTAATCTAAGTAAAAGCTGCACTACAAAAAAGAAATAGACTTCCAAAAGAAATATTGTTTTTCACAAAGCGGAATAACGTGATAAACCAGCCTTTCAAATGGCTTTTGTACGTGAGTAACTCACCAAACAAAATAAATATATTTTAATACAAAATCTTTTATTTCCTATACCTACAGCTGGCGATTTTTACACATAAAACGTTCGAAGCGACCGCCACTTGAACTCGAATATTTATTTCAATTACAAGTAACATATTGCACATCAATCGAATTTGACGAAAAACATCATCAGGAAATCCCTGTTTTTGTTGTTATAAGTACATTACCTACTTTATGGACTTTCGTGGAAAAGACATATTTGGTAGGTCTGTTGTTTGTGAAGTATATCCTTTATTAATCTCGAAAATCAACCGTTACCTAAATCTATTTTTATTGTTTAATCATACGGAAGTTACACCTCGTTAATTTAGTGCTACCTACTATCATGTTCTCTAGACATTGTTTAGTAAGCTCCTGACGAAACACTTTGTTTCAATTTTTGTACATAATCATACATACAGTTTTTTATGTTTGTATATGTGCTTTATTATATACATGTTTAAAGTAATAAATAACACGTCATCAAAATTAATTTAAATACACGCATAATTTATCTATTCACTAGGCGCCACCTCCAACAGCGAGTGTATCGCCACAAGTCCGCCTTGCTATCGTCGTGTGATATCCACAAGACGATTATTCTTCCACCTGCATATCGTCACGAGTCGTGACGAATCGTTAAGACTCATTAGGGATCGCTGCGCGACCGCAATAGCTCGCTGCACAGTTGTTTTGTTCAAAAGAGCTCAGTTCGGTGACAGGCAAGAGCCAAATCAGTAATGTCAATCGCTTAGTGGGATGAGAGTGCGTCACGTTTAGTGGCGAGCGTAAACCGAGTCGTTGGCGTCTTCTTCGTCGCATCGCCACGATTAATATCGCCGTGTATATATACGTTTATAGGCTGTTATAGAATGAAGCGCAAAGACGATAATATTTCCGCGATATACTCGCTCGTGGAAGTAGCGCCTTAGAGATATTTCATACATTTATTTTCGAAATTGATTAATGAAACGTATTGTATGTTCATAATTCTTACCGTCTTATGAAATCAATAAAGAATTTATCTTGACAACCTTTGAGTGCCGTAACAAAACTCTTCGATCCTGGCGGTCCTCGGGGCTTCCCTCTTCTTGACATACCTGGAAAAATAAACACAATTATTATTGCAATATAATTTATCAATATTCCCTGCCAGCTCAATCCGTTTTATCGATAAAACTAGCTGTGCCCGTGGCTTCGCATTCGTGGACTATAGAATGCCCGCGCGAGTCTTGCTTCCCCCTCCCGGATATTTTAAAGACAAAAATGCTTATTGTGGGTGTTCCTTAGAAGATGAATATATCCTCTCGCTAACTTTTTTGTAGATCTTTTTAATATCTACAATTATGTAGTACATTAATTTGAAATAACTCTTATGGTTTACTCAGCGTAAGTCAATTTAAGCGGCCGAATTGATTCACCATGACCAGTTTTTTTATTTGTGCGAACCCCTAATTATCATTTTAAAATAAAAGTAGCCTAACTTACTTCCTATAAAATCAGCTATCTACCAGTGAGAGGTCCCGAAAAATTGTTCCAACCGTTTCGGAGATTACCCGGAAAAACATACAGACAGAAAGACAGGCAGGTAAAAATTAAAAAAATGGGTTTTTTGTTTTATAGGTTTCGTATATACTTTCATACGCATTTAGTAAAAATCTGTTATTTTTAAATTACAAACAGACACTTCAATTTTATTAATAGTATAGATGTATAGATAAACAACAGTTAATCTCTGGATGCTTAAGACCTTCGAAAGCACTGTTTGCATAGTTACAAAACCCCGCAAACTACACTGCCAAAGCTAAATTATAAATACTTGTAGTTTCGCTGTTAGTGCCCCACGGTTTCAACCATGTGCTAAATTTATTCGAACAACTCTCTTCACCGCGCCGCCGTTAACTCCAGTGTATCATCCTAGCTCACTTTCCACGTGCTCGATTGCGAGTACTTCTTCGATACAGCTGTCCAAATTGCCCGGTCATGATTACTACTACTCCGCTCTTAGGAATGTATGAAGCATGAAGTTATATAGCCTATAACCTTCTATAATATATAGTCTATAAAATGCGAAAAGAGTTTTTCAAATCCAACTGATAGTTCCCGAGATTAACAAAAATTAAACAAACAAACAAACTCTTTAGCTTTATAATATTATCGTAGATTAGGTAAACATAAACAGAAATTACCAAACAGCGATTACGTTTTATGTCTCACAAAACAAGTGGGAAATTTAACACCGAATGAGAGTAACGAGACAGGATTATCCGAACACCAGCTACACGGTATATTATTTGGCAACCCACCAAGAAGGGCAGACGGCGTTCGCGACGTAATTTTAAACTCTTTTGTGATTAATATCCTCGCGTCGCGCTTTGACAGGATCCGGCTTTCTACTCACAACCTATGCATTGCGCATGATCTACAACATCCTATGATGGCGTCAAGACGACGGCGCGGCGCGGCAGCGACTTTCTGTTGTAACTACATAATAATATTAGTAAGCAGCCCCGCATCACCGCTATATGATACGAAATCTCCCAGTAGAAATTCGGAGCTCCATATTTCCATTGTCCGATGTAATTATGATCATTGTGTCCTTGCTGTCTTTTCGCAAACAATCAATACAAATAAATAAAACTGAAGTGTCTATTTGCGATTTCAAAATAAAGGCTTTTTCTCAAGCTCACACGGTTACTTGCAGGAAGTGATATACCAAAAACAGGTTTTTAAAATATTTGTATGTCTGTCAGTTTGTTCGGGCTAATGTCGAAAAAACCGATTAGGTGTTTTCTTATAACTTTACCAATGAAAAAGCTAAATAAAATATTTCCTTTTCAGTTTATCTATAGGATTTAGTAAAATAGAAAATAGGCCTTTTTTATAAAACTAAGTTGGCAAACAAGTGAACGGCCCGTGTGATGGTAAGCGGTTATTGTAGCTTATGGACGCTTATAACACCATAGGTATCAGTACCACTCACTACCCCAAGAATTTTTGGAAACCCTACTCACCGAAGGAACACAACACAAGCTCACTTGTGCCTTGCCCTAGCTTTCCAACCTATAATGAAGATTTGTTTAAAATTTCACGTTTTTATGACCTTGCCCGTACTATTACGTATTTGGACGTAGCGATAACAGATTGTACATTTATTTACGTATTATGAAATTTAAACACACTACGTTGCACGTACGTACATCATAGAATCATCGTCTGTCATTAATTACTCTATGACTAGGTAAATCATAGTATTCATTATGAATAGTAAAAGAACATATTTATTACGTGATAATCAGACCATCATAAATGCAGTTAGGAAAGTGTTGAATCATTAGATTAATTCCAAAGTGTTGACGTATGAATGAAAATGTGACGTAATTGCATAGATATTGTAAACGTATGTCTCTGTTATTTTTAATCGTGAAATCATTGCGATTTATATTACTGGCTAACAGTAAAGTGTATCAATAACAGTAGATTATATTTTGTTATCGTTTAATTTATATCGAATCAATGTTTTCCCATATTAAAGAAAATGTATTTCTATATGAATTTATTGAATACTGGTCAAGTGATCTATATTTGGTAATTATAGATTTAACTAGCGCAAAAGTAACGGAATCTATATCTCTCTGTTTTAATTTAGACTTCGCTGAACAATATACATGGTTAAAACGTTATACCTAGTCGGGAAAATTTAACGCCGTCCATACACGCTACGGTCTACCAAAGAGCTTCACCTGTGAAGATAAACCGCACGTCGCAGCTTGTATGAGATGGTACACAGGCACAGGTTCACAGTACGATGTCACAAAAAAAAAATTTTTTTTCGATTTTGCTCCGGTCTCCTGCACAGGTATAAAAAAACCTACAGAAGTCTATTCCAAGACATGCTCCAGTAGTCTACCTGAAGAGGCACGTACGCACCAGACGACCTCTCCGGTAGACCGTGGATTGTGTGGCCAGCGTAATAAGTCGCTTTTGAAATTTTTGATATTTCTCGATAGCTACTGTGGTAAACTACGTTAAACTTAAACGACCGATCATTTACCAACAAAATTACTACGTTACTCGTATACTACCGCAAATTACCATGTTCATTATTCATTCATAACTCATTGTGTTGGTTTTTTTTTAATTCTTAAATTCATATTCGCACATGTCAGCCTAAACTATGTGTTGTGTTTTTAATTCAAACTCAACATGTCCAAAGTTACCTTACTACCTAAAATGAACACCAGCCATTGAAATTAGTATAGAAACCTTCATAAATTACAAACATTTCAACAGTAACAACGGTCATCAGGATTAGAATTATTCACAGTGTATTTAAATTAAACACAAATCTCTAGAGAGAAAGATTTAAGAGATTTTATTAACCGGCAACGTTAAAAACATCACACTAATCTCTGTCTTCCTCTTCATTGAAATGATAAAATCCTTTTGGCTTTAACCGGACCGCCCTCGCGACTCGCCAGCCGCCAGACCATAATGTTACGAAGGTAGACTTGTCCGTGACACGAATACTTTGAGGTAATCTATCAGACCTCGTTGGTATTAATATATTTTAACAGGGACATAAACCAGAGCTTTATAGTAGGTACTGGGTTTTATCACTAGCTAAATATGTTCCCAGAATATTTACCATACATCACAATTTCAATGATAATACCGGCTTATAAGTGTCCCACGAGTGGGCAATGTGGTTTCTTCCCGAGGGAAGGCACGGGTTTAAAATATAACAACTTATGTCATGTCAACGGTTCTATATTTTCCCAAATACAGTGATACTTGAACATTTCTCAGGCGTTCAGGTACCAATTGTAATTAGTAAGTAAATGTATGCGAATAGAATAGTTTTTTTTTTCTAAATACAACTAAGGTGGCAAACAAACTTACGACCCGCCTGATGGAAGGGGCTACCGTAACCTATGGACGCTTGTAACTTCCTAGGTATCACTAGAACGTTGCCGACCTCAAACCCCTTTCCCAAGGAGCTCGGGAAATCCTACTCATCACATGACCATAACAAAAAGTCATTTGGCTGCGATCTGCTGTAGGGTGAAGGTATTTCATCAGTCGGTAGGGCTGCCCAAAGAAGAGACAAATTTCCAAAGGGATTAAGAATAATGTATATCTGCCCTCACCTCCACTAAGAACAGTGGTACCGTCAGAGAGGGTTGTCGCGGTGCAATATCGCGGCAAGCCCTTGCTGCTGATGAAGTTCTTGGAACGCTTGCCCTGCTCGATGAGTTTCTGAGGTGGCATACCGAGAAGCTCGATTATACACGCCATCTGATCTGCCTCGTCCTCGCCAGGGAGCAATGGGAAACCTAGAAATTAAAAATAAGGGACCACTTTATTTTGTACTTATTATTTAAATGCATTGATTATTAACATACTTCTTTACTTTGTTGTTCTTATCCCACATAACTAGTGTTGGAACAAAGCGTTTTCCGCTTCCTCTCTTCTCTATTAACTGTCATTCATAACACAATCTATCTAAACCTTGTTTGGCTTTATTATATTATTAAAATGCCATTAAATTAATATTTACATCAAATTTGATTTTTTTTTTTTGTTATTTACTTGATGAAGTCCAAGTCGGTTTTTTTTTTCGATCTGAATACACCCTTAGCCATAAGGGCCCAAGAAAACTCATGCCTCGGACGACTTTTACAGCTTCACCGGGCTTGGGGACGAGCGCAAAAGGCATTTAACCACGTAGCAACAGCGTGGCAACAAGCTCAAGGGTGCCAGATATGCGATCTGCCTAATTACCTATCCGTAGAATTAGAGATTAACTAATTTATACATTATCTTCCTCCTGGGAGAAAGAAAGAAACATGTGTATATTATGTGTTTAGTGGTCTGTAAATTTTTGTCTAATAAGTACAAATAGCTTCCTTACAGAACCTATGTACCTTGTGATGTGCACGAGTATGGGGTGCAGTGTAATGATGTCATTTGGTTTCTAAAGAATGCAAGTCCAGTGTCACTGTATCGCGCTAGCGGCTGCTAGACACAAGGGCTCCACACCATGGGAACGGACCTAGGCTTGAGTTGCTGAGGGATAGGGTGAACGTGGCCATTGTGCGGGACTCGGAAACTTGAAGATAGTATTTGCCAGGTGCATAATACAAAAGTTTCATCTCAATACAAAGTTAATTAATAGTTCTAATCATATAATCTAATAACACAGATTCTTTTGTGAACACTAACAAAATAAATAAAAGCTAGCATTATTAGCCAGGTAAAGAATCTCAAAGCAGGAACAAAGGATTTGCACGGCTTATGAAGGAATTAAATATTTAAATTGTCTGTCTGCTCTGGCCCTATCAAGCGGCTAGACGTAAAAGGTCTTATTTTTTCTATTTATGTCTACCACCATTATTGATATGCTTTTAAACTATACTTAATCGTAATATTATTTCGTGAATTTTTGCATACTAATTTCTATAACATATGATCAAAAGTTTTCGACGTCAAATACAATTAGATGAAGTGTACAAATATTAATTTTAACGATTATGTTATAAACCAGTTTAATAGAACTCAGTGAAATGATATGAAACATGTATTTTTTCTGAAACTCGTTAACAGTAACGTGGATAAATTAACCTTTTTTGTTATATGCGATGAAAATATAACAATGAGAAAAAAAATGTTTGCTTGACGGCGGCATACTTCAATCTGGTAATATCTTTGTTTTATTGTATTGTTGAATTTAGGCCTTGAGGCACTACTTGAAACGTATATACACATATATATATACAATAATTGCTCACATAATAGCATCAGATAGTTAGTTTAAGGAAGTAAACAACTTTAAAACTGTAACAAAGAATGGTCATGACAAATTAAGCTAAGACTTCAATGTAATGATAAATTAAGCACGAGAATAAAAAGAAACAAAAATAAAACAATTCTCACCAGTAAGCAACTCCGCCAGTATGCACCCGAGGGACCACATGTCAATGGGCATCCCGTACCTGGCGCCCATCATAACCTCAGGCGCCCTGTAGAACCGCGACTGAATGTACGTATACACGCGCTGATTCTCGTAGCACGAGCTGCCAAAATCTATCACCTGGAAAAAATACACACGTCGCTTAGAAATGCACAACAATAAATCAGGACTAAACATTTTGAATACTACATATTTTATAAACAATACTACAGAAGATTATGAGACAAAAAAAAAACACCTACTACTAATGTGAATTCCAAATTTTTCAAATGAGACAGGTAACCGTTTCGTTTTATTTCACACTAGTAGCAACCGCCCCGCGACTCCCGAGAAAAAAATGTAGGCTAATATATATACTTAGGGATAAATTACATTTTTATTTATTCTTTGAACCATGAGATATTTCTTGCAAAATATGTAAATGTTTAAAATTTCATGTCTTCTCATCTAATCAAAAAAAAAAGAAACGTAACTGTTGGGAATTTTAAAAGCTTGAACCTTGCGTACTGAGCAATGTTATGTGTATTTTTAAAATCCTATCTCGAATTAGTTGATATCATTAGTTAAGATTAAGAACCCCGTTGACGTACCAAGGAACAATTTTTATTTATAAAAATATGGCCCTTTTCAATGACGAATCTCGAACGAGAATGATTATAACAGTTAAAAACAACATGATTGTTACATTTATTAATGAACCGAGAGAAGGAGCACCTGTTTGTTTATTTAATAACATCATATTATCTCAAATCTCAATGCCATCATTATATCTTTCTATACGTGCTCACACTAACTCACGTAGAAACTTATAGGATCCGTACAATGTCATTTTAGTATTGACTAGTAATTAAGGAAAATTGTGTGTATAAATTACACATGCACTCATAACTACTAAATACTAATTAGGAATTCAAGTCTTTTGTCTGTAGAAAAAGATTGGTTTTTGTCACTCATTAAATGCATACTTTCAAAAGTTTCAAACAAACGATGTATATGTAAAACACTCTTTCAAAACATTTTGCTAACGACGAATTTGATTTTGTACCAAAATTTCTTTTTAAAGTTTGTTTATTTATTTCGTGTGTAAACACCGAATTTTATGAAATTTGATAATTTACATTAAATACAATTTGGAAACATGTACAATCGTACCATTTAGAGAAATATCAAATAACTATATAACAAGGAGAAAGGAAGTGCCATGAAACCTCAATAACTTAAATGTATATTGTGACCGCACACACGACTGACGCACGCAGTCCAGATCATGTTTCAATAGCTCATTGTCAAGATACAGTGGGAAATGTGTCTCAGATTTTCTGTAATATGCCAGTCTAACTAACCTAAAATGGTAAAACCTAACACTATCTGCAGATGGGCTAGCTAAGCAGAAAATTATGCAGCGTGGTAGAGTTCGATAATTGTGTCCGACTGGAACGCGACCACCTTACTACCAGGAGGGCCTAACCAAGTTGGACTGTATGTATGTATGCCAAGTTGTAACGTGATTTAACGTTGAGATATGACAATTCCATAGATTTTTTTCGATTTAGTTAGCGTTAACTATTGTAGAAAGGCATCGTGGCTAGGCTCCCAATGGTGGATGTAACATCCGACATAGCGGCACGCATAGACGTGTCGTGTTTTTTTATCGGCTAGTGTTATCCAGCTGTAATGAGGTTTGCAGGCTGGCATGATAGCGACGACCGCCTGTGTATGATCGGCAATCTCTCGGTGATCACCGTCTTTTTGGATTACCTATAGCTTATATAACAGACACAGCGTCAATAACTATAATAGTCATGCTACAAAAAAAAACTTTATGTATGCAACAATTCAATTGTGAGCACGAGCCCTCAAGTCTTACTATAAAATTGGCAAACTTACATCACTGAATAAGTGCTGGAAAACACCTTAGTCTCTAAATGGATTTATTCAATTTGAGATTTTACCAATGGTTGCTAATTTTGCCAAACCGAACATCATAAGTAGTTTGTATTACCGATTATAACAAAGTAAGTTTTTTTTTTTTTAATATTTACAAAATGTTATGAGTCAATTACACCCACGCAATATAGCTATAGATGACAATCTACCTTGTTAGTCTAGGATCACATTTAGATAGATTATACATTACCCTTTGGATAGGGCCCGTTTATGTATGGCTATTACGCGCATGCATGATGCGCCTTGGAATGTTGCCAATATACCGGCCGGCGCTTCGTAGAACTACCGGTAAATGACACTTCTTCAGTTCTGTATACATGCATCAGATGTTTCGAGGAAGCTCCGCAATCAGTCATTGACGTCAATTATATAGTCATCAGCAACGAGTCTTCGCTCGTATGTGTGATTCAAATTGCATTATAAAATTTTCGTATCTATAATCTATGAGTATTTTTTCTCTAGAGGAGTAGAAGATAAAAGCGATAAATATATTTTGAATGAATACTTTTTTATAATAAATACTTAGCTGCTAGTCAAACAAAGTTAAGTCATCCACGAGTGTATGATAGCAGCTCCTAAAAGCACACTAATGAACATTTCAAAATAGAGAAAGATTGCTACTATGAAAATCTTTTGAAAATAGTAATGAAATTCAGCAAAGAAGAACACCATTAAGAGAATTAAAATCAAGGAAAACATTAAAACGAACAAAGCAAATTTTTTAATTGAAATATTTTACAAACATAATTAAGAATTTTGTCGCGGATTAGGTATATTAGCAGAATTATTTGGACTAAGTTAATTCATACGACCATGAGTCATGTAATTTTTCATGCTTCTATAATAAAATTAACCAGTTAGTTGAATAATCATTATTCACTACTTTTCAAATGTTTATTTACATTTAAACAGAAACATTGGTCTTTCTTTCTATCCAATGTTTACAAAGCATGCCCCAATATTTACGTTGTATATCAGCTACCGTAATACTTTTTTTCTAACATTTGGCAAGTTTTTCCAACACTAATTAGTAATAACTATTTTATTGAAAGACAGGTTCGTTCTGAGAAATGATTTATTTTCTAGATAAAGTGGTTCAAATTCTTCCTGTTTTATGGTTTAAATGTAATAAAAAAGAAATAGTTGTGATGGAAAAATGAGACAATAATGAAAAAAAAGAACAGTTTCTTTTAGTTTTAATGTAATACAAGAAACAAGTAAATAAAATAAAAATATTAAGTTCTTCAATAACATTTACATCTAGCCCCATTAAATTTCATCTCCACCCACACCTTAAGTTCTTAACAGTTCCAATGCAAAAATAATTTGTCAAATACGATTGATAGTTCCCGACAGACAGGTAGAACGAAACGAATAATTCGTACTAACTAGACTTTAGAGAAAAGGTGAGCAGTCGGATATAACTCGCAGATGTTACAAGATATTTAAGAAAAGTTTTATTGCTCTGTATAGACATACATTATATTATATTCTATACAAATATGAAAATATTAAGGGCTCTGCTTATAAGTTAAAAAATCAGTACATTCAGTAAGGCTCTGCTTTATCTGTTTATAATATTTATAATATTATTTTGGCTATTCTAAAGTATTTTCCACTAAAAGCGGTTTGCAATTAATCATTATGAATTGATTTAGTAGTACCAGGTTTCCCTTCACGTGTCTTTTCTTTAACAAGAACTCCTCTGACGTCAATGTTGTCTGCTGTACATAAATCCTCGATAGTCTCGTAATATGTTTTGACGTTTGAACAATGCCCTGTGTCAATGTTTACTTGAGAAAACTTGTCGAGACACATACGCAGTATAAGCAAAAGCAGCAATATTCAATTTCACTAAAAAGGTGGTGACATTATTTTTAATCACAATGCTCGCAATAATTACAAATACAGATGAACATTAACGTAATTTTCACATGCCTATTGTAGATCAAAATTTCAAAATAAATCCCTTATATTCTCATAAAAATGGGAATAATTAAAAATAAGATGTTACTTCTTTTGCTTCTTTCTCATATTACATATAGACAGACTCATATGCGACAAAACGTCGGTTAACCAATTACCCATATTATTCGCCTTCAGATAACATTGATTACCCATGCGTCATATTTATATTTATATGAAAAAAAAAAATTATATATACTAACTCTGATTTGGATTATAATCAAAATATATCCATCTTAAACGCCCAAAAACGCTACCTCTTAGAGAAACAAATCATACCTATCTTATGGTGTACCCTCCGTGATAGTACCCTATGGTAAACAGAGTTCCTCCTTCTGCCTCATGCTTTATTTAATGAATGAATTTTTATTTAAACAAGATCTATAGTAATAGAATAAATCTCAAAAGACTATTTGTTTGTTTGAACTCTCTGGTATCTGGAAGTGCTAGTCAGATTTAAAAAAAAACTTTTACATTTTATAGCTTATTTATTGAGGAAGGGTATTTAAATTGACGCCACGGCCCAAACAAACGGAGTAGTATAAATGAACGTTGTATTGTCCAGATCTATATCAAATCACCAACACCTCATCACTATACGTCCGCTCTGCACTACGGTTGGCTTGCTACTGCCTCCGTCGTAGCTCGTAGACGCTTATCTCTACACGAAGTCAATACACTATCTCTTAGAGACAACAAAACTACAAACGACAAGCAATCTGGCAAGCTGTAGGCAATTACAGGCAAGTCGGTAATTTAACATCCAGGGTGAAAACGTGAAGCACAGAGAGCTAGTTCATTATAAACGCTCTTGATAACTTTTTCGTTCAATAGTTTATTTTCATTTTTCATGCAAACTTTATATTCTAGTGTTCAATATTGAAAATATTAACGTTTAATGTGTTTTTTTATATAAAACTTCCTAAAATAAATTGTGTTTTTTTTTTAAATATAAACAAAACATAAAAAGATTCCAAGTATAAAATATATTATACACGTGAGTATCACAGCCAAGCGTACCGTTATTTTCCTTTTAGTTTAAATGCTGCGAAAATATAATAGAATAACATTTCCAGAGCCCGCGCTAAGCCGTAAACATGGTCATTTATAATAACGCCGATCGTTTACAAAAAAGTATCTATATTTCTATTGTTTAGTCGGAATAGTGATATTGAAAAGCTATAAATTTTATCATTTCCACGGATACATTTACTTTTCGCTTGGTTGATGGATGACTATATGGAATCGGTAGCCTCTAAATATACCTGATGGTATCACAAGTAGGGTTGCGAATCATGGGTTTGTGGGACATTTTAAATCAAAATAGAATCAGTGGCTAAAAAACGGGTCCCAACTGTCAAGGCAAGAAATACAATAAGACAGTAGGATTCGTTTTAACAATTGAAAAAGTCATAATGAGCATGTTTTACACATAAACATTTTTAACAAATTTCGACACGATGATTGCGCTAGTGTAAAAACTTTTTCCTGCAACTGTTACTATGAATCAGTTAAAACGAATTGCTTAACTTCTAATTATCTATTTATTTATAAGTAACGCTAGTTCCAGAAAGATAACCAACCATTCGTTTTGTTCGATACAACTCCAGTCGTGGTAGAACCATCAGAACAATATTTACAATATCCGGTTCGATATTTTCCTACGTGCAGTTCAACATGTCAATAGTTTCGTGGTATTAGGTGGGAAGCTTTTAGTTCTAGGACGTAATACGTACTTTTATTGATGATATTTGAAGTTTGAAGTATGTTATTTCCTCATGTCATATACATACATATATCCTTACAATGGTTTCATGACTTCTTTAATGGTTGTATAATATTATTCTATTTTAGTATATTTTTTATTTATTCTTCTACAGAACTGTCTGGCATATATAATGCACTAGCAAGCCCCGGCTTCGCACGGGTACAAATCATATACGAATACTTTTTTTAATCTACCAACCAATACCAACTCTCCACCGCGCCTCCGCCAACGCAACCATATACCCTTTCGTTGTTCTCGCTTCCTTTACTTGCCTAAAGTTTTCAGATTGTATGACGTTTATCATTACTGCTCCGCTCCTTTGAATCATAGCGTGAAGGTATGTTTCCTATAACCTATCTCAAAAAATAGGCTATGAAATTGAAAAAGAATATTGCAAATATATCTGCTAGTTCCAGAGATTAGCTCGTACGAATAAAAATAAAACAATCTCTTGAGCTTGGATTATGACTAAACAACTAATATAAACCGCCAGTATATCGAATGTGACGTATAAAGAGAACGAAAGCGCCATTGTTAACCGTGATTATATAAGTAGGTATCGCGAGATTGCATGACCCAATTATATCTGATCTCTCGTACATTCACTAACTCGACTAGCGCTGAGGCATTAAGCTATCATTAACGCCGTATTATCTCGACGTGAGGGACCTTCGCAATGTCACGTGTGCACGCGCAACAATGGTTTATTATATACTAAAAATAAATTTAGTATTATTAATAATAATCTCTGCAGTAACTAGGCAAACCTGAAACTTCTGCGTCATTATGAACAATTCAAATCAATTTTAGTGTTAGATTCTTTAAAAAAAATTACAAAATAAAGGCATTGTACAAACCAAAAATAAGGGTGATGACCGGAGAGATCGGCAAATCATCGCCGGCCTGTAAGTCTTTTCGGTAGAATCTGTGTAGGTTTGTTTTTACGATCTGACCTTACTGTTAGCGTTTATCAATATGCAAGGTGCTCACGAACTCGTGACCCAGTCGGGTAAAAATGACTAATAGCCTATCTCGAAGCGCGACACGATTTTCAAACTTGAAAACTATTTTTTTTATATAAATTCCAGAATTTTATAAACAGATACTTATTATTATTTCAAGGGATCAGAAATCTGAGTACTTAAAGTGTTTTTAAAGAAAAAAAATGTAATCTTATTATTATATTATCGCTTCAGCCTTTTAATACGTTTATATTCCTGTTTGCTCTTTATGGAAAACTTATTGATGATTAAAAGGACCTTTTTCTTTCGACCTCATTTTTCGTTTGAAAACCCTAAATAGAAATTTTGTTTATGTATAGTATATTTGTGCTTTCCCTCGGGAAGGGGCCTTTGCTCAGACAATAGAACTTATAAGCCGGTAGTTTACATTTACACTTTCATTTTCCTGTTATATACTAAATATTGGTTCTGAATGCGGATTCTTTATTATCACCTGAAGAATTAAATCTTTATATAATATTAATAAGTTACTGTGTCCATAATTTTAATATTATTTTAATTTAATAGGAAATATTTTCATTGCATGACTTCATGAAAAGCATAATTTAATAAAAATACTATAAAGCACACATTTGATGATAATGTAAACAATTGTGTTTAAAGACTTAATCTTTATTACATTTAATGAAAAATAAAAAAATCCGTAAACAATATTTATTAAATGTATTATTTTTTAATAATACATATTATAATTATGTAACACATTATTTTCATATAAGTACAAATATTATAATAATGTTTAAATTATTTTTTATTCCATAAAAATTTTCAATATTTATTTAAAACGTATGCAGATTCTTTTTAAATATACCACAAAGGAATCTTCTATTCGCCTGCAAAATATCTGATGCGAATATTGTCAATTCCAACCTGGGCTTTCATTATCCTTGGCGACGAAGCGACTCGGCAACGATATTTTTTGCAATGGCCGCTGTTTACACAGTTATAAATTGCGAAATTATTCCCTCACGTATAATTAATCTATTGCATTAGTTTATTTAACAAAGAAAACCGGGTCATGAAATTGAAAACGGCAACGGAAAAACAGCATACAAACTGTGCATAACCTTCGCGGATTAGCGTAAATAAACATGCGTGAATATGCCAGTCTACTTGTTTGTGTGTTTGTATGTAACTCTTTTGATTTCACACACGCGATAAAGTTTAAAATCGTTTGGTAATTATTCACAGAATGAAATCATTATGTTATACCTATTTTAGGGTTGCCACAATTTAACCATGGATAAATATTTAAATCAATTTTTTATAAGAAGTACGTTTTATTATACGATATAGGAGATACTGATAAGTTGGTAAATGAGGATGCTGTTTTAAAAACAATTTTTTTTTCATATTTCCGTAATCTTTGACAAACCTGAAGTAAAAAGGATCGTTGTCGATTTAACTTTAATCAAAGTTGTATTAATACTTATGTCATGTACATACTTATAATTTTTTTCAATGTATTTTTTTAAATAGTACTAGGTACAATCTCAAACCAGTACAATAATTACTACACTAACAATTTCATGACAAATTTTATTATAAGTTATCAAAAAATACGCCAGTTATAACAGTTAAATGTTTTAGTAATTTTTAGATAAGAAAATAATATAATTTTATTCTGGCAAATCGCATTCAACAAGGCGACAACCCTAGTTGCGTCTGTAATTAACAGACAGATGTGGGCTACGACCTGGATGTGAGCATGTAAAGCTACGCCCAGTAATTAAGTCTGCTCCTCGGAGACGCGATCCGTGTCACTAACGGAAAAAAAAAATATTTTTCACAAGCATACCTACTACATACTGATTTTGAATAATGAACGTAACAGATTCTAAGAATTTATTTGCCAGCTCCAAACGTACTAGTAAAAAAATGGGATGTAAATACTGGAGCATCTATGTCGAGACCACACAGTCTTAATATTAGGGAAGACTAATATTTTTTTTAAATTTCGACACAGAGTACTGAGGGGACTTGTTAAATTGTAGCAAGTGATATGGGACTACTGGACACATACTTTCCTTCTTCTTCTTCTCCTTCTACACACACACTAAGTAGGTTCTGCACAACATGTTTTCCTCTTTCACTAAAAGGTGGGCGAAACGTATCGTATATCGTACGGTGTATCGATACAAATGGATATTTTGCCCATCTCTACTTTCACTATACTCCGTTAACTCTCATCTTTTATACGCATATCATTCAATCCTTCAAGCTTCACACAATCCATACAATACCTTCTTAGGTGTTCCTCTACTTTTTTATCCTTACACCTGTAAGTACTACTTTCAATAACAACGGTAACAATATTGTAAACATTCAAAATTAGTATATTATCAAAGTACATAATATCTAAAACCAATATCATCCAATAGGCTGTGCTAATATTATACAGCTCAATTGTCAATATAATGTTTGTTTAAACTTTGAACGCGCTTATCTGTGGATCAAATTAAAAAAAAAAAATTCTTTTTATAGCCTATTTTATTGACGAAGGTTATTTTAATAGGCTATCTAACATCGACCGCGACCTAAAAGAGAGTAAATAGTACTTACCATACAAACTGTAGGTCAGAAAGGAATCCAAGCGAGAAAGAAGTAATAGAGCCCGCGTGAGCGTTTTCTATGTCAGTCTTTTTTTTTTAAATAAACACAAGTAAAACCGCCTTGCTCACCTAGTATAGGTATTACGCATAGATCAATAATTACAAATTAAGAAATACAAATTTTCCAATTTATGCTAGGGTTGAGATTACAACACTATTCTTTTACAGTAAACTTATTTTCTTATATTTATCTAATGTTCAGATATTTAATAACTTGCTAAAGAGGTAAATTACCTTAAAGCAAGAGTAAAATGTCGAAATGTATTCTTCAGTTCGTGTAGTTTCGATATGAACGAGACTATTTCAGCCAGTTAAATTAATACTAAGGTATAAATTACCTTAGAACAAGTATAAAAATAATATGTAAAGATAGATGTATTCTTCAATTGATTAAAGTTTCGATATCAACAAGACTGGTAACCCTAATGGAAACAAATTAAGCGCAAAATTTTGAGAAATACTTGTTCTTGGCTACACGCCCGAGGGTGGGGGATAGCTGCGCGATACTCGACCAGTTCCTTGTAAGAGCGTTTCTGCTGATTCGAAATTGGGGCCGCCGCGCTCTGTTCGCTTATTTTAGGGTTATTTCCTTTAAGGGGTGACTCAGGGCCATTCTAAGCAACGTTGAGCTGCGAATCGTAACGCATATCTCGGAAATTCATTTATTTTAGTGTTTTCGAGATAAAAGATTTTAACAATATATATTTTTTATTATTCTTTTTTGTGGTAATTTTTTCCTAGAGAAATAATATCCTATATACCAAACAAAGAATAATAAAACATATTATACTCAGTTAAATAAATACTATGAATAGTTGCATAATACATTTTATAAGAGGGTCCAATAATATTTTAGGTTATCCAAATTTATTTATTACTATCAATAATTATAATTCTATATTTTTGTTCACTAGTTAGTGTTCATGGAATCTTATCAACACAAAAAACAAACGAAATAAATCTAGACATTTTGACCAGATTGACTATTTTAATACTAAGACACCAGGTTCAAATATTGGACAAAATTAAAATCATTTTACCTTAAATTAGTAACAGTATATTCCATACACTGCGTCGTGCGCCAATAAAATATGATTTTTGATAATATAATAAATTTGAGTTTTCCGTTAAGGAAAACATCGTGTTGAAACTACGCCAAATGCTAGGTAGTATTTTCATAATGGTCGTCCAGAATCATTGAAAAGCCGCAAAGCATATTTTTTTATTCTTTATGGGTTTAGCGTTCGTGACATTGTAGGCCAAGATGGGCCGTTTCAGCCTAGAAAGGGACTAGTTCTCAATCGTATCTGCCAGTACACACCTTTAATATACGCTTGGCAACTTATTTAGTAGCCAGACAGGCATTAGAAAATTCCTTACCACAATGCTTTTATCACGATATTTTCATTCACCTTTCATCTTCACAGTATAGAGATTCGAACTTACATCGATTGACGCGATATTCGTACATGCTATCACTGAGCCATCATTTTCTTTTATGACACACTTGCACTTGAAAGACAGTCAGTCCCCTTTCTAAGTTTATCATGTTACATCATGGTGAGTGTGATCAACCGTTTGTCTATAATATTTAATATCTGGGCGAACAAGCTTTGCTCAGTGTCTTATAAACAAAAAAAGAAAAACACCTATCTAGATAAACTTGGAATGTAAAACATTATCTATATACAAAGTTCCATCGAAATCGTTGGAGCCGTTTCCGTGAAACCAATTACATATATATATACAAGAATTGCTCACTTAGTGTATTAAGATAATGTAGTGAAAATTACATTATGCACGCTTGTCATTAGTGATCACTCATCCTTTTAGGCTGCGACCCACTAGAGATGTGCGAGGTAGCTAGTCGGTGCGAGGATGTGTAGTGGACACTTTTTTCGTTTTGCACACAATACCCAGCTTCGCTACCCGTTTTCTAAATGAGGCTAGGAAAATGAAGTAATCTCATAGGTAGATTTTTTCCTTATACACCCACTAGCAATCTCTGGTGGCAGTATCTCTGGATTCACAGCCTTATACTTTCATTTCATTTTAACGAAAACATATATATGTTTACCAGCATTGCAGCAAACCGACAGACGGGACATCAGTCATAGAATTCTGACACTGCACTGCTCAGCCAATTGCGAAAACTGTGACAACACTCGTTCACATCATCTTTTTATATTACAAAACTCAACATTTCACTTTATGTCTGTCCGTTTAAGTTCTTTTCACGCAAAAACCATTTATCCGATATGCATGATTTTTGTTTGAATTCATAGCTATGTTATCTGGCCAGGTTATATGGTACACGTTTTTTTCATAAAATATAGTGGATACGAAATAAATAATCAGTAACGATAATGTATCAATTCGGTAAAAATACGCTTTTGGGGGCACTTATAGGCTTACATTGAGTAAACCATAAGATATATATAAAAGCAATGTACTACATAATTTTAGATCTTAAAAAACCTGGAAACAAGTCTGAAATAAATAGCATATGTCTCTATCATCATCTAAGGATCACCTAAAACAAAGAATTTTATCTTTAAACTAACGAGTTGACGACCACCGTGGGTGACGGGTGGAAGCGGGGGATAGTTGTAGTCCATGCGAGCGGTACTCCGGGCACAACTAGTATTCTTATATGTGGCTTGAGCTATCGCAGTCGAGATTAAATAATTGGTAAAAATATTGACACTGGGCCCTAATGTTTCTCATTTGTATTTCGTAGCAACGGTTGTTGTTATAAACGAATTAGTTTGTGAAAGTCGGGTTCGGTCGAGGTTTGGGTATATTCGGTTGGGTTTTGATCTCGAAAAGGATAAACAAAGAGCATAAATAAATACAAAAGCAAAACATTACACAGCTAATACTAATAGTTGTTTTAGGAATATTGGTATTATCTTTGTGTAAAATTGTCTGTAACGTTTTCTGTAAACTGCTTGGAGTAATACCTATTATACTTAATCTGAGGTGGACAGAAATAATGTTATGAAAAGTATTTTGTAAATCACCTTTTGGAACGAAGTTCCTTACGGCAGGCTTGGAGGAGATAGGGATTTTGCTGCGCGACCGAACTGAAAAAAATGTGATAGTAAAACCGTAAAAAAAAGTCCGTGGAATAAAACCGTTAAATGAGACGTGCGCAGGCGCGACAGTCGTATACACAAGCGAGTAGTGTATAATACCTTTTTTGTATTGTAATTATTTCTATTTATATGTAATTTTATGTTGTCAAACAAAAATAAAGAGACATATTTTGTTATTTTAATTAATAATTTGAATTACGATTCTTTTTTATTTTACGTAATTTATTATTTCCTAAAATAATGAATTTAATAAATACTTTCCTGTACTTAAATAAAAACTAATCAGCAAAATTTAAGAGAAAAATCAAGAAAACCTACATAAAATTGAGCACATTTTTTTTTTTGCAAATTATATCGATTCTACATTAGCCGAAGGAACTTCGCTTCCTAACTGGTGTCCCACGACACCACATTCTTTTTTATTCATAATATCATTGACTGTGTAAATTGTTTTCATAAAAGTACATAATTACAATAAAATAGTTTTAATTAAAATGGGCACACAGCACGCTTCCACTGCGTTATTTAATCTATGTCGAATTTGTTTTTGTTGAGATCAAACAAAACTGTTTTATTTCATAAAGAATATACAAAAATTGTTGATATTTTTTATAGGTTTTAGCGTTTGCTCTCAGTCTCGCCTTATTTTAAGAAACGATTTTGTGTTAGATGGTAATACGCTAAGTGAGGGGACTCGCTCTCAAAAGCAGGTTTCGGAACATCCCTGGGAAGTGCTTGGTGATTGATTTTCAACTTGATGTGGAAACTATCTAGCCAGACGGACATTAGATTAGATAAATACTTTAAATACATTAAATACATTAGATAAATACTTTCATTATCATCATCATTAGTTAAATTTTAGTAGTTTGCTGTAACTTTAGAGTTTTTGTTTTCCAGTATCGATTAATATTCATTACTAATTAATTCACACAAAACACCCGCATAGTATATAAGTCTGTTTATATTTACATTAATGTGGTGATAGCCTGGCACGTGCGCGTTACGCAACAATGACGGCGACTGGCGAGCCACAGCAAAATAATACATCTAATCGTGAATCAAGTCG
Source organism: Saturnia japonica (assembly GCA_033032175.1). Classification (NCBI taxonomy): domain Eukaryota; kingdom Metazoa; phylum Arthropoda; class Insecta; order Lepidoptera; family Saturniidae; genus Saturnia; species Saturnia japonica. Next base: position 6,909,798 of record CM065332.1, read on the forward strand.
GACGTGCAGACAGAATAACGGTTTATTGCAATTCATGGCGAAAGGGAACAAGCGATCTGCGACGTCTGACCATGATATTTCTAAAATTTATTTTATATACCTATCTATAGTGCAGTATCGTTTAAAATCTCAAGTGTTACAAAATTGCCAAAAACGATAAGTAAACTTACTGTACCTCACAAACCAAAAAATGTTTCAATGCGCTTTGAGAAAATAATTTAGATTCCTTTGTACCTATGCTAAACTCATTACAAGATACATTAAAAGCATAGTATATCTACATATATTATTTCTGAAAGGTGTTTTTTTTTTTGTGGCAACATCATATTTTCCTTCATTCCATAATAAAAATAATGGTTCAATCATCATTTTAAAACTTATGACCCCTGCTATTGACGGTAAATAGACAAATGGTTTGATGGCGCCATCTATTAACAATCTTTTAAATTAATATGACAGCAATTAGATTCTTAAATTACGTATAATATGCGAAATGTTCGCAGGCGTCAGCTAGTTACAGAATAATTAAAATGCAGTACGTCGAATAAATAGAAAACTATTTGTAAAAACTGCAGACTTCTTTTGAATCCATGCATTTTCTTTATCACAAATTTGAATATTCTAGTTGGGAAAACAAAGTTAAATAGCGGAATGGTTTATTAATACACTGTAATTCGATCATAGTGCGCCCGCGTCGACGCGGTCTCTGATTCATGAAACGTGTCGTATTGATTGATACCATTTGTTTACATATTACACAGTACGTTATCGTTAAACACGTGCGTATTACGTGTCTTTATTACAACATGTATAGTGTATATAACCTTTATACATTTGATACGCGACACTTTACTGATAAGGATTATGTGATCACTCATCACTCTACGTCATTATTTTTTAACTCGAAACAGTTGCAGAGGCAGACCTACTGTGTAGGTGCTTATTACTGGTCGAGGACGAAGAAGATCACTTAGCAAAAGCCAAGCGAATTCTTTAGTAAGAAAATTAATTACTATAAATTATATAAATCAACTAACTCAATTTTTTCTCGTTTAATATAAATGTAAACTATTTTTACTTTAACTACTGTCAGCATCTAAAATAATCTTATACAAGATATAATATTATCGTAGCGGTACTTTGTACGTGAAACAAGGACGAATAAAAATAAACAAATAGATGAACCGTTTTTGTCTAGAAAAGTAAATATTTTACTCTTTAGACGAGCTTAGCGCGCTATTGATCTTGAAACGTTTTTCATAAGTGGGTAATAAAAACTAAGAAGTAAATACAGTGTAAACTCTTTATAACGAAACTCAAGGGACTGAGCATTTTTTATCGTTATAGAGAGTTATCGTTATATGGAGTGAACAAAAACACAACCAAATTAACAAGAATTTTTAATATGTATGTCTTAGATAATAAATGCTTATAAATTATTGTTTACACATATAGTCTGATAACTTTGTCTGACGTTCTTTGCTATGCCAGTACTTTTTTTGTATTATTTTATGTATTCTATTCATATCTTCTTCTATCAAACTTTTTCGTCAACACTAATCGCTTTCCGTTTACTGGCCATGTTAACAGTACCCAGTATGCTTGGTCGAAGACCATCACTTCCGAGAAAACAATGCGTCATACTGCACGTGTTCAAGGCAATTAAGGATAACAAAAGCTAGACCGACCTCGCATGTTTCGGAGCTTCAAAGTCTTTTGTTACCTGATAACATAACATAAACAGTAATACCGATAATAAATATTTACTGTCTAAAAATATGAACACATTTCTTCGTAATAGAGAATGGCGTATCGCTATAAAGAGTGTTTCAATATGTGGGTTTTAACGCAAACCAACCAAGTTGGGCTCACTTCAACGTTTATAGGGAGTTTATCGTTATAAAGAATTTACACTGTATATCAAGAAAAATAGATTCTAATATACCTTTGTATGGAGTTAATAATTAGTATGTTGATGCAATTATACAATTACAATTCTTTTTAATTGTAGGTATTATTTTTATTGCTTGACAATGTTACAAAAGATGGTAAAAAGCGAAGCGTAGTGGGAGAACTGACCTCTCAAGTGCAGCTATGAGAACACACCTATAGGTGCTTGGCATCTACTTGAGGGTGGTAATTAACGAGGCGGGTAATGCGGTTATTAGAAAGTGTTTTACCACCATACAAAAGGGCAATCTTCAATAACTTTAAATACCTTAGTAATATTAACACTAGGTATATTTTAAGATGGATGCGATTTTAGTTCGCAAAAAGTAGAATTTAAAAAAAAAGGCGTAAGGCGAAACCTCTATCAAATACTCTCAAAGTATTTGTGTAAGAATGTGTCGTATACTTATAGAATATAATGTCAAAATATCACACAGAATTGTAAGCGTCACAGCAATATAACTTTCAATTGATGTAGAATATTTTGTAATGCTGAATACAGCAAATTAGAAACTATAACTTATTAAATTAAAATAAAGCAATATATTTCAGTAAAATAATAAATATTGCTGGGTTATGTGACGTATATATTGGCAAATAAGCATACGACTCGCTTGATGGTAAGCGGTAGCCTATGGATGCTTATAATACTATACGATAGGTATCAAATTAGCGCGTTGCCGATTTTGAAACCACCTTACCCCAAGGAGCTCTGCAAACTCACTCATCGCAGGAACACAACACAAGGATATTTGGCTGCGATCTTCTGTAGAGTGAAAGAATCCCAACAATCGGGCTGCCCCAAGTAGAGAGAAATCTTCAAAGAAATTTCTCTGTGCCCTACCTCTCATAACACTGAGTGTAACTATTTTCACCACAATAAAACAAGATGGCAACCCATACAACAATATCAAACATTATAACGCTCTTAATATGGATCATATTGACTTCATTCACATAAATCTAAATCGATTCCGATATACAATTCAAAAATACATTTACATAATTTAATATTATCTATATTTTCAATTTATTTATTCTTGTGTTGTTTATAATCTGTAATGTGTGACTAAATAAATAAATAAACAGAGTTTTCGTTAAAGAAAAATGCTCATAATTAGTTCATAACCCGTCTATAGTACCCATAACTTCAAAAATTGGTAATACAAAAATTCAAGTATCTGTGACTCGGTTGCATTGTATTCCCGCGGTTCTAGACCGAACCCGATGTTCGTTAGTTCTAACCAAAGATTTTATATAGCTTTAACAGTCAAGAGTGACTTTTCAATACCTTTGTTTATCCATTTAAAGGAGTATTTTGTGTTGAAAGGAGTATTTATAGAGGATATTTGAATCACAATGCAGATACTAAGGGCACAGGTATTATAATCGACTAGAGTTGCTCTGCGGCTGCGCATGCATTTACTAAGCAGTAATTAATTTTGTCTCGGTATTTTATTGTTATGTTATAGTTTTATTGATATTTCTTTATTGACAATTTATATAACTACAATTATTGATGAATGAGATATCTTCCCGTGTACAAAATTTCATCAAAAACGATTGAGAATTAATTATTTTTTTTACATTTTTGAAAAGTATTATTTAAGACTATAAATTATACGATAACATATAGTTACCGTGTACAAAGCCTCATCCAAATCGACCGTTTGTGAATTAATAAAAAAAAACTATTTCTAAAAAAATATTGACCTATAGCCAATCAATCATGACGTACTATGCTTCCCTACTACAAAATTTCATCGAAATCTTTAAGAGTTCATACAAAATTACTATATTTTTTATTACTTACTTAAGAACCTCATATATAAACGCAAACAAAAGAGCTTTAAAATCAATAAATACAGAAGTGAATAAAAAACAATATAAAATAAAAATAGTAGTTTCAAATCAAGCAGAACCACTGACAAAGGCTAGTTTAATAATAAAGATAAACAAATCGAATAGCGTTTACGAATAACATCAGATACACGCATTTACCCAACCTTTTATAGGAAGTTGTGATTTTACGACCGGCAATTAAACAATTTTGGCAGGAAATATTAATGACCGAAATCGTACCTCGTCATAAAACTTTCCATCGTGTACGGCCATCAAAGTAAACAAGGATTACAACAAAATTATAGCGTAGGTTTTAAGATGCTGTACAAATTGAGCAATCGGAAATAGTTTATTTGAAGTAGGTATGGTATACCTATATTTTTTAATTCTATTATTTAGTGTGTGACCACAATCTCACCAACTGTTAGGTGCGATTCACACGTGCGACATATTTTCGACTTGAAGGTGTTTTATCTAGCTAGGAGGGCATTAGAAAATATCTTATCACTATGTTATGATTTAATCACATGTTTAAAAAAAAATTAAAAAAATACCACTATTGTAATAAATATATTTCAGATTCACATAAAGTATTTCCCAAGAATACTCTTAATTTTTTTTGTTTCGCTGAATCTTGTTTTTATTTTTATTCGTGTAATATCGTTAATTTGTTACTTTTTTTTTTTAATTCAAACATTTAGGTTTATAGATTTTCGTGTGAAACTTGTATATATTATATTACAGGCATAACTTCATATTTCTTAATTAGTGTAATAGAATTTGCCACAGATTTAACTAGGTCGCCGTCCATATGATCTCGTAACTTTCTGGTTTCAAAAGTAACGACCCCATAAAACATTGTAATATCTGTACAAATTAATAATTTTTACCGACAATCTAAACCCATGGGTATGTCTGTTGTGGGATATAAAAATACCAAAATTATACTATTAGTAATTTGTTATGGTACTTAAAGACCAATGAAAACAGAAATCAAAAAAGAATACTTCTTTTTCAAATCACGTTTTTTGTTTAAAATACTTTAGATATTATTAAAGGTCCTATGGTATACTAGCTTTGACCGCGGCTACGCTCGCGTTAAGTTTAGCCTAAGTTACTCCTAACATCATCAGCTATCTACCAGTGAAAGGTCCGTCATAATCGGTCCAAACATTTCGGATATTATACGGAACAAAAAGAAAAAAGTTATTTTTTTAAATTGATGTATTGTTGTAAGTACTGTATATACTTTCATATGCATTTACATTTACATTACAAACAGTCACTTCAATTTCATTAATTGAATAGATAGATGGCAAACTTAGACCGGCAAAGTAATGCATGGCAAAGCGAGGTCGGATTTAGGGGATGGCAACAAAAGTTTTGGTCAAGGACCCTAATATGAGAAGACCTTCTCGTGTCTCGTTCATATTTTTGTACATGATCCGTTGTTTTTTATTTTAACCAAGAAAAAAAACCACCCGAGCTGACAAAGAAAATAATTCACATGTGCAAAGCAAATTAATAAATTTGACTCTTAACTCAAGATAATTTATAATAGCGCCTTTTGCAATAATTGTTGACCAAGGATCCTCAACGACGTACATGCAATTTAGTCTTGATTAAGTTACATCAAGGGCCTTAAGTTAGTTCAGTGCTATAAACTCAGAGATTTAATAAAGGTACTAATAAATGTATATATAAAAACCCAAGTAAATAAAAAATATTTTAAACAAAACTGTGAAAAGAATTTATATATGTACATGGGTAATATTGCGATATCCTGTTCACAATTAATTGACTCAAGGATAGTATGAAAAACGTTAATCAGTTAATAAAAAATAAAAATTCAAACAGGGAAGTTCAATTGAAATCAGCCGTAAAGTTGCAGCATAAAGAAAAATAAACAGTTTAGCACTTAGCCGCAAGAAAATATTAAATTTCGGAATAACAACCACGGAGTCCCGTCTCTCGCGTCGGAATTAAACCGACCCAAATTGTGCTTATTATTTCTACAACATCGTTTGACTTAAATCAGTGAATAAAAAGAAACATAAATCGAGTTCAACGAAAACTCTGCATCACTGTTACCTCAATAATTATGCTCAAATATCGATGTTTTATATTTAAGTCTTTCCCGTTAAGGATGATGAAATTTCAAATAATAATGTGGTACTTAAATGATACTAACACCTGTCTTGAGAGGTTAACACCTCCGCCATTTTGAAATTCAATGTCACCTGTGAAAATTTGTAAGGTTGCGCTAAATGGGATATGAAAGTTTTTTTTTTTTTTTACTTTTATTAGTTTTTTTTATACGCCTCAACAGTTTTTATGCTGTCTTTTGTCTCGAATAAATACGAAGAAATATGCATTTAAATGAAGCGTATGCAGTTACAAAAGACGTAATGATGATTGAATGAGGGCAACATGCTTGGGTGGTCGCGAGGAACTCGACTGCTTCTCGTTTCTGCTGTCGAATGAATCAGACAGACATAGGTTAGGGCTGCCAACAGTATAAATGGAGCATGATTTCGCTCGAGTGCTACACCAGTTTAAAGTTTATATCTGCGGTAATTCGGTCCTATTATTAAACTTATTTTTTATTATTATTTTGTTACTGTCAAAAGTTATGTGAAACGCATTTATCGAATACGCTAAAATGTACTTGAACAAAGGGAACGATAATGCTGAAAACAATTTTATTTTAAAACCGTAACAAAGGAAAAATATTAAGTAACTCCCAAAAAAATTGTATCCCGTGTACCAACAGCATGTTGAATATTGACAAAGCATGCATTTCATTTGATGCTAAGCGGTTAATATAATAACTGTTCAGTTCTGAGGTCAGTCATAAGAGGTCCTTCTAAGGACACCTGAGGATTGACTTGGAAGATCTCACATGCTAGTGCGTGTTGCCAACTACACTCCTCGAACTTAAACATAGCAAAGCGAAAACTGATGCTTTGCAGCCAATGGTATTTTATAAGTTTCATTGTTTGCGACAAGACTTAGTAGTGGTAGTGATGATTCCAAAGACATACATTTAATAGGTTGTACAACTTGTATACAATATTACGCATTGGCATTTACGTTATACAAGACAATTTTTTACAAAAAATAAATCCAACTTAATTGATTTTGAGGAGTTTCGTGATGTATCTTCGAAATTGAAGGTCCAGTGACAGTGAAATTAAAATGGAATCACCCTTGAGGTATTCCCGTTCCAACGACAAAAGAATCATCTAAATCGTTTCATAAACAAAGAAAGATGTTGGTGGAACGGAACATCCATAAAAAAATATACATTTCGAATTGCGTAATCTCATCCTTTTTAAACAATAATCGATTGCCGGATGATGGATTGCTCGGAAGCCCGTGGAATTGTATCGTAGCTGTGTCCCACGGTTTCACCCATGTCAAATTTATTCGACCAACTTTTCACGCCACCACGACACCGCCACCAACGCGCCCGTGTGTAGCCTATCGTTCAAACTTCCTGTACTAACCTACCGAATGTTAGATTGCTTAACGTTCATCATGGCTACTTTTCCGCTCCTTAGCGATCATAGCGATAAATTATATAGCCCATTACATTCTTCAATAAATAGTCATAAAATACAAGAATAATGCTTCAAATCGGACTGCCACAGTATCAGAGGTTACCGCGCTAAAAGAAACTATTTCTTGAGTATTAAAATAGCTGTGTGAGCACATTGTGAGAGAAAAACACGAACGACAGACACAGACACCTAGACAATATAATTATGAGAAATCATAAGTCTTGAATTTAGAAGTGATTTATGTGAGTGAATTACACTATATTTGCATTGCAGAGTGCAATCTGAACTTTAGCTTTTCCTTACTATATATGTATTCAATTATATTGATTGGTCATAATTCGCAATAGTGTCGATTTGCTGCTTGGGAAACCTAAATCTCTTCTTTCTTGGCACATATTTCATTCAACGAAGGCAAATTAAAATAAATATCAAATTTTATATTATTGTTGCTGATAGTACAATTTTAACAAGTAGTGAGTGATGTTGGCAATGCTGAGAGATTATCTTCTCTTTTGAAACCCGTACGTAGTATTTATATTGTACGACATATTCTTTATAGATAATTATGTATTTTACAACTTCATAGTTTTTTTTTTGTATCTTATAAATATTTTCTTTCATATTTCCTCAATTAAAATAATTAAATGTTTACATATGAAACCAGCAGATTTCGCAAGTAATCAATTTTGTCAATGACCATAAGTAAACGCTATGTATAAATAGCATAGATCGGAATATGTTGGTATAATTACCTAAATTTTGAGGAAAGAAGTAACATGGAGTGAATACACTAAAATATATTAATTAATTTAAAATACAGTTTACTTATTATAGCATTTTGAATATATTTTATAAAATGGCATTGATGTAAAATGAAAGAATTATCACTCAGGGATTTTAGAGAGAGATAGTAACCACTTTGTGTTACTTCCTTCTTCAAAGTCTAGGTAAATATTCTCTACCTATTCAATTTTAAGATAATTAAGGCGGTGCTAGTTGCTATTAGAACACGTTCATTAAAATATCAACTATAACAGGACATCACACACTTGATTCTGTATGTGATAAATTTATTTATTGAGTTCTGTATACCCAAATACCCATAAAATATTAAGTGATAAGTAATGTTTCAAAAGAAAATTTATGTGATAAGTGATAACATATACAGGGTCTGTTTTTATAACGTATGACAATGTCCCTTGCCGTATCCGGTCGGTCCCGTCTACATTAGAATATAACATGATACCATATCGTACAAAAAGGGACTCGGTGTTATCTGTCCCTTGTTCACATAATAGAATTGTTACGATGATGTTAATTTAAATACTACATAGACAAGAAAGACATCTCCATTTTGTTTGGTTGTTTTAAATCATGCTATTATAGTATTATTATTATTATATAATACCGACGAAGGCTTACTTATTTATTAAAATCAACTCATGTGAAATTACAAATCATTTTAGAAAGTTGACATTTATGTTTATTTCATACTGGCCCTGCCTCGCGGTTTTACCCGTGTTAAATTTATTACACCAACTCTACACTCGCGTTACCGTGTCAACGCATCCATGTGGCCTATAATCATTGTTCTCACTTCCCATACTTGCTACCCACCACGTTCACCCTCTCCTGCGACAACTCAAACCTAGTTCCGTTCCATCGGTGTTGAGCCCTTGACTCTAACAGCTGCTCGAGGGATACAACTGACAATGCACCCCACACACTCATGCACACCCCGCACAGGTACAAAGGTTCTGTAAGGGACCTCTTTTCCTTTTTTTGTACTAGTTAGTTTAAACAAAAATTAACAGATCACTAAATACATCTATCTACACATGTTCCTTCCTTCCTCTCAGGAGGCAGGAACATGTATATATATATATTTTAATTTAGATCGAATTTCTACGGATAAGGAATTAGGCAGTTCGCGATAAATTGCAACTACGTCAATAGCCCAAACCGAGGTTCGGCCGCTTTGGCACCCTTGAGCTTGTCATCGCGCTTTCGCGACGGAGTGCCGTACGAGCTTGCCAACAAGCCTCTGTAAAGCTGTAAAAGCTTGTCTGAGGCTCAAGGGCTTTTATGAACAGTAATAAAAAAACCATAATACCTACAGCTTGCCAGAATGCTTGACGTGCTTGGTTATTGGCCCTGCTTCTTAAAGTCGTAGTGTGAAGTTAAAAAATTTTTAAATCTGATTGGTAGTTCCAGAGATTAGTACATACATTCATTCAAACCAACAAACAACACACAAGCAATCTCTAAAGTACTATAATATTAGTTTGTATTAGATTAAGAGGTAATAATTCTATGAATATTGCAATCTATATGTAAATACCTAGTAAATATACATACACAGTTTAACTGAGCGTTTACGTGTGTGTACATTAATAATATTGACTGTTCATATATACAATCAACAATATTTTAAAACCATATTATGATACTTAAACGAGTAATGGAGTAGGTTTTTAAATAATTTTATGCGTAAAAGTAGTTTGCATGTAATTATAAACGAAAGAAAGTTCGTTCTGTGTTTTAAAAAGTGAAATTACAACTTTTAATATCATACTTTTTAATTACCTTAATTATTTGTTTATTTATCTGTGTTACCTACTAAATCGCGTCGGTCGACGTGAATTCGAGTCCCTGCAATGTGCCTGAACTATTGGCGAAGGAAAACATCGTGAAGAAATTATAGCAAGCCTTACCACGTTTTTTTTTCTATTGCCCGCCTGGCTAGCTACCACCCTCAAGTTGAAAACCTGTTGTCACTTGTCAAGCACATATATGCATTTTCCGGCAGCTGCACTTGAGAAGTAGTCTTTATTCAGGCATAGCATGCTACCCATCTCGGGCCACATCGTCACGATAAATAAATAATTATTTTTTAAGTGAAACTTCTTTGCGCGCATGAGGTTAAAATTTTTACGGATGCAACGAGTCACGAAGACGCGTTACGAAAGTGTGAAACGTTTTGACAGAGATAGAGAGAGAGAGAGAGAGAGCCACTGAGACCGATTGAGAGAGAGTGAGAAAGGGCGAACATAGTATGAAGCACGTAGCCATGGAGACAATGTGTAAACAGTGAGTTAAATTTATAAATATAACCCGTGCGCGATAAGTTGAGACTCGCATGGAAAGCAACTCTCCGCCCGCTATCCCTGTAACTTCCCCTTAAGCTCCCGTGTTGTACTGTAGGCAACGCCATTTTTTTTTACTTCTTAGTCTCGTACTGGATTACGTCACGCAACGAAAATGACGACTATATCGACGAAACCTGGATTCATTCACATCACACAGTGAGCAAATGCTGGCAAAATAGTACAGATGCATCAGTAAAAAAAAAATCATAGTCCCGGTCAAAGGAGGAGAGGAGGAGAGAATGGGTTCGTGAATGGGGCTGCACTAGTATACAAATGTAAAAGTAATTCAGGAGACTACCATTATGAAATGGATACGACAAATTTTAAAAAGTGGATTACAGAAAAATTTAACACAAATAATAATAATAAATTTGCAGTCGGATACCTCTTCTGAAAGTGAAGGATTCAGTAGCGACGAAGAACCGGAATTAGAAGGAGTAGAGCAACTTATCAGTGACGATGACTAATGTTAAAATTATTATAATAAATACCTACATAAACTTAAACTGTGATTTTATTAATTACAAGATAATTAATAATTTAATAATAATAATTTGCCGTCGCGTCGCGGCATAGGACATTCATTCTACGGGGACAAAATCCCAGGCACATCTACTTACGTAATTTAGAATAAAATAGAATAGAATATACTTTATTGTTTCAAACATACACTGTACAATAAAAATAAAAAGTAGAAAAAATAACAGAACAGAAACAATAGGCGGCCCATATTGCTTAAAGCAATTTCTTCCAGGCAACCTTACAAAGGGATTGGAAGAAATAAAGAACGAGATAGTTAAAATATAAAGGTATTTACATTATACTAATAAATTAATTATTAAGTATTAATTAATACATTATTGTGCAATTTCTCAATAAATAAATAATAATAATAATTTAGGTAATTTATAATAAGATTTTCCATGTTAGCGATATAATATAGTCAAAAATATTTTGTTAACAATTATAGTAGAAACCTACAATCTACATACATCAATAATAACAACTTTAAAAAGAGATTGAACAATGCTTCTATATCCTTAAATAATCTACTTTTAAATGGAAATGTCATAATGGTTTCAGTATTAGATACTAATGAATGTAAAATCCCATAATAAAAACCTAAACATGTTGTAACTAATATATGACTTCTCTAAAATCCGTTTACGCACATGAATAAAAAAATGTTTGAAAATTCGCATTACATGCAACACCGGCCGATTTAAAAAGTCGTGAAAATTTTACCAGGGATCAAACGATAATGGCATCTTGAAATATGACGGGCTGTAGGCGATTTTCCTCCTCGGTTCACAGGAAGAAGACGCGCTGTCTGAACGCAGGTGCCAAGTTTCAGAATGATAGGTTATTCACGGTGGAGATATTCCTAGAACATCTAACGCACCGTTTCAACAGTAATATCGATTTATAAACGTTAGAAGCCTACGTAAGAATCATCTGAGAGAAAACGATGTGAATTAGATAATATTTGTGTTTATCCACAGTCTCATCTGATTTTAAGTGACGATTGTTACAGGGACCGGTATCCTCTATCAACGTCATATTTAATAAGATAATGTTTAATATACGTCAGAGAACCGTATCGACATTATGTAATCCGTACTAATGACTTAGTATTCGTAATATTGACTGAGCGCAATAGCTACAGGTGTGCTCTATGACTGCACTTTATAAACAAGCAACGACCGATTTGAAGTTATTTTCGCTCGAGGTATCGGATGGTGAAGACCTCAGACTCGACTACACAAAACTTTCTTCCCGAGTGTACTCTCCTCTGGTCTTGCTGCGTGTTACAATGATGGTTTCATACTCATTGCTCAGTCTGAATACTTGGGGATAGTTTATCATCTAGAAACTTTTAGCTAGTCAGAAGTGCATTACAACCCCCTGGACCGACATCACGATGTTTTCCTTTGTTTCAGGCTCATTCGATAAGATCTTCAATAAGATCCCACATCAGTGGATGCAAGGCTTCTTTTAATGTAAGAAACGTTACAGTCATACCATTTTACTCAATGTAACATTGTTGTAGTTTTGCAACACAACTTTGCCTAATGTTTAAAATAATTATATCTTTATAGCAATTATGAAATTTTGCAAAATAATATACACCGTCTAAACAGCTGTCTTTGGTGAACATTTACAGCTACAGAAAGTTTAAAATAATTTGTAGGTTTGCGTTTTATTCGTCAAAAAGTGCAAAACCTAGGCAAAGTTACGCATTTCTACGGTATGCAAAATAATGTGGGAGGCTGGTTGTACCTATAATACAGTACCTACGACCCTCTCTCTCTTTCTCTTATATGACGCAGACGAAGTTGCGAGGGGTCAGCTAGTTATAAATAATTGTACATAAAATTGCATTGATTATTATATATTTATCTACCTGTCAATTTTATATTGACCTCGATAAAATCTCCTTAGTTGTAGCGACTTAAATCAGCGATGATGTCATTAAATACTAAAAACATCATTACTGGTATTAAAAAAACGAAGGTTTGCAATACAAATTACGTAGATAATTGCGATTTACTGAAAGTTCAAGGGGATTCTTTTATTATGCAATAAAATTGTTTCTTTCAATGTTGAAAGTTAATAATAATGTTAAGCAAACGGTACTATTTTCAAAGGTACGTTCATAGCGCCAAAGGTGCTTGCGCTCAATTCTAAGGTGGGGTCTTTATTTATTTTTTAAATATGGTGGAATTTAACCTTCATTCGCCAATGCTTTAATATTTAATAAACAACATTCAAACATTAGTTACCTAAGGGTTCATTATATTAGTAAAAATCATCATATCCTACTAACTTTGTTAGTAACTAATTTGTAACTGAGAATGTTGTGTGGTTCTTGGGAGACAGAAAAATATTTCCTATAAATTGTACAGTTAATGATTATTTTATAAGATATTGTTCAAAGCATACTTGTTTATTTTGTACTATAACCTTCTTATAGGCATATTAAGTTATAAAAAAAGAAAGAATGTTAAGTATTAAGGGTGTAGCAGTAGAAGAAGACCGAAGAAGGTATAGACAGATTGTGTATAAAAGTTGTGAATATTAAGATTACAGCTGATAGACGAAAGTAGAAAAGGAAAACCTTTTGTGCCGCCCCTACTTAGGTGTGATTCTAATATGAAGAAGAAGATTCTGATAGAAATATTTATTATTGGTCATTTTTCATTAATTGCTAGGCTTTTAAAGGTTTCATAACGCGGGCCCATGTGACCTTAAAAGGCAAATGCACTGAAGTTTTTTTTAAATTATACTTACTTTTAATTTTGTGTATTGGCCACTGGTCATCAATTTTATTTATAAGTAAAGCATAGAAGACTCGACTGAAATATAATTTTGACATGAAAAGAACATTTGCGCAAGAAATAGAAGAAAGTATTAAACATAATATTACAATGTCTGTTTTTTCAGTTTACTAACATATTAAACCTTCCATACTAATGAGGACTGAATCATAAAGAGATCGTCGGTTTCTGCAAACGTAAAAAATAAATAAAAGAGAACATTTAGATATGAAAACGGGTCTTCCAAAATTTCAAGAATTAAATTATTATATGTCAAAAATTAGTTGGCAAAGCATTAACGTCCACCGAATGTGGTGTCATGACACTAATAAAAACAAACAGTCACCATAATTTTTGTAGAAACAACTTACTGAGAAGTAATATAGACACAACATATATAAATATATACATGCACAGCATAAAATAATAACTGACTTAATAGCTGACATATCAACGTACAGGCCCAAACTACTGGGACCAGAACCGTAAAAATTTGCACGGGGGGTTCCATTTACAATGTCGGTGAGCACTATAGGATTTTCGGTAATTCAACCTTTATGTTGGTGAAAAAAAGGGATGAAAGTTTATATCAAAATCCGTCATTTTTAAGACAGATCTATGAAAATTGGTATTTAGCAAGACATAAAAACATATAATTGAATATAACTCAACTAAGACGCTAGTGAAGCCGCGGAAAAGGCTCTAGTAGAAAAGCTAAGTGTAATCCAAAACTGAATTAAAATATTTTAATTGGAGAGTTGATTTCTACCACAAAAGTGTTTTTACATTAATTATACTATAGTAAAAGAAATGTAAATATTTATTACATTTTATATCAGTTATAAGAAATACTCAATACAAACAGACAGACATACTACACTGTCAGTACATAAAAGCTCTTTTTGTAAATAGTGCAGTAATGTCTCGATTCAAACTTGACCTATCTCAATCAATGCATTAAATTTAATTATATATAATTCATAACAATTTAGGAAATATTCTAAAACTCCTAAATATATTTCGTATTTTTATCTCATAATCGCGCGTAATAATGCGCTCAATATTACTTCTACGAACAGTAGAAATTGTTTTGGCAGTCGTCGCCTTTTAGTTTTTATAAAGTATTTCGTCGTATTCCCGTGTCCCGTTCACACATACAATTGGGTTAATTCATTATTTATAGCCGGTAGTCGACTTGCATTCGACATGCGATTCGTTACCGCCGAATGTAAACAATTTCGAAATTACTCACTGCAACTGTTACAACTATAACGTTTGTAGATCACAAAATAAATATACATATATTATACACGTTAGAACCCACCAGAACGAAGGAGAGGTAGAAATCGCCGACATTAGTCGTGGTAGTCAAATAAAAGATATACCTCAAGTAAGCCATTGGAATTAATTATAAACTATCATAATTGCTAGAGTCGACAAAGACAGATATTGGCTTGGCGTAGAAGTGAGAAGAGACCCGTCCTCAAATAATATGGTTTAAGGGACGGACAAGGAAGAGAGAAGTCATTAATATAACCCAGTGATGCTGTAGGGTACAAAGGCTAACTAACACTCTTTAAAAAGAAAAAGAAACATTAATATCCACAAACGAAAGATTGTCTCCTATCAATATTTGTTTGACGTAGGTACTAATTTTGTAACCCGCAAAAGACTAATATTCTTCCACACCGAATGATATCACATCTGAACAATTAAAATTTGAAATAAACTTTATATAAATGTATGATAACGTAAGTATTATTTATTTTGAATACAAAAATAAAACAACACTATGTATGTAGTGTATAGTTATATAAATAGATATCTAAAGTTGATGTTTTGTTAATAAGATACTTCTCAATTGAAAAACCTAAACTGTGCAGTGTCTATAATTTATATTTATAGTACAAAATCTGGTTAGGGCTAAGCAATAAATTATTATGTATGTTTGATACAAATTATGTGCCTATTCAGCTACAAAAAGGATCAGAACAAGTTTGATTATCACATGATAAGTAGCAAAACCTTTACTTACGTACAGTGGATCCACATTGTGGATTATAGGGCGTTTTTTTTAACCAGAATGAAAAGAAACCCCATTTAATACACATGGTAGTAAGACGTAAAAGAGTTTAGATAAGGAAAAATATCAATTACCTACTTGATTTGGCGTCCACGAGCCGACCAATTTGAAGATTCAATATTTACTTGTAACTACAGTGTAAACTCTTTATAACGATAAACTCCCTATAACGAAGTCTCCTTTATTGAAGTGAGCCCAACTTGGTTGGTTTGCGTTAAAACCCACATATTGAAACACTCTTTATAGCGATACGCCATTCTCTATTACGAAGAAATGTGTTCATATTTTTAGACAGTAAATATTTATTATCGGTATTATTGTTTATTATCAGGTAACAAAAGACTTTGAAGCTCCGAAACATCCGAGGTCGGTCTAGCTTTTGTTATCCTTAATTGCCTTGAACACGTGCAGTATGACGCATTGTTTTCTCGGAAGTCATGGTCTTCGACCAAGCATACTGGGTACCTATCGTATTATCAGTCGCAAACAATCCAACAAGCCCTAGATGCCGCTAAGTTGATAGATTTTTTTTTGTTGTTTAATCAAGACGATTCCACCACATAACTAGATATGAATAGAATACATAAAATAATATAAAACAAGTACTGGCATAGCAAAAAACGACAGACAAAGCTATCAGACTATATGTGTAAGCAATAATTTATAAGCATTTATTATCTAAGACATACCTGCATATTAAAAATTCTTGTTAATTTGGTTGTTTTTTTGTTCGACAAAAAATGCTCAGTCTCTTGAGTTACGTTATAAAGAGTTTACACTGTATATCCATAATATTATTAAAAAACCTGCTTTGCCTGATGTGGAAATTTACAAAAAAATACAAAACGATGATGACACGTAAAATATCACATATCCATTTTTTTTTTAGTTTTCTAGTAACAAATAATTTAAATAAATTATAATTTTTATGTAACCTCAATATACATTATGGTATCAGTAATAAACATTGTCGGTTTCAATTGATCGTTTTGGGGACGCATTAGAAAACTAACAATATTTATAGTTATAGCGCGACCGTAATCACTTCCCAGAATGACCGCCATACATTTTGGCAGTCACCTCCTCCTGCTCAGTGATAACGCGCTAGCTGTCTGTCGGCCGTGTCGTTCACACCGACAACTAGGTCAATACATTATTTATAGTTTACTGTAGACTTGCATTCGCTACGTGATCTGTTACCTGCTACTGTAAGCATTCCGCAACTTGCAGCCGCGCTGCTCGCACTGATAACAACTGATTCAATTGTTCTAACGGAAGAGCTATATTTCGATGTTATATGTTCGGTAATGCAAGCATGAACGGTCTGCAAATCCTGGACTGACAAATAATTTGTTTATCTGCAGCAAATGTGACCGTGGCTGCCGCGCTCCAATATCGGTTAGGTGAGTCACCAAAAAAAGTGTTTCCGCGACGCTGCCTAAAGTAACATTCGTAAATGGTCAAAAGTCAATTATGATGAATACAATTATTACTGCGAAGTTTTTTATTTTATCTGTAGGTTTATGTTTGGCTACAATATCACAAATGTGACACAAGATGTTAACACGCTAACCCCATTGGGAGAACTGGCTCTCAAATGCAGCTGCCGGAACATATGTATAGGTGCTTGGAGACAGATTTTCAACTTGTTAGTGGTAGATAGCCAGGCATGTATTAGACAATGCCCTACCACCATGCTATGGTTTCATCACGGTGTTTTCCCTCACCGAAAGCTCAAGCTGATTGCATGGATTTCAATTCACGTCGCTTGACGCCGATGTCCGTACATGCTAACACTGAGCCTTCATTGCTTCAAAATAAGCTTATTATTTGCTTATATTAATTGATTCATTATTAACAATATTTATTTATTGCTTTAGGACTCATTGTCGAACTGAAGAATACAGGCTCCATTGAGTTTTGCTAATATTTTTCACTTCTTTGACACTATCACAAGTCTTGATAGAGAGTTGATCTCTAATCGAAACCAAAGCATCTGTACAAACTCCAGTATTCCGAATTATAGTCTTGTTTATCTCAAGTTTTATATGTTGGTGGCAACCATAAATATACAAAATACTCTAGTTTAGGCCTATGATTATGAAACTGTTTAGATACATAAATCATCTTCGAATCAAAATTCCATTGTATAAATTACTTACCACTTGTAGTAGGTACTTAATCCTTTTCAATTATACAATAATTTGTTTGAAGTAAATTAATAAAGTTTACTTGACATTTTCGACCAGGTAATTTAAAAAGGATATAGGTTGACGGTATAAAACACAAAGAAACCGAGAGCATCAATGCGGAAGACATACTAAGAATACCAAGTAATTACTATATAGAACAAAGCACTACTCAAAGTAACCTCATACAAAAGAAAAAAAAGAACATTTTCTTAATCAAAATAAAATATATATTTGGAAAATTGTTTGGAAGTTAAATTAATACGACTTCCTCTCTGTATGTAGGAAAAACGATAGATTTTTTGGTAAGTCTCAAAAGTGCCATCAAGCAACGATACCTACCAAGTTTTAATTTGTCGCGTGTCTCTAATTCTGTTTCGAAAACGAAAACGTTTAAATTAATTATAATTCTCTTCATGTCGTGTTACTTTCTAAATCACCAATTTTTTTTGTGTGTAGAGAAAAACCCATACAGAATTACGGCTTGGATTAAGATATATTAAGCTTTTCAAAACTACTGTGAACATATAAATATGTATGTTTCAAGAGTGCATAGATTGTGATGTAGATACACTATACTATGTGGTTTCAAATCCCAAAGTTACAAAATATTTTTTCGAGATCGAAGTAGGCGATTGTCGTTGAAATATTCTTCACTCGACAGTCTATTCTATTACAGTATGTATGTCCGATCAGTAATTTTTATAATATAACCTAGCTGTGACCGCGGTTTCGCATGCGTTTATTAGGAAGTAATTTCTTCATCTCATACTTTTATTTTCACTCACATTTTATTATTTCTATAAGTTTTATTAACAATTTTCATAAATTTAAGATTTACATAAACCCATTTACAAAATTAATTCAAAATTAGACAAGCCGTCTTTGAGCTAAATTCTGATATACAAAAAGACATAAAGTAGTTAAAGTCATATTCATGATTTTACCTTTATAATAGAGATTAATCACAAAACAAAAAAAAAAATGTTCAGACAGAACTACAGATTTATTAATATAGATAAATAATCTGTAGTATATTGAAAGTAGAAAGATTATCTTTGGATTTTTAGAGTGACGTTACTTTAACTTGATTATCTAGACTTTTTCATTTCAGACTTACGTTACATTTTTCACAATGAGTTCCAAACTAGGCAGAGACTGCGACTGAATTACAAATCTCCATTGTGTATAACTTCGTCGTAAAAGTCCACCAGCAGTTTTACTAAATACAAAAAAAAAAAACTATAATAAATACATGCTGCAACGTATCATTGTACACATAACATAATTTATATCGACATAAACGCTTTTGATTCTGTGCTTTGGAATACATCCAATGGATATTACTTACTGTATTTATTTATCTCTTAAAACCTTAACTAACTTCTTACAGCGGCTTCGCTGTGCATTAAATCTTCCTTGAATAAAGTTATTTTTTTAATGTAAGTATATGGGCATTATGTCTTAGCACACACAAGGAAAAGGGGCATGACATAATTTAACCCTTGTTACTTTGGGACCTCGAAGCCGTTATCTGCTGTATGATAAAAGCTATAAGAAATATGTGTCTATGTTCATAATTATTAGAAAAGATAATAATTACATTTATTTAAATAAAATGTTCATCACTGTAGATAACGACTTCCAGGTTTCAAAGAGACAAAGGTTATGTCATAAACTATACAACGGTCAATGAGGAAACTCAGAAACTATCTATAAGATATAAAGAAATATGTTCTAAAGAACCATGATGTCAATTTTGAAGATAAAAAAACTGCATTCATAGTTTTTAAAAAGCTTATACACGAATCGGGAATCAAACCTTCAAGAAAAACCTATGTTATTTGATTACGATAAATGATATTGAATGTTGTAAGGAATAAATTTTCCTCGGAAAACCTTTGCCTAAAATTAAAAGAAAATGCCATAATTAATTATTTATACAATTACGAAGATTTTGTTACCAACCGTACATAATTATTGATCGATCCGTTCAGTTAAAGTGAAAGACGTAAAATATTTTATCTAAATTTTATCATGAACAACAGAAGAGCTCGCGTTCTTCTAGGCCTTGAAGAGAATTATTGTAACCAATATAGTTTTTACTGTTCAGAGGTGGAACGAATAGTATCTTACCTGCAGATAAGTAAAACTGTTGTAGGTCGTCAGTAGTCACTTAATTTCACGTTATTATAGCTTATATCTTTATTTAGTATTAGTGATTAATAGAGGCACTCACGTATCCATAAAAGTCTTTCATTAAACCCACACCGAAAGAAAAAAAACTAGATATCATAAATAATTTCCTCGTGCGAGGGCAGCGAGAGTAATTAATTCATTTCCTATAATAGTGTAAAGATAATAAATTGAAATTTTCTTTATTTAGATAATACAAATAATTGATCGGTTCCCGATATATCGAAACACTTACGGAGCGCCACCTATAAAGCAGACGATAAATTATAACCGAAGTGTATTCGCGCGCACGCATTTGCTTCGTATAATCCGTAAAAGTAAACAAAACCCATCTCATTCCACATCAATAGACAATAAAACGTTAAAATTACACTACTTAACACAGATGTACTGACCGAAATTAAAAAGTAAAAAAAAAAAACGTTCATATAACTGTTTCGCTAAAAAAGAAAATAGTACAAGGTTATTCTGCCTTACGTTGGTTGGATATATGATAATCGAACGGATTCGATGAAGCAAATCGATAATTTACACTTCTTGTTGTTCTGTTCGCTATTTATAACTAACAGCCTTTTTTAAATAACATCATCTATTATTAGCGAGTCTTTAGCGTGATCTTAATTAGCACTTTTGAGCATGTTACCACGCATTCGCGGCTAAGTGCCTGCCAGGGTGAAGCTGTAAAAGTGTGGAGTGGTGGTTTTTAATAAATGACCCTATATTATGTATTATTGGTGGCATTTTCACATAAAGTAGGTCTGGTTAATGATAAAAATAAAAACTAGAAACATGCATTTTGAGTTGCCCAAAAACTTCTTGGACATTTCTAACAAGGGAGCCACCATCTTATTAGAGCATTGTTTGAACTTTTAAGATTAGGAAAATATTTTATCCGCGTGATATTGGCAGAACTGTGTATAAACGCGTAATAAATACAATTAAATAAAAAGAAGCCTAAAAAAATCAAAAATTAAAATTTTATTAGCGGTATTGCACTTACAACTAAAATAACCAATCGTATTAAAATTAAGTACACCATTAGGTTTGTTGCATATGCACACTACGTTTATTCATAGTAAACTTAGTGACATTTGTAATTTATCCGTGTATTATAAATGACGTAGTGAAGAGTCAGGTCACAGACCCGATTTAATAGATCGTAACGAGCAATCTCATCGTATCGCGTACTATTTAAAGCATTCAGTTTACAGTCAAAGGTTTAGAGGAGTACATCAGATGACGTCAATGCGCGCACTTATCAAAACAGTACATCAGTTTCAGTTAACTGACTGGTGCACTCGAAAAGAAGGTTTAAGGTGTTATTACGTGCGCATAATTACGGAAATAGCATAACATGAATTTCGAACGTTATGTTTAATAGTTGTTTATTTCATGAATACTAACAGCTTTTAATTGACACGGATAAGTAATTAGAATTAGAGGCACAAAAGTACAAGTCAAGTACAAAAACATACACCTTAAGCATCCAGATTCCAGGGCTCCATGTGCACAAACAACGCACACAGCAGCATATCAAGTTATAAAGAAAAATAAAATAATTTCAAAGCTAAACAATTACAAACTGAATTAAGTAAAACAAAAAAGATCAAACGATATTATCAAAGAAATTCACACTTTAAAATGTTCTCTTTACCTATTTATAGTAGCTTTGAAAATATCAATATTACCAGAGACTATATTACTAACGCCACTTATATAGTTGAAAAAATTACCAACCCGCTATTGGTGTTTATTAGTAGTTAGTAGAAACGAAAGGCAGTAAATAAAGGAAGATTTGTAAGCAAATACATACATGAAATGGTAAAGAATTTTCTAAGGCCCGCCTGGCTAGCTGATACTCTCAAAATTACAGGGAACCCCTTGGATGCTCATGTCCATTTGAACTCGTAGAAATAAAATGGTGAAGTGCAAGAACAAAAGTCCAAACCAACTGACGAAAAAATATCCTACACAATCGTGAAAATCGCATCTAAATCTGTCCAGTAGAACGCATGTTTATTGTTTATGCGTCGTAAAATAGGAATTCAGTATTTCATATTAATATTCAATGGTTGCTCGAAAACATGAAAATTTATGAATATAAAAATGTTAACAATTCTTGAGCCGCCTTTAAAAATTAATATTTTCAACTCAAATTTGGTGTAAGTTATTTATTTTTCTAGTACAAAAATAAAGCGAAGCGAGAGGGAAACAAAACAAAAATCAACCAACATTTAGAATATTAGAAATTTGTAAACGACTTCATAAAATTTAATAATCGATACGATGAGAGAAGTTTTTAAACCATGATAAACTAAAATAATTTAATACCAGAGACGAAAAAAGAAATAGTCAATTTTTTTGCGCCACCCTAATGTGAATATCAAATCATATTTAAAGCTCTACAACAATTGTCTAATTTTAAGATAAATGATCAAACATTACTGTTTACATTAGCATGTACAGTTAGTTGCTAACGGGACTGGTTCCATTCAATGAATAATTTTAGCATTGGGTAATACCAAATTATTAACATAAGGCAGCCCGGCCAGTAGAAAGAAAGTGTTGAAAAAACTTGTTTCAATACACCTTTGGAAAATATTTCAAAATATATAATAATTAGATTTTGCTTTCGACTTCGTTCCCGTTGTCTTGACAATGAAAAGCTTTGCTCGCCATCTGTTGTAAACTCACCAAAGTTTGACACCAATCGGATGAATGGTTTGGGAACGCATAACGCACAAACAAAGAAACATTTAATTTCAGTTTCAATATAAATAAAAGAAAGAGATCAACAATAATTACATTTTTTGTAGAAGAAGTTAGGAATTCAGCAGTCTGCAATACGTTTTATTGACATACGTTATATACATTATTCATAAATAGAACCAAGATATTGTACCAAGTTTATCAATTTCCAGTTGACGCGAATCGGTGCACTGCTTAACAAAAGATTCTCATGAAATGCGCGTCATAGCTTTCTATCAGTAACTTATAGTTTATCAAACAAAATATATTAATTTAGTATCTATTTTATTATATTATAGTAACATTATACTTTTTAAGCCACTAAGGAACAAGTTTTAAGGAATTTATTATCTTAACCCATTCAATAAAACCATATATTTTTTTGGTTATAGTATTAGGTTCTACAATACAAAAGCATATTACCGATTTGCCGTTTTACTGTCAAAAGATTGTTATAGGGTTGATCATTGCGTGAATGAAAGTGGAAATAATTTTGAAAATCATTCGCTAAGTACTTATAGGTAGGTGTGTTAAAACAGCTGAATTTGAGATGGAGACCTTCAGCTTGTACTCAAACGCTAAAAGCTTAAAAATATTAATGTTTTCTTTCAGTTTTTATCTTTGTTTTCAATTTGATATTATAGGTACCGGTATTTTGACACACTCTCTGTGAATATAATGCCAAGCATACCCTAAAACCGTGAGAGAAGGCCGGAAAAACGTTCAAAATTCTTATATTTCAATTAAAGCCACAGAGGAATTATTTAATGGTAGTCTTTTTTTACATTCTGCATTTCTTCACCCCTGAAATGATGTGAGAAAATCGAACATTTTTTTAAAGTATAAAAATAACAATGTGTAAAATAACCTAACCGCCTATGAATTAATTAATGAATAAATATTACGTACGAAAACTGAAGTAAAACTTATGAATAATTGAATAAAAAAACAGTAACGTTTTAAAGATGTGTCTACAGTTGCCTCACGTCTGTCCATGGACAGCGCACTTTGTGGCTCATGTTTACCTTTAGGATTGCGACTCAGTATGTTGAGTCAACCAATAAATATGTAAGCTTCTTCACAGTTACGACCTGTCATAGTTTCTTGAGAGTTTATAACTAATTTAACTTTTACCAAATTATAAGACTTATACGTCTTCTTATTATTTAATGGCAACGTATGTTTAAACACAATTATGCCAATATCACGCAAATAGAATAATCTTAAAAAGTTCCAACAACGCTTTCCCATTTTCTGAAATCTGTGGCTTTGACGAAACGGTGACTCTGGTGTTTAAATTGTCCAAAGTTTATGTGGCAACTTAAAATTCATGCTTCTAGTTGTTATTTATAATTCACTTAACTTTTGCACAATAACAAACTATATAGAAAGAAAGAAATTTTTATTTATCCATCACACAACACATCACAAATCAATTACATCAAAAATTATAACTTAAAACCAACACAACAAAAAAAAAACAATAATAATAATTAGAAACGTGCCGTGCGGGAATAAGAAAATAAAAATATATCACGCAAAATATCACCAATATTACATAGGATAGTGCTAAATAACGTATTTTAAACCACAACATGATAGATCAAGATCCCACCAAAAAACCGTTATTTAGGAGGAATTATTAATAATATTTTTAATAAATAAACGACGGATAGGAAATGTAATCTAAATGTAGCGTTATACAGCGGAATAATAATGGCACAATCTTTTTGGCGTAACTTTCCTGAAACTCAATTAAAAACCCTAAAACCCTTCGTGCTTTATCTTCATAGATACAACAGAAACTGAGAACTTGTAATGGAAAGTCGAATAAAATCTTAGCACATCGTCACTTAAGTTGAAAAGTGACGAAATTAAATATTTTTATCTCATAATTATACTTAGTAAAAATTTCGCCATACTTTTACTTTTACGTAAGAGTCTATTCGCCTCCCAATAAATGTGAAGAACAAAATTGTTACTTTTCTTTTATTTATTTTAAACAAACATAGGTAAAATGTAGATTTTAGAGTTACTCCATTTTCCTATTTGAGAGATGACATTTCGGCAAAAACGCAATTATAACAATGAAATTATTATTAAATAAACAAAATTGTTCACTTTCAAAATTGGTAACATTGCCCGTGCAGTACGTACTCCGCTCCGGTTCTCCAAATGAAAATCGTCCATTCCGAGAACTAAAAGCCGCATCCTGACATAGATAACGGAAAACGAATGCAACATCCGCGCCCCCTAGCGGCAGACGGAATTAGACGGGCTTCCCCGAACTATATTACATGTACCTTAAAATACAGAGGCGTGTTAAGTGGAAGACACGAACACAGCGTCTTCCTGAAACCCGCCCTCTTTTGCTCCCGGTGCTATAAATATGATGCTGAAACGTTTTCGCTTCAGTTGTTCATGAAAGCTCGAGTTGTGCACCACGTGGCAATTCTCGCTACTCCCGAGTGACAACGTGATCTGAACCGCGTCTACGCGATAACATTATATCTAAGGGATTTCGTAACTTGGCGATTAATCAAATACTTTCAGTTGTGTGATTGTGTCAAATCTTTGTGGACATCATGTTGGACAAAACCATCTTCGGTGGCAGTTGGGAAAGTGTGGTAAGTAAAGTTTTTTAAGTTAAGTTATTTATATAGGATCCTTCAAACAAAGCATATAGAGGCATTTAGGAGGCCGGCATGAAATCGACGACTGCCGATGTAATTTGTCTCACCGACAGTCACAAGTGTCTTATTTACAAGATTTTATTTAACTCGCTATGTTAGTATGTATGGGTCAAATTTTTATTTTTTTCAATTAATCGTTTGAATTGAAATTACGAATACTGATGTAACTTCGATGACAATGCAATAATATTATATTATTGAGCTGATCTGAGGGTGGACCCGGATCCTGGCCATAACCGATAACTACTATAGTCCTAGATCGTGATCAGGGTCTTTACAAGCTTTATTAATATAAAAAATAACAAATAAATTATTTCAAATCATCACAAATGAATCGAGTCTGACATTACGTTGTATAGTTAGTCGTTAGTTCCGAGTTACGCAAAGTGCATGGTCAGTGTAATGGGCTTAAAAGGTAACTAACTGACTTATGTATATGTATATGGTCGCTGTCATTGAACTCCGTGCGTGCTCCGTGTTTGAATATGGTATTACATTCTTTTCGTGGTTAAAGTTCTTGACATTGCCGCTTTTGGAATATTACACAGTCGCACCGACAGTAAAAAAACTTAATTTAATCGATGTGAAAAATCAATGTTAGCTAACTGCTTTCAATATTCGAGATTAATTATAATTACTACGGTTGATTTATCAGAATCATTTGTTACGGTTGGATTAAGGTAATTAGAAATCAGGTATTTTGCAAACTTAATTAGTAACAAAATTTAAGAATTAAGTTTTTACTGTAATATAATAATTCATATGAATTCTAATATAGCCCCGCCACATAGGTATATCGGACATATTAAAAGATAATTTATGAAGTATTTATATAATTTAGTTTTTCCGAGTTATTTTACAAATCCTCATTATTAATATTGTTTTATGATGAACTTTGATTAATAATAAATTTAATAATGATAATACTAAATTTTTTGAGGTACCTACGTAAAAACCTTAAAGAGAAATTCTAAGAAAACACCTATTCCATTATCTATGTACTTTCACAATAAAAAAATGGAAACAGAACTGATAACATGAAATAATAAATTTTAAAACTTTGATTTCGCCTAATCGTCATCTTCAATGCAATTGGATTTAGGTCTCTGTAAACATTCACGGCGTAACAGGAAATAAAAAAAACTTATTACCATATTAGAACATTATTTACTAATAACATTAGAAAGTGTTTGTCTGTCAGACACACGATGACTTGTCAAAGTTGTCATGCCTGTCAGATATATCGATTGTCGACACACCACTTTTTAAAGCCGTCGTTACTTTTTAAATCCCGAACCGGTATTAACGAACTTAAATAACTTTCACTAGTGATGATCTCAATATCTAGTCGTCCTGTTTATTTGCAAAAAAATATCGACTATTAATGTTTAAAATTTTAATTATTTGTCATTGGACATTCGAGTTCTGAATTATTTCTTATAATTAATACTAATACACAAAAAAATATTACTATCTGCTATTTACCCTTTCTCGACTTAACGTCTTGACTGATCGCAAAGAAATTTTGCACAGAACCTGGAAAAAGATTAAGACGCTATTCATAAAACGATCTAAAATATAGGGTAACAGAGTGTAAAACATATACATTATTTGTGTTATTTTAGGAACATTCATTTAATCGAATATAACAGTCCAACTGTATCCCTATCCTTTCTAATATCAAATCAGAAGATTTGCTGATGAGATAGCACTACCTGGTTATACAAAATTTTGCATCATCTGAATAAGGTTCAGAGCCAAAATGTAAAACATATTATCTTCGCATATTATACAGAAATTTATATAATATGGTAAAATAAAAACTAACTTGTTTAACATAAATAGAATTTAATTAATTAAAAATGATAAATGGTTTCTCATTATTGGAAAATTAATTTCGATGGAATATCAGACTGTATTGTACAATAAAATAAAGCGTTGTCAATTGTTGTTGTCATTAATCATGACCAACACTAGGTAGTTGGTGCCTGATTTCGAAAGTCGAGTGCCGGTAGCCGATAAACGATCTCTTAAGTGATAAATGGCAGTTTTTAAATAAAAGCGCGTAAAATACGACAAGAGTTCGTCAATGTCGGAGTTTAAAATTGAATATAATTTTACAAAAAAATAAAATACATAGTTTGTATAAATTTTAATATCGAGTTGCTGTTTCATTTTCAAAAGTTGACTTTAAAAAAGGCCAAATATTACTACAACATACAATGTTAATATTTACCTACAACACTTTTTTCAGTTCTGTTTTTAGTATATATTTATCTTGAACAATATTTACTAAAAACTTATTTCGATTTGTTTCGTAAACATTAAACTCGTTAGTTCCACACGAACGTTTAAATACTTTACGATAATCAAATATTTATATAAAACGTGTGAAAACGTGACCGAACCGTCTATGCTTTTAACCATAAGCAAACCAATCTGTACCAATAAATAATCTGTTTCTATAAAAGTATCACTTTCCTCGTTCTTTTGAAAATAAATCGCGCAATCTGTTAAGTAACAGTAGGTACAGAGTAATGTCAATAAACTTAAGGTCATTATTATCATCGTGTCATCAAACAGAATATCATGGTGTAACATGAAATAAAAAGAAATCAACTAGTCATCGAAAAAACTAATATGCGGGGAAAAATGCGCGTGGGCAATGTAGTTAGTCACGGAATTTCGTCACCTCGTCATGGACTATATTTATATATCTCATTTAAACAGTCTAGTGTCAATATCCAATCCAAAACACTATATCAGTCCAACCTTTTTTCTTCTGTTGGGAAACATGAATTATTTGCCATTACAAGTATGTTTAATCAATAAAGGAATAATCCTATGCTACACTTGTTGAATTGTTGTAAAGGCAGAGTTTAAAGGTACAGTCCAAATTGCTTTTACACAATGATGAAAAGTAACAATGCTTCTCTTTCAATGAAAATTAAAAATACACAACCTGTATAAACAGGTCAAGTAATAATATTAAGACCTGCTTAAGATTTAATTTCGGTTATCAACCTTCGAAGTGCGAAACTCGAATGCTTCTAAGAATAGTTCCTCTATACTTGTACCGACAGAAATAGATTGCATTTTATCGAACCTATAACAAATTATTGCGGATTCGCTTATGCAAAATTCAGGGCGCCTTTCGTTTATTTTACGATGTTAAAAATAAAATTGAACGTTTGTTGATAGATTTGTGCTAATATTAAATAATTTTCCATCGCATTATCTGCTGTATACATGACGTATAGTTTACGAAATCTGAATTCTGCTCCATCATCATACAAGTAGTCTCTTATATTCTCGGTTTAGTAGCACTCTATTACCGAGTTTATTTAAAAATTCGTTCGTTTATACATTTCTTATTTATTAAAAAAATCAAAACGAAGAGAAATGAAAGTAAGAAATGTCTAATTTAGTTTACTTTGATAATAACATTTGATTGTACCAATTTCTTTTGAATATTACCTCGTAGTTCTTGTAAAGGTACGTGAATAGTCAGATTCAGTTCATTTTTAAGCAAATAGTATATATAAGTCTGAATCAGTTTTCACTTTTAAACAATCTAGAGGCATACGGAATTTAAACGTAACATGTGTACATATTTACGAGAAGATTGGAAATCGCGAAAATTATTATACAAATATTCAATCGCGAAATTGTGTAAAGACCTTGATCTATTTAGAAACTTGTGCTCTAGAAAAGTTTTGTTTATTTAAACCCTTACGTTTAAAGATATGGTGTCATATCAAATGTTTTGGACAAGACTATGTAACATTTAACTAAGAAAAAAAAGAATAACGAGAAAGCATTTTACTAATTAAGATTTTTAGTAAAATAATCAACTGCATCTCACTAAGCGAAAGTTAAGTTTCAGAACTGTTAAATCAGACATCTAAAATCAATCTACTTAATGGATAAATAATTAAATAACTAAAGTTGATAATTAGTTTCCGGTTGGGTAGTGAAAGATATGATATCGGTTTGATCTATTTATAATAAAGAATAGCTGCCCACGGCTTCACAATGTTGATAATTTTGCACCGCACAGCTCCCAAAACATTCGTGTAGCCAGAGCCCTATAATTATTCTCACTTCCCGTACTTGCCTACAGCTTGAAGAATTGCTTGACGTTTATTCGAAAAAACAATATCATCTTAAGCTTTGTAATATTAAATATAATAATAATATTGTATAGATAGGATATTCATCCAACAATCTACGGTAAACTCTTGTAGAATTATATTATTACATAATATATTCATAATTTATGTCTAGGAAAGAATCGATATAGGTACATAAATAGTTATTCCTCAACATCACTTAGCACGAGAAAATGTACTAAATCAATTTTTAAACACAATATTACTCAACAAGGCAATTTTTACCAAAAAAGAAAAGCAACTTCAACGATTTTGAAGAGTTTCCTGGTGTATCTTCGAAGTCGAAGGTCCAATACCAATGAAATAAGACCGGACCACCCTTGAAGTGTCCCCATTCCAACAAAAAAAACGAATCATCTAAATCGGTTCATAAACAAAGTAAATGGCTGAACATCCATAAAAAAATAAACCGAATTGAGAACCTCCTCCTTTTTTTTCAAGTCGGTTAATAAAAAAAGAGCATTGCATCGTGAGACGTACGCAGATAGCTGTAAATTTAATAAGAAAAACCAAACCGCACTGCTGTGGGTTATTTTTTGTTCGGATGTTTGCACATGTGAAGCTAACGGTAACCGAAACTAGGCACAATGGAGTCTGATACTGACGGAGATCTTATTATTGACCAAGCAAAGTCGTGACTGAACGCCTGACCCGTGAGCTTTTACACTTTGCTCCATAAATAACGTTTTACATTTCGCTAGGTACTTTTCAAACACATTGACATATTACGCGATACGTCTATTCCTACGCCTACGCTCGGAGTAAATAGTAAAAGTGTTAATCATAGTAACACTGTACAGAAATATTTAAATAATGTTGTTAAACTATTTCAAATTAAGGAAAATTCAATTTTGAATAAAGTTTCCTGAACACTTATATTTTATACAGTGAAAAAACAAATTTTCAAAACTGTTTCCGAAACAATTCACAACAATTGACCTTAACAATTAACACTTTTTCAAAAATCCTTTATAGAATTAAAATATAATTCCTTTGCTCTAATTACGAATATTTTATTAATTTAAAATAATATAATATTATATGGTTTAACAACAATTAAATTGTGTTTTATATCGCATAAAGTTTTACGCGAAAACCATTTTACTTTAAAAAAAACTTTTAATTATTGTCCTGGCAAACCAGAACAAATTTACGACATTTTAAATATGCGAGTAAGCTTTATCAAAATGCATATTATATTTCATAATGTAAAGTTTATGAACTGCACTTAAGGTAACTAACTCAGCTAGCACAACCTGACGTCACCAAAACTGAAATACCATCGCGCCGCTGTAAATAACTGCACAATATATGAAAATTGCACTAAAATCTTAAGTGTTTAAAATAGCTTGTGACAAATTTAACCACGCCTTTTAGTGTTATCACCTTCGGCTTAGAATAACATCAACGAATAATGCGAAATATTCATGAACAGAAATATTGTACGCGTATTTTAACGTAATATTATAAAACGTCATACGAAATAGGACACGGTGTGTAATAAATGAAAGAATAATGTGGATATAACAGTATTCAGTTAACATGCCAAGCCACAGAACGTATTATCTTATTTTTAATAGTGACCCGAATGAGATCTAATGTTTGAAACAGAAAATTAATATGACTCACAAGATACTGCTGTAGGTAAATTAGCAGGTAGGGCTGTCGACAACCATCGTAGTTATTACCTGAAGAAAAAAAAACAAGGTTATGCATGTTTAATTAGAACGTGTTAACCGACACTGCTAATATAACTATTTAAAAGTTGACCTATTTCGTATTGCGACCAGAATTCGCACTGCACTGTTTTTTTTACATTAAAATGTTACACAACCACACAGCCCGTCAAAGCGCACCGTCGAACAGATTTGTTGTGTCACAAAACCAAGACTTTGAAATATTCTGTTCCTTCCAGCTGTAAACAGTTTATTCAGAAATTGGCACAAATTTTTAGAATTCGACCAAAAGAATGACAGCGAATTTAACAGATGACTAAAGTGGAAGATAATTTTGTTCATTGAAAAATTATTCGACATTAATAAATCGATTTTCTACTGAACGAGCTTTTGATGTTAATCGTTATGAATGCTTTTAGATTACTCAACAGTCTTAGTCCATTAGATAGTTTGTATAATTTTTTGAGTTGTATATGCAAAATTTAAATAGCAGGTTCATACATCCCAATGCTCTAACATACACCATGTTCTAATGAAGTCCAATAATAAAGTGTCTATTTTTACGTGACCCATTATTTCACCAATGGTTGGCTCAGTAATAACGTGGAATTTCAAGAAATACCCATAAAAATATTGCACAACACGAAAGACCAAATTAAACGCAACGTAACAAACGAGTAGAGTTTTTTTAAGTTAAGATCGTTGTGCAACGATTATCCCACGAAATTCGTTGAATGCAAAAGCTTTTAACTTTAAAAGATACGTAAATAAACCATTACTTCTGAAGAAACTGATTAATTGAAATCTTTTCGAATAAAACTTTCTTGAACCTTTGTTTTGACTTTATGATTTAATCTCGCATCTGTTAAAATTTATTTATTCAAAACTTACTGGGTAACAGATTTGCTTTTGACATATTGCAAAACATAATATGGTTTAGTAAACATACTTATTTCAGAATTTCAGGACTTTTATGGTGGAAAATAGCAATTATAGACAACTTTAATTTATGAATATCATATAAATAAAAAACCCAAACCGAAAATAACCGTATATTTTAATAATTTCAGGTGTCAAGGGACGACTACGAAATTGACTACAGTTTAAGCCCGAGAGGATCGCCCTTGAAAGATACTTCCAACATCCAGGAGGACCAAACCTACTACATCAGCCGTCACAATCCCAACAAAACCTTCCGCCGTGAATCGGTCATCGCATCGTGGAAAAGTCTGAAGAAGGAGAGGGAAATGGCGTTGGGAAAACGTATCATTTACGTTGATGCTGATAACTATCAAGATTATTACGGCAGGAATCAGGTTAAACGCTGCAAGAGTGACAGGACAGCAAACGTTCCAAAGATTCCGAAGAAAGTAAAAAGGACATACTCTGTGCTCTACAGATATGATCCGAATGAAGAAAAAGTGGTAAAGGAGTACAAATACCAATTGCCTAGAGGCTCTGAGTCATCGTTTCAGTCACCTATGCAGAAATCTTATTCAGAGCCGTTTCTGAGACAAGAAAATACACCCAAGAAGAAGGTGAAGAGGTCCTTTACAACTCTATTGAATATTAAGACCAAATTTTTAAACATTTTCACATCTAAGAGTTAAACGGTGATGTATAAGATGGAAGGATTAGTTGCTCAATTTATTGCATTTTTTTTCATTATTGGCTACAATTTTTGATGGAATCAGAATTGTGAAAGTCAATATGTATGTCTTAATCAAATTTTTGAAGGGGCTCTGTTTGTGAATTATCTAAATACTACTGATTTGTATGCGAGCTTTATTTTACTATATAGTTATTATGTATTACTTTTTACATATAGTCGTATTATAATATTTTTTCAACCAAATACACATTAAAGTATTTGTAGTCTAATCGTACCAAATGTATTTTTAAAATTAGGTAATATCTTGTGATATTTCAAGAGTGTTGTGATAGAATTTGTATTACAATAACTGTTAGGTTAATTATAATAGGCAAGTTTCGAAACTGTATATATGTAGTATACAGTGACACGACAACAGCCACCTTATTTATAAAAAAAGCAGATGCTTTAATTACTTATATTTTAATTAAAATATAAATGTAGTTAATGCATGCCGGTTAATATGTAAACAAATATTGTTAAGGAAGTAAAAAAAAACAAGAATTCTTCCATATTAAAATGAAATATAAAAGTAATTCTATTACTTGCCTTTTATAAAACTATTTACAATTTTGCAAAAAGAAAATATCATTTAGTGTAAATATAAATGAAATATTTTTTATAAATAGTAATTTATGTTAACTAGATTGTTAATATAAATCTAATATTTTTTTCAAAACAGCAACAATGTAAGTTTTGTGATGTGTGGTTTACTTATGTCAAATACGGGAACGGGCATGATTTATTGTATTTTTAATAAATATAAATGTAATCATGAAATTTCATAATAGTCATATTAACATATTTACATGACGCTCTGGGGTAATGTAAATAATGTATTTAATTAAAGTAATAATCATAAGCCAGGTAATTCTTTTATATTTTAGTAATATAAACGAAATTACATAAGCTGTTTCAATTTCTTTTTAACTTTTTATACAAACGTGTGAAATTTATGCATTTTATATTTTACATTTACATTTAATCAAATATTATGTATTACAATTAAAAAATTATGTAATCGCTATAATCTGTGTGCAGTGATATTATTTATATAAAATAAGGTTCAAGTAATTTTGTAACCAATGTATGTATTACTAGAAAAATCATGAAACGAAATTCGTTTTTCCCAACACACTGTTTTACTGATCTATTGTATCATTATGAGATTATAAATCACCCGTCACAATTATCAAATTAGTTAGTTCTAAGTTTTTTTAATTATAGTAGTCAACATTTATTGTATTAAAAGATATTACTAAATTAATATCAGAGTTACAAAAAAGTATTATTAGTTGTGAATTCATTCCTTTGTTATAAGATAGTTATGTTCCATCGTGGTTAAAAAACAGATTGTCTTGTAAAATTAGTTCGAAAGAGACTAATGAAATATGAACAAATGAGGGGTAAAAAAGCTAAGACGTCACTGTCCATGATATGCAGGAAAGTCAAACAAGAAATATCTATTTCGGTCGCATAAAAGTAAAATACTATAAAGAGAAATCATTTGATATATATAATAATAATAATACAACCACTGCTTTGAAATATGTATCAGTAAAAATCCTTACAATAGTATACAGTGGAGTCTTGGCTTTGTATCCCTCAAATATTGTTTTATCACATGCATGATCATATGCCATGGCCATATTAAATAGAATGTGTATTTGTATTAATATAATACAGATACGAGTAAATGTTTCGGATAGTCGCTGATGTCGTCACTTCTTAATATTTACTTTCAATAGTAAATTACCATACTGAATGTTATTATTAAATATATAAAACATATTTGCAGAGATTTTAAATAATAGTATTAGGCTATTATCGCAGTATTAATTATCTTTGTGGCTACACCTAAATCAATAAATTTATATATTGAACGTGGTTAGCTTTAAATAATTTAATTAATTAGTACGTACCTACTAGATTTGAACATATCACATTAATATTTCATTGAAAATGTATTGATAAAGTACATATAGCATAGAAATAGTATGTAAAGGATTATTACTTAATTTTTAGAAATAAATTTCTTATTTTAGGAGCAAGCATTTTTATTATACATATTTTAATAATCCTTCTTTTCAAAATTGTTATAAAGAACTTGTCGTGCCGTATTAAGTGTCCAATCATCTAGTAGAAGAGCTAGACGCTTTTTTTATCGTTATAGGTGTAGCGTTGTGGCTACCATCTCACTTGATCTTAAGTGACGATGATTCCTAGGATGGTGGCACACTAAGTCGATTGAAGCAAGTGAAGGATAAAGTGGGAGTCGTGTCATGTCAATAAGTCAAAAGTATGACAGAGTGTAGGGAACAGTGGCAACTGCTCCACCGCTCCAGGCCTTAAATTAAGGAAAAAGTTTTTTTTGAAATTATAACGTTTCTATTTATTTGGCCCAGCAAACGATGTTGGCCCTTTCCAATATTTCGATCATAGTAAAAAATAAATGTCACGCTAAAAAATAGCACAAAAACCTTCTCTATGAAAAAAGGTCATTATACTTTCCAAATTTACCTAGAAATGCGTTTCTCGTTTTCGAAGACCCTTTTAAAAACCTTTTTACTAATTAAATTAGTAAAGGTAGGGTCGATAAGTTTATCGATATCTTTATTCTACGACAAAATAAGGATAAGAAAGTTAATATGCAACATAATTTGCAAAACGCGATTGATAGAAATTGGACATACATAATTGGTACTCATGATAAAGACTTTTCCACATTACTTCAAACACTGTTGCTCTAACAATGATATACACAACGCAAGATTGTAAACTATTTACGACCGTACAAAGACCGAAGTCGTTCATTAACATTGTAAAGAAGCTAAGATTGCTGCGATCGAATAAAGTCTTGTTGTTGTAATTGCAATTAATTAAATAAACGACTATTGCAAATTGACACTCAAATGCAATACGTTAATTGCTATAGGTGACTATACAAACAGAGTCGCCTTTGTCACTGTTTGAAATATTATGCGGTTGCACCAGGTAGATTTGTAAACGAAAAAGCCAAATTGCTAAAATATATAATATTATATACTTTGATAGATATAGTTAATTGCAGATTGCAATGAATACTAATATTATTTTTAAACTGACACACGAGACTATTTTTTTTAAGCGCTAATCTCTGGATTTGCGGTCAGATTTGATAAAACGTTTTTGCATTTTGTAGCTTATTTATTGATGAAGGTTATAAGGCTATACATAATATAAATGAACGTCAAGCAAGCTGCAGGCAAGTACGGGAAGCGAGAACATTGAACAAGGATAGGCTATAGGAGTCGAGTGCGTTGGCGGCGAGGCGCAGCGCGGCGGTGCGGTAGTGAGAAGGTCGAATAAATTAAACACGGGTGAAACCGTAGGATACATCTAGTATTTAAATATTAGTCGAAATATCAACATTTCCTAGTGGTAGTAACAAAAGAATTGACACCGGACAAATACTAAAATCACAGGTAATCACTTGAAATTACACAATTGAAAACAAAAAAAATGATGTATCCGAAAAAACCGTGACCCAGATATTCTCCAATAACCCGTGACGCAACCGCTAACAATGCTTACCGAATAGCATCAACAAAACATCGACAAATTCATAAACCCACTGAGCTTATTAATGCAAAATTAAAATACGAACCCGAATTTTAGGAAACAAATAGGAATTTAGCATGGTAATTTGGGGCTGGTTACAAGGGGAGATCGGAGCGATCTGGGGTAATGATATGCGGAATTACCCCTAACACAAACAAAACTATTATTAGGTAATAAGGTAAGGTTTTATTAGTTGTATTTGTTTTACACTGAATAAGTTTTTTTTATACGGCTAAGGTGACAAACAAGTTTACGGCTCGCCCGATGGTAAGCTGGTAAGTGTTACCAACCCCCTTCCCAAGGAGCTCAAGAAATCCTACTAACAGGAACACAACACAGGGTTATGCTATCTTCTGTACGCTGCAGGTAATATATCACAAGTCGGGCTAACTCAAGTAGAGAGAAATTACCAAAGAGATTTAAAGGTTTTTGAGGTTCAAATCTGATAGGCTGACTTCTCGTTCATGTTATTTTATTACTGAGTAAAAAATTACTATAGACCGATTTTATTTTATTCAAATATATTTGGAGTATATTCCTTTGACTTATGGGTCAGTGGAGAGGCCATGTGTTATTTTAGAATTCGTTCTTTGCTATATATAGGATTGCTTTACACCAATTATGTTAAAAAAAATCCATATTAGTAACTGAATTGTCGTTAAAAAGTCAAAACAATGCATAATTACTATTGGTATGGCCAGCTGCAATACCCGAGCCGTGCCGTGCCAGGCTTGAGGGGGCCCACGGGAACCTCGGGACACGCTCTGTCTAACAAACGTCTAAAATTTTAATAATCTACGTGAACTGACGCGTTGCACGCTCAGTAGGTATAACATGTTCATATAAAAGTATTACTTCTAACTCTATATGATTTTTCGTCTATCAGATTTAAATCTTTTAATACTTGTTATAATATATCATAAACACATTGGTTTGGTGGTTTATAATAAAATTTGTTTATTAGTTTTCATATTTTTCTATCTACATAATAGGTTTTATTTAAGAGAGGTAGGGCAGGGCATAAACAAATTTCTTTAAAGCTTGCTCTCTACTTGGGGCAGACCGACTGGTGAAAAATCTTCACCCTACAGAAGACCGCAACCAAATAACCTAGTGTTATGGTCCTGCAGTGAGTAGGATTTCCAGAGCTCCTTGCGGTAGTTGAGTTCAAGGTCGGCGAAACGCGCTATCGATATCTATGGTATTACAAGGTATGGCTACAATAGCCACTTACCATTAGGAGGGCCATATGCTTGTTCGCCACCTTTGTTGTATAGAAAAAAATTGTAACGTACAATTATTAGTAGTATTCTTATAACTTTAACATTTTAATAATATTAAAGTTCAAATTAAAATTAGTAGATATGCTAAGACAATATAAGAATTGTATATTATATACTTCATAAATAAGCATGTCTTATTAATATGTGAAAAATAAAACATGAAAAAGAAGCTTTTTCCCGAAAATATTTAGGATGCTCGGAATACAAAAAATGTTACGGGTTGCGCCATCTATTAACATAAAAAGTATATCGTATAAAAAACCTAACGCAACTGTACATTCACTGGTGCATCGAGTCCAGTTTCATTATTGAAGTATACAATATAAGATCTCACAGAGACAGGGTCACAACGAGTCGCGACCGACAAACGGGACCTTGAACTTAACTGTGTCGGCGCAACTTAACTGACGCAGACGATAGAATTTATTATCACGTTTATTTGCTGAAGAATACACTATTTAAGTTCAATTAAAGCTAGTAAATTTATAATTAATGATTATTTAAGAAAAAAGATTATATTGCTCGTAATATTTTATTTTATACTTTTTTATCGATGCATTTTAATCACCAACTTCATGTGAATGTAACGAGATCAAGGAATGCAGATGGTAATGTGCAGAATCCAGAAAGATAAATGACAGCACACATCAATAGGTAAATGGTAATAAATTTTAATTTATGGTAGATAGCGGTAGTTAGACAGACTAATCTTATGAAAATAACCTTCCAACTTGTTATGATTTCATCAGGATTTTTCCCTTCACAGATTGTTCAAACTCATTGTGGGATTCAAACCCATGTCTTTCAACACGATAGTCCAATTTTATTGTACAATCTCTGAGTCCATCAGCTACAAATAGATAATATTGAAAACTTCTTACGAACAATATTTTTACGTAAAGCGCCATCTATCGAAAATAGAGAGAACTATTAACATGTTAGTCTTGGATGGTTTGAATCTGAATTAACCTATTTAAATGGTTTGAAGAAAATTATATGACTAAAACTACAATAGCTTTACGGAGATCGAGATTACACGGACAAACACAAAAAAATGATATAGCGTTGTTTTCAATGAATTGCTACAAGATTATATAAATAAAATCATCGTAGTTATATACAAGACCGAGACGGTTAAATAATACCGGGTAGATATAAAATTATTATATTGAACCTTGCCAATGACATTGAGCCCAATTGGTTAAATCTCGAGCGGTGAAAACGTTCAACCTCGAGTTATTGTAGTTATCATAGCACGATTTACAGATTAGGCAATTGAACTCACGCTCTCTGGTGATCTGGTAGCGTCAGTAGCGTGACCATGAAAGTCGATTGTCATTTTAAGTATATTTCGCTTGATAGCACAGCTCAGTAGGAAATAAAACAGATATGTGCACTGTTTGCTATGAAAGTTTTTCTATACATTTATTTAGTACGAATATATCATTTCCAAGGCATGGATAACTTACATGAAAATCATTAAATGCTGACGCAAAATATAACGAGTTTGTTGCACGTTATAGTAGAATATATTTATTATTATTAGTAGGTACTGTCAAAATTTGAAGTTCCTCACTTCACGGGCTTAACGTAAATCCGCCTAAAGTTATAAGTATTTAGTTAACTTGCAAAAATTCTACCTAGACTTAATTGAGTCTTTACAAAATTTTATTTTATTAAATTTTCCAGATTAACTACATAGTTTTTAGTCTTTTGTATACAACGGAACTAAAAGATTCTCTGATTTGGAATAATCTTCAAGAAAACATTGACTTTCGTTTCTCAGATGTAATTCATGTAAATTTAAACGCTTTCAACATTTATTATCCAGTAAACTCGAGTGCCGACATTACAATATTATGCATACAAGCAATCTTAAATGGTATGAAACACGTTAAACCCCTAAAATAGGTTTACTACGGCACTTATATTATTTAAGCTTTATTACAACTTAAGCTTTATTCAAATGTGAATCAGGTGATTGATTAAATAATTATTAAAAAGGTATTACATAACACATTTATAGAGTCTAATCATAATGACCAATCCGTCTAGTTAAACTTTAAAACAATATAGTTTCCAATTTTAAATAAGCACTTTATTACTTTTCAAGCCCTTTAAGCCCCGAAACATTAACCTTTGTAATAAATATTTGACCAACCAACCTTGACCATCTTAATGTATACTATCTGTGAGCACGGCTCCTCTTGCGTAGAGGACAGAAGAAAGCTTAGTGCATAAAAAAATAGTAGATTCTAAAAACTTGAATAACTTTTTGCTGAATGAATTGATTATAATCTGTCCAGTAGTTTTTAAGCGTGATGCGCGTACAACGTCAACAACAAACGTCTATAATTTTATTTATATAGATAGATACAATAAAACAGTTTTGTTAAAATATAAAATTTATAACAAACACAATATAATTTATCATACAATTGAGTATTACAGTGCAGTATGAAATCCATGTTATCAAGATTACATTGATAGAGTATAACAAACACAAAAGCATGTTTTTCTTTTCCGATAATATATGCCATAGCTTCAGAATACATAACAATCTGAGGCCATAGCTTACATTCTTACTCCAAACATCTTGCGAGTTATAAAATGAAAGCGTTGCAGAATCGTAGAAATATGGCTAATACAATGTTTATAAGCAAAAATTGATACACGATTTTAGCGATTCACTAGATTTCCTTCAAAAATTGCCTTTCTGTGTTCCACGTACGGTCAGTCAATTGATTAATAATCACAAAAATTTCAATTTGCCACTAGCGAGTAATGACAACGTAACATTGTCCTATGTACGACATGCTTTAATTTTCAATTTGTGACTCCCTTAACTTTAATTAGGAATTAATAATTGAATGGATGTTCCTTCCCCATATTTTACGCACTTTGTGTTCACTTCTAGTAAGACTGAATTGTAACCAATTATATAAATATTGCATGTATATTGTGAAGGTTTTTTTTTCTGACTGACTACACTGTTAGCCACAGGGACCCTGAAGCCTCAGACAGCTTTTACAGCTTCATCGTGACTTGGGGGCGAGCACTTAAGGCTCTCAGCCGCGAAAGTTTGTGAATGTTCAATCTAACTCAATTTTATGAATCATGTAAATAACTAACAGCATTTTGATTGGGCGTTATTTAAAAAAAGTTTTATTCAAGGAGTAGCGGTGTGCCCGCGGCTTCGTTCGCCTTTGTTACTACACAGTAGTTATTTACATCGCGTAATTTTATTTTTACTCATATTGTTGACAATACATATGCCGTATCAATTGAGTAGTGGGCATGCATTTCCCGTGTACAATTTTCATCAAAATCGGTTGAAAATTATTATTGTAATCCAAAATTTCTAATGCATTATTAAAGATTCTTATATCCTCTCAATTATACTTACTATGATGTATGCTTCCCGTCTACAAAATATGTTCAGAATCGATTGAGAACTGATGAAAATTTTTTTTTGAACTTCTTTTCTTTTAATTCTAGTATCAATATTGACAATTCTTCTAACCCATTAATTATGTAAATACTTAGACACCTGTGTACGAAATTTAATCAATTTGAAATTATAAATTTTTGAAAATTCTTTTTTTTACGATTCCTAAATGTGTTATTGAAATTTCACATAACATATCATTAATGGAATTACTTGTACTTCCTGTGTACAAAATTTCATCAAATTCGGTCAAGAATTAACGAAAATAGATTTTTTGGAAATTATTTTAAAGATTCCTAAATGTAATTAATAACTATTGAAATTTCTTATACCCTATCAATTGATCGATGACATAAGCATGCCGTGTACAAAATTCTATAAGAATCGTTCAAGCCGTTTTTGAATTTAATCCGGAGAGACAGACAAAAGACAGAACAGACAGAAAAAATATTTTTAATGGCATATTCGTGATTAGTATCGTTCATACAGTGTGCCTACCGGGAAATTTTAAAAAATATTAAAATTACAGACAGAACTACAGATATATTAATATAGATGCAACACATTATTATAAATTTGGCTCGAAACATAGAAATCAATTATTGAGGACAACAATTCAATACTACAACGCTGCAAAATGAATACAACACTTTGTTGTGTTTACTACTGTACATACTATTGATGATTGCAGTAGAATAAAAACAAAACAGGATCGCGAATCTAGGTTTATATATCAATCTGTTTTTGTCTTATGAACACTTACATTTCATTAACCAAAAAAATAAATACTATTACATTGTTGCATACGGGTTAAACATTTTATTATAGCCGATTAATAGAACTAATAAATATTAAAATACATATACTAATATCAAACGCGGCCAACAGCAAAATAAACAAAGAAAATCTCCTAGTTCATCAATCAGATTTTAATTTACGTTTTATACACTTAAATGTATAGATACCCAACATGGAGATATTTGGCCAAAGTTACAAATACTACAGACACAATGAAACACATGTGTAGTGACTAAGTACCTAGATTATTTATCAATATTAATATACATTTAAACTTACTTACACTACTAATTTTTTGCATGTCAGAGCAACCTTTACTTAAGGCAAGACTTATATTCTAATTTAAGGATGTTTTGTATTTTTAATTTTAGTGAAGTTGTACGTCTTGTTTGTAGCTTAATAAAATACATTTAAAAAAAATGTACATTCACATAATGATTTTCGTAGCTAACTTTGTGTATAAAAGCTGAACAATCCGTGAAAGTAATTTTTATAAGTTTATTGTCGTGTAACTTGTCATAATACTAAAGGGGTGGTAGGTAGTATAGGACAATTGGTGTAGGGCTGGTTCGCGACCACCGTACACCAGGTGTAAAACATCGTCATATTGACACGCTTATACGTGTCGCGTTACAGGGTCAACCAGTCTATATCCACTAATCAAACGGTGTGATAACCCTGGTAAGGTATGTAACTGTACGAATCCCATATATATGGTGACAATCCGTTCACTGCGACTCTCTTTTGATTTGTCGCGTTTCGTGATCAGCCAGTGTATATCCAGTAGAATTTACTGTAGGATTACTGAGACCATGCCGTTGTGTTTGGATAGTAATGTGCTTACCATCAGAACAGTGCAGTTACTTTGCCATGATACAATCAAAAACAATAGCCCTTACGCAACGGTAATATTTCGGTTACGAAAAATAACATTAGGGTCGTATCAAAAAGCAAAATAATATAGATAAAACAATAATCCAGTATTCATATAATTAGTTCCGTATTAAGAACTCCTAATTAATTTTGTTAGCGACCATAATCTTTATAAATATAAAACCATTAACATTTGTTAGAACATAACAAAATAGATAAATTGTGTCCGAATTTTAAATTAACTTAATGGAAGACTTAGAGAGCGA
This sequence comes from Saturnia japonica, assembly GCA_033032175.1. Lineage (NCBI taxonomy): Eukaryota > Metazoa > Arthropoda > Insecta > Lepidoptera > Saturniidae > Saturnia > Saturnia japonica. The sequence continues at coordinate 6,953,295 of CM065332.1, forward strand.
ATTAAGACTAATTTAGAAAGTTGATGTCTTTAATCTTGTTTGCACGACACCATAAGAGGATGGATGGACACAGTATTTATCTTAATGTTATAACTTATAATAAATAATGGAATCTAATGACGTAAATTATTCAGAAGTCGGCAAATATGCACTGTTAATCATCTATCAAAGTATTAAAAAAAAATTTGAAATGGACTGGTTTTTAATTAACAAGCTAATAATTTCATTTTGTTAATAAGATTGTTTCTATTTTTGTTTGTTCATAAAAGTTTTTTTTATAAAATATATTGAAAGTATTTCTATCCGGTTGATATTATTTTTAATAATTCCTTAAATATAAATTTCTATTTACTTAGCTTACTATAACACTTTTTTTTATTTTCTTCAATAGCTTGTCAGATTTCTTATATTTACCTGTGAACAAAAGAAATAACAATGAGGCCTTAAACTCTCACAAAACATTTAAACTCTTAGTAAAAAGTTTTAAAAAGTTCATATATATCGTCGTGTTCATTTATATAAATAATTTAATGAGCATGTAGAAAGCAACGATCGTATAGAGAAATGAAAATGAATAAAACTTGTCATGTACTTACAAGTTTTATTTGGCAGTTATATGCGCCCAATGAAATACATAATTACATAGAATCGGAGTACAGGTCCTGTTCGCCCATTTGAAATATTTATTATTAGTTTAATAATATTTTCAATGTTATTGTTAAACGATATTTGTAATTTTCGCGAAAATAATGTATTTAATGTTGACATTTATAGTTTTACAATTATCAATTACTGTTTCCGTTAGTAAGAATACGTAATTGCATGTTTTTTTTCTTCTAAATATTTTCAGTCTTAACGTTATTCTATAGCTTCCATTGGAAATTAGACAAGCGTGATATTTTATTATGTCATTTCTAAGAACCTCAGGCTATAAAAATTATAAATTATCACAAACCAGATGAGAATCTGTTGGATATTTCTTTGTAATGCGTATCAAAATCACTGTAGCGTCTTCTACGGTTCTTCTTATTTGTAGTCCTATTAGGATGAAGTTTTCGTTTGTAAAAGCTATGCACAATTTTAATAATAGAAATAAATTTAAAATGGTAATCCCATATTTTAGACTTAGTAAGAGTAAAAGTTTATTAGATAATTGAGTTAGGTTCTACAGTAAACTTCCTAAGAATTTACTGATTTGCAGGACAACAAGTACAAGAATCATGTAAACCAAGTTTTATTGTCGAAAGGATGTTTATAATATTTTTAATTGTAGCGTGGTACACATAAATGTATAGTTAGTTTAAAAAGAATTAAAAAATATTGATATATCCGATTGAGTTTCTTGCAAACTCTTCTCGATCACTGGGATGTTTTCCGAACCGGTAGTAGTGTTTTGACATACATAAGTACCTTCATAGGCTTTAGGACCATAATTATATTTAAAAAAAAATTAACACAGTACTCTTGATTTATATTTTTTGATCTTTAAGAAAAATATATAATTCACTGTGTTTTCGTCTTTGTATGTACTATGATAATAGTAAAAACTACATTGTTTTGAAAGTGACACAAATATCAAACTTTCTAAAAATCACCCATAATTAAGCAAAGCAATGGAGCTCAAACTTGGACGACAACAATACAATATCGCGTGACGACAATTCTGGCCTTGACGAAATGACAGTGGGGAGTCGCCCGCGCCGTCAAGTCTGCCGACTAGACACAATACTTTTTTATATAAGAAATAGCTTACACTGGCTGCTTCGCTTGCATAAAATATCTATTTTTATGTGTATTATTTATTGTTTCAAATATATTGTATAACTAGTTGTGCCCGCGGCTTCGCTCCCGGCTATTTTAAAGACAAAAATGCTTATTGTGGGTGTTCCTTAGAAGATAGACGTATACTCTCGCCGACTTTTTTGTAGGTTTTTTTAATGTCTACAATTGTGTAGTACATTAATTTGCTATATTTCTTATGGTTTACTCAGCGTAAGCCATTTAAGCGCCCGAATTGATTCACCATGACCAGTTTTTTTATTTGTGCGGAACCCTAATTTTTTTTCTAAAATAAATGTAGCCTAAGTTATTTCCTATAAATTCAGCTATCTACCAGTTAAAGTTGCGTTAAAATAGGTCCTACCGTTTCGGAGATTACCCGGAACAAACAGACAGACAAACAAAAATTTAAAAAATGGGTTTTTTGTTGTTTTTTGTATATGCTTTCATATGCATTTAGTAAAAACTGTTATTTTGACATTACAAACAGACACTTCAATTTTATTAATTGTATAGATGTAGGTATTATCTATTTATAGGTAGGTATATCTCTTTTTTTAATAACAGTAGCTACATATTCCTATTCAAACTTCAATGTCATATTTCCCTCATATTTATTTAAAATCCATTTTAATTACTTTCTAATCTAAATATAATCAATACTCCACAAAAGCTGTAAGATCAGAAATCGAGTTGTGGGCGAAAATATCAATTAGTACAACATTCTATAAATCTATATAATATACCTACGTAGATGATATCTCGTGAAGGTGAACTACTGTTTAGTGATTACTCGTTTATCACTTGATATACGACGGTGGTATTTATAATGATTTAAAATGCAACGTCTGCTTGTCTGGTTATGTATGACTAAACTAATGTTTTTAGTTTCTTAACAATGTTTTAATTTTCGATGATGGCTCAATCAGCTCAATGGCAGATTGTTCGAATCGCTGTTTGACATCGAATCCCGTAAATAATCGAACACCGTGGCTTTAGGCCCTAAAGTTTAGGGCATTAAAGATATGGCGATAGTGCTTCTGTAATGTTTACGTTTCTTCGCGGAAGTCTATCGTAATTTATAAATGCGAAATCTCTTTGCTACTTCCGCCTGGTACTTCTGTAGTGGTAGATAAGTTGCACAAGGTGTGGCAAATAGTAATAATTTTTAGTTGAATTTCAAGTAGGTACGCTATACAAACTGTTTATTTACGTTTATATATAATACAACATTCATTATTCAATTTAGACGTGGGTGGTGTAATAGATGCATGTTAATTGAATAATTTGATTAGACATAGTTACAAACAAATATTCAAATAAAACTATTAAGAAATATGCGCGAACGGTAAAATCCAGTCAAGATAAACGTCTAGACTACTAAATAACCTGGCTCGACAACCGAAAAGCGATCAGCAAACCTAGCGGCATCCGACTTGCTCGTAGCCAAGTGACTAATGACAGGAAAGTTCGGTTTACCCTGGATCGATAGTTTCGTTTTTTGTTATATCTATCACATAATATGTATATCTATCACATAATATGTACAGTACATTTAGTCAGGAATATGATTTAATTATATTACGAGTAAAAACTAGTTGGCTCGGCAGACGTTGTTTTACCCTTTCCTAAATAGTCTATAACTCGACCAGAGCGTCACCTATCCCGATTTTTTTCCTGAAAACTTTTCCAAGACCGAAACGAACAAAAAAACCCAGGAGATGTCGCGGGACCCCCGGTAGTAACGAAGTTCTCTTCGCTGTATTATACTATGTGATGACCAGACTTGTACGCACTGTTGTAGATATACAGTATGAGTGGTCGACGGTTAGGGTCCCGCTGATTTGGGATTTTTTATATAGTATGTCTTATTTTTAGTTTTTGTTTATTAAGTTACGAAAATATACATTTTATTATAAGTATGAACATAATTTTATTATAAACAAATTAAAAACTTAATCTGTACATTCAATTATAAATAAATTCATAATTTATTCATATTTTTATTATAATAATAACAAAATACATATTTATTTTCATAACTTTCTACCAAACCAAGAATTTGACTGCTAAGTCTATTGTTTTATTGTGGTGAAGATAGTTTACATTCTATTATTTTTAAATGCCTTTATCAGAGCTATCTAGATATAAATTACAAATTTTTATGTTGAAATGTTTTAAAAATGCTTTTTTTTCTCGACCCTTTAATTATATTGTTTCAAAATAAATTTCATGAATTTCAATTAAACATAATTTGTATCACGTCAAAAATACCTTTTAGCGCACTAAGTTCACGTGCCCACTTTTTTTATTGTAATTTGAACATATCATAGAAGACAAGTTCAAACAAGCCTCCAAAGCAGAATTAAGCGAACTAGCGTTACACTTGCCGCTTTGTCATGCTAATTCGTAATCGGATCACTTCCGCTTTGATACCAACGTCGTTGAGTACTTGTTGAGCTTGCTTTTAAATGTCATGATGCATAAAGGGAATATTAGAAGAAAATTAATAAAAAGGGAAAAACTAGATGAATTTAACCAGCCCGGTTTAGTTTCATGCTAGTTGTCTCTAACGAAGAAGATATTTTTCAAACTGGTGTTAATTTATAAAGTTCCTAATGATCGTTTTCCGTAGGTATATATTTTATTCATTTTTGACAACAAAATATAGTGGTTGTATAAAGAAAACAAGTATACAGGAAAGGTTTAGGTACTACGATAACAATATAGTCTGGAACACGATACATAAATATGGATAGACCATAGTTAACAAGGAAGTTTATTTACAGCAAAATTCATGGTAGTCTACGTGTAAATTTTCTTAATAATATTTAATTGCAGCTATGTAAACATGTAGTATAAATTATACCCATATATAATATTAATTTAATTTCTTCTGTTCTGATCTTAGAAAAATTCTGTAAATTAATTGTATCATTTTATTTTGAAAATCAATAAATACCCTACTTCTTCGTTAAAACTTTAAATATTTATTTCTAACAAATTAAATCTCAAAAGAAATTATTATAAAAAATTGGATTTTCGCTTTTAATAAAGGAAGTATCACATAACAATGGCGTCTACAAAATGATTTAGAGACGTAATTATTAATAATGTGTGGTCGATGGTATGAGTAATAGTAATAAGCTAATAAGTTAGAAAACAAGTCAGCCGATGTTGGCGTTGGCGATCTGCCAGGGGTCACACCGTCGAACCTTTGTCTGTCTGTATGTCTGGTCCTTTGTATCCTCCCGTTGTGTTTAACTCGTTAGTAATCATTCGAGTTAAAAAAAAAATTATTTATAAGCACTTTTAAACTATATGAATAAAGCTTCGCATATCCTATATTCTTTGTATATCAAATTAATCAGATGATATAAATAAAAGTTATTATATTTGATATATATAATATTATATGTGATACTACATTTTATTACATGTATTTACATATCTTTTTTAAATGTAAATTAATCAAAATCAGTAATTATTTTTAAATCAGATTAAACTGGATATTAATTGATATTTTTGTAACTGTAATTTATATAATTTCTTTGTATATTATTGTTGCCTATTGGTCACGAACAAAATTGTAATCACACATTTAAAAATAATTTAAGATCTCTACGTTAAATTATTTAAAAATAAAAACTTAATTATCTAAACGATTTAAGATTATTAAGTATATCTATCCATAACGTTGAACACCTTTTAAGAGTAAATAAAAATATAGGTTAAAATAAATTCAACATAAGATATTAACATGAGTAATTTTTTATCATAAATATTGTATTACGTTGATTATTTATACTTGTTATGAAAGTGAACTAAAAGGTACGAAACCTAACGATTGAATAATTGTAAATACATATTTTTAAACAGTAACAACACTAGGATCAAAATAACTTTCACGATCAACTGACGACCCCCTGAAATGAAAACGTGATGACTTGTTAATTAGACATAAATCGCGAGAAGAGAGAGTGACATACTTTTTTGTTATTGTAACAATTATATGCACGTAGCGGTCACTATTTCATATTTTATAATTTTGTTTATCATTATCAAGCCTTGGGAACAGTCAAGGTTGTTGAGGTCATTTACGATGTTTTGTTCATAATAAGGGTTAAGTAGCATATGCCCATAAGTCTAGCCTATATTGTTCTCGGCGTAACATGGGGCTTTTCAGGTAAGTCAAATCTGTTATGGTAATAGTTGAAGAATAACAATATTCCAGCTACTATTACAAATTATAAGAAAGTATTTAGTGTCCATAGATATTAACGGTTTCATCTACAATAAATCTGTAGTTCTCTCTGTAAAAGATTTTTTTTTAGTTATAACTTCTCATGGGAGGGTAAACCGCTTCGTAATGTAACGCATTACGGCGCCATTAATAGTAGCATAGTTTTAGTAAATCCTAAAAACACGCTCGTAGCCTAGCGGTCGTAAGCGTGACTGCTATGGCTGAAGTCCTAAGTTCGAATTCTCGCCGGCTTTCCTTTCTCTGTTTCGTTTGATTTTTTTTTCCTTTTGTTTAGTTTAAGTTAAATTCTCAATTCAAGAAATTCTCAGTAGAAGCTCGGAGTTTGGTTTCGTGCCCGGTTAATGGCAATAGGCTCGCCCCCTACTACATGGGACCTAAAAACATATTCGGCGAACTGTGGGTGTACAACTAGTACACCTCTGCTTAACCCTTCGGGGAATACAGGCGTGATGGTATGATGATGGAGACAAAATTATTACAACACAAAATAGAATTTGAAATTAATAAATGTTAGACGCGTACACAAATGGGATATGTTCGCCCCAACCCGTGGGAAAGCAGTGCACCGCCTTCATAAAATTACGAGATCGGACCGCTTGGGGGTTTTATTGCTATATACTTCCGCATATAATAGATTCACCTTTCTCATTGCCAGTCACCCTCCTAATTTAGACGTGTTTATTAGAATTAATGTCAGGCGTGCGTACCCCGTAGTCAAATATCTTTTTCGTAAACTACCTAAGTATTTTACAATTTATACTGTGTTGTACTGACCTCAAAGGAAAAAATTTTATCTTCCTAATTTGTTTCGTACCCACTTTTGATTTCGTTTTGCTGTTTAATTCCGTGTGTATATAAAAAAATATTTAAATACAATGTGCACTTTAATAACTTTTAATTTTTCTTACTATAAAATTATGCCGTTTTAAAAAAATCCTATTTACGCACTTAAAACTTAGAACAATGACACATAAATAATGAACAACCTAACATAACCTACACATGCAAATATAAAGTATATTGAACCAATAAAACCGTAATAAAACCATTGAAACGCAACCCGATGACGAAGAAGTTATGAATAATTGCATTGCAATAATTATTTTACGATAATACGATAACATTCATAGTGTTTTTTTTTAAACAAAATACCGTATTATGTTCATGTTACACGTGTTACAAGAGCTGTTGATAAAATACATTTTATTACATGAAATATAAGAATAATTAGAACAAGAGTTTTTATTTACAAAGTTATTACAGAATAAACGTGATTGTTGTTACAAGTTACAACCTAACAACTATCAATATTAAAATGTATTTCAATTTAGCATAAACAATGATGATACACGTGTTTATAAATTTGATACAACTAAGTTGTAAACAAGCTTACGGACCGTCTGATAATAAGCAGCTACAGAACGTAGCCTACGGATAACAGCAACATAGATAGATATATCACAAGTGCGTTGCGGAAAGAAATTTATCTTTTCCCTATATCTCTATTACTGGTGAGCAACAATAAAATGTCATAAATTATGTCTTGAATTAAAGTTTAAGCATTTTTTATTTACATGATAATCCAAAAAGAACATGTTTCTGAAAATATTTTAATGAAACAATAATAATATAATAATACAGCTAAATAATATAACAACATAATGTGCTGAAATTTTTTATACTGTGGCATGATATCAGAATACTGATTTATAATCGTTTTTGATGCAGGATTCCTCGAAGGACGAATGATGCGCGCGCGCACGTTCTGCTTAATACGGGGCCCTTTGTTTCTACTTCTACACACATCGCTGCACGGCTGCAAATAATGTTAATTTCAAACCTATCGATGTATAATGTATACTTTTTATTATGTTTTCCTGTCTTTACACTTAATTATAATGTATAATGCACATAATTAATTCTATATCAAATAATAAAACTTAGTTGTTTAATAATTATGTAGTGTTCTTTGTCGTGTATGTGTTTTAAATATTTAAAATAAATAATTACAATATGTTTTTATTGTTATGAGATTATTTATGAAGCATTCATACAGTAAATTATTTGTATTATTAGAAATATTCTTTAGATTGTTTAACGTATATATTACAACCCAATTTCTAGTATTTAATTATACAATAATAATTACTTTATCAAAACGTAGCCATCATTGTTTCTTCAAATACTATGATTTGTATATATTTTTTGTTATTATTATTTGATTAGGCTTTGAATTGTATCAGTGATTTTTAAATTGGTGTATATCGACCCCCAGAGGTCGTCGGCGACTTGCAAGAAAACAATTTAAGAAAAAAAAAAATTGGGTGTCCATGAAATGTAAATGGGGGTCAACGACAATGGGATCTATTTAAGTACAAAATACTTAAATTTTGATTTCCATGAATAGAATAATCCACATACACAAATAGTACTTATTTACATACATATATTTCCTTATAATTTATTATTTCATATCTTTAATTAATATCATCTATCTACGATAAAAGTATGTAGTTTAAAAACAGACACGCTATTATTACGCCCTATTAACTATAAAACATCTCCTAACTCCATCACCAGACCCTGACCTGGTTATACCAAGCCCAATAATCTATTGGACTCGAACAAATTAAATTACAAATATTTAAAACACAATATAAAATTTACAATATAAATACACATTTAACAACAAAAGTGATGAAGAATCTTTCAAAGTGAGTTTATAACAGCTGTCAAAATTAGATATGGAGTTGATGAAATTGAAAAAAAAAAAGGTTAAAAGGGGTCCTTGACTTTGGTTTTAAGACCAAAGTGTCTACACAAACCCTAAAAACATGGCATGTGGTCTAAGAGACAAAAAAACTTGGAAGCCGCATTATAGCTTAAAAGCTTGGAAGCTGCATTATATTTATAAAAATTATAAAGCCACAACAGGGAACATAAACAAGATTAAGTTATACATCCAAGCTATTTATGTAAATTATTACCTATAACAACAATCAATGTATTTTCCCAATATGTAAATGATTTCATAATACTTATTTCCTCTTTGTTTCAAAATATCGAGAAATATGAATTACAATTCTAATTGTACCGTTATAACCGAGTTGACTTCAAGTCGATTATATTATAATATTTTTGTCGTAATCGATACAATAACAATAAGCATTTTTTCTTTCTACTTGAGGCAGCCCGATTGTTTTTTCCGATCCCACTACATTGTCAGCCGTAAGGTCCATGAAGCCTCAGAAGGCTTTGGCAGTTTCACCGTGTTTGGGGACGATCGCTGAAGGCACTCAGCCGCGAAAGCTTGGCAACTAGCGCTCAAGGGTGCCAAAGTGGTAGAACCTCAAGTTGGACTTTAAATCACGCAATTAAGTCGCAATCTGGCCAATTCTTTTTGTGTTACATTCCCGCTGTGAGTGGTGTTTCCAGAGCTTTTTGGGGAATGGGGTTCAAGGTCGGCAAAGCGCTAGTGATACCTGGATGTAACAACAACAAGCTACGATAACCACTTACAATCAGACGGACCGTACGTTTGTTTGCTAAATATTAAAAAAACTTTTTTTTAAGACTTTCCACCTAACACTTAAACGGATTCATGTAATCATTCATTCGATATCATCCCTCTCTTTTTAACACCCCAGTTCATTTATCAACGAGCTTTGTAAAAGGTGGCGTAGAGGGTGCGTAGACAAAACAAACCGTCCCATCGTGAAAAGGAATCGATTTTAATTTAGCCATGTATCGTAACACCATAATGCAACCTAACAGGGGTTCATTACTATTCAATATTACTACTGTAAAAATATTGTGTACATTTTTACAACAAATTCACATAAATTACTTAAATTATTAATCATGCCTTTATTACCTACATGTTCTATTCAAAAGTCAATGTATTTTTAATATTTAGACAACGGTCTTAATAAAAACCAAAATAACTAATTTTGTAGCTTTAATCGGGCGATTACTAAAATTACATTGTTTAAAACAAATATTTAGAATATATCGCGTCTTTAGGTTATGCAGTGTTCCTTACACCATAGATTTTAGCCTGCACTGCATTCAAAGAAAAAGGATGGATACAAAAACGTAGAGAAAAAAAAACTTTACGTTGAACCTTAATAAAGAATTATTACATACAATATTATATAAATCTCTAGTAACAACAAGCAAAATGAAATGTTCAAGCCCGCGAAACAACATTATCTGTCATCTAGAGCATCGCCAATTGGATTTAATGACCAGGAAGAGTACTGCACTCTCTCAGGATTAACGAGCGGTCGCAATTACTGAGGACACTTTGTTAGGAATTATTCTTAAAAGTGGATCACAGTTGAATGCCGCACGCCCTTACTTATTACGGTAATTGCTCTCACCTGATTTGTGCAATTCGATTAAGTTTTTTAATATTTTAACATATTATATAGACACTACCGATGTTCCGCGGCGCCACACGCGTTTATTAAGCAATAATTATCTCCGAGTCGTAATTTGATTGTTACTCTTACTTTTGACGATTAATTATGTATCTTAACAATTGAGGAATGACATATATTTCTCGTGTAAAATATTTCATTAAAATGGCTTGAGGATTAATAAAAAAAAATTCATTGGTATTAATTAAAGCAATGATGGTATGCGGTGTGAATTCGAATCTCTGCAATGACCCTGAGCTTTCGGTGAATGAAAACATCGTGATGAAACCACAGCATTGTGGTAGGGCTTTTTGTAATGCCCGTCTAGCTAGCTACCAAGTTCAAGTTAAACATCTGTCGCCAAACACCAACTGCACTTGAGAGTCAGTCTTCCACTAGGCTTAGCGCGCTACCATCTTGGGCCACATCGTCACTTAAATTCAGATGAGATTGTGACCACAAAGCTAAACCGAAAACACAATTTTTAAATATGTACATACCTATTGTAAAAGTGAAAGTATTGTAATGTACTACATATTACTTTGAAATAGCTCTTATGGTTACTCAGCGTAAGCCATTTGAACACCCGAATTGATTCACCCTGACCAGTTTTTTTTTTTCTAAAATAAAAATATCCGTGGTTACTCTTTACAACATCAGCTATCAGCTAGGGAAAGCCCCGTAAAAATAAGTTCAACCGTTTCGGAGTTTACCTGGAATAAACAACAGACAAAATTTAAAAAAATTGGTGTTTTACTATAAGTATCTCGTATACTTTCATAATATGCATTTAGTAAAAAAGCTGTTAGTTTGACATTACAAATAGACACTTCATAATCACTTCACTTCATTAATTGTATAGATATAGATTTTATTATTTAAGTAAAACACTTCCTGTCAGCTCATTAATTATAGGTAATTCTCAAGATAAATAATAAAAGCTATATTAATGTTTTTTTTTTTATAACTGGGGTTTTTATATGGGAATATTATGTTATTATATACATAACCACATGTGAATATTTTGCAAAAATAATAAAAAAATCCTTTTCAGTATATTTTAACACAAAATGTAAACTTCAAATAATATTAAATTCACCGACCAAATCTGAGCAACCCCTCTAATGTAACTTCTATAGAGATAATGTTGAATATTTTATGAGCAACTTAACTTAATTGGTTGAGGGTTAGTCTGGGGGTGATCTCTGATTAATTATGCTCATTGTAATTTTTGAGTTATGTGGTTATAGAATCGCTATTTTTCTTGTAACTTAAGATCACTGATTGCACTGACACACATATGTCAAAGCAACAAATAATATGAGTTTGTTTATGACCATAAGGACTTTTATTATCCATATGACTAAAAAGAAATATAAATACAATTCTGTAGTGGTAGAAACGCATATGTACTCTAAAATGCAATTTTCATATAACGAATGATTTGGCAACACTGAGGTAACTTAGGGAGAACGACAGTTTTGACGTGTAAAAAATGTTCATTATTATTTTGTACTTTTTGTAAAATTTCATACGAGACTTTTTCAGGTATTACAGTCTTTTATATACTAGCTGTTATTGCGGACCCGCCTTCTTACCCCCTACTATTGCTACCCCGATCCCGATTAAAAATGCTTATTGCGAGTGATCCCTGGATAAACCCTAGCTGGTTTTTATTGTAGGTCTTTGTAATATTAATCTACAATTATGTACTACTTTTTTTATATATCTCTTAAGATTTACTCAGCGTAAACCATTTAACCGCCCGATTGATTCACCGTGACCAGTTTTTATTTTATTTGCGCGGAACCCTAATTCTTCTAAAAACACCAATTTACAATTTATTGTCTGTTTGTCTGTCTGTTAGTTCTGACTAACCTCCGAAATTGTTGGACCGATTTTAACGGGACTTTCGCTGGCAAGGTAGCTGATGTTATAAGGAGTAACTTACGATACTTTTTATTCAGTAAAAGAATTAGGATTCCGCGCAAATAAAAAAAAACTAAATTAGCAGTGTCCAGTACTACATGCACCCCACGCACACGTTCGCCTTCGCCGCCGTCGCTGCATACGAAAATCCACGCGGACGAAGTCGCAGGCACAGCTAGTTTTCTAATAAAAAATTGAAATAGAGAAACACAAAAGACTAGTGAGATCGCATCAGCCTTAGTGAGGATATCCTAATCCGCCCACGAGATTGCCCTCTCGGCCACTACGAGGTCAATTCTACGAATGTGATCCTTTGTTGTCTCGGATTCGAATCAAGGTTTCAACCGGACCCGTCAATAGTACTCGATGTAGGCAGACGTCGAATTTGATGATATAATGGTCAATTGTGTATCGTTTTAAGTATAGTACAGGTTTAGAGCCGAAGGGACTTATTGGATGACTAATAGGTTCAGATATAAATTAATCAAAGCTGATGTTAAATGTTTCCGTAAACAACTACGATCAAGTGCGTCGTGTAGCTGTGGGAACGTATCATTACATACTCAGAGAATGATCTTTAAACTGAAGCTAGCTCTAGCTAGCTAATGTACACGCCACATTCACTAAAATAATTTGATAACTTTACTGACGAAAGCACCGAACAGTTCTAAGGAAAAGATGAATTACTATATTATTGAGAGACAAACTTAGCTTTGCCGTTGGAAAATTGATTTTCCCATCATCGACATATTCCGCGGTCAGTTTACCAACTGCAAATAAGTTTGTAATCGCATTTTATAATGTAATTACAAACTTACTATTTTCGGATTTTCCTTTACTTGTCCTATAAGATATTGTTTCTTGCCAAATTTCATGAAATTTTTTTTACGTCGGAAAATTCTGCTTAGGATCCGCTTCCCGAGCCGGGCAACTCGAGAGGGGTAAGTCGGACTTTTATCGACTAAAACGCCACGGTGTCCTACTCGCACCTGTTCACCGGGGGGCGGGAACTGCATGCGCATATCATCCGCTCGACGCGGCAGATGTGGCCTTATCCTGGGGCGCCGTCGTGGTCGGAGGCAATCGACACCTCGAACGAGCATTGAGGGCGCACGAACACCAGTGCGCCTCCTCCATCTCGGGCCTGCATTTACGCGGTGACGGACATGCCTAAGTCCGCCACCTGCAGACTTATTTAAGGCGGCTGGAGATCATCACGCGGCCTCCGGCGCCTGGCTAGTTGACCGCGGGAGGGAAGCAAAGTGTTACGCTCCCTCTCACTCTCGGCCATAGACAGAACCACGGCCGGGAGCGAGAGCGATGTGTGTACAACGTGCGGTACTTTAAAAAGTATTAAAGCTATCAGTTAGCAAAACGAAGACCAAAAGTTAAGTCTTATAGTAGGATTCAAAGCCACGTCCTTCGCGTCCATTCGCTCTACCACTGAACCATCATCACCTTTTAACAACAAAACATATTAGGACAACCTGCATAATGGTAACTGGTTGCATGGATATTCCGTTATTCAATTGCACAGATATCTTTAGAAGTTTTCTGAAATCTTCCTTTTCCTGTCACAAGGGGATGTGTGCACAGACTTACTGAAAATAAGAAATTGTTTTAGTTGTTTATTTTTATTATTTACTTAATTAATTATTAACAAATGCTCGTGAGTTTATTCGCGTTAACCATAACATAAATTTTAATAACAAAAATAGCTTAAATAACTCAGAGATTCTGATAATGTAGCTATTAATTAAAATAAATAATCAGAGAACCTTAGTTTTATAGTTGACCACATACAAAACACCTCAAAAACCTAAAGATAACCTTATTATTCATTCCATCCTTACATACATACATCCTTTGTGAAGCTGAACCACAGCAAACGAAGCGAAAATTATAACACGTCCTCAGTATCTAAAAAAATTATATAAATGTTTTGTTTATACTAAACACTTAAAATAGCCTGTAATAAAGAGAAATTATATACTTAACACAAACAAAGAACACTAATAATAATAAAGCAGACGAGTTCCACTTAAAAACAAAGACTTTATTCTAAGAAATGTGATTAAGCATAACGCCTACTCTGTTGCATTTCCATAACGATGTCGTGCAATTTCATTTATCTCGACTTCTCGACCGTGTATTATGTTACAGTGTTGATACATACTGATTAGATAATACTCACTGCTGCCTACTTACTGTACAGCTTTACAGTAGACGTACAAACAAACATTATTTGTTAATTCATTTCTATTATACTTTCTTACAATACTTAATATTTTACTTATTCTGATATCTACCTATTACAACTGAGCCGAGATCACCGCACATGGACATGACTGACTTTTTTATTAAGTCAAAGAAATTTAGTTAATTTTCAAAATCAATTACTCAAAATAATAATCGTAATAATTATGTAAGTACCTTATTAAATAAATTTACTTTTCTGTAAAATAAATCGATCTTAAACTTTCTACTGCTTTCTGCATTTTAAACATAGTTTAATTTAATTTTTTAGTCTACTTACAATAACTATATAATTGTGTTGATCATAATATATATTATGTAGAAACTGCGAGTTGTACAAAGTGTACAAACGGACCGCAGACCGCAACACGACCGTCACTACAACTGACACATTCCATGATATATCATAATGGGAAAGAGCGAAATTCATGTACAGACATTGCTGGGAACGGACAGGACACGACAATTGTGTCCGACTTGATCGAGACCACCTTACACTGAGTGTAACAAGCACCATAGTGGCATGACGTGAAGACGTGACGCGTTCAGCCGGTGTATAATCCAGTAAACAAGCCGGATAGCACGGACCGGTACCCAACTGGGTCGCGATCACCGTGCATTGTCATGTTTCGGAATAAGTGAAGGTATCTCCAGATGTCAACAGGCTTGGAAGTCGATATGACGAGGACAATCACAGTGATCGTCGTTGATTTGGATTGTGATGTGATGTTACCATCAGGCACTGTGATGATATTTTGCCGTCATACAAAAAAAAAGATACCAGAAGAATCAGTTATGGAAATACTCTTTGATAAATTTACAAGATAAAATTTTCACTAGGTTGAAAATAATATTTTTTGCTTGTTTCTGGCGTTTGCTATCACGCATATTTAATACCTCAGATGAAAACGAGAATCGAGTGTATTTTAAGAATTAATTATAAAATTATGTACCACACAACAAATTATAACGTAGGTCAAATGTAAAACCTTCACCCAATAAAAGCGTATTAAGGTTATATTTGTGTTTCATTTAAAATTACGACATATTGTAAGTTTAATTACAGACAATATTTTAAATAGTTTTATTGAAAAAAAAAAAAATATATATATATCGAAAGAATGACTTATAAAACGATAAATACTATCGAAGAAACTAGTTATAATTGCTAATAATAATTAGCTTACTCTTGTTTAGAAAATATACTCGTAATTAAAAAAGCGTATTAATATAAAAATAACATGATTCAATGGTGGGAAGGCTAATTGACTCAAATAATCTCAAGTTAATTTGAGCCGTAGTAAAGTATCCACGAAAACATAACTACTAATACCGTTGTTAGAAAATGAGTTACCTGACAATAAAATAGCAATATCAAGTGAAAATCTAGGTTGTTCAAATAACAAATAGACGCCTCCAGTAACATGGTATAAACTATAGACAGCTAAGATATACAAGCAATCTCTGATAATCATATAAATTGATTAGGTAGTTCACAAACGGAAGTTCTATTCCGGGAAACGAAGACCTTAGCGTGATAGTTTAGTATATAAAATCAACGATAGATTTATTGAAGTATATGTTTTGATTGAAACGCCTGGAAGTGATTGGATGCGCAAAGCGAAAGATCGGCGCAGCGACGCTTCCGAGAGATTTACTTCTAATAAGTAGTAGTGATGATTGGAATTTAGATCTACTCACTTACGTTAATAAGGAAAGAACTAAATATATTTCTATGTTCTAAACTTCTAAAGTAAATTCAGGATCACAAACACGTAGAGGTGAACTATTACATAAATATAGTCTAAAATCTTTGTGGGCTTGAAATTCACAAGACGAGATTGATTGGTGTTGGGCAGACAGAATCGGAGTAGTCACCTAAACATTGAAAACATTTTTCGGGGTTCACTAACAGCCTAATAATTTTTCGAATACTTAGATAGATACATGTCTAATATGTACTTACATTATTTCCAGGCAGTCAAGTAATTAACAGTTAAACTTTTATGATACCACATTGTACAAGCAATGTTGAACAAAACACCTTTATATCAAATGATACTTGGATATAACGGTATAAGACACCTTTTTCATGTTTTTTTTTTGTTCCTTTCCT
The DNA here is from genome assembly GCA_033032175.1 of Saturnia japonica. Lineage (NCBI taxonomy): Eukaryota > Metazoa > Arthropoda > Insecta > Lepidoptera > Saturniidae > Saturnia > Saturnia japonica. The sequence continues at coordinate 6,970,060 of CM065332.1, forward strand.
TCAGTAATATTTAAGTTGAAGTCATGTTTTGAAGCATAGATTAGATGCATATTTGAAAGTAAATTTTTATTCATGCTTAAGCTGTGTTCACTTTTGTAAGGCACACGCTACTATATTCTAGTTCATTTTCTTAAATTTTATGTGATTTAATCGTTGCGATGTCTAAGTCCATGAACAAAACAAAATAAAAATCCGCTTCTCGTAAAACATAACTGTGAATCTTCTAAACTTATGGAATTTATTTCAATTCTAATGACTTACCATGTTATTTGAGAATTCTTGTACTGGTAGACATTGACAGCATTTTAAACAAGCCGTGATCTGTTCTGTGCTAAATATGTTATAAAATACTTCTACAGCATTATTTCCGATGAGAGACAACTAAGAACATACACGTAATGTAAACGGCGTTAATTCATATGTTTAGAAAAAAAAAGAAAAAATTACATATCGATTTGATTTAGAAGTATATGTATGACTTTCATAGTTCGTTTTCACTATCGCATTTAACACGAACACGTCAAAATTCATATTCCATTAGCAGGATGTGAACGACACTAGGTCAACGACCTCGAATCAGCTGTCTACCTGTTTGTAAAGCGTTCATAAACTGATTGACGTTAAGTGATGAGTTAAGTTCTTTTAGAAATATTGAGACGGTGCGCTTTTAATAAGTAAATAGATATCAAAGTTCTGATTTAATGTTAGTCTTTTATTATTATTACTTTTTCTAACATCTAATCACTTTCTAATTTGACATAATCTCTATAATATAGATTTTTAAAAAGAAGGCCACGTTACGGTTTACACTTATATGTATTATTATGACCATGATATATCAATAATAATATTATAAATTGCATGTTTTTTGTTTGTTTTAAATGCCTATTTATTGAGGAAGGTTATAAGGCTATATGTAACTACACGCTACAGATCTAAAGAGCGGAGAAGATAGTATATAATTCAAATGAATCCTAGGATGCCTTCAAAAGCAATGGTTCATAAATAATTCTGTATTACAGTTGTGTTGTAGGTTGCGACTTGAGACCGATAGCGTGATATATCACGGCTCTGAGGTAATAGACTATAGTGACATACATAAACGGTACTACTTTATGTAGATAACTTTTTATTTTTATACCGTTATATAATACAATCGGTAGTCAGACTGGCGGAATACCTCCACATTACAGATGATCGCAGCTAAATAACCTTGTATTGTATTCCTGCGGGTTTCCAGGGGGGTACAAGATCTGCAATGCGCTAGTGATATCTATGGTATTTATTACAAGCGTTCATAGGCTAAGGTAGCCGCTTACCAACGAGAATGTTTTTATTATTTCCTTTTATCTACAAGCAATTTCTCATGTCCGTATTATCATACTTTTTATTGGTTATTTAAAGTGATCGAATACTCTGTGGAATTCGCTTTCTATCAACATCCAACTAGCAACTCCCGGGATTCCTTCAAGTATTCGCTACGTAGCAGCACGGAGCACTTGAATATCGGTTAGATTTTTTTAATACTAAATATTACGCACACATATATATAGTATAGAACCATAAAGTACCACGGATTCCCTAAGGACCTAATGATTGGAGGGTTCTCATATATGAGTCATTCCTCTGTGATTTATCATGATTAGTGACGGTGCTTCTTTTTAATATAAAAAAATCTCACGTAACAGGCAAACTGGTATGGCTGATCGGGGGAGATATTATCTGCGATTCGACGATGAGATGCGGCGGCAATCGAAATGAGTAAACAAAGTTTAATTGTTAAAATCGATTTTCGTATTTCGGAATCATTAACAAATAAATTTTAAAATCTTTTGTTAATATTATTGATTAAAACTGATTTAAACTAGATAACCAGACAATAATCGTGATCTCTGATATTACAAATATGAGTGGGCAATTACATACAAATAGGAAAAAGTATAAGAGTCAACTTCATCACATTTATACTAATATTATAAAGAGTTTGTTTGTTTGGTTGAACGTGCTATCTCAGGAACTACTGTTTCGAACGAAAAAAATATTTGTGTTTGATATCCCATTTATCGAGGAAGGCTATAAGGTTATATAACATCACGCTACGACCAATAGGAGCGGAGCATCAATGAAAAATGTTGCAAAAATGGGGGAAATTTATTCCTTTTGAAGAGCTTCCACAGCGTGCGCTGCGCTGCGTGAATGGTTAAAGTTTCGCAACAACCGTGTGTGACGAAATTGTTTCTCTTAAAAAGTTCGCGACAGCATATGACTATCTTTTAAGGTTTACTCAATATAACCTTTTTAAGGTATTACTTATATGATATTTATAAATTTGTTTAAAATAATGAATTATTTGTAAAGCTGTTTTTGTATAGATGGTATTAATCCTTATCGAAATAAATACATTATTCATCACAAGTATTTAATTTTGAACAAAATTGCCCTTTAAAGTAATCAATTTAAATGAATATCTTAGGAGATATCACAGTTTTAAAATAACTCGGCAGCAAAATAATTATCAAATACCGCGAGCGCATTTTTGTTATGCAGAATAATGTGGGAGGCGGGAGGTACCTTTATTACAGTGCCTACATCCCACACTCTCTATCTCTCTCTTATATGACGCAGACGAAGTTGCGCGGGTCAGCTAGTAATATAATATAATCCGTGTCTCTGTTCTCGCCTCCTTTTCTGGCATAAACATACAAGATATTTGTAGCAAATATGCCTAGCCTTTTACTTAAATTAACATGTAAGGTACACAACGTTTATATTTAAAAGTTTATCCTTATTTAGATACAATCTATAAATTCTATATGTACTATTGTTTTATCCTATACTATTTTATTATTTTAAAGTGATAAAATTTGTATGTTTGTCAGAGGTAATCCCGAAACTACTGATTAGATCCTAAAATAGTTTCAGTGATAGAAAGCTGGTTTCCTGCGTCCTCCCCGAGTGACATGGGCTACAGTTTATTAGTATATTATTAAATGTTATATTGTAATTAATGAGAATGAATTGCTGCATAATAAATGCGTGCGGACCCGCAGGTACAGCTAAAACCTAAATAATAATTCTGTACTTTACAAGGCCGGTGCTGCGGCTACTACTTTTGACAATTATGCCGCATAATTATCAAGCTTAAAACACAGCCTTACTTTATTTTATATTACACAAGCTCTGTTCCCACTGTTTCAACCGTGTTAAATTTATTCGACCAAATCTCCCACCAAAGAACCCGAAGTAGCCAAGCCCTAATCTCACTCCCCGTGCTTGATAACAGCTTGTCAGATCTCCTAAGGGTCGTGGCGTGAAGATATGTAGCCTATAAATAATCTTCTTTAATAAATAGGCTACAAAATGCAAAAAGAACTTTTCAATTCTTACTGGTGATTCCAGAGATTTAATTAGCACGTTCAAACAAGCAAAACATTACTTTAACTTGTATTATATAGAGATATAACGCGTATTCTAGAACATATTTAATGAACAGAAAAGAAAAGCCTTCGACGTTAATAATATAAAAAGAAATAAAAATAAATAATATTATTATTATATATAATATTAATACGTGAAGCAAAAACTTTGTACCCCTTTAAGTGTATGCGCGCTCGGAATACTGTGAGATTTGGCATGGTGAAAGTTTATATGGAGGAGGGCAGAAAGCTAAAATTTGTCTATAATATCTGTTACTAATATATTAAATTAAATAAATTAATACTCCGAATCCTAACACGACAAGTGCTATTGAACTTAGACCCCCTAAAATATTGACATTTTAAAGTGACAGCAAGTGATATAATATTCATTGTTTAGGTTCATACTGCAAATGTCAAACAGAATGTAGTCTATGATTAAAAAGTCGCTGGTCGAATTTCGATCATTGGGCGACCGTTAGTTAATAATAAATAATCATAGGCTTAACTAAAGAGATAGTAAGTATAACTACCCTATTATGCCCTTCTTTTTTCATGGTAATTGTCGTTGAAATTGAGCTAAATAGTCATTATCTCTGAAAACTATTATACATAAAGTGTATTTCATGCTTTCTGCTCGTGACCTGAAAAATGTAGAAGTGAAACCGTTTTGACTCGGAATAATCGCTGTACGTACGTACACACTGGTTACGCAAGAAAATTCTCACGTGATTGAATTATAACTTGCTTTACTAATAACAATACTAACAACCTCCCGTGACTTCATACACGTTACTCTGTAGGTACTAATAATATAATCCCCATTTCTACACAGCAAGAAAACACTTCGTTTGATCATTTACTTACACCAACGTACAAGAAATGAGCGATGGCTTCCCCGGACAGTGCTACTGATTAAATTACTTACGCAACAGGATATATCCCGTAGCTTAACTATACCGACGTAACCGGAAGTGGTTATATTACGGACCACGCGACGTTGCGCTTGGATTCACTGAATAGGCGACGCGATGTTCGCGTCGCAGTGTAAAGATACAGGTAAATATGCTCCATAACAACGCGTGATGCACTTTCACGGAACATTATTAACAGAATGTTACTAATGTTCGCTCTAGCGTTAGCGTTAGACATCTGTTTGATGTCCTAATACTCGGCGTTGTTAACGTCACGGTTATAACCGACTAGTCGCTGCGGTAATAACGCTTTGAGTTTAACTGGTCTTAATAGTAGAAATTTTATCACTTCTGCGTTTAGTCCCTATTGAAAAGTATAATGATGTTCCCCGGGATCATTTCTACATGAATCTGAAAAATCATCAAAAATTGGTTTAGTAGTTTTCAAGATACGATTTTATTATAAGTAATACAAGTAACCGCCCGCGTCTTCGTTCGCGTTAATAGCAATATAAAATTTTATAACAATAAAAAAAACAGTTCAGTACTTCTAGAGATTACCCCCTATAATAGTACTATCTTCCTCTTTATAATAGCAGTGTAGAAAAAATATAAAAATATGATTTACGTAGAGAGGTAAGTATGAAGGTAGGGTACAGAGAAATTACTTTGCAGACTTCTCTCTACTTAGGGCAGCCCGGCTGGTAAAATACTTCCACCCTACAGAAGTTCAAAGTCAAATAACCTAGTGTTATCTTATGTTCCTGTGGTGATTATGGTTTCAAGAGCTCCTTGGGGTTAGGGGAGTATAAGGTCGGCAACGCGCTAGTGATATCAATGGTATTACAAAAATCCATACGCTACGATAGCCGCTAACAATTAGGTGGACCGTAAGCTTGTTTGCCACCTTAGTTGTATAAAAAAAACAGAACGGTTAATAATCTTTCAGAATCTGTTGCATGGATTGTTGCGAACTATGATTAGTTGATTACACAAAATCTTTAGAAGTAACACTACTGCAATAAATATTGCAAAAACTATTGATATTAAATAATCTACATAGTTATTATAAATGAATAAAGTTTATGAATAAGTTTGTAGGAAGTAATAACTGGAAGTACAAATACAATTTTACAATTTCATTTATTTGATAGAAAGCTACATTCAGGGTAATAGCAATAGGTTATACATTTTATTCTTATTAAGTTTCGCATTGTAATTAAAGCTAGTTTATAATATTTTAATTACCTTACTCTGTAACTATATGTTATTAATTTTCTTAAATATTAATATTAACATTATAGAGAAAGAAACCTGACAATCATATCATATAATAATATACTATTACTCAAAGGCGCTTTCCTGGCAACGCCATGTCTCGTACAATTGATCATCAAAACGAATGATTCAAACATAATTATAAAGTTTATGTTCCCCGCTATTGATGAAACAAACATAAACAGCTTAAAATCTATAATTAAGTACAAAAAATTGTTGATTCAAATGAAAATATATTCAAGGCACCATCTTTTAATCTTCTTTTTAACTGATATGACAGCTGCTAGATTGTATACATTCTATAATTTGCGAAATATTCGCACAGATCAGCTAGTTTATATAAATTCTACTGAGCAAAGGCGGTAAAGTCGGATGATGATTATTAATTAATATATCAACTATGACAGTAAATAATAAATAATAATAAGCCAGACTAATAAAACGTAGAGAAATTATATTTAAATGTTTGGTTGTATTTTCGTATTATTACATAAATTTATTTTCCATTAATATAGCAAATTAGACGGTTAATAATAATAAAAATAGTTTGTTTTTAGGTGCAGTTTAAATTTACTAAGTAATCTAAATAATAGATTATTATTTTATAATTATGATACCGTTCATTTGCCAAGTCATTATAATTATTATAGAAATAAAGGTGTATAAATATTACGGGCACTATAAATGTTGATAGATAATTGATTAGATAACAATTTATAACAAAGTTGTTGAATAGATGGTTCCATAGACACTAACTAAAATAACTGATTTTTGTTTTAAATGAGATCTTACAACTTTTTGTAGTAAAATAACTATGTTGCGAGACTTGGCATTTTTTACATTTAATGTTTTTGATGGGATCTCATTTCTTTTTGTAGCTTATCTTCCTTTTTTTTCTCGTGTAATATCTTGTCCGTCAGCTACTGATTTTCTCAAAGCCCACTATACAAAAAGGCGGTCGCTTTAAGTTCAGATACAGAACCGTATGTGATAGTTTTCAGCAGACTTGCTTTGGTGGCTGCACTCGCCTCCGCCCGCCCACAGTCTCTCCCACTAGCATCGCCAAATCCAACCGCGTAAAACAAACATGCGTACAAGCGCAGTGCGTTAGTTGAACGTAATTTTTATTAATAATTATTTTTCATTTAATAAATAATGAAATTTGGGGATTTTTAATTTTTCCTTTAAAGACTAAACGCTAACTAAAATTAGAAATTTCAAGTTTGTAAGACTGCTAGAGGTATCTCTATCTATCTACCTTATCGATTAGTGTATCAGTGATAAAATTAGATAACTATGACTAGCGATAATTCGTAAACTACAAGGTATAATTATTAGGTATATTGCCAATATAACCAGTTATAGTATGTCCTCTTCATCTCAAAAAATTCAAATTTCGTGCTTTATACACAACGAAGTTACAGGGGGGTCAAAAGTGCCGTAAGTCGCTTCGAGAAAAGTATGGAATGGCCGTGCTTTTCGCTCGACTCGGCGGGGCGGCGGCGGGGGCACTACCGTGTCCCTAGATTTAAATTAAAAAAACTGCTAATGTCTTCGATTTTACATTGTATTTTTATTATTACCTAAAAATATATGTAATGTAAAATTATGAATTATGATAAATGCATGGGGAATCAGGAGGGCTCTGTATAATAAAAAAACAACTTGAATACGTAACAAGATAATTTTTAACAAAAAAGAAAACGATCTTTAATGATTTTGAAGCTGGTGTATCTTAGAAATGGAAAGTCCAATGCGAAAGATATAAAATGGGACCACCCTAGAGGTATCCCCTATGTAACAAAAAAAAGAATCATCCAAATCGGTTAATAAACAAAGAAGCTGTGGTTGAACATCCATAAAAATAAATACCTATATATACATTTCGAATTGAGTATGTAAACTTCGTATTATTTTGAAGTCGATTAAAACAGAATAGCGTTTGTCATAGTGCATAAATTCTGTTTATATATATATATATATATATATATATATATATATATATATATATATATGCACTCATAACTGCAGCATTATCATAACCTTGAGAACGACACATCATAATATCTAAGCCATCGTTTTCAAGCTTCTTTAGTATTTCAGCGCTTAAATCAGCTGCTTTTTTCCATGTAAAGGAAAGAATCTTAAGAATACTTCTTTGACTTCTACTTTCCTATTATTAATTTTTACATAACGAATCACTTCAGACATTTGATCGACATGTGAAACGTCAGGTGTGCTATCAAACATGATTCCGAAATATTTGGCGAAATATTATATATATATATTATTACTTTTAATCACATGCGAGATACATTAAGAAAGTTTTGAAATTTAATCTACTTTACGTTAATAATATCGTAAATTTTCTTACTAATAAATGTAAAACCAAAAGCGTAATACTTTAACGGAAGACTATAAAATTTGAACATTAACAAATCAATACACCAATACAAATAAATAAAGTAATCCATTCATAGACTTTACGACAACGTTGTTTCGTAATTTTTATGTGACAGTCGTATAACTGTTAATCTGTAAACGTAGGATACATGAAATGTAAATAGATAGGTTCTTTTTAATTTAAAATTGAAAATAGAAGTACTTTTCGTTTATTTATTTACCATGCCGAAACAATAGATAGGTATTATTAAATGAGCCATCCTTATATTTAAATGTTTGCGAGATTGGTTTATCGGAAACGGCTCTTACTATTTCAATTTAATTTTGTATTTAATATTTTATTTTCCAAGTTTACCCAGAGAGGTGTTTTATTTTTTTGCAAAACACCGAGATAAGCCCCGTCGACCAAAAATTCTTTCCGAGAAATAAATTATACATGTTACCGGCCAAAATCGATTTCAGGCCAAACTAGTTTGTCCTAGGCCGTTGGTTTATCCTACGCGAGTCAGGATTTGCCAGTTTAGCCCTGTGCAATTCGAAAAGGATTCAATATTATTAGTATCTGGCTGGCTTAGTTTAGGTTTGTCTTGTAATAAGAAACAACGGGAGACAGTCGCAATACTAATAATAATTAGTCCTGTTTGGTTTAAGGAATACTGGCCTGGGCTATACTAGTACATCCACGCGTAGGACAAACTATTTTGGCCTGAAATTGGGTTTGACCGGTAGTATTTATATACCTACTACAATAATTGCTAACTTAATAACATTATAGAATAAGATATCAGAGTCGTTAGTATAACTCAATACAAAATAGTACTTCACTAGAACAGACTTAAAAAGCGACTCTCAATGTCTATTTATTTTTAACAAAGCATGTCGTTGCTTAAATGCAATCATTAAAGATAGTCTCATAAAAAAAAAGTAACAAAAAACCTACACGCTTCGTAATATAACCGCTAAGTATTAAACAGCATTTTCAACATTGTGTATACAAATATTACATAAATCTATGTAATGCAACATAAAACAACCTGAAGGTGCATATTTACTTGCATTTCCACCGCATCCGATGCGCTATCAAAACTGGTCGTCTAATAGCGACGGTGCCACGTTTCGTGCGCTGCAAAAAAGGGCACATTAGCCCACGAGCACAGGTTCAAAGGTGGAAAGAGACAGCGATATCATCGCTGATGTAATCTCGTCGTATAAAGACGAGACAAATCGATTTAAGCTCACTACGTCTAAAGCATAGACTAAAATGAGACGATGATATTCGAGTTCCTTAGGGAAAAAAGCGGTGAGACGGCATTCGATCGCTCAGGAACTGGTAAGGTCGTTGCCGTGTAAACAGAAAAAAAATCAGATCTTTTGTAAGAGATTAACCGTCGAAAATAAGGAGTAAGTTTTTTATTAAAAAGACCTGAGATGCTCTTAAAAATCTTAGACAACATCAGCTCTTTTCTGAAAATGTACAGCGGAGGAATATTTATCTTGATTATCAAATTACTACGGAGTACATTTAAAAATATACAGCGTGAAAGTTTCGAGCAAGATTTAAAAAAATAAAAATATTCTACAGCCCGTGTCTTACCTAATTTACGCACGTTTTATAGGGTTTCATCGCCCTATAGGACGGGGATAGATTTGCAAAGGGTCTCGTGACTCATCACATATTGATTTAAGTATAATGTGACAGCCATCATTATAGATATAATATTTCAAAATGTATGTGCGTGCGTACATTTCAAATTATTTATAACTCTGGTAGGATGAGTACCGTTAGTATGTACGTACTAAAATCTTAGTATCTACTGCGGTAGACAAAAATTTGAGCATCCTCTCCTCATGACTTATTTCGCTTCTAAGGAATTTTAATATCAATAATAGAAGACACTGTTTAAATTATACATTTTAAAATTGATTCATTACGGTCATATGAAATGATAATAGCAATTATACTTCTATACCTAATTAAAAGATAAATAGAAACATTTATTGATTGAACATATTGATGAATGTTGAAGAAGCGAAAGATGTATATGCCAGGTCCGCAGCAAGAGGAAGGACGTTGTCTCTGCCTTCTCTTTTTGCTTGATTCATGTATTATTCTATCCGTAGTTAAGCAGAGGTACTTACTTTTTTTTTTGTGTTACCTTTATGATCAAGCACGCGTTGCTTTTTAACACTAAAAAGTAACAACTTAGTTTTGTATTATTTTATACTGCGAAACATAATTTTATTTTGTCCAGAATACAAATCATTGTAGCGCTATTACCTATATATAAAACATCAAAATAAAGGTAGTATTGGATAAATTATACTTTATTATTTTTTAACGAGACTGGGACTCGTGTACAGCCATACGTGTTCTCCAGAGAAAGTCTCCTAGCTGAATAGGACTAAGGCCAACCAGCCAGTGACGCAGTGTACCGTCTACTATTGACGACCCATGATTTTACTGAGTTTGTTTTACAGACATAATTTACATAAAGATTTCGAGGACGCAGCGGTCTGTGATGTACTGAAATAGAACGCTGATACAGGGCTGCGATTACTATCATTGTCGACATATCGATAATATAATTATATTCACACGGGTTTTTGCGTTATAATTAAAACTGAAATAATTGTACATACTATTGTTCCTAATAGCAAAATTATAAATTTTAGGTTTATTTGCCAAAATGCCATATACATATGTGCTTTGAAATAGCATAACAATTGTTTGCTATTTTATGAAATGACAGAAATAAATTGTTATATAAAATTCTCAAATATCTTAATTTTTATTTTTCATATAAGTACCTAGTAAATTACAAAACTTAACGGTACGGATTTTTTTATATATCCTACCAAATTACGTTTTCTAGTTTTTTTTTAAAATCATATATAAAATAAATTTCAATGTGGTATATAAAGATTTATTCATGAATATAATAAAACGGATTCAAACGAAAGAAGTTAGAGTGCCATCCTCTTTCTATAGAATCGATTTAACGATACGATCGCATAATCACATAACGCATCGGTTTAACGAGACGATTGCATAAACACTTATCGCAGGTAAAAACGTCAGTTATAAAGAAGTTTTTTACCACAATTTTGGGATAACTTGTTAAGGTTTTTTGTCATAAAGAATCTCAAATGAAATTTGTGTTATATGTTAGAACATAACACAATATTTATATTTAATGAAAACTATTGCTCATGCTAGCATGCCGTAATCCAGGACACAAATGATAGTATTTTCTTTTATCTCCTTCGTAGTATATAATAAGACTCTTAATCTTAAATTATTGATTTACTGATATATGATTATTCCTTTGTCTTAATGCGCAATTTTGCCTGGCGAATTTATTTCGAAACAGACAAATTCCGGTTCCGATTAATAACCGGTTTTCACACCATTTATATCGATATGTTATAAATCGACTACTGACTAACACTGGTGTTTAAAATTACGATCAGTCGACTCGGAGAGCCCAATGCTAACGTACATGCGTTAACTAATACAGATTTTACATTGGACTATTATAAATTAAGAACATTTTGGCCGCAAGATTTGGCTCGTTCAAAATGTTTAAGCGTTAGATATAGTAGTTTGTTTATTATCAGCTATACGGCGGGCAGTGTTTTCTGGGATCGAATATTTTATTAACGTTTTTTTTTTGTTTAGATTTAGGTTTCTTCGACGTCATTTGAAAAGTTCAATGTCACAATGCTCGTTTATTCAGTGATCTAATGACGTACTTTATATACGTGATCCATGAAAATATTTTGTTTGTTAGTTTGTTTATAAAGCAGATTTTTTTATAGTGGAAAATATCAATAAATTTGTATAACAGACTATCTACAAAATAAATGAAATCTATAAAAAAAACAAACCATATCTAGAATTAGAAAAATTGATGATTAGGTATAAGTAGCATCATAACTTTTAGAAGTGGTGAACTCCTATAATTTATTTATTTATCATGCATTTGAAATATGTATTTTGAAGTTTATGTAATCATTTATTTTTATTTATTGTCTGTAAATTTTTAATACATTTCAGCGTCATTAATACAAATAATTTACCAAAAGCAATACGTGTTTAAAAAATGCAACAAAAAAAATTTATGCTCTGCCAATAGTAGATACTAGATAGAATGGTTTATCATAATTTTAACATACGTGAAAATGTAGTACGTGGACGTACACTATGACGTACGTGGTGTGGGCAAACATAAACTTACCCGCATTCATGGCAAACGGCAATAGGTAAGGTAAGGTGCCTTACCTTATTATCATAGCTTGTAGTAAAAAAGATTAATTACCTGTAACAAAAAATACATAAATTGTTAAAATGGAACACGTTAACTACACAATAAGATATAGTGAGTTTTTTGTTGCAATTCAGATGAAACTTCATAAGTAGATTTACAGGTACAGTCGTGATCAAAAGGTATTGAATTTCTATTGTATTAGTAAAATTATGTAGGTAACTACAACTTTTTGAGATAATATTATGCATAAAATATGAAAACATCGATATAGAAAAGGATATAAAGAAGTTCAACGTGAGCAATATTAATTAAAGAAATAGAGATGTTATTCTTCCAAATGTTCAGTAGTACGATTGCCTTCGAATATTCGAACGAACGAAGAATATCGCCCGCACATGTCTAGCGTCAGTCTGTATTTTACTTGGACTCATATTAACAAAACAATAAGTACGGGACTACTAAATTTGCTTTTAGTGCCGTGCGATTAATAGGTTTGGCTGCCCATAACGTAAGCCATACTTTATTAACTAGGTATCCTACTGAATAACATGGTATTTACAGTAAAAACATACCATCATCAAAAGATTTTAGGTGAATTATACAAAAATTGGCGAGAATGGGCATAGTATGCAAATGCATATATTATATAACCCGGTCTCTATTTATAATTAAATCCTTAATAGTGGAACAACTTGTCAAAGCTTCATTTATGCTTCCCAATTCATGATCCAGTCTAAATAAATTAATAAAACAACTTTGCGTACGGCTGTACACGCCGTAAAGGAAAACATTTTAAATTAGTTATGTAATAAAAACAGGATGAATTGTTCGATCACTGGAATTATTTGAGCTTGCTTATTTGGTAGTCTAGAATACTATAACACACATGTACACACTATGCTATCTAAAATATTTATGCATTTCTCATGACAAGGAAAACACTTAAGATCGCGCGTATGTAAAAAAGTGCAGACTTTATGTAACGATTCACATAGATTATATTTGTTATTGAAAGAATTAAGAATATTTTTTTAATAAATTTTTATTAGGTTATTTACTTTTTGGATAGGAAACAAGAGTTATAAATGTGTTTTTTTTTTCTGTAACCATATTTACTTTATATAATTATGTCATTTGGTATAATATGAAGGCTGATGATAGATAGAAAAGCTAAAAACAAATTAAATGAACTTATGCACACAGCCGTACAACAATGACTTGCATCGGATATGCCGGGCACTGAACCCACGATATATCTGTGCAGAGCCGCGTAACTGACAGTATCAGATCTCGATCCGACATCAGTAAATAATCATTGTCGAATTAAATGTTATAACGTGATGACAGCGAACGTCTGGATCGCTATTTTAGTACACAGAAAATAATGTGGATAAAATTTTCGACATGGATAGAGTTTAATCACTTGAGAAAAATATTCGACCAATCGCGTTGTGTTCTCACTTCTCGTAGTTGCCTACTACAGCTTGTCAGATAGCTTGAGGTTCATGGTTACTACTGTTCTGTTCCTTATAGCCTAAAACCTTTCTCAATAAATAAGCTATAAAATACAAAAAATATTTTTCACATCTGATTAGAAGTTCCAGAGATTAGAGCGTTCAAACAATCTCTTGATCTTTGTTATATTAGTTAGGTTATTTCTTTCCATGTTGCTCCACAAAGTAAACTGAAAGGCTTACACATTAGCTTTCATTGTTCTTAAGCTGTGTCATAGATCGTTCTTTTCCCAAATTTCATGAATAATCGTCGAAGATTACATAAGAAAGGCGTAATTGTAGTTACTATAGGAAATATCTAGAACATAGTGATCTATGCTGGTAAGTTCGCAGGCCGGCGACCCCACCCGGCCTTATACTTGAACGCGGTCATTTTGCATCACGTTTTATGATCTTACACCGTTTGTTGATTAACAAGTTTAGTAAATATGAAATATGGGGCGTTTAAGTTAACGTTTCAAGTAATATTTTGATATAACTGTGCCTATAATTGTAAAGTAAATATTTTTTAAATGAGATACAACCAGGCAACAACTCATATTCTTAAGTTTTTAGATTGAAAGCTTTCCAAATTCAATTATTGCATAAAATGAGTTCAACATACGTATAAATGGATGTTAGTATATATATGAGATTGATAAACTCTAACACTATCTGACCGACAAGCATGAAAGTTGGTAGGTAGATCTAAGTGCTGCTTCATGGAGTAGGTTTTTGTGCTATCCTTCAACGCGATAGGTGACGCTGTGGTGATGTGTTTGTTATAGGGGTGTAATGGGTGTCGAATTACATCTTTAAAGCTGAGACGCCCAGGCCTACCTCACCTGCACATGGTGCGACCTGCTGAGTAACGAACGAGGAAATGGCGATTGCGGGTGGTAGGGTTGTTTGCCCGACTTGGTCGCGACCACCATACATGTGGTGAAAAGTCGGTCATAGTGACTCGGTTTTGCGTGTCGGGGCCAGGCTGTGCATATCTAGTTAAATTATTGCAGGCCAGCATGACAGCGGCGACTGTCGATGGATAACAATCTCTCGGTAGTCGCCGTTGTGTTAGGATTGTACCTACTGTGTTTTCCATTAAGGACAGTCAGTAAGTACGCCCACGTGCGACCGCGTTCACTTCATACGGGTTGTTATGCGGAAGTGTTTCTGTAATCTAATACTGAACAATTCAGGTAAAAAATATATACATCAGTGAGATTAAACAATCTTTATAGACTGACACAATACATCAACTGATATCCATAAAAGCTGTCGTCCGTACCCGCATTCGTGTGATTCTATATTTACTTTCGTGTCAACAAACTGATTCAAGGTTAATCAATAGAAAAACTGGAATCAAGAATTTTAATCAACATTTATGGCAGTTTTTTTATCATTACATTTTGACAAGGTTACTAACTCAGCGCATCACTTCCTTACGTGTGTTGGGTGTTAAGATTAAATCGGACTTGAAATACCACTTAGGATACCCCTATATAGTTTGAACGGCCATTTGAAACGGAATTGTCGAAAGGGACCTATTCTGAGCCGCCGCTTTATAGATCTTATATCCATATTAAAAATTTCTCCTAATTATACTTATCAACAAATAAATACAAAGAATGTGAATATACATGCACACAACTATTTCGTCCCATCGAACCATTCGTACTGTAGTACATACAACAGAGCGTAGAATAGAAAACTTGTCAGAAAACAGCTGAGCCAAATCCACGACTGTCATAGATTTGAAAATCCTATAACATGTATACTGTTTGTATTTTTGTAATGTCGGCCGGGTCTGTCACTTTTTTTTAGTTTAGATCCCACCACGCGATAACATCTTCGTTACACAAAAAAAAAAAACAATCGAAAAGTTTATCTAAACGACCGTTTCCTACTTCCATCGCCAAGATTGCAATCTTCAGTTCTTTGTTTGCAAAATTATAGAGAAACTCGAAAACAATAAAATTTCCATAACTCTTGGCACAGACAAAAGTATTTAGACAATAACTTTCTAAATAATACTTATCGTTATTTCCGATCAAACGTCGTGGATTTAAACTCTGTTCACATTCGCTATTGATTACAACAATCTGTAATTAACCCAAATAACCGCACCGCGCACATTTCACACAAAACATTGCTTAGACGGTAATCTTTTTAATCTTCTTTGATTGCTTAAAAATAATAATTGATTTTGATTTCTTCATTTATCAAAACAGGTAATGCTGTTTTTATCATTCATGTATCAGTTTACATTACTTTGATTTTTGTTTATTATTATTTTGATTCTTACTACTTATATTATAAGTTTTCTTAAAATCTGGGAATCTGTTTTTTTTTCTTCATATAAAAGTGTTCAATATTGTGATATAATATATGATATAATACGAGCTATATTATATAGCGGAATAAAAAATGTTTAGTAGTCTAATGTTTTTGTAATCTGTCATGTTTTTATCCTCACTAGCCCTATAAAAAATAGTTCATTATACGAACTACGTGCAAAAGAAAAAAAAGATGTATAAACCGCTATTGCATGATGTATATAATACTTTTAACTATATAAAATTCTTAGAAGGGAGAGTTGATAGCCTTAAAACGTCACGTTGGTCATAGCATCTTGACGAGTCTTCCGGGTCGATGACATCATGAATCTTGGCAAGAAGACCTAGACAAAGCTGACGAAAAAGCGGGACGATTTTCGTAAAAGTTAAATGGCTCATGCCTTGCACACAAAAGTCCTGTGAAGCTGTCAAAGCCTCTAATGGCTTTAGGGCATTTAAAGCTAAGAATATAGTATAGTCAGTTTGAAGAAAAAGTACCTTGCAGAGGAAGGAAAAGAATTTCATATGTTGATGAAAATGTTTAACTTTTAGGGATAGCTGAAAAACCCACTATGTAATTTCATAAATGTATATTTAATACGGGTTTCAAACGCGTACTCAGCAATGCCGAGTGAGCGCAGTGAGCTGGAACATATCTAGTGACGATGAGCAGACGAGGGTATTCACTAGAAACTACCCTCGCTAACGAAGTCACCGCAAAATACCAGTCGGCTTGTGACCATGGTCTGTGTAAGCAGGCCGAAACTGCTAGTAATTAAATGTAATGGGCTGACGTGTTCTACACCCATATTAAATATAATCAAATAATATATTATATTATTTACAAATTGCGATAGTTTAAATTTTTAATTACTTTGTAACTAATAATAAAGTAGACAAAGTAATAATGCAATAAAACCATATCTAAAAAAATTATTTAGAACTCTTGAAAGGTTAAGATTGTTATTTACATAGCGGATCTTCTAAAAGCAACATTCATTACGATAACTTAGTATCACAGCTCTGACGTAATCAATAACAGTACTATGACCACTGGCAACAGTGAGAACTCATTTTAAGTCGATTCCATGGTCAACGCGCCTTTGCACAACAACAAAAACACAAATAGCACATTTATAACGAAAAAAAAAACAACAGTTAAACACGGAATCAGATGCGTGGGCGCAATGTAAACTAGCAGGTCACTAGTAAGTACAATAAACCACGGTGCAACGACCCCACCCAATTATGGTAATGGTAATGCTGACAATTACGACGACAAACTAATGGTCACGGTGATTTTCCTATGGCTACATGCGGGAGGAATGCTAGATAAATTAACTGCACTTGATAACGTCATGTATTCATAATCCATATCTATAAATAAGTACTGGTTATCAATGATAAGCTGCTTATGAAATAAAATGGTAGAGCCTTGTGGTGTAACACTTAATGGTCTACGAACCCTCTATATTATCTCATGGTCATTTGTTGGTTATTAAAGATATCGAATAACATCAAACACCAAAACCACAACTGCAGGATGTTATAAAGATACTAAATCAGATACTAATGCTAAACTAGACAACGTTTTGACATTGATATTCCCAAAGTTTACAATACTAAATATCTTTCAATTTCCATCTCTAATCCAAATTACAATACACAGTATAAAATTCTATTTTGTAAACTGTGTATTGGACATATTTGGCCAAAAACGGTAAAGAGATTTGTATAGCTACGTCAAATAGAATACTAACACTTGTTTCCGTACACCTGTCAGTCGCTACTCACATATCACAGGACGTATAGAAGTTAAATATTTGTATTGACCGTCAACACTTGCTCTTGGTTTTGTTGGTTATCTCAATAACGTGCACGCAGTTGACCCGTACAGACATGTTAGTGATCAAATGCAGCCTTATTTGAAATCCCAAACTTCCTGCTAATAGAATCTGACTGTGCGACGAAACTAGTTTATTTTTTATTTATTTATGTAGATACAACAATATCTATTGGTAAAATGTATTCGAGTAAATATATATTTGCAGTATCCAGTGACAATGAAATCTTTTGGATAATTTGTTGATTTATTTATTTATATACATATACATATAGATAATAGATTAGCAATCGCTCACGTCTTCGTAAGCGTTCGTAAGAGAGCCTACTAGAAATATGATCACAAATACTTTACCTATTTATAAAAGTAGTTTAAAATTCGTCATATATAACTATTCCGCTACTATAAATATTAGGTACTTACATATAAAATTAGCGTTTTAAATGGACAAAAAAAAACCAAAAAAAAAAAACGAAATTATACATTTAATCAATCGAAGTATGTACGTACCATTATTATCTATGCATTTTAGACATTTTATATGTAATTCATTGATTCCATTGCTGAAAAAATTGTGTGAGCGAGAATCATTGATAAAACCTTTGAAGCTTGGACAACCTCATCGGAATGGAAGTTGACCAAATTCCGAAAAAGTGATAATCTGTTGGACCAAGGTCCGGGGAGGATGGTGGGTGTCGGAGACATTCAAACCGCAGTTCCTCTAATTTAGTGATCGTCGGTCGTGAAGTATGAAGTCTAGCGTTGTCCTGAAGCAGCAGTGGGCTAGAGTGATTGACCAGTCTTGGTTGTTTAACGACTAACTTTTTCATCATAGTTTGGAGGTGTTGACAATACAGATCTGCCGTTATCGTCTGGCCAGATCTTAGGAAACTGTAGTGTATGACACCAGCACTGGTCCATCAAACACTCACCAGTACCTTTTTCTGAGTCAACTTTCGCTTGGGACAGGATTTGACCGGTTCTCTTGGGTTCAACCACTGTGATGAGCTCAATCCGTGTTTGTTGGTGTGCTTCAGTCAATTCATGCGGTACCCATTTCTTGAACTTTTTCACTTCTCCAATTTGTTTGAAGTGAATTAAAATTATTTTTTCACTCACACCGAAACCTGCCGCTAACTCTGACGTGTTTTGCGATGGATCCGCTTCCACGATCACCTTCAATTCTTTATTATCAACTAGGGTCTCCTGCCGTCCACGGGGTTTGTTTCGTAGGTCAAAATTTCTAGATCGAAAACGTTGGAACCAAAAATGAACCGTGCTTTCTTTTATAGTAGCTTCTCATACACATCATTAATCCTTCAAGCTGTTTCTGCAGCGCTGACGCGACGGTGAAACACATACGTAAATAAAGCGAAATTTGAAATTTTCCATTTTGTGAAAAGAACGATTTCAAAGAAAAATCAAATGGTGCGAAAACAAATGAATCACTAAAATCGAAACAAAAATACATAAACCTAAATTTCAAATTGGAATTCCTAACCAAACGCTAGATATTTGAGATCAAAGTCGCC
Source organism: Saturnia japonica (assembly GCA_033032175.1). Taxonomy (NCBI): domain Eukaryota; kingdom Metazoa; phylum Arthropoda; class Insecta; order Lepidoptera; family Saturniidae; genus Saturnia; species Saturnia japonica. Next base: position 6,989,543 of record CM065332.1, read on the forward strand.
AGTTCAATGAAACTCCAATTTCATATGTAATAAGGACCTAATACTAAGAAAATATAATGTCGCCTGCATAGATTTGTTTCGGCATCAGCTGGTGCATATCCAGTTACGCAGAGGCTTGTACCGTATATTTACAGAGTAATATAAGATCAATCTTTTACCTGCTGTTACACCTACATCCTACTGTCGTTAATGACAGGAGTTTACCCCCGTTAATAGACTTTCGGTAGCAGTATTGTTCTTGGATTAAGCTGTAATTTATATCAAAAACAATACAGTCAATTTACAAGGCCAGTATTTAAAAAAGTCATCAGTAATATATTCACTTATCCATATTATTCCGCGTTATTTATCATGGAGTAGAGCACCATAGTAAAAAAGAAATCCGGATGTTGTACCTATTAATAAACAGTTTCATTACGTACTCTGGTTTTTAGTTGAAAATATTATACAGTTTGCGCCTACGCATTGCATCATTGAGAAATCTCACATAGTGCAAATACTAAAATTTGATTTTAGTGTAAATAAATAGCATAAATTTGTGGTAAAATTCTAGAAAATAAAGATTTATTTTAACTTTCGTTCATCAACAAGTGCTCAGTCAAATCGTAACGTGGAAATGATTTCTTTGCAATGCCACGTTTCTCCAATAAAATGAAAATACATGGTTCGATTGTAATATGTTTTAGAATGAAATTTGCAAATCTCAAAACGTTTATATTTCACAGGTTTGCAGTTTTTAAAGAATGGTTTTTGGTAAAAAGTTAAACAAACTTTAGCCAAAATATATTTGTTTTATCGAGATGATAATTTATAGATATGTTAGGATCCAAGAAGATGTCATAACTCTCCTTTCTAATCTTTTGTTGCTTAGTAGAAGTATAATTTCTATTAAAACAATTATTCCATAATACATAAATAAAAATCAGAATAGCACTGTGTACATTTTCAAATATAATATATTCTGTAGCAAATGTTAATTTGTTGTGTTAACTTGAATAATTCTGATTCCGTTGCGTTTGAAGATACCTATGAATACAAATTAACGAATTTTGTACGGTCAACAGAAATAATCATTCTCCGTCCAACGGTTTCTGATCTTCAATGATATAATTAAATGCTTGATACAGTATATTGAGCTATATGTTGTAGATGAATCGATATAAATCGACAAGGAAACCTACATCGGCAAGTAATACCACTGTTTGAAAAGGTAGGTGTACCTAATGATTAAATAATTTTCTAAAATTGCACAAGAATAACCTAAAAAAATATCAATCGTGTTTGTTGAGGAATATAATCATTATGGTGTTAATCTTAAAATAAGTAAAAGTATTTCCTAAGAATTAACTATATTCACTGTAAATGTAACTAATTAATTTTTTTATGCATGCTCGATATATTAAACTTATAATTTGAAAACATAATTTACTCAAGTGCGCCTAGTCAAACTGACTTACATATAAAGAAACCTATCTAACACACTAAGACCACGAATATTTATTTACATAAGAAGTTAATATCACTTTTGTTGTGTTTATGATATATTATTCACAGTCGAAAGTGGATACAGATGTTCCACTAAAAGTTTCTCTCGGGTTAAAAGCGTCAAAGGTTGAGACTTTGTAAACACTTTCTCCTTTAGCTCTTGTCGAGTGAGTGCTAAGTTGTCATTTCTGTTTTGTGTCATCTCTAGTCGCTTTGAGGTGAAATTAACCATTTCATGTTCGAACAAAAATGCGTGAGTGTTAACATTGTAAACTTTCTCATAATTAAACATTGTAACCTTACTCATAATTGAATAGAACGGATGTTGCATTCGGTAATTGTGAACAAGATTTGTCCATCTATATCAAACTTAAGTTAAACTTAAGTTAAATATTTGGTTTAATTAATAATACGTAAAATACCAGCTTGTAAATGCCAGTAGCCAGTACACAACGTATTGTCGATTTGAAACGCCGAAAAATTAAGTTCTGTTTTATTTTTTCACCACATGCAATGAATGGCAATGATACTTTTTTATAAGGCTTAAAGTGGTAAACAAATATAAGGCCCCACCTAATGGTAAGCGGCTATCGTAGCCTATGGACACTTGTAATACCTTAGGTATCACTAGCGCGTTTCTGATCTTGAACCCCACTACCCCAAGAAGCTCTGAAAACCCTGCTCACCGCAAGAATACAACACAAGGTCATTTGACTGCGATCTTCTGTAGGATGAAGATATTCCGCCAATCGGACTGCCCCAAGTAGGAAGAAATCATAAAACATTCTCTTCTCATTCATTCTCTTTGCCCTGTCTCTTAAACTACAAGAATATTTCTCATGCATTCGGGTTTCCATACGATGTTTTTCTTCATCTTCAGTTCTTGCTTTATGATATGAAATAATTGGATCTAAATTCTCTGCCTAAGTTTGCCTATCAAGAAATTCCTGAGTAATCAAAGCACGTGTTATAAATTGTAACTTACAATTCTGATAGGCGAACAACACACGTGCTCTGGCAACTTACGTCAGAACCATCATATGAACCGTGTGAACTGTCTATTTGTAGTGATCGGCGACTACCGATGTGGGTCAAGTGACGTCACCAGACCCGTGTGTACGCACCGTTACACGCCCACAATGAATATGTACATTGTTAATTTTTCAGTTACGTATCTCTTCATTTCAATGTATGATGGTTATTTTAACGCATACATTTTTTAGGACGAGTTGCGGTCATTATGCGAGCGTAAGGAGTGAACGCGAAAGGCTTTCAATTTTTCTACGAGCATATGTCCGTTCCTTATCAGTGGAATATCTATCATCTTACGATACTATAAACGTGTTTACATTAAATCTATACGATGATGAGGCAATAAACTAAGTATATATCTCCTTAGTTAATCATTAATTAATAAATAGTTAATAATCATTAATTAAATAAGTAAATGTCAATATTCAATAATATTTAGAACCCGACGTAGTCTTTAATTATTTCGCCGAATTATTTTAAAACTTCCAATACTTAAACGACTATTTTGTTTTAAGTGAAAAGAAGCATGTTTATTTGATAGTTTGTAAAACAATATATCAATCGACGACGACCTATTATTCGGGTTCAGTAAACAAACAAAACAGATCGATTTCATTAGAGATCAACAATTAACATAATTATTACTATATCTATAAGTCTGTTCATAAGAATGATAGTTTATATTTATATTAACAGAATCTTTCCAAACGTATACAGATAACCCCGGTAAAAGAAACATAACAACGAGCTTTTAGTTTCTCGATAAATCGCACATTTAAAAACAAATTAGGGAAAAAGGAAAGCTTCATTTTTGAAGTTAGTTAAAAAGCAGTTGCAGTCTGCAACTTCACTTTCACATTTCATTTTGGAATTTTTATTAAGCAGAGAAAACCTTCGCTTGAAATTTTTGTTGGAGATATTGATCTGTCATGTGGTGGTTTCTTTAAAATCTATAATCTTATGTTATTTAGCCCGATAATAAGTAATTTTGGCAGCATTTTACTTGATGTATGTTATTAAGTGGATTATACAAACATTATAGAGTCATGCTTTTAAGTTATCATGAAAACTCCCTGCGCAATTTAATAAGGGAGCCGCTATCTTGTTACGAGATATGTTTGAATATTTTGCAGTTAGAAAATTATTCTATTCACGTGACGCTGACAGTATGTGGATGAACACAGTCGCTGTTCATAATGAAAAGAAGAAAAAGAACCACGCTTACCGCGTTTATACTGACCGCATCTTAACATCTGCTAAACACAGTAGTCATTGTGCAATGAACTAACTGCGAACTGTCAACGATGACAGATATGAGGATATTTGTTCGGATGACAAACTGTTTAACGGTATACATAAAGTTTTTGTCGACTACATTACAACAGTCATTATGGAAAGTGTACAGTACCATTTATATTCTACAGCAGGAAGCTGTTACCGTTATATGGTGTGATTTAAATATATAGATAGAGCTTATAGAGCATTCCCATTGCATTCTGTTTACTACGCATTATGTGAGAAGCTTGAGTAAATCTATATTGTTATATGCTTTTAGAATTTACAAAGCAAAAAACGTGTACACTGATACGCAGGAAAAATACCAAGTACACAATAGAGTCAATCTACAATACTAAGTAACCAATTAAAACCTGAACATAATATATAACATGGCTTATTTACAAAACGATTCTTAAGATTAGGCTTCTCTTTTAAACTTACACGTATACCGGATCCTTTAACAGCTGAGGTTAATTTATTCATAGGTTACATAGGTTCTGTACGGTTAGTTAGTTTCGACAAATCACCAAATACATATATGTACATATGTTCTTTCCTACCTTCCAGGAGGCAACAACAACAACAGCAACAGCCCGACTACTTTGGCACCCTCGCGCGCTTGTTGCCCACGCTTTCGCGGCTGAGTGCCTTGAGCGCTCGCCCCCAAGCCATGGTAAAGCTGTAAAAGCCATCAGCGGTTCTGGTTATAGGGCTCCTCAAGCTAACAAGTGTAGTCAGTTAAAAAAAAAATGTTAATTATTTTACTCAGTAGGTCAGTTTTAAGCTTGAGAGGCGAACTGCAGGCTGCGTCGCGACCACAATGCACACGGTAATAAGCTCGTCACTTTCAGTGTATACCCAGCTACCGAGAGCCTTGCTGACCGGCATGACAGTGACGAAAAACTAAAACAACGTCTAACATATACATATTTCGAATTTTGTTCTAAACATGAATACATTTTTTTGTCAACATCAACCGACTGTCCGAAAGTTATCAGATCCTAATACAAACTTCTATTTGAAATCAGTTTAAAAGTATTCATAGTAGTAATGGTTTCTAAATTAATGTTAGCTTATTGATAACAAAGACCACTATTTGTCCATTAACAAAGTACACAATTTGTAAGTATAAAGTTTAAACACTGATATAGAAGTAGGTCGGTCACCGAACCCATAATCACAGCTGATTAGAATGTCAACGTGTACTGTACTAGGTGATCTAGAACGGCCTGATAATACTACTTTATCATTATCATATAAATAATATCGAGGATTTTATAACTAAAAAATGTTTATGAATAAACTTCGTAACAGTTTTATGTTAACAGACTTAAAAAGTTAGGTTCGATTTTTCACCTTGTATGTTTGTATGTGCACGATTTTTTCAGAAACTAAACGACCGATTTTTATAATTTTTTACTGGGGTAATCTTTACACTTATAAAAGATTTTAGCATTAGAATATAAAATAGTAAGGTACTATTTTTATGTACATACGTAATACTTGTGTTTCATGTTATTTTTCACAAAGTGAGTTTGATTAATAAAATGTATGTTGTTTGTCTAATAGGCTTACGTCAAATAAGTATAAGAATCATTTAAGATAATCTATACAATTAATAAAATTGAAGTGTCTGTTTGTAATGTCGAAAAAATAGCTGTTTACTAAATACGATACCTATATGTTAAAAACAATTTTTAATAATTTTGTCTGTGTAGTCTACGTGTTTATTCCTGGAAATCTCCGAAACGGTTGGACCGATTTTGACGGGACTTGCACTGGCAGATAGCTGATGTTATATGGAGTAACTTAGGCTAGTTTTATTTTAGAAAATGAATTGGTAGTAATAATTGTATATATTGAAAAACCAACAAAAAAATGCGCGAGAGCATGACTATCTTCTAAGGATCACCCACAAATAAAATTTATACTTTTAAAACAACAGGGAGCGGGAGTAGCACGATACACGCGTGTGCCCGACCGATGGCATTCTGTGGGCCAAGCGAGCTAGTACTAATAAAAATTTAAAATAGGTATCTACTCCAATATGTATTTTGTATGAACATCAAAAGTTGTTACAATTTAGTTAGTAGTTATACTACTTATAGTACGTTAACTAGCGGTGCGCCTGCGGCTCCGCACGAGTTTTTTACTACGCAGTACTTAGGTAAAATCCGTAATTTTATTTTTGCTCATATTATTGACAATCATATAATAATAATCTATCAAAATGAGAAATGACATATACTCCCCATGTACAAAATTTAATGAAAATCGGATAAGAATCAAATGATTACTAACTTTACGATTCCTAAATTTATTATTAGACGTTTCATATAGACTTTTAATTATGGAATGACATATGCTTCCCGTGTACAAAATTAAATCTGACCGGACGAGAATTGATAAAAACTATTTTCTTTTGTTCCTAAAAGTAATATTAAAAATCGTTATTATAGCCCATCAATTATTGAATAACTTATACTTTCCTTGTACAAAATTTCATCAAAATGAGTTAAGAATTTTTTCAACTTGCAAAAGTATTAAGTGTTTAATATTCTTATAGGATATCCATTGATCGATGATTCGTGCTTCCCGTGTACATTTTACATAAATCGGTTAAGCCGTTTTTGAGTTAAATCCGTACATACAAACAGACAGGCAGACAAAAAAATTTAAGAGCATATTCGTGATCAGTATCCTTTTTTATAGTATGTCTATTGGGAAATTTACAAAAATATTTTAGACGTGCAGACATGACTACAGATTTATTCAAATAGATAAATAGATATAGGTCATTAGGTTGTATATTATAAATCTTAAAAAACATTATTTTGGAATAAGTTCACATACATTAATTTAGAAAAAAAACCTTTCACACAATCTGCGTTTTTTAATAAATCTCTCCTTTACATCATTTTTCGTAAGTCCCGTTTATTTTCTATCATTGTGTGCAATAATAACCTTAAAAATCAATCGCATAAAACATAAGATTATTTGAGCTATATATATATATATATATATATCACGATGTGTCTACGGAAATCGATCGAATGATCGAGCGTCGACGACTGTGAAATTATATGAACTTTCTACTTGATCGATTTATCCCCTACTAATGCTGTAAATGTATAACTCTCGCCGTAACAACGATAGTAAACATTTCGTGGAATCAAACGATAGAGATTTTCACAATTGAGGACAAGTCCGGATTAAATCTAAAGAGTACCTACTTTTACTTCTGGTTGCAAAATGAAAACACATTTATATTTTTTACACTGCATTTAAGAAATACATTTAATTATTTTACTTCTACACGTTTTTGGAGATTGAGCATTAAATTTTCAATAAAATAAAGTAATATATTACCGAACACGGTCATTAGTAAATAAGCCACATACACGCATAACAAAGTTCAATAAAAATATTTTCTTAGTAACAATAACTTTATCTGACATATAGTATTGTAGGATTTAATAATAAGAGTGCGGTGTCGGAGCGGAATGTGCGGGGGGAAAGGCGGGTGTGCCTAACGTGAGACGAGAGAGGGCGGGGAGTGTGTGTGTTGCGTTGTACCGGGTGGACGTTGAAGACGTTATAAATGTAAAATAAGCTGTATGTTTTTTTTAAAGTGATTAAAGTATGTTGTGTAGAAAAAGGAATTTATTTTTACATAAAGAAGCAAATTACTAACACTACAATTTTGGGGGTTCGTCCGGGATATACATTTTAAAGATTGCAAGTGTTGGACGCGTGGCAGTACGAACAACCGGAACAACGTAATACGACCACGGTGAGTTAAGACGAAGTTGCAAACGGTTTAAGACGATTACGACGTACTTAGAAGACGACTACGACGAATAAATATCAATAAAATCATTAAAGGCGTGATTATTATCCATGACGGAAACCCTACGACACAATCTACGTAGTACGACAACAACGTCTAGAAAAATGGAGGACGACGCAGCAGCTAGCAAACAGGTGAATAGCGCGAATGCTGGTATTTTTACAATGGACATAACAGAGTTCAGTGGCGAAGACCACACGTATACATCTACGAAGTGGGCAGAAGACCTGGAGGATTACGCAGAGATTTTAGAATGGACGCCTACGCAAAAACTTATCATGGCGCGCAGAACACTCACAGGCACGGCGCAGTTGTGGCTAAAAACGAAAAAAATATACAAAACATACGAGGAACTAAAAGCGGCGGTGATAAAAGAATTTCCAGAAGTAATCACCAGCAAAGATATGCACGAGTTAATGGCGGCGCGATACAAACGACAAGACGAAAATTTTTATCAATATATGCTCATCATGAAGGAGATGGGAAAACGAGCAAAATTCCCAGATTACATCGCTATTCAATACATTACAGATGGAATTCATGACGTCGAGATAAATAAATCTATGTTGTACGGCGTGACTACGTATCAAACAATAAAGGAACGTTTAGATATGTATCAGAAAATTAAGACGAAGATGGCTACAAAACATAAAACGACAATAGCAGAGACAAAATATCGGCAACAACGTTGTTTGTTACAACTGTGGAGATATAAAACATCAAGCAAATGCATGTCCGAATGGTGTCAAATGTTTTAAGTGCAATAAATTCGGCCATATTGCTTCGAAATGCACTTGGCGTGGCGCTGGCGGAAATGCGGGCGGAAGCGGAAATTCTGTGAACGGCGGCGGCGCGGGCGCTAGCAGCTGTGTTCGTTCTGTTGGTTGGCAGCAGCGGGCGATGTGTGTGTCGTCACCCCCGATCGCGAAAGAAATTCGTTCGGTTGGTAGCATTGAGGACAAACATGGTAGCGACATTGTCTATGATAGCGACGAAAATAGAAACTGTCAATGTCACGTGAGTTATAATAGTAAATGGCAAATGTCATCAAGTAGTAATAAGTCTGTAAAGATTGTAGAAATTTGTAATTTTAAAATATATGTTTAATTGATTCCGGTAGTGATATAAATTTAATATCTGTGGATGTATTTTCCGATCTAAATGTTACAAAAATGGTTAATGAAAAGATTATTTTATCTGGCCTTGGTGCTAAAAATGTTTTTTCTTTAGGTAAGTTCGAATGTGTATCGATCATTGATGGTCACTGTTTTAATTTAGAGTATTATATTGTGCCAAACGATGTAATGCCTTATAATTTAATATTAGGTCAACCATTTATTCAAAGTGCAACTTTAATTTTTGAAAAAGGTTTGATGACGGTTATACCGCAAAGTAATACTAGTATTTTGCCCTGTTTGGTTACAGACATGCAGCATTCCCTAGTAGGATTTGTACCTGACTTACAGTTAAAGAATGAGGTTCAAGAGTTAGTGAAAAATTATAAACCAATACAAACAGAAGAAGCTCCTATTGAAATGCACATCGTTTTGAAAGATGACATTCCAGTTGCTCAAAGACCTCGACGATTAGCAATCACCGAGCAGCAAGTGGTGGATAATCAGGTATGCGAATGGCTGAAGAAAGGTATTATCAAACCAAGTTTTTCTGAATATGCAAGCCCTCTTGTACTTGTGAAGAAAAAAGACGGTTCAACTCGTGTATGCATAGATTATAGATTAATAAATGCTAAAATTATTAAGGATGAGTTTCCGTTACCTGTAATTGACGATCATCTGGACATATTATTAGGCGCAAAGGTCTTTAGTAAATTAGATTTAAAAGATGCATATTTTCATTTAAAAATTAATGAGAAATGTACAAAATACACATCTTTTGTCACACAGAGTGGACAATATGAATTTACTAGAGCTCCGTTTGGACTGTCAATTTGTCCAAATTATTTTACACGGTTTATTACAATTATTTTCAGAGAACTCATGACAAAAGGAGATGTTTTAATTTTCATCGATGACATAATTATTCCAGCGTTAAAGTATGAGGATGGAGTAGAAAAGTTGAGAAAAGTTTTGAAAACAGCAGCTGAGTATGGTTTACAGATAAATTGGGGAAAAAGTGAGTTACTCACAACCAGAGTGGAGTATTTGGGGCATGTGATTGAGAATAATACAGTGAAACCTTCACCAGATAAAACAGATGCAGTAATGAAATTCCCGCAACCTCGTAATCAAAAGGATTTACAAAGTTTTATTGGATTGACATCATACTTCAGAAAATTTATAGAAAACTTTGCCAGCATAGCAAGACCCATGACTGATTTATTGAAAGAGGAAAAATATTTTTATTTTGGAGAACAGGAGAAAAATTCATTTTACATTTTGAAACAAAAGTTATCAGAACAGCCGGTGTTGAAAATATTTGATCCAGTATTACCAACAGAGTTACATACAGATGCATCCCTGGTAGCTTATTCAGCTATTCTGATGCAGTGCCATTCTAACGATAACTGTTTGCATCCAGTATACTACATGAGCAAGAAGACATCTGATGCTGAGAAAAAATATTGTAGTTACGAGTTAGAAGCGTTGGCAATTGTAGAAGGAGTCAAGAAATTTAGAAAATATCTACTAGGCATTCCATTTAAAATAGTAACTGATTGCCTGGCGTTCGAAATGACCTTAAAGAAAAAGGATTTAGTTACAAGAGTCGCAAGATGGGTTTTACTTCTACAAGAGTTTGATTACAAAATTGAACATCGAGCAGGGTCACGGATGCGACATGTTGATGCTCTCAGCAGAAACCCCTATGGATGTATGATCGTGAACAGCATTCATAACCAAATTCAATATGCTCAAGATCTTGATGAAGGCTTACAGGCGATAAAACAAGTTTTACTTAAAGAAGGCACTGTAAATAAAGATTTCTGGCTGCATAATAATATTTTGTATAAAGGCGATCATAAATTGTTAGTAATTCCTAAAAGTATGGAAAAAGAAATAATAAGAAGAGCACACAGTATTGGTCATTTTTCAAAGAATTGATGAGCGAATTAATTACTAAAGATTAGCATATACAAAACTTAGATAAAAAAATTGAAGAATATTTATCTAGTTGTATTCCTTGTATTTTAGCTTCGAGAAAGAGTGGTAATCAAGAAGGGTTCTTACAGCCGATAGAAAAAGGAAGCACACCCCTACATACCTTGCACATTGATCATGTTGGTCCGCTTAACGAAACTCATGCAGTATAATTATATTTTAACAATAGTTGATGGTTTTACAAAATGTGTGTGGTTGTTTCCCACAAAGTCAACCACTACTAAGGAGACATTGGATAAACTTTAAATACATCAACAAATATTTGGCAACCCTGATAGAATAATAAGTGATAAGGGTACAGCATTTACGAGCAACGAATTCAAAAAGTATTGTGAGGATGAAGGGATTGAACATATTTTAGTTACAACAGGTGTACCTCGTGGAAATGGTCAAGTGGAACGTATTCACCGAATCATTATACCGGTTTTAACGAAACTGTGCATAGACGACAAGGGAGTTTGGTACAAATATGTAGGTAGAGTACAAGAAGCTCTTAATAGTACTTACCAAAGGAGCATAAACACAACTCCATTTGAGTTGATGATCGGAAAGAAGATGAAAAATCGTGAAGATTGTGAAATTATGACAATATTACAACAGGAAGGTGCTGAATTATATTATGAAGATAGGGAAAATTTAAGAATGAAAGCTAGGGAGCAGATTTTAAAGATATAGCAGGAAAGTCGAAACCATTATGATAAGAGAAGAAAAGAGAGTAATAAATATGAAGAAGGTGATCTGGTGGCAATTAAAAGAACACAGTTTGGATCGACCTTGAAGATAAAATCAAAGTACTTAGGCCCCTATCGTGTAACCAAGGTGAAAAGGAATGATAGATATAATGTAGAGAAGGTTAACAGCTCTACAGAAGGTCCTAATCTTACTACAAGCTGTGCCGAATACATGAAAAGGTGGGCAGTATTCCTAGACACTTGGTCTTGTTTGTAGTTTGTTTTTATTTGTTTTCCATTTTTTTTTATTATTTATTTGAAATAAGGCATTCCATCTTCTAATGTAGTACTTAAAAGTAGTTATAGAAAATATTGTAATGTTAATTGTAGATGTAATTTTGGTATGTTGTAGTAAAGTCTGAGGCCAGACTTCAGCAGGATGGCCGAAAATGTAGGATTTAATAATAAGAGTGCGGTGTCGGAGCGGAATGTGCGGGGGGGAAAGGCGGGTGTGCCTAACGTGAGACGAGAGAGGGCGGGGAGTGTGTGTGTTGCGTTGTACCGGGTGGACGTTGAAGATGTTATAAATGTAAAATAAGCTGTATGTTTTTTTAAAAGTGATTAAAGTATGTTGTGTAGAAAAAGGAATTTATTTTTACTTAAAGAAGCAAATTACTAACACTACAGTATTATAATTTTTTAATGCAATATGGTATCTACCTTCTAACAGAAATATCATATTAATCACAGCCGTAGAGACAAATGTCAAATTCCAAATGGGATAATGGAATCCAGCCACAAAAAGGCTATGCAACAGTGTGTAAGTTATAATATGTCTGGAAAACGAACAAGTAAAAAGTCAAAGAGTACAAGCAAATACTTAAAATAGTTCTAAGTATAATTATTACTCTTAAAAATAATGCTTGGCTCTCCTGACCTACAAAACAAAGCGCAAAAATAATACATATTTTTTCACTATTGACATTCGACTTCCTAAACAGTTGATGTGATAAAGAGGTCAATGTTAACCAAACTAAGATAAGGTTTTAATAAAATATTTTAGTTTTAAGCTGTGCCCGACGATTTCATCCGTATTAAATTTATTCGACTAAATCTCCACCACGCTGCCGTCAACACATCTGTATAACCTATTTATTATTTAGTTCTCACTTACCGTACATGCCTACTACATCTTACCTGATTGCTTGAAGTTCATCGTTACTGCACCGCTTCTTAGAGTATTAGCGTGAAGTTATATATATCTTATAATCTTCCTCAATAAATAAATAGGCCATAATATGCAAAGATAATTTTTCAAAACTGACTGGTAGTTCTAGAAATTAGCGCGTTCAATTAAACAAACGATAAAGTATAGACTTCATAACTACAACAACGATGATAGTAAGAGTTTAAACCGTACCAGTAATCATGAACCACACGATAGAGGAAGCAACTTAACTCTTTGTATGATTGGTTTACTTTACGATTCTCGCACAAGCTCAAGGATGAGCTGCCGATAGGTCAAGTGCCTCTCTGATTGCTGAGCACTTCCTGGCAAAACTGGTACGCGACATGGAAGGACAAAACATTTTTGGAATAATAAAAAATTGGGGGTTCATGTAAATTTTGTTTCTATTAACTAAAACACCAAACATTTATTGGCGATAAGATAAAAATTCATTTTTTGAGATGTAGGGACGTGGACTATGAAAATACATAGATGTTATTCGATTGTTAAACATCGACATATTTTACCGAAACATCGATGTATATTGAATATTCCAACTGGGAATGTCATTTCCATTTTAAGTTGTTCGAATATTATAATACGATTTTTCAATGAAACGTATACCCAATTACCCATATAATAATATATCTTTGCAAATAATGTGGTAAACTTAATCAATTTATTAATATTTTTGTCCACTTAATATTAAGCAAAGTATAAAAACAAGTTAATTATAAAGAATATTTAGCATACTTTTGACACTTTAAACTAGGTACGTATGTAAGTCAAGAACTAAGGGAAAATAATTATATAGAATTTTATGAGAGAGGTAATTAATTTCATCCGTAACAAGGGATGCAATGCAATGAGCGCAGTTGTGCATGACTGCATCGCATCGCATCGCGTCGCGACAATATCTCCCGCGTGGCTCACAGCAAAAATAAACACATCGTTAAAATGCTGACGGATCATTGACTCTCCTCACATCTGTGTCACTTTCGATTGTATCTATATGCAGACTAGATATAAATATATATTATGTATTAAGGAAAATATACCATATAATTTGCACCTAAAACACTTTTACAAAACCTTTGTAATACAATAAAATTGTTATTTTTCTATTATAGTCAAGCGAAAATACTTAACAAAAACATTAATAAAAATTATATTCTGAATGACTATTTAAAATATTTTTAACAAGCTTTTTAATTTTTTAAGTTAAATTGGATACTTTACAAGAAAAAAGGTTAAGATGAATATTATTATTTTTTTAAACTTGGACAGTTTTAAAGTACAGGTTTCCGAGATTAATTCGATGCGAGCTTTTAATTTAACTTTAAATGTAACGGATCACTATAACTAGGGTCTTGTCCGTCTTAAGTAAGGAATCTATTTATAGGATGTCTCGTAAGGAATGGACCAAGGCTATGAGGATGATAGAGGTGACATGATCTAATAACAACACTAAAATTTATTGTCCTAGACCTAGTACTTTCAAAAGTTATGATTTTTTTAAATGTTATTTTGAAATTCACCGTCTATGAACACAAAATTGAAATTTTAAATTAATTTTTTTTTTTTTGTTTACTGTATTTGAGAAAACTTATTAATTACAAACAACGAATTACATAATAAAACATATTCCTACAAATTATATTAGACACCAACTGTACTCGTGGGTTTTCACGCGTGCACTACAAAAATATTGTGGACTAGCTGCACCCGCGGCTGCACACGAATTTTATTTTTACTCATTTTGTATGATTTTTGAAAGTATCTTGTCTATCAATTTCAAATGCTACAAAATTTCATTAAAAACTGCTGAGAATAAATAAAAAAGTAATTAATTTAAATACGATTTCTAAAAGTATTATTGATAATTTTTATAGCTTATTAATAAAATAAAGGGTTAACATTTATACTTCCCGTGTACAAAATACATTAAAATAGGTAAAAACTGTAGTAGGTATTTGAAGTAAATTCAGACATAAAATGGATAGATAGACAAAGCTAATTAAAATATCATATTCGATTTTTTAAAATAACGACTTAGGAAAAAAAATTACACAAACATAATACATAGACTTAAGACCGGTTATTAAATAAACTATAGGTTATTAACAGGTACTACAGGTTTATTAAAAATAGGTCGGGGGAAAAGTTTCTTCCCATAACCGTAGGTATAAATTTGTTATTAAATTTCTTTGGCTGTACTATTTGTATCTGGCTGGTTTTGGTAATATTAAAAAGGTTACATTAAAAATATATAAAAAAAGAAAAAAACTTGTTTCCCGCTATTTTTCATTTGTTTTTCTTTCTGTAATAATGAGTGAATCTAATGAAGAAATTCGATACATTTAAAATATTATTACAGAAAAGACAAAAATACAACGAAAAAAATTTGTGATGTTTATGGACCTAGTTTAGTGTCAGTAAGAGTAGCAGCACAAAGTTGGTTCAAACGTTTTCAGTCGGGAAATTTTGATGTTAAAGATACACCTCACTCTGGTCGCCCTGTTACGAATAAATTGGACGTCATTTTTGAAAAAGTGGAGCTAGATCGGCATATTAGTAGTCACGATGTGGCTGAAGAACTGGAAATTGACCACAAAACAGTTTTAACGCATTTGAAGAAAGCTGGCTATACCAAAAAGCTCGATATTTGGGTGCCACACGAGCTAACTGAAGGAAACCTAATTAACCGTGTACTCATTTGCGATTATTATTGAGACGTAATGAAACCGAGCCGTTTTTGAAGAGATTGATAACTGGCGATGAAAAGTGGATCACGTACGATAAGAACATGCGAAAAAGGTCGTGGTCTAAGGTCGGCAAGGCTCCACAGACTGTGGCTAAACCTGGGCTAACTCGAAATAAGGTGATGCTGTGTGTATGGTGGGACTGGAAGGGCATTATTCATTATGAGCTTTTACCGCCCGGCAAAACCATCGATTCGGATCTCTACTGCCAACAAGTGATGAGATTAATGGAAGCAGTTGAGAGAAAGCGGTCGGAATTGATCAACAGAAAGGGTGTGGTCTTTCATCACGATAACGCTAGACCAAAGACATTTTTAGCCACTCAGCAAAAATTAAGAGAGTTTGGCTGGGCGATGTTAGTGCTTCCACCATATAGCCCTGACCTTGCACCTTCAGATTTTCACCTGTTTCGGTCTCTTCAGAATTCTTTAGGTTCTGTAAGGTTAACATTAAGAGAGGACTGCCAAAACTATTTGTCGCGTTTTTTTTTGATCAAAAGTCCTAAAGTTTCTACAGAAACGGGATCATGTCTCTACCTATAAAATGGCAGAAAATCATCGAACAAAACGGCACATATAAACTGTAAATAAACTTGGAATTTTTTTTCTTGAGTTTTCATATAGAAATGCGAAGAAACTTTTTGCCCGACCGATTATAAAGATTTAGTTAGTATTAACCCATACTACACTACTACAATTGATTTTGAGTTATAATAATAACATAATAGTTCAATACTTTTTATAGTTATTTATGATACTAGTGCGGTAAATTGGTTTTTATAAATGAGTAGACGAATGTAAGCCCGAGACCAAGTCGAGGTTGACCACGAGTTTGTAAAAATCAACTTCCCGCTCGCGTATACAACATTTTTCAACACATTTGCGAGAAAACAGTACAACATTTTCCACGCTTGAACTCATAGAATGTAAAACACTCAGAATGGCAGTAGTTGCTCGCAGAGTGAAGCCGTTTTAAGTTAGCCTTTAAAGGCTACCAACGCCTCTCGGCGCGACAGTGCTAAAAATGAAGTCTTATTGCAAACCGTTGTCGCAATTTTGACAAAGTATGACTTACTGCGCAGTGAAAGATCGTCACAACTTATCTCACAATTACCAGAAACATTTCACAGGAAAGCTCGACTCGACAACTTATATTCTTACGTCAAAAATAAATAAATGCGATAATAATATTTATAAAACTGACAGACGCCATTAGAATGAAATGTTACTAGTTACCGTAAAATATTTTACCCACTTTTTAAATTTAAACTTCTTAGGCGGCAATTCGATTAATAGATGAGAATTGAGTGTGAAATTTTAAGGACGAGTCAGATTTAGGCACATGGCGTAAAATGAGAGAGAAGAAAGATATAACGTAGAGAGCTGGAGGTAGACAGCTATACACTGTATATCTAGGACTTTTGCATACGAGGTTTTTTTTATAAATGAGCTGATGCGCGACGTGCGTTTTGGATGAGCGCATCCTCTACGTTTGTATCACACAAATGCAAATAACGAAAGCGGAACGAAGTTGATGAAGTAGATGGTTCTTCCTTGACAAATATTTCTACATAAATGAATATATCTTAAACACTGCACACCAAAACTGCCAACCCACCGACATATTGATTTTGACGGTCACCATCCATACTATCACGATTTCAACATTCACCATCAATTATATATGCGGAAATAAAAACGGGGTTGTATATTATTGCCTTTATTATTTAATCACAATGACCATAGGATGAATGAGACCAACATTTACTGCATAATTTAATTCCCCCATTTTTGAAGTAAATTTCAATCAATTGCAATATCATTCGTGTGTTTGGGTTTGTGTTGTCAAGTGTAAAATACGTGTCGCTTACGCAGACATCTATTTAATTTTGCCTTCAACTTTTAGCGGCTCGTTGTATGAAACTATCACTCATACCGTAAAAACTCTATACTTGAACTAATATTATTTTCTTTATAAATATCAGTCGGAAAGTAGCACCAATCTTTGTGGTGAAAATTGGAACTACATCTTTCGTCTCATTTTCTCTTTAGTATTAATGTGAGACAAATGTATTGATGAAAAGCGCTTCCCATTCAAACTTTTAAATATTTTTTTTAAGAATAAAAAAGTTAGATAATTAGCGAATTTTAACGCATGTATAAACATCATACTACACGAAAATGTGAAATCGCTTGAGGTTAAATGTCATTTACTTATGGTAATAGACTAATGGGGAGGTAAATACTCAATTTCCCTTTCGCGGACGGCGACACTTGCGTTAATGATTCACCACCGTCACGAAACACTAGCTAGGAATCAATTTGTTGCGTGTATACGCCGACTGTTGACCTCTGAATAACAAGTTTAGTGGTTTTATCTTAACGTATGACATATTATGCAGCTCTTGTGTATTGCTCAAATGAGTTTTCCAAAAAACATATAGGATAACTATCCATCGTCACAATAGTACATTATGGTACAAGTGTGTAATGTTGGTGATTACCGCTGAGGCGCCATTGAGACCCGAGCTGTTAGGTGAGGGTCTTAAGAGAGCCGAGGACGGTAATCACCAATACACACGTGTATCATACGACGTTTTTCAACACACTTGTGAAGAAAATAATAATAAAAAATCATGTTTCCTTGGAGTTTTCAGGTAGTAAATTTTGCATAACGTTCAGGGCTTCACATCTTATATCGGGCGGTGTACAACATAAATAATTTTCTTCATAACTAGTACTTGTAGACATTTTAATTAATAAATAACTAAAATTTCAACAGTGACAACGAATTGTGAATTTTTTTTCGCTATGGCGGGAAAAATTAAATCAGTTTGCGCGCACATCTAACAATGGCGATCGGCCATAGACTACAGGAATGAGGTTTCTTTTTTTTGGCTTTCCGCAGATAGCGTTTTAGCCACGTATAAAATGGGGAATTTAAAGTTTTCTTTATTACAGAGAAAACAAAAGTTATATATGAGTGGAAGTTTTATTTATTAAACACGTACAAGTTGAAATTATCTATTTAAATACGAAGTTGTATGAAATGAGCAAGCAATAGGTACATTAATTTATTTGTTCTATTGATCATTATCTTTTTTGTATCGAAACTTTTTAAGAACAAAGCAACTCGACCAAAAAAAAAACTCTATAACTCACTTGTGAATAATAGCAATGAAAAAGTCACAGTTTGATTACAGGTGTCATTATTTGCCTAATTGCGGTGATATTAGAGCCACTTTATGAGCAAGTGTGTTGAAAAATAATTTATATCTAGATTTATAACTATTAACTAGAATAAGTGCAACAAATACGTCTGCAGTCTTATTTATTTATTATTTATATACTACTAGCGTTTTCATCATTTCAATTTGTCTCTTTCACACCAACCAGCCATTTCTGTATTAACACCGGTCTGTTTCGCTTGTGTTTGTAATTTTTTTTTTGTACGACGATACAATAACACTTTTGTAGGAATAGCGGAAAATTATAAAATACACCTAGCAACTAGCAATAATCCTATAACTATATACCTAATATTATAAAGAAAGAATGCAAATTGTGTATGTGTTTATATGTGGAGGGCAAACTCCGGAACCACAGCACCTATATAAAATTTTTTTTTTGCATTTTATAGCCATTTAGTAGGGAAGGTTATAAGGCTAACTTCACACTACGAGTCTAAGGAGCGAGCAGTAACCAGGAACGTCAAGCAAACTGTAGTCAAGTACGGGAAGTGAGGATAAAAATAAACTACACAGTGCGTTAACGGCGACGAGACGCGAAGGAGACTTGGTCGAATAAATCTAACACGGTTGAAAACATGGGGCGCTAAACACATAGCGTGGCGTGTTATACAAAAACAGTCAGATTTCTCATATTTAAAATAAATACCACTTCTATAGCTTTAAAGCTTAATAAGTTTTCTTAAAGTAATAGTTAGTTACGCGTGCATACAAAGAACTTTATCAGAAGGAAATCAACTTCTATTTTAGAACATAATCGCGTGTTTAGCTACGTTCAATTATTTCTATATTGCCCGATAAGAAAGGGTCACCGAGTTAACAACTACAAAGAAGTTTATTGTTATTGCTATTATAAGTCCTCAATCTCTTCGGGGTTTTGGTTATAAAGAAAACTATCTATCACGAGTTTCCATGATTATTAATCCAATCGTTTTTGAGGTCATTTTTTTTAATATCAATAAATTTGTTTATTTATTTGGTACATATTGCTTCACAGCACATTTAACACAAAATATACATTTGTTATGTTTTGCAATCATGTGGTGCCAATTACGAAACAATTATTATTAAATTTTGTTTGTTATGCAGCGGTTAAATATTTATATACATAAAAAATATCATTATGAAGTATTATGTGTTTCTATATCTCAATGTGAGTGGGAGTGTGAGTCTGCGTGTAGTGTGCGTGTGCGTGAGAGTGTATAGGTGTGGTGGGATCATATGCTCCTGAGTGAAAAGAATATATGAATTGTATATGTATGTATGTTATAACCAATAGAAAGTAAACGGAGTCCTTTCTGTGTTCCTGTTTCACAGTCGTGATGACTATTTCAATGTGTTTTCCGATTTTAATTCTTTTAAGAAAGAAATCCTATTTGACTGGAATAAATCAATATGACTAAACATCTTTGTAAAACAGAGTTCTTAGCATAATTGTATTTAACTGGCCGTGGTGCAAATAAGCGCGGATTTCGAATAATTTTTGTATGTGTTTTGAAGTTAATCCTATTCACTAGTTCGGGGCAATCAATATTGTTGTTCAAAATATCGTATAATAACCTCATGTCGAAGATAGATCGTCGTTTTGATAAAGAAGTTAAATTGTAAAAGTCCAAATCAATTAAGTATGACTTATGCTCGTTATTAAATTTATAATTTAGATATCTCAGGAATTTACTTTGAATGTTGTCTAGACTAATCTTATGTGTGATATAATCTGGTGACCATATTGGCGAAGCATAATCGAGATAGCTCCTAATGTATGTAAAATATAATATTTTTAGTGAGTTTAAGTTTACAAAAGGCCTTGCAACTCTGCAAATGAATCCAAACATTTATAAAGCTTTCTGACGTATGTAATCATAGTGATACGTATAAAGCAGTTTGGAATCCATCATCACCCCCAAATCACGAATGACAGAAACCCTCTGCACTGGCAACACGTCAAGTATATAGATATAATTTATAGGTTGATGTTTTCTAGTGTATGTTATTACATTACATTTATTTACATTTAAATTAAGCTTATTTAACTTGCAATAATCACAAAGTCGCAAAAGTTCATTCTATAACATGTGGCAGTCATCAATAGTACGAATAGCGCTGAAAATTTTGGTATCATCGGCATACATAAGGTACCTGGCGGAGGTGAAGCAAGAGGATATATCGGAGATATAAATGTTAAAAAGCAATGGTCCTAGGTGTGAACCCTGCGGTATACCTGAAGGAATAGTAATAGTAGTAATTGGGTAGTTAATTTCATTGCAAGCGGTGTTCGATTAATGTTTTTAATTTGTTTACAAATTCTTCAACAATTCAATTTAAAATATAAATAATAATCAAAGTAAAGAATAAATTAAGTAAAAATTACAATAAATTTTAATCTGCAAAAAACTATTGAAATCTGTGAAATTACTTAAGCTTTTCTTCATTATTTTTATTATGCAGGTCTCACTCAGAATAGCCGAAAGGCTAACACCGTGATAACGCACACTATTAAAAGGTCATTTAACTTATTCACTGCTACAATAAAGATACTTAACTCCGTTACCATTACGTTTTTTTTCTTTGAAAACTGAAATCTTATCTCTTTTAAAGATTTTTTTTTTGTATTAGGTACAAAATTTTTCTTTATTATATAAATAAATTTGAATTTGAACGCCATTTTACTAACCGGGCGCATTGACCGCGTCGCGGATATTCACATTATTTATTGCGCGCTCCTGCGCATCCGATCTATTTCACCGGATTAATTGAAAACTATAAATTTGTCCATTTAAAATCCATAACAGTTGCTTCAACCGTATTCGACAGTTTATTGACACGATTGTAAGTTGATAAAAAAACCATTAAATTGAAATTATTTTGTCTCTGTAAAACGTACGCACAGTGGAATGAAGTTTATTATTGGGATTGCACAATTTAGTTCCCCCATCCCCTATCCATCATCGGACGACATCAGACACGGTAAAGCGTCATCGATATATGATTGATATTCCACCAGTGCGCACGAAGCGTTCTACTTGCACATTTATCATGCGCACCGCTAAAGAGTAGAACTCTTCGCAAGAGTTTGTATTTCCTGATAATTACAACCTGGGCATCATCAAGTCACGAGTGAATAGGTACCTTCTAGGCAAGCGTCCTCCATTGTAGACCATTTCATCAGTTACGATCAGGTGAGGTAGTGGTCAAACACAACAAATTTGTAGTAAAAAAAATATATAATTCTACTAATATTATAAAGGCGAAAGTTTGCGAGTGTGTTTTTGTTTGTTACTTCTTCACGCTCAAACGCCCGGACGTTGACACCATGGTTTAACACATAACGGATGAAACCGCGGGGCACAGCTAGTAATAAATTAGTGTAATTCTGAATTTAGATCTAAGGACGGATTCCAACATTATCAGCTTGAATTAAGCACACAGGCTAAAATGACTTGGGCTTTGCAGATTATGGGAGAGGATCGAATGACCAAAAGAGCGTATCTTTTTGCAAATAATTGGACGAAGACCTGTCGGATGTAAAGGCACAAATGATATTATGTTAATAATAATAATAAGTTGTTATTTATTCAGACAATAATATATCCCTGTTAATGTTACATAATAATTTTAAGAGACCTTAATTAATAAAAATATAAAAGTTGACAAGTTAAATAACTTTCCCAACATGGACGCGAACCCAGTGCTGCAATGTCTGACAGTCGGTTTCTATTTGCGAACACCTGCAGATGCTGTTGGTATTGGCTTTCAAACGGGTCATCACAGATGCAATTCGTTTACGCACAATTGCAGTGAAAGCCATCTGTGACATTATCGACAAACATATGTGATGCACTACAGTGCCGAGCCAGCTCCAACAGCACTCTAAGGCGTTATTATATTGTACTCTTAACGTATTTATAGCCTTCCGCGGATAATTGACCCACAGGCTGCATGTATACAGGGTCAGGCAGTAAGTTTTAATATTATTTGTTCGATATCCATATTGTTTGATAGTTCTGCGGTAACCCAAGGCCCAAGTATTTAAAAACAAAAACAAGTTTAAGGAGACACCCGTTGAGAGTTGTTGCTGGTATCTCGCCAATGTGTTTTTTATTACGCGCCCCAAATATCACAACTCACTGATACTTGAGCTCACTGTTACTTGCATTATACTTGAGGAGAAAAATAAAAAGAAACCGTGACTGGCTGATTGATCTATCAACGCAGAGCCCAAAACACTGAACGGATTTTTGAAAATTCAGCCTCTAAAGGGGTGTAACGGGATTTCAAAATTTGTAAGGATTTTTTTTAACACGGGTGAAACCATGGGTCACTTCTAGTAAACTATAAATGCAAACATATTTGTTTCAAATCTGACGTGTAGTTTTTGAGATTATATATTATTAGTTAGTATAGATGATTATTAAAATATGGCGTGTGAGCTTTCTCAGGCATTTTAATAAAAGCTGTAACAGTTAGCAAATCACGAAATAACTAGGTATTAATGTTTCAAAGTATTAAAGAATACGTTGTAAATACTTACAAATGCTTTATGCTTTTTATTTTTGTCTTCACAGATGCACTCAGTAATACGTACTCGTATGTGTGGTTATAAATGGTAATTGAAACCAAGTCGGGAACGGGTGAGTGGTTTTTCGTCACATTTCGTAATCAAAACGTGGTCAAGTGACATCTCAACCGTTGAAGATCTTCAGTTTGACAGCGAACTGGTTTCTCGAACGCGCTTAACGACCGACTGCAACACGTTTTAGGATTACTACAATTCTTTGAGTTTTCTTTTTCCTAATATGGAGCCAACTCTCAGTACGTGCTTTTACCATAATGGAATTATTTAAAAGTTTAAGAAATCTTAAAATAATCATCCATATACAGTTCAAAAATTAATTGGCGCGTATCAGGCTCCGACGTGCGACTGGTTAAAAACGAGTGCCTTGGAATATATACCTACAATAGGCAAAGTTAAATTGTTAATATATTATATTATTAATTCCGAACACAAGTAAGTTAAATATATGCATATAAACGCGTTCAGTATAATATAATGACTTCACATTTTGTAAACACTTGATTTTTCTCCCCATTCAATTTACGAACTGCGGGTTACATATGAAAATCTATTCTAAAGAAGTAAACTAATATTCGTTCCGTTCAAGAATAATATATACGAGCATTATTAAACCAAAAGGTCGCGAGTACGAGTCACGCCACGGATCGACTTTCATGTACGCTAACCATGATTTATTAGTCATGTTTCTAGATATTTAGCATCATGAATATATACTATACTACATAGATGTTTAGCATCCATATCAGATCTCTAGTTAAACTGCAGTAAAAAATACATAAACAAGAAACCATCCCGAGTGAAAGTCAATATGATAAATAATAAACTGTAGTTGTTAGCAAGTAAATGACGTTATTTTTTATGCAGACGATGACAGACATTTTACTTGATTGTAAAAAAAGAACGAAATATTTTACACGGCGACGTCTTGACGTCTTTCAATAAATCTATACCGGTGTGGAAAGTTAAATTGCGTGATATAAAACTGGGTTTTAAGATTTTAATGAATAAAAACGTATTCTGTTTTTCTCTCACAATATGCTGTTATTTTTGACATTAATAATTAATTGTACTAGGTATTGGTTATATTAGTATTATTTATTTAGTATTCTTCTTTGTTGCAAATTAAGTCTGAAACAATAGTTTTATGAAATATTTTTTGAATAATAATTTTAGTACAAAGTAAGTTAATTCAATGTAATAGATATTTTTACTTATTAGAAACTAATAAATATTACATCACAAACAGATATATTATAGCAAGGGTTGAAGTTAGAACGTATTTTTAATGCAGTGGTATTACGAGTAATTTACGAGACTTTGCTTTTAACTTTATAGGTTTATAGTTTAAAAACAATCTCATAATATGATGGTAAGTGACCCAAGATGGTAAATATACTAAGTTTAGACTCTAGAGCGATCAGCTCTCATGTGCAACTGCCGAAACACACCTAAAGCCGCTTAGAGTCAGATTTTAATCTTGAGAGTTGGAAAGCTTGCTGAGTGGGTAGTGCACGACAGTTTTTCGCGACCTCGATACACCAGGGTATCCCCCCATAATAGTAGCGTGGAGTAATAGGCGTGTCGCGTGCCAACCAGGATCAATGGGTGTATATCCTAGCTGCCGAGAGGCGAAGCATGGATTTGTTAATCTCTCGGTGGTAGCCCTTGTTTTTGGATTGTACTACACTTACCATCAGGTACAGTGACGTCACATTGACGTACAAACAACATTTAAAAGAAATGTCAAACTCTAGCAGAAATAGTAAAAAGCGCTAAATAACCAGAATACATTTAGTTTAAGATACCTTCAAGTAACAAAGATAAAGAATTCAAGGGAACAGTGGTCTCATTCACACTCGAAGAAGCAAAGATACTCTAAAACGGATATTAAACGTTTTCAATTACATACCAGACAACACGTTTTAGAGCAGTCTTACTTCATGGAAGCGTAAGGAATGAATTTTGAACGTAACGATAAAAACGTTAATGTTGCATCTCAGTGCATCTGCATTCATCGGAGGGCGCCGCGTGGGGCGAGTCTGTACCGTTACGCGCGTTCGTCTTCCGAGAACGTTTTGTCTTAATAACGGCTCTCACAACGGTTTATAATTATATTAATTTTAAGGACGTTATTCATCGCTTTCGTATCGATACCGCTTATAATATTTATTGGTGAGAACGACCGGTTATTTTATTGATACGCAAACACATATTTTGCTCACTTTTTCTTTTTAGTTACATTGGTATTAAACATTTAAAAAAATTACATCGATTTTCTAGTCTGAGTCATGGAGTTTGTTTTTAAAGATATTATTATTATAAGAGCGCCTATACGAAAAAGATATATTACAGTAGCTTATACAAATACAGTGTAAACTCTTTATAACGTTATCCTTTATAACGATAAACTCCCTATAACGTTGAAGTAAGCCCAACTTGGTTGATTTGCGTTAAAACCCACATATTGAAACACTCTTTATAGCGATACGCCATTCTCTATTACGAAGAAATGTGTTCATATTTTTAGACAGTAAATATTTATTATCGGTATTATTGTTTATTATCAGGTAACAAAAGACTTTGAAGCTCCGAAACATCCGAGGTCGGTCTAGCTTTTGTTATCCTTAATTGCCTTGAACACGTGCAGTATGACACATTGTTTTCTCGGAAGTGATGGTCTTCGACCAAGCATACTGGGTACCTATCGTAAACCTACTTTGAAACTGTTAACATGGCCAGTAAACGGAAAGCGATTAGTGTTGACGAAAAAGTTTGATAGAAGAAGATATGAATAGAATACATAAAATAATACAAAACAAGTATTGGCATAGCAAAAAACGTCAGACAAAGTTATCAGACTATATGTGTAAACAGTAATTTATAAGCATTTATTATCTAAGACATACATATTAAAAATTCTTGTTAATTTGGTTGTTTTTTTGTTTACTCCATATAACGATAACTCTCTATAACGACAAAAAATGCTCAGTCCCTTGAGTTTCGTTATAAAGAGTTTACACTGTATAATACAAAAATATCCCTTGTTCTTTATTATTATCACATTGGATAAATATAGTAAATTAAACATTATTTTTTTAACCGCATTACCTAATGATATTATATGTAAATTTACTTATAATTTCATCACTATTACCTCATTATTGTTATTAAATATTATCTTATAAATCATTTAACTCTCAAATTATTGAAATATATTACCTAGATTAAAATAGTACACAAGCTGATTCCATAGCCATATCAAAATTTGTCCTCTGTACTGTTTTTGGCGCTTCTACTAAATCACTAGAATAAATAGCTGTTGTTGTATGTAACAACTCGTCCAGTATATTAAATATTAGCAACCAACCTCGGCTTCATACATGTTAATTATATTATCATATCAAATAATAAAAAGTACCCTATGAGCATGGGCGCGGGCGCCAGCAACTATGTGTGCAAGGGGGTGCACGTCTACGTTGCTGTCCATATTTGTACAGTACATGTATAATTTACACCAATATTATAAAGAAAATAGATTTGTTTTTTGTTTGTAATGGATAAACTCAAAAACTACTGAACCGATTTTAAAAATTCTTTCACCAATATAAAGCTACAGTATCAGAATCCGCTGCCGACAAATATCGACGTCATTTCTCGGCGAGTTCGGAGTGTAGAGAGAGATTTCCCGCTAAACATAACGTATTATTGTACATATACTAATATTTATAGCTCAAGAGTTCGTGTATTTTATTTGATCGGGCTAATCTCTGTAACTACCTGTCAGATTTGAAAAATTCTTTTTGCATTTTATAGCCCATTTATTAAGGATGGCTATAGTCTACTAATACCACTATAGATAACTTCACGCTGCGACTCTCCATGAACGTTAAGCAATCCGATAAGCTACAGGCAAGTAAGGGAAGTGAAAACAACGATAGGCTACACAGGCGCGGTGGAGGGTCCTTCGAATAAATTTAACACGGTGATACCTTGGAGCACAACTAGTGTAAAATATTACGTTGAAAGCAATGATTCGAAAATACACGTCGGTGTAATATATATACAATGTAACATCGTCCGTTACGCAACTGATGCTCGTGTTATTATAGTCAATAAATAACATTTAGAATGAACGACGCTCTGCAGCAGTTCAGTAATGTTAAACAGAAATAACACAGCTGATTGATATATCAAAAAAATTACAAATACCTATCAGTCTTGGCGCACGACTCGGACGTGTGGAAAATTTATAATCACGCTTGTCTTATGGGAAAACGACGTGATTACAGCGTAACACCATTATCATGTCATGTCGTTTTATTAGAATTGCTTCCAATAATATAGCGACGTAAATTGTTAATTAAGAAATTGAAAAATATATAGGTGTAGTATATTCCAGCACATCTGGATCGTGTTAAGAGTCACGTGATTGATCAACGGCCAGAGTCAAAATTTATTTGGCAGCTGATAAACTTCGATTTTTTGTATCAAGTGGGTAACTTCCTGATATCATATCTTTACTTAAAATACATGAAATATGCTACTGTGAAATCGTGTTTATATTTAAATGAAAATATAGTTATCATTTTTAATAAAAAATCACACTCTATATAATACCTATTATGTCTTACGGATACATTATTTTCTAAAGTATAGTAAAAAATTCTTCGAAACTGCGTTTACATTAATAATGAAATCACTAGATTCTGAATCTTTAGAACTAAGAAGTATAATATGATATTTAGAAAGTAAAACCATAACGATGTAAAAGTAAAAAGATAAACATCTACTAAGACAGACGAGTTATTCAAAGATTATTATTATCTATTGGTTACTGAAAATTGGCAAAGAGTACTTACTTCCTTCAAAATATCAGAGAACACGCCTGAGCAGTCTCCGCTTTCAATGTACCTACTTAATTAAATATATCGACACCGGTTCCCTACTAAAGCATTTTGGTAAAAACATCTTGATACTTTTTATCCAGTTAAAAAGTAGATAAGATAAATTTAACCTTTTGCTATACTGGGATGGTTACACTCTACGTAAGAAAATAACATGATGGAAACGAATATTTTAGAGTGATTATTATTTACTGGTTACCTAAATCAAAATGGCACAAAACATTATTGTGAAAAAGTAATTTTAAAGTTCGTTCAACTCCCAAAATATTAATCTGAAGTCACGAAAAACGGTTGTTTGAAATAAACAGTTAATAAGTCTAAGAAGTACTTTGATTAACTACAAAAAGAAGCTCGTCCATTTGACATACTTTACTGACTTTTAGTAAGGAGTTTATAATTACATTGTTTTTTAAATCGTTCAAAGTTTATCGACCCCCTAATTTTAAGAGTTCACATAATAACACTGTTTGACACAAAGCCAGCTTGACACATATACTTTTTTCCCGCTAAATAACAATGCGCGCCATTATCTATGGCCGCCATTGTTTTTCTTCGCGCCATATTCGCCCGCATGTGGGTGGGTGTCTGCATTCTGCGGTGTCATTTTTTAGTCGCACACTATATACTATTATAATGACTTAATGACAAATTGATTTTGCCGATGTAGGTATGCTAAATAAGAACAGCGTATTATCCGAAATGTAGGCGTAATAATGACACAGAGATTAGACAAAATGCGGTCAAAAGGACCGTTCTTTTGGCCTAGTTCTCGGTTATATGCTTGAAGTTTTATTAAATAAAAATTAGATCTAAAGTAGACGTAATTGCTTATCTTTGTTACTTATTTAGTAAACGGGATATAAACAATATTTTTATCATGTTTTCTAAGAATGTAGCAACCAATCAGGCAAATTAGTTAACCAATAAGGCTAATTTAATCACTCAACCAAAAACTTATAATTTAAAACAAAATTCAAAGAAAAGTATATAAAATTGTGATTGCCTCAAACTCTTCATTTTAAACTTGTGGTAAACAAACAAGTTATAATTTAATTCTGTTAAAATGATTACACAATGACTTTAAATAATGTGTTATTTATTATCGTATCTCAGAAAAAAATGCATCACATTTTACTTATGTTAATAATCCAAGAAATGAGGTCACGACAGTAGCAAGTCTTTTGCTTAAAACTCCCTAAGGTTCATTTTACAGGGATTCTAATATATATTTATAATAACATAATAAACATGACAAGCAAGTTGTTAAAATTATAACAAAACTTATAATTTACGTAAATATGGCTTGAAGTAATACTTTATTATCCCGACTCTGACATTTATTACAAATAACTGTGTGAAAGTTATGTACCTGAAACAAAAAACAAAACTTGTTTATTTATGTGTGAAAAATTTTACCAGAGCTGGTAAAAAATATCCTTACCTATGTTATGTATGTGAATATATGTAAAAAAATAAGTAGCAGTTAAAGAAGTAAGTTTGAAACCCCTACCATAGTCAATTTAGTGAGTTATTCTCCGTACATTCCTCAGTTATTAATGAATTACGACAATACTGAAGGAACTGTGTCACGATAGGTAATAAAACTTTATCGCACTGGGTTATCTGTGCGGCGTCCGTTTGTATATTTACGTACGTACCTATTTCCTATTTAGTTTATTGGCTTAGTTACTTCATTTACAAGTGGTACGCATGTTTGACATCAGAAGCAACTCAAGTCTAACTGGTAGTTCCAGAGATTAACTTCCACATACCTTATACACAAACTCAAAAAATTCGCAATCCTATTTTATAATATTTAATATAATGATATTACATTTAAAAATACAATAAGATTTTTTAGCATAAAACGAATAAAACACATAACACTAGAAAGGTTAATTAACTGATTATTTTAAATTGTTTTAAAAAGAAAAGTATTTACATAGTAATATTGATCATCCAAACAAAAGTAAAAATAGTATTCAGCAACAATAACGGCTAGGGTCATTTAACCTATTTAATAGATGAATGAATTATACATATATACACCAGTTTTCGTAGTAACATGTTCATAGAATTCAATAGTATATTGGTAAACCCCAGAAGCTTGCGGGGTACATCAAACTATCTCAATTGGAAATAAATTCCGGTACCGTTACGGGAATATAATTAGTCACGACCATGCGGGTTAGTCATAAATTAATGATGTGATATTTATACAAAATTCCCACAAAAGATATCTATCGAGCAGTATATCCGTTGTCTCGCTTATCAGTAATATCCGTAGTACTAATTACTGACAAGGTGGACAGCTGTATTTATTGATCCATTCTTTGCGGTTTATCTATAATTGAATATTATTCAATAACACGTGACTAATAACAGTATCCGTTTGGTCATTCCCTTTAATTTATTTTATTATGACTTGATTTACCACGTCCTTTAAAATAAGACAAATAAAAATCAAATTCAGCTAGCAACTTCGTCCCTATTAAAAAAGTGGGTATATCAATTAAAAACTTCCTTCGTGTTTGTATGGATATGATATTGTCATATTATATTATCGCCTTACACTTGTAGAAATCTCAAAGGCAGTCCAACTGGTTCAAAAATAAATAGTTTTCTCTATAGACTATAGCTGCCGTACAATTATGTAGTGACCTGTGACAGTAATACAAGACAATTTTAAACAAAAAAGATAACCAACTTCAATGATTTTGAAGAGTTCCCTTGTGTATCTTCGAAGTTCAATGTCTAATACCAATGAAATTAAAAGGTGATTCACCCTTGAGGTATCCCAAACCAACAAAAAAAAATCGAATTGAGTAACCTCCCGTTTATTGTTGAAGTCAGTTAAAAATTGTAACAAGAAGCTTATCTATATAACCTAACATTACCAGTCCATCCAGTTAACCCGGATCAGTCCATACACACCTTGAGGAAATAATTTTCAACAATTATGTTTATGTCAGCTTCAATAATAAAATTCCTATTCTGATGTCATATTAATTATTAACAGGTAAATGATTAATTATGATTCCTGAGAAACATTGTAATTACATATAA
Organism: Saturnia japonica; assembly: GCA_033032175.1. NCBI lineage: Eukaryota > Metazoa > Arthropoda > Insecta > Lepidoptera > Saturniidae > Saturnia > Saturnia japonica. The sequence continues at coordinate 7,020,758 of CM065332.1, forward strand.
CAATTACTATATTTTATTTACACAACATTAGTTACATTTATGTGAGCAGGAAAGAATGTGAGCAATACCCGGCGTTATTAAAATAACTTTTTCGTATTTGCTTACTAGTGACGTCATTGGCCTCTACTGGTCACTAAAACGATAATATTTAAGGTATTATACTAGCAGGCCCCGCAGATATTTACTATTTGAGATAGAGGGTTTTGACAGCATCGAATTAGAATACTTACCACTATGGATCGAGTAATCTTAGTATAGGTTAATAATAATTTTATTCTAGACTGACTAGTGACCTGTGCGCATGTGATATGAGAATATATCGCACATTATAGAATGTAAATTTACCTAACAGCAGGCTGTCATGTTACTTAAACAAGTTGTTAATATATAAATAAGAACAGCACCTCTACTTCTTAGTTAAATGTATTTTGCTCCGGATTTATTAAATCAATTTGTTGTAATTTTAATTAACAAACCATTTGTCTATTATTTATCAATAGAGGGGAACGTAAACTTTAAACTGACGTTTGAACCATTAACTTTCGATGAAGAATTCAGTGAGATATGGCGTTGGAAAAAAAAGATTCTTTAAGTTATTTATTAATATCAAAAGAAATTCACTAAACACGACCTATTTCTAAACTTCATTTATGTATTATTTTGTCAAATGTATTTTTGTCCAGTAATACATTGCATCTGCAACGTGGTATAAAATGTTATTACATACCCTAAAATAAGTGGCGCCAACATTCACGTTTAAACTTCTCTTAGCATATAAAAGACGAAAATCTATTATCAGTCGTCATATTTACTGATTGCATGTAATCGAGGGCACCGTCTTACGATACCGAGTTCGATATGATAACGCTATTATTTATTCTCTGTTTGTTATTGATGATAACATAATGGCGTGACGCTAAAACACGATTTATAGTCTCACGTGTTTATTCAGTTTGTTATCTTCCTTAGGATATTATTTGCAAATATAAATGTATAAACCATACTAACTAAAGATGTAGTTTTGTCTTCAGAAACAAATCCACATCGCATGAGAATTTTAATATTATAACCCCATTGACATCCTAGTCTACATTGTACTAATTTAAACATTCTAAACGAATTCTTGAAAAATACAATTCAACTATAGTTCGTTTAATTCCACGGAGTAAATTGACAATTACTAATGTCAAACTTGAAAATAATGTTGCCACATTTATTTATGTAGTGTCGGGCCACCGCTTATTTTAACGTTACAGTTATTTGAATCGTAAGTTTTTAAATATTGAATTGAAAGATTTAATTTATTAGGTGAAATATTTTGTGTTATTCAACATACCCGATAATGTACTATCATTAAATAATTCAGGAAACGAAAAAAAGAACGTTTCGGTTGGTCCACGAGAGACACAATTTTGTCTTCCTTATTCGTCTTCACATTTGAAGGGTTTCATGTATCTTCAGAAAAACTTATCAACTTATCAACTCGTACGGTTTTACGTTTAGTGACATTACTATTTTAAAAACCATAAACTGCCAGATGAAATGTCATTTTACTCCGTAAAAAAAAATCGCACTTCAGTACGTTATCGTCTTCATTGACGCCAACAATAATTGTTAATGTTTTTACCAAATGCTGATAATTTAAACCTGAATACAACGTTTTCAAATTCTTTATACTTCTGTTAGTTTACTGATATAGACATTCATAAATCTAGGTAGAACAGAATTTCTGAAAAAATCTTCTGTTATCATAAAAATGGGATGTTGTTTCTATGCTTCTATGACTCAATTTACTCCTCCATGAACCATTGATACATCGGTGTAAATAATAAACAATTCTCTAGCAATTTCTTTCATTGGCCATATCCATTTATGTATATGTACAGAGTTTACACGTCCTTATCACAGCATTCTGCCAGAACCGACATCGGATGCTTCCAGAATGTTGTGTTGTCTTTAACTAAGTCTCCTTGTCGAGAAATTGTTATAGTCTTATTTATAGGTTTATTTTAATTTATAGTTTTTGCTCTGATTATATAATATAATCAAAGAGTTTTTGTTGGTAAGTAGTAGGTATAAAGTTACGATGGGACTGGCATATCCTTGGTGCTAAAAGTCCCTAAACGAAGTTAAAATTATAAAAAATTACAGATACAATATTCGAATTTTGGTTTTGTTGATCTAAGCATTAATACCCCAAGAGATTGTTTTGAATTTGTGAACCGTGAGAGGCTGAATAAGTAATAATTCGTCTGAATACGTTGAATATTGTTACTTACCTCGTAGATGGAAAAAGGTTTTGAATGTTCTGATGTTTCGACCTTTCTAAATTATGGTAAACTTCATCACGAAAACCGATTTTCAATGTCGCAATACTTAAAATAAAATATATTATGTGAGTAAAAAGGTATGGTTTAATCTATTTTCTCTAATCTATTTCTATTGAAATTGGTTTTCTTTCTTGCTAAAAATTGTCTTGATTGTAGGTCTTTGTAATGGCTATAATTATGTAGTACATTAATTTCATAAATCTCTTTATGGTTTTAAATTATTTAAGCGCCTGAATTGATTCACCTGATTAGTTTTTTATTTATATGCGCGGAACTGTAATTCTTAAGTAGACTAAGTTACTCATAACATCAGCTATCTGGCAGTGAAAGTTCCGTCCAAATCGATGCAACCATTTCGAAAATTACCTGGGATTAACACAGAGAGAACATTTGTAAAAATTGTTCTTTTTATTTTATTATATGTACCGTATATACTTTAATATGTATTTTGTATAAAGTTGTTATTTTGACATTACAGACACTTCAATTTTATTAATTGTATAGATAGATATAGATAAAATGTTTTAGTTAACGCACGTCAAAAACGATTCGATATAACGCATCAGTAAATCTCAGGATTGTTGTTCATTTCGCCGGTTCAACCGCGGATCGATGATCGTAGTCTGGCGGATGGCATTTACATTTTCCTGGTGTTGTCAACATTAATTATTCATGGCTTCTGCTTTACGGCTATTTTTATACTCCCAAACTACCTATATGTTATTAGATTTCTATTCGATTTAAGAATTTCATGTTCTTCGATCCATTTTGTTACATTACAATTTTATTTTATTTTATTATTTATATATTTTAGCGTTTAGCCAAAATCTCACCTGATATCAAGTGAAGATGATAACACGATTCTAGTGGGAGATCGGCTCTCAAATACAACTGCCGGAACATAACCATAGATGTTATGTTTGGCGACTGATTTCCAACTTGAGGGTGGTAACTAGCCAGGCGGGCTTTAGAACATGCTTATGGGGTACTGTGGTTTCATTACGATGATTTCCTTCCCCGAAAGCTCAAGCTCATAGAAGGGATTCGGACCCACATTGCCCGACGCAGTGTCAGCACCCGCTATGACTGACCCATCATTGCTTCAATTAAGGGTTCCGTTTATGTTACATGTTCCGTCAGTGTTGTGACGTGCTGTATAATATTTCGAGTAGAGGTTAAGCTAAAAATAAATCGCCATTACTTATCGTATTTTTTTTTGGTGAAATTTTCCTGCTGTCTTTGTTACTTAGAGACATAGACATAAAAGCGTTTTCATACAAACACTTAACAAAATACTTCGATGTACTGGTAGTCAACTTGGCACCGCTGGAGATACTGTAGTACATCCCAGATCTCAGTTGACTCGAAGACTTTCTCGTAGTCCACAAACGCTAAGGAAAGGGGCTGGCTCTGGGTCTTCGATCTTCTGTACAATCTACCGAAACCCCTGTATCTATCTGGTCTACAGTACTGAAGCCCTTTCGTTAAACCGGCTTGTTCGGGAGGATGGGAATCGTCGAAATTGCGCGCGGACAGTGCGTTATAACTCTCGAAAACAGTTTAAAAACATGACTCAAAAGTGAGATGGGCTATAATTATTCAATAGGGTATTGGGGTATAATACTCTTAAAATATCCAAATCCGACATTTCATGTCCGTAACATGTCTGATCATAAATAATATTTGAAGATTTAATGTATCTCGAATATATTTAGTATAATATATATTATTAATTAAAACAGAGTTGACATTAGAAGCCTGTCAGTATGAAGTAAACAGGAAACATTATATATCGAGATATTATAATAAATAAATCGACTAAAGTACGCCGGATATGAAACTGTAATTCCAGATCAACACAATATTTTATTGTAATTTTAAACACTTCAAATTGAAATCAGTAGGTACGACTGGCAAAACGTAAAAGCGCAATGTATTCCCGCGCTAGTTTCAAATCGTAGACAGAGAAGGAAATAGACCAACAGAACCTATAACCAGGCGTGAGATAGCGATATTTTAGATTCACTGATTTTAGATAAATATTAGAACACTCTTCAATGTCAGATGTACAATAAAATGTTAATTTTCTTTATCCTCATTTGAAAGAACCACAAAAAAACACTTTCAACTTCGACTATTTTGACAGTTATTGTGATTTTAGCACCAAAAAGCGGTTATATCGATAGAGAAACCAAATGCATAATAGCCCTTCTTTCTCTTTTGCTTTTCATAAATTTTGTCTGTCGCTCTTTTAATTCGTACTCGTATTAATATCCTTAACTTTTTAGTCATTCCCTGTACGTTTCAAATCATATGCGAGAAGTGATCGACAAGAACTATTACGCGAATATATTAAGACCTTATTTCCGTGAATATACGATCAAAAATATAACTATAAGTTACACGCATATTAATCGTGTATTGTTCAAAAGATTTGGCATGAAAAAACACAAATTTCAACGTTCTGATGTACGCGCTGCGGTATTTTAAAATGAATTTTAGAATAATATTTATGTTATAGACTTAAAAAAAAGTAGCTATGGGCGCGGCTCCACATGTGCTAATTGTGCAGTAATTATTTACACCTCGTAATCTTATTTTTACTCATATTTTTGGAGGTAATCCTAATAGTTTTATAGACTATCAATTTCGGAATTATTATTTATACTTCCCGTGTACAGAATTTCACGAAAATAGGTTAAGATATTTAAATTAAATACAGGCATTTACATAGGCAATGTCATATTGTTTTATCAGTTGGATATTTATCACAAAAATTGGAAAAATGGTAACATGTACAAACATAAGTACAGATTAATTTGAGAAACAATTAATTTTAGTTTAAACATAACTAAAGTGTAATTATTGTGATATTAACATTAATCTGTGGGATATATTTATTACGTGATCACAACAACTAAAACTAAAATATTTTCATAAAAAGTTTGATTACAAATTAATGATATTTATGCAAATATCAATCATTAAAATATTCGAATGATAGTTTGTACACGATCGAAAAGGATTATCAAAATCACAAATTTACACATCTATGATCAAGATAATCTCTACACATAAATAACTAGAACAGTAACTAATATTATTCAACTATAACTTTCAAATAAATGAGTGTGTATAGAGCTGATAAAAATTATGCCCGGTTTACGCAAGAATATGAACACAGTCGGATGATCTGCGCGCGCGCATTGTTACAGTCGCGGTAGAAAGTGGGCGGTTTTAATCGTGCACACCGAAAAACGAGCTCGCGTCTTTGTTTTCCTCACATCTACACTTGTTAAATATAATTTTTTGTACTTCTTTTGCCGCGTTTAGTAGAGAGTAGTGACGCAATGATGGCTCAGTTGGTAGCGTGTACGGATTCCGTGTCGATCGGCGTGAGTTCGAATCTCTGCAATGAGCCTTAGCTTTCGGTGAAGGAAAACGTCGTGATGAAATCATAGCATAGTGGTTGGGCTTTTTCTAATGCCCGCCTGGCTAGCTACCCCCTTCATGTTGAAATCACCGATAGGTGTGTTCTGGCAGCTGCACTTGAAAACCAGTCTTTTACTAGACTTAGACTTACACATCTTGGGCCACATCGTCACTTAAGATAAAAAATACGTGAAAATTATTTACATTATTATATCCGATATCGTAGAAGGGAAGGAACACACTGACCGGGAGATGATTCTACACATTTGATATAAAAAATTGTAAACTTGTTTGTTCTTGCCAAGATGGATTCTACTATGTAGTTGTGGCTACGAATACCAGCTCATGTGGTTCTGTATTGGAAGGGCGATGATGTGATAAGGTCAAATAACTCGTCACGATACAGACGTTAAAACACGCCTCGTGAGGAAATGTCCCTTCGTAACTGAAGTGGAATAAATAATAATTAAAATATTTCCGGAAATTGTTTTTTTTTTTAATATCTCCTAATTACAACATAAGGTAATCTCACTATGGTCAGTTCAGTTTTATAACCAATACTAAGCGTTAGATTCTTGCGAGGGGTTTTACTACGTGGGCGTAATTACACTAAATATATAACGATTGGTATTTTAAGTGAGTTGTTTTCGAACCAGCTTTGAAATATTTTACTTCACCGGAAATCAAAGTAACTAGCATCCGCTTTGTCCAAGTAATAAAAACAAAACCAAAGGAAATTTTTGAATGTTTTTTAAAGTTTGAAATAATACTAACGTCTCATAAAAAGGAAGTCTGTATAAATGTGTAAATACTAAATAAGTATGTTCAATTAAATCAGAATTATTTCGAAAGAGCCATTTTAAGATAGAGCAGGTGTTCCCAAAGTATGTGCTGCGACATTACATACTGATGAAGTGTGGTGAGCACCGTGAGGCACTTTTCCCCTTCTTCGGAAACTAAATAATTATCCAACTAAACTATTCTAATATGTATGTACTTAAATGAACCTCGAGTTGCGAAGTTCAACTAAAAAACTTTTTTCATTTCTGTGCTCCAGTAGTAATACATTGTACACATATTTTGACTAGAGCACCGTGATAAAATATTAAACTTGCAAGTGCCGCCCAGAATTCAAAGAGTTTGGGTACCATTGGGATATAATCAAAAAAAGAAACATCAACATCCAACATTTTGTTTGTTTCTGTATAAAACAATAACAATACAATAATTATCGAGTACAACTTTTTTCTAAACAATATTGATCAAAACGAGTAAAACAAAGTAACATAAATAAGGAAAATCTAAACAAATTGAACACAAATCACGTACATAATTCATTTCACTCAAAGGCGTAGGTATGAATCATTACGATTAAAGTGTTTTGTTCCGCAATTGGGTCACTGGCCTGTGTAAATACGCCACTACGTTTAGACATGTGTGTAATTGAGTATTGACCACCTTAGACATGTATACTTATCAAATAAAATTTATAATACACTAGCTGTGCTCCACGGTATCTCCCGTGTTAAATTTATTCGGTACCAACTCTGTACCGTGTCGTCGCGTCGCCAACGCACCCAACCCGTGTAGCCTTATCGCACGATGTTCATGGTTGCTGCTCCAATCCTTAGGGTCGTAGCATGAAGTTATATAGCTTATAATCTTACTAAATTAATAGGTTTAAAATGCAAAAAGAATTTTGTTAATCTGACAAGTAGGTCCGGTCCATAGATTCGTGTGTTCAAGCAAGAATAAAAAGAAGATATTGATCGTGAGGTTTCTGACAGCCTTAAAAAGACAATTTTTAACAAAAAAGAATATTAAAATAAAATTAAAATGGGACCACCCTTGAGGCATCCCCTATCCAACAAAAAAAAAAGAATTCTCCAAATTAGTTTATAAGCAAAGAAGTTATGACATCCAACATATGGAAAATTGACAAGGAACATATAATTCCGACTTGGCCCTGGTGCTTTCTGGTTTGTATTTGGAGAACTTTTAAAGCGTCAACAACCTACCTTATCAAATATTTTATAATTTCCCCTTGTTTATTATATAATTAACTTTCTTGTATAATTATATGCGTTGAATATTTTAATATTAATACCACAATTTAGGAATGTATATTAATATTTACATATTTTTTAATACATAATTGCCTCTCTTAGTGTTATCCTACTACTATCCTACGTTTCAACTCATTATGTTTACATAGGTACACGTAAATACAACGAGAAAATCTGTATCGGAAAGCTAAATAAAATGCAACAGATGTAGTCCAAGTAACGGCAATTTATCATATCCAAAGTATTGACAGATAAATATACACCGAAATGGATAATTCGACGATGTAGTGCAAAAGCTCACGGAGTTATGTTATGGGTATCATGTGAATTAGTTACTTTTCGCTTTACGCATAAGCCACTAAATCGCATAAGTCATATGCTACTTGGCGACTTAACACCGCGGAGTAGTACGTCTAAGAAAAAAAAATTGTGTGTACTTATGTAGTTACAATGTAAGAAGTTACATATACTTCTAAAGCCTAACAAAATAACTTTAAATATGAAATCCCGCGTATTAATTTAATTTACTTAAAATTATGTCTATGCCATACAACGTTAAATGATTTTGACACAATAAAAAAAGTCCGTACCAACATTATTATTATTGATGGCTAACTTTATCATATGGTACTTCCGTCACATAATGTGCACGCACTTCTACTCTTTTGCCATCTACTAAACGAGCCAAAAGAAGCATAACTTCAAAAAAGTTGTAGCAAGTTAATATTACCGTGTAAATAAAGTTTTTACAATCAAATAAACAAACCCGATTCATCACATAGTTAAACTGTGAAACAAGCAAATTAATTCATTAAACACAAGTTGTATCAATTATCTTAAAATCATCGACCGTAATATCACACAAAAAACTAGGCGGTAGGTAAAGAACAAAGGTGGTCTTTTAAACCAGAACTGGTTTAATTAATATGACCACAATTAAGACTTCCTGCGCGCAAGGCTGTACCGACTGACGCAGCTTATGTACTTTGGACTCTCTCAGCGCCCTTATGGGGCCCCCCATTGGATAAAAGTAAAAGCGCTAATGTCCACTTTTGAAAAAAAAAACCATTGATAATTTAATTTATTTAATAATAATAATAGTTTATTTTTCACAATATTTTAGTTTCATTAAACGTCCTATGGTTAAATCATTTTACCTGAACTAGGTTTAATTAATCCTGTTTCGGATGACAGCATTATAAATGAAAAAAATCAGCAGCAAAGTTAAGGTTGATAATATATCAACTTATAAGGGACTAATCGCTTTATTAATAAAATGTTGCCTGCCGCAATAAACATTTCTCGTTTGGCCTTCCTACATAAATCATAAACTTCTATGCTGTAAGCCTGAAGGGCTTTGACAGGTGATCTACTGGCTAAAACTTGGCTTTTTCTTACTATATAACATTTGTACATTAAGAATCTTATGTATTTTTCGGTGTAATTGTGATATCTCCTAGTTCGGAAGAAAATTTGTAAGGTTTTTGCTATAGTAATCGAGTTCCTTATTTGTGTATTGAGAGATAAAAAAGACTTTAAACTACTTAATAAATACCGTTCTATTATTCAGATGATCACTAATGTACTATAACAGTTGAAAAAACAAAGTCGAAGTCTCTTATAAACGAGCTTTAAAAAATTTTCTTGCCTGATTCGACCCATTCATTTAAAAAAACCTATACACCAAGAGTGCTAGGAAAAAATATGTTACCCGTGTAAATTCATCTGCTACGGGTGAATATGAGTTCGCGTCCAACATTTTATATGTAAAGAAATGATGAACAGTTCGCTGTGAAAATAAACAACAAATATGAAATATTATTGGACTAGCTTCAGTCTGCGATTTCGTCTGCGTGGACTTAAAAATTGGGTCCGGAGAGAAATAAAAGGTATTTAATCCAGGTTATAAACTATACCTAATGTCATCTAATTCAGCCACTTTTCCGTGACTGAGTAAATAACATACAAACTTTCACATTTATAATATTAGTAGAAAGTAGGTACATACTATCCCAATTGGACAGTATATTTTTAGTTTCAATTTTTTCGAGTGTTGATAACAACTAAAATATTGAACGAGAAAATAGTACACGTCCTGTGAACAAGTTAAAATTTATTACGATAATTGAGCCCGAAATAGAATGGATCTGTTTAGTTAAATGGACACGATTAGCTACCCTGGGAGCAAGGCTACCGAGAGCTGCATTCATATAGCTGCTGCAATAGTAATAAAATGATGTCTGGGTGGCTGGGTTATATTCGCACAAAGTAAGATACTGCGCAATACCATATATCCATATACTGCTATAAATTTTATACTTTATCTAGGACTAATTACTAAAATAAATACGTCTATTTCTATATAAATAAATATTAAATGCTGTTTGTTAGTAAGCACGCATCACTTGAGAACGGTTGAACCGATTTGGTTATTTTTATACAACTGTTATGAAGAAAAATAAATATGAAAAACTTTCTGCTACACTTTTCAAATTCGGGAAAACTAAACGTCCATTTTTCTATCGGATTTTTGTATGAACTTAAGACCCATTACTCACGTGTCGAACAATGAATATGGCGTAATTCTTATTTAGTTCTGTTCGTTATGATACCTACTAAATAAAAAAGTTTTCAATGAACAAAATTTGGGATCGGAAGCGCTGTGGTTGAGTTATTGACTACAGGAAAGTGCAGCGTCTGCGGGGGCCAGCTGGTTAATAATAAATCACTCACTATCTTTGAAATAATTCTTAGAATCGGACCAGTAGTTAATTACCTCTTACAAACTTTACCTCTTTATAGTAATACATAGTATAAAAGTGTATATTATTCAAGCTTCGATTATGTCATGGAGATTTTTTATACTAACTCGGCAAAATAACTGGACAGTACCTCATATAAAATATGGTACAACCAGACATAACGGCGACCGCCGATGATGAATTGCATGGGCAGTCGTCACTATCATGCCGATCTGAAGAATTGCCTCTTCACGCCTCGTTTGACTCGATATCATAGAAGGGAGAGAACACGCTGGCCGGGAAGCGATATCACATCTTTACATTTATTCCTTATGTAGCAACAATAAGTTGTAATATAAATGACCTAAAGTCTAAAATACACAGTAAAAGTTGTTTAGAAACATTTTTCTATTTTCAATATTTCTTTAAACTATAACAAACTATTATTTAAAGTAGTTCGCAGACATAAGTTGAGAATAAAATAAATTATTTGTCATATGCCCAACAATACAAGAACCGATTGAAGTGCTTACATTTGGTTTGACCTAAAACTTTTCTGATAGAAATATTGAACCGCATGAACTGTGTATGCTGCGTCGTATTTTATTAGCGAGTTATAAAAACATATGTTTTAATCACGGAACAATTAACTGGGCGATGATGATACTCAGGAAGCTGGCAGCTGTTATGCATTGTAATGGGATACCGTCGCACTTCTAGCTCAAAGCTATAGAGGTTGTTTGTTAACTTCTTGATGCTTGAAACAAAAACGTTTGAGTTCGATGCCGCTTCTTTTTTTAATTAAACTGGTTTCACCAGTGTTAATTTTATCCGACAAACACCGCGCCGCCAACGCACCCGTGTTGTCATAATTATTCTTCCGTCAAGTACAAATTATTTTAGTTTTGCATTATCTCCTAAACTATGTGTCTAAATAAAATGCTATAAGGAGCAAAATTTAACTTCATAAAATTGTCTTTATGAGGAAGTAACTTATTTTAATAATTATTAATATGTGATGCCTGAAAATAATGCTCATAAATCACTTTTTATTTTCAACAAATATTTGTCTCAGAATACCTTATTATGGCTAATATATAAGAGATAGCTTATTGCGGTATTTTTATACATATACTACGGACCAATATTTTGTAGAATATTGTATTTACGTATCATTAACCATTACACCAGAGCACGCGGACACAGCAATTCGGGACGGCTGCCACTTCCGACTTACTTAACACAAATCAATATTCAAGGCAAGCTGAGAGTTGTAGCCTAATGTTAGATAGCCTATAGTATAAGAATAGGTATGTGTAGTATAGGTCATATACTATTCCTCGTGAGTCTGAGTATCATATACAAAACGAATTTTTCGAATCCGACGCGACTGGTAGTTCCAGAGATTAGCGTGTTTAAACAAACAAACAAAAAATCTTTTCCGCTTTATTATATTTAATAATGTAATAGTTTTGGATATCCTTATTACTGGAAGTAAGTTATTTAACAAATATCGTGATGATTTAGCTAAATTAGCTAGCCATTTTCTAGTTCAAGCTAGGCAAGGGAAACCTTGCAGAAATTAGATTGTGGTCAATACTACAGACTATTAACTCGGTAATAAAGATTAAATATTTTATATTTTACAGGCATGCACTTGACCAAACATGATCTCACTTGCTGGTAAGTGAAGATGAGGAGGATGATGGATATCTATTCTCTCTTGTCTTGAAAGACTCCAAAATTATAGGTAGAAAGTCGGATAGACTGACAACTGGAAGTGAATTCCGCTTTTTAACCCTTCGTATTATAAGTGACGAAGCGAATCGGAAGAATATCCAACACATAAGAGTCCTGTAGACTAATCGTTCTATGGCGGGACGAGACGGGTGGAATTAGATCGTGCAATTAAGCACAAAGAGGCTAGCTTCTTTACCTCAATGCTTTAGGTTGGGCATTCTTCATTACCAACAAGCCAACGAGATCGGAGCTCTATGGAGTCAAGAGTGGCAATCTGATATTCAGCTGAACTATCACAGAGGTGATAAAATCAATATTTACATTTTCGATATGGTTTTAAATAGAAACGTCAAACGATAAAAGCTTCTAATGCGACAGCGCCCTAAGAAATAAACTTATAGGTATAATTACTATACCAACTGCTAGGTACGTCCGGTGCACACGTGTGCACTTTTAACTTTTCCCGTACTTGGATACAGCTTGCCAAATTAACTGACATTCATAATTACTGCTTCAATACCTAGGGGTCGTAGCGTGAAGTTTTAGCTTATAACCTTTCTCAATAAATATATTGAAACGCAAAAATAATTCTGGAAATATGATTGGTAGTTACAGAGGTTAGCTCGTTCAAACAAATAAAACAAAATAATCTCTTGAGCCTTATTAATATTATTAGTAAAATCTAAGACAAGTATGAGAGGAAATGAAAGTGCACATCGAGATTCACCTTGTATTCATATTATGGTTCATATGACCTTGTCGCCTACGGTTGACTATACCAAAATAGGAGTTTTATCTGTCTATTACAAGTATAAAAATAAATCTTCCTACATTCCTATCACCTGATTGGATAACAGAATGCATTTTTTTACACTTAAATATTTATAACAGTCAATCTCAGTATCACGTACCTTAGTTTAAAAAACAAATGAATTGCGCTTTATGTTGAGTGATTACACCAAAGAAATTGCAGGAACTCTCAGAAACTGAACTATTATGTTCACAGGATTTGGACTAAAATAGTCGTTAGCAGTAGCGTGGTAATGAGCTTAAAAAAGGAAACTAGGTATACATGCAACTTCTTTTGTTATATTGTTTTGTTACCACATGTTGTGATTGTTTGTAATGACACATTGTGTTTGCTTGTGGTAATGGAGGTGCTCTTTGTCATTTTGACGATTTTGGCGAAAGTCTATTATTGAAGTAGGCTGAAAAAGCATAACAAAGAACAGCAATGTAAGAATTTTTTAATAGCCTAATGTCACATCAGAATTCTTTTTTAAGCTACATATATAAACTGAAACTGATAATCAATATTAAACAATAATTTGTGGGAAATTGAATATGTTCATTACAGAGTGTTGTGTAAATTGTTTTTTTTTTTTTTTTAATATACTATAATAAATATGTGTTTTACAGCTTAACTGACTATCGGTATAGATTTTTTTTTCTTCTAAATTTATATAAGTATGTGAGACTATTTTTGTACGGTGCTTCTACCATAGATTAATTATTGGTTTCCGCATAGCGCAAGCTACAACCAATAACTAATCTATGGCTTCGAGAAACTTGTATAAAAACCGTTTTATTTATAGGCGTGAATGAGATCTTAAGAAAGTTTTATGTAATAAAAACCTACTCGAAATAAAAACCCGGAAATCACTTAAATATGCAATATGCATCATAATATTATGTAGATTGACAGAATTTAAAATGGAAACAATCTCGAGTTTGAATATTTGGCTACTGGAATTATATTATTTGTAATATTTCAGAAAATATCAGTAATATGATTACAATTTATCAAGAATATCAAAGATTGATTAATATACAATAATGCAAATTGCATGGACTGTAGGTATAGTTGGCTGCGTTTCAAATCTATTTTGTGGGGAAGTTGCCATGGTATACTCAGCAGACAAAGAAATACTACGGCCGTTTGATGAAATATATCTTCTATGAAATATCTTTCTGAAAAGATACTATCTTTAATTAGAAAAACCGTCGATATATAGATTAATTATTGAAAATGATGGACAATTTTGTAAGTAACATAATAAATATTTTGTAAAAATAATATTAGAATAGGTAATCATCTATATAGCTATGCTTTCCATTTATATTTTTAAATAAAATATTCCATAATATCCCTGCAGATCTCATAACACAATATCATTTATTTTGTGACTGTCTTGTGTTGTGTCATTATGTATTTTGTTTTTAGGTTATTCTACAATAAACTGAACAATTGGCAACTACACTCTCAAAGTGTTATTTGTCACACTTGAAATTGTCTACATAGACAGAAGACATAGCTTAGAAAAGTGAAACAAATAGATAAATTACTTTCTTTAAACCAAGTAAAAGTCTACAAGCATCATTTATACGAAAAGCAATACGCCGTGATTGGCTATGTAATGAATAGTTCTAGACGCGATCGTCGAGGTCGTAGCATTGTCTAGAAACCTTGCGGTCTGCGGTGCTCTGTGAAAGTTTCTACGCAAAACGCTAACGTTCATTTTAACACAAAAATTGTTACAATCGAGAATATTTTATAAACAAACATTTAAATCACTATTTATGCAAAAATTAATTATCGATTTAAAATTGAAAATTGTATATAATTAAGGTCGTAGCGTGCAATTGCTTAATATTAATTATTTAAAAAGATAAAACGTACATTCAACATAAAGTGTCGCTGATAAATCAAGTGTGAAGCAAGTTTTCTCTGAATTAAACATTAAAGTGTTAAACTTACATTAAGACATAATAATAATGACATAAACTAATATAATGCATTAAGTGAGCAATCCTTATATATTCTTCTTATCTATCATCATTATATTCATACGTGAAGCAAAAATATGTACCCCTTCTTATGCAAAATGCGCTTACAGAAAAGTCTGTGAGATTTGGCATTGTCAAAGTTTATTATGGAGAAGGAGTGCAGAAAGCTAAAATTTATCTATAATATCTGTTACTAATATATTAAATAAAATAAATTAATACTGCGAATTCTAACCTGACAAGTGCCATTGTTCGCATAAATTATGTTAGATGGCGTTGTAGCCATCCATAATAACATTATCAACAACTGTAGCTGTCTACCAATCTGAAGTCGGAGCGATCGCAATCGCTCTGAACACACAACAAAACCAACGGTCAAAAAGTCTGCAAACTAACGTCTGTTACAGTAAGTCTATTTTATAATTTGAAAATCTTTAAAGGGCTATTTCAGCCATAGAACTTAGACCTCTCCAAAATATTGACATTGTTACTCAATGAAAAGTGACATCAAGTGATATAATATTCATTGTTTAGGTTCATACTGCAAATGTCAAACAGAAAATAGTCTATGATTAAAAAGTCGCTGGTCGAATTTCGATCATTGGGCTACCGCTAGTTTAAATAAAATCATAAAAGTTTGCCGTGGTGCGCATCACTAACTACTGGATATATCTTAGTTTATCTAAATAAGCGTTTTTTTAAATCTTGTCTAGATATTTTATATTAATTTACATAATTATATACCAGTCAAAAATTAGTATATTCGTAAGATTCAGCTGTCGAATTCCTGTACAAAATCAGAAATATTCACACACGTTTATATCCAGCCAAGAGGTTGTTTTATGATCTCATGCAACAATTCACTTAAAATCAAGTTAGATTGTGGTTAAACACTAACATGTAAAAATACATATAATTTAAATAATCACTACATCGTAAAATCGTTAATAATATCGATGAATGATTAAAATCATTAATGACTAAACCATCAAATCAGCTGACGTTTTTCGTGATTCACACAAAATCATTGAAACCGATTGTCTTACTTAGAAATGTCTATTGAGATACCTTCTTGTTTAAAAAATATATATTTTATCAATCAATGATCAATGTTGCCTTTACTAGGTAAATTCAGCAGGTTTATTTAAATGTATTTTATGAAATACGGGATAAATCGCATCTGAATATTGAAGTTATTTGATTCGCGTACTCTAGATTCGTTTGGGTGTCAAAGTGAATTATTTTTCCATTTGAATGAATCACATTTACAAATTTATTTCAATATCAACATTTTTATCCTATCCTTGACCCTATGCTAATCGCATCCATATACGATGTGATTTTGAATATATCGTCAAACCCATCACGTCCGTTTCGTTAGCCCTCTTTAAACCTCTGCATTGTTACTAATGTCTTATCATTGTCGTAGCGTGAAACCGTGGAACCATCTCTCCGCCAATCCTTCTTAAGACATCGGGTCCTTCAAGCGTACCGTGAAGAGCTATTTATGCAGGCCAGCATGATAGCGGCGATCGCCGACGGATTTAGATCTTTCGGTGGTTGTGTTAGGATTGAGGGTTGGTTGATGTAGGTTCTACCATCAGGGTACCGTCAATAATTTGCTAAGCTGTTATAAAAAAACATTACACGGTACGGATACCTAACGTTACCTTCTAAAAATTAAATGTTATAGATACTTAAACCTGTTTAAACATACGTACACAACATGATTTTGTATTTTCATTCAGGGGTCCTTTCATTATTAAGTATTAATATTTGAGAAAAAAAAAACAAACAAATTTTTCATAAACAGTCCTTATTGATAAATTAAATTAGCATTGTCTCCAAACATTTCTCACCTTAAGAAAAAAAAAAAATTAATTACTTTACGTAACGTTCAAAGACATCAGAAACTTTAAATGTACCGAGATAAATGCCAGACACGGTAGCAACAACGTTCAAACAATAAAATTTTATTTTTTTGTATTCGAGTCCTCGTCGGTTGCATAATCGACGAAAATAAACTGAAAGGCGTTATGTAAAAGCTAGTGCACTGTATAGTAGATCTGGCGAATGAAATAAAAAATATATTACTTATATCTATAATAATATTACAAAACTCAGGAAATTGTTTTTTTTTTAACGCGCTAATCTTTGGAATTGCTTTTGACATTATACGTCCTATACAAATTTCGAACCGCCGATACACCCATTTATGGGTTAAATTTACAAAAATCCGCTCTTAGCAGGTGTCTACGTCACAATAACTATCGGTGTGTCAAATTTCAACCCAATCCGTTCAGCGGTTTGAGTTTGTCTTGATAGATCAGTCAATCAGTCACGGTGTCCTTTTATATATAGGTACTCTCGGTCGCCCAATGATCGAAATTCGACCAGCGACTTTTTAATCATAGACTATTTTCTGTTTGACATTTGCAGTATGAACGTAAACAATGAATATTATATCACTTGATGTCACTTTTCATTGAGTGACAATGTCAATATTTTGGGAGGGTCTAAGTTCAATGGCACTTGTCGTGTTAGGATTCGGAGTATTAACTTATTTAATTTAATATATTAGTAACCGATATTATGGATAAATTTTAGCTTTCTGCACTTCTTCTCTATATAAACTTTAGCCATGCCAAATCACACAATTTTCCGTGCACGCAATACGCCTTAAAAGGGAAATAAAGTTTTTGCATCACGTATTAATATAATGATGATGATTTGGATTTGTTGAGAAAGGTTATTTAGGTAATATAAAAAACCAATGATAAAATAACCATATAAAATAAATAGGTACATTATTAATATATGTAATACAATAATACAACATAAATAATTAGGATTGAAATTGCGGGAAAAATGTTTATAAAGGAGAAAATAATAATTACAAGTACTGAACAAAGTATCAAAATATCAACGTCGCACTTGGCTTTAGAACTTTATGCTACGGATCTAAGGATTGCAACAATAACCATGGACGTCAAGGAATATGGCAAACTGTAGGCAAGTATAGGAAGTGAAAAGAAGACAGATCACACAAGAGCGTTGGCGGTGACGCGACGCACCGCGATGAGGACTTGGGTGAAATAATTCAACACTGGTAAAGCTGTGGGACATAGCTAATCCGAATTATAAAATCCTATCTATCAACAAAACGTATATTAACTAGTTCTCTAGTAGTAATTTATAAATGGCATTTTTAAGGCTTTAAAATGGCAGATTCCGATTATGTTTATTACATATTGGCTGGTACATAATAAGAATTTGCCGATTGGAACAATTATTTGGCTATTACTGCTTTCGCTTTACAATACAAATAAAATACGATCGCTGGTGTTTATGACCAAGGCAAAATTGGACTGAAAACACTCTTCTTAACATTTGCTTACATAATATTTAATACAGTGACGTGAGCATTAAATCTTTGTACCTAAATTTCTATGTCCATTATACAATGTCATTACAAAAAAATCTACAATGGAAGAGGATCCATAGAACGAACTGTACAAATTAAATGAAGAATTAGGTCGTGAGGACACTATTTCTGCGCGCTAAAATGTCAGGTAACTGTTGCGCAAACACGATGTCAGTTACGACCCTCTTCTATAAATATACAAAACCAAGAATTTCTTAATAAAAGCAAGTAAACATTGTTAAAGTTCTGATAACCGTGGTTGATTTTACACTGTAAAGTCTCTCTACCTATCTGTCCGTTTTTTCACGCCTACTACACCACTTATGAGATTTACGTATTTTAAAAATTCATAGTTGTGTTATCTCGGCAAGACATCTTGCTCTAAGTACATACGAAAAAAGCAATGACGTTATTTGTTAATTTTGTTTTTGTTTATGCTTTGTGTTTGCCTTCAGACACACGGTTTTTTTTTTTTTTTTTTTTTTTTAGAACTGACTACACTGTTAGCCTTAGGGGCCCTATCGTCAAACAGAGCCGCTGCGGCTTTTACAGCTTCACCGGACTTGGGGGCGAGCGCTTAGGGCACTCAGCCGCGAAAGTTTGTGACGACCCGCACGAGGGTGCCAGAGTGGCCGAACCTCGGCTCGGGCGGTCGTCGCGAATGCGAAAAAGTCGCAATCTAACTAATTCCCTAATCTTATGAGAATTCGAGCTAACTAATATATACTCATATGCACGTTCCCCTCCTCCTGGGAGGAAGGAGTGGACCATGCGTATGTGTATTTAATAATCGGAATGGTTTTTCTACACTAACTAGCGCAATAGTCTAACTAGCGCAAAAAAAAAAAAAAAAAGGTCCCTTACAGAACCTATGTACCTGTGTGGTGTGCACGTGTGTGTGTTCATACGTGTGTAATGTTGTGTGTGGATAACTAAGTGTTGCACGTATAGTGTCACTTTGTATCGCGCGGGCGGCTGCCTGACCCAAGGGCTTCACACCGAGGAACGGACCTAGGCTTGGGTTGCCGCTAGAGAGGGTGGACGTGACGGGTGTGCGGGAGCGAAGTTGACCGCCCGTCCTCTGCGGAGAGAACGGTGGTTACGCGGGCGTGGGCGGTGGCACGCTCTGTTTGGAGAGACGGTGTCGGCGTAGAACGCGTTAGCTTTTTCGGTTTGGTCGGGCGGGTCAGTGAATATATTACGCGGCCGGCGTTTTCTCCGGCAGGCGTTGGGGTCGGGAACATAAGAAGCTGCCGCTTTTATTAAGGGGTTCGCGTGGTTCGACGCGGTGTCGAAATACGAGCGAGAAAGGTGTTTGGCGTATGCATGTATCGAGGGAAGGTCCATATCTCTATGGAGATCCTCCATACGAACAAACCAGGGGGCACCGGTAAGGCGGTGAAGAAACTTGTTCTGGATGGCTTGTAAGCGTTCCCAGTTATAACTTGGCATATGTGCGAACGCAACGCAGCTATATGTCATGATCGGACGGATATAGACACACGGGCGTCACGGTGCCCTTTCATAGGGCCGTTCGATTAGAACAAACGAAAAGTAAAATTTATTTTTTCTACGATATATCTAACCTCTCCAAAGTGTATTAATTATTAATCCATATTCTGGGTTATACCTTATATTGGGAACTATGTCTACATATATAAAGAAAATAAGTATTTAAAAAATTATATAAGTTTTTCTAGGAAAATATCCAATGTATAAGATCTCTCAGATGTTCAAAACTACACCAACTAGACATATTTTTTCCAAGAATAAAACTGTCTTGAATTCTACACCACAGCGGTAGACTTGTCTAGACAGTCTACACACCATCTTCGGAATACATAAAAGCGAAGGAACACATAAAAGATTACATATATGATAAGTAAAGTACCTATAATGGGAAATGAAAGACGACGGCAGACAAGTGAAGGTCAAATGCGATAAACTTACTTTAATAAAGGACTCCTAAGTTTAGCAACATAAGTTTTTGATTTACCTGAAACAATAAATATTTTAATTCGTTAACGAACGTATAAATACGTATACACACATTTTTTAGGAATTTCCCAATATGACATTAAAAACACAAAAAGCTTAAGAGTGACTCGTTATTAAATTAATTTGTCAGCTTTAAACGCAACTGCAAGCAAAGCAAAATCCGCTGTATCCGCTTGGTATGTTTTAGGTCCCATGTAATAGGGGGCGAGCCTATTGCCATTAATCGAACAAAAAGTCAACCTTCAAACTGTTACTGAGAATTTCATACAAAAAACCCAATAACACTTTGCTCACCTGGGAATAGAACTCAGGACCTCAAGCATAGCAGTCACGCTTACGACCACTAAACTAATGAGGCAGTTTAATCAAGTTAACTCTTGCGGGTAACACACGCCTCTAAATTTTATTATTATTGTGGAATGGTAAGTTGACGTTACTATGCATGATGGTAAGTAAGCACAGTGCAATCCGAAAAGAACGACGACCACCGAGGCATCGGGACTCCATCGCCGGTCGCCGCTGTTCTACCGGCTTGCAAGCCTATCGGCAGCTAGATATAAACTGGCTGCTCCCGAAACGAGACAAACTCAAAGAGAGTAACTGTGACCGTACTAATCATGATCCAGACGTATACAGATCCCTGCCCACCTACATGATTACTGAATATACATCGGCTGATGGCCTAAGCGTGCCATCTGGTTTGTAGTGGTTGCGATACATTCGAACATAATTATTGTGTCTTGCTATTTTACCACCCAGCAAGACAATACTTTATGTTAAATGAAATAGATATTAATGTTTAAGTAATACATATTTATATTATTTCTCAAACGTACTTTTTTTCCTAGCAAATGCCACGCCGCGCCGTGTCTCCGTTAATTCTTCGTCAAAATTAGTTATTTAAAAATCATTTTAAAGCTTACGTTACCCGCTATTGACAAAATATAGACAAATAGTTTAAAAATAATAATTTGTTAAAAGTAACTAAAAAACCTTTTCATTAGGAATACCATCTGTTAATGCTAATGAAAATATATTGAAAGCGCCATCTATTAATAATGTGATAAGTAACATGTCAGCTTTTAGTTACATTCGCACAGATCAGCTAGTTATTATAAAAGTAAATCAGTATAAATTTACATATTTAAGGAACATCATTAAGAAATATGCTTCAATAGACTATCAGTTTCCTATAAAACAATAATATGTCTATAGAATAATATAGGTACATTGAAAACGTTGATCATAATAGTCCACTTTTGCAATAATAAATAACCGCTGTGACCGGTCGTTCGTTACTAGGTTCTAAAATCAGGTTACTATCGCAACAGACAATGCGAATTTATTAGAAGACATAACTAACAATTAACCTAGTGAGATAAACGACTTTTTTTTATTAGACAACAATGTCGAACACGGAACGATAGTCGTGTCTTTTAATTACAAAGTCCTACTTACAGTAGAGAGGTTTATCGATGCATCTAGAGACCATGATAATGATGATGCGTGCGTGCAGTCATTCCACTTCGATTTTGTCGTATATTTGTATGATTTTCTTTTTATGTTACAATACATCCTAACTTATATTATAAATGCGAAAGTGAGTTTTTTGTTAGTCGATCACGTAAAAACGGCTAAACGGATTTGGATGAAATTTGGCACACAGTTTATACCCGGATTAAGATAAAGGATTTTTTTACCCTCTCTAAAAACAATTTTACATCCTACGATGACGGATTTATGGTAAAGTATCCGTTTATCGACGCTGGTTCGAATTCTTCAATGAGTCCGGGTTTTCAATGAAGTAAAAAAACGTTATTACCATAACTCTGAAAGCTTGCACTTGAGACCCATTTTCTCTAGATCTATCATCAGTTGAGATTATGGTCAAACACAAAAATAATTATGAACTATATTTTAAAATGATAATAATATACACACGCGGTGGAAGTTAAACCTTCAGATTACATACAAGTTCAAGTACCTTCTAGTGATTTCGTGATCGTCTTATTTGAATATATAAGCGAGCCGTATCTCAACCCAAGACAGTTCTGTTTTTTCAAGTAAAGTGAAAACAATAAGTGATATAGAAAAAGACATCTACAAGAGAACCATAGAGGGAGAAACTGTAAGTACGTCAAGACTACATTTGAAGAAGCGATTTGTAAGTGAGTTTGAATTTGTATTTTTTAAGTACGGACAATTTACTAATGAAAAAAATAACAATATTTTACTACCCACGGGTGTAACAATATTCACGTATACGATACACGGCATGGCTATGACGCCTTTTCCCATGGCTTCGCAGGCGCGCACACACGTACAAAGAGGAGACCCAGACAATAAGAAACACTTTATAAATTATTCTATCTCATTCTCTCGCAGGCTAAATCCTAAAGATTTAATGTTTGTCTCTTTTTAGTGTCGCTTTTAGCGGTACTAAAGAAGTTTTCACTTCATAAAAATACCTTAATTTATAGTTTATACAAAAAAAGACTGATTAATTACTCTTTCAATATTATATTATTTTTCGGTATTGGCTTCTTAAAAACTTAGAAACTAATTAGAAAATGATACTCTCATCATATGATTGACGAGTTCATATTCATTTAGCTTGATTATCACTTATAACTGATAAAGGTAGCAATGCAAAGTTGTTGCTACATTCACAATTGTCTCCTGTTACAGAATGATCAACCGGATCACAGGCTACATAGTATATTAAAATTCATATGGACTTCTATTCAGGTGAACCCACGTCCACCCACTCTTGCGCACAAGCCTTTGTCATGCCAACTTTAACGTCTGTCTATGCGAAGTATTTAGCTACTAGCTTTGCCCCACGGTTTCACTCTTGTAGAATAATACCGTTGTTCTCACTTCCCGTACTTGCTTGCATACAGTTTACCAAATTGCTTAACGTTCATAGGTACAGCTCCGCTTTTAATGATCTTAATAAATAATATAATATTTAATATAAGTCGGAGAATCATGTCGACGTGATTATGGAATCCGTACTAATAATGGCTTAGTATTCGTATTATAGATGATATTATTTTTAAACTACTTTCTTACCGTATAGCTATATACTAGACACAAGAATCGTGGTCTCTAGCTAGAAATTCCACAATTTCAAATTGCTGGACTTTGAAATTATTTGATGCAGTCATGGTAGTTACACAGTGGTTTAACACTTTCCCCTTGCCGGCTCGTTGACCGTGCGAAATGTGGGCTACTCGCAAACATCACGACACGGTCTAGATTTAAAAAAAACGTATACCTACCAATGGTTAGTCATTAGAAACGCAGAGTGCGTTAATAATCGAAAGTCAGGCGTAAGGAAAATTAAAACCGCAAACATCGAGCGCAAATACATACAATCAGAAATGGGTGTATTTGCGTTTGGCGAAATCTCAAAATATATATACGACAATATTTCTCCGATAATAGATATTGACGGATGATATTGAGTTAAATTATGGGAATTGGGAATCTTATCTGATTACTAGTATTATATGACTTCTCAGAAATTATGTGGAAATTGAACAAATAACATCGTAAATATTGACTTTATTGAGATGAAACAATTTACGCCTCTGTAATATTTTTAGGTCATAAATCAATCAAAATAGATAATAAATGCAGTGATATAATCAACAATTATTTTTTTGCTTTTTAAATTAAATACAAAATTTATATTATACTGTTTTTTTCAGAATAATTTTCAATTTACATTTGGATATTAACATTTCTATAAAAAAAAATTGTTTGAGAAGTTCCCCTGAACGGTAACGGGTTTAAATTAAAGTATAACAGTTTAAACGAATATTTATCTTTTCAATACATAGGTCTAGGAACTTATCACGTACCACTTGGTAAAAGTAAATAAGTGCGGCAGCATTTACACGTGATAACTAACACACTTGAGCACATAAAATATTCAACCATTCTGTTTACTATATAATATGGCGCGCTGTTAGAGAATATTACTTAAGGTTGTTCAGTTTGTGCATTGTTATTGTTAATCACACTGTTTGTAATTGTCTATTGCAAGGTTTCCTAACCTAGGATCCGCGAACCTATTCTACGTGGTCCGCGCACAAAATAAAAGTAAAAAGTACAAAACCATGTATAGAAAGAAACAATGGACATGCTCTTTTTTTTAACGTGGAGTAACCCGTCATGAGTACACACCCGCCCGGGGGGACGAGTGGTTATGTGAGACTCTTACTCGCTAAAACTCCACGGTATACCTCCGCCGCCGGAGTTGGGCGACGCAGATTCGCGATTGCATTCAACCACGTCGCCCCGGCACCCGGCCCAGCTACTAATACCGGGCCACCGCAAAAGGGAGACAATTCGGTACATCACTAACTATTTCCCACAGCCGCCGAACCTGTGCAATGGAAAGACGGGCCCCACGACCCGTCTTTCCTGGTTCGGCTGGGGCGGCGGGAGTTGGCGAATGAATCGCTTCCTCCGGCCGCCCATTCGTCTTTGGCGGAGAGGGCCGCTTAGAGGATCGTCTTCGCGTACCCTCTCCGCGGCTCCTTCTGCAATATTACCTCCTCGCAGAAGGAGGTCCTCGCCTCCCACGACATCTCGCTGCCGAGCATTGCACGAACCACACCCGGCAACGAGAGGTCTTCTGCAACCACCGCGGTCAGAGCACGGCGCTGGCTCTCCCACGCAACACACTCCGATAAAGTGTGCTGCGCAGTATCATTGACATCACCGCACTCATGACACGCGGCGGTCGGCTCCTTCCGTGCCATCTGGTGCAGGTAACATCCGAAACAACCATGTCCGGACAGCACCTGCACCAGTCGAAACGTAGCGTAACTATTTCAATAAAAACCAACCGATTTTACTAATATTAAGAGGTCCTTGACGATCATAGTAGAATATCTCTTGAGGTTCTGAAATAATACAAGTTAGCAAAGGCTAATTAATCTAATAAAAATATTAGAAGAATGGAGAGTGGCAAAACCTACGTAAGATTCGACTTTTCTTTAAATATTTTTTATGTGGCATAGCGTGTAATATAATACGATCGCTCGTGGTACGGCATGTCAGCGCGGCGGCGGTGCTTCTATAAAGCACAGGAAGCTGAGTGATAGAGAGCATTCTAGTTCCATATTCATAGAGGATCGTTACCAGCCCTCAAGAGAAACCACTGGCCTCAGTTAGGACTTCGATATTTCTGAAGTTGGTTATAAACAGCTATAGAGGTTGCAGAGACTATTGAAGTACATTTATAGACCTCATCAAATATCTACTTCTATTAAGATAATTACCGAACATCATTTTATCTTTTTAAAATGCGTACTCTATCCGTAACTTGTCATGTTTTAGATTAAATCTATTTGAAACAACGGCTAACTGGAAGATTTACGTCACGCAGGCTTTTAAATTGGGATTATCGACCGGGGAACAACTTTTTCCTTTTTTTAACAATAGTACTGGACAATGACCTGACCATTCGGTCAAACTTTAAACCGGTAACTTGTCTAAACCAATATAACAGAATGAGTATGTTATAATTATGTAATTGCAGCAAATGGTCATTGCTAAAATTATCCTCGGTGTTAAAAATATGTTAAGCAATCGTTTCCCCAAAATAGATTGTTATTGTTTACACTATAATATTACGACGAAAACGAACTTACGTTAAGCGCGCTTGACTACAATTTAATTTAATTTTAGATGGTGATTCAAGAAAAACACGAAGCTAAGCCTACGATAGAGGCTGGTACTCAAGTATAGTTACCGAAACACATAGAAAGATTATTGACGACACAATTTTAATTTGACTGTATTAGTTAACTGCGAACAATACAAAACGACCTTGTACGATAAGCCAGGCCGTAAGGAAATTCAGGCATTATTTGTTACTAATATCTTTTTGTTTACTCTCAATGTCATGACAGTTGGCGAAGTGGGAATACATTATCATTTTGTTATAAAAACAATCTGTAATGATACATATAAGTTCAAAGCTCTACGATGAGTATGTAAATGTACATCGATCAATGTCTTCGAATATGTATGCGGACGGGAAAGGCACGATATCCGTTTCCTCTTACATACATACATATATCGAGGATATACTACGTAACATAATGACCTCAGCTGTCATATGTAATATCCTTTTAACTTAATATTGATATGTTAATATTTCTTTCTTTTTTTTAAGTTACGTAACGGTATGATTTTAAGCGATTACCAAATAAATGCACGTTCTCGATGACCAAATTAATAAGATTTGTCCCTAAAATAATATGGTCACACCAATTATGATGTGTCACCAAAATCGAATATATATATATATCGAAATATGAAAATTTTTACCTATATAAGAATGTGAATTTTCAACGGCCGTCTTGTTTCTATTGTTCTGTTGCCTTTTGTAAAGAGGTTACACCTAACCTAACCAATCCAGTGCGCAACCAGGATTGGCTACAATATAAACCATTATAAACAAAGCTAATTATTTCATGATAAATTTATCATTTTGATGACAGAACGAATTAAGTAATACTAATAGAATCATTATGATGGCAAAAATGCTTATTGGGAATAGATATTATAATTAGGGGATACGTATTAGTGACGAATATAAACTTTGGTGACACAAAATATTGGTGCCGTTACGAAATAGAAAATAGGCATTCCGTTCATCTGGTGTCATAAAGAATAACTACAGCCTATAAGTATATACAGCCAATCCGAAGCCTGCAGCTATCTCTGAAGTGCTTTGTGATGGATCCGCTTCCACAATAGCCTTTAATTCTTCATTTTCCACTTTGGTCTCTGGCCGTCAACGGGGTTGGTTCTGAAGGTCGAAATTTCCAGAACGAAAACTTTGAAACCAAAAACGTACCATGCTTTCTTTTGCGACACCAGCGCCGTACACATCATTAACTTCGAGCTGTTTCTACAGCACTGGTGCCACGGTAGAACTCGTACTCGTAAATATAAGTAATAATAAATATAAATATATCGTAAATATAGGTAATAAGCGACGCCAAAGAATAAAATAATTAGGAAAAAAACAAATGAATGACTGTAAAACTCAAATGTACCAGCTAAATGAATTTATAAATTTGAATTTGGAATTCTTAACCAAAGAGGAGATATTTCAGATCAAACTGGTTAGTACGACAAAACACTAATTTCATATGTAAGGACCTAATATATTCGCCAGTTATGACAGCGGTTTTAGCAAATTAAAAATCATCATTTCTGTCGAAAGATGTCCACTGACGCACTGATGGACATAGGCAGCCCCCAAAGATCGCCACAACGACTGGTCCTGTGCTGCTCGTATCCAAGTCTTTGACCTTCGTGTGTAGCCAATGATTACATAAAGTCCTGATACGCTAACCATGGGCCTAATAAGAAAGCGCAAAGTACTCGATGTTACATTAAATGTGCCTGTAATGCACATCAAGACGACGATGTAGCGTTATTGACCGTTTGTTCTTAACGGAATAAAGTATATAGAACTAACTACAATCCAGGGTGAAAAAACTTTCCTACAACTGCTGTAATGAATTTTTATTTTAACTTAAGATGCTATTCACCACAAGTTACACCCCAAATGAACATTCTTTTCAAATTATAGGGCAGCTCGACGTTAGTCATGCAACCAAAGATTTCTTTTGAAAAAATCCCTATTCTATACCTACTGTAATTATAAACTTATAAATAATAAGATATTAATAAATCAACCTTTAACATTTTATAGTTTATGTCCTGGACTCTTAGAACTTTGGCTAAACTGTTTTATGGTTCTTCTAATTTGAGTATACAAGGTAATAGAAAAGCAGGATACGTGGACAATAGTAAATAATCAAGTGAAACAATTCCGGCAATTGTTCTGCTTAGAGAAGCGACCGCACACAATCACCGGAACTACAATTTATTTCGAGCTGAAGCCGATGGCTGAACCAAAGTTTCTTAAAAATACGTTCACATGGCTATTAATAGACAATGTGGGGATAACTTGATAGAAATACAAAACAGAAACTATAACAGTATTTAAAATAGAAATATAACTAGAAATAAAGTGCAAAAACAAGGCAACAAAAATTTTCCACATTGTAATTAATATTAAAAGATTGAAAGCAAAAACTTAAAAGCCTTTTTATTTGTGACGAACAATGAAAACTTTTCTTTGTGCCTATATAGCAACTCTTTTAAAAGTGTATTCTATTAAATGTTGAACATTGAATGCCAATAAAGCAAGTCGAATGAAAGTCGCCGTCGCCAGCCTTCTCAATCACTTTGTTAACATTTTAGATTTGCATTATGATTTCAAACTTGATGGACAATACAAAGGTAACGATCGAGAACACTTTTCGTAATCGATTTTAATAAGAATCGAGTCCTTTAACCCGGGTCATGTCTTGTACTCAATATCACTTAAAATTCACATTTCATCATGGCATTTTTCATAATTTATTTTATACTGTGAATAAAATCGTATATGCAGAGAACTAAGAACTTTTAAGGTTCAATTTCAGTTTCATAAGTGCATGAACGTGACGGTGCTTCGAATGAATGTTCGTTGATTCGAACTGACAAGTACAGTCAATTGAGATGTGAAAGAAACTATTATGATAGAAATAACGTATCGTTTGAGCATCTGAGTTATTGCAATCTGAACATTGGACTCGATAAATTGATATTAAATCGGCTGAGTTTCAATTTCATGATTCAAATTGTTCGAAATTTCTGTGGTAAATAAAGCACCGTACAGTACAGATTTGTTCTCGATTTTAGTACTTTAGAACATATAATATGTAGTATTTCACCACCATGTTTGTGGTGAAAAGTCCGTCATAGTGACTCGCTTTTCTATTTGTGCGGAACCTTAAACCCTTTTCTAAAATAAATTAGCTTAAGTTACGCCTTATAACATCAGTTATCAGCTAGTGAAGGTCCCGTCAAAATCAGTCCAACCATTTCCGAGTTTACCCGGAACCAACAGACAGATAGAAATTTTAAAAATTGCTCTTTTGTTATAGGTACCGCATATACTTTCATATGTATTTAGTAAAAATATAAATTTTGACATTACAAAAGAAAACTTCAATTTTATTCATTGTATACAAAAAAAAAATAACACAAACGTGTAATAATATCACGTAGAGGCATTGAAAACGAACAAAATACCAATTTTCTTACGTTACGTACACAACAAATCAATGAAATTACATTAGGCCTTTACCTTCAAGTAATTTTTTTTTTGCTGCGAAACTACCTTAATTACGTTACTGGTTACCCATTTATTTAGGAACCTTGAGCCGATCGGGTGATCGTGACCGAACCGACACGTATCATAAAATATAAGTATCGGTCTCTATTGAAATGGTGGTTTTCAATTATTGACGCTCCGATGCTATTTCAGTGTCCAAATATAGACGAGGAAAACGATATGGATGCTTGTATGTGCGCCGCGCCACGCCGTGCGTTAACATTTGTACAGGGAACAATAGTTACTATAGTGAACTGCGTGAGTGATACATAATACAGGCTGTTGTACATAATTGTACATGGCGCTAAGTATACTTTAACCTTCAATTAATTCAATGGTTATTTAATTATTACTTCCTGTGAGGAAATTAAGAATATATAAAATATTTGTTACATGTATACTTAGCTTATTCACAGTATTTTTTGTACAAATTTCCCGATAGGCATAATAGAATAACGATACTGATCACGAATATACCACAACTTTTTTTTGTCTGTCTGTATGTCTATTTCTATTTTTTATTTCTATTATATTATATTTTTAATTTCTAATTTTGTACCCGGGGAGTTTATGTCATTCCATGAATTACTGGTTATCCGAGTTGTCAATAATAGTTTAGAAATCGTAAAAAAAAAAATCATCAATTCTCAACGGTTTCTGATCAATTTTTTTATACGGGAAGCATACGTCATTCCATAATTGTGAGGCTGTAAGGATCGTCAAAAATATATTTAGGAATCTTAAATAAATTTAGTTCTTAACCAATTTTCATAAAATTTTGTACACGGGAAGTATCTCATTTCTCAATTGATACTTGATAGACTATATGAACTGTCAATAATATAAGTAAAAATAAAATTTCGGGGTGTAAATAATTACTGCCCAGTACAAACGCGTGCGGAGCGAACGAGAACAACGTATTACCATTTTATAATCAGCTGAAATTTTACAAACGACTTAGTAGTCCGGTCAATTTAGACATTCGAAGTTACCTAAATTCCCACCAAGCTGAAAATCGGTAAGATTGTTTAAAATATAATTAAAAAACAAAATTTGAAAGTACCCCATCTTTCCCTTGTAAGGAAAAAAAAATTATTCAAGGTCAAAGATCAAAAAAATGAGTTTTTCGCGATTTTCAGCAAAACGGTAAGTTTTATCATAAAAATACCTCAGACAAAATTGTAATCATAAAATTATCTATAAAAAATTTATTAATACTTTTTTTTCTACGAGCCACTGTTTTTGAGATATAAATAAATTACCTAATTAAAATTAAATATTTTAACCGTGTATATATTTATTATTTTAATTTGATTATAAAATTATTTCTACACGATTTCGATGTCGAAGTCAAATGAATTTAAATTATTATCATTGATGGCTAACTTCATCACTTTGTTGGCACGCGGTACAAGTTTTTAGGATTTATTTTTACGTACGTCCATAAGCCCGTTAATTTTTTTTGCAATTTGTATGAGCTTTTGGATAATAAGCTCCACTGCATTAACGAGAGTATAGACCAAAATCAGAACAAATTTAAATTTTTGCCGCTAATGGGTAGAATTAGTCGCCATGAAAGATATAACCAAAGAATGTATAAAATAATAGAATCAAAAGAAATATGTATTACAAAATCAATTTGTAGATTAAACTCGTCTTTAGCAACACTTAACTGATTCACAAAAACCAACGGATCGATTCAACGGAGAATGGGATCAGGGCAATTAACGGACCACTTTTAATGTGTTTTATGCGTATAATTACATCGTATCGGTACGTATGCGCATATTTTAAGATTGTTTAAACGCGGCCCACGCGAAAACAACGCGGTTCAGAATTAACGAAACGATTGCTACATCGAGAGCTCACCTCTCAGTCCACAGGAGGGACGGTGACTTTTTTGCCGTTAATTAAATAAAATCGGTACCTACTGATAACTGGTTTTTTAAATTTTAAATAGTTATAACTTTATGGGGGGTAAAACTCAATTGTTCATGCTAAGAAATTCACAATGGCTACGCCCGTTCACAGCCATACAGAGCTATGCTCCAGATATATGTGATTAATGAGCCGTTTTCTAAACTTGGTTTTAATTATCGATTTTAATAGGTGTTTCTTTCTGTTAAAAGCTTGTTTAACCATTGCGTTCTTCTTATTATATCACTTGAACATTTGGGGACACGCGCTATCTGGACGGTGAATCAAAGGAACAGAGAAAGGTTGGCTGCGTTTGAGATGTGGTGTTGGCGGAGGATGGACAACATCATTGGACAGAAATTATTACAAATGAGGAAGTGTTGCACTCTTAAAAGGCTGGAGCAATTTTGATGAAATTTTCAGACAATCTTCATATTAGTCCAGCGGGTGATCCTGTATAGATTGGTAGCGAGCGGATAAAAAAATATTTGTGAGCCACAGCAACGTATGGCAGGGTTTGCTACTAGCTATTACAGATTTGAAATTTTATTCTTGCGAGGAAAGAAATCGTGGTAAAATTAATAACACTGCATTTTCGAATAATATGATATGGTGTTTTAATTATGATTGTAGCTATTTGTAGGTACATATTACCACATTCTAAATGATAATACATCAACACACACATCAAAACGGAGCAATCACACGGGGTTTGTGAGGCGTGAGTGGAGCGGCAGTAAGCCCAAAATGACATACACACGCTTGGGACACGCCATAACAGGTACATTTTTTAGTGTTATTGTACGGTACGTTTTTAAATATGTAGGTACGCTAGGTACGAAATGATTTTTTAACGAATTTCATTGTCGATAATAAGAAAATTGACTAAATTATAATTATATAATCGGTTTGTCCACTTTCAATTCACCTGTTCTATTACAAGTTTTTCATCTAGATAAAATTAAGAACTATTAGAAAAAGTAAAATTACTATCCTTATATCGCAATAGCAATGAATTTTTTAACAAATTAAGAGAAAATAAAATATTGTTTCAATGACTGGCAATAATTCTCTTTTTACCGACCAAAAAAAAGATGAGGTTCTCGATTCTAATGTATCATTGTATTTTGTTAATGGATTTTCAGCCATAACTTATTTGTTTATGAACCGATTCGACATCGAAGATACACCAGAAAACTCAAAATAATTGAAGTGGGTTTTCTTTTTGGATAAAAATTGACTTGTTTAATCATTCTTTTCTTAAAATCCTACATAAATAAACTCCTCACTAAAAAGGTTTGCTCATAAAATGGATAGATACCACAATATATGTGTGTAGAAAGTAATCTCTTTAATTTCGGAAAATTCTTACTAATTTTATTAGACTATTTATTTCATTAAATTTTATATTGTAATTAACGCGAATGAAGTCACATGTTTGCTAATAAATAAATAAAAAAGTATAATTAACGCTTATATAAATTACTCACTGACATTATGTTTTGAACACACGAAAACTATCATTTAACCTTAAACCCCATTGTAAGTCTAAAGTGAACCCCACAGGCCACGTCAGCATTGACCCATAACTTAACTAAGGTTACGCGGTAGGGTACAGTTTGACCCGGCCACTGGTCGTGTGGGCTCGGCATTAACCCAGTTTCGCGTTCGTGGGAGGCGGCTCTAAAATAAAGAATTAAAAAAAGGAAACCCGCTTGCGCGTACGCAACCGCTGCGCCACCGCGCCGTTACATCAAAAAACAACGCTGAGAGGCTAGGTGACTAATTAGATTGCGAAATGATTCTTGTACAGTAGTACACTACAAAAGATGAAGAAACAAAATGGATTAAATCAGTCCGCGTATTAAGTAGACCATAACTAAGAACGTTTGGAGCTTGCGATAAGATTATCGCCAGAAGACAGAAGTTGAAAAAAAAAAAAGTTATATTTTATTTAACTAAATAATATAATAACTACTTTTTGAGAGTTTTTGACGAGATCTTGACCTGTTGTGTCATGCATGATCTGTATTTTAATCTATAAAGTTATGGTATTTGGCATTAACTTGATGCAGTTTGGTTATTATATTGTGCACAGATGAAGTAGATTATAAATAATAGCTCGTAACATTCATTTTAAGTTGCCACAAAAAAGCCCTGCAACGATTTATCGTTCCTATATTCCACCATCTTTTTGAAGCTATGTATGAATATTACAAGAATAATTAGAAATATTCTATTCAAATGACGTTCGTTTGCAGAACTATAGATAAACATAGTTGCCATTAAATAAAAGAAGTAGAACTACATCCTGTAGCAAAATGAGTACGTAATAATCTTAAAAGTTTCTAAAAAATATTATCTAAAATAAAAAAGGAACTAAATATGGAACAAAAATCGAAAATAATGATAAATTCAGATAATTTTTATTACCATATGAATATCGTGGAATAAGGAAAAGATTAACGTTAATGTTAAAGTAATTCATTAATATTTCACAGATTTAAATACATTAAATTTATTACGTCAATATGATGAATTTTCATTAAAAATTAAGTATTTTCAAATTCAAAGTAGGAATTTCAAAAATTTGTTCTGTTTTGTTCACAGACTGTGACTTTAATCACCTAAAACTATGAATATATTTTTGTGTTTAATACATACTCGTACATTTATTTCCGTAAATAGTCTATAATAACTTGAAATTAAATAAGTAAAACAAAAAGGGTGCGTATTTAAACTTCCGTGTAAAAGTAAAATTATTCAGTGAAAATATTCAATATTACATTTAAAAAAAATTTACAATAATGAATATTACAAAGCGCATATGACCTGATGATCCAATTTGTTGTGTAATAATCCATAATAAAAATTTCATTAATTGACTTGTTTTATTACATTTACATACTACGCTTTTTATTGTCCGGTTATAATATAAAAGAAAAACAACAAATTAACTTGACAATCAAACGGCAAATTTCCCGTGCTTACTCTCACTGAATACACACAAAGTTAAAGTTGAATTAAAATTGACCGACGGTTAAAAAGACGGGGGAGGTTACCCAATTCGAATGTAATTTTTTTAATGAATGTTCAGCCATAAGTTCTTTGTTTATGAACCGATTTGGATGATCCTTTTTCTGTTGGATAGGGAATACCTCAAGAGTGGCCCCATTTTAATTTAATTGGCAACTTGGCACTCAAATCCGAAGATACACAGGGAACTCTTCAAAAACATTTGAGTTGGTTTTCTTTTTGTTAAAAATGTTTGTATACACATATGTACTTACATAATAAATATATGTGTACGTCATTGCTTAATTTATATGTTGTATTAATTGTCCATAATATAAATAAAAATAAAATAACGAGACGCAAATAATTACTGCGTAATAAACGTGCTCGAAGCCGTGGGGCACTACTAGTACACAATATATCTAAAAATAATGTTAGTTTAATATTCTAGAATTACTAGACCTTTCTACACATATCAATCGCTTTATACATTTATACCGCAAATATGTCAACTAACTATAAATTAGGTAAGAGAAATTGTATTAAAGTTGTTTTTTACAGTAGGTACAGCATTTTCTAATAAACGTTGTATATTTTGTGATTCAAATGATAAACAGGCAGTATGAATGATATTAGTATGAATTCTAGAATTGTCAATATTTCGAATCAAAAGATTAGCATTATTACAATATAATTAATCACTACACATTATTTTCTTAATTCCTATCAAATGGTAAACCTTACGTTATAATAAATAAGCTTGAAAAATAATGAAGTAATAATGTAATTTAACCTGTTTTTAATGAAGGATTATATCGAGGTCATTACCACGATCAGTCTCGACTGATAGTGTAACACTACCCACACCTCTTATTATTTTCAACAAAAGGCTGCGCTCTCTATTGTTGAATTTTGAATAATATTTCTTTTTTGTTGGCTCGGGTGCACGGCTCGCGGCGTCGCGGCTGGGAGTTTATTTGGCGGATCTCCAACTTCCTTCGGTGTCGCGGGACGCAACGCACAAGTGAGCAGAGATATAAAGATTTTATTATATCTATAATTTTGCTTGAAATTTTATGGAATTTTAGAATGTATGTAATATATTTCCACATGACTGTTATAATTACATAAAGAATTCATAATAAAACAATTTTTCACATAAGAAAATCATTTTTATACTTTGCGTCGGTATTGTAAATCAGTTGGCCAAAAATACGAAAACCTCATGCTTACGTAGCTCAAAATCAATTGTACTAAGGCAGATTATAAAAGAGAAAGAGGAGATCGATAGAGTTATTCGAGAAGTAAAACCTTATACCATTTATATTCTGCTCTTCCATGTTTTAAGCTTCACACTTTAATTGGGTCCTGGACACGACAATGAAATTGTGTCCGACTGAGTCACGACTACCATGCACATAGTGATAACCCCGCCACAATTTCAGGACCAGCCAGTGCATATTCAGTTGCCAAGAAGTTTGGTCGCCACTATCGGCATGATAGTGGCGACCGTCGGTAGATTGCCGATAATGTAGCGGTCGTCATTGTTTTTGGATTGCATTGCAAAAAAAACTTTTGTACCACAATATCGACAATTATACCACTTAATGGGAAGATCACACGTGTGGCATCTTGTGTTTGTAGAAACGCCGTCAGTTGATACCTGAGCACTTACTGCGATTGGACCCACCCCGCACAAACAGTAGTAAATATTTGATAGTTCAATAAAGTATTCGGGCTTACAAAGTGGGTTATCAATAGGACAACATTGCGAAAATGCGTAAGCGGGTGTGGTTTCACATTACTCGCAATACTTTGTATAATATTATTATTTAAATGTATATTTCTAAAACATATGTAAGTATATGAAAAACAACTTTTATAGTAAATAATTTCAGGATTTTTTTTTATGGAACGCTTCTCATTTGGTGAAGTGACAATTATACCAAGACCAGTAATTGTAAATAAAACAGTAATTCAGCTGGTAGGGAATGTATTTACAAAATCGCTGATCAAACACAACGGTTTGTTTCTGTAAGTGGTTTCAGTCTAGCAGTGGACGACCAGGAGCTAGTGATTATAATGAACTTGCCAAAAAGTCTAAATAACTACAGATCACGAAGAAATAAAAATTTTGATAAAGTTAGTAAAAAATACAAACATTTGTTGAAGCCCACGTAATTAGAAAATGTATTTAAATCAGTAGATCTTTAAATTATCAAGAATTATTACCGGTCTTTGTTTCATGAACATTCAATACAATAAGGCAATGATTAAAAAAAATCATGTGTAAATTTAAAGTAAATTGTAAGGGTAAGTTTAAGTTCCAGTGAGTCGGTAGTTGGTAACTGTTGTATAAGCTTAAATCGATTTGGCTAAGTTGTGATAAGTTATATTACGAATGATTCGTAGATACTAGTAGGTGTCCGAGGGGGCGGCTTTTGCTCTTGCCGGCTCCCCGCCGTGGGAGCAGGAGGCAGAGGTTCTCGCCGCCATATTTCAGTTCACGGCAGTGATGAAGCAAAGAGGGGAGCCTCCGGCTCCCACAGAGATATTTGGTAGAGTAGGAGTAGGCACTCTTTCGGAGTGTGCTACGTGGAAGAGGCAGTGCCGTGCTCTGGCCACGGTGGTAGGAGGGGCCCTCTCACTGCCGAGTGTGGTGAAAGCCATGCTCGACAGTAAGGGGTCATGGAGTGTAATGGTCTCTTTCTGCGAGGATGTCATCTCGCAGAGGGAGGTTGCAGAAAAAGCTCGCGAGGAGAATCCACTAAGCAGCCCTCTCCGACGCAGAAGAACGAGCGGCAGAAGCGCCATTTGCTTCCCATTGCACAGGTTCGGCGGACGAAAGACAGTTAAGAGTTGTTGTATCGAACAACCTCCTGTAGGCCGGGGCACGGATTTCGGGGCCGGCGGCCGGGGCGACGCGTTAGAATACTAGCAGCGGCTCCGCATCGCCCTATCAAGGCGGCGGATGGTACACCGTGGAGTGTTAGAGAGTAGGAGTCTCACATAACCACTCGTCCCCCCGGGTGAGTGTGTATCCATGAAGGGCTCATCCACTTTAAAAAAACAGTGATATTACGAAAAACCCTTTATTCGAGAGTTGATTAATTAACACTATTTAAAAGTATTTAAATGAAGAAAGCCCGTAACCTGCCATAATGGTTTTGTAAGTAGAATACGTAAGATTATTGGGAATTATGAAATACTTCAAAGGGTGTACAATTTATATAGTAACAAAGTCAAGACTCGAGGTTTATGAATAAATCCGATAAACAGAAAAGTTGCAAATCAAGTTTTATGGAAAAGCATTAGATTTATTGTAAGCCTAGTCTTCTGAACTAAATAAAGTTACGTAAATGGACAGACGGGCCTCTAATCTCATTATACCAGCTAAATCACTGCTATATCTAAGTTCATTCTAGTCTCAATAATATGCCCAACGGTCGGTCGTACTCGTGACTTCTTACAATCTATGCATGGTCCTGAGTAACCCACAAAATTATATTTTCAAATACCTAATGACACCGTAATTTTGTATTTTATACACAATATATTATTTTTTCACTGCTAGTTTACTTTATTAAGCGTATACTGGTATAGATTTTTAAATAGTGTTTACTTACTTATTTACATCTTTAAATAAAATACAGCTACTATGCGGGTTACCGACACGAGCCTAGTTATTCGATATAATGA
This sequence comes from Saturnia japonica, assembly GCA_033032175.1. Taxonomy (NCBI): domain Eukaryota; kingdom Metazoa; phylum Arthropoda; class Insecta; order Lepidoptera; family Saturniidae; genus Saturnia; species Saturnia japonica. Next base: position 7,059,169 of record CM065332.1, read on the forward strand.
AGAAACATTACCACCCAGAAACAATCCACTAATTTTTAATGTTCCTTTTTATAATTATAAAACTCTGAGTTCTATATGCTCTTAGTTTTGTAACTTAACTAGCTGCGCCCGCAGCTTCTCACGCGTTTGCTTTTTACGTCTCGTTAATTTACCTTTAATCATATCTCAAAATTTTTGAATGTATTATTGATATTTTTTATAACAAATCATTTTCTGAATTACATATTATAGTCCCCACTGAGGAACTTTATTAAAACCGGTCAACCAATTTTTGAGTTAAATTGTAGACACATACGATATAAACGGACAGACAGAAAACCATTTTTAAATGTCATATACGAAATGACTGATTTTTAAAATAAAGTAACCTTAAAATAAATTTTGAGATAAAAAAATTTAACGTACAGACAGAACTACAAATTTACTAATATAGATTACATAAACGATTGCTTAATTACTTTATTGCGAAATTGTTTCTATCCATCATCGAGAAAAATATAGTGCAACAACCGGCCAATATGGTTGCGTGGCAATCGATAGCGTCGGAGACCGCTCCCGCCTCAGTTGACCTACTTACGCCCTCGGCTGCCACTACACCGCAATGGTTACGCACTTTGACAACCACCTCCATTGTCAATGCTTAAGTGAACGTGAACATTGTGTGAAGTATTTCGAACAATATGAACTCCTGTTCAATTTAACATAGTTAAATTGCAATATACATTAAAAAAAAACCATTATAGATTGTTGCCAATGTAAAGTGACGAAGTGGACCAACTTTTTTTAAATATAGTAGACTTACAAATTTATGGTACTATCTGTTCCTGATGCGTGTATGATGTGTAAGCACGGTATAATCCAAACACAACTGCGACCACCGAGAGATCAAAATCTATTACGCTTAAAGAACCCGATGTCGTAAGAAGGGAGGATGGAACACACTGGCCGGAAGATGGTACCACTGTTTCATAGTACGATAAAGATAAGACATAGTGAACGTTTTAGTTCGTGCCGAGATGCAAGTTGTCGTAAAACTGTGACTCCGAATGAAAGGAGAGGAGGGAATTATACCACGCTAAGCCTGGTAGAGGAATTGGCTTGAGAGCAGCTGCAAGAACATACTTATAGGTGCTTGGCGAGAGATTATCAACTTGAGGGTGCTAACTAGCCAGGCGGGTATTACAAAATCTACACGCTAGGTACTACTGAGCCACCATTGCTTCATATGATTCTGTTTCATGTTAACTTTATCATTATAACTGTCTTAAATTATTTTTCTATTTTGTGATTACATTAATTGTCTAGGTAGGCGCTTATCTCGTAATCAAATTTTAGACATAATTTACTACCTCCTTACCAGTAAACGTTTTAATCAAGTTGGAAAATTGCTTGTGATTGGTAACATAATTTTAAACAGGCCGTTTTTATTTACTTATTTGTAAACTAATTTGATCCATGTAAAGGACTATATTTACTTTTTGCTGTTTCTAGGATAAGCTTCTTTATAAATTGCCTATACAGTTAATGAAATTGAAATGTCTGTTTTTAATGTCAAAATAGCAGCTTTTAACTAAATACATATGAAAGTATATACGGTACCTACCTATAATAAAACTTAGGAGTAACTTAGGCTACTTTTATTTTAGAAAAAGAATTAGGATTCCGCACAATAAGAAAAACTGGTAAAAGTGACTCAATACGGGGGCTTAAATGGCTTACGGTGAGTAAACTATAAGAGATATACCAAATTAATGTAGTACATAATTGTAGATATTAAAGAGACCTACAAAAAAACAACAAGAGTATATGTTTATCTCCTAAGAATCACCCACAATAATCATTTTTGTGACCGGGAGCGGGGATAGAACGCTTCACGCGTGTGCCGGATCGACGGCGCGGCGGCATTGTTGTCCACCCGAGCGCAGCCGCGGGCACAGCTATTAAAATATATCCGTAGTTTGAACTGAAATTAACTAATACATAGCCGGTGTGATAGATATAATATAATGTACTTAACATAATGCAACTTTACAATATGAAGTAATTTTATGGCATTAAAAAACAACAGAAACATTAAAAATAAAATCTAGTTTAAGTGAGTTTACAGTGTGCTGGTGACCACGAACTTTGTAACCGGGTTGAAACGTCCAACTAAAATAGTAAACGTTAATGCATATTAAATCCGAATAAAATGTTTACAATGACTGTTAATCGTATTTATTTTAAATGAATTATTGGATAATTTACTATTAAACTTTGTTCTAGGACTACTCACATAGGAGACGCAGTAAAGACCGCAAAATTACAAAACAATAGTTCGGACCCTCGAAGTTAAACAATGCTTTTGTTTGGGTTACAGTAGTAACAGTATTAATGGCCACAAAGTGTTATGTATAAAAAGAAACTTAAGACGTGTGTCAGATTCTTGCATACTTTCAATATATGAAGTCGTGTCTTATTGTGTTTAATTAAAATATACAATCCACAAAATATAATGAAGTCAACAACTACGACAAGCTAATCAGTTCTTTTTTATTCCAGCAATGGATAAACTTATCATTTGATATCAACATTATCATCTCAGAAGAAAAACGTCCACTGGTTGGCATAGGCCTTGCCCAATAATCGCCACAATGACTATTCCAGCGCTGTTTGCATCCAACTGGTTCCCACGACTCTCACCGGGTCTGCCTACGCTGCGTCTTCCGGTGCGTGACCACCACTCGAAATTATACATGTGTCTCGCAACCCGTGCCTAGTAACAAGTCCAAATTACTACATGCATATACGCATGATTCATCCTGCCTACCAGAAGGCAGACACATGCAGTTATATATAATGTATATTTAGTTAGATCGAATTCTACGGATAGGGAATTAATCAGATCGCAACTTATCTGTATGTACGGCAACAGCCCAAGCCGAGGTTCGGTCACTTTAACACCCTTGAGCTTTTGGCTTCGCTTTCGCAATTGAGTGCCTTTCACGCGCCTGTCAAGCCCATTGAAGCTGTCAAAGCATCTAATAGCTCCATGGACCATAAGACTAACAGTCAGTTCGAAAAGAAATTAGTAACAATTCGAGTCCAGTCCCTAGTACGTTTAAGACGCCCTTGACAGTTTGCTTTACTTTTACATAATGAGATTCAGCCATTAAGATCTCCGATGCTTAAGCAAAATGACGTTATTATTAACACAAACACACACACACAATACGCCAAAATTAGGTCATACGGTCGAGACGAGTGCTATCGATTTAGCCATCTTACGCCAAGCATTGATATTGTACCTACAGTGTCTGGTACAAGTTATAAGAAATAATACCTTTTTGTACCAACGAGCTTCAACCGTCCCGGACTTCAGTTGTTTTTTAATAAGCTTTCGCACCTTATTCTATAAAACTTTAAAATAAATTTGTTATTTAAAGTGTATCATAATTTTTAAACTTATCAATAATTATTTGACATTATCGCAGCAATAAGTTACAAAATTTACACTGGTACCGGCGACAGCATTTACCACCTAGTTCTATTCTATATTTCGATAATATCGTCACTTTTCATCAGGTACGGTTGTTTTTAACTTCGTATGGAAAATAAGATAGATATTTCAATACGAAGAAACAGTACATAGGATTGCTGGAATGCTTCTTCTTGCTTTCTTTCTTCTAGAAGTGATAACTTAAAACTTTGGAATAACTATATATTTTTAAATTAATAATATTGTAAATAATTAACATTTAATAATTTGTAAATGGAAATTATTAATAATCTTGTTTTTCACATCTATTGGCACTCCGAACAATAATTAAAATAGATCAGTTGCGTACTTCACGCTTGCGATATCATGCTGTGAAGCTCTGTTACGATCGCGATCGCCCAAGAATGATTTTATGAGTCCTTTAAATTTCATCGTACATTGCTCGTTTGCAAAAGAGTAAAATTTGGGACTTTCAAGTAAAAAGGTAATATATACTTTAAAAACCAATTCTGCACGTTATAGCTATAAAGCTACAGATATACTGTTGCATGGAGACGCGAGGTAACGAAAACGCATGATTATCCCATACAAAAAGCATAACGTGCTTATAAGTTTTCACTTCAAAAACTAGATAGTATTCAGTAATAGAATAGTTCTTATAAACTCTCTAACCCTGTAGAACAACTATAAGTAACTTTTTTCAATTCTTAAATTTTATTGGCTTTTATAGAAATCTCATATATCAACCTCATCGTAACATAACCCTTAGGTGCGTCTATAACTTCTTAACGACTGGACCAATTGAGCTCATATTTATATATTATGTTAGGATAAGATAGGTGGCTGTGGTCAGCAAGGCGTCCGCAGGTCCAGCCAGTATAAAAATAAAAAAGGTTGACATAGTAGCGAAATACTAATTTTCATTTAAAATATCAATTATATTTATATTACTTTTCAGTTTGTAATTTGTGACCTGAATCAATAGGCATTGTCTGTGGGACTTAAGCTCACCAAAGACTTTTATATAAATTGGCCGGTAACGAGATTCATTCTTGAAACTCAATAATATTGTTTAGTATAAAGTATTGTTTAGTATAAGGAGCCGTTGGGTGCAGGCCGCACAAGATCGGTCGCTCTGGAGATCTATGGGGGAGGCCTATGTTCAGCAGTGGACGTCCTGCGGCTGAAATGACGATGATGATGATAATAAGAAGGCAAATAAATGAAATTTCATTTACCTATTGGCCGTGAGAGACTTTGAATGGTATATTGTAAAAGCTATTAAGATCTTTGTTTTTAGCGGACTTCATAATTACGAGGAATAGACTCTATGAGAAAATTTGAAATTCGAATCATAATTGTAAATTTTTTTTTTTTTTCAATAATTATGTCTACATGTGAATGTTGTGATTGTATTAAAAACCTAGTGCATTTTCTCCTTCTATTTTTCTTTTGCAATTTTTCATTTCATTTCTTTTGCATTTAGTGCACTGACCACTCGCGGTCTAATAAAATAATAAATTAAACTTCACATTTTTTTTCTATAGTAGCACGTCAAAATAAAGGCACTATGCCTAATGGTACCTATAAACATCGTGCAATCCAAAAGCAATGTCGCCCACCGAGAGAGAGATCGGCAATCCATCACTGGTATGTAATACTCTCGATGTACATACATCGGATGATCCCGAAACGCGACAAACCAAAAAAGATCACTGTGACTGTATAGATCGCTAGCCCCCTTTATTATTATACTGAGCCGCGAAAGCATGGCAATATCATGCTCAAGGGCGCTAAAGTGGTCGAACCTCGGCTTGGGCTGTTGCCGATCCTGCGCAAAAGTCGCGATCTGGCTAATTCCCTAATTAATATTCGACCTAATTAACTATACATAATTATATATGTTCCTGGCTCCTGGGAGTAAGGAAGGAACAGGTGTATATGTATTTAGAATGGTATCTCTCGTTGATTGCATTGAAACTTTAATCTAGACTTCATAAATATATTGAAAATTAAACTGGTGTGTAGTCAAACAGCAAACAGTTTGGCGTAAGGATCACTCACTCTCGATCCGGTTTTCGTAATCTTTTCCACGAGTGAGAATCCAACGCGGCAGACTATAAGCACCTACGTTAAATCTATTCTAAATCTGTCACCGGCACGACGACGGGCGTGGAGAATTTCCAGTAATTGGGTCAGAGTTGATCGACGCGATGTGGTCAATTATATTTACTAGACTACTTAGTTCTTCTACCTTATATCTATGGTAATAATATTAACAAGCCACAATGTTTAGGATGAGGATTTCATTCCCGTTTAGTTTTGAAAATTATGTTACAGTACTTCGCCGTAAATAATATTTTAGTATAAGTATTTCAAAGTTCGGACGTTCTCGGTAATGTTCAGTACTCGTCGGTTGGTCAAAGTGCTTTCTCCCTCAGTGTACTTTCTGACATATATTTTTTTTGTATGGTAATTGCTCCGCACCTAAGGGTCGTAGCGTGATGTTAAATTGGCTATAAAATGCATAAAGGTTTTTTTTTTTCAAATCTGACTGGTAGTACCAGAGATTAGTGCGTTCAATCAAACAATAAAAAAATCTTTTGATCTTTACAATGTTATTACCTATTAGTATACAGATTTCATATATTTGTATGTCCCGTATTTCAAAAACAAAGACAATTATTACGTTACGTTGGCATTTAATTTGCTGCATCAAAGAACGAATAAAAGTCCGATTGAAAAATTCTAATTATTCAAACTATTGCACTTAGTGTTGCCAACCATACGTTCCATACTTAATAATAACGCATCTTACTTTATTTTTTATGGATATAATTATATACTTTGGCATAAAAATAAATTATGCAAAAATTCTTTATTTCCAGTTTTTACCGTGAAAAGTTACATAAAAATTATTTGCAGTTGGTAAACTGACCACGCCATATGCCGATGTATAAGGATAACAGTTTTCCAACGGCAAAGTTAAGTTAGTTCCTCAATATAGTTTATCTTTACGTTACAATTTGTTCGGTGTTTTTTTCAGTAATGTTACTTAATTATTTTTGTGAATGTAGTTGTACAATTACGGAACCCTCGGTGCTCGAGTACGACTCGCACTTGGCTGTTTTTTTTTTTCTATTTTCATAATTAGATGTGTTTTTTTCTTCAAAAGTATTTGGCGACCCTATTTGAAATAAATGGTTATTTACTGTGCTAAGCAAAAATCAGCGCGGTGGTACATCTTAACATTATTTATTCATATATTCAAAATAATATAATAAGAGGTTAGAGTAATCAAGTCGACATGTTAAGAAACACACAATTGTTTGATTGAAGCGATTAAGCGATTAATGGTGAAATTTACGGTGATTTAGCTTGTCGTCGAACGAGGTCACTAAATCACACTGTTTAATTGCTTACAGTAAAGCATCGACAATATGCTGTTTGCTCAACATAGACAAGTAAGTAATTTCTTAAACAATTCTTCAAATGGGCATTTTTTCACCAAAAATGCTTTTGTGAGTTATTTTTAATTATTATTTAGCAGCTTTGATTAGTTTTTGCTGAGTAGAAATCCATGGACGTGTCATCGCGTTTAGAGAGAAATGAATATAAATCATTAAAAGTTGACATAAAAATATATGGGATGTTTTTATAATTATATTTTGTAATTTTTAAATTGTTTATAAATAAACTTACTTGAAAATCAAAAAATATTTTATTCAATTTAGACAATTTTGGACCCTAAGAAGGCAGTTAGGAATATTATAACAATACTACTGGTTCAGAAAACATCCCAGTTATCGAGAGGATTCCGCAAGAAACTCGATTGGATTGAATTATTTTTTTACACAATATATATCACTTAGTTATTATAATTTTTGTAGATGAATAGAGAGGAAATCACTTCCAGATATCCCTGTCATACACGCAATGATCAATTCTTTTATAATAAATCTTTACATGATTCTTAAACTTTTTACCCGGCATATCGGTATACCTATATCTACTTAGAAAATGTAAAACCTACAAAACTTTTATTTGTCTTACTAAGTCTAAAATGCTATTTGTTACAGCTCAGAACTCTCTTAATTCAACACATTTTCAATTCACAATGAACTTTAATTTTTTATATCAGTTAATATACTCGAACAAATAATTAATCCGGTTGTATACCATTGAACTTATCATACTGACAAATGGACGGATCAAAGATACAAAGGTTCTTCTGAAGACACTTTAACTTGAAGCCTTCGTGCGACACAACTAGCCCCCTAGACAAGTTTCAAAGGCTTTAAGTGGAGATCTCTCTACTGAAGCTTGCTTCGGGCTCAGTTCTATACATCTTAGTTTTATTTTACGTACCGTATGTGTTACTTCCCGTACATTTCTAATAGGACACATAGCGCCAGTGTTCTTTTTTATGATTTTAAGTGACGTTGGTAACAAAGCCAAGAAATCAGAATAGCTCTTAATTTACGGCACGAGTTTTTTTCCTTAGTCTGGATTATGTATTTATTCTTTAAGTTCCTTACATAAGCATTTAGATTTGTCTAATAAAAATATTCTAAAATTATATCTTATAAGTAAATTGTTTACAAAACGATCACCTTATATGAATTAGTTACTCACTTGTTAATGAAGTTGTATCGTGGAGAATTAATTAACCGACGCAAGTATAACTTGAGGCTTACAACTTCAATGTCATGAGAACATTAGGTAAATAACATGCCTACTAACTTAATCCATTAAACACCTGACACGCTTAAGTCTTCTTAGTTGTTGTATCAGTAAGTTTTGAATAAACGTTAACTGTCTGGTTTTGAGGATATATTATTTTGGACACAACAAGATCGTTACTTTTGCTTGAAAAATTATATTTCACTCAGATTGATTAGTTATAGTGGTACAGCTAATATAGGGTAAAAGGTTGTTTAAAAATTAAGCCTTGTTAAAGATTTTTTTTATTCTCCGCTTTACAATACAACAGATCACCCAATAAGGCAGTGTTTTGGACACTGATGAACTACAATATCTGAATGGTACAAATTTTATACTTTTAGGGCGGCTTGCACCAAATGACTTAAACTCGATTTAGTGAATTTAAAACTCAACTTAGGCTTAAATCTAGTTTAACGTCTTGCACGACGTCAGTTTGACATTAATCTCGATTTTAGAAGCTGTCAAAATTAAACCGACAATTTCGACGATTTAACTTACTAATTCTTGATTTAACTATAAAGTGTTTACACATTTTTGTAAGGAATTTGTTTGTGCTATGGAAATATTTTCGAGCCCAGTAGATGTTATTACATCCGACGAAGATTCTCTTTCGGATGACGATGAAGCGATTTTTCAATTTTTGAATACACCTTATTTCTGTAGAAAAGATAATGAACTTAGTGACTTGTTTAATATTTTAAGGGATGATGAATTTATAAAGAGATTTCGCTTGAGTAAACAAAGTGTAATGCTGCTTTTAAGTCAAATCATTACATATTTATTAATAATTAATAATAGCAGGTAATAAAAGAACCGTATATTGTTTTTATGAAGCACAAAATATGTACGACCGATGATACTGACAAGTGACAATATCTTCCGTTTACTTCGACTGTCAAATTCAAAAGTGACATTAAAAACGTTTCTTTTCATGACGCTCAGTAAATGTTTTCTTAATTAATATTTTTTTGTGGAAAACGAACCGTAATTACGCGTTAATTGTATTATCTATGGCTTAAACTCGGATTAGTTAAATCGAGTTAGAGAACCGATAATGCAAGACAAACTTATGCAGATTTAAGTTAAATTGAGTTTAAGGAAAAATCGAGAATTAATAAAATCTAGTTTTAGAAGCTTTTGGTGCAAGCCGCCCTAAGAGATCTATTTGCTAAAACTAAACTAGACAAGAAAGATCGGCAATTGGGAGTGAGCTTATGACAGGTAATTAAGAAACCCTTATTCAAATATTCCTGTTCCAGAAAAATAACAATTTCAAACCCTGTTCCAAAAAATGATAGTATCTCTTTTTATTACTGTAATTGAAAAGAGTAAAGAGCTTGTTCTAAGTAATTTTTCATTTATTTGTCAGTAACAAAGTAGAGATTCTTAAGTTTGAGTAGAGAAGAGCACTTTCCATACTGAAACAGTTTAATTTTTTTGTCATATGTCAGTATGTAGTATTTAGTAACAGTTTTTTTCAGTTTACAGATAACAGTTGGGTATTTGTAAATACCCTGTTCTTTTAAACTTTGTCGATAAATACGTCTCATTTCTAACACATATATGTATATACAAATAGAATATAGTTAGCAGAATCGATCCCACTACCGCACTAATATTAGTCAAGGTTTTTTTATTTTTAACGTTTGATCATAGAGGCAAAGTTAACAATTACAACCTAAATCACCGTATCAATACAAAATTCTTTACTTTGATTTCCATATTATGGCAACATTGAACTTTAGAAGTTACCTATTTACCCACAAAGGGAAGTGAAGTAATCAAGTGTGAAAATTATACGTTCATACAAATGCCGAGCTATTAACTGCCGTAACCAACAATCTGATAAGTACCTTGTCCTTAGGCAGAGCTTCCGCGGTATCTACGTTATTGCTACTTGTGCTACTCCGCACTATAAATGAGTTTTAAAATCAATTACCGTTAAAGTACAATCGTGGCAACAAAATTTTTTTAGAACACAAATGTATGTTAGAGAAAACAGAAAAATAGTGTAATTTACAATTTACAATCATTTTAAAATTTATAATCTATTAACGGCCGTTAATAGTTAGCAAATTATCTATCCAAGATAAAGGATATGGATATATATTATGTACATATGAAAAACTATACATTGATAGGTTATTGAAAAAAAAAGTAAGGACAAAAGTTACATTTGTCTTTCTTTAGTAACTGAATTTTTTTTTTTTTAACTGACTACACTGTTAGCCTTAGGGGTCCTATCCAAAACAGAGCCGCTGCGGCTTTTACAGCTTCACCGGACTTGGGGTAACTGAAACATCGGATAGTCAATTTATTGTAAAGGGCAGTTAGTTGTTACGTGTTATCTCCAAATTTAACATCCACTGACAGGAGTTTTTGGCACAAGTGACGTGAATTATAAATAGCTATGTTTGAATATAAGAAAAACAGTAAGTTAGGCTTAAAGGACGTGTATCCAGAGGTCTTAACTAATAAAAAAAAAATCTATTAGCTGGATCACTAAAAAAAAATTTTGCTGAATTAATAATTAATCTTTTATTGTGCATCCAAATAATTAATACAGGGGAAAAATCGTATTTATTACCAGAAAATTTTAGATACTTTTTTTTCATAATTCAAAGAGAACTGAATTCAAAACGTAGTATGAAACTCATTTAGGTCAATATTCTACCCATTTTTTTTTTGTTTGGTTAAAGATGAAACTGGTTGAATCGGTTACACTCAAGTATCCGTGTAAAAACACGTTGATAAAACGCCGCTACTAAACACACAAGTTAACGACTAGGTAGTTAATGCTTATGACATTTAATGCACGTGAGTCACTCTGCTTTATGTAAATGTATTCATTGTATTATCCAAGTTTGTCCGTTTCAAAACGGGTAAAGAGAACACAAGGCAAACTTATTCTACTTACAATTCTACGGAAGATCTAAATTTCTTTTAAAAACTACAATTTAATTACTTTGAATATTATGCAAATTTCCAATAACTAAATCATAAATAGGTAATAAATTTTATTTTAGGGGGATTGTGAATTCCGTAATCTTCTTATATACCAAAGTTTAATCAATACCCTTTCAGTTACAGTTTCTATATAATTTTTTTAATTATTAAAAATGGCGGTATTGCCATGTATGAGGATGGATGAAAGTCATATAATTAGAAGAATGTTATGTATGAAAATGGAGTAGAAGACCGAAGACGTATGGATTGCGAGTGTGTGTGTGTGTGTGTGTGAGATGACATTTGACGGAGGAGAGTGTAAAAGGAAAACATGTTATGCCTATTCTACTTAGGTGAAATAAAGGTAAAAAGACGATAATAAAAAAAACATAGATGTTAATAATTTTATAATAATATTAAAACTCCTATACATTATGTTATCTGACGGCATCAGTCGCTACTGGTCAAGGTTTCTTCTTTGACTGCAATCAACGAGGTCGCGCGTTTGAGTCGGACTTTGATTATCTACATTTTTAATTGTTCTGGTCTGATTAAGGCTTAATTAGTTGATCGTCTGCACATTCAATTTAAAAAAACGTGTTCATTTTTACACGCGTATCAGCAACTTATGCAATAAACGCAGAGATACGTTATCTACGCCTTACTTCATAAAGAAATAAACCGCATCAGCTGATGCAAGCGGTCATCATGTATGATATAAACAATGACATATTTTACACTAGACATATAGTTTGAAACAAAACCGTTACAAAATGAAATGGATTTGCTGCACTGCTCACACTCACGTAGTTCTATATCTTATTATATTAAGTGAGCAATTATTGTATACGATTTGGGTTTTACATTCCAAGTATACCTAGATAGGTGTTTTTTTTTTTGTAAGACTCTGAGGAAAGCTCGGTCGTCCAGATATTAAGAATAAACGCACCTTTGACTATTGAAATCATGTATGTGTATACATAGATCAGTCAGTACAGTACAGAGAATGACAGTCGGTCGGTCAGTCAGTCAGTCAGTGAGTCAACCAATAATCCTTTTGCCTATAGCATATTCAAAAACATTCGTAATTAAGGATTAAACTTCAGTCGTGCGTCGGAAATGACACACAACAAACTTTTTTTTGTAATAAAATATTTAATATTGATTTTTTTAGTCGAGAACTTGCCAACTGCCATTGATATCTAGATATTAAATATATGTACATATATCAGTTGTTTATTTACCATAACAGAAATTTTGCTTACTTAGGAATTAAATAGCCGCGTGTAAAATTATTTCCCCATATTTATTTATTTAAAATTAAGGCTTGAATATTATTTGTTATCTTTTATGTTATATATTAATCTCTATACCTATTTTGTATTTTATAAGTAACTAATTGTTACTCGGTGAACAGGTTTTTAATACGGAACAAAGATTCTAGTTAAACATTGAATTCATTGTACATAAAACACTTTATCAATAAAAACAAAGGGCCCAATACCGAGTGTTGCATATGTAATATGTTTACATTAAGATTAATCAATTAAAATGAAATAGACGTAAACATGATACTAACAAGCAATTGGAATCACAAATAGACGTCATTATTAAATACATGTTTACAATGCTATATATAATTACGTACCTACTTTATTTCAAATTTCAGGTTATCGTGATCATTTAAAGTTCTATAGTGAGAACAATTAACTGCTGTTTTATACCTACGTCAATGTTCCTTATTTTTTAGAATTTATATCACATTTCCGATATAAATACTTTATCTTTGCAATACTAAACAAATTAATTATATGTGAACTCATATTGAATTAAGTTAAATTCTGTGGCTCAGAAACAAATTATTCGCTACCAAACTTTACAGAATCACCCGCTGGGGTAATATGAAATTTTTTAAAAATTTCATCAAAATCGCTTACATACACACAAACATACATAAAAACATCAATTTTTATATATATGTATAAGAAACAAGAAGATAAAATTCAAAATAATGTTTGCTACAGTTAAAATTATTGTTCAAACAAATCTTGTACATGATGCTTGATTGAGTGATTGTAAGTTAATGTCAAATAGGACTGTATCGGAATCTATGTATGTTTAAGTGTCTGTCGAAAACCGTCAAATTAGGGTAGCGCCACGTTAGCAAGTGCGTAATTTTTATAGATACCGCCAAAAGCTATATTTTTTTATTTTACGCCCACTTGGACAACTTTTCACTCCTAAAACTTTTCCCATTATTGTTCAATTTTTTTAAGGTGTTAAAATCTGTAAAATCTCGAAAAAGTATCATTCCCTCTTGCTACATCAGCGCCATTTTGGTGGGTTTTTGAAGTGTTTGCCGTTTATACAGATGAACACTTTTTCATCTTGCCTCCCTTAAAAGGATGTATTGTAATAAATAAAACTTACATCATATTGACCGATAAAAATATTTATATAAAATTAAATGATAGATATATAATTTACATAAAACTTAAATTACACAAATTTTTCACTTTCTTATTCCTTATAGATTTATTGTCGACAGATTTTCAATACGAGGGTGGAAGCTAGCCAGGCCAGCATTAGAAAATGCTCTATCACCATGCAGCCGCTTAGCAGAAGAACACATTCACTACTTGTTACAATTAAAACAAAAACAGAGACAAACAACAAGATAATTCTTTAGTAAAAAGGCATATAATATTATTGACAAAATATTTTCTATGCAAGGACGCATGTGTCTAGCTACAAAAGAATAAAGGCAAGTTGTGCCGGAATGCGTCGTGAACCACCTGATCCAACAATGACACAATTCGTCTGGTCGCTGGCGCATTACTCGACATGCTTTGGAGATTATTTCATGCTCCTTTCAAGTTTCTTTGCACATATAGAAACCGTGTGAAATTTAAAAAAACATGTGTGCAGTTTACACGAGGTAGAAGTGAAATCTTCAGAAAACATAATATCTTCTTTAAAATCTATTTTTAAAAATCTTAAATCAGCGGAACTCAAACTATCGACCACTCGTACTGTACATACAACAGCGCGTACAAGTCTGGTCGTCTCACACCGCTAGGCCAATTCGACGACGATCATAATTATGAAAATCGGGACTTGCATTAATCGAGTATAACGTAATTGGACTCTATCTCATTCTCCCGTAGGGTAAATCCTATAGATGTGTGTCTCTTTTTAGTGTAGCTTTTCTGTTTCATCGCGTTTCAAATCACAACGGTAAGTACTAAATAAGTTTTCACTTCAAAAAGAACCTTAAATATCAATATAATCTAGAAGAAATTACTACCACATCCGTTGCTAAAATATAGTACAATCAGTGGTTGTAACAATACCGAATGTAAATACCTGTGTGGCTATTGAGAAGGTTTCTTCATGATATATATTTTTGATGATATCAAAAAGAGTACGCGTAACCATTTTTGCATTTGTGTAGGGCATTTCATAATGCCAGCCTGACTACGGTGACTACAGCTAGACTTTAAAACCAGTTTACCTCAGTTTAGTGTGTTACCATGTTGGGCTTCATTACTTGAAATCAGCTGTGATCGTGATAAAAGAAACATTATCAGAGAAATTTTTAAACAATAAAGAGAAGAAGAGCGTAGGTAGCTAGCTGTAGCTGTAACTATAGGTAGCCGCTGGATGTAGGTAAAAAGGTTATTCGAACTAAATTACATAAATGTCGAGACGGAAAGTTGTTTTATATGTTTATTTGTCCTCGCAAGTATAAATAAGCTAGCTATAACCTATAGTTATGATACCTACGTGGAAAAACTGTCTCAATAATTCTTTTTTATATCTACTTATATAATCACGCAAGAGAACACACACGGTTCATAAATAAAATCCAAACTCTAAAAACTTTAACTAACGTCACAGCACAGTGATAACAGCTAGGTAACTAACGCTGAATCTACATTAAGGTCCATAACGGTTAATAAGAAAATGACATTTGAAAATTTAATAATTTTGAAATGACGTAACGTGTTTGGATCGCGCGCGCGTAATAGCACCCGTAGGGCTATTGTACTGTTTGTAAATATTGAATGTACCAGATCAGATTTTATATGCATTAATTAATATAAAAATACTAAATAATAATAAATACTAAAACAAAAACGTCGTAAGAAACAACCATAGGAAAAGAATATGAATTTCTGACGCGCCCCAATAAAATGGAGCACACGGTAGTTTAAAAAAATAAACAAATACGCATAAACTTCGGTTGCTATAATATGATTCACACCAGGGAAACAACATATGGCCACATTTCTTTATAATGAATACGGTGCACGTGATGTTAAGGGCATTATAATTCAAAAACAATGCCGTGCCGATCGCTGAGAAAAGTAAATCATTCTTCGACAATGTACTGGAATGAAAAAGCACTTCATTATAATTATGGTAGGATTATATTGTTACGACCTGTTACAACCCGATTAAAAAGATTTCCCGAAATATCTCGAAGCAACTACAAACTTCTCAGGACTTCGAAATAATGTTCGCGTCGTAAACAACCGCGGCGCATGTTTGTGTAAACATCGCAGTTTACACACACATGTATAGGGCTTATCGCCTCTATTACGTCATCGAGTAGGCATAGAAATTATACATCAAGAAAGTTAGCGGCGATTCACGATATTTCTACGATCGTTTAGTGTAGGTATTTAAGCGACTTAGGCGCAGCGTTGAGGCAGCAAGTCCGGTGAAGCTGTCAAAGCCGCAGCGGCTCTGTTCTTGGACAGGGCCCCTAAGGCTAACAGTGTAGTCAGTTTTTTAATAACCACGGGTGTAACAATATTACACATAACACTATCAGTACGACGGGTTTTACCAAGTTGTGATCAATCAAAATTACGAGAAAAAATTTCAAGGATTTTCTCGGACATAACTGGAATACTTCCGAAAGAAATTCAGAATTTGCGAGAATTTTCATGCCTACAATACTAGCGCCAACATTATTTATTACAGAGATTGATTTTCGAAATT
This sequence comes from Saturnia japonica, assembly GCA_033032175.1. Classification (NCBI taxonomy): domain Eukaryota; kingdom Metazoa; phylum Arthropoda; class Insecta; order Lepidoptera; family Saturniidae; genus Saturnia; species Saturnia japonica. Next base: position 7,075,328 of record CM065332.1, read on the forward strand.
ATATCTACTACACTTTCATATGAAAACAAGAAACTTTCATGATTACATATATTCATATTTATATTAATAAAAAGTATCGTTTAAAATTTGACAATCCCTTACAAAAAACTATTCCATTTTTACTACAATTTGTTGAATAAAGACATTTTAAAAACACGTTTCGAAATCAATAGAAATTTTAACAAAGAAACACGTAATCCGAACAACGCAGCGTAAATCTACGAGTGTTCGTTCGTCCTTCGAGAGGATCGGTTTTAAATAAACCCACGGGACACAAACCTGCTCTAGTTCAGCTGGTTTTATTTATAAATCTACCTGCTTTACAGGTGTATGACCCTGTATGTCGGTGCACATCCCGATTTACAAGCTGTATTGTGGCATATGTTCGAACAAAAAACGGCATGTCTGTTACCAAGGAACATGTGTATGTACTTTGTTTATAACATTTGTTGATTTAGATTTCATTTTGACCAGTTCTTGGTGTATTAGCAACTAACATAACAAGCATGTTCGAATTATTAATTATGTACTATACAACTTGAGATATTTTAGATTTATAGTAAAATAATATACAAGGGTGATATATGAAGCATAAGGATCAACAACAGGTTTTAATCAACTGGCTGTGGTCGCAGCTTCGCACGCGTTTATTACGCACTTGTTTCTTCGTCTCGTATTTTTATTTTTAATCATATTTTATAATTTCTAAAAGTATTGTTGATAATTATTATGGAATATCAACTGAGATATTACATAATCTTTCCGTGTACAACATTTCAGAAAAATAGGTAAAGCTGATTTTGAGTTAAATCTAAACATACAAACAGGAAAAAATATCATATTCGTAATCAGTGTTCTTTATAATAATAGTCTATCATAAAATTTGGAAGAAATTGCATGTACCTACAGACAGAACGAGAGTTTCATTATATGTGAATACAAGCCCCCGGTGTCCCCAGGATTCTCGCCGCATGTTTCGATATCCGGTCCGAACCTTAACATAGGAAAAAAGTCAACATGATTTTTAGAAATCTGAGCGTTTCGCATCTTTTTTTTCGAACTGACTATACTGTGAGCCATTAGTGGCTTTGACAGCTTCACCGGGCTTGGGGGCGAGCGCGAAAGGCACTCAGGCGCGAAAGCGGGGCAACAAACTCAAGGGTGCCAAAGTAGCCGAACCTTTTGGCTGTTGTGTTGGCTTGGGCATGTTGCCGTACATGCAAATAAGTCGCAATCTAACTAATTCCCTATCCGTAAAATTCGATCTAACTAACTACACATATATACGTGTTCCTGCCTTCTGGGAGGAAGAGACAAGCATGCGTATATGCATTTAGTAATCTCGCAACTTGGTCTAAGTGTAACTAGCCAAAAAAGAAAAAAAGGTCCCTTACAGAACCTATGTACATTGTACCTGTGTGGTGTGCACGTATGTCGTGCAATGTAAAGATGTATGTTGGTAGCTAGTGATTGCAAGTGCAGTGTCACTGTATCGCGCGAGCGGCTGCTTGGCTTAAGGGCTTCATGCCAGAGGAACGGACTTAGGCGGTTCGCTTCTGTCTCCACTTCCTAATATACATATGTGCTCGTAAATGATACTTATTCAGTAACTATAACAAAAAAGCTTGTTTATGAAATATCAATTAGTATCTCCAATCTCCAGCGTTATTTTAAGTAAACAAACAAAACAATCTGCAAATTATACTTAATTCAAGGCATTTAAAATCTCATTTCATTTAGAATATTAATATTCAATTCTAACAATTTAGCAAATCATTAACGCGGTCGCATGAAGGATTAGTTTCAACATTTCAACAGTTGCGTGACCGGCGGCACTACTGGCAGCGTCGGATCTGCAGCGACAAACCGGGCCGTCAGAAATAGCATCACAGCCGATACATATCGACCTAGACTCTCGCATTAAACCGAGTGGAAAGTTTATGTAATTAAATCTGCATTTTTATTCTCATTACTTACGGCCCTGTTAAATTTATTCGAGAACTTTCCACCGCGTTGCCAGCAATGCACCCGTGTAGCCTATCGTTGTTCTCACATCCCGTACTTGCCTACATCTTCCCAGATTGCTTGAAGTTAATGGTCATCGCTGCATTCCTTAGGGTTGTAGCGTGAAGCTATATAATCTATAAGTGTAATTGGGTCTGTTGGCAGCTAGTGATTGCAAGTGCAGTGTCATTGTATCGCGCGAGTGGCTACTAGATTAAAGGGCTCCACACAGAGGAAAATGAACTAAACTTGAGTTTCCACAGGAGAGGGTGGACGTGGCGGGTGTGCGGGAGCGAAAATTCAAGATAACCGCCCGTCACCTGCGGAGGGAACGGAAGTTTCGCGAGCGTGGGGCAGCGGCCGTACAAATGTAATGCAGCTGGTATCCGAACTGTAATGCTCTTCCTGTTCTATCTATTTAATGGAACAACAATTCTGCCAACATTACGTGAATAGAATATTGTTGTAATTATTCTTGTAAGATGGCGGCTCCCTTGTTAAAAGTGTTAAAATTGCTCAAGTATTTTTTGTGGCAACTTAAAATGAGTTTCAAGAAAGTATATTATAGCCTTCGCAAGTTCTAAAGCTTGTAAGTTCTTATTTTATTCTTCAGAAAATATGGCTTTTTGGTAGAAACTAGGCATCGACCATAATAGGGCTCTTCCATGACTGTTTTAGTAGGAACTTAATAATAATTCGTATATTCGAACTTGCCAAGTCAGACCTTAGGCTTCAATATATTATCCTAAGATATAAGATGAAATGATATTTTAAGATGTTATAAAATATTTTATGTTGTTTTAAATAAATTTCAAGACTGGTCATTGAACTTGGCACCCATTTAGATCTGACTCTTTTTGTCATTGTAGTCAACAACCAAGGAATATATCATAATATTGAACTTGGCTCTCATTTCACATTTTTGTTTTTGATGGGTCATGGATTACGATGAAGTCTTTGAATAACTAAGAAACAGAAAAAAATACAAGTGACACAGTTATTTATAAAGTAATATGGGTGACCATTTATAATTTCGACTAGTATAATTTAGATAGGATATAACTAGGAAACACGTGCAGCTGCGATGACGCACAAAAATGTATCCCCGGACATCTTGTATATTTTTAAGAAAAAAATATAATCATGTTACAGCTTATTTTTTATTTATTTTATAAGGGATGTAGACACCCTCCCATACTACAGAAAACAAACTCAATAGATAACTACCTTAATTAGTAGTAAACTACACCTGCTCTTTCTGAGTTAATCTAGTAACAAGATAATTTTTGACTCATAAAAAAACCAACTTCAATGATTTTAAGGAGTTTTCTGGTGTATCTTCAAAGTTCAAGGTCCAGTGAGAATTAAATTAAATAGGTCCACCCTTGAGGTATCGGTTCATAAACAAAAGATATGGTTGAACTTCCGTAAAAAAATTACATTCCAATTGAGAACCCTCCTCCTTTTTTGGTGTCGGTTAAAAATAATTAGTAACGTTCATCTTATTGGCATCAAATTAAGAAAAAAATATGTTTATGTAGACTAAGTATGCTACATAAATTTAAGTAATATCTAATGTTAAACAAACGAAGTTAATGTAATCATGTTAGCCAAAATTTGAAATAAAGTTAGTTTTATTAGTTTGCTAATCAGAACTCACTTTTAAAAACCCCTGTGCGAACGGTTCTCTGACGCTTTATAAACTGCGACAAATCCGGGGAAATCTGGACGACTGACAGCCCTACTCTTAAGTCATTTAAAAGAGAAAATTAATTTTCATTCATTATTTGTTTTTCTATTCAGTACTTATATCAATATGCCCGGTTTGGCATTTTGTGTGTAGAACACGTCTGGCTACCTACTACATTGAAGTAGAAAATCTGTCGCGAAGCAACTATCGGTGTGTCTCACCAGCTTCCTTTCTAAGCTTAGCTTATTACCATTTTCGGTTACACTTTCCAAGATAAAACGCTAGGTCAAATTAAATAAATTGAATTACCACCTATTTAATACCTAAAGAATAAACCACACGTATACCGAACAATACTATTTGACCAAATGGTTAAGGTTGATAAATCCTTCGGGTTTCTCCATTCAATCTTTTAGAATTGTTAAACAAGAAATCAGCCATCAAGTCTTTTGACAAACTAGCAACGCACATTGTGTTCAATCTTAAGTCGTTCAACAGACATTAATTACTGTGACTATATATACTCATAACCCTAATATCACTCACCTTAGTGCGATATCATTACTTTATCATGCGACACTTTAACGGGAAATGAGGTGGATCGTATCAAATCGCTGCCACCTCTCTCCCATAAAATTTTTTATTACATAAAGTAACAGGGCGAAATAACAAAAAAAGTTGTTAGTTAAGTAGTTAACTTGGTTCCAGAAATTTTTCGCTTACACAACACTGACTTCATCGCGCAAATTTTGACTACGGTCAAATGTTTTTCCTTTTTTATTCTTTAGTTCCCAAGATTGTGAAGGTCTTGCTCTCATGTCGGAACACATCTTTATGTGCTTGGCGGCCTTTTCAACTAAGGATGGTAGCAAGCCAGGCGGTTACTAGAATATGCCCTACTACCATGCTGTGGCTTCATCACGATGTTTTCCTTCATCGGAAGGTCAAGCGTTCAAGTTATTCAATACAATCCGATCCAATGAACCATCATTGCTTCCCGCCTGCTTCATTGCAACAAGTTTAAACTTAATAATATAGTAATGAATAAACAATATTTTCATCTCTAGATAAAATACTGTTCAAGCTGAGTTAAATCTGTGTAACTCGCGTGGAGTTAATTCACTGGTTTACCTCAAACAACTCCTTTAACACTAGCTATCGCAAAGAAGTCGGTAACTAAACTTTACATTTTTCACGTATCTAGTTTATATAAAAGATCAAATAAGAGAAGAGGTTAAACAAGCAACTTCATGGTATAGATAGATACAGACTTTTGTTACATCAATGTGTAAAAAATCCCTCTCATCATATCTTCATAGCACGCCTAAAGAATGTTAACTTGAAAAAGATAAATTATTATTTGAACTCAATAATCTAACTATAAAATGAAAATGTTGATGTGTAAAGTAAATTAGGAACGTCCCCTAGACAGCTCGTCGACCTGTAAAGGACGGTTAGAAGAGAGAATTCAAAGTCTGAACATACCGGTTTGTTCGAGGGAGATGTTAAAGAAAATTCTAGAAAGCGATAAATTCTAATATTTATAAACAATGTAATTATAAACTTTATATTAAAGCAAACTTTGTAGAAATAACATATTTTGTTAACAAACTAAGTGAAATAATATATTCATCAAAACATTACGCTCATTAAAGCACTTCTTTAAAGAACCAATTAAAAGTTTTATAGCCGCATATTCAACCAAATGGATACATAGGTACCGGTTTCAAATACATATTTTAAAAAAACTACCGCTATACTCTACCAAAAAAGCATCAAGCGACTGTTCGTCATCTCGTGTTAATAATACGATACCTATTTTTAACGTTTATTTTGTGAAATGAATAATGTTGAATAATTAAAGTTCTTCTTTGAAACAAAGAAAAATAACGGTCGGTGGCATTGTAATGTCGCACTTGCACATGACGGATAAAAATTAAAACCAAGTAAGGAAGTAGTTAATCACCGTGAATGTTACAACGACCCATATATTCAGTTGTTCCAAAAATTTCTACTTCGGCAGTGCACGTTAATACTGCTGATACAAAATTTTAAAAATCCTTATCTTTCCTCACTTCTGGGCAAAGACCTCTTCTGATGCATTTTAAACGCATAATAAATACTAAATGATAGTTTCCTCAGATTTTTTCCTTCAACATCAAAAATTTTAAATAACGTACCTACGTAAATTATAAAATTTTCGGATATCTAACACTATAACATATAATATTAGATGTGCCCCACGGTTTCACTCGTGTTAATTTTGTACGACTTACTTTGTGTAAAACTATCGACATTTTTATGAGGAATAAATTAATTTTTCAAGTTATAACATAGCCTATGTTACTCGCTGATACTATAGCATTATATCGGTGAAAGAGTTTCTAAAATCGGTACAGTCGTTTTTGAGTTTATCCATTACAAACAAAAAAAATCAAATCTTTCCTCTTTATAATATTGGTATAGGTAATACTATTATGTGAGCAATTCTGACTACTTACTTATTGTATACTAAGTAGTATACATATATGTAATTGGTTTCTCGGCAACGGCTCTAACGATTTGGATGACACTTTGTATTTAAATAATGTTTTAAATTCCTAGTTTACCTAGATATGTATTTTTCTTTTTTTTATTAGATCGCCCAGGTTTTTTTTATATCGATAAATATCCGACGAATTACTTATCTAATCAGATAGTTCTATATATACCTAGCGTCGATCTAGGTCTCACCTGATCAAACACAAATGTTATTTTATACGTGTACCCTGTATAGGAATCGTATTATTTATCGAAATCAAAATTATTAACTTAATTGTTACATCCTTAAGCAATGTTATATTTCTTCAACATACAATAGTCGTTTTGTTCATAAGAAGCAATAACTTGAGAGATTTATTTTCCATAAATGACGATCAAAGTACACTTTAATCATTAACACGTTCGCGTTCTCTACAGTTTGCATACAGGCCATACATATGCCATTTTATATTGCTCGTAATATAAAAAAAAAAAATCATAAATAATCAAACACATAACACTAAGAATTATGAAATCTTATTAATTAAATTTCGCTATGTATTCTTTTACTTTTAACAAAGTATACGCGACCCGTGAATGTGAATTTGGTAAAATAAAGCCCACTACGTGGGTTCCTGGCGCTGGGAGGTTTGAAAAACGATATAAATAGGAACTAGTGGTTCAACAAAATCACTACAATTACGTTATAAAACAAAAGGTTCGGAGAAAACTTTATCTCAATAGTCGCCACGATTACAATGAATCGTGTGATAATAATACAGAGATAAAGGCTCCCTATACTCCAAAACGAACTACAAGGGCAGGTAATAAAGTTCTTTATTCTTATTTTACTTTTCTTTTTATTAGCTGTCAATGAATTGCAAAAATTGTTAAATTTCTTAACACATATATGCGTTATTAGCAGAGTGTAGCTCTTTTTGATGTAAGGGTAAAATCACCTTCAGAATATGATCAGTACGACATTTACTTTATACTTCAAAAATTTTCAATATATTATCGTAAGTTACACAGATTACTGCTAAGTACCTACCCAAGTTTTGTTTTCTATCGAGATTAAAAAAGTTAGAACATTGTTATCTGGTCACTGTTTATTTAAACCAATGAAACTATTTGAAACATTTCATTTTCAAACTTCCTTATAGACTTGTCAGATGCTTAATCTATACTTATAATATAATAATGCGGAAGAGTGTTTGTTTGTGTATTTTAATCACGCTAATCTTTGGAATAGTCAGACTCACGAGGAATAGTATAAGTACATTATGTTGCATTATGCTACAATTCTCAGCTGGCTGGCTAGCTGGTAATATTTAATATTGAATTTTGTTAAGTGGGAAGATGGAAGCCCTCCGAACTTGCTCTATCCGCGAGGGCTGGCGTAATAGTTAATGATATGTAAATACAATGTTCTACAAAAACATTGGTCTATAGTATAAGTAAAAAAACCGCACCAGCATAAAAGCTATTTAAAGTTAAGGTTAAATTTTGTTCTTTTTATTATGTTATTTGGACGCAGTTTAGGATATAATGAAAAATTAAAATAATTTTACATGCGGGAAGAAAAATTTTGATAGGCTACACAGGTGCTTTGGTGCTACGGTGTTTGTCGTATAAAATTAACACGGATGAAACCGTGGGGCACAACTAGTAACTAATAAAAGTATGCTATCTGTGGCAAGAATATTGCCGATGGATTCTGCAAGCGTCACTCGATCGAAAAAATTCTTGATGAAAAAGACAAACCAAATAATACCAACGTGTTAAACCGTTGCAGTATTTGTCTATGCGTCATATAATTCGTCACAGCTATGTTTGATAAGCGGGCCAGGTAAAATGTAGGTTACCGGAATACAAAACTGTTACCTACTGGGTTAATATTGAATGATAATAATATGCTTGCAAAAAAATATATTCATTATTGCCATATGAATAATGTAATGTTTTTAAGCCCAACTCTCTGTTTGGATCTTTTAGATTTGTATACTGGTTTTAGTGCCTTCTAGAGTGTTTTGCGGGATCTCAAACTGTCATGTAGTGGTATTGGCTTTTTATTCAAAAATTTGTGTTGTTTGGCTGTTTATTGGTAATACATGTGGCATTTTGGTAATAGAAGTTTAGTTATTGTACACAAGTGAAGTGGTTTGGAAATAATAATATGAACTATGAATACTAAGAAGCCGCAAAAACTCCCTTTCTAGGGAGCCACCATCTGTTAGAATACAGAAATCATCATAGGACAGGACACTACATTCACACGATAAACGGCAGTAATGGTCTTCAAAGAGGACTAGTTGCCAAGATAGGAAGAACTAGAAGAAGAAGTACTTCAAACCGACGTAAATGAATAAACTGAATTACAAATGTAAGCAAAACCAAAAAGTTCATCAAAAATAAGAAAAGTGAAACTTCTTTTTAATCAAGCATTACGTGATGATACATAAGGTCATATTTATACACTGGAATTTATTTTCCGTTAACAGAAAAAAAAACAAAAATCAGCTATGTCGAGGTTAAAAATTTCTGCTCAAAGTAAGGTCCATTATCTGGTGAAAACTGGCTGTTAAAATAACGAGTCGAATCCGCTCGAGGCGACTCAATCGTTAACTTGTAGGTCAAACTTTTTGTTCAGAACCGGCGAGTGTTCGAAGGTTTCACGACGTTTTTTTGCGATTTTTTTTTTACACAAATGACATTTATTTGTGTTTCGTTTGCTCTTTTACGGTAAGGAGTGGTGTTGTCAATTTCTGTTGATATAAACAACAGTCTCCAATATTACATGGTGGGAGAGAAAATTCTGAAAATAGAACGATTTCTCGATTTGATTCGAAGTGCGGTCCGAACACACCAGTGCTAGAAAATATATTAACGCAACGTTAAAATATGAAAGTTAAGGAATAAGAAACCATAATAATTAGTAAAAATAAATACATGATGATACATTTTTTATACCTACTTAGTTTGCAGAATAATTGTCGCAATCTGAAGAGTGCGGGTGTGACCAGCTGATCGAAATCGCTCATACACAAATGCAAGTGTTTACGAAAAAAGGAACACGGTCCAATCCACGGTTATTGATTTTATCCATTGAATGCGCCATATGAACAGGTGTTCGAAATCTCTATGATTATTATTTTCTAAATAATTTATTACGGCCACTGAATACAAGTTCTTAATGTCATATATGTATATGGTTTTTCAAATATTACCAAGAACCTATACAGAAAATTGCATTCAAATTTAGTACATATGTAATTGGTTTCTCGGAAACGGCTCCAACAATTTAGATGAAATTTTGTATTTAGTCAATGTTTTGGATTACAAGTTTATCTAGATAGGTATTTTTTCTTTTTTTTAATACCGAGCATAGCTCGGTCGCCAGATATTAATATATGAATACGTAAAGCGCTAATCTGCGAGGAGAGACGCGATAATCATTTTTATCACAAATTATATTATATTGCTTTCGATAAGGTTAGTAGATAAAAGCGCATCACAATATTGCACACTTGGAGCACGAAATGAATGTTAAATACAAAATATTAATACGGGGAGTACTGACCTTGATACCAGAGCGTCCCTGTTGCTTCAGCAGCACGTTCTCAGGTTTCATGTCGCAGTGTATTATACGGTTTTTGTTAAGCGCGTGCAGGCACTGCAGTAGACTGTGCGAGAACTTACGAACCAGCTGTAGGGAGAACCCTTGGAACTTATTCTTCTTGATGAGCTCGTAAAGGTTTATTGAAAGCAACTCAAAAGTGATGCATGTGTGGTTCCGGAACGTGAACGAATCGAACATGTGGATCACGTTCATCGTGTTGTCTTTGTCCTGATCGCGCAGATGTTCCAGTATGCGGATCTCCTCCTGCGCCTGCCGGTGGAAACGCTTCTCGTTGCGTACCATCTTGAGAGCGACGTTCTCGCGCTTCTTGTGGTCGTACGCTTTCACGACCTGCCCGAAGCTACCTCTGCCGATAACTTTGAGCACTTCGTATCTATACGCTATGTGATCGTGCGGTATGTGGATATAGGAGCCCTGCTCGTTGTCGTACTCGCAATTGTTAGGGAACCCGACCAGCCCGGGACGCTTTTTTGCGTTCGCGCCTATAAAGTACACTTGTGGATAGTCGAATATTTCACGGTGTTCGTACGGCGTGAGCTTGTTCATGTACAGTTTCATGACCTGCTCGGGACTGGCGGCGGCAGCCGGCGGTCGCTTGTCGGGCGGCTGTACTCCGGACGCCGGCTGAGCGGGCGCCGGCGGTCCCGGCTCCAGCGGCGGTAGCGCCCCGTCCCGGAGCAACGCGCGCCCGAACGCGTGCGCGCTCCCTAAAGGCATGTCGCCGGTCATGGCCGCACGGCCGCCGCCACCTCCGCGCACTTCGCTCGCCGTGGCCGCTCGCACACACCACTGCACCTCACTGCACTTGCACTCGATGACGGCGCCACTCTGCACCGAGCCACATTTCACATCAACCGGGAGGAGCGAGACCCACGCTTACACATATGTGGGCACATTCCGTCTCGACGATGCGACCGCTGATGGCACCGTACAACGCGAACGTGAAACGCAAACAAAGACCTCCTTCCTTGTGAAACAAGTCGACGGTACGACCAGAGAGAAAATAGAAACGGTCGCCAAAGTCATTGAACCGTTCGACCGCGCGAACTGCGCGAGTGCGAGTGAGAGAGGGCGCATTTCGTGTATCGCATCTGTATCCGCTAGATGTCACTGAACATTCACTGACTACTAACAAAAGAGTATTGTGAAAGACCTAAAGTTAATTCGAACATATCTATACCGAAATATTGCGAGAACCATATTTAAACAAATTAATTTTACAGCCCTGTACCATTAAATAAAAAGCTAACTAAGAGACAATTAGCAAAGATATTATTAACTGAAATTAATCAGATTCTTAAAATAAAGCTCGGCTCTATCTTATTAAATATATAAAAATCTCGTCGTGTCACGAGATTCGAGATAAACTCCGAAACTACTGAATCGATTATGATCAAATTTCCTAACTATATGTCCTAAAATATAGGATAGTTTTAATCTTCATTATTAACAAATTACGGGATGTAAATACTAGGTACTGCGTAGTAACAAACGCGTGCGGAGCCGCAGGCATATCGCTACTCTACAATAAAATTAAAATGGACGGGCATTCAGAAAAACTTTTTCTATTGTAGAAGAACTATTGCAAAGGGAGGATCCTCCGACCAGACGGGTGTTATGTCTGGCGGGCAACTGCCCAACGGTTGTAGTCGGGTTCTTGTATATGTACTCAATTGAAGAGTTAATTTCTATAGTGCGACGTAGGATGCGTCGTATGTGGCTTGATAGATGTGGTTGTGTGTCCCTATGTAGATGTCGCTACACTATATTACGTAGACTTGGAAAAGGGTTAGATCATTCATCCTCATTAGCGATCATTCATCATCAATTAACGACATCTCTCGCCACAACTGACGCATCCTACATAGCGACATCTATCGAGCCACATACGTCGCATCCTACATCGCGATATTAAAATTAACCGAACAATTGAGTATATACAAGAACTCGACAACAACCGGTGGCCCAAGTCCGGTGAAGCTGTATAAGCCGTCAGAGACTCCAGGGCCCCTAAGACTAACAGTATAGTCAGTTTAAAAAAAAAACAACCGCTGGGCAGCAGCCCGCCAGATATAACACCCGTCTGGTCTGAGGTCCTCCCTTCACATGGTTACCCACAAACCTTTACGAATCAAGTCCAACGTTATATGCCGTTCATTGTATGATATATATACATACGATATGCATTATAATATTAATATTTGAGCAATATTTTAAACTAAACTTGTCTTCTGAATTCATATACTTCTAACGTTTAGCTATATAATAATAAGAAATCTAGTTAATGTTTATCGTAAGAATAATACAGTTCAAGTGTTAATTGTAATGTTTTGTCTTTGATCATGTAGTAACTGAAAAAAAAAACATTCCTAATATAGATAATAATATTACTATTTTTGTGTAGTTGTGAAAAAGTTAAGATTTGTTTAACCTATTTAAATTATTTTTTCGTAAACGCAGCGATTATAAAACAAAATAAAAATATTTTATATGCAAAGTTTCATCGAAATCGTTGCAGCCGTTTCCAAGAAACAAATTACATATTACATATATATACACCTGTGAATAATTGTTCACTTAATACAATAAGATTAACTATTAAGAAATTGTTTCTTCGTTGGTGTTAACGAATGGTTCGAATATTATACATTTTTTTTGTTATGAACCGTTTATGTAACATTCTATCCTTAAAGAATTTTAAAATTGCTATAAAGGGAGGTGGCTCATATCAAATCGCGACATCATATCTCCACCTATATACTGTTTTTTTTTTTCAAAATAAACCAATGTAAGAAAACACACAAAAACATAATATAAAGAAGAACTTTATTTTTATATGATGAAGATCGAAGGAACTACGGAGTGTTTCATGATTCAGTTATAAAATTACAAATTTGTTAGAATAATTTACACTACTCTAAAAGTCAAATGAAAGGAGATCATGATACTCATTACAAATTTCTCAGTTTTGCCGGATTACAACGAATAATAAAATAGTTACAATAAAACATTGAAATATTTTAAATATACGGTCACTAATCATACTAATATTTTGTCTATGCTTTTAAGTTAATGTGATAGAGTGTTGCCATCTCCATTCTAACGAGATTCTGTCATAGAGAGTAGTTATCCGTTCGACTGTACTGCACGTATTTTTCTATTTCGTTGTTTTCTGGTGAATAAATTACAATCGTAATCTGAAGTATTATATTGTTTTGTATTATTTGTATGGAAAACATTTTGAGTAGAATTGGAGTTTAATAACATATATTGTTTATTGATACGCGGAAATGTCTTGATAACAAATCGTGAGTAATCATTCTGTATTTAAATTATTGTAATTATAATTTACTGCGATTTCATGTCTTTTTTCTTTTTTATTGTGTAATAATCTAGAAATGTCTTGTAATAAAGTTAAAGATTTTGTCAAAATATTTTATTGGAGCTCGTATCAGTGCCAAGATCTTTATTGGATTTGACAATGCAAAAAATGTAGGTACCAAATGATATTATTGTCTTATTTATTCGATATATGTGAGCATAATATTTTATCGACATGTATACTCGATAGCGATGTTACAATGGTGAAGTTATATCTTAGGTACTGGTCATGGGTAACCTTTCAATCTGGATGTCAGGCTTATATGGAGTGGCTTTTGTAACCCATACTTCCCTGTTTGAAGTTCTGTGTACATATCATTCATTATATTTGGCTGTATGCCAGAGCATAATACATATTACTAGAGTGCTTTTGTGCTGCTAAATAGTATATAAGTCTAATTCTTTGTTTATTTTTTTTCAATCTTTGCTATGAGTCATTGAATGGTTGTAAATACAGTAGTGTTTGAATAATAAAGATCTGATTCACAGGACCTTGATGTTGAGAGGTAGATAAAGGGTTTTTAGTTACTCCTAAGTATACCAGTAGTTATAGCATACAATATTCTTTATTTATACATTAGTGCAATTAATGTTTAAGTTACATGAATCTCATTTTAAGATAATAATAATATCATAAATAGCTTTTACTAAAATATGAAAATATAGGTTTCTACATAGTACAAATTAGTGTCATTAGTCATTACATTTTTAGATTGCCTCTGACCTTGTTGTTTTATAGCATACATTCATCCATTGTTTAATTGATAACAATCTATACAAGCATTAAAAATACTAGGTCATTATAATTTTATGTTGTTGTCCAACCTGTACACATTAAATATTATTGTAGAGTAGTTATTAATTTGCATTGAAAACAAATAAAGAAGAAAGTTAAAATTATTAGGCTTTCAGCAATAGAATTCAATTGTTGATATTTGCGAAATTGATATTCTTGCATATTCAGTGAAAAAAATATATGTCAACTCTATCTTACTTATACTCTAACTTAGTATTTAACCTTCTTTATTATTGTGTTATTAAAATTATGCTACAATAAAAATAGATGGTCATTACCACCAAAAATTTTTTATAATATCTTATAAACATACCTTTGATTTGTTATCAAAATAAAACTAAAATTTTTATTATAAAATATAAGTTTTTATTATAAAGTAATAGCTGAGCAAGCTCATAGATGACATATAATTCTTTGAAGAAATAAATAAATTAGAACTACTAAAATCTTTTCACTTTAAACTATCATTATGCCAGTAAATTCTTAAATTATGAGGTAAATGAAAGTAGTCAAATAATATTACAAACTTAAGAAAATATTTGATAAATAAATAAAAAAATTAAATCCTTCTATTTGTGATTTTTGTTTCTTAAGTGACAAAAATCTGACTGCTATATTTCATTAATGAACCTGTTCAGTTGTGAATATGAATTTAGACAAATGAATAATATGTATATAAAAAATTAGTTGCCATGTTATGAATACAAAAAATGTGCTTAGTCAGAGGAAAACCTTGATAAATATAAAGTTTTTTATAGGTAAGTTTGGAGTGGTAATCTGGTAGTCAGTTGAATAAAGTAGTAACCTGATATTATAAACCACTGGGTTCATAATCTTAAAGATTTACAGGAGTTGTTTGGGTGATGCAAGCATTCACTAAAAAAGAAATCCTTAAAGGCTTAAAAAACATTTAAAATAGTTGTATTTGTATTTATAAACCTCATTTGTTGATAAACAAATACTCATGTTCAAGCTATTAAAAATTTTGAAAAATATTTTCATTAAAAACCAGTTTTATAGGGAATAAATTATATTAAAATTATAAGTATGCAACATAGAAAATTTGTATAATCCAAATACATGTGACTAAATCATAACAATGATGTCTCAGTGGTAGCATGTTTGGACACCGCATTGATCTATATGACTTTGAATCCTGACAAGGAGCCTTTGTGATGAAACCATAGCATGGTGGTAGGGAATTTTCTAATGCCCGCTTGGCTAGCTACCACCCAAAGTTGAAAATCTGTCACCAAGCACCTATAGGCGTGTTCCGGCACCTGCACTTGAGAGCTAGTCCCCTTAACCTAGCGTAGCATGTTTTATCTTCTTGGGCCACATCTTCACTTTACATCAGATACATTGAGGCCAAATGCTTAACATATAATGACTAAAAAAAGTCAAAAAGTCACCAGGCATAGGCATAACAAATAAAAAACAAGATAGTGATGGATACATAATTTTTTTATGTAGTACACATAATTATTATTATAAGTGTAGGGGTGGGCTATGTAGGCTTATGCAATCCTGCATCACTGGGACAAATGAGGTCTATTGTGATTTGTTATCACCACCTTACACTACTAAAGCTCCCTACCTAGTTTTTGATATACTGCAGGATTTTTTTGGCAGACAGCATCTGAAACCCTTGCTTGACCAGAAGCCGGTTGCGTTTAGGTTTATATACACCACTTGCGTAGATGCACCAATATTACAATGCAAATCAATAATGTCACTATAGCTGATTAGGATCTTACATCACCAACTTACCGAAGTTCATTGTTGGCTGTCTTGACTCGCACCCAACGCAATGATTCCACCATTATATTTAACACTCTATCTGGAAAAAAGCCATGTGTGTAATTCACACGCCGTAGAAGTGAAACCTTCAGAAACCTCGATTTTTTTAAAAACTACAATGGTGGCATACAAGCATACGACTCGCCTGATGGTACCTGATATAGCCTATGGACGCTTGTAATATCATAGGCATTATTAGCGCGTTGCAGACCTTGAACCCCCCTAACCCAAGGAGCTCTGGAAACCCTTCTCGCGGCAGGAACACAACACAAGGTTATTTAGCTGCGATCTGCTGTTGTAGGGTGGAGGTATTCCACCTATCTGCCCCAACTAGAGAAATATCTACAAAGAAATTTTTCTGTGCCCTTACTCTCTTAGAATTCTAAAATTATCATAAACGATACTCGTATACAATACACCACGCTGGCTATGACGCCTTTTCCCATGGCTTCGTAACACGCAAACGCACTTACAATTACAAAGAGAAGACCGATGTAATAGAAAACACTATGTACTATGTACAGTAGGTATTCTATCTCATCCTCTCGTAGGATAAATCTTATAGATGTATATGTTTGTCTTTTTTTAGTGTTGCTTTTTCGTTTCATCGTGTTTCAAATTACAACGGTACTAAAGATGTTTTCACTTCAATAATTATAAGGGTTAATATTTGTAAGTAACAACTTGAAGCTATTGTCAATAGTTTCAAATATTTCTAGAGAACACAATGCTGCGTGAGGATATGGATAATATTAGATTTCCCTTGCCTGTCTGCCTGCAACTGAACAAAATCATGTCTACATCGTTGTAGTGTAGTGTAATACAGAACCTGATTTACTGTACTTTTTCATTATTTTAATCTATATATATTTTATTTATACAATCTATACCAATATTATAAAGATTTGATTTTTTGTTTGTAATGGATAAACTCAAAAACTACTGGACCGATTTAAAAAATTCTTTCACCAATATAAAGCTACAGTATCAGCGAGTAATATAGGCTGTATTATAATTTGAAAAAATAATTTATTCCTCATAAAAATGGATAGCTTTTTACACAAAGTATAAAAAATTGTCTCCGCTGGTTCGTTGGCGATGTTTGTCGTATAAAATTAACACGAGTGAAAACGTGGAGCACAACTAGTTGCTATATATATATATATAAAAGTATAACTGTCTGACTGACATATCAACGCACAGCCCAAACAAACTAGTGGGGCTACGACCGTGAAAATTTGCATGCGGATTCCTTTTACTCGTACACTGGAAGGATTTTTGGAAATTCAATCCCTAAATGGGTGAAAAAGGGGATGAAAGTTATTATGATAATACGTTATTTGTAGGGTTCCGAAGTTAACAAAGATCCTTTATATCTTTGCTATTTCCGTGTGTCTGTCAGCGGCTTAGCTCAGAGATTCTTAGTACTAAAATATTGTGATTTGGTATGGATATACATAATAATTACGCCGACAAATTAGCAAAATGTAATCTTAAAAAAAAAACTGCTTAGTGTTCCTCTCGTACAGGTAAAGTGGAAATTATTGTTTTTGCTTGGCTGTCCCATCATGTGTATTGTCGATTCAGGCTCCCGTTTGCGAAATATTTAGCTTTAATGTACTATTTTTTATTAGAGTCTAGTCCTCCAAAGCCAGTTAAATGTTTGTTTTTGTATATGTGAAAAATTCGTGGTAGTAGTAGTATATATATCGAAGTCAAACTGAAAAGTGTCAGAGGTACGATTAAGTAGTCTTTACAAGTTAACCAATAATAATCAATCAACTCATTTAATGTACTTGGAGATGTAATTTCGTACAAATTCATTTAAAAATTACTTAGCCTGACGGACAACTACGGAACCCTAAATGCATGTGGCCCGACACGCACTTGGTAAATGTTTGAAGATAGATCTATAAAAATTGGTATTTAGCAAATCAGTTACAAAGTAATAAATATGGAACACAACTATGAAGCGAGCGATGCCGCGGGTAAAGCACTAGTATAATAAATACATAAATTGAGATTAATTAACGCGAGCTATATTGTTCAAAAATGTTTAAACATTTTTGTCACTCTTACGTCAAAATATTTGGCATCCAGCCATTGCTAGATACTAATAATTTATTTTATTGTTTAATGGCTCTTACATGTATGACGTTATAAACTTGGTATAACAGACTTCCCACTTTCAACTGTAATTTAAAATAACAATAAAGTTGAAATTTCATTAAAAATGACTTCATTGGACGTTAATTTCTAGCTTGGTGGATATAAAAGACCGTTTACACAGATTGGTGATTGGATGAATATTTTGGTTTGCGGTCCATTGTCGCTTAATCCGTTTCAATTTTAACCCTGTAAAATGTATTTTGAGCTGTAAACAACTGACTTACATAACAAAAAAGTGTATTCCTAAATTTTTTGTATTACGTCTTACATAACGCACACATTCACACATGTATTCTACATTTAAAAAAATTACACATAAGCGTGGTTAATTACAATAATTATTCTCAAAATGTCATTGAACTTCGAACTTTTTTTTTTTCAGTTGTCACATCAATCTGATTTCGTCACTATATAAAGGTTAAAGACGTAGAACTAGGTCAACGATTCCAATGATTACAAATCAATTATTCATTGAAATGTTCTCCGCTGAAAGTTCTGCTTCAATCCATGTTAACTATGTTAAAGCTTACTCACGGCTCTGACTAATCATCCGATAAAGGTTTCATTTAGAAAAGAACGAATGTTCGTTTAGTAAACCTTGAATGTTTGTGACGAGTGGCATGGCATATCTTTCCGACGCTCACAGCTTCTAATTTCGTTGCTTTTTTTGGAATTTACCCATTTAGAATACTATAGACTTGGCTGATGGAGGCAATGTTTATACATATACATGAATATTTTAGATGTACTTATCGTTTAATGGAAAAAATATTTAACTAGATTAATCGGTGTTAAATCGCTAATACGTCATCGGTTTCCGTGATGATTAAGTCCATGCCTTCTCTTGATAAGAGGCCTTTGTGCCAGTGTGACAGGAGTGGGATATTTATTGGCATTGACACTGCCCCACGGTTTCACCCATGTTACATTTATTCGAGGAACTCTCCACCTCCCGTGTAGTTTATCGTTGCTCTCACTTCCCGTATTTGCTTATAGCTTTGCAAATTGCTTGACGTCCATGGTTACTGCTCCGCTTATTAGAGTTAAGTTATATATATAACCCGTAACGTTCCTCAACAAATGCTCAAAAATATTTTTTAATACCTGGCTGGTAGTTCAATCTATTGTTTCTTTGATAATTTAAATTTTATTCACTTTATGACTTTTGCGTGTACTATAGACTGACATTGTTTTTATTTTTTATGTTATATTTATACTTATGAATTGATTTTTCATTTCATTGTGCAAATTATAAACAGATAATATAAAGAGTTGTATGCGAATCCTTCGAAGAATTGCTGTGTGTACTACAATTGCCGGTATTTTTGGCTATTCACAGATTTACCACACATTAAACTACCGCATGCTACAAAAAATAAAAGAAATATTCGTTCTCATAATTCGGATACTAAAATTATCTTCTTGTGACTTAGACATAGAGCCAGGATATGGTAATGAGAAATACACGATTTTGAGAATTATGAACCGGTACTCGATTTCACAGTGACTAAGAAAAACCGGCTCCGAAGCAAATTATAGATATATAGCGCCGGGTCCCAAACTTTCCTAGAATTGCGGATAAATTGTCGGTTTATTGTTATGAATTGTGAATGATAAGATAAATATACCGATTTTATCTTGTTTCGGTTTGTTTCACTGATAAAAATGTAACGAATATGAATTATTTACTAATATAAAAGGAATTTTTATACACAAATAATGTCTCATGTCGGCTATATAACTTTTCATACCAGTTCTGTTTTAAGTACTTTACCTGCCTTTATACTTTACCTAAATAGTTCTCCAGACTCCTTTTGATTTTTTTTTTATAATAGCTCGGCTCGTTGACGGTACTGTCCCTGATGGTGAGCACATCACAATCCAAACACAACGGCGACCACCGAGAGATCTAAATCCGTCAGCGGTCGCCGCTGTCATGGCGACCTTAATTTTTTTAATCATTTTTATTCGATATTACACGCAAGTTATTTATCCTTGTAAGATCTGTCCTGCATTCTTCTCGCCTCTTCCCGTTACACGAGGTCGGCTTTCTAAATCAAGAGGTGTCATTTGCTTCTTTGCACATCTTCGTTTCACAGGTCGAGATACTTCATGTCCTTTTGGAAATTTGCCATCGAAGTAGTTTGCGGCCTGCCTCGTCCTACCTTCCCTGTAGGCATGATTGGCTATTCCTCACAATGTGGTCAATGGGTTTTAGCCGGATTCTCGAGGAATAGTATAAGCTATCTAACATGAGGCTATAACTCTTGGATAGTCTTTAAAATTGATTTTTCTTAAGTAAGTCGGAAGTGGAAGCTCTCTCGAACTGCTTTATCCTTGTGCGCTGGCGTAATGGTTAATAGTACGTTAATACAATTTTCTACAAAAATATTGGTCCTTACTGTCCTTAGTATATCTAAATAAAAAGTCCGTGATATCATATGCCTGTTTCTTATACAAAAGCCACAGTAAGGTATTTTGTGATTTGTTTTGCTGAAGGCTAAAAATTGATTTATGAGGAAAATGGGCATGGCATATTAAACCAATTGATGAAAATTTACTTCATCATAAAGACTATTTTATGAAGTTCTATTTTGCCCTTTATAGCATGTTATTTGGAGTCATTATTTTAGGAGATAAATAAAATAATTTGTACTTGCGGGAAGTGAGCACAATAATGATAGGCTACAAGAGTGCGTTGGCGTTGCGGTGTTTGTCATATAAAATTAACACTGTAAAACCGTGGGGTACAGCTGCTGTTGTATATACTAGGTGTTAGGTATATCAAACGTGACTGAGTTTCGAGTGTATTGACCAATAAATTGTTTAGACATAATCGATTTATTGCGAACCGTTATAACTAAAATAAAAGAGAAAGTTAATCGAATGAAGTGCCATTCAATTCAAAATTTAAACGCCCCGTTAAAATGAATTAAACATAGTGAGTGAGACATTTGAATGTTATCGAGTTTTCGATCGGAATGTAAGCAGAAAATCGGCTTATATGCAAAACGCTGTTTCTAAGCACAAAAACAGTCTATATAGTTAAGTCGCTAGACTTGTTTATCGATTGTGAGGCAGTCATTGGCGGCAGTTGATTTTACACATTCAGGGCGAAGGAAACTTGATAACTATTTGACCGAGATATTGTTATAAAGAATCGATTTAACGTTCTCGATAATTCTAGAACGTATTAATTAATGCAAGCAAAATGGGTAAAGCTTTGTCATTACAGATAATTTACGAACTATGATAATTCTTGTTTGGATGACCTTAAATTATGTTCGTTAAATTTAAAGTTCTTTTTTTTAATATATTTCTCAAAGTAATGCAAGTCGTGTTGAATAATATTACAAGCAAAATACAAACGACGATATTATATCGAAAAACGCCAACCACTAAAGGTAGACACCCTTTCTGAACTGGTTCGCTACAATAATACACGGTAATATTATGAATAAGTTATCTTAATGACCCGTTTTATTTCAAAATGAAATGTTTAGCCAGTTAACTAGTATTTTCTGCCGTGATAATTGTATACCTGCATTATTATCATGACTGTGTATGGATTATTAACTCTTTTTATTCAGGGACTATATTGAAGCTTGCTGGGTAGGATACGATGATTATGTTTGACTGTATCGCGATCAACATACACCATGTGCATGTGTAATACTGATCATACTGGCTAGCTTAGGCATGTCACATTCCGGGATCGACCGGTAGGGGTATCTGTAATTGTATATCTGACCATGCACGTGGTGATACACCTGTCCCAGCAGTGACTCTTGGATATCAAGATCAGCTAATGTATATCCTGTTAGGTCGGTATGACAACGGCGACCAGCTATGTACTATAAATCTCTCGGTGGTTAACGATATTTTTTTGGATTATACTATATATACCATCATTAAAAGTGTTATCAAAATGCAGAGCTACAAAAAAATTTAACATTTTTTCCAAGTTAGTAAAAATGTTAAATCAAAGATAATTCTAATAGTCCATTAGGAAAGTAAGAAGCCAAGTGTTTGTTAGTATGTAATTAACAAATGACAAATAACATTAAAGTCGCAGCTGCGCTCACAGGTGCGACATAATGATGTTTGCCCCGGAACTGACCGCAGGAAGCGTGCAATTAGAACAACAGAGTACACTAATGAACTAATAACTGCACATTAATGCCGTGATACTGTGATGAGTAACCTTCCCATCTGGGCTGTATTGAGGCGTTTAATCTGTTTCGATTTATGTCAAACCGCTAAAGTTAATTTATAATTTTCTATATAAATAATCTGATAGAGGCTTGCCGTTGTGCGGGCATCACGCGCACTTACTGAATATATTTTGATTAAAAAAAAAATGTAATCTTTAGATACTTGGCCTTTATGAAAAAGAAAAATTATCACGATATGTTCATTTTATAAAAAGTTGTTAATGTTTTAAGAATCCACGATTTTTATAAGTCAACGCGAACGGGGCCACGGGCTCTGCTAGTCAATAATAAAATTATGTTTTGTCAGTTTCTCTGATCTGATCGTAACAATATCCCGTGGCCTGATAGAAAATTAAAAAATGTCTGTGTTATGATTGTTAGGAATTTCAAACTTCAGATGTAATTTCAACTGTAGTTTTGCACCTTTTTACCAGATATAAGTAATTAAGATCAGAAAGATAATTGTGACGTTATAATTATGTGAGTGAGCGGGACAGAGTACTACAGGGTGTAAAGTGCGAAAGGTATAGACGGAATATTAGGAACTACGTTAATATAATTAAGATAAATTTTTGTTTTAATTAATATTTTAAAATGTATACTTTAACATCAAACAAAATTATCTTAATTTAATAATAACTTACGGCTGTATCACGGCATCTCACGTTTATTAACGAAGTTACCGTCGCGGCCCGGGATGGTAGCTAAACTGAAAATTAAAAAAGTGTCCAACTCGACTGACACTAAAAATGACAATCGTGGAATTGGCTTAGCTGTATTATGACCAGACTTGTACGCACAGCTGTGTGTACAAGATTGAATGTACCGAATAAATTTAAAATTTATTTATATTTTAATAATTTAATTAATTGAAATAAAATTTAATAATAGTAATAATTAATAACAAAATATTTATTTTCACATCTTTATAAACAAAAAAATTAAAAAAATCCCAAATCGGCGGGACTCGAACTTTCGATCACTCGTACTGTATATACAACACTGTTGTAATCAAATATAATATTTATTTGAACTATTAAAACTATTAACTATTAAAGGTTTCAGTTTCTGTAAGTCAAGTTTAGTTTATGAACGTTTTTTAAAGAAAACGAAACTATTCATCGTATTTCAAATCTCTCAGACCTTTACTGGAGTCTCCAATGTTTCGATTATCAAGTCTAGTGTTGCGTGTATTTATTTATTCTGGGTAAATAATTTGAGTATCGAATAAACAAAGACCGTGTGCAAATTCCCAAAAGACCTTAGAAAATCGGCTATGACCGAACGTATCCGGTTTTCAATGGCCAAGAACATGAAGGCCTCTTGACGCTTCGTTAAAGTTCTGCTTTTGTGAAAACATAAACACAGTAGGCAGTACTTTTAACTGATTGGCTGATGTACAAGTTTTTCTTGTCACTGTGATAAGTTAAAACCTCATTTGTAGGAAGAAACCTGTCTATCACAAACCTGTTACAAGAACAAAAATTATAGTTATATTTGAAACGCGAAAGTGTAACTCTGTCTGTTAGGTTTTCACGCCTAAACCGATGAACCAATTTCGATGAGTTTTGTTATAGATAGATTGGCTCTTGGAGAAGGACATCGGCTATCCAATGTCTCAAATAAAAAACTCTTGGAGGTCTTGAATTAGTTTGAGCAATGAAAGTTTGTATGGAGAATCAGTAATTTCTAAAGTTAAGGACGCAAAAATGCATAAAAATCACCCATTAGTACCGACTTATGCACCGATTATTGCACCGGCAATAGGGGATAATTTCAATTAATATTTTATCGTTTTACCTATATATATAGTCTATACTAAATCTTAGGCAGATTTTCGATGTTTGTCGAAGCGATATCATACTTATTAATATTATAAATGTAAAAGTTTATTTTTGATACTCAGTCACACAAAAACGGCTGAACGGATTTGGATGAAATTTGGCACACAGCTATTTTGTAACTTGTAAAGTGGATGAAAGATATTATGACATTAAATTTATATCATATATTTTAATAGTGTTTTGCTTTCTTTGTGGATTCTACTAATAATGTAGTTAGTTCAATGGTTTATGGTAACATTTATCAAACTAAAAGAGATACAGAACCAAAATAATAATGAATCATAATTATTAAATAATTAGTTATATTATAATTAGTTTTTTTCCTAAACATGAATAATACAGGACATTTGTTATATTTATTCTGCGATAATTTCTGTTGTTTGATGTTTATGGGATTAACCCAGACTGATAATGAAGTTATATTTATATCCACTGTTCCATCGTTATTTATGGATATTATGTGGATTTTACGATTTATTTGTTTAAATATTTAAATTTATGTCAAATAAAACATAAAATGTAATAATAGAAAGGGGCCTAAGTTTCAATTCATACTCATAACATGCAGGAACTCTTTTTTTTCGATCTGATTGTACTGTTAGCCTTAGGGGGCCTGAAGCCTCAGACGGCTTTTACAGCTTTACCGAGCTTGGGGTGAGCGCTCAAGGCACTCAGCCGCAGCGCGTTGGCTCCAGGGTACCAAATGGTCAAACCTCGACTTGGGCTGTAGCATGATATGCAATATCGCGATCTGTCTGATTCCCTATCCGTAATTCGATCTAACTAACTATATATATGTCTCTTCTCTCTTCCCGGAGGGCAGAAACATGGGTAATATGTATTTAGTAATATGTCAATATTGGTCTACACCAACTAGCGAAAAAATAAAAGGTTCCTTGAAAAACCTATGTACATTTGTGGTGTACAGGAACTTTATCCAATGATTTTCTATGACTATTTAAAATTACATTATCAAAAACCGGTTACAATAGTTCCTTCCTTCTGGACACAGGCCTCGCCCAAGGATCGCCACTGGACACGTTCTTTGGTCCGTCGATCCATCTTGCAGGGGAGTGCTCCACACTACGTTTACCTAAACGTGGTCTACACTCCAGAACTCGTTCTACTTCTTCGGCATGTATGACCAGCCAATACCACTTAAACGATAATGCTTTGAGCTATGTCGATAATTTTATATATTATTATAAAAATATTGCGTCAGTGTGTCAGTGATCGTGTAACTTCTGAACTTCTGATCGATTGAACTCATATTCCCATAATTTTTTTTTTTTTTAAACAATGGTTCGTTCATATTTTAGTCAGGATGTGATAGGTGGCACTTTAGCCGACATTAAGAGATTCTCTCTTTTTAAATTAAAATTGTTCATGTTCACATTATTTATTGCTTTAGTGCATTTCAAAGAAAATCAGAAAATTTAAACCCAACAGGTAGCGCTGTGATCGAGCTATTAACTACCGGCTAGTATGTATATATTTTTTTAAACAAGCTTTTATTTATAAATTATCGAACTAAACAGTATGGCCAGTACACGGTTCCATCATCAGGTCAGCTCCATGGTACCATATTATTGCATAGTGATCAAAGTTATATAAGTGTGCCAAATTTCATTTCTATACTAAGTCAGCACATGCTGCAAAAATTGATTACTTTCGTACCGGTAAAACATACTAAAAACTACGTTAAATAAGAGCCTGTATAAAATATTAACAAATATACATTTTTATCTGTTACGTGATTTCAAAAATCACATAAAAATTCATCCATCGACAAAATATGTAAACGGACCCGACCCTTGAATATATTACCCGAATCTAATTACATAGATTCAAAGCTCACTTAACTAAATAATGATGTTTTTCTGTAGTCATACGCTGACAAACGAATGAAACATATTCGTATATTATACTGAACGGTCGCTCCTCGCAGCGTCTCATGGACCAATTAGGATTTAATTGAATAACTGATACTGGTGATCATACATGTTTTACTGTAAATTATGATTTTACATTATTGAAAATAACAACATAACAAGACAATTTTTAACAAAAAAGAAAAGCAACTTCAATGATTTTGAAGAGTTCCCTTGTGTATCTTCGAAGTTCAATGTCCAATGCCAAAGAAATTAAAATGATACCACTCTTGAGGTACTCCCTATTCAACAAAAAAAGAATCATCCAAATCTGTTAATAAACAAAGACGTTATGGCTAAGAACAACCATAAAAAAATATACATTACAATTGAGTAACATCCCGCCTTTTGTTGAAGTCAGTTAAAAATGAAGACCAACTTCAAGATTTCGAAGAGTTCCCTGGTGGTATCTTCGAAGTTGAAGGTCCAATGCCCATGAAATTAAATTGGGACCACCCTTGTATCCTCTATCAAACAAAAAAGAATGCCGCGTCACTGTCATACAAATAAAAACTGCATGATTACTAGCTTACGCACTGATAGGGCCGCGCGCAAAGTGTCGACCTACTTGAGAGAGAATAATGTGCTAATAATGATGTGGGAAGTTCTCTAAAGAGCTGTTCAATCTAATTCCCTCCTCCTTTCCACATCGTACCACACGCGCTGAACTTCGGAGTCACAGTTTTACGGTGACTTCAATCGCGGCACGAACTAAAATGTTCTCTATGTCTTTTATCTTTGTCATATCGTGAGGCTGTGGAACCGACCCCCGGCCAGTGTGCTTTCCTCCTTACGACTTCGGGTTCTTCAAGCGTAACATGAATAGATATTTATGCAGGCTGGCGTCACAGCGGCGACCACCGATGGATTGGCAATCCTTCGGTAGTCGCCGTTGGGTTTGGATTGTAATGTGATTACGTTCAGAGACAGATCCGTCAATTTGCCGAGCTACTACATTAAAAAAAAACACCAGCATCTGTTGTACTCGCAAGGTTACTACGAAATTACGTTTTTATTAATTATTGTATGAGTACGCAGATTAATAAAATAATATAGATATAAAAAAAACATGTTAAATTAGATCCCATTTCCGATGAAATTATTAAAAAGCATGGCTGGAAAGTTGGAAATAGGTCGTAACAACATTAATTGACGTCAACCGGGACCCCGCTACACATTACTAATGTAATAGGGCTATATAATACCTACGCTTTAGGTAGAATTGTTACTTTTATGCTGTCATTTTACACACGAATGAATCGTTCAACGACCGCCTCCAAGGCCCAACGGTCAGGGTGTTTCGACTAAATACGTAGAGATCAAGGATTCTACTCCATTTGTGGCCAAAGATATGTAAATTTGATATAATCTGAATAAGCCATGGAAAATTATCTGTTGTAATGCAGTTCGCTCGTATAGTGAATTATAGGTTGAACTCTTCTTCGTGTTTAAAGAAAAACTCTTTTAAGATAACAGAAATCATTATGGCATAGTATAATATATGTAGAGGTGTGTGGCATGCCGGTGAGGAATTTTTTAATATTTGCTGCCGGAAACCAACGTAGCTGCCGCTCTTAAGTAAAATATCTCTTACCAAATACATATTAAGGCAGACGTAATCCTAAGGATTAAGGACAAAAAAGAAAAAAATAGTATGTCTTAGCAACCGTACATGAGCTGGAGTCTCATTGCTAGGCTTAGTGGGAGGCCGCTCTCTTGGCACTGGCTACAAATTAAACTGAATCGAAGCTTGTTGTGGCAGTGCTGGACAGTCTGAGTAAAACTAACACAATAATTCTGCGATTGGTACCGGGGCATGCAGGAATCCCAGGCAACGAGCCTGCGGACAAGTTTGCAAGAACTGGAGCTACGGATAAACAGATTGGTCCTGAAACATTATGTGGTATCATAAAAACCATGTTCGATTGATCTTTAGAGGAACCATTGCAACCAAGAGGCTATAAAATTTTGATATGATTTACCAGGAGAAAACCATTTCAAAAAGCTTGTCGGGGCCTTCAAGCATCTTAGAGTTGGAGAGGTTCTGATGCTCAGCAGGAATCAGCTACGGATTTAGGGAGGGTACTTACTGGACACTGTTGTCCAAAAAAACATACAGTGTAAACTCTTTATAACGTTATCCTTTATAACGATAAACTCCCTATAACGTTGAAGTGAGCCCAACTTGGTTGGTTTGCGTTAAAACCCATATATTGAAACACTCTTCATAGCGATACGCCATTCTCTATTACGAAGAAATGTGTTCATATTTTTAGACAGTAAATATTTATTATCGGTATTATTGTTTATTATCAGGTAACAAAAGACTTTGAAGCTCCGAAACATCCGAGGTCGGTCTAGCTTTTGTTATCTTTAATTGTCTTGAACACGTGCAGTATGACGCATTGTTTTCTCGGAAGCGATGGTCTTCGACCTAGCATACTGGGTACCTATCGTATTATCAGTCGTAAACCTACTTTGAAACTGTTAACATGGCCAGTAAACGGAAAGCGATTAGTGTTGACGTAAAAGTTTGATAGAAGAAGATATGAATAGAATACATAAAATAATACAAAACAAGTACTGGCATACCAAAAAAACGTCTGACAAAGTTATCAGACTATATGTGTAAACAATAATTTATAAGCATTTATTATCTAAGACATACATATTAAAAATTCTTGTTAATTTGGTTGTTTTTTTTTCACTCCATATAACGATAACTCTCTATAATGACAAAAAATGCTCAGTCCCTTGAGTTTCGTTATAAAGAGTTTACAATGTATAAACAATATTGGTGTTCAGGGCACAAAAGATTGCAGATTCTGCGAAAGTGAGTATGAAACGCCAAAACACCTCTTGTGTGATTGTGACCCACTAAAATCTAAACGCAACCTAATTCTGGCCAAGCTTGTGCTGCTCACGGAAGAGGTTCCATTGCTTTCTGCCAAAAATGTCCTGCAGTATATCAAAGCTATAGGACTAGGTGGGGAGCTTTAGTAGTGTGGGGCAATTACAATAGACGTCATTTTTCGCAGTGACTTTACATTAGTTGACATAAAATACAATGAGTTGACAATAAGTTGAAAAGCATATTTTAGAAACTACTTTTTTTTTATTCGTTTGGACAATGTTTAAGCCGTGTATCTGTGTGAAATCGAAAACTTCTGGTTCTCGCGAGAAGGTCGCGAGGTCGTTACAACTGACTTCTTATAATTAAGATAAGTATTGAGTAATTAAAATTTTAATAAATGTATAATAAAATAATTGCCTCTCGCTCATTAATTTGAAGGATTACTAGTTAATTCCCAGCAGCAGCAGAAATTCCTTGACAAACAAATTGAATCATTAGGATGTAGCGTCTGTCAGTTAGTGGATAACTGGCACACATATTTGCCATATTGGTAAACTAGTGACCGCTTATGACTTCGTCCGCGTATATAAAGATATAACATTTAATAAAAATAAATTATAGACTATGTTACTCAGGGATAATGAGCACTTGACAGACTCTGTAAGAAATTAAAGCATATATGTAATATATATAAAAATAATTTTTTCGTTTATTTTTTTATGTCGCTGTAATTTAAATATTTTAGTCAAGAATCTAAGATTTTAGCAATGATATACTAAACCATAAGTTGACAATTGGCGACTACCTGGATTTTCAACCAATAACTTCGTTATTTATGAAGCGATTTGGATGATTCTTTTTTAGTTGGAAAGGAGAAAGCTGAAGGGTGGTCCCATTTTTATTTCAAATTTCAATAAAAAAAGTCACATTAATTATCTATATTATAATTATTTTGTAAAATATCTAGCTGTGCTCCACGGTTTCACCCGTATCAATTTTATCCGACAATCACTGCGCCACCAAAGCACCCATGTAT
Source organism: Saturnia japonica (assembly GCA_033032175.1). Lineage (NCBI taxonomy): Eukaryota > Metazoa > Arthropoda > Insecta > Lepidoptera > Saturniidae > Saturnia > Saturnia japonica. The sequence goes on from CM065332.1 coordinate 7,105,207, forward strand.
GTCTGTCTATTTAATCTCACTTCCCGCTAGTACAAATTATTTTCATTTTTCAATCTTTTAAATTGTGTCCAAATGACATGCTATAAAGGACAAAGTTTATCTTCATGAAATTGTCTTTATGAGGAAGTAACTTTTTTTCGTAAGTATTTATATGCTATGCCTAAAAATAATACTCATAAATAGATTTTTAATTATCAACAAAAAATGTTTTATCACAAAATGCCTTATGACTAAGAGATAGGCGTATGCTTTGGCAGACTTTTTTTTAGATATACTAAGGGCTAATATTTTTTTAGAACATTGTATATACGTATCATTAATTAACCATTAAGCCAGCGCACGCGGGCAAAGCAGTACGGGTGGGCTTTCATTTCAGACTTCTTAACAAAAATCAATGTTTAAGGCTAGCAGAGTTGTAGCCTAATGTTATATATCCTATACTATTCACGTCAATTTGGCTATCATATAATATAAAAAAAGAATTTTTTGAATCTAACCGGTAGTTCCAAAGCTTAGCGTGTTTAAACAAAAAAACTTTTACTCTTTATTATATTATAGTATAAATATATATACTTCATGTCTATTTATTACTTTGATTTTAAATTGAAAGTAGCTCTACTCAGAATCCATTTATGCGTCTGTTCAAAGTGCATATTTGGCAACTGAACGGGGTTTCTATGACGTAGCAGTTTGTATAACAATTACATGATATTTTATCATATATTTAGCACGAAACGTCAATCTAATACGTTAACCATTGATCAAACAACTTTGATCAATAGACAAATATATTTTATAGAACAGTAAGAAACGAAATGATAGCGGAAAATAATTTAAACAGAGAAGCGGGACAATAAAATTTTTACCCAAGATTTATATCATGTATGAATGAAATTCATTGAAAATACATAAACACCTATGGTTTATAATGGAGTTTAAAAGAAGTTAATACGACGATAGCGCTGATAAAGCATTAGTACCATGTAAATAAGTTCGACCTATAATTATGAGGTCATCCATTACTATTAGATTAGTATTGGCTTCTTCAGAGGAAAAATCGAGGTTGTTATATTGATCGTTAATTTACTGGAACTAAAATAGGGAAATTAATTACATTTAAAAGGCAATTTATGCAAAAATGGCGTGCTCACTCTAGAATTTTGGTCACCTATCTATGCCCAAACATTTAATAGGTTGCCTTTATCTAAAGTTTGTAAAGAAATTTATTAGTGAAAATAAATAAATACTAATATTATAAAGCTCAAGTGTCTTTTTTATTTCTTACAATACGCTAACCTCTAAACTTGCTAGTTATATTTGAAAAATTCCTTTTGCTTTATAGTTTATTTATTGAGGAAGGATATAGACTTTAAGGAGCTGAGCAGTATCCATTAACGTCTATTAATTTGGCAAGCTGTAGGCAAATATGTGAAGTGGGAACTAGCGGTGGGTAATAGCGGTTTTTTTTGGGAAACGAAACTATCTATCGAACACTGATATCGGTTTCCAAAACTATGATAGCTGGTTTTTCAGTTTTTAAAGCCGTGTATTGTAGCAGCTGGTTTGGCGGCACTAGGTTATTATCACTGTCACGTTTTGATATAATTTTATACGTTACGAAGCTATCGTTGACACAATAATATAATATTATTTTTTTAAGTTCTATTTGTTACGGTTTTTGTATAATTACTCTTTTTGAAGATAGTGCTGCTGATAATGGCCAGTCTGTTATAAATGACCGTCGAGATGGTGACCCTCAATATGTAACCGTTGAGCTGATCACTGCCGAGATATTATCGTCAAGACGTTTACCGTCAAGATGTAACAGCCACGCATTACACTTTAAAAAAAAATTGTTCATAACCTACACTATACAGTATACCTACTTACTTATCAACTAATAGTTATTATTTTAAAAGAGTCAACGCTTTCAACGGTCTAAATTTCTGTGTGGGAACGAGACATAAATGATCTTTAGTTTCGGTAACCACGAACAACGAACTTCGACTCGATAGCGAAAATAGCGACAATTTTTCGTTGCACGGAACATTTAGTGTTTGAATAAAGACAGAAACCGCTACTAAGAAATAGATAATTACGCTACAATACAATATCCCGCTATTTACTAATACACCGATATGCGAAAATAGCGACGATTATTTGTTGCACGGAACATTTTGTGTTTGAATAAAGACAGAAACCGCTACTAAGAAATAGATAATTACGCTATAATACAAAATTCCGCTATTTACTAATACACCGATATAGATAGTTACAATAACTGTGTACGTTGCGCAACGACCAATCCTAGTGAGAACAATTATTATAGGTGTAGACTGTAGAGTTAGTTGAAAAAGCTTAACACCGTATGTGAAACCGGTAGGTTAGTTCTTATTAAAATAAAACGTTGCGTTATCAATCATTTCCTGCGATATATGATTTTTAATTGCTTATAATAAACAGAATCCCAAAATTCTCGCTTTGAAGGAAATGATTTCGCATTCTTATTAGAGTGTTATAACAATCATTTTGCATCTGTGTGCGTGAAAATTGTACTAAAAATTTCCTAATATGTTATTTTCTTGAAATAGCCTTGCGTAGTCTGCAACTTCATATTTTTACAATCACTTTTATTTTCAGACAAATCTGATAATGCAATGGAGTCATCACCATCGACAACGTTTAATATATTCCTATCAAGTATATTATGAACAAGACGAGTACACGAATTAGTTGCTATTACTAAGTCCATGTAAGGTCTTCGAATAGACAGTGAGCTATGGACACCCTGCAAGTCAGTCACGGGCACAGCAAGGGTTCGAGTCGAAGCCAGTCGCCCTCGACAGCAGATCTAGCGAGAGACCCTGCTGTCGTTACTGATGACGCGGTGATTCGATCCAGAGTGCAATCGCCTTCCACTGCTCACCATGTAGTCAGCGTGAGTATTAATTTTTTTTATCTCGATACTGGTTTTTGGTCAAGTCTGGTGAGGTGAATAAAAAGATTTTCCGAAGATTTTTCTGAATCGTTTTCGTCGTTTTATGACGCTGCCCCCCTTAGAAGTTCATAAGATAATTTATTTTTCTTTAAAGATTTCAATTCCTTTTAAAAATCAAAATATTAAGCAATTGTAAAAAAAAATCCCGGGTACAATTGTTCGAAAATTTATTTTCTATACCTGTAACTGTAACTAACTAAAACAAAATTGACCCATGTTAACTTCTCTATCTTTCTGTCCTTATTGCATTTTGGTGTAAAACAATTGTTCATTATTATTATCTTTTATTGTAGCTATCCATCTATAAATAAAAATTAAATGTTGTTCGTTTGTAAGCGCATAATTGAAGAACGGCTGGACTGATTTGGTAAGCTTTTTGAGAGAAAAAAAAATATAGCTGCAAAATCGGATAATTCTTGAAAAACTGAAATGATTTATTTTTTGTTATCAGATTTTAAATAAAAAAGAGGAGGTTCTCAATTCGAATGTAGTTCGAACCTTCGACTTCGCATATAGGTACACCAGGTTATTCCGGAAAACCATTGAAAGTGGTTTTCTTTTTTGTTAATAATTGTCTTGTATTCTTTCTAAGAAACGTATCAAGTTATGTTCAGGCTGATATTTGTAGGCAATGTGTTATTGTTGTATTGTATATTGTTTTATTTTATCGTGTGCAAAGTCGCAGACGGTTGCTAGTTATAATCTTAGGCATGGAAAATACTTCAAGTATCCTGTACATCACTATCACTCACGGACATTCCTATTTCAACTGGGTGACTTTTTATCAACTTGTAAACTTTGTTCCCATTCTCATGACACCTTCTTGTTAATGTACTTATATCTGTTTATAACAACGTGCATATTCATTAGCACCTGCTTTGTAAAACTAATACGTTATGATATTGTAAGGTCACAGTCGTAAGGACGATTCCCTTACTGAGCTGATGTCAATCAGGTTGCGTAAATTTAAATAAGTATCCGCTGCCTTCCTCATGGCAGCACCTATATACCTATAACCTATATTTGTGTAATTAGTGATGTACCGGATTCTTAAAAATGTATATCCGCGGACACGGAAACGGTCCGCCACTTTCGTTCTTCGTTTGTTTACAGTAATCGTGTGTGACCTTAGACTGATAGTTAGCTAACCCTTAAGGCTTAAAAGCAAATGAAATTATGTATGAGACCTGAACTCTCACTGTGCGCGCGATTTTTTTATATTAGGTTACTTCAGTATTCTTCTTCTGTGAAATTAATTTTAATTACGAATATAAGTGTTAATTTATTTCTTTATATATATGTACATATAGGTGTGTTTAGTGTAATTCTGTTGTTTTGTATTATACATACCTATTATAATTTAGCAACAATTAAAATCGATTTAACGAGTTCTACGTTTTTCATTGTTAGCTTTCAAAGGAGACGGACACTCTTTCATACAGACATGGGCCTGGGTAAAAAAAGAGATGTAAAAATATGAAACGGTGTAAATTAATAGCTAATGCATTATCAAACAGTCACTGAAAAGAAGCGGATTTTTTGCAATCTAAAAGCAGAGATTTAGGATATTTCGTAACAGCGAAGTCATGTAAAAAACTTAAATTAAACTATTTTTGAAGTAGGATTAATATTAAAAAAGGGTTATGTTTATTACCTTTAAAGTTATTAGTTTACTTATTTTATTGATATTGTACGATTTTAAAAACAAAAATGTATTCCATTTTTTAAACTATATTTCAACTAATGACGTTCTTGGCCCAGAAATACCTGTCTCCTTTCATATAAGGATTTAATATGAAAGATCCGTTTAAGATTCACAAAAAACAACGGATAGGTAAAAGGATCTCAGATTCTCCTCGAATATAGATCGGATATCCGGCACATCTCTAATATGTATGTTACACAACTTGCATGTCATTCACTTGTTATGGTTCGGTACCTACGTTTTGGTTTTGGAAATCAAATTACTCAATCAGCCAGTGTTATTGCATATAGCAGAAGCATGAGAATAATTGGCCAAGAGATTACATGCATGCTTGTTTAATTTTTTTCTGATCTCGTGATGTACTTGAATGTGTTTATGTTATACGTGCTAATAAATCAGTGTAGTTCAAAGATCGACAGTTTTAGAACGTAGACTAAACGTATAATATTGGCTTCAATAAGATATGAGACATACATATATTGATAAGAGTAAAGGAATAATGTGGAAGAAATTTCGCGGAAAATTTACAGATGTGAAATCATTACGTGTAGGGCTTTGTAAAATATACTTTTAAGAGATGTCTAAGTGTTTTGCAAATAGAGCAGTTGAATATCGGTTAGATCTTTTTTATTAAATATTATACACACCTTGCATATAATAATACCTTTCTCTTGCTCCCCTGGAAGACCGGTAGAGAATGTTTTTGCATTGAGTTCTATTTGTACTTTTATGTGCAATAAAGAATATATTACTACAAACGAGTCAATTCATTTCGAAGACAACGGAGATAAAGTCAAGGACAAACGCTAGCGTTTTATAATATGTAGGTAATATACGCTTAAGTTTGTTATTGTTATACGCTCATGTTTATATAATAATAATGTACTTCCTTACTATACAGCGCCCGGGTCAAAGGTGAAGTTTTTTTTTGTTAGTCTGATTTTCGTGGTCACAGTAATTCTAAGAATTACGTTATATTGTCACGTTCACATGAAGTGAAACTTATATTCTAATTATCTAACTTGATGACTAGGTATTTGAATAATTAATTATTATCATCACAGATTTAAGAAAAAGGATTATCATCTATACAATTACTAAAATTGAAGTGTCTGTTTCGTAATTTCAAAAAAAAAACAGCTTTTCACCCGACTGCGAAAAAGGAGGGTTATATTTTTCGAGCGTATGTATAATAATACTTTTTTCTTTGGTACGCTCTGTAGCCTAAACGGCTTTTTGGATTTTAGCATACGAGGTGTCGTTAGATTCGTCATAATTGTGGGAGTGACATAGGCTATATCCATACTAATATTATTAATGCGAAAGTAACTCTGTCTGTCTGTTACATTTTCACGCCTAAACCACTGAACCAATATTTATGAATTTTGGTTTAGAGATAGATTGGACCTTAGGAAAGGACATAGGGTACTTTTTGTAGCGAAAATAAAACTGCTCTCCTATTTAAATAACAATTGTAAAAATTTATTCCCTTAAAAAAATACACTTTGAAACATAACATTAAATAAGCTAATTACAAATTTAAATTACATTTACCCATTATCCAATGACAACAACGATACATCCAATATTTTCCCACCGCTATATAATTTGAAACTCAAAAGAAAAAGTACTAGAAGCTTCTGATGATTTACGCTTTTTTAAGTACAAATCTTACTAATAAATACAAGCAACAAGCGCATGTTATTTGGTTTTTACTGTTAAATTGGAAATTAAATGTGACTATCTATTGTCTACTTTTAGTGCCTAGATTTGTTGTCTTTGTTCTAGTTGTATACCTACCATACCAACACACCTTAACCCAGATCTGAACGTTGCATGCGATTGTATATTATGAATAAAATCGATAACTAGACACACAGTTTTATTAGATACCGGTGTACAGATGTATCTATGTCAATCATTAACGTGGCATATACAAGAACAATGGACTGCCGCACGGACGTACTTATAAATTATGTTATGAATGTTGCATATTATTAATATTAATTTTATTTTGCATTTTGCTTGATATTTTATTTACAGCGTGACCAGCATAACCGTAACTGTTACGAGATTCCTCGCTTGTCGATAAATCTCGTTTTTTTACGAGTACAGTTTAGTGTGATGAATAATTCTATTGAGCCGAGGGATCGCGGGTTCGATCCCGACACACGACTGACATTTGTGTGATGAGCATAATTGTCAGTCTGTTGTACCTCTGGATGTTAAATATCTATATATGTATGTATATCAGCAGTTTAGTTACCATAATACAAGCTTTGCTTAGTTTGGAATTAAATGGCCGTGTGTGAAATTGCGTCCCCTTATTTGTTTAACTATCTGTTCTCTCGAGATTTTCATTCATACCAAACTGTGTATGTCGTGGAGAGTTTATATGCAAGGAATTTATAAAAACTAATATTATAAACCTAGTTAACATAACGGGAGCGATGAATTGTTTTCTTTTTAATTAAAATTGAGATTTTATTCACCGATTACGACACTCTAGACTGACTTAAAAACTAAAACTTAAAGATATCTTACTAACTGTTTACATACGAATACCAGACTGCTTAGTTTGCGTCTTGGTTTCGTCCGGTCTCACAACGTATGCTTAGGATATTGTATACAATGAAATAATATTTTTTTAACTTCATTCATTGTATATTGTATTCCTAAAAGATACGCCTTTCCATATGTATGCGAATATAATTAGCTCAAGAAATTGTTTGTTTGTTTGGACACGCTAATCTCTTGAACTTCAAGCCATATTTGAAAAACTCTTTTTACATTTTATAGCCTATTTATTGAGGAAGGTTATATAACTTCAAGCTACAACCCTAAGGAGCCGAGCAATAACCATAGAATTTAAGCAATACAGTAAACTGTGGCGAGTACTTGAAGTGAGGGTGTCTTGCCGCGTTGGTGGCGTGGTGGAGATTTGGTCGAATAAATGTAATTCGGGTGAAACCGTGGGGCACAGCTAGTTATGTATAAAAATAATTACCTCAATGAAAGAACATATTAAGTACTTTGGGTCTTTGTTTCAAGTGGGTCGATCTCTCTCTCTATCCAACGTTTTTAGGAGTTGAGATCAAAGCGTCGGAACAATTGAATTTGAATTTACTGGATTCATATTATGTCTTTGTATTGCAACGTATCTCGGACGTTCACAACTTATAAATCTGAGAATATTAAGTGCCTATATATTATCATTTCTCAAAGGTTTATTTTATTGACAACACTAGCACATCTCTTTTCATCAAAATTAGTGTACCGGCATTAGTAAAAATAATTTAAAATTAATGTTTTCGTTTAATAAAATAATGTAATTATTTTCACTATTAGAAATGCCGTCGGTAGCTATTAACGAAAATATATTCAAGGCGGCATCCTATTATTTAATAATCTGTAAGTATATGTAATATGACAGCTGTTAGTTAGTTTGTTTACATTCTATAATGTTTTCATTTCGCACAGGTCAGTCTAGTATTTTATTATATAAGCACTATATAAGGATTATAGGATTAGACGTCTACAATTACGATTATAATTAATAATTTGTTTTAAATGCCAATGATTATTATTTGCGATAGTACTATCATTTAATTATCTCATTTAGAAAGAAAGAAGAAAGAAAGAAAAATATTTATTTGTTACAAAGAAATTTGACACTGTAGAAAGATTAAAAATATTTACAACAACCTATTACATATCGAGCATCACTTATTTACTTTACTTACATTAGATATATCTAATTTATTTTTTCTTTTAAATCGTTTCCCACGTTTGTTAGCTGCTAATGTGTTTAATAAATGTAAATCTATTGGAGAACATCTCGAAGCAATTCATTAGACACCTAAGATAAACAACCATTTTTTTCCAGATCTCTATTCCGATAGTTTACAAGATCTAGTTTGTCTTATTTTTTGCAAACATTAAGATATTAACATTTTCAAGGATACATTTTGAGGGCAAAGTTAATATACTAAATTCCTTAAACTTGTTCTTTAGTGGTTCAAGAAATTCCATGTTGTAAATAACTCGAATTACCTGTTTTTATTGTAATACTAACTGTGCATGCGACTGCGCTCGCGTAGACTACAGAATGCCGTCGATCGGGCACACGCGCGAATCGTGTGACCCCCGCTCCGGCCCCCTTATTACGTATTTCGCAATAGCAAAGCGATAGCAGAAATTACTAAATATTTGCTTCGAAATGGCAATATCAAATTGTGTTTGGTACATTATAGGTGTTACATAATACGAATTTGCGATTTCTGCTATCGCTTTGCTATTGTGAAATACGTAATAAGGGGCCGGTCATTTTAAAGATAAAAATTCTTATTGTGGATGATATCAAGAAAATAGATTATCTACAATTAAGTAGTATGTACTTACATTAATTTGAAATATCTCTTATGGTTTACTTATCGTACGCCATTTAAGCGCCCTAGTTGACTGACCATGACCAGTTACTTTCTTATTTGCGCGGAACCCTAATTATTTTTCTAAAATAAATTTAGCCTAAGTTACTCCATATAACATCAGCTATCTGCCAGTAAAAGTACTGTCAAAATCAGTCAAACTGTTTCGGAAGTTACCCGGAATAAATAAACAGACAGACAGACAAAAATGAAAAAAATGGTTTTTTGTTATAAAAATATCGTATATATCGTATGTATCGTTTGTTACACGCGTCCATAGGCTGCGGTAGCCGCTTACCATCAGGCGAACCGTATTTGTCATTTTAGTTGCATAAAAAAAAGTTTATTTACATACAACAGTAACTATAAACTATACTTATCATGACAGGTCTATAGGTCTGACGATAAAAAATAAACTTGTCATTTTTTTAAATATATTATAATTAGCAAATAGTCATGCAGTTCAATTATTATTAATTATTCACTGAAGTCTATGATTATATATTCTATACTTAATTTTAATTAGAACAGCAATCCAATCTAAAGTTATGAACTGCCCGCGACTTCGTTCGCGTTAATCGATACTAATATTTATAATCCCCACTTCTCCACGGCAAGAAAATATATAAAAATTGTAGTTTTTTTTAAACTTTAATAACTTTTTATTTAATTAAGATATCGTAATATTTTTTATAAGGACCAAGTATCTAAGGAGTAAAAGAAAAAACAACAAAATCTATACATTAGTTTCTGCGTGATGCGCGCACCACGGCAAACTTCAATCATTTTATTTAAATAGATAATTGTTATTTAAATTTTAAGTCTTTTTTTGGATACGGAGTTCCATAAGGTTTTTACTCCTGGTGTTTACAGCTAGATACAACCATACCGTTCATATTTCAGGAACCTACGTCGAGCGCGTCATCACGTCACGGCGAGCGCTCCCATCACGTTAAGTCTCATTCGAGGGATCTCGGCAACAGTCCTCTCTCAGCAAACACAACCCTCAACAGCTCTAGAGAGTAAGACTTATTTATACCCTTACTTTTGAAGGTTTTTTTTCTTGATTTTCTCTTTCCAACTAAAATAATAAATGAGAGATAGCAAGCTGTTTTTATTGGAGCTATTATATTAAATCACAACACGGCTATTGTGTAGTTACTAGCAATAAGTAAATTACTAGTTTCTATGTGTACCCCACGGTTTCACCCGTGTAAATTTTATACCGCAAACATCGCCAATGCACCCGTGTAGGCAATTTTTTATACTTTGTGTAAAACTATCGACATTTTTATGAGGCATAAATTGATTTTTCAAATTATAATATAGCCTATGATACTCGATGATACTGTAGCTTTATATTGGTGAAAGAATATTTAAAATCGGTCCAGTAGTTTTTGAGTTTATCCATTACAAATAAAAAATGAAATCTTTCCTTATAATAAATAATATTGGTACAGATAATTCCGCTCAAAAAGCTTGATTTCGCTTGATTATATCTGGGCTTATTAAAACAATTAGCGTTGTAACGATGCATAATTTTGCCAGTACGATACCGATATCGATATCGAAAGTTTAGTAATAAGTAAAATAAATAATAAAAAGGTATGTAAGATCTTACACATTTTTACCCGCCTGGCCTATCTCCGCGCCGCTAGCACCACGCGCGGCTCTCTCACCGGCAACGAAAGAGCGATATCATTGCATCGCGCACTTTTCTAATTGTTAGATATCGGTTGAAAAATACTCGGCGATCCCGCTATAGGTATCCCGGTATCTTGTATCCCTAAAAACAATGTTTTGTTTATTATCTAAAGTAAATATTTACAAATATTTATTGGAAGGTGTGTGTTGTTTGTTTTCACAGACTAGAAGACTCACCCCAGAAGAAGATTCTTTCAGGTTTGATAGGTCCGGGCGACTACGCTGGCGCTGTGTTTAGCCCAAACGTTTCATACGCGCTCTCGGATGAATATGGATCGCCAGCTTATAGAAGTAGGTTATAATATTAAAATTTTCCTATATAACGTAGCAAGATAAATTGACGCCATTGCACCTGGTTGTAAGCACAGTGTATGCCAAAAATAGCGCTGACAAGAGATTTAGGTATAATTCATCGCCACTCCACGTCTCCAAGTTGTAGGAAGGAGAGAAATCACTAATCGGAAGACAGTTCCGCAGCTTCACAGTACGGCAAAGATATAATGAAGTGAACTTCTTTGTCCGTGTCAAAATGGAGGTTACCTTGTGATTCTGTTATGAAAGCGTGTTTGACAGTATTATATTTCGATAGGTCCTTTAAATAAATATGTACAAAGTAATATTTTGTCGGTTCACCTTTTTACGGTGAATGCCTTCTTTCAGTATAATAAATTAAGTGCATCATAAGAAATACATAATGTTCTTGTATTCACTATTTTTCGTTGCTGTAGACCGGCGTATGCAGTACATAATTATCTATACACGGCAGTTACATGACCCATTTTGAAATACTTTTGACCCCGCCATAAGTCAAAAACTATTAAGACCTACACACTTGCGACTACTCGAACTTCGTAGCTACCGAATTTGGCCCCTTTTTCACATTTATGTTTTTGTTTGCTTTATACATACAAGGGCAAAAAGGTTGTTTGAGAAATTGTGATATTGCACTTTGGCCCTTCAGAGTATATTTCCATGATCGAGAGGCCGTAACGGTATATCTTTAGTATAACTATATAGATAAGTAATTGTGATTTAAAAAAGTATAATTTAGTAATTTTTATAATTTATTATTTAGTATTTCTTAACTGAAATGTCGAAGATAGTGAATTCGATTCCCATTTCGTTATTATGTGGTTGATATATTTTAATATATATTTTTAGTTTATAGAAAATAGAATAATAGCACTTTGTTTTATGTATTCTAATATTATAAAGCTGAAAAGTTTGTTTGTTTGGTTGAACGCGCTAATCTCAGGAACTACTGGTTCGAATGGAAAAAATGTTTTAGTGTTCGATAATCCATTTATCTAAGAAGGCTGTTATAGGCTACATAGCATCACGCTACGACCAATAGGAGCGGAGCATCCATGTAAAATGTTGCAAAAACGTGGGAAATTTATTCCTTTTGAGAGCTTCCACTGCGTGTGCTGCGGGAATGGTTAAAGTTACGCAACAACCGTGTGTGACGAAATTGTTTCTCTTAAAAAGTTCGCGACAGCATATGGCTTATTTTTAAGGTTTACTCACTATGACATTTTTATGGTAATAACATTTGTTCTAAAATAATGAATTATTTGCGAAGGTGTCTTTATATACATGGTATTAATCCTTATCGAAATAAGTACATTATTCATCATAAGTATTTACTTTTGAACAAAATTGCTCTTTCTTAGTAATTGATTTAAATGAATATTTTAGGAGATATCACAGTTTTAAAATAACTCCGCAGAAAAATAATGATCTAGTATCGCGAGCGCATTTTTATTATGCAGAATAATGTAGGAGGCGAGCGTTACCTATAATACAGTGCTTACAACCCGCTTTCTCCAACCTTTTCTCTCTCTTATATGACGCAGACGAAGTTGCGCGGGTCAGCTAGTATACATATAAAACAAACTAAACGTTTTTTTTTTTAATATTTTCAGGTCAGGATGGTGACTATAATAATCAAGGTATTTATGTGTTTTATATTTTAGACATTATAAGATAAACTATTGTGGCAGAGGTCGTGGTTTGGATTCTCACTAAGTACAATTAAGTTTAAAGTTGGTCCTCTGTGGTTAGGTTAGATTAGTTAGGTCATCAATCTGCACATGACAATAACTAGACCATCCAACAATATGTATTTATTACACTACAGATACAATTACAATGAATATGTTAGAGAATGCATGAAAGTAGCACCAGTGACTGTAAAATTAAAGAGTGGGAGATTATGCTGGTATGGACATAGGGATGAGAGTCATGTGGCGAATAGAACAATGGAGATTATAGTGTGGTAATGCAAGAGGGTGCCCGAGAAAGACTTGGAGAACTGTATACTGTACTGTAACTGGTATGCGTGTACCGGGAGTGAGTGTAGAGATAACGTGTGGTAGGTTGGAATGGAAGACGAAGACATGCTGTGCCGACCCCACCTAATGTGGGATAAGGGCAGAAACAAGAAGAACTACAGATACTATAATATTAGAAATGAACACAAACTTAAATAAAATTCATAAAACATAACAATAAACTTTAGTATCTATATTAGATGATGACATTTGACTATTGTTTCATTGTTTATATTGTATGTGCGTAAGTAAATAATATATTAGTTGTTATTTGTTACTTTAGTTTTCCTTGTTATGTTTTTCAATTACAACTATTAAATTAATTGTATTTATGTAACTTTGTATTCAGTATTTATATAGTTCTGTTTGGAATTGAACTATAAAATTAAATATAACTTTATTATTATGTGTTAGTCATTCAGCATATTGATTATACAATATGATTATATTTTCTAATATCTTAATTGGCGTTGTAATGAATATAACATTATAATGAAAAATACAGATATCTTAAATAGTTAACTGATATTATAAAGAAAGAGTGCGATTTTTGTGAGTTTGTGTATATGTTGGAAGTAACCTCTGGAAATGCCGGACAGATTTTAAAAATATTTTTTGCATTTTATTGCCTAATTATTGAGAAAAGGTACATGCTAACTAGCTAACTTCACGCTACGACTCTAAGGAGCAGAGCATTTTCTATGATTTTCAAGCAATCTGGCAAGCATTAGGGACGTACGGACGGACAGTGAGAACTACGATAGGCTTTGTATAGATCGATATACTAGGGCTGATGTAGAAAAGGTGTGTAAACAGGCATCCTACAGCGGGAAGTGGCAAATGCTCGCCACTTATAATTTTATGCGGAACGGTAAAAACTAATTTTAATATAAATTGCGGTAAATTTTAAGAGGTGATGGATATACATATGGATGACCACGTGGAATCAATAATAATATTGGCAATAAATTACAAAAATTAGCACTCAACTGTAGACCTTGATAGTAACTGCGGTGCGGGCGTTGACGTTGGTAGCTCGCGGTCAGCGAGTGGGTGACGTAGATTACGCGGCTTCTACGTGTTACATTACACAACGCATTTTGCCGCCATCTATGCAACTAGCGGTAATGGTTACCGAGCGTGCGGCACAGTTGGAATCATGCTTAGAAAGCTCGCGCTATAATTAGTTACCAACAAACTCCCTAGGTGGCGCAATCTCAATAATTCATTACTCATATTATTACTCCCACGTGCAACAAAGGGCACTATGAACACAATTGCTCTGAAAATATCCTATGTCTTGATAGCTGATGATTTGTGTAGTTCAAACACAAATATAATATTTATGTCACAAATGAAATCAGATGAAAGCGACGGTGGCAACGTTTCTGCGAAAGCGGTCGCAGCGATAGCGCATCTGAACAACAAGATAGAACGGACCAAGGACCTTATAAGACTCGAACAGACTATACGCGATGGTGAGATCTTTATTATTATTATTTTTTTAGCTTTTACAGGAGTTTTTGTCACAATCTCACGTTGTTTTGTCAGTTGGAGGATTGGCTCTCACGAGTAGCTGCCGAAACACACCTATAAGTAGGTGCTGGGCGACAGATTTTCAATTTGAGGATGGTAGTTAGCTAGGCGGGTATTAGAATATACCGCTCCACCATGCTATAGTTTCATCACGATGTTTTCCTTTACCCGCAAGCTCAGACTCATTGCATGGATTTCAACTGACGCGTTTCCGCATTATCTACCACTGAACCATAATTGCTTTAAACTTTGCTTTCGACAACTTACAGTTGATAATTGAGTCGTAAAGAGTAAAAATCGGCAATGCCCAATTTTTTTCTATGAATTATTTTTATGAATATATCAGGGATTTATTCAGGAGTTATGTTCTACAGCAGGACTGCTCAAACTTATAAAGTTGGCGATCTACCATAAAATATTTACCTCATATGTGATCCACAGCCAACCTGCTAGGTACTTTTTAAATATTTATTTGTATAATGGCAAAATACATTGTTTATAAAATTTTATAAAACTACATCTATTTGCTATGTATCATATCGGAAATTATCTTTAATAATACCTAATTTCGGATATGTCGCGTAACTATAGTGTTAGCCGCCGCAAAACGTTTAAAATATTGTATAATTTTTCTGAAATTCAAGCGAACGACTTAAAAAGCTCTACCGATGGACAGGTCAATTGCTATCGACTATTTGGCCAACCTTATTCTACAGCATGTACCAATAACATCATTGTTCATCTGTATACATATATTTCATATTTGTAAACTTATTATTACGAGGAAACGTTGGAAGAGGAGGCCTACACGAACATTCATCGATCAAATCGGAGACGTTCTGAAGAAAGGTCAGATCATGAGTACTCTAAACCAACGAGCATGCATGAAAAGATTAATGAATGTTGAAGATACGAAAGATGTATGCCAGGATCGTAGCAGGTGGAAGGACGTGGTCTCTGCCTACCCCGTTGGGAAATAGGCGTGATTTGTGTATGTATGTAATTGTTACGTGAACGTTTTTAGTGAAAGTAGATGTTGCGGTTTTTGATTCTATAGAAAGTAAACTAAACCTTCAAACACAGGAATTTTGATCAAGGACGAGCGAGTAATATGATATTAAGGTATTTTTAGTGCAATAAAAAATATGTTGCTAACCAACAGGTGGCCAATTCCGGTTTTTTTATTGTTTAGCTAACTGGATACTCTTTCTTCCTTTAAGCCTAATATCGTACTATTTTTCTAATTTTAAGAAAAATAAATACTCCCTTGTTAGTACAATCCACTTCATTTTTGCATAACACTCAAACTTTAACACAAAATGCCTACCAGTATTAGAAATCCAAGAGCGTATCAAATTAAAATAAAGTTTATATAAACATCCATAAAAGTCAGTAAAATTAATTTACATTATTATCATTGATGGCTAACTTCATAATGTTGTTGGCACGCGAAATACAAATTGTAGAATTATTTTTTTATGCTAATGTGTAACTTCTTACGCGTGTACTATAAGTACACTCAATTATTTTACATAATTATTTTAGTAAATATATTATATCTTACACAGATAATGTAAACGAATACCTGAAGTTGGCAGCGAACGCAGACAAACAGCAGCTGCAACGTATTAAAGCGGTTTTCGAGAAGAAGAACCAGAAGAGCGCGCTTTGTATCGCGCAACTACAGAAAAAACTGGAAGGCTACAATAAAAGAATTAAAAGTTGGGAGGTATGATAATAAGATCTATATCTATACGTCTATAGTGGTGGTACTACGGTGTAAGGCTGCCTGTCCATCGAAGAGAAGCGGAGCTGTGTAAATTTCGACCAATAAGAATGCATAAAAATCTTAGCTCGGCTCCGCTCCGCATCAGTGGACATTGGTTTGCGAGGTTGATTTATATTACATACATTTTGTATGCGGAGCGAGGAAGCGAAGCGGGGAAACTGAATCCGTACAACTAAAATACCCACCCGCCGCCGCGCCGCACAGTGGTTCATGATTTGAGAAATAGTGACATTGGCATCAAAAAGTTGTAATTTCTATCGAATTTTTATTAATAAGATTACTAATTACGAACATAACAACTTTTATTAAAATACAAATTTGTAATTTTTTTTTTTGTAACATCAAAAAAAAATATTGTATGTGTATGTTTAGATTTTGTTACACAACTTTTAGTTGATCTCCTTACTATTGCAGATTAGGCTACTGTAAAGCCCAACTAAAAATAAACAAGTGTGTTAGGTTGTGCCGGCAAATGATTAGACATGTGTATTTGTATTTAGGATTCAGAATATCTTCTTTTCTTTTTTTTAAATATATAAGCGAAAACCCACTCACTCATCACACGACCTTCGAAACTACAGGTCCGATTGCCTTGAAATTCAGCATAGTTACAACTTTCGCGATGTAGACGGATGATGAACGAGTTTTGGAAATTTATCTAAAACCAATAAATTATAATTATGATCGCTCATTCCATAAATAAAAATCAGATTTTCGATGCCCATGTCCCTGTTTTTGAATGCCTAAAACACTGTGCGCCGCCCTCTTTGAATGACTCGTCGCTTCGTCCGCAATACAGCTCCGCAACACAGTTCCGCTCCGCTTCCTAAATTTTAAATAATATGTACCAATTGATAATAGTCAGAAACAAAATTAATATCACAATTATTGTATTTAAGATTATTAGACACAAAGGGAAACTTGATTACGTTCTTAAAAATTCTGTTTATATAAAATTCCAAGGTAACGCAGGATACAAAATACCCGAAGGTCACGTTAACTTGGAAACTTTCATTATAAATGAACTTTTACTTGTCACTTGCAGTTCATTTTTATTATAGAACAAGACGGCATTTTCTTTATCATGTGTTGTAATACAGAATAGCAATATGTCAAGCACTTTAAATAAAAACTATTTGTTTTCTTGGGAAAATTCGTATACTGAAATGCCTACAGGGATTTTGTCAAAAGAATATGCCATCTACGTGAGATGGTTTTTTTTTTGCCGTAAGTAAACTATTTCCATTTCTTTATTTTCTCGATGACAGTTCTAATTTGATAGTTGTAGTGTTGTGACCAAATAAGTAATGATATCGATCGCTTATATTTATTATATTTTGAACAAAGACAAAATTGAATAAAATAAATAAATAAAGATTACCTATCGTTATAATTATTTCGTTTCATTGTCGAGTACCTACTTATACCTACTTATTTTACAACAGCTTTGAAAATTTTGAAGAAGTTGGCATTATCAATCAAGAATTAATACGTGTAACGTCTTGTAATGAAATATAATATTAGTTAATAAATTTGTACAAAAGTATCCGGCAGTAGTTTAGTTTCTTATATTTTGTAAAAAAATATCGGGTCTGTTATCGTGTTACGTTTATCGATATAGCTCCATCCCTATCACTTTATATCTATCTCTGGTATAACCTTGTACGTGTGTAAACGTCATATTTTTATAAAATAATGCATACATAATGTAAAAAAGACGCTCGTTCAAGTTTTCACAGGAGCTGTCATCGAGAAAATAAAGAAATGGAAATGGTATAGCTTCCATTATTTCCCAAAAGGGCCTTTGATCCGAATAAACGAAAAGCAAAATATTCATGTATATTTTTGAAAAAACGTTATCTCTAACCTCTCCAAAGTGTCTCGAAAGTCGAGGACAATGTTATATATATCGATTTTCATTTTACACCTATGTAATAGAAGTATGTTTACAGCAACACGGGACAAGTGGACAAGCGCATAGGCAGCCGAGAGAAGTTTTACGGGACATGGGACAAGGTTTGAAGTGAGTGTTCTTTATATATGCAAGTTGGATGTAAGGGAATTACATCTTTAAAACTGTGACGTCCAAGCCAACCTCACCTGTACATGATGCACCCTGCTGAGTAACGAACGAGGCAATGGCGATAGCGGGATGGTAGGGCTTTTTTGCCCGACTGGGTCGCGACCACCATGCATTTGGTGAAAAGTCCGTCATAGTGACTCGCTTTTACGTGTCACGTTTCGGGATCAGCCTGTGCATATCGAGTTAAATGTATGCAGGCCGGGATGACAGCGGTGCCCGTCGATGGATTATGATCTCTCGGCAGTCGCCGTTGTGTTAGGATTGCAGTGTGCTCACCATCAGGGCTAATCGTCATTTTGCCGAGTTACTATATATAAAAAAAAAAAAAAAATGATAGAGGTTTATTATATTACCCTTGTGCGCGGATCACGCAAAAACTACTCAATAGATTTTCATTAATTTTTTTTTATTTACTTCATAGAATCTTTGTTCTTATCTAAAATTATTTACTTATTGTTTAGATTTTATTTTTATAGGTAAGCGTTTGATCACAGTCTTATATGATGATAAGTAACCAATTTATGGAGTGACAATGCTTCCTACAAAATTTCATTACACGATTTTATAAACGACTAGCTGTGCTCGTGGCTTCGCTCACGTGGACTACAGAATGACCGCGCGAATCTTGCTCCGCCGCTCCCGGCTATTTTAAAAACAAAAATGCTTATTGTGGGTGTTCACTAGAAGATAGATGTCATACACTCCTTGACTTTTTTGTAGGTCTTTTTAATACCTACAATTATATAGTACATTAATTTGCTATATCTCTTATGGTTCTTATCGCTGAGCGTAAGCCATTTAAGCGCCCGAATTTATTCACCATGACCATTTTTTTTATTTGTGCGGAATCCTAATTCTCTTTCTAAAATAAAAGTAGCATAAGTTACTCCCTATATCATCAGCTATCTATCAGTGAAAGTCCCGTCAAAATCGGTCCAGCCGTTTCGGGGATTACCTGGAACAAACAGACAGACAGACAGACAAACATTTTAAAAATGGGTGTTTTGTTATAGGTATCGTATATACTTTCATATGCATTTAGTAAAAAGCTGTTATTTTGACATTACAAATAGACACTTAAATTTTATGAATTGTATAGATTAATAAAAAGTGCAATTCGATGTAAAGTTTTTTTTTTACGATTTCTAAAAGTTTTATTGTCAGTTCTTATAGCCTATCAATTGAGGAATGACATGCCCTTGCCGTGTAGAAAAATTTCATAAAAATCGGTCTAGCAGATGCACAGAGGGTTACACATATAATACAATACATTATTAATAAACATTGTAGATTATCGATTCATATTATTTTTTCATTGAAGTCCAATGTACGTTGTTTAATAGAAATGTAGGTGGCAACATACGAGACGGCATCACCGGTCTCGGCGGAAGCGTGATGGCAGCTCCGAGGGAGTTCGCGCATCTATTCTCTCGGTCAAACCGGTTCGGATCTGCTGACAACATCGCCCAACTAGCCGGTCTGTATCACTGCCGTTATCATTTTTTATATATCGATACCTAAACATCGATATACATAATGATCATCGAATAGAATCAAGTAGGCAACCGGACTGTAATCACAAAAAAAAAATAATGTAGTTGAAAATAATCATTATAATATTGATCATCATGCAATAACTTTTAATATATTTTTAAATAATAAAATAAGATAAAATATTTTTTGCTGTTTTTCATGTCAAACCAAACACCAATAACAGCGCATGACGTCATTCATATGTAAGTGCGTTGAGCTAATGACATCTGTTGTTTCCTTATAATTTTCTACGTTGATTTAGTACCGATTCTAAGTATGACGTCACGCGCTCTGTGGTATCGTTTTCGCGATTATTTAAAAATGTATACATTTAGACGTTATTTTAAGTACTTGGTAAAATTATATTTTTCCAAGCTTTATATATCTATAAATATGAATAATGAATGCTTTCTGAAATGTTGTCCGGTTGCCTATTGATAGTAAATATTATAGTGCTGCCTAAAGCTAGGCTTTTGTGATTTATCGATATTTCACAACTGTCGCTGTTCACTTCGTCATCGTGCTTCGCATTGTCGACAAAATAATTTATTAATGACTATGAAATGAGAGAACGTCACATGTAGCCGACTGCATTGCTACAGACATCGCTCGCATTCTAGTGCCTTTGTGTATTTCAATGACTTTTCTGTTTAATTTTAGTGTTGTTTTCATATTCGATATTTATCTATTTATATTCATTTATATCTGAAAATAAATACGAGAAAATTTAAATAAATTTGACCTTCAAAGTTTCTCATATATGTATATTGAAAATAAAATATATATTATAGTATCCACATAATATAATTATCTGATCTTGAGGTCGATAAATGCTTTGTGTTTAAATTTTATGTTGTGTATTATGTAAATTTTGTAACATATCTTGTGTATTTTGTCTCACAGAGAACACACAGGGTCCTTGTGAGTATGCGATGTGTGTTTTTATAGAAAACTCGTAACTAACCTCATTATAATATTTTATATCCTTCATTAAAACATTAATTTTTCACTAATAAAGCACGTAATATTGAAACCACAACTCGACTCATATATAGGAACACCTCGTAATATATATTAATTATAGTTTATGTAACAAAAATAATCATTCGATTTTTTTTTTTTTTACTAAAATAATCTTTCAAATATCTTATTAAAACTATCGTCGAGTGACAGGAATAACTATTAGGAAACAGTTATTTAGGCAGGATGTCTTCTGTTCTCTGTTTATTTTTTCCTTAAATCATTTTTAGTGGGATCTACCAGGAACTTGGTAACGTACTGTGTTTATAAAAAGGTTGAAAAATCAAAATATACCATAATAATTAAAAAAATTACGGTCGGAAAAATAATATGTGCATATTAATTATGATGTATGTCACGAGACCGGCTATACAATAAAATTACAATGGCTTATGTAATTGCTATATTATATAAATTACAATGCTTTAATTATATATTAAAATTAATTAAAATATAAATAAATTATGCGATATGGAATATAGCGTTAGAATTTTTAATAATAATTAAATATTAAATAATATAAACTGTAACTAAATGATTAATTTTGTAGTTATAATAAAAATAAAATCAATTTTATTTTTTATGTTTTCATTGCTGGCATTAGGTACAGTTTTGATAAGTAGTGAGACTAGTGAGTGAAGTTGGCGCGGACGCGATTTTATCTTCTCACTTTAAACGCATACTATTTATTTGTTTGCATAGGATTAATAAGCTTGGTGAGCTAAAGCCATTTTGCCTAAATGGGTTTGTTTTGTCAAAAGACGATATTTTATACTAATTATTATGGTCTTAATTTAACTTCGTCTTTAATCTAGGACTAACCAATTAATAATCTTAATCTTTGTCTGGCTTCTTTCTGAGACTTTTTAGTTCTTTGAATTTTTAACACATTATAAATTACCTCTGATCAAAAATAGAAACAGAATTAGAATAAACATTATTAGAATGTTTACAAATCTATTCTATAGTAATATTTTGATCGAAATTATATTTTTAGTCTGTGATCAGTGCTGACATGTATCTTATGCTATAATTTGTTTGTTTCTTAAAGCCTTCCCACGTTGAAAATGTAATAAACATAACTCTATATTCAAAAATTTCAACCGTACCTACTTCAAAAATAGTTCGTTTAATTGTATTTTATTACAAAATATCTTAAAACTCTGCTGTCAGATTGCCAAAATCCAGTGATTGTTTGATAATAATGTATTAGCTATTATACTTGGTTCATCCTAAGAAGGTTTGCGTTACATATAGGTATGTCAATTGTTTATTTTAGAAACGTATATTCAATTGGAACATGATTATTTATTAAATTTTTTTAGAGCTAAATATAATCGATAATACAATTATGATTTAAATCAATTGAGGGGTGTGTAAGCTGTGTAATGGAAATAACAAAAATAAAGTATAATAACAATTGAGATCGCAAAATCTTGAACACTTTATTTATTCAATGTCTGACTCCAAACAAGATTAACGCGTAAGATCCTTTTGTAATTTTATTTTTTGTTACGTATCTCTGCAGTAAAATGTTGGAATTACATACATATATTTTTTTGTCTATACTAGTATAATAATATAGTAAAGAAGAAGAGTTTTTTGTTATCGCTAATCTCTGGAACTACCAGTCGGATTCGAAAAGTTAAATTGTATATAATAACCAGATTCACGACGAATAGTATAGGCTATCTAACATTAGGCTACAACACTCAACTAGCCTTCAATATTTGTTTTTGTTAAGCAAGTCGGAAGTGAAAGCCTTTCCGAACTACTTTATCCGCGTGCACTGACGTAATGGTTAATGATACATATATATAATTTTCTACAAAAAAATTGGTTCTTAGTATATCTAAAAAAAAGTCGGCGATACATAAATGCTTATGTCTTCTTATACATGCGTCACAATAAGGTATTTTACGAAAATGTTATCAGAAGATTAAAAATTGATTTATGAACATTATTTTTAGCCATGGCAACTATGCTATACTAGTCCTTACGAAAAAAAGTTATTTCATCATAAAGACAATTTTATGAAGTTATATTTTGATTTTTATAACATGTTATTTGTACACATAGTTTAGGCGATAATGAAAAATTAAAATAATTTATTTTTGCACGAAGTGAGAACAATTATGATAGACTACACGGGTGCGTAGGCGGCGCGATGTTTATCGGATAAAATAAACACGAGTGAAACCGCGTGGCACTGCCAGTTCGAAATTAAAAAGAAACTAATGAATAAAATGTACAATAGCAATCGACAAATTTAATTAATTTTCGATTAGTACGATTAATTAATTAATTTCCTATTCTTTGTTTTCTATTATTTTAGTCTTCTCTAGTTTTAATAATCATAGAAAGTAGCGCTGCACGTAGAAAAAAACGAAGATTAACAAAATCATTATATAGAGGAAGTTATTTAGGATTTTGTCGTGTAAAATATTTTTATAATGTTTATCAGTATCTAAATGTTTTATAATGATAATTAATTGTCGTAAAGCATGTTTTTTTGTTTACTACTAATTATGCACAACAACAGTTTACGTTCTTTGTATGTTATGCAAACCTTACGACGAACAAGGTATAATTGTTATCATTTTCGTAGTTTTATATCTCTTTTTTTTACCCAGGCCCAAGTTTATATGAAAAAGTGTCCGTTTCTTTTTTCGTTTGTATATTTAAAATTCACATTTATTTAGTAAAGAATCATGTAGCTACTGTTTCACTAGCGAGTAGTAATTTTAGAAAGATGTCAGTTAAAATCCTATTTTTAAATTCATTTATGATATACTATAATTGTGGTAAAATTATTGCAAATATATTTCTGTGATAAGTATACATATGCATAATTTGTAAGTACTTATACAGGATAGGTACTAAAAATTAATTTTAAAATTGATTTTTAGTACTAGATTAGACGCAAAATTATATTAAAGAAACTAAAAACCGATTTCTGTTGAGATAAAACAAGATGCTGCGAGACGACATCAATTTTTTTTCCAAGGTCGCGCGGTATTGTTCGAGATAATGGTTAGTGTCACAGATAATATTATGTCGTTTGTAAAAGCGTTACGTCACGCGTCTCCTTCAAAGTCGGAGGCGCATAATATTGTACTAAGTTTTAATTTACGCCGAACATTATGTTTAATAACTTATTTAACTTTAAGCCTCATTATTAGTTGCCTCTTCTTTTAATGCCGTATTATTATTTGTGGTGCTATTTCTATATTACAATTATTGCAGTAATTTTAATCTTTCTACATTGGGTTGAACATTAGTTTACAAAAATAATCATTCCATGTATGCTTAAAAAAGTACAAATCAAAGTGCCAAGTGTTATTCAGTCAATAGGAATTTATAGCAGCCCATAGTTAATGTACTCACTCATAACACGCTTCTGCAAATTAAATATATTTCAAAACAAATATCTATGATTTTATAAATATCAAGGAAAAATAAATACCTTACGAACATTTTAAATATTATAATCTAAAAACACGTAAAACAAATTGTTTCTTATCAAACTTAGAAGTGTTCATGTAATCAGTATTGCATAGATTTTATTAGGTAGGTATTCGCTCATCGATAACCACGGAAAATGTTTACAGATCATCATAATATACCTACTGTGAATATTTAAATTTTTATGTAATCATAAATGTCTGTGTCTAGTTTACTCTGCTCGTGTTTTCTGTGAATCTGTGTTTGTTATACCTAATGTTCTTCAAAAAATGCAGGCGTTGTCGGAGAAAATGTAAATATTTTTGAATTTACACACAAACTGATAACACGTATATATAGGTTATGTTTAGTATAATACAAGTCAAACAAGAGGCCAGGGATCGGAAAACACAGACACAGAGATCTTTGAATGTTTTCGGCTTTTCAGAGAAAGTATAGAGTAGGGATTTTCACAGCAAATATCTTTTAATTAGACTTTATATCGAAGAGAAAAGGCAAATAATGCAGCGTGTTTATAATCTCATCTATCAAGTTCCCAAGTTTAATTTACATTCAAAATTAAAAAGTTTGGAAAATCCAAAAGTGCACGCCTCATACATATTACATTTTTAAGAAAAAAAACAAATCGTACATACCATTGACTTGTTTGTATTATTTAGACAACATAACAAAGTAGGCTTTAGTTTTAGATCCAAATAAACAGTGAACGTTTTTTATATATACTATTTTATTAATAAACTACGACGGGTACTAGGCTATTGATATTAAATAGGTAACTAGTTAATGTAAATAATTTGAACTGTTTTCTTGAAATATATCTACTCATATTATCGTATAAGTGTCAATTAGTTGTGGTAGAGGCAGTTTAAGAGCAAAAAATTGCTTGACTTTGACGTGACGAGAGTAGAACACAAACTCACACCGCGGTATAAGGCGTACAAAAAAAAAGTGCTCCTGTTAATCTTTTTTGGTTAATGAATTTTCTCGGCATCGATCACTAGAACATTTTACGTAATTATATATTTAGTTATTGTGCAATATTAACATGGACTATTAATTCTGAGATTTCACAAAAACCCCCTGGAAATTTCTAAAAAGTGAGGCCACCATTTTATTAGAACTTCGAAATCACCAGAAAACACTAACTTTATAAAACGAAACAATTACCCACTTGATAATTGCAGTAATTATATAAAACAAAAACCCTCGATTCAGACATACATTTATTTATCTTTTGCAAAACCAAAACACAACCTATGCGCGCAACCCCACGGCATAATGTCAATACACCATAGATTATACAATATTCAATAACTAGGATTGGTTGCTAAATATGAAAGAAAA
This sequence comes from Saturnia japonica, assembly GCA_033032175.1. NCBI lineage: Eukaryota > Metazoa > Arthropoda > Insecta > Lepidoptera > Saturniidae > Saturnia > Saturnia japonica. The sequence goes on from CM065332.1 coordinate 7,131,144, forward strand.
ATATAAAATTATGATGATATCTTATTTTTATTTATGTCCGGGAACATAGTGCGATATGTTTTGACGTATGAGATTCGCCCAATCTTTTTAAATTTTAATTCTATATTTAGTATATGTAGATGTTATTTGAAAATAGATATAAGTAGCTTCGTTTTCATATCACTTTAATATATTGTATTCATATTAGAAGTAGAAACGCACCTCTATGTTCTAGCAAATAAGGTGTCATAAATAAACATATTATAGTTTTTCTTATCAGAAGATGCCACTAGTGTGTAATTTTTTATAACTAGAATATACCAAACAAAAACGTCTTGAATCTGTAGTGATATCGTCACCGCTAAGTTAGTTGCTTAAGTGTGGTGAACAAAATAATTAAGTTTTAGAAACTTGACATTACAATTGAGGCTATCAATCTATCTATCGGCTTTTTTCGAGAATTGGACCTATTAAAGTATTTATAATTTAAATATGTATGTGCTTTTACAAAACCACATTGACCAAAAGTTATTAAATTCATGCGGTTCCTTCATGCCACCACATTATCTTAGTATCACATAAATAATAACTTTAGGCCATTGTGGTTTTATAGAGGCACATTTTAAAATAACTAATAACATATTCAAGGTCCATTTTCCGAAATAAGCAGATACGCCTATATGGTTCTCGTAGCCTTAATTAATAAATTGTTTTTGTTTTTTTTTTGTCATAGCTGCACATATACCCTATTATTAGACCCTAAGAAGTGCATTTTTAGATTTACTTTAGAAAAACACTATGTATATTATATTTATTGATACGAATAGAAATAATAAAAACATGGACTGAATATGCTTTGAAGGCTTTCTTTATGCAAAAATAGAGTATATAAATGTGAATCGTTTTGCTTATCATGCCGTTTCGTTCTTGCACGCTAGCCCCACCTCACGCGGAACTGAGAGGTAAATAAACGCTGCATAATATTTGATTTAAAGCAATATAATCAACAAGGTTTGAAAGTTGGTTTTAATATTTTATTGAGTAAATAATATTTTTTTTATATTGTAACACTGTAAGAGCTTTTTTGTGGTTTTCAATACAAAGTGTTAAATTAAACTAATCAATACAATAATGAAAAAAATGGAAAAAATAAATTATCAGCTTATAATGCATATTATATATGTATTGGGTACATACATATGTATATAATAAAGCTGTATATAAAAATATATGCCTTATTTTCTTTATTTAATTTGATAATGTATTTTAATATTTTTTTCCAATATCAGTGTTACCTCTTATACCTTTGTTTTTATCAAATGAGAACTTTGTATGCTCTTACAGTTACATAAAGCACAAAATTATACTCATAGTTACAAGTATTTAATACTAAATATTCTAACTTTTATATTATTTTTTTATACAACGACTCGCCTGATGGTAAGAAGCTAACGTAGCCCATGGACGCTTGTAATACCATAGGTAGCACTAGCGCGTTGCCGACCTTGAATCCCCCTACTCCAAGGAGCTCTGGAAACCGTACTAACAGCAGGAACATAACACTACAATTTTTAAGAAAAAACCAACTTCAATATTTTAAAAAATTCTCTCGTGTATCTTTGAACATGACAGTCCAATGCCAATGAAATTAAAGTGAGACCACCCTTGAGGTACCCGTACCAAACAAAAAAAGAATCATCCAAATAGGTCTATAATTAAAGAAGTCATGGCTGGACATCCATAAAAATGTATTAATTTGAATTAAGTAACCAATCAAAAATCAATAATATTGTAAGTATTATTTTACTTCAATATCTAAACTACTGTAACTTAGCGGATGCTTAAAATGTTTGAACACAAAGGAGTGTTTTCTATGTTATGAAGTAGCCTAATAGTATTAGAATCCACCTCTCACCCTCTCTTTCTCCTCTGCAATTATTAATCCCATCTGATATTGGGGTCTGCCTTCCTCGTACTTTGCTTCCATTTCGCTCTACCGGACGTGTCGTCTTTGGTAACATTGCAGGAACTATTATTTTTTTACCACATCTGTCCAATTAATTTTAGGTCGTCCTTTGCGTCTTAAACCCCGACATGTTCAGATTGGTCACTATATTTCCAATATAATCTGGAGACCTCCTCTAAAAGAATCCACCTAAAATATTAAATCGCTGCTCCTTTATTATGTGTTTATAGTCATCCATCAGAAAGGACTGAGTCCTAAGGCTTAGGCTGGGTCTCTATTCCTGAGAACGCTTCGTGTCCCATTCGGTTTTCTGAGTGGAATTGTTATGTATACGTATTGAGTTTTGCTACAACACGCCAGCGAACGCGTCTTCGGAAGGTTCCCGTGCGTCGGAGGCTGGTGAGAGCGGAGCGCCGCGTGGTTCGACCCTGCCTCGTGCGGCTACCTCACCAGCACCGAAATACTCGCCGGACGCGTCGCCAAGCTCCTCAGTCACTAGTGAGGGCGCGCCGTATGTACTGACACTTCTTAATATAATATACATTAAGGTTTCTCAATGTTGAGTACGCGAACCCCTAGGAGGTTCACCATTTGATCGTTAGGGGTTCGTGACCAGTTTCACTTTATGGCGAGTGATTGTTAAACTCGTGGGTGTAAAACGATTAATACAATTTCTGACAAGAAACAAGCCTTTCTTAATTAAATTAACAAGATATCACTCCACATGACTTTATAATTTTTTATCGAATTTTCTATTATGCTAGGACGTTTTTAAAAGGGGTTCGCAGTCTTCTAGGAAACTGAATTACGGGTACGTGGAGCTATATGTATGAATAATCTTAATTTACATTATAAATAAGGACTTAACTTTAAATCCTACGAATCTGAGCTTCCTATGAAGAAAAACATCGTGAAGATAGCATAACATAGAGGTAGTATATTTTCTAGTCCTCGTCTTATTAATCAGTAACTATTTTAAATCTTTTGTCAAGCACATATTACTATATTCCGATTCCACTTGCTAGGTTTATAATATGTTCCATCTTTGTCCAAACCATAATTTAACATTAGATATTATTGTGGTCAAACTTTAACTACAAAACAGTAAAAAATATGTGTTCTGGACTATTGGTCGGCCCTTTAACACAATCTATGGAACAGATATCTCTTCTTTTCGAAGGGCCTCAGTTTAAACCACAAATCGGTATATTTAAACCGTCAACATCGTATTATTAGTATTATTTAAATGGAAAATGTGTTTGATATTCGACAAAGAGGGGATCATAGGACAATATAATTGCTATGTATATATTCCATATAACAGGTACCCAACGCAGTCGGGCGCTAACAATATATCTGAAGCTACGTTCACGATAAAGCCCATTCTGAACGAGCTTCGAGAGAGGCGGGAGGACTACGAACGGTTATCGGAGAAAATAGACACGCTCAAGGTACGTATTTATAACTTTGTCTGTTATGCATAATATTGAGTCAAATACAAACTGAAAAATTGGCCAAAGGTTGGCGAAACCATAGACGAACATTAATTCTAGGATATATCCTCACTTAAACTATGTTCATCATAAGAAAGATTGCATTACGTATCCATAGAACGTAAGTTGTTACTTCGTGCAAATTTCTACATAACCTAAAAATTGCATTTCGACTATGAATTACGATTATAAAATAATTAATGATAATAATAAACGCTGTAAAACCATTTTGCACTACAATATCATCCCCAATCCATATTTTATTCAAACTACCTGCATTGCTACATTCTATGGTTCTTAAGACTAAAGTAGACCAAAATCATAATTAAAAAAAAAACCATGTATCGAATCACTAATCGAACGCCGTTTTGTGTTATAAGTAGTTTTTATTATATTTTGAATAATGTTTTCGTAATTCTTACATTAAAAAAGGTATAAATTTTCGACGATATTTCAAAATTCTATTTAGTTTTGTGAAAGGTCATGTTCCACATGACCCTACCCCATTCCAGATCCGCGCCTGCCACTATTGTCGTTACTTATACAAACAACCAAAAAGAAGACAAGAATGAATTATAAGAATGTAAATCTTTCAAGTGGTCATCGAGTTATTGGCAAACGAGCAGACATACAAATAATAAGTTGTTATGTACCTGTGATATTATATTACCATAAAGTTATTATAAATTAAATAAAGTTTGTTTATAAAATAAATAATTTGATATTTAATAATGTATTTTTGCAGAACTTATCACAAGAAGTGTCGTTTCTATCGGCGGCATTACAAGAGGAGCGATTCAAAACGGAACGGTTGGAGGAACAAATCAATGATCTCACAGAATTACACCAGAACGAGGTAATTATCTTCCTTTTCCCAATTTGACAACTAGTCCTCTTCATTGAAGATCATTAATGACATTGTCGATTGGTTATTATTTCGTTTTACAGTGTCTTGTAGTGGTGTCAGTGTTCTTTCTAACAAAATGGTGACTCGCTTGTTAGAACTTTGCAAGGAGTTTTTGTAACATCACAGAATTCATAGTCCATGTTATTATTTCCAAACCACAACTCTTTTGCACACTAAACAAGCTTTATTACACAAAATGTAATCTATATTATAGAATGTATAGTCAAACTACACACATTTTTTAAATAAAATCGGGGTGTGGCTGAGTCGGTGACACGCCCGTGTATTATATGTAATACGTGTCCGTTCGGAGGTTTTTTTATGTTCCCGGCATCCCTTTACTCTATCATAATGTGGTGTTTTATGTTTATCACTGAATTTATGTTGGGAAGTCATTTCCAACTGAATACGATTTCTATATTTTGTTTTTTTTTCTTCACAAGCATAGGTAGATATTGCATTAAGTTTCTTAACTTTAACACTCTATATATTCACAATAACTTTTACCACTTACGTTTTGAAAATGCAATCGATAAATATTGACGAGGGTTGTCGATTGAAACTAAAACGAACGTCGTAGCTTTTTTCCTGACTGACTGTACTGTTAGCCTTAGGGGATCTTTCCAAAAACAGAGCCGCTAATGGCTTTTACAGCTTCACCGGAATTAAAAGCGTCGTAGCTTCTCCGAGTCATAATTTATACAAAATGGATATAGTGTCGACACGGCGAAATGACCTAAAATGGTGGCGCGACATTTCTTCCCAGTGGCGTAACGAATTCCGTGATCCTTTAACTATCGAGGTGATGTATTTAAGTTTTAGAAGTAATAAAAAAGGGAGGGAAGGATGTAGAGAGTAGTTAAGTAGCTGTAATGCCAAACGGTATCACCCAATTTTGTTAACATTGTTTCGATTTGCCTCCTATTAAGGAAGCAAATTTAAAGGCGTATATACGTCATAAACTAAAAACTACTGCATGACAAACTAAGATCCCGTTAAAAACCTAGTACTATTCCCATCAAGAACTGTGTACTGACGTATTGTCAGCCAATAACTCCTGAATGAAGCTGGGCCATTCACATATAATTATATATTATAGTTGTATATATTTTATCCAATTAAATAAACTGTTAATAGGCATATTCTGCTGGGTGGTATAGGACACGACAATTATGGAACTGGAACGCGACCACCGTACACCACATACCCTTCCTAGAGGTACGTTTAGGCATGTCGCGTTCCGGGATCAGCGGGACGTTAGGAATCTATCCGACTGGGTGACGACCACCATACATATGATGATAAACCGTTACAGTGGTCGCATTTCGTGATCAGTTAGTGTATATCTTAGCCACCAAACTGGCAGTGCCTTTATTTCGCCCTGTTACTATAAAAAATTGATATTATATACATATTCTTGTTTTGATCTTTCCTTCGACTCTGGACCCTTAGTGTAAATGATATTACCTTTTAAATTTTATAGGTAGAAAATTTAAAACAAGCACTCACCGACGTAGAAGAAAAAGTCCAGTACCAGAGTGAAGAACGGATACGAGACATACACGAAGCACTCGATCTCTGTCAGACTAAAGTGAGTCCATGTTGTATACATAGATTTATTAGATTAGTAAATAGGTTGAATAAGACGAGACCAAAAATAAGCAGGATTTGCTTTGATAACGGCTTACATGGGCCGATACAGATGAAGCCGGATCCCGCCAAAACTCTAATATGTAAAGAGTGCGTTCGTCCCCGTCCCCAAAGAGTAAAATGACATTTAATGTATTGCAAGTCGATTGGATTGAAAAAAATATTGATGGTCACTAATCAAAAGTAATCGTAAAAACGTACGAGGCTTTCTACCTATTGTGAATTCTTCTAAAACTCATTGAAGCCTCTAAGATGAAGGCCGAATAAGATATAAAAATCGCATCTGTCCTGCCCCAAACGAAGAGCGTTCTTTTTTTATAGGTTTTTACAGCTTCATTTTTGTAAGGAGTTTGCCGTATGTACATTTTATAGTTTCTAGAGTTTATAATTATTACAGTAAATTATTGTTGGATAATACAAAATATTCAAATTCAATTAATAAATAAAAACCCTTATTTCAGTATTTAACATATCACGATTGAAATAATGTTTAACATAAAATATACGACGGTAGCACAACAATACATAAATAAATGTGGCAACATTATTTTTAATTTAATTAACCATTACATAGTTTAAGTTCAATTTTTATTCCGGGGGATAAATAAGGCACTTTAGAGAGTTTTTGGTGGCATGTTGTGGTTTTTATTTCTAATTCATTCATTAACTTAGATCTTTGACCCTATATTATGTAATATTGGTAGTGTTTTGCATGATATAGATAGGTTATTGTGCTTAAGTAAATATAATCTAAAAGCATGTATTTTGAAATTTCACGAGAGAAAAATTCATTATCTCGTTAGACGCCACTTTTAATTTCAGATAAGTAAGTTAGAACAATGGATGGCGGGTGGCGGGGGCGCCGGCGGGGCGGGCGGGGTCGGTGGTGACGCGGGAGGAGCGGGAGCTCTGCCGCCGCGGCTCCTGCTGGTGAAGCTGTTGAACGTAGCGCTCACACTTCTGCAGCTTGTTCTGCTACTCGTGGCAACAGTCGCCGGTGTTGCCATGCCCTTCCTACGTACCAGGTATTGCCCAGCTGATTAATTATCTGTCGATAGCTTAGACTGAGGGGAAAGGTTGAGTGAGGCGATCACAATAAATCTTATCAGGTGCTGAAATACGGATTGTATAAGCCTACATAGCCAGGGCAGAGTCTAGAAACTATAGTCGTACAAGTAAGTTCGTGGGCGACCATCCTATGTGTCCAGACAGACGTTGGCGACGTTGACGACAGCGTAGGCGGGGTAATATAGAGGTAGGTTTGCCAACCCTACTATACAACATAGTATCTTGCTATATTAGGTCCAGAATACTATATTTCTAAAAAAGTATATAGTAGGTGCAACTACTTTTATTGGATAAAAAAAATAGACAACATTACAAAATTATTCCAAAATGTTTAAAAAGCGTAAAGGGAACGCAGGCCGCAGCCTTTATTTCTTTCTGAACGAGACTTGGTATGTCATTGTAAATTTGATTATTTGTGATTATGTCTATCAAACAGTAAAAAACGTTTATTTGAAGCCTACTATGTTTTTTTTGCCATGTAGTATATTTTTTCAGGTAATGGCCTCGAAAATACTATATTTGATATAAAAATAGTTGGCAACTATATGTAGCGGGAAGGGAAAAGGCGTGCAATTGTGTGACGTAGACGCGCAGGCACAGTACACTAAACTAAACAGTATCACATGTTTATATAAATGGCCGAAACGACGTACTTCGACATCTAGGTAAACTTCATTACAAAATCTACTACAAAACTATCCCCGAGAACAGTGTTATTAAGAACACTGCCAAGACAACATACTGTTTACTTTAGTGTACTTATAGTGTAGTAGCGTAAACACATGCTAGCTCGACGCCTTTTTTTTTAAAATAACTATACTGTTAGCCTTAAGGGCCCTGGAGCCATTAGAGGCTTTGACAGTCTCATCGGGCTTAGGGGCGAGTGCGGAAACGAGGCAACTTGGATAGGGCCCCAGGGGCGCCAAAGTAGCCGAACCTCGGCTTGGGCTGTTGCCGTAGTTGCAAAAAAGTCTCGATCTAACTAATTACCTATCTGTAAAATTCGACCTAACTAACTATACATATATACATGATCCTGCCTTTTGTGAGGAAGGGAGAAACATGTGTATGTATATGCATTTAGTAATCTGGCAATTTGATTTAAGTCTAACTAGTACGAAAAAGAAAAAAATGTCCCTTGCAGAGCCTATGTATGTACCTGTGTGATATGCACGAGTGTGGGGTCAATGCTGTCTGTTGGTAACTTGAGAAATATTGTGATATGAATGAAAAAACAAAAACATAACTTTTGTGATATTATTTTCTAGTATTTATATACATATATGGTCCGATTTCCTTTATTTTGCCATCCGGTTGAATTGAAACCCTTGCACCCACGTGTATGTAAAAAATTAAAAAAGAAAACCATCTCCTATTGTTTTGTGGAGTTCCCTGGTGTATCTTTGAAGTCTAAGGCCTAATGCCAATGAAACTACAATAGGACCACCTTTGAGGTGAACCCCTTTCCAACGGAAAAAAAAAAAACATCTAAATCGGTTCATAAACCAAAAAGGTATGGCTGAACATACATTCGAACTGAGAACCTATTTTTTTTGTAGTCGATTAAAGAAGGCAAGAATCGATTCTATGCATAGCTCCGATTTCGAATAATAATAGAGGTGATAAATATTGTGCAGGGTCCGCGTGTTGACAACGAGCGTGGCGGTAATGGTCGGCGTGATGGTGGTGAAGCAATGGCCCGAGCTGATGCAGCTATCAGATCACCTCGTACGCAGGCTCAAGGAGTACCTGCTCGATACCCACCGCGACAGGTAATGTGGAGAAGCTCTCGAGAAAATGTTATGCAAGTCACAGGAGCCTGGATCCCTATCGCTTTGTTACATTTATTTCATTCATCCAACTCATAATGGTGGTCATTTTGATGGTTTACTACGGTTCAACATTCAAATCTCACATAAGAATAACTAATTCGGAAACATGAAACATCTATTGGTTCGCCTTAGCAGTAAAATATTACCGTATGCCGTGACAGCAAATGGCATGACGCTCTCTCATATCGTCATGCCTTCTTTATGCCTGTGCTCTCGACTCCGTTGCGTGTGCGTGCGCATACTAGATACTCCTACACTCCGTTGCTTCTCTGTATGAGCTGTTTATTATATCTACCCGATTATAGTATAATCGACATTACTTTACTCCATATTTTTTATTGGTCTTTCATTTTTATTGATTAGAAATATGAATATGCATTAAGATGCTTCACATCTGCCAGCGTTCCTTGGCGGCCAACAATTTTTTTGAATGTGCTTCAAATAGGTGGACTTTCAAGCAAACGTCACTAACGCGGTGTCTATTAGCGGTGGGCGATTTCGAGATATACTAATGAAGTGTTCTTGTAAACAACTTTGTTTACGACTGCGCAACCTTTTTTGTAGCTTTCCACTCTCGTCCACCCCTGGTTATTACATCAAAGAGTCCATTATGAAAGATCATTCATATTCGTAATTCGCTTATGAATTATCATTCATAATCGAAATATCTCATTTTATAAATAATTCATAATCGAATATCTCATTCGTCTTTGGTGACTGGTTATCCACGGCAGACTTCCAGTGTAGTCTCACAATAACTCTTGCGAAATTATAACATTTGCTATAGATCTACTTTAATTACTTAAAGAAGACCAAGATGATGATGATATTTTACTTTGATATTTTTTTATTTAACTTTGCCACAATTCAGAATATACTTTGTCTTTCTTTCTGGTATTCTTCCGTGTTTAAATTATAATGGGTTTAAATTATAGTGATGGGTTTTGAGACACCATTAAAATTTAAAGTTTATCTTCTCTCCAGTAAATAACTCGATACATGCAATTTTTAAAATAATTGATAATTTAACCTGATAATGTACATGAACGGCAGCGACAGTACAAGCGCGAACGTGACACTTCGCTCGAATAGTGTTCCCGACATTTGCATAGAACATAAAGGTCTTCACTCACCTATCAAGTCGGCACCCGACCAGTACCGCCTCGCCTCGTGCGGTTGTGATTTCTTTGTATGTAGTTCCATTTATATGGCACTCACTTCTCAACTCAGTAACGTCACCGTATCGACTCGTATGCAAGCAGTCCGTATTCGGACGGCGAGTGGGCCGCGAGTTGTTTGACAAGCGATATTGACTAGTTGGTAACGCGGCGTTCACCTGTCGACAAAGAGTGGACGTCGAGCGAAAAGGCGATGCTGGTCGGGTGCCGGGTTGATGAGTACCGCCACAGACGCTTTGCTTGAAAGTCCACCTTAAGGCACGTTATGAAAAAAAAAGTCTACACTATGAAGTTTGCTAACTATATAAACTTCTTTATGTTATTGCGATACGAATTGTGCAAAAATACTAAACTTTGAAAGGTGCATGTTCCTTTTCCTTTATAGATTTCCTTATTCGATATTATTGTTGTTTATTATTATATAAAAATATGAAAGATTCATTGTAAGAGAATATTATTTCCTAAAAACTGTGTACATTCTTGGCAACTCTTCTATCGTTATATCATCCAGGCTTTCTATGCATAAGTTGTAATGTAACAGTCCAGAGCAGATTTAAATCTACAAAAAAAAAACAATTCTTAATAAATTTAATAGTTGCAATACATACGTCATACGTATATTTATTTTACTTATGCTTTTTTGAATAAGTATAATATAAAATAAATTAAGTAGCTGAATTCAAATCGTTCATTAATTTCAAATGTATCAATAATTTATATTACCTTGGTTTTTTTTTCATTATGTTAAACAAGATGTGAAAGTTAAATTTAAAACAATGTTGAAATTTATCGACAGCAATAATTCTAATTAGATCACAGCACTATCGAATTCTTTAACTCTGCATTCAATCCGCGCGCTTACTATAGACTATATTTACCTAAACTTTGATGAAGAAAGTAACGCATAGTACTAAAACTACCACCTATACTACTTCTATCTAAAACTCAGGAATGATCATTTTACATTTAAGATTTTGTTTGCCAATATTAGTGGTTACCAACCTTTTTTTGAGGAGGGACAACTTGTCAATCTAAAAATAAACTTCTTAACATATTTGATCAAATTGTCCTCGCCTTAGATGTCCGTGCTCACCGGTGCACCCACGTTATAAGGAATTCATATTTAAAACGAATAAAAATTTGTAATTATAAAACTTCTTTGGACCATATATTAGCTCTTGCGGTCCACGGATTGAGAATCATTGACATATATGTAAAACAAAGAACTTTAATTTAACAGTTTTAAAACGGAACCCTACAAACGTATCATTATCATTCTGGAATTTTAGAGAGATTTAGTAGTCTATTCTATGTTACTTCCTTCTTCATTGTTTAGGTAAATCATTATAGTCTGCCTATTCCGCAATCTATGATAGAAAAATAGTTTTAATTTATCTTTTATAAGTTTATTTATATAAAAGGTATTTTGAGATAAATATAATAATTTTATATGTATTTTTATATATTGTATCTGTAAATCATATCAATATAGTATATGTATGACGTAATTGTTTATATAAATAATGTATTTCCATATTGCCAATGCAGAATCAAAATCGAAATTTATCTGTATGTTATCATGGACGTAATTGCAATTCATTTGAACGCATGCGAGTCGAAAAGGATTAGAAAATAAAAAAAAAACCGTATTTTTCATTATTCGAAATTTACTATTGAATTATTATTATTTTTTATTCTTAAACGCCTGTATCATTCTATCTCTTTTGAAATAATACTATTAGAATAAAAAATAGAAATCATTAGAAATTCTTGTAAATTTTTAAAAACCATCGTTCTAACTAATCTGGGCCGACACGGATCTAATAGCGTTATAGGGGAGGTGTCATGCCTAATACTTCCAATCTTGTTGAATTTATTAAATGTTCGTGAAGCTTCAATCTATGGCTCCCTCCAAACTTAAATTCTAGATCCACTCCTGAATCTGGATAGCTTACACCGTCTTCAATTGGGATATGTCGGAAAAGGTTATTATTTATCGAACTATTTCATCAAGTTGTTCCATCCTTCAACTCATCCACGAACCCACAAACTAATATAACAAACATTCATCCAACCACATCATATTAATTTAAAATATTTAATCTTACTAACCACGTTGGTATATTGTGGTCGCTCTCTAATCTGCCTTCGTTGGACTCCGAGCTTATGTTCCATACTTTATTAAACTTTTTACTGTAATTTTAATTTCTTTTTTTTTCACTTCAGGTATGAGTGTAAGTCGTTATGTGGTTGAGATTTTAAACAGAACGTCGACTTTAGTCAAATTAATAGGTGATATTGCAATTGTGTCCTGAACACTTTTAAGGTGAACGCTCACTACAAACTCGCTGAAGGTACAAACAAACACACTTTTTATTTTATTTTAAGTAATTTATAATGTTTAAACAAAAAATAATTTATTTCGACCAGCGCCATAATTATATTTTAGCAAAAAAAACTTTTATAACATGTCAATAATAGGTATATAATCAAAAACAAACTAATTATGTTTAGTTGATTTTTTATATATGTCAAAAATAGTATTTTTATTATCTATAATTAAAGTGACGTTTGGAGTGCGCGTGCGCTTGTGTTAATCTAATACGCGTGTACAATCGTATCGTGGTTTAGTTTTTATTGAGGTGATATTTTTTTATTATTGTTATTTTAATTATAACAACAATTAGCGACATAAGGTTTTAACTAAGTGCTTTCTATAATACTCATTAGTGTTGAGAACTAATCTTCGCTTTAATTATAAAAATGTATCGAAAATTAAACATCACTCTCTCCCCTCTCTGTCTAATCTATATTGTTAAAAAGTAAACAGACCTAGAATAAGCACTGTTTATATTTAATAATATAACCAACGTTTCTAAGGTCTCACGGTTATTTTTTTTTTTTTTAATATGGCCCCTGCCTATGTAGGCATATTCGCTGCCAAACGCGACAACTGTAGAACTCGTTTCGTTATGAATCAGTGAATATATATATTTAATATACATGACTAAATAAAATTTATTTTAAATATTTAATTATGTATTTAAAATAACATTAGTCCAGATAACTCGTACAAGCAGTATGGCAAGTTTTTCACAGATTGTCTAATCGAATAGGATTTTGTTTTTAATTTTAGTCCATCGAACGTTCTAGGTTCAATAGCAAATAAAAAGGCACGGAATGTCATCTATATATCTCAATAAACATATGTATTGACCTAATATTTTAAAAAAGCGTTGAGAAAAAACCTTACGTCACTAATTTAAATTGTTTATTTTAAGCAATTGATGGGCTGGGTCCCTTGAATAATGTTTTTATTTTATTAGAAGAATATCAATATAAAATTAAATAAACACAAATTTCGATGGCATACGATTCTAATGAAAAAGCTGTAAAACACGAATAATGGTGGCCTCTTTTTATTTTAACGGTCAATCGTAAATATCGAAAGTCACAAGCGAACCATTTTAATCAGTTTATTTTTAATTTATTTTATTTTATTTTTAATGTTTTCGTAAAAGTAATGAACTACAATAAAATATTTTTTTTGATGGACGTATGTTTTCATTTCAAAATTATTGGATTCAGAGATTAACTTTTAAGGCCAATCTGGAAAATGTATTTCACAGATTCTTATGTATACTATATACATTGCCCACACTATAATTAAAAAAAAAACTTATTTTCATATAGTCATTGGAAGACCCTTACCCACCATAATTATAATATATAACAAATATTTAGAATGTTTTTCATGGTGATTGTGTGATAAGTTCTAAGATTATCTGAAATTTCTTTAAAAGAGACCACTATTCGTGATTTAATAAAATTACTTGGAAGTCTCTTATCTGTAATTTTTCGTGTAAAATTCTCGAATCGAAATATTTAATTAGGAAGCGAACAAGATGAACAAGTGACTCTGTGATGTGTGGAGCAAAAGAATATTTTAGGTGATGGAAAATATTATTTGATTAAATAGATTCATTAGAGTTATTGTGGGTAAAATAAGTTTAATTGCAAATCCTTTAAAAACATGGGTAACTTACAGAAGGGAATAGATATTTTCTTTAGGTGATCTATAGCTAAAACTTGAATGGAAAAAAAACAATTGTTGGGTTGTGGGGGTGTGTAGTATATCAATACAGAATGAGCACAATGTTTACTAAACATCGATCGTATATCGATTATTCTATACTCATTTTCACTATCGAATAATTGATAAACTAGTTTAAACAATCGACACTTGGCATGCCAATTGCACAATATGGGGCTGAATGGAGATGACCCTTTTTTCAAAATTCAAATACGGTACTAAAAAACAATCCCTAGTTAATAATTCATTAACTATCTGATTTTCAAACTATGAATGTTTAATTAACACTGATCGGAATTATCAATATGGGTACATTTTATTTATTTATTTAATCCATTTAAACACTTGGCCCGCACTCTTTTACATTTTTATTTATTATTAATATCTTACATTTAAATTATTATTTACTATATGATTTTTATACTGATTACTTAATATTGCGTCCCCGAACAATATAATTATAATAACAAATAAATACATGGTGTAGGCTCCAAATAGATTATTGTTTTACCCACAACGTGCGCGTGCTTTAGTTAAAGTGTCGTTATTTGCATACGCTGTATATACTATGACAAATTACACCAATGTAGGTATGTCGGTATTCGTTGCCATCACAATGTATAGCTTTTTAAATAAAGTTGTGCTTAAATAATATGTCACCGGATAATTTTTCGATCCGTTAGTTTGGAAATAATCTTGTGAGATTGTAAACCTCCACCTCCACGAGCGAGAGTATCGCCATGAATCTGCCCTGCTATCGTCGGGTCATCTCCACGAAACGACTATTCTTCTGCCCGCGTATCGCCGCGACTCGTGACGGATGGCTCCGTGACCTCAATTTCTCGTTGAAATTCGCGGTGGATTTCTGCATGTCCGTAATAAGTTGTTTTGTTAAAAAGAGCTCAATTTGGTGTGTAAGGCCAGAGCGAAATTAGAAGTGTCAATAGTTCTGTTTTGCGGCGGGCTCGCAGCGAGCAGTTGGCGTTTTCCTCGTCAGTATCACTCATCGCATCGCCGCGGTTGTATATAGTTCATATAGTTGTTATAGAATGATAATATTACTACGATAAACTCGTTCATGGAGGTGGCGCCTAAAGGTTATAATTTCGTATGTTTATAATCTAACTGGATTGGTTAGGTTAGGTTGGAACTGATTATAATGCCAGAAATAAAGTAGCCGTTGAACATGTACACTTTTCAATTCCTAGTAGTATCATGATTTCTCTAGTTTTATAAGACCAACCTCATAAATACAAAATGATTGGTGTCCGTTCACAATCTAGCAACAGTTTATAATCTCACTAAATTAGTTATAAACTAACGTTTTGTACAATTATCTGTTGAGATATAAATGTTTTACTGAGATAAGCTTTAGAAATCGAAGCAATTTAGTATTGTTGATATTTAATGAATATATTTAGTGAATTTGAAATTGGTGGTGATTGGAGATAATTTTTGTTGTTTTTTTTTTATTGTTGTTTACAGTTGCATAGATTTTATTTTATTACTATTTACAACATCATGAAATAGTATATGTAAACTTATTTTATATTTTTATTGCAATACTAGGTCACGAATCTACAATTACAATAAAATGTTCATTGTATATTTACAATTATTAATGTAATATTTCAAAATCATAATATTTGTGAAACTGTAAACGACAATAAAACGAAAAAAAATAAATATAGTTATATAGCAATAATTTATGGAAATAGATTTTCTGATATCTGATACATTTTTACATATGGAACTTTCAATACTTTTACTAATTTTAAATTTTATACAAGAATGTAAAATCGGATTATAATATATTCATGTAGATCTTTCACTCACGCTTTCAAAATAGTTGTATAGAATCTTTATAAAACTATACTCAATGCCTTGGTCTAACTAGTATAATGACGTTATACTAATATACTTAGATTAAACATTCCAAATTTTTTTACACCGAATTATGAAAATTGATACATGATTCTAAAAATCGGGAAGTTTTACCCAAGAATAAATATACAAAGTTCATAGTGTGTAAATAATGTGCTGGGCTCAAACGTTTGTATCGAAGTTTATTTAAGTAAAAGATCTCAACTAAACTTTTTCACGATATTTTCTAATCTTAAAATATAATTATATCAAAGCTTCCCCGTATTGTAACAAATAGTAACTAAATTATAATCTATGGCTCACTAAATACCATCCAACATTAAAATTATCAATGTACAAAAATGTTTTCAGACATGGTTTATGTGTATATTTTGTAAATATTTCATTATTGTAGATCTAATGGCAAGAATTGTAAGAATTATTTATTAATTACAAGTACATATTATTATTTTTTTAATTTAAAATTATTTTTGAGCGCCATTATCTATTTTAAAACATTATTAATAATTTAGTTGTATTCCGTCTCATCTGTATTTTGTATTCATTGTTTTGGGTGTATACCAATAAAAATATTTAATTTGCCGACTATGAGTTGAAATAAATCATCACAAATTTATTCAGTTTCGTGTTTAATTCACTGAAATTCCTAACGGTCGAAGGGCTAGAGACGTTTTATCACTTGATTTTAGCAAGGCTCAATAATAGTCATTCCTTTTCTGCAATGAAAATTGCGGTCAACAGCTGTAATAATAAATTAATACCACAGATAGTGTAAGAAACAACATTGAGCAATTTGAAGCTGTGCCGAATGTGCCGACACCGCATCAGTTGACATGAGTTCGAATCCATGCAATTAATTTTCGGTGAAGAAAAACATCGTGATGAAACTATGACATGGGGTAGAGTATTTTCTAACACCCTCGACTGGTTAGCTACTACCTTAACTTAAAAATTTATAGCCGAACACCTATAGGTTCATTGCGGCAGCTACTTTAGAGCCAGTTCTCCCTCTAGGCTTAGCGTGTCGCTATCTTGGACCACATAGGCATTGCAACTTCAGGTGAGATTGCGGCCATAAGCTCATAACATTAAAACCAATAAACAAAAAAACCTATACATCATAACAATTAAATGTTATCTTAGTAAAAAAATCTAGTAAGAGGTAAATCTAGTAAAATAGGTACATTTACTTAATTAGTACTAAAAGATGTTACCTTGTTGTACTTGGGGATTTTCGATGTAAAACATTTCCCATTAGCAAGTCTGATAACACCGTTTTCATGGAAGAAAAAGGATGAAGAGATAAAAGTGAGTTATTTGCCATACTCTATAGCATGTTTTCACTTTTGGCAGAGAAACTGTAAATACTTCAAGAGCGAATAATATATAAATAACACAACCTCGGACACAAATACCTTATTCACTGAGACTATTCCAATGAGCCCAAACAATGACGCCTCTGCTGTAAGTTGTTGAGGACTTGGGTATTCAGGAGATTTCAGATGATGCTGCAGCATCAGGTCAAGGTTATCTGTTCTTACAATATCATTGAAGTAACATGATACCAAATTTCGAATCGATCAGACCTGTGTAAGTTGTTCCAGTGGCGTAGCTAGCATAGGTGGCACCCGGGGCGGATTTTATAGGTGTCACCCCAAAACTCAATCGAAACTGTTAAAATAAAAAAAGTTATAATCATTTACGTTTTATTAAAATACGAGTACCTATTACAAATATTTGAATATTATGTGAAACAAATTACTTTGTTAAAAATTAAAATTTCTTCCTTCTAGCTTTGACACTAGCGAACTCCGAAATCACGTCTTCAAAATTTATATTTTGTGTTGCTTCACGTTCTATCGTTAAAATACCAAGATTGTTTAATCTGGTTTCACTCATTGTAGACCGCAAGTAATTTTTAATTAATTTTAATTTGCTGAAACTTCTCTCACATGAAGCAAATGATGCACATATTGTGCGAACTTTAGTGCGACCGTTAGATTCGGAAGAGATTCTGTAAAATCCCATTCCACAATAAATTTCAAAAAGTCCAGTGTCACCCAATTAGAGCCAGTAATATTAGCCGCTTTTAAATGTCTTCTCAATCTTGGTATTTCTAAAAGGAGTTCTGTTTCTGATACTTCATCGTAAAGGTTAGTAAATTTTGATATAGCAAATTTTAACTGTTCAGTGTTTGCCGAAAGCAAGGTCTTTGACTGCACAACCTCAAACAATGAAGCTACGTCTTTAATGGACTTTACTCTTGTTTCGAGTTCAATATTGAATCTGTCAAGACATTCTAACATGTCCTTTTGAAGTTCCGTTCTAAGTGTAAGTCCAGCATCGGTGGACGATGCTAACTCGCCGGGCATGCGTTTCTTGCGACGAATTCGTCGTTCCATCGAAATGTTGTATTTTGCCGATTTTTTTACAGCAAAATCTATTGCCTCTTCTGCTAGATGCAACCGTTTCTCTCCAATGAATAGACGAAGTGCTTCTAGTTTTATGATTATTTCATCAACACATAAACCTTTACTTTGTAATGCAATCTGAGCATTGTTCACTACCCTTAGCACATCATTCCAAAAGAAAAGAAAACAAAGAAATGAGAAATTGCACACAGCAGGCATAAGATTTTGTGCAGCACCTATAGTTTCTAAATTTACGTCTTGGTCACATAGTTCCTCAATTGCAGATATTATCCCATAAAAAATTTCAGCCAATACTTTTACTGCACCATAATGAGCACTCTAGCGCGTTGTCGAAAGTTAATTATTGTTTCCACTGCTCCGAAAAATGTAACACAAGTCACATTTTGTGCGAACGAATGTTGGCCGCATAAATTAATTGAATGATCTATACAACCAATAAAAATTGCTTTATTGTTTTTTTCTTTTATAATAGCTTGCACTCCTCCGTGTATACCACTCATAACTGCAGCATTATCATAACCTTGAGAACGACACATCATAATATCTAAGCCATCGTTTTCAAGCTTCTTTAGTATTTTCAGCGCTTAAATCAGCTGCTTTTTTCCATGTAAAGGCAATAATCCTAAGAATACTTCTTTGACTTCTACTTTTCTATTATTAATTTTTACATAACGAATCACTTCAGACATGTGAAACGGCATGTGTGCTATCAAACATGATTCCGAAATATTTGGCCGATTTAATTTCGTTGACAAGCTGACATTTTACATGATTAGCTAAAATATTTATGAACTCATTTTGTATTTCTGGCGATAAATATGTTACTTTAGGTGATTTTTCCTGCTCCAAATATAGTATATGTTCTTTGAGTACTGCATCATACTTTAACAGAAGTTTAACTAGTTCTAAGAAATTACCTTTATTAGACGACCCTTGGGTTTCATCATGTCCACGAAATGCTAGGTTTTGTTTAGCCAAAAACAATTATATCTAATAATCTAGATAAAAGATTTTTCCACTTCTGTTTTTCCGTATTCATTAATTGCAAGGTTGCATCATCTATTGTGGTATGAGATTTTAATCTCATTTCCAAATTTTTCCACTTTTCGAAATTTTCTAAATGTTCACATGAAGTTTCATGGTCCAATACTTTAGGATTTAGTTTCCACCACTTCTGAAATCCAGTTGTAAATGTTATTTGTATGTTACTGACAGCAAAAACAGTACAGGTTGTTTGATATAGGAGAAAATACCATCCATGATCGTAGAATTTTTTCACCACTAGGCATCTGTTTATAAAACCATTCCTGTGAAAGATGACGAGAATCACCTTTAATCTTTGAACCATGACGAGATACAGTAGGAAACGGTCCTTCTTTGTTCTGGAAATGTTCACTGCCCTGTTTTATTATGTCAATGCGAACATTATCAGATACCTGTAAACTCCAATGTGAAACATCTCTCAAGTGTTGAACTTGATCCTTCGAAGCTAATGCTATCTCCGAAAGTAGCATTAACGGCGTCATTTTCATTATTTATTTTGATTCCGTCAAGGTCCTGGGTCGCCTTCATTGATTCTGTATTGTCGATGTTGCTATATGAATGTGAGTCTCCAAGATGTGAATCTATAACTTTCGTCAGCAGGAGACTCGGGTACTTTACTTGAACTTTAGCCGCTATCTGCTTTTGTGACATATTTGAAAAGAGAACCGGACATGCTCTGAATTTCATCCATTTTAGCCTTTTTGGCTTTTCTCTGTTGAAACCAGCTTTCTCTTTTCGAAGTATGAATTCCCCGAGGCATATTTCGTTCTGGGTATTCAAAAAAATATTTTTAGTTAGTGATACGTTGATTTTATAAACTAATTATAACAGTAAATAAACACCTACACGTTACGTAACTAGCTTTGTGAAATATATTTTTATATAAATTAACAATCCTGCGTCTGGGTGTAAATATATATTTAAGTATTATTAGAAAAATACTAGTTAAATACTCCACCGTTGATTGTGATATCCGTTCCACGAGTGCTCGAGCTACTCATCTCGGAGCCAAATCAACGTACGCGAAGTTGTATGATATGATTATGATTACTTTCAATCAAAAATCTAAACTTAATATATTCCGTTTTTGTAAACAAACCCCATTGTTATTAGATCGGAAAATAATAAGTAAGTAAATAATAAATAAGTATATTATTTACAATTAAACATTATTACCTAAAGTAATATCGTAAAACGTGTAGAAATATAAATAAAATCTTTTTACGCCAGCAAAGCCTTTAAAACCTATTTTAATAAATAAATACCTTTAGTAGATAGTAATACTTGCCCAGGCTAAACAAAAAAATATTACTGCAATCCGTCTAAAATACCTTCTGTAGGTACCTATTTATCATTTAGGATGGCCTCAATAATATAGTTTTAAAATACACAGTAATTAAAAGATAATAAAATAATTGAAGGGTTTTTCAAAATAATCTAAGATACTGCTATTAGATACTAAATGAATGAAAAATGTAAGTATTACCTGTAAAAACAAAAATACTTCACTTACCTTGTTTATTTTCTTCAAGAATCGACTATATTAAATCGGTTTTTATACAAAAAAAATTGTTTATAATATCTAATAATTAACAAACACTTTGCACTAGACGTTCACACGTTCACGTAAGAGAATATTGAAATGAATGTGGTCGGAAACAAAAGAAATGGCCCAATCTACAATACAAGTGACGAGCGCTATATCGAGGGAATCCCCTGACTAGCGTTGTTATGCGCGAACGGGTTATTAAATTTTGGGGGAATCCCAGATCGATTGACAGTGTGCACATTGTTTTTTTTCTAAATATCAATTTATTATGCTCGTGGTACGATATCATAGTTACCTAGATAATTTTATTAGTGGTGGTTATGCTCTCTGCCATAGATTTACGATTTTTTATAGGTAGAAAGCACTACAACTGATGGTCATAGTCGGGCTCGGGTGTCACCCCTAAACGGGTGACACCCGGGGCGCCCCCCCCCCCTTAGCTACGCCACTGAGTTGTTCACATCTATTCATAAATTAAAAAGGAGCTGATAATCTGCTGACAAGATTTTATTGAATCGTAGCTAAGAACAATTTCGTGCGAGAAAACTTTCAAACAAAATTAGCTGTTTACGTCTGGGCCTAAAAACTGCAATAGACTCGCTTAGAACTGAAGCCACTTATTCCGCGTAATACTCGGGCTAATGATAGTCACTGCCGACAGAATTCATTTTCTTAAGGGGCTAACAGGCCTGGATGACCTTGAGCAATCCATAAAATATTTGATGCAGCGTCGCCTAGTGTTTAAACTACGTACTATTTACAACAGACCCTAAAACCGTCATACAAGGTGTCCAGAAAGGGTATCGGGTATTTGTAAGTTCAATGAAACAAAAATTATTTGTATGCAATAAAAAAGTTTATTGTTTATTATTAGCATATGAATTGGAGAATTATTTGGAAAAGATGATGTTATCCAAATGATGACCGTTACGTTGCTGGCACTCTTCTAAACGGAAACGAAGATTGGCGATAACACGTTGACACATAGCTATCGATATTGCTGCCATTTCTGACCTGATGTTTTGCTTTAACTGGGTTAGATTCGTCGGATTGTTTTGATAAACCTTACTTTTAAGGTATCCCCATGCAAAATAGTCAAGCGGGCTAAGGTCGGGGCTTCTGGGAGGCCAGTTGATGTTACCCCTTCGCGAAATGACTTTATTAGGGAATAATTCGTTAACAACTTCCATTGAGTCATTTGAGGTATGGCAAGTGGCCCCATCTTGCTGGAACCACGTTCTTGAGTTGAAACCTGCAAACTCCTGCAACTCTGGGACCAAAAAATTTCGCAACATATCGCAATAACGGTCACTATTCACATTAATTGCTCGGCCTCGTTGATCTTCATGAAAATAAGGACCAATTATGCCTTTAGCAGACATAGCGGCCCAAACAACGACCTTTGGGCTATGCAGGGGTCGTTCATGCTTTCGTCTCGGATTCTCCACTGCCCAGTACCGACAATTCTGCTTATTAACATGACCATTCAGGTGAAAATTTGCTTCGTCACTGAACAGTATGTTGTTAAAGTTGTTAAATCGCTGCAGCATTTCGTTCGCAAAATTCAGTCGATTAGCATAGTCCGTATCCTTCAATTCTTGAACCAATTGAATTTTATAGGCTTTTAGATGTAAGTCTTTCTTTAAAATCGAATGTAAAGACGATTTTTTGATGTTCAACGCTTGGCTTCGCTTTCGGATGGATAAAGACGGATTTTGACGAACCGACGCCTCAACTTCTTCAATTGTTTCTTCATCGCGAACTGAACGAGGACGACCAGAGTTTTGAATTTTAACTGTCGCACCTGTATTCTCGAACATCCCGATCCATTTCCTAATGCTATCGTCACTTGGCGCGTGGCGTGTACGATATTCCGCACGATAGAGACGTTGAGCGGTCACTATTGAATCACCATTACGATAATACGCTCGTACGCAAAATGCGCGATGCGTCCCCGAGTACTGTTCCATCGTGACTAAAACTCCACAAAATGGCGGACGCCACGAACCCTTCCCCGCACCCTTTAGACGCCCCGTTTCGAATATGGCGCGAAAACAAATACCCGATACCCTTTCTGGACACCTTGTAGAATGAATGTTGATCCGCAAAAACGTAATATTATGCCTAACATCAACATGTCTCTACGAAACTCTCTAGAATTAAATCAATTTATTGAAACAAGTGATTATGATTTGAGCGATTATAAGTAATAGGATTTTTTTTCCATAATTTTTTTTTAATTAATTTTTTTCTTATAATAATAAAATATTTAAATAATATTTTCATGTTCTGAACATCTGAATTTCTTCAAAACTCTGATTTCTTTATAGTGGGAATTAGAATAAATTTCATGTTTGGAACCACGGTCTGGCAACACAAATTGTGTTTAGCGGTCATCGGTCAGCTATCATCTTGTTCTTGCTTCACGAGACGCGTGCGCCACCTTAATTTGTAAAGAAGTTATGTTTTTTCATCGCATCGCGATATAAATTGTACATTGCCTTGTTAATTATTGTCAGTTGATTGAATACGCGTTTGTTGGGCTATGGGACGAGATATATTATCCTTATATTACGTGCCAATCGTAAGTGTTTTAAAGGTCTATGGTGCCAGTTTGAGTTACGCGTACCTCCGTTTGATAACTTGAATAAAACCTCTTGTAATTGTTTGTTTGAACTGTGTTGGGCCATGGATAATCTCCCTATTGTGGCCGTTTATTATGTTGTTATATTGTGTAAACTTGTAATCTCGCCACGAAACGAATTGGTGTGAGAAGCCGGTGAACATGGCCTGACCCTTTCCCGCCTATCCCTTGACTGTTGCCGGTGAATTATGGAGCTTTTTCCGTCAGCTTAGACGCCGTCAGTGGTGAGTTTATTTATATTATTATAAAGTTTAGAAAATTATCGGCCCTGCGAATTGCAGGCCATTGTTGTTCACATACCACACACTCCATCGAGTGTTCGGATGAGAAGTTTTCGATTGCACTTAAAAATGTTAATCCCTGAAGACTTCATGGAGAACATAACATAGCATATAAATAATAAAAGAATATTATATAGGTATTAAAAGTTTTAATTATGAAAATATTTCACATTTATAAAAAATATTTTATTTATAATAAATTATATAATATATTTAAAAATACAGAAAAATAAAAACAAAATCTTTCTTTAAAAATCTAAAACCTTTTAGTACACTTTATAATTAAAATATATATAAAATGAATAATCATTTAATCGGATGATAAAACAGATATTGATCTAGGTAATGGCGAAAGATTGTCTGGTTTCGGTGGTAAGGCAGGTTTCTCGCCTGTCGGTGAGCCCTGAGGACTTTCCATGTCCGCTGAATGTTCCACAACTTCCACGGTTTCGTAAGAGTATTCAAAGGTTCGTATCACTTCTCTTTCAGACCTATAATAAGTATATAATAAAAAAAATGTTGTGTTTATTAGAAATGTATTTATGTATGTATTTTATTACAAAGTGACCAAGTCAACTAGACGAATGACTCGTTTTTTTTTCAATACAAAAAGTAAAATAATGAAAAAAACCGATAAGCAAAACTTAAATTAGTGATAGTTATTATCTATTAAATTAGATGATTGATTTTTGATTAAAAAAATCAAGATTTGTAAAGAAAAATTATAAAATAACATAAAGATACATTTGTATTTTTTCTTTACAATCCGTAAATATATCGAGGATCGTCATATTTGACTTGGTCAAATAATTAAAAAAATTCTGATATCTATATAAATATTAATCTAAATTTGGAATTTCTAACCAGACGCCAGATATTTGAGATCAAAGTGACTAGTTAAACAAAGCGCCAATTTCATATGTAAGGACCTAACAATATAATTCAGATGTTTTGTGTAGATACATTTGTTAATAACGCCTTATTGCAACGGTTTCCTTCCTTTATGTTACAAAGCCCTACAATAAAATTTATTTTACAGGGCATCTAGATTTATTTACGCTTCGCTGTCTTTTAGTAGATATGCTTTACATAACGCTCCAAATAATAACTTTATTACAAAAAATACTGAAGACTACAATTGTATTGTTGTACTGTTACGATATGAAGTAGATTTATTTTGTTTGTAATTGTATGAACATTTTATATTAAAAGTTTTGGCGCTTCTTACTATAATAATCTCGGCGTTACAGTTTGAAAACCGCGTCCTTATTGGAATGCCTTTGAGCTCATAGCAACTTCATCGATAATTTCTCTTATAATTAAGTATCTTTGAAAACAAACCGACTAGAATGGAAAAATAATACATACCCATAAAAGCGAAAGCGACATTGATAGTTTTTCCCAAGCATTTATGAACAGACAGATATACTTACAAAGCTGCCAATTAAAATTTACATACATTTTAATGTCCCACCGATTCATCCATCACCCTGCATGTCTATAAACAAGTGTAGTAGGTATAAACTTAAAGGTAGGTATAAATGTTAGATACGAAACAATAAAAATATGGGAAAGTGTGATATAAATACTAGCTTCGCCGCGCAGTTTCACCCGTATTAAACTTATTTGAACAACTCTCAACCGAGCCGCGAACACTTCCGTGTAGCTTATTTTTGTTCTCGCTTCTACTCACCTACAGCTTGCCATATTGCTTGACATTCATGGCTACTGCTCCGTTCCTTAAGATTGTAGCGTGAAGTTATATAGCCTATAATCTTTCTATATAAATAGAATATAAAATGCAATAAGAATTGTTCAAATGTAACTGTGAATGTGAAATAATATCAAGAATATTATATAACCAGTGTTGAAGAGATACCGACCCTCCCATAAAATATCTACGATTATACGCTATAGTCGCCAAATATTATAATCCACATTTTGTATTCAAGCTACAAATTTTAACTATAAATAGTTAAAGTACCTATAGTTATTAATTTCTTGTTTTTATTACATTTTTATATCTTCGATTTATTACGGCCTAAAGTCCCCATGTGAAAGTTGAGAAAGATCTTTCATTTTTCTTTCTTTCACGCATAGTACCTTACACACGGATACACATTATAATTTTTTAAAAACACGGTTACCCATCAGGAGATCAACATAGCTGTCATGAGCTTTTTTTATCTGACCATACTACCTATAGGGGCCCTTGAGCCTCAGACGGCTTTTACATCTTCACTGTGGCTAGGGTTGAGCGCTTAAGGCACTCAGCCGCGAAAGCGTGACAACATATGCTCAAGAGTGCCAAAGTGGCTGAACCTCGGGTTGGGCTGTTGCCATAGTTGCAATTAAGTCGCAAACTGGCTAATTTCCCTATCCATAGAAATTCGAGCTAACAATTATACATGTTTTTGCTTCCTGGGAGGAAAGATTAGTGATCTGTTAATTTTTGTTTAATTTTTACAAAGTAGCGTCACTTGTATCGCGCGAGCGGCTGCTATACTCAAGGGCTCCACACCGAGGAAACGGAGCTAGGCTTGAGTTGCCACAGCAGAGGGTGGACGTGGCGGTTGTGAAGAGGTTATCACCATGTGACCCGGTTTGGCACAGATCCTTACCAACCCGCAAACTTTAAGTTCTTGTAAAATTAGTATACTTCTTTATTAATATTATACAGCAAGGGCCTTTGTATGTTTCAACGCGTTAATTTTAGAAAAGATCGGTTTGATTTGAACAAATATTTTTACGTTAGATAACCCTTTTATTGAGGAAGATTTTATATGTACTTATAAACTTCACTTTACGACCCTAAGAAATAAAGCAAAAATTTAACGCGTGTGAAACAGCGGTACGCAGCTTTTTGTTTGTAAAAAACAAGAATCTAACTTTATTTTTATTACTTTATTGTTAAAGAAACAAGTTTAGATGGGTCTAAAATAAAGAGACAAAATTATCATTTACCAATTCCTTTATATTCATAAGTTTACATTACGTGTTTAAAACATTACCGACAGCTAGCGCGTATACATTACTAAATACAGTATAGACGTTAACATTGTTCGATTTGCCACATCTTCCCGACTACTAACCATACTCTCGCAATGATTTCGTAAATTAAAAACATTAAAAATGGTTTAATAAAATCCTTAAAATTCTAACAAAATAAAATACAATTATGTAAACATTTTAAAATATATTCGTTGCATCCCTCGGGTATGTCACGCTCTACTAAAAGTTTCAAAAAAATATTATGTTATGATAAAATAAAAATGTAAACTAAAATTATTAAAATTACCACACGGATCAAATATATAAGAGATAAATGCCAATAGGGAATGAACAAATAATTAGGAATGTAAATATACACTAATATCTGCTCGTAAATATAGTTTCATTGAATGTGTTAGAAGCTAATGTAAATCGTTCTGTTGAAAAACATGACATTTAAAAAATGATGTCTAATAAAAAAAATATGGTCATCTCTTTTAAACTGGAACGATTATTTAAAATAAACTCTAAAACCATATATTAGCTGTTTGGAAAGATTGCATCAAGAATTCAACATGACATCATAAATTTTTAATTTAAACATACGGCAGTATTCCCATTTAATGACGTCACAAAACCTCTAAAAAAATAACACAATTCCACACGTATTATTACTGACATAGAAGCAATGGGGTAATGTAGTAAAGAAATAAACATAAGCCGGTTAGCGCCACCTATCGTACAAATGATACATACACACTGGCATAGATATTCCTTGTTCTTGTTTGCTCGCGTTGCGTATAATAAAGTGTTACTGTTGGATTTTAATATACTTAACTATAAAACTAAAGCTTCTAGCTCTGCTGTTTTATTTCTACAGGTTATGGGCCTATCTCATAATAATTAGAAACAGTATTTAGTAAAAAGTTACAAGTTTAGTTCCGAAAAGTAAAGTACCGCGTGTAATAAAAAGTGAGGTTAAGTAGCCGACTCCGGTTATTAATTTTTGCAGCGTATTTTATATAAAAACCTATCAGTTTCCGAAGCAATGTCGATAAACACCGTGCATATTGATAAACTGACCGGAAGGGACAATTACAATACGTGGAAATTCGCTGTAAAAGCCTACTTAGAGCACGAAGATTTGTGGTCGTGTGTGAATCCTGACAAACAGGAAACCATTGACGCTACCAAGGATGTAAAGGCCAAAAGCAAGATTATTCTCCTGGTTGACCCAAATAATTACCACCACATAGAACAAGCTGTGAGTGCCCGGGATGTGTGGGTCAAACTTAAGTCTGCGTTCGAAGACTCCGGATTGAGCAGGAAAGTAGCTTTATTACGTGATCTTATTAATACAAACCTAGATAGTTGTACCGATATTGAGGATTATGTAAATAAACTAGTAACTACCGCTCATAAGCTGAGAAATATAAGCTTCAAAATTGACGATGAATGGTTGGGTACTTTAATGTTAGCAGGTTTGCCAGATCAGTACAAACCAATGATAATGGGAATAGAAAGCTCTGGTGTTGTAATAAGTGCAGATTTTATCAAAACTAAGTTGCTACAAGAAGTGAAAAAGGAATCTGATACTACTGCATTGTACACAAAGCATAGATACCCAATAAAGAAAAATTATAGTTCCCAGAATAATCAAAATAAACCCCGTGGTCCCCGTTGCTACAATTGTAATAGATATGGGCATCTGAGTAAGAACTGTTTTGCCAACAAAAAGGAAAGTTCTAGTACTAATAAAAATTATGCTGCAGTTTTTTCAGCTTGCACAGCAATGGACGATTATAATTGGTACGTGGATTCTGGTGCATCCATGCACATGACAAGAAGATCTGATTGGTTATATGAAACAAAGACACCTCCGATACAAAGTATAAAGGTGGCCAATAATTCTTCAGTTACCGTACAGAAGATGGGAAATTTGGATCTCAATCTCTGCTGTAGTGATGGTAAAGTAAACCAAATCCAGGTAAGAGACATTTTGTTTATACCAGGACTGAGTACTAACTTATTGTCAGTTAGCCAGTTAGTTAAAAATGGATGTCAAGTTAATTTCCATAGTTGTGGCTGCAATATTTACAACAAAGAAAAAAGATTAGTAGCAACGGCGAGACTAACCAACAACATGTATAAATTGAATACTGTAGGAGGAGGCGCATTTCTTACTGCCACTGATAGCATTGAGAGTTTAGATGTATGGCACCGTAGAATGGGACACCTCAATTATGTTGATGTAAAAAAGTTAGAAACTTGTACTGAAGGAATGAAAATTACAAAAAATGATAGTAAATCATGTATTCCATGTATACAAGGGAAACAAACTAGATTACCATTTAAAAATGAAGGATCAAGAGCAACATCACTTCTTGAGGTTATTCACTCAGACCTCTGTGGCCCCATGGAATCTCCATCAATGGGAGGGGCAAAATATTTTATAACATTTATTGATGATCTTTCTAGAAAAGTGTTTGTATACTTTTTAAAGGACAAATCAAATATAACTTCAGTTTTCCATAACTTCAAATGTGAAGTGGAAAATGAGTTGAATCAAAAGATAAAAATTATCCGGACAGATAATGGCACTGAATATTGTAATAAAGTTTTTTCGAAATATCTTTCAGACTCCGGCATCAAGCATCAAACTACGACGCCTTACACACCTGAACAGAACGGTTTGAGTGAGAGAAAGAACCGATCTCTAGTAGAACGCGCCAAGTGCATGCTCAGTGATGCAAAATTACCAAAAACCTGTTGGGCCGAGGCTGTGTCAACAGCGGCCTACATTATAAATAGATCCCCATCTCGAGTTCTTAATGACATAACACCAGAAGAAAAGTGGTCAAGAACAAAACCTAATATTTGTCACATGAAAATATTTGGATGTAAAGCCATGGTTCATGTACCGAAACAACAGAGGCAAAAATGGGACTCAAAATCTACTGAAATGAGGTTTGTTGGCTATTGTGAAAATACAAAAGGATACAGATTATTAGACATAAAAAAAAGAATAATTTTGAAGAGTAGAGATGTTATATTTATAGAAGAAAGTCAAGAAAACTTAAAATCAACACTTACTATGACAAAACCAAACATAGAACCAGTTTCATTAACGTTGGGTGTAAGTACACAGAGTACAGAATTAGAAGTACCAACTCCGGATGAATCTAGTTTGGAAAACAAAACATATGATCAGACACTTAACCAAGACTCTGAAAATCCTACTTCAGAAAGTAGTTTATCTTTATCTTTTTCAGATGCAAATGACTCTATTTATATACCTAGCAGTGGAGAGATAGCCGATAACAGTTCATTTGAACATGATTTTTCCAATGTTACACTAAGACCACAGAACCAGAAGCGTGTACAAAAACACAAAATGACAAAGAAATCTGATGACAAGTTATGTTATGCAAATCTGGCTATATGCAATGATCCGATGAGTTTAGAAGAAGCTTTATCTTGCACAAATTCACAGCAATGGTTACAAGCCATGGAAGTAGAATATAAGTCATTAATTGAAAATAAAACTTGGATATTAGCTAAACTGCCACCTGGTAAGAAAGCAATACCGTGTAAATGGGTGTACAAGACTAAGAAAGATGAGAATGGAACCATAGTCAAGTACAAAGCACGGTTAGTTGTGAAAGGATGTGCTCAGAAAAAAGGTATTGACTATGATGAAGTTTACTCACCTGTTATAAGATACACCTCGCTCCGTTACCTACTGGCACTAGCTACGAAATATGACATGGACATAGATCAAATGGACGCTGTTTCAGCATTCTTACAAGGCGACGTTGAAGAAGAGTTATATATGGTACAGGCACCGATGTATGAAAATGGCAATGACACAGATGTCTGTCTATTAAAAAAATCGTTATATGGACTGAAACAAGCCAGCCGTAATTGGAATAAAAAACTAGATGTTACACTCAGAGAAATAGGTCTGAATCGTTCAAGTATGGACCCATGTATTTATTATAAAATATCCAGTGAGAAAGATATTTTATTTTTAGCAATTTATGTTGACGATTTGATTTTATTCACAAATTCAAAATATACAAAAAACCATGTAAAACAAAAGTTATGTGAGAAGTTCTGCATGAAAGACATGGGAGAATTAAAATACTGTATTGGACTTCATGTAACGAGAGACAGGAAAAATGGTATTATGTATATTAACCAAAAGAAATACATACAGGAAGTACTACAGAAATATGGTATGTCAGACTGTAAACCTGTCAAGACACCAATAGATCCACTTACAAAGTTACATTCAACTGGTGAAGAAAATGCAATATTGAGAAATATTCCTTACCAAGAAGTAATTGGATGTATGTTATATTTATCTCAAGGGACGAGACCAGATATCAGCTATGTAGTTAATTACCTAAGCAAATATAACAATAAACCAGAAATGAAACATTGGGTAACTTTAAAACGATTAATGAAATATCTACGAGGCACCGAAAACTACAGTTTGTCTTACAAACAATGTGCAGAAGAAGAAATCGTTCATGCCTATTGTGACGCCGATTGGGCTAACTCTGAAGATGACAGAAGGTCCTGCACAGGATACACTTTTATATTTCAGGGAGGATCTATATCTTGGAGCTCAAAGCGACAACCTACTGTTGCACTGTCAACAACAGAGGCGGAATACATGTCTTTATCAGCCTGCACCCAAGAAGCACTATGGCTAAAACAACTGCAAGAACAGTTTTGGCCACATCTCAAGCATCATACTATACGTATTTATTGCGACAATCAAAGTTGTATTAATCTTTCAGGAAACGATGTTTATAATTTCAGAACCAAGCATATAGATGTCCGGCACCATTTTATCCGGCAGAACATATGTAAAAAGGAGATTGAGGTACAATATGTCAACACTGGAGAGATGGTTGCTGACGTCCTCACCAAAGCGACTCCACAGATCAAGCTAGACTACTTCTCTAGAAAAATGGGCTTATGTTTAAGGGAGGATGTAGTAAAGAAATAAACATAAGCCGGTTAGCGCCACCTATCGTACAAATGATACATACACACTGGCATAGATATTCCTTGTTCTTGTTTGCTCGCGTTGCGTATAATAAAGTGTTACTGTTGGATTTTAATATACTTAACTATAAAACTAAAGCTTCTAGCTCTGCTGTTTTATTTCTACAGGTAAGATGCTAA
This sequence comes from Saturnia japonica, assembly GCA_033032175.1. NCBI lineage: Eukaryota > Metazoa > Arthropoda > Insecta > Lepidoptera > Saturniidae > Saturnia > Saturnia japonica. Next base: position 7,163,334 of record CM065332.1, read on the forward strand.
GAATATCATATTTTTGTATATAAAAAATATACTATAAAATATCCTATATGCAGCTCAATCGCTAATGATACGTATTTATAATCTATATTAAAATCATAATCATTATAATACTACATGTGGCTAAAGCAATTTATATAATAAAAACTACATACATATTCTTATTAAGTACCGATAGTAGAATTTCACCAAAAAATTATTGCCTAAAAGTTTGGTAGGTTTTTTTCTACTTAACTCTTCGATTATGCGATTTAATATTTAAATATTACATTTCATAGAAAAATCAATTATATTCGTTGTATATAATATATGTATAAAAAACTTATAAGTACCAAATTTCATAAGTTTCATACATGATTAAAATTGAAAATGTGTGTATGCCTGATTTTTGCAAATAAACCTATATGTTCAAGATACAAGCAAAAATGCACACGTTGAAACGTATGTATTACGCATACGTTTACATGCCTTACTTAAAATTTAGGCCAGATTTATGTCACATTAAGCCCTAAGTTAATAAGTTATCACTTACTCTAAATTCTTAATTTTACATATATATTTAATAATATTACAGATTTATGACAATATATATAATTATCATAGTAATATGAAAATGTTCATATAAATTCAGTTTCAATATTTTTTACAAAAAAAAAAGTTTTTTTTAATTAAAATTTAAATTATCATGGCACAGAACATGGAATTTATGAAAACCATTATAATGATCGATAATGGAAGTGTATTTAAATATCTAAAAACAATTAGGCTGAAATCTATAGAGCACTCTCAGCCATAGCTCAAACTTCGTTAAGTATTTACTCAGCGCAATCTTATCTTTCGAATTTATAGTCGAGTTACGCTGAGCTTATGCTTAGCTTTAACTGAGGAAGTGTCTGGTAACTGTCAATTAAAACAAATAAATTTATCACGAATTATGTATAGAAAATTAAAAAGGTATTTAAAATATAATTGAAATTGTACGATTTTATAATATTCAACTTGCTTTAAAGTAAGAATGACAGATTATTCCTACATAAAATAATAAAAATTGAAGTTTGAAATCCATAACAAAACGTTTTTTTACGCTTATCAACATGCAAATATAATTTTTGGATATGAACATGATCATTCCAATTTCTAACCCAATTTATATTTGTAACGTTGATTCGCTTGTTTGAATTAAACAAACAACTGCAAACAGCAAAAATGATAAAACATGTACAAACGTAGTAGTACGTAATAGAAACAGTCATTTTTATGTAGTGTAAACCAATGAAAATCAAGCAATACAGATAATTTAAACAGTATATAAAATCACTGTTACGTCACTATAATGCCATACTATTTTTTTATTAGTATAATACCCAAGTTATCCCTAAGTCATCGAATTAAGTCCTTAAGGGTGAAATAATTCTAAGCATGTTCTGAGTACGCTCTATAGATTTCAGCTTAAGAGTGCTATAATATTATTATGAACTTGCATTGGATTCAATTTTAGAAGCAACAATTTTAATTTGAACTAGCCTCACTTTATTTGGATTTCTGTGGATTTCGTAAACTTTTTATACACATAATTTTTTGAATATTTAATACGTTGAACATAATCAAAAAAATCTAATGACTCAAATCTATTACATTTGAAATAAAAGCTTCCAATATTGATTCCAACATTTAATTATATGAACAATTCATATTTCCATGGTTTAAATATTATGATCCCACCTACATTTTGTAATTTATAAACACAAAAAACACCGAAACAGGAATAATCAAAGTTTAGCATAACAATCACATTTTCAGCAACCCAGAACATTTACCAAATAAGACAATAAAAGACCTAATTAAAAAAGTTATAATCTCTCAAAAACCGTTCATCTGTTAATCCGAATTTTTATTATACCTAATTCGAGTCCCTATTTTAACTACTGTATGTATAGTTTATAACTATGCTTGTAAGATACTATTTTAGACAGATTTGTTTACAAATTAAATATTTTCTGACAGAAAACCAAATAAACACAGATAACCAATTTTTTATATAATATAAATTTTGTTAGGTGACGCATATCTGTGTAACAGGGGTGCCCACAATTAAAACAAAAAAAACTATAATTTGGAATGACATATTTCAGTCTTAAAACGTTAGCGACCAACGATCGGAATCTTTCGGATATCTTATTTCATTGTACCAATAGGTGGGTTAATGTTATTCGAAACGCTCTAATCATTTTTATATAAATGACATTAATTACTTATACATTAATAATTAAAATATTAGACTTGGCTTACAATGACTTGCCTAGGAATTGTCGTATTATGCCGAAAACGATACAACTAGCTTCAATTAAATTATAAATTTCAGCTCTATTACTGAAGGTACAATGCATTTCTAATAATATAACTTATGAGGCAGCCATTTTATCTCAAACTCTCCACTTTTATAACATTAGTGTCGTAAGGGATGCTTAGTAAAATAGCGGTCTGACAGTTATCAAATTATTTGAAAAGCACAATGTGGAACCGGGTTTAAAGGTCCAACAAAGATTTTAAATATTGATCTTCGCAAAGTTTCTCAAACGTACTAAAGAAATATGAATTTGAAATGAGACATTATTTAACAAAACATAATTTAAAAAATTCGAACCTCAACCTTCATAGCCATTTATATAATATAAAAACAATTACTGTAAACAAACTGGATAATTATCCACAAAAGTCCACATACAGTGCAACCAGCCTCTTTGAAGCTAAAGGGTGCATTTATAATAAACATAGACCCGCGAATGGCCGCAGAATACCCATGAAGCTGTCGATGGTACGAATGTAAAACTCAATAAGTGACGTAATAGTAATTCGCGTGCCATTTATTGTAGCAGCATTTTGTGAAAATCTATATGTAGAAGAATACCAGACGATAATTTTAAAAAATGAGCAGAAAATTATTTTGAAAACTCAAGACATGTATAACTAACAATGTAGTACGAAGAGCAATAGACAAATGGCGTATTTTTTTTTTCACTTTAGTAATGATTTATATAAATATTATATTATTAAAAATTATTAAATAAAAAAAGAAACAAAAAACCCGATCGCATTTTTTTTTTTGCCTTTTATTTGATTCCCAGATTTCATATTTAAATATCTTAACGTAGTCTTTTTCGCAGTCGTGTAAAAATATATTTCGCAACATATTGAGTTTTGCGTTTGAAAATCGACGGTGCGTTAACGGCACAATACAACGGTCCCTTTGTGTAGATAGATGGACTTACTGTTTAACCGGTGCGTCCATAGCGGGGATATAGTCGAGCGCCATGAGGCACGCGAACACCGTCATTATCATCTTCGGTTTCCTCTCGGTGATGTCCTCGGGCAGTGCGTAGACGCGAGCACCGTACCGACGCGCCATCGATATCGCGTATTTCGCGTTCGCTAAGTTCGCCTGGAAATTTACAGTTTTGTTAATAATGAATTTCCTTTCAAATTATGTTTCATTAATAATTGATTATCAAGTATATTAAGTAATCTATATAAATAAAATGATTCTATTAGTGGTATTATGGAAAAAAAAGTACTGGATAAATTTTGATTATTTTTTTATTGTTTTACACTTGGTCCTTTAAAAAAAATATCCCGATACCTACATTCAATAAAAAGTCATTAAAGTTTTAAGGTAATACGATTTTTAAAAGCTTTACGCGTTCTTCTTGTCGTCCAAACAAGCGAAACCGCGGGCACAGATATTTATTAAATAAAACCCCTCATTTTACTATTTAAAAATTTACCATATAAATAATCGGTAACAAAAAAGTATATGTGCAGTTCAGATAACAAAAATATTCCCATAAACAATACACGTGAACAATACACTACTTTGGCTATGACGCCTTTTCCAATGCTTTCGTAATACGCAGGCGAACACACAAAAAGAAAGGAAAGGAAAGAGGACACGGAGATAATAGATACTACCACTTTGTGATATATTTTATCTCATTCACTCACAACATAAATCCTATAAATGTATGTGTTTGTCTGTTATTAGTAACGCTCTATCGTTTCATCGCGTTTCAAATCAATTCCAAATAACTTTTTTTATGAAATAATATTGATTTATATTGTTAAATTTACAAATAAGATAGAATATTTTGAGCTGTTCTTTATTTCAAACGAAACACTAATAACAACGCATGACGTCATTTGTATGTAAGCGAACGTTACTCAATTGATGCGATTAACTGACATCTGTTGTTTCCTTATAATTTTATTTAGTACCGAATCCACGTATGACGTCACGCGCTTTGCAGAATCGTTTGCTCGGCAATTTAAAAGTTACTTAATTGCAAATGCATTTTTTATATGAAATTATATTTTTTCCAGCTTTATAAATTTATAATGATTAATGATTAAAGGTTTTTTAAAAAGTTATCCGGTTGCCTACTTTAAGTCTTAATTAACAAGTAACAAGTGTTCACTAACGACAAACCCGCAGATTTATAAGTGTTTTATGTAGTAAGTCAATGGGTACATACCTCAGCGTCCCCGCCGGGCAGCACGAGGTCGTAGTTAATAGAGCCGGGTTTGATCGCGTCAATCAAATCGATCACCACCTTGCCGTCGGCCAGAACCTCGTCCTGGTATTTAAAAAAAAAATGAATTAACCAAGTTCAAAAAAGTACAAATAAATTAACTGAGATAAAAAAAAAGTACAAATTAATTAACCGAGTTTAAAAAAGGTTCTCTTTGTCCATGATGTTTTTATGAGCGCGTTTCTTTAGAAATTAAATGACCGATTTTTATGATTCCTATAATGAGGCACACTATATACAGTCAATTCGGGTAACATTTAATTTCGTTATAACATTAAATAAAATATGATCAAACCGGTTTTTTACATGCATTAACTCTTTACATAACTAGTAGTATTCAACTTAAAATGGAAATATGTAAGTGATCGAAGTATGTAAGTCAATAAACAAAAACATTAAATGGACATTGTAACAAATAAACACTTATTATATATAGACAATATATAAAATTCCGGAAATTAATATGATTTTTTAGATTTCATACAATAGTGTGCGGTTGTTGTGTAATTACAATAAAAAAATGAAAGAGAACCTGGAAGCTCCTGATCGAGGAACTCTTGCCGGCGTTGTGTAGCTTGTTGTTAACCCATTGGACGATCTCCTTCTCGATGATAGGGTTGCCAGTATTCGCCAATCGTGTCAACACTGAGAGCGTGTAAGCGCGCATGAGTTGCCAGATCAGAGCTGTCAAACAAAAATATTACATGTAAAAAGTTATCTATAAAATGAATATTTTACAGATGAATATTTTTTAAAGCAAGCCTGAAAATTTTAATAGAAGGACGAAGCTCTTTTCAAAGAGTAATCTAGCCTATACATTATTACGCTTTCTCATAAGAACTAATCTGTAATGATAAAACGAATAAAAAAGTCTAAAACAGCACTTTGAATCTAGATAAGACACGTAGCTCTCATGCAACATCCTATTCACGAGAACGAAGTCGCAGCCATAAGTTAGTGTATATTACAAGAGATAAAAAAATCGTCAAAATTAACCTATTCATTGATATTATTTCAATGAGCCCAAAGCAAAAACTCTGCTTTAAGTTGTTGAAGAGTTCGATATCCTGCAAGTTCCAGGTGATGCCGCAGAATCTGGTCAAGGTTACCGTGTTCTTCTAATATCACTGAAGTAACAGAATAAAGAAATTTCGATTCGATGAGACATTTTAGAAGGTGCTCACATTCATTTATCAACCAGAAAAGAGCTGATAATATTCAAATGATTTAACAGATTTTCTTGAATTACAGCTAAGTACACTCTTGATTAAACACCTCTCAAACAAAAGAAATACTGATACATAATCGGATCAGACACATATACACACGTTAAACTTAACACAGGAGGTGTTGTGTTTAAGGTTAAAAACAGAAATTTTTGTAAAGCACATGACTTGAAAACAACTGACCCAAATTTAATATAATTTTTAGATATATAGAACTGAACCCAAGAAATACTTTATGATCAAAGTATCATCATACTGTTACTTATGAGGTAATAATAAAATTGCAATTTAATATAATAAATGACAGTCTTTTTTTGACACGAAAAATACACCCGTTACAACCAGGACTCCGAAAGAACAAACACTGCACAATATTATTATCTACTACTGTTATCTAATACTAATAAAATAAAGCGGAAAAGCTTTTTTGTTTGTTTGTTTAAACACGCTGATCTCTGGAACTAACAGTCGGATTACATTTTTTTTGTATATGATAGCCAGACTCTCGAGGAATAGTATAGGCTATTTTAAATTAGGCTATAACTCTCAGATAGCCTTTAATATTGATTTTTGTTACGTAAGTCGGAAGTCGAGGCCCTCGTGGACTGCTTTCAACCGCGTTCGCTGGCTTAATCGTTAATGATACGGAAATAGAATGTTCTATAGAAATATTGGTCCTTAGTATATCTATAAAAAAGTCAGCGATAGCATATGCCTATCTCTTATATATAAGCCACAATAAGATAGTTTGTGACAAAGATTTGTTGAAAATTAAAAAGTGATTTACATGCATAATTATTAGACATAGCATATTAATTATCCTCACAAACAAAAGTTACTTCGTCATAAAGTCAATTTTATGAAGTTAAATTTTACTCTTTAGAGTATGCTATTTGCACACATAGTTTAGGAGATATAGAAAAATTAAAATAATTTGTACTTACGAGAAGAACAATTATGATAGACTGTTAGAGCTAGTAGTAGTAGCTAATAGAGTTATAAAAGAAAAAAGTACAACATTTAAAAAGATACAAAAGACGAACTGAATGTGTGTAATGATGATAAATTAACTGCAGACTACTTCGTTAAAAAAAAGATTCCTTACCGAGTGTGAGTGTTGCGTTCCCTTCATTAATATCAGCACCGGCGATACCGACCAAAGAGAAGCCAAGTTGCCTGCCAAGTTCCACGGCATAGTTACAGTTCTCAAGGCGCTCCATGAACTTGCGCAGCTTTGAAAACTGACGGTGAACCTGGTGAATAATCATACATTTTATATATAATTAAGTTGACATATAAGCATACCACCTGATGTTAAGTCGCTATCGTAGCTTACGGAAGCTTGTAATACAATAGGTATCACCAGCGCGTTGGTCCCCAAAAAATCTGTAAACCCTATTCACTGCAGGATCATAACACAAGATTTTATTAGACTGTAATATTTTGTAGGATGAAGTTATTTCACTAGACAGACTGCCCCAAGGGAAAATAAAAACTTTCTCCATGCCTTACCTCCCTTATAGGTTTAAAACGTTAAGACACAAGATGGTGATAGAAGAGCCTAAGGGGGGACTGGCTGTCAACTGATACTGCCGGAATACGCCTATAGATATTTGACGACAGATTTAAAACATGAGGGTGGTAGCTAGCCGGGCGGGAATTATAAAATGCCTTATCACCATGCTATGGATCCATCACGACGTTTTTCTTCACTGAAAGCTCAGGCTTATTGCAAAGATTCGAACTCACATCGATCGACGCGGTCTCCGTAAATGCTACCAATGAGCCATCATTGTTTCATTTTGTTTATGACCGTTTGTTATAGACAGTTCGACCCATTTGCGCGCGCGGCCCTATCTGTGCGTAAATCGTGTATGGACACAGTGACTACGTGTGCGTGTCAAGAGATACACTCAACTACACAAGACAATTATATTAGTTTTTCTAGTTGCCTAAAACTTTATTTGTTCAAATTTAAAATAAATAAACAGCTCAATAAATTGTTTCAATGCATATTTCTTGAATATATTATCCCTTAGCACTACCACTAAAAATACCAAATAATGAACTTTTTATTAATTTCATTATTTCCGTCATATTCTGTTCAATGTTATGTAAAGAAATATAGCTATATTTTTAAATTCCCCAAATATTTTCTATATGGATTTTAATTATCTAAGAATGAAAATTGGTGATAGACAAAGAATTTTTATAACATAATGCTGAGTATTTTTTGTGTTACCAACTGCTGAATATCTATCTTTTTTTAAATTATAATTTAGCATTTACATTTTTTGGTCATTGTGATACGACGCATTATAAAGCACATTTACTGGTAATGTGAAACATTTTCTCCGTAATAAACCAAACATATTTAACTAACTTCAGTCATGCTAACCTTTTTCCAGTTGACGATGCCTGGTTTGATGATATCATATAGCTGGAAGATGACGAGTCCATCGGTGAGGTCGGAGTAGAGCCAGTTCACATGGGGAGCCACGCCCATTGAATTCATCCAGTTGCGATAAGCTGGAGACAAAATTTTAATATGAAGACCATATGTCGATAAAAGTCGATGGTTAATGTTTTATGGAGTCTTAAATTCTTTTAACCGTGAAATTCTCGATTAGAGAGTTTGATATCAGGTAAACGAAAATAGCAGCAAAGGAAGACCGAAAAAGGTATCCATAGATTGTCTGAGAAATGATAAGTGTATAAGAGTCAATCAATTATTTTTACACACACTTTGCTTTTACTGACATATTATTATAACTATGTACTAATTGATATTAGCCATATACAAAAGTAATATCACAATTGTTTCTAAGATTATTAAACACAACAGGAAACTTGTTTAAATTCTCAAAAATCTTTTGTTTCTAGGAATTTTCATGGTAACTCAGGATACTAAATATCCATTATATAAAAAATATACCTTTAAAGATCACATTAACTTGTGAACTTTCATTATAAATGAACTTCTACTTGTAACTTGTGGTAAATTTTTACTAAAGAACAAAACGATATAATGCAGTTTATCGTTCTATAGTATACCAATATTATAACGCTGCAATGTTTGTTTGTTTGGTTGGTTGAACGCGCTAATCTCAGGAACTACTGGTTTCATTGGAAAAATTATTTTAGTATTGGATAGCTCATTTATCTAGGAAGGCTATAAGCTATATAGCATCACGCTACGACCAATAGGAGCGGAGCATCAATGAAAAGTTTTGGAAAAAAATTGCGTTCGTTCCGTAAATGGTTAAAAGATACGAAACAATCGTGTGTGATGGAATCGTTTCTCTTAAAAAGTTCTAAAAAAAGTCCGCGATAGCACATGACTATCTTTTAAGGTTGACTCAATATAACCTTTTTTATGGTAATAAAATTTGTTCTAAAATAAACATGGTATTAAGATATACGTTATTCATCACAAGTATTTCATTTTGAACAAAATTGCCCTTTACTGTAATTGATTACAATGAATATCTTAGGAGATATCACAGTTTTAAAATAAATCCTCAACAAAATTATGATCAAGTTCCGCGCTCACATTTTTATTAAGGTGTGGGAGGCGGGCGGCACCCTATAATCGTATTATGTGACGCAGACGAAGTTGTGCTGGTCAGCTAGTGTAATATAAAACAGCAATACAATAAAACACTTTTTAAAAAAATCTTATTCGTTCGTGTCCCTTATAAAATGCGTATACTGAGTTATACCTCTAGGAATTTTGTTATAACACATAAGATGGCTTTTTCGCCTTAAGTAGCTTGCATTGTATTTGCCTCTACGAGCGCGCGACGGATAGCTTTTGACATAATGACAGAATAAGCGAAAAGTAGCATCTAGCCTCCAGAGTATGTCTATATTTATTAATTGACCTACAAAAGATGGCAATTGATAGAGAAGATATGAAGAAGAAAACATGTTGTGCCGATCCTACTAAGCTTGGATAAAGAACGTTTCCGGAAGAAGAACATTTGGGGCCCGAGTTGTATTGCCAAAGGTCCGTAAGATATTTGTTAACAGTAATTTTTTTTTAAATTCAAATTAGATTATCAATATGCTCATAGGTCAATTTATCAAAAAAAGCAAAACTGCCACTCTGATTCTCATGGCCACAATTCCAGATGAACGCAGTTGCCATTAAATAAAAAGAAGAATAAAAAAGAAGATATGAATACTAACTCTTCTCCTCCCTAGTTTCATCGAGTTGGTGGTACTCCTCGGCGTTGTCAGTGCGCTGCAGTCCGGGATGCTGATTGAAGAGATTGGCAACGAACGCCAAGTTCAGTTTGTAGACTCCGGCCACGACGTCAGCGGGGGTCACGAACGCGCGACACCTCAGCTTAGCCGCCTGCTGCAGCATCACCTCCGCACGACGGATCAGGTCGGTTTCCTGCATACCAACAATATACATACATTTTCCGGCTGTAAATAAAGTACATCGAGCACGGAGCATTAAGGCTACCTGTCCACTGAAGCGAAGATGTGCAAATTTCTACCAATAGAATTGCATCTCTGGGTTTTTATGCAATTACTGTTAGTCGAAATAACAGTGCAAACATCGACAAAACGTTACATAATGTACTGAGTAATATCATCATTATCATTAAACTTATCATTCAATTAATATCAATAATAAACTAAACTTCATAAATAATCATTATTATTATTAGAATAAGTAACCTTTACAACTGTAGATTATACCTAGATTGGAGTTACCAGTGTGCAAAAGTAGCAACCGGTGTTTGTCTGGTTGCCGATACTCCAGAAACAACAGTTTTATGTGCCAGCAACAGGTGTCTGCATTTGTGTAGCGCCTTACTCTAAGGCGGTATCTCTACGAGACGATTATTCTTCTGCCTGTCACAAGTCGCGACTAATAACAGCGTGTCCAGTCGTTTGGCAACGAGTCGCTGGGATTTACCTCAACAATGGAACTCGTCGCATCGCCGCGGTAGTATCGCCGTACAGAAGCACGTTCGTAGAGTTGTTATAGAATGAAGTGGCAAGACGACAATATCGCCACGATATACTTGTTCGTGGAGGTGGCGCCTAAGGAACTAAAAAAAGAACTGTAAGGTGTACATAAAAGTAAAAATAACTGACCCGCAGAGCGTCAAGCGTGACTCCTGCATCGTTGGGAGCGATCTGTTTTAGCAGGTATGAGTAGATCTCCGAGTCGGCGACATCCTGTTGGAAGTTCGTGCAACGGCGAGTGATGCCGGCACTCTGGAGCTGGTGGTTCACCCACCGGAGCAAGATCGCTTCGGGGGACAACGCGAGCAGGTCTTCGATGCGTTCCTAGAAATAAGGATCCATTAGAAATATTCGTTTCCTTAGAATTTGATAATAATCGCCTGATTTCAACCCTAAAATTTAGTTTCAGATCATATGATTCGTTCAGTGAATCATTTTACCCAGATACTTTTTTTTTAGAGTGAGAACTTGAACTTTAGTGCCGTTGTGATTTGAAACACAATGAAAAGAAAAAGCGAAAATAAAAATAAACAAACACATACATCTTCTATAGGATTTAGCCTACGAGAGAATGAGATACAAATACATTATACACGGTTAATGCAAGTCCTGATTTTCACGACTACGGTTGTCGTCAAATTGGTCTAGCGGTGTAACGACCAGACTTGCAAGCACTGTTGTATGTACAGTACGAGAGGTCGAATGTTCGAGTCCGCTAATTTAGGATTCTTAATAAGAGATTTTCAAGAAGCTATTTTTGTTCCCCGAAGGTTTGGACCCAACCTCACCTGATTCATGATTGTAACAGACTAGCTTATTAGGGGAACTGTTTCACAAATGAAACTTGTTGGTGTTAGCTAACCAGCAATTCTTTCAATTTATACTAAATGTCTTACTGGCATCTAATATATTAAAATACTATAATATGTATGGTTTGAAATAAAATACTATGTACAACAAAATAAATCATTTTTTTTTTTACATTGGATTTTAAGTTACATATTCTGGTTGAAGTCTGTATACAGCATAAGAACTTTTGCCATTGTGTTATCTGTCACAAATTCATTTCATGTTTTTTTAATACCTCAATAAGCCTGATATTTTGCAATTGTATTACAATATCCTTTTTGTGTTAAACAACTATGTATCTCATGTAGGAAACCACATGAGCATAAAATTTTGCATGAGAGTTCCTTATATAACGTAGTGGAGAGCTAAAAAAGAATTTAAGATAATTCATCCTCTTTAAAAAATGTTTAAAAATGGGACGATTCTAAGATGTCGCTGATCAGAAAATATGCTTCACTATAAGCACAAGCCAATAGTATAGGACGATATCACTGTATTATAGGACACAACGATTATGTTTTACTGGATCGTGAGTAACATACACCAAATGTAAAACCCGCCTTATATAGCACGTTTAGATATATCACATTCTGAGATCAGCTGTTGTATATCAAACACCATTGTAGGGTATCTGCATTCGATTGGGTAACGACCACCATACACATGATAATTACCCGTCAGTGTCTCTCTTTTGGCTTCTAGCATTACAGAATTAGCCAGTGTATATTCTGTTATCAAGAGTCTTGAAGGCATCTGCGATCGTCGATGGATTGTCGATATCTCAGTGTGCTAGGATAATGCACTGAAGTAAGCAATCATTTAGAGGGTCATAATCGTTACCTGATCATTAAGCAACTCTGTGAGTCCAGGGCAGTGCTCGAGGGTGATCTGATTGAAGAGACCGATACGAATGATTTGCCAGAGGAGACCCAGCACCAAATGTGGTTTACCTGAAGACAGTTTAAATCACCATCAAATTATATTTCAATGAACTGAACTGAATGATTAGTCATGATTTATTAAAATCAGTAACTCACCCTTAGCGAGATCATGAGCATCAATATTTACAATATTACAGCCAATCGCTTGTGAGGACACCAATGCCAGAGTCAAGTTCTCGTGTTTCGTGTACAGAGTGAGGTTCTTCTTGTTGATCGCTCGCTCGTCGATCGTGTCCGGACACGAGTGATTTATTACTTTGCTATAACATAAGGAAATTGTGTGGACTTATATTATAATACACGGACATCAGAATTTATACATTTATGGTGTAACAAAGCAAAAATAATTCAATTTCCTTTCTCCCGTGTGCCAACTATAAGATTAAATAAACCCATTAATGATAATAATTATCAATACACCATTTATAACACACATCGTTAAATTATTTATACTTAATTAAACAAGTAAATTGACGATAAACACTCGACACAAATAACCTATGCATTGAGACCATTCCAATGAGCCCAAATACGATATCTCTGCTGTAAGTGAGTGAGGCGTTAGGTATCCTACAGATTCTCCAGATGACGCTGCAACATCAAGACAATTTTTTTTAAATACATTTGAAATAACAGAAAGCTCGATTTAATCAAACCTGTGGAAGATGCACACATCTATCTATCCACAGGAACGAAGCTGATAATCTTCAAACAGATTTTCTTGAATCATAGCTAAGAAAAGTCTCGATCAAGTCACCTTTCAAACAAAAACAAGATCAAAATCTGTTCAACCGTTTGTGAGCTATGATGTCACAGACAGACATACATATAAACAATCTGCACACGTTAAGCTTTACTTAAAAAGAGGGGCTTTATGCGTCGGGGCTCAGAAATGCCAGTAAAGTAAACAATTAACATTATTATTATTATTAATAGCTAACTTCACAATGTCTCACTTAACGCACGTGCAGCTCTACCTTCCTAACACCTTCAATACATTAAATATAACCAATAACTTCCTATAACATTCAATACATTAAATAAAGTCTCGTAGCAACTGACATCCTGTCTTCTATCTGTATTTGTTTGGTGGTAGGACACGACAAACTTATTGTGTTCGACGAACATTCACCAAATATGACACCCGCCCTAGTGGTACGCATAAGCGTGTCGTGTCCCGAGATCAGCCGGTGTATCTATACATATTCAATCATTAAGTGGGGTAGTTTTTTTTTTTTAATGTGTAACATCTCTCTTCACGCTTTCCTGAAATCTGTAGGAGCGACCTCGTGAAAAGGGACAGAAGTGTGTAACAGGAAAATGGGGAAGCGCACACAATTTTTTTTATTTGACCAATGAGCGCGCGCGTTTGTAGAGTAGGCCGTCAGATGGTACCAAACCATTTTCCTAGATGTTGATATCGTCAGGCAAAGGTTTTTCCGTGCGTGTGATGAGAAAGAGAAATAGAGAAAAGGAACGCATCAGCTATGTGCTTTAAACCTACAGTGTTAATTTATGTCTAAACTATATTAAGTCAGATGTTACACATCATATGCGACTATTGTAAGGCTCGCTCGTTTTATTTATTTTTATCGTAGCAAGACAAAGAGACTACACTGTATCCGATGGTGGGCAAATCATAATCCAATAACATTGGCGAGAGATCAACAAACCAATGCCAGTCGTCACGTCACTATCATGCCATCCTGCCCAAATGTATCTGCACGTTATGCTGGAAGGACTCCTTGCATATTGTTGGTTTCTCGCGTTTTAAGATAGTCCATTGTGTATCCATCTGCCCAGATCTGCCATACTGTGCTTGTCAACAGGTACAGAGCCGTTATTTTGTCATGCTACTATTAAAAAATACGCACCATAAAATAAGGCCGTCCTTCAGTTTCTCATAGAGCTGTTTCCCTTCAGGGTCTATCGGAAGCAGATGCTTGAGGTCAGGGTCGTGTTCTAGATTACTATTTATCCATCCTGAGAAAGCCATCTGTTCCTCCAAACGCACTGAATGTGTTGTGCCTAAAATTAAAATAATAAAAAAATCAATCGATCATATCGTCATTAAGCAACATGTGACGATTATGGCAAAACACTAAAAGCTATAAAGTACAAATACTTTAATTATGTCATAGAAAGGTACACTCACATTTGACCAAATATTCGTATAGTAAATTTAAATTTAACAGAGATACTTTTCTTTTGCCATCTGCCTATGTTAAGGTGGCCTCTCACGGTCAGCGATATTGCAGACGGACGCGGACCAGCCCGCGCCGATGCACCATGGGAAGAGCGTCGCCTGTGGTAGCACAGACTAGTCCATAGTCTTAATGTTCGGTGCGTGGTTGTCTTATCATCGGCCGTGCGTGACAATCCGCAATATCACGGACCGTAGGAGACCACCGTAAGAGAGAGAGATATGAATTTCGAGAAATAACACGTCGAAAAGTGTCTCCAACAGTAACGCAAACATAATTTTTTTTTGTCTGAATCGATGCCCTCTGCCAATGTATGTGAAAGTAATGGAAATGAAAATGGAAAAATTCGGAATAATGGCGGTACGCTCTGTTTGTACTTACCCAATAAAGCATGATGACATATAGAGATGGCATCCCTAAGTATTTATTACGTATATTTTATATTTATAGTGGTCAATCAGTGGCAAATTGAACAAACTGCCACAATGACGATACAGTGTTCCAGATTTTGGAATAGTGTAACATAGACATGCATGAGCCATACTGTATATTGAGTACTTATTTAGTAAACCGTTTATGTGTATGTATACCTAACAGTGTTTTGTTTTTTATTAATTAATCTAGTAGATAGTCATAATTACCATCGCTGGACGCTTCACTCATACCACCGAGGTGTTCCAAATTTTCCTTTTTACTCACAGCCTGCTTGAATGTGCTCGAAACCTGGAAATTTTAACACGTAATAAATAATTACATGTGGATCGTTTGAGAATTTCAAAAGAATATTATAATATATTATTTCACCATCTATCAACATTACATAATCAACTCAATATATTTAGGAGAAAAAAAAAGAGTTTTTGATGGGATCTTGATCTGCCATGTGGGTTGTATTTATTTTAACTCTTAGACTTATGTTATTTGGCCTTAAATTATTTAATTTTGGCATCTTTTTCTTTACGTAGTTTGATTATTGTGAATAAATGTAGTGGATTATAAATAATAACTAAACACATGTATTTTAAGTTATCACAAAAACTCCCTGGACAATTTTATTTAACAAGGGAGCTACCATCTTCTTAGAGCTATGATTGAACATTTCAAGTAATAGTTAAACAATATTCTAATAATGTGAAGTTAGCAGAATTGTGGATTGTGGACGTAGCTTCACTGACCACCCGTCAAAACTCATTGTCCACCCTAGAAAAATAGACATAATATACCCGATTTATTCTTTCCTCTTGATAAAAAAAATCGTATTGTGCATGTCATGATATTTTTTGTCTTGCTCCAAAATCAAAGAAACAGAAAAATAATAATACATATTCTTATCTACATATTTGCGTTTATAAATAGGTTTATTTCCGAAATTACTGAGTAAAAAAAAATATATTTCCATTAAAAATATTATAAACCTTATTTCAAATCAGTACCGTATTTTTATCATTTATCCGTAGCAAATAAAGACATTGGAACCCATTATAATACATTTATAATTTTATTTATTTTAAAATTATATTTATTTATAGATAATTGTATCGTCAGTATTTTATGTAAATACAGCAATTAAGCGTCCATCGACCGAATTATTAACAAATTAAGTATGCACACAATTGTGCGTAAACAATTTCACAGACGACGTCATCTGTTTGACCTCAATCTTACCAATCGCTTTATTGACTTACGACAACATTAATCCAGTCGTAAAAATTCAAATATTGTCTATTAACCTGATTTGTATAGAGTTCAAATTAATTGACACTTGTTTGTTTTAGGTTCTATTGTTATTGCTTTATTATTATTTAGTAATACGTTACTTAAACTTAGGTATAATATAATATAAGGAAATCGCTAAAAGATGAAATTAGAATTTGGGCATTAACTAGTTTTCGTGATTTGAGCTTGATATTCTGATGTTTTAAATAACATAAACACTTATTAATAAAATATTAACTTTTTTAAAGATTATTTTATAGGTTTAGCATTATGGTCACAACCGCAATTGATGTTAAGTAACGATGTGGCCCAAAATGGTAACACTCTAAGCTTGGTGGGGAAATGGCTCTCAAGTGCAGCTGTCGGAACACGCCTATAGGTATTTGGCGACGGATTTACAACATGAAGATGGTAGCTAGCCAGGTGAGCATTAGGAAATGCCTGGCCTCTACCACCATGTAGTGCATCACGATATTTTCCTTCACCGAAATCTCTGATTCATTATAGGGAATCGAACCCACGTCCATCCACGCTACCACTAAGCCATCTTTAAAATATTTACAACTAGCTGATACCCACGACTTGTTCTGCGTTGTTTATTATTTATTAATATCACGCCAAGAAAACACAGTACGTGCACTGAACGCGTAGGTACTTATAAAAATCGTAGTTTCTTTTACAACTTTAATAACTTTTTATTGAATGTAGAAATTATAATATTTTTTAGATAACAATTATAATATAAGGATTAAAACAAAAAGAAATTTAAATATATCCAGTAGTTTTGCATGATGCGCGCACAACGACAAGCCTATATAATTTAGGTAAATAGAAGACATATACAAAATTACACATTTACAAGCAGGACCGAGTCGTGCCGGGGTTGCAATGGGTTCTCAGCAACCGGACGACAAAATAAAAAAGGAAATCTGGGCATGAGTACAAAGAGAGAGATGTATAGTGTACAAAATTATATTATCTACGTCTATTCTCTGTTGCTTCAAAATAGTCTATGTAATTTTGTTGAAAGTAAAAGTTAAAAGCATTAACTCCATTTTTATTGATGACACGTGTCTGAATTTTTTTAAGTAATTTAATACAAAAACATTGCATTATTTTAATGTGGAAATATTATGCAATTTAAATGAAATAGAGAATTAATTAGCAAATAATATCTTGCAAAATTGAAAACCCGCTGATATGAGACTTTCCTGAAGTCTATTATATGTTAAATATTTTTATGAATTATTTATACTAATAATTAATCATAAACAATTTTCTCTTCTTCTGTTATATCAATAAAAATAAATCACAGTAATAGTACAGCAATCACTGAAATAATTATCATTTTGATAAGTCGGCCTATTCATAATTAATAATAATTGCTATTGATGATTTCAATAATAGTGGTCAGACTAGAATAGGTGTGGTAGACGTTGGAAACAGTTTAAATGTTATTGTGAAAAAGAAAATAGCACTGTTTGGACAATCAAATTTTAATGTAAAATATTTATAGACTTGTTTTCTGGGTTCGATCACTGGTCAAAGTCCAAAAGTTGTAGGCATACCAACTTTTTCATCGAAATTATTTATACCTCATTCGTGTGGTCTTTTGCGTCTTTTGGAAATTGTTATAGTCCGTTAGGGGTCTATAAAATGTTCTTCTTTATTGTCGGACAGTATTAATATATCATCTACATGCAATGTGTTAGTGCAGAGAATCTTTAAATAGGATAACTTAATTTTCTTAGCCTCGCTTAGCGTAACCTTAGCGGAACTAGGTACTTATCTATATATTAATACGTGAAGCAAAAGCTTTCTACACCTTTTTAAGCGTATTGCGTGCACGGAAACAGATTTGGCATGGTTAAAGTTTATATGGAGAAGGAGTGCAGAAAGCTAAAACTTATCTATAATATCTGTTACTATATATATTAAATTAATTAATACTGCGAATCCTAAACAACCGGTGCCATTGAACTTAGGCCCCCCAAAATTATTGACATTGTCACTCAACGAAAAGTGACAGCAAGTGATGTAGATAATACTCATTGTAGAGCGATCGCTAGTATGTATAAATAAATATGGGAAAGATGTGTGAAAAACAATGTGGGGAACTAGAGTTACTCATCCTCATGCTTTGTAAGCTGCTCACATAGCTTTGTAGGAAACCATCACACCGTTTCACAGTGCTGCTACACACATCTTACACATCAATAACTGGAATTAAAAATAAAAACCTCACCTGTTGGGCTTTAAGATTAGCACACAAGTCTTCGAACTCTGTGAGAGAGATGCCGTTTTTACGTGCATCACCGTTCATGCTTCCATTGACACCGCGCCCATGTTTGCCTCCGTTGTCGTAGTATTCCTCTATCATACACCTGACCTGAAATGATTAATAGTTTTTTTTTTTTTATGAGTGATATTATAATAATAATATATATAACAATCTAGTAACAAACGCAAACACAAGAAGGAATGCACTTGGTTGGTGTTGAATTAAAAAGGTATTTATTTACGTATGTAGTTTTTAATGTAATTATAAGAAAATCAGTTACATCCTGTTTTTTGATAGGAAGAATTTTTATTGCCTTGATTTCTTTGACCCCAATCACACCTAATATTAACTGAAAGCTTATATACAGCTAATGGAAAGAGTTATTTAACTCTGTGCAAGAGTCGACAGTGGAAACACTACCTCTACCCCTATTTCTACCGCAAAGTACCAGTGTTTGCGCTGCATTGTTCCGCTCCGAAGTGTGTTTGGTAATACAAGAGACGTTCCAACTCAGTCACTAGTGTCACCTAAGATTGTGGTTCTTTTTGGGTTGTTTTTAAATAGCAAAAGAACTAGACTGTAAAATTATAAATATTAACACCGAAAATCAATAAATAATCTTTAGTGTTTTCTTTTCATTTTTTGATACAGCAAATAAGACAGTGTCAAACAGTAACTTTCAAAAAGTGAAGTACTTAAGAACTTACCTTCCATTGTGGAATTTTATAGCCGACACTGTCGAGGGCGTCTTTCAACTCTTTCAAGTCAATGTATCCATTGCCGCTAGTGTCCAACTGAAACAAAGAAATATTAACTTAATAACTGCATTGTTAAGTTAGAGAATACTGTACATCGCAAACTTATAAACGTTTAAGTAAAGGATCTCTGTCAATGACTACAGTTCGTGATGGCCGAAAAGTCGAACCCAATAAATACAATCTTAATTTCTCTATGAGCACAATAGCAATGTTGTTTGTGTCAACCAGTTTTCTTAAAATAATCGTTAAAGAACTAATTTCTTTTACGATTTCTTAGCCTAATGAATACGGTGTTTGTTCGTTATACAGAGTTTGATTATCGTTAAGACCAATTTTTTCTTCCGAATATATTATCCCTAACGTTCAGTTCCGTTTAAGTTATGCCACATGTTAAAAGCTATATCATAAAACAACCAATATTATATTCAAAATTAAAAAAAAAA
Source organism: Saturnia japonica (assembly GCA_033032175.1). NCBI lineage: Eukaryota > Metazoa > Arthropoda > Insecta > Lepidoptera > Saturniidae > Saturnia > Saturnia japonica. The sequence goes on from CM065332.1 coordinate 7,183,318, forward strand.
AAAAAAAAAATGAGCCGTAGAGGGAAGTTAAAAATCCAAGTTTTGACGTTCAAAGGGGCAACCGTAAAATAGTGCATATATTTTTTAATTCATATGGCTCGCACGGTCATTGCATTCAGGTGATATTTGCCAATAAATAAAACAAGAAATTATAAGTCTTATTTACACATATGTTTTTTTTGGAACAAGACTGAAGACCGAGGCATACAAGAAATTATAGGTCTTTGTAACTACAAGTTTTTTGTAACGAGGCTTAAGATCGAGACATGAATATTTATGGTAATGGACGACTCACGATGATTTAGTTATTAATGCTGCAATCGTACAATCTAAATCTTATGCGTTCACAGTACAAATAGGCTAGTTTCTATCTACAATAAAACATAGGTTATTTCTGATTCAATTTTACTGGAGGTCCAAATAACGTGTAATCATTTCTTCTAGTTCGAATAAAAATAATGTGTTTCCAAGAAGACAATATTTTACGAATATCGTAAATCTAAAAGATCGCATGATTTGGCATTCTTAATGAACAATCGTGTCTATCTAACATTCAGATCAATCGACGTAGATACTTGCGACCAAATTAGTCAGTAGTGATATAATTAAATCGATAGCCGATAATGAAAGCATATATTATAACTTCATAGGAAATATACTTTGTGATAAGTTACTACACTTCCCATTTTATATTTTAATAATGGAATATTTTATGTTTAACTTGATCTTAATCACATTAGCATAATGTTGAAACCTAGTATATATTGTAGTTAAACAACCAATCCAATACCTATATAACTATATTTTATAACTATCAATTTATTGAAACTATACAGTATGTATAACCTTTTAAATGACTAAATAGCTATATATATTTTTTTTTTAATGTTCACAAAGTTCTAAGAAATATAAATGAAATAAAAATTAAATATTACGAAAACATGATAATACCAGGCCATGGGTACTTTTATCTTTTTAGTCAACACAACTTCTACGATTCTATCATTAATCAATACAACTCTCGGTTATTCCTTGGATTAATAAATGCTGTTATAATTAAATTATATTTTAAAACTAGATTTCGAGGCCATACAGTAATTACGCTTTGAGTCTATAATTTTTAAATAGTTAATACTTAATAACGAACTAGATTTTGAGTTAAGCTAGATAGACTTACATAATACTGCCTACTTTTATAACAGTATATTTATAATTAAGTTAGATCATACAATATCACTTTCATTAGTGCAACTAATGTTGAAAACTCGCATCAAAATGTTAATGATGACACGGTCTGTTTATTGCCGAAATATAGTGGCAAGGCCAATCATCAACTGTATCCATTATGTACAAAATGCTAATAATTGTTCGTATAATTACCGTATCTTATGTAACGAGCAACTATTTTTTCTTTTGGTCTACGCTTTTATTCCTGTTATCTCCGAAATGAAACGCTCGGGCGCCAGCTAATGTGAACAGGTTGTACTAAATACATAGCCTTCGCGACCGTGGGCAAAACAACTCAGTAAATTTCATACCAATCGGATAAATGGTTCAAGAACGTATGGGGAATAAATAAATAAAGAAAAGCCTAAGTCGATACACGTTAAAACTAGAGGCTGGCTCTCAAGTGCAGCTGTTGGAGCACACGTATATGTAATTATAAATAGTAAGAAGTTAAGGTTTTTTTAATTCACGGTAATATTCCTAATTATAATTTACTATTTCGAATGATTGAGTCATGACGAGGCTTTCACGTTTTTACTTATGCACTTGTATGTACTCCCACTGGTTAAGTATTTCGTGCCCACCGACTTAATAAAATTCTTAAGACTGACTGACAGACATGAAACAACAAACACAGCTTAAACCGGTATCATTAGAAACATGAAGTTTTGCACACAAGTTCCTTATATAACGTAGCTAACAATTTTTGAAGATTCATCTCCAAAGGGATTTACAAACAAGATGCATAATTTCTCAGATGTTAACAATGGCAAATTCCATTGGGCACAAGGCTAGGAATTAATAAATTACTCTTACGACTCAATAACTGAATTTGAAGGTAGGTACAACTACTCCAAACATTCCTAGAAAAGGTTTACATACATATTTTCATCTCCAAAATCAATACTTGTTATTTAAGAATAATTAAACTTTGCTCTACGTCGATTTCAATACACTTGTCGGCCATGTTTGAGTACCTTTTATTAAGTCAACTGACAGGTTTTACGTATTCAAATTTAGTCATACACTTACAACGAACGAACATACATACTGTATATAAATGTCTATAGGCGAAACAAGACTTATTCCCCAACTTTGAGTATCAAAAACAAACAATGGATTTAACCATTTAACAAAAACACGCCCAAATACCGTAAATTAAATTTAGCATGCTCCTAAATTAAATAAAGGAAAAAACACATACAATACAACCACGAAGCGTTGAGAGTTTAGGATCGAGGAGCTAGTAGAATAGGGTAATTTTCGGTGATATTATGTTGAAACTAGCCACCGCCCGCGTCTTTGTTCGCGTTAATCTATACTAATATTATAATCGCAATTTCTCTAAGGCAAGAAAATACATCGCTGAACACGTGGTGCTTATAAAAAACCTAGTTTCTTTAGAATTTAAAGAAAATATGATTTTTAGGAAAGGACCAAGAATCTAAGGAGTAAAACAACAACAAAAAAACTATCAAAATGTATCTCTAAGGCAAGAAAATACATCGCTGAACACGTGGTGCTTATAAAAAACCCAGTTTCTTTAGAATTTAAAGAAAATATGATTTTTAGGAAAGGACCAAGAATCTAAGGAGTAAAACAACAACAAAAAAACTATCAAAATGTATGCAGTAGTTGTTGTGTGATGCGCGCACAACGGCTAACCTCTATCATTATATTTATACAGATAGAGAAAAGGCTTAACATCTATAGAATTAATAAAATTGAAGTGTCTGTTTGTAATGTCAAAATAAGAGCTTTTTACTAAATGCATATGAAAGTATATACGAAACTTATCAACAAAAAACCCATTTTTTTTTATGTTTGTCTGTTTGTTCCGGGTAATCTCCGAAAAGGTTGGACTGATTTCGACAGGACTTTCACTGGTAGATAGCTGATTTTATAGGGAGTAACATAGGCTACTTTTATTTTAGAAAAAGAATTAGGGTTCCGCACAAATAGTTAATCAATTCGGGCGATTAAATGGCTTACGCTGAGTAAACCATAAGCGATATAGCAAATTAATGTACTAAATAATTGTAGACATTAAAAAGACCTACAAAAAAATCAGCGAGAGTAATACACCTATCTTTTAAGGAACACCCACAACAAGCATTTTTGCCTTTATAATAGCCGGGAGCGGGGTGACAAGATTTGCGCGGGCATTCTGTAGTACACGTGAGCGAAACCGCGGGCACAGCTAGTAGTAAATAAACCTCCTTTCTATGACGTATAATTGCAAAATAATAAAATTATAGTAAAATGTACGAGAAACAAATTTAAATCATTGCTCTATGCAATACTGAGTAAAAACAATCAAGATCTTAGTTTTTGATTGCAGCATCAGCACATAGTTCTGGTCTTTAAAATGTAGCGGCCTGTGTCCTTTAAGTGTTGGCATAGGAATGCTTGATATTGTATTGACATCAATACTAGGTTTTTAAAAACAATGATACATCGATGTTATAAAGAAAATAATTATTACCATATTATATTTTCTTATTCGTATTTTGTAAATGGAATTTGAGGATTTGTACGTAAGCAAACTATGTATGTATGAACGGAAACACAAGTTTTCTTAAGAGAAAAAAATGTCGGCAACACTACATGTAGCACCGAAGGATTTAAAAAAGATCTTCAATGCTAGAGGTAGCATAAAAAATAAGATTTTGCCCACATAAGTACCACTAAAACATTGAAGATTCGATTTTGATATTTATCGTCTATCGATGTTTAATTGCCGATCATTTTCTAATAACGCTCATCCCTACTGTGACCCCTAATTGGGACAAACTTTGTTTAACGCAACTACCTCTGGCGAAAAAGTTTATAAGCCAGAATTAGAACATCATTCAACCGAAAATATAAACAGATAATTTTGCATTCCATAATTTTATTCCTATTAGGCGCAAAACTTTTGTTATAATTCTTGTTAATCTGTAGAATGTGTTAATAGTCAACATAGAACAATTATTATTACCCGGATACGCATAAAATGTTATAAACTATTTTAAATTACGCCCAATAAAATTCTAACATTTCCATTACAATAATAGCTGAAACACAATCTTTTATTCGAACAATAATTTAATTACAATTTATTACGGTATATTATTTTATGATCATAAATTAATTCCAAAAGTTATCACCAAAGCTAGTGCAACATTAAAATACCTAATTAATTGATAACCGTTGATAACCCTGGCAACACCTAATTGAAAACTGACCCGGCGCGGCACGGCGGCGACCCACTAAATTAGTGTTATTCAGCTAATTAGTTATTATTGAAGCCGCTATGTTTGGTATATTAAAAAAATTGGTTGCCTGTAAAGTCGGTATACGGGCGAAAGTTTTACGTGACAACGACTTTATGTCTGTCTCTCTCGCTCTTAGGCGGGCTAACCATGCCCGAGTGGAAGGGACGCGTGCCTCTCACTCGCTCTCATTGTGAGCGCATAACGTGAGCGGAGCGTAACGCAGTTTCTTGAAGTGTCACCCGGCAAACCAATTTATAAGACGTTGTCACGTCAAAAAAATTTACTTAAAAACATTGGACATGAATAATATAAACAAAGCAATAAAAAAACAACTAAATGGGTATAAAAACTAGTTCACTGAATTACCTTCGTTCGTATCTTATCTTCTTGTATATAACACGACACCGGTATAAGGTTTTTCTGGAATAACAACGTTCAAATGCAGACAAAGAAACAAAGTAAATTTTTTTATAAAAAAAAAAAACTTCAATAATTTTGAAGAGTTCCCTGGTGTATCTTCGAAATATACGATGCAATGCCAATGAAATGCCACCCATGAGGTATCCTCTTTCCAACAAAAAAAAGAATTATTCAAATCGGTTCATAAACAAAGAAGTTATGGCTGAACATACATTAAAAGAAACTTTCCAATTGAGTACCCTCCATCTTTAACAAACCTCAACCTCAAGTTATTTTTACACAATTAAAAAAACAGCAAAATGAATTCATATTAAACATTGTTGGCTAATTTCATCATGTCGCACTTCCGTCACGTGATGCGCGCGCAGCTCTCAATTTTAACCTCTACTAAATGCTCCAAATGTAAATAATGTATGACATCAAAAAAATAATCTTACGATGATTTCCTTTCACTTGCAAATAGGCATGCTATTAAAAGCATGCTTAAGAGCATGCTTTTTAATTAATACCTTGCTCTATCTTCAACTGTTCAATTCTTATATTAGCATGTTCAATGCACGGACCAGTTCAATGCTAGCAATAGCTTCAACACACATGTCACTATTTAATGATCAAAAAATAAATAAATTATGCATTCCGCGTGCGTGCCACAAGCGACAGGTGCAATGTCCATTATTCTGCGCTTTTGGCATTATGGGATGGTATATGTTACGCATGGTCTTAAACACAGCCGAGTCGCGTGGCGAGTCAACGAACTGCAGAAACCTGTTGTTGATACCCCATTTTGCTCGTTATTATTTACTGTACATAGTCAATGTCAATGGAAAGCAATGTAAATGTAAAATTATAAATTACATTTCCACATATATTTTTGACAATGCCAACTACAACTATCTAAAACTAACAAGCTAAAATGCTCAAGATATTGTTTACTTTTTTTGTTTGTATGCGCTAGGAGTTACCAGTCTGATTTTAAAAACTCTTTATGCATTTTATTGGCTATTTATTGATGAAGGCTATATAACTTTACTCTACGTCCCTAAGGAGTGGAGCAGTAACCAAGAACGTCAAGTAATCTGACAAACTGTAAGCGGGAAGTGAGAACGACAACCTACACGGGTGCATCACTGGCTAGTTGATGGAGAGTTGATCGAATAAATTTCACCGGGGTGCACAGTTAGTATGATATAAAACAGCGGCTGAGTGTCTTAAGCGCTCGCACCCAAGCCACGTTGAAGCTGTAAAAGCCGTCAAAGACTAGTTTCTAGGGCCTTTAAGGCTAACAGTATAGTCAGTCAGAAAAAAAACCAGATATAAAACACATTGAGTTTTACTCTTTAGACCGTCTGCCTTTTAAACGTTAACGTAGCTGCGTGACGATATATTGCACAGGTGTTTCTGTGTACACAAAAACATATAATACTGGTATTTGCTGTAAGGTCACACATTGAACTGTTAAAATATTCTTGAAGCAACGTTTCATATTTAACTTGCAAGTTAGTTATGCTTAAGTTACCTTTGTTTTATCTGTGCTGCACCGTGAAACTGTGGAACCATCTCCCTTCCTACGAGATCGGATTCTTCAAGCGTAACGTGAAGAGATATTTATACAGGACCTGCATAATAATGAAGACCGATTGATTGCCGATCAATCGGTGGTCGCCGTTGAATTTTGATTTTACTATTCTTACCATCAGGGACAGTGTTGTCACTTCATCAATAATAACTATGGTTAGAAAAAAAAATACAACCAACCTTAATCAAATAACCAACCAACCAAAGCCAAATAAACCTTGTGTCGTGTTCCTGCAGTGAGTAGGATTTCTAGAGCTCCTCAGGGAAGGGGAGATTCAATGAGAGGTAGTGCACTTCTTTGGAGATTTCTCACTGCTTTGGGCCGCTAGACTGGTGGAATGGAATACCTCCACACTACAGAAGATCGCAGCCATATAACATTGTGTTATGTTCCAGCGGGATATCTTTGGTATAACAAGCGACCATAACCAAGTAGCTATAAAATATATGTTAGTTCTATTTTTGTAATCTAAAACGAAACATTATATGACTATTTTTATTGTTTGAAATAACTAGGTACAGACAGGCATGGTGGTTTAAAAATTCTACTCGTACAACTACTCAGGTGGTCCTTGATTAATGCAAGAAAATAAAGTTTCTTTGTGCCAACGATATCTTCCTTATTACGCTCCGCAAGGTCTTTAGGTCCCTTCCACATTGAAATAAATCACGAAGTCGTAACAAGACAGTAGCATTACCACGGACAGAGGTTACATGACATAAAATATTTTTGTATTAGAAACTTCATCAAAGTTTTAAGTGCAAGGATCCAAGTTGTTTAATTTGTTTTCTTATAACGTATAAATTTATTGTTTGATAAAAATCTTACGCGATGTTGAGTGAAAATTGTAGCCAAATAAAGTAGCACACTAAACTTAGAAACAGGACTAACGAGAACTGCTCCCAAAAAACGCCAATAAATATTGATTGGCGACAGACTTTCAACTTGAGGTTCCTTTCACCGAAACTACAAGCTTATTGTAAGATTAAATATTATGTCGATTAAACATATTCCACAACTAACCCATCATAACTTTAATAATTACCATAACAAAATAAGTACATTACCGATTTTCCGGATAATAAATTCAAAAATCATGTTAAGCAAGTTTTACTGTCCAAAGAATATTATAGGTGGATCATTACGTGAATGACGGTGATGTTTTGAATATATTCTTTCTCTGTACCTTCATCCATTAAAATTATAAAAATTGGAAAGAATAAAAAATACTGTAAAACCAAATGAAAATAAAAAGTACTGCAGCAAATGTCAAACGTGATTACCTATCCTATCCTATTGATTTCGCCAGTTGGAGTAAACTGATAACTCGGTTAAAACAACACAAAATAAGTTATATTTTGAAGTTATATTTCTTAAGACGCTTTATGAATAAAATTTTAACTGTAACAACTGTAACAGTGCTTACAAGTCTGGTCGTTACACCACTGGGCCAATTCGACGACGATCATAGTAGTGAAAACCAGGGATTGCATTAATCGTTTGATGGCACATTTAAATTTTTATTTAAATTATTTTATGATTTCATTTTAATGTTAATTGTACTGTATATTGCTATCGTTCCAATAATTGTCGGTTTCAAGAATTTTACTTTGTTGTTATAGCTTTAAATCAATTTAATTGTAGAAATATAAAGTATAAGAAAATTTGTGAACCAGTAACATAATGTTAGCTCTGATATTGAGTGAACTGTTCATAATTGATACAAGATAACCAGAGTTCACGGCATAACGAATGAGTCATAGAAGGATGAATCACCGACGGACAACAGTTTGTTTATATAACATACTAGCTAGTATCATACATTATGTAGGCATGTTATGGGCATAAAGTTTGATAATATAATTTTCAATTGTAACAGTGCGGTAAATATTCTGTTATTTAGTTTTAAATGAGATCAATGGTGGATATTCAGGAATTTTGGTCTAATTTCAGAGAATTTCTAAGAAAGTACTGGTTGTTTCCACAGAGTTTATTTAAAAAAAATAGACAGTAACCATCTTGTTATACCTAAAGGACGTCAGCACTCTCAGATTTATACAACGTACCAAGACTGGCATAATCCCACATATTAGGCGCCCTATAAGATAATATTAATGTATAGATAAATAGGTCTATACAAAAATATTGACGAACCAATATAACAGTAAAATCTCAGTTTATTCGTTAGTAGAAACAAAATCTAAAGCAAATCTACCACAAATCGAAATACTCAACCACAAAATTATATAACCAAATAATTTACAAAACGGCACGTAAACTCTTTTGATAGTAAATTCCCTGAAATCAACATTATAATCATTACGTACAATATTATCGCTTCTGATAATAGATAAAACAGTAAAATTTTATTCATTAAGGGCTTCCTCAGACTGTTTCTTTAATTAGCAGAAACAGTTCATAACGTGTATAGTTTTTAGAAATAACAAATGTATTTTTAACAAACACTATCCTGGTTTCATTTATTTTCCATTAGTCTTTTATCTGAATAGCAAATAAATTAAATTATAAACAACGCATTAGGTAAATGAAACAATGCAAGAACGGTAAACTGAAGTCCGACAAATACAATCGTTTATGTTAATTAGAAAAACACTAATGATCTTTACACCATAGTTTTAATATAAATACATAAATGTACGCTTTACACATATTATGATTCTAACACTAAGTGCATTTAAATCACTGATTACAACAAACATCGTTCAAATTATCTATTGATTCAAGGACTCCAACAAGCCACTGATTTTTTTTTTAATGTAGCCTTTTTATTTCCATAGTTATTATATTTAATTATTTATAATAAAAAACACCAACAAGATTTACATTCTGTAAAATTATAAGATTACCGAAAAAAAAAAGACTCTAAACAAATGTAATCTTAATTATAAGGAGTTTATGAGATGATTAGGTACCTAGACCCGATGTACAGTTCAAATAATTAATTGAAAAACAGCACGCATGAATTTGGAAATGTATTAAGAGAAAACAAACAAATTTTAATACATTAAATAATCAATATATTCTACTTACAGATACAAATTAATTTATATTTTTCAAGGTTGTTCGCAAAGATGTCTAGATCTGACTTTTTAGACACAGCATTATTCTATTCAATGGAGAGAAAAGCCCCGAGTTTGTTCGGTTAATGATTAGTAGCGAATATATCAAAATGAGAGGCTCTGGGTTCCTTAGTTAAACACGATATTATAATGATGATTATGATTAAACTCTTTTCTAAGGCGTATGATGTCACGCAAGTCCTCAAAACTGAGAAGATAAAAGAAACAATATAGATAGCGTTATTTTCCGCCTAGCTTTTTTTAATATGGCATAAACCGCTTCCTTATTTAAATATAAAGTAACATCTTATAGGCTTAGCGTTTGGCCACAAGTTAAGCCAAGTGAGGAAACTGGCTCTCAAGTACAGCTGCAGGAATACACCTCTAGTTACTTAGCGACAGATTTTCAACTCAATGGTAGAAGCTAACCACACGGGTATTAGAAAATGCCCTACCACCGTGCTATGGTTTTCCTTCACCGAAAGTTCAGGCAAATTGCAAGGATTCAAACTCACGTGAACCGACGCGGTGTCCGTACACGCTACCTAACAATTCAGTCTTACCTTTATATTATCCTACTGTTATAACTGTAAGTTTTCCTTATAATATTGTACAATAAAATGGTTCGTAATGAAGCAAGTAGAACACAGCATATTCAATCAGGTTTATCAACAAAATATTTATACTGGTCTAGGACGCATCTTGTTTATTATATCACTTCTAAGATAGTAAAATAAGCAAGTGAAATCAAAAAGTACAAAACTATCTTCGGAATGGAATTCGGTGAGTACTACAGTGTAATTAATACAAGTGAGTATAATGTGCCGGAATATCTCCACTGAATAACCAGAAGTGGGTAGTGACTAAAAACTGACCTAGATAACGAAGATACAGCAACATATCAGTCAGCTCCTGACCACGGTCCGTGTAACCAGACCATAACATAGAGAAATTAATAAATTATTAAAAAAGAAACAAAAAACCTAACTGCAACAAAAACACTTGAATAAAAAAAAATTGAAATAAAAATTATTTGATTCTCAGACGTCGTATTTTTAAGCCTATTTCACTTCCACAGTTAAGTTGAATCTAACGACACCTCGTGTGCTAAAATTCATCAAGCCGTTTAGGCTAAATAACGCGCCAAAGATACAAAGCCATACATACTTGCGAAAAACATACCTCTCTGTTTCGCAGTCGGGTAAAAATGTAGTAAGTCACATCCTAGACCAGCATACAATACTTCTTTAGGGCTATTATTACTTAAAAGTCATATGTGTTTTAGTGACAACGCTACATCTCCCTTAATTCTTAATTAAAATTAATAATCAGTTAATACTATTTTGAAGCCTATATTGACCACTCTGTTGACGAGATATACCAAATGTTTGAGCAGTTCAGCTAGTATATTTATGTTTAAAGACACACATAATACTGAAAAAACACAAACAGATACTGTAAAAATTTCACGTTAAATTTTAATCGTATTAAATACATCAAAATAGCTACATAAATATCTATTACGATTACTGTAATCAAATTGAGACACAAATTTAAAAAGCATCGTCACCATAACGATTGCCAAACCATCCTACGTACATTTTATCTAGTATCGATATTCTCCGTTAGTAACTATAGCCAAATCATCACTGTATTGTAAGTAATGTAACACACTTTGACAAGGTAGATATAAAAATATAGCCAGGTCAAGGACCTCAAAGCTAATGCTTATACGATTAGAACATTGACCTGAGGCGGGGCGCATTTGATAGATTGTCTCTTATGGCTTTCGAATATACCAGTCACGACAAAGATTAACTTCGTAAATGGAAAACTAGTGCCGATAATGCAATGAAGACGTATGTTAAACATGAATAATAAAGTATAGTCAAGGCTTAGCAAGGCATTCATTCGCACATGCAAGCTGTGAGTAAACACAATGAAATGAGTATCATTAACTTGAAAGTTTAAATAAAATGATAATAAATAGCTTCTTATGCTTGTTAATATATCGGATGTTATTTTATAAAAGAAAACTTCCGTAGGAATGAATCATGAAACCTTGACATAGTTTTGAAAATGAAAAGATATCCTTACAAGGCAAAGATATTAAGGCTAACCGAAATATCTACCATGGAGTAAAAAATGGAATAATGACGTTATTAAATAAAAAAGTATTAAGGCACAATTGGGTTTTTAGGATTCCGTACATCTTTTTTTTCTCAACCTTACCCCACTTAAATAAGGTCGACACTATTTTTTCATCTTCCTCTCTTTTCTTTCAACTGTTATCTCAGTATTCACACCTTTTATACACATATAATTCTTTACACGATCCATCCGTAATTTCTTCGGTGTTCCTCTACCGTCCACCTAACTCATAATGAAAAAACAAAACCCATATAGAATCACTTTGTTGTCCGTCAGTCTGTGTCGGGATGTCAAGGCCCTTTTTCTTGAAAACGGCTATCGAAATCTAAAGCCCATGGCATCATACTGCTGTGAAAAAAATCAAGCTTCTAGGTGAACGAAATAAATAGATACGGCACTTCATACTATACGTTCTACTCACTGACCAATTATCAAAACTTATAGAGGGTACGTCCCAGGTCCTACAGTCTTTTGTCATGAACAAAAAATTCACAATAATATTATTGAAATTCCGTCTGCAATTATTTACGCATACAAATATATAGGTATATGTTGTATATTGTATTGTGTTCTATGCGAGCGCCCGCATTAAAAAAGTTTGTCATTTAGGTAAACAAACCGCTGTCACGCGTTTGTAAAGTTGGAAAATTTAAATTTAATATGCAAACAATATTTACGTAAAATATGTATAGTACAGAACCCTCAGGGCACGAGTTCTACTTGCTACTTACCCGGTTTCTTGATTATAGTTTCATGTATTTTGAATAATTGAGTACTGAATCCGATGAAGCATCTAAACTACATATAACACTTTTCAGTAGAAGACTAAGCAGAAACATAAAAACTAAAATAAAAGCAAAACACAGCCTTTTTAATCCAGATAAAACAGGTAGTTCCCATGGAACATCAAAAACATTTCCACGTGAACGAAGTTGCGGGCACAAGCTATTTAATATAATTTTGCATCCAAACTTTTACGATACGTATAAGAAGTTTGAAATTGCATAACTTGTCCAATTGCGAAGCTATTATCTGTTATGTGTGTCATCAAATCAGGGACAACGCCGGACGCATATAAACGGACTATCATATAAAGGAACTGACGACCTCCGAGACCATTACCCCTTCACAGTAACGACCAATAAAATCATTCGAATATTCGAAGCATTCATTAAATAGAATATTCTCGATGTATCCTTTGTTTATTACAAACTTGCTTCTTTAGTATGGGTCAAATCTTGCAATAGGATTTTAAAACAGTTATCCCCAACCGTTTGGGCTGAAATTTTGCATACACGTTTAGTTTAGATGACAGTGCATAGTTAGATAAGTAACCAGTTATTTTGATATGGATATCAAATGTAAGGGTTCGCTGAGATGAATACGAAAGAAAACACAGTACCACTGAAACATTGAATAAAAGCTAGTTTTTAAAAAGATTTATTTAAATTAATAATTTGGTACAACTCACCGGTTTACAAAATAGACAAAGACAAATAAATTAGAATTAAAAATATTCCTAATAACCTGTCATATTCGACCATATATTTTTGAGTTGTCTTCATTTAACCTTCCAAGAAAGTTATTAATTTTTTCATACAAATAGATTTCATAATAAGCATAGTAAAACGTGATTATAAAGTTGAGTAATGTAAAAACATACATCTACTCACGTTTACAATGTTTCTGTAAAGATTTGTCACGTATCAAAAGTCGAGTCGCTGTGGCCAACAAATAATAAGTACTTGAGAACCAGAGCATGAGAAATAAACGGTGATGACGTGAATAGAGTCCGCTACGTTGTGGAAATTTCACATGGAGCATTAGACGAAGTTGTTGGCTTAACATCTCTATTCACTTAAATCATTTGTGGTAAGATTATAGAAGCAAAAATATTATGTTCCTCAAAAATAATAGGACTATTGTTAAGACTAACAGGGAAGCATGGTGATGATTAAGAAATTCATATAGACGTAACAACATGAGTTATTGTATGAAAAGGGAACCCGGTTGATATAAAAAGGTTAGCAGAATGGTTTCAAATAAAAGATACAAAATATGGGTCATTTGAACATTAACAAATGGTTCCGTGTTGTGTAATCTATGTCATTTATTAATATCATTGTTAGAATGAATAAGTAGGTATTCATTCTAAAGGATTGCTTAAACCGGTAAATGATACCAGCTGACGTCAGAGCGGTTCAGCTGTAGACAAACCCACTGATAACACACCGCGATAATGACAAAGGATTAGAGGCTTGACGTAAAAGCGTGCAAAAAATTATAACAACAAAGAAAAATGGACAAAAATAGATGCAGATCAAATTTACCAGTCAATTAAGCTTAATATTTATTTATGAAACTCGCAAAAAATCGAGCATATTAAGCAATTTAAGGAACAATAAAAATGTAGTCAAAATTTAAGAAAGTCGGTTTGATCTAGATTCTAGATAATAATTAGTGTAATTTTGATTGTATAATAGTTCAGATTCTATTTGGCAACAAGTATGCTTCATCTAATTACATTTCAATTAGTCGAAATAATTATGAAGCGTAACTCATGTGTGACTAGAAACAGTTTACATAATACATAACTGTGCAATGCTAAACTACATTCAATTGTTTTTGTAGTGTTTTGCGATAAATAGGTATATATTATAAATATTACAACGTTTGTTTGAACATATGTCCATCAATAACGATCAAACCGCTAGACAGATTTGATTGGAATTTGCTGTAGAAGTCGATTATTATATGTAAGAGGACATAAATCACTTTTTATCATGTAGTATATATACTACAAACAAAGAAAAACAAAGCAGTTTGCGACGTTTTATCTTTGTTGTACTGTGAAGCTGTGGAACTGTTTCTCAACCAGCATGTTCCCTCCTTCCTACAACATGGATTGTAGATCCGATGGTAGTTGATGGTAGTCGCCGATGTTATTGGATTACATTGTGCTCACCATCTGGTACAGTGCAGTCAAAAATACAAATTATTCTAACAGTATTTAGTTTAAATTACATTGCTATCATATATCTATTATATCGTATCATAGCTAAGAAACTTAACTTTCCTAAAACTTATCACTTATCAACCATACGTCATACAAACACGCAGTATACTGTGGACACGGGATGCAGTCACAGATAACATTATATTATAAATACACAATGATAACACGTATAAACTCCGAGATAGTACATACAGGCAACCGACAACACATCCACATAGTTTACAAAAATGATCATAAACGGAGTTCATATGACGAAGAGTTCAATGGGGACTGGGGAATTACTAACGACATTAAAGTTCCTAATATACAAGTATTTCAAACCACTTTAATGAAGAAAAATATAAACTAATAGTTTACGGTGATTCATTGTATAAATTATACCACAAGTTATGAAGTCTGTGAAATGAAGTCTGTCCTACGCTTAGATATTTTAAACTACTCAACGGATTTTAATGCGGTTTTCACTTACATTTAGAGAATTTTTCACGGAACGTTTCCATATACAATACATTCCAATTAAGTTTTTGTATAGCAGAGAAAATTTAATGATTTGTAATCAAGTCGTCAAAAATTGGTTTTCGGGTGTTGTCGTGTCTTACGCTGGCTAAACCTTATGAGATACATCAAAATAATTTTCTAAAAAATTATATAGTTCTTCAAAAAGCCTACAGAAAAGTCTGCGATGGCATATGTCTATTTCCTAAGGTCGACTACCTTACCATTTTTGTCTTCAACATAATAATTACAAATATTACGCTATTTGCTTAGCTATTTTCTCCAATTCAGTTTTAATCTTTATCCAGTTAAGTTTGTTAATTAACTTGGGCATTTAATGTAGATTAAGATTCTCCTTTACAGTTTTCATTTAAATGAATACCATAGAAGATATCACGAATTCAGAATTGTTCGCGACCAAAGAAGTCCTATCTAAAAAACCCATATAAATTGTGCAACGCGAGCTAAGCGCACTGTTCGTAACTATGAAGTTACATAACATACCATCATGCCTTTATCCCTGAAGTGTTAGGCAGAGGTGTACACCCACAGTTCGCCGTGTATGTTTTAGGCCCTATGTAATAGGGGGTGAGCCTATTGCCATTAATCGGGCACAAAGCCAAACTCCGAGTTGCTATTGATAATTTCATAGAAAAACCCATAACACTTTGCTCGACCTGGTAATCGAACCTAGGGCACCTCGAGCATAGCAGTCGCATTTAGGACCTCTCGTCTAGAGGCAGTTATGATGTTATAATCTATCAATATCAAAGCGATAAATTAGTGTTTTTAAACATAAAATACACCATTTTGTAAATTATATCCCTTGCGGAGCTGCGGTGGGTCACTAGTAAATTATAAAATATACACGAGTAGCGTCGTAGAAATGCAGACTAAATGTATGTACAATGAAGATATAGAAAGAGCTTATAACTTGACAAAGCAAAACAGATATTAAATTATGATAGTAAAAAATGCGTTTTCAATAACGTCTTTAAACATTACATTATATGTAAAATATTCTCGTATAATAATAACACTACGGAAGTCAAAATCGTAATATTTATGGGCGAGCAAAAAACTGACGGAATTAATTTTTTGTATAGGTATTGTTTTTCTGTTAATTGGTTAAAATGTTAATATTAAATAATTGAGGCCACGAAAACCAGAGTGGCCTATCTGATTTCTCAATAAATTGGCCCATTAATATATCCATAATCTAAAAATGTGCTTTTACAAAACCACAATGACCTAAAGTTATTTACTTGATACTAACATAGATGGCATGAATGAACCGCATGAATTTTATATCTTTAGGCAATTGTGGTTTTATAAAAGCACATTTTTAGATTATGAATATGTTGATAGGTCAATTTATTGAAAAAAGCAGATACGTATGTTTATGGACCGTATGCTTGTAAGCTACTTTGGTTGAGTTGTACGTATAAAAAATCGTCTTATACTTTTATGTAATTTTTAAAGTTAAACTACTAAACAAGAATGTACATACTGTAGATTACACTAATCTTACGTTCACGTCCAAAGATCATTGTAAGAATTATGTATTAGCCAGTGTCAATATTAAAATGCTATGTAGACATATAGATACTTAGCATAATGCAAATCTTTAACATTCTCAGCGTGGGAGACTTCTCGAAGGTTCCCGTATCACAATTACACAATCCGCTTTTCAATACCTAATATTATTCTATTATTTATTATAAGCTAGCTGATGAGATGATTGACGTCAGTTAAAAAAACCATTATCCGGTATTTGTCACGTATAAACTTTAACCTAAACGAATATAAATTAACTAACTTATAATTTAGAAATTGAAAACATATATTTATTCGTAACAGAGATTATATTGTGGAAGACTTTTTATAAATAGGTACAATATCAGCGTCGAATAAAAAACCCAGACCAAAACTTTTAAAACGGGTATCAATTTCCACTACAATACAATATATGGCGGATGTTTTCCGTAAATATTTTAAATATTAATTACCTAATGTAATCGTAAATAATACAAAGATCAAAAGTTTCTTTTTTATGTTTATTGGTTTGAAAGTGCTAAACTCTGGAACTACCAGACAGATTAGAAAAAAATCCTTTTTCATTTTATAACGTATTTATGGAGGAAGGTTTATGGGCTATATAACTACACACTGAGTTTCCAAGGACAGGAGCAGTAACTATGAACATCAAGAAACCTGATAAGCTGTAGGCAAGTACGGCAAGTGAGAACAACGATAGACTACATGAGCGCGTTGGCAGAATTAGTTGGTCGAATAAATTTAACACGTGGGTGAAACCGTAGAGCAAAGCTAGACATCATCAAGTCTCAATCATGAAACAGGTTTAAAAAGAGTAAATTATGATTGAGGTTCACAAATAAATAAAATTCTCGGGGTACATGATAAGTTCTGAAGGTCTTTAGACACTTATCGTAAAGTACAAAGTTTACAAGGAAAGTACACAGCACGATCATAATCTACTAGCTGCTAGCTACATAGATACACATACATATAATTATATTACTAGCATCGCGTTTGTTACATAGTAATTATTTTTGTTCCGTAATTTTATTTATACTTATATTAATATTGACAATCCTATAACACTAATCAATTAAGGAATGACATTAAATATAATTTATTAACAAGCTTATATTTGTGAACTGACCATTTAATTTCTTACCAATATCATAATGATATAGTAGAAAATTAGAAATAAAGAATCCGACACACGCCGATTTAATTACTGCATCTCGATGAAAGCGATACACATGAATGAACAAACATAAGATAAATTCATTTATAACTTTTGCATTTTAATCATTCCAGATAGATGATTCAATTTGAATCAAACTTATCTGATTTGTGTAAGTACTTCAAATGATTGATTTAATTAGACATGAACTAAATGTATTTTAGTATATAAATATTTTCATTTCATTTCGGTGAAACGTTACAATTTATTTTAAAATATAATTAATTATGTTTAGTTATTCTTCGGTGAAAGCGACAGGACAGATAAAAAGGGAAGTGTTTCCTTCCGACAGACTGATATCCGTGTCCGTTTCGGTTTCGATACTTTCGACCAACTATCAAATAACGGCAATTTAATTGCAACATAAAACTTTCGTATATACTAAGACAGCGCTTTACCCGCGGTCTCGCTTGCGTCTTTGTTAAGTCATAACCTGTAGTAGTTGCGTTTGAAAAGGTCGCGACCAACTTACACCGAGTTTATACTATATCCAGTAATCGAGCTGAATGGTAGGATATAATATGTACCGGAATGATTCGCGACCACAGTGCTCATCGTGATAAAACCTTTACAGCAACATTCGTTTGATTTTTCTCGTTTCAGGATCATACAGTGTATATCTAAGTGCGGAAAGACTTGAAGGTCAACAGGGATGGTAGACGTACTAAGTTCTTGGTAAGTAAAAGTACCAGGTAATCATAATCATTATGCTAGTAAGTAAGCAATAACCAACATTCAATATCCATCGGCCTTGATGTTTTGTTCATCGAGGAGCTAAAAAAAAAGGTCCGCCAGGGAGCATAAGACGGTAGTAAGCCCCTGGTATTTGCTATTCGCTTGAAGGTGTCACATCACTACTAAGTATGTGGTAATGTCATTCTGTCTTTCGTCACATAAGGTCCGTCAGCCATAACTACAGTAATACTAGGAATATTGGGTCGCTGCCTACCATCCCTGCTGGCCAAAGACTACCAGCTACGGATTACCGATATTTCGCTGTTCGCCGTTGTTCCCGTGAACCATCAGATCAGATGTATACTAAGTATAAATAAAATTGTTCGAGTTTACTACTTAAGTACGATTGTCTTTGAATATTATGCATTAAGCAAATAGAGGTGATTGATTGACGGACTGACTAACTAACTGACGGATTGAAGAACAGACGTACTGGACTGACTGACTGATTGAGTGGTTAATTATTTATCTAAAAGAAAGATGATGTATGTATACGCATTTTGAAAACGCTTTTATAAATTTCACTCCTCATAAAAATTTAATCAAAACTCAATTGTTTGAAACAAACTAAACATGAAATAAGAAATAGGTACCACATAAATCCTAACACGTAAATTAAATAGTATTACAGCTGCAAATGCATAATTCCCGTTACAAGCGCCAAGCACTAAAGCAATAAGCCGACCAAACTAAGTTCTAAATCAGCCGACAAGCTATTTGTGATCCAAACTTAACCGACGCACGCGCACCGTTTCCGCAATGATGGCAGAGTATGTATGTACATTCTAGGAATTTTTGAACGCCTAGGTGAATGCGGTTTGTTATTCTACTTTACAAGACTATTCCAGTATATGTGAGTAATTGTTTTTACCCATACAATAGACAATCGTGTTTTCTTTGGAAATTATAATACCAACTGGACTACAATTCCTTGTTACCGAAGTTGTGTTTGTGTTTTTCAAAATTACTTTATTCAATTTAGGCCCAGAAAGCACTACTTATTTACTTTATCATCTCTGCTATCGGAAAATATCCTACTCTGCTTCTGCTACACGACTTCGTCTGCTTGGACTTAAGGATTTGATCGAGAGAGAAATAAAAAAAAAAAATTTACCGGGATAAAAAGTATTGTGTTAATCCAGGTTATAAACGATCTGTGTGCAACATTCCATCCGAACCCTTTCAGCCGTTTTTGCGTTATTGAGAACAATATATATATATATTAGGACATATTAGATGTACAGTGAGGGAGTAATTTCACTGTCATTCATGTAATGATCTACCACTTCGACAGTAAAACCTGTTCGATGGAGAAAGGTTTTACGCCTTTGTTTATGAGCATTATTATGTTAGGTTTTTATTAGCAAATTTCACCACATTACGCTGTTCCGCATCTTATTTTACGACTGCGTACATAACTCATTCCTCTCTCAACACCTCGCCGTCCCTTTGTCCCTTTCTTTACCTTTACAGTACGCGCTCCAATGAGTCACAGAGTGTTGACCTGACTGAAACTTACACAAACATGGTATGCTTATTATGTACACAGGCATAGAATAAAGCGTATATGTGTGTGTGCACTTGACGGACTTCTTATGCGTGTATAGGCTCGACAAAACAACTCGAGGCACTCCAAAAAACAAACTAGTAAAACACTCAATTATGAGACAAGACTACCGAGAGACGTTGAGAGTGTTCTCTTGACTAAATGTTTGACTTTTTGTTTTGTTTTAAGAACTTATGGTCCATCAAATATTCATCAACTCTCGTTGTACCCTTCTATTCCAGGATCAAATCAGGAGATTCCTTGATGAGATAACACTACTTGGTACTACAACTTGTTGACATTACCCGAACTTAGTTGACTTTGTTGTTAAAGAAGTTGGTATTTCAGTGAGTACTTATTTTTGAATCAATTTGAACCACAGCTTGACATAAATTCACATCGTTATTTTTTTCTATACAGGTTCAGTGTTTGGCCTCAATCTCACCTGATGGTAACTGACAATGAGCCCCAAGATAGGTAGCACGCTAAGCCTAGTGGGGGTAACTGGCTCTCAGTTGGAGCTACCGCAACACACATATAGATGCTTGCATTAGAAAATGTCTTATGGTTTCATCACGATGTTTTCCTTCAGCGAAAACTCAGGGTCATTACAGAGATTCGAACTCACGTCAATCGATGCGGAGTACATAAACGCTACCACTGTTTTTTTATCTTTCTAGTAAATTACTGGAAATACCTTTTCCTCAATCAAACCTGATGGAAAATGAAGGTGTAACCAAAAGTTATATTAAAAACTTAAAGTAGATTATTGGTGTCATGTTACTTTACTGCCGTTTTTGTTTCATGTTAAGGCACAATGTTATTGATTATTAACCCTCTCTGGCCCGGCTAATCCACCCTACGAACAAATGTGTTTTAAACTTTTGAGCCCCTCCGGTTAACTCGACTGTCCTGTTTAAAACCGGACGGACAATGACGCAGTTTTCGTACAATTACGAGCTTAGAAGAACTATTCCAACGTGACTCCATAACAACAAACGTAATTGGGTCAAAACAGAATGAAATGTTGCAGATATATTTTGAACATTGATAATAATTGATATATAATAAACGTTAATTAACATGCAATTTACGTTACAAAGTTTAATAATATATTGTTAAAAGATATGACATTAGTAGCGCTTTTTCTGAGGCTTCGCCCGCGTCATAGTGGAGTTATTACATATATGTTTTATGTCCCTTTCTAACTGAATGGCTAAATACCAATTTTCATTGATCTATCTTCAAAAATGACGGATTTTCATATAAACATTCGACCCCTTCTCCCTAACCTTAGGGTTTTGAATTTTCAAAAATCCTTCCTTAGTACTCACTTACAGTGTAAAAGGAATCCGCATGAAAATTTTCACGGTCCTAACCCCAGTAGTTTAAGCTGTACGTTGATATGTCTATAAGTTATTTTTGTTTTGTTTGGTTGAACGCGCTAATCTCAGGAACTACTGGTTCGATAGAAAAAAACATTTTAGTGTTAGATAGACCATTTATCGAGAAAGGCTATAGGCTATATAACATCACGCTACGACCAATAAATCAATAAAGAGCGGAACATCAATGACAAATGTTGCAAAAAAGGGGAAAATTTACTCCTTTTGTGAGCTTCCATTGTGTGACGCAGATGAAGTTGCGCGGGTCACCTAGTATATTATATACATGAAAGGTATTTAATTTCTCTGACTGTAAAAATTCTTAGAGATCACGCAAATGACGCTTTTTTTTCTGACACCGAAGAACATGGCTAAAAATATTAAATTCGGTCCCGTTTTAGAGGAGGAAATAGGAAATTATAATTTAATCTATTTTTTAAATATCATGTGTAATTAGACCGAGTTACAGTTGTCTCTCTCTAGCGCTGTATTCGGTTGTTTGAACATAGCGCGACAGCAATATAGATTTCTCTTAAAACCCATTCTTCAAATATCTCGCCGACCACGTTTCCTCTTTATGTGTTTAACACACACAACAACTAAATAATACTTAATTTATTGCATTAAGTGAATAATACGATAACATTAAATTGCCTTTAAAATGAAACCTATTTAAATTAATGGAATAATAAATGTTGTTACATCTACACCACCACCTTCACCAGTAACAAGCAATTAACAGTTAATAAAACGGATTCACTTGCCGACGAGTGCTAGCCAGTATTATCGTAAAAAAACCTGTAACTAGTTTACGCACCGTAATGATGAAGTGCTTTTGCATTAACAACTTTTTTAGACCATTCTGTTATTGTTGGAAAGGGGATATCTCAAGGGTGGTCCTATTTTAATTTTATTGGCATTGGACCTTTGACTCCGAAGATTCACCAGGACACTCCTCAAAATCATTTTCTCAAAAATTGTCTTGTTATATTATATTAGGACTCATACATATGAAATTGGCGTTTTGTTGAACTGACCACTTTGATCTCAAATATCTGGTGATTGGTTAAGAATTCCAAATTCAAATTTAGTGATTCATTTGTTTTCGCACCATTTGTTTTTTCTTTCACATCGTTCTTTTCACAAAATGGAAAACTTAAAATATCGCTTTATTTACGAATGAGTTCCACCTTGGCATCAGCGATGCAGAAACAGCTCGAAGGATTAATGATGTGTATGGGGAAGCTACTGTAAAAAAAAGCACGGTACGTTTTGATTCCAACGTTTTCGTGCTGGAAATTTTGACCTTCGAAACAAATCCCGTGGGCGGCTGGAGACCCTAGTTCATAAAGAAGAACTAAAGGTAATCTTGGAAGCGGATCCACCGCAAACCACGACAGAGTTAGCGGCAGGCTTCGGTGTGAGTGATAAAACAATTTTAATTCATGTGAAACAAATTGGAAAAGAGAAAAAGCTCGACAAATGGGTACTGCACGAATTGACTGTAGCACAGCAACAAACACGCATTGAGTGCTGCGTTACATTACTCAACCGTCACAATAACGAAGGAATTTTGAATAGTATCGTAATATCGTTACTTGTGACGAAAAATAAATCCTTTACGAAAATCGGAACCGCTCATCACAGTGGTTGAACCCAAGAGAACCGGCCAACTCCTGTTCCAAGCGAAAGTTGACTCATAAAAATGTATTGGCGAGTGTTTGGTGGACCAGTGCTGGTGTCATATATCTACTACAGCTTCCTAAGATCTGGCCAGACGATAACGGCAGATCTGTATTGTCAGTTGTTGCAAACCGTGATGGAAAAGCTTGCCGTTAAACAACAGAGACTGGTCAATCTCTCTAGCCTACTGCTGCTTCAGGACAACTCTAATCCCCATACTTCACGACAGACAGTCGCTAAATTAGAGGAACTACGGCTGAAATGTATCCAACACCCATCATACTCCCCGGATCTTACTCCAACAGATTACCACTTTTTTCGGAATTTGGACAATTTCTTGCAAGGAAAAAAATTCAATTACGATGAGGCTTTCCAAACCGCTTTCAAAGATTTTATTGATTCTCGTTCCCACAATTTTTTCTGCAATGGAATCAATGAACTACCTATAAAATGGCGAAAGTGCATAAATAATAATGGTACATACATCGATCGATTAAATGTATAATTTCATAAATTTTTTTTTTCGTTTTACTTTTTCCATATAAAACGCTAATTTTATATTTAAGGATCTAATAGTAACATTATGTATAGTATATTATATAGTATTATTACATGTTTTACATAAACATTGCTTGTATAATATCCGTAAACTTACATTTGTGCAACATCTCCGAAGCGACGAGCGTTTTTAAATGAGTAACTTTTATTTGCGAGCACTCTATGTACGTACACAGCATGAAATTAAAAATTAAATATAGCTTTGTCACGTATTAATTCTAGATGGGATTTGTAGTTGTCTGTTGTTGTTGTTTGTTGTTGATAGCTTGTAGGTATTACATCATTTTCAATAACAAATAATATATTATATTAATTCAGTCTCGATAAATTGCTTCTATTGATAAAATTGTATATTCATATTCATAGCGATGATGTTGATGATGCATACACTATTATTGTAGTTTCCGTACCACACGACAGTAATTTGCTTGGTACAGGAACCTCTGGGCAACTATTCTATGAAATTCAGTTATAAATAAAATTCTTTAGAAATCTCACTATTTGCGTCACAGAATTAAAAACTTGTTACGAAAACCAATGGATCTAAACTGTGAATCATCATAGGTTTATTTGTAAACATCACAAAACCAACGCTGCGGCCAAGGAGTTGCGTGTTAAAACCCGCGTATTGTACATTTATTTGTCAAAACAATCGAGTGATTCATTTACGTTTCAAACTACAAGAGCTGAGACGTAAACGTGAAAGTTTGCTATCGAAAGTAAATAATAACAAATCACTTTATTTTTAATTATATATCTAACTTACTGTGATAACAAACAAGCACAAAGTTATTTAACTCCCTTGATTTATTTAAATTAAACACTAAAAAATAAAACTAAAAATAATGTAACAGTTATTCATTTATGTTTCAAATCGTATTGAATGTTTTTTTATCGAAGATAAATACTAAATAAATAGCAATAGTATAATTTTTATTATTTTCCAAATGTTAAAACTTATTTGAATATAAGTAAGTGGCTGCGATAAGAAAACATGATAAAAATTATCTCTCGGGTTTCTTTTAAACTAAGAACTAAAAAAATATTTAAAACGGTATCATAAACGTAAAAGTTTGCTATCGAAAGTAAATACTAAATAATTCATTTTTATTATTTTTTAACTTAATTGAATAACTGGCTGCAATAATTAAAAAAAACTGTTATCTCTCGTGTTTCATTTAAACTAGGAACTAAAAAAAGGAAACTAAAACCTGTAGTAGTAGGTAGTCAATTTCATATCATTAACAACTACAATCTCTCACAATCGAAACTGTTCGTACGTTACAATAAAGCGAGGCCTGGATGCTAAATAACGTTATTTAAGACTGTTTGGAACATTTACCCGCTGCGGGGTCTCGGTCATTGCCATTTAAATCTGTACCAACCACCGTAACGAGGTCTCCGCGAGGTCAAGCAATTGCAAGACGGTACAAGTTCGACATAAAAAAAATTATATTAACCCGGAGGTCTAAACATAATGGTATATCGCGAGGCTTTCATAAGCAACTTTTTAATAGGTTTTTGTGAATGTCATGGTATACGTTTAGCACATATTGTTACCGGTTTTTACTCTACTTATTTCGTACAATAGTCTTTATGAACGATGTTTAAGAATAGGTTATTGTAGATATTTCTAGCTAGCTGGCGCAGCAAACGTTATATTCTTTTCATTCTACAGCGTCATCTATCGCGTTCAGATATTAAAGCATAAAGACCTTCTCCGTGAAAAAACAGTTCTATCAACTTTCATGGTGATCGGTCAAACGGTTTTTCAGTTTATCAATCTCATATTTATCTACACTTATAATAAAACAATAATGAATCAAAATCTGTACATTAAAGATATTTGAGAAAAATAACTACGGGAAGTTGGTTCAGAATCACTAACTGAAATCAATTCGACAGTTTTTGTAATTGTTTTCTGTATGTCTGTTAGTTTGTACACCAATAAGTCGGAAATTACAGGGCCGAATTTAATGGAATTTGGTTTGATTGTAGTTTGTAGTCCGCAGGTACATTTAGGATGCATTTTTAGACGTATGGTCATTTGGTCTATAATCTGCGTTATATTGCGTTATGCATGCAACATGTCCATCTAACAAGACAATATTTAATAAAAGAGGAAACCAACTTCTACGATTTTGATGAGTTCCCCCTGGTGTATCTTCCAAGTTGAATGTCCCATGCCAATGAAATTAAAATGGGACCCGTATCAAACAAAAAAAAAATCATCCAAATCGGTTAAACAAAGAAGTTATGGCTGAACATCCATACAGAAATATATACATGTATACATTTGAATTGAGTAGCTGGCTTCTTTTTTTGAAATCGGTTA
This sequence comes from Saturnia japonica, assembly GCA_033032175.1. Lineage (NCBI taxonomy): Eukaryota > Metazoa > Arthropoda > Insecta > Lepidoptera > Saturniidae > Saturnia > Saturnia japonica. The sequence goes on from CM065332.1 coordinate 7,209,555, forward strand.
AAAAGGAATGTATGTATATGTAATACTATAATAGATTTTAAATATAGAATGAAATCATACGAAATTAGTTGAAATTATTTTATTTTGATATGATCTTATTTCTATGATTTTTCACTAAATCTACTGGGTTCAATAGTTATTCGAGTTCAAAGTCTAACAATAAAATTATCAATGTTAAAGAGTATAGCTACAAAATAAATAGTGGTATAATCAAATTTATTACATGTTTCTTAAGGTCACCATATAGACACCATAATAGAAGATAAATATGATCAGGAGCAAAAAAACTTCAGCTGTGAAAGAAGATACAAACTCATACAAAGAAAATACTTTTTTGAGAACAGCGATGAGTTCAGTTACCAGTCACTGGCCACATAGAAAATAAATTGCAATCACAAAATTGAAACCATTTTATGGCTACCTTGAAAGTGACACCCACATTTTTTTTATTGATTCTGTTTAACCATATGCATTCAGCGATAGGACACATGAAGCGTACAAAAATAAAAAATAATAGATAGGTTGTTTAGGTGAATGTGGTAAAACTTGTAACAGTAATACTGTACTGCCACACATCTTAATAGCACCAAAAAATAGCAATGCTGGCGACGGAAGCTCCAGTCTGATGAGTTTAGTTATCCACTGTCACAGAAGGTGTTCCAACCAGCCTGTCATCAGAAGTTGTATCGAACTTTTAAGTCTAAGGATACCTCGCTTCTCTATTTGTTTCTGCCGTTTTTATAATTAGTTGTGTTCCAAGGAGTTGATATTAATAACTGCGGTTACTTTCCGCTATTATACTGCTCGCTATCATCGGTAGGGAGTTCCTACACATTGAGACATTTAGGTCTCGCGGTCACGGACAGTCCGGTTTCAGAATTTTTCTCTCGCGAATCCTCCGAATGTGGAGTGAGCTCTCTGCTTAGGTTTTCTTAATACAGTATGGGGCTTTTCAAAAGGGATGTGAACAGGTTTTTAAAGGACCGGCCACGCGCATTTGAAGTTTCTGGTTGTATAATACAAGTCCATAGACTACGATGACCGCTCACAATCGGAACTCTAGCTTATTTGCCACCCTCGTAGTATAAAAAAAACTGATCTAAATAGGACTAGTCTTTAATGAGGTCGACTATAGATATTGATAATCTACAGTACCTAATCACTAATCACCTAACATCATGATATGAACAGTAAATCATTGTAGCAGTAAAGCTTTGTGTATTACATAAAAATTGGATTTCGGTAAAAAAATACTATATTTGTATTACTTTATAAATCAATATTGTGTTCAATAAATAATCAACAGCCATTACATAATATAGGCAATAATATTCAACAGCAAAACGAAGGACCTTTACTCGACTCGCGGGACACAAAGAAAACAAATACCCAGACGTACTAGGTTCGATTAGGCGATAACACATACCTTGTTAGACCTAAAGTCCATCGTCATAAGGTTGAATAGTTTTTTGTAGTTAGAGCGTAGGTAACAGCGACTACATTCTTCGACCAAGGTCGTTGCATCGACCTACGGGCTGTGTCGTGTTTAACTTCAACAAATGAAGAATATTTAATTGTCGTTCGATACAATTAAAATTTTAATACCTTACAACAAAGACAATGTTACGTGTATAAAATAAAACAATTATATTATAAGAACAACATTTAAGTAACATTGAAGCAATGATGAGTCAATCGTCAATCGAATCCATGCAATGAGCCTGAGCTTTCGGTGAAGAAAACATCGTGATGAAGCTATAGCATGGTGTTACGATAATATCTAATGTCCAACACTCCTAAGTTTAAAATCACTCGCCATGCACGTATAGGTGTGTTGAGGTAGCTGCACTTGAGAGCCTCTAGGCTCAGCGTGTGACCATATTGGCCCACATTGTCATATCAGGTAAGATTGTGGACATAGAATTAAAACTCGAAAAAGATTTAGACAAAACAATTACTTTTAACAATTATTCACTTTGTTTAGTAACGTACTGTTATTTAACAAGTCAATTTTTAACAAAAGCGGTAATCGACGTCAATGATTTTGAGGATTTTCCTGATGTATCTTCGAAGTTGAAGATCTAATATCAATGAAACCCTTACAATGAAAAAGAATCATGTAAATTTGTTCATAAACAAAGAAGTTATACCTGAACATCAATTAAAAATAATCGAATTGAGAAACTCCTCCTTTTTTTTAAATTGGTTAAAAATAGCATCTTAATTCTTCTTTTACCAAGTAATTTCAAGGCAAACGTAGAATGAGAATAATGAATTCTAGACCAATATATTCCACGAAAAAATAACGGAATCACAACTAGTTTACCTATAAGTAGACTGGTTTCGGAACAGTTGCAGATTTTTTTGAAACAATTATGAGTCATACAACGGAACTGGTCTGACCTAGGAAGGTTACATGAGCTAAAATTAAACAAATACAGTTAAAATTAATGCTACTCCATTTCCTGTACGTATTGTGGCCATGGACAGTCATTAAAATAGATTGTTTCACAGTAATTTCCATTTATGAAGATTAAAAGATCGATTCTGTTTATAACTTAGCTGTGCCTGCGACTTTGTCCGCGTGGTATTTTGTATGCGGCGACGCGACGGCAGTGAAATACGCCGCGCAGTGCGCGTGGGGTGCGCGTGATTCTGGATACTGCTACTTTAGTTTATTTAATTTGCACGGAACCCTAATTCTTAAAAAAAACAAAATATAGCTTAAGTTACTCCCTATAACAAGCTATTTGCCAGTGGAAGTCCCGTCAAAATCGTTCCATTCGTTTCAGAAAATAGCCGGAACGAACGGAAAGACAGACAAAAAAATATGTTTTTTCTTGTAAGTTCCGTATATACTTTCATATGCATCTAGTAAAAAGCTGTTATTTTGACTTTTACAGAGACTTCAATTTTATTTATATGTATACACTAGCTTATACCCGCGACTTCGTTCTTGATGTCTTCGAAATGAAACGACTCGCACACCATCTATTGTAATATTGTTGTACTAATTCCACGAGTGTACGCACAACAGCTCAGCAAAGTTTAATCGCAATCGGATGAATGCAGGATGGTAGATGTATAAGCTTTCTGATGCACGTACAAAGCTTCAGGGTCCTTATACCATGTAACCATTGTACCCAGATAAATTATGCTAGTACGCAATAATACCAACTTGCAATATCGATGAAGGCATCAAAAAAGAACATCCTACGGGGCGGAAAACGGAATAATGCCCGTGGCGGTTTGCTAATGTTCTTCACCGGAGAGCTAAAAAAGGCTGCTCGGGGTACGGAAGCTAAGGCCATGGTATTTGCTATTTGTTTGAAGATGCCTGCATTTTTTCATATATCAACTTATAGATTTCTGTACCAGGAATATTGGGCCACTGTCTATCATCCCTGTATGAATGTTTAGAAACGCCTAGGGAACAGACAAATAAACATTTATGTTCAAATATATAAGACAATTAATAAAATTGAAGTATCTGTTTGTAATGTCAAAATAACAGCTTTTTACTCAATGCATATGACAGTATATACGATACCTATAAAATGAAAAAAAAACAATTTTTAAAATTGTTGGCCGTTTGTTCGTTCTGGGTGATCCCGTAACTGTTGGATCTATTTTGACACGACTTTCACTGAGAGATAACTGATGTTATATATAAGGAGTAGCTTAGGCTACTTTTATTTTAGAGGAATTTTTATTTCACAAATAAAAAAAACTGGTCATGGTTAATCAATTCGGGCGCTTAAATGGCTTACGCTCAGCGATAATAACCAAGAGATATAGCAAATTAATGTAATACATAATTGTAGGCATTAAAAAGACCTACAAAAAAGACAAGGAGTGTATATACATCTATCTTCTAAGGAACACCCACAATAAGCATTTTTGTCTTTAAAATAGCCGGGAGCGGGGGAGCAAGATTCGCGCGGGCATTCTGTAGTCCACGTGAGCGAAGCCACGGGCACAGCTAGTAAAACATAAACTGAGTAGGTATATGAATTACGCTGAATACTAATTATTGAATTAATAAGGAGCATTGTATGCCTAAAAAGTAGGACATAATAAGTAAACAACTATTATTATATCGCCATATTATTATATATTTACAATGTAACAAACAGAGCCTACAATAATATTATAGCTAAACAAACAATGCATATATGTATAATTTTAGGCCGATTCATCCAGGAAACAAATTCTTATCTGCACTTCCTCATTACGAACAAAAAAGTTTGTTTCATCAAACAACACAGTATTGAGAGTTATATTCTCCAACATATATATTTAAAACAATGTTAAAACCAAGAATAACGAAGACATATATATATTCTATGGTTAAAACCAATGACATTTTACATAATATGTTTAGACGCATCATACGTCCACATCATTGAACTAAAAAACAGTGCAATGAAACTATACTTATTGCATCCAGTTATACAGTACGCAAAAAAGGGGCAAAAAAAATGACATTTTTGTTGTTAGAAAGAAATGAAAATACCAGTTGTAGTAACGTGCAAATGAGATACTGGATCAAACGTGATTTAAGAAAAGCCGGAAATAGATCGTGGTTAACTCATCTACACTTATAAAACATCTTAGATTAAAAAACGGTAGTGTAACTTGCAATTCAATAGAACTGAAAGTTGTACCTTCTGCATAATTGTATTATTAAAACGTGCAAACATTCCTTCGTTCTAAACAAACAAGGAAACGCATTCAACGTAAGCATTAAAGCAATGTCCAATTCTGTATATCTTGTCTTACCTTAGAAGGTAGATGATGTAATGATAATAAATTCCAATTCAAACTTCAAAAGGTATTTAAGTAAACACGTATGCTGACGTTTATATGAGTTCAGACATAAGATCCTAATGTTTATGTTACCAGGACTGCATTTCGTCACGTCTTGTGTGTATTGGTTACTGAACTTTAACAGCCATACCTACTTACAATACAACTCTTGCTTCACTTCAGATATTTACAACTTATAATTTACGCAAATTTTAACATTCTTATATGCTCTTTCAGTTTGGGAATATAAAATATACTGAAGAGAGCTGTCTATCTAATCTTCTCTACTTGTAACTGACGTCCAAAAAGGAGGACGAATGTATTTTTTTAATGGTTGTTAAGCCATAACTTCTTTATTTATTTATGAACTGATTTGGATGATTCTTTTTTCGTTGAAAAAGGGTTACCTCATGGGTGGTCCCATTTTAATTTTATTGGCATTGGACCTTCGACTTCGAAGATCCCCCCGAAAACTGCTCAAAATCATTAGTTTTTTTTGTTGTAAAAATTCCCATGTTATAATTATATTTTCTGTGCCCCACGGTTTCACCCGTGTTTAATTTATTCGACCAACTCGCCCGGGCCGCCATCGCACCCGCTGTATATGGCCTATCGTTGTTCTCACTTTCCCTGCTTTCCTACAGCTTGTTAGATTTCTTGACGTTCATGGTTACTGTTCCGCTTCTTAAAGTACAACCTATATAGTCTCTACTAACCATCCTCAATAAATAAGCTATATTCAAAAAGCATATTCCAAATTTGACTGATGGTTCCAAAGATTAGCGCGTTCGAACAATAGCTTAAGTTATAATATTGTAGTATATACCTAACATATAAATTAAAATTATCAAATAAAAGAATATTTGAAAGATGTCCCTTCAAACAATAAAATCAGATTTTATTCACTTCATTCTCTAAATGTGTTCCCAATACATTGGCAAAAGAGCTATTGCTACACGTGTATGTCAAGGAGAAAAAGATTATTAATTATGAATATCAATAGGATGTTCAAATTTGTAGCCAACAAACTAATCTTTTACCTAGACTGGTGCGCCAAAGAAGCCAACAAAAATCGGAGGACATCAGAGAAGGACACATTTGATTCTTATCGATTTAAAGCCTGATCTAACAATAAAAACGTGAGTTGATTGTTTTTCTGTTAACTTTAACTACGGCTTCTATATTACTTGCCAGATAAACTTAGGCAAGTACCTTATTTTATTTGCGACCGAAATCAATATATTTTCGTATTCTTTTTAAATCCCACTCAATAGGCGAATATACAAGACCAGACGTCCAGTAAGGTTCCTACTAATGCAAGACCATATTTAAGGTTGTGTGTCCTTAAAGTCAGTTTAAGCTATTTGAGATAATACACCTTCCTACCTTTATGTTATAATTTTTCTTCCCGTGGTTCATATAGGTCAGATAATATTGCTTATTTACGTATTAAAATGGACAACCTTTACTTTTAGATATGTGTACCATATAAAAAAATGCCAAGTGCCTCTAAATGAAATGTTGCAAACATACGTTGCAATTTTGTCAATATAAGTTTCCTTTGCGAAACAAAATTCAAACAAAGCAAGTATATTTCGCAAACACTTCTAGGTTAATCTATAAAAATGTTTTTATCACAAGGCTTGCCAATAGCCTGAGCTAAACATAAACATAATATTTGTTTTTGAAATCAGTCATTAGTGCCAATAATATCAATAATATTTGTTTCACCTACTTATACTTGTTTAATTTATATTACATATCAGTGATTGAATCTCAGTTTACAAAAGTTAGCCTGTAACTAAATGGCATTTCTTAAATTGGTAGACTCGCAACGTTTTGTCCATTATACTTAAAGCAGTTTTTGCAATACGAGTGCACAAAACTATCCTAAAGGGCCCCACTGATTAACAGTTGGTCGGCAGATATTAAACTGTCAGTTAATCGTAATAGATCACACACTTAGTATCTTTTAAGGTTTGGGAATAACGGCTTAAGCGAACTGCGATTGTGTGACCCTAGGCAAAGTGAGTCTGAGTCGACAAGTATCGGCCGCAAAGTGATGGCCGACAAGTCTTCCTGATGGGACTACTTAAAAAAAAATGGCGTTTATAGACACATGGCGCTATGGCTACAATCTGACCTGATCTTAAGTGACCATGTGGACGCTAAACCGAGTGGAAAACTAGTACTCAAGCGCAGGCATTAATCGTTTATAATGTAAATGTATTCTATCTCATTTTCTCGCAGGGTAAATTTATACTTAGATGTATGTGTTTATCTCTTTTTAGTGTCGCTTTTTCGTTCCATGGCGTTTCAAATCACTGCGGTACTAAAGAGATTTTCACTTCAAAAAATGCGGAGTTTCTCCGTTTACTATATCAATATAATTTTGTATTCAAATTTTCTTTTTCTTTCTACAATAAAATTTTAGTTGCATAATTTAGAGCTTCTGAACTGATTCAAATCACTTAAAACTTTGTAATGGGCCTTTAGGTGGATATCAAAAAAATATTCGATCACTCTTCATATAATGCAAACAGAATACATACTAACACGGCATCTCATGCTATTTGGTTATTCACCACCCAACAGACTCAGACAAAACATGTCAAGGCGACACCCAGGCGAGTTTCGAATGCTAAACCATTTGGTATACTACAAAATCGCCTCTTGGGTAATAACGGATGACGCACGCGTACGACATTTGCGTAGTAAACATACAAATGTATGACTAAATTATTAGTTTGCTTAGAATTAACATACCATACAAGTATATGTAAACATACAAAATGTTGAAACTTCACAATTTTTTTATACTAATACTAGCTGTGCCTTTTAGTTAATCTCACTAACTATACTTGCCTATAGCTTGCCAGATTGCTTGACGTTCATAAGTTACTACTTCGCTCCTTATGGTTGTTGCGTGAACCTATATAGCCTATAACTGTCCGCAATAAATAGGCTATAGAGTGCAATAAGATTTTTTTTATCTGCCTGGTAGATTAACGCATTCAAACAAACAAAAAATAAACAATCTCCTCATCTTTATAATATTAGTATAGATACAGTGTGATAATATTATTATTTATTTATGATAATATAAAGCATATTAAATTAAATATTATATGAGTTGGAGGAAATTAAGGCTGAGATCTAACTCTTTAGAGATCTACCAGATCTATCTGGTATCCTTGATAAGTATCTTAACCCTTTAAATCTTTGGTGTTGTCTTTAACAAAATACTGAAATAAAGCTATGGTAACTTATGTTTTGCTATTTATTATATAACATAAAAGTTTATGATTCATTTATTTTAATAGGATTAAATTAATTCAGACATTCTTGCACATGCTTATTATCAGAGACACTGATATAATCTATTTTAATTCCAATAATAAGTTATTGCTCTTGCTTATTATATTCTATACTGAGGCATGCATTACAAATAAGCTGTCTATATTATAAGCTATTCTTGATACTAAACAATGTACATTCTTTATGTAAAATCCAAATTACTATAAGTTATGAGTAACTACTCAGATCTACATTAACTTTTCTAAAAAGAAATTAGGAGTGCTCAGTGCATGATAAACAACTAATTTATTTACAGAAATGTGAAACATTTCTTAATAAGTAGTTTTTATTGAAAAAAATAATAATTACAATAATAATAATAAAAATAAATGAATGTAAATGTTTTTAGTCATAATTATTTCATTTCATAAAATTATTCATCAACATCATCTCAGGAGAAAAACATTCATTGCTGGACATAGGCATCTGAAAGGACACACATATGTAAGTAGATATATGGCAATGTGTAAAGTCAACAATAGTCAGTCACTGTAACACCTAAGTGATAATAACATTCTCTTTGTACAAATTATTTTCACTGAATATAGATAATATCATGATCCTATTATAGAGCAACCAAAAAACTTCTAAACATCCCCCAATAATCATCACAATGAGAGGTCCTGCGATGTTTGCATCTACCTGGTTCCTGCAGCTTTTTCTTTTGCTCCATCGGCCATCTGTCCTACAATCAATGTGCCTCACCCACTGCTTCTTAAGTCTAGTAATTCTTAGAGCTATATCAGTTACTTTGGTTCTTAAGCAGATCCTCTATTTCTAATTTGATGACACAAATAAACTCCAAGCATAGCCCTTGAGTTTTCTTATGATACCTATAGTTAGCGACTATCTTTCAGTTTCAGTCACACATTAGTTAAAGACTTTTGTCTCAAGACAGAACATTATTACAAAGGATAAATTCAATTTACAATACTATTAAAGACAAATTTATTGTGTTCCAAAGTAATCAACACAAACAAAATATATAGCTAGCTGTACTTTATCTTACCTTTATCTTATTTTTCTATAAGATTAAATAATTTTTTATCAGTGTAATAGAGATAGGCAGTAAGTAATCAGAATATTTTGTATACCTAAGTACACCAATTATTAAACAATTATTTAGAAGTGATTCATTACCCTATTTAATTTTTTGTAATCAATTTTTTAATAACATAATTATTAACAATTTACCAACAAAATATTAGTCTTAGAGCTGGTGATTTAATTATTTACATTCCGTGATATAAGGGGTATAAAAACAAAACCACCTTTGTCCACTTTTGTGAAAAATACCATTAATGATTTAACTCATTTAAAAGCCATGTTAATATATATTAATATTATAAATAACTGATTTTTCTCAACAATATTTTATTTATGGGACTAGTTAAGTACTGATAATTACTTTATTAATAAAATTTCACCTGATTACTTCAATACAATATTTCTTGTTGACCTTTCTGCATATCATGGACAATAACATTTTTGTTTTTAAAATCCTCATACAAAATATATTTTTGGACCCTGTTTCATTAGTGTAGAGAGAATCAATTCAAAACAAATCTTTATATAGATTCATTTGTTCTATCATAGTTTGTATTATGACTACTAAATAGCTGATATACCTATATAAATTATATATATTAGATGAGTGAATATAGACCAGTAGCCTCTCAACTAACAGTAGAACTTCCACTGAGCTTATTTGTTATTATTCCAAATGGGGGGCTTTGTAGGTTTATGCAGTTCTGTATCACTGCAACCAGTAAAATCTATTTTGATCCCCTCACTCTACTAAAGCTCATCACCATGTCCTAAAGAAATACATGTTTTTTAGCTAAGCTTAGTAAGCCATTAAATCGCCACCAGTAATTTACACCAGGGTAACTTGAAATTTGGGACAACATTAATTTATGACCGTAATTCTTGCATCGGCTGAAATAAATTATACTAAATACTTCCAGTGTGATATCAACATTTTCAAGTTAGCATAGTGAAAATTGCTGATATTGAAAAGAGCTACCTTGAAATTTGAAATGATGTTACTTTAAAATATGGATAAAGAATAAAAACCCTTATGGGTTCCAAAGTGAATGTTAAGAGCAATTTTTAAACTTTGTCTTAACTGTTAAAATGTAAGTTGTTCATTTAATTACTGGACATAGGTTTTCATCTTAAATTTAGCAGAATTTAGAATACTAAATATTGTGCTTACACAGATATATAAGGATGTAACCAGAATTCAATACTTATTTTAACTATACCCAAGGACTCAAACTTGGAACATCTATTTTTCGGAAGTATTATTTGATAGAAAAATTCGTGAGCTAACCCACTCCTTCTTACTTATTTACAATAATATATTCTAGTATAACATAAGCCAAGATAAATAGTATGGTTTTTAATATGAGTTTGGACAAATTGACCCAAAGAACGAAATAATGACTAATATGATGTGCTGATTATCGTATATTGTAATCTATTCAGAGATTATAAAATACTACTTAGTAAAGTTTTAAATAATTTAGCTGCAACAGCTTTTACTGTATGTAACCTTATGCTTTAAGGTAATATACATATAATTGGAAATAATTTGCTACGTCGTCAAAATAAATATCAAGCATGCTAGGTATACATATCGATGTGAAGACCACACGCGGCTCCATGGAGGAAAACCAGCGATACGATAACAGTTGCCTTACTTCCACAGTGTACCCTTAAATAATAATAAAATACAATACCTGTTCGAATTGTTCACGGATCTCGATCAATTCTTCGTCAGTCAATTTCGAATTATCTGACATGTTCACTTTATTATATTAAACACTAAAACAAATCACAGAAAACCTTAACAGTTTAAATGTTTCCCTCTTTCACTGTTCACTTACACTACAGTCTGTACAAAAATTGAAATATTAAATACATACAAGCTCGTTGACTTTTTGGTGTGAAATAACACTTTTGTGGCACACAGCGGCAATGCGTCAATAAAAACAAACCCACAACACTTTCTACCTATCCGCTAGAACACAGCAAAGCACACAGCCGCTATCGTTTACGTTTCCGCGAACAATGATGCCAGATGACTGCTTCGTATTTTCTCATATCGTATCCAAGGAACTCCCAAAATTTTGCGATGGTTTTCGAAAAACCCTAATATATTAATATTTTTATTTATTTTAGCATCAGTAATTACTGCTCGCAGTAAATAACAATTCAGCATTTCAACTGCCAACTGTTAAATGTTCAGTGTAATCTATATTTTAATTGAATGAGGTCAAGCATATAGGTACCTACTTCTAAATACGAGACTCTTTAATTTAAGATTAAATGAATATTTATTTACATGGTATATACCTTGTAGAGAAAAAGTTGTCGAGATGGTGTTTTATCAAGCCTACCCCGAACAAACTCTACTTTGAAATTAAGTGAATGTATGTCTGTGAAAATAACACCAAGATATCAAGTATTAATTAAGTTAAAAATAAATGTATTCATATAAATATTAATCTGAGTGATGCTTATTTTATAATTATTACGTAAAGTGCTCTGTATCTACACTGTCGATCTTTCATTCCCATTAGCTACTGTATACCTATATATTATTAATATTATGTATGCATAATTACAAATAATCTGATCAGTCTTCATAGTTTTTATTTTTTATCTAAATTTATTGAATGAAGTCTTTGTTTTATTAACAAAAACGTTCCAAAATCACTTTTTCCTTTCATAATCTCCCAATAATTTTGTTGTGTTACATTTTCCCATTGCATCGTTTGAACTACCGAATTTACCGGGTATCACTCGAATCTGGCTCCATTGCTGCGTATTGCGTCATCTCAAGCCAGGTTGTCAGTGTTGTCAGAGATAGTATTCTACAAAAATTATTTCTTTACAAAAAATCTTAGATTGTGGAAGTACTTAGTAATAAGTTATCTGTAATTATGTAGTCTAAAGAATTGTTATTTATCTCTGGTCTAAAGTGTTATTTATCTCTGGTCTCTGGTCTAAAGCAGAAGTTTATAGTATTTATCTCTGGTTTAAAGTAAGAATTTACCTCTGGCAGTAAGCATTATTTCCATAATGATGCCAGAGATAAATAACAATTACTCCACAAACTTAAGTGCAATCCTTATTATACCTGATACCTTTGAAATATTATGGAGTTTTCCTGTTATTATTAAGAATAATTGTTTCAAATACATAAAATACAGGTTTTTGGTATACATCGGTATTGCCAGACATTTTCTATACATTTTTCATCACATTTGACCTTCTTGGATAACTTTTATGGATACCTACATTAACATTTTGAGAGACATATGGATTTTTTTTGTAAAACTCAACGAAATCATCAGGACATAATCAAATTTGTGTATTTTTCTGTACATATAATAATATAAAGCCTTGACATTCAGACCAACTTAGTATCTATTTACAAAGTATTGTAATAAGAAATAAAAACTTTAGGGTCTACTGTGCCACTCTAAGATTAGGTAGTTTGTATAAATGAAACATACAATCAGAAGGTTGAATATAAAGTGTATTTGTTACTAAAATGTTTGGGTCTTTATAACCGAACATATGTGTCTGTCAGAGTGGGAGAATCTGGTCCCTTGTTCCTTGCTTGCGTGCGGTCAATGCAGTGGGGACAAAAGATGTCGTAGCCCAACAGATGCGGTAGTGGGTCGAGTGCCATGGTGCCGAGGAGCGTCCGCTTGGGGTATTGTTCTCGGCCGATCCCTTTCGTTATTTATTGCGTTAATAATGTTGCGCTATTGTGAAGACGAAGTATCGGCGCTAGTCTTTCGGGTGGCATCCTGTGGAGCGCTTCCTCAATGCGGTAGGTTCGCATGTGTTTAACGCAAGGATGAGATCGTATTTGTGATTGATAATATTTAGCTTGGTAGCAGCTACAAAAACCATGATTATGGATATACAAATAAATATTTTGTAGCTAAACTAATTATAATCTATTCTATTCTAATACTTAATTATTTTTTGTAGGTCTGTTTGCCAATCGGCAAAGGCCGCCTCTAAACTTTTCCATTCCTGTCTCTCTTGGGCCACTCTACTCCACGTTACTCCTGCAATGGCAATGGCAATGTCATCATCCCACCTTTTTTGTGGTCTGCCCCTTTTCTTTTTCCCTTCTCTAGGGTACTATCGTGTCACAATTTTGCTGCATTTTTCTTGGCCTCGTATCATGTGCCCTGCCCATTGCCATTTGAGTCTTCTGATTTTGGATGCTATATCTATGACCTCTTATATCTAGTCTGTGGTCGTTCCTTAGCAACTAGTTTGTTATAAAATTGTCATATCTACTACAAAATATGTAACATAAATTTTGTTAATAAAAACCTTTTAATGCAAGGTTTTGTCTTTAACAATTTTATTAACAAAATATTTATAAGTATTTGCGAATATTTAAGAAAATAAAATGGAAAAGTATTTAAAACCAGACCGTTTAGATATCGATACGTCAAGCGCGTCGGCATCGAAAGAATGGGAACATTGGAAACGAACATTTGAAAATTTCCTTAAAGCTTCCGAATTGAATATTGGGCAAGTATCTGAGTGCAATTTAAACCTCCTTATAAATCATGTATCGTCAAATATATTTACGTACATTAGTGAATGCACTGATTATTCGCAAGCTATGAATATACTTACTAAATTATTTATAAAACCTAAAAACATTATCTATGCGAGATATGCACTTGCTACTAGAAAACAGCAAGGCGAAGAATCTCTCGATACCTTATTACAGATATTGAAACAGCTCTCAAAAGACTGTGACTTCAAAAGTGTCGATGCTAATACAAACAGATATGACTGTATAAGGGACGCATTTATTAGTGGCATAAGATCTAGCAAAATTAGACAGCGGCTTCTCGAAAATTTAAACCTCACTCTTGATGAAGCCTATAATAAAGCTCTCTCTCTAGAAATGGCTTAAGCAAACTGTCAAGGATATCATTCTAGCAATTTAAATACTGTATCAGATACATCTGGCATCACAGATTCTAATGTTAGCCAAAATACTTTAGCAGCTACTCCAATACACAACTCAAAGAAAAGGAATTGTTTCTTTTGTGGTGATAAAATCCACCTACGTATAAATTGCCCTGCTAAAGATATTATATGTCAATTATGTAACAAAAAAGGTCATCGTGCAAATGTCTGTCGAAGCAAAAATAATACGGCTAATGCTATATTCGTCACTGACAAAAGCTGTTATACGTCGTACGAAGTAGCTGCATCGCCAACTTCTCTAAGAAAAGCAACAGTTTCTGCCATTATAAAAGGGCTACAGGCAGAAGCTCTAATAGATACCGGAAGCACAATTAGTTTTATTATTGAGAGCTTCTTCAAATTAACTGGCTTAAAAAAATTTCCTTTCCATCAAACTATTACCATGGCTAGTACAAGTCTTTCATCTCAAGTTAACGGACAAACTATTGCGTCCGCACAGATTGAAAATCATAAATATAAAGATCTTAATTTGTTAATTGTCAAGGATTTATGTGCTGATCTCATAATTGGACATGATATTTTGCAAAAACATTCTTCTTAAGAATTTTCTTTTGGAGGACCTAAAGAAACAATGAAAATTTGCAATGTGGCAGCTGCATCGGTGCCTGCTGTTCCATTATTTGCGAGTGTCAGTCCTGACTGTAAACCAATCGCTATAAAATCACGCCGATATAGTGAAGAGGACAATCAGTTTATACATTCCGAAATAAGAAAAATGTTGACTGCTGGTATTATTGGAGAAAGTTCCTCTCCATGGCGAGCCCAGGTACTGATAACAAAGAATATTAACCTAAAAAACGTCTAGTTATAGATTATTCACAAACAATAAACAGGTATACTCAGTTGGATGCCTACCCGCTACCCAAAATTGAATAAATCGTGTCAAAGATCTATTTTTAGCACTATAGACTTACAAAGTGCCTATCATCAAGTTTCTATAATGTCAGAAGAGAAGAAATATACAGCATTTGAAGCAGCGGGAAACCTCTATCAATTTTGTAGGATTCCATTCGGAGTAACGAATGGAGTATCAAGTTTCCAACGAACTATCGATTGGATTATCCGTAAGGAACAACTAAAGGGCACACTTGCTTATCTTGATGATATTACCATGTGTGGAGAAACAAGAGATAAACACGATGAAAATTTACAAAAATTTATGACAGCAGCGCGAAAGTACGGCCTTTGAATTAACAATGATAAAAGTATATTCGGTCTTGATACTATCAACATTCTCGGATATACAATTAAAAATCACACTATAAAACCTGACGCTGACCGGCTTCGTCCCCTTTTAAATCTACCACCACCAAACGAATTAAAGTCATTGCGTAGGGTTATCGGAATGTTTGCTCATTACAGTAAATGGATACCGAATTTTTCTGAGAGAATTCATAGTCTTTCTCAAACACAAAAATATTTCCATTGACACAAGACTTAGTAAAATTTTTTGAAGAACTGAAATCTGACATTGCAAAATCATCAATATACGCTATATATAACGATATTCCATTTGTTGTTGAAACCGATGCTTCAGAGCATTCAATTGCTGCTACATTAGCACATAATAATCGTCCTATAGCTTTCTTTTCTCGCAGCTTAAATCATAGCGAGCAAAACCATTCTGGCATTGAAAAAGAGGCGTATGCTATTGTGGAATCACTGAAGATATGGCGACATTTTCTTATAGGTAGACATTTTAAATTAATTACCGATCAAAGGTCGGTTTCATTCATGTTCGACAACAAGAAAACAAGTAAAGTTAAGAATTAGAAAATACAAAGATGGCGTCTTAAACTTGCACCATTTAAATATGACATTGTATACCGTCCCGGTAAACATAATAATGTTGCTGACGCATTACCGCGCGTATGTGCAAACATGCAAACGCGAGATGAAAGATTAAAATCTTTACACAAATCCTTATGTCATCCGGGAGTAACAGGAATGATTAACTGGCTAAGGTCAAACAATTTTGGTTATTCTATAGATGAAGTTAGGAACATGACCAGTTCATGCCGTCACTGCGCAGAGATCAAACCAAGATTTATTAGACCATCGAATCCTGGACCACACATTATAAAGGCGACTTCACCATTCGAGAGACTAAGTGTTGATTTTAAGGGACCCTAACCGTCAAACACTAAGAATAAATATATACTAACTGTTATTGATGAATTCTCTCGATTTCCTTTTGCATTTGCGTGTCAAGATATGACATCGAACACCGTTATCAAACATCTTGGTGAATTATTCATGCTCTTTGGCATTCCGGCATATATGCACTCGGATAGAGGCACGTGTTTCCTTTCTAATGAAATAAAATAATTCCTATATAAAAGTGGTATTGCTACAAGTCGAACTACACTGTACAACCCTCCACGTAATGGACAAGTGGAAAGACTGAATTCTACACTTCGGAGAACTGTACAATTAGCTTTAAAAACTAGAGGCCTATCTACTGAAAATTGGGAGATGGTCCTGCCACATGCATTGCACTCCATACGTTCCTTACTATGTACAGCTACAAACTGCACGCCACATGAGAGAATTTTCAGACATCAAAGAAGGTCGACCAATGGAAATACAATCCCCAGTTGGCTGCTAAACTCAAATCAGGCGCTAATTAAAAAGTTTAATCGTGCAAACAAATACCAAGCCTTAGTGGAGGAAGTAGAACTATTACATGTAAATCCAGATTATTCTTACGTACGAATGCCCGACGGTAGTGAATCTACCGTATCTAATAGGCACTTAGCACCATTAGGTGCACACGATGAACCTGTAGCGACATCTCTCGCCACAAATGACGCATCAACGCATCGACACAACTAACTACGTAGCGACACATAGCGACATCTATCGAGCCACATAGGACGCATCCTACTATCCTACATTGCGCTATAGAAATTCACTCTATCGTTGAGTATATATACAAAAACCCGACTGTTGTAGTCGGGGCAGCTGCCCGCCAGACATAGCACCCGTCTGGCCGGAGGATCCTCCCTTTTCTATGGCGGATGAGGAACTTTACTCTCTGTTCCTCACCTCCGCTAAAAACCCATTGATAACTTTGTACCTACAAATATGGATTTGTCGAACTTTGAAGAAACTTCTCCGGAAGTGACTCCATCTAAATCTGATGCGCTCAGTACCGCTAAACAGAGCTTAGAAGTTCCAGAAGTAGAAACATCTATAACTGAGCAACAGATAGTAGAGTCACAAAGTCATAACTCTTCTGGACCTATACGAAGGACGTCTAGAGAGCGCCGACCACCCAGTTATCTGAATGAATTCGTCACATCTTAGCACGTCGGAAGAATGTGGTATATCTATGACCTCTTATATCTAGTCTGTGGACGTTCCTTAGCAACTAGTTTCTTATAATAATTGTCATATCTACTACAAAATATGTAACATCGATTTTGTTAATAAAAATCTTTTAATGCAAGGTTTTGTCTTTAACACGACCTTTCACATTCAGCATAGGTACTTCTTTCCATTGCATGTTGATAGGTTTCCAGTTTTCTCGTCGTATTTTGTTTTAAACCCAATGTTTGGCTGCCATACATTAAAACAGGTAGTACGCAGGTGTTGAAAAGTTTTTTCTTTACATTAATGTGAAGAGTTTTGTCTTTCATAGCCTCTCTCAGACTCCAGTATCTCTTCCAGGCATTTGTTTATTCTTCATTCAACTTCTTTGCGTATAGGATCCAGATAGATGTATTCGTCGGTGTAATCGATTTGATTATTTTCTAGATGTATGGTGGTTTTCTTCCTGTTTGTCATACATACCCTTTGTTTTCTCTGGGTTCAACATTAAACCTATCTTCTCACTTTCATCCGCTAGTTCATGTATCATTTGTTGTATGTTTTCCAGTGTTTCAGCAAATAACACTATATCGTCTGCAAACCTCAAGTGTGTTAGGGAGGTTCCGTCGACATAGATTCCGAGGTTTTTCCAGTTAAAACCCCTAAAGATTGTTTCGTGAACCGCTGAGAATAGCTTTGGAGATAAACGGTCATATACCGTTCATTAATTAAATATATAGATATATTTTAGTACCCATTGAAGTATATAATATACTAGCTGAGCCCCACGGTTTCACCTGTGATAAAATTTTGTTTAGGAGTTTTGTAAAAACCGTTTTTATACGAGTCGTATAAAATCAAAGGGGATAAAGTAGGTTTCATAGACAACTTGGTAATTCAAATAAAACTAATAAATTTCAATTGTATCCATGGCGAATATTTTACTGTAAGCTTCATCCAAAGCTAATAGTCAATTAATATTAGTAATAAAAGTCTACCCTCTTAAATTACATGAAGTATTATACAATATTAAATAAATTCGATTCAAATATTATATTAGATAGAATTAAACTAAATAAAAAATATTTGAATGTGAGTTCACACGCGGTAAAAGTGAAACTTAACTTTCTCACACTCTCTTCCTCTCTTTGTATATATTTCAAGTACACTCAGAATTGACGAAAGATAGGGAAACTATATAGAAACGCATTCGGTCTCATTCTCTAACAGCCTAAAACCTGTAGCTATCTCTTTTCCATAAATATTTGCGTTTCATAAAATCCAATTAACACCGTCCCAAAACAAGTTTCACTTCAACAATTTAATAATTTTATAGACAACTTCAGAATAGGTATTATGCAGGGCTTCGCCGACCCCCCACAGCGCCTATATGCGAAACCTATGAAGCGCCTCTTTTTTTCAGGAATCTCATGTTTCATCTTATGTTCTTTTTATTATTTGTTAATTTTGACCGAAATAAATGTTCTCCAGTTTTAAATACTTAGATAATATTTTCCTAAATAGGTAAAACCAGTTCGCTTCCCTTTCCAATTACTGCGAAAAATAAAACGCGAATTTAATTTTTACATACTTTATTTATGATGTTATATCTAATTGTATAATTAGATATTAATAACAAAATAGCTGACTTTTCTAATAATACTGATTTAACTATTAAGTATGCTATGTTTAAAAAAAACAACAGGAGTCTAAAATATGTAAGAATATAAACATACTTAAATTATATTACATATTTCCACTCTTCTCGCTTTTCTGTTTGCGAAATCCTAAATAATCTCGTGTATGTCTATATGGTCCAATATGGCCTCCTCTATGGATATTGTTGCTAAATTTGTTAATCTTTCCTGGGTCATTGTTGAGCGCAGGTAATCTTTCATAAGTTTTAATTTAGAAAAGGACCTTCCGCGCTTGCTACGGTAACTGACATGACAGCTACTTCTTAATCGACTTTGATCTTGGTCATCACTTAGTTTGAATAAAAAATTAAACACGTCATTTTTATTATTCAATAAATTAAATCTTTCGTCGAGGATGAAGCTTGATCCAATATATATAAAAAATACATTAATTTTAAAAGCGATCTACGGATCATTTATAGTATGGTCTTCGTGTTCATAATCAAAACTCTTTGGAGTCTTACGACGTCTTAGGGGTCTGGATCTTGAAGTTTCAAATTCAGCCTCGACATTTAATTTTTCGGAAATTTTTGGCGCATCATTTACAATTTCCTCAATATCGATGGACTGCAGAATTTTGCTCACAAAATTTACTTTTGTCAAAATCATATGCCACATATTTAGTGAACAAATGAATGAAAAGGAGCATATTTTAGCGTACTATGGCAGTTCAATGTTATGCCATTTGGTTTATGCAACATTCCGCTAACATTTGAAAACTTTATGGAACGCGTTATGGTGGGTCTTCTTGGAGACGTATGCCCAGTTTATCTAGATGATGTTCTCATATTAGGCCGTGATTTCTCAGAGAACTTAAAGAACTTGAGAAAGTGTTTACCTGGATATGCAGAGTAAACTTAAAATTAAGCCCGAAAAAGTGCGCTTTGTTTGCGAATGAGATCAGTTACCTGGGACCCGTAATCTCGGCTGACGGAGTAAGAACCGATCCAAAGAAGATAAAAGCCGTCCAGGAGTGGCCTGTTCCGAAAAACAAAACAGAAGTGCGCGCATTTCTGGGTTTATGCGCATATTACAGATGTTTTGTTAAGAACTTCTCGGATATTGCCAAACCTTTACATCAGCTAACGCAAGAAAAAAGGGACTTCGTTTGGAATTCAAACTGTGAATCTGCCTTCAGCGAACTTAAGCAGCGAATGTGCGAAGCACCTATACTAGGTTACCCAAGCAGAGAAGGAAGATTTATCGTGGACACGAACGCCAGCAACACCTGAATTGGTGGAGTTTTATCACAATTACAAGAAGATCGGTAAGTCGTGATAGCTTATTTCAGTATGGCGCTTTCTAAGCCAGAAAGGAACTACTGTGTTACTCGCCGAGAACTACTTGCTGTAGTAAAAATCTTGCAACATTTTCACAAATACCTCTTAGGAAGGCAGTTCACACTAATGACCGATCACGCGGCTTTGAAGTGGCTGCTACAGTTTAAGAACCCAGAGGGACAGGTTGCAAGATGGCTCGAGCAACTACAGGAGTTTGACTTTGTAACTAAGCATCGCAGGGGAAAGGGCTATAGTAATGCTGATGCTTTGTCACAACGGCCATGTGCGAACGATTGCAAGCATACCCTAAAAAATGAAGCTCGTGAGGATGTAAAGCTTGTAAGAATTGACGACAGTATAAAGGGAGCTTAAGAAGAAGATGATGACTTACGACCAATACTAGATTGGAAGCGCAGTAGAACCAAGCCTCAATGGAGTGACGTCTCTTTTTACGGTCCAGTCACCAAGAGTTATTGGGTCCCAATGGACAGTCTGTCCCTGGAAGATGGCATTTTATGTAGAAGATGGGTGTTCGTTGCTAGAATAAAAAAAACTTTAGATGCGACACAAGATGTCACTGTTCAAAACCTACATCGCGTGGTCAAGATTATATCCTATTTAGTATAGTGTATTTCAAATTCATGATTAAACATTCCTATTTACCTATACACCTCACACTGTTTTTTTTCAATATATCATTATACAAGGTGTCCAGAAAGGGTATCGGGTATTTGTTTTCGCGCCATATTCGAAACGGGGC
Source organism: Saturnia japonica (assembly GCA_033032175.1). NCBI lineage: Eukaryota > Metazoa > Arthropoda > Insecta > Lepidoptera > Saturniidae > Saturnia > Saturnia japonica. The sequence continues at coordinate 7,230,812 of CM065332.1, forward strand.
GTCTAAAGGGTGCGGGGAGGGGTTCGTGGCGTCCGCCATTTTGTGGAGTTTTAGTCACGATGGAACAGTACTCGAGGACGCATCGCGCATTTTGCGTACGAGCGTATTATCGTAATGGTGATTCAATAGTGACTGCTCAACGTCTCTATCGTGCGCAATATCGTACACACCACGCGCCAAGTGACGATAGCATTAGGAAATGGATCAGGATGTTCGAGAATACAGGTGCGACAGTTAAAATTCAAAACTCTGGTCGTCCTCGTTCAGTTCGCGATGAAGAAACAATTGAAGAAGTTGAGGTGTCGGTTCGTCAAAATCCGTCTTTATCCATCCGAAAGCGAAGCCAAGCGTTGAACATCAAAAAATCGTCTTTACATTCAATTTTAAAGAAAGACTTACATCTAAAAGCCTATAAAATTCAATTGGTTCAAGAATTGAAGGATACGGACTATGCTAATCGACTGAATTTTGCGAACGAAATGATGCAGCGATTTAACAACTTTAACAACATACTGTTCAGTGACGAAGCAAATTTTCACCTGAATGGTCATGTTAATAAGCAGAATTGTCGATACTGGGCAGTGGAGAATCCGAGACGAAAGCATGAACGACCCCTGCATAGCCCAAAGGTCGTTGTTTGGGCCGCTATGTCTGCTAAAGGCATAATTGGTCCTTATTTTCATGAAGATCAACGAGGCCGAGCAATTAATGTGAATAGTGACCGTTATTGCGATATGTTGCGAAATTTTTTGGTCCCAGAGTTGCAGGAGTTTGCAGGTTTCAACTCAAAAACGTGGTTCCAGCAAGATGGGGCCACTTGCCATACCTCAAATGACTCAATGGAAGTTGTTAACGAATTATTCCCTAATAAAGTCATTTCGCGAAGGGGTAACATCAACTGGCCTCCCAGAAGCCCCGACCTTAGCCCGCTTGACTATTTTGCATGGGGATACCTTAAAAGTAAGGTTTATCAAAACAATCTGACGAATCTAACCCAGTTAAAGCAAAAGATCAGGTCAGAAATGGCAGCAATATCGATAGCTATGTGTCAACGTGTTATCGCCAATCTTCGTTTCCATTTAGAAGAGTGCCAGCAACGTAACGGTCATCATTTGGATAACATCATCTTTTCCAAATAATTCTCCAATTCATATGCTAATAATAAACAATTAACTTTTTTATTGCATACAAATAATTTTTGTTTCATTGAACTTACAAATACCCGATACCCTTTCTGGACACCTTGTATTACGAAACAATAGTGACAGATTTTGGGAACTCTCACAATGGGAATCCAATGATGGTAAGGTGGTAACCATCTAACCATACAAGTGGTAGTGCCACGTAGCCAGGTGGCCCTTATATTGAAATCAAGCTCAAGCGCATCTCGTCGAACTTACCAGTCGTCGCCACACTGTTGCCCATCCGCTCCGTCGGAGTTCAAAATATGTTTCCGATCACCTGAAATACCGCAACTTTTGAGTACACCTTAAAAAAAGGAGAAGGTTCTCAATTCAAAATGTATATAAATTTGTTTTTTTTTTTAATGGAATTTCTTTGTTTATGAACCAATTTAGATAATTCTTTTCCCGATGGAAAGGGAGATATCTCAAAGGTGGTCTCATTTCATTGGCATTGGACCTTCGACTTCGATGATACACCAGGGAACTCCTGAAAATCATTGAAGACTCATCAAAGAAAACCATTTTTTTTGTTTGTTTAAAATTGTGTTGTAACAATTAAAGACAATAATGTGAATATGATATTTGTTAGGCTAAAGCTCCTTTGTCATGTCATTTCGATTGCAAGAAATTTATTACTAACGATTGGAATACTCAAGTATACATACATATTTACATAAATTTCGAGGAAGGAAGTAACAGAGTGGACACGACCATTCTCTCTAAGTATGGAACATGCAAATTTCGACCACTAGAATTGCATAAAAATCAAGAAATGCTATTCTATTGGTCGAAATTTACTAGAGATGCAATTCTATTGACGGAGGTTTATACAACTCCACTTCATGGACAGGCAGCCTAAGTGCTGATTTATGTATAAATACAATATTTTAAAAATATATCTTTAATAGGTGACGGCCGAACATATAGCTATGCGGTTGCGTTGTCAACCGAACGCTACCCGCCCGACTGGAAGGACATGGATTACCTCGCAAAACTTATACCACACGTTTGCCATAACGTTAACAGGTACCTGACGATATCTTTTAACATTTAATTTTTTTATGGTAGCTTAGCAAATCGGCGGACTATCCCTTATGGTAAGCACAATACATACACAACGGCGACCAGCGAGAGATCTTTGGCCGGCTACGCTCGAAGGACCCAATATCGTAAGTAGGGGGGAACACATTGGCCGAACATGGTTCCACAGTTTCATGGTATGACAAAAATAAAGGATAGAGAACTTTTTAGTCTAAATCTGGCAACACATGAACAAATTTGTGGTTAGCCTTTGTCATTCGAACACTTAAGCCGCCTCCACAGGCTTGGCAAACAACGGCAAACAGCAAACATCAAACAGCAAACACAAACGTGTGGATAGGTGTTTGCTTGTGTTTGCCAGTGATCGGAGTCGATGTCGGTTTTTGTGCACAAATCAAAGGGTGTTCGACAAACATGTTTGCGATGTATCCAAACCCTTGTAAGCAATCAGTAGTACGCGCGAGCTTGCGGGCGGCGGACGAAGTTGCTAGTGGTTATTATTCTTATTAATTTTTATCATCCACCATAGTCGTCGATTTTTTTTTTTTTGTTATTATTAACACGCTTTTATTAGCTTCACCTGTATGTACGTATGTATGTAACCGACCCCTTTGAACTCGATTTTGTCCTACTTTGAATGACCAGATTTAATTCAAACTTTGCACACGTATCAAAAGTAGATGACAATGCAATAATCCGATCAAAGCATCCGATTATCCTAATTAGATTCGCCAGGATTAATTAATTTCTTTCCGCATACATTGCATGCAAGTAAGAGAGATAGAGCTAGTGCGCGAACTACGCATGGGTGCAGTTCCACACTTACTCTTTCGGGCATGCAAGGTTATACAGTTGATCATGCAGTCATTTATTTGGGTCCGCGATTGTTTGCTGCTGGACAAGCTTATGTGGCACTTAGTCGTGGATGATCCTTGGACGGTATACGAATTGAAGAACTTGATTGCTCAAAATTAACAGGTGCCGCCAACAGATTCGCTCCTATGATTATAATATTTTGTAGAGTGATTACGGATTGAAAATTCCATACTCAAGCATTAATGTGACTGACTGTTTATGTAAATAAGGTTGCACCTCTATGTGTCTCGCTGTTTATATTGGCATCATAGAAATCTTTGAATATGTGTTCTTAACCAAGATACAATCGGAACACATTTGTACATATTAAGGGCGGTTGATAGTTAGCAAATCGAACTAAATAATTTATAGTTTAAAAAATTTAACTAAAAAATGAAAAATAAATAATAGTTTAAAAAAACAAAAAAAAAACACGCTTTCATAAAAAATCCAACTAAAACACAGAAAATAAAATTTAATAAATTTGATTAAGTACAGTATAAAAAAAAATGAATGTACATTATTGTAAAAAAGCGTGGGGTGCATAGTGTCAATAAATATAAACATTTTATTGACAGATAATGAGTAGAAGAATCATCACTTCGATAATATAATATCTTAAAAAGCGCTTTGAATACACCCCACGCTTTTTTACAATAATGTACATTCATTTTTTTTTACACTGTACTTAATCAAATTTATTAAATTTTATTTTCTGTTTTTTAGTTGGATTTTTTATGACAGCGTGTTTTTTTTTTGTTTTTTTAAACTATTACTTAGTTTTTCGTTCAATTTCATTTTGCCTTTTCTTAAAATAAAAATAGGTCAACCCGAAAGTAATCGCTGCCACAAGCTCGACGTCCGCCATGTTTGCCTAACCGGAATATACTAACTTGGTCTATGATACTAACATGTTCGGCAAGCATGGGGATGCCGTGTTTGTGTTTGGTGATTGTGGTCGGTGTTTGGCACGTGTTTGGTGATTCTCGGTGTTTGTGGCAAACGCCAAGCCTGTGGAGGCGGCTTTAGAGTCCTCTGGTTATTGGTCTATGACTTAGAGCAACACGGGCCACCGACCGACGGTCAGGAGGGAAGTAGCCATAGCGTTTCTTTCCGATACAAAAGTGTCTGTCGTTTTTTGCGGGGCGATATATTCACCAACTGTCGATAACATTATCGATAAATTAGAGAAATAGATTACAGAAATAAGATAAACAAGGGGACATTATAAGATAGACTTTATTTATTACTACAATAATTTATCATTTAACTCAAACAAATGTAGTTCCAAAACCCTGAATCGTGCCAAAAACCTTAAAAAAGTTTATTGGCAAAGACAAATCATAATTTAGAATTGGCAAGATTAATAATGGAAAAATATACTGATACAAGAATTTAATTCTTAATAAAAAAAACTAACCCACAAAAATGTATTCGTAATATTTATACAAAATTAATCCATTTTAAAAACCAATGACAAATAAAAGTATCTATAGACTTTCGCACGATTCGGGGTGTGGTACAAGACCGTGTAGGTTTATTGTCATCGTTTAAATGTTTTCTTATTTCTTTTTCACAAGCCCTGCACAAAACTATTACTTCTAAAACGGGCACAACGAAGCCTAACAGCGCAACGGTACGCTTTTAAGAATAATTAGCTACGCACAACAATAATAGTACCGAGCGCCCCCGCACAAAGAAAGTGCAGCGCGGCACGGCGCCCGATTAACCCTCGAACTCGGTAACACGGCGAATACGTACTACGGTAAGCCGCAGAGAGCTGTAAACCAGTGTACGCAAGCCCAACTCACTACGTGCGACCAACTCTTTTATGAATCATAAATATTATACTATTTCCATTTCTTTATTTTCTCGATGACAGCTTTAATTTGATAGTTGTAGTGTTGTGACCAAATAAGTAATGATATCGAAATGTTGGGGAGAGCTCATCGAGTGAGCACGATTCATCAGATTTTGATTAAAATAAATAAATAACGATTACCTGTCGTTATAATTATTTCGTTTCATTGTCGAGTAGGTACAGGTACTTATTATACAACAGCTTCGAAAATTTTTAAGAAGTTGGCATTATCAATCAAGAATTAATACGTGGAACATCTTGTAATGAGATATAATATTAATTAATAAATTTGTACAAAAGTGTCCAGCAGTAGTTCCGTTTCTTACATTTTATAAAAAAATATCGGGTCTGTTATCGTGTTACGTTTATCGATATAGCTCCATCCCTATCAATTTCTCCGACTCTGGTATAACCTTGTACGTGTGTAAACGTCATATTTTTATAAAATATTGCATACATAATGTAAAAAAGACGCTCGTACAAGTTTTCACAGGAGCCGTCATCGAGAAAATAAAGAAATGGAAATGGTATACAAGCACGATAGAATTCACATATAAGCTTAACTATTCTTATAAAATCACAAACATTACACATAACTAATTTAAAACAAAGATTATCAATGAAATATGAGTTCAGTACGTTTCTATGCTATTCTTACGAAATAATACGCTTTATTACTACGTATTTACTATCTTTAAATACCTACACTTTATTTCTTTAATATAAAAACAGTAAATCTACGATTGTTCACATGTAAATGCTTATTCCTTAAGCCTAGCAACTTATACCCACAACTATTATTGTCCATGATATTTCCTATATCATCACGCCTAGCCCTATGCATCGCTAACAACCTCTTTTGAAGCATAAAGTAACTTTCCTCTGCTTTTTTGACGAATTAAGCTTTTTTCATCAGGTGGCCCCAGCAAACCTTTGATACACATATTGCACTTAATTTTTTTTTGCTGTCGAGAAAATAATATATCCCGCTAAATATTCTACAACTTTCTCGGCAAAAGGGGATAAAAAAGTAAGAACTTCAATCTAAACAATCAAATTGTCAGTAAAGTTGGTAAAATTGACTACGTCAGTAGTGTCGTATGGTTGTAATATTAATTTTTTTTCTAATGCTGATTTGCAATTCACTATCGAATTTTTTTCTAATTGGATGCAGTTAGTTCCGCTTCCAGTTTGTGTTAATTCTGTATTATCAAGATATTTTTTTGCTTCAAATTGGGAGCATGAGAAATTGTCTGAATAACCACCATGACTTCTTACAATAGAAAAAAAAGGTCAATGTGATCTTGACTTATCCTGTGGAGGGGCATATATTTCAATCCAGATTTTTGTGTTTTTATTAAATCTTTAATGATAGACTTGGTACTCTCAATGCAGATCAAAATTCCCAAAAACCCTGTGTATCGTGGGGAATCTAATAAACTCATTTTACTTGAATCGTCATTGCGTTTTTTTACATAGGCCGATAAGCTTAATATAACTTTTTGGGTTTCGTCCATTTTTCTTAAAGCTTTAATAACCATTTTGACGTGAAATAGAACCCAAAATATCAAAAACGTCGTTTATAAGTGAAATAAACTTCGAAGTTGCAGTTGATCCATGAAATTCTCTGGCAAATCTAATTCTTCTTCACAAAACACAAGTACGTCAGCAACACTTGCGCTGAATAATTGTGCTGCCAAGCGAACATCTTTGTTTTGTAATAAATGTGATTTGCTCTCAACTTATTAGCCATGAAAAATAATTCTTCCTCCTGGATTTTATGCAATGCCTCCACAAATGACCATTGAATTTTATTTTCGTTGTCATCGTAAAAACATTTGTAGTCACAAAAAGTATTACGAATTAATTTCAACATGTGACTCGGATCTAAAAGAAAGTAAACTCTAAGTCCCGTTATAGGATCTACTATAGTAGTTTGTAATTTATTTGCAACTAAGCAGCAACCCAGTGCTATAGCCATCACTAAATTTGCTTTTGCACCGTCACCCGTTAATGCTTTTATTTCCACTCGTTTCGTGTATTAATTCAAAAGCTTTTGTTACAAGCTGAGCTTTTAACTTAGCACTTGTGCCTTTCACTAAAAAATATCCGATTGGGACTTTCCATGGAGTATTAATGTCCACCAATAGAAATACTAGGACTTCTGTTGCTTCATCTGTATTATCTGTTAATAAATCAAAACCATAATCAACGCACCCGTGTCGTCTACCACTATTTGAACTATCATATTTAAATTGGGTTTTTATTTTCATTTCATCGAAAACCAAAGTGCAGTAAATTTTATCATCTGGATTGGTATCGGCTTTATATTTTAAAGTCGCCAACGCCTACTTAGTAAAACCAGGCCGTCCATCAATACGCCGATACCATTATGTTAAAGTACGCGGAGCCGGTAAACAGGTCCCAAACGTTTTACGGACATATTTGTACGCTTTCGGCGAATAAAAGTTAAGAGTTAAAGAGAAACGTCTCAGTTCGGGTGAATACTTAGCTCGTGAAAGCTTTCCACTTTTAGATTTCGTCATTTGACGCTTCATAAGTTCCCTTTCTTCAACGCCAATTTGTTCAAGTACCAACTTTTCTTTATTATCTATCAAAGATCTTTCATCCAGACTCTGAAGTCTTTCTTCTAAACTAGCAACTTTTTTCTTTAAGAAAAGATTTTTAGCTTGGAGCCTTTTAATTTTCATTTTCTTATTATCTAGCTGTTGTTGCATTTTTCTTTTACTTGGTGTTAGTGCAATCGTTGGTATCAAACTAGAATTTTTAGTTGTTTCCTTTGGTTCAGCCTGAAAAAACAAATTAGATATTATTTTATTATTCCGATGAATGATGAGACAAGCATACCGTCCACCTGATGGTAAGCGACATGACTGCCCATAAACAGTAGCAACACCATACAGTACCTTTAATTACAAAGTACTGTGTGGCATTCCACTGCGCTCGTCATCCTGAGAAATAAAATGTTGTCTCATTATGTCCAGTACCTAGTTGCACTGCACTACAATGTCCATCAAACCGGACATAACAGTGCATGCACACTGCTGCTTCACGGCAGAAATAAACATCGCAGTGGTACCTACCCAGGTGGACTATCACATATGAGAAACATACCACCAGTTACGTTATCATCTTTCTATGTAGCTTATTCTATTTATTTTAATCAAACACATTATCTACAATGAACTATTTAAAAGGTAACTTACATGTCGAAGAGTTGGTGATGTACACGGAGATATTGACGAATCAGAAATAGTGAGAGTGGTACTCGTGACATCATATGATGAAGGTTTGTCATCTGGTAGGGTAAATGGTAATTGGTGGCTCTGAAAAATTTGATTAACATTATTGTAATTGGGCAATCTAAGCTTCATTTCAGAACTATGACTAACCATAAAAACATACTAGAAAACCAACATTTTACGTTTGTCACGAAGCATTACATCTTAGTCCTCGGAAAAAAACTTACGGAACAAATACAGTGTGGTAATACAGTTGGTTTGATGCCCTCGACCAATCTCCTTCTATTGTTAGCCAATATTTGAAAATCAGAGGTCTTAAAATGATCTGAGCATATTACACTATTCCTTGTGGGAATCCAAGTAAGTTTGTTATTACAAAAGTTCTTCCATATATCCCTTAGATTCGGATCCTTAGGAAACCTGCATTAGATAAACAAATAATATGGTCGAAATTCGAACTCAGTATTTTTAACATAATATATTAATACTCGTGAGTATTGTAATATAATTATTTAATTTAAGTAATGCAATTATAATAATAAGGTGTATTAAAATAAAGCTCATAATAAATGTTAAAAAATTAAACAAATAAAAAGTATTGAATGTATAAACTCATTTGTCGAAGCCATTTTTATCGATAACTATCTACAACCCGGTCACTACACTAAGATCGGATCAGTTGCTCGATTAATTCACATTTTGTATGAGGGTGAACGGTAATTCAACCATTATTATTGTAATTCTTTTAAGTTTTTAAAGAAGTAAATAGTAATAACGTAATTAAAATTACTTACATATGAAAGGTAACGCCATCTTTTTGCAAATTTGATGTGGCAGATCTCTTTTTGCAGCAAAAAACTGAACAATTCGGCATTTCGGCGACTGGACGTGCGTCGATTCAACCGCGCAATTAGATTTAACCCATAGACCATTATCCAGAGGATTTAACCTAATGAACCATAGACCAATAACCAGAGGACTAGTAAACCACAGCAGACGGTGAAATCCCATAGAGAAAAATGGTCGCTACAATTGTTATCTCTGGTCACTACCAGAGATAAATAGTCGCTACTCTCTGGTCGCTACGAAATGCAGTATTATTGCAGAGATAAATTTATTGCAGTAATCTTTTATGACAGATACATTTTTTTTGTAATTTGTAATGAATTCCCGCAAAAAAATTGGCCACTTTTTTTATACCTTTGATAAAAACTCGCGCAAATGAATCGGCCACTTAATTATCTGACCGCTCCTCTTTTATTAGGTAATTGATTATCATTATTAATGTAAAGGGATTTTTAAAAATAAAACATGAATTTATGATATTATTTATTTCTTTTTTTTTAACTTTAATTTCGTGTTGTATTTGTTAATGTCATCAGGTGCATTGGAGGCAAACTTTTATTTCGTAATCTTCTAAAATCTGTGCCCGAGTTTTTGGCGGGAACTTGAAGTGATATGTTCTGGTTGTTATTTTTATTCATTTACTTAGGTTTTTGACCCTATATTATGTAATATTGGTGGCGTTTTGCGTGATATAGTTTGGTTTTTGTGCATAAGTGAGGTAGATTATAAATATAAGCTGAAAGCATTCATTCCGAGATCCCACAAAAATTGCCTACAAAGTTCTAACAAAGGAGCCACCATCTTGTTAGGACACTGAATCGTCATAACACTTGACAATATAATTCACTCGATAATGGCAGTAATGGTCTTCATTAAAGAGGACCGGTTGCCAAGTTAGGAAGAAGAAGAAGAACATCTGTGCCCTTTAATATTTTATTAATTATATTGTACCAATTAAATACGTTAATCTTAAACATAATTGTAGAAAGTATTCAACTACAGTATTTCTATGTAGTTCACCGTTCAGGAAATCAAATGAATACTTCGATTTTATTTTGTTTTTTTTTTAGATGATTTATAATACCATTTTGGTGATGTATCATTTCTAAGAATTCATTTGCTTCCTTAATTACATAACTGAAATATCTTACAATATTTTCTGACGGGTAGGTTAACTTCTTCTCTTTTATACTTTAATATTCTATAAAAGAAATTCAATTGTTTACTGAATTCTTATTATAATTTTCTTCATGTGAAATGAATCTTTCAGTACATTGTCGACAGTTATGTTTATTCAGTAATTTTCTAATAGCCGGCAGTATTAAGTGCGTGAGTGCACATTCAATCTTTCCTGAATAGCTGCTGTTGGAATACTATCTAGGACTACACTTTGAATATTGGGAGATCCAGTTGAGCAGACAGTTTCAGAATATATTGTATTATTACCTGCTTCAAATAATGTTTTCAATTTAACCACTGGTTCACCTGAATCCTCTTCAGAATTAAAACTTTCCGAATGAAATTTTATAAATGTTGTTACTAACAGCGATTTAAAGGTGTTTTTAAAGGTGCGAGAACTTGGACTATTATTTCTATAATTGTAAGTTCTTACTTGCCCAAAGTTATTTCAATGGGGTCAGAATTGAATTATCCCGGCTTAAAAACTTTCGAAGTTTTTGTAAAAAAAATGCCACAACCTTTGATAATTTTTATAATTTCTATCATGATCATGAGTCATTGAGCACAACCTTGACTGAACAAAGACAGTTCATTCCATTTGTTTTTGTTTCATTTTCAAATTCTTACGTGTTCGGTTGGTTAGCCTCGCGTATACGTAGTAGGCACATTGGTGTTGACATCTTATTTTAATACATATATAATTTTTCCTTCATGAAAAGGCAAAGGTATCTAGATTATGCAGCCAAGTCAGATGTTGTTTTTAAAGTCCATGTTTAGTTGTCATTTATATAAACCCATACCCTCTGTTTCTCCTTCTTGTTTTTGCAATGCCAATGTTTTCAAGCCTATATAGTCTCTTATGATTTTTAAAGAGACTCAAGCAAGATGGTGTCTCCCTTGTTAAACTCAAAATATTGTTTCCAGGTTATATTTATAATAAAATCATAATTTAGAGTCAAAAACCTAAGTTAATGAATTAGAAATAAAAATCACAACACGTCACATCTCTCCAAAACCTCATTGGGTTTGACATGTCCCACTAGAACAGCTTCTTTTTGTTTTTAAATTGTTAAGGCCACTGAATACTGGTTATTGAAGCCTAACCTCATACTATTTTTATAATCTTCAAACATCGTTTTTGCGTGGCAACTCAAATTGCATGTTTCTAGTTATTATTATTTATAATCCACTTCAGTTCCGCGCAATGGCCACCAATATCACTTAATATAGAACGTGTTTCTAAACAGAAATCCACCACATAACAGATCATAGTCAAAAACTCACATCATTGCTTCGTTTTCATGACCCATGATTAGATTTGGAATATTTATAAGCAAAATGTGAATGTTTAGGTGCTGATAGCGTGCAGGTATGCGAACCGCATAGCCCAGATGCCCGTCGTACTAATACCCATTCAGATCGATCGCATCCGAAAGCGTCTACCGTAGTCTATGGACGCATGTAATATAATAATTATCACAAAGATGTTTTAAGAATATATTAATGATACTGTGTAAATTTTAAGTACATTTCTTAATTTTTGATTAATAAAATTACCATAGTAACGTGACCTCTTCAACTCATTTGCCAATGAATATGGAGGGTAGATGTGATGAGATCCATCTTATAAGGGGGACAAGTTGAAAAAGTGTCCAGCTGTAAACATTAAATTACAATTCAAAAACCTATCAAAATGACGCTAAGGTAGCACGAGGGAATGATATTATAGTTTATGCTGTTGTAAAACTTAAGAAAAAATTGAACAACAATTGGAAATGTCTGTGGAGTGAAAATTTGTCCAAGTTAACGAAAAAAAATAACTTTTCGCGCCACCTTTAAAATTTACGCACTTGATACCGAGGCGCTAACCTAATATGACGCTTTTCGACGGACACTTTTTCATACATATGGTACTCCTGGTCTCACCTTCCATAGTAATAGTTTTTTTTTTTCTTTTACATACAGGTAGTGGATAGAATGCGGAAGGAGGTAATGAACGTTCCGGGTATATCGCGCGTACTGTACGACCTCACTCGGAAACCGCCGGCGACTACAGAGTGGGAATGATCGTTTTTTTTTTTTTTTGGAACTGACTACACTGTTAGCCTTAGGGGCCCTATCCCAAAACAGAGCCGCTGCGGCTTTTACAGCTTCACCGGACTTGAGGGGAATGATCGTCGAGCCTAATACACTTTTATAGATTTTTTTACTGAACGAACGCACCCACGGGCTGTGGTCGACAATAACGTTTTACAAAATAACAGTTTGATTGTACTGACTGTCGAAAACCTTACAGTTTCTTTATTGTACAAGGCATACTGAGTGACGTGGATTCGGTGTTATGTAAATCAATAATGATATAGGCTACGGTATACATCTATAGTTTACCCTTTTACGCAGCTATACATGTTTTGGACGTTGTCGCTGATCTTGGACTGTACAAATACATAGAAAGTATTTCCTTAAAAATTCCATAAAATGAAGAACCCTAGAGAACGATCAAGTTAAATGAATAAAAAAATTCATGAACATCCCTATTGCTTTTTTTTTTTTTTTTTTTTTTTTTTTTTTTTTTTTTTTTTTTTTTTTTAGAACTGACGATACTGGTAGCCTTAGAGGCCCTAAAGCCGCTGCGGCTTTTACAGCTTCACCGGACTTGGGGGCGAGCGCAGAGGGCACTCAGCCGCGAAAGTTTTGTGGACGACTCGCACGAGGGTGCCAAAGTGGCCGGACCTCGGCTCGGGCGGTCGTCGCGTTCGCAAATAGGTCGCGATCTATTCGAATCCCTACACCTACGATTCGAGCTAACTAAATATACACATAGGCACGTTCCCTTCCTCCTGGGAGGAAGGAAGGAACCGTGCGTATGTGTATTCAATAATCGGAATGTTTCTACACTAACTAGCGCTAACTAACTAGCGTAAAAAAAGAAAAAAAAAGGTCCCTCACAGAACCTATGTACCTGTGTGGTGTGCACGTGTGTATGTTCATACGTGTGTAGTGTTGTATGTAGGTAGCTAAGTGATGCACGTACAGTGTCACTTGTATCGCGCGGGCGGTTGCCTGACCCAAGGGTTTCACACCGAGGAACGGACCTAGGCTTGGGTTACCGCTAGAGAGGGTGGACGTGACGGGTGTGCTGGAGCGAAATTGACCGCCCGCCCTCTGCGGAGAGAACGGCATCCCTATTGCGTAAGGCCCACGATATTTTATCAACGGGTTAGGTTTATTCTCATACAAGATAAGATTTATAAATATTTATTTTATTTTTATTTGTATTCAATGTTTTACAGCGTGTTACAAAACTCGTCGGCACATAAACGCAGTAAAATCATTAATTAAATCTTAGCAATCCAATTTCCTTAAAAAATCAGCTTCTATGTTATGAGAAGCAAGATAGTTTAACCTTTACTCGTGGCAAACAAGAAAACGGTCGTTCTCCAGATCAGTTACTGGCGGGAGTACACACACACATACGAAGAGCAATATCCACGTTTGGGTAAATGGTTTGAAGACCTTCAGTTCGTAACCATTTCAACAAACTAATAGCACTGTTCCGATCCTCATTTTTTATACTGCAGTGAGCACGAAAATGGAGACATTCTTCTGAAAAATTGTATTCTAAGTCAGTAGAGAAAACCATTTGCAATGCTTTGGCCTTTTCTTCGACTTTAGACGCGCTTACCACATATAAAATATAACTGTAGCCAACAAAGTTTGTTAAACATAACACAAAAAATAAAATTTGCAGAATAAGCATTGTAATTTTAGTACAGTTTATTACAGAAGATTTATGAGCAATGTTAATTAAAAAAAACACACACAGTACAATATATAAAACGTGTACAGTACATATAAAAATGTAATAATGTGGAAATTTTTGCTGCATCTAAAAGTGTTGCAAATCAAGATGTAAAATGTATTGTTTTTTTTTTGTAATAATTTCAAAATTCAAAGTGACTGACATGCCTACTGCCCAAGTCCCTAAATTAAATAAAGATAAAAAATGGAATTATTTTCAAAGCCGACCTTTCATCCTTTCATGATTTATTATGTACTAGCTGTGCCCGTGTCTTCGATCACGCGGACTACAGAATGCCCGCACGAATCTTGCTCCCCCGCTCCCGGCTATTTTAAAGACAAACATGCTTATTGTGGAAGTTCCTACGAAGATAGATGTATACTCTCCCGAACTTTTTTGTAGGTATTTTTAATGCCTAGAATTATGTATTACATTAATTTGCTATATCTCTTATGATTTACTCAGCATAAGCCATTTAAGCGCCCGAATTGATTCACCATGACCAGTTTATTATTTATATGTACGGAACCCTAATTCTTTTTCTAAAATAAAAGTAGCCTAAGTTACTTCCTATATCATCAGCTATTTATCAGTGAAAGTCCTGTCAAAATCTGTCCAAATCGGAACAATTTTCGAACAGATTTAGCGACTTCAAAAACATGGAAGACTGTTTCAGTTCATTTGCTACTCCTACAAAATGTAATGTACAAAATGCTCCAATACACTTACAAATGGAGTAGATCGAGATTCAAGAAAACTCACTCCTAAAATCCGAATTTGAAGATGTAGAGTTGTGCGATTTCTACAAAAATTACCTAGAAGAAGACAATTATCCGCAGCTTAGTAAATTCGCAAGAAGATTGATTAGTGCGTTTGGCAATACTTATAAATGCGAACAGTTCTTTTCATTGATGAAAGTTAATAAATCAACACATCGTACAAGACTGACTGACGATAATTTGGAAAATTCTTTACGTCTTTGTATCAGTGGAATAAATCCAAATATCGATGGATTAGCTTCCCAAATTCAAGCTCAAGTGTCGCATTGATTTCGGTGTATTATTTAACTTTCATAGTTTGTAACAATTGCAAATTTAACGATTTAATTATAATGTACCATGTTTTAAAATTTCATTTTGTTATTTTATTAAATTGTGCTATAATAAACATTGTCGTATTATTTCATGTCTAATATCTATCGCAACAAATATTATCACTACTTTAAAATGCACTAAGTACTTTTAAACGCGGCCCGCGAACGTATTTGCACGCTAAAGTTTGGCCCTCAACATTTTAATTAACCGTTATATTATAACCATAATAAATAATTAAGAATCAAAACCTATGTTTTAAATTAAAAAAAAAATTGTTAAAAAAATTTGTATTATTTGACGCGAGGCCCCGAGCGATTGCCCTGTTCGCCACCCCCTAAGGCCGCCACTGATAAAATGGAATTTATAAGTATAAATTTATTTTTATTTAATCTTATTATAGAATGATTTTATCGCCATCTAGTGGTAACAATAAAAATATAAAGACATCTTTACCCATTGTTGATGATTGTAACTCCTCTGGTTATTGGTCTATGATTGTAACTCTTGCCTTTTAGAAAATTTCTGGTGCTCTTGTTTTGTGAAAAAAAATCATTTGTAGTAGGTTTCAGTCCTTGATAATCATAGAAAAAAAAACAGAATATTATACATTCAAGGAATACAATCATACTTTAATATAATATACCCTAAAATTGAATTGAAAAGAATTAATTAATTTTTATTTCATATAATTAAAAAATGGTTTTATCGCCATCTAGTGGTAACAATAAAAATAGTAAAGAAAAAATACGTTTAATGAGAATATATGTAGTTTCACTACTCGACACTAGATGAATAACGTTTTAGAACATTCTCGAGTATTCATGATTCTATCTAAATATTACACGCCACCTAGCGTAATGTAGAATAACGTTCTATGTTGTAGATATCAAGTTGCGGCCCGCATATACTTAATACTCAATAATATTTTATTGCAAAGGAATCACAAAGTTGCGCGATATTGCATTTAATATTTATTTTTCTTATTAATTATTAGAATATTGGCTATTTTTATATCTAATTTACTAAATAATGTAACTAACATAGATTATTATAATGACGACTGTTCGTTTATGTTACATATTTCTTTTACATTTTATGTGATAATTACTGTTAGAGTACTTTTAGGTATCTATTATCTATTTATTAAATAGTAGTAGTATAAATATCGCTGTTCTAAGTAAAACAATACTAACAATTGCTCTAAAATAAAAACTCGTTTATGTATGTTGTTTCATCACCAATAATTCAACATAGCAATCTATCAATTCAAGAATATTGGTTAACATATGATAGATGGGATAGACATTTTGTAAATGTTAAACTTATTATTAATAAGTACTTATAAATAGTAAGTATAATGTAAAATGAAACGACTTGAGTTTCAGAAGCTAAAACAAGAAGTAATTTTTGATTTTTAAATACGCATAGACAATTATTATTTTGTCATAGAAGACATTTTCCGAAACACATCCATAAACATGCTAAAATTAGTAATATTTGTAACCTACAGAACAGTAAATAAGTCCATTCCAATTGATTAGAAAGAAAATCGTAAATCGTGAGCGTCAATAACAATTTATTTGGAATTTAAGCTAATGGTATAGTGTAATGAGGTGTGAGAACATAATACACTCATCAAAAAAGTCTAAGCAACATGTACTAATTTAAATTTTAGGATGGTTCTTCACATTATAACGTTGTATTTTA
This sequence comes from Saturnia japonica, assembly GCA_033032175.1. Taxonomy (NCBI): domain Eukaryota; kingdom Metazoa; phylum Arthropoda; class Insecta; order Lepidoptera; family Saturniidae; genus Saturnia; species Saturnia japonica. Next base: position 7,247,644 of record CM065332.1, read on the forward strand.
TTTTTAAAATAATATCTTTAGGGTTCTATGATGTAAAAATTACAGCTGTTGTCTTTATAAGTTCTTTTAATAAAAGAAATGAACAATATTAGAATATACTGTAGAAACTAAGATACATAAGAAACTAAACTTTTTTCTTACAAAATGAAATTTCTAAAGAAAATGTATTTATTGTGAAAGAATAGAACAATTTAATACAAAGTATGGGCTCCTCTGCTATTCAGAACTTGTCGGCAACGATTATTCATTGAATTAATGAGACTGTTTATGTCATCTAGCGGTATTCGCTCCCAATGGAATTGTAGCAAATCCTTCAGCTGTTGGGTTGTTGTCGCTCCGTCCAAGTCCTTCAAAACACGTCTCTGGAGCATGTCCCATGCGTGCTCGATGGGGTTGAGATCTGGCGATTGTGCAGGCCAGGGCAATACCCGGATGTTCTCCGTTGCAAAGTATTCACTGGTTCGCCGAGCTGTATGTGAACGCGCATTGTCATCCATTAACCTAAAATCGGAGCCAAAGGTTTGTGCAAATGGGTAGAAATAAGGTCTGAGAATATCCTCAATGTAATTTTCAGCGTTCATGTTTCCATTTACAAAAACGAGCTCAGTTCGCCTGTTCTTCATAATACCCGCCCATAACATAACTGTTGAGCCGCTGTATGGATGAACTCCCTGAACGCACCTGAGCCTTTCAGTATTTCCGGTCCGATGATACACTCGCACCCTTCTTGTATCAGGCTTAAACCCGAATCGCGACTCATCGGAAAACATAATTTTATCCCATTGTTCCTGGGTCCATGTTATGCGTTCTCTACACTATTCATATCGACGAGCGCGATTCCCGTGACGTATCGGTGGGCACCTGATTGGGCGTCGAGCTTCTAGGCCGTACTCATGCAGTCGATTTCGCACAGTTTGAGGACTTACATCAACACCACTTGAAATTTGTAGCCTCAAACTTATCTCTCGAGCGGTTAACATCGGCTGGCGTCTTGCATTCAGTTGCATGTACCGGTCTTGCCGAGTAGTTGTACTCCTTTTACGGCCTGGATGCTGTTCACCGGGTTCTCCTGTATTATTGTAGCGCTGCCAAAGACGACAAATAACACTTCTATGAATGCCAAAATGTCGAGATACCTGAGATTGATTACTTCCCGCTTGCAACATCCCTACAGCTCTTTGCATTTCATCTGCCATCAAATGACGTCGCTTCATGACGTAAAGAATATCTAACAATTCAATTTTGTCGCTAACTTTATTTAAATGGTTGGTAAAGTTATAAAATCAAGACTAAACGTAGCAATTAAAACGCACTTAAATTCAAACAAATTCGCAGTCATTTGAATTTTATGAAAAAACAAAACATAATAAAAAAAAATTTTACAACCAGCCAGTATGTCATCAATAACAAAAAATTTTACTTACCTACGCACTTTGTTTGAGTAAATACATATTTAGAAATTAATTAATATAAATGGAAAAATTTGTAATATCACGCATGTTACTTAGACTTTTTTGATGTGTGTAGAACATAAATTATATGTACCCTAACATATGGAGTTCTCAAATATAAAAGTGATATATGTCGGAGCAGGTAGGATGTATGGGGGTGTATCGAACTATGGTAGTCTTTTTTTTTTTTTTGAACTGACTACACTGTTAGCCTTAGGGGCCCTATCGTCAAACAGAGCCGCTGCGGCTTTTACAGCTTCACCGGACTTGAGAACGGAAAGTTGTAGGTAGCGGTAGATATAAACTTTTTTTTTAGACTGCCTTCGAACGACGACACGTTACAAAGATGTTTTGACTACGAACAATGTCGAAGCTGTGTTATTGTGATCATAGATGGCTCTTTACTTCGTCATATATTATATTTTTAAAACTACGATAGTAAATACAAATTTTACTATTTTAGTTGTGACTTTTTTATTTATTATGGTTCATATGTTCAAAAAAAGTTATTATTTAAATTATTTCAGGAAATCTACAGCTCTTAAGAATTTAGAAAGAATTAAGAATTAAGAAGTTAGAATTAACATACATACATAATTAAGTTGACATATTAGCTTAGCCAAAATGATTTCAATAGAATTCCAAAAAAAAACTTGCCAAAATAAATTATTGTTACCACAGACTATTAGATGTACAAGTAATTGTTACTACGTTAGGTTAGTTGCATCATATTAGTAACTAGGAACCCAGTAAATAAAAGCAACAAACAAGAATACCCAAAACGTAGTTTTAGTTCATTTTTATTAAAATTATATTAAACAGTAAAATATTAATTAACATTATAGTTTAAACTATTAAGATCCTTTTTCTCAAATCTGTGATTAAGACTAAAATAGATAAATATCTAATAGATAAATAAAGATGAACAACAATTTAAATAATGTGTAAACTACAGATGTAAACTACTACTAACTGTATACATGTAATATGTATGTATACAGTAATAAAAGATATACAATGCAGCCCTTGAGTTGAAAGTCGCAGCGATCGCGAAGTTTCTACAAAGCTCTACTGCACAGCGCCACCGTTCAAAATTTTAAATACGCGGAGCGCTTCGATAAGGAACCAGTTTGTTATTGCAAAGCTACGCGAGAACAATCGTTCAAGCGTTCTAAACACTTTCTGCGTTACTAATTAACACGTGTGAAAATGCCATTCCTGGGTGGTAGCTGTGACTACGAAACTGGGTGTCCTCGACGTCTACTGGACCGACATTTTGGGTTGACGCTGACTCCTGAAGACTTGCTGAGCGCGACAGTTAACCCGCTGGTCGTCAGACAGTACTACCGTCCGTGGCGTCACCTCGCCACCGCTCGTCAAGATGTCGGCTCCAGTATCAAAGCGGACAAGGAGAAGTTTCAGGTAAATTTGGACGTGCAGCATTTCTCGCCGGAGGAGATATCGGTGAAGACCGCGGACGGGTATATCGTGGTGGAGGGGAAACACGAGGAGAAGAAGGACAAGCATGGGTACATATCGCGTCAGTTCACACGACGCTACGCTTTGCCCGGGGACTGCACTCCAGAGACCGTCGAGTCACATCTATCATCCGATGGGGTCCTCACAGTCATCGCTCCGAGGAAAGTGCCGAAAGCTTTAGAAGGTGAACGGAAAATACCTATCGTGCAAACGGGACCTGTCCGTAGGGAGGTGAAGGAATCAACCGACGGCAACAAAGCATGATTTCTAAGATTACAATTGAAGTGATAAGTTAGCTATGTGGTTTTTGAGACTGATTTTTTGTAAGTTATGTACTTAATATACTTAATAAATATGTAGCATCATTTTTTTTTATCATTTTGACTCTTGAAACCCTTATTATAATTAATGTTTAAAACGTTAGCATGTAATAATGTATATAAAGAATATACAAGGCGTAGAATATTTTTTTGGAACTACCCCACGGATGGGTAATGTAACATTTTGCACTCTCACATTGGGTATCTATATACCTAGTCATTTACTATAGAAAGCTGCTTCAGTCATTATCTCTTGAATGGAAATCTAAACTGGATACTTTGCTTGAGAATCTTACGAAAAACCTAAAAACAAAATTTAGTGGGTAGGTAGGTATATATACGTATATAATAACTACTTTAGATATCATAATATCCCAAGATTGACTTTGAATATCTTTTATTTCATGGTTTCGATGTTACATTGGCACATAAATTGGTTAGATATAATTATTCAATTTTGTATTTATAAATATCAACTGAAGTCTCTGGAGCATGTCCCATGCGTGCTCGATGGGGTTGAGATCTGGCGATTGTGCAGGCCAGGGCAATACCCGGATGTTCTCCGTTGCAAAGTATTCACTGGTTCGCCGAGCTGTATGTGAACGCGCATTGTCATCCATTAACCTAAAATCGGAGCCAAAGGTTTGTGCAAATGGGTAGAAATAAGGTCTGAGAATATCCTCAATGTAATTTTCAGCGTTCATGTTTCCATTTACAAAAACGAGCTCAGTTCGCCTGTTCTTCATAATACCCGCCCATAACATAACTGTTGAGCCGCTGTATGGATGAACTCCCTGAACGCACCTGAGCCTTTCAGTATTTCCGGGCCGATGATACACTCGCACCCTTCTTGTATCAGGCTTAAACCCGAATCGCGACTCATCGGAAAACATAATTTTATCCCATTGTTCCTGGGTCCATGTTATGCGTTCTCTACACTATTCATATCGACGAGCGCGATTCCCGTGACGTATCGGTGGGCACCTGATTGGGCGTCGAGCTTCTAGGCCGTACTCATGCAGTCGATTTCGCACAGTTTGAGGACTTACATCAACACCACTTGAAATTTGTAGCCTCAAACTTATCTCTCGAGCGGTTAACATCGGCTGGCGTCTTGCATTCAGTTGCATGTACCGGTCTTGCCGAGTGGTTGTACTCCTTTTACGGCCTGGATGCTGTTCAGCGGGTTCTCCTGTATTATTGTAGCGCTGCCAAAGACGACAAATAACACTTCTATGAATGCCAAAATGTCGAGATACCTGAGATTGATTACTTCCCGCTTGCAACATCCCTACAGCTCTTTGCATTTCATCTGCCATCAAATGACGTCGCTTCATGACGTAAAGAATATCTAACAATTCAATTTTGTCGCTAACTTTATTTAAATGGTTGGTAAAGTTATAAAATCAAGACTAAACGTAGCAATTAAAACGCACTTAAATTCAAACAAATTCGCAGTCATTTGAATTTTATGAAAAAACAAAACATAATAAAAAAAATTTTTACAACCAGCCAGTATGTCATCAATAACAAAAAATTTTACTTACCTACGCACTTTGTTTGAGTAAATACATATTTAGAAATTAATTAATATAAATGGAAAAATTTGTAATATCACGCATGTTACTTAGACTTTTTTGATGTGTGTAGAACATAAATTATATGTACCCTAACATATGGAGTTCTCAAATATAAAAGTGATATATGTCGGAGCAGGTAGGATGTATGGGGGTGTATCGAACTATGGTAGTCTTTTTTTTTTTTTGAACTGACTACACTGTTAGCCTTAGGGGCCCTATCGTCAAACAGAGCCGCTGCGGCTTTTACAGCTTCACCGGACTTGAGAACGGAAAGTTGTAGGTAGCGGTAGATATAAACTTTTTTTTTAGACTGCCTTCGAACGACGACACGTTACAAAGATGTTTTGACTACGAACAATGTCGAAGCTGTGTTATTGTGATCATAGATGGCTCTTTACTTCGTCATATATTATATTTTTAAAACTACGATAGTAAATACAAATTTTACTATTTTAGTTGTGACTTTTTTATTTGTTATGGTTCATATGTTCAAAAAAAGTTATTATTTAAATTATTTCAGGAAATCTACAGCTCTTAAGAATTTAGAAAGAATTAAGAATTAAGAAGTTAGAATTAACATACATACATAATTAAGTTGACATATTAGCTTAGCCAAAATGATTTCAATAGAATTCCAAAAAAAAAACTTGCCAAAATAAATTATTGTTACCACAGACTATTAGATGTACAAGTAATTGTTACTACGTTAGGTTAGTTGCATCATATTAGTAACTAGGAACCCAGTAAATAAAAGCAACAAACAAGAATACCCAAAACGTAGTTTTAGTTCATTTTTATTAAAATTATATTAAACAGTAAAATATTAATTAACATTATAGTTTAAACTATTAAGATCCTTTTTCTCAAATCTGTGATTAAGACTAAAATAGATAAATATCTAATAGATAAATAAAGATGAACAACAATTTAAATAATGTGTAAACTACAGATGTAAACTACTACTAACTGTATACATGTAATATGTATGTATACAGTAATAAAAGATATACAATGCAGCCCTTGAGTTGAAAGTCGCAGCGATCGCGAAGTTTCTACAAAGCTCTACTGCACAGCGCCACCGTTCAAAATTTTAAATACGCGGAGCGCTTCGATAAGGAACCAGTTTGTTATTGCAAAGCTACGCGAGAACAATCGTTCAAGCGTTCTAAACACTTTCTGCGTTACTAATTAACACGTGTGAAAATGCCATTCCTGGGTGGTAGCTGTGACTACGAAACTGGGTGTCCTCGACGTCTACTGGACCGACATTTTGGGTTGACGCTGACTCCTGAAGACTTGCTGAGCGCGACAGTTAACCCGCTGGTCGTCAGACAGTACTACCGTCCGTGGCGTCACCTCGCCACCGCTCGTCAAGATGTCGGCTCCAGTATCAAAGCGGACAAGGAGAAGTTTCAGGTAAATTTGGACGTGCAGCATTTCTCGCCGGAGGAGATATCGGTGAAGACCGCGGACGGGTATATCGTGGTGGAGGGGAAACACGAGGAGAAGAAGGACAAGCATGGGTACATATCGCGTCAGTTCACACGACGCTACGCTTTGCCCGGGGACTGCACTCCAGAGACCGTCGAGTCACATCTATCTTCCGATGGGGTCCTCACAGTCATCGCTCCGAGGAAAGTGCCGAAAGCTTTAGAAGGTGAACGGAAAATACCTATCGTGCAAACGGGACCTGTCCGTAGGGAGGCGAAGGAATCAACCGACGGCAACAAAGCATGATTTCTAAGATTACAATTGAAGTGATAAGTTAGCTATTTGGTTTTTGAGACTGATTTTTTGTAAGTTATGTACTTAATATACTTAATAAATATGTAGCATCATTTTTTTTATCATTTTGACTCTAGAAACCCTTATTATAATTAATGTTTAAAACGTTAGCATGTAATAATGTATATAAAGAATATACAAGGCGTAGAATATTTTTTTGGAACTACCCCACGGATGGGTAATGTAACATTTTGCACTCTCACATTGGGTATCTATATACCTAGTCATTTACTATAGAAAGCTGCTTCAGTCATTATCTCTTGAATGGAAATCGAAACTGGATACTTTGCTTGAGAATCTTACGAAAAACCTAAAAACAAAATTTAGTGGGTAGGTAGGTATATATACCTATATAATAACTATTTTAGATATCATAATATCCCAAGATTGACTTTGAATATCTTTTATTTCATGGTTTCGATGTTACATTGGCACATAAATTGGTTAGATATAATTATTCAATTTTGTATTTATAAATATCAACTAAAGTCGAAGGTAAAAAAACGATTACGGCATTTTGAAGTTTCTGCGTTAAATTAATTAATATCTGGGCGACTGAGCTTTGCTCGGTGTTTTTTTTTTTTTAAACAGACACCTATCTAGGTATACTTGGAATGTAAAACATTATTTAAATACAAAGTTTCATCCAAATCGTTGGAGTCGTTTCCGAGAAACCAATTATTATACCTATATACAAGAATTTCTCACTTAATATTATAAGGTTCAGCCTAACGCATGAAGTGCGTATTTAATAACTAAAGAAATGGAATAATAAGTTTTACGAACTCTTTTTTCATTGTGTGGCTACGCGATTTAAATCTCTATAGTGTATGGCACGCTATTTAGTTTTGTTATAAAAAATTGTAAAGCCAGCAGCTGAAAGTAACCGACAGCTGTACAATCCACGACATTTCTTTTTTTTTTTTAAGATGAGCAGCTGGCATCATGGTCTTTTGTTGTTTGATAACAAACAGGTAAAGCCGAATTAGAGTAGCAAGCAAGGTCTTTTCACAATACAGCTTTGTAAAGCCAAATCCTTGCAAACATGTCGTGAATTGAAAATCGATATTATTATTATCATTATATTAGTGGTATTGTCATTACAATCATTATTATTTTATTCAATTTAAAAAAAAAACAACTTTCCGGTTAGTTCCTTGTGAGGAGGGTAACAAATTATTTTTTAATATACCTACAGAGAATGATTGTCGGTAAATCAATATTGCAGACTTGAATGCAGGCATGTTAGGTGTAGATTCGTGCCAGTTTTGAATAAATAGGACCTCGGATCGAAATAATGGCCTTAATAAGCTATTTATTGAACACTACTTCTAAGCAAAATCCTACCAGGACAAATTTTCTGCCCTTTCCTTGGATATATCTATACATATAATAAAAACGTAACTGATCGATGACTGTAAATAGAAGATATATGAGAAAAACTATTATTGGGGACCTTTATCAACGCAGTAGAACCCAAAAACATGATTGTTAGAATTTTTGTCTGTTTGTCTGTTTATCTGTTTGCTAACGTTTGTGCGCGCTAATCTCAGAAACGGCTTATCCGATTTAGAAACAGTTTTCACTAATATATTGTGGTAAGGTTCACTTAACATTTACTTCAATAAGTTATTATTAGGTATATTATTATTAAGTAAGTTAAATATTTCAATATAAGTTGACCTCAGATCTATGTGATAAATCATATTATAAGGGGGTCAGCATAGGCTGGATATTTGTCAGTTGAATATAGCCGCGCCGCTGCTAGGGATGGCAACTCATATCGAAAAAGATCGATTCAAATCGAACTCTTATGAATCGATTCACAAACAAATCGAGGTTTTCACTTTCGCATTTGTATTATCAATGTAAAAATCCCTAAAATAGGAAATTAAAAGGACACCACAACAATCGATCTTTTGTCATTTTTACCTTACTAAAGTATCAGTTATTATAGAGAAACATAGAAAGGTATAGAGAGAGAGAGAGAGAGAGAATTTATTACAGGTATATAGGGAAAGAGAATTCATTTCAAAAATTTATTATTATAAACTTTTATCGTTATTTTGCCGTTGGGTAATAATTTACTGTTAGTATTTTAATTGGTTAATGACACCATAGAAAATGACAGAGGTGAAATAAGGGGTGAAAGTTCGTATGAAGAACCCAATTTTGATGAATTTTGGTATAGAGATATGTTGTTTTTTGGAGAAAGACTTTGGCTACCTTATGTGGTGAAAATAAAACTTTAATGGGTGAAATAAAGGATGAAGGTGTGTACGAAGAACCCATCAAACCAATTTGATGAATAGAGATATATTGGATCTTAGAGACGGACATAGGGTACCTTATGGCGCAAAGATAAAACATGAAGGGGTCAAATAGGGGATGAAATTTTGTATGAAGAACCCACTATTTCTCAATTTAGGGATATGAAAATTCATATTTATGCTTTTAGGAAGAAAAAAAAGGGTTTAGCGTTTTTGAAAAATTTATCGGCAAGGTGGTGGTACAATAAGGGATGATTTACAATACCATACACATAGAGTGATAAATCCATCTATGATTTTCTTTTGGTTCATCGTGTTCAGAGATGTCGGTGTATATGCAATAATATAGCAAGGTGGTAGGGATCGTGACCACCATACATATAATAATAAACCCATGTACAATTTTCTTTTGATATTTCGTGTTCCAAGATCAGTTGGTGTATTTCTATACTATCTATACTAATATAATAAAGCGGAAACGTTTTTGAAGTTATACTTCTTTAGGCGCGTTATGAAAAAATGATGAGAGTGAAATTTTAAGATGCGCGCGCATCTGTGACACAAAATTAACAGTATGAAGTTGTCTGCTTAACCGCTCATTAAGTCTCGAAAAAAAAGCTACCAACAAAATAGAAATTGAACCTCGATATTAGTCGCGCATGTTGGTACGCTCGTCACCTCTGATCACTGTTTTCATATTTATAATATTTATCAACATGTTTCTAGTTTATACATTCCCAACACGTGTTTTAGTTTCATACAAGTGCGAATTATATATGTGCTAATAAATTATATTCAGTAGTGATTTAAATTGAATATTTTGATTGATATTACTTACTATTTGTGAATATTAGTGAAAAAAATTGTGCTTATATACTTTTTCAAGTGCTCCAATATAATTGAGGTTAACTATCCGTATGTATTATTTATTGATATAAATTAAAATACTTTTATTTAATATAATTAACACTAAATATTATTAAATTATTAATGTTAAATACTTATTATTGGTTATATAATATTTACAAAATAAAGAAATAAATTTAATAAAACATTTAATAAAAAGTTTGTGATAAAAATTAAAATTGAACATCAAATTATAATATTAATTTTTAATATTTGCTATTAAATCGAATAAATAATAAATATTTATAAAAATAACTAAATAAATTTAATGAATTTTTTTTGATAAAAATGAAAAGTGAATATTAAATTAAGAAATCAATAAAAATATTTAAAAAATGACCAACCTTAAATTCAATTTTTGAATTTATTATTAAATTTATTTTTAAAATATTAAATAATCAATAATAAACATTTAAAATTAAGAATCTTATAATATTTAGTACAAATTATGTCTTATATATTTATTATTCTCTAAATTTGGTTTTTAATAATTATATATATATAAATTATATAAGTTCCGATTCAGACATTACCGGAAGATACTATGGAAGTGGACATCATTTAATTATAAATACAATTCGAATAATAAGACAATTTATGTTAGACTTAATGTAAGAAAATAAATATTTATTTATATAATTTTTCAAATTTAAAATGAACTTTGTTGATTATCCTTTTCCAATCCTTCTATTATTTTATTGTAATTAATTATTTGCATGCAATTAAAAACTATTTTTTAATGATGCCAAAGAAGTATAACTTCTCACGCGCGTACATAATTTGTTTATTTGTTTGTTTAAACACGCTAATCTCTGGAACTACCCCAGTGGGATTCGAAAAAATCTTTTCGTATATGATAGCCAGGCTCACGACGAATAGTATAGGCTATCTAACATTAAGCTACAACTCTCAGCAATCCTTAAAAATTGTTTTTTGTTAAGTCGGAGGTGGAAGTCCTTCCGGGTTGCTTTATCCGCTTGCGCTGTCGTAATGGTTAATGATACGTAAATACAATTTGCTACAAAAATACTGACCTTTAATATATAATATATATATATATATAAAGTTCGCGATAGCATATGACTATCTCCTATGCATAACCATCAAGAAGCTATTGTGTAACAAACAATTGTTAAATATTAAAAAGTGATTTATGAACATTATTTTAGGCATGGCATATTAATTCTTACGAACAAAAGTTTCTTCGTAAGAATTGTTTACACATAGTTTAGGAGATAACAAAAATTTCAAATAATTTGTACTTGCGACATGAAGAATAATTATGATAGACTACACAGGTACGTTGGCGTTGCGGTGTTTATTGTATAAAATTAACACGGGTGGAACCGTGGGGCACAGCTAGTTATTCCTGTTTTTACTCTATCTATACTAATATTATAAAGCTGAAGAGTTTCTTTGTTTGGTTGCACACGCTAATCTCAGGAACTACTTAGTTCGAATGAGAAAAACGTTTTAGTGTTTGATAGCCCATTTATTGAGGAGCGCTCTAAGCTATATAACATCACGCTACGACCAATAGGAGTGGAGCGTCAATGAAAAATTATGCAAAACGAGGGAAATTTATTCCTTTTGAGAGCTTCCACTGCGTGCGCTGTGGGAATGGTTAAAGTTACGCAACAATCGTGTGTGACGAAATTGTTTCTCTTAAAAAGTTCTAAAAAAGCATATGATTATCTTGTAAGGTTTACTCAATATAACCTTTTTATGGTAATAAAAATTGTTCGAAAAAAATAAATTATTTGAGAAGGTGTTTTTATATAAGTACATGTTATTAATCCTTATCGAAATAAATACGTTATTTATCATAACTATTTAATTTTGAACAAAATTGCCCTTTACAGTAATTTATTTCAATGATTATCTTAGGAGATATCACAGTTTTATAATAACTCGGTAGCAAAATAAAGATCAAGTATCGCGAGCGCGTTTCGTCATGAATCTCATGATCGTAGAATAATATCGGTTTTGAAAAAAAATACGAAATTCACTTTTTACCATATTTGGATACTACATTGTCGAAATAAAATTACTGCATTAAAGAAAAAATTATATGTATTTTGGATTTCAAATTAATCAGTCAATAAACTGACGGATTTGATAGACGCTCATAGTAAAATGAAGATTGTGCATACTCGTCTTTGTACGACGCGCGGGGACCTCCCGTCACCACTTCCCGCTCCCGACGCCGACGTATCCGCGCAATCGCCATTATCCGTCGAATTCGCCCATGCATTCCAGCGAATTAGATTTTTCTTCAATAGTTACACTAGTTTAGTTTATCTTTGTTTGCCTGTTTATTCACCATTTCGTGCCTCTTTTTACATACCATGTTAAAAGTGGCAGCTGATAGTACTACAATAATATTTTGTTGAGTTTGTGTTATATTTGACAATTTGAATTTTTAAATTGTATGAACTCTTATTACTTAAATTTTTCTATGGACATGATAGTGACGCGTGATCACAACCGACGATATTCTGTGGACATGCTTTTTTATATAACGGTCGTATCTGACCATCCACCACTTTGTACTTAGAACTAAGTTCACATCCATCTTTTTTCTATTGAAAAACTATGATTATTTGTATATATTTAATATATTTTTTTAAGAAAAATAATGTGATCTGAGTAATAATTTTCCTGTATAAATAAAAACAAGTAAATTTTATTATTTTTATGTTTTCGAATCTTTTTAATAATCTATATATTTTTTACATATACTGATATCTAAATCCGTCTGACGACCTTACAGAGCAGTATGCAAACTATTTAAATAGCAAAAAAGTATCTAGGACCTTGAAACAATGATAAAAATTGATTTTCAAAAGGTTTTGTCGTGTCCATACTCCTCACGGACAAATGAGTACCTATACTATATTACAAGCGAAAGTTGTCATGTTATAATTACTCCTTAAACGATATGAATGGCCAAACGTGGGACCAACGAAGTAGCCAGTTGCGTTTATGACTTCATAAAGAAGTTTGTATCGAAGGGTGTGAAAGAGTTTCGATTCTGATCAGACAATTGTGCTGCCTAGAATCGAAATCGAATAGTATTGTTACACCCGTGGGTAATGAAAATTCCGATGTTTGACGTGAAGAAGATTTATTCGAATTCCACACAGTTACATATTACACGAACTCATAACACTTATTTCATTTACACTGTGGTCTCGCTTCCTTTTTATCGCTCGTTGTTATCGCTTTATAATTCATAACTAAACTGCCTCGACGCCGCGCCTGAGTCGCTTAAATACCTACACTAAACGATCGCAGAAAAATAGTGAATCGTACCTAACTTTCTCGACGTTTAGTTTCTATGCCTACTCGATGACGTAATCGAGGCGATAAGCCCTATACATGTGTGTGTAAACTGTGATATTTACACAAACATGCGCCGCGGTTGTTTACGACGCGAACATTAGTTGTAGTTGCTTCGAGATATTTCTGGAACAGGATTTTTCTATCTTTTTAATCGGGTTGTAAAAGGTCGTAACAACATTTTATGTATGCTCATGTAGCTAAAGCACATCTATAGCATGTAGCTATAACACATTGTTTCCTTGAATAAGGCCACACCCAAAACGAGGGGGATTCTGTCCACAGTGTGATAGAAAAGGTTGCTGAACATAAAACAATATATACACCAGATGAATGGAAATTACTTGTACGTTGGGCTAAACAGGTGCATAATTATTATGAAGTCATAAACTTAAATCGGTCGTTAGTATTTGATTTTAAAGATCAACTATAAAATAAGAACTGGGTTAAAAATACAGCTAACAACAAAGTTACTTGGACAGGCTTAAAAAAAGTTTGTGTCAATAGTACTCAGAGCTATAAAATCCGGTACAAATATGCTTTATCTGATGATTACATGACTCTTGTACTTCGAAAGGAAATAGAAATTACAATACTCAAACCTTACACAATACTTATGTGGGTCCAATTCCAATAATTAATTATAAATATAAGAATAGTACTAGTCTTTCAATAATATCTACCAAATACCATAACTAGGTATTTCAGAAGTTTAACTCATGGACGTAATGTCTGATGATAACAATGAATCTGACTGAATAATTGTGCAATGGAATTGTTTTATACTTTTTGATTACTTATTGATATTTCTAGTTGCTGAATTATTAATACTATTTTGTTCACTGAAGTTATGATTTTTAAGCATTTATTACTTTTAATTAATGTTGTTACTACTCTATATAGTTTATAAGAATGATTGTGATACAGTGGATTGGCTAATTAATGATTAGTGTTTAAGTTTTAGATTAATAATTTACCAAAAAAGAAGTAATCTGATCCTAATGAACATATTGATACACCATCACGCTTAGGCATAGGTGTAACCAATGTACACCCACAATTAGCCGTGTCAATGTTTTTAGGTCCCATGTAGGGAGCGAGCCTATTGCTATTAATCGGGCACAAAGCCAAACTCCGAGCTACTACTGAGAATTTCGTAGAAAAACCCAATAGTTGCTCGATCTGGAAATCGTACCCAGGACCTCGATCATAGCAGTCGCGCTAACGACCACTAGGCTAATGAGGCAGTTAATAGCTGTCCTCAATATAATGTCACAAAAATAATGCTGTTGATAATGACTTAATTAAAACTTAATGTTTATTATATTGATTAAAAAATAGTCCAAACACCAGACCTTATAGTATGTGTATTATTTCTACCCCAACCTACCTTTTACTTACCGACCACCTGCCTACCTACAAAATAGAATATGAAAGATAACACATCCGCCTAAATATTACTCAAGTCGATTGAACATGATCGGAAAGTAACATCCGTCATTCTTTGAACGCTAACTTTACGAAGAACAATGTCGGATAATATTATGTGACTGTGTTGAATCCAAAATAAAATGAATCATGTGATTTTTCTGAAAAACTGTAAAATTATAAGGTTTTCTTTTTATTCAATTTTAAAACCAACCATATTTTTCACTTGTATGCCAATTTTCATAAATACAGATTTCGAATTAAAAAAGTTTTGTTAAAAATACTAACATAATTATTTGAAATGGCTGAAATGTGAGTTTAATATTTGTAAAATCCGTCACTATTCTACGACTATGACGATTTTTATTATGGAGAATAATGTGGGAGGCGGGCTTTACCTATAATACAGTACCTACGACCCACTCTCTCTCTCTCTCTCTTATATGACGCAGACGTAGTTGCGAGGGTTAGCTAGTTACAAATATAATTAATTCTACCTTTTTTTAGTTTCTTTTTATGATGCTTAGTTTATTTCTTTTTATATTAAAAAATATTTGATGCATTATTAATACCTACGTATAATTTTGATGCAATTTTTTTTTGTAAAAATAAAACATAAAAAGTTATTCCTATTTAATATCAAGTAGGTATATCTATTTACAGTAGTTAAATGTGTGGTATATAAGTATACTTCATTTAAATCATTAAGGATACTAAAAATTTAATAGATGAGGCAAAAAAAACATTAAACGTAGGACTTTATACATTTTTCGACTAGTTACCTATGTACTTATCTATTTATTCTATACATATTATTATACTAATATTATAAGTTTTTGTAAATTCACTTAATTAATGTTTTATTTATGTCGTTTAATAAATAACTAATAATAAATACTTTTTGAAATCCGAACATATTAGAAATGTTTTAAGTAACATCTATTGACATCTTTTTAAAACTAGTACGTACGAATTTCATGAGTGAATTTAGTTCCGCTATTCGTCACTGGACAGTACGCATAATTTAGAATATTCTCGAAAATTCTGGATTACTGATTTACGCCATCTAGTATATTATAGAGTAACATACTACAACATTATCTACAGTTGAGATCAATCCGAGGTCCGCTTTTATTTGAAACTAGATGTGCCCCGCTGTTTCCCCCGCATATAATTTAGAAGAAATTACCGATTGATGATTTATAATACTTCAGTATAGACAGTATTTTATTTGGCGGCTAGATGGTCACATCGCGGCATCGCACGGCTCGTTCGCGGCTCTACTACTATAGACATAGACCCGAGCCGAGTGTTGAATTATTTTAATTTTGCATGATCTCTCAAATTATTCGTCCAAATAACATGTTATAAAAGATAACGTTTATCTTCCTTAAATTGTCTTTATGATGAATTAACTTCTGGTCGAAAGGATTAATATGCCATGCTTAAAGATAATGCTAATAAATTAATTTTATATTTTCAACCGATCTTTTTTCAAAATACCTTATTGTGGCTTATGTATAAGAAATAGATATATGCTATCGCTAACTTTTTTTAGATATACTAATGGCCAATATTTTTGTAGAAAATGGTGTTTACGTATCATTAACTATTAAGCAAGCGCACGCAGAAAAAGCAGTTCGCGAGGGCTTCTACTTCCCACTTACGTAACAAAAATCAATATTTAAAGACAGCTAAGAAGTTTAGCCTAATGTTATATAGCCTACACAATTTTTCGTGAGTCTGGATATTACACAAAAAAAGAATTTTTCGAATCCGACTGGTAGTTTGCTTAACTAACAACAACTAACATAACAATGAAATGTTTTCTTGGACGTTATGGTATATGTATGTAGCGTTAAAAGATCACTTTATTTATAACCCGACTGTCACGAAACTAAAAGGAGCTTAATGTATTTCGTTATAGTCTGTTTGTTTCACAACGATCTGCAAGCACTACAAGAGATAGAGATATGGTTCCAAAGTAAAATTATAGAGAACCCTGGACAATTTAGCATTTAAGTCAAAGATTGAAAATCCAACAAAGCTGCCAAAAATTTTAAACTGTTACGACTTCAGAACCATTAGGGATAGGTATGTTAAGTTAAATAAAAAATCATAAGAAATATTTATTGATAATAATAAAATGGTAAATTGGTAATTGGTATCCTTTATTTTAAATACAAAAGCTGTTTATTGATGACGGATCATGTTTCACTAACTACAATTCCGTAGTAGTGTATCTGTTAATAAAAAAAAAAGAGTAAAACTTATTTTATATACCCTGGCGACTACTAAAATACGGTCGCACATATTTATACAGTGTTGTTCACATTTGTTGTTCTGATGGCGCTATCTGCCTTTTTCTCAAATCTGTGACTAAATCTATGATACTATTAGTGGCTGAATATTATGCACTTTATTTAAACTAAAGTGGTAAACAAGCATACTGCTAGCTTGATCATAAGCGGTTATTGTAGCCTATGGATGCTTGTAACACCAGACGTTTCATTAGCGCGAAACCTATTTAGTGGTGATCTTAAAGTTGATTTAATTAATTTTATATTTTTCATACTGGACCATTTATATATTTAATTATTCATTCATTACAGAAACCAGTTCACGTGTTAATATTAACCAATAGTCAAATTAAAAAAAAATGCATTACCAACAATATGCAGGATTTTATTTTGAATAAAAATTATATTCCGTAAGAGCAACAACATGAAACTTGTTTATTAATTATAATTTTAAACGTTATCACTAAATTAGGTAAAAATGAAACAATAAATAATCAAATACTAATGTGAATATGACCAACGAGACTACGAATATAACAGAAAATAACTATAAAACATACACTGCGACCCGCGAGTTTGAAGCCGCAGCTATCGAGAATATTCTCCTCGATTCTAGTGCACATGCGCACAGTGCGGCCAGCGAGCGTCAGAGCGCTGTTGTTTATATACACGAAGCGCGTGCCTCACCGTTGTCAGTTTGAAATTGCGTAGCTACGAACAGAGAACAATTAACAAATCGTTGTTAAGTGCCTACTGAAGAATTAAAAATGTCGCTTCTACCATTTGTCTTTGATTGCGAGATCGAGCGTCCCCGCCGTCTTCTGGATCAACATTTCGGATTGGCTCTCACTCCTGAAGATCTGTTGAACGCGACTGTTGGCCCGCTAGTCAACAGCGAGTACTACCGCCCGTGGCGTCATCTCGCAGCCGCCGCCAAAGACGTCGGTTCGAGTATCAAAGCGGACAAGGACAAGTTCCAGGTGAATTTGGATGTACAGCATTTCTCCCCGGATGAGATATCGGTGAAGACTGCGGACGGGTACATCGTAGTAGAGGGGAAACATGAGGAGAAGAAGGACCAGCACGGGTACATATCGCGTCAGTTCACGCGGCGCTACGCTCTACCTGAGGGCTGCACTCCAGAGACCGTAGAGTCGCGTCTGTCTTCCGATGGGGTTCTCACAGTTATTGCCCCGAGAAAGGTGCCGGAAGCTTTGGAAGGTGAACGGAAGATACCCATCGCACAAACGGGACCTGTCCGTAAGGAGGTGAAGGAATCTACCAACGGCAACAAGGCATGATTTCTAACATTCCAATTTAAGTTAGCTAAGTGGCTTTTATTCAGACTGATTTTTTAAGTTACCTACCTAATAAACACTCAACATAATATATTGTTTTTCATTTTTAGACTCTTAAAACCCGCTGTCATAATATAAATGTGTAGGCTAGTATTAAAGAGAACATTATAAATACACTAACTACCTACTACGGGGGTGAGTAATGTAAAATTACATTGCACTCTCACATTAATACTTATTTAATTGATTTCAAAGTACTGAAAACTTTATTATTAGCTAAATCGTAATAAAACACTTTGAAACAATGATATGAGAAGAGAATGATGGTAGAATTAATGTTGGTAAGCTCTTTGAACTACTGGGTCGAGAAAAATTATTTCACGGTATAAATTAGAAACCTATATTACCTATCTCTTGAGTGCTACATTGATATACTTCATAATTTATATATTTTTACAATGTCTGTTTGTAATTTCAATATAACAGCTATTTACTAAATGCATATGAAAGTATAACTACATTAAACGATAGCTAAAACAATTTTTTTTTTAATTTTTGCCTGTCTATCTGTTCCGGGTAATCTCCAAAACGGTTGGACCGATTTTGACTGGATTTTCACAGGTAGACAGATGATGTTATAGGGTCGGTATATATCTGACAGAAAATGCGTTGCTTAATATCGGTCGCGTAACGCCAGAAAAGTCAATTATGTAATAAAACATTCAACCTTTCACACTCAACCGATGATGCGTTAGTGAGAAAATGATTGTTTAATGTACTACATAGTAGACAATAACCATTAAAAAGATCTACAAAAAAGACAGCGAGAGTATATTATGTCTATCTTATAACCCTATCCCTACCCTACCCTATCAACCCTAGCCTGATAACCCTATCAATAGATAAAATAAAACATAATTGTAATGAAACATGGCTAGATAGAAAACAATATGTTAAACCTGTTAACAGCGAGTACCTAATGTAAAGCTAGTAATAAAAAATATGAGTAGTAAGAAGTCACCGGGTTGCGATCGCATCCGCATGTCAGACTTAAAAACTGTTGTGGATAGGGTGTCTTGTTTTGGCTAAGTTTGTTAATTTATCTGTTAGCAAACACATAGTTACTGTTAAATTGAAGTAAGCAAAAATATATCTAATTATAGACCTATAGAGCTATACTTTCAAGTTTAGATAAAATAATGGAAAAATGTATTGTCAATCAGCTGGATAAGTAGGTACCTACAACAGGCAGGAGGAGGCGATTCATTCGCCAACTCCCGCCACCCTAGCCGAGCCAGAGGAGACGGGTCGGGGGGCCCGTCTTCTCATTGCACAGGCTCGGCGGACGGAGGAGACGGCTAGGGTGTACTGAGCCGTCTCCTATTAGGCCGGGGCCCGGTTCAGCTGGGCCGGCCGCCGGGGCGGCGCAGCTGTATGCCAGCGCAGTGCCCGCGTCGCCCTACTATGGCGGCGGATGGTACACCGTGGATTTTTAGTGAGTAGGAGTCTCACATAACCACTCGTCCCCCCGGGCGGGTGTGTACCCATGATGGGTTTCTCCACGTTAAAAAAAAAAAAAAAAAAAAAAAAAAAGTACCTACAACAAAACAATATAATTGATAGTTGCCAACACGGGTTTTTAAGAGGTAAAAGTACAAGTATATTGTTATTTCAGTTTACTGATAAAATTAATAATCACCTGGAGAGTAAAAAAAATTTAATAGCAATATTTTTCGATTACAAGAAAGCATTCGATACATTAGAAAAAACAACACTTTTAAATGCCATGGAGGAGTGCGAAGTGGAAGAACCACTGAACCAGTGGTTCCGTGATAAAACCACCAACCGCTCATAACGCGTTAAAGGGGGCGACACGCTCAGTGATGAGGTGCCGCCGCGGCGCGGCGACGTCGGTTCCATAGTAATCGTATGCCATATAACACCACACCAATTACGATCACTGCCATAACCATGAGTACGATGCCCATTGAATTAATTTTCTGGCTCGAATCCCCAGTGCTCACTTGAGCCTGAGCCACTGCGACAAAATACGTATTTAATATTTATTACACAATAACTAAATGCTTACACAGTTATATCCACGTTACAGTTTCGTAATATAGTCGCAAATATTGAAATAAGATTCCTATAGGTACATTAACACATTTATAGCTAAGTAAAATAATAAAACTTTATTTAATATTACATCGTAGTTCATACTATCCTATTTAATGCAGTAACATTCCAGAATTGTAATCATAACATTAAATTGTAATGCATTAACTTAGAATTAAACTGTATATCATAATAATATTAATTCTTTATATACCTAATATCAACTCATTATAAATTTAAATCTAGTTTGCATTCGACTGTCTACCTAAGTTATCGAGAAAAAAAAATGTATGTTATCTATTATCTAGGTTGTATAACTATATATTATCAAAAAAAAACAAAAAAAAGGTGTGTGTGCGATTCACACACGATAGAAGTGAAACTTCAGTAAATCGACAAAAACTTCACCCAGTTCCAAACGGTCGTAAGCGCCAGTAAAAAATGTATGGGAATGTAGCCCTTACCTTACACAGTATATCATTCATATTAGCTTTTGTGTCTCATACCTGTCGTTTTTTCCGTTGCATCCGGTTTGAAATCATAACGATTTTAAAGAAGTTTCACTTTAAAAAAAAAACATAAGTATAACATTAGATGTAATATATTTCAGGGAATAATTAGTAATATAGTATCTACCTATCTTAGAGAATCGAGTATATTCACTTATGCTAGGCAATACCTATAGCATAAATCTCACAGGAGATCGGATTACTTTACCGCTCCTAGTTATATGATGCTTGTGTGAAAGTTGTTGCGACGATTCCTGTAATTTCTCAGTACTATTGTTGTTAGGTACACTATAATCTGGCGTTTCAAAATATTTAATGACGAAATCTGGTTTCAATCTACCTATTGGTATGCTAGCTTCGCGACCGGGTAATTGTATTTTGAAAATCTTAGGACCTCTTTCCAACACCTTAAACGGTTCGTCATAAGGAGGTAAATACGAACTCATAACTTTGTAATGCAGAATGAACAAAGTGAAAATGAAAATAAAAATAAGTATTGATAGTCTCACGAATCTTTTCACTGTACGGATCGTTCGGGTCTCTATTCTCCGCACTGTCATAGAATTGCCCAGGTAAACGTAAAGTTTTTCAGAAGGCTCATTCTCCTCCACTAACTCCACTATCGGTTCGTATGGCGGCGCGAAGACCTAGTAAAACTGTAGGCAATTCATCTGACCAAGTAGTATTACTATCGTGTAAACGTGCCATAAGCGCTGCTTTCAGCGACCAATGCTATCTTTCCACCATCCCGCTACTCTGGGGATGATAAGGGGTGGTACGAATTTTGTGAATTCCTAAGAATCTCATTATTTTGAAAATAAATTCGACTCAATCTGTCGTCCTTGATCGCTAGTAATTCGAAAAGGATAACCATACCTAACTATCCACCCTTCGTATATACATTTTGCAACTACGTCGGCGGTAATGTCTTGCACTGGAAATTTAAGCTTCTGGCCAACGAGTACATCTATCTATTATAGTAATTAAGTATCTTAATCCTTGTGGAGATGTTGGTAATGGACCAACAATATCCACGTGGATATGCTCAAAATGTTCGACCTCTTGATATACTCCTAAGTCTGAGATGACGTGGCGGTTGACCTTTACTCTTTGACACTGTATACAACCTTTGGCCCATCGCCCTATATCTATGTTCATGCCAGGCCAAAAATACTGTTTTGAAATCATTTTCCTCGTGGTCCGTATACCTGAATGGCTTAAGTTATGTATACCATCAAAGGCAATTTTTCTAAACTTTTCTGTTAAGTAAGGCCTAATAATATCGTTAGAAGTTTCGTAATAAATCGGTTTGCAACAAATAGGTAACTTAATTCGCTTTAAATTAATGTTATTGTCACTACTTGAACTTTGTACCTGATGCGAAATGTACTCATCTTTCACTTGCGCGTCAGCAAGTGCATCGTAGTCTAGTACGCTCGGGCAAAAAATCGTTTCTAAACTTGATAATTTGTCGGCTACAATATTATTTTTACCGGTAATATGTTGTATGTCGACTGTAAATTCGCTAATAAAAATAAGTTGTCGTGTCCTTCTAGGCGTCTCCTTATCGTCCTTACCAAATTTTGGAAAAGTGTGACATAGTGACTTATGGTCTGTATAACCAGTCAGCGGACGGCCTTCAAATAATTTTCGAAAATATTTAATGGACTTGTATATAGCTAGCAACTCGCGGTCATATGTAGAATACTATTGTTCCGTTGGTGTTAATTTCTTAGAATAGTATCGTAGAGGCTTCCAAGAAAACATTTTTTTTTATTGTAATACCGTGCCTATACAAGTATTCGATGCATCGGTCATGGATGAGAGTGGTACATTTGGTAACGGATGTGTCAAGGTTACGGCTTGCTGAAGGCCTGCCTTACATTGTAAAAATACATTTTCTGAAATTTCTGTCAAACTGATTTTGCTTTTATCATTTTTCTTAGCGTTTACCAAATATCTATTTATTTCGCACTGATAGGAAGCTAAATTGGGTAGATGAGGCCTATAAAAATTTAACATTCCCAGAAATCGTCTTAAATTAGCAACTGTCTCTGGCTTAGGGAATTTTATTATCGCCTCTACTTTTTCATTAAACGGTCTTATAACCCCATCACTTACCTCGTGGTCTAAAAATTCTATGCGCGACTGTCCAAAACAACACTTACTTAAGTTGATAGTAATACCATACATATAGAATAGCTCGAATATCGACCTTAAATGTTCTCTATGTAGAGGCTCATTTTCACTTGCAATAATGACATCATCTAAATAATTAAATAAGAAATCGAAGCCTTGTAAAACGGTGTTATTCATAAAACGCTGAATTTCTCAAACCGAATGTCATGCGGGGAAACTCAAAAAGTCCAAACGGGGTTATAATCGCAGTTTTCTCAATATCATTTGGTGCGACTGGGATACAATGATAAACACTATTAATATCTAATTTTGAAAAAATATTTTTATTAGCCAATATATAAGTAAATTCGTGTAATCTAGGTATTGGATATCTGTCTGGCTTCGTTATTGCGTTTAATTGTCGGTAGTCACCGCACGGTCTTAATTCGCCATTTTTCTTACTAACCACGTGCAGTGGACTAGCCCATGTGCTTTTAGAAGGCCTGCAGATACCCAATTCGTGCTTGATTCTAAATTCTTCCTTAAATTTTTTATATTTGTCTGGTAGTAATGCTCTAGCGCGTGCGTAAACGGGAGGACCCGTTATTTCAATATAGTGTAGCGCGTTATGCGAAGGTGTTTCCCTGAATGATACTGGTTTGGTAAGATCCGGATACATACATAACAAATCATAATATGGGTGAATTTCGACAATGGAAGTGTAGCGCCATCTACATAGCGACATCTATCGAGCCACATACTTCATCAAAAGCTACGTCATCGTGACGTCATCATCACTTCCTCAAGCATTTAAGCGGCGAGTCATACAGCCAGCCATTATCCACGGCTACTTCGGGTATCCTGACCACCAGCATGCAGCAGACGCGCATTCCTGGTCATCACCCACAGCTTTCTTAGCGACCTTGGCACAGCACACTGCACTTCGGCCGGTCAGCAAGCAGAGACGCACTTCTCTCCTGGTCGACGTAGCAGCCAGCCACTACGCAGCACTGCAACACTTCGACTCACTGGAGCATTCTTGCAGCATCACCCCGACTCACTGGGGCATCGCATCACCCCGACTCACGAGGCATCACCCCGACTCACTGGGGCATCACCGCAGACAGTTCCGACTCACCGTGAACGGTGCGGCATCTGGTTCCGACTCACTGGAACATTCCACTGGCCCGGCAAGCATCACAAGATGTATGGACGACTCAACCTGCTATCGACCTCCTGTCTCGGAGGGGAGTGATGTAGCGACATCTATCGAGCCACATACGACGTATCCTACATCGCGGTATAGAAATGAACTCTTCAATTGAGTAATATATACAAGAACCCGACTAAAACCGTCGGGCAGCTGCCCGCCAGACATAACACCCGTCTGGTGGGAGGATCCTCCCTTTGCAATAGTTCTCCAAATAACAGAAGGTTGTTTGACTTTTACAATTGATGCTAACACATTCATATTTATAACTTTATCTATGAGTTATGTCTATGCATATCTACTAAAATTTTATGATGCAACAAAAAATCTGCGCCCAGGATTGGCTGCTTAATTTTAGCTAAAATAATTTCCCAACGGTATGGCCTATGAAGTTTAAGATCTAAAATTAATGACTTTACACAGTTTACACCGTAAGTAGGAATTTCGGTACCGTTGGCGGCATATAACTTATAATCGGAACACTGAACAGATTTAAAAATTTTTTTGCTTACTGGTAATACGGATACATTCGCACCTGTATCGAAGAGAAATCTCAATCCTGTATTGTTGTTATCCATGACTGACAGGCGGCTGCAGGGGATGACGGCACAGACCTCAGTTCCATCTACACGAGCCCTAAAGGCGAAACCACAATAACGCAATACAAGTCGTGTTGTGTGGCGTCGTAGATGTTTGCGATGCTTTGTCGCAACGCAGTTTTGTGATTTCGCCCAAAGGGTTTCTTTTAACAAGGGTAACACGGCTAACACAAATATTAATTCGTTCAACTTCCGAAGTACCTCTCCTCCACTGATGACTGGGAGGTACTTCCAAACTAGAAACAGTCTATTGAGTCATTCTAATATGCAAGTGCGAATCTTGCTCGACGTTAGAAATTGGTTGCATTCCTTCAGTAAATTAGAGAAGGATGACATTAACTCTGTTATAAAAATTTTTTCATTTTAAATTTTTTAAATTTAAACAAATTTTGTTTTTTTTAAAAAAAAACTTAAAAAATTTAATTTTAATTAAATTTTTAAAATTTTTATAAAATTTTTTTTTAAATTTTGGGAAATAGGTTTTTTTTTAATTTTAAAACAATTTAAAAATTTTTAAAAAAATTTATTTAAAGGGTTTTTAAAAAATGTTTAATGAATTTTGGTTTTGTAAAAATTAGTTTTTAAAAATTTTCCAATTTAAATTTAAATATAAAAATTTTAACCC
Source organism: Saturnia japonica (assembly GCA_033032175.1). Classification (NCBI taxonomy): domain Eukaryota; kingdom Metazoa; phylum Arthropoda; class Insecta; order Lepidoptera; family Saturniidae; genus Saturnia; species Saturnia japonica. The sequence goes on from CM065332.1 coordinate 7,272,979, forward strand.
CGGGTTTTAAAATAAAAAAGATTAATTTCCTTTTCTTATCGGGGGAAAAAGTTTTAAATCAAAAACCCCAAAAAGGGTTTGAAAAAAAAATTTATTTTCCTTTTTAAAAAAAAGTCTATTTTTTGAATTTAAATTTTTTTAATTCCAAAATTTAATTGGTTTTTTCAAAATTATAAAATTTTTTTTTTTAAAACTTTTTTAATTTTAAAAAATTTTAGGGGGAAAACCCTGAAATTTTGCCCCGGGGGGTTTCCCTTTAATAAATTTTTTAATTTAAAGAATTTTTGGGTTTAAAAGTGTTTAAATTTTTAAATTGTAAAAAATTTATTTAAACACCCTTTTCAAAAAAAATTTTTGAATTGAAAAAAAAAATTTTTTAAAGGGGGGTTTTTCCTTAAAATTTTATTAAAAATTTCCAAATATTCTTTAAATTTTTTTTTAAATTTAAAAAATTTTTGTTCAAAAGAATTAAATTTGTTAAATATTTTTTAAAATTTTGATTTTTAAATTTTTTTTTAAATTTAAAAACATTGAAATAAATAGAAAACTTTAACCCTTAGTTTTGGCCCTTAAGGGGTTTAAAGGGGCCCCCCCAAAAAAAATACCCCCAAAATTTAAAAATTTAAATTAATTTTCGTTTTTTTTTCCCCTAATTCTTTGGGTTTTTCCACCAAAAATTTCTTTATCTGGGGGAATTTTAAAATTTTTGTTTTTGGGAAACTTTTGGGTTAATTTTGGTTTTCCCTGGATTAAAATTTTCCGGGGTTTCCCCTCCGTTTTTTTTTTTTTTTTATTATTTAAATACCGTTTTTTTCCCCCCCGTTTGAAAAATTTCCCCGCTGTTTATTTTGTTTGTTTGGGTTTTAAATTTTCCAAATTTTTTTAAAATTTTTTAAATTTGGCCCAAAAATTTTTTTAACATTAATTTTTAATCTTTTTTTTTAAAAGAAAAAAATTTTCTTTTGGGGGTTTTTGAAAGGCCTAAAGCATTTTCGGGATTTTTTTGGGCCTTTTTTTAAATTTTTATGGTTTTTTTTAAAAACATATAAAATTTTTTTAACTTAAATTTTAAAAAATTTAATTTTCCTTTAAACTTAAATTTTTAAATGGGAAAAAATCTTTTTTCCTCACTTCTTTGAAATTTAAAAATTACCCATTTAAATTTTCCTTTCGTTTCAATTTTTGTTCCAAAAATTTTTTGGGTTTTCCCCCTTTTTTTAACCCTTCCCGAAAACTTTTTGAAATTTATTTTAAGGGTTGCAAAAATTTTTGGATTTGCCATTTTATTTAAAATTTTAACGGGTACGGGTTTTAGGGTTTTGGGTGTTTTAAAAATTTTAAATTAAAATGTTTTCCAAAATTTCATTTATTTTATTTACTTTTTAAACAATTTTACAAAAATTAAAAACTTTTTTCCCCAAAATAAATTTCCCAATACTTTTTGAAAATTTTTAAAAAAAAACAAAAGGTTTTTTAATAAATGGTTTAAAAAAGGAAAAATATTTAAATTTTAAATTTCAAATTTTTTTAAATTGGAAAAGATTCTTTGCCCCATTTTTAAAATTACTTTGTTTTTTCATTTTGATTTAAATTTAAAAGGGGTTTAATTTTTTTTTTAAAAAAAAAAAAAAAATTAAAAAAAGGGTTTTTTAGCCCTGAAATTCGGGGAAAAACTTTTTTTAACAGTTTTTGGAAAAAAAAAAAAATTCAAATTTTTTTTTGATTTGTTTTTAAAATTTTAAAAAATTTTATTTAAATTTTGAAAAAAAAAAGTAAAAAAAAAATTTTTTAAAAAAAAACTAAAAAGGGTTTTTTAAATGAAACAAATTTTAAATTGGAAATTTAAAATTAAAATAATTTTTAATTTAGAAATTTTTTAAAATTTTAGAAAAGGGGGGTAAAATTAATTTTTTTATTAGGTTTGTTTTTAATTTGTTCTTTAAAACCAAAAAAGGGAAAAAAATATTTTCAAATTTTTTTAAAGCCTAAAAAGGGGGGTTAATTTTAAAATTTAAATAAAATTTTTTTTAAAATTAACAAAAATTTTGAAAAAATTTTAAAATTTAAAATTTAAGAAAATTTATTTGGATTTAAAAATCCCTTTTTTAAAATTTTAAAATTTTAAAAATTTTTGAAATTTAAATTTGATGTCAATTTTTTTTTGAATGGGTTTTAAAGTCTTCATTTTAAAATTTAATAAAAAAAACCTTTTAATTCCCGATTTTTTTTACCCTTTAATTTTTAAAAAATTTAAATTTTAAATTTTAAATTTTTCCCCCGGGGAAAAAATTTTCAAACCCTTTTTTTTTGTTTTTTCGTTTTAAAAAAAAAAAATTTAAGGAAATTTTAAATTTAAAATCCCAATTTTTTTTTAAGGTTAAAAATTTGTTGCCCAAAATTTTTTCGAAGGCCTTTTTCCTGGCAAAAATGTACCAAAACCCTTTTGGGAAACCCGTTTCCCCCTTTTAAAATTTTTGAATTTCTCGGTTTTGTGGACTTTAAATTACTAATTTTCCTGTTTGAATTTGGTTTAAAAATTTCCTACTTTTTTTGGGTGGGAACCCAAAATTTTGCGTTATGGCAGGCTGGATTTTAAAAAACAATTTGGGTTTTTAAAAATTTAAACTTCCATAATTTATTTTTAAAATTGGGAAATTTTCTGCCCTTTTTTCTTCGGTAAAGGAAAGGGCCCCAAAACCCAAAATTTTTTTAGCCAGGGTTTGGGGAAAAGAAACCCCAAAAATTTTTCCCACCAATTAAAAAATTTTACTTTTTTTGGTTCCCCAATTTTTTTTTAAAAATTTTTGGCAATTTTAAATCCAACCGGGGTTTAAAAATGGGAAATGTGTTTAAGGAAACCCCTTTCTTTTTTCCCCGCTATATTAGAAAAGCCTTTCCCAACTTTCCCAATTTAAGTTTATTTTGGCTTTTTTTAAAAATTCTTTAATTCCCTTTAATAAATTTTGGTTCCATAAATTAAATTTTTAACGGGCCCCCAAAAACTTTGCCTTAAATTATTATTTTTTGGGTCCTATTTGAGGTTTTTCCATTTTTTATTTTCAATAAACTTTTTATTAGGTTTTTGAAAATTTAAAAAATTTTAAAAAAAATTTTAATTTAAAACCTTTTTTACCCTTTTTGATTGCCCCAATTTTCGGTTTTCCAAAACCCGGGAAACCAAAAGTTTAAAAATGTTTGTTTGTTTAGAATTTGATTTTAAAGTTTCGGGCCCGGGGGATTCGAAATTTTTTTAAAAACCTCCAAAATTTTCGTTTTCAACCAAGGGTCCCTTTTTTAAAATAAAAAGTTTTAAAAAATTTTTTATTTTTGTTTTAAATTTTTTAAATTTAAATTAAAATTTGGGTCTTACTTGTACTTTGTTTCTTTTTACTTAATTTTTGAGAAAAAGGGAAAAGGTTGGCCTTTACCCTTTTTAAACTTTTAAAAAGGGTCAGGGCCCCAAATGTTATAATTTTTTTAAAAATATGGCCGTAAAATTTCGAATTAAAAAAAAAAAAATTTTAAAAGATTTTTTGGGAAAATTTTTGTTAAATTTTTTTATTTTAATTTTTAAATTTTAAAATTTTTTTGGGGTTTTTTTTTCTTTTAAAAAAGTTTTTTTCCCCAAATTTTTTTTGGGAAAAATAAAATTTATTTTTTAATTTCCGGAAAATTTTTTTGGGGTTTTTTAATTAAAAGTTTTCTTTTTAAATTTAAAACTTTCAAAGGTTTTTAAATTTTAAAATTTTGAAAGGAAATAATAACCCCTTTTTGATTTTAAGCTTCTTTTGAGTTAAATTGGTTTTAAATAAAAAACCCCCTTTAAAAATATAAATGGGGGGGTAGAAATTTAAAAAAGGGTTTTTTTAATATAAAAATAATACACGTTTTTGGTGAGAAAATTTAAAAGAATTTCCTTTTGAATAAAAAAGCCCGGTTTTATTGAAAAATCAACCTAAAGTTTCCCTTTTAATTTTTTACTTGAATTTTTGGCATTGGCATTTAAAAACCCGGGAAAAAGGAAATTTTTTCCCCCCTTTTTTTATTTAAATTTTGACCCCGCTTTTAACCCTTTTCGGGGAAAATTTTTAAAAAATTTTTAAGGATTTGGCCCCTATTTTAAACAAATTAGCTTTTTCCAAACCCTTTTAAAGCTTGGTCCCAAGGGAAACAATTTTAAAGTATTTAAAATAAAACATTCCCCGGGGTTTTCCCTTTTAAGAATTTCCCGGGGCTTTGGTAGAAAAAAAAAAAGGGAAAAATTTGCCAGGGTAAACCCCTTTTTCCCACCAAAAACCCACAGGGAAAAAATTTTTATTTTCCCGGGAAATGAAAATCCCCTTTTGGGGTGAAAATTAAAATTTTTTCCCAAATTTTGAAAAAAGCAAAATAAAACATTTTTAAAACCCCTTTTTTCATTTTTTTTCTTTTAAAAAATTTTTTAAACCTTATTAATTTTAAATTTTGAAGACGAAATTTTTTTAAAATTTTAAAATTTTAATAAATAAAATTTTTAAATTTAAAAGGGTTTCTCTTTTTGTTATAGGGAAATTTGGATTTCCCAAAAATTTTTTTCAGGGGCCCAGTGTTTAAATTTAAAAAGGGGAAAAAAAATTTTAAAAAAATTAAAAATTTAAAATAAATTTTTAATTTGTTTAAATAAATTTAAATACCTTTTTTAAAATTGTTTTAAATTTTTTTAAAATTTAAAATAATTTTGTTTTTTTTAAATAACTTTTTTTAAAAATTTGGTAAAAATTTTTGCCTTAAACCGGGAAAACCAATTTTTCATTTGGGAAAAAAATTTGGGAAAGGGTTAAAGTTGGTTTTTAAGAAATTTAAAAGGTTTTTAACTGTTTTTTTATTTTTAATTTAAAATTTAAATTTTTAAATTTTTAAATAATTCACCAAAATATTTAAAAGCAAAATTTTTTTAATAAATTTTTTGGGTTTTTTTTTAAATTGTTTTGACTTTAATCCCTTTTTAAAAAAACCCTTGGAAAACCCATAAAACTTTAAAAATTTTTTATTAAAAATTTTAAAATTAAAATTTTTAAATTCAGTAAAATTTGGAAAAATTTAAAAAAATTTTTAAAAAATAAATAACAAAAGGGTTCCCAAACCTTTTAGATAAACAAACTTTGGGAAATTTTTTAAAAATTTTAAAATTTCTTGAAATTTTGGGCCAACCAAAACGTTAAATTTTTAATTTAAGAAAAAATTTTTTTGTAAAAGGTCCCCAAAATTTTAAAATTTTTTTTAAAAGTTTTTAAAAGGAAATTTCCCAATAAAGATTAACCCCTTAAATTTCCCGGCCCCGGGTTTTTGGGGTTTGGGGAAGGAAAAACCCTTAAACTTTTGAAAGGCCCCAAATTTTGGGTAATTGTTACCAAAAAAAGGGAAAAATTAAACCCTATTTTTAAGGAGAAATTTAAATTTTTTTTGTTTTGGGCCTTCCCCCTAAAAACCCAAAAATTGGAGGGAAAAATCCCTTTCCCAAAACCCTTCCCTTTGGGGCAAAACAAACTTTTCCTGGGGGCATTGGGAAATTTGGTTTTGGGGAAATTTCGTTTTTGGGAAAGGGGGAAAAAACAAAATTTCCTATTAAGAGTTAAAAATATAAATTTTTTTTTTGGGGTTTCCTTTTTCCCAAAAACCCAAGTTTTTAATGAAAAGAAATTTAAAAAAAAGGTTAAAAAATTGGGATTAAAAAAATTTTGTTTTAATTTTTTTATTTTTTAAATAAAGGGTTTTGTTAAATTTGAAAATTTTTTTTAATTTAAAAATTTTTAAAAAAAAAATTTTTAAAAATTTTAAAAAATTTGGAGGGTTAATTTTTAAAGTAAAAAAAGTTTAAAACCCAAAAAAATTTGACTTTAAAATGTTGAAATTTTTTTTAATTTTAAAAAATCAATTGCTGGGCCTTGGGCAAAGGGCAAAAAAAATTGTTTTTTTTCCCCCTTTTCTTAAAAACCCAAAAATTTTTTTTAAAAAAATTTAATTTTTTAAAGTTTTTTTTTTAAAACGTTTAAATTTAAAAATAAATTTTTTTTTATTAATATTTAAACAATAATTTTTTTTTCAAAAAGAAATAAAAAATTTCCCCGTGAACCCTTTAAATTTTAATTTAAAAAGGTTTTTTTGGGTTTAAAATTTTTAAAAAACTTGGTTTATTTTTAAAATTTTTTGGACATAAAATTTGTTAATTAAAAAAAATTTAGATTTTTAAGGGGAAGAACTTTTTTCCCCGTGCCCGGGCCCCAAAAATTTGGGTTTTACCTTTTTAAAAAATTTAAAAAAATTTTAAATTTTAAAAAATTTAGATTATAATTTTCAAAAAATTCCCAAAAAAAATTTTTTTTTTTTTAATTTAAAAACCTTTTTAATTTAAATGAAAATAAATTTTTTTAAAAAATGGAAAAAAATGGATTTTATTTTTTTTTTTTTTTTGAAAAAATTTTTTAAAATTTAAAATTTAAAAATTTTTGTTTAAAATTAATTTTAAACTTTTAAAAAATTTTCCCGTTTTCCAAAGTTTTTTAAAAATGAAAAATTTAAACTTTTAAATTTAATGTAAAAATGGGTTTTTAAATTTTGTTAATGAATACATTTAAAAAATTTAAAAATTTTAAAAATTTTTAATTTTTCCCTTTTTGTTTTTAAAAATACATTAAAAAATTGTTTTAAAAAAATTCCCAAATTTTTTTTTTTAAAAAAGTTTAAATTATAAAATGGGAAAAAATTTTTAAATTTTTTAAAAAAAATTCAAAAATATTTTAAAAAAAATTTTTTTTTTTCCCCTTTTTTTTATTTAAAATTTTGATTTTAAATTTTTAATGTTTATTTTTTGTTATTAAAAATTTGGGAAAAAAAAAATTTTCTTAAATTTCGGGCTGATAAAAGTTTAAATTTTTAAAATTTTTTTTTAAAAAAAAGGAATTCTTTAATTTTATTTTAAATTAATTCATTTTTTTATTCCCAAAAAAAATTAAATTAAACCAAAATTTTTAATAAAAATTAAATACTTTTTAAAGGTTTTAAAAATTTTATATATATTAAATTTTAAAATGAACAAATTTTCCATTTTTATTTAAATAATTTTTACTCTACAAATTTAATTTTCTTTTAAAAAATTAAATTTAAATTTTGCTATTTTGGGGGGAAGTGCTTTAAATCAGGGTTTTTAATTTAAAATTAAAAAAAAACATTTTTAAAATAAATTTTTATTTTAAATTTTTTAGTTTTTTTTTTTTAAAATTTTTAAAATTTAAAAATTTTTTCTTTTCCCCCAAAAAATTTTTTTCAAAACCTTTTTTTTAAATTAAATTAAAAAAAATTTAAAAACCCATTATTTATGCCTTTTTTTGGGTTTTTCATTTTTTACCAAAATTGATTAAAAATTTTTTTAAAATTTTTTAAAAAAGTTTAAAAATTTTTTTTTAATTTTCTTTTGGGTTTAAATTAAAAATTTTTTATTTAAAAAAATTTCAATGTCATTTTAGTTTTTTTTCCAAAATATTTTTTCAAAATTAGTAATAAATTTTTTTTTTTTTTTTTTTTTTTAAAATTCTAAAGGGCCAAATTTTTTTTTTTCTTTTTTTTTAAAAAATAAATTTTTACCTTTTAAAATTTTTATTTTGTTAAAATTTTAAAAGAAACCTAAAAATCTCATTTTTCCCAATTTATTTTTTATTTTTTTAAATTTTATTTTAAAAATTTTTCCTTGTTTTTTCCAAGGCCTTTTTTTGTTTAAAAATTTGGGAAAAATATTTTTATTTTGGGTTTAAATTATTTTGAATTTAAAAAAAATTTTTGGTTCCAAATTTTTTCTTTTAAACGAGCATTTTTGAATTAAATTTTAAATAAAATTTTAAACTAAAAAATTTTTTTCTTTTCTTTGCCAAAAGGATATTTACAAAAAAATTTTCCTTTTTCCCTTTTTAAATTCCGGGTGGGTTTTTAAAGTTTTGGGTAAAAAAAATAAATTTTCAAGGGTTTTTTTATAACAAAAATTTTTGGGAAAATTTTCTTTCTTTTTTTTTTCCCCAAAAATTTTTTCAAAAAAAATTTAAAATTACCCAAAAATAAACTTTTTCCTTTTTTAAAAAAATATTTTCAAAAAAATTGAAAAAAACAAATTTAAAAAAGAAAAATTTTCTTAAAAAAATTTTTTTTTAAAAAAATTTAAAATTAAAAAAAATTAAAATTTTTTAATTTTAAAAGAAATTTTATTTTTAAAAAAATTTTTATAAAAAATTTTGCTTGGAAAATTTTAAAAAAAATTAAAAAATTTTAAAAGTAAAAAAATAAATAAATTTTCCCTTGAAAATTTTTTAAAAAATTTGGGCAAAAACAAAAACAAAAAAAAAATTTTAAAAAAAAATGCCCAATTAAAAAAAAATTTTTTAAATGGAAAAAAAAAAATTTTGGGTTTTTAATAAAAAGGGTTAAATTTAAAACCAAATTTTTAAATTAATTTTTTAAAAAAATTTTAAATAAATTAAATTTGGTTTAATTTTTAAAAAAAAAAGTTTGGGAAAATTGCAAATTTTTTATTTTAAAATTTTTAAAAAAGGGGCCTTTAGGGCCTAAATTTTTTTAACATTAATTCAAAGGGTTTAAATTTTAAAAAAAAAAGTTTTAAATAAAAAACTTTTAAAAAAAATTTTTTTTAATTTTTGGTTTAAGGTTAAAGCTTAAATTGTTTGGTTTTTTATTTTTTTTTTTAAAAAAATTTTTCCCCAGGGTTTTTGAATTAATTTTAGGGTTTTAAAAAATTTTTAAATTTTAAAAATTTAATTTTTTAAATTTTTAAATTGGTTTTTTATTTTTTTTAAAAATTCCCGGATTTTAGGGTTAAAAAAATCAAAAGGTTTGTTAAAAAATTAAACCCCTTTAAAAATTTAAAAAATAAAAAAACTTTCAAATTTTAAATCGAAATACCCTTTTATTGTTAAAATAAAAATTTTCCATAAAAAAAACGTTAAAAAATTTTTCCTTAAGTTTATTTTATTAATCTTTTTTTATAATATGCCGGCCCGCTTTTAAATCTTTTATTTTTCCGTTTTTTTTTATAATTTATTGAAAATTTTGTTTTAAAAAATTTTAAAATTTTTTTGTTTTTTTTTTAGAATTTTTATTATTTTATTTAAATAAAATTTAATACCTTCCCTTAAAAATTTATCAAAATTGGTGAAATTATACAAATTTTTTTAAAATTTTTAATTTAAAATTAAAATTTTATACTTCCCAAAAAATTTTAAAAAAAAAAAAAACTTATTATACCAAGGAATTATGGAAATATAAGAAAATCCAAAAAGGTCAAAAAACAGGGGAAATTGTTTCAAATAAATTATAATCCGTTTAATATAATCAAAAGGTTTAATTGTTAAAACCAATCGGAAAGCCGGCTTAACAAAAAAAAAGTATCGAAGAGCTCTTTTTTTCAAAAACTTCACCCATGCATTGGTTTTCATTTACAAATTGGCGCCGTGTTTTTTGAAGTAAATACACTCACGATTGTAGTTTAAATTTTAATTTGAATTGAAATATGAAACAGCTTTATCAAAATGAACAGCGTGTTTCAAAATTACACAAATGAAGAATAGGTACGCCGATATTGTGTTTTGTTACGGCTTGTGCAACGGTAACAGTGTAGCTGCTCGTCAAGATTATTCGCGTCGGTTTCGATCGCCGGTTACCCTATGTATCAGTTTTTAATGGAGGGAGTGTAGTGTTCAGAGATAGAATAGATTAGAATTTGAAGTTTGGTTTTTGTCTGTGCATTAAAGATAACGTGTACCGTTTTTTCAAACGTGCTTAATTTTTTACAATAGGACGAGTTCATACAGCCTATTCGATAATTAATTTTAACTTTATTCCTGCGTTAGGCGGTGAAAAAAGAAACTTAATATAATTTCATACGGAATTAGAATTTCCTTATTTCCGGATTTATCTAAAGGGACAGAACCGTACGAGTTCTTACATCCTATTCGATAATTAATTTTAACTGTATTCCTACCATAAGCGGTGAAAAAAGAAACAATATAATTTCATATGGAGTTAGAATTTCCTTATTTCCGGATTGATCTATATGGGACAGAACCGTGCGTACCGTCTCGAAAATAGGTTTTGGGAATGTCCGATATTGAATATTTTGTTAATGCACATACCTATCTAATTGAATGTCTAATACATATTATATAGAATTTAAATATATTATTTCGCATTTTTTTCTCATATAACTGTCAAGTTTATATGACTTGAAAGTCATTTCAAGTTGACACTCGAAATAATGTCGATTAAGTAGAACAAAATTACACCAGTTTACATTCATATTTTTATTATTTTGAATGCAAATCTGTAAGTGTGATGTATGGTTAAAATGTTTATTTTGCTGATGTCGTAATTTTGATAGTATCATATAAAACAGCACATATAAAAGTCAGGGCAAAAAAAATGTTTTGCCCGAATCTGCTCTCCTTAAATTGAGACGAAAAATGCCTGATAGGGGGAAAATACAAAATATATCAACATTTATTTTAACATTTGATTCATGAGATTTTTTTTTTTCTATTTTGCGTAGTGAATTCATAGATGCTTATCATTTATTATATGCTATTTTCATACGTAATATTAACAAAAATATGGAATAATAGTGTAATATCATAAAACTGTATAATTATAATTCGATAAGTTAAGTAAACTATGCTTTTGAATGAAAAAGTGTCTTGTTTTTGTATTTTTTATATATAGTATAAATTTAAAAAAAATAGCAACGAATGTACCATTATTTGATAGTATATACATTAGAGATACTACGTACCAAATTTCAGCTATTTACTTCAAACAACTACAAAGTTACAGATTTTTGAGACGGTACGCACGGTTCTGTCTCATAGTGCGCCCCGCCGCGCCGCACAGTGGGCTGAAATCGGAGCCTCCCTTTCATAGGATTTTAGAAAAATTAAATATTATATTTCATAGTTTTAAGTATACAGTTTTGTCAAAACAGTCATATCATTGTATAATTTAGCAATTTCTAGCTTTATTTTTAACTTCTACACCATATAATATGGACTTGTAAATTTCAAATGTATGAAAATGGATTTTCTTTTCGTCATAACTTTTTTGTGTTTTGAGTTATAAAGATGATACTTATACATATCGTTACTGGGGTGGTAATGAACCCTTAGGACCTTACACCTTGACCCCGGGCGTCCCCGTTCAACAGATATTTGTTGATGAAAATTTCATACTTTGATGACATTGTATTGAGGTGAAATCATCAATCTGTAGGTTTATTTTCGACTTGAATGCTACAGGTATCGATTAATAAAGTTACCCCTGATTTACCCTACCGCTTCGTTTTCAAAAATACGATTTAGAATTCGTTTTAAAATTTCAATATACCAAATTTTTTTTATTAAAAGTTGTAAATTGCCTATAAATTTGCACTATAAACTTAAATTAACACCAATTATCATTACCTGCTACTATTCTTGATTGGTTTTTGTTCCACTTAAGTACCAAAATATCTTAATTTTGCTAATTAAGGTAATTAGTTTACTTGTTTCGTTGATATTGATGTTTGTCATAAAAGATTAAACAGTTATTTCTGGGACTAGATTAGGATTCTAAATGAAAGCAGTGTAAATAACATGAGATCTTATATTCATTTTAACTTATCGATTTCATCAGTGCCTCTAAATAGAAGATGTAAATGTATATTCCAAATATATAAAAATATTTTATAACAAAATTATGATATTATAAAATATGATATACATATAGTTCCGATGATACCTACTTAATTACACTCATACATTACTCGAGAGTCACACAAAATATTTTCTTTATCTGATGAAGAATTTACCAATAACAATTTAGCTTCATCTGATAGCGGTTTATGGCTAAGTTGACTTATCTTAGGTCTGATGCTGGACAGGTATGGGTCAGAAGTTATTAACAAACTATGGATAATATCCTCATTTGTTACAATTCTACTAATTTTTGTCGAGTGGATTTTTTAGCTTGACTTCACTATCTGTTATCAACATGTCTTCTTTTTCCACGTAGCACTCCTTTTTCGCAGACTGTATTGCATTATATGATGGGAAAATATCACACGCCATGTATTTTGTACTCTGCCTTAGTGTTACGTATTGCCATTTTGATAACTTCAAAGACGTTGATATACCCAGTGCTGCATCAGCAGAATAAGTTCGCTTTGTAGGGTTAAGGCATGCTAGAAGCATTTTTGCATCTTCAGGGTGTTTAATTAAATGCTTTAGTAACTCAGAAAAGTCAGTTTAGTTTTCATTTTCAGCGGCTTTCTTGGCCAGACCGTACGCTAATGTAGCAAAATCATTTTCGCTAATAAGATTTTCTGTTCTTCTTCTTTTTTGAAGTGGACTCAGGTTCGCGAATACTTTTATCGGTGACTTTGTTTTGGGTGACAAAAATACACTATCAGGCACAGTGTATTCTACTGATGTACTAGGTAGTAATGCTAAGGAAACATTCGTTGATGCATCTTCATCTCTCAACTGATCAATGTATGTTTCAATAAATGCTGGCCACTTGATATCTATGTCTAACCACTCTGCAAACTTTTGTAAAAAATTACTTCCTGTATAATTAGCCTATTTCCATTTTCGATTAAGATTACTTGAATAAGTTGCACAAAACGATTTAAGTTCGGTCTTTTCTTCTTTAGACAGAGCAAAATTCACAGAAGTTAACAATCTTTGAAATAATTTATCTACATCAAAAGAATTTTGCTTCATGAACACAAAAATGGCGATATTTGACACCAGTCCTTCCATATTGAACAAATTAAAATTAACGCTGGGTAACTTTAGGGTACGGAGTTTTGATGATTTATGAAATGAAATATAATTACTCATGGTATTTATACCACTTTCATTTAGAATCATAATCGATCTCTAGAACTAATCTATACAACAACAACTACTACAAAAACAACAATAACAATGTACAGCAAAACAAATAAACTAATTGCCCTAATTAGCAAAACCAAAATATTTTGCTAAAAATGGGAAACAAAAACAATGAACAAAAGTAGAAGTTTTGGCTTCATAAATAAGGTACTTAAAATTTATAGGTAATGCACGACTTAATTAACAAATAAAAATAGATTTATTGAAGTTTCAAAACGAATTTTTGATGGTAAGTAATGAGTAAATTAGGCGTTGGCATGATTTTAAATAACTCTTATTTTATCAATAGCAATAGTAGGTGCTAAAATTGACAATATGGTCTACTGGTAGTGAATTCAATTTCAAAGAAAGTGGTGTCTAATTAATAATTATGCATTTTTCATTAATTCATATCTTTTGAACGGGGACGCCTGGGCTCAATGTCAAAAGGCCAAAGGGTTCGTTACCACCTCGGTAACGATACGTATAAGTTTTAGTTTTATAATTGAAAACAAAAAAATGTTATGAAGAAAGGCAAGTTCATTTTCATACATATAAAATTTACAAGTCAATATTATTTGGTATATAAGGTAAAAATAAAGCTTGAAATTGCTAAATTGGTAATTTATTAATGATAATTGGTGTTAATTTAAGTAGATAGTCCAAATTTATAGGTAATGTACAACTTTTAAAAGAAAAATAGGTATATTGTAATTTTAAAACGAATTCTGAATCGTATTTTTGAAAATGAAGCAGTAGGGTAAATCATGGGTAACTTTATTAATCGATACCTGTAGCATTCAGGTCGAAAATAAACCTCGAGATTGATGATTTCATCTCAATATAATGTCATCAATGTATGAAATTTTCATCAACAAAAATCTGTTGAACGGAGACGCCCGGGGTCAAGGTGAAAGATCCTAAGGGTTCATTATTACTCTAGTAACGATATGTATAAGTTTCAGTTTTACAACTCAAAACACAAAAAAGTTATGACGAAAAGAAAATCCATTTTCATACATTTGAAATTTACAAGTCCATATTATATGGTGTAGAAGGTAAAACTAAAGCTTGAAATTGCTAAATTATACAAAGATATGGCTGTTTTGACAAAACTGTATACTTAAAACTATGAAATAACATATTTAATTTTTCTAAAATCCTATGAAAGGGAGGCTCCGATTTCAGCCCACTGTGGTCGGAGGATCCTCCCTTTGCAATAGTTCTACAGAAGTAACAGAAGGTTGTTTGACTTTTACAATTGATGCTAACACATTCATATCTGTAACTTGATCTATGAGTTTAAGTCTATGCATATCTACTAAAATTTTATGATGCAACAAAAAATCTGCGCTTGCAGATTGGCGGATTGGCTGCTTAATTTTAGCTAAAATAATTTCCCAACGGTATGGCCTACGAATTTTAAGATCTAAAATTAATGACTTCACACCGTAAGTAGGAATCTCGGTACCGTTGGCGGCATATAACTTATAATCGGAACACTGAACTGATTTCCAAATTTTTTTTGCTTACTGGTAATACGGATACATTCGCACCTGTATCGAAGAGAAATCTCAATCCTGTATTGTTGTTATCCATGACTGACAGGCGGCTGCAGGGGATGACGGCACAGACCTCAGCCGAAGGCTGTACCTCACCATTTAGTTTTCCGACGTTGAATCGTTGGTTTTTTGTCCGTCCTATATTCTTTGGGTTTCCATGCGCAAGGGGGGAACACATCTATGAGCTCGGTGGCGATATTTAAAATGATAGCTGCAGAGCCGGTCGGGTGAATTTGGGATACGACGTCTTAACCTCGAGGTTGATCTTGAAGATTGTCGTGAACGGCTTCCCTCTCGTTGTGTCCTTGGTCGGCTACGCTCTATATTAGCTAACCTGACGCTGATCTTCGCCAACTCCGCTGAAATGCTTGCAAAATCGCTGTCTATTCTTGTTGGCTCCCTGGGCTGGGGCTTGTAGGCAACTTCAGCAATTTGAATTGTGCGTGTGACCTCGGCAACGTTGTCTGCGATTACAGCTAAGTTATTTCAATCCTTGGTTTCTGAGACGACTAAGACTGCGCTTACTGTCGGTGGAAGGTGTTCTTGCCATAAGACTCGTAAAGTGTCATCTGGGATTTTATCTCTGGCCAGATCTCTCATTCGGTGTAGGAGTTGTGATGGCTTCTGTTCACCTAATTCCATCTCACCTATAACTTTCTGTATCTGACGAGCCTTAGAATCTTCGAACAAGCTTAATAATTTCACTTTAAATGCTTGAAATTTCCCAGCTGCCGGTGGTAATGTGAGAAAATCCGTAATTTGCGCGATCACTTCTTTTGGTAGTTTAGAAATACCCAAATCAAATTTTGCTTCGTCGCTCAATTTTTGTGGCGCAAGTATAGCTTCTACGCGGATGAACCAAACGCGAGGTTGGTCCACCCAAAATTCGGGAATACGTGATGATAGAGACACTGCCATAACCTCCGAAGGTGGCGTCGGCGGGACATGCGAAAGTTCGATATCCATTTTATGTACTTAGCACTCGCGAACTGTGTTCAGATCTGGGTCACCAGTTTAGGGTTGAGCTCGTATTTAAATAAATAAATAAAATGTCTGTTCAATAAATCACTATTATTATTTCACTTAGTTACAGGTTACACAATTGTTACATTAAATATCAACATTTTTAGACGCGTCCACTTGGACGTCTGTAACTGGACTGTCCTGTCCATAGATTATTACTTAATACTGAGAGTTCTGTCTTACGCTAATGTGAAACGGGAAAATGATGTGTGACACTTGACACCAACCCATCCATAACTTTTTTATATTGATACAAGATGGCGCTGCCACGATTTTGTTCTATGTATCAGTTTGTTCTATACATTGAATATTAGGGCTTGTGGAGACGGTGCCGCAATTTTAAAAAAAAAAAAAAAATGTAATAAGGCATTTTTTGCGGCAGCAGCCTGTTACAGCATTGCGGTGGCGGCGATGAGTTTGCGGTTCCATCTACACGAGCCCTAAAGGCGAAACCACAATAACGCAATACAAGTCGTGTTGTGTGGTGTCGTAGATGTTTGCGATGCTTTGTCGCAACGCAGTTTTGTGATTTCGCCCAAAGGGTTTGTTTTAACAAGGGTAACACGGCTAACACAAATATTAATTCGTTCAACTTCCGAAGTACCTCTCCTCCACTGATGACTGGGAGGTACTTCCAAACTAGAAACAGTCTATTGAGTCATTCTAATATGCAAGTGCGAATCTTGTTCGATGTTAGAAATTGGTTGCATTCCTTCAGTAAATTAGAGAAGGATGACATTAACTCTGTTGATATTACTATTAGCTGTCTTTTTCGCACCAGTTTAAGCTATGCGTTTGGTCATAAACGCAAACAATAGAAAACACGATAGTGACCTCCGACATGCCGGGTAGTAGAAGCCAGGTAGGGAAAAGGGTGTCGTTATGCACTTCAAATGATTATATTTTAATACTTACATGTTTTATATGAGTGCACGTAATATTTTACGCAGTATAAAATGAAACCATAGATTATCAATATTTTCTTTAATGAAAAATGATACATTTTACGAGTTTATTTAATATTCTGACTTTTATTTACAAATACATAACTCTTAATTTTTGCGAATCATGTCATGTCCATATTATTATTTTACTCTTTGAATCCCGCGGTGTGGCACGGGTCGTGCCGATCACTGGTAATAAATAACAGTGCGTTATTATCCCGCTTAGATATTTTTTACCCGCTGAAATTTATTATTATTTCATATTATTATATTTATTAGTATTTTTCCCGCTTTCGTAAACCACTTTTTCTGGAGGCCTTTGTTAATGTAGCTTGGGTCTGTTTTGAAAGTTCAACCTGAGAACTTTCAAGGTGGGGTGGATGTTTGAGCCAATTATTTCAATTAGTTCATTTTCTTGATTATATGGTCAGAATGATATCAGACAAACCGACTTCTTCTGATCTGTTGTCCTTCCTAATGCCAATTGGCTGACGACGCTGTAGCGTCATACGACGTCACTGTTAGATGGACACCGCTGCCACCCTTACAAACATTATTAAGATCGGATCGCTCGAGTGGGTGTGACGACATTATTACGTCGTATTATGACCGCGCCGCTCTGTGTGTACATTTCGTATTAAAAATATACCATCTGTTAACGTGGTGAAGAACATTTAGCAAGGTGGAATACGCTTGTGTGCAGCGTTGGGACCTGACGTATATAAGCTCCAGGCTGGATTGGGAGAGGAAGCAGTTTCGGAAGTCCAAGGTAAGTGGATGATATTCCTTCCCATATATTCCATTGGATGTAACAATTGAAATAGTTGTCTGTCGTTCATTGCTCACTGAGCTATATTATCGAAGGCCGCACCAAACTAGGAGGCAGGAAACTTTATTTAAAACCGCCGCTCCATGTGGTATGTGACGGAATAGTAGGGAAGACCGCATAATTAATTCCTCGCACACACAGTTGATATAAAAAATAATATTGACGTTATCGACCCTGTACCGACAATATTTTTATCAAAATTATGTCAGAGTTTTCATTTCTCATACCATTAGTATATTAAATGTATGTCAAATGTACGTCACAGACATATCATACTTATTACATCAACATATTACACAAATAGAGCGAAATAATGCGTCATTTCTAACTCATTACTAAGTAATTGTTTACATAAAGCATGATATTGCTCAATGTCATTCAGATTGACACCACTGACATAAATATGTTCGCAGGGTAACCATAATAATAGTTTAATAAACGACGCAAAAAAACATTAAAACATGCCTATAAAATTAAATTTAATATTTTTCGACCACCTACGTAGTAGCGCTTAGGCTGAGCGTTCTGAAAATTACTCTTATTTATTTATCTATACATATAGAAACTAATATTATGTTCTTGTAAGAAATATGTGAAAATCACTTAATTAGTGTTTTATTTAAATCATCTTTATTATTTACTTTTTGAAATCTGAACACATTACAAATGGTTTAAGTGACATCTATTGACATCTTGTTATAACTAGCAAGTACGAAATCACTATTGAATTTAGTTCTGCTACTCGTTACTAGATAGTAGGCATAATTTAGAATAATCTCGAAAAATCTGGCTGTGAGTTACGCCATCTAGTATGTTATAGGATAACTTACTACAACATTCTCTGCAGTTGACTTCAATCCAGGGTCCGCTTTTATTTGAAATAGAATGTAATATTAATTTATGATTATTAATGTTTTTAAAATAATACTAAAGCATAAGGGTTGCTGACATTGCATGACCTATTGTTTCAAAATTGACACAATTGAATACCTACTAATATGAGACATTCTTGGAGCCGCCTGCCTTCTACCTTTTTCTTAAATCTGTGAATAAATCTGTGATACTTTTAGTGGCATAAGTATACCTAACTAAAGTGGTAAACAAGCATACTGCCAGCCTGATCAAAAGCAGTTATCGTAGCCTATAGACGCTTGTAACACCAGAGGTTTCATTAACGGGAAACCTATTTGGTGATGATTTTAAAGTTGGTTTATTCAGAGTATAATTATTTAAGGAGTTGTATTTTTAAATCTGTTTTCTATTTTTTACATTGAACAATGAAATTAATTCAATAAGTTACAACTAAAACGTGTAATTGGGAAAGCACTGAAATTCTATTGTTTTAATCTCGAAGAAGTTTTTTTTTTGTTTAATATTTAAGTACATAGTAACATTGTTAATTTTTGTTCCACGTCAAAGCGCTACCTACTATTTGGATAAAAATTATATTCCGTAAAAGCAATAACATCAAACTTGCCTATTAATGATAATTGTAAGCGTTATCACTAAATTAGATGAATATAAATGTAACAATACCTTAATAATTACATTGTAATATAAACATCATCTAGGAGAGTATGAATATAACACAAAACGATTATTATTAAGTATAAAACATACACTGCGACCCACAAGTTGGAATCCGCAGACATCGAGAATTTTCTCCTCGGTTCTAGTGCACATGCGCACAACGCGGCAGCGAGCGTTATCGTTTAAATACCCGAAGCACGCCCTCACCGACGTCAGTTTGTAATTGTGTAGCTTCGAGTAAGGATATTTGACGCGCTAACTAAATAAACCGCTGATTTTAGGAGCTTCCTGTAGATTTGAAGATGTCTCTTCTACCGTTTCTGTTTGATCACGAAATCGAGCGTCCCCGCCGTCTTCTAGACCAGCATTTCGGATTGGCTCTCACTCCGGAAGATCTACTGAACGCGACTGTTGGCCCGCTAATCAACAGCGAGTACTACCGCCCGTGGCGTCATCTTGCAGCCGCCGCCAGAGACGTTGGTTCCAGTATCAAAGCGGACAAGGACAAGTTCCAGGTGAATTTGGACGTACAACATTTCTCCCCGGAAGAGATATCAGTGAAGACTGCGGACGGGTACATCGTAGTTGAGGGAAAACACGAGGAGAAGAAGGACCAGCATGGGTATATATCGCGTCAGTTCACACGGCGCTACGCTCTACCTGAAGGCTGCACTCCAGAGACCGTAGAGTCGCGTCTGTCTTCCGATGGGGTTCTCTCGGTCATCGCTCCGAAAAAAGTGCCCGAAGCATTGGAAGGTGAAAGAAAGGTGCCCATCGCACAAACTGGGCCTGTCCGCAAAGAGTTGAAGGAGCATGCTAACGGTGATAAAGCATAAACCTCGGTCTTGTGGTACTGATTGATGATCTGGTGTTCGTGTTGATTGTACGTGTGTTGAGTGCTAACCTTGAGTTTGAATGTCTTAAATCTTTGTAAGACTGATTCTTTTTAAGTTTAATAAAAGTAGTAAGTACATACACATAACAAAGACTTGTTTTATTTAATAAATGGGTTCTACTTTAGGTTACGTACCGTCGAATTTGACTTCCAAGTTGTTTTACAGGTGGAACATTGTAAGATTAAAAATGAAATTTCACACCGCGGAAACAAATAGGTACCTACATAGTTGAAATAGTTTTTGAGGAATTACTATTGTTTCAAATAAAGTATACAAGTCTCTTAGATATCTAGATAGACACGTTTTATAAGTGGTCAATAAAGTGGCTTTATATGGTATAAATAATATCGAATTTTTTTTTTAAATATCGACTAAATCTTGGCATTCAGCATAGCATACCATATTTACTCTACTCGATAGGTTTGAGACCAAAGATTTCACGATGCACCGGGTGTGAAGTTGCTCCCGCACGAACGTCACTCAACTGAAAGCCTTTGAACACGCACGGCTGTTAACAGTTGTCATCCAAATATTGTACTAGTTATAATTATAATAGTTTACGCAATAATGTTTTATTTTTTATACATCCACCAAATCAGTAATACACAAGCATACTGCCCGCCTGATGTTAAGCGGCTACCGTAGCCTATGGACGCTAATTGTAAATATAGTTCGTTGCCGACTTTGAATCCCCCTTCTGTAAGGAGCTATGGAAACCCTATTAGAGAAATCTCCAAAGAAATTTCTTTGTGCCCTACCTACTTCTACATTACAAGGCTTAATTTTATAAATACAAAGCTACATGGAAAAATAATTAGAGATTACGCTAACAAAAATACAGATACCGACATACCAGCCGGGCTGCGTCAAAGTTTTTCTCTATTATGATAAACAACTAGCTGTGCCCCTGGATGCGCTCACATGAAATACAGAATGCCGTCGATCGGGCACACGCGAATCGTGCTACCCTCGCTCGCAGTCAATTTCAAGACAAAAATGCTTATTGTTGGAATTCATAGAAGATAGACATAATATACTCTCGCTGTCTGTTTTTTTAGGTCTTTTTAATGTTTACAATTATGTAGCATATGAATTTGATATACAGGGTTATTGGTAATTTGACGTATTTCCGTTAAGAGGTGATAGGGGTAACTATTTGTGATAATATTAACCCCCTATATGCATTATGCAAAAGTCAACCATTTTTGAGTTATCATGTTTTTTATCTTTTTTCAAAATAAGTCAAAAATGTAACAAAAATTAATTTTAAATTTAAAAATGTGAGACAAATATATTTTTTTAGATTTTTTCCACTAAAATGCCATAAACACAAAAAAAAATGTTATGAAACTTGGCTTGCAGATATTTTAAAAACATAACCGTTTTCTCAGCTCTCCAACAATGCATAAAAACTAGGAACTTATTCAAAGAAACTGGGGACAGAACCGTGCGTACCGTCTCGAAAATAGGTTTTGGGAATGTTCGATATTGAATATTTTGTTAATGCACATACCTATCTAACTGAATGTCTAAAACATATTATATAGAATTTAAATATATTATTTCGCATTCTTTTCTCATAAAACTGTCAAGTTTATATGACTTGAAAGTCATTTCAAGTTGACACTCGAAATAATGTCGATTATGTAGAACAAAATTACACGTTTACATTCATATTGTTATTATTTTAAATGCAAAGCTGTAAGTGTGATATATGGTTAAAATGGTTATTAAGTACTTTATTTAAAAAAAAAATTTCAGAAACCATTATGTAAAAACTGGAGAGGTATACTTTTTTTTAAGTATCTAATATCCTATGCTTATTAGAAACTTTAAATAGACCTTTGACAGTTAGCAATGTCTGCTGATGTCGTAATTTTGATAGTATCATATAAAGCAGCTCATATAAAAGTCAGGGCAAAAAAAATGTTTTGCCCGAATCTGCTTCCCTTAAATTGAGACGAAAAATGCCTGATGAAAATGCAAAATATATCAACATTTGTTTCATGAGATTTTTTTTTCTATTTTACGTAGTGAATTCATAGATGTTTATCATTTATTATATGCTATTTTCATATGTAATATTAACAAAAATATGGAATAATAGTGTAATATCATAAAACTGTATAATTATAATTCAATAAGTTAAGTAAACTATGCTTTTGAATGAAAAAGTGTCTTGTTTTTGTATTTTTTATATATAGTATAAATTTTAAAAAATAGCAACGAATGTACCATTATTTGATAGTATATACATTAGAGATACTACGTACCAAATTTCAGCTATTTACTTCAAACAACAACAAAGTTACAGATTTTTAAGACGGTACGCACGGTTCTGTCTCATAGTGCGCCCCGCCGCGCCGCACAGTGGGCTGAAATCGGAGCCTCCCTTTCATAGGATTTTAGAAAAATTAAATATTATATTTCATAGTTTTAATGTATACAGTTTTGTCAAAACAGTCATATCATTGTATAATTTAGCAATTTCTAGCTTTATTTTTAACTTCTACACCATATAATATGGACTTGTAAATTTCAAATGTATGAAAATGGATTTTATTTTCGTCATAACTTTTTTGTGTTTTGAGTTATAAAGATGATACTTATACATATCGTTACTGGGGTGGTAATGAACCCTTAGGACCTTACACCTTGACCCCGGGCGTCCCCGTTCAACAGATATTTGTTGATGAAAATTTCATACTTTGATGACATTGTATTGAGGTGAAATCATCAATCTGTAGGTTTATTTTCGACCTGAATGCTACAGGTATCGATTAATAAAGTTACCCCTGATTTACCCTACCGCTTCGTTTTCAAAAATACGATTTAGAATTCGTTTTAAAATTTCAATATACCTATTTTTCTTTATTAAAAGTTGTAAATTACCTATAAATTTGCACTATAAACTTAAATTAACACCAATTATCATTACCTGCTAATATTCTTGATTGTTTTTGTTCCACATATGTACCAAAATATCTTGATTTTGCTAATTAAGGTAATTAGTTTATTTGTTTCGTTGATATTGATGTTTGTAATAAAAGATTAAACAGTTATTTCTGGGGCTAGATTAGGATTCTAAATGAAAGCAGTGTAAATAACATGAGATCTTATATTCATTTTAACTTATCGATTTCATCAGTGCCTCTAAATAGAAGATGTAAATGTATATTCCAAATATATAAAAATATTTTATAACAAAATTATGATATTATAAAATATTATATAAGTACATATAGTTCCGATGATACCTACTTAATTACACTCATACATTACTCAGAGTCACACAAATTTATTACATCTACAAACTCTATATTTTCTTTATCTGATGTAGAATTTACCAATAACAATTTAGCTTCATCTGATAGCGGTTTATGGCTAAGTTGACTTATCTTAGGTCTGATGCTGGACAGGTATGGGTCAGAAGTTATTAAAAACTATGGATAATATCCTCATTTGTTGCAATTCTACTAATTTTTCTCGAGTGGATTTTTTAGCTTGACTTCACTATCTGTTATCAACATGTCTTCTTTTTCCACGTAGCACTCCTTTTTCGCAGACTGTATTGCATTATATGATGGGAAAATATCACACCCTATGTATTTTGTACTCTGCCTTAGTGTTACGTATTGTCATTTTGATAACTTCAAAGACGTTGATATACCCAGTGCTGCATCAGCAGAATAAGTTCGCTTTAAGGCATGCTCGAAGCATTTTTGATCTTCAGGGTGTTTAATTAAATGCTTTAGTAACTCAAGAAAAGTCAGTGTGGTTTTCATTTTCAGCGGCTTTCTTGGCCAGAGCGTACGCTAATGTAGCAAAATCATTTTCGCTAATAAGATTTTCTGTTCTTCTCCTTTTTTGAAGTGGACTCAGGTTCGCGAATACTTTTCTCGGTGACTTTGTTTTGGGTGACAAAAATACACTATCAGGCACAGTGTATTCTACTGATGTACTAGGTAGTAATGCTAAGGAAACATTCGTTGATGCATCTTCATCTCTCAACTGATCAATGTATGTTTCAATAAATGCTGGCCACTTGATATCTATGTCTAACCACTCGGCAAACTTTTGTAAAAAATTACTTCCTGTATAATTAGCCTATTTCCATTTTCGTTTAAGATTACTTGAATAAGTTGCACAAAACGATTTAAGTTCGGTATTTTCTTCTGTAGACGGAGCAAAATTCACAGAAGTTAACAATCTTTGAAATAATTTATCTGCATCAAAAGAATTTTGCTTCATGAACACAAAAATGTCGATATTTGACACCAGACCTTCCATATTGAACAAATTAAAATTAACGATGGGTAACTTTAGGGTACGGAGTTTTGATGATTTATGAAATGAAATATAATTACTCATGGTATTTATACCACTTTCATTTAGAATCATAATCGATCTCTAGAACTAATCTATACAACAACAACAACTACTACAAAAACAACAATAACAATGTACAGCAAAACAAATAAACTAATTGCCCTAATTAGCAAAACCAAAATATTTTGCTAAAAATGTGAAACAAAAACAATAAACAAAAGTAGAAGTTTTGGCTTAATAAATAAGGTACTTAAAATTTATAGGTAATGCACGACTTAATTAATAAATAAATATAGATTTATTGAAGTTTCAAAACGAATTTTTGATGGTAGGTAATGAGTAAATTAGGCGTTGGTATGATTTTAAATAACTCTTATTTTATTAATAGCTATACTAGGTACTAAAATTGACAATATGTCTACTGGTAGTGAATTGAATTTCAAAGAAAGTGGTGCCTAATTATGCATTTTTCATTAATTCATATCTTTTGAACGGGGACGCCTGGGCTCAATGTCAAAGGGCCTAAGGGTTCGTTACCACCTCGGTAACGATACGTATAAGTTTCAGCTTTATAATTGAAAACAAAAAAAGTTATGAAGAAAGGCAAGATCATTTTCATACATATAAAATTTACAAGTCAATATATTTGGTATATAAGGTAAAAATAAAGCTTGAAATTGCTAAATTGGTAATTTATTAATGATAATTGGTGTTAAACACAAGCCTTTAGGAATCCCTAAAGTTATTATAGTAATTCAAAAATATTGCAGGTGTGTGAAAATTATTATTCGTTTCAGGGATACGTTTGCGAAATATTAAACTTTAAAGTGCTTATTTTTGTTAGAGTCATGTGTCAGCTGCTAGCTGAATGGTGGTTTTTGCATTTTTTTTGTGTAAAAATTGCCGGCAGTGGTTTATGTAAGTAAGTTAAAAGGGAAACTATACAAAAGGCTTTAAAGTTAAAGAGTAATTAATGAGTCGACCAACTTATAAAATGTATCAAAAAATCATGTAAAAAACTATTCTAATTGTATAATATCAAGACAGACGTACCCTACCGTTCTACCGTTGTTAAAACATAAAAAACTTTTCCATGAAAAATTAAATCGCTTAAATCAATCAACTTTCAAAGTGATCGGTCATGAAGTTTATAAATCTTATTTAAGTCGGTATATCCATTTTTATAATATGCAAGCGGTGACCCGAGTCTTCGCACGCCTTTGTTACGCAGTCATTATTTTGATCCTGTAATTTCATTTTTACTCATATTATTGACAATTCATGTAGTCTGTCTATTGAGAAAATACTTTTATTTCCCGTGTATTTTTTTCATGTAAGTCAGTTGAAAATTATTGTTATTTTCTACGATTACTAAATGTATTATTGACGATTCTTATACCTTATCAATTATGGAATGACATAACTACACTTCCCGTGTACAAAATTTCATCAAAATTGGCTGAGAATTGGTACAAATTTATTTTTATGTATCATTGACATTAATAGATAATATATCAATCAATCTTATACTTCCCGAGTACAAAATTGAAGCGTCAGAAAAACTTATTATACCAAGGATATATATGGAAATATACGATGCAAAATCCGAAAAACCGGTCTATAGTAACTAACAAGTTGTTATATGTTGCAGTTTGATTATTATTACAGTCATTCATCATACATTCACGACCGTAGAGCTGTGGAACCATCTCCCGGCCAAAGCGTCGCCTCTTTCTTACGACATCGGGTCCTTCAAGCGTAACGTGATGATATAATTATGCAAGCCGGCATGATAGTTGCGACTCGGTTGGATTTCGATCTCTCGGTGGTCGCTGTTGTGTTTTGATTGTACTGTGATTACCATCAGAGTTAGTACCAATGATATTTCTATAAAATATCATTGGACAGTACCGTTAATTGCCGAGATATTAGAAAAAATAAGCTTATTGCTTCGCTTTCGCGGCTAAGTGCCTTCTGCGCTTGACCCCAAGCCAAATGAAGCTTTCAAAGCCACTAATAGCTCCAGAGCCCTTTAGACTAACACTATAACTCAGTTTGAAAAAATAGGCCAACTTTGAGCCACTTTGAAATTTGATGCAAGTCGAATTGCCAACTTATTCATGGCTTTTACGGAGTTTATAGTCTAGTTATACGTTCATATCTTAAGATACGTCCTTAAATTACAATTAAAAGAGGAATCTGGAAACCGTTTCCCAAGTCTCTGCACCAAGCACTACCCGCATTATGACGTTTCAGTGTAGATTTTTTTAAGTTGATCTGGAAAAATCGTATGCTTTTTGAGTTTGGTATCTGTGTCCCGTTGTTCCACAAAATGATTTGTTTTGTGTAGTATATTGGCGTATACTGTGATACTTTGTGTGTGCGTACTCTGTGGTACTTTGTGTGGTGACGTATAGCGTATGTGTAACTGTTATTTACACTTATCCCTCAAATGAAGTTTGATTGTAGATGAAGTCTTTGCACTGGCGCGTCGCGGGTATTCTGATAGGCGATGCGTGCTCTGCACCAGCCGTGTACTGTGGTGTGATAACGTTGTGCACTACTGTGCATTTAGTCACGCGGCGTTTTAGTCTCGCGGCACAGTCTTATTCGTAGACTGCTTGTAACGTCCAGAATCGATTTATTCAGTCCTTTCGACCATCCGCAGTAGCGCGATATAGCCAAGGTGAACACCAGTCAGGTGCCAAGTACAGCAATATACATGGTTTCACAGAAGCAGTCTCGTCATATAATCAGCAGTAGCCCATTACAAAAGTGTTTGCAGAGAATATAGTGTGGTGCGATACCGTTGCGCACTACTGTGGTGCGATGCCGTTGTGCACTATGCTCGATCTATCCTGACTTTTCATAGTCACGGGGCCTGTCGCGCAGTCACAAGGATCTCTCGTTCACTGAAATCTTCGGCTTCTGAACTTTCGATGCAGTAGCTTGCTCAGAGCAACAACACGACACAAGAGTTCTTCACAATCCGATGGCTCGAAGCTCTTTGCCTACCCTTATCCTATTTCATTTGGGTGTCAGCTCTTTTCGTCATTCTTCGCCAGATATTTCGGTTCTGGGTCGTCAAGTCATTCACTTGGGCTTGCTCCAGGTCGTTGTTGATTACAGACACCCAAGTGAGAAGGGGTCTACTTTACTTCTTTAGACCTGAATTCATGTAGAGGATTTGCTTAGTTATGTGTTCCTCGAGCCTTCTCTTTAAATGACCATACCACCTCAGTACATTCTTTAACATGTACCGGAATTGTGCTATCGCATAACAAGCCTGAGAGCTGGCACCACTTCATCCATTCATTGTTGATAAGGTGGGTGAGAAAGCGCAGCGGTGCTAGCCACGCCCCATCAGCACTCGCCACCGTGCCGAATTTAATTTCCAACAATAGGAACCTATTTCGATCATTGTCTTTGAATTGATGTAGTTGTAGAGGCTTTCCTAAACATTGACCATCTTCCATAGGCCATGCAAGTCACAGAGACATGCCCGCCTGTACGATCGTAAGAACACCTCAGACATGACATCAATCACCACAGTATTGGTTTCGAGCGCGATCGATCTGTAAGCACACTGGACAAGTGTCTTCAGATCCCACTTCTGGTAACGGAGCAAGTATACAGTCAGGACGTTTTTTGGTGCATGATACCGCCCCCAAGGTGGTTTTGAACTAGGGCGTTCCCATTATGGATGGCACCACTATTACGACGGTCAGGTCAGGGTAGTTATGGTTCGTCACGAATGTCTGTAGATACATATCCCGATGACTCGAGCCAGGGTGTTTTCTAGCCTAACACGTCGAAATCTTCTCGCGCACTTGTGCACGGGGAAACCATTCCAAGGCTGTGCCTACTTTGCTCGTTATCTACACCACACGCAACTACGGGTGTGTTTTTAGGAGCCGAGCATTGAGCGCTCGACTATTTGAATTCTCCTCTTCATCCACCATGGATGGTCAGTCGAGCGTGGCAGCTCGCGATGTTTCGGAGGTGCGCATGCACTGACTTGTCCGTCTTCCGGAACATGTTTTTGGTAAGGCTGCTTATGAAATTTCCGGTCTTTCTATTCGCAGATCACGGGCGATGGGCGAGTTCCACATGTAGCGCGGGGCCCCGACTATCGTTCGGAGTGTCAAGTTCTGCTGGGCTCGTAATCGGCGCTTCAAATACTCTGCTGCGCAACCGAACCATGCTGGGGCAGTGTACGTGAGGCGTGATTTCATGTAGATCTTTTAGAGACCTATTTTGGTGCGAAGCGGCAGTCTTGAGATGAGCACTGGACGTACCACTCTCTTTGTAGACCTGGCTTAGTGCCTTCTATTGTGACTGTCGGTCGTGTTTATATGGATTTCTCTGATTGTAGTCGAGTGTATCCGAACCACGCCGAATACGATATTTCAACATGTTTTGACTACAACAAACTCATTTAGCGGAAGTTGTGTTATTTGACCGTAGATGGCTCGGTATATCGGTTAACAGTAACGACGATATTGAATGAAATCACTTTGAAAATTAAGATTCAAATAAAAAATGGGGTAATATTTTTAGACTAGCTACATTTTATAATTCCTCATTAGATACATACACTGCAACATTATTATACAGGAGACTTTATTAAACAAGTTTTTAGTGTTTTTTAGTTTATGTTGTAGAGCCACAGAGTGTGGTATTTTGTACTAATAAAAAACAAAAGTCCTTATATAATACAAATATTTACAAAGTAGTTTTCTACAAATTAAATTTTAACAGTGAGAAAGAACATTATCGTTTTATGTTGTATAGATTCTGTAAGTATTTTAGTTGTATAAGCTTTTTATTGTTTTAATACTGTTGAATATAACTTGCAAAACATCATAATATCGATGTTTTTATAAGTTCACGTAAGAAATGACGTAAGAAATAATAATTTGTTTACAAATAACATTATTGATTGAAGCAAATAAGTTATTTTGGGCTTATGTATTACATGAGTACATGTATACATATTAGATATTTTTCAAACCAGTGTATACTAAAGAAAATTTTACAAGGTAACATACATACCATACCAATATACCTGTATTCCCGAAGGGTTACACACAAGCAGTTCGCTGGGTGTGCTTTTTAGGTCCCATGAAATAGGGGACGAAACTATTGCCATTAATCAGACACAAAGCCAAACTCCGAGCTGCTACTGAGAATTTCATAGAAAACACTTTGTTCGACCTGGGAATCGCAAATTTTCCTGCCAGCTGATCAGCCACTATAAGCCAAATATTTTTTAAGTGAAAACTTCTGTAGGCAAGTTGTACGATTTTTATGAGATAAATCTTATGAGTTCGTGTCACCGACATTGTAACAGTATGTCTGTAGCATGAAAGTAAAAACTGGAATGCTTACTTGTAATTCATTGTAAAATGAAACTAAACTGTATTGCAAGGGAGTAAAGCTCTTTTTGTCCAAACATCACTATAAACGAAACGCGGTCTCGACAGAGACTCACATTTGTTGGCCTCTATCCCTCTCGCACACTTGCCATTTTACAACATTATGCTGAAATAATGGTAATTAGATAACTGTGGAACTTACCCATTTTGCAATTATCATTATAAATATGATTTTAGACAGAGATTTTAGTTTAATTTAATAATCATTGACTTTTCCAGTCATAACTAATAATAATATATTAGTATTAAAATTACGATATTTTTTTCAATAGTGCATTTTCTTTTCCAAAAACATTGTCAACATTTAATAAATTACTAGAGGTGTTATATTAGGCTGATATTTGACGTGTAGCCGTTAATCCCTCGTAGAGCGCCGCGATACTCTTCGACGCAGATTCCTCACGGTTGCCGAGGAGGCTCAAACCTCTTGAACCCTTCGGTAATCCGATCCCCTGGGTAAAGGAGGTACCAAATATCTAGGCGTAACCCTAGATAGTAGGTTCTCCTTTAGACCCCACGCCTGTATAATTAGGAACAGGGACGCTTGGGTCCTGAGCCGATTGCATCCTCTGCTATGTTCGGTAAGCAAAATGTCCACGATACATAAGCTTACGCTCTACAAGATGTGCATCCGTCCGATTATGACGTATAGTTGCGCAGCGTTCGCGCATAATATGTCCGAATCGAATTTTAAATGGTCACAAACAATACAAAATAGGTTTCTCTATCGTCTCAACGGAGCCCCTAGGTATATTCGAAATGAAGATCTCCATAGAGATATGGATCTTCCCTCGATTCATGCCTATGCCAGACATCTCTCGCGTTCGTATTTCGACACCGCGTCGAATCACGCGAATCCGTTGATTAAAGCAGCTGCTATCATATGTCGCGGACCCCACTGCCATCCAGCATAAACGCCGGCCGCGTAACATTTTCACCGACCCGGACGATCGCGTCGAAAAAGCAAATAAATATTATTCATCCGTCTCTTAAACAGAGCGTGTCAGCGCCCACGCCCGCGTAACCACCGCTCTCTCCGCAGAGGACGGGCAGTCAATTTCGCTCCCGCACACACCCCACGTTCACCCTCTCCAGCGGTAACCCAAGCCTAGGTCCGTGTTCTCGGCGTGAAGCCCTTGGGTCAGGCAATCGCTCGCGCGATACAAGTAACACTATACGTGCATCACTTAGCTACCCACATACAACATTACACACTTATGAACATACACACGTGCACACCACACAAGTACATGGGTTCTATATGGGACCTTTTTTTGTTTTTTTTTTTTTTGCGCTAGTTAGTGTAGAAAAACCTTTCCGATCACTAAATACACATACACATGGTTCCTTCCTTCCTCCCAGGAGGAAGGGAACCCTAAGGCTAATAGTGTAGTCAGATCTAAAAAAAAAGGCTGATATTTTGGTATTCCTAATAAGGTATATATTATGGTCCCGTAGCTATTATTTGGTACCTATTAGTCAAATAATAATAGTCACCGATTAGATATTCGCTAATCGCTACCTACTTGAATCTAATACTGATATTAAGCGAATCTATTCTTAGTATTCTCTATACATTACAATGTGAGTATGAAATAAAATATTGTTGTGAATATTTATTATTATTATCCGTATGCTTATTATATAACGTAAATGAAAAAGTGATTAAATTTTCTTTCATATTAATAAACTGGCTGTGCCCGCGGCTGCGCTCGTGTGGACTACAGAATGCCGTCGATTGGGCACATGCGCAAGTCGTACTACCCCCCCCCCCCTCACGGTTATTTTAAAGACAAAAATGCTTATAGATATATGCTTTAGATAGATATATGATTTTTTGTAGGTCTTTTTAAGGTCTACAATTATGTACTTACTATATTAATTTCATATATCTGTTATGGTTTACACAGCGTAAGATATTTAAGCGCCCGAATTGATTGACCCACTATTTATTTCGTAGTAGTATATTTTTATTTGCGCGGAACTCTAATTCTTTTCCAAAATAAAAGTACTCTAAGTTACAATTTTATAACACCAGCCATCTGCCAGTGAATATCTTGTCAAAATCGGTCCAATCGTTTCGGAGATTAGCGGGAACAAACAGACAGACAAAATAAAACTTTAAAGTTGTTTTTTTTTTGTTATTAGTTCCGTATGTTATACTATCATATGAATTTAACAAAAAGCTGTTATTTTGATATTACAAACAGACACTTCAATTTCATTTATTTGTGTACATTTACGGCAAAGTGATGAATGCACTGTATCTGATAGTAAGCAGTAATAAATGTTTACTTCAATTGGTCTGTTAGCGGTATTATCTGTTAGTTTTTATTACTTCAATTG
Source organism: Saturnia japonica (assembly GCA_033032175.1). Taxonomy (NCBI): domain Eukaryota; kingdom Metazoa; phylum Arthropoda; class Insecta; order Lepidoptera; family Saturniidae; genus Saturnia; species Saturnia japonica. The sequence continues at coordinate 7,304,817 of CM065332.1, forward strand.
GTCTATTAGCGGTATTATCTGTTAGTTTTTATTGTTTGTCCATATGCCACCTGATTTATATAAGTGACGATAAGGCACCCTACACACAATAAGGGCAATCGACGATGTGACTGTCGAATACACTGATAAGTACCGAAAGTGAAGTGAAAGTGTAAACTATAGCGTGCTCGACGATATTCAACTTATCAGACAATTTCAATGATTTTGAAGAATTCCCAGATGTATCTTCGAAATCTAAGGCCCGATGCCCTTCAGGTATCCCGTTTCCAGCGAAAAGAGAATTATCGAAATCGGTTCAAAAAAGAAGTTATGGCTGAACATTCTTAAAAAATATATATACTCATTCGAATTGAGAACCTCTTTTATTCGAAGTCAGTTAAAAATAACTATTACAAGGTATATGAATACATATATTGATACTTTTACAATGTTTTCCTTCGCCTAAAATTCAGGGTTTTATATTCGTTGTAGGTTTTTGCGTTTTGTTACAGTCTCACTTTTTTACGAGCTTTTATTTATCTTGCAATGTTTTTGTACATTCTTATGTGTATGTTCGTGTCAAATCTTGCAACTGAATTTTGAAGCAGTTATTCTCACCCGATTGAGATGGAATTTTGCATACTACGGAAGGCGTACCAAGACCTTTTTATTTCCCACCATAACAAATGATATACCTTACCAAATAAATAAGGAAGCAAACTCCCAAAATTGTAAGCGTATCTATAAGAACAAGCGATCGCCCTAAGGTTGAAATTCGACCAGCGACTTTTTGGTCATAGACTATTTTCTATTTGACATTTGCAGTATTCATGAACCTAAACAATGAGTATTATCTACATCACTTGCTGTCACTTTTCGTTGAGTGACATTTTAAATCGTTCTAGGTGACAATGTCAATATTTTGGGGGTCCTAATTTCAAAGCACTGGTCTCGTTAGAATTCGCAGCATTAATTTATGTAATTTAATATATTAGTAACAGATATTATAGATACATTTTAGCTTTCTGCACTCCTTCTCCATATAAACTTTAACCATGCCAAATCTCAGTCTTCCGTGCACGCAATACGCTTAAAAATGTGTAGAAAGCTTTTGCTTCACGTATTAACATATAATTTTCATGAAAGCCTCTTATTACCATAAGACATACGACTTTTAATGACTAACTTAAAATATAATAATTAAGCAATAAATTTAATATGAACACCAAAATAAATAGGAATAACTTTTAAAACCATTCACTTTACAACTTCCTGTATAAGGTAGGCCGTTAATCTCTATATTATCTTTAAACCGCGGCACGACCACATGAAATGAGTGACTAGTAACGTAACCAGTCCCTAAAACAATACGAAATCGTCGCGCGACCCGCAGCTTTGGTATTACGTACGCGATCGCAGTTCAGTTTATGCTGTTTCTAATTCGTCGCGCACAACGAAATCTTCATAGAAACTAGCGCCATGGATACTGGCGGCAGTAACCAAAATCTTTTTGATGTTTTTTTTCATAATTTCTTTTAATGACAACTGTATTCCCGCACAATATTCTGCCAAAGTCACGTATTTAGAATATTTTTCTAATTATTTTGCAGTCGTCAAACATAGCTAAAGAAGCCTTAAATTGTTTTTATGATTTATTCAAATGTGTTTTGTGATAAAAATAAAGTAAATATGGTGTAATAACGTGTATGGTCGCGATGATTTAAAATATGGGAATATTGTTAAAACTCAATTGTATTTGTTTTGCTGTTTTAGGATAGAAATACAACACTCAATTTTAGGAATTTTTGGACTACTTGTTCAAGCACCGTAGCCTAGTTCTGGGTGATTTTAAATTAATATTTTAATCATATACACGAAATAAAAACTGAATATTCTCTTAGTAACTGCAATTTGTCTGTTTTCTGTTTGACAGTTCAAATTCCGCAATAGTCGCCGTCGCGTCGCGTTGCGGTCAATGCGCTTACGTAGTAAGGAGTTTGGAGCTTTCATACAGTGCTTACTGTTCATTGCTCAGCATTCTTAGTATCTCACTCGTTTGGCACGGTGCCGCGGTGGTACGAATTTGAATATGACAGTATTATTTTGGAATTATTACCGGTTGCTAGATGGTTTAGTTACATAGTTAGGCTGCCGGTTTGCAAGCGAAGTAGCTAGAATCTTTAGCTCTGTATTTGGATAGGGCTCCTGAGGCTCACAGTGTAATGTCAGATCGAAAAAAAAAATTTGAATTTATTTACATAACTAACTGTGGTCGCGGTTCCGCTCGCGTGGACAACAGAATGCCATCGGTTTTGTGGTGTCCCCGCTTCCACCCACGGCGCGCGCTCGCCGGTTATGCTTATATGCGCGGAACACATGCAAATTGACTTGGAGACGTTTTGCGTTTGTTTTTGTGATAATACGCACAGTGAGTAAAACCGGAATAAACCAGTTTACGCTAGTTACCACGTTCCTCGTACCTACTCTAACTACAAACGTAGGTATACTATACACTACCTACACGTATATCTACTATACCTAAGGTTCCCAACTTGTTTTATATCAAATATAGTATTTTCCAGGCTATTTTCTGAAAAAATATGGTAGATGGCAAAAAGACAAAAAATACTGCTTGATATACATGTAATTAATTATAGTAATGACAGATAATCAAATTAACAATGAAACACCAAGTCTCGTTCAGAAAGAGAAAAAGGCTGTGGTCTGCGGTCCGTTTAACACTTAAACATTTTGGAATAAATAATGTTGCCTAATTTTTTTATTCAATAAAAAATATTATTAGTAGTTTTGCCAACTATATATTTTTATAAAATTATAGTAGTCTGACATCTAATATAGTAGGATACTATTTTATATAGTAGGGTTGGCAACAATAACTATACCGTACAATTACTACATACGCAAAAATGTCTGCAAGCTGACTTGTCTGTAAATATTTACTTAATAGATATAAAACATATATTATATAAATTAACACAATTAACAAAATGTATTATTAACGGGTAAAAACTTCTTTCGGGTGAATGGGTGGATGGAATAATTGAATAAACAACTAGAAAATATACTTTTGTCTTTTTTACTATTAAAAATAAAGTAACTAGATGTAGTGCAAATGATAGTTTTATTGATATTATATGCAAGCAATGTTCACATTACCATAATAATTCTTACATTACCGTATGCACAAATTACTCATGATAATTACGGTAATGTGAACCATGGTTATGTGATTTTTATGGTTTTATAATTATAAGTAAATTATGAAAACAGTTTTAAAATTTTTAAATGGTTTATATAACAGTAAGTCTTCGCTACAATATTAAAAATAAAATAAAATTAAGATAACACATTTCCGTAGAGAGTAATTAATGGCCAATGAATATGAACGATTCTCTGACAAAGTACTTTTGACGTGACAACGTCTTATAAATTGGTTTACGGGTGACACTTCAAGAAACTGCGTTACGCTCCGCTCACGTTATGCGCTCACAATGAGAGCGAGTGAGAGGCACGCGTCCCTTCCACTGGGGCATGGTTAGCCCGCCTAAGAGCGAGAGAGACAGACATAAAGTCGTTGTCACGTAAAACTTTCGCCCGTATACCGACTTTACAGGCAACCAATTTTTTATATACTAATAACTGTCATATCTTTTACAATCATCAACTAAGATGACATCTTGTCTGCACAAAATGTTTATCGATAGTAGTTGCGTCCGTTGAACATAATCCCGCCGTCAAAACTCTTATGTGTGAGATTTTACAGGTGTGTTTGTTCATGATCACGTGAATGTGAAGAAAGTGCAGTGACAATTTGTAGCGACTTGTAAAATATTTATATATAGTTATGTTTTAATACTAGCTGGTAACCGCGACTTCGTCTGCGTATTATTGGATATACACAGAGACTGATCTCGGGACACGACAAACCAAAAAAATCACCGTTTTTGCGTGATTGAGTAACAAATATAGAAACTTTCCATTTATTATATTTGTAAGATAACACTGGTTAAACTATGACTTTTACCGGGACAAAAAGTACCCTATGTGTTATTCCAGGTCATAGACTATCTGTGTGCCAAATTTCATTGAGATCTGTTCAGTCGTTTTAGCGTGATTGAGTAACAAACATCCAAACATACACACTTTCACATTTATTATATTAGTACGAATACTTGGTCTTATTTTAATAGTAAACTATCTAAGATTTTACTATATTAAAATTAATACTGAAAGCAATCGTCATTTTGACAATAATAAAGCAAATTACTAGACACCCATGCAGACTGACACTACATGGTTATGTAAATTGGGGGTTTTGGTATTTTTTTTCAGGCATTTCCAGTACATATGTTTCAGGGTTTTTAAGTGCCAAAAGGAAGACTTTTAACTCTATCTCTGAAAAAAAATTGGTTGCCTGTAAAGTCGGTATACGGGCGAAAGTTTTACGTGACAACGACTTTATGTCTGTCTCTCTCGCTCTTAGGCGGGGTAACCATGCCCGAGTGGAAGGGACGCGTGCCTCTCACTCGCTCTCATTGTGAGCGCATAACGTGAGCGGAGCGTAACGCAGTTTCTTGAAGTGTCACCCGGCAAACCAATTTATAAGACGTTGTCACGTCAAAAAAAATTAGTATCGTAGGCTACATTTTACATACGTTCTGCTCGATATAACATGCTTTTGCCACAATTTTGGAGAATGTGCCATATATGAAAATCCGTCATTTTTAAAGACAGATCTATGAAAATTGGTACTGGGTAAAGATGGGATATAACGCAACTATGACGCGGGCGAATCCGCGGGCAAACTGGTAGTTAGTCATAACAGCTGAAAGCCATTTATTGTTCATAACAGCTCAAAGTCATTATAATTGGTCATAACAGTTCAAAGCCATTTATAACCAACCTTAAAAAGACGTTGATGAAGTTACTACTCCTGTGAACTAAACAGCACCTGATGGTAAGCAACGGTGCGTATGTCCAAAATAACGGCGACCGTCGGTGACAGATCCCATTGGTTGTCATACACCTCGTTTGAAGGACCTAATAACGTAGGAAAGGGTGATCTGGTTTGCAAAAGGGACCATTCCACATTTTCATGGTACTTATGTTAAAAGAAAGAATCTAACTTAACGAGCCTGATTCCTAGTTCGAATCGATTTTTTTTAAATATTCCATAAAGGTTTTAGCATTTGGCAATAATCTCATCTGATGTTAAGTGACAATGTGGCCCAAGGATACCAACACGCTAAGCCTAGTGGGTGGACTAGCTCTCAAGTGCATTTGCCAGAACACACCTATGGGTGCTTGGAAACAGATTTTCAACTTGAGGGTGGTAGCTAGCCAGGCGGTCATTTGAAAATGTTCTACAAACATGCTATGGTTTCATTACGATGTTTTCATTCATCGAAAGCTCAGTACAAGGATTCGAATTCAAGACGATTAACGTGGTTTCCGTACATGTAACCAATGAGCCATCATTACTTCAAGACAGATATTTGATGACAGACAAAACTTTAAATTTAATTATCAGTGTGTTACGTCTGGATACTGTTTTTAATTATTTATTATATCTCTTGTTTAAATATTTACCTAATTTATTTTTCTCTATAAAAGTTTACATGTATGATTTATATTATTATCGATAGTTTGCTTAATTCATCCATAAGAAATTTTCTCTGGCAAGTTATGTTAATATTTTTGTACTTGGAAATAAGTATTTTTATATAATATTTCAGGCAACAAATACGTGAAATGTAAATACGTCTTCGAAAGGAAGGATGAAAATAAATCCAACTGAGCGAGTTTTATCCCGGATTGGGTTAGAAAAATCACAACATATATATAAACAGGTATTTTTTTTAAATCTATAATATTTTTTCATCCTCATTTTGTATTGTCTCATATTACAATATAAAATATATATATACTGTCGTTTGCATAGTTTGCAAGTTATGTACAGTTTTTTAATTTAATTTAATTTTAATTTTAATCTTACCATAATATGTCAAGGTCTGTTGTTAATATACAAGTAACTAAATTTTACAGTGTTACTTATTTTATAAAGAACAAAAATACTGACAAAATCATAGAATTGAATTAATGCACACTTCTTTGTGTAAGTACCACATTGGTGGTTGTACTTTTTCTTGCTAAAATCACCAGGCTGCTGTTGGAAATTACTCAGGAACAGGCCACAAGAAAACAAGTGACCAGAATTTTTTTTACTATAATTTCTATACAAACATTACCCTCTTTTATTCTCCCTGAACGGTTGAATAATGTCGAAGTTATACACTATTGAGTATGGTATATTACTATTTATGAATACATATAGTCATTTTAGGTGATATTGTTAGGTTCTAATCATAGATGTAATTATATACAGGGTTATTGGTAATTTGACCTATTTCCTTTAGGAGGTGATAGGGGTGACTATTTGTAATAATTTTAATCCCCTATATGCACTGTGCAAAAGTGAACCATTTAAGAGTTATCATGGTTTTAGCTTTTTTCAAAATAAGACAAAAATGCAACATCGAAAAATTATTTAAAAAAAAGTATCAATTAAATCACATTTTTTCTTCTGATTTATAAAAACGATTAAACATTTGTTATTTATCAATAGTAAAACAACAATTATCAGTCCAAATTAAAAAATGCAAGACGAAAAACGTTTATTATTATTAAACTTTTTTGAATTCTTTCCACTAAAATACCTTAAAAACAAAAATAAAACGTTATGAAACGTGGCTTGCAGATTATAATTTTAAAAACATAACCGTTTTCTTTGTTCTCCAACAATGCATAACAATAAGGGACTTATTACAAAGAAACTGAAAAAAAAAGATCAAAAAGCAAGCAGGCGGGAATTCCTATTCGCAAGTAGCCACCCCTATGCCTCTATCACCTCCTAAAGGGAATACGTCGAATTATCAATAACCCTGTATACTACATATATGGGTTCTTTAATAAGATTACTGATTCTGTAAGGGACCTTTTTTATATATGTTAGTTAGCTCGAATTTGTAGGAGTAGGGAAATTAGCCAGATCGCGACCTATTCGCATGCGCGACGACCGCCCGAGCCGAGGTTCGGCCACTCTGGCAGTGGCAACCTCGTGCGATTCGTCCAAAACTTTCGCGGCTGAGTGCTCTCTTCGCTCGCCCCCAAGATCGGTGAAGCTGTAAAAGCCGCAGCGGCTTCAGGGACCCTAAGGCTAACAGTATAGCCAGTTCAAAAAAAAAGATTACTGATTTGGCGGATAATAAGATAATTGGATCATTATGTGAATTAACTAGCTGTGCGCCACGGTTTCACCCTTGTTAATTTTTTCCGACAAACACTGCGCCGCCAACGCATCCTGTAGCCTTCCCGCAAGTACAAATTATTTTAATTTCTCTATATATCCTAAACTGTGTCCAAATAGCATACTCTAAAGAACAAAATTTAACTTCATAAAATTGTCTTTATCAGACAAATATTTGTTGTTTACTACCTAGTGCCCGTCCGCTTCGCTTTGCGTAATTTTTTATTTATTTATTTCGATGTTAAAAGTATTCTATGTCCTTTTCCGAATCGACCATAATCAAATTCTATGTAAATTTCATCACAATCCGTCCAATCGTTTCAGCAAAATTGATAAAGAAACATTTAAACATCTCCGCAAACGTTGTTGTGTTATTTCCAGTACTCAATAACTCGACTACAGCGCCCCCTATCACGTTCAAGGATAACAAAAAACCTTCACCATGAAAAACACTTTTCTAAAAATTCCATTTTTAAGAAAATCTACGTGGCCTGGTAACACTGATAAAAATCACAAATTTTGCATCAAATTTAATACAAAAGTCGAAGAAGTTGAGCGGGCAACGTCGCGTAGGTACCTAAATCGAAACACGGGCTAACATTAACAGAGCGGCAACGTCGCCGCGTTTTGTATCCAGAGCCTACAGCTTAGGGAAAAAATAATTTGGTAAATTGAAAATAGCGCCATCTAAGTATTCTTAAAGCATCGTAAATATATGTGACGTCAATATAGACAAATTTATAAAAGATTTAAATCACTTAGCTTAGCAACTTTCGCGTCCTAGAAGATAACGATTATCGATTAACATTTTTTGTATGGCTATTAGCAGTCTTCTTGTTTTACTCTAATTTCTGTCTTTATGATGAAGTAACTTTTGTTTATAAGGATTAATATGCCATGTCTAAATCTTTGTCATAAAATACCTTATTGTGGCTTATGTATAAAAGATAAGCATATGCTATCGCTGACTTTTTTTAGATATATTAAGGACTAATATTATTGTAAAACATTGTATTTCCGTATAATTAACGATTACGCCAGCGCACGCACTTACAGCAGTTCGGGAGGGCCTCGACTTCCGACTTAAGTAACAAAAATCAATATTTAAGGCTATCTTTGTTGTATAAGCCTATACTTTTCCTCGAGAGTCTGGCTATCATATACATAAATATTTTTTCGAATCCGACGAGTAGTCCCAGAGATGTTTCGTGTTTAAACAAACAAACAAAAAAGAATACGCTTTATTATATTAGTAATAGATTAGTATAGATTATTAACTGTAAACATTATGTACCTACACGGTCGAGTTTCTTGCCGGCTTCGATGACTGTGATATTTTACGAATCGATGGTAGCAGAGACAAGGTAAAATTTAAAAATTAAATTAAAATTTTGACGTTCATAAGTGCCTTCTCTTGCCGGCAAAAATCTTCTCTTCGCTTCTGATGACTGAGAAGTTTTTTCAATCGGTTGTAGTGTTTTGACGTAGTACATAAGTGACTTCTTAAGGTCTAAATTGAATAAAGTACTTTTTAGACACAACTGATATCGCAAAGCGACGTGTTCCATAATAAAGGTTATTTTAATAAGTGTATGGGAGCTTCGGGTACAAATTGAACGAATCGAAACACGATGAAATTAAAATCTCATCCTATTTTTATTTATCTTCAGGTATTTGGTACTTTCGCATCATGCCTGCTCTCAATAACTGCTGGTTTTACTTTTGGCTACAGTGGTGTACTTTTGCCGCAACTAGAGGATGACAAAGACTTCCCTTACGACAAGAGCTACGATTCTTGGATAGGTAATTTTATCTAGACAATTAAATAAAATTTAAGTGTGTTTTTGTAATGATAAAATAACATCGTTTTATTAAATGCATTTATAAGTATATACGGTAGGGGAACCCGGGGCGGAATGGGAAAGACGATTTATAGAAGATTGTGTGGTGAGGGGATTGGTCGACTCGCTCTTCTACAATCAGTTTTCCACAACGCGTCAATTTGAAAGTGGTTTACCTTAATTCACTGTACCCGCTGACTGATATAATTTTGCGTGTTAATTTTTTGATGTACTAACAAGTTTTTAACATTAAAATTTACATACTTGCGGTTTTTTAAAAGTTAATTTCTCACGATTTTCAGAAACATAATATATTGTGGGGCACAACGGATGGGGCACAATGGGATGGTACCACATTCTGACCTGTATACATATCTATCTATACAATTAATAAAATTGAAGTGTCTGTTTGTAATGTTAAAATAACAGCTTTTTACTAAATGCGTAATATGAAAGTATATACGATACCTATAATAAAGTAAAGAGTCGAAATCTGTACATTGAGGATATTTAAAAAAAATAGGGAGGGGTTGGGATAAGTGTCATTGACTGAACACATTTCGATAGTTTTTGAAATTTTGTCTTCTTGAAGTCTGTCTGTCTGTAGGTATTTACTATTATTATATTAGAATTATAAGACACGCTTAGACAGATTGGAAGTTCGCAAAATATTTCTGAAAAAGAACTATAAAATAAAAATAATTTTTATTTATACAACTTTAAATTATTCTTTTACACAATTTAAAAAAAAAGTCATTAAAATGCATTCAAATTATTATCATTGATGGTTAATTTTTTTTAAAATGTAATTATTTAAATATTAAAACTTTACAGTAAGGCACACTATACGGTTACAAACAAATTGGGTAGATTAGCACTTACTTATAATATAATGTTTAACAATTTATTATTTCCTGAAAGCTAAATGTGACTACATAGTAGAAAGTGTTTCTTTTACATCGTCATCGGGACAATATAAGGACTCAACGTTATAAGTACTCGTATTATATTTGACCTAGAACAATATCTATAGAAACATTTATTAGTATTTCAAGCTCCTCGATTCAACATATAGTTTCTCTAACCATATTTAAATGTAATTGTCATTATATAGCAGACAATTTTTTTTTCAGCCTCTATGTCACCCTTTGCAATGATATTTGGCTGCCTCTTTGCTGGAACTATGAGCGATGGCCTTGGACGTAAGAAGGGTCAACTAATTCTCATCCCACCATTCATACTAGGTTGGCTAGTTATGGGTTTCGCTAAAACCAACGCTATGATGCTCCTCGGGCGTTTCATCATCGGTATCTGCACTGGTTCCTTAAGACCCAATTCAATGGTCTACATCGCGGAGATCTCAGATCCGAAATACAGATCCATCACGCTGTATTGTCCAACATTAGCCGTTCTTTTTGGCAGTCTGATCAGCCATATTGTTGGGTATTCGTTTTATTGGAGAACATGTTGTTTTATCTTCGGACTACCGAATATAATATGTTTTATAATATTACTATTTTTAAAAGAAAGTCCTTTATGGTTGCTTTCTAAAGGAAGGATCGACGAGGGAATTGATTCTTTTAAGATGTTCAGAGGAGAAAGTCCAGAATCGGAAAGAGAACTCGTTTCAGTATTAGACAAACAAAAGGAAAAATTGGAAAAAACTACTGTGAGAGATCTACTAAATATTATATTTAGTAAAGCATTTATTAAATCACTGACTACGATATTTATATTGTTTGTTGCCATGCAATTGTGCGGAGTTAATATGATATCATTTTACGCTTTGGAAATTTTCAAAAGAACATTTTCTGGTAATATTGATCCTTTCATGTTTATGATAGTTACTGATTGTATAAGAATAGTTGCAGCTGCTTTAGTATGCTTATTTGCAAAATTTTGTCCTAGGAGAAAAACCTATTTAGCTACTGGATTTGCAACTACAATAATACTATTTGCGTTAGTGATATATTTATATTTAAATCCACCAGGTTTAGTTTGGTTACTTTTAACTTTAATGGTAGCATATGTTACAATAGCTAGTGCACTTAACAGCTTATCATGGCCTATCGTGGCTGAAATATTTCCGAGTGATGTCCGAGGATTTGGAACGGGGATAAGTTCAGGTATATCGTTTGGTTTACTTTTTGTTGCTGTAAAAACTACTCCCGGAATAATGTATGCTTTTGGAGAGACGGTGATGTATGCAGGTTTTGCAATCATAACACTTGTGGCTACCGTTTTATTATATTTCATGTTACCAGACACCGATGGAAAAACATTACAAGACATAGAAAATAATTTGTATGATAAAAATGACAAGAATCTAGCAACAGTATCAAGTACAACTGTATAAAATGTAACGAATTGGGCAGTATGAATTTTGAAGATTATCGCTCTAACTTATAAACTTTAATTAGAAATAAGCAGTGCTTATCTCTGTTTTCTTCTTAAACATGGATTAGACAAAGAGAGAAATAGTTTAATGAGCGTTTAATTTTTTAAAGAGTTTTTAAAGTAAATCTCTATTTAAAATTTTGCAATGTAAGATCATAGATTAATGACTGGTTTTCGCTGGCGCTTCAACTGGATATTGCGACACCTATAAACAATAGCTCCTAGAATACGGCAACTCAATATCGTATTAATAGTGACTATTTGAAATGAAGCTTGTCAAAACGACAGTATTGTCGGTATGACACTGACTTGAGTACGCCGATTGCGCGTAGTTTTGATAGCCAAAATTTTATAGTACGCCTACTATACTATTAACCAACGACTATTTAAAGCGTCAGAGAAAGACATTATTATATGAACAATGGATATCAATGCTTTGATTGCTATAAATATTCAGAACACAGCTATTTTTTCTTCTATAGTGTTAAAATGAAATATAAAATAAAAACAATACCATGAAGCAGTTAGGTCTGGATAAGAATTGCGTTACATGAGTCCAATAGGTTGACTTATTGAGGTTAATTCCACCCTTAATTTCATGTATTGTATTGCATTTTTCATGGGATCTTTTAAATCATCTCGTAAATCTTCCAATTTCAAATTCACATAGCAAGGTTTTAAACTTACACCAACCATCTGTACATACTATCTGTATGAATAATGTAACTAATATAATTATGTAAATGTTATCAGCCTATACAAATTTGACTAACATGTGTCAATGACTTCACTCGTATAATATTACTTAAGTAAAAAATATCCAAATACATAGATTCATTTATATACCACTTTTATTTTAAAATTTATGATCAGAATCATGATAGACAAGAATTTAAGAAACATTTTGACAAACAGGTATGTTGTTTTTGTAATGTACACAATTCATTTGTGAACCAGGTTCGTTTACCAATATAATATAATACGTACAAGATTATAAGTGCATTAAGCGGACTTTGGTAATTTAAAAATGTAAATTATTAAAACGGAAACAAAAAAAAAACAACTGCAATAAAAACACTAAACTGCAAAAAAACAATTTTTGCTTTTTATTTGCTTTCCAGACATCGTACTTAAATATATAGGCTATAAAGCCTATACAACTATCACTCCCACATTTCAATCAAACGTAACCACACCTCGTATGCTAAAATCCATCAAGCCGTTTAGGCTACAGAACTTGCCAAAGAAATAGACATACATACATACGCTCAAAAAACATAACCCTCCTTTTTCGCAGTCGAGTAAAAATAAACTTAATGGGTTCCTTTAAGTAAGGCTGAATGTAAAAAGAAATTCATTATCACTATTAATTTAAAGTATGGAGATTTGCGGTGTTTCTCCACTATAAGAATGTTTTGCGAACCAGTAACCAGAGGTGCCTTGTCGTTCGTCACATCTACTCAGTGTCTTTATTCAATGACTAACAGTGCCCCCGGTTTCACCCGCGTATCATTTAAAAGAATCAATGACTTATAATTCATAATACTTCACTATAGACAATATTTTTAGTAACAATTTCTTGTGGTCGTGCGCGTTAAAAGGTTGTGTTGTGTGATATGAAAATGAAAGAGCGAATAGCGACACATCCGTTTATTTGATTGTCTTCCAGCAGACTGCCTAGTAATATTAAGTAGGACTTACAACAACCCGTACATTTGTACCGGTACATGACAAATAATGTAAGAGTACCTAAATGGTTTGAAATGTACCTATTCACATCCACATGTCAATCGAATTACCGAGCTTCAAAACACCTCGCACCTCATGTTGCTTCAAATGTACTGCAAGTTTCAAAACACCTCGCCCCTCATGTTGCTTCAAATGTACTGCAAGTTTCAAAACGCCACGCCCCTCATGTTGCTTCAAATATACTGCAAGTTTCAAAACACATCGCCCCTCATGTTGCTTCAAATGTACTGCAAGTTTCAAAACACATCGCCCCTCATGTTGCTTCAAATGTACTGCAAGTTTCAAAACGCCTCGCCCCTCATGTTGCTTCAAATGTACTGCAAGTTTCAAAACGCCTCGCCTCGCGTGTTACTGCAAATGTACTATCGAGCTTGAAAACGGCTCGCCTCACTTACTTCAAATGTACTGCAAAGAACGCCATGCCTCACTAGAAGTACCCTTTGTTAAAAAAGAGGCTAGTTTTACAATTTAAATTCAGACTCGTGTCCTACTACACTATTGCCTAGTAGCCACTAGCCAGTGTGCATGGACGATACAAATGAACTTTACACTACTACACAATAATAATATATTCCTGCATAATGTGCATATTAGAAGGCAGGCACATGGTATTAGAATATATTGGTTTTCATCGCACCTTGTTCTACCGAGCCGAGTGTTGAATAATTTTAATTTTTCATTACCTTCTAAACTATGCTTTCAAATATAACATGCTATTGTAGCGACATCTACATGGCGACACACAGCGACATCTATCGAGCCACTTACGACGCATCCTACATCGCACTATAGAAATTAACTCTTCGATTGAGTGTATATACAAGAACCCGACTACAACCGTTGGGCAGCTGCCCGCCAGACATAACATACGTCTGGTCGGAGGATCCTTCCTTTGCAATAGTTCTTCCACACTGGTGACCCCGAGCATGAACGTCAGCGCAACCTTCTTCGCACAGCTACATCGTGACGTCATCATCACTTCCACAAGCTTTCGAGCAGCGAGTCATACAGCCAGCCCAGCATCCACGGCTACTACGGGTATCCTGACCACCAGCATGCAGCGGACGCGCATTCCTGGTCATCACCCACAGCCTTCTCAGCGACCTTGGCACAGCACACTGCACTTCGGCCGGTCAGCAAGCAGAGACGCACTTCTCTCCTGGTCGACGCAGCAGCCAGCCACTACGCAGCACTGCAACACTCCGACTCACTGGAGCATTCTTGCAGCATCACCCCGACTCACTAGGGCATCACCCCGACTCACTGGGGCATCACCCCGACTCACTGGGGCAATCACCCCGACTCACTGGGGCAATCACCCCGACTCACTGGGGGCATCACCCCGACTCACTGGGGCATCACCGCAGACAGTTCCGACTCACCGTGAACTATGCGGCATCTGGTTCCGACTCACTGGAACATCCCACTGGCCCGGCAAGCATCACTAGATGATGTATGGACGACTCAACCTGCTATCGACCTCCGGTCTCGGAGGGGAGTGATGTAGCGACATCTACATGGCGACACACAGCGACATCTATCGAGCCACTTACGACGCATCCTACATCGCACTATAGAAATTAACTCCTCGATTTAGTGTATATACAAGAACCCGACTACAACCGTTGGGCAGCTGCCCGCCAGACATAACACCCGTCTGGTCGGAGGATCCTCCCTTTTCGATGGTTCTTCCACACTATAATGAGGAAAGTTTCATGAGATTGTCTTAATGTTGATAGAACTTTCGTGCGTATGGATTGATATGCTATGCCTAATAATAGTGTTCATAAATCACATTTTAATTATCAATAAAAATTTTAACTGAACTGGAGTCTTTCCTGAACAGACGAAAGGAGAGCGCCCGGAAAGTTGACTTTGAAGGAATTGGAAAATTTTGTTCTATGTCAAAGTTTTATGAAAATTATAATTGCGTTGCTCTTTTTAATGCTTGTCAGTCGTGTGGACTCACCGCTTTTTATGCGGAGGATATAATTATATAATAAAACGTTTTCAAGTAAATTAAACTCTTTTATATTAGTGTTAGCGAAAAATTGTGTAACTAGCGTCTGTATCTATTGTATTCTGTTTGCGAATTATTTACCAAGAAAAAAGTAACTTTTATGGTGTGTTATTTTGGGGTAACGTTATCCCTAGTTCTCCTATGCGTTTTCCTTTATATTAATCCAGTTAAACCACATTGGGTTCTTATAATTTAATAATACTTTACACAGCATTCGAAAATGCAGTACCTAATTATTTTTGAACAGAAATATTACTGATTGATGTCCGGGACTTGGGTTCAGTATTGGCATCGTGTACATTATTTGGGTTCATGTTCGTTACTGTTAAAATGCTACCTACAATTGTAGATATTTATGGCATGTTAACAATGTATCTTATTTTCATGATTGCAACACTGATTAGGACGAGCGTCCTATGGTTTCTGTTACCTGAAACGAGTGGAAAAACATTGCAGGTTATCGAAATTTTTTTCACAAAACAACGAATGTACAAACAACAAATATTGTAGGAGTGTGTGAGACCTTGATTTTATATATCGTAAACAAATGCGCATTTACTAGATGAATCACATGAAATTTTATAAAAGTGTAACCATGTTGTTTAATTATAGACTGTATTCTTCAGGTAACAGGCACGAACGTTGGTTTGGTTTGATATTTTTTAATATCGCAGGCGTTGGTGATCTTATTTATTTAAAACTGGCTGTACCCGCGGTTCTGATCGCGTGGTTTACAGAATGCTGTCACGGTCGCCAGTCGGTTATTTAGGTAAAAACAAAAATGCCTATTGTAAACCTCTTTAATTTTATATACATAGACCATAAGTATATAGACCTATCGGACATAAAAAGAGTGTTATCTGATTAAGGTTATTATTTCAGGTTTAATAGAAAGATTACACAAAACACACAACAAAATGTAAACAAACTTATTTATTAAAAAATAATAATTAATAAAATACAGTCTTGTTTATTTCACACTTCACAACAAATACATTATATATTACTTGTCATCCTTTTGTTCCTGTTTGGAAGAATCATCAAAAACTTCCGTTCGAATTGGCCCCGTGTGCGTTATAGGAACCGATCTTTCACCTTTCAACAAATCAACTTTTTTTGGAGCCACCACAGTTAGCACGCCATCTGAAGAAAGTCTCGACTCAACGGAATCAGGATTGATATCTTCTGATAATTTGAATCTCCGCACAAACTGTCTCGATATAAATCCATGTTCATCTTGTTTTTCTTCATGGTTACCTTGAATTATGATGTAGCCGTCAGCAATTTTGACTGTAACTTCATCCGGGGCGAAGTGTTGAACGTCGACGTTGATCTGCCATTTGTCCTTATCAGCTTTGATTGATGATCCAAGGTCTTTTGGCCACCAAGGTTTTAGGCGAGGGATGACGGGACTCGTGGCAGCGTTCAGTAAATCTTCCGGTGTTATAGCGAGCCCGAAATTCTGATCTAGAAGCCTTCTAGGCCAGCGTGGGATGTTGTAGTCGAAAACGTATGGTAGCAGCGACATTTTTGTGCTTTGTATAGTACAGTTGGTTTGAATATATTGTGTGTAAATGAGAGCTCTGAGTCGTTTATATATGCGTGAGGGGCGATGCGTCATTGCTGGCACGAAGTTCGGATGCATATTTAGATCGTGCGAACGAGAAATTTCTAGATGCATTCGTTTTATCGCACCAAGAAATGTTTTTTCATTTAAAGTACCTACATCAACAAACAGATTGTTGTAGATTTTAAATCTTTACTGTTTATTTAGTTTAAGTTTTATTAATTATGAGTAATATGTTTATGTTATTTTATTAGGTACCTACTTTCTCTCATTATTTTTTTTATTTTTAATTAAATGTATATTATAAAATTTCTTAAGTTTTATTGTTGTCTTAACATGCCGTGAACACCTTTGAACATAACAGCATTTTTATATACTTAACATATTTATGTTAAAATTTGTAATGCTCGTTATCTATAGTATTTTATAAATAAATTATTGTATTTTGTTTTATAGTTAATATACAAAGCAATCTGAAATTTTGTGTAGGTCAATTTATTAGTCATAGATTAATGATTGCTTTCCGCTACACTTTGAGTAATGTACGTAAAACAGTGCGTGCAAATGTGAAGTCTGGTCGTCATACCGCCAGGCTAATTTACCAACGACCATAGTCGTGAAAATCAGGACTTGCATTCTCTAGCAGGCTAAAATCTGTAGATGTATGTAATTGTGAAGCGCCAGCGAAAACAAATATTTAATCTATGACTAATAATTAAAGAACATGTTACCAGAAAATAATAATTTGTTTAAGTTTTATTTAGTAAACGTAACTTTCAAAAATAGTATTGGTGCATTGACGTGTGCACCAGCGGACATGGGATTTGTATAATTGTATTCCATTAGTATTACCAGTGTTACTTTTATTATAGACTAGCTGTGCCCGCGGTTGTGCTTGCGTGGACTACAGAATACCGGCGATCGAGCACACGTGCGAATCGTGCTACCCCCTCTCCCGGTTACATTAAAGACAGAAATGATCCTTAGAAGATAGAAATATTATACTCTCGCTGACTTTTCTGTAGGTCTTTTTAATAAATATGTACATTATTTTAAAATAGCTCTTATGGTTTACTCAGCGTGTGCAATCTAAGCGCTTGAATTGATTCACCTTGACCAGTTTTTTTTATTTGTGCGGAACCCTAATTCTTTTTCTAAAGTAAAAGTCGCCTAAGTTTACTCCCTACAACATCAGCTATTTATCAGTGAAAGTTCCGTCAAAATCGGTCCAAGCGTTTTGGAGATTACCCGGAACACACTGACAGGCAGACAAACAAAAATGTTAAAATACGATCTTTTTTTTGTTTAAGTATCGTATACCTATTATATATAATATTATATACAGTTTTATTAATTGTATATTCATTATAGATCATGATTATAATACTAAAATTTAGTTCTATTAATAAACGTATTATTTTTAGTTCCACACCCACTTGGTTATTTATGTGTTTATAAATATTTTTGGCTTACGCGTAACGTGAGTCGTATATGTTTTAATGAGTAATTATGCTTACAATAGTTTTTCAAACCAACGTGTAAAGACAACGTGTGTATTTAAATTGACAAGAATGAATAAATTGGAGTTTTTTGGTCTTTATAACCTTCAAAAAATGAGGATGTTTTCAATTTGATTATATATTTTTATATGGATGTTCATCAGACTTAACATATTTGTTTATGAACCGATTTAGATGCATAGATTTAAGCCTTTTTCATAAATCTGTGTTTAGATGATCCCTTTTTCTTTGGAAAGGGGATACCTAAAAGGATTTTAATTTCATTGGCATTGGACCTTTAAGTTCGAATACCTGAATACCTGAAAATCATTGAAATTGTTTTTTCTTAATTATCTTGTCAGAAATTATAATTAGCGAACCATAAATTCGTAGTTCATACTTATAATATTATGTAAGGGCACCATTATAGCAATCTAACTAACATGGAACTTCTTAGATTATTTATATTGTTTATCAATAATGAACGAAATATTCGCACTGGTCAGCTAGTCTAATCTATACAAATAAATTAAATTGAACTGACTGTTTGTAATGTCAAAATAGCAACTTTTCACTAAATACATATTATTAAAGTAATTCTATTGCTCGAAATTTGCATAGCTCCGTTTCAGTCGACAGGCAGCCTTATACGGTACATATAACAAAAGTTTTTTTTAAATTATTTCTTATATATCTGTTTGTTCTGGGTAATCTCCAAAACGGTTGGACCGATTATGACGTGACTTTCAATGGCAGATAGCTGATATTATAAGGAGTAACTTAGGCTACTTTTAACTTAGAAAAAGAATTAGGGTTCCGCGAAAATAAATATCAATTCGGAAAACGGCTATTTAGGGGCGCTTAAATCGCTTATGCTGAGTATCAAATTAATGTAGGACGAAACTGTTGAATGTTGATCTTAAAAGACTAACAAAGAAGTCAGCGAGAGCGTGTTATTTTTATTTTCTAAGAATCATCCACATGCATTTTTGTTTTTAAAATAACCGGGAGGGGGGGGGGGGCGTATGACGATTCGTACATGTGCCCGATCGACGGCATTCTGTAGTTTTAAGTCCGGTGAAGTTGTAAAAGCCGCAGCGGCTTTAGGGCCCCTAAGGCTAACAGTGTAGTCAGATCTAAAAAAAAAAAAAAATAATTCTGTAGTCCACATAGGCTTAGCCACAAGCAGTTATAAGTGTTATAACCTCAGAATACAGAAAAAAGTATTCTGAGGTTATAACACACAAATATTAATGTTTCTTTACTTGTTTGTTTGTTCCCTATACGTTCTTAACCAATTCATCCGATTTTGATGACATTTTGGTGAGTTGTTATGCGCACACCCACAAAGGTCCGGTATTAATACTTACAGTTTACAATAGGTGGCGTGTGAGTTGTTTCTTTTGCAATTCATGGGAAACGAAGATGCCGCAAAGGCCAGTCGAAAATAAAACACCATAAAAATTCAATAATACATCTTACTTATCATCAGGTTTTTTGTTACAGTTTTTTGTTACAATGATCATCATTTACTTTGAGAAATGGTTCAGCGCCACTGTCACATTTTTCTGTGCTTGAGATAGGTATTAGAGTTTCACATGGTATGTTGATATCACAAGATTTCCTAATAGCGGTGACCGTCAGTATTCCCTCCGGCGATAGCTTCGATTCCATATTTTCTGGACTGCAACCCTGTGGCAGTTTGAATTTGCGAACGAACTGCCTCATCACACATCCTCGCTTGGTCTTCCGTTCTTGCTTACCTTCAATAATTACGTATTCGGGGCGTGCCTTAACCCTTATTTCATCTTTGTTGAAGTAGTGTACGTCTATTGTTAGCTGAAACTTCTCTTTGCCGATTTTGATTGTTGGTCGTATCGTTCTCGATTGTTTGATCCAAGTTAAAGCTGCTGGTCGAAGGTGGACACTCAGTAGTGGGCTTAGTATCATGGCATTATTATTATAGAGCCATTGTTTTGAACTTTGAATGTTTTTTATGGTCTCGATGATCGCGGTACTCAGGTACTTATGTCATTTTGAAATATATTGTCAAAGTGTATGAAGGTCGTAATAAAACTATGGTCTCGATGATCGCGGTACTCAGGTACTTATGTCATTTTGAAATATATTGTCAAAGTGTATGAAGGTCGTAATAAAACTATGTTTGTAAAAAAAAAAATTCTTTATTGGTTTATTGTTTCGCCAAAATTTTATCTGATGTCAAATGACGACGTGGCTCATGAAGGTTACACGCCAAGTCTAGTAGGAGGACTGGCTCTGAACTGCGGCTGCCGGAACACAACTATAGGTACAATATATGTAAAATATATTTCTATTTTTGGTTTTTATTTAATTCCCAGACATCGTACTTAAATATTATATAGCATAGGTCACTTCCACAAATAAGACGAACCTAATGGTATAACCTCGTATGTTAAATATCATGAAGCCGTTTAGGCTAATAAATACATTGTCATACGCTCGAAAAAATAACCATCCTTTTTCGCAGTCGGGTAAAAACAACTTGTCGGTAAGTTTATTTTATGGTAAGTAACAAATTTTATATTAAGTTATATTACTGTAGGAATGAAAATTAATGAACGATTGCAGATTGAATGAGTGACTGATGAACGAATGAGCAAAAGACAACATACCTATCAAAATTTATGGCGGTCGGCTTGCGGCGGTTCTTGCTTCACACCCCTTGCACTCCCGGGTAAAGGCGGCCCCGCGCCCCTCTTACAAAGCTACAATAAATATTTAATATTGTACCTACTACTATCTCAGTTTAAAAACTAACGTCGAGAGATGAGTACTTGATTCCGATTTCGACCGCTGACGTGAACGGACGTGTCCGCTCGCGCTCTCGATCGCTTTCCGAATTATCGCATTCTGCTTAAATTAGTGTACAGTTGTTTGCTCTGATCCACGGACCCGGTCCTAGGCATGCCTGTTCAGAGTACACATTGTATAGCTAGTTTTTTAAGCTATTTCATTCGCGCTCTGCTTGTACTAGTGTACGACTTGTTTGTTTTGATCAACGGACCCGGTCCTAGGCCTGACGGTTCAAAACACACAGTCTTAAGCTAGTTCTTAAGCGATTCATACCGCGTGTTATAACGAGGTCGGTGTTATTGTTGTGTAGCGAGTATCTAGGTACTCGTTGCGCGCATAGCGCCGTCTCGCTCGCACATTTCGTGTAACACTTCGGTGCACACGAAAAAACCGTACTTTTCAGTACGATAATAAACGCGCTTTTCAGCGCGAAATCCTGTTTCAAAAGACACGCAAATCCACGGTTTAGTGGTCGTTCGTCGGATACCTAACGGTGCTAACGAAGACGAACGGGGCGTGACCCGAGCGCTCTCCGGTTACTTCCTTCTGAGGTAAACGATAACTCGGACGGGCCTGGGAATCTTAGCCTTTGCCTTTTTGCATAGTTAAGCCCCAGGTGTCTCCTACCCAACCCTTCCTATCCTTACCATCCATCCTTGTAGTTGTTTGGGCGGAGCCACGGTATATACCGGCCTGCGTCCTCTGCCACAAGACTGCTAGGGACTCCCCTAGGGAAACGATAGGTCCTTTCCTGTGTTTCATTACACCGTGACACACAGGTCTCATTGCTCCGGGCTCGGATAGCCCGTTAAATTCATTCGGCGTACCCCCCTGCCCTCCAGGCAGGGAGGTGAATAAAATTCACTCCCCCGACCTCCAAACCGCCACCGCGATGGCCGAATTAAAATACGCCGAGTTAGAAGCGCGTTTTAGGCAGCTGGAAGCCGAAAACCAGCGCCTAGTTAATTTTATGTCCCTCCACATGCCCGAGCTCAGCAATGAGTATAGAAGTAGGTCACAGATGGCGGACTCGCTACGTCCGCCGTCAGCTAACCAGAGCGCCGTTACCGCGCACGCCATCCCCTCCACCTCCGCCGCGATCTCACCCGCCGCCGCGCCACCCGGTTTCACGCGACCCGCCTCGGTCCCTGCGACCGAGTACCCCCACCCCACTAACCTCGCAAGCGCGAGCCACGCCCCTAAGTCCCGAGCAAAATCGCAACAGCGATCTTTTACCCCCGATCCCTATGGCCACCCCGCGAAACCCGTTGCCCCCGCGGCAACCAAATCAACACCGGTGTACAACTCTTTTTCGGCCCTTCCAGCCGAAACAGATATGGATGCACCATTAAGTCCAACCCCCTCCTCGGAAATGGAACTCTCACTCCACTTCCAAGAACCGGTCCTAATCCCGACCGAACCTACCGCGGAAAATGACGAATTCACGGTCGTCAAATCCCGCAAACGCGCGCCCCGTGATAGCCCCGTTGAGGAAAACGCGGCTAAAACAACCAAAACGACGAACGGCTCCGCCGCCCCCGCACCCTCCTCCAATACCGACGAACCGGTCGTCGGGAAAAAGCAAAAACCCCCTCCGATAATTATCCACGACAAAACTGTCTGGACAAAGCTCACCAATGAGCTCAAAACACTGAAAATAGGCTACACCAAAGCCCGTAATACCGCGACAGGTATCTCCCTGACGATGAGCACGTCAAACTGCCATCGCAGATTGACCACCCTCCTCCGTAGTAGGAACATTCCCTACTACACTTACGCCCTCGAAGAGGAGCGTGTCCTACGGGTTGTGCTTCGGCGCATCCCAGTCGAAATATCACCAGAGGAAGTCTTTGCCTCCATTGAAGCACAAAAATTCCCCATCCGAGAGGTCCATCGGATGTATAATAAAGAGAAACGAGCCCTTCCAATGCTCGTGTTAATCCTAGATAAAACGCCTGAGGGCAAAAAGATATTTAACTTAGAAATTGTATGCGAGCTCTCCGGAATAACCGTAGAGCCTCCATACAAAAATTCGAAGCCCTCCCAATGCCACAACTGCCAGTTGTACGGACACTCTGCCCGCAACTGCTTCCTTCGTCCGAGGTGCGTTAAGTGCCTCGAAGACCACCCAACCAGGGAGTGCACGCGTCAGCGTGACTCTAACACCCCCCCGAGCTGCGTACTATGCAGGGAGGAGGGACATCCTGCGAACTATCGCGGATGCCCCAAGGCCCCGCACACCATGCACCCCCGCCGCCCTGGGCAGGCTGCCCCTCAGCGGGCACCCCCCGCCTCAGGGTCCCGGGCGCAGAAACCTCTGCTCAATCCAGAGGTCTTTCCGTCCCTCCCTGCCCCCCGCCGCACTCAGGCGACCGTAGGCCCCCCCGCACCCCAGGTGCAGCCCAAACCCGTGCGTTCGACTCAGAACGCATGGGCCCCCAAACCGCAGCCCCTTATGGCTATGGACATCCCTGTGCCCCGCGCTCCAGCGCCCCGCGCCCCAGCACCACGCGCTCCAGCGTCCCGCGCCACCACAATGGATGACCTTATGTTATCGCTCACTCGTGAGCATGAGATACGCGAAATCCTTGCATACAAGGCCCATATGGAGCAGTACGGTTTCGTCGAAACCATAGCTGCCTTTCCCCGGCTCGTAGAGACGTTACAGCGTCTCGATCGCGAAGCCGCCAACCTCAGGCCTCTCAATGGCTAAACTCAAGCCGAGAGGTTTAAATATCTCCTTTTTTAATGCGCGGAACCTATATCCGCAGCGTGATCTCGTCGCGACTTATCTTAAAGATCACCAAATAGACGTTCTCTTAGTACAGGAAACGCTCTTAAAGCGTGCTAAACGCAATCCGAGTATCGCAAACTATAACATCGTTAGAAATGACCGCGACGGCCGAGGGGGCGGCACTCTCATTTACTACAAGCGCTCGTTGTATTGCATGCCGATAGATCCTCCGATACTTACCAATATGGAAGTATCCGCGTGTAGACTAGGAATGACCGATCATCCGTCCATAACGATCGTATCCGTGTACCTCTCACCGACGAAAGTACCTCTCAGGTCTGACCTACAGAAGCTACTCTCGCTCGGCACATCGGTCATTATCGCAGGTGACCTCAACAGTGGACACACGTCCTTCAACAATTGGAGAGACACCAGCAATGGGGTTATTCTCGAAGGGTTGTCGGACGAGTTAAACTTTGACGTCATAGCACCTCCCACTCCCACCCACTTTCAAGATCACTGTACACCGACAGTGCTCGACATAGCCCTCCTGAAAAATATCGCGCTTCAGGTACGACTCATTCGGGTCGTACACGAACTCGACTCCGACCATCGCCCGGTCATCCTACAGCTAGGACAACTAGATGACTCCAGCCCTCCTACAGTCACAATGGTTGACTATGCAAAATTAAAACACTACCTCGCGGATAGGCAGTCCTCGCCCAGTCTCGTTAGGGTCCCGGACGTATTAGAGTCAGTTGCGCACGTAGATCTCGCAATCGACTCCCTAGTTGACCACCTCCAAGTCGGCATCGGAGAGGCCTCGAGAGAGGTCGAAGCGGCGAACGATCGCCGCTTTGTACTCCCTGCCGACGTGCGAGCGTTGATGACGGAGAAGAACGCTGCGACTCGTGCGCATGACTCTTATCCGACCGATGCAAACCGCGCACGATTACGCGCACTTCAGAGAGCGGTTAAAGCCCGTATAACCGAGCTCAAAAGTCACAGATGGGACACCCTAGTCGAAGGGCTAAGGCCGTCACATCTGACTTATTGGAAAGTAGCCCACGCCCTTAAAATAGACGCCCAACCTCGCATGCCCCCCCTCGAAAGGGGTCCCGGCACTACACCCGCTTTCGATATCATCGACAAGGCGGAGTGCCTTGCCGCTTGTCTGGAGAGCCAGTGCTCCCCGAACAGCGTCAAGAACACCGACCGAGTCAAAGACATCGAAGCCCGCGTGGAGGAGCTGAATAAGCTCCCGGTATCAGAATCCCTGTCCCCAGTCACTTCTGAGGAGATCTCTGCCATTCTCAAAAGCCTTAAGCTTAGAAAGTCACCAGGTCCCGACGGTATCAGGAACGAAGTACTCAAACTTCTTCCCGATCACCTCATAGCTCTATTGGTCTGCATATTCAATGTAGCCATAGCCAACTGCCATTTTCCAGCCGTCTGGAAAACGGCCATTGTCATAGGTATTCACAAGCCCGGCAAGAGCACGTCGCTTCCCGACAGCTACCGCCCTATCAGTCTTCTAAATACCTTTGGTAAAATCTATGAGCGGATCCTTCTGAACCGTCTCAAATCCGTAATAGAGGAGAAAAACCTCTACCCGCCTGAGCAATTCGGTTTTCGTGCTAGACATTCTTGCACTCACCAAGTGCACCGCCTCACGGAGCACATTTTGTTTAACTTTTCCGAGTTATCTATACCCCGTCGCACACTGGCAGTCTTCTTCGACGTAGCCAAGGCCTTCGATAAGGTCTGGCACGAAGGATTAGTCTACAAGCTGTACTCCCGCGAAGTCCCCGATAGATTAGTTAAAATCATCCGCGATTACCTCAAAGACCGCACCTTTCGCTACAGAGTGGAAGGTGAACTATCCACACCACATCCCATACGCTCAGGCGTCCCCCAAGGTTCCATTCTGGCACCTAGCCTCTTCAATCTGTACGTCAGTGACCTACCAAAACTTGAAGAGAAAGTTGAAGTAGGCTTATACGCTGACGATACAGTCATATACTCCTCTCAAAGGCAAACGAGAAACCTCAAATGTAGAATCCAAAGAGCCGTGACCACTCTCGGGAAGTGGTTTAACGACTGGCGAATAGCCATAAACCCCACGAAGAGCGCAGCGGTGCTCTTCGACCAAACCGCCACACAGATACCGCAAAAACTCAAGGACAATCCCCTTGAACTCTTCGGTAATCCGATCCCCTGGGAAAAGGCGACCAAATATCTAGGTGTAACCCTAGACAGTAGACTCTCCTTTATACGCCACATCAATCTGGTTAGGAAAAGGGCCTCCTGGACCCTCGCCCGACTGCATCCTCTGTTATGTGCTGCAAGCAAAATGTCCACGAGACACAAGCTTACGCTCTACAACATGTGTATCCGTCCGATCATGACATATAGCTGCGTTGCGTTCGCACATATGCCAAGTTATAACTGGGAACGCTTACAAGCCATCCAGAACAAGTTTCTTCACCGCCTTACCGGTGCCCCCTGGTTTGTTCGTATGGAGGATCTCCATAGAGATATGGACCTTCCCTCGATACATGCATACGCCAAACACCTTTCTCGCTCGTATTTCGACACCGCGTCGAACCACGCGAACCCCTTAATAAAAGCGGCAGCTTCTTATGTTCCCGACCCCAACGCCTGCCGGAGAAAACGCCGGCCGCGTAATATATTCACTGACCCGCCCGACCAAACCGAAAAAGCTAACGCGTTCTACGCCGACACCGTCTCTCCAAACAGAGCGTGCCACCGCCCACGCCCGCGTAACCACCGTTCTCTCCGCAGAGGACGGGCGGTCAACTTCGCTCCCGCACACCCGTCACGTCCACCCTCTCTAGCGGCAACCCAAGCCTAGGTCCGTTCCTCGGTGTGAAGCCCTTGGGTCAGGCAGCCGCCCGCGCGATACAAAGTGACACTATACGTGCAACACTTAGTTACCCACACACAACATTACACACGTATGAACACACACACGTGCACACCACACAGGTACATAGGTTCTGTAAGGGACCTTTTTTTTTCTTTTTTTGCGCTAGTTAGACTAATGCGCTAGTTAGTGTAGAAAAACCATTCCGATTAACAAATACACATACGCATGGTCCACTCCTTCCTCCCAGGAGGAGGGGAACGTGCATATGAGTATATATTAGTTAGCTCGAATTCTCCTAAGATTAGGGAATTAGTTAGATCGCGACTTTTTCACATTCACGACGACCGCCCGAGCCGAGGTTCGGCCACTCTGGCACCCTCGTGCGGGTCGTCACAAACTTTCGCGGCTGAGTGCCCTAAGCGCTCGCCCCCAAGTCCGGTGAAGCTGTAAAAGCCGCAGCGGCTCTGTTTGACGATAGGGCCCCTAAGGCTAACAGTGTAGTCAGTTCAAAAAAAAAAAAAAAAAAAAAAAAAAAAAAAAAAAAAAAAAAAAAAAAAAAAAAAAAAAAAAAAAAAGATGAGTACTTTGTTATCATGGCGCTGACACTGTCGAAACTACAAGTAATTTTTGTTGTGACTGCAATAGTCACAACAGTGGTTTTTAATACATAATGATCGTATAAAATTGTAATGTAATAGGAACCGATTGTTTAAAAATCTGTTAAATAACAATAAAAGATGTGTTAAAAATAATAAAATAATCGATACCTACTTAGAATCCAAGTAAAGCTATTAAAAAAGATATAGGGTTGACTATACGAACGTCTAACATTGATCGACTGAAGATAAACTACGCTATCGTTGCGTTGCGGGCTATCTGATCGACAACCCCCTTTGATCGGACCCTGCATACCCGATTCCATATTATACTGCACTGAATATTGACAAAAATGGTGGTAGATCGTACCGTATAATTGCCTTAAAAATGCTATGTCGGTTTCGAGTGATAAGTAGGTACCTACTCTTTTATTTTAGTTTACCCCCGGATTTTACTTTCAAACTATAGACATAAAGACAAAAATATAGGAATAAAGAAAAAGTTGCACATACATTCGCTTTGTTTTACCAGACAGCCAAAAAGGAGGGTTATATTTTTCGAGCGTATGTATATACTTAAAGACATACGTATAAGTGTCTATTTCTTTGGCACGCTCTGTAGCCTAACGGCTTGATGGATTTTAGCATACGAGGTGTAGTTAGATTCGTCTTATTTGTGGAAGTGATATAGGCTATATAATATTTTTAAGTATTATAGTATATTCTTTAATGCACAAAAAAAGGAAAATTAGAGGATTTACCTTATGCTAAAAAGCATTCTCTACCAGTCTTGCAGGGGAGCAAAAGAAAGGAATATTCAAGGTGTGCATAATATTTAATAAAAAATAGACAAATCTAGCCAATATTCAATTCCTCCATGCAAAACCTACGCAGCGAATACTTGAAGGAATCCCGAGAGTTGGCTAGTTGTATGTTGATAGGAAGCGAGTTCTACAGTCGTGCTGCTGTTACGGCGAAAGATTGGTCGCAGAAATTAGTATGATGACTTGGTATACTACTGAGAATTAAAGAATCAAAAGATCTTAGCTGTCTTATGCGTATCCGCGTATCCGTGTGTATGTCGTCTGGGAATAAAATAAAATGCAAAATTTAAAACAAAATATTTTTTGGTCGTGTAGTTTTTGTTGCAGTCGGGTTTTTAGCTTAATAATTTAAGCTTGTTTGTTTTTTTTATCACTCGTATGTTTCACATGTCCTAAACAACAAATCAATAAATTAAAATTATATAATAAAGTGTCACCAATATATTAATTTCTGGAATAGAGTTTCCAGAGCAATCCTTTTACGCAGTACCTACATCATAAAGAATAATTTGTACACTAACGCCATCTAGTATCGAATAGGGGACCGAACATTATTTAAATTTAAAGGCCTGCAATACTGTTTATACGCACACATATAAACTGTTCAATGTCGATATTCTTCACAACGTTTCGAGTCTTTCGAGAACTTTATCGAACAGCTGAGTGTTGCGGCGGAATTAGATATGAGTTCATTCACTCCACGCGTCGTATTAATTTGTAAACAATTCTAAAAAACAGATAGGAATTTTATTGCTATGATGTAGGTATTATGATTTATAACAAAACCTTGACTGAATGCTATATAAGTTTGTAATCATATTTAACAAGCTCTACCCGTAGATTCGCTCACGTGGACTACAGAATCCCATCGATTAGGCACCGCGAATCTTGTGCCCCGCTCCCGGCTATTTAGAAACAAAAATGCTTATTGTGGGTGTTCAATAGAAGAAACACTCTCGCTAACTATTTTGTAGGTCTTTTTAATGTCCATAAATATGTTGTACATTATTTTACTATATATCCTATGGTTTACTCAGCGTAAGCCATTTAAGCGCCCGAATTGATTTACCATAACTAGTAATTTTTTATTTGCACAGAACCCTAATTCTTAAAAAAAAAGTATTTAGCCTAAGTTATTCCTTAAAACATCAGCTATCTACCAGTGGAAGTCTCCACAAAATCGTATATGTATACTTTCATATGCATTTAGTCAAAAACTGTTATTTTGACATTACAAACATACACTTCAATTTTATTAATTGTATAGAAGATATATATGTAATGTGATGATACAAATAAATTGTTGTAATGAACTAACAATATTAAATACTGATAATACTTGTGAACTGAATATTTTTTGTATTCATCAATGATATTTTTTAAGTAGATACGGCATTGACCTTGACGCTCTTAACATTAATGGTGGCCAGTTCACTTTCGACAGTTTCGTCTTGATACCGGCGTGAGCGACAAGAAACTTATCCTTTTCTAAAACGTCATTGGTATTTTTGTATTTTTTATCCTTTAGCTTATCTTTTAAGTAAAGCGTAAACACAGTAATTCTGTTTTAGGCACTTTTTTTATATCACTGTACCGTACCTAGTTAAGTGGTTCAAGTAGGTACTTTGTGTTTTGTAACTTCAGAACGATTGCTCCCAGTAAGACTTCTATCTCCATTACACCACATCGTATGAAACAGTATCTTATGATACTGATAAACTTAATAATACGAATATAAGTTCGATCGTTTTAATATGATCCAAAAACCACAATGCACCATTTGATACACTGGTTTAAGATATAATATCTTGGTTATAAATAATATTAACAATTACTTTGGCCAAGCCACGGTGAAGCTGTAAAAGCCGTGTGAGACTCCAAGGCAGATTTAAAAAAAATTGTTCTAAAAAAATTACTTTGGTCAGAATAAAAAAATACATTTAATGCCAAAACCACATGTTCTTTATTGTAGGAAATTTTAGTTGCAAATAGACATGCGTTAATATTTCTTAAATTTTAATGTTATGATTTTCTGGGAGCATAAAATTTAACAAAATAAAGAGACTTTTCATTTATAGATATTGTAATTGGTATTTTGGCAACGGCTTTAACCACCTGTTTGGAATTTTGTTTTTAGGTAATGTTTTACAAATTTACCTAGATAGGTGTATTATTTTTTTAAAAGACTTGAAAAATGGAGCAAAGCTAGGTCATTCCTATGTTTTACGAATTACCCAATCGAGTATGGATTTTCTATGGATTCATTCAAAGATATCTAACTATGTTATATTAATTTCTCAGAAAAAAAATTTAACCTTTATATTCATACAATATTAACAATACTACATTGAAAACTTTGGATTCAATTAGGGACCTGGGAATAACACTTGATTGTAAATTGCAATTTAATAAGCTTATTGATAAAATTGTAAGAAACGCTTTTAAGATTTTGGGATTTGTCTTGAGAAATATTAAAAAGTTTAAAAATCCATAGACCAAAATTTTGATATATAATGGTCTTGTTACATCAGGTCTCGAATACTGTAGTATACTGTTTGGAATCCACATTATGAATGTCTACACAAAGCGCTCAGAAAGTGAGCAGATAAGGTTCCTGTAGCACCTAACATATAGTGGTAACCTCATTGACAAGATGAAGAGTTATTCGGATCAGTTAAAAAAAATTAAGATGTCAACTCTAAGCAATCGTCGACAACTGTTGGATAGTGTGTTTCTGTTTAAGTTGGTGAATGGTGTCTTGGATGTGCCTCTGCTTCTTTCGGAAGTTAATATAACCTTACCATCAAGAATACCACGAACAGGAACCTATAAATTATTTTGTGAGAAACGATCTCGTACAAATCTAGGTTACAACTTCCAAAGGTTACAACATTACTTCCAACAGTAGGTATTACAAATGAAGTTGATATCTTCTTTGATACTGTTATTCAAATTAAGACAGCATATTGATGTTAGTGAGACGAGAACAAAATTATTGTTTACTTTGAAAATTATTTGTATTTGCTTGTGATTGTTTTTACTTTATATAGCTTTTTGTATCTTTAAATTACTAAGGATATACAATGTAATAGGATTTAATGTGCATACCGTCGTTGCCTATAATTAGAGTCACACTCACATTTAATTAAAATATTGTAATGCATAATTTTTTATAGATGATGCGTGGATGTTGATTCTTTTGGCGACCTAAGTAAATAAATAAATAAACACTGCTCACATGGCTTAGAATTATATAGTTGTATGCAATTGATCAGCGTGATAAATGAGTGGTAGTAAGAGTAACCTGTGCAAGATTCCACGGCAGAAACCACCTTTGAAACAATTTTTTTTTATCAACTATTTATTTATTTTATTTTTTAGATTTATATTACATACTTACTGAAGCTGACTAATTCTCAAAAACTTAAAATTTTGGTAGTAGCTAAGTAAATATTTTACTTTAAACTGCAAATGCATAAATCATAATCCATCCATTTTGTTACTATTATTTAATTATACATATATATATATTAATAATATTAGTAGTTCCTAAAAAAATAAAATATTGTTTAGTTATATAACTCCCGCAACATGGACGTTAATCCAGTGGTGCAATATCGGGTAGTCGTCTCTATTTACGATCACCTGCAGGTTGCTGTTGGTATTGGCCCTCAAACGTTTAATGTTTACCTTATACCTAATTAGTTCATTTATTTTTAAAACAATAGGTTAGTACATAAAACAATAAGCAGAAGTGTCAATTTGTTAATTAATATATTATATGCTACAATACCGGAAAAATATTATAATAAATAAATTATAATCAATATTACAACTAATAAAATTGAAGTGTCTGTTTATAATGTCAAAATAACCGCTTTTTACTAAATTCATATGATAGTATATAGATATACGATTAAAATATATGACAATTTTTTTTTTTTATTTTTATCAATTATCAGTCTGTCTATTTGTTTCGGGTAATCTCAGAAACCGTTGTACTGTTTTTGACGGCACATTCACTGGTAGATAGCTTATGTCATAAGGAGTAACTTAGGCTACTTAAAAAAAAAAGGAATTAGGTTCCACGAAAATAAACAAAAACTGGTCATGGGGAATCAATTCCGGTGCTTAAATGGCTTATGCTGAGTAAATAAGAGATAAAGTAAATTAATGTACGAGATAATTGTAGACATTGAAAAGACCAACAAAAAGGTAGCAAGTGTATATATTTATCTTCTAAGGAACAGACACAATAAGCATTTTTGTCTCTAAAATAGGAGAGAGCGGGGGAACAAGATTCGCGCGTGTGCCCAATCGATAGCATTCTTTAGTCGCACAGCTAGTAACAAATAAAGTAAATGTGACTAAGTAAACAAACCTCAATAACCAAGCGAATGTTAAAAATAATATAAATAGTAGAACAATATAACAAGTTTGTGTAACAAAATTTTTGGTACCTATATATAACAGTCTAAAATATTTATTCTCTAATGATAATCTAGAAATTGTGTATCAAACCTGCATTGAGTGAAATTTTGTTCTTTAATTCATGTCAAATAACCTTGAACATGACCTACTCCAAGATCGTCGTCGCCACGTCGCGTCGCGTCGTTTACAATTACTTACATTGATATTGATATTCGAGTGTGTTCCAGACGTTTCTCCAGCAGTGTAGTCAACATTGTTGCAGCGGCTTACAACTTACGGCCCGCATAATAATGACATCGACATTAGTTGTAACTTACTAATACTGGTAAAACAACAAAAATGAATTTAATGTACATAAATAAAAATATTTATGCGTTAAATCTTGAGGTAGTAAAGACGAAGTTCATATCGGTTTTTCGTTATTGTATAGATGAGCTTGGATGGTAGAATTTGCGATACAGCTTTTAAGACTTATTTCACATTAATGAAAAGGTTAGTTAAGTCAGAAGTTAATTTGAATCAAATCAAAATAGTGTTTGTTCACACATACAATAATACATACATCAATGATATTTTATAAGTAGATAGGGCATTGACGTTCCTTACATGCAATCCTAAAAGGTGGACAATTGCCTTCAGTTTACAACATATACTTTTGCTAACTTCATTTTGTAGTTGGTACGCGGTTTCAATTTTTGTACTTTTTGTTACGACAAAGAAGTTTAAAGTATTGCAATATGTATGATAAATTAATGACATAAATGGAAAGAAAACGCTTTTTAAGTAAAAAATGAGACGGTTTTGTTTTGTATTTAACAAATTCTTACTTCATTGTTTATTTACATTTTATTACGAATATTTCTGAAAATACTTATTGTATTTTACAAAGTAACGATGATACAGTAACATTACGATTATAATTAGAAAATTTACATTATGTATGGTTGAATAGTTGTCTTGAATATGAATTATATAACAATAGTAGTTGTCGTTATTCTTTAACAGAAAATTGTGTGTATACATTGTAATTGGGTAGCGTAAAGAATTTTATATTTTTATATTAAATCATTTTCAATTATATATTTCCAATATATAATATACAGTGTAAACTCTTTATAACGTTATCCTTTATATCGATAAACTCCCTATAACGTTGAAGTGAGCCCAACTTGGTTGGTTTGCGTTAAAACCCACATATTGAAACTCCACTCCATATAACGATAACTCTCTATAACGACAAAAAATATTCAGTCCCTTGAGTATCGTTATAAAGAGTTTACACTGTATTTCATTTTTCCAATGTATACTAAGTTATTTTTAATAAATAAAAAAATGATGTCTGATTAATACGACACGATAGGAGCGAAAACTTCACCAAGGCGGAGTTATTAATACGAAATACGATTAGTCACCTCGAGCAGAATATCTGAACGAGCGTTATATAGCCGAGCATGACGGCTCTGTCTCATACAATATGCACAAAATAAAGTGCTCAGAGCGCCTAAAGAAGTTTTGACTTCAATAAATAAATAGTGTTATAAGTAAAAATGCCACATATATTGGCATTATTAAATAAAATTACATTAGCATTAGTTAATATTTCAATATTTTCATTTTGAGTAATTTATTTTTGTTAGGCCTGATTTTTTTTTCGTTTTGACCTTACTGTTTGCCTGAGGGGCCCTATCCAAAAACAGAGCTGCTTATGGCTTTTACAGCTTTACGGGGCTTGGGGGCAAACGCTCAAGGCACTCAGCCGCGAAAAGCGTGGGCAACAAGCGCGCTAGGGTGCCAAAATGGCCGGACTTTGTCTTGGGCTGTTGTCGCGATTGCAAAGAAGTCGCGATATGACTAATTCCTTATCCGTAAAATTCGAGCTAAACTAACATATACATACCTCGATACATATACATATATGCCTCCTGGGAGGAAGGAAGGAACATGTGTATATGTATTTAGTTATCTGAAATATGGTCTACAATCTACATTGACTAGCATAAAATGTAAATTTTTATGAAAACTTAGCAATAACTTTTCCACTGCTAACTTACAATAAAAAGTTGACTATTATCTAAAAGAACAAAGAAGAAAAACGTAACAGCCATGTTATCAACTAAACGTCGCGTCGGTTAAGGGATAAAATGCGACCCATAAGCTTGACCGCAGCTGTATTTCTGGTACTTTCTACTCGATACTAGATGGCGCTCAAACAAAGTATATAAACGCGAAGCCGGCGACTGTCAGTTGGATTTGATAACTTGCGTCGTTGAATACGCTTCCAAGAGAACTTCTCTACTACTTCGGATAAAAACTTCGAGTAGAAAATCTCAGCAATGGCACTTCTACCATATTTCTTGGACGATTTCGGCTTTTCTCGTCCTCGTCATCTCCTCAACCAGCACTTTGGCGTCGCGCTAACACCCCGAAGACTTGCTAACAATTACCGCTGCGCCACTTCTCTCTAGGGAACGGTACTACAGACCTTGGCGTCACCTTGCTACCGCAACCAGAGACATCGGTTCGAGCATCAAAGCTGACAAAGATAAATTCCAGATCAATTTGGATGTTCAGCATTTCGCTCCTGAAGAGATTTCGGTGAAGACTGCGGACGGATACATAGTCGTTGAGGCGAAACACGAGGAAAAGAAAGATGAACATGGATATATTTCGCGTCAGTTTGTCAGGAAATATGCTATGCCAGAAGGAACGGAACCGGAGTCCGTAGAGTCGAAGCTTTCGTCAGACGGCGTACTTACGATAACCGCACCGAGGAAGGTTCCAGAAGCGATAAAAGGAGAAAGAAAGGTCGCTATATCACACACTGGACCAGTACGTAAAGAAATCAAGGATCAGACGGAAGAAACTGAGAAGAAAACTGAAAAGTGAATGTGAATTAAGTGTTCTAAAATTGCTTTAATTGTTTTTGGATTTTTTTATGTAAGATCTGTTCATCAAAGATATTTAAGATACGTTTCCACCGGATATAGTGCTAAAAATATGGTCGCTTTCGAAATTCTAAAAATGTAGCGATTCCGCCAGACTGATTTGTATTAAGCATTCTTTATTGCTTTAATGTATATATTTAAAGTATAGTAAATAAAACTACTTTATTATTAATAGTTTTTTATTTTTCTAATTTTCTACATAGGTAGTAGGTACTAACCTACTAAACATGCAAAGTAGATTTTTCAATATTGAGGTATTAAGTAGGAGGTACACTAGGTAATTACTGCTTTTTAATCATAATATATTGTGAATGTGTGTAGTGTGTGTACCTGCTGGTTGCAACTTGCTTTGTCCTGAACATGCTAGAATAAATAGGTACCTAAAACAAAAAGAAAAAATCTAATTTTGGAGATAATTCTTCAATTCTGGGACGGTATTCATAATTTACCTTTTACACTTTAACCTAAAGAATTTCAACTTGTTTCCTTGTTCTATGTTCAAAAATATGTATAACGTATGCTAAATGTATAAAAATAATCTATATTGAAAGTCTCAATTGTTTTAGGATGTTATAACATAAATTATAGGAAGGCAGTAAGTAGGTATATGAAAACTAAACTTTATGTTCGTGTGTACCTTTTGTACCTACTTTTGTAACCTAGAAAGAGTTTCTAAATTCTCCTGAGCATTCTAGATAATGCTTAGATGCTTTCATTATAAACATATATCATAATCACAGGCTAGAAATATTTATTACTCAATTTTATGGCGGTATTCTCAATAAAATTTAGTTTACGAATACGATTTTAAAAGTAAATTTTTAAAAATTATTAAATTATTGAATTTTATTGCTTTTCTTTGGCCAGATCTAGGCTGCTTTTGTACCCTTCTTAGTTCAGCACAGTAGCTACTACAACAATTGATAGATTTATTGGTAAGAGAGATTGCACTAGACTAGAAATTCAGATAACGTAAAATGGGGCTAAGTGGTACAAAAAAAATTGCTGAAATTTTAACAACTTTTAAAATACAAAGTCACAATGAATAAATACCAACTCCTTAAAATACCGTGTGTACATTTGTGATTATTAAGGATTGTATGTATGGTCATACTTACTTGCTATTCAATTACGTTTTTTTTTAAATGTAGGTACACTTTTTTAAAAATAACCTTTGTGCTTTTATGGAATGCATTATCCTTTCAAGATACCTCTTCTCTCGCTTGCATATCCATTTAATGATCATCGGTAAGGTTTGTTTCCTCATAATTCATTATTCTGGCTGGTGATACGCCATTGCAAAATGTCTCAAAATTATTAAAGAAACGTTCTAATGTGAGTTATGTTTATGTAGCCATGGTTACTACGCCATTTTATAAATGGTTTTCTTAGAATAAGATAACATAATAAACAAGGTAACATGTTCATTCTTCGAAGACAGGACACATTACTATTATGCGACTCATTGTGCATTATAATTAAGATAATATAATTCCAGATCATGTAACTTATTAGTACTGTAATAGAATAAGCCTTTGTTTTGTAAACTTAATATAGGTATAAACGGCTGAACAGATCTCAATGAAGTATGGCACACAGATAGTCTATGACCTTTAATAATACATAGGGTACTTTTTATCCCGCTAAAAGTCATAGTTTAACCAGTGTTATCCTACAAATATAATAAATGGAAAGTGTCTATGTTTGTTACTCAATCACACAAAAACGTCGCATTTTTTGGTTTGTCGTGTTTCGAGATCAGTCTGTGTATATCCAATAAAACGCAGACGAAGTCGCGGGTACCAGCTAGTCTATAATAAATCATCATAACACATAAACTATTATAGCAAATTAAAACGTTATTCCTGAATAATAAAGATGAATATTAGAATAAAATGTTAACTTACCGAAATAACAGTGTAAAAAAAAAATTGAGCCTTCGAAAGTTAGCAGCTCTCGGTTTCACGCAAAAACACCTCTTTTTAAGAAAATTATATTAGTTGTAATAACACCGAAAGAACATTTCTGAATGGCTGATTTCAAATCAACACTATCGCCGCGACAAAGTCCTGTAACCTTGCTATGGTTGCATTCAGATTTGCAAAGAAATGCAAAGAAAAGATGCAATCTTATTTATATTTTTTCTCAAATAGCCCCTCGTATATAGATACAGCAACACTAACTAAAATGCTTTATTGTGTTTCTATGCCTCGATCCTGTATCGTCGGAAGAATACTCGCTTGCCTGGAGCGTCATGTTCATTTATTTATAACTACTAAGATAACTTACTTCTTTTTCGTAAGATGATGGTTACCGTACAAATGTGTATACCTACAAACGTAGCACATAGCATGGAGTATGTCAATGGCACATGGTTAACCTTGTCTAAAAAAAAGATTTTTGCAATTGTAAATCCTAATTCAGCGTAAAAATTATGCTAGCTTCATTAATTTGGGGGTTGGTTAATAAAACAACATATTTACAAATTTTTTTTATTAGCTACAACAAAA
The DNA here is from genome assembly GCA_033032175.1 of Saturnia japonica. Taxonomy (NCBI): domain Eukaryota; kingdom Metazoa; phylum Arthropoda; class Insecta; order Lepidoptera; family Saturniidae; genus Saturnia; species Saturnia japonica. The sequence continues at coordinate 7,342,961 of CM065332.1, forward strand.
GACACCATCCATCCACTCAGTTGTGGTTTAGACAAATAAAACAAGTTTATTATTACTAAATACTCTGAGTTACTAAATATAAGTAATTGTATTAGTGTATAAAACAATTGAATCTTGTAGAAGCTCAGTTACGCGTATCACTACAGTGCTGTGTATGTATTTATTCACAATAATTATTTCTTACTTTTCAATATCGGTTTAGAAAATTGCTGTGTGATTGCCAGACTTTTCTCGAACGTTCCATTTTTTCGTACAAAAGTTTATGTTAATTTAATTAGGTACATACTAGTATCATTCGTATAAAGAAACAGTTTAAATTATGCTTTTTTTTATAACTAAGTAGGTAGTACTAGTTAACCTCTGCGAAAATTACGTACTTTATAAAATGTAAACATGTTAGTAAAACAGACTGTTCAAAGATGGCGTTTATATGTTAGTTGAATAAATTTTCAATAGGAATGCCATCAACAGAATTAAAATTATTCGTGTATTTTTATCAATAATGTGGAACATAAGTTGAAATAATGTTTTTTGAATCAGTAATTTTGTTGAGATATTATTAAGAGTTATATGGTGTTGCCATAAGAAGTACCCTTGAGAAGTAATGTAGAAAGATAAGAACGGTTGAGGTCGCTGCTGGAAACATACAAAACTTCATTTATTGTACCCGAATTGTACCTGATTCGATGCTTTGAAACATATACATAATAAACTTCAACTATGTTCTTGCACGTTTGAATTGGTTTTATAGCTTTGATTTACATTGCGTAGGTTCATACTTTTTGCTTTATCCTTTAGTAAAAAATATAAAATTGTAAAATGAATTTCACAGTTACATATTATTTAGGTTATACATATTTCTTAGGCAACCAATCTTCGTTAATAAGATAATTACTGCGTAATTGTTTGTTTTATAATAATTTCAATGTTCTAATAAAATGGTGGGATCACCTTTCAATAAATACACTGCACTTGTGCACAATAACGATGCTATGTTATGCAAAAAACCACCAATATTACACAAAGTGGTGCCATATACCTCAAATTTATGAATAACAAATAAAACCCACTACATAGACAGACTGGTTATGATCCTATTAAGAACTGCCATTCAGGAAAGCCAGCGTTCTCACTGACCCTGAAGTCCTGTGGCTTGACTGTTATTATAGGGATTCCGAAAATAGTAGAATGATAATTGGATTTAGGGCCCAATGTTTAGGTAATAATAATGAATGATTATAAACGATGAAACATGAAACAGAAATATTGAAACAATAAATACATAGGTATAAAAACGAAATAAAGAACAAATATTCGGATAGTTATTTATAAAATAAAATATATGATTTAATTAAATGTTGAGAAAAGAGCGGTACACCGGAAAGAGCCAAAACAGACGCAACACCGCAGCATTGGTCGAATGGTACGTAGCGACGTATCATCAGAATACTTTTACTCCCGTCCAAACGCGCCATTAAACGTTCCAGATCAAAATATTAATTACAACTCTAAAAGTATCTGATAGATATAACCACACTATTATTATTGGTCGATCGAATAAGTATGATGATGTTTTTTAGGACAGTGCGATACACTAAATTTTCCAAACCGATATTAAATTTTCTACAATATTGCAATATGGCTATTTTATCATAAATAACAAAATAAATTAACAATACATTCTTAACAGTAATAAATAATTTCTAGATATTGTGAAAAGTAAATGCTTATTACATAATTTTTTATTTAAAAATAATAAGTTCACCGTCGTAAATGTACCGGGCTTTGTGTTTCCGTCTATTGGATAAAACTTCGAGTCGGTTAGGATGAGTTGGAGTTGTGATTGCTAAGCGCTGCCCGAGCAACAAAATCGATCCGTTGCGATAACTAACAAGGACGTATTCAATATATTTAATACAATACAATTCAATACACTACTTGACATTATATAATTCTGGCCGATAGGCAGGCAAGAAAAAATCATATTATGCTTTTTACCTCGTTTGAGTTGCTTTCTTTAGAAATAGAAACTCCATTGATCTAAAAATTATTTTTTAAAAATAGGAACGCTTATGATTTTCCAACCAGAGTGGTTACGTAATGCTAGAAGAGAATTTGCTTTGTGTACGAGTCAAGATAGCTTACCCAAACCTTGCTAGGAGGTGAAGGGCATCTGCTCTCTTGCCTACCTGGCTACGTCCTTGATAGCTAATATTAAAGCAACTTCGATACAAGATTAAAGTGTTATCCTATCGCATATGCGTACACAAAGTTATTTAGTCGGTTTATAGTGAAATTCAATAATATCCGCTACATAATGGAATTATACATTCCTCAGTAACATTCCGCCGGTAGAATTTTCATCACGTTTATAAATAGCGCGAAATCAAAAACTTATTTATGATTTAATAAAAGTATAACAATGACTTCACGAAATAAAATGTATTATTGTATGAAGGTAGTGTAATTAAAGAAATAAAATTATTATTCAAAAATTCTACAATAAGTTAATTGTGCAAGTATACTGTGTAAATAAAATGCATCTCCTCTTCCACTGTTTAATGGGTATTGTTTTCTATATTTTATGTACATGGAAGGCATCAGGCGAGTGCACGAACGATTTATTCATAACAAGTAAATAACTCTATGTAATCTATTTTTTTAATTAAATAATTGATTTTTTAATTAAATAATTGAATTGGTTAAACTTATATATGGTTTTTCGTTTAGTTTGTGATAAAAATAAAATAATTATTGAAATCATGGAATGTTATTCCTACCGTTAACATTTCTAATTTAATTAATTTTGTCCAGCATAAAATACGTACATAAGTCAAGCAACTAATATGACCACACTTCGTACTTTAATATAAGTTCATAAGGCATATATTGTACGGAAAGGATATTTCGTATCCTGAGTTACCATGAAACTTCATAGAAATAAATGATTTTTCAGAATGTAATCAAGTTTCCCGTTGTGCCTGATAATCTTAGATACAATTGTGTTATTACTGTTGCGTATAACTATTATTAAATAGTACATACCTATTTATAATTAAATGTCAGGGACAGCAACGTGTGAGTAAAATAGCTGATTGACCCACCTATTTTCTTACATTAAAATATAGCATAATATACAAGAACATCTTTCTTCACATCTAAAACAGAATAACAGTTAAGACATCTTATTCTGATTTTTTTTTGTAAATTTATTATTTATGTCTATACAATTATTTTCTCTAAATTCTAAGCTATTAAAGATGTACGCTTTTTTACTTGCAACATCTAATGCTAGGATATATTAATATAGTATAAAATTGAGCTTCATGATATGTATCGTTTTACATTTTGCGTGTTTTTAAAGTTTAATAATTCATAAAAAGAATATAGAAAGCATCACAAACAATAATGAGATTTGGCTGTTAGTGGTGAGCTATAAATAAGAGGTAAAATAAGAAATCTATTCTACCTGTTCCTGTACCAATGAAATAACACTTCCAGTAAACTGTACCAAAATGACAGCTCGTTGTTTATTTTTATTTTTGGAACGAAGTTCCTTATGGGGCGTTGCGGAGGGGTACCCTAGCCGGCAAAAAACGTCCGTAACGTAAGATTTTTATGTATGATGGCTATACAGTGTCTAATGTATAGTCTACGTGATGACTATTATTATTATTGCAGTTTGTTATTATTATTATTATATCATTCGATAATTACACAAATATATATGTATATCAAACTTTAGTTACCATAAAGCTATAGTTTCTATGATAGAACATAATTAGGCTTAATTATTATTATTCATGTAAATAGCTGTTCCTTAGTTATTATTTATTTTTAAAAATTATTGTAAATAAAATAAAGGTGTTAAGATAATTTTGTAAAGTAGTTTCTTTTTATCAAAAAAATAAAATCATAATAAAAATGTATATCCGAATAATTATTTTCTTTATACCTCGAATAGAACTTGAAATTAATATTTTATAATAAGGAACTTCGTTCCTATCTGGTGTCCCACGACACCACACGGTTTTTTTTTATATCCCTCTATTACTTTAATTGAAAAGAGTAAAGATCTTGTTCTAAGTCATATTTGTTTCTATCTTTCTCTAACAAAGTAAACATCCAAGATTGAATAGCACTTTGAGCATGTTCTAAACAGTTTACTTTTGCGTCACCACTAGTCTGTGGAACAGGTATGTAGAAACTGCTTTTTAAGTTTACAGATAACAATTCCAAATTGTTACTTGTAAATACCTGTTCTTTTAAACAACAAATAATAGCCTCACTCCTAGCTGTTATTATTTAATTCATTCAAATTTCAATAGAGATTTACAAATTACGACAACTAAAAAAAAATCTACCGTTATTTAGCATCAAGTACATGTTTTAATTTTAAAACATAAAAACTAAAATATAGGTAAAACAGTTTTTCTTGTTCTACGGCTCTTATGTATTATAAGAAACACCTTCCTCGTGCTGCAGGTGAGAACAGACTGTGAAATAAACCATAACATTCATATTTGAGAGTAATTCTCCTAGAAACATAATTCACTGTATAATCTACAGTGGGTGCGTTTGTAATATCGATTATGTAAAAATTCATTATTTTCTGTATTTAAAACTAGAAGACAAAATTTATCAACAGTTCTCTAATGGTGATTTGATTAAAATTGTTGATGTAGATAGGTATCTACTATGTAACCATATATTTATTTATTATGCTAAATAGGTACTTTTTTCTGTGAACTAATCAGCTTTTGAGTAATTGAAATCAATGTACTCACACCATTTAGTTTCGTAAACTACAATGTGTTATTTTAGTTTTCTAAAACTCTGGTAAAATCATAAAACAATAACGTCTAATTTAGTTATACCTCGGTCCCACTAATCGCGATGATGATGATGATGATGAAGCGAACATCGATGTTAACTTACTGATATTAACATCGATGTCAAGACCGATGTTTTTATGATATCGATTATCACTAGACTGACGTAAAGCCGAGCAAACGAAATTTATCATGATATTCCGATAGTTTAAAAACAGTGAGGCGAAGTAAGTCCGGAATGCTGAAAAATTTGTGAAGTCTTGATTAAATTCATATTATCGCGATAAGCACAGCCAAGACATTATTCAAACATACACAGAAAATAATTACGATTACTTTGTGATTACTTGTGAAAGAAATATCACATTGTTCTATGAAATTTAAAATTGTTTATCCTTTCGGGATTACTAAATACTATGAACAAAAAAGACACGAAAATTGTTTTTCACTTACAGAAATGTATCGAAGAATTATATAACTTAAGAAATGTTATATTACGTATCTATTAATTTATATAAAAAAGTGTTATGTAACATTTATTATGCTTTTCTTAAATATTATAATGTATTTTGAAAAAAAGTAGTAAAGTAAAAGTATACAATACTATAATAGTTACCTGGTTTATATCGTATTTATTAGAATTTTCTATAATCTATATTTGCCTAAAAATGCAAACAAATTACAATTAAATTTCGTTATATATTATTTTAAATACAATAATACTTAAATAAAACATTAATTTTGTTAACATTCACATAACAAACACAAATAACTTTATAATATATACGAAATATACGAAAACAATTGTGTAAAAGATTGTAACAGACATAATATATGTATAATTAAATTTTTACAACAGTTAAGTATAGGTTGATCGAAATTCGAAGTAAAATAATATATTATGATAAAAGACAATTCGCAAGTTGACTGTTTGTTTAAAAATTAAAGTAAATTATTGACTAATATTGTTATATAGATAAAAAGCCTAAAACAACACTAATCTAGAAAAAGTACGTGTGTTTATTTATCCGTGATATGAAGCCTCGATTAGAAAACGTGACGTCGCCATTCAGGAAATATGAACGTTAGACTCTTGCGTAGTTGTTATATTTGTCAGTGTTAAAATATAATAAAAATGACATATAAAATGAATGATGACATCACGGGATTATAATACCGCGTTTTGTGGCACCTTTTTAGTTTAAATAAAAAAATATTTTTAAATCACTTTTTATGGTGTTAATGAAAATGGAATATTTATAGGTATTATTTTCGTTTTTTTGGCGGGATCTTGAAATGGCATGTTGTGGTTTTTATTTTTTATTCATTTTCTTATGTTTTTGACCCTATATTATGCCTGAAAGCACGCATTTTAGGATACCACAAAACCCCCTTAGAAAGTTCTAACAAGGGAGCCACCATCTTGTTAGGAAACTGAAATTGTCGTAAGACAGGAATATTTTCTTGATAATGGCAGCAATGATCTTCATTATGGAGGACTAGTTGCCAAGTTAGGAAGAAGAAGAAGAAGGTATTATTTTCAACTGAAAAAGTATTTAAAACAAATTTCCAAAAGTTGTCAACTCTCGGATCGTGCATAACAGGGATGTTACGGATATGATATTTCAGTTCTGGACATGGATATTGTTACGATCTACGAGTAAACATAGAAAAAAATCACTATTCTCAAAATATCTGAAAACGTCTAGAATCTACCCGAAACATCGAGTATTTAATCGTAGGTTCGAAAATAAATTATATTTTTACTCATACATTTAATACTTATCACTCGTATTGAGTAATTATCAAACAACGGTCTAAAAGTAGAACACTTCCCCTTTTAAATGATGTGAAGTTAAAAACCTTTTTAGTTATTATTGGTATATAAGCAAGCCGTTTGCTTACCAACTCCGGTGAAGCTATCAACGACTTAATGGATGGCTCCCGGCCCTTAAAGCTACCAGTGTAGTTAGTTCGAAAAAAAAGAGCTAGGACAGTTCTGTTTTGGACAGCAAGCGATAAAAAGGAAGAAAACTGCAAGAGGCTCATAGAGAGATAATGTAAGTACGACAACAGTATAGTGAAGATCAGTATACTGAGTACGAATCTTTGCAGTATTTACGTAAAATGTAACGGCATTTTCACTACCGTATTTACCGAGTATTTAATCAGTTTCGGTTATGGTTACGGATATTAAATTATTTTAGATAAGTGATAGTTTCGGATAATTTCAGTTATGGATTTTGAATTTTTTTAAGAATTCTTAAAGAATAAAATAAAATCTATATTTATACACAGTACAAAGTAAAGTCGCTTTACGCGGTTTGTCGCTATGTACGCTTCGATCTTATAAACTACGCAATGGATTGTAATGCTGTTTTCACTAAATAATACAATATTTGAGAATATATACACAATACATTCCAATTGTATAGTAGAGAAAATTCAATTATTTATAATCAAGTCGTTAAAAAATGATTTCGGGCGCTTACATGGCTTATGCTGGCCAAACTACATGTGATACATCAAAATAATGTTAAAAAAATTGTAGTTCTTCAAAAACCTACAAAAAAGTCCGCGATGGTATATATCTATCTTCTAAGGTTGTCACACAGTAACCATTTTTATTTTCAACATAGTAATTATAAATATTATCGTATTTGTGAAGCTATTTTCTCCAATTCATTATTAATCTTTATCCAGATACTACTTGGGCAATAATTTAGATTAAAATTGTCCTTTACAGTTTTCCATTTAAATGAATACCGTAAAAGATATCACGAATTCAAAATTACGAGCGATCTAAGAAATCCCTCTCAGTAAAATCCAAAGTGTACATCCACAGTTCGCCAGGTATGTTTTAGATCTCACGTAATAAAGGGGCGAGCCTATTGCCATTAATCGGGCAAATAGCTAATATTCTAGCTGTTACTGAGAATTCCACAGAAAACCGCTAATGACACTTTGTGCGACCTTGGAATCGAACTTAGGACCTAAAGCATAGCAGTCGCGTTTAGGACCACTAGGCTAATAAAATAAGGCATTTATTAACTATCAATATTAAAGCGATAAACTCTAAATCAGGCTTTTTTAAACGTAAAATACACCACTTTGTAAATTGTACCCGTGCGAAGCTGGGGCGGGTCGCTAATAGAATATCTATTGAGCATTGTAGATCAACAATATTAACTTCATTTTGGATAATTGTAAGTTAAATTTTAAGTTATTTTAAGTAATTAGCAGTGTCTTCGACTTTGCCGCTATCCGAAATTGTTCGAAGTATTTATAAGGTACAGTTTTGGTTTCAGATATTTTTAATTTCGGTTATCCGATAGCTTTGGTTACGTTTACGGAGTTCCATAACACCCGTGATGCATAGATGTTTAGGCTGAGCATGTGTGCTTTTGTCAGAGTTTTAAGGCGGAAACATGCTTTTAACACGCGACGCGGAGAGAAAAGGACAGCACTATGCTATAAACCGAGATAGACAGCGATAAGTCGCGTTGGATTTTATAATATTGTGTATCTGGCCATACAAATGAGTACAATTTGATTTGACTAAACAAGCGTCATCGGATGTCGTGGCGAGGTAAAAGTATACTCCTGTTTTTATGACAGATTTGTTATGATGATATTCTTTTACGGATGAGGAGGAAAAAGTTAACGATTTTATTTGTTTTATCATGAACAATAATATTTCAATTTCGATCAATCCCACACTCTACAATAAAATTCGAATGTGTCGAAACATGCAAAGTATATTTCCTTCGTAAAATTTTCAATAATTTGAAACGATTCATTCGAATCAATTCGTTAATCGTTAAAATTCTTTTCAAACACAAGAATCTATATCTACTTCAAATTAAAGCTTCATTATTTACCAATTTAATACATTATTACATAATTTTGTTGAAGTATATTCAACTAAGTGTTTCCTAACGTGATTATCGAGGACAAAACTTGCAACTCTGCGCAAATATTTTTCAAACTTGTTAAATAACAAAATAAATATAGAATGACTTTGGTTTTCGAACTAGTTAGTGTAACTAATGAAGAGTTAAGAGATAATTTCTCATCCACAGTAGTTGTAATATATGTAAAGCAAATATGGTGTTACAAAACATTGCTAATCCCAAAAGGTGATAAGTAAAAGCGAGTCAATATGATGGAATTTTCATGGCGGTTGTGTTTCGTGAAATTATACTAAGCGCAAGAGAAATACAAAAAGAAGCTTAATAATTTTTGATGTTAATATAATTAATAGTTCTCATGGTGCGTTATAAGTAAAACGATTATGATTTTTAGAATACGCGCGCACACTGTAACAAAAATGTCTACGCTATGAAGTTCATTGCTAAACCTTTTATTTTATTGTGGTGAAGATAGGCATACTCGATGTTATTTTTTTAATGTTTTTTTAGCGTTTAGCATTGTGGCCACTATCGCACCTGATATTAAGTGACAATGTGGCCCAAAATGGTAGCATGTTTAGCCTAGTGGAAGACTGGTTCTCAAGTGCAGCTGCCGGAACACACCTATTGGTGTTTGGTCACAGATTTTCAACTTGAGGGAGGTTGCTAGCCAGGTGTGTATTAAACTGAGCCATAATTGCTTCATTGTTATGTTACTATGCAAAGAAGTATAATTTCTAACGCGTATCCATTTTTTTATCTGTTGCTGAATTTCTTCTATTTATCCAACTAGATATTTGGTTTGATTTTGGTGATCATATATGAAAACATAAATGTAATATATTGAAATTAAATTGTAATGCAATGAATTTCAGTTTTATAGGAAATAAAAAGCAGAATATATCATAAAGTTTAGTACTTCGATAAGTACTATTTTCGTTAGCATTACAATTTTCATCATTATCATTATTCATGGAACTAATTATTGTTACAAACTGAGTAAAAAAATCACTATTCTTAAAATATCTAGAATCGTCTAGAATCTACTCGAAACATCGTGTATAAATTCGTAGGTACGAAAATACATTTTACACACACATTCAAAGCTTATTGGCTCGATTATGCAACGTCTAAAAATGCCATTCTTCCTCTTCTTTACATGATGTCGTAAAGTTCAAGGCCATTCTAGTGATTTCGCACTTCGTTTTATTTGAGTATTTAAGCGAGCCGTGTTCCGAACTAGGACAGTTAATTGACAGATTACTAAATACACGCATGTCTATTCCCTCTTCAATAAAGGAAGAGACATGAGTATTATGTTATAGTTAGTTCGATCGAATTTTCTACGAATACAGAATTAGATAGATCGCGACTTTTTCACATGATCGGCAACAGTCCAAGCCGAGCTTCGGCGACTTTGGTACCCTTGAGCTTGTAGTCTCGCTTTCGCGGCTGAGTAACTTAAGCGCTTGCCCCCAAGCCCGGTGAAACTGCCAAAGCCTTCTGAGACTTCAGGACCCTTACGGTTAACAGGCTACTTAATTCGGTAAAAAAAGAACCAGGACTACACTTCTATTTTCAACAATCTAGTGGAAACAACAAGCGATAAAAGGATGAAATCTGTAAGAGAACCATAGAGTAGTGTGAAAAAGTGATCTTCTAAATAGCGAGTTTGATACTATTGTTTCATTGAATACGAATAAATTTTGTTTGCATAAAATATAACTGTACTTTCACAACTCACGGATATAACAAATGAGAAAAAGTAAAAATAAGTATCGAGACAATCAAGGAAAAAAATTCTCTTATTTGCCATGATTTACCAAGTTTTGTCCAACGATTACTTCTCTAAAAGTGCATTCACATTGATTGATACAACTGCTACTAACAGTCATCTAAAAGAAAGGCGATACATCTATCTCATTTTCTACTCTTAACCGCTTATGAAACAAAGATTCATAAATTTTGTGACGCAAAAACAAAAATTTTGATATGTTTATTTTTTATTATTTTGTTTTTAATTTTGTTCCTACGTCACAAAACGTCTCTATCCTACCAGAGGTCTCGAACGAAATTCTAAAAGTGTAAAAGGCATAATACACTTATTTACAAAACCCAGCCTTTGAGATCGACCTACAAGCACCAGTTCTAAGTTGAAAATAAAACGAAATACATTTAACTATGATATGATATGTTTAGTTAATCATCTCAGTCTTCATACTACTGCTAGATTCAGTCCTAGGCTAACGGATTTTACAATCCCATAAGAAGAGGACGCGATATTTTCAAAACGTAAATCATTAAAAAGCTTCATCGAATCACATTGATTATTAGTACATCCAATTTCGTAATACACATATCTAGAAAAATATTTAGTTATAATTGCATTAGCAACGAGTTCATTATAATTATTAAATATTGTAATACTCACAGCTTTTATGATATGTTTCATTTCCTTATAATTATTTACATCTAGTGCACTTAAAACTATAACATTTTCCGTGATGTGTTCATCTTGTGCGTAACCTAAAGCGAGTGCATCGTGCTCTATATAATTTACAACTACTTTACGTTCAATAAATTCTTCATAACTCTTCAAAATAGATACAAAATTGATATGTTTATTTATAAAATATCTCTTCTCAATGAAAGGAACGATGTCTAATGATGTAGGAGGATAATTGATATTTATTTTAAAATCAAATAAATTCGATAGACAATTGACTGTATTCTTCAAAACTAAAAAGGTGTAGAAAGACACGCAGTATTTAAAGTTGTAAATAAGAGTCAGTAGGATAATAATTATATAAATTTGCTTGCTTGGACAATGTGTAGCGATAGCAGAGCTCGGAGGTGCAGGGTATACGACGTCCACTTCAGCTATCTTGAAGATTGAAAGTAACAAATGTGAGGATATATCTTCATGTTGAGAGTTTATGCGGGACTTGACAACTTTAAGGACGTCAATGCATTCCTCCTAGAAGTATATTTGAATATCAATTATATATTTTGTTAGCTTCATGCAAATGATATCAGAGTTTTTATTGTAACTTTGTGGTTACATAATATATACAATACCTTTTCTCTATCAAGTATTGATTCGCCTGCCTCTTTAAGCATCTCTTGTTCTCTTTGCGGAACGCTGGCTGATATTATGACATTCTCGTTGCTTATGTTGAATAGAGATAATGTGCAGTTTGTCTGTAAATAAAATTACATGAAACATTTCATCGAGTTTGAATATATTCGCTTTTTCGAATTTCTATCGTTTTGTTAGCTACACACTGTTACCCTTTATTAGAATATTAAGTTCTTTTTTAAATTCGTACCAATACTCTACCATTTCTATTAAGCTTACCTTAATTGCTACATACTTTCTATATGTATATGTATCTATAATTTCGTATCGTTGTGTATAGTTTCTAACGTGATTTGTGTGTTAAAGTTTAAGTTTATTATTATATTTTGATCTAATATTTCATGTTCAGCGACATCATCAACACCAATTATCAGCTATTTATTATCATTCATTATAAATGATTTCACAAAGTAAATCGCAGATTATATTTTTACTCAAGCGCAAAAAATTTCGCGATTGTACTATACTATTTGCTTATACTTGTAATTGCTTCATACAATTGTAACCACAACATCTTGGTATAAACGAACATAGAAATTCATGAACGTTTGTTCATTCACGTTATTGCGTTTGCAATAATATAAAAAAAAAATCTTACCCCATCATGTACGTGGTACAAATACTGCTGCAGTAGCCGTACGGCGTCTTCAGCTCCTAAACCGGTGTGTGGTCGAAGTAAAGCTTCGTCTACTGAACTGAACCCGAGCAATAAGTACACACCTTCAGGTAACTTGTATTCACCTGGAGTAAAGTAAACATTAATAGCATTTTCTAAAGGAAATCAAAGAATTAATAGGAAAAAACACTTGTTAATTATTTAATCTTTCTAATTAACTTATAATTATATAATTTTTGCGCGATAATTATTAAAAAACATACCTACTAATTGACCAATTCTAGATCATAGATATGAAGTTAAGTGTAGATGTGGGACAAGTAACCTGTAGTCTAGTGGGAGAACTGGCTCTAAAGTGTAGTTGCCGGAACGCACCTGGACAGTGACAGGTTTTCAACTTGAGGGTGGTAGCTACAGCTAGTCGGGCATTATAAAATGACCTATCACCAAGCTATGGCTTCATCACAACGTTTTCTTTAACATAAAGCTCAGGCTCATTGTAGGGATTCGAACTCAATTCGATCCGTGTCTGTAAACGTTATCACTAAGCCACCATTGCATCTGTGTGGCATTTTTAAGGGTGTTGTTGGGTATACCAGTCAGTTCCTTCAACACTGGACAAATCTGACAAGAAATAAACTACTGATTTAGCCTGTATAGGTAAATGTATTTGAATAAATGTATTTTATTATCTTTACGAACATAGGCTAGGCTTACTATGAATATTGGATGTATATCTGTTATTATTATTAATCTAGTACCTACTAATGATAAACAATCGCCAAGATAACTAATAATGTGGTCATATTTTATTGATCGTAATTATTCTTAAGACTGTAATTTAATTATCATCAACTGAAGTACATTTTGCCGGGCTAGTAAAAATAATAGTACCTGGATTGGGTCGCATGCAGATGAAGGAGCCGGAGTAGCAATAACACCGTCCCCTGTAGGGCTGATAAGCTGGAGCGGAGTGTGAATAGTGTGCGAGGCGGGAGGAACATGGCGCTCGAGGTACGCATGCAACCTTGCATGAGACCTGCAGCGTAACCTCGCATACGCATAGGTCCGTGCATTCAGCCAACTCTGCGGATCGGTATAACTGGAACAATGATAGGCTATTTAGAGAATTGTCTCACATGAATCGAAAACCTATTTCATGATCTAGTATTCTTCATGTTTCATACATACATACATAAAAGGATAACTAACTGACCGACTTATCAACGAGCAACCCAAACTACTGGGGCTAGGGCCGTGAAAATGTGTATGCGGGTTCCTTTTACACTGTACATGAGCACTAAGGAAGGATTTCTGGATAAAGGTAAGGTAATACTAAGGTCATGAAAAAGTGGATGAAAAATCCGTTATTTTTGAGGACAGATCTATGAAAATTGGTATTTAGCAATTCAGCACCAAAAAGATGGAAGGTGAGGGAAGTCGCGAGAAAAGTACAAGACGTGGTATAAACTGAGACCAATTTCCCTAATGTCATACTCCAGCTTAGATCTTAGAGATAGGCAGATCAGTGACTAGCTTAAGGTGACATTGTAGTCCTATTTCGTGATAGTCATGACTATGGTAACAGTGTCTAGTAACTAATATTAATATTACTAGGTGTACCAACGGGTTCAATAGCGTTAAATTTATTTGAACAACCCTCCACTGCCGCTGCCGACGTGCGTTGTTCTCACTTCCCATACTTGCATACAGCTTGCCTGATTGTTTCATGTTCATGGTTACCACTGCACTCCCTAAAGTTATATAGTTTCAACAAATAGGCTATTAAATGCAAAAAATTTTTTACAAACCTGATTAGTAGTTCAAGAGATTAACGCGTTCAAGCAAACAAACAATCTCTTAGTTGGTAGTGACCATCATAGATCTATTTAGATCAGTTACAATTGTATGGAAAACATTTTGATAGATAATATACTCAATACAGTCTTATACAAGTGTTCTATTTATTCTAATAGGTTCTTATTAGAAAAATTGATATTAATTTAATTAGAAGCTAATATCATTAAATTGTAAAAGTAGACTCACCCTTCTTGTTTCACCCATCTTTATGTATTGTGCTTGGTCATCGCTCTCTGGTTTCTTGACGATACAATACTTAGTTGGTTCCATCGTCGTAGGTGGTTTTGTTGTTGTTGTTGTTGTCGTAGTTGTGGTGGTAGTGGTACTGGTAGTCGTCGTGGTCGTCGTTTCGGTCGTGGTCTCGATAATAGGTTCCGATATTTGGGCAATTTCGTTTGGTCCTACAGTTTGTTCGGACATAGTTGTGATCGGGTTTAAATCTTGGTGGTTTTCCTGAAACGCATTTATTGTCTACACTTCATATTCACAATTTCAACAATGTCCTGCAAAGTTCTTTAACCATTTTCGTATGCAAATAAACAGTTTTGATAACTTTCTGTTATTGATGGATCCTTTAATTACCCGAGATATATTTCATAGAGCTCTAAATAGATATTTAAGTAGAAAAAATGACAATGTTGGTTATGTTTACTACTTTTAGCTAAACAGGATTTGTGATTGACCGCTACTGAATCGACGTACTGAACGAACTAGTGGTACTGAAGAATCGCATTAAGGCACATCTCTGAAAACTCTGCTACTATCGGATTTTCGATCGATGTTTTATCAACACTCATAATCATCATCATATAAGCCAAAAGATGTGCACTGCTGGAGGACATAGGTCTCTCTAAAGAATGCCACAACGACTGGTTTTGGTGCTGCAACCTTCACCTGGTCGTCAATCCAACTAGTGGTGGGTCTGCCTTAGCTGCGACTTCCGATGCATGGCCGTCATTCGAGAACTCTTCGGCCCCATCGCCTTCAGTCCACCACTTAAGTCTAGCAATTCTGAGAGCGTTAGTTCTTCTGCGGATCTCCACATTTCTGATTCGACCCCATAGAGAAACTCCGAGAATAGCCCATTCTGTTGCCCATTGAATACTACATATTAGTAGTTTAATAAAATCAAAGTTATGTTTATCATACTTAATAAAATAACTTACTTTAGATCGTTCGATCTGCGCATTACCATGTTGCGTACTGTGACGGTGGTGGTGAGTGGTGGTACGGTGATTGATGGGAGACTCCGGTGGTATCGTGATATACCTAATACCGTTGTCGAACTGAGTTGTAGTGAGTAGGGAGCCATAGGTCTTCACATGGTAGTCGCTTTGAGATTCCACTGAAATTTATGAGTTACAATAATGAAATTTTCCATCTATCCCTATATTTTCTTCCTTTTACATTATATGGCTAAAAATAAAGAAGTGTTTTATTTAAAATACGTGTATAAATTAGTTAATATGGTGTGTCTGTCTAAAGAGAGTATTGATATTACACATAGAATTTAACGACGGTGCGAAAGAGACTATGTTCTGAATGAAGTAGTAGAGTCACTGAAAGGCAATACATGAGAATGGAAGTACTAGGTTTTAAATAAAGCAATAAACAGAAAGGCGGAACGAACAGATAATCCAGAGGAATCGGTGTGGAACGGTGATTGTATAAAATTGTGTTAAAGACGAAGGCATTTTAATTTTTGTGCAATCTTTACACTAATTTTAAAACCGATTTCGATTGTTTTTTTATTTTTGAAGGTTTTTTAAAGGTTTTATGATGCAGAATATTCTTAGCCATGATTAAAAAACTGTTCAGTCGCTTGCAGATCTTCAGCTGTTTTCTAATTGATGAAGCGATGTGAGCATCTTCTAAAGGTCTGCTCGATTCGAAATTTGGTATCCTGTTACTTCAATGGTATTGCAAGATCATGATAATGCTAACCTGGTCCTGCAGCATCATTTAAAATCTGAAGGATACCAAACTCTTCGCCATCTTAGAGCAGAGGTTGGCTCTTAATGAATTTATAATTTTCCAACACACTTTAAATTATCGTTGATGATTGTTACGTATTACCAATTATGTAAGCCTAAAATATTTTTAAAACTTCATAATTTTTGCTTCGGAAAAACTTAAGGATTTAAGAACTTACCAACACAAGGGTTTAGCCACAACAGCCGTTGCCAACCAAGACAATCATACAGCTGCGCGAAGTCGGTACCACGACAAGCGCAAGCGGCACGCAACTGGGTACCAAGAATAGCGACCACAGCAGCACGGCAGGCGGCGGGTGATCCGGCACAGCCTTGGGTAACGGCATCCACGGCACACCATTGTTCGTAGTTCTCAAGGCGTATCCTGTAAACCAATCAACCAATATAAACGCAGCAATAGCTGATAACTATTTTTGTCTCGGCGGTTGCAAACTTTCAATAGATCTTTGTATTACACTTTTTTAAATTTTACATGCGATTTAGTTAGAAACAAGATAATTGTGTCCGACTGGATCGCGACCATTATAAACCAGGTGTAGCAGCATCCATATTTACGCACTTAAGAATGGTAGGCATCTGCACCCGGTCAGGTCACGACCACCGTACAGATGGTGAGAAACTCGTCATAGTAATTTTCTTTTGGTTTGTCGATTTTTGGGATCAGCCAATGTAAATCCAGCTAGTGAGAGACTGAGCTGGCATGATAGTAATGACTGTCGAATGTTTGCAGATTGCACATTAGTAACTGTTATTTTTTAATTATAAGTACTTTGTTTACCGCTATGCACTGTGCCGCCATTTTGTAGTAATGTTACAAGAATAAATGTTAACCCACTAAATATGCAATACGTGTTAAGATAAAACTGTAGTAAAATTAGTATACAGATTTTGTTACTAAATTATAAAATTTAAATAAATCATCAAAACGTAAAAGTTACGTTGACTCGTTATATTGTTCTAAATTCTCTTCTAAACTGTTAAGGAAGCTAAAGATATTTTTTTTCTTCTTCTTTTTACTTAAGCCTGCCACTCCTCTATGACCTAAGTCTGTGTACGCTGTTAGATAAATTCGAACGAATCTTTTTTTTATACAAATAATATGACGAACAACAAGCATATGGCTCACCTAATGGTAGGTGTCCACTGTAGTTTATGGTCGCTTATATAGGTATCACTAGCGTGTTGCCAAATTTGAATCGCCTACCCCAAGGAGCTCTGGAAATCCTACTCACCGCAGGTATAATACAACGCAAGGTTATTTGGTTGCGATTTTCTGTATGATGGAGGTCCACCAGTCGGGCTGCCCCAAGTAGAGAGAAATCTTCAATGAAATTTCCCTGTGCCCTATCCCTCTTTGAACCCCCAACCGCCCCGCCTTCCTCAACGAGGTTATTCTGTTTGCTAACATTACAAATCATAAGTAAAACTTACGTACGTACACGGCTTTACGTTTTATGATAACAATGGAATTTGTAATTACAATTATAGTTTTATGAAATCGTATAAATGGATGGTTACTTAACTTTTTATTCTTTTCGTATAACATGCTTGTTATTAAGGTCAGACTTCACATATTTTAAAATGTTTTTCTAACACATACATTTTGAATGTACAAAATTTAGGAAGAGAGAATTGTCCGGGATTTGATACGAGACACCGCTTTTCCACCAATACGTCGCATGATAATGTTACAGTATTATCATATAATAATAAGTCTTATGATAATTTATAAATAGAGATAAATGTATATGTATATTATATAGAAGTAAGCCACAGCATTTTACGTTGCAAAATCATCAAGCGGTTTCATTGTTCAGTCCTTGTTTAAAAAGTCTAAAAGTGTAAAGTTTTCGCATGTGAAGGTTTTCGCAAAGCATCAAGTGGTCTAATCTCTTCGAATCAAATATGGGACAGTCCTGGAGCAGATGTTCAAATGTTTGCACAGACTCGTTATTGCAAAAACAAGTGTTATTATCAATGATTTTAAAGCAGTAAAGGTACTGTTTACAATACCCACGTGAGGTTAACATTTACGTCATGTGAAAGGAAATCCTAATCAGTTCACACAACTTCCCTGGAGAGACTATTCTTGGCTTGGCTTGACTTGGCAAAATACTCCGGGTAGAAAGCGTAAATTTAAATGTAAGAAATCACAGTTTGACTCGTAAAGAGTAACACTATGAAGTATTTATAAATAATACTTCATTGATTGAATACTTGATAAAAAATACCAGAAACGAAGAGATAAGGAAAAGAAATAAATTTACAGATGCTCTTCAACATGCTCTAAGTCTAAAATTGAAATGGGCAGAACAAATTTCAAGATATAAAAGATAAGAGATGGACGCTAGAAGTAACAAGACGGCCAGAACAGGCAGGCAAGACAATCAAAGGTAGACCACGAAAACGGTAGGCTGATGATATAATTGAAATCGCTTGGTCTAACTGGATAAATATTGCCCAGGATAAAGACAAATGACACGGGATAGAGAAGGCTTTACTCCAAAAGGGATCCATATCACTAACACATTAAAAGTATTACGTTAAGAAAAAGAAAATAATAATATAAACACTTCTTTTTTATTAAATATGGAATAACGAAACTTTAATATTATTGTTATACTTCATTTATTGTACATAACATAATATGTATAAATAGGTGAATAAAGTACTATCCAAGCGAAACTCGGATCATGTCCCGTTTGCATAGTTTACACCCAATTGCAGCCTGCTATTCGTGCTATATTGTGCACCCTTCATTGAGCCGTGACTAACTCGTTTGTGTAGGCATGTCGTTGAAAATATTAAATACTAATTACTATATACCATTAATACGCGTGAAGAAGAATGGTCACTGTAAGAAAGATAGCTGATCAAATATCAGGAGAAAGTCATTCGATGGTCATCGGTTTCTTATGAACCTAGGTATATATACCGCAATTGATAAATACTTAAGTTTATAAAATACTAGAAATGAATTTTATATTCATATTAATTGCTGATAACATCTATACTAATATAATAAATCGGTAACACGCTAATCTCTGGAAGTACCAGTCTGATTTGAAAAATTATTTTTGTATCTGATAGCTAAACTGTCGGGAAGTTATTTAATATTAGGCTACAACTCTTAGATAGCCATAACTATTGATTGTCGTACCGTAAGTCGGAAGTCGAGGCCCTCCCGAACTAATTTAACCACGTGCGCTGGCGTAATCGTTAATGATACAGAAATACAATGTTCTATAATAAAATTGGTTCTTAGTATATCTAAAAAAAATCAGCGATAACATATGCCTATCTCTCATACATAAGCCACAATAAAGTACTTAGTGACATAGATTTGTTGAAAATAAAAAAGTGATTTATAAGCATTATTTTTAGACATGGCATATTAATCCTTACAAACAAAAGTTACTTTATCATAAAGACAATTTAATGAAGTAAAATTTTGCTCTTTAGAGTATGCTATTTAGGAGATAATAAAAAATTAAAATAATTTGCTTGTGGGAAGAACAATTATGATAGACTACATGGGTGCGTTGGCGGCGCAGTCTTTGTCGGATAAAATTAACACGGGTGAAATCGTGGGGCACAATTAGTCTATTAATAATTAATATGTTTAAGGTAAGCAATTTTTTTTTGTTTAACCACACTAATCTGTGGCACGACCAGTCAGATTTAGTAAAACGATATTTTTTTGCATTTCATAGCCTATTATTTATTTAGGAAGGTTATTAGCTATATAACATAACGCTACATCCCTAAGGAAGGAAGCAGTTATCATAAACTTCATCTGCAACGTCGCAGTCTGGCAAGCTGTATGCAAGTACGGGAAGTGACAACAACGGCAACGGCTCGGAAGATACAGCTAGTGTGTTAATAATAATGCTATTTGCAAGTGACATAGCAAAGAATTAAGATACAGGGAGTATTACCCTAAACTTTCAGAAGGAAGCTTTAAAAATGTGGGTGAAAAGGGTAAAATCAATAGCAAAGTTCTAAATAGTCCACGTTCAGATTGAATTTTGTCCGCGGGTTTCGTTTTGCTGGAAACTCAACCGGCCGTTACTAACTCGCTTGTGAGAGGGGTTTGTGTACGTAATAACTGAACTGGACTACAATGGAAAAATGATTTGTAGCTGGATTTTTTGTTTCTTTAAAATCTTTTTAGCCTTTCACTAGCTTATTCCTTGTCATTTTAAGAAAATATGGTTTAATCAGCTTTTTGAATTATGAAACCACATATGAATGTATTAAAATATTCTTAGTGTCCAACCGAAACCGAAGTTTTGGCTGCAACCGATATTTATTTAGATATGTTAAAATTTATATTATAATATACTGAAATTAATTGTATTTTGACACATAATTATACAGACAGTGAACTCATCACGTGTTAAATGAAATAATTAAAAAAAAAAACATAATTAAATTATGTAACATCCAAAGTTAACCGAACGACGCGCGACAATTAACAAACACTGAGTTCCGTTGCAACTAAAGGTTCGGCCGATTTTTGGCCAGAACCGAAACTAGATATTTTGGCCGAAACCAAAACCGAACCTTCGGTCGGTAACTAAATGTTCAATAAAAAATATTAATATAATTTACAACATCATGAAAATAATGGTCAATTTACTACGTGTAAGCTGTATGTTCTGTATACTATGAGTTCTCGAGTGGTGACCACGTATCGGATTATGCAACTTGGGCAGACCCGCTACAAGGGGAACCGATGACTTGGTGAAGGTCGGGGGAGCCCGTTGGATGAACGGCAACCCTGGATAACAGTCGAGCGGTTCATTTTTAAGCTGTTCCGCGGTTGATATATTGAAAAACATTGGGTGATATATCAAAAGTTGCGCGGTAAAAGGCGTATCCGACAGTGAAAAAATTATTGTTCTAAGTGAAGTGGTTCCCGAGTTATTGCAAAAAGAGTGAAAAAAATTTTACATGGCTGTCGGACCACGCCTGATGTGACGTCACTAACCCCTAACCCCCTGTCGTGCATAGTGTGGCGCATAACGGAGAGATTTCCCCAGAACCATAGACTTTGTTTCCCCCACATTCTTTTCCGGCAACTTACCGGTTTTCTGGAGAAGGTTGGATTGGATTGGGGGAACGACTTGGCTATTGACCCGGACTTGGGTGGAGCTTTGCTCCCTCTATTGGACTGCACCCTAAAATCTGGCTGATCTACCGCCACATGATGGCCAGGGGATAAAAGTGTTGTGTATCTGGACGACATTGTTGTTGCTCAGAGGCAAATCTCACACACGGAGATGTCAAAGAATTCTGCGGCGCGCAATCGTGCTGCGGGGGAGGAGGTAATCCTGTCTGATCCGGAGATCACGATTGTGGAGGCTCCTAAGGTTGCGAGGGCCCGGAGGGGCAAATATCGAGGTAGATCGAGCTCTGCGTCCTCCAGACGCTCGATTGTGGGAGAAGCGGACGGGTCCTATGACCGCGCGCTTGCGAGAAGTGCCTTTTTGAAGGATATGGATGATGGAGGGGATACTGATGTGGAGGATTTATCCATCCTAGACGTCCACCAGCTGGATGAGGGCAGGATGAAGACTCTTGCGGAGAAGAGAGTGGCCGACATCTTGGAGGTGTGCAAGAAGTCGGGGAACCTAAAGGGGACATGCGTGAAAATGCTCAAGGGCACGGCCAGGTCCCTCCGTGAGGTAGTAGATGTGCTACTTGCGCGCACGACATCGGAGGAAACTGCGCGCCTCAGTAGAGAGACGACATTCCTCCGCCGTCAGGTGGACGACCTTAGAGCCGAAGTGCTAGCATGGAGGAAAGAGGCAAATGCCAAAATCCACCGCCGCCAGAACCTCCTGCGGCTGAGTGGAAGCAGGCTTTGACGGAAGCTGTTGCAGAGTTGAGGAGTATTTGGGGGCAGGTCTTGGATGCACGATTTTCCAACATAGAGGACAAGCTTCTCCCAGCGCTAGTAATTCGTCCACCACTGGAGGCGGACAAGAGGGCTGCAGGCTCTGCAGCGTCTGGACTTACCAACGCTGGAACCTCTGGGCCTGGGTTATCATCAAGGCCCAGGTCTGCCACGCCTTCGTCAAACCGAAGGGTACGGCAGGTCGGTGAGTCAGTGGCGGATAATACCACGCAGGCCTTGACTGGGGCTGAGGTAGCGTGGACAACTGTTGTCCGGCGTCGGCCGAAAAAGGCTGGCGCCGGCGGTAGTTGCGAAGGCGTGCGCTCCTACGCTACAGAAGGGGACCGGGGACAAGCCTAAGGCCAAGCTCCCCTCGTCTCCTAAGTCGGCTGCAGTGGTAGTCACATTGCAGCCTGAGGCGCTGAGGAAGGGGATGACCTATAGGGCGGCCCTGATCAAAGCAAGGGAGTGTATTGATCTGCCAAAGCTGGGGATCCTGAAATTGACAACTCGGGAATCCGCTACGGGCTCCCGGGTTATCAAGATTCCAGGCGTTCTAGGTGGGGAACGGGCGGACGCTCTTGCAGTCAAGCTGAAGAGGGCCCTAGAAGATGTGGCTACGGTGACTAGGCCCACAAAAATGGTGGACCTGAGGATGGTCGGTCTCGACGATACCGTAGAGAGAGAAGAAGTTATTGCGATCGCGGCGAGGAAGGGTGGGTTTGAGCCAGTCGAAAAAAGGGCTGCTGAAATGCGCCCATATGGGAGGGGTGCATATGCGTTGCATATGACCCTTCCCCTCGCCGCGGCCAAAGTGTTAGTCGAGGCTGGCCGCCTACTTGTGGGGTGGAGTTCTGCTCAAGTGCAGGTGATGGAGGACAAGCCCATGCGTTGTTATAAATGCATGGGCTTGGCCCACACACGCGCAGTATGCCCGTCAGACGCGGGGAGAGGGGTGGGCTCTGCTTCCGGTGAGGGGAAGCAGGGCACTTGGCGGTGGACTGTAGGGCCAATGTTCTACGTTGTGCAGTGTGCGCTGATGGGGGGAGGCCTTCAACGCATCAGATGGGGGGAAGGGAAGCAGGCCCCCTCCCATCAAGAGGGGAGTGCAGCGTATGGCCGCACCCGAAGTGGGTGGCTCTAGGCCTAAGGTAGCTGCTATGGACTCTTAATGGAGTACACCCATGGCAGCTACCTCCAGGGGACTTTAAACCACTCCGCCACTGCACAGGATCTCCTTGTTCAGTCAGTGGCGGAGTGGAATATCAATGTTGCAGTTGCCGCGGAGCCATACCACGCTCCGGCCCAAAGCAAATGGGCTGGGGACCTGGATGGCTCCGTGGCGGTGTATAGTCCGGAAATACCCCTCTCTGTCAAAGAGAGGAGGGTGGGGTTCGTGGCGGTCGCCTGTGGAGGGTACGCCATTATAGGGGTGTACTTCTCCCCTAACCGGGCCCTGGTGGAGTTCGAGGCCTTTCTCGACTCACTGGGGCTGGCGGTGAGGCGGCTAGTGCCGCTCCCCATCATCCTACTTGGCGACCTAAATGCTAAGTTGGAAGCGTGGGAGGCGGTGGCCACGAACCCTCGAGGTACGGCCGTTGAGGAGTAAGCAGTCCAGATTGGGCTGTCCCTCCTCAACAGGGGGACGACGCACACGTGCGTGCGACATAATGGGGGGTCGATGGTAGACCTATCGTTCGCCACTCCGTCCTGGAGGACGTCCATGGAGGGTACTGGAGGAGGTGGAGACCTTGTCTGATCATAGATATATTAGATTTGAGGTCTCCACCTCTTCAGGAGAGCTGGTGTCCAGCCCTCGTAGTGGGGCAACATTTCCCCGCTGGGCGCTTGGCCGCCTTGACCGGGAGAGAGCGGAAGAGGCGACCATCGTCCAGAGCTGGCTGGCGCCAGCTTTGAGGACCGAACATGTCGACGCATCTGCATTCCAATTCCGGCGGGCTCTCACGGAGGTCTGCGACGCGTCGATGCCGCGGAGCAATAACCGCCCGCAGAAGAGGGCGGTTTACTGGTGGTCACCGGAGATTGCCGCTCTCCGGGAGGAGGAGGAGGCCCGGCTGTATGGCGTCTACAGGAAGGCAAAGAGGACCCTACAGGCGGCCATAAGCCGGGCCAAAGACGTCGCGTGGGGGGAACTCCTGGAGACGCTGGACCGGGATCCGTGGGGGTGCCCGTACATAGTGGCCCGGAAAAAAATCCGTGGCCAGGCGCCCCCGATCACGGAGACCCTCCAGCCGGACTTTGTGGGAAGGGTCGTGGGAAGTTTGGCCGTCTACGGCTCACCGATCTGGGCGGATGCTCTCAGCGCCACTCGTGCAGCACAGCACGTGGTGGCGTTGAGGGTCATCCGCGGGTACAGATCGGTGTCCGCAGGGGTGGCCTTTGAGCTCGCCGGCTCCCCGCCGTGGGACCGTGTATAGGGACACGGCGGCGAGGAGGGAAAGAAGGGAGCCACCAGCTCCCACAGAGGTGGCCAATATTAGGAATGCCCTAAAGGAGGATGAGATAAAGAGATGGGGGGAGGACCTGGCGGACGCGCGATATGGTAAATATACCATAGATGCCGTACGCTCGGTTCCTAAAAGAAGTGTAGGAGGGAGCATGGCTCCCTCACGTTCCGACTGGTGCAGGTGCTGTCCGGACATTGTTGTTTCGGAAGTTATCTGCACCGGAATCGCTAGGAGGGATCCGACCACTGCGTTTCAGGAGTGCGGTGCTGCCAGCGGTACACCGGTTGTCAGGAGGAGGCCGATTATCCGTGGACTCCCTCGCCATAGCCAAGCCAGGGAAGACGGGTTTGGGTAGGTCGTCTTCGCGCAATTGCACTGGTTTGGCGTGTGGGAGACAGTTAGGGTTGTAACGGATTTCTCCCGTTTCGGTGGCCCGGCAGTAAGTAGCCGTGCCTGCCGTCGGGGCAACGTGGTATTGCAACACGCGACCGTTGTCGCCCCCTATGGTCGGCTGAGGTACACCGTGGACTTCAGTGCGTAAGAGTCTCACATAACCCTAGGCCCCGGGCGGAGTTGTACCCATGACCATGACCGTCCGTTGGAATCTTTGGGTAATGCCCATCTTGACGTATTTCGGTTAAGCCCTTGGGTGGATAGCAGCCTGTGATTATTAACTTCTGTTACCATACTTATTCAGATTTGAAGTTACAATCTTATCCACAATAGAAACTACAGCATAGCGTGCAAATAATAATAATTAATATAGAAATTGAACCGTATGGTGTCGTGTTTCTTATAGGAACTAAGTTAAAATTTTAATTTCAAGTTGTATCATAAAAATCAGAATTATTAATTTTACAACATTATCATGAACCTTTCCTTTCTTTCCCAGGATTTAGGGGAATATATAAGTAAATAGCGGGGTAGCCGCTGCTCCGCACGCGTATTTATTAGGGAATAATTATTTAAGATCCCTTGATTTTTACTCATATGTTGACAATTCATTCTGTATCAATGGAAGTGGCGGGTATTCACATGTACGATTTTGAATCGCTTGAAAACTCTTCTCCTAATGTGCGGTGTAATGCAATTTGTGGCGGCATCTACATAGCGATACATAGCCCCATTTATAGAGTCATTAAAACATCCTACTATCCTACATTGCACTATAGAAATTAACTCAATCGTTGAGTATATATACAAGAACCCGACTACAACCGTTGGGCAGCTGCCCGCCAGACATAATACCCGTTTGGTCTGAGGATCCTCCCTTTGCAATAGTTCTTCTACACATTATTAACAATTCTTATAGCCTCTCAATTATACTAGGTATGATGTATGTTTCTCGTCTACACAATTTGATCAGAATCGGTTGAGAATTTATGAAAATTAAACTTTTTGAATTACGTTTTTTTTTAATTCTAGAAGTAATATTGATAATTCTTATAGCCCATTAATTGTGTTAATAGTTAGACTTCCCGTGTATAAAATTTCATCAAAATCGATTAAGAATGAATTAACAAACCAAAATAAAATCATAGACTGTTTGTATGGTATTATCAATATATGCTGTTAGCGACGCATAAGCCTAAGCGTAATGATATAAGAATAACATTTGTAAATATAAGTTGTACGGATGAATAATTTGCACAAACGATCAATAATTAAATGTTTCTAATGTTTTGAATATGTTACTATAGCGTGTAGGTATGTAAGAACAATATATAAGTCATGAAAATGTGCGTAATCTAATAAAAATAATCACTTAAAGTACTAAAATCATATATTGTCAATAATTCATATTTTGTAGAAGTTATACGTAATGTTTTGTGTTTATAAGTAAAATAGCCTTCTGTTGCGGCTGTGGGAGACAGTTAGGGTTGTAACGGATTGTCTCCCGTTTCGGTGGCCGGAGTAGTAGCCGGGCCTGCCGTCGGGGCAACGTGGTTGATTGCAACCGCGAGCCCATGTCGCCCCTCTATGGCGGCTGAGGTACACCGTGGAGTTTTAGTGAGTAAGAGTCTCACATAACCACTAGTCCCCCCCGGGCGAGTGTGTACCCATGACCATGACGGTCGTTGTGGTAATCTTTGGGTAATGCCCATTAGTTGACGTATTTCGGTTAAGTGAATAGATGGATAGAAGCTGTATATTATTAACTTCTGTTACCATACTTATTCAGATTTGAAGTTACAATCTTATCCAAAATAGAAACTACAGCATAGCGTTAATAATAATAATAATTAATATAGAAATTGAACCGTATGGTGTCGTGGGACACCAGTATAGGAACGAAGTGAAAATTTTAATTTCAAGTTCTATGATTATAAAAATCAAAAAAACTATTTTACAAAATTATCTTAAGACCTTTATTTTATTTACAATGATTTATAAAAATACATAATAAATAGCGGGGTACCCGCGGCTCCGCACGCGTATTTACTACGCAATAATTATTTAAATCCCTTGATTTTTACTCATATTGTTGACAATTCATATGCTGTATCAATTGAGAAGTGGCATGTATTTCCCGTGTACAATTTTCAATCGGTTGAAAACTATTATTCTAATGTACAATTTCTAATGCATTTGGAATACAGCGAACATCTTTATGAGCCACATAAGACGCATCCTACTATCCTACATTGCACTATAGAAATTAACTCAATCGTTGAGTATATATACAAGAACCCGACTACAACCGTTGGGCTACGTCTGCCGCGCCTAGACAGAGACCTCACTCGCGTATGTGTACCTGAGGATTCGCCCTTTCACGCCTAGTTACGTTCTACAGTTGATTAACAAGGGCTTAAGCCGTCGCAATTATACGTAGGTATGATGTAGGGGTCTCGCACACAACTTTGATCCAGACAGGCTGAGTTTACCGATTAGAACGTGTTGAATTACCGCCTGTCGGTTAATTACTAGAGTAATGGGATCGTTTCAGTCCTTAGCCCCTTAAGTGTAAAGTTGACGGTCCCGCTTGTATAAAATTGATCATCAAGCATCATTGTATGAATTAACGAGCCAAGAACTCATCAGCTTCGGGTCATGGTATTATCAATATATGCCAATATGAATCCAACACATTAACCATCCCAATAAAACTTAAAAAATAATTAAAATCATACCTTATTGTACCGGCCTACGGGAAAGTGTTTTGAAAAACGTGAAAGCTCTTTTATTCCTTTCTTACCAAAAATATAAATATGAATGGCTTCTCCATATAAACTTTCACCCAAGTTTTATTTTCACCACATGTGGAATAACACAATGAAATAATTCACTTGTAGCAAAACTGTATAATCCACATAATTTAAAATAGTTATATCGCTCAGAATGTATAAACTCCCGCGAGCCGCGGTTTGACAGCGCCATAAAATAAAACAGTCATTATACCATACTGCGTACATAGTTAAACAGCTTAAAAACACTTCAGCCAATCTTAAAAAGAATACTGGACTAGCTGATATTTCCCTCTTACGTACGTTCATCTGTTTTTTACCCTTAAAGTTTTATTTTCGCTACAAAAAATTCCCTATGTCCTTTCCCAAGGTCCAATCTATCTCTATAGCAAAATTTATCAAATTTGGTTCAGCGGTTTAGGCATGAAAACGTAATAGACAGACAGAGTTACTATCGCATTTATATATTAGTATGGATAATATACAAATAAACAGCTATTTACATGAATAATAATTACAGTCATCAAGTAGACTATACATTAAACACTGTATAACCATCAAGCCATCATAGATAGACTATACAGAGATATCCGCTATCCAAAAAAAAAAAAGAACAATCCAAATTGGTTTATAAGCAAAAAAGTTATCCTGTGTTCAGCAAATAAAAAAATGAAATTAGAAAAAAATATTAATACTAAAACTTTTATTTTATAAATATTCAAATTAAGTTACCTCAGTACTAATTGAAGTCCGAAGTAAATATTAAAAAAAGAAAAATTGTTCGAGGCAAGAATTTGAACTTAGAACGTTAAGCTACGAGCGTCTTATTGAGTCTCATTGAAACTATACTACTATTAAATAGCCATCATACATAGACTATACATAAAATATTACGTTACGGACGTTGTTTGCCGGCTAGGGTACCTCTCCGCAACGCAATGCTTAAAAGTTCTCCTACCAGTACACGCTATGTATAAAGTCAGTCTTTTTCAACGTTCTTGAATTCGCGAGACCCTAAAGGTAATAAAAATCTGATAACCCTCAAGATCACAACAAAACTACGTCAGTGATTTCAAAAACGACGTTGCTTGATTTAGCAGTTGACGACATGCTTAGAATCGAATTTAATTCGCACACGATTACATCTTCTGGATAAAAAGAAGGCAAGAGTTGCTTCCAGAGCTTGCGAGGGAATCTTTAAAATAATTGTTGCCAATCGCCACTTCAAACCCAATTGAACTACTATTCTTTTTAATAGTAAACACAAAAGCATAGAAAAGAAATCTTCATTTAGATAATGATTTGATTATTGTTTACATCTCATTTACAACCACTATTCCAAAAACACAGTTTTACTTTATCCTCTCCTCACCCTAGATGTCGCGAGTTACAATTTGAAAAATACTGTAATGTGTTTGGCGATAAATTGAAGATACTAAGTAGCTAGCCAATATCCAACTAGCTGTTAGGACTGCACCATCTAAGTTAGATGATCCAACAATCCTATAACTGCTAATATCTAATCATCCTATAAATTTAGTAAACTGCGTAAAAAAGGGCAAAACGTATTTCATCAAATTAAATTCAGGTTTGCGGAAAAAATAATTTATTCTAATGCGGGATGGAGTTGAATCCTATAAAAATATCGTGCCAAACATGTTTTGTAGAAACAATAATAGATTTATTTCTAGAGGTAATGATAGAATATAAAGTTTTGTTTATTTTTGAGGTTGCGGCAAGATGATGAATAACTAAATAAAAACTTTCTTAATAAGCTTAAAGTGTATCTTCTATAGACCACATACGTATATATAGATCAAGGATCACAATTGGTTCGTCCTGTACGCCTATTTAGCAAGTAATCTCTTCATAGGGCCATGATTCACCGATGTGGATTCATTATTTAAACTAGGGTTAGAAGTAACGAACCTGCACTCAGGTTCTTCACGGCAATCATGAGCGAGGGTGTGACAGGCTGGTAATGTTGACCCCACAGGAGGTCGCTGAGCACAAGATGGATGGAGACGCTCCTGAGCGTTCATACAAGAGTCTTCACGGTTGTCCGTTTTTCTGGAAAAATATTGGAATATTTGTACAGCATCATCTCGGACCAAAGTTTTCAAGAAATCTTTATAAAAGAAACAATTATAATAAAAGCCTTTTTATTTTTTTGTTTAAGTCTGACCACAATTTCACCTGATTTGAGTTCAAGATGACACTGTCCCTCAAATGTCACCTATAGGTGTTTAGTGACAGATTTTCAACTTGAGAGTGTTAGCTAGCCAGGCGTGTAATAGAAAATGCCGTACCACCATGTTATTTATGGCTTCATCACGATCTTTTCCTTCACCGAGAGCTCCGGCTCATTGTAGGGATTCGAAACCAAGAATTAGTGATAATAAGCCATCATTGCTTCAGTATGTTTATTTGTATTGTTTATGTGTATGTTTATATTATTCAGTAACTTTATTACTACAAAATAATTTTTAACAAAAAAGAAAACCGACTTCTTCAACTTATACTTCAAATAATTTTGAGGAGTTTCCTCATATATCTTCGAAGTTGAAGGTTCAATGCCAATGAAAGTAAAATGGGAACACCTTCTCTATAAAAAAAAATTAATCTTCGAAATCGGTTCATAAACAAAGAAGTTATGGCTGATAAATTTTTAACAAAAAAGAAAACCGACTTCTTCAACTTATACTTCAAATAATTTTGAGGAGTTTCCTCATATATCTTCGAAGTTGAAGGTTCAATGCCAATGAAACTAAAATGGGAACACCTTCTCTATAAAAAAAAAAATAATCTTCGAAATCGGTTCATAAACAAAGAAGTTATGGCTGATAAATTTTTAACAAAAAAGAAAACCGACTTCTTCAACTTATACTTCAAATAATTTTGAGGAGTTTCCTCATATATCTTCGAAGTTGAAGGTTCAATGCCAATGAAACTAAAATGGGAACACCTTCTCTATAAAAAAAAATTAATCTTCGAAATCGGTTCATAAACAAAGAAGTTATGGCTGAACATCCTTTAAAAACATTCGAATTGAGTCTTTTGTTGTATTCGGTTAAAAAATGATAATAATTTGTTTCTTCATTGACTGACTCACTTGCATAAACAAAAAGCGATCTCAGTGTTCCAATCGACGTCAGGCTTACTGTAGAACCCACGCAGCGCTGTCATACATCCCTCCCTATCGCAGTCGTTAGAGTGACACTTCTGGAGCACCGGTGTCAATGACGTTACACACCCGCTGTCCTTGATGCAAGCGTCCAGCGCGACGTGGCAAGTCGACTGCAGGGCCACCTTCTCGTCACCTGGTTTACCGTTCTCTTTGCCAATCCTCTCTGTTGGTCGTTTGTCATGAGTTAGTGGAGTAGTGTCGAGTTGGTTAGGGAAGATATCCGTGCAGTGAGTGTTGTTTGGTTTGTGATTAGTGTTAGATGTTAGAAGTTATAAAAATTACGTATGAATCACTTGCATGATAATTAATGTAAAGATTCTAGTTTTCAAAACCCTTTATTTTTTGCTAATTTAGCTTTCCTTCGCGAAGAGCTCTTCACTTAGTAGTGAAGCACTTTCATGTTTCTATTATTATATTATTCAGAATGATTTAAATAGGTATGTATCGCCTCTGACGGATATTAGATTTACCAAGAGTCCCAGACAAAATTTCTACTCTTTTAAATCTCCTGGAAAGATGACATAGAAGAATCTTTTGTAGTAAGCTTCTCTACCCTATATAAAAAAAGAAACTAAATAACTATATTGATTTCATATTAGTAGCATCAGCAATTTCTACTCGCCATCGATCACTGTTGTTAGGACTAAAGGTGACAATCATTGAATTTAATATTTCATTATAATCGTAGTAAGTACCAACCCTGATAAATTGCTTTAATTTCAAACAGTCGCGCATGTACGCAATCTGAAAGGTTCATCGCGTTATGGTATTATCTATGACAACTTCCACAATGAAGAAAATGCCTAACTTCCTTTATAGGTCATAAAATCATCGATGTAAAAATTAAAACATAATAGTCGCAATTATTAAAATGTATCACATATATTTTACATGTGCTTTTTATTCTAATATTTTTAAATGATTTATTAACGTAAGGACCTATTTTAAGATTTCGTTAGGGTTAGAACAACTCTCTAACTTTTAAGACTTTTCATTACGGTTCCGTGTAGTGTTTACTTTGATAGATTTAGAATCATACCTAATACTTATGTTATTCGTAATTAAGGCTTGTTATAAATTTAATACCTAAAAGTGCATATAAGTTTAAAATACCTTTAACATTATAGAAAACTTTTAATTATTTTTATATAAGTTTTTGTTTCTTGTTACGTTAAAAAAATATACAAATACATGTTTTGCTTACAAGTGCATTTTGACATATTTGTATATTTATTGTAAGAAACTTTTATTAAAATATCAAACTGTTCAACGATTTACACACATTCGAAAATACGTGATGTTCTATTTAGATGTAATTATTAAAAAAAAAACAAACAAAAATAATAACAATCAAAAAGTTTTTTTACATACGCTCATGCCATATGGTTATAAAATGGTGTTTATAAAAAATAATTAATAATATTAACAATAAATCAGTGGTTATATAAATCTCCTTACATGTTGCGAATTATACGTGATTAAATTCAATAATTAAATTTTTTTATGGATACAAATTTTTCAATACAAGCGACTGTATTTTTTTATTTCTCATGCTTCGTACGTATATGAGGTCATTAGTGCAGGAGGCTTAAACGTTAAAAAGTCAAACGTTTTTGCATTATTAGGAATAATACGGCAAATAATTTCAAAGATTAGCATATTGTTAATATGCCACTGTCAAAATATGATACGTTATTTTTATTCAAAAATTTAACTGCTTTGAAATAATTTGGTGTACATATCCAAGAATACAGAAAAAAAATCTTGCTGTTTAGAACAATATAGCGCTGACATCATCAAATGTAGGTGAATATTATAATTATGAGTAACATTAAACTAACTTTCATATTTTATAAGTCAATCAAATTGCTTGGGTGTACTTCAAAATGATAGGCTGTTAGAACTTATATTCTAAATTTTGTTTGTTTACTAACTTTAAAGTGAGAATTCTAGTAAGATATGATTTAATTCGAATCAACCGTTTAAACTGCATAATAATCACGTATTAAATATTCCAAATTGTTTGCACGATATAATAATGCAATTTTATCATGCACATTAAATTTGTAAATTTACTGTAAAGATTCAGATTTAATTTACTTTGTCTAACATATCAAAGTCTTATTAGAATCATGCATCAATTAAAAAAAAATTTAAAGTTATTTTAAAAAGTAAACGTAGCTTTAAAGCTGCATTTGTAGATAATTGAGATACGTCGAAGATATGCGGATGAATCGTGAAGCTTCGCGAAGATCATGTAAGAAATCACCTTTCCTAAATCGCCCTTGTACTACTTAACCCGGTGATATTTAGACCAGGATAATAGTAACGGACAATTTATTCGAATTTTTTTATAGACGGATTAAAAGTTTTAATAAATACAAAATCTTCAAAATGGAAACAGAGATTAATTTTTAATTAGGAAACTGATAAATTATTTCAAAAGCGTTTTTATTCTACATAAATTCTCTACGTAAAGCTTTACATTGTGTATTCATCTGACTATTTTATACTATAAAAAATGTGGAAGGTCTAATCTAAAGTGCTCATTTACAGGGATGGAAATAATAAAAGGGGTAATAAAAGAGCACTCGAAATAAATAAACATGTAATGCTAACGATGAATTAGATCATTCTTTTGATAGTTTCAAGTAATGATTCTAACTGTACAGATTTATCCAATCTAAATACCATTTAGTGTCACCTACGATGTCTATGGTTGTTTTGTTAAATATAGAGTTTTAACTAATACGTTTCAATAATTTTGTAAAGGTATTATTAGTTTTATTTCATGTATTTATTTAAAATAAATTGAAAGGAATCATGAAATACCTTGAAACTTGGAGTGTTAGAAGGATAACGTCCAAATAATGCCAACGATACGTACGGTTCTCATCAATGTATCCAGCTCCGTAGACGGTCTTGGTTGCATAGAGAGAATCTTCGCTCCCTCCTGGCTCATGATTCCAGCGATGGTAATGATGTCCATGTGGGTTGTAGTGAGGGCTTGCGTATCGGTGGATGTGGGTCATTATTTTGTCCGGTGCTATAAGGTTCCCATCTTGTGTTATCGACATACCACCAATCCATGAAGTCACAGCTGTTCCATTCCGATTTGCGATTCTTCCATCCGATATCAGCTTTACTGGAATTTCAGCCATCGAATCGCTTAGCCCTGGCAAGGCTGACGACCGAGCCATAGCGCGAAGGGACTCAAACGAGCATAAAAGATAATCGCGCCAGTCGATCGGATCACAGACATCGATAATATAAAACCCTACTAATAAAAGCAATAAATCAACAACAATATTAGTAAAATGGGTTAATTAATGTACAAACAATCTCGATTTTCGAAACTTGCCCTCAAAACCCTTTCGATCGGCAGGCAGTCCCGTTCGAACTATTTCATGAAAGCCAAATCTATGCCTCGCAGTAACCATAGAGATCGTAGAAAATAGATGCAGAAAGAAACATGCTTACATGCATATGGTGGAGTCCACGGTTAAACTCTTGAAGAGTAAAATGTACTCTCAAAAGTCTAAGGTGAAAAGGAGAACGAGATAGCAGTAATTGAAAAGCATGCAGCCATAAAGTAGGAGCGAATTCATTAATTAAGTAATAAATCGAATTTCACTAATTATTTAATACAGAAAATAGCATATTTGATTGCCATGATGGAGAGGAACATAAAGTGGTAATAAAATCTTTTTATAACAAAATAATTATTAATCCATAATTGTGAGGACAACCTATATTTATTTTGTTCTGGTTATGATAAACCATGGTAAAAAATGTTTCTGTACATAAAGGCACCCTCCTACTTTAAAAAGCGTAGTGCGAAGCGTGCAACACTAAAGGCGACGGTTTTCGACAGAGAAACACAGAGAGAGAAGAGAAGAGAGGGTGCGGCGGCGGCTCACCATGGCGTGGCCGAGGGGGTCGCGGGGAGAGGAGAGCAGCGCGCAGGAGGCTGGCGGCAGCAGCGCGCGTCATCAGCCTGGTGCCGTTCTCGGTGAGAAGGAGTATGGTGCCGTCGGGCGAGGCATAGCGTGTGAGGGATGGTGCACGCGCAGACGGTCTTCGTAGTGCCTCGAACAGTGAACGGACCGCCGGCGGGCATTCACCCCACGCCATCGCTGCCCCACAACCATGTTACCAACAGCCACCCGTGCCGCACTACGATTACCCTCAAAGGAGTTTTAGGTAATAATCCTTTGAGAGTCCTCATACAGATAAGGTAGATGAGGAAAGAGCTTGCCCCTATCACCCGAATGCCATCATCGAAGACTGAAGGTATTGGAAGCCAAGAGTTGAGGTAACTGCGGGCATGTACGGTGTGTGAGGTCAGGAGTACTCTAAAAAGAAGCTCGGTGTCCGGTGAAACAAAGGAACAGCCTGGTGTGGTAAAGTCGTGATCTAATTCAATCCTAAGGCCTAGGCATCTATTGTGTTAAATAAAATAGGCATGTATAAAAAAGGAATAGAAGAACAAAACAAAACTGATACGTAAAACAACTAAGTTAACACGTTGACGGCTATTGAAATTGAGTCTATTACTCTTTCATAAGCGCTTGAAAGTGTGAGTGTTGTTTTTGTTTATTTTAGTATTGTTTTATTATAATTATGTTTTTGTAATAAAATTTACCTATTATTTTATTCTGAATTTGTGATTGAATTAATCTTCTTAACATATTTATACGGAGTACCGCAAGGAGCAAACTTAGAGCCGATGAGCTCATCAATTACTCTGAATTTGTTAGATAGTAAAGTGTAGGTACCGCAAGTTACGCGTGTACTTATGCGTTGCCATTTTTAACACTTAAAGCTATAACTATGGCGCTTTTTATAGTTTACAATTTTACGGGTTCTGAGTGAAAAATATATTCGTAATACATAGTACCTTTTATTATATAATAGGTCGGGGAAAACGTTTCTTCGCAGTTTTATATGAAAATTCAAGACATTTTTTTAAAAGTTTATTTACATTTATTTACAGTATATATGTGCCGTTTTGTTCGATGACTTTCTGCCATTAAGTAGGTAGAGACATGGTCCCGTTGCTGTAGAAACTTTGTGACTTCTGATGAGAAAAACGCAAAAAATAGTTTTGGCAGTCCTCTCTTGATGTTAACCTTACAGAAACTTAAGAATTCTGAAGAGACCGAACAGGTGAAAATCTGAAGGTGCAAGGTCAGAGCTATATGGTGGATATACTAATACCCCCCAGCCAAACTCTCTTAGTTTTTGCTGAGTGGCTAAAGATGTGTGTGGTCTAGATTTATCGTGATGAAAGACCACACCCTTCCTGTTGATCAAGTCCGGCCGCTTACTCTCAACTGTTTACTTTAATCTCTTTGCCGGGCAATAAAAGCTCGTAATGAACAATGCCCTTCCAGTCCTACCATACACACAGCATCACCTTATTTCGAGTTAGCCCAGATTTAGCCACAGTCTGAGGAGCCTGGCCGACCTTAGACCACGACCTTTTTCGCATGTTCTTATCGTACGTGATCCACTTTTTATCGCCAGTTATCAATCTCTATAAAAACGGCTCGGTTTCATTACGTCTCAATAATGAATCGCAAATGAGTACACGTTTCATTAGGTTTCTTTTAGTGAGCTCGCGTGGCACCTAAATATCGAGCTTTTTGGTATAGCCAGCTTTCTTAAAATGAGTTAAAATTGTTTTGTCGTCAATTTCCATTTCTTCAGCTAGATCGTAACTACAGACATGCCGATCTTACTCCACTTTCTTAAAAATGGCGTCCATTTTATTCGTAACAGGGCGACCAGAGCGAGGTGCATCTTTAATATCAAAATTTCTGGACTGAAAACGTTTGAACCAACTTTGTGCTACTCTTACTGACACTGCATTAGGTCTATAAACATCACAAATTTTTTTCGCTGCTTGAGTTGCATTTTTGCCTTTTTTATAACAATATTTTAAAATGTATGGAATTTCTAATGAAGAAATTAAAGAATCTAATGAAGATTCACTCATTTTTACAGAAAGAAAACCGTATGAAAAATAGCGGGAATCAACTTGTTTTATTTATTTTATTTTATTTTTAATGTAATCTTCTTAATGTCACCAAAACCAGCCAGATACAAATAGTACAGTCAAAGAAATTTTATAACAAATTTATACCTACGTTATGTGAAGAAACTTTTTCCCCGACCTATTGGTTTTTTTTTCAAACACTTGATGCAATTTTCAGTTTATGAAATAATAGTAAAAGGTTATTAAAATTATCGCAAGTTACAAAAAGCTGCATGAAACCGAATTAAAAACTTGTTATTTTCAGATTATCTTTTGGGAACATAACAACGGGGGTTGAAAGGTATTTTTCAATGTTCGCCCTGGCAGCGTATATTTTTCCTGGACTCGGTAAGTTAGAGAAAGTAATTTGAACAGTTGTATGTGTTCTCACGACGTGAAAGCAAACCGGGTAGGGTACTGCGTTAAATTTTAAAACTGGGACGTTCATCGATACGGACCTTTCACTCCTTGCGATTATAAAGAACCAAGTAAAAAGGTTTAAAGTGGTAAGAATAATGTAAAAATTAATGATGAACCGAAACAATTTATTAAAGTTTTAGTATTTTAAATCTTGAATCTTTTTATATAATCAAAGTAATAGATTTCACTAAATAATAGTAAAAATGTGTCGTTTATATGTAAAGATTATTCATTCCTGATTTTATAATGTTTTACGGTGTTATGACAATTGAGATGAAGCTTAACTTATTGAAATTAACATTAACTTTTATTTGTTTTAAATAACTTAGCTGATTACATTTTTGCATTACTGTAATCGATGCCAACTTAATTTTCTTTTATGGAAAAGTGACTGAAAATTTGAACAAAGTTGTCCTTTGTTCAAGCCATGATAGATCTACCTACCACGTTGTACCTATATTAAGAAATACTATAATAAATTGTCAATATTTACATGAAGACCAAGTGCTCAAATAATTTAAGTTAGATTTTATTTTTAATGGATAATAGAATGAATATTTTTTGGAAGTATTAAATTAAATTAACAACTATAAATCTAATGTATTATAATATGTATGAAAGAAAATTATTACATCTCATCAAATCCTATAACTATTAGGACAAAAGAAATGTCTTTTGTTTAATAATCATGTCGTTCTATTATATTTATTACAAGTGCAGGATCTTTGACCGAAATGCGAGGCTATTCTACGGAAATATTATAAATAATATGTATGAGATAATTCTGTATAAGGTTCTTAGCTTCCGAATTGTTACCATTACCATAATCGACGTGTAAGGTAAAAGAACAAGTCAAAGGGAAATAAAGAATGAAATCTACAAAAGTCTTTTACAACGCTCTACGTCAAATGGATTGGATACAAAGGTCTTTTGTCAATGGCATTTTACCTTTTGTTTTCTCAATGTATTACCAAAATTCCTTAAATTCATATTCGATTGAAGTTATTGGAAATTTGTATTTTACGAGTCTTGTTTTAGGAAAAAACTAAAAATCTTTTTTTTTCAAAAAGTTCGGCCTTTAGAGTACAGCAAAAGTAAAACGAAAAGTAATTTTCAGGGTGCTCTTAGTGCATATTTATTAAAGCATTCTCAACAAGTTAAATAAGTAAGACTACGTGTGGGTATATTTTTCGCATTTGAAACTAACTCAAAAATCACATTTTATTTGATGTGTTCCGTACTTTCCACTGTCATTGTTAATGTATTCTTAGAGAATTCTAAGAACCGTTTGACTGACATTTTATGTAAAAAGTTTTCAGTAAAATCCCAGGAGGAATAAAATAGAAATCAGTTAAGTGAATTAATGGACCCCTCGGAATTTATAAACAATAAACTTGAAATAAGTATTGAACTTGTCGACTTGAGGTCTTTGGTTATTGATTTAGATGTAGCTAGTTTGAATGGTAAAATATAGGTAGGATTAAAATTAAAATAAGGTTTAGGTTAAAAAGTGTAAAAAGTTAAAATATCTAGTGTGTGTTTTGTTTGTTATTATAGAGTGAAATACTATGTAAAAGAGATGACGGTATGAACTATCCAAGAGTATGAGGGAACAATATGATATGAAGGAAAGGGGTAGGAAGAGGGACTATGGGGGTTGAGTGACGACGATAGAGGTGTAAAGTGTTTTTGATAAAAAAATTGTAAAATAATTATTCCTCTTTTAAACGAGTAAACTATTATAGGATCGTAAAGAATATTTTATTTCACACACAATCTCATATATATTACAAATGTAGCTAGTTTCAATGATTATTTATTGTAATGTTATGTAATATAAATAGATGTATCAAGAAGAAATGTGAATCGTAAGGCGGGCAATAATTTTTGTTTTTTATTTTCTGTTACCAACAGATAATGTTTTTTTCCTCAACAACTCAATAAATATTTGATCTACAGTAATTGATCCGCTATAAGGGTCTCTATACAAAGATTTGTTGACATGGTAACAACATAATTAATTTTATCTCTATACTGGGACTTGATGAGTAGTGCAAAGGAATGAAAACAAGGTAATAAATTTCATGATCACCATTTAGCGTAAATAGATTAGATATTTACGTATATATTAGGCTCCATGTCCATAATCCTTAGATTATGTAATTATTTATTTATGTCTAAAGAGGTGTAGTTGTTTGGAGAATTGTAAATCTAACTCTACTCCCATGTACAGGATGTTACTTTTTACATATTATGTAAAGTGGTTTCTTCCTACGTACACGTCAACTAACCCCAAAAGACTGTAATTCTGAGAATAGTCATAAAAGGTTTCGAACGCCTTGTTGGTTCAGTGCATGTTGCTAACCACACCCTTCGAGCTGGATTATGCTACTGCTTTGTAGCAGAAGCAGGTTTGTCAGTGATTCTACCATTCTCACTGCAAATGATCGCTCGTAACGTTTCGATTGTGAACTCGAGTACGAGACTTCATTTTAAATAAAAACCTGTATAAGCTCGATTAAAGATATTGCTGAAAAGGCAGTGGCAGTTTCGTCGACACGAAAGGTTAAGTTGTAAGTGATTTAAAAACATATATTTTATTTGAC
The DNA here is from genome assembly GCA_033032175.1 of Saturnia japonica. NCBI lineage: Eukaryota > Metazoa > Arthropoda > Insecta > Lepidoptera > Saturniidae > Saturnia > Saturnia japonica. The sequence goes on from CM065332.1 coordinate 7,383,121, forward strand.
TTTAACATAGAAAATTAATTCACGTAATCCTATAAAATAAGTTCATTGACGTCTCATTTATAATAACAAAGTCTGATTTCTTATTGGTATTTGTATTTTTTTCTAATTAGGAATGCCATTATATCTGGCTGATAAAAAAATAGAACTTATAAAAATGTCCAAAGTACAAATTACGCTGTGTCAGCAAGAAAGAGAGATAAATACGTGGAAACAAAGCTTCCGACTCGACCACTTAATTTATGTAAATTACGTAAAGAACAAAGAAGCAAACGCTGCAAATTTTGGCTCGTGCGCGCTTTCAAATAAGAGGTAGAATTATATTTCTTTTTAGCAATTGTCAATTGCTTGCTTGCTTGAAAGGTAAAATATCACTCTAAGCCAATTACTTAACAATACCTATATTTTATGAACAATCAACTTTAAAAAAAAATATGGCACGTTACATGTTATATCAAACTGCTAAAGAAAGATTTTTGATGAATTTTGATGTTGAAATTTCTTGTTCCATATAGAAAGACTAGTGCTTTTCCCGTGGCTTCGCTCGCGTATGACGTAAGTTACGTCCCATGTCGCATTATATGATTTTATGTTCCATCTGAATTAATGCTAAATACCAATTTACATATATCTATCTTATATCGTTATCAATTAATATCAAACGGTTTTTGTTGCACAAAAGACGAAACAACCGTTACTCAGTTTTTGGGTGGTTGTAGCAAAGTAAAATCGATTAAAATTAATATCTATCTTCAAAAGTGACAGATATTCATACAAACTTTCATCCTCTTTTTCACCACCTTTGAGGTAAATTTCCAAAAATCATTCCTTAGAGCTCACCTAGAGTGTAAAAAAAACTCGCATGCAAAAATTTTTCACGAACCTAGCCCTGGGGTTATCGATTGTCAAAGTTGCATTGGTCACCATTGTATTTGTATAAGATATTCTGTAACCATTTGTGTGTACCTACTATTTTAATAGTTCAAGTCCATACCAGTAAGCATCTGCGATCGTTTCGCAAGTTGATTGACCCATCTGACATGACAAAGCTAGGATGGTAATGTATAAATACAGTGTCTGGACAGTTTCATTTATAGAAACTACGTGAAAAACAATAAGAAAAGCAAGAGCCTTGGTATTTAGTCAAGATATGTTAATTATTTTCTCTATTTTTGTGTTTGCTCATGTTTGTTTTAATATCAATTTTATTTCCTATTGCACTACCGACAATAATAATTTTACACATTGCCTCTGATTAGCTGGAAGAAAATACTTTATAGCATTACGCTCGCCACTGTACAGAATAAAAGTGCAACATAATATTAATCCATTATTTTCCTACCTATATCCGTTTTTCATCTCATTTTAGCGAGCAAATAGAAATAAACTACAATAGTCACGGGTTATTTAGAATACGCATGGTTTGGTAATTCTACAATTAACCTATGTTTACCGTGAAGACAACTATAATATTAAATCCATATATACAAGACTCTATTTGAGAATATCTTCACAAGCATATAATAGTGTGTTCAGATAACTCCCCTTTTTCTTTCTTCTTATTTAATGACATCATCTTCTCTTTCATCTTCCTAACTAGTCAACTAGCCCCTTTTATTGAAGACCATTACTGCCATTATCGAGTGAATATCACTATATTCATCCTGTCATACGATTATTTTAGTATTCTAACAATACGGTGGCTCCCTTGTTAGAGCTTTCTAGGGAGTTTTTACAGCATGTTAGGATTCATGGCCCATGTGTTATTATTTCCAATCCGTATAAAAACAAAAACCATTCCATGACAGTTTGAGATTCTGGTAAATACCCTAATGACATGGTGTGTCTATATGCCATTATCGGGAGGAAAGAATATTTCGATGGGCAAGATAGTCGTTCTTTTCTTATAATAGTCCAAGGAGTTTTTGTGGCAACGTTAAATTCATGCTTTTAGTTCTTATTTTTAATCCACTTTAATTATGCACAGTAACCAAACTATATAAAGCAAAATGTCACCAATGTTAAATAATATAGAACCTAGTTATATAAATTTATGAATTACAATAAAAAACACACCACGAATGGTTAAGTTCCCGTCAAAAAATTCTACCTGCACTTGAGAGACAGAAAGTAAGATCAGAAATACCAGTCAACAAAAAGTTAATACAGCTCAATAAATATACTTAAGCAAAATTATAAGGATCAGATCGTAAAATTTTAGATCGAGTGGCAGTTCTTGTTAATTGACTTCCACGTTTTAACAGAGTAAGCAATTTTCTTGAGAATAAAGTTTGTTGCGCGCAAACCTCCCTTGAAGCGGAGCTCAAAGGGAAAGTACACAACAAAGAGTACGATTCAAGCCGTGTTATAAAAATGTCGGAATATAGCACTGAAACTATTAGTTATAAAGACAATTCGTTTGTATTAGACCGGTGGTAGGATCTGTACCTTACTGAGTGGCGACCATCATGTACATGGTGATAAACCTGTGACAGTGGTTCTTTTGTATCGAGATTCGGAATCAATCAGTGTATATTCAATTACCAAGCAGATGACATGCTGGCCTTACAGCTATGACCGGCGATGGATTGTCGATCTCTCGGTGGTCGTCGTTGTTTTTGGATTGGACTGTGTTTATTATCGTTCAAAGTGCGATAATGAAGTAGTATGTTTGTGTGTCAGCTCCGACACACGACTGATGTTTACTCCTTAAGTACGATTGTCTTTGGATATGCAATAACTCCCTCACTCACTCACACACTCACTTACCCATTCACTCACACACTCACTTATCCATTCACTCACACAGTCACTCACTGAGTGGTTAATGATTGATCTAAAATCAAGATGATATAAAACGACATGAAATCACCGATATGTGTACTCGAAGGCCGATTTAGTACATGGTGCAGTACTATTTCACGTACACAAATGTATTTTGGTTTTCGGCTCGCCCAAATCTACCCATTGCCGGTCTAAGTATATATTAAATCTGTGATGTTACATGCATTCAAAGTGAAAGATGCGCAAAAAAACGTAACGCTTTTTGTTAACGCTTCTATAAATATCCCTTATAAAATTTCCATACCGGGCTCCTTATATGAAAATCAATTCTTAAGGAATAAACCCAAAAATGTAACGCTTTTTGTTAACTCTCAATAAATTTCACTCCTCTTAAAATTCTTGAGGAGTAAACTCCAATAAACGCCAAAAATATAAATTTAAAAAACACTGGCGAGTTTTGGAAACACAAATTTAGTTTAGTGAGTTCTAAATTCCTGATATATTCTCGGTTTGTTCAAAGTTTATTCTGCACAACTCATAAAATGAGTCTCACACATAGACTGGCTCGCGAGTTGGGTTTTATGTGTTGCTTGTTGATTTTAAATTAAATGTTGTTTATGTTTTAGGTTTGTTTCTAAATTATTTCTGCTTATATTTCTGCGAAATATTTCTATATTTATGAAATACATATTGTAAACTTCTAGTCCTTTCTATGTATGTTTGTGGGCAGTAAATTTTAGTGGTCGGGGTTTTATTTTTGTGAAAAATTTAAATCTAATTTTTTAGTGTCTTCGTTTAGTTTTATTAATACGTATTTACCACTGACTTTGTAACAAAGATGAGAAATCAGACTAAACAGTAAGTGAGAATGCGTATCAAACCATAATTTACCCTAAGAAACAAATTTTGTAATATTACACTTTCCTATAAACATGATTAACGCAAGAAAATATTTCCTTTCACCAGACGTTGTAGTGGTGAAATAGGACGATTTACATTTATTTTCATTTGTTATATCTCACTAATCCGTAATCCGACGATTCGTATTGCAAACCTGAACTGCTTGAGATTTGACCTAAGTCATTAGCGGAAAGCGATTTTAAAATAAGACAATTTTTTAATAAAAAAGAAAACCAACATCAATGATGTTGAACAGTTCCTTGGTGTATCTTCGAAGTTGAATGATCAATGTGAATTAAATTAAAATAGGTTCGAATTGAGTAACCTCCGTCATTTATTTTAAGTTGAAAAATAAAATTAAAATGTACATTTTTATAATATTCAATAATGTTAAAGGAAAGGAGTTATATTATTCCCTGGGTTGGTAAAATAAAAATCATCCAATCATAAATACTTTATTCGATTTAAGGCCATGATGCCTTTTATAATATCATTGCCTAATAAGGCACTTATGAATGCCACAACACTACCACTGGTTGAAAAAGATTCCAGACATCGAGAAGAGTCGAAAAGGAACTAGATCGGTTTTATTAATATTTTTTATTTATTGCTTTTTTTAAACTATTTAAGTATTGTTTGTAGTTATTATATTTTTTAGTATATTTACAGATAGGGAGTCACTTATTGGTTTCAAAAATAAGTCTTTTAAACTAAAATCTATACTAATATTATAAAGCTGAGGAGTTTGTTTGGTTGAATACGCTATTCTCAGGAAGTTCTGGTTGGAATGGAAAAATTATTTTAGTGTTGGATAGCCCATTTATCGAGGAAGGTTTGCTATTTAACATTACGCTAGGACCAAAAGTCTCCATTGCGTGCGCTGCGTAAATAGTTAAAGTTACGCAATAATGATGAGTTACGGAATTATTTCTCGTAAAAAGTTCTAAAAATTTTTAAAATTTAAAATTTTATGGTAATAAATTTTGTTTTAAAATAATGCAATATTTGCGAAGGTGTTTTTGTAAATATGGTATTAATTCTTACTGAAATAAATACGTTATTACTCACAAGTATTTAATTTTGGAAAAAAAAAATCCTTTACATCATTTGATTACAATGAATACCTTAGAAGATATCACAGGTTTAAAATAACTCCATAGCAAAATAGTAATCAAGTACCGCGCGTGTATTTTAGGGGAATGATGTAGCAGGCGGGGGGCGGCACCTATAAATTGTATTGTGGGTGCTTACTACAATTGTTATTTTTCTCTGCCGACGTCCCACTCTCTCTAACTCTCTCTCCCTCTTACGTGACGCAGACGAAGTTGCCTGGGTCAGCTAGTGTATAATATATTTATAGCACCATACTATTTAATAGTCGTATTTAATAATAATTTCAAAGAAAAGGAAACAAACACCATAAGCAAATAAAATTCATGAAATATAATAGACATTCTATTAAATAAAGTGAACATAAATAGACATTCTTTAATATTTGGTGTTTTAATTAATAGCTCCATAATATATGTTTGGTGACAGTTCCATAATTCTATTGAAGAATGTGCTGGCCTAGTACGGATAGTAATCGCAATTTTTAGGCAGGAACAAGCACTTTCACAATGCCAAAATATATTTTTTCGAACCGACTACACTTTTAGCCTTAAGGTCTCTTCAGCTATTGACTCATTGGAGGCTTTGACAGCTTTACCTGTTAATGTCAAAAGGCTTGTCGGTAAGTCCTTCATACTGCAAAGTGCAAGGTTCGCAATTGATTTTCAGATCTACGAGTACCTAGCAGTGAGTTATAAAGAAATCTTTTAATCTTCAGAGCGTTTGACAATAATTTCACTAAGGGCCACTAAGCGTCTTTGTGGCCAAACTGGCTTTCAACTGCAACTGCCGGAATACACCTTTAGGCGGTTGTTGACAAATTTTCCACTCATGGGTGATTGGTGTCAAGCGGATTTTAAAAAATGCCTCTCAACTATGCTATGGTTGCATCACGATGTTTTCCTTCATGATAAGCTTGAACTCGTTGTAGGTATGGATCCTACATCGATCAATGTGGATGCGTTTATCGCTATAAGTTTGTCCATTGGTAACAATTGAAATCGAATATCTCAAGATTTCTGTTTTTCTCGCAAATCAAAGTAAATATTTGAACTCAAATTAGTTATATATTCATTTTCAAGTATATATTAATATATTTTAAGCCTATTAGAGTAAACCCTGAGTACAATCAGCTTATACCAGGTTAATCTTTGTAAACTAAATGTATTTTGTAGAAATTAAATATGAAATGTTTCGCTTTGTGGATTAAGTTTATAAAATATACTACTAAACCAGTAACTTGGTCTGTGTAAAAATGATTTACTATTTTCCAACCTAAATTTACATTTAATAGGGAGGATATATTTTCATTTGACAATATTGCCCAAGATGATAATACGCCAACTCGCAGACTGCCTGTCAAAGCAGTCCTATACGTGCTTGGTGACAGATTTTCAACTTGAGGGTTTGTTATCCTGGGTACAATTTAGAATCTTTTCCGTAATTCTACAAATATTGTTTTTTGTTTATAACATAATGATCAAAAGCACAGCTACCTACATACGAAAATTTATTTCAATCAGTACAGTAGGATTACAGTGTTGCCAATATAGGTAAAAAGTTATGACCCCGAACCACTATTTGCAAGACAGGAGACGAGGCGACGTGAGTGCCAGAGTGTGCACGGTCCTCTAGCTTCCTTTCGTATTGCCTCGCTTCATTTTGTGTCGGTTTTTTGGCTCGAGTCAAAGCAAACGAGGCTGGTTTTGTAGTTACTCGTATTTTAAAATTGATAAATGGAGATGTCCAGGTACACAATACTTAATGCATTGTAAAGAGACTATCAGTCACAGAGATGTTACTGATATGAGTTTTCGGACTTCGATATTAATATCTTAACAGTATTTTATCGGTTTCATCCGTATCCATCAATATGAAATTGTTTCAGATACCTATCCAATAGTTTCAGATAATTTCACTCATGACGTTTCAAGTAACTGTATTTAGAAGGAAAATAGGTATTATTTGAACATTTGTGGGTGAACATTATCAACATTATTTTGTATAATTCTTAGTAAGATTTTAAGTCATTTTTGTCAATCAGCAGTATTTGATGCGACTCCGTCCTTATCTGAAATTATTCGAAACGTCTATAGCGGATACAATTACGGTTTCGGATGTTTTTTTTATTTAGGATAACCTATAAGCGAAATGTGATTACGGAGTTTCATAACACCCTTGAAGTTATCATGATTCTGTGTAATGCTTTAGATTTATGTGGTTTCGAGTTTATGCGTATTGTGCTTTTGCATTAGAAAAAAAATTGGCTGTCTATAACCATGAAATATATTGTTCCAATTAAATTACCTACCATTAAATTTTATTTCAAAAATCATGAATAAACAACGAAATATTATTTCTTTTGAAGTATATAATCCGTAAAATAGAATCCATTAGTTATAAAACTCGTTGTACTCTAGAGGTTTCATTTACAAACTTATCATCTCAATCACTGTTAATGGAATGAAAAACAAAAAGAAGTCGCGATCAATTTATGGAATGGAAGGGCTTCGGAGAGATTGAAACTTGACGCGCCGGCGTCGGGATGAGCCCGGGATTACTGCGGGATTAGGATCCCAGCCTAGAGGATTGTGGGCCACGGTAATAAGAACTCTGCTGAGATTATAAGAAACGAATCAAGCGTTAGCTTATATTGAGTCCGAAGATGTAAAGAAATAAGTTGTGTTTAAGCATACGTACGCTCTCCAACTGTATATAATTGAGAATATATATTTTTTAAAAACAAGGGTTTTAATAGTAGACCTTCTTATTGAGACAAATCCATAAACCTAAAGACGGTGGTTTTTTTTATTTTGCTTAGGTGTATAATACCACAATCTCAGTTGATGTTAAGTGACGATATGGTGGAAGGTGGTGACACGCTAAGCCTATTAGCAAAACTAGCTTTCAAGTGCAGATGCTAGAACACACCTTTATAGATGCTTAGCGACAGATTTTTAACTTGAGGGTAGTAGCTTGCCAGTCGGGTATTAGAAAAAACCCTACCACCATGCTATGGTTTCATCATGACGTTTTCCTTCTCCGAAAGCGCAGGCTCATTGCACGGATTCGAACTCACGCCAATCGACGCTATGTACATAGAGCTACCAATGAGGCATCATTACTATTAAGTCTCTCGTGACTTTCAAAATATAACAAAAAAATTTAGAAAACCCTGTCATTTTAAAGAATAATAGGAGAAGCTTTGGAATTGTACTTAAATTTAGTATAGAGAAACAGTATTTAATTGTAAGAGACAGTGGATGTGATAAACATCGACAGAAAATTGAACACTCATTCATCAGAATAAGGATTATTTTGCTTTATACCTTCGGTTAAACTAATTACAGCAGTAGAGAATTTAGCAGCCATTGGAAACAAAATTCTAGAAAGCACTCGACCGCTACACATACCTGTAATCGCTAAAAAGACAAATGGAAACAACGTTAATATACTTTAGCCAATCAATGTAACCAGCAAAGGTCGTTACACACCTATTATCCCGGCACCCGACCAGTACCGCATCGCCTCGAGCAGTTGAGATTTCTTTGTATGGAGTTCCATATATATGCAGTCACTTGTCAACTCCGTAACGTCACCGTGTCGACTCGCACGCAAACAGTCCATAAGCGGACGGCGAGTGGACCGCGAGTTGTCCACGCAAAAACGATTCTGCGGCGCGAAACCACTACTTGTCAATTCGTTGCAGCGTTCAGCCGTTGACAACGAGTTGACGTCGAGAGAGGAGGTGGTGTTAATCGGGAGCCGGGTTGACAAATGAATGACGACCTTAAATTTTTAATTATCCTCAAGTTATATCTAGATAAGTTATGTCTATATCCATGTAAACAAACCACTCAGGCTAGGTCACGGAGTATTTCATTAAGATCTTTTATGCAATATGGTTGTCTTTATTACGTAGTTACTTGTAATACATTAAATCACTGTGAGTGTATACGATTGAATGGCTTTTAATTCAATGTATCTAGTAATGCCATACAATGCCAATGGCCATCGTAAAAAACCCTCTGAACCATTTCGTCTTAGAATGAATATGGACACAGGGGGGACCCTTTACCCGAGGGTTCAAGGGGTGCGAGGAACCCGGGCACAGGGTCCGAGGGGCGCAAACCGACTGCCATCCGCCATAAGTCTTGATAGGCCGGATACTAGCCTACCACAGCAATACTGAGTAACACTGTAGTCCACGAAAGCAGAGTTGCGAGCACAGCATATTTAAGGTCAACTATGGGCCCAAGACTCAAGATAGATTGACAAACTTGACCAATATAAGTAGGTATATGTAGAATGAAAAGATAATGATAAAATTTGCGTTTTTCTTTAGCACCCCGGCGCCGAATATACTTAAGAAGGCCCCCTGCATGGACAAGACGAAAATCATGTTAAACCTCTGTCTAACGCTAACTCCCGTAAAGATCAGAGACTATACGTTTGGAATTGTTGATGTGTACGACACACAACCACAGTGTAGTGAACATCTGAATAGTGAATCTTTTTGAATTCTGTTTCACTGAGTACGAATAAATTATTACCGTAAAATCAAACGTCATTTTCACTACGCACGGATACAACAGTATCACGAAATAATCTTTATATAGTCTATCTATCTAGAATTCGCGAGTTGTCTGGTATATATCATGTCTTGGTCAGCGTATAAACAATGCTATACAATGCGGCAACAAGCCTTCTAGGTACATTTGCTTCTGGTGGTAAGATTGATGACATCCACTAAAATTATACTTTTTATTTAATTTTATCTCTTTTTTAATTTTCTAGCCCTTGTTGCATCTCTCAATGTATATTGTTTTTAATTTATCCGATTTATCGAAGTGGAATTTCTTAGGTGGCGATTCCATAATTGAACGAGAAATTTCGTCACGTTTAGGCACGTTTCGTTACATGAGTGAGAAAAAAGAAATACTATGTAAAGAAAAAGAAAGATAGCAGTACATATATCTATTACATATTTTGTACTATCCGCGTTTCCGTTTTTATCATGTGTACGTTTGCTGTAAAGGCAGTTATTTTATTTAATGATATGTTAATGATAGTCCTTAAAATGGGCCACATTTTTAAAACAAGCAGTTAGTGACCACCATTCGTCGATGATCCTGGCCTAACTAAATATAATTCGCTGATCTCAGGATTAATCAGGTTATTCAAAGTGTAAATAGAGTAATTATAGTACAGGAGATTTCAATCGTTAAAATTGTGGAAAATTTTAATTTTGGTAATGGCAGTTTTTTAGCCCCAAAGTTTTTTCACTCAGATCCCGTAAGCACATTGAGCGTGAGCGCAACACATAAAGGCGTTTACTCACCGACGCAAGGGTTGTGGTTCACGACGGCGAAGATCCTGTCACAGCGTTTTTTCATATGGGTGTTCGGGCAGATACAGCCGAAGAGAGGAGACAGTCGTAGTCCTGCCCAGGCCTCGCGGCACGATTCCCTGTTACAACATTAAATATTAATCATTTTAAAGAGCACAATGGTGGGTAACGTTATAGTAAGCATGTAATATTTACGTATAATGGCAGCCTTAAAATATAAGAAGTAGATGAAAAGGTTATAGATATCTAATGGGATTCGATTCTATGATAACTGTTAGATTATGTTGCTAGCAAATCTAAAGGGGTTCGTGATATTGAGGACAGACGCGGACCAGCTCGCACCAATGCACACGGGAAGAATGCCGTCTGTAAAAGCGCAGGCAAATCCGTAACGGTGCGTCGGATTCGTTTGAGTCGGTAACTTCAAAGGTGCGGTACGAGCTCGTGACATTTTGTTTGACAGTTTGCATTTTGAAATGACAAAACGGATCCAATCTCAAGACTCAGACAGACCGACCGTCCTTCATCGACCGTTGGAAGAGCCTTGGTATGCAGTGCGTGGCTGTCCATGCTAGTCCCTGGATGGCCACCTTAAGAAGCACTAACAGAAGTTATCACGTACTTATAGGATCTCTTTATTTCTTGCCCTTAAAGGTTGCCTGAATCGTCAAAGATCACGTAAGAAGTAAAATCGTAATCTACAATGCGGTAACATTTACAAATAACTAGTAAAAAAGTTATGTATTTGCGTTTAGAGAAAGAAGATTTCCAAAAGTTCACTCTTAACATTTAGATGATCTTTTATGACTAATTGGTTTTAGTGTAACAAAGCAAAATATTAACATAAAATTTATCTACCAATCAACTAGTTAACTAAAACAACTGAGTTCTGAATTTAGGATATTAGGGATTTAATAAAGGGAATTACGATAATAATTACGAATTCTGGTTAAATTAGTAAAAAACCCATTTCAGATATACCTCTGTATCTAGGCAAAACAATAATTAGGTAGACAATTTGTGCTTATAAACTGTAAAATTTTGAGCTCAACATTTAACTACACTCGTTTTACAACTTTTCCTAGAAACATCTGAATTTACGTTTTGATTTTAATTTTAGGGTTAAGTTGAGGGTCGAAAATTAATTAATCGTTTCATCTCCACTTTATTGTTTTCTGATACTATCATAGATTAACTAATTAACAGATACGATTGTTCAAAAGTATGTATGCTTTAAATATTATTTGGATCTTTTCATTAATTCTTGTCAATGATATCTAATAGAAATCTTAATAGGATACAATAACAAGACACCGTGAACCGGATGATGATTCCAAACTTCAAACGAATTTTGGATAAGAACTTACGAACTGACTTTGTTTAAGAGCAACCACATATACATATTGTTAACACATTGTTTATACACAATAAACATTGTTATTATATCAATAACTATGTACATAAGAGTGGCATCTAAATATGTTATATGTATACTAAAACCTTCCCAGAAGTATACCATTTAATTACCCCAGTAAAATAACTTTAAAAACTAGCGGTCGTCCAATGGTCGTAATTCGACCAGCGAATTTTGCGAACTATGCCAAATCTCACAGTCTTCCGTGCAGGCAATACGCTTAAAAAGGAGTATAAAGTTCTTGCTTCACGTTAATATAATGATTTGTTATGTACTTTCGGAGAAAATCGCGTACATACGAGTACAAAAATAGTAAGAGATCAAAGAACCTTCCTTTTTTGAAATGTGCTTTTTTTATCGCTATAGGTCTAAACCTATAGTTGTGGCTACAATCTCACCCTATTTTAAGTAACGATGTGGCTCAAGATGGTAGCACGCTAAGTTTAGTGGAGGACTGGCTCTCAAGTGCAGCTACCGGAACACACCTATAGGTGTTTGGCGAGAAATTTTCAACTTAAGGTTGGTAGCTAGCCAGGTGGGCATTAAGAAAAGCCCTACCACCATGCTATGCTTTCATCACGATGTATTCCTCCGAAGGCTCAGACTCATTTCAGGGATTCGAACTCATGTCGATCGACGCGGAGTCCGTACGCGCTACCAACAGAGCTTTGGCCAAAAAATAAATTTATAGATTTGATTTGTAATGAAGGTGTGACAATTTGCCATTCGTGTTTTGAGTACATTGTTGAAAATAGGAATATTCAAGCCCGTGGCAGTTTAGTCTTTTGTAAAAAGGAAAGGTACCAGCTTGTGATTTTTCCAATAATGGGCAAAGGCCTCCTTATCTTCCAGAGAGATGATACGGGGTGAATTATGTGAAGAAATAACTTCACTCCCATGGTATTCAATAAGGTATACTTTTATAACTTTCCGTTTTTATCGTACAAATCGTGATTTTTATGGTATTTTAAGAATGCCATCTACGTTACTTGCAATATTAATAATGATTTATCGTGTCGTTATGCCTTTACATCATTTAGCATGACGAAAACCGCGTCGATCAACATGAGTCCGAATCCCTCTAATGAGCCTGAACTTTTAGTAAAAGAAAATGTCATGATGAAACCATAGTATGGTGGTAGGGTATTTTGTAATGCCCGCCTGTCTAGCTACCATCTTCAAGTAGAAAATGTGTCGGAAGCACCTATAGGTGTGTTCCGGCAGCTCCACTTGAGATCCAGTTATCGTGATTGTTATTGTGATTGTCATCGTTTTGCGTCACTAGGTGAGTTTGTGGCCATAATCCTAACGTTAACCTATAAACAATGAAAAATATATCTATATTACCTATCCTCCATACGACATTCTCCATCACGTGCCTTGCAAGCGTTCTTGAAGCGTTCAAAGAGTATAGAACAAGCTTTCTCGTTGTGGCAGACGCTCAGAGCGTAAGTGCACGTAGGCAGCGTCTCGACCGGGTACGGATCTTTCTCTGTAACAAATTTAATCTATGACGCCGGATAAATTAATTTACGACTATGATTAAAGCGAGAGGTTGTTCGATGTCGTGAACGGATGGTTCTGGCGTTTACCTTTTTGTTTTGAGAAAATAGAATTGTTTATAGGTTCAAGCATATTTTATTAAAACAATAACTTTGTAAAATAACTGTCGGTGCCCCGCGGTTCCATACAGATTTATTGCCCAGTAATTAGTTTTGTGTCGTCGTTATTTTTACTCATACTATTGACAATTCTTAAAGTCCATCAATTATTACTAAGGAATGATATTACTTCCCGTGTGCAAAATTTCATCAAATTCATTTGGTTTTTACGAAATGATAAAGGACATTATTGACTATTTATATATCTTTATAGAACATACATTTCAACAAATGATTTCATTACTATCTTATTTTAAAATAGTTATTATTTATATAATTAAATAGATTTGGATGTACGTCATATTACACGAATTTTTCCTCACTCTGCCCAAAGAAGTTTCACTTCATTAAAATGAGGATAGGTTTTAACTACACTCATGGACATATTTAGAGGAACGCTTTTAAAATTCGTTGAATACAAACTTTTAATTAAATGAGCATTTTTTAACACACAAAAATTAGAATAAACGAAAAAAAAAAAATTAAGACAGTAAGCTCAGTATTTTCATTGTAAGGAATTTTGACCTAAGATAATGAAAATTGAATATTGTTCTAAAGACTTTTTTCATAATGGGTGACACAAACACTATTTAGTATTGCCTCCTCTCGCTGTCAAAACTGCCTGCATCCGTCTAGATATACTTTTTATTAAATAGTCAATGCAACTTTGTGGCCTTAGGTTTCATTCTTCAACCAATGCTGTTTGGAGGTCTCTTAGGTTATCTGGTGCTGGATTTCTTTCTTTGATTTGTTTTCCCAGTTTATCCCAAACATGTTCTATCGGATTTAGGTCTGGCGAGCTAATGGCCACACCAAAATTTGGATTTCGACCTCATTAAGGTACTCCGATACTACTGCTGCGGCGTTACACTAAACGAATCTTTTACCGTGTCATCTCCATACTTTGACCCTTCAGATAGAATCTGGACTCATTACTAAAGGATACATTTCCCCAAGCGTCATCATCCCAATTTCGGTGTGAACAAGCAAAGTTGTACCGAGCTCTACTCGATGACCTGCGGTGAGCAAAGGCCTCTGGCGAGCATAGACGCCCCTATGCCAGCCGCCTTACATCTTCTTCTAATCTTTTTGGTGCTAAATGTCACTTATTAAACTTCCTGCAGCTTGTTTCGTACCTCGGAAGAAGTCGAAGTGCAGTTTCTGGGGACACTGCTTACAATAAATCTGTTGCCCCTCTCTGCTGTTACTCTTTTGCGCTCTTGTCCCTTACATCTTGAATACTTTTCAGTCTGCCGGTACCGTTTCACATTGCGAAAAATCACAGACTTTGACAATCGTAATGTTTCAGCCACTTCATTTTAAGTGTAACCATTTTCAATTTAAGTTACAGCTTTAGACACCAGAACGACCTTGAGATTCGGCATCATCACTCAAACTTATAAAATGATGTTCCCTATACTGAAAAATAACTATATTTTTGGCAAACAAAAAAAAGTTAAATTTGTTAAAAAAACCAATACCTGCATGTCAAATAAATGAACAGATAGCTAAAAAAACAAATGAAAGTCATAAGTACAATTCTACTCAAAATATTCTGTTTTTAAATTACATAATACTGTTATGTAATATATATATATATGGCCATATATATATATATATATATATATATGGCCAGTATGAAATAAGAAATTTTTTTTTTCATATTCTTCCTTTTTATTGAGTTCCTCTAAATATGTCCATGAGTGTATTTTAATTAATTTTAATTCACATACCCTTCTTGCTAACAAAGACGCAAGGATGATCGAACAGGAAGTCCCGGAAGGAATTGCACTCCGGATCGACGTTTGGCTCGCGACAGAGGCAGGTTGGTTTGAAGAACGGGAACGCTTGCAGAGTCCTCAGAGCGGCTTGGCATTTCGTCACGGTTACTGTCGAGCATGCCACTGGAACAATTTAAAGGTTATAGCTTTCTTCCTAACGCATTGCTATATTACATTATTTTTAATAATTGTGACCACAAGATTGGTTATCAAGTGCAGCTGCCGGAACACATCTGTTGGTGTTTGACAACAGAATTTCAAGTTAAGGGTGGTGGCTAGCTAGGCAGACATTAAAAAAGCCTAACGAATATCACATGGCTTCATTAAGTCATCACCGAAAGTTCGAACTGTTTCTTGGTATTCGAACTCATGTCGATCGACACGAAGTCCGTATATGCTACATCAGAGCTATCTTTATAGTGTTCTTTTTTAACGTAAATAATTCGCCGTTTATGATTTATACTTCATTATTATTAAATTAGTAGTTCTGTCTGTACGATGTTGTTTTGAAAATTTCCATATGGATATCTAAAGTGAGATGATCGAGGATATGACATTTAGACAAAATGAGTCTTTTTTTGTATGTCTAGATTTAACTCTAAAAAGGCTTAACATATTTTGATGAAATTCTGTAGTTTGTATACGGTAAGAATTGATAGGCTATGAGAATTGACAATAATAATTATAGAACGTTGGAAGAAGGCAAGGGTTGATTACTACCTTAAAAATAAATAGAAAGTCGGCCATCTTTGCTTTTTCTTTCAGGTATCGGTAAAAAAAATTCAATAAATTTTGAAAACCGAATTGTAAAAGTCCAGTCGATTGATAATATAATTAGGTTTATCATAACGGTAGGAACAAAAAGATAACACAAAATAATATTTTTACTCGAAAAAGGACATTTTATTCATCGATAACATTGAATAAAACACTCTTTTACTCATAACAGAATTAAAAAAAATTAAATTTAGAACAAGTACGAATTATATAAATTATGTAATAAAAATTGCAAGTATACGTGATAGAAAAAAAATACAGTGATGGGTTTATTGCTATGTGTATGGTGGTCGCGATTTTTATTATCTTTAACTTTACTTTTTTATCTTGAAATTTTAGTATGAAATGTAATGTTAATTTTCTTTATAAAAACTGTTTCTTTCTTTCTTCCTTTCTTTCTAACCCGTTTCATTACCGTATTTACACTGAGTGATCTCTAAGCGCGTCAAACCAAAAGAAAATCACTAATGGGTTTATCACTATGTGAATGGTGGTTGCGATCCTTACCACCCCGCTTTTTTTTTTTTTTTTTTTTTTTGAACTGACTACACTGTTAGCCTTAGGGGCCCTATCGTCAAACAGAGCCGCTGCGGCTTTTACAGCTTCACCGGACTTGGATACCACCCCTCTTTATTACTCTATATTATATCTATCTTCTCTCATTTGTAACGAAATGATCCAAAACCTGACGTGTCCTTGAAATTTCACTCTCAATTAATCACCGCCTAAGAAATTTTTTCGCAGTCAATGGTAAATAGTAGGGTATATAATTCGTGAAAAAAAAATTAATCTCGACCGTTGGATCCCTCGCTCCGCTCAGGGTTCAACTTTTCGGGATCCGTCCCTCGAATTAAATTCCCTCTTTTTTCACTTGTTGTGTAATCTACTATTTCTTGATAATTAATTGGACGCATAATCGATCCAGCCCCGATCAAAATGAAAAATTTCCGATAAGATTTATTAATATAATTATTGTCGATTACAAGAAACAAACGAGAACACTGTTTTATAAAGATATAGTGTTTTCAATAGAATTATAAGTATCTCAATTCATTCACTTGGCGTTGAAAGGGATAAATCTAATAGTATCATGCGAACCCTCTTAATGTGTTACACAAAAACCTATCTAATTTCTCAGATAATCGTCCCTTTAGTTTTTGTTCCTTGAACGAGGCTTTCATCGGACATGTTAAAGGCTGTTTGGTATATGTATGTCGTGAACTTTATCCTTACGATGATTGGGTAGTTTCTTCAGTTTTTGGCTTATATCTTCTACTAACGGTGAGTCGCGGCTCGTAATTTTATTTGTACTAATATTAGTTACAATTTTTATAGTCGATCAGTTGAGAAATTACAAATACTTCCCGCGTACAAAATTTCATCAAAATCGGTTGAGACTTTTTTTAATACAATTAAGATGACAAGCAAGTAAACGGCCCGCCTGATGGTAAGCGGCTACCGTAGCCTATGAACGCTTGTAATACAATAAGTATCACTAGCGCATTTTCTACCTTGAACCACGCTACCCCAAGGAGTTCTGGAAAGAACTACTCGCCGCAGGAATAGAAGTAAGGATATTTGGCTGAGCTCTTCTGTAAGGTGCAGGTATTCAACCAGTCGGACTGCCCCAAGTAAAGAGAAAACTCCAAATAAATTTCTCTATGCCCTAACTCTTTTAAATCAATTTTTTTTGGATGATTTCTATAAGTATTAATCTTATGTAAATAACCAATTAGAGTAAAAGCTTAAAATTTCATAAAAATATATAATAGAGAACTATAAAGAAAAAGATGACCATCACGGAACGCCCGGCAGATGTGAAACTTGTTAGTAAATATTAAAAAAAAAAGTTTGTGTGTGTGTGTGTGATTGACTGACTCGATGACTTACCAGTACCCAAAAGTAAGTTAATGTGAAGATGTTTATTTTGTTACTACGAGTATGGTGGTCGCGATCCCAACCCACAGCTTTTAATCTATCCATGTTTTAACATGAAACTTTGTAGTGATCAGGTAAGTCTATTAAAAAAAATTAGGTTCAACAATCGGTCTGACCCGCCGCATTAGATGATTAACATCAAATGGAAAAAAAGTATACGGACGGAGCTACAGATATATTAATAAATATAAAATAATATATCCATCCTAATTTAATTTTATCGTTTTTCCTTCCACAAAAAGCTAACGCTATAAATTTCCCTATTTGAGTAATAAATAAATAATTTCTTCTTTACGGTCAAAAATGTTTAGAAATCTCTGCATATGTCCATGCCATTTATGTCATAGCCAGGTGACGAGGGTACTCTCGCTTTATCGACGATAATGTTTAAAAATTACCTTCAAAACGCACCTAATTTGCCTCTTGGTACCTCGAGCCGGAGAAATATGACCGGCAATTTGTCATCTTAAACCTTTTTGGTGCCGCATTTACGGCACTTACTTTCATTATATCCATCTTCATTCTTCGTAAGTTCAACGTAAGATTTTTTAGAACTCTCCTGCTCTGTAAGGTATTCGTGTATGTGAAATAATTATACCACAATCTTGGGATATTAATCTACTTCGGAAAACTATAGAAAATCTATAAAAATAAATAAAACAGATTTTTACTGAACGTATATTGAAGTATCTAGTACGGTACTTATAACAAACACCAATTTCATTTTTTTTTGCCTTTCTGTGTGTTCCGTGTTATCTCCCAAACGGTTTGACCGATTTTTACAGTATTTTACTGGCAGATAGCTGATGTTATATGGAGTAACTTAGGCTAAATTTATTTTAGAAAAATAATTAGGGTTTAAGCAAATAAATATCAATTCTGAAACAACCATTTTGGGGCGCTTAAATAGTTTACACTGAGTAAACCATAAGATATATATGAAATTAGCTGTGCCTTCGACTGCGGTCGCGTGGAGTATAGAATGCCTTCGGTCGGGGACACACGCGAGTATCGTGCTACCACCGCTCCCGGTTATATTAAATATAAAAATGCTTATTATGGGTGATCCTTAGGAGATAGACATCTTTTTAATATCTACAGTTATGTAGTACATTTATTGACATATTCCTTATGGTTTACTCGGCGTAAGCCATTTAAACGCCCGAATTGATTCACCATGACCTTGCAGAAACCTAATCCTTTTTCTAAAATAAAAGTAGCCCAAGATTACTCCTTATAACATAAGTTATCTGCCAGTGAAAGTCCCGTCAGAATTGGTACAACCGTTTCGGAAATTACCCGGAACAAACAGAGTGACATACAAAATTTTAAAAATGAGTTTTTGTTATATAGATGTCATATATACTGTCATATGCATTTAGTAAAAAGCTGTTATTTTGACATTACAAACAGACAGTACACTTTTATTAATTGTAAAGATTAACGTATTACATTTTTTTAGATCTTAAAAAAGGCCTACCACAAAGTAAGCGAGAGCAAGATGTCTATTTTCTACTTCCGGTATTGTTCATTGCTTAGTCAATATTTGTGGGCAATAAACTGTTTTTTTAATGGTTCTGTATAATTTATTGACCAAACCAAGACCATAGTTACTAGGTTTTTACTGGTGATTGGCGACGGATTTGCAATTTAAGGGTTAAAGGGTTTAAGCTAACCCGGCTTGCATTAGAAGATACCCCACACCGCATGCACCGCCAGGTAAGGGTGGCCCTGTCGTAATTGCTGTCTACTTAAAATTGTTGGTATTTTACTCATGAAATGTTACCCGATATCGTTAAAGCCTATTTGTTTTGTAATTATCCTTTATTTGTGTCGGTTGTATGCGATTGTGTCATAAAAAATATAACTTTACTATAAAAAAAAAAAATAATGAGTATTATTCTTTATGTTCCTTATTCAGACAATTTTAATTTTTGGCGATTATGATAATAAATGTATAATTATATTTAAAAAAAATTATGCCTGCAACACCTTAAACGTAATAGAACTGAAAGTTCTTAAAAAGACGCGGATCGCCTAAACTATGTATTGGATATATAATATTTATCTGTCTTTCTTCATCTCTCTACGCTATATCTCTATTCTCTCTCGTGTAACGAAATGTGTCTAAACGTGAGTCGCGTCTTCGAAACTTCACTCTTAGTTCTCGTCTAAAAAAAATATCGAACCACCGCCTAAGAACTTTCACTTCAAAAACCTTACCTTTATTTTTTGGTTGGTTTCGGTTCTACTTACCCGAATTAAACTTTTTAATGGTAAATTTATTTTTAAATTTTTCTTCAATTTGCTTTTTCCAAAAAATAGTACGATATTAAAATCAATAAGTAATATACTGCAAGACTATATTGTACGGTACCCTAAAAGAAAATTAACTTGCCTTCGAAAGTAGAATTTATCTTAATTACAGACAAAGCAAGTGGCCGACGACTAATCACTGTCGAGTTCTGAAACAGACTAAGATATTGGGTGATTTGTTTCAAATGAAATTACAACTTGGATTGATTCGATCCTTAAATCTCGGCTTAGGATACCTATTAATTTTGAACTATTCTCCGCTTTAATGACCTATTTAATAAAATCATATTTATAAAAGTATCGGTGTATATATTATCGAGTATTTGTAAGAACCGTAAAAATATTTTCAAAAAAATATTTTCATAATTTTTTTACCGATTTTCGCGAAATTTTGTACATGGGAAGTAAAAGTCATTCCATAGAATTGTCAATAATACATTTGAAAATCATAAACAAGAATAATTCTCAACCGATTTTGATGAAAATTCTACACTGGAAATTTCATTTTTTAATTGATAGACTCTTATGATTTTTATAATATGAGTCAAAATAAAATTACGGAATGAAAATAATTACTGCGCTAAAACAAACGCGTGCGGAGCCGCGGGCAGACTGCTAGTATTTTATAAATTCATGGATATATACAAGTATATTGAAAGTGAAGTCACTCAGTGTTAGAAGTATATAAAATAAATTCTAAAGCCGCATTAAAACTCCGTCCGCGATTCAAGTCGTGGCAACAATAAACCCCCTCTGACAAGGGACTGTCCTTTGACATAGCGCCGATTTGTCACAATACTAATCTTTTAAAAAATCCTTTTAACAAATCACGCCCGAACAGTATGTACTTACATTTCTTTTTATTAAAGTTAAATTCTTATTTTAAACAAGCTGTGTACGCGGATGCGTTCGCGTAAACTACATAATACCGTCGATCGTCGTTGTCGAACCTTGCTACATCCGCTACCGATTATTTTAAAAACAAAAATACTCACAGTGGGTGACCCTTCGAAGATAGATATATATCCTGTCGCCTACTTTTTTGTAGGTCTTTTAATATCTACGATTATTTAGTATTTTAATTTGATATATCGGCAAAGTACATGTGTTATTTATGGTGTTGCAAGCGTCCATAGGTTGCGGTGGACGCTTACCATCAGGCGGACCGCATGCTTGTTTGCCACCATCATGATATATAAAAATATATTTAGTTTATCGCTTATGGTTTACTCAGCATAAGCAATATAAGCGCCCCTAAAAATTAATTCACAAACTAGTAAAAGGAGTTCTAAACCACTGAAAACACGACTTCAAAAAAAAAAGACGGGATGTTAAGAATTAGAATGTATTTTTTTATGAATGTTCAGGCATACCTTCTCTGTTTATGAACCGATTTGGATGATTATTTTTTTGTTGGATAGAGGATACCTCAAAGATTTTCATTTTAATTTCATTGGCATTGGACTGACAACTTCGAAGATACACCAGTTGACTCTTAAAATGATTGAAGTGTGTTTTCATTTGTTGTTAAACATTGCCTTGTCGTATGTTTATTAGAACCAATCCATAAACAATAAAAAATATGTAATGTAATAATAACCTTAGAGTATTTCCTATAGTTTATTTCATACTGAAAGAAAGAGGTGACCTTACTTACAGATGCTAGAATTTTTGAAAATGTGAGAGTAATAACTATAAATATTTTTTAAATATATTAATTATCATTTAAACTAGGTTCGACGTAATAATAAATAACGCATTTTCGCGAGTATTTTTATTAGTTAAAAATGAATATTTTGACGAAAGAAGCAAAGAAAAAGTTGTTTGTTATAAAATAATATAATAATTGCCAGTAAGCAGTTCAGGATTGCCAGGGCCTTTAAGCCGGGCGCTGTTGAAAACAAAAACATATAAGTCGTTAGTTGATTGCATAGACGAGTAGATAGATGGAGGTTTTAGCGATGTGGCCACAATTTCACCTGATCTTAAGTGACGATGTGGCCCAAGATGGTGACACGCTTAGCCTACTTAAAGGCTGGCTCTCAAATGCCGCTGCCGGAACACACCTATTGGTGTTTGGGGACAGAATTTCAACTTGAGGGTGGTAGCTAAGCCAGGCGGGTATTAGGAAAAGCCCTACTACTATACTGTGGTTTCATCACGTCGATCAACGAGGAGTCCATACACGCTACCAACTGAGCCGTCATTGCTTTAAAAATATACAACAGTGCGTACAAGTCTGGTCGTCAAATCGCTAGGCCAATTCGAAGAAGCTCCTAGTCGTGAAAATCAGGACTTGCATTAATCGTGTATAATATATTATATCTCATTCTCTCGCTGACTAAATCCTATAAATGTATGTGTTTGTGTCTTTTTAATGTCGCTTTTTCACCTAATCGAGTTTCAAATCACAACTTTACTAAAGAAGTTTCAACTTTAAAACAATCACTTAGCTAGACAGGACTACTTTCATGAGTCTCATATTTCATAAGTTACAACTTAAAATTAAAAGAAGGTACCGTATCATAAGAGTATGACGATAAAAATAAATTATTATCAGAGGGTACACCGTCGCAAGATCTTCAAATTTCATGGATAAATTTGAAGCGAAGAGGTTCTTAAACTCGAGTGCGCCACTCCACGGTCCCCAGGGCCGCGAGGGACGTAACAACCAAGATTGTGGCCTGAAAACTGCGCCCCGGTATCATATACTGAGTTTTCTTTAAATATATTGTAAAACGTATATCAGTAAAGCCGAACCATGTTACTCACCCTTGAAACTTCGTCAAAGTAGCAATATGTTTCAAAAAGACGTAAAATATGATATATTAATTTTCTATTATAATTTATCAAACGAAGTTTGTGGGCTAACTTTTACAATAATAATTTTCTTTATAAGTATGCTCGAAAGTTCAAAGAGTATCAAATTTTTTTTACTTGTTACTACAAGGTGGGGTGACCCTTTATATTGAAAACACCACAATTTTTTTTTTTGTTTCCGGTGAGTACAACGGGGCGCTAAACGACGATATATTTTTTGTTTTATATTTTTATGCAATAGACTTTTAATACGTATATATTTATGTTATTAAATAAACAAAATTATAATGACTATTTACTACCAGACTGCGAATAAAGGGGGTTATGTTTTCCGAGCGTATGCATTTTTGGAGGTTTACCAGTCTGGAGATAAATATGAAAACAATCCTTCCAAATTAAATTGTTTATTTTTGTATTATTACCGCGTGCATCGCGTGTGCCGACCGAGACTGGACTGTCGGTGCACACAATGCACAAGTACAACATTAAACATTAATGATGACGCTACACATTCATATTTCTTTAGCGCGCTATGTAGCCCTAAACGGCTTGATGGACATTATTAGCATACGAGGTGTGGTTAGATTCATCTCAATTGTAGGATTAACATAGGCTGTATAATATTTCAGTATGACGTCTGGGAATAAAATTAAAAGTCATGTGGATTTTATTGCAATCGGGTTTCTTGTTTCCTTCTTAATAATTTAGCTTGTTTTATTTTTAATAACAAAATTCTTACTCAAAGAGAAGAGTGTTATAATTTTAACGTGTTTTTGTGTCTGTATATGGCATCGTAGCTTCAATCGGCTGAACTGATTTTGATTTTTTTGTAAGTGACTTCGATAGTGTGATGGTTGAAGAATATCTGTTCAGCCGTTTGAAGATTATCAGCTCTTTTCTAAGTGGTAAATGGATGTGAGCATCTCCCACAGGTTTGATCGAGTAGAAATTTCGTATTCCGTAACTTTAATGATATTAGAAGATATGGCAAGCTTGATCTGATGTTACAGTGTCATCTGGAATCTGCAGGATTCCTAACTCCTTACCAATTTACAGCAGAGATATCATGCTTAGACTGATTGGAATGGTCTCAATGGTTACTTAGCGGTTCTTTAAATTTTCATTTGAGTTCACGAAAACCAGTGTGGCCTATCTCCTTTTATTCGATAACATAGATGGCAGCATGAATTTAATAACTTTATGTCGTTGTGGTTTTATAAAAGCATTGTTTTAGATTACAAATATGTTAATAGTAATTTATCGAAAAAATGAGATAAGTCACACTGGTTCTCGTGATCTCAATTTACCTTGTTGCTGTATTAAAGTATATTATCGCCATTAGATATTTGGATTTTGCCATCATAGTCAACTTTGGGATTTTCCCCAAATACTGCAGAGAATTTAATACAGGGATTTTTCCGTCTCGTCCTGTTTTAAAAATATCTAACTATAATTTGTATGAAAGAAATTGTCAATTAGTATGTACGTATAGAGACTTCAACACGTGTCATTATGTATTCGTTCTACGGGTACAGTCAGTAATAAAAATGTTAGGTTCGTTAAGAAGAAATAGATCATCTAATCAGTAGTTGTGCGTGATAATGCGTCGTATCACAATGATCAAATTATTACAACGCTAAATTCTAATTGTAACAATAACTCTCGAGCACCCTATGGGCGTACTGTCCATAGAATTCCCCACAAGCAAGGACCGGGTTCGCTAAATGAAAAGAGTTCACTCACAGAAAAGTTTAGAGACGGACCGAATGCGACCACTCGAATTCGTGTTGGAAGGTCGACTGCATAGATAATACACTAATACGGGATCGACTGCCAATTGGACGTGCCAGTTG
The DNA here is from genome assembly GCA_033032175.1 of Saturnia japonica. Lineage (NCBI taxonomy): Eukaryota > Metazoa > Arthropoda > Insecta > Lepidoptera > Saturniidae > Saturnia > Saturnia japonica. The sequence goes on from CM065332.1 coordinate 7,407,822, forward strand.
AACATGCCAGACATGAGGTGACACGCATCCTTCAGATCCGTCCGATGTTGTGTGTGAGTGAGTAAGAAGATAGGTGTGTTATATGAGATAGAATAAGAAAGAGAACTAAGAAGATTAGATGCGACGTATTGAGGCAGCGCTTTTTCGAATAAAAAAATAAATAAAAAATAATCTTATAGAAATATTGTGTAGTTGACTGTACCTCTTGACATGCACACGTAGTCACTGTATCTACACGCAAACATAGGGCCGCGCGCTCAAATGAATTGAACTGTCATCAGTTTTATTCATTTAAAAAGTTTTTATTATATTTTTTATTTTTTAAGATTCTCAATATCACTTAGTTTCGATGTTTCACATCTGCTAGAAGACCCACGATATTTGAGTATTTTTTAAATGCCTTATTAAAATATTCATATAGCTTCTTCTTCTTCCTCTTATATATAAAAACGATGTTTGTATGTATGTTCCCCATGGAGTTAGAAACGGCTGGGGTGATTTTGATAAATTTTTCAGAAAACATTTTGATCTTGATCAATGGTGATCCTGTAAAGTTTGGTAGCGATCCGATCAATGTTTCCTATGAACTCCAGAACGGTACAGCAGGGCGTGGCAGAATTTGCTAGTATATTTAACCTAAATATATATAAAAGGAAACTGCGACTAACTGACTAGAAATACTTTCAGATCACTAACATTTTCCTTCCTTCCTCCTAGTAGGCAGGGAACATGTATGTCTGTATATGTTAGTTAGTTCAAATTACGGGTAGAGAATTACCTAGATCGCAACTCATTTGCTATCGCGGCAACCGCCCAAGCTGAGGTCCGGCCACTTTGGCACCCTTGAGCGACTTGTCTTTACTTTCGCGCCTGAGTGTCTTAAGCGCTCGCCCCCAAGTCACAGTGAAGCTGTAAAAGCCGTCTAAGGCTCCAGGACCCTTATAGCTAACAGCATAGTAAGTCAGAAAAAAAATCGACTAACTGACTGATCTATCAACACCTAGCTCAAACCATTAAACGCATTGGGCTGAAATTTGGCAGGTATATAGTATTATAATGCAGGCGTCCGCTGAGAACGGATTATTGAATATTCGACCCCTAAAAGGGTGTAACAGAAGGGTTCTTATCCAAAATTTTAATACTGGTGAAACCTTGAGGCCCAGGTAGTAGGTATATAAAAGGATAACTAACTGCCTGACTGACATATCAACGCACAAATCAAATTAGTGGGGCGGCTAGGATCGTGGACATTTGCATGCAGATTTCTTTTACACTGTAGGTGAGCACTTAGGAATTTTTTTTTGAGAAATTTAAAATTTTTGGTAGTGGAAAAAGGGATGGAAGTTTGTATGAAAATCCGTCATTTTTTTTAAGCGAGATCTATGATAATTTATTTTAAATCCCTTATCGCGTTAAACATTATTTATTAAATGAAAGGTTTTCCAGCTCTGTATGATGTATCTTTATAGACGTAATTTACGATAGGTTATATTATATCACAAGAAAAAATTATTAATAAGCCATACAAGTGGGTCAACGAAACCGACGCTACGTAACAATGGGTGACCGACATATTGTGTATTGTATACAGGGTTGTTGCTTGCTTGAAATGGTTTTTAGTTTAACAAGTTTATTTAAAAAATGTTGCTTAGCGGTTAATACAAAAAGAAAATCGTTTCGATTTTGCGTCGTTGTCGAGTTTTGTTCCCGAGTAAAATGCGACCGCCATGCACATGACTCTCTTTTGGTTGTCACGTTTCGGGATCACCTACTGTATTATATACAGCTGTCGAAAAGCGGTTTTAATTTTTTTTTTATAATTATAGGTATTTTTTTACAGCTTACAGAGCATTATCACTTTCAAAAGGTTTTTTTTTATAAAGCACAGTAATTTGGCTCCACCTTTTTAGTAATTTAGCTTGTTATATGATTAGGTTCGATTCCCAACTCATGTATAAATATTTTTTATATCTGTTAATGCAGTTTTTGTTTTCCTTAAAATCGATGTCATGGTTCTTTAGAATATATTAACTCTATCTTTTAAAGTTTCAGTCTTCGCCTCACTGACCCATCTCAATGTAACAACATGTTTAATAAAATTATGAACTCTTTCAAACAGAAAGAGAGAAAGAAATCATTTATTCATTAAAAAAACAAGACAGCGATATATATTTAACACGTTATAAACTGTGCACATATCTATACTTATATCCACAAACAAATAAAGTCGATTAATAATTATTAGAAAGTGTATATCAATACACATAGATTATATCAATACGGATGTACATACTGGTTTTTCCTTTCTTATAATTATTATTATTTCTTATAATTATACGGCTGGACGGATTTTAATGAAATTTAGTATAGAATTTTATTAGGTCATCAAATAGAACACAGACAACTCAGAAATCAGTGTATCATTACCCTATCATCACCTAGCGAAGCAATCGTATAACGGTTTATTTATTATTTAATTTAGAAGTTAAATTTATGTGCAGCCCAGCCCTATCGAAGCGGAGGGAGAGCTTAACTATAACAATACGTAGAAAGAGGTCACTGGCACGGTAACATAGTTGCTTAAATAATAGAGTCAAAACCAATTTTTGGGTACTATATAAGTTTTATAATACACGACACGATTCATATCCAGAGGTCAAAAGAAAGACAGAGGATAGGGAACATTGGCAACTGCTCCACCGACAAGACCTAAGCTCTTAAATTAAAGAAAATGAATATAAGTTTTATTTGGCTACTTATTGAAAATACCGAATAAAAAGAACATTACTTAGTACTTAGGGACGTAATAAAATAATTATTAATTTCATAAAGTAATTAGCTGGCTTCGTAGATGTTTTTCTGCTATTTCCAATATGCTATAGTAGCTTAGACCTTGGACCTTCTTATCCAGTCTCTTACGTCATTCATCACTGTTTTGCACCAGCCTTAACTATGTTCTCGTGAGAATATATTATATTTTCGACTCATTTCGCTATCGTTCTTTTTACTTTTCTCTTCTTCTGCATTCAGCATTCTTTCTATTGCATATGAAATCCATTTGATATTAAATAGTCACTGCCTACGTCTATATACAACTAACTCCAAAAGACTACTGTTCTGAGAACTTACAACAAAGGTGGCAAACAAGCTTACGGCCCATCTGATAGTAAGCGGCTGCCGTAGCATATGGACGCTTGTAATAAGGTATCACTAGCACGTTGCCGACCTTGATCCCCCTACTCCAAAAAGCTCAGGAATCCCTACTTACCGTCGAAACAACACTAGGCTATTTGGCTGCGATCTCCTGTAGGGTGGAAGTATTCCATGAGTCGGACTGCCCCAAGTAGAGATAAATCTCCAAAAATAACTGTCCAAGGAATGTCTTATTAGATTGCTAATGCCTTGTGTTTCAGTGAGTGTTAGCAATCACACCATTCGAGCTGGAGTACACTTCTGCTTTGTGGCAGAAACAAGTGTGTCAGTGGTTCTTTCGACGTTGAACTATTCTTCAGATCAATCAGAATTCTGTCAACGATCTATCTACTTCAGCTGTCATCGTCACATCTAGTTCAGTGTATTCATCATCGCCATCCGATATAGTAGTACACAATGTTCCCAAATAACTTTACCCAATACTTTTATCGAATATTCGACCTAGTAAATAATTCAGAGCAACACTATGAAAATATTGATTTTGTTGGAGACTTATAGTATCACATTATGCTTTCAGAAGTAGGTACATATAATTATTACGTGATTGTAAATTTCTAGAACAGACAAGAATATCGGGGGTTAAGTATAATGAATCAATATTTTTACATGAACCGATATCCATAAGGAAACAGCCTTTCAGGACCAAGAAAACATAAGGCTAAATAAGGGATATATTCTCATTGTAAAAGTAAATTCGGACGATGCTAAGATCCCGATACGCTAACCACAAGGAAAAAAAATCGATAAAAATAACCCATTTTATTTAAAAAAGAAGAAGAAAAACACACCAGTAAGTAAGCTTGGAATGTACAACATTCTCTAAATACAAGATTACATCTGTTCAGTCAAAGTCTGCATAAAACGGAACAAAACGTACAAGTTTAAATATGGGCCAATTTGATTAGTGAATCGCAGTTGCCAACCATTTTGGTGTTTCTTTCACCCCCCTTCCCCTTCCTATTCCAACCATCTCTTCTCGCGCGCGTGCACCGGCACGAAGACCGTTGCCGACATAAATTTAAGAAAAATCCAAAAACTGAATCTGGTGGATTCCAAGTATCGCGACCCTGAGACCTCATCAAAACTGGTGAGTAATTGTAATATATCCAACAACATCCAAATTGTTGAAGCCGTTTCCGAAAAACCAACTATATATATACAAGAATTGCGTACTTAATAGTAATTCATGTAATTATTAGACATGCCAGATAGTTTCAACTAATAATGTTGGTGAAAGAGAGTTGGAAGTAGAAGAAAATTATGGTTACTAATGGAACTTCGATGCCACCAAACGCTTTCGTCTTGAAGGATAAAACAAATTATGCGAAGCTGACTGCTAACTTTCACTAGTTGAAGAGGTATCCTAAGAAGAAGGAGAATTACAGATAAAGAGTATTTTTTTATGAGGCAATGACTGAGTGAAGCAATAATGGCAGATTGGTAGAATGTACGGACACCGCGTCGATCGACGTGAGCTTGAATCGCTGGAATAAGTCTTAAGCCTTTGGTGAAGAAAATATGTGATGAAAGTATATCATGGTGGTAGAACATTTTCTAATGCCCTCCTGACTAGCTACCATTACCGATTTGAAAGTTTTTCGTTAATCACTTAAATGTGTTGTCCGGCAGTTGCACTTGAGATTCAAACCCCTTACCAGGCTTAGCATGTCATCATCTTGGGCCACATCGTCTTTTAATATAAGACCAAACGCTAAACCCATATAAAAATGCATATAACATTCCTTTTATAAACGAAAGTCGTTCATAAGTCAGTGTTAAGAGGTATGAGATATTATTATTATAGTTCAAGTTTCGAGCAAAGGCTTTTAAATAGATATTCGTGTGAACTTAAAAAAAACTTGATAGAAACGTAGATTAAGAAGTTTAGTATGAATGCGAGTTGAAAAGTCACTAGTAAAGGTTAAAAATGTGTTTTTTTAAAGTAACATAGGTCGAATTACTTTTGCTCCAAGTAACTTTATAATTAATATTTATGTGAAGAAGACAAATGCTTAGGCTACGTTGGTTATAAATTTTTCTGGCGCCAGAAATGTATGAATTTTGTATTTACTGCTCCTTGATCATATTTCAATTATTTATTACTAGCTATACCCGCGGCTCCACTCGCGTTTACTACAAAAATTAGTTTAACCAGGATAAGAATTTTCTATTTATAAATCCAGGTTATGAACTATCTGTGTACGAGTAACAAACAAACTTTCGGTTTTATAATATTAGTTAGGATACTAGGATACTAATTGGTATGTTACGTATGGATAAGTTGCTCTATGATTTTTATTATTCGATAACACGAACATAGCGCCGCGCCACCTATCGAAATCACGAATAGCATAAAAACCTTTTCCATTAATTAAAGAACACATCTTGATACATGTGTTTAATGGTCATCAATCAAACGGTGTTGGAGTTTATCAATCTCATATAATTATAAATACATTTTTATATTAGGTATGATTTTAAATAACGCCAAATAAATGCACGATCTATCACATAATTGATAAGATTTGTTCCTAAAATAATAGACGTATCACTAGAACCGAATCAATAAACCATGTCAAAACACTTAGGTACCTAAAACTTGTTCAATATCATTATTATCTGGCGCACTTAGTGTCCCGCTGTTTTTTCCTCATAAGTCAAACCTTTTCTAACCCTTCCACATTTTCCGTAAATTGATCATCTTGCTTAGGGAATTGATCAAATATCCGTTTTTATGATCCCCTTTGAAGACCGTTTTCATTAACATGGTGACAAAAATATTTATAGGGAATAGATTGGGGATACATATTGGTGATGAATAATAAACTTTGACAACAGAAAATATTGTTTCCTTTTACCTATATATATATACCTATATCTTCATATATTATGCATTTGTGTAAATTGAAATATTAATTTTAATGCTATATGAAATTTCTTACGTTGTTATTACAAAAACATGTTTGTTTTGTATCGTCTCGTTTATATTTATTATTGATAGCCTATGTTTTATTTACAACATTTGAGGTCTACCCTTAAACATAAACTCCGTCCCTTTGTTGTTGAGCCCTTTTACCTTGAATTTATTATTTATTGTGCGTAGCTTACATTCCGGAGGACTCGTTGGTCTATATTAAAACTTCTTTATCAGAATTTTATTTACTTGAATTATTCAATTAATTAATGGTAATAACATTTAAATGTTTCAAATATTTCAAAAGTTCAATACTGTTTACGTAAAAGCTAACGGCTTTTACTATCCACGGGTGTAAACAATACTACATACGTACGGATCTGACGAAGATATATTGCGTGTTGCAGAGTTATATCGGCTGCACTTTGGTGAATGTGTACAAGAACTAAAGCTACCTATTTCATCTCAGGACTACCAGACGTCGTATCCAGACATAGTCGATGTACCATTTATCTGCACGAAGCGTTTTGCATCTTCGTTTATTATGCGAACCGCAGATTACTTGACCTTTTATTCCTTTCTTTTGTTATGACTTGTAGAATATACTTACTGGCATTTAAAACATAAATTATTTCTCAAAGGTATTTTTTCTAGTAAAGAAATATCTCCGTTCACTCTTTATACAAAATTAACGATTCTAACATGATTTTAAGTCTTAGATATCCCGTTATAGACAAAATTAATATTTTCGTTAAAAGTGATGAAAAATACACTTTTTCATTGGGAATGCCATCGGTTGATGCTAATCAAAATATAATCAAGGTCAACTTGACAGATCTTGTCTATAAATGTGCAATGTAGGTCCTTATTATTTTTATAAAAATACGGGTCTAGAACGCGTCTACTTACAATTCTTATTTCAAATGCTCGAAGTTTTGGCCTGGATACACAGACTGCGGTCACAAGTAAACTTGTTAAAATAGCAAACTTCCATGTTTGCAAACATTACCTAAAATATTTCCTTATATTGCATCTGTATGTAACTATGTAATATATGATCTGCCTTGTTCGACAGAAGAGGTACTCATCTGTCATTCAACTGATTATTTGATGACGTTTCACTTAGGCACATCAAGCTTGTGATGTTTTATTCCCTCTCCTTTTCCTCCCTCCTTACGAGTGCGGTGAAAGGTCAGAGTACGTTGAAGCATTATGTTACACTGACATGTAACAATGCTATTTTGATGAGAACATTAATTTTTGTTTGCTATTCACAATAATACTTCTCAATAAAAACTTTATTATTTTTGGAGTTTACTCAATAAGAAAAAAATTTCATATCAGGAGCTCGATATGGAAATTTTATTAGGAGTGAAATTTATTAAAGCATTATGTTTATCTGCGCAACGTACCATGCGCACCTTTCACTTTGAAATCATGTATGTACACATACATCAACTTGCTTTTAGATAAATCATTAACCACTAAGTGAGTGAGTGATTGCATATTCAAAGACAATCGTACTTAAGGAGTAAATTCCAGTAGTGCACCGGAGCTGACACACACATGTTGTGCGTTGGAGCTGACAATCACACATGGTGCTTTTTTGGTGGTTTTTTTTTATATATGTTAATAGTCTGTAGAATGTTTATGTATTTGTAATTGTACTTGTTTTGGCGCATTTAGTAGAGGGTAAAGCTTTAACTGCAGGCACATCATGTAACGGAAGAACGACATAATGAAGTTAGCTATCAATGATAATAAGGCAAGCAAACTTTACTGAAATTTTCTATAATAATGTCAATTCAATTTAATAAAATTAAAATAATGTTTATTTATACACCGCTAAATTATTATTTCATATTAAAAATATAAAAGTCAGTAAAATGATTTTACTATTATATATTGTCTAACTTCAATACCTTGTTTGCACGTGTATTGGAGTTTTTTTTTTGTAGGTATAGAAAAAAACTATAGTACAAAACCCGATTGTCGTAGCTAACAGTCATTTTTCCATTGGCCATTGCTACATAAGGCATGGTCTTACTTTATATCAATGAATATCAACACTTATTTTTAATAAGTTCTTTATTATTTAATTAAAACTTCTTAGGCAGCGATTCGATAACTAGACAAGAATTGAGAGTTAAATTTCAAGGACGTGTCACATTTTTAGGCAAACTTCATTACATGAGAAAGAAGAAAGATATTACGTAGAGAGAAGGAGAAAGACAGCTATCCATTGTATATCTAATATACAATATAGGCTATCTGCGTCTCCCTTTTAAGAAAATTCACTTCTATCACGTGTACGGAGGTGCACGCATAATTTTTTTAATTTAATGATATCTAAGTGATAACCTTCAAAATGGGCCAAACATTTTTATTTTCTATCTATTAACTAATGATGACTTTGTTTTTTGTTGAAAACCATATAAAAGTCAAATTTAAAATGACACCGATTTTGAAATTTGACTGCCGATCTCATTTTTATTGTATGAATTCTTTCTATACGGATCATAATGAATGTTAACAATGAGCCAAGTCAGCATTCGTGGATTCTCTTTTTGAAAAGTCCATGACTTTCTTATCACTTCAATTCGAACGAACTTGGATCTGAATCAACAGTTCTGTGAAATACAATTTTAAACATTTACACTACGGTGTAATAGTCAGCCCGGTTTACAATGGAAGTCGCGGTTAAATTCTCATATACCTCTCCTCATATATAATGGTGTCTCCTTAACAAAAGAAATACGTTTCGTATATCATCCTAGCCGAGATATATTCAAATATTCCTAACAGGGACTCGAAACTTCGCATATTATTGTAAATATACAATTTTCACTAGACTTCGACATGGGCATAACCAGGAATTTGGCAAGGCATAACTACAATATTAAGTAGTTTTGGAAAGGTGGTTTGCGGTAGGAGTTGATTTGTAGAAATCGTGACGTAAAAAAAAAAAAGCGTTATGCTCCATGTGACTTGCTTTCGCTGTTTCTTTCAATTATATACGAGTGTTTGTGTGCGTGCGTATTGATATTAGAATGGATGAGCATTGTGCGCGGCCGGTTGTATAACCGTTCCTAAGACGGCCGCTAAATTACAAAACATTATATTTCAGGCGGAACCCCTTGGCGTGGTCTCACGAAATAGGCGCGCATTCAGTAATTCGGTGGTTGACCACTAATTTTGTATGGTACATATTATATATACAACTAACATCAATGCGTTCTTTATGAATTGCAGTAACTGAATTTGATATAATATTTTACTAATTTTATTTTTTAGCTATAGTAACTTCGTTCCTGATGGGAGGGGGGCGTTCGCACAAGTTAAAAAAAAAAAAAAAACGGAACTAGACAATTTGGTTGACTCTACAGCATCTGATGGTAAAGGTAAAGTCCAAAATCAACGGCGACTGTCGGTGTCAGATTTTATCGTTGTTGCCGTCATACCGGCTTGCTGTAATGCCTCTCCAAGCTTAATTTGAAGGACCTACTACCATAGGAAAGAGCGACAACATTGACTGAAAAAACGTTCAATAACGAATATACGCACGGCTACTCTCCCCCCATCCGCCCGTACATGGCTACGTCCATGGACCTCGAAAACATTTGATCCCTGATAGCTTTCATAAATTTTACTTGGTGTAACAAAAAAGTATTATTTTTGACGTGACAACGTCTTATAAATTGGTTTGCCGGGTGACACTTCAAGAAACTGCGTTACGCTCCGCTCACGTTATGCGCTCACAATGAGAGCGAGTGAGAGGCACGCGTCCCTTCCACTCGGGCATGGTTAGCCCGCCTAAGAGCGAGAGAGACAGACATAAAGTCGTTGTCACGTAAAACTTTCGCCCGTATACCGACTTTACAGGCAACCAATTTTTTAAAACTATAAGTGGTTTTGTTACGTTCATTGACCGCTGATATTTGACTTTAGTCTGACATCTATGAAAAGTCGAATTTACTCGAAATGTTTTAAAGTTGACTTGAATATTTTATTTCTTTGGTCATAGCTTTTAAAAGATGTTAAAGTTTTATATGAGTTATTGTACAGATATAGTGAAACACACATTATTCTATATGGTTTTTATTTAAATAAATCTTTTAAGGCAGCTGCAACGTTCTGACTGTTTTTGTTTGATACACAGTTTCAAAATTCATCTTATAGCTCCTTTTTTACTTGTGCAATTTTATTGCTAGGTCCTAGGAACCACGATGTATACCGTCACAGTGATTATTTTTTGGTTTGTCAAGTTTCAGGATCAGCTAGTGTTAGCTAGCTTGCAAGACGACTAACAACGGTGACTGGTGATGGATTTTAGAGATCTCTCGGTGGTTGCCGTTAATTTTGAATTTGGAATGTGCGTAACATTAGTGGTTTATTTGTAAAATGGCTGTTTTGAGTCTGATGATCTAAATGATATAGTTCAAAAATGGCATCTGACGTGAGAAGATTGCCGTCAAGAGCTAATAGAAATCAATATAAAACCCTTTAAAAAACCGCATCAACGAATGGTCAAACAAAAAGTGGTCTTACCAAGTTCAGAGCCACAGACTCGAGGAATTATCTCCAGGATGGCGGAGCACGACGCATCTTCGAAGCACAGCTGCCTCGCCAGTAAGCAGTTCAGAATTGCCAGGGCTTTTAGGCCGGGCGCTGTTGACAACAAAACATATAAGTCGATGGTTGATTTCACAGACGAGTAGATTATCGGAGGTTTTAGCGTTTTGTCACATTCTCATCTGATCTGAAGTGACGATGTGGCCTAGATGGTAACACGCTGCAGGAGGATTGGCTGTCAAGTGCAGCTGCCAGAACATATCTATATGTACTTGACAACAGAATTTCAACTTGAGCATGGTAGCAAGCCATATTAGTATAAAAAAATATCCTACCACCATGCTATGATTTCATCACGATGTTTTCCTTCACCAAAAGTTCAGACTCATTGTAAGGATTCGAATTCACGTGTATACCAGAGAACAATATCCATTTCTTTCATTTAATTGCAATTTAGTAAAAAGGAACAAGCCCAGTATTAAATAATTTTCTGTTGTTACTCATTAATTGTGTTTGGTGGAACAATTACATTACACAGATTGCTATGCGTGGTTTTACGATTTCACCGATAAAACCAATTCAAATATAAATATTTATTACACCATATAATTCAAAGTTTAATGGTCTCGATTAGCAATATTTGTCACCTTTATTAAGAGCGGTCACATACAGTCGGAATTCCGTTTAGGGATTTCGATTCGAAATATCGAATCGGGATTTCGAACGCAGTAAATCCATACAAATCTATAGACCTATCACAAACATACAGTAGATTTCCGTTCGTAGTATTCTCCGATCCGGAATTCCGCATGGTAAGCCTGTGCGTCCGGAAGCCCGCACGGAAAAAATCTGTTTCGAATGCATCTCTTTCATAGATTTTGTACGAGTCGCATCACACATTCGTTAATTCTGTACGGAAAGCCAGTCAGTCAGTGTAGTAAGATTGCCTCGTAATTTAGCCCTTTTGACTGTCTTGCAATCTTTGAGTGTTAAGTGAATGTACCCAGTAACGGCGACGTATTTTCTTCTTAGCAAGATACAGCAACAATGCAATCGCAGTCGTCCATCGCTGTTAAAATGTCTGAACCCAATGGTCGTTGTCTCTCAAATGAGCCTTGTTATACAGAATTGAAAAAAAAATCGTATGTCTGTGAAATATGTACGGAATCCCGAAACGGAATTTTGACTGTATGTGGCCGCTCTTAGTTGTGTCAACAGAAAGGAACACAAACTGCGGAGCTGGACCAGCGTGGATGAACTCTACAATCTAGCCCATTACAAAAGCAGCAGTGTCTCACAGTTTCACCCGTGTAAAATTTATTCGATCAACTCTTCACTGCCGCTGCCAACGTATCGTTGTTCTTATTTCCCTAATTGCCTACAGCTTCCCAGAATGTTTGACAGTCATGGTTATTGCTCCGCTTCTTCAATAAATAGGCTATACAAATCAAAAATATTTTTACGACCAGTAGAAGTTGTTTCAGAGATTAGTGTTACAAGGACCGGCCTCCTCTACAAATAGGTCATATTAAATAATATTAATATGTCGATGAATCGTCGATGTGATTGTGAAATACGTACTTGGTGACCTGCTTCGTATTGGCTGGGCGCGACAGCGATTTTTTTTTAGAACTGATTACACCGTTAGCCTGAGGATCCCTAAACAAATAAACCGCTGATGGCTTTTACAGCTCTACCCGGCTTGGAGGCGAGCGCTTAAGGCACTCAGCCACGAAAGCGTAGGCAACAAGCGCATAAGGGTGCTAAAGTGGCCGGACCTCGGCTTGGACTGTTGCCGCGATTGCAATGAAATTGCGATCTAAGTAATTCCCTATCAGAAAAAATTTGATCTAAGCAAACATATACATATATATACATGTCCCTGCCTCCTGGGAGGAAGGAAGAAACATATGGATATGTATTTAGTGATCTGAAAATATTGTCTACATTAATTTGCGTAAAAAATAAAAAAGGTCCCTTTCAGAATCTATGTAGCTGTGTGGTGTGCACGTATTTATGAACATATTGTGTGTAATGATGTATGTTGGTCGCTAAGTGATTGCGAGTGCAGTGTCACTTATATCGCGCGGGCGGCTGCTAGACTCGAGGGTTTCACACCGAGGAACGGACCTAGGCTTGATAGCACAACAGCAATAGGTTTGTTATGATGACCGCACGTACTTTATAAGCAGGAAACGACTAGCTTTGAAGCATTCTCGCTTCAGACGTGAAAGACGTCTGAGATATGGACAAATTCTCGCTTGAACTATCGGATCGTGAGACCTAATTTAATAAGTACTACTACATAAAACACTATTCCTGAGTGTTGTCTCGCTGTTCATCCCGCACCTTATTATATTAGCGCGTTCAAACAAACAAAAAACAAAATAACCTCTTGACCTATATAATATTAGTATCTATTTATACACAGTACAAAGTAAAGTCGCTTTCCGCTGTCTGTCCCTATGTACGCTTAGATCTTTTAAACTACCTCCGCAACGGATTTTAATTAGGTTCTCACTACCATTTAGATATTATTTTACAGAAGGTTTATATATACAATACATTTCTATTAAGTTTTGTATAGTAGAAAAAATTCCATTATTTGTAATCAAGTCGTCAAAAAATGATTTTCGGATGCTCACATGGCTTATAGATGGATAGATATCAAAATAATATTCCAAAGAATTGTAGTTTTTCAAAAAGTCTAGAGAAAAGTTCGCGATGGCATATTGTTATCTCTTAAGGTCCATTGAAATGAATGCCGTAGAAGATATCACGAATTAAAAATTTCGCGCGATCAATGAAATTCCTCTCAGCAAAACCGGTCGCTGTCGGTTGCCCGGCACTCCCCACTTATGATGAATTACGCTTCGCGAACTAAGTGCACTGCTCATGAATATGAAGTTACATAATATATCATCAAGACTGTATCTCCGAAGGTTTAGGCAGAGGTGTATTTTAGGTTTCATGTAATAGGGGGCGACTCTATTGTCATTAATCGCGCACAATGCTAAACTCCGACTTGCTACTGAGAATTTCATAGAAAATCCCAATAACATTTTGCGTGACTTCGGAATCGAACTTAGGACCTCGAGCATAGCAGTCGCGTTTAGGACCACTAGGCTAATAAGGCATTTATGAACTATCAATATTAAAGCGATAAACTCTAAATCAGGCTTTTCTTAAACATATAATACACCACTTTGTAAATTGTGCCCATGCGAAGCTGGGGCGGGTCGCTAGTAGATAATAATACCTTTTTGTGTTTGTATTTAAATGTAAACGTGGACAGAAAGAGAGCAAAATAACGTAATTGATGCAATTTGAATAGGACGGAAATGTATCTAGAGCTCGAAATAACTGCACTGTTCAGTATTGATCTATCCGAATGTAGCGCCTACATTATTCTGATATTTCGGTTACGTTAGACGTTATATTATTAGAATTATGAATAATTTTGCTCTGACGCGGGTTGATGGAGACAATTTTTAACAAAAAAGAAAAGCAAACTTCAATGATTTGAAGAGTTCCCTTGTGTATCTTTGAATGAAATTAAAAGATGGTCCACACTTGAGGTATCCCCTATCTAACAAAAAAAAAAAAAAAAAAAAGAATCAATCAAACCGGTTCATAAACAAAGAAGTTATGGTTGGACATCTATAAAAAAATATACTTTCGAATTGAGTATCTTCCCGTCTTTTGTTGAAGACGGTTAAAAAATCGAACGTTTAATAGATAGTTTACGATTTTCGTCTTCGATGGTGTTCTTCGGCACCGATACATTTGATAGGATTATATTCCTTGCATTTACTAAGCACAAACAATTTGAGATTGACGAAGGTCTTACTTTACAAAAATACCATCTTAAAATACGATTGTTTCAAAAATTTACAAGAGCAAAATTTAAATCAGAGTTATTGAGTTATGTCACTTAGTGCCCGCGGCTTCGCTTACGTGGACTATATAATACCCGTGCGAATCTTGCTCCCCCGCTCCCGTCTATTTTAAAGACAGAAATGCTTATTGTGGGTGTTTCTTAGAAGATAGACGTATACTCTCGCTAAATTTTTTGTAGGTCTTTTTAATGTCTACAATTGTTTAGTAAGTTAACGTGCTATATCTCTTATAGTTTACTCATCGTAAGCCCGAATTGATACACCATGACCAGTTTTTTTTATTTGTGTGGAACCCTAATTATTTTTCTAAAAGAAAAGTAGCCTAAGTACTCCCTATAAATTCAGCTATCTACCAGTGAAAGTCCCGTCAAAATCGGTACAACCGTTTCGGAGATTACTCGTAACAAACAGACAAAGGACAGACAGACAGACATACAAAAAAATTTAAAATGATTTTTTTTTTATAGGTTATCTATCATATATACTTTCATATGCGTTTAGTAAAAACCATTACAAACAGACACTTCAATTTTACTAACTGTATAGATGTATTACAGTATGACACATTCGTTTTTTATATGTACGTAACCTAAAAGCTATTTATATACCATACAAACGTCTATACAAGTGAAAATGCATCCTAAATGTCACTAAAGGCTATAAACTAAGAAAATACCAAATTAAATTAAATTCGGTCCAATAATTTCTTCGTGTATGGCTTACAAATTAACAGAAAGATAAAAAATTTTAAAATCGCTGAAATGTTTTTGTCCATTTTTCTCTTCACCCCCAACCCCCCGTAGTAATTAAAAAAAAAAAAAATATCTTTGACTCTGTACTGTTTTATTATAAGTATAGATGATTAACTCTTAATCGCTTTTATTACTATCCCACATAGTATATAAACGTGTCTGAAGCGGTTAACATACAACGAAAATTTTGCATTATTATGTCCATGAAATACATTAGTCAGAAGAGTTTTATTCAGTAACAATAATTCAAAACCGCAAACTGAGCACCGTTCGCAGAGCTGGGCAAATGTATAAAATATACCCAGACATTTAGTACAACTAAAATTAATGATCATTCCCGCCTCTGAGGTAACATGTTCTATTGCAAAGTATGTATGCAATTGTGATATTTTGTGTTATGTAATGTAGTATTGCTAACTTTGTAATAATCACAGGTGTGTTTCGATAGCTGCACATTACATCTAGTGTTACAAGGTGTTAAATAGAATTATTATAATATAAAATGATGATGATATAATATATGAATTTAATATAATATGTCGGAGATAGATGTCGATGTCATTTTGGAATCCGTATTAATGACTTAGTATTCGTGCGATATAGCTACAGGTGTGCTCTGTGAATATACGCTTTTTTATAAGCAAGCAACGACCGGCTTGAAGATATTCTCGCTTGAGCTGTGGAACAGTGAAGTTCTCACTTAATAAGTCGACAACAATAAACACGTCGTATCTTAACTAACATTACATACCATTACGCTTGTATCCTCGAAGGGTTAGGCAGAGGTATACTAATTTACACGCACAGTTCGCCGGGTATGTTTTTAGGTCACATGCAATAGAGGGCGAGCCTATTGCCATTAATCGGGCACAAAGTTAAACTCCGAGCTATTACTGAGAAGTTAATAGAAAATCTTAACATACTTAAAAAAAAGACAGAGGTCACTTTGGATGTTCCGCCATAACTTTTTTGTTTATGAACCGATTTGAAACATTCTTTTTATGTTTGATAGGGTGATCCCATTTTCCCAAGGAATACCTCAAAATCATTGGTTGTTTTTTTTTTTGTTAATAATTGTCTTGTTATTAACTCAATGTACTTGATATTAAATTAATCATAACTATAATTGGTTTTGATATCATTTTCGCGGACCAATAGCTCAGGACTCTCATTGCATATTTTTAATAACGTTCTATTTTTTGTACTTGTTTGATAAACATAAAATGGACTGGAAACATACATTTTATTTCACAGAATAAGTGGTCTGCGGTATAAATACATATATAACCGTTCACGTTTGTCTATATAATATTTGCATACACAAAATAAGCACCATTCGTAGTTGGAAAATGGTATTAATGTTTTAATATTTCCATCTCTGCGGTTACGAGTGCAAGTGACATCTGCCGCCACACTGACGTTTGCTAGAATATGAGTCGTATTCTGTATAATTTCTCGTATATTTCTGTTTAAAAAATGATAAAAGAAAAAATTGTTACAAAGTTACTTATTTCGGGGTCTCTAAACTGAAAAGGTGACCGACCTGACCAACAATAAAAAAAAACACACATAATAATTCAATTCAAAACTATGACAGTCGTGGAATTGGTTCAGCTGTTTTATGAACAGATTTTTACGCACTATTGTATGGTCGTGGTGGTGGCCAATGGTTTTAGTCCCGCTGATTATATGTATATATATAATGTAATACATATATTATGTAATATATATATTACATAAAACTTTATGAACAAAAAATAAAAAAGTAAGCTTATATGATGGTAGACCACTCGTACCTACTGTACATACAACATTGCGTACAAGTTTGGTCATGACATAGTAGATAGCGAAAGGAACTGCCTCATTAGGCTAGTGGTCTTAAGTGCGACTGCTACGCTCGAGGTACTGGGTTCGATTCCCAGGTCGAGCAAAGTGTTATTGGGGTTTTCTAGGAAATTCTCAGTAGCATCTCGGAGTACATAAACGGCGAACTGTGGTTGTACATTAGTATACCTCTGCCTAACCCTTCGGGGAAACAGGCGTGACGGTATGTTATAAAATGAACTTCGTTACTACCGGGTGCCCTCTCGAGGTTTTTTTAATACTATCTCGGCAAATTGAAGGCACAGTGTCTTATGGTTAACACAGTACTATCCAAAAACATCAGCGATCGGAGAGTTGGCGCTATCATGCCAGTTTACAAGCCTCTCTGTTCATACACACTGGTTGATACTGAAACTCTATCGAAGTGAGCAAAAATATATGGGTAGCTTTAGTAAATATATACTAGAGACGACAAAATGCCTTTGTTATTTACGTTACCGCTCATCGGTACCGGTATCCGCTTTACGGACCATAGAACACAACAGAAAAGGACAAAAAAGAACATTTGACTGGTTAATCTGTGAGTAGTAGAACACACTCCCACACACTTCTCTTGCGAATTTGGTTTCAAATAATTGACCCAGTACGTTATTATACTTTACTTCAATGGAAAAGTATTGTAATATATTTTTTTCTATATGGTATAGCATAGATTTAATACCATAGACAGAGAAGGAAATAGGCCTAAACAGATCGTGTTAGAACTCTCAAGGAATATCGAAAAGTATTTTTTTTCCAGATACCGAATGTATATATACAAAGTTGGATTGCACATACATATTTAGTAGTAATTTCTATTAAATGTTAGTGTCCCTGGATTTTGATTCCGTTGTGATCTCACGTAGGTACAGTCAATTATTTATATGCACAACTTCAGGATCGAGGATTGTTTTTTTTTTTCATTATTAGCTCAGTCTTAGTACAAAATTTCTATGTTACCAATTCTAACACAACCATTACTAAATGATCAAAGTAGAAAATATTAATTGACCTATAACTTTCATGGAAATTCATGCTCTTATGTAAACATAATAAAAGAAGAAGAGAGAAGCCATAATAAAAGTATAGTATTTTCTTGAATTTCAAATTCCAGAATTTTTCCTACAAAAGTTTGTCATTTTGCTACTAAATAAGTGTGTGTTTCCTTTTACAATCTGGAGTGGCTCCTCAATCCATACGGACTTGTTTACTTTCACGATCTATCTTAAAAACAGTTAAACGCGTAAACATATGTTTAAGAACAAATTTGTAGAGAATTTTATACTCTACACCAGTTACGATTTGTGACTAAGGAAGTGTGATATTTCCAAAAACTGATTTGCGCGACCTTTGACCGTGAATAAAAAGGGCCACACGTGACCTTATGAGAATTTTGAGAAAACAGCTTACTTTTATTCAGAGTTACTTCTTTTTAGCCCGATTTGGCTGGAATATGTGGGTTGTTTCCGGTTTGAACAAAGCACACCCAAACACTATACTCATAGGATTTTTAACAAGATCAGATCAGGGGTAATTCAGTTGCAATTCAAATGTTATCGAACTGATGAAGTCTATAATCTAACCATTAGCTTGGTATGTATTATACATATAGGTAGGTATATTATATACTTAGTATACCTGGAAGTAAAACAGTAGTAAAAAGAAATAAAATTTAATATAGTGAAAATCTTAGCAAAAGAAAATCTAATCTCCTTCATCACCGCCTTCTTCCTCTTCATCGAACTCTCCTTCTTCCTCAGCCGTAGCATCCTGGTACTGCTGGTACTCCGACACCAGGTCGTTCATATTACTCTCCGCTTCTGTGAACTCCATCTCATCCATCCCCTCACCGGTGTACCAATGTAAGAACGCCTTGCGCCTAAACATTGCTGTGAATTGCTCAGAAATGCGCTTGAACAATTCCTGGATTGCTGTAGAGTTCCCTATGAACGTTGCCGACATCTTTAATCCACGTGGCGGAATGTCGCACACAGCAGTCTTCACGTTGTTCGGAATCCATTCTACAAAGTAGGACGAGTTTTTGTTTTGAATGTTCATCATCTGCTCATCCACCTCCTTCATTGACATTCGGCCCCTGAATACTGCAGCGACGGTCAGATATCGTCCATGACGAGGGTCACATGCTGCCATCATATTCTTTGCATCGAACATTTGTTGAGTCAATTCTGGTACGGTCAGAGCTCTGTACTGCTGACTACCGCGAGATGTAAGCGGCGCGAAACCGGGAATAAAGAAATGCAGACGAGGAAATGGCACCATATTTACAGCCAATTTCCTTAAATCTGCATTTAACTGTCCAGGGAATCTTAAGCAGGTTGTGACACCAGACATTGTTGCAGATACCAGATGGTTCAAATCACCATATGTCGGAGTCGTCAATTTAAGAGTACGGAAACAAATATCATAAAGAGCTTCATTGTCAATGCAGTAGGATTCGTCAGTGTTCTCCACCAGCTGATGTACAGAAAGCGTCGCATTATATGGCTCCACAACTGTATCAGATACTTTCGGAGATGGTACAATGCTAAACGTGTTCATGATTCGATCAGGATATTCCTCTCTTATCTTGGAGATCAATAGAGTACCTAAACCAGCTCCAGTTCCTCCGCCCAATGAGTGGGTCAATTGAAACCCTTGCAAACAGTCGCATCCTTCCGCTTCTTTCCTGACAACATCTAGAACGGAATCGACTAGTTCAGCACCTTCAGTGTAGTGTCCTTTGGCCCAGTTATTACCAGCTCCAGATTGTCCAAACACGAAGTTATCAGGGCGGAAAATTTGCCCAAATGGTCCTGATCGTACAGAATCCATGGTACCGGGCTCGAGATCTACCAAAACGGCGCGCGGCACGTACTTGCCACCTGTAGCTTCATTATAATAAACGTTAATACGTTCTAATTGTAAATCGGAGTCGCCGTGGTAAGTACCAGTGGGGTCGATGCCATGCTCGTCTGATATCACTTCCCAAAACTGAAATCAATTACAGTAAAATTACTATGCTGCTTTGATAAAAACAATTATTACTTGTGCCATTTCTTCAGAATCCAACCAGATATGTTGGAAACCCAATGTCATAGAAGCAATATGGTGTGCATTATCATACTTTAAAAAGATGGGATACTTAAAAATGTCTCTTTTAGATTTAAATTACGCAAATACAATGGTTTCGATATTCATGTAAAATTCTCTATTTATTTGTAATCCAGTGGAATAAATCGATGCAAATATATTTATAAAAGTCAATCTACTAAACAATATTGGAAATCATTTTTCAGTTGTTTTCCTTTTTTCTGAAAGTGGTGTAACTGACTGATGGTGGCATAGTATAATTCAAAAACAGTGGCAACCACCTAGAGATCGTCAATCGATCTCAGTTTTTGCAGTCATGCCAAACTGCGTAAATAGAAACTGGATAAGCATCGGCTGGTCCAGAAAGTCGACACGCATTAGCGTATCACTATGATGGGCTTCGCACCATAAGCTTGGTGTTCGCTACCGAATCGGGTTGTACAGCGCTACCACCCAGCACAAAATCGATTTCCTAACAATAATCGAAGTCGAAGTAATTTCTGGTCATTAGGGTCCACTGATCTCATTTTAATTGCAAAAACATTGCGTCTAATGGTTGAATATAACATTCAATTAGTCAAAATTTTGCATCAGCTTACCTTAGCTCCAATTTGATTGCCGCATTGGCCAGCTTGTATATGCACTATTTCTCTCATTTTAAATTGATTTTATCTTCAAAGCTAATATACTTTCAACTCTTTTAACAAATCACGACCTACTCGTACGTCTTACTCAATATTCGATAAAACAATAATTCGTTTGTTTGGAACATCTGTTATTTGAATTTCTTTTTTTTTGCGATGGTCACATACTTCGGTTAGTATTGCATTGTGAGGTCGAATACCTTTAATTTATCCTCCTTTAGTTAAATATAATCAAACGAATTTTACCATATTTTTTAAAGTTTGTAAGAAATAGGAAGTAGATAAATTAGAACCGTTCGGAACAGGCTAGATGCAGTATGAAGTGATTAATCATTCGGTGGGATACTTAAAAGGTTTGTAATGATAAAGGAAAGACCTAGTCGTAGTTGTAAAACTTATTAATAATCAAATTTTATACTATATCTCTATACAATAACTGAATTAGTAATACAACAACTACCATTAATTATTTTACAGTAATGTTGAAATACTTTGATAATTGTCACTGAGAAGAAATGTGTAAAAAAACGATGTGCGTTTAGCTATGAATTTTTTTCGTCCGTTCGTTAGTAAAGTCACAAAGGACTTGTACACATCGAGGGGATGTCGAAAATTACCCCCTCCTCGATAACATTTTGAAGTTTATATAAACACTTAACAAAATAAAAATTAATTGAATTTAAAATTGATAATTACCCCATTCTCAATAACATTTTGAAGTTTATATAAACACTTAACAAAATAAAATCTAGTTGAATTTTTTAAATTATAATATTGTTGGCAGAATATTTTATTATCATTTATATTCATATATTTTTTACGGTTCAAATCATCGACAAATATTTTGTTGTATTAGTTACATATACCTTTGACGATACAATAAGGTCTTTTAATCCTAATAGATTTGAAGGTTAAAGAATATAAACTATTTTAAATAATATATGTATATACATTCTACAAAGAGAATCCACAATAACTAGGTGATATATTATAATAGAGAAAACAAATATTTTGAATTTAGAAATATGAGCAATAAAATTATTACAATGACGTGTACCAATGGTGCATATTTTTTAACACGGTTATTCTAGAAGACTGTGATTTTTATATATATTTTTTTGTATTTATATTTTATATTATATATATATATATATATATATATATATATATACGTTTTAACTACGTATAAAGCTTAAAACTTAAATTGCCCTGTCTATTCCCAAACGTATTAACAATAATGAGGGAAATAGTACATGTACAAGCTGGTCAGTGTGGAAATCAAATTGGTGCAAAGGTGAGTTATAATGCCATTCTTTCCCGTTATAGCTAAGCAGATGATGAAGAACATCAGAAACACCATTTACGACAAAAATAATAATAATTCATTTGGTTTCGGTCAATTACCTTTTACTAATGTCTTATCCTTGTTTACACGTATTAAGTAGCGAAGTGATTAATTAAATTTTATCTAAATTTTAAGTAAAATTATGCTTGTAAACAATCACTTAAAAGCTCTTTAGTCTTTAGTCACCGGTAGGCGTGGCTTCCTACTAAATTGTTATTTAGTTCATATTTTGTAACAATTTATTGTAGTGCATAAGTTGGAAGTGTTCAGGGTTGGTTGACGTACCAGATTTCAAGTATTCGGTATCGATCAGGGCCCCAGTTTTTTTTTCGTTCACCAAGGAATTAAAAAAGTCTCCAGGCTGCGGGAAAACGGAATGAGACCTCTGACGATTTCAAAATTTTAGGCATCTACAAGCTATAAAGTGGTCTCTGTTCAATAGTTAATTCATGTTTCA
Organism: Saturnia japonica; assembly: GCA_033032175.1. Taxonomy (NCBI): domain Eukaryota; kingdom Metazoa; phylum Arthropoda; class Insecta; order Lepidoptera; family Saturniidae; genus Saturnia; species Saturnia japonica. The sequence continues at coordinate 7,430,571 of CM065332.1, forward strand.
CTTGATCGATAATTTCGTTAATAAATAATAAACCTTATTTATTACTGAATTAAAATTTTCAACATGTTCTTGTCCGTCCATTATGAGTGAAATAAACAGTACTAATGCAACACTAGTTAACAATTAAGTAAAAAGTGCGTATAAACGCTCACCTGCTTAAAATTAACTTATTATTTAGTTAAAATTTTGTTTCATTTCGCTACATATTAAACGGGTAAACAGGGCATTACAGCGTAGAATAATTGTGTGTAAAGGAAATATCATTTATACTAAGATAAACGGCTATTGCTAGCAGTTCGTTAATCGGACGAATAAAATAAATTAATCATCCGATAATCGATAATATGTAGAGGTGATTATTTGTTTCTGGCACTGGATACCGCCGTCGCGCCGGCGCGAACCTTTTGCTTCGCTCGCTCGTCTCGTGCATTATGATCACAGTTCAAACCTAACATAACCAATTTTACCACAAACAAAACATCGATCTAAAGTTGATCCTAACCTATTTATGGACAGCTAGACACTTCGATTAAGTTATGGTATTCATTCAATAATCGGATGAATAAATTTGTTAATCGTTCGTTTTTTTACGGATGACTAGAAACTTCGAAAAACATAAAAAATAATAGTATATAATTGGTCCAAAATATTTGATTTAGCATATCTATATAAGATTGATTCGCGTAAATATGATAAATCATGCATATGTTTTCAGTTTTGGGAGGTTATATCAGACGAGCACGGCATTGATCCCACGGGTACATATCACGGTGATTCGGATCTACAGTTGGAGCGCATTAACGTGTATTACAACGAGGCTACCGGTGGAAAGTATGTTCCTCGCGCTGTACTTGTGGATCTTGAACCTGGCACTATGGATTCTGTACGCGCGGGTCCCTTTGGACAAATCTTTCGTCCTGATAACTTTGTATTTGGACAATCCGGCGCCGGTAATAATTGGGCTAAAGGACACTACACGGAAGGTGCTGAACTGGTCGATTCTATCCTAGATGTCATTAGGAAGGAGGCAGAAGGCTGCGACTGCTTGCAAGGATTCCAAATGACTCACTCATTAGGAGGAGGTACTGGAGCCGGCTTGGGTACTCTTATGATCTCTAAAATTCGAGAAGAATATCCTGACCGAATCATGAATTCATTCAGTGTAGTACCGTCGCCTAAGGTGTCCGATACAGTTGTGGAACCATACAATGCCACTCTTTCCGTACATCAATTGGTAGAGAATACTGATGAATCCTATTGTATCGACAATGAAGCACTATATGACATTTGTTTCCGTACACTGAAACTAACCACACCAACATATGGTGATTTGAATCATCTGGTATCAGCAACGATGTCAGGTGTAACCACTTGCCTACGGTTTCCTGGCCAACTCAACGCAGATTTGAGGAAGTTGGCTGTGAATATGGTGCCGTTTCCTAGATTACATTTCTTCATTCCCGGCTTTGCGCCACTCACTTCTCGTGGTAGTCAGCAGTACAGAGCTCTTACTGTGCCAGAGCTGACCCAGCAAATGTTCGATTCGAAGAATATGATGGCGGCATGCGATCCGCGTCACGGCAGGTATCTGACTGTCGCAGCAGTCTTTAGGGGTCGCATGTCTATGAAGGAGGTGGATGAGCAGATGATGAACATTCAAAATAAAAACTCATCCTATTTTGTCGAATGGATTCCGAACAACGTGAAGACTGCTGTGTGCGATATTCCACCACGTGGGTTGAAGATGTCTGCGACGTTCATCGGGAACTCGACGGCAATCCAGGAACTATTCAAGCGCATTTCTGAGCAATTTACAGCGATGTTTAGGCGAAAAGCGTTTTTACATTGGTACACCGGCGAAGGAATGGATGAGATGGAGTTCACAGAAGCAGAGAGCAATATGAACGACCTAGTGTCGGAGTACCAGCAATATCAGGACGCCACAGCGGAAGAAGAAGGCGAGTTTGATGAAGAGGAAGAGGGTGGCGACGAAGGAGAATAGATTTTCTTTAAGTTTTGCTGTATACGTATTATATTTTGTAGTTCTATTACAGATTTTATTTTGAAAGATAAGTTATTGGTATATGATGTGATTTAGACTTCTATTGTGAAGTATAGTAATTTGATCACAATTACATAATGGGTATGTAGATTTATATAAATTATTTTAAACATCAAAGTAAGAAAATTACTATAATTGTCCTTCCTTCGACAAAATTGTTACATTTCACAGAATTCTGTTAAATTAGTCGTATGAGTGTAGAAAAGGCTTGAATAGTGCATGAGTGTCCGCGGGCTTACAGAAAGCCCTTTGAACTCAACAACTTACAAAAGATAATATAATACAGAGCTGTTAGTCATAACTTCTGGATTTACTTATCATATTTTGTTTTGTTATACCGAGTTGTCGATTCCCAGTTGGAACACAAGCAAATGGTGACGTTTGATGAATGTAGAAGAATTTTATTTATTTGTATGACGACCTACTGTACTTGTAAATGTATGTTTCACACAGGATGTGCTTAACTTGTATAATAGATATTTTTTATTTATTTTACATTTAAAGGAAAACTTACAGCTAATTAAAGAATAGTAAAACCAAAAGAAATAGAAGGCCAATTACATGTTTTCACAAATAGAAAAGATAAATATAAACAAAAAAGAAAGAGTCTGCCACGAAGAGAAACCTAAAATTGACACAAACTAAAAATATTAGAAAAATTAGTGAAAACGTCTCTGAACTGCGCCTTAGCGAAAATACACTTGTATTAAATATATCAATACTATTATCTAAAGAATTAAATTGCCAGCCCGGATTATGAATGAATTTTGTCTATATATTGTCCTTATAAATGGCACATAAAAAAGTTTCGAGTTTTCTACTTATCTACTGCATTACCATCTATCTATTACGTTTATCTTTTTGTATGTTACAAGGTAGTTTCTTTTCCTTGCCAATATTTGAATTTTTGCATTTTGAGTAGAGTATTACTCAATTAAACATTAGTAAAAAGAACTGTGCAAGTAGAGAAATTGCAATTTTATGCATTTGTTTAACTGAAGTCACTTATGTGGAATATATTTTGGAGATTTTTTGTTATTTATATTATAATAGGACCGGTCGTTGGAGCCTATGACCAGTAATGGATGTCTGTCGACTGAAATAATGATAAAAACAAACCTCAAAGGTCCTAATTGAGGTCAATCGTTAATAGGTTCCTACTCCTAAGGACTAAGTAGTACGAGCATTCGGCATGAGCGTTCCAGGAATTTACTATTTTAACTTTGCCCTCCCAGTACATCTTCGATAACTTAATGAATCTTCGTCAAAGTTTTAGACAAGCTAGATTTTGTCAAAGATCAGAACAATGTTAATACTAAAAATAGAGATAAATTAGTCGTACCGTGTTTTGTTTCGTTTTTTAGGTAATAGCGATAGCTTCTATTACAAGATCCCGAAGCACATTATTGATTTGCCGGACAACAAGTTCAAGGACCACGTCAAGCAGGTTTTACTGTCAACAGGTTAATATAGGGTGGATCATTATGTGAATGGTAGTGTTGTATGGAAGTGACTCCCTCTTTGTGCATCCACGTAATTACTATTGTATCTAATATATTAACACTTGTACAGTTGAAAAAAAAGGCAAGCGATCGGGCTTACCGTTTTTCTCGACGTCTGGGATATTTTCCGAACCGGCAGTAGTGTTTTGACGTTTATAAGTGCCTTCTTAGGGCCTGAATTGAATAAAGAATTTTTTGATTTTGATTGCGAATTTTACGCAGGTTGTACTAGTCTTGAATTCTTGAATTTGATTAGGAATATGGTTAGCACGTAACATTTTAAAGAAAAGTTGTAACGAACAACTCTATATATTTTTGCAATTACTCGTGCGGGTAATTTTCATACCCTGAAAGCCGGGCTTTATAACCATGTGATGTTATAAATGACGTGTAAACTTTTGTTTCATACCTTCGCCTATCTTATCGCGTAACACTGTCCCTTTCACTTGACCTTTCACCAGGGTTTCGTATATGCCTAATGAATTATTATTGTAGGGTGAGGTGTTATACAGGGAATCCTTTAGTTCAATCTGAGTGTAAACTTTTAATAAGTCCGAACGGAATTCGTTGACTTTCCAGTCGGTTTAATGTCCTTAATTTGTTCCAGTAATTTCTGAGTTTCACAATTATTTTGGTAACTTTGTCGATTAATATGATGAAGACTTTTGGCTTAATACTTGGATAAGGGTCTCTTATATCTCGGGTCTGCAAGTGAGGGAATAGCTTACGAGTATATAGTTTATATAAATACTATTATATAACTAGCTAGTGCTTTACCCGCAGCTTCGATCGCATCATAGTTCAGTTATGTCCCATTCTAACTGAATTGCTAAATACCAATTTTCATAGGGCTATAACCGGAAACGACGGATTTTCATGCGAGCTTTCATACTGTTTCAAAATTCTTTCTCAGCCCCAAAAAAGGTATACCCATGCAGATTTTCACGGCACTAGGTTTGGGCTGTGCCTTGATATGTCAATCAACTATCCTTTTATATATACTGTCAGTCCTCGTGAAATTACTTAAATACCCACAATACGGTTCGTTTAAGTTATGACAATTAAACCTTCCATAGTATTGTATGCTAATAGCTGTGCCCCCGGTTTCGCACTCATTTTTTACTCGGTAATTATTTTCGTCTTTACTAATTAATATTTTAAGATTTATATAAATATCATTAATAATTCTTATAAAAGTCGTCTAAATTTCGTCGTGGTGATCGAGTGGTTTATACCGACGTAATATCGATTTGATGTCCTCAGTTTCGTACCCCAGTAATATACCAAGGAATTTTTCGGAACTCGCGTACATTTACTAATTCATGCTGGTAACCCTAATGACTGAAGGAAAACTCGAGAAATGTTTTTTTAAATAGTTGTAAGGCTAATTGATGACAATGTCCCTAATGGTAAGCATAGTACAATCCTAACGCATCGGTGACTACCGAGAGATCGTAATCCTTTGACGATCGGTAATGTCTGGCCGGCCTGCATTAATGTAACTGGATATGCACAGGCTGATCGCGAAACGATACTGACGGGCTTTTCACCACATACATGGTGGACGCGCCACAGTCGGGCAAAACAGCCCTATTACCCTGAAATGTTCGAATCCATGATATTCTGATAGGACCAGTGTATGCAAGAGAATTAAAGAATTGTTGATTTGTCAGTGTTTGAAATCGCCCATACGTCGTGAACTGGCGTGGTGATTACGCCCGTACCTTTCCTCGAGAAAAGGCTATTCCCCAGCATTGAGATAATTATATACAGGCTGATATGATTTATAATTATATTAATACGTGAGGCAAAAATGTTGTACCCGTTTTTAAGCGTAATGCGTGCACGGAAGACTGAGATTTGGCATGGTTAAAGTTTATATGGAGAAGGAGTGCAGAAAGCTAAAATTTATCTATAATATCTGTTACTAATATATTGTAACGCAAGTATTTTAAATGCCGAGCAGTGCGGTGTGGTGAGTGTAGAGCGAGACGGAATGAGGTGGGAAAGAGGCGAGGAGTGATGAAAAGATCTGGGGTGCGGGGGTGAGGAGAGGTGAGGTGCGGGGCGAAGAGAGAACGGTGTGATTTCTTTTTAAAAATGTGCAATAAACTTCCGTGAGACGATTGTCATGGTTATGAAAAAAACAGACATGTCAAATATAAAATTATTGCTTTACATGTTTTATTACTTTATCAATAATATTAAATAAAATAAAATAAAACTGCGAATCCTAACTCGACCAGTGCCCAAGATCCCACAAAATATTGACCTTGTCACTCAATGAAAAGTGACCGCAAGTGATATAATATTCATTGTTTAGGTTCATACTGCAAATATCAAACAGAAAATAGTCCACGATTAAAAAGTCGCTGGTCGAAATTCTATCACTGAGCGACCGCTATTTATTATAGTTGAAGAATGACGAACACGATCCGGCGCATTATGCTGGCGGATCAGCTCATCAATGCGCGTTTTGATTTTAACTGGCGGATAGTGTATTCAAAAGCGTCAAGAGTATATGTTGCAAAATAATTTAAAAGGAGAGTTCTCTGTGGAAGATTTTATTACGGCGGTGACGGAAAGCCTTTTATTTGTATGTTCATGAATCCTGAACATACAAATAAAAGACTTGATAGCGTAGGAAATTATATGAACAGTAAGGCTCATACTTAGCGACCACGTCTTAACAACATACATAATCAATGGCAAACTGTTCAATCACTTTTCATCAGTTTTAATATTTTTTTTAAATACACTGTAGACATTGCATTAAACCTAGTGCACTTAAATTAAATATTTATTTTTACATCCTTAACTACTAAGGTCTAACGATAGTAAATGAAAAAGCGTTATCTGTCTCATTTCACTAATGTACTTTGTAGAGGGTATATTCGTAGTAAAAACAAATTAAATTTTCCTAGTAACAAGAAGCTATGACGGCTCAGTGGCAGCGTGTAGGGACACCGCATCTACCAACGTGGGTTCGAATCTCTACATAGACTCTGTATAGGAAAACATTGTGATGAAAACCATAGCATCTATATCAATCTATTTCTGCCATTGCCATGTTTCTTTGTTTTGACACTTTCCATATTTATTATTACTAGTGGTCGAGATTCGACCGTAGTTCATTAATTTTAAGTTTGAACGTTATTATTCAGGTTATTTGTTGGCAACATTATAGAATTCTTTGGCGACAATGTCTACTCTTTGCGACTGTTTGACCACGGACTATTATGTGTTTGACATTGGCAGTATGAACTTAAACTATGAACGTTTAAAATAATTTAATGTACTTATTTGTAAAACACAATATTACATATAAATTTTAGTTTTCTGCTCTCTTTTCGTATACAAACTTTAGCTATATCAAATCTTACACTCTTTTGTGCACTCAATATGCTTGATATAGCAGACGTTTTCTTTTCACGCATTAATATATAGAATATAGTTATGAATTATAATAAAAATCTACTAAAATTGCTCAGTCATACTGCCGTTATCACAAATCCAGCAAGTAATTTTGATGAATATAAAAAATTTAAGAAAAACATAGTTCCTATAAAAAAATTGTATAAATTGGTTCAGTTTTAGAGGAGGAAAAAGCAGAATATGAAATCATGATTTGGTCTATTTTCCATAGTTATAATCAGGCTGAACTACAGTTGTCTCTTTCGCGCTAAATTTTGTCTTTCGGGCATAGTATGACAGCAATAGTTTTCTGTTAAAATTTATTATACAAATGTCTTCCAGACCGTTTTTTCTCTTAATCAGTATTCGTATTTAGACAAACCCTACTCCCATTAATATGATAAGCGGTCAATAAATCAAAATAGTTTATGTTTGATATACCTCAACCTACGAACGTAATAACTTTATGGTCGTATTTGATGGAGTGCCTTGATAACTGGGGGGTAATGTGACCATAGCGTGTTGGCTTGCTTACGACATTGGTAAATATTCATTTTAATAATGTATGAGGTTTAAAAGAAATTGTATTCTACATTTTACTTTAGAATCTTTGGCTATTATTAAAATGAATAATTAAGAGTAGAAGTATACAATAGGAATCGCTTTGAAATAGCTTGTGAAATATAGGCATAAATCAGTGAAGTGAAAACTTCTTTAGTACATCATGTATATGATTGTAGCCTATGAGAGAATGAGATAGAATATTATATTATTATACACGATTAATGCAAGTTCTAATTTTCACGATTATGATTGTCGTTATATTGACGTAGCTGTGTGACTTGTACGCACTGTTGTAATGTACTACTGGACTGGTCAATAGTTCGAGGCTCGCTGATTTAGAATTTTGAAAAAGAGATTTAAAAAAATATATTTTTGTTTTCTGAAAGGTTTCGTTTCTACTGCGTGTGAACTGCATACATGTTATTTGAAGTGAAAACTTCTTTAGCGTCGTTGTAATTTGAAATTCGATGAAACGAAAAAGCGAAAGCGACAGTAAAAAGAGATTTTATTACCTCACCAAAAAGGCACGAAACAAAAACTTTTTAGATAACACTTATGACATTCTGTTACTGATTGATATTGTGTTAGGTTACCATGGATATTTCAAATATGCATAAATTGAAAATGATATTGTGAATAATGATTGTGAGTACTTGTATGTACATTTTCATAAAATTTAAATTAGTGTGTATTTGATCATTTTCTGAATTACAAAAAACATAGATGTGAAGAAGAAGAAGAATAAAACAAGAACCCTTCTACCATGTGTGAATTTGCTCATATAATTTTTTTTATGATCACATCACTGACATGAGGTCCAACGAGGAAATGAAAATTATTAAAAAAAAAACATTGTTAAGTTAATAGTGACGAAGCAAAGGACCGCCAAAGCTAGTTAGTTCGTTAAGCACTGATAAATTATTTATAGTCATATTATGCACAATAATCAGGTTTAAGTTATCGATAGCACTTAGCTATATTTTTTAAGGAAGATACGTAAATTTTGTTACTACAATAAGACCCAAGAGATCCCCTAAATGACTTATAATAACTAAAAAAACAATTGATTCTATCTAATATTTATTTAAATCTAGCTTAAACTATTGAGGGAGGGAGAACATGTGTATATGCATTTACCAAATTGCCAGATTACTAAATGCACATACGCATGTTTCTTCCTTCTTCTCCAAAGGCAGGTATAGTTAATTAGATCGAATTTTACAAATAGCGAATTAGTTAGAACGCGATTTAATTGCGTGTACGGCAACAGCCCAAGCCGAGGTTCGGCCACTTTGGCACCCTTGAGCTTGTTGCCCCACTTTCGCGGCTGAGTGCCTTCCTCGTTCGCCCCCAAGCCCGGTGAAGCTGTCAAAGCCTCTAATGGCTCCAGGGCCCTTAAGGCTAAGCAGTATAGTCAGTTAAAAAAAAAAACTTAAAATATAGTTATTATCTCAAATTTTGAGATGTTTTTAGATGTTTACCATTTTGTTCTCTTTGATGATTGTTATGTGCGTTAATGAAAACTACACCCACCACACCAAGAAGTCATACTGCCGTCATCATGACCGGTCGCAGAAAAGAAATCAAGTGACTGGGAAAATGCGGAGCCAAGCACCACAGAAAGGTTCTCCGCGATAACATCCTGGGGATCACGAAACTGGCTATCCGCCGTTTGGCTCGCAGAGGCTGTGTTAAACGTATTCCCTGTTTAATATATGAAGAGACACGAGGCATTTTTGAAGTGTCCGTAGAACGTAATCACATAATTGCCACTTTTTACCCAACCCATTTGTCATAATCATGATATGTCATTAAGTTTCAAATAAAAACATGGGTTTATATGTATTTTTAGTTGAAAAGTGAACTGTGAAAACCAAATATAATACAGTATAACATTATACAATTTCCTAACCGACAGAGTTCACCAGTTAGACATATAAATTTGGATACATTTTATAGCCTGCGGAATCCAGTGTAGAACAGAATTTAGCTTAAAGTTTTTGTGTTAGGTATAAGTTATGAGAAAATAGCGAGTTCTTTTTATACACTTAGATAATTATATAACTCAATCACACCTGAAAGTGTAGAAAACATCCAAGAGTTTTTAGATAACAATTTTCGATTTTATGAAGGAACAATAATATTTTTCTCAACTCGAATTTCACTACCGCTACAACAATCAAGTTAAATATTACAGTTAATAAGACTTTTCTGCTTATTTTCATACTCAAATTACGTTACCACTTGTCAAGTTAGAATTCCCAAATCAAAGAAAGTAAAAGTTGTTTTGTAAATGGATTGAAAAATGTATTTTCCTAAAGCTATAATTAAAGGAACTGCTATGGAACTTGGTACTTGTTAGATCTCAGCTCCTTTATCAGCGACATCGACTATCTTGAATGTCGTTTCAACCGAACTTGGTTTTTATCACATTTATGTTTTTGTTGAGATTATTATGTACCTAATCTTCAAAATAAGTGAACATCTGGTGAGATTGTAGCCAAATGCTAAACTTATTAAAGTTATAAAGAATAAAAAAAAACATAAATATTATATTTGTCTTGACAGCTTGATTTGATGAAATTTTGTACACGGGAAGTATAGATTATTTGATGACTGAAGGGCTATAAGAATTATCAATAAAACTTTAAGAAGAAGATGTAATAAGAATAACAATTACAAAATAATAAATTTCTATTAATTCTCCAACGTTCTGATAGAATTTTGTACACGGAAAGCATACATTATCTCATAATCGATTGACTATAAGAATTGACAAGAATAATTTATGAAATGGAAAAAAAAGCTTCACCGATTTTGATGAAATTTTGTACACGGGAAGTATCAGTCATTCCATGATTGATAAGCTATAAGAATTGTCAGTAGAAATTTAGGAAATCGTATAAAAATATAATTTTCAACCGATTTTCTTGAAAATTGTACACTGGAAATACGTGTCATTCTTCAATTGATAGACTATGTAGTCTACTTCATAATATATGAAGTATACATATGTATATGAAGTGTAAATAATATGATTAAAAATAAAAGTACCGGGTGTAAATAATAAGTACAGCGAATCAACAAATCCGTGTGGAGTCGTGGGCACACCGCTAGTTATAATAATAAATAATTGCATTCAACCACTCTTACTGTGTTTTAAAATGATTTGACATACGATTCAGCTCACTTAAAAGTAAATAGAATAAGTTTACAAAATAGATATAATAATATTGATTGCATTTACGTCATTAACTTATTCATTGCACCATAAACATCGAATGGTCCGGCAAAGCAAATCGCCTAGTTTATAAATTAAAATACTATTTCCAGGTATATTCTTGGATAGCAAACGCTACGCTAACTCGCGCTTGAATTGGTTCGCAGATCACTCTTTACAGTTACAGTTTTGTTTTGGATGGTCTGATTTTTGTTTTGGGAACAACATTTTCTGTTAACGAAGTTTATAATCGTCATCAATACATTTTCTAATCTAGAAACACGACAGTGTTGTCAGCCAAGTTCAGAACGGGTGAACCATTTCGAGCTACTTTCTACTCTTTATAAGAAGGTAGGATAAATACTATTAATTCAACACACTTGTATATTTAATAAACCAGCATTGAACATTCAGAGTCCTAAATTTTACGAATAAATCTAATACAGTTTTTGAGTTAATAGACTCTAAAAAGTAACAATTTTTAAGTAAAGAAAAGCAGCAATCACTTATCAAAAACCTAGACCACTTCTAGGTGACTCAGAAAATTGAAATTTGGCATACAAAGGATATTTAAAAAGAAATCAAAAAACATTGAAAAAAAATTTTTTTTTCGAAATAGTACTTATAAATAGCGCTTCAGTCAGTCTACTAATAGATGGCGTTGTGCCAAGTTATAATCATGATGAGATTGTGGCGTTCATAGTTCTTAAGTACAAACTTTCTACAGGATTCTTGAAATGTAATATTTAGAAGAATTTAAAATGTGACTTAAGGTTAAGAAAATAACTATTTTCAAACCCATAATACGTTTTATTATTTGGCTCATAATTTATTTAAAACAGTTTTGCAATTATGCGGGGATATTTACATAAGGTTTAAAAATAACGACCTTTCTATTCGCTAAGCAATAGGTGACGTTGTGTAGCTTTTTAAAAAGTAATGATATCACAACAAAATCATTAATGTGAAAAAGTAGAGGTCAAGTTTGGTAGAAACATTAAAAACGAAGTTATTCGTTTCCACCATTAAAAAAGCTGAGATCTAAGGGGTGCCAAGTTCCATTGCAGTTCCGTTAATTATAGCTGTAGGAACTAGGCATGTACGTTCTTCAGTTCATTTTCAAAGCAATGGTCTACTTTATTTGTCAAGAGATTTTTAATAAGGCAAGTTTATAACTTTGATCGTAACTTATTGACAATTTAGACTCACCAAGTTAGTAATATCATATCAAAGAAAGTTACAGATTGATTTGTAAATAAACTGAGGCACATACGTTCATTTCTACAGTTATAATTAACGGAACTGCAATGGAACTTGATACCCATTACATCTCAGCTCTTTTATCGGTGAACACGATTACTGTCGTTTCTAGTGTTTTTATCTAACTTATAAAGTCTATACCCAACATATATTTTTTCCATCATACTAATGCAAATGGTCTCCAAAGGGAGATCGTAAAAACGTAGATTTGATCAAATCCCTAAGCTACATGATCAATTCATGGAAGATGTGGCTGGGTTAGGTTAGGTTTGACTCGAAAGAAAAAGCATGAGATGGTTAGCGCCAGATACTAATAACATTGATGATGTTTTAAGAAGTAAGAATTAGGTATTTAATTGTGCATTAAATTGGCGATAGTTAAAATCATACTCTATTATATTAACCGATTTCATTGTCGATGAATTAAGATCTCTCGGTGGTCACCGTTATTTTTGGATTGTTCTCTGCTTACCATCAGACAGACATTGTTGTTCATTTTCCGTGTTAACTATAAACTTTATTGTATAAATGTAAGTACTCCAATAGAAGACATGAGTTGCGTTCATTATCATATTCCCTATACAAACTAGGAACAAAAAAAAATCTTGCAACAACATTGCAATGTAAATTGTGATTTCAATTCGAAAACGGTTGCTTTACCTGTATGTAGTGCTCTGAAAAATTTCACGCTTGCCTTGAGTAATTGATTGGAAAATAGTTAAGGTGTAAAATGGGCTGACGTGGTTTTTAGTTTTCATTTCTGTGTAAGATAAATTATATTTCGACATAATATAATTTTTTCAGGACAGGACTTTTGCTAAATTGATTCTCTACAAGTTTTCCAGAATTCCACAGTCGTGCTATTAAAAAACCTATTTTTAATTTTTTTCTCTGTTTGTTTGTCTGTTCCGGTTAATCGCCGAAACGGTTGGACCCACTTTGACGGGATTTTCGCTGGCAGAAAGCTGATGTTATAAGGAGTACTTTTGGCTACTTTTATTTTAGAAAAATAATTAGAGTTCCGCGCAAATAAGAAAAAGCATGTCAAATCAATTCGGGCGCTTAAATAGCTTACGCTGCATAAACCATATGAGATATATCAAATTACATATTTGTAGATATAAAAAAAAAAATACAAAAAAGTTAGCGAGAGCATATGTATATCTAAGTATTTTGTCTTTTAAATAACCGGGAGTGGGGGTAGCAATATTCGCTTATGTACCAGATCGACGGCATTCTGTAGTCCACGCGAGTGCAGCCGCGGGAACAGCTAGTAAAGAATAAGCAAACAAAGCAGCAGGATAAATAATAAAATATTTAAAAAAACATTTTCCTTATACGAAGCAGGAGAGATCAAACAAACATTTATTACGGATTCGTTATGTATATTATATAACTTGAATAAATAAAGTTAGAAACTTTAGTATTTACATAGAGAAACTGCGTTTACAGTGTTCCTGGGCCAGTGATTGTGAGATATTTGCTTATCGTTCAGGGTTCAGTGGCTTTTGTCTGATTCGAGAGGGAATTTGAGGGAGTGATGGAAAAATTTAGTGAAGGGACGAAATAAAAGGTAATCCGAATGGATTCCAATCACCGTTTTGTTTTCGTACGAATTATAAATATTTTTATGGATGTTCAGCCATAACTTTTTGTTTATGAAACAATTTAGATGATTCTTTTTTTCATTGGAAAGAGGATACCTCAAGGGTAGTCCGATTTTAATTTTATTGTCATTCGACCTTACAGTTCATAGATACTCTGAGGAACTTCTCAAAACCGTACAAGTTTGTTTTCTTTTTTGTTTATCAACTGAAAATAAAAGTTTTATTAACTGTGTTCTTTTGTAATGCACCTTTTGTATCCGGATGTCACCGAATAATTGTACGAACTTTTAGTTAATAAACAATCTAGGTAGATTGTGCACGGTCACTAAAATTTACATCTAACGGTTACATTTTTTTGTAACAGCACGACCAGGTTACATTACTGTGTTGATTAGGTCATGTTGAAACTCTGATCGTAACGCATGAGCCGAGTGAGTCGGCGGACGGCGAGTGCCAGAAACAAATTAGCCGTTGAAAATAGATCTAACCTCAGAAATTCAATATTAGTGTAGTTCAAAATACAACCTGACTAGATTGCATTAATGCAAGCGAATCACTGAAGAACAAGTCTTAAGATTTTAGTATCTCAACTATGCCCTCCTAACATCTGTCAAAATTTACTGAAACTGAACTAGTCGTAAAAACTTAGGTGCGTTTGGACTTCTAAACTACAGGCATTATTTCAATACTATAAATAATTATAAACTCTAACCTTTACAGTTTTATTAAGACAATTTCTTTTTAGGTAATTGTGTTATGTTGGACATTAACCTTCCTAAGCACATTACTGATTTGCCGTACAATAACTTCAATGATCATGTAAGTCAAGTTTTAAGTCATGTCGAAATTGTGGATCATTATATGAATGATAGTAATGTCTCGAATAACTGTACACAACACTTATAGAAAGTATTTTAAAAAACACTTATAAACTGCTCTGTTTCTATTCAGCAACATCTGAGCAGATAGTCGGGAAAGATTAATAAGGATTGGGAAATTGAAGGAGAGCTGGTTAGAGGAAAGCCGCCTGTTAAGTGGATTTTCGCAAAGTTGTGGTTAAGGCGCGCCTTATTTTACGAAGTTAGACGCTCCGAAAAGCGAGAGGAAGCGAGTGGATGGACGGACTGTGATGGAAATCGTGGAGGTTTAAGTGAGTAGGGCAAGTATAATGCATTAGTAGACAAAAAGAAGCCGATTTGATGCACTGATGGCTCAGTGGTAGCGTATACGAACACCTTGCAGATCGACAGATTTCGAATCCCTACAATAAGCCTGAGATTTTGGTGAAGGAAAATGTCGTGATGAATTCATAGCATGGTGATAGAGTGTTTTTCACACTCTCAAGTTGAAAAGCTATCAACAAGTGCCTGTAGGCGTATTCCGCCCGCTGAATTAAAGAGCCAATACTCAAGCCTGCACTTCTAGGCTTATTATAATGTGTTACCACTGTTGAGGTCATAACGCCAAACCTATAAAGAATAAAATAATAATTTCTATCTAGTTACTTTTGTAGAAAATTTTACCTACTAAAGTGGTTTTTATGGCCAGCCGTCACCACTACACCTGCTATTAAATATGATTCACTAATTTTCATTATTAATTAACTTATCATATTTTGTATTAACACCCAGATGCATCGATGGCTCTGACAATAAACCAAGAGGTGGCAGATTCGATTCTCGTACAGGACAGACTTTAGTGTGATGAGCATTGTTGTTTCTTGTGTATCTTAGTATTCAGTAACTATGAATTTAAGATGTTTGATTACCTAAGTGCAGCTTAGGTACGCTTGATTGGGAATTAAATTAACGTGTGTGAGATAATCTTCCACATTACTATCATATCAATTACCTTTATGATTTACAATAAATAAGATTTAACTTAGTGGAGATCAGATCCGATGGTAAAGCTTGGAAGGGGCTTATGTTCTGCAGTACACTGACAAGGGCTGCTGATGATGATGATGCAATTTTATCTTTAGTTTCTTAAAATTTCAATGCTTTGTTTTCCGTGTGTGACTATTTACATGTATTTGTCACATCGACGATTCTAATTGCTTTTTACGGATGTAATGCTTATGGTAAGGTGAAGCGGTTCGGTCTATTTGTTCATTATGTAAATGTATGCAGGTATATTAAGGTACATTTGAATCGCAAAAGCATCGATCAACTCACCCTCGCCCGTAAGATTTCTCATCAATCTTCGCATAGTCTCGTCCGTTACTAGCGCAAATACCTTCCAGGTGTTATATTCTTCGATTAGATTAATGGACCGGCATATAATATCGATTGGTTCAATTACTTGAATTACTCTAATTTCATTTTTATCTACAAACTATGTAGTTTTTAAATGAAACGACTTGCGTGCCATCTGTTGCAAACTACTCGTACTAATACAGAATGTTGACAGGTATACCGCGTACCGTATGCGCATAACAAAACCCAAAACATTTATTGCAATCGAATGTATCGTTTTCCTAAACTATGCGTTCATACGAATAGGGGACAAATAAAGGAAACAATTATTTTTATGGATATATAGAATAAAATGAACTATAAATTGTGTTTTGATTAATTTTAATGTATTGTGAGTTTAATAAAATATTTACACACTGGAAAATGGCTTAACCGATTTTATCGCACTTTCAATAATAACTTCAGTTTGTTTAGTGATATTTGAAACTATACCCATGGTAATAAATGCTGTTCGCTATTGTGCTATAAATTCATATGGATTAAAGTTAAGTCAGATAAAGTATAGCCAGTAATTAACTCTTAAAACGCACCTAATAGGTGTTTGGCGACAGATTTTTTACTTGAGGGTAGTATCTAGTGTGACGGGTATCAGGAATTTTCTACCATCAAAAGCTTGAATATCATTCTAAACAGCCTGAACTCCGCAAAAGTATAAAAATAATTATATCCCTAAAAACCGTGCTTTTTCTGAATAAATAAAAAACTGTAGCTGAATAATAAAGCAGATAAAAAAAATACATCGGACGTCTTTGCGATTCGTTATTAATTCTGATACTTTTTCTTAGAATCTGTACTTCATTAATTCGTAATTCTAAGGGACCGTTAATTTTATTAACTGAATACTAATTTATCCTTAGCAACAGTTAATTGTGAAGATTTTGTTTCAATTCAATTAAGAGTAAAAAAAATATTTTTACGATTGCTGCCGGGTTCGTTTTTTTACTTGAGATTTATAAAAAAAAAATTGCCATTTAGTACTTTTATTGGTTATAGGAGTCTAGCGTTTGATTACAATTATATTTAATAGTATGTTTTTATATATATAACTAAGGTGACAAACAAGCATACGGCCTGCCTTATGAGAAGCATATCAATATCATCAATAGCTCGTTGATGACCTCAAAACCCGCCTTCCCCAAGGAGCTCTGAAAACCCTATTCACAACAGGAACACAGCAAAAGGTTGTTTGGCTTCGATTTTCTGTATGGCAGAGGGGCCTGAAATTGAAATAAATCTCCTTAGACATTTCTCTGTGCTCTACCTCTTAAATGACGCTCCAAACCGAAAATTAAGCCTAGAAATACCTAATAGCATAGATAGAAACATTAGCATTAGATTTTCATCTTAAAGATGGTAACTAGGCAGGTGGTCTTCAGAAAATACTATAGGTACAATTATATTAAAATTGTATACTTCATTTAGTCACGCAATATGTTTTTATAATTTGACTTCAAGTATTTTATGTTCGAAGAAAGATAAAAGCGACTCAACCAATCTAGTGCAACGTATAGTGTAGCAATCTACTGTATGTATTAATTACGAAAGTGGAGCCTATTATCATAATAAAGTGAGAAAAATAATATAGTATCGATAATATCGAACAGATTTCTTGGGGGATTTCTCGTTGAGAGTTCCATCGGGACAATATGTTTTTCTTGGATTTTCGAACAAGCTTGTCTGTTAATATAGATTTTTCATATATAATTCAAGTTATTGCAATTATTGACAATATAATTTTTGTAATTTATTTTGTTCATTTATAATTATAATTAATAATACCAATGTTATAAACGAAAATATTGTCCAATAGTTTGCGTACTCTTATAGCGTGAGCTTAGAGTTATGGAACATTGAATCGATAGGGTTGCTAACTTTTTTTATATCAAATATAGTATTTTCGAGGCTATTAGGTACCTAAAAAAATATAGTACATGGCAAAAAAATGTATAGTAGGTTTCAAATGTTTTATTTTTTAATGAATATTTTTTACTACTCGACAGACATATAGTGATGATAATGAAAAATGGTCAAATTAACAATAACATACCAATGTCTCGCTCACAAAGAAGCAAAGACTGCGGTCTGCATTCCGTTTAACGCTTACACATTTTTGAATAATAATGTAGCCTAAATTGTTTATCCAATAACAATATAGTAGTTTCGCTTACTAGGTATATATTTTTTTAGAAATATAGTAGTCGGATGCCTAATATGGTAGGATACTATATTACATACTAGGGTTGGCACCCTATATCGACATGGCATACACGCGCGCACGAGTGACTTTCGTTATCGTGAGTGTTTCATCACCGTCGTCATTTCTATGGATAAAACTGTTTTGGTACGTCGTAACGTGCGCGCAACTCCGTCAATATCCTGACTGGGTTTGTGCCTACCTACTATAACTCGCACAGAACAAAGGGTGACGAAACAATTACGGTGACAACAGTCACTGATGTGCGCAAGCACTTAAACTAAATAAATACGTTTTAACTGCATGTGAAAGTAATTTTAGTAATTAAATTGTTCAACTATGTATCTGAATAGAAGGCTGTAGTGTACGTGCGTTAACTGAATTCAATACACTTAGCGCTACCGGTGAAGTTATCTAGTTTGCCAGCGTCCTCGTACTGGTTCACGTTCTACGGTATATTCAGTCTTAGTTCGGGATTACTAACATTCTCGATTGAGTACAGTATAGGTATGTACAAACTTTACATATTGTTTTAAAACGAGAGCAAATATTATTTTAAGGTAGATGCGTTTGATTATTTACGCGCGTTTTGATTTATATGACGTATAACGAGTGTGAATATTTTCACCACAATAAAACAAACGGTTTAGTGTGCAACTTCATAGCCTAGACTTTTTGGAACAATGTGCGGACGCATCATAATGGGCCAGGGCGCAATGGTTCTTCTCCATGTAATGAACCCGTTGGTGAGAACCACCGCGACTTACCAGTCCCCGACGCCCCGAGGTTAAAACCCCGCCAGCAGAACACTTTTACCAATCTTGATGACGAAATCGAGGCATCGAACGCATAATACACGACCGTCTCTATAAACCAAGCGTGCTCGAGCCTACGCCCGCGAAACCATCGTTCCTTCAACTTAAGCCTAGGTCCGTTCCCTCGGTGTAGAGCCCTTGAGTCTAGTAGCCGCCAGCACTATACAGTAACACTGCACTTGCATTCACTATCATCTAACATATGTTTATGTCCATTACACTGCATTCCACACTCGTCCACATCAGATAAGTTCTGCAGGCGCCCTTTTTTTCTTTTTTTGTACTAGTTAGACTTACAAAAAAATTGAATGAATTAAGTTAATTTTGCTCGAATTTCTACGGATAGTTCGCGACTTAAAACAAAAATAAAAACTCCATTCGTCGGGTCGCGAATAGAGTGGTAAATAACGAAAGTGGATAAAATTTACGAGTTATTCATATTTTATGTTGCTCGCCATACATTAAAAACAGTTTTATTCAATTAACTTTTAAACCATAAGTCCAGTGTAAAAAGTCGATTGATTCATATTTGTTGCTTTGTAATAGATAAATCGAATGGCGTTAAAAGTTTTGTAGAATTACGACTTTAAGATTTTTAATGTTCTAATTTCCGAGTTCTTGTATGGAGACCAAACACCATGTGCCGGTGGCTTAAAAAGGACGCAAGTGTCAATTCACTACCGATATGCCTGTGATAGTGTTGTGCGGTACATTCGATTGAATTGATGCTCTGCGACTTATTATCAATTTCAGCAGCATATGCTGGCAGCATACCCACGTGGTAAGGTTTTGTAATTTTTTCATTATGCGCCTACGGAAGTATAGCTTCAGAACTAAGGCTTAAAAATACATACTGAACACATTGCCATAACCTGTGATAATTGTATGCCATGCTAGATTCGGTTTCTCGCTTTCAAGATTAGGGATTGTATGTTTTCTATATGTTTTATAGAAACAAATACACAAATATACTTTAGCTAAACAATTTTGGAAACTGTCGAATATAATAAACCCGAGGTGACGAGTAAAATAGTTAAAATTATAACTTTCAAAGCATGATATTCGAGAAGTCTATTGTAAACTAGGATACAGTCAATCCATTGATAATTTCAGGAGTTAAAATTGATACAAACATACAAACTAAGTATGAAAACGTAGATAGACCAATAGGATGAGTAAATTGGCTTGCAATTCCACGGGCATGCATAAATGAATAGAGTTGTTAAGGGCAAGCTGAATGTACGGCAGAGTCGGTCCGTTGAAATCATTAAATTTTAATTGGTCGGACGATTTTTTTATACATCTAAGATGGCAAACAAGCATAGGACATGCCTGATGATAAGCGGCTACCGTAGCCTATAAACGTATAGGTATCAATAGCGCGTTGCTGACCTTGAACCTCCTACCCCAAGGAGCTCTGGAAACCCAACTCACCGCAGGAACACAACACATGGTTAAATGGTTGCAATTTTCTGTAGGGTGAAGGTATTTCACCAGTCTGACTGCCCTAGGTAGGGAGATATTTATCTCTCGGTGTGATGGTAGCGTATAAGAATACTTAAGTCAAGGTTCGCTCACTTTTGACAAGTTTAAGAATGAAAGTATATAGTTACGGCTAATAAGCGACCAGTGAGAATGGCTTCACTTTATCTCTATATATTATAACTCAAAGGTGTTTCTTGTGGCAACGCTATACATATTTCTAATAAAAATATATTCAACTAACATGTAAACCTGTAAACTAACATGACAGCTGTTGGTTATATTGTTTGCTTTCTCGGTTGTGCAAAATATTCAATGCTTCAGGTAGTAACTTTGAATATTCTATTATAGCTTTCGTGACTACTCAATGTATTTAGCTTCGCCTTAAGCTGACAAATCGAATCGGAAAATGATCGACTAAAAGGAAAATGAGATGTCCGTGGTGATATTTATTTTCAATTAATAGTTTTCATTCTCTAGTTTAATGATATATCCATATTTATTAATTACTTAAGGTGCTCGAGGCTTTGCTCACGTAGACTACACAATGTCATCGATTAGGCACACGCGCGAATCTTGCTCTTCCGCTCCCGGCTATTTTAAAGACAAAAAAGCTTCTTGTGGGTGTTCCTTAGAAAATAAAAATATAATCTCTCAGTTTTTGTAGGTTTTTTTAATGTCTACAATTGTCTAGTAAATTAATTTGCTATATCACTTGTGGTTTACTCAGTGTAAGCCATTTAAGCGCCCAAATTGTTTCACCAGGCTCAGAGTTTTTTATTTGCCTAAGTTACTCCTTATAATATTAGCTATCTGCCAGTGAAAATCCGTAAAAATCGGCCCAACCGTTTCGGAGATCACCCGGAACAAACAGAAAGACAGACAAAAAATTTTTAAAATTTGTTTTTGTTTTTGGTTTCGTATATACTTTCATATACATTTAGTAAGAAGCTGTTATATTGTCATGACAAATAGACGCTTCAATTTTATGAATTGTATAGATAATATGTAATATTATATATTTCGTACTAACCGTGCTCACATATCAGGGTAATACAAAAATATTGTAAAGACGTTTTCTGGACTACAACTGTGACAGATAACAACTGTAACACAGAGTTTATTCTACTTCTGCCTTGTTTTTTGTACAATAAAGTCTCTTATTGTAAACAGCTTTTTATTATCCACGAGTATAACATTATGTTAGTAGCGTTAGGTCGCAATTTATTACCAAGTTTATAACACGATTTAAAATGGTTCTGAATAGAGAAAGAGATTTCTCTCTACTAGGGGCAGTCCAACTAGTGGATTGCGTGGACCATACAGAATATTGCAGTCAAATAACCTTGTGGTGTGTTTCTGGGGTAAGGAGGGTTTTCAGAGCTACTTGGGGTAGGGGTGTTCAAGGCAGCAGTGCGCAAGTATTACCTATGGTGGTGTTATAAGTGTCCATAAGTTACGGTAGCCACTTACCATCAGGCGGGCCGTATGCTTGCTTGCCACATTAGTTAATTAAAAAAATTTATATAGAGACTAAAACAAACTGTTTATCTCTATAGTAGAAGTATGGGAGGAATGTTAGATACCAAAAAATATATCCTAAGCTTATAGGATGAATCGGTGTAGGAACAAGTTATTTGTGTTTCCAATACGAACGACAAAGCGCCGTAGCGTATAAAACTTTCTCCGTGTTCCAAAGAGTTTCATATAATATTCAACGCCAGATATAATTCTGAACTTTTAGAACATCGTTCTTGACTGGTAAAGTTCGTTTCTACAAATAGGTACTATATGATGTTAGGTATACGTTCAAAATGAACAAATTATTTTTATCACTAACAGTGCCCGCGACTTCGCACGCGTTTATTACGCAGTAATTATTTTCGTGTCGTATAATAATTTTTACTCATGTTTTATGTTTTCTATAAATATTTTTTTTTATAACTGACTACACTGTTAGCCTGTGGGGCCCTATCTAAAAACAGAGCCGCTGATGGCTTTTACAGCTTTACCGGACTTGGGGGCGAGCGCTTTTAGGCACTCAGCCGCGAAAGCGTGGGTAACATGCGCGCAAGGGTGCCAAAGTGGCCGGACCTTGGCTTGGGCTGTTGCCGCGATTGCAATTATGATCTGACTAATTCGCTATCCGTAAAATTCGAGCTAAACTAACATACACATATATACATGTCCCTGCCTCCTGGGAGGAAGGAAGGAACATGTGTATAAATATACATATGTTAATATTAGGTTAGGTCTTTAAATATTATCGATAATGACTATAGGGATATCAATTACGGAATGAAATATGAAGTATATTTATTTAAAATTGTATGTATATTTATACAAAATTTCATTAAAAAAAGTTGTGAACAAATACAATTACAATAATAAATACAAATTAATAAAAATATGAATTTATAATGTATGATGCATTGTTTTAAGATGTCTAAAAGGCACTTTTGATAATTTCTAATGCCTATCAGTTTTGGAATGACAATATACTTCCGTGTACAAAATCGATTGAGAAAAAATTTAAATATTGAGATTTTTCTTTGTACGGTTTCTAAATGCACAGATTTGAGAATAATAATAACTATTGATAATTCTTATAGCATGTCGATTGTTGAATGACTGAAAATGAATTACAATAAATTCTCATGTATAATATTGAACTAAAATTCCTTGAAATAAATTGTTTCTTTTTTTTACTATATCTAAATTATTATTTGTAATTCGAATAACCTATCAATTGCGGAATGATATATACTTTTCGTGTAGGTACACAATTTGATTAAAATTGGTAAAGCCGTTTTTCAGTTAAATGTAAACATACGAACAGTCAGACACAGATTTTTTACATATGCATGGCTGACCATGAAACTGACACTAAGTCAGTTTGGGATAAAAATTACATGTACAGAGGGAACTACAAATTTATTAATATACATAGTTAATTAAAAGGGTAAAAATGGCTAGGTAAGAGCCATTTTCTGTTAACCTTTTGAAAATCACCCACAATGTAATAGATAAATGTTTAGAAAACTATTCAGTAGAAAATCCGACCACTTCATATAATTAGTTTTAAAAATAATAAACAGAATTAAAACCATCCTCACAGATAACAAATAAAACGTATCCATCTGAAGTCATTGCAAGTTTCACGAGGGCACCGAGAGTGGGTGTGTATCCGGGTATCAGCACCACTTTATCTCAATTTACAAGGAGACGGGATACTTAGAGGGCTCTTTAGTATTCTTTCCGCCGCAGAATGAAAAGGATCAAAGACATTGATTGTGTTATTCGAAGTTTGTTACAAAATTTGTTGAATATAATTTTTTATTCTGCAAACGCATACTATTTCATAGTGTTTTCGTGCAGTTACTATTTAAATTTTTCGCTTGGATTATAGAATCAAAGGAAATGACTATGACATTGTGTTTGTATTGTGACAATGTATTTATATGAACATAGTTTAAAATGTTTAGGGATAATGTAGCTTCCTATTAAGAAAATAAATTTTACAAATCGTGTGATTAGTTCCAGAGATTGCCTACAACAGAAATACCTCTATAAAATAATAGATATGTGTAATAGTATGGATTATTAGCTTTTACTATAAAATGTATTGATGGCGTCGATGATAATAAGCCCATTGATGGATCTTAAATAGAGAAGTAAGGCACAGATCAATTTCTTTGGATATTACACTCTACTTGAGGCAGTCCGATTTTTAAAATACCTCCATTCCTACAAAAGATTGCCGCCAAATAACTGCGGTGAGTATGGTTTCCATAGGTCCTTGCGGTAGGGAGGATCAAGGTTGGTTACTTAGCATTAAATTGTGCCGAATCATTACAATTTCATAAGTTTATAACCAACATATTGCCAGGCAGAGTGTTTGAAGGTGGACTGAAAAGTCGAAAGGCTGTTAGTCGCGTACGGGTAAATGAGTTGCCGTAAGCCCACCTGGTCGTTGGCTAACAATATTGTTAAAATCGCAGGACAGAGCTGGATGAGATAAGCTAAGGACGGGGATGAGAGAGATTTTCGACAGTGGGCAATTACGGGCTGAAAATTATAGTGATGATGATAAACATTACTTGTGTATGTTGTAGCAGTGTTCCACAGTTTCACCGGTCTTAAATCTTTTGCTAACTCTCCACCATGCAGTATATCCGGGTGTAGTATATCGTTCTTACTTACCGTACTTGCCTACATCTTCTAGACTGGTTGCCTCATGGCTACTGCTCCGCTCTTTAGGATTGTAGCTTGAAGTTATGTCTCTTCAACTTTATAATATTATAGTATAGATTTAATCAAAATCAAAATTATGAAATCTTAATTATTCATTTCCAAGTAGATAAGAAACTCATAAAATATATCTATACTAAATGTAACGGTGAAACTGCTCGTATAAAATACTTATTCTTGTTCCATATTTTCTAGTTTAGGTAGCGCATTGCAAGAGTGCAAGCTGACGGCAAAATGTTTCCAGACTTGATTCATATTTTTTCACTACTTATTCTTTAGCTTGACAAAAAAAAAACGGAGAAAAACAGAACATAGTATTCTGTTTTAAAACGAAAACAATTGTAATTTTAGTATAATAAACTATAATTGCTGAGGGATTGTTTAAATTTGTGACATCACTGATGATGGTAGGTATCCTTGCTACATAAGACAAAGTGTTTCATCCGGACGCTGTGAAGGCTTCTGGACGCCTAACTCCATCTCAATAAGGAATTTTTGAAATTGATGCACTTTTGACTCCTCATAGACAGATATCAGTCACGTCGAAATTTTTGGATTATGTTGGTTTTAAAAGTATTTCACGAACTTGCTGCACGACTTTCTTACCAAGCTTTGTGATCACAGGGTTATATCTAGCTTCATTGCTCAATACTGCTTCATACTGCACGAATGAAAGTTGAACCTGGTCACTCCAGAATTCAGGAATTCTAGCAGAAATAGTCACGGATTCCAGATCCACTCGGTTGTGGTTTTGGTTGAGTGGCCATTATACTTTGTGAGTGAAACCATTTTCTTAAAATCGAGTTTTCCAGTAGATCACGTCGGGCCAACATTTTGTCTAAGAGGAGCTTGTAAATAATGAATGCAAATTGTGCGACATGTCAATTAATGACTTAAATATAATATATTGCTTACATTAAATCTTATATTACAAACTTGCTGACCCGCGCAACTTCGTCTGCATCATGTAAGAGAGAGAGAGAAAGGGTTAGAGAGAGTGGGTCGGTAGGCACTGTATTATTAGGTGCCACCCGCCTCCCACATTATTCTGCATAATAAAAATGCGCTCGCAGTACTTGATCATTATTTTGCTGCCAGAGTTATTTAAAAACTGTGATATCTCCTAAGTTATTATATAAAATTAAATAATTATGATGAATAACGTATTTATTTCGATAAGGATTAATACCATGTATATAAAAACACCTTCGCAAGTAATCTATTATTTTAGAACAAATTGTATTACCATAAAAAGGTTATATTGAGTAAATATTAAAAGATAGATATATTCTGTCGCGGACTTTTTTTTAGAACTTTTTATGAGAAGCAATACCTTCACTCACAATTGTTATGTAACTTTAACCATTGACGCAGCGCACGCAGTGGAAGCTCTCAAAAGGAATAAATTTCCCCCGTTTTTGCAACATTTGTCATCGATGTTCCGCTTCTATTAGTCGTAGCGTGATGTTATATAGACCTCTTCGATAAATGGAACCCCAATTCGAACAAACAAACAAACACTTCAGCTTTATACTATTAGTATAGATAAGTACGTACTAATATGCAGAAACGCACAATAGCGTTGGCCATATCTCTCACCTGATAGTTAATATCGGCTAAGATAGTAACGCGCTAAGTCTAGAGAGACTGGCTTTTAAGTGTAGCTTCCGTAACTAACCTATAGGTGCTTGGTTTCATCATGATGTTTTCCTTCACCGAAAGCTCAGGCTCATTGTAGAACAAATTAATGCAGGTTGGTATGACAGCAGCGACCGTCGATGGGTTTAAGATCTCTCGAATTCCTTATCACATCGACACGGTTCTTATTAAATACCAGCTGTGCCCGCGACTTCGTCCGCGTGGTATATTTCGTGTATGAAAAATAGCAACTAAATAAAAACCTGCCCTCACTTCAATTTGGTATCTTTTCACTTTGTTTCACGAATATATTACAAAATTACATATACATACATTCTCCTTATATGTATATAACCCTAACACAATTTATAGACAATGCAAATGTCCGTACGTGTAAAAATATACCCTAAATGTACCTTCAGACTATAAACTACAATCTTACCAAATTTCATTAAATTCCGTCCAATAGTTATTGCGTGATTGGCGTTCAAACATTCTGTCCATGATTCTAAACTACCCCGTATTACAAGGTGTCCAGAAAGGGTATCGGGTATTTGTTTTCGCGCCATATTCGAAATGGGGCGTCTAAAGGGTGCGGGGAGGGGTTCGTGGCGTCCGCCATTTTGTGGAGTTTTAGTCACGATGGAACAGTACTCGGGGGACGCATCGCGCATTTTGCGTACGAGCGTATTATCGTAATGGTGATTCAATAGTGACTGCTCAACGTCTCTATCGTGCGGAATATCGTACACGCCACGCGCCAAGTGACGATAGCATTAGGAAATGGATCAGGATGTTTGAGAATACAGGTGCGACAGTTAAAATTTCTTAACTCTGGTCGTCCTCGTTCAGTTCGCGATGAAGAAACAATTGAAGAAGTTGAGGCGTCGGTTCGTCAAAATACCTCTTTATCCATCCGAAAGCGAAGCCAAGCGTTGAACATCAAAAAATCGTCTTTACATTCGATTTTAAAGAAAGACTTACATCTAAAAGCCTATAAAATTCAGTTGGTTCAAGAATTGAAGGATACGGACTATGCTAATCGACTGAATTTTGCGAACGAAATGCTGCAGCGATTTAACAACTTTAACAACATACTGTTCAGTGACGAAGCAAATTTTCACCTGAATGGTCATGTTAATAAGCAGAATTGTTGGTACTGGGCAGTGGAAAATCCGAGACGAAAGCATAAACGACCCCTGCATAGCCCAAAGGTCGTTGTTTGGGCCGCTATGTCTGCTAAAGGCATAATTGGTCCTTATTTTCATGAAGATCAACGAGGCCGAGCAATTAATGTGAATAGTGACCGTTATTGCGATATGTTGCGAAATTTTTTGGTCCCAGAGTTGTAGGAGTTTGCAGGTTTCAACTCATGAACTTGCCATACCTCAAATCACTCAATGGAAGTTGTTAACGAATTATTCCCTAATAAAGTCATTTCGCGAAGGGGTAATATCAACTGGCCTCCCAGAAGCCCCGACCTTAGCCCGCTTGACTATTTTGCATGGGGATACCTTAAAAGTAAGGTTTATCAAAACAATCCGACGAATCTAACCCAGTTAAAGCAAAACATCAGGTCAGAAATGGCAACAATATCGATAGCTATGTGTCAACGTGTTATCGCCAATCTTCGTTTCCGTTAAGAAGAGTGCCAGCAACGTAACGGTCATCATTTGGATAACATCATCTTTTCAAAATAATTCTACAATTCATATGCTAATAATAAACAATAAACTTTTTTATTGCATACAAATAATTTTTGTTTCATTGAACTTACAAATACCCGATACCCTTTCTGGACGCCTTGTATTTTTTCTCAAAATCTTCAATGTGCAGATTCCTACTCTTTTACTGTTTTATTATAAGCAGAGATGAAGTATTGATTGGGGAAGCAGGTCTTTGTAACACTTTAGTATACAGAGAAACGTTGCATTTTATAAGTCGGAAGGTATCTATGTCTTAAAATATAGCTATTTTTTAATTGGCCCAGCTCACTGGCTGGCAAAGAGCCACGGGTGTCGCGGGTTCACGAAGCTTATCCAGGGCAATGAAATGGCTCGCACACTTGGATTTACTCCAAGCATTCTGGGTATAACAGTGATCTTTGATATAGAGGCTTAGGAACAAAGAATAAGCGAATAGCGTCTAGTTGATTTAAGTAAGCAACTGTACAATTACTATTTTGTTATTATATAGCCAGCGGTACGTATATTGGATGGGGAGCAAAATCGAGTTTTAATATTGTTTTATTCGTATTATTAATTTTTTTTTTAATTATCATTTTATCGTTATTCCAAACCAATCATTTTTAAAGAATAAAATCTAGTTGCGCGTTTGTTTTAACCCACACTATTTTTTAAACCGTATTGCTCGAGATCAAAATTAATACTTTATGGGATTCTGTTCTCAGAAAAGGACCTTAATTATTGCTTGAGGACATACAAGCATCAAACTTGGTGTGATTATGGGTTAAAGGTTAATAAACCCTGAAGGTAAACAACAAAATATTTTTTCTTAGAATTGCATGGAAATATTGTCATTATTTTCGAAAAAAGAACACGCGAAGTATTAAGTTTATGGATATGCGAAGAATGATAAAAGAGATCCAATCAAAGAGTATTTAATAACCCCAGCACGACGTTTCGTGCAACATTGCTGGAGCGTTGTAATGTTTCAAATTCAAAAAACGCTCCTGCAATGGATTATATTTTCTTTGTCCGTATGTCATAATAGTACTATTATTGCAAAGGCCGTAAAATAGGCATTTGCCATTTCTGCCGATGCATATATAATGCTTTTCTCAAACATGCATGGAAATATTGTCACTATTTTCGAAAAAAAAAAAACACGCGAAGTATCGAATTTACAAAATTAATAGGTACTTCGCGTGTTCTTTATTTACTTCACGTGTTCTTTTTTTTGAAAATAATTACATTATTTCGATGCATGTTTGAGAAAAGTGCTATTAAAAATCGACCAAGCTTGAATCAGGTTAGTGTTATGTAATCGAAAATGCATTAAATTGGAAAATAAAGAAAATATTTTTTTTTTGGTGGGTCGCGACCGTAGTACTTGGAAGCAACTCGCTATTGGCCGAATTTTTACACTTAGAATTATTTTGATTCTCGATGCGATTTTACAGTCATTGCTTCAGTATATACAAAAATAGAGAGTTAAATCCTCGAAGGCCCAACTTTTTATTGAACTGGTCAGATTTGGAGTTTGCAAATTTGTCTCTCTATTTCTTGCGTATATTAAAAACCGACAATGATGATAAATAAAAAAATGTTTAAAAAGAAAACCCAACTACGACAATAAAATATACTTGGTATAAAAACTTTTTTTTCTATCGCTTGACATATTTTATTTCATATATTTAATATTGTACTATATTTATAATTAAGAACCCAAAATTTTCTCTTTTTTAATTTGTCGTACCACTCGATACGATAGCCAAAAAAAATTTAGAGACCTTTTTTGGATGTAATATCCGTCACATTGACTTTGTTCGTATATAATGTGGCTTATATCATCCGGACTATACTAATAACGCTAGCGCCTAACGCACAGTATCTGATGGAACATAACTAACTAGACTGCTAAAAATATAACCTTTCCTTTTGGCTTTTCCATAGTTAAGTGAAAAGGTAAAAAAGAAATATAAAGATAATAATCTAATAATTTAATGATATAAGAAATATAATAATAATAAAGAAATATTCTATTGTTCATAATAATTGTCAAATCGAATTCCTTATATAATGTACTTAAAATGGAATCAAATTTGCTACACGTGATACTGAGAATCTTCGTGTCGAAATTTAGTTTTAATAGACGCTTACAATCTATAAACACTCTATGATACTATTAACCACGTGAAAAGTAGATCAGCTAGCTCACTCCACAAAAGTTTTTTCTAACGTATCATGGCTAGTTTTTCGTCAGTATCAAACCTGATGTTAAGTGAAGATGTGGCCCAAAATGGTGCCCGCTGAACCTAGTGGGTGGTCTGACTTTCAAGTGCAAATGCTGGAACACTCCTACAGGTGCTTGGCGATAGATTTTCAACTTGAGAGTAGTAGTTTAAACCAGACGGGCATTGGGAAATGCCCTACCATCATGCTCAGGCTCTTAATAGGAATTTGAGCTAACGTCGATAGATGCTACCATTGAGCCATAAGTGCGTCTAAATTGTTTCTTAAACTAGGCCAAGAGGGTACGTCAATAATTCTGTTTATTTGACAATCTGTTTTCTCTTGTCTGTGTTGAATATAAGCTTGTCAAATGGAAACTAGTTGGCGAAGCGTGCTCATAGTGAGGTCGGACCTCTTAGTTTAGTTAATTGCTCGCAGCTCCTCACGAGTCCTCACACTCGTCCACAGTCGAGTTATAAGACCTTTTGATGTTGCGACTTTGCTGTTAGTTTGCCTTGTTTCCTTTGTTATTGTTGTTTCCCTGAACATGTTCCATGCATGTAGTGTATCACTAACGTCTCTGTAGCGTCACTTGTGAAGATTTTTCTAATTGTGCGTAAGTTTAAAGGACTAGCCAAATTTCAAAAATCCTTAAACTCTATATAAATATTACAGTAGTAGTTAAATACTGGATAGATTTTATTTAATAGTCATTATACACATTCTGCATACTATATTTTGCGTGCGCCACTGGAATGCTTGTAGAAAATGCTTTTTAGCATGAAAACCTTTTTCCTATATAGCACGTTGGCCATACCTGCAATGGTTATGCTCCTTGTTTTATGTAAAAATGTGGTTTTTCATTTTTATACTAAATTAGCTGACCCGGCAGATGTTGTTCTGACCTTTCCAGTAGTTAGTAGATCACAACGCGACTTATCGGATTCTAATATGCAGTTAATATGAGGTTAATCAGTCAAGTCGTTCAGAATTTACACGATCACTAACAAATGCTCACAAGATAATGTGAGCGTAGTTCAATTACATAGTCTCATAAGGGTGTCCAATAAACTAACACTCCTATTTGAATAATGTTATGATATTTATTTGTAAAATGGACATTCATAAATAGATAAAGTAATCTATACATATAAAATGCTTAGTCCTGAATGACTGACGGATCAACGCACAGCCTAAACCGCTGATCGAAGAGACCTGAAACTTGGATGGTGTGTTCTTTGTATAACGTAGGCATCCGATAAGAAAGGATTTTCCGAAATTCTACCCATAAGGGGGTGAAAAAGGGGGGTAAAGTTTGTATGGGACAACGTGATTCCTTGGTCCAATCTGCTTTAAATTTTGCATAAACCTTTTTAACAGAATTGATGAAGGACGTGTCTCGTATATTATTGAAATTCATCCCCTAACGGGGTTGGTTGGGCGTAAATATGTAAATTATATAGTTTAACGGTTTTCAAAATAAATGTGCCTTGGATGTTAGTGTTTCCGCGATCCTAGAATTTAGCACCTGGATTAGCTGAAATTCTTACTGTCGTATGACATAAGCGCAGCTGATTGACCCTTATATATTGCCGAAACACCACCAATCACAATCAACTAGCGACTCTTCAGTTTGCCTTTTTTCTATGCCTAAAACTCTCGTCTGATCATTTTTACGGATGAAATTTTTGTATGTTACAGTACCTATGTGTTTCTCGTGTGATCCCCGGCCGGGTAAATAACATTGAGTTCTGAAGGAATTGTGTTTTTGTGCTGGAAAGAACGGTTTGTCGAAGACTAGCAGAGCAGAAGAATTCTAGGTTGCTGGATACAAAGGTTAGTGGGGCATACTTAGCGTTCAATGTACCTAAACCTTATTTTTGAAAACCATAATTGTAGGCTGGCCCAAGGGATGTCAATAGAAATATAATTAAAATAATCATACTTCATAAGTACGTTCGCTGCGGTGAAGAGGTTATTTACACATCACTTCATCAGGGGTAAAAAGTTATTTTGCCGGTGATTTGCTTCGAAGTTGATATCAATACTCCTTAGTGCTTTTGATTTAAATAACATTTTATTTTGACACATGTTTCAAAACTCAATCCGACTTTATTCAAAAAAGGTTGAACTCAATTTAAAACATAAGCAAATCTATACTTACAATATAATAAAGGGGAAAAGTTTTTTGTTTGTTTTAACACGCTAATCTCTGAAACAACCAGTTGGATAAAAAAAAAAATTTTATATGATAGCCAGACTCACAAAAATAATATAGGCTATATAGCATTAGGGTGCAGTTCACAGATAGACTTAAATATTGATTTTTATTACGTAAGTCGGAAGCCGAAGCCCTCGCGATCTGCTTTATCCACGTACGCTGGCTTAATGGTTAATGATACTTAAATACAATATTCTGCAAAAATATTTCCCATTAGGATATCTAACAAGAAAACTGCGATAGTATATATTTATCTCTTATACATAATCCACAATAAGGTATTATGCATTTTTTCTTTGATGAAGATTAAAATTTAGTTAATGAGCATTATTTTTAAGCATGGCTTATTAATCCTTACGAACAAAAGTTATTTCATCATAAAGACAATTTAATGAAGATAAAATTCGTCTTTTACAGAATGTTATTTGGACGTATAGTTTGAGAGATAATTCAATATTAAAATAATTCAACACTCGCCTAGGGTCTATGTCTATAGTAGTAGTGGCGCGAACGAGCCGTGCGATGCCACGATGTGACCATCTGACCGCACGATAAAATATTGTCTATACTGAAATATTTATAAATCATCAATCAGTGATTTCTTCTAAATTATGGGTGGGTGAAACCGCGGGGCACAGCTAGTAAAATA
Source organism: Saturnia japonica (assembly GCA_033032175.1). NCBI lineage: Eukaryota > Metazoa > Arthropoda > Insecta > Lepidoptera > Saturniidae > Saturnia > Saturnia japonica. The sequence continues at coordinate 7,463,619 of CM065332.1, forward strand.
TAAAACAAAAGGAAATAAAAAAGCCGCAACATTTTGTAATATTCTTAAGATCAATTTAAATAAACTACCGAATCAATTTTAAATCAAAACTTCAACTTTGCAAAAGGACATAGGATATTTTAATGGTAATTTAATTCAATTCAATTTCTTGCGATTTTATAATTTTGTTGTGACATATCAAACGGTTCCAAAGTTATGATGATAAATATATAGGAAGTGGGTTTAATAAGAACTCTAGTATGACAGAACATAACCTTGTTAATGAAATAATTAAGAGAAGTTAGGATTGTTCTAATAATGATCTATGTGATATGTAATTTATTTAATATCTCTTGGCCAGTGTGTTCCCTCCTTACGACATCGGGTTCTCCAAGAGTATTTATGCAGGCTCGTATGACAGCGGCGACAGTCGATCTTGGTGGTCACCGTTGTGTTCGGATTGTACTGTTGTGACAATCAGGGACGGTGCCGTTAATTTGCCGAGCTATTATAAATAAACTCTATTATATCTGGAATATGCGCATGTCTGTGACGTCATCCTGACCTAGGTCATTCGCGTTCGCAGCGTTCACAATCAACCGCCCGCCAATTATTCATGAGCTCTTTATTCAAACTCTCGAGAAAACAGCCCATTTAAACGGTAGGTACCGATTGAAAGTAAATTTTTTGTTTCTTCACGGCTAGAGTAGATGGTGATAAGCAGTTTTAAAGAGCTAATGTAAGCATACTTTCACATTTTTATGTCATTAAAAATGGTGGCAAGTATATAATTATTGCCAATGACATTATTTATAGAGAAGATGCAAATATGTTACTAACATACGCAAATTGAAGACTCTAAAACGTACTAATTGTGACGTTTTACTATCAGTCCACGTCAAACTAACCGACAAGTGTGACCGGTGACACCCGAGCAATAATTACAATTAAAAAGCAATGCCGTCATGTGTGATTAGAAAGTGTAGCAATGATGCTAAAGACAGTGGGTAAATATTTTTTTCTGAAAAAGCGATAAGGATGCGTCCGCTGCAGACATTTAAAGCGCTATTCCCACTAACCGCTAACCCAATCCGATTCTGCACGATTACTTTCCTAAGAATACTAAATTATCACGAGTTAATGTTGTTAGAGATTTAGGTATTATTTTCGATTCCAAGTTGATATTTGATAAGCATATTGACAATGTTTTCAAAAAAGCGTCTAAAGCATTAGGGTTTAGGGTTTAGGTTTGATTATCCAACGAGTTCAAATGTGTAAAAACTTTTAAAATTCTTTATCGTTCTTTTGTTCGAACCCATCTTGAATACGCGTCTCAGATCTGGAAACCCAGTTATAATATTATATATATATATCACAAGCATTGAGAAGATACACAAGTGTTACCTACAGTTTAAATCTGAAATAATCATACCAGATTACACATCGCGCTGTAAAAAAATTCATATGCTCCTGCTGTATACACGGAGAGAAATATCTGATGTATCATATCTTTTGTGCATACTCAATGGCCTAATTGACTGTTCGGAGATACTGAGCAAAATTATCCTACGCGTACTAGCAGCATCTTTTAGAAGCCCTAACATATTTTATAATCCTATTGTTAGGACTACTTACAGACAAAATTCCTATTTCATTCGAGTGAGCAATGTTGTACGAATAAATTGGTTAATGATTTAAACGTTGATTTATTTAATACAACTGTGGAGAAGTTGAAAGCTCTTCTAAATTCTAATTTCTTTTGCTAATATTTTTGTGTTCTTGCGTCTATTTTTTTTCTTATATATAATATATATATATATATATATGTGGGAACTTGTAAATGGCCTTCATTAATTTATACATGTAACTTGAATATGTACTTAGCATAAGTTTTATTAAAATAAATAAAATATAATAAAATGGTAGCTATGTGTTTGACTTACGCTCTTTTCGTACAGTTTGCTCTGCTAATTAGTTCAACTTGTAAAATGGACTACCGCGCGACCAGATTTTCTACGTCAAATATAATAAAGGTAACATAACTTTGTATATAATATTATTGGTTACAGCACTTACAGCGAAATCAACTTGGAGATGTTTTTGTGTTTGTAGTAGTATACGGTATAGTATACCTACGCATAAGTAGTATGTAGTGTACGTTTGTAGTTTGTACGATATTTAAGTGGTAACAATTAAATAGCGCAAACTGGTTTATTCCGGTTGTAGTCACTTTGTGTATTACACTAAAAAAACAGCTCTTTTGTTCGTGCTTGTTGCTCAAACATTTGTAATTTGGACAACATCCTATGGACTTTCTGTAAAATAGCTCCTCCAAAATTTTTACATGCTAAAATCTAGTAACAACATGGCAAACGTTTTAATTAGTTTAGATATTAAAATAGTAATTAGTTAAACATGATCCTCGGCATCGTTTTAGTTTACTAAAGCTATAAAGCAGGAGTTTTAATTTAGGCCGTTTATGCAACCCAGTATACAATACGGTCAATTATCTTATTATAGTAAAAGCGACGATTTTGAATAGAAATAACCTAAACGTTAATGAAACTAGAACTGAGAAAGTTTTGTAAATGTAACTTTACAAAAAGTTTTAGCGAACTATCTACTATAAACTGAGATTATCAAAAAAGTAATTATAAGCTAAGAACTACTTTTGAAAAATATCATACGTCAACATATTTTGCGTCGAAGATTTATTATTTTGAATTTGCACAGCACCGCTCTGATTATGTATTTGTAGAAATGTAGATGCGCGTGACGTCACAGTGACCTAGGTCGTCTATATTCAGTCAGATACATCGTCAGAGAATCATTAAATATTCATGAATAGTCTCGAGAAAACGAGCTATTCAAATGTTTGCTTACAGTACTATGAATTTTTGTTTCTGTGTACCTTAATCGTGTACAAAATATCATCACTTTTAAGGCGGGTAAGGAAGAATAATTTTAAAGATTTACTTTCGTAAAATGGAGTAAAAGTGTTTAATGGATAATAAAATTTGTAGGCTGAGCTTATAGTACAATAAGCTGGAACTCAAGAAGAAATAAAAATATCACTCGTGACAGAGAAGTTGAGCAGGAATATATTAGCGTAGTATGAACATTTCATGAGGAGGGATAAAAGTCATATTATAACTCGAAAAGTGTTAAGTATGTAGTTTGACATAGGAATAGGGAAAGATCGAAAAAGGTATGGACGGACTATGTAAGAAATTATATGTACCAAAGGTGTAAATACTGAGTTGACAGTTGGTAGAGGAGAGTGGAAGAAGAAAACATATTGTGCTGAGCATACTTAGTTATGATAAGGTTAAAAAGAAGATTTGGTAAAACACAACGGACAGGAATTCTAAAAGTATATAAAGGTGTTCTAAAAGAAACAATACAAACAAAAGAGTTCAAAATGACTAAGCAAGTAAAAGAGATGCGTGGAGCCAAATGTTACTTTTTAAAATTGCGGTATATGATGTGCTAACTACATAATTTGACAAAGGAATTGAAGTACCATCACAGACATTTGTCCCATTTTTGGTTGAAAATATTAAGTAAAGTAATATCCCTATAATACTTACCACCATACTATTTAATATATACTACATCTATGCTTACCAGCATATTTATTATAGACTTATTTATTTCACTGATAAGATTGAATTGATACTAAATATATTTTATAAGTTGATACGACATTGCCGCTCTTTACATGCCATCGTGAATCGTGGGTAATTGCCCTCAGTTCACTTTAGACTTGATACCGGCTTGAGCGAGAAGAAACTTTTACCTTTTTTGACAACATATTTTCCGCCTTACGCTGTTATTTCCTATCTCTTTTGTTTCAACATGCTGACAAAAAAAATTATAACGTTTTCAAATTGCTTTTAGTTAGAGTATAACGCGTCTATTAACACATCATACATCATTAGTCTAGTAACATCATTGATTGATAATGACAGTGCATTTAAAAAAATAAAAAAGTGTAAAAATAAAAACAAACAATAAAAATAATTCCTAATTTACATTTTTTTACACGCAACAATATATTATAATTTTCATTTCTTGCAAAAATGTTAGAATACTTATGGAAATCAAAATTCCCTCAGGCTTTAAAAACATACCTGTTCTTGATTAAAACCGGTAAGGACTAGAACCGGGTTGGTCAATATTATTATTTAAAATAACTTGCAGGCTCTGGTAATCAACAATCGTAAAAGGTTCTACAAACGACGATGCTTTGTTTCATAACACTCGAGAACAAGGAAGTGGTCGTATTTACAAAACTATTCACATTACCGACATCTTTTCATCCGCAATGGAGACATATCTACGAACTTCTTAGCTCTTGCAGCCTTTTTCGTTAGGGTAGCAATCATTTAGACATTCATGGACTAATTAATTAAAATTTTTAAAATATGAATTTTATATCGTTTTTAATACGTACAGTAATTGAAAAGTTACTAGAAAAAAACAGATTTATGTAATTTCGTCATACACGTAAACGTAAACGATTTTACTAATTTTATAGTAGATTTCAATATGTATAATTACTAATAAATTATTTAGCTATATATAAGCATTCAGTATTATGTTATTTACGAGTACGGCACTCGGCATAAGCGTATTTCTTGGGCATGTTTCCGTAATAACAAAAATATGTAATCTAAAATACATAGTAGTGTAATGTGAGATGTGAAAGTAATAAAAAAAGAAATATATGTAAATCAACATAACATATTATGTTAGAAATGTACTCTATGCGAGGGGGCAATCGTTCTGCTCAGGCGCTGCGCCACCCAGCTCTCCTGGCTTCGTCCGACGGCTCTGCTGAAACAGTCTGCTTCGTGCTTTGGCCGTGAACTCGTGTTTGTTTTGTACGCGCTACATCATTCTGAACGTTAGGCTGGCACTGAGATATATGTGATGTACGGTGGTTGAAGTTTTGCATTGTATAACTTTGAGTTGGTGTCCCAGGAGTTTTTGCTGCACTGATTACTTGAATGATAGTGTCCTACTATTTGAGACTGCCACACACACACATACATACAGTTCACTCCACAAACACAAATACTTCACAATCTGCAGTCCAGGTCGACGGGGCAAGCTCAAGGTCACCGCCCGCTCCTGTCATATATGAACGGGAGAATAATACTCAAAGAGCGGCCGTAAGTAATCAAATTTAAGAAATCATTTTGTTAACTAACATATTGTCATAAATATTCGTATTTCAATATCAACCAAGTTCTAGATTTATATTTTTCGTCTTTAAGAAAAACACGTTACCACTATCTGTTCAACTGTCACAGACTTAATACTATAACATTGCGTTATATTAACAAAATGAACTCACCAATAGGAAAAGCTAGATATTTACCTAAGGAAAACGAAGAAGTTCAATCAATACGTGCTAGCAATAGACGAGATCTATTTCGTTCAAGTTCAGTACAATAGATAATTTTAATATTAACAGTTCATATCCAACGCATATTATATGCCTATACAAATAACATAGTCATTTACAAAATTTTAATTAAAATTTTAACTTAACTAATATTTCTGAAAATTCTCTGAGTTTCGTTAGATTATCACTGAAATTGTCACTCACCTGAGACAGAACAATAATTTATTCGGAATCAGGCATTTACTATTTAATAACTGTTATGAATATCCATTATTTTTAAACCGTATGAACAACATACTGAATAGTCATACAATCCGCATACATTGTGTATTCAGTGCAGAGCAAGCTAAGTAGATTCGGGAGTCACGTCCTGCGGATGACTATTACTATGGAGAGTTGCTTTATGTCCACATTTATGTACAGTGAAGGAAATTTAAATTCGTACAAATACCGTGTTTTATTGTTATTTCAATTCCTCATAACACAAAACACGAAAGTAATTATGTAGTTCTATTAATCCAATAGTACATTTTTTATATTTCTGCGCTTTTTATTGAATCAGTTTGTGTTTGTCACAGGATTTACGAACCCTTATTTTATAATGAATCTAGTGATATTGTAAAGTGTTCATAGCACGATAGATTGAGAACGGACACTAATAGTTTTAAATACTTAAGGCCTATTAAAAGCAACTCATGACACTAATAAAACTTGCAAAATGTGAATTTTCGACGATTAATAATTTATTTCTGCCACTATGCTTCGCTCACTCGGGTCGTGCGTTATTGTCGAAGTTTCAATCCAACCAATTCATTTAGTTTTACACATATTATTTAGTTTTATTATTCATTTAGTTTTACACATATTACATTTTATGGTCGGTCCGTTCACAATCTATCATAAGTTTAAAATCTCACTAGATTGATTATAAAGTAACGGTTTGTACAATAATTATCTAGTAATAATAGGTCTTTACCTATGAAATTGCCATTCTGCAGTTATGGCCATTTCAAATCAAAATAATTTTTGTTTGGCTAAGAATTCTAATTTCAAATTAATTTTATTTTAAAAACATGGAATTCTTTTTCCAAAAGTAGTCATTTGTTTATTGATTAGTGTTACATTTTCATCGCATTTCAATCTTTTTTGTCATCATGGATACGTTAAAAATTCGAGTAATTATGGAATATGAGTATCGTCGTGGCAGCAACGCGGCACAAGCGGCACGCAACATCAACGACGTTTACGGAGCTAACACTACAAACCAACGCACCACCTTTATTGGTTGCTCGCTTCTGTTCTGGGAATTTCGACCTGAAAAATGAACCTCGCGGTCGTCCGAAGACTTTGGTCGACAATGACGAATTATAGGCGATTGTGGAAGCTGATGATACACATACTACGGCTGAATTAGCAGCAGCTTTCGACGTTAGCGTCAAAACAATATTAGTCCATTTGCGTCAAAATGGCAAGGTAAAAAAGCTTGACAAATGGGTGCCCCACGAACTCAATGATCGCCAGCGCGAAGCACGCGTCGAGACGTGCCTTGCACTGCTCAACAGACACACAAATAAAGGAATTTTGAACCGCATTGTTACCTGCGATGAAAAATGGATTCTGTTTGATAACCGCAAGCGCTCAGCAAGTTGGTTGGATCCTCGTTCAGCACCTGAACAATGCCCTAAACGAAAACTTACCCCTAGAAAAGTGATGGTCACTGTTTGGTGAACTAGCGCCGGTGTGATTCATCACAGCTTCTTACCAAACGGGGTGAGCATTACTGCAGATGTGTATTGTGAAGAACTGAACGCAATGATGGAGAAGCTGGCACATGTCCAACCAGCATTGGTCAATCGCTCGTCTCCGCTGCTCTTGAACGACAACGCGCGACCTAATACTGCATAGCAGACGGTCTCCAAGTTGTAAGAACTGGGGTTGGAAGTTCTCAGTCATCCGCCCTACTCACCAGACCTTGCGCCTACAGACTACTACTTTTTCCAGAATTTGGATAACTCCTTGGCGGGAAAAAAATTCAATACCCGAGAGGCAGTACAAAATGCCTTTGAAGAATTTGTTGCCTCCCGTCCAGCTGATTTCTTTAAGAAGGGCATCAATAAACTGCCACTGCGCTGGCAAAGATGCATTGATTGCATAGGTGATTACTTCGATTAATACAAATAAAAAATACATGAAAAAAATTCGTTTAAATTTTTTCATACAATACGGCAATTTCATAGGTAAAGACCTAATACTCAAGTAGTTTCTATATCTTTAGTAGTTATTAAGTTATTACATTTTACTATAACATTCAAAAGTAGCTAATAAAAATATTGAGATTCTAATTGAAATGTTTGTTGTTAATAAATTTATATGTAGCCAAAAAATCGTTAAAATATAACAGTACCCAATAATACCGACTTCTTTTATCAACTTTTAATCCATTACATAAATAATCGTTAGTATGTGATCTTGATAACTTCAAAACGACTTGATCGATTAATAAATTGATAAATTAATAATTAATAAATTAATTGATAAATATTCGTACGAAATATTTATTTTGTCAACACTTCGAGGCGATGTTTCATAACTATGCGAGGATCCAACAGATGGCGCTGTATTTATTTATGGACCAAAGTAACCCATGTTCACAATATAGGTTCGTTTATTACCAAAAAAAGCATAATATCTGAACGCGATAGATGGGGAGCTATGGTCGAATTACTACCGGAAGTTGACGTATGCGGGCGGAATGACGTAGGCGTAACGTAAACGAAAACGTAAAAGCCATCGTCTTTGTAACGAATATTTGTTTAAAAAATAAACTATTTGCTTGTTACGCCTGTAACGTACTTGTTGGAAGTTGTCTGTAGCAGACTCTAGTTAGAACAAGTTCTAAATTTACGAGTATCGAACAAGTTCTCGGTCGGATGATACCTATCCGTGTTGGTAACTATGCTATTTATCTTGTATCTAATTCTTTAGTAGATAGTATCTTACTCTTTCTGATAATTTAGATAGAACCTCTATATTACTTACTTATTTTAAAGTACATCAGACCATCAGACTTTTTTTATGAGTATAATTTTCTTATACTGAAATTGTAGATGGAAAAAGAACTAGACAGACAGATCATGTAACCTGAAGTGAGATAGCGATTGTGTTATCATTTCACTCAGTTTTCTATATATTTACCAGCGTACGCACGAGCAAAACATTGTTCTATATCAGATGTAAGATAAAATATTAATTATTTTATTCTCGTGTAAAAAACATCGACAAATCATTCTTTACGTTTATCTTATTTATAAATATTGAAATATCATACAGAAATCCATCCAATTTCTTATTTATGTTGTTCATTTTCTTTAAACCGCTATGGCTACTTTCTACCTCAAACAGTGGTAATTCCTAATGCAGTCAAAGAAAGCTTAGAAAAAGGTCGGCAAATGCGGTTGTGGTTTCTTTTGGCGGGATCTTGAAGTGACATGTTGTGTTGTGTTTTATTTTTTATTCATTGACTTAGGTTATTTGACCCTATATATTATATACTATTGGTGGCATTTTAAGTGATATAGTTTAGTTGTTGTACATACAGCGCAAGTGAAGTGGATTATATAAATATAAAATGGAGAACATACATTTTGAGATGCCACAAAAACTGCGTGCAAAACCCCACGTTGCACATTGTTTTGAACATTGAAACTTGCAAGTGCTTTTTACAGCGCCAAAATAAGAAGAAGAAATGTAGTTGTCAGAAAACTTCGATAGATGGTGGGCGATTGCTTGTTAAACAGTGAAGAATTAGAAAATGCCCTACCCTACAACTTCGTAATGGTTTTCATCACAATGTTTTCCTTCAACGAAAATTCAAGCTCGATTTAGAATTGGGAACGTGCTTATTACGAATCCTTTCCCATAAAAATTAACCCTATTGCTATATCAACATTTTGCGTCCTACTTTTAAAGAGCTGTTTTTTAACCGTAACAATTATCGGGTTAAAATGTTCACAGAATATGTATTTATTATTAATATACCAAAAATACTTTTTTTTTGTTTTGCTTTGTCGTAAAAACATAAATATTATGATTATTCTGCAAATATCGAGTTATTAAGAGAAAATAAAAACGACTGCCTATGAATCAGTCTCGAGCATAAGATCTTTTAACGAATGTTTTTTTTTTGTAAATATACATAAAATGGTATTATATTGTGTTGGGGTTCGAGTTCGTCTCACACTTGGTTGATTTTTAAGTATTTATGATTAGAACCTCTTTTATATAGATATATATATATACTAGATGAACCTTTTTACCTGTGTTAAGTTTAATAGACCAACTCTCCAACTAGCTGCCGCCAACGCACCCTTCTTTGTTCTTACTTCTCGTACTTCCCTACAGCTTCCAGATTGCTTGCCGTTCATAGTTACATTTGCTATCCTTAGAGTCGTAGCGTGAAGTTATGTAGCCAATAACCTTCCTGTATAAATACGCTATAAATTACAAAAATATGTTTTTCAATTTTATAGTAGTTCCAGATTTTAGCGCGTTCAAACAAACAAACTATTAAACTTTGTATTATTAGTATAGTTGTGTTTGTTTTAAATTTACTCGAAGCGAACTTTATTCAAGTGATCCAAGGCTTTACTTTGAAAAGCGTTGAAAATCCACAACTTAACTGAAAACCGTCTAATTAATAAAGTTTTATAGAGACGTTTTTAAAACCGATTTAAAATTATTTGTTCTTTTCAGATATAAATTTACATTACATGTTAGATTTATAATTTCACTGTATACTAGCTGTGCCCGCGACTTCATCCACGTGGTATAATTTCGTGTATGAAAAAGAGCAACTAACAAAAAACCTCGCTTCTACTCAATCTCACTTTACGGTATTTGACTTATATAAGCTTTTATAATGCCTAACAAAAATCATTATAAATGTTAACCGATATTATCTAAAAGACATAAAGGTATACAAAAGTGTTATGTTTTGCAATCGTTTATGAAAAGTTAAGTTTATTTAAAAACTTTATTTTTATATGCCATTATTTTCTAGTGAATAATAACGCTTTATAATATGTATATTTAATGTAGATTTATAAAAATCTTGATAGCCCAAAAAACACCAAACAACGGCATCTGTCGTAGAAATGTATTAATAAATATATAAGTATTGTTTATTATTTAAACATTTAAAATACCATTAAAATCTATATAAAATAATTTAAAGATAATAATAAATGCCCTGCCTTCAATGATTAATATACATGCTTACAGAAAATGTATGTTTGTACTAGTTACACTTAGACAAAAATTGATAGATCACTAAATACATATTCACATATTATTCCTTCCTTAGGGAATTAGTCAGATCGCGACTTCATTGCAATCGAGGCAACAGTCCAAGCCAAGGTCCGGCCACTTTGGCACCCTTATGCGCTTGTTGCCCACGTTTACTTGACTGAGTGCCTTAAGCGCTCGCCCCCCAAGCCATGGTGAAGCTGTAAAAGCCGTCGCAGGCTCTCGGTTTTAGGGCTCAGTAGGCTAACAGTATGTCAGTTCTAAAAAAAAATAGTTACACATATAAAACAGTTAGATAAAGTAATTAAAAATATGCATGTTCTTCAATGTGTAAAATGTATAGTTAGATTCAATAAATAGTTAGATCACATTCGCTAAGTTGCATGCTCGGCAATAGCCCAAGCAGCCAATTGCTATCAATGAACCGTTTGCCATTTAGCCTGAGAACCTTGGCGTAGTTGTTAAGACCATTAAGCGACTATGTATGAAGCTGGACAATGGGAGAACGCTATTTAAAGTAACACAAAATTAAAGATATTCAATTTTTAGAATGCACTTATGAAATTCAACACACTACCACCGGTTTGGAAAACATCCCAGTCATCCAGAAGAGCCGACAAGAAACTCTATCAGGCGTATTCAACATTTTGTTTATTGTTTTTTAAAGTTATTATAATTTGCAGTGGATGTACAGTGAGGGAGTCACTTCCAGACATCACCGTCATTCACGTGATGACCAACCCTTACCTAATAATAATACCGCTTCAACATTAAAACTCGTTTAACATGATTCTTGAACTTATTATCCGGCAAATCGATATTGTGCTTAGGAAGTTTTAGTTAAACATATGTCACGAAGTAATAAGAAATATGCATGTTGATAATAACGTCGTTGGCTGTCTTCAATCCTGTGTACTATCGTAACTCGAGAATAAATTAGAATTTGCATTTAATCTAGAACGCATTAAAGTCTACAAAACGAGATATATACTCCGGAGTACTCAATTCTAAGCAAATACGCAGGGGTACTTATTCTGATTACTCTCTGGGAGTTGCGCGTCGAATAACGTCAAATATCATTATACATAGCGACATTTTTATATGTGACTTTTACGACTAGTGGGTTTTGAATTGAAATTGAAGTTGACCTGTGACTACCTAAAATATATATAAAGGGGAATATCGAAGTTAATACATTTTATCAAAGCGACGACTAGATGTACTGTGAAATTGTATAAAACTTAAACAAAGAGGTAAAGTTTATGAATATATTAATTTCTGGAACTACTAATCGGATTCTGAAAATTATTTCATTAATGGGGAACCCTCTCCGTTAGCTTCGGAGGAGTCAACATCAATCTGAGAATACCTCGTAGAGGGGCGAAACACGTCATCGATTGTGGTCGTTTCACGTCTTATCTGCAATATATTTTTTAATTTTTGAAGTTAAACTGCTTTATTACCCTTGTGATATGAAACGCGATGAAACGTAAAAATGACAAACAAATATAAACACATACATCTATTGGATCTAGCCTGCGAGGAATGAGATAGAAACCATTATACACGACAAAAGCTAATCCTGATTTACACAACTATGATCGGATTTTTTAAGTGGGATCGTTTGCTGCCACTGAGGACTATGTTGGTACCGTAGAGGGAATAACTAAAAGATTTAGGGATGTTATTTTATCACTACGAACTGAAAGAGCGACATACAAAAAATATGAAGAGCAAAAGAGAAAAAGGGCTATGGATTTTATGTCTCTTATCGCTGTAATCGCTTTTTGCTGCTTTTTCAAAGGAGAGATATGTAAATTAACATTTAATTGTAGTTATGTTACATTTCATATTTTAACAGAATTTTGTGCTTGCTAATGATAAATTTTAAGGAAACTGGATAAAATGATAACACTGATCTAAAATATCGCTATCTCAGATCCGGTTACACGATTTGTCTGTCGGCTTCCTTCTCTGTCTACTGTTGGAACGTTTGATAGTGTGTGTTGCTAACCATATCTTTCAAACTTGAAACACAGTAACACAAACTCTGTTATTTTTGTCACAAGTATGTTCTACAATATTCTTAAAGAGTATAAAATAAAAAAAGACTAAAGCGTCTTGCACCAAAAAAATTACATCAGTTTTAGCTTAAATTCAGTTTAGTTGTATCAAAATTTATGAAAATGTCAATCCTAAATCTGATTTATGATAATGGATTTTCAATGCTTTACAAATGATACGCCATTGAATTATCCGAATCCAAAACCAGTTGGCGACCTCTGTATTCAGCTGGACCGCGTTAATGTCAATCCGAAGTGTTGTGAGAAGCGAAGCGAATCTCTAATTAGGCTCGCCCGGGGATAGAACCGTCCGGCCGGGCGTAAACGCTGTTTAGTGCCTTTGTTGGGTGATTTCGCTATTATGTAACCTACAGGTTACTATCAATTAATTAGTTTATTTTATGTGAAGACAATTAATTAATTTTTAATAGGGAATTTTACTATGTATAATAAAAAATCGAAAAACACATAAATAAGATACTTTTGTTATTAATTAAACAATGTTTTATTATATTTAACTTCAATTACTAACTTAACGAATTAATATTTTAATTCAGATTTAATAATTTACTTTTATGCCTGTTCTCTAAATACGTAAATCTATAGCCCTCATAATTCTTCCTACATGACGTAATTTTATAGTAAACTTTTCGAGTATGTCAAGTATATTTTTTGTTTATAGGCAGATGATAATTCAAATTAAATGGTATAGATACGAATAGGTATACGGCTAGCGATTAGTTATTATAGAAATATACAAATATGTAGTAAATATTACAGCCTGCAAGCCCCTCGGCAGTTGGATATAAAAAAGCTGATCCCGAAACGCGACAAACCAAAAGAAATTCAAAGACGGCTTGATCACCATGTGGATGTTGGTCGTGGTTAGAGGCTCCGGTTTTATTTCGGTCCCGAAAATTTTGGGATTTAATTTGACAAATCCCGGGATTTACGGGATCATAAAAAAAATCAAAATTGTTGTAAAAATATTGCATAACACGATGAAATGCACGCACCCATTTCACTTGACATTTTGTTAGCCATCCTGTTTTTTAGATGATCTGATTGATTTGTTTGCGTTTATGCCGACTCGGCTCGGGGACGAAACATTAGATGCATTATTATTATTTAGATTTTATTTTCTTTAAATTTTATTTTATTTAAAGTATTTAACAATTCTGAATCATATCTAGCCATTTTAATTCAATAAGGTGAATACTGATCTCTGTAGATAACCATGTCTGTTACGGGAACTCAAGTTTGATTAAGTTTTTTTAATTCATTTTTTTTTAAATTAAATGTGTTGTTAGTTTAAAGTGTTATAGACGGAAGGAGTTACTTTATTTTGAATTAAATTTGAAGTGGTTTGATTTTGTTTAACTAAATTTTTCTGGTAAGACTTAAAATGTAACCATATCTGATAATTTTATATTGATGATCAATATTGATGTGTGTAGAAGAATATTTTATGATATTAAGATTACTTTATGAACGTTTAATTATTTTGTGAATAAAAAAAGCAAATTTTTAAACAGAGTATTCTAACTTTTCATTTCGTGTCTACAATCCCGGGATCCGTGTATTATCTATGACCATCCCGGGATTAGAAAAAAGAGCCGAGATCGAATTCTCTAGCCGCGATCCAGTTGAGTACATACCTCTAGCACCCCTTATGGTTACTGGATAATACCGGCTGATTACGGAACGCGACACGCCTGCATGTGCAAGTATGGCGGATGTTTTACCTGGACTGATGTTTGAACCAATCCAGTTGGCCACGATTATCTTATAAAGAAAGAAAGAAAGAAATGTTTCCCAGTTTCAATCGAGAATTCACTAAAATAAATAAGAAAATGTTAAAGAAATTGGGATAAGCATTTATTGGAAGTTGGATCCAATAAGAGTGAGACAATACAGTAAATCAGCGCCATCGATCAGAGCGCAATAGGTCGCGGTCGAAGGAAAAATATATTTTTCCGATAGCTATTCTTGGTTTTTATACCGTAAATGGTCTCAACGATATTATAAAAAACATTTTATTATTTAGAACACGTTTTATTGTGAATAAATATTGGTCATTATTACATTATTTTGATGTATCTCATAAAGTTTAGCCAGCGTAAACAATGTAAGCGTCCGAAAATAATTTTTTGACGACTTGATTAAAAATAATTGAATTTTCTCTACTAAAAAAAAAACTTAATTGGAATTACGTTGTAAATGTTATTGAAAACCGCATTACATTCCGTTTCGTAGTTTAGAAGATCTAAGCGTACACAGGGGACAGACAGCGGGTAGCGACTTTGTATAGACTATGTATATTTATATATACAAAAATAATGTAAAACAAGCCGTCTGCACGATAGACTTTAACATCGGCAGTGTTACATTTACCTTTAGGGGTGAATAAAAAAATCCTTTCTTAATCTATATATATATATTTTATACTAATAACTTTAACTGTGCGTTATTGGTCAAGTAAGTCTTAAGATTTTAATGAAATTTTGTACACGGGAAGTATAAGTATTCCAAAATTGATAGACTATTATATATATAATATATTTAATTAATGAAAGTATGCACCGTTGTTATCTATGCACTTTTGCCATCTCGTAGGTAGTTCATTGACGCCTTTACTAAAAAAAACCATGGGGGCGAGAATCAATAAATTCTTTGAAGGCGGTTTGAACTGCCGCATCGGAGCTGAATTTTTTTCTTGTCCAAATTCCCAGAAAATGGTAATCTGTTGAAGCAAGGTCCGGGGAGTACGGTGGATGTCGCAGACATTCCAATTATAGCTCATCTAACTTAGTGGTTGTTTGTTGTGCAGTGTGTGGTTTTGCGTTGTTGTGAAGCAGCAGTGGCCTTGAGAGATTGACCAATCTAGGTTGTTTAGCAGCTAGTTCTTTCTTCACGGTTTACAGTTGCTGACAATAGATATCTGCCATAATCGTTTCGCCAGATTTTAGAAAGCTGTAGTGAACGACACCGGGGCTAGTCCATCAAACACTCACAAGTAACTTTTTCTGAGTCAATTTTCGTTTAGAGCAGGGTTTGGCTAGGTCTACAGGGTTCAACCATTGCGACGAGCGCTTCCGATTATCGTACAGTATCCACTTTTCATCACAAGTAATGATTCAATTAAAAATATCTTCATTATCGTGTCGGTTGAGCAAAGTAACACAGCAGTTGACGCCTGTTTGCATGTTCGATTCTGATGTGCTTTGTGATGGATCCGCTTCTACAATAGCCTTTAATTCTTCATTTTCCAATTTGGTCTCCGGCCGTCCACGGGGTTGGTTCTGAAGGTCGAAATTACCAGAACGAAAACGTTGAAACCAAAAACGTACCATGCTTTCTTTTGCGACACCAGCTACGTACACATCATTAATCCATCGAGCTGTTTCTGCAGCACTGGTGTCACGGTAGAACTCGTACTCGTAAATATACCGATATTTCATGTTTTCAATTGTGCGGTAATAAGCGACGCCAAAGAAAAAAATAATGAGGAAAAAACAAATGAATGACTGTTTTCAAAACTCAAATGTACCAGCTAAATGAATTTATAAATTTGAATTTGGATTTCTTAACCAAAGAGTCAGTACCAATACGCTAATTTCATATGTATGGACTTAATATAATTTATATATGTAATATATAACATTTATATAATTATTATATATACATATATTGATAGACTAGAAGAGTCGTCTACAATAATTTCAGAAATATGGATAAAAGAACTTTTTAATAATACCTCAACCAATTTTGATGAAAATTGTACACGGGCAGTACATGGCATTCCTCAGTTAATAGGCTATATGAACTGTCAATAATATTTATGTATAAAAATAAAATTAAGGGATGTAAATAACTACTGCGTAATATCAAACGCGTGCGGAGCCGCGGGCACACCTCTAGTTATAAATATATTTCTAAGCACTATGTCGTAACCTAATCCATTAGATGGTTATCTAAATCACTTTGACGTTGTTAACAGATATCTTGCCACTCTGCGAAGGGAATAAAGAAACAAACAATAAAAAAGAGAGGAAAAAGGAAAGTAAAAAGTACAAGTCGATTCTGCTTTGTATTCATGACTTTCAAATAAATAACGGTTCCTACGTTTTACAAGAGGAGAACGTACGGCTTTACTATGGTTTTCGATACCCGACAACAAAAAGTCGATTGGAATTTGATCTAAAAGGTAAAACAGTACTAGACGGAACTGAATCGCAACGCAGCGACGTGGCACGGCATGTCGCGGCGTCGCGGCCAGATATTCTTTATATGAAACTATATGTAGCTCGAACATATTGATGGTAAGCACAAACACAAAACACAATAGAGACCACCGAGAGATCGAAAATCCGTCCGCAGTCGCCGCTGTGATGCGCGTCTGCATAAATATCTTTTCACGTTACGCTTAAAGAACCCAATATCGTAAGTAGGAGGAGACACCTGGGAGATGGTACCACAGCATCATGGTACGAAAAAGATAAGACATAGGGAACCTCTTAGTTCCTGCCGAGACGGAGGTTACCGTTAAACTGCGACTCTGAAGCCCAGTGCGTGTGGCTCTGTTGTGGGATGGAGATTATTAGATACTAGCGATCGCTCTAAGCTCGAAATTCGACTTGCAACTTTTTGATCATAGACTATTTTCTGTTTGACATTAGCAATATTCATGAACCTAAACAATGAGTATTATCTACATCACATGCTGTCACTTTTCGTTGAGCAACAATGTCAATAATTTGGGGGGTCTAAGTTCAATGGCACTGGTCGTGAAAGGATTCGCAGTACTAATTTATTTTATTTAATATATTAATAACAGATATTATAGATAAATTTCAGCTTTCTGCACTCCTTCTCCATGTAAACTTTAACCATGCCAAAACTCACAGTCTTCCGTGCACGCAATACGCTTAAAAAGGTACCGAAAGTCTTTTCTTGACGTATTAATATATAGATTATTTTATTGGATATTATAATTATATAATTTTAATCAGTCCATTTGCTATTCAATATACTTAGATATTATTGAATTTGTTATTTGATTTCATTTTACATGAAAAGGAATAATAGTAATGAGTAATAAAAATATTTTTTAAAGAAGACACATTATTATTACTTAGTATTCTGAATCATTCGTTTCTTTGTTGTAGAGTACCTTATTGTATGTTTAGTTGATTTCATTTCTGTAACCATTCTAAAACCAACTAAAACCATTTTAAAATTTTTCTCAGTTTCGGTGATATTAGTTTTACAATATTTATTAAAAACTAAATACTGTACTATCATAATCTTAGTTAATTATAATTAAAGATAGATGATTATCTAAAGATATTCGAGTTGATCGACATTCTAAAACAAACAGTAAGGGTCAACTTAGGAATAAAGCGGGAGTAAAATTTATTTAAGGTTTCTACCTTGATTTCGATCGCACCTGGATTTAGGTTGTTGAGAGCGTTGTAATTTAGTTTTATTACTTTCGTAAAAAAATCACATTAAAGGAGTAGCCTGGTGTGGTCGTAAGCGCAATTGCTATGTTTGAGATCCTGGGTTTGATTCTTAGGTCGAGCAAAGTGTTATTGAAGTTTTGTATGAAAGTCTCAGTAGTATCTCGGAGTTTTGCTTTGTGCCCGTGTAATGGTAATAGGTTTGCCCCCTTTTACCTGGGACCTAAAACATACATGGGTGTACATTAATTACTACATCTCTGCCTAACCGTTTAAGGATACAGACGTGATGGTATTTTATATTTTATAATAATAGTACGACTATAGAGGTTAATTTTTTGCTGGGATTTATAATATTATAGTTGAGTTTGTTTGATGTTCTGCAGTCTGGCATTCAGTGTACCGAAAAATTGACATGGTGCTGTACTTGCATGGCTTATGGCTTTTACAATTTTTTGTATGAGAAGAAAGTCCATATTTAACAAACAGTAGAATGCAAAAAGTCCAAAGTAGGTCATATAGATCTATACAAATAAAATGATAGATGGATGTCGTCGTACGCGCATCACGCAAAAACTACTGTATAGATTTTGATAATTATTTTTTTGTTTTACTCAACAGACACTTATCAACTCCACACACTCCACTTATCTAAAAATAATTATCCCGATATCTTCATTCAATAACAAATTATTAAAGATTTACATTTTATATACGAATACAATTCTCTTACATATTATTATTATGTAACATTATTTACAAACCAATAAACAAAAAAATTCACCTAAGCAAAAAATTACACTAGCTGAAATCGTATTTTTTACTTTTCTCTCCTTGTTACTTTGATTGGTCCAAAACCAATGAAAAATTGTTTTCTGTAGTTAATATAATCATTGGTATGACATAATTGGCCTGGAAATAGTATCTAAAAACACGCAATCTATTGAATTTAACACTGTTATGTTCCGTTTGGTTCTTGCCAACATTTGAAATAATTATATATACAATATGTTCTTTGAATTTGTAATGAATTAAGTAAACATAAGAAAACCAGTTTAAAGCGGCAGGATATCTCGCCATTTAACTCGAATGCCGCAAAAACGAGTGTAATCGTACTCAATAAATCAGGATATCGGCGAAATATCGACTCAGTGTCGGCTACGTGCCTCGCGCTCCTGCCGCTGGGCATTTTAATGAGGTCTCGCTTAGGCCGGTTTTCCGTTTACAAATTGTCGCTTTCATTTGTGTTTTAAGTACACAATGTTTTTTTAACGACGTCATGAAGTTATCGATCAATGATAATAATGTGGGAGTTTTTGACGGGATCTTGAAGTGGCATGTCGTAGTTTTTATTTTTAATTCATAAGTTAGATTTTTTGACTTATATTGTGTAATATTGGTGACATTTTGCATGATATAGTTTGGTTGTTGTGCTTAAGTGAAGTGGAAAGCATGTATTTTGGGAAGTCAAAAAAAACTGCCTAGATAGTTCTGACAAAAAAACCACCATCTTGTCTATTATATTGTCATATTGTCTTGTCTTTGAATATAAGAAACTTCTATGAAGGCTTAAAAATATTGACACTGGCATGTGCTTTTTGCGGCGCCAAAACAAGAAGTAGAAGATAATAATGTGATTTGATTTTATAGGCTTTTTTATACAAAGTCAAATGCAGTCCGCCTGAAGTTATGCGGCTGCTGTAGTGTAATACCAAAAATATCAACGAGAGCGTTGACGACTTTGAACCCCTTCACCCCAAGAAGTTAGTGAAGTAAGGGATTTATACTAAGTATCGCAACAGTCATGCACATGACTTTCTTTTATTTTATCGCATTTCTGAATCAACCAATACAAAATTATATCCAGCTAACGAAAGGCTACGAGGATATCAAAGCGGCATCCGTCGATAGACTGCCTATCCCTAGATGGTTGCTCTCGTTTTCAGATTGTACATTAACGTCACTATACCGCGCTACTAACAAAAAAAAAATACTTAAAAATATTCAAAAGACTCAATCAATCAACTATTCAATCAAGATATGATCGTTGAAAGTGTTTTACGTGACAATAAAGTGGCTCATGGCTACAAAGCGGACCTATATAATAGGAACACTAAGTGCCCTCCCGAGACCTAGGGCCACCACTAACTTCTTCGTGGACTAAATAATAGGTAGTTAGGCTTACCTACCTTAGTGCTGCAGTGTTTTACGATTTGATAAAATCTTTAATGAACTAAAGGATAATGGACTAATTTTGATGTTACTACTAAAATAAACACGCAATTATGAAATTTTCAGCATAGCTTACCATAGACATTTATCTACATAAAACAAATATCTACACTTATATATCTATTTATACTAATATAATAAAGCGAAAAGTGTTTTTGTTTGTTTAAACACGCAAACTTCTGGAACTACCAGTCGGATTCGAAAAATTCTTTTTATGTATGATGATGATGTCGAAGAATAGTATAGTCTATTTAAGATTAGGCTACAACTCTCAGATAGTTTCAAATATTGATTTTTGTTACGTAAGTCGGAAGTCGAGGCCCTTCCGAACTGCTTTATCCGCGTGCGCTGGCGTAATCGTTAATGATATGGAAATACAATGTTCTACAATAATAATAGTCATTAGTATATCTGAAAAGAATCAGCGATAACATATGCTTATCTCTTACACATAAGCCACAGTAAGGTATTTTGTGCCAAATATTTGTTTAATATTAAAAAGTGATTTATGAGCATCATTTTTAGGCATGTCATTTTCATTCCATACAAACAAAAGTTAGTTTATCATAAAGACAATTTTATGAAGTTAAACTTTGTCCGTTAAAGTATGTTATTTAGACACATAGTTTAGGAGATAATGGATAATTAAAATTATTTGTACTTGCGGGAAGTGAGAACAATTATGAAAGGCAGTAAGAGTGCGTTGGCGGCGCGATGTTTGTCGGATAATATTAACACGGGTGAAACCGTGGGGCACAGCCAGTAGTAATTCATGCTTGGTGCCGTGCATCGACATCTTAAATTTCATAGTTCAGTTTTTTAGAATGAATAGATGGATTTCGACGAAGTATATAACCTGTATATATAGGCAAGTTTGTGTGCTTAATCTGTTTATGCTATTAGTATGTCATAAAACACTGTATCGAGAGCCTTAGAAAGATCTAGAAAGATAAGTCTGTACTTACCTATAGAAAAAAATATTTTTTTTAGGTTCTGGTACGCTGAACAAAACAATTATGTTAAATGGGGCGGCGAGCTATCTGATACGTACAAATTGAAATGTGGAGTTATACTGGGTGGATTAATTTCGCTTAGACTTTTTAATTTCTATATTAATGACCTGATTGAGAAGCTCAGCAGCACCATAGTCGGTTGTTCATTAGACGGTACGACAGTTAATAATATTAGTGCAGATGACATGGTGCTCTTGTGTCCATCAATCAGTGCAATCCGAAAGTTGTTAGTTATTTGTGAGGAGTATGCGGCGGCTCACGGCCTCAAGTACAATGCAAGTAAGAGTGAACTCTTGATATTTGAGACGCGTAGTAAACACATTGGCGAGATACCAGCAATAACTCTCAACGGGTGTCTCCTTAAACGTGTTTTTGCTTTTAAATACTTGAGGCGTTGAGTTACCGCAGATCTGTCTGATAATATGGATATCGAACGAGAACGTAGAGCGATGGCTACCCGAAGCAATATGTTGGCTCACAGGTTTGTACGATGTTCTTGGCCAGTAAAAATGTATATTTATTTTTTATGGTAAATAGTGGGCAAACGGGCAGGTGGCGGACCTGATGGAAAGTGATCACCGCCGCCCACAAACATCCGGCCTTTAGGAAAGAATAAGCTCTCTTCTTGAAGGTCACCAGGTCATAACGGCTCGGAAAGATCTCAGGCGACAGCTGGTTCCACAGAGTGGTTGTGCGAGGCAGAAAGTGTCTTAAGAAACGCACTGTTGTGGAACGCTGCATATCGAGGTGGTGTGGATGTGATATCTTTTTAAAGTTTACTGCTAGACGCTATATACATGCAGCCTTTTAGGTCAACTATTCGCGGAAGGCTATAAATACCTTAAGAGTATAATATAATAACGCCTTCAGAGTGCTGTTGCGGCTAGCTCGGCACTGTAGTGCATAACAAATGTTTATCGATAATGTCACAGATGGCTTTCATGCAATTGTGCGTAAATGAATTGCATCTGTGATGACCCGTTTGAGGGCCATGTACCAGCAGCATCCGGCAGGTGATCGCAAATAGAGTCGACTGTCCGATATTGCAGCACTGGGTTCGCGTCCATGTTGCGGGAATTATTTAAAATGACAAATTTTTATTTTACTAATTAAGAACTCTCAAAAATATTATTATTATTAACATGGATGTATTATTATCTGAATAAATAACTTATTATTATTAATATATACCTTATTATGTTGTAATCTATATATGACATAAAGACTAAAGACTTGAAATCTGTACATTGAAGATATTTGAGAAAAAATAATACCCACATATTCAATGGATAGAACATATTTCGATAGTTTTTCAAATTTTTCTCTGTCTGTCTGTTGGTAAGTTTCACCTCACCAATCACGTAAAAACTATTGTACGGAAATTTAATGAAATTTGGTATGATCGTAGTTTATAATCTGAATTTACATTTAGGATGCATTTTTACACGTATGAACATTTGAAAAATAATGTATGCATATTTAATTTTGTAATATAATTAAAATATTTAGTGAAACAAAGATAAGAAATACAAAATTAATGCGATTTTTTTTATCTTTACATTATTTTCTCTAACACTAATAAACGGAATTTAATATTTTTATTTTCCATGAGTATTCATAGATGGCGCTGTACAGCTTTGTTTAAATTAGGTATCATGAATTTGAATCGATATTTATTGTCATACTTAAGCCTATTTCCGTGTAAGCACATGAATTAGTTATTTAAGGCTGGTATTTTATTATTATTTTTAAATATTTTTCTATACATTTTAACAATATTTTTTAATGTTTAAAATAAATAAAAAATATCTATTCATCTAATTTTTCTACGATAGATGTTGTTTAGTGTTTGCGCTCTCAAGATTTTTATTTTTTTATTAAAGTATTCACTGGATCCTAACGGTTTATAAAAATAAAATTAGCTTTTCGCAAATGACGGTTAACATTTAAAATGATTTTAGTTGCGTATTCTCAAAGCTTAAACCGGTAAAATACCGCAAGGGAGGTTGAGAGGTGAGGGAGGGTTTTTATTTAGTTGCTGTTTTTCATACACGAAATACACCACGCAGACGAAATTGCAGGCACGCTAGTAACTTAATGTTTTGTGAAAATGTTTCAAGACATTAAATTATCACAACATGCAATGTAATGTATGTACCCAATATGTAAAAAAAAAATATCGTAAACTTTTTCATATCGGGTCGTAGGATTCATATATAGCGAATGGTAAATGAAACGGTGGTTGTATCCATTTATTAAAGCAGCAATCATGAGGGACGACATTTCATTATACCGATGTGTATGAAGCGCTTTTATCACGATGTTATCGGTCTACACACTATACGTAGTGGACTATGTAAGTACTGTTCATCCATTTTAAGCATTTAGTCACTTGCAATTTACATGTTTAAAAGAAAATAGAATTTAATTATATTAATAGGTTACAACGTCTAGTTTACAAATGTAAAACATATTTAATAATTATTATATAATTCTTAAGTGTCCCACTGTTGGGCAAGGGCTCCCTTGCAAGGAAAGGTAAGGGCGTGATCATCACGCCAGCCCACGACATATTGGCAATTTCGAACACTGAGATTTCCACAGTTCTATGTTTTGTCTACAAACAGTGAACAGCAAAGAACATTTCTCAAGTGTTCAGATTTCTTCATGATGTTTTCTTTACTGCCAGCCGATAGTGTTACTATTTAGGATTAGTAAATGTACGCGAATTCCGAAACATTCATTAGACAACAAACAGACAAAAACAGAATTAATCGGGATGAAAGTTGTCCTTGTTATTTTACAGACACTATCAAATTTAAAAAGATATGTTTCGGTATCGAAAGAAAACTGTTGAACTCTATTTCGCTGTCTAATAATTAGGATTTCTTAACGGCCAGAAAACATAAGAGTCCCATATTAAATATAAACAGTTTCATGTTTTTTTATGTTGATTTTAATCAGAACACGTGCACTCAATAAAATTTGAGATTGCGACTGCGATTAATTAATTGTAGTGAATAAATCATTTCATAATTGTTTTTAAATTGCCTTTGTTCTCCCGTTGTTTGTTTTCTGTCAAGGTACTACTTGTCTTTATGCGATTTCACTGTTATGTTCACTTACTTTCTGGATAGTAAAATTTTTACCAGCCTGTCAATGACCCACTGGGCAAAGACTTCTTTCGATGGGACTTCACAGCCTTAATTACCACGCCAGCCCTAACTCAAACTCTAAGAATTTTACAGTTGTATATTTCCCCATATAAGTTGGTACTTTAAGACCATTTTTCAACTGTTTAGGTTTTATGTTTTTCTTCACCATCAGCTGACAGTTACCTGTTCATTTTTTTTAAATATACTATGATTGTGCAAACAAGCATGCCGTCTGACTGATAATAAGTGCTTACCACAGCCTGTGAATGCTTACAACACCAGAATTATTACATGCGTGTTGCCGACTGTCTGCCTTTGAACCTGGATGACTTGAACCAGTAGACTTTGAATCGCTAATTCACTGGTGTAAGCCAATCTACCATCACAAACGACTTATATATAACCCTAGATAGGCTTAACATTTAACATTTTATATCCCCACTTTTCCAATTCTTATGCCTTATAAAATGTTAAGACTGAATGAAAGACTTGCATCTGTCATTGACATTAATTTCTTTGTTTTATGACCAGGGTTCTTATCTTTTCCTATTTTACTATTATGTTCCGTTCACTAATTGTTCTCTGGATTGGCTTACTATCTAGTTTACCAAAGTATTTTGACAGTCTCGAACCTTATAGAATATTAAGACTTAACAAAATAGTTTCAACCAAGTTTTTGGATGGCGTTTTTTATACTCACCGGTATTCTGTATTAAAGTAGATAAATGATCTTACCTGAAAATAAAAGATATTAATAATTAATAAGAACATAATTATTATTATACTTAATATTACAAGCTTTTATTTAACTTGCCTTGTTAGTATGGGTCAAATCTTGCAAGTGCATTTTAAAACAGTTATCCCCAACCGATTAAGTTGAAATTACGCATACTCGTTTAGTTTACATGACAATGCATGGTTAGCTAATTGAAGTTATTCTAAATCCATTAAGGCGGACCAGTCATATGAACTCCCATAAAATGGGTACCAAAAAAAGTAGCGTTTAAAGAAAAAAAAAACATTTATAAAAACTACCTTTTATTCAATAATTTTAAAAGCTTGTAGCGTAAACATCTTTTACAAGTTTTTATAATTATTAGTATATTGAATAAAAGCTAGTTTATAAAAAGTTTTTTATAAATTGTTTTTTTTTTTTCATTGTGAAATGTTATATATTACATACTTACATGTAATGATATATTAACATAGTAATGATAACATTATGTCTAAATAATAGTTATTTAGTTTTAATTCCATAACGCGACTTGAGGTAGAAGTTCAGAAACGGCTTCTAAGATATTAATGTTTTTTTTTACACGGGGAGTTTATGTCATTTCGCAAGTGATAGGTTATAAAAATATCAACAAAGCTTTTAGGAACCATAAAAAGAAATTAAGAAAATTATTATAATACAAAAACTAGATTAAAATCGGTTTAGCCTTTTGTGAGCTATAATGCCACAGACAGATATACAGATACACACGTTAAACTTATATCACCCCTCTGTTTGCGTCGGGGTTTAAAAATGAGATACACTACTAGTAACTGTGAAATACAACAGTTCATACGGGTCTACATACAGGCTGCTACATCGTAAACCGCCCTATATAAAGAAAGGGTTTCCGCACGCAATCAACTAAGACCGTTTCTGCTCCGCTCCTAGATTTCATAGGGTGATAGATGACCGACCCAGGATAGGTCGAAGGGCTCGATTCTGATATAACATAAACTTGAAAGGAGGGATAGAGAATTTGATGGCGTTTATGTAATGTGTGAAGGTTCTTGGGTCTACTGTTTGGTTGACAGATCGCGTATTCGATTCCCCGACTGATGTTTTGTAAACTAACTGGTCTCCGTAACTTTATTCACATGAAAATGGTTTTGAACTTTCACAGAAAATCGTGTTAGCTTGAATTAAAAGTGGGCTGCTATTTTGTTGTTAGAGTTCCGAAGTCAAAAAGGAACCCTACCCTTATGGTTTCGCTAGATCCGTCTGTTTGTCCGCCGCTTAGCTCAGAGATTCTTAATACTAGAAAGCTGTAATTTGGTATGGGTGTATATTAAACACGCCGACATAGTGGTGAGAATTCTTAAAAAGTGTTAGTTTAACATAATTTAATGCGAAAAGTCATACAAATGTAAAATATGATCAAAAGGATCCTTCTGTGTAGGAGCGTTGTGCCGAGAATGGATTTAAAAAAATCTATTTTTTTCAGTCTCTTGAAAGAAAAGCTCGTCTAGATAAACTTAAAAAAAACATTATCTAGATACAAAATTTCATCTAAATTATTAAAGCTCTTTTCGAGAAACCAATTATACTTTACTTCACAAGAAATGTTCACTTAATGGATTTATATGTATTGATTTATAATTTAATATCTGGGAGAAAGAGCCGCGTTCGGTGTCTTATAAAAAAAAACCTATCTAGATAAACTTGGAATGTATAACATTATCCGAATACAAATTTTCATCCAAATCGTTGAAGCCGTTTCCGAGAAAACAATTACATAAAATATATACAAGAACTTCCCACTTAATAAGTACATACATACATACCATCACGCCTGTATCCCCGAAGCATTAGGCAGAGGTGTACTAGTGTACACCCACAATTGGTCGTGTATGTTTTTAAGGTGCCATGTAATATGGGACGAGTCTATTGCCATTAATCGGGCACACAGCCAAATTCCGAGCTGCTAATAAGAATTTCATAGAAAACCCCAATAACACTTTGCTCGACCTGGGCATCGAACTTAATAATAATAGATGTACGTAAATTAAAACAAGTAATATAGGTTTTGGTTGTAGGTACCTTTTTTAATTTTTTTATCAGAAATAGTAATTTCACACAAACGAAAGTGCAGATACACACTAGTTTCCCCGGCCGCATATAGCTGTAGGTTATATTTACGAGTTCTAGCCAATCCCGGGATCTAGCTACTCCGGTAACTGGGTCAAGAAGTACATCTTTATATTAAACTCTTGCAGATTTCTATGGTTAAACTCTTCGATTTATCTTCTAATATAAATTTGTACATAAAAATCCTGTGTGTGTTAGTGATTCTATAACTTTTGAACGACTTTGAGTTCATATTTACATAATTATTACGTTTGTTTTATCGAGACGATCGTTTATAGATGATTAGCATCCGATAAGGGGCGTTGTAGTCGAGCCACTGTCAAAACAATGTCAGACGGGTTAGCTAGTCATACTATATATAGCCTTCTATATTACTAATATAATTAATTAATAATAAATAAACGTAAAAGTTTGTATATTTGTTACTCAATCACGCAAAAACGGCTGACCGGATATGAATGAACTTGGGCACACAGATAGTTTATAATCTAGATTAAGACATAGGATACTTTGTATCTTTTACGAGTTGTGTTAAACTGTATGTCGCATTGAATATTGTTTATATTATGTGTTCCCATTACACCCATATTCTATCCCTAATTTTCACTCTGAAACATATCCAACCAAAGGTTGCATCAAGAGATTGCTTTCATCAATAAGGTCCTTTGTACTGAATCATATAATTTTAATATATGATTGGATCTATAATTAACGGTGTACAATAAACTTTGCTTTGACTGTTGTTAATTTATGTTGTTTTCCGCTATCTACGTGAACGAAGTCTAGGGTTTCAGATAGTAGTTAAAAAAGGATGTTGGTTTAAGTGAGATTACTTAATTTTAATTTAAGTATTTTTTAATGGAGAAGGCACTTATTTTATCTTTGAACGCTTTTTCTAATACCCGCCTGGCTAGTTACGACTTTAGCCAAATACTTACAGGTGTGTTCCGGTAGCTGCACTTGAGATCCAGTTGTCCCACTAGGCTTAGCGTGACATCATCTTGGGCCACATCGTCACTTAACATCAGGTGAGATTCTGGCTTTAATGCGAAACCCACAAACGATAAAAAAGGTTATTATATTAATTACGTTTTTTCCAATGTTCATCTATCAATGGCTGGACGGACTTGAATTGAAATTTAGTATAAAAGTCTATGTTATGTAATAAGATATAGGGTACTTTTTATCATCCAGCAAAACGGGCAGGCAAGCAAAATTTACAGTTGAAAAGTTTCTTTTGTAAGGTAACGTTATAAGTTGAATATATCTTTCTTTAAATAGGGAGGTACTGGTAATTCGAAAGAAACATTTTTGATTACTTTGTAAGGAATTATGTGGCTTCTTCGCGGTACAAAGTTTTTGTTATAAAACATAAGTAGGTATGTATATTTTTAAATTTGTTTTGCGATATTACTGTAAGTCAAACGATAAAGTTCCATTGATGACCACTGTTGGGTTGAAAAACTGGGCAATAAGTTTAGCATAAGAAATTACGGTTGATTTGCCGTGTGCAGACACAGTCGTCAGTATTGTATGGATCACTATGGAAGCTTGTTGATGGATACTCGTGGCGGCGGTACTGCGGTGTGATTTACATCAATCTGTGTTGTATCGGAGTTTACGGGAGTCTGTTGACTGCGCCGTAAGTTTTCACGGCAGCAATTATTTTCGTGACAGCTTACCAACGCTGGTTTTGTTTTATAATGATATCAAGAATTATTAATTATATTGATTCATGAAAAGCCTTTATTGTGTGATAAGATTATCGATGATTTTTTTTAAATATTCTGAAATTATTTTCATTTTTTCTAATATTGGATATAGTTTCCTTTTTCTTTTCTTTTTTGTGTTCTCTATAGATGTAATAATTAATGATAATATTTTTCTTGTAAGGATTCATGATGTTCGTAGCTTGGCACAGAAAAACTTATAAGAGCCACACACCAAGTCGTCATTTGTTACGGTGGTTTGCCGTGAAGTGAACAAGCTTACACGATAATTCTAAAGGCGCGGCAAATACGCCGAACGGTTATGAAACTGTGCCGTTAACAAGAGGCCGTACTACATGCTTAAAATAACAAGACTTTTGTAAGACCGCCATATCTTGTTTCGCATATGGCATGCAAGTTCAGTAAAAAAATGTACAATCGGCAAAACAATATAACAACATTATGCGCAACATGTGCAACTTATGCTGTGTGTCACGTAAAACTGGCCATAAATTTATAAAATATCAAGGCTTATATTCCTATTAAAATTAATTAAAAATTTATTAACTACCTAACTAGCTAACTAACATCTGTTAATTAAGAGAAATAAATTGCGCGGTATGGAGCATTAGAATTTAGAATTCGTAGCATGTTTTCTAAATTTAGTACCTAATTTATTACCATTATTTCCCATAGTATCAATTTCCTGTGTGGACAATGTAACTATTTCTTATCATAGTAAATATTGTCTTCAACGTATGAGTAGTTACCTAAAAATATAGTTTTGTTTTAAATTTTTTATGATTTGTTGCTGATGGTACAATTTTGTGTTTAGTGATCACATTTAAATACCTTTGGAGATTTATTTCTACTTAGGACAGCCCGACTAGTGAAATACCCTAATAGTGAATAGTGAATACATAAATATGATCGCAGCCAAATCACCTTTTGATATGTTCTTGCAGTGTGTGGGGTTTCCAGAGCTCCTTAAGGGAACGGGGTCCATGGTTGGTAATGTGCTAGTGATATATATCTGATGTTACAAGCGTTTATAGACTACGGGAACTACGTACCAACCGACGAGCTGCACGCTTGTATGCGACTTTAGTTGTTTAAAAAAATCCTGACTTACATAAATAACTGTTTTACTTGAACTTAAAATACATTCCAATCACAGATTAATAATTGGTCTTCGCTTCGCTATAACTAGATACCGCCGGCGTACTATAAAAAATCGGTAATCAAAACTGCACCGCAATCGACGTACTTAAATCAGTGTTATTCCAACAACACTCACGTTGATATGCAGCGTATTTTATTCAATTAATCCAAAGATAATGCCAGTATGCGTAGTGGTCGCCATTCCCTTTGGGCTATACTGCGTTCACAATTTGCCAAAATATAATAAAGATCAAAAGAAAATGAAGTAGTCAAAATTCAAAGAAATTTGAAACATAATTACCTTGTAATATAGTATATTACTAAATTGTGGCGTTAATGCTTATCGACCTTATTACGATTAACTAAGGTATTAAAAGTCAGGGTATTAAATAATTATATAGGCGTTACCTTAACAAAATTAGTTTCCAAATTTCACAGACCATAGTTAATTTATTAAGAGACAAGATAACGGCTATCGGTGTAATATTTATGCCTACAATATTGGTGTCTCTGGGAGATTTTCATAATTAATATTGGATGTAAAATGAATGTTTCTTTAATTATAAGTTTATAGACAACTAATAAAAAATATTTGAAATTTGATATTTGAATGCGCGAAGTGCCCTAAGTTATGTACAATAGCGCGGGGATGCGATGAGAAGGAACAAGGACCTGGTTCCGTTCTGCTGCGTATCGGCAAATCTGCTCCTGGTTGTCTTGCAGCCGTCCTTAAATGTATATCGAGGAAGTAATTCGCGAATTTAGGCGATTTTCAGCGGGAGCGCGAGGTGCGTGTGAGCAATAAAAAATCTCGACCGCTGTGCGAGCGCGTGACGAAGACAGAGTGGTGTCAGTAAGAAATCGTACATGACAGGGGAGGGGGTGGGAGATGGTAGGTAATATATGAACCAAGTCCGGTGAAGCTGTAAAAGCCGACGGCTTTAGTAAGCTAACAGTATAGTGAGATGACGTTACCGACATTTCTAACGAAAGTCGTGGTGGTCGAATAGTTAAGACTGGTGGATATGGATATTCCCAGATTTGAACCTCGTGACACATCGTGATTCCGCGTTAATGTGAATGCTTTAGAAATTTATGATCATATATTGGAAAAAAATAATTTTGGATTTGAAAAAAAAAAAAAAAATTGTATTGATTCTAAACTGAGTTTGATGAAAATTATACACGGGAAGTACATGTCGTTCCCCCTATTAATCTATCTAATACTATTAAGTAATCAATTCTTGTATATTATATGTCAGGGATTCCTGATCTTTTTCAGTCCGCGGCGCGGCACATACATGTTTACTATTTTGTCTCGGCGCCCTAACCTATCTAGCTGGTAAAATTAGATAGATACAATGATACTAGTTAGGTAGATAGACACAAAAATATTTGCTCGGTTTCGGAGAACGGTAAAGAGAATAGTTTCACGGAGCCCTTCTTGATTTTCTACGGCGCACACTTTGGGAACCCCCGCTATATGTAGTTGGTTTCTCAGAAACGGCTCCAACGGGTTTTTTTTTTTGAGATATTGAGTACAGTTCGGTCGTCCAGATATTTTAAGGATAACTGACTGACTGACTGACATATCAACGCACAGTCTAAACTACTGGGGTTAGGATTGTGAAAATTTACATGCGGGTTCCGTACATTTTAGGTGAGCACTAAGGAATGATTTTTGGAAATTCATACCGTATATGGGTGAAAAAAAAGGATGAAAGTTTGCATGAAAATCCGACATTCTTAAAGATAGATTTAAGTCAGTTGGTATTTAGAAATTCAGTTAGAATGGGTCATAAAAACATACATTTGG
This sequence comes from Saturnia japonica, assembly GCA_033032175.1. Lineage (NCBI taxonomy): Eukaryota > Metazoa > Arthropoda > Insecta > Lepidoptera > Saturniidae > Saturnia > Saturnia japonica. The sequence continues at coordinate 7,495,786 of CM065332.1, forward strand.
ACATAATTAACTCAACTACGACACGAGCGAAGCCGCGGGAAATCTGCTAGTAAATACTATATACACAGTAATCTAACCAGCTATTAAATAAAAAACTTGAAAAATGTCAATAAGAGCAGTTAATTCTTCATTAATGTTCTCGCATCTATAAAACGACTCACAAGAAACTCGTAAACAAGTAGGTCTGTACGGCCGAATGTCGATAATAATCTTTGTGTTAGGCAGAGAACTACACAAAGTTCCGTCTTATCTAATCTATGACTAAGTAGATCTCGGGACTGGGAGTTGGGGGGGGGGGGGGGGGGCGTAAAGTGCCGAACCCGGATCTCGTATTAATATATTCCGCTTAATTGCAAAGTTGACAATCTTTCTGAGTGTTAATATTTTATGAGTGCGCCAATAAGTCGAGGTGTATTCTTCTGGTGAGTTTATGTTAAATTAATTTACTTAATAATTATTATTTACGTTAATCATCTTAATCTTGTTATGATTCTAACAAAATTTAGAAATTTATTATAATACTAGATTTTTTCCGACCTTAGAAGTTACATTTTATTTATAAGGAGTCACAAATTTTGTAAAATTACTTTCATTTGTACTCTCATATGTAGCCCCATATAACTTAAATGCGTTCCTTTAAACTTACGAATTTAACCTTGGAATAAAAATAATTCAAAGTAGTATTTGACCAGCGATAGATCAACAATTTGTCACCAGTTTTCGCTATTATGCTGGCTTGCGTAGAGAGAAACGCCAGCTAATCCCGAAACGCGATGTGTATTACCGAATTACTATTATGGGATTTTGACAGCACAAAGATCGCGACCCAATTAGGCTGTACGGCCCGGCCCTACCATCCCACTATCGCCGTTTTCTGGTTAATTATTCAACAGAATGCACCATGTACCGGTGAGGTTGGCTAGTCTTAAGATGTATTTAAGATTAATCTTAAGATGTTATTTGGCCTCCCCTACATAATATCAAGATTTTTATTGACATTAATATGTCTTGGAGATTAAATTATTTGAATGTAAACATGCATAGTTATGATGCGCTTTGCGTTGTTTTGTACTCGTTATTAATTTTGCTGATTACATGTAGGTAGGAATAAAAATGAATACTACCGGCGTGGCGTTCACTCGATATAGTTTTTGAAAGCAGTCTTAGGAATGTTACCGTGACCCGTGCGTGGTTCGTATTTAAAAACCCTTTGGAATTTGGCGTGCCATGAGGATTTTTGAGCACGTCGATTGTTGGTAAGTTTGTTATTATTGTGAAAATGAAGATTTCAATATTGTTGTACTATTGCTGACATTCTGAAAAGCGACGAAGGAAGTGTACCGGTTTGGTAGAGTCAATGATATTTTATAAATAGATACGGCATTGACGCTCTTTACATGTAATCGTCAATGGTGGGAAATTACCTCCAGTTTACTTTCGACTTGATACTAGCGTGAGCGAGAAGAAACTTTTGTCCTTTTTTGATAACAGATTTTCTGCCTCTTACGCTGTGATTTCCTATATCTTCTGTTTCAACATACTGATAGCAAAATTTGTATTGTGTTCAAATTGCTTTTAGTGAGAGTATAACACGTCTATTTATAAAACGTCATTGGGTAAAGTGGTGACGTGAATCCAGCCCTTCTAATTAGCCCTTACACAACCACTTTAAAAACAAAATTCACTACATATACACAACGTTACATGGTCTACGGGAATTGCGACCTGGAAACCGCCGAGGCTTGAGGTAAGTTGTTTTAGTTTGTATAAGTGTGCTGTGTATCACAGTTTTCACTGGAGGTAGCCACGACTCGCGAATAGGATATTTTTAAGAGCTCAGCACCATTTCATTCATTTTTGCTGGTCGTGGATATCTCGAAAAATATGTAAGGATATAAAGGTTCATACATATTATCAAACTAGAGAGTAAAAACTATTAATTGAAAATGATATCATTACGGAAATTCGTTTTCCTTTTCATCGATCATTTTCCGATTTGATTTGTCAGCTTAAGGTTGCAAGCATTGTGAGTATAGAGTCAAATTAAAATTATGATATAATATTCTTTTTCTTCCTTTTATAAACTTGGCAACTAGTACTCTTTATTGAAGATCATTACTGCAATTATCAAGTGATCAATTATAAAGTGCCCTGTGATGTTTTCAGTATTTTAAATAGTAGATCCTTTGTTAGAACATTCCAGAGAATTGTTATGGCATCTCGGAATTCATGGCCCATTATTTCAAATGCACTGCACTTGTATAAAAATTTATAAATGAAACATATTTGTACAAAATCTCATAAAAATCGATCAAGCCGTTTTTGAATTAAATCCTGTCATACAAACGGAAGTACAGATTTATTAATATAGATTACGGCTCAAGATGGCGCATGCGTGAACCTCGCTACGTCCTTACGACGTTACAATACGTAGCGCTACGCTTACACTTTACAAGTCGGAATCTGTATTATATAGAAATAGACTTTAAATCTTTGGTTGTTAGGTTGATAACCGCATAAAACAAATATATTTCTTCTAATCAGCAATAAATTTAGAAAACATGAGGTAAACGTTGAAATTAGGGACCTGCTTCACAAGTAATTACTGCTTGTAATGCTCTACTAAAACCTTTGTGGAAATAAAATTGTACATTATTATTAGTATATTATCTTATAAATGAAAATCTTTTGCGCGTCTGTTAGTGAATTTTTAACTCGCCGGCCCAGTGAATTCATTATTGAATGATATTCATTATTTTGATAGCTCATTAGTAGCGTGTACAAACTAAGCGTCGATCGACATAAGTTCGAATCCCTGCAATGAGTCTGAGCTTTCGGTGAAGAAAAAATCATGATGAAACCATAGTATGGTAGTAGTTCTTCCACCACAAGACTAAATCTGGCGAAGCAATTATTATTTATTAAACTGTTACCAGTGTAAACAGAGCAACTCAAAGTGTTTCTTGCCAGTTCTTTAGGGAATTCACTTTGCGAATTGATCGTTAGAATCTTATGGGAACCCAAAATGCTTACGAAACCGTCAGCGTAAGTTTTTTTTTTATTTGGGACCTTATTTCCACCAAGAGGCATGGTACAGATAAATTTTTTTGCACAGATATTATTTTTTCTTCAAAGTCAAATGACCTTGTTCTATCATCCTGCAGTGAGTAGGGGTCACAGAGCCCCTTGAGGTAGGGGGGAGGGTTCAAAAAGTGGTTGGGCACAGAGGTTTGGTTCAGGGAAGGGGAGGTCAAAGTCGGGAACGCACTATGTTATTACAAGCGTCCATAGTCTACGATAGCCGCTTACCATCTGGCGGGCCGTATGCTTGTTTGCCACCATAGTAGTATAAAAAAAATGTCAGTCCCGTTAGTTTCCAACAATAAGTATAAACTAAAATGTTTTGATGGGTCATAATATAAGGATATAATGCATAATAAAGCTTGGTTGTATTCGTGGAGTGGATTAGAAATAATAACATTAGCCATAAATTCTGAGATGCCACAAAACCTTCGTAGAAAGTTCTAATAAGAGAGCCACCAGCCACCATATACTGAAATCATCATAGGACTAAGGTCACTCTATATTCACTCGATAATGGCAGTAATGGTCTACAATAAATAGGACTAGTTGTCAAGTTAGGAAAAAGAAGAAGAAATAAAAGTTTATCAAATTCTCTAGAAGAAGATTTAATTGGTTAAAAAGAGAACTTAATAAAGCTATGTCAATGTCAGTTTTGCCTGAATCTCAAGATACAACACGCACATTTCAGATAGGTATTAATTATATACATCCTTATGATTTCTGGAACACTCTATTAAGAGGTGATGGATATCGTTAATCTTATAACATTCGTTGTATAATGACTAATTAATTATTTTCTTGAGATGTTGTCTCCGTGAACTCCATACTTTAATCTAAAAACATTAAACACAGAAATTCTATCCATATTGGTTTCTAAGAACCAGGGTACAAGAAGAGGTTGATATGTAATTGTTTCGTATCTAGTCCCTATTTCTTTTGAAACTAGATCAAAATATTCCTTTCACGTGTTACGTACAACATATTTCTCTTAAATTTACTTAAAAGTTCTGAATATTAAAAGGAAATACTTATCACTGGATCTTCTACTAAAATTAACTTGGCTAAGCTATCAACTTTCTTGTTTCCTTTAGCTATACTTTCTCGTAAGGGCACAGAGAAATCTATTTGAAGTTTTGTGCAGTCCGTCTGGTGAAAAACTTCCACCCTACATAGGACCGTAGCCAAATAATCTTGGGTTGTGTTCTTGCAGTGAGTCGGGTTTCCAGAGTTCCTTGAACCCTCCGGTCCATGGTCGGCAACGTGTTAGTAATATCAATGGATTTATAAGCGTCCACCGGCTACGGTAACCGCTTACCATAAAACAGGCTGATCGCTAGTTTCCTAACCTTAATTATATTAAAAAAAAAGCTAATTTAAACTTTAAATGCATAAAGTTTATTTTCGCTTATAATAAGTATTAGAAATTATATTTTATTAAAGTCACACAGCTCGTATGCGAGATACAAAATACATTCTTCCTGTGACATCCCATCCAATTAAAATACATAAAAAATAATACACGAATACATAAAATACGTTATTAAGGCCGCCTACACACGATGTTTTCCTTGAGGCGCGTCAGTTATCGTTACGCGCGTAATAAGCAACGTCATAAACGGTTTATGACCAAATTGGCAAGTCATGCACTGAATTTGTAATTTTTGTTAAACTCAAAAGCTATTTTGCTTCAGATATAAACAATATTATCTAAGTAATATTGAGAATATTCTTTTAATATAACGGCTATGCGTTAAAATTCTTATTATTGCTTGTATATGAATGTTGACTTGACATTTGAAGGTGTTGAACGATTTGTAAAGTACTTTACCAGCTTGTATGAAATAAGTACTCATTAATAAAATTTAAACAGTTTTAGTTAATAATTAATATTTTTCAATATAAATACTTTTATGGAAATTTCAAAATGTAAATCTGTTATCTATTCGAAATCTCTAAGCTTTATACTTTTTAGGATTTGTTTTTGATCACAAGCTCACCTAATGTTAAGTGAGAATAATGACCTAAGATGATAGGTAACTCGCAAAGCATAGAGTCTAGAGGAATCGACTGCCGAGTTTAGTTGCCAGAATGCATTTATAGGGACATGGCGCAAGATTTAATTTCAGAGCGAAACGTTTAAATACTAACAGATGTTGAATAAAAATATAGTGGAAAGTTCATATATCGATGACGTAGTACAGGTGGACCGGGTCGCTGGCGAGTTGAAGATTCCTTAAAGGAAACACGAACACCAAAATCAAGTCGCTGTATTTTCTTCATACATACAATTGGAGATCGCCGGTTATACTAAAACGTTCTTAACATTACAGAGGATCCAGTTCTTCGGAGGTATATTGACGAAGCTAGGCTTCTTGATTTTACTGTCTTCTTTAGACGTGGGCGTTATTTCACGTTACTAGATACAATAACTAGCTACGCGGCCATTTAATCGAATCACTAGTTTTGAAACAGGTGACACCGACCAAGTCACTGGTTTCGTTATGTTTCTTGAAATGACGTTACGATCCACGTCTAGTTTTCTTTAAGCTTTTGACATCCTGTGTGACGGCCCTAGCGGCGTTCGCATATTTATAGGGGCGTGGGAGTGCGACGGACGATGGCGTCTATTTTCGTCCCGCTCTAAACGACCGAAACATTTCCTTATTTGGTAATTGATCGCGCACATTACCTTATTTGGCGCTGTTATTCCACGCTATTATTATTATTCAACACTATGAAGCATTATTGCTATCTTTATCTAACTATATTTTTTATATTAAAAACTTTCCTATTTTTAACTATTTTTTTTTATAGAATCTTAGTTAGCCACTATAAAACCTATTGCAATCTAATTAGAATATGAATATATAACCTGGTAAACATAATTCAATAACATGGAACAGTAAACTTCGATAATATATAGACTAAAAATAAACTTACATACAAAAGTACTTAATATACATACAAATTTTACTCGCATGTTTTGAATATTACTACTAGTAAATCATAGATTTATTACGTAAACTTTAATTAGGCATATTACTACACGAATTCTATTAAATTATAAGTTAAATCGTTATTTACCTCATAATATAGCAACGTGCCTACACTCTACGGTTATGTACTACAAACTTGTAATCACTGATTGTTAAACGAACTAATCACTTATAGACCTAACAATTGAACCTATACTTAAGTATTACTATAGGTATGTAACTAACCGCTAAACCTAAACCTATGCGTCGCTAACAGCCTTCAAAATCTGGAAAGATTATTAAAACAAATTCCGTTGGTATTAACACGATGGAAAGGAGTGTGTTAAAACTAAAATTGAGGGATATGATAAGAAATAGTGTGATAATCAAATCAAAACATCTTTTATTCAATTTAGGCCCTAAGAAGGCACATACGAATGTCAAAACACTACACCACCGGTTCTGAAAACATCCCAGCCATCGAGAGGAACCGATAAGAAACTCCATCGGGTTTATCTTATTATCTTTTCTTTTTTTTACTGGTTAAATATAGTAAGAGAACATAGTGGTGTGAAAGAAGATATAGACACACGGATTGGGAAAGAAATTCATAGGTTGTTTGGGTATGTACAGGGTGTGAATGAAATAAGAATAACTAGATAGATTGTAGAAGAACCATGTAAAGGGAGGATCCTCCGACCAGACAGGTGTTATGTCTGGCGGGCAGCTGCCCAACGGTTGTAGTCGGGTTTCTTGTATATATACTCAATTGAAGAGTTAATTTCTATAGCGCGATGTAGGATGCGTCGTATGTGGCTCGATAGATGTCGTTGTGTGTCGCTATGTAGATATCGCTACAAGATTTATAAGTTGAATGTGAATGGGAACGCCCACGATCAAACCGGGGACGTTCTGAAGAAAGGTCAGGTCAAGAGTACTCGACGAATTTTGATGGAATGAAAGATGTATGTCAGGTTCGTAGCAAGTGGAGGGACGCAGTCTCTGCCTACCCCGTTGGGAAAGAGGCGTGATTTCTATATGTATGTAATGCTGCATTTACACGCGCGACTATTAAATCCGATGCGGGAGGGAAATTAGCTGCTGGATCGTGTATTAATATAGTCGATGTGACTCCAAGATGGTAACACGATAAGCCTAGTCTGATTGTTGGCTCTTTCATTTTTCAACTTGTCGGTGGTAGGTTGTCAGGCGAGTACAAGAAAAAGCCCTACCTACCACCATGCATGGTTTCATCACGATGTTTTCTTTCACCGAAAGCTTAGGCTTACTGCAGGGATTCGAACTCGTACCGTAGTCTGTACCTACTACTACTACGGAGCCATCACTGCTTCTTGTAATTCGGGCGAAGGAAGCCGCGGGCGGTTGGTAGTTAAATAAAAATTGATATACATTAATGTGACACTTAAAACTTGTAAATAAACCTTGATTTTGAGATGTTAGAGTTGATATTAGAAAAAACTGTACTCAACATTTTTGGTAAAGAAATCTCGTCTGTATGCTGTTGGACAAAGGTACAATTTAGTAGAACTGCCAAAATCCGCATCAATGCGGCATCTAAGGAGTGCAAAGGTACTACATACTTCCTATATTGCAGATAATCTCGATTGAAGTATTACACTTACCGTCCGTCGTGGATGTTATATTCATCGCGGCCTATGAAGACACACTTTGTTAAGGACTTCTAATAATGAATTCTTATACCACGGAACCACCTTTTTAAACAGTCAAATAAAAATTAGAGTTCGAAATTCAATCGCACAGTTATGTTCACGTGGTGAAGTTACCGCATCACTGCGTTTGCCGTATTGCGGATAAAAAAAAAAAACACAAATAAAAAATAAACACTTTAGAGTCACTTCACACTAAGTTTTAAATTTCGAACGTACGCGGTTAAATGTCAACTATTGGCGCGAACACTTGACAGACGGGTGATTGATTTGGCGCGTTCCAAGCAGTTAGGTTATGTTTTAACACTGTACCATTAAGAACAAGATGAGGTGTATAAAGGTGGTGTGTGAGATAGCATGTAATTAGCAGGGAAGATGCTACTTTGTGAGCAATCCGTAGCTTTTTGATAGTGTAACGACAAAACAAATAGTCCGGAATGAGTGAAGTTCGGGCATGCGCAGTGGGCTTTGCTGTATGCGTACATTGTTAAGCGGTGGTTACTTGTATCCCGTAGGCTCATATATGATATTTTATTTATTTTTAATGGTTTATTTTTAAAGTGAAATTTCTTAGGGTTATTATTATAGAAGATTTGTATTTGGGCTGCAAGGTAGCTGAATAATTGCAGTTTTGATACAATTTTAATACAGCTGACATAACGCTCTTAACTGTCAATCGAATGCGTAGTCCGCGTAGTTTTGTTGTAGTTAAAATTACTCTCTGAAAAGTTTCCCTGCCAATGAGACTCCTGGCAAAATTGCTTCAGTTATTTCGGAGATTTTCCGAGTCAAATAAACATACAGACAGATAAAAACTTTTACAAAGCGTGTTTGACTTTTGGTAACGTGCAAATAGCCAAATGAGCTTAAGAAAGAAAACCTTTACTCTGAAATCATAGGCGTTTACAATGGGTATTACTTTAATTTGATACAAAATGAAAAGAAATAAAAGACATTAAAAAGAAGTCACATTTTTATTATTATTAATGTATAAGAGAACTTCATGATACCGCACTTCCGTCAAATGATGCGCGCGCAGTTTTTAATTTTACGCATAACGCACGCCAAAAGATGAATATCATCAAACTTTTTTTCATAAGATGAACCTGATGAACGAGATAATTAACAACACTCGTCGATAGTGCTCCTTGTATATTATGATTATGCAATATTTCTACCATTTCAATATACTACTGACATAAAAAAATATTTGCTAAATATTTGTTTTAGACAACATAATAATTACTTTAGTTATCTATTTCATTTAGTTGTTTCTATTATTTATGTTATAACGATATAACTATGTAAACCGCATTTCTCCTATACGATGAAGCAAACAGAAATGATTTTACTCGAAATCAAATGGTATCTGCAATTCATAGCCACCCGTGGGTGAGTCAAACAAATCTCAGTTTTTATCGAGTTTTGTAAGTCGCGTCAGTACTCCTTCTTCTTCTTAGCTCAATCCCACTTTAGACGGGATCGGCTCTCCTAATTTTTTGGCGCCAGGTCAATCTGTCTTGGGTTGTCGGGTCGGGCAGGTCTCCCGCCAATAGGAGTTTCGTCAGTCGCGTCAGTGCATTACAAACTATTATAAAATTATTGAGACCATAAAATACAGCTGATCACCAGAAACAGGACATCAGTAGTGCTACCGTGGTAGTGAATCTACCTCTCATTTCTGATATTTTAGCAATACACATTTAGTTACAATGATAAAATGAAAAACGTTCACAAAGTTATCTTTTCCAATGAAAATACTTATTTTAATGAGTTAGGGAAAACTTTACGAAGAATCCAATCAATTATTTTACAACATTGTACTGCCAATTTGTCAAATAAAAATTTTCTTATAACTGTTTGAATAAAGTTTTTTTTGTAGGAGCAGTAAGTGGTACCATATTTTTCCTGTTTAGTATCTCAGGGTTGATTGAGAGCTGTAGCAAAATCCTATGTAATGACGGATTGATAAATAAATAAAAACAAATACCGGGTCAAAGAATTACCAAAAAAAATTTGCAACCCATCGCCATTTAAAACGATGTTTTGTTTCCATCAATATGTACCTGTATTTTATCTTCTTTTAGTCCTCAATTGCCCATAATTGGGAGTATAAGGAGTGTTGATTTACATCTTCAGTACTGAGACACCCAAGCCATCCTTGCCTGCACGTGTTGCATCCTGCTGAGCAACGAACGAGGAAATGGCGATAGTGGGGTATAGAGCTGTTTTGCCCGACAGGGTCGCAACCACCATGCATCTAGTGAAAAGTCCATCATAGTGATTCGCTTTTGTGTGTGTAATTTCGCGATCAGCGTGTGCATATCCAGTTAAATTAATGCAGGCTGGTATGACAGCAGTGACCGTCGATGAATTACGATCTCTCGGTGGTTGCCGTTGTGTTAGGATTGTACTGTACTTACCATCAAATTATTCAGCAAATAAAGTTAAAATGAACAGGATTCAAAAATCGGCCCTTGGACAATAAAAATCTTATACAAAATCGAATACAAAAATGTAAGTTTTTTTGTTTCTTTTTTTTGCTCGGTGTGCACAGTTCCCTATATCAGCAACGAGGTAGGCTCCGTCACGTACCGCGCAGGGCACACTTGAGATATTTATCCGACAGTGGCGGATATACACCGTCACGGATATCCGACATGCGACAGGATGATCGGCAGATATACTCGTATAGTTTTATTGAGCTATTACACTAAAACAAAAATTCACCTAGCTTTGACCACTTGTTGATTTGGTTCGTGACGTTTTGACAAAATGTTATTTTAAGTTGGTGTTTCATATTAACAGAACGGATAATCCATTATCATCCTATAATTATACATCCTTTATAATTTAATGTACATTCTTAAACACTGATAAGCTGGCTTTTGTCTAAGAACGGTACAGTTTTAATACTAGAAGTAGACATATATTTGTCTTCTGCATAAAGGTTATTTTCTATAGTACACCAAACCTTGGGCAACTAAATTCTATAACGTGTATTTATCACACTCGACATTGACAAAATTGTCTATATAGGTAGAAAGCCATAATAAAAAAAAAGACATAAATTTGTCATACGTGAACGATAGTGATGCCTGGAAGTGACTCCCTCTCTGTGCATCCACAAAATTATTTATATGACTATTAACTGTTTATATTATTTGTACATTAAACAAAGATAAACGTTTCTTGTCGGCCCTTCATGATGACTGGAAAGTTTTTCGAAGCTGTATTATAGTAGTAGTACTTTGAAGCTCGTAAGTGCATAAATTCGATGTTTTTTTTTAAATTAAATTTATTAACGCATAAGCTCCAAGATATATTCAAAGCGGGCATAAAATAAAATGTAATTTTTATGCATTATAAATTATCACAACTTATTAACTTTACTATTTTACTTTACTTTTCATTTTATAATTAATTAGTTGTGTCCGCAGCTCCATACAGGTTTACTGGTCATTTTTATAGCCTATCAATTAAGGAACTACATATACTTTCTGTGTACGATATTTCATGAAATTCGGTCATGCAATTTTTGAGTTAAATTCAGAATTACAGACATAAAGTTTTTAAAATAAATAAAAAGCGAGACAGTGGACGACAGAATTGTCAACTGTTACAAAATTTTCAAAACCAAACATGTACAAACATAACAACAGATTTATTTATATATATAAATATGAATTTTCTATTACTCAGTGTAGTTATATCACATCATATTTAAAATCTACACATTTCATGAAGTACGTAGTACCTATGTATTACTTTTAATACATAAACATAAATTCTTAAATATAATACCAATATTATTAGGTCCTTATATATGAAATTGGCGTTTTGTCGTACTGACCACTTTGATCTGAAGTATATCCTCGTTGGTTAAGAATTCCAAATTCAAATTTATAAATTAATTTACCTGGTACATTTCAGTTTTGAAAACAGTCATTCATTTGTTTTTTCATCATTATTTTTTTCTTTGGCGCCGCACAATGGAAAACATGAAATATGGGTATATTCACGAGTACGAAGTTCTACCGTGGTACCAGTGCTGCAGAAACAGCTCGAAGGATTAATGATGTGTACGGCGCTGGTGTCGCAAAAGAAATCATGGTACGTTTTTGGTTTCAACGTTTTCGTTCTGGAAATTTCGACCTTCAGAACCAACCCCGTGGACGGCCGGAGACCACAGTGGAAAATGAAAAATTAAAGGCTATTGTGGAAGCGGATCAACCACAAAGCACTTCAGAGATAGCTGCAGGTTTCGGGGTAAGTGATATAACTGTATTAATCCACTTGAAGCAAATCGGGAAAGTAAAAAGACTTGAACGATGTGTACCTCATGAATTGAGTGAATCGAACTTGTAAACACGCGTCGACTGCTGTGTTACTTTGCTCAACCGAAAAAACGCCAATTTCATATGTAAGGACCTAATATAAAATTTGTATGTTTGAACGCGCTATTATCAGGAACTACCACTCCCAGTTCTGTTTAGAGGGAGATCCTAGACTATATAACTACATATATCATATATATTAAGGTTAGAACGACACACTAAGGTGCGGAACACGAATCGCAAATTATAAATTACTGGCAACCGCCCGCGACTTTGTACGCTTTCATTACAATAAGAAAGTTAATAGAAATAAAACATTGCCTATAATCATCAATCTGAATCTACCTTTTTTATACTACTAAAGTGATAAACAGGCGTACAGCGCGTCTGATGGTAAGCGGTTACCGTGGCCTATATACGTTTGTAACACTAGCGCATTGCCGACCTTGAACCCCCTTACTCCAAATAGTCCTGGAAACGCTCTGAAGGAAGGTCAGGTCAAGAGTACTCTAAGCCGACGAGCATGCATGAAAAAAATAATTAATGTTGAAGAAGCGAAAGATGTATGCCAGGATCGTAGCAGGTGAAATAGGCGTGATTTATGTATGTATGTATTTTCTGTATGGTGGAGGTATTTCTACTACCTCTCGTTTTGAAAGTCGTGTAGATCAGACGGAAATTTATTCCTATAGCTGGTCGTGGTTGAATGTTTACATGCAAGAAATTAGTTATCTAAAAGTTGTCGATAATTTTATACATATATACAAGAGTCTTACCGTGCTTCGCTTACCGGTTGTACGGCTATCCACAAAGTTACTCGATAAACACTTAAACTTTTCCTAGTACAGAGAACTTGTTTTCGCAGTGTTCTTTTGTTATAAGCATCTGTTTTATTTTGGTTTGACAAAAACTCTACAATGTGAAGTTGTTGCTAACTATTTTATTGTGGTGAAGATAGTCATACTGGATGTTATGCGTCTTATAACCCCTAACCTGGTGAAGCCTTCAAGGCCCTTAAGGCTAACAGTGTAGTCAGATCGTAAAAAAGCGTTATTCACTTTTATTTTTGCAAAGTAGCGAGTAAAGCTCGTTTGTGCTGATTTTATTTTATAAATGTGATAAATTCCCAAGTATTTCTACAGTGGTTTAATCAATATAACGTTAATGCTAGTAACTTAGAAACTTTCTGTCTTATGCCTACAATATTCATAATTTTCGTAATTAGCTCGGGTATCTGTTATATGATGTTTGACCTCTAAACTTTTTTTCAGAGAGTGCATTTTCGTGTACCTTGTACACTTAAATATGAGTCTGGAGATCTAATTTATACGAAATTAATTGATGTAAAAAGTTTTGGAAGAACTAATTTTTCAAATTCATTAAATTTAACATGGACAATTTAAAATTTACCTAAATGTAACCTATCTATAAAGAAAAATAATGTAAACAATTTTATATTGGTTTCGATTTTCAAATATATATATCTATGTATAATTAATTAGACACCTATATATAACAATGTCGGTGTTCCTCGGCTCCTCATACTTATTACGCAGTCAATATTTTCGTCTCGTAATATTATTTATGCTCATATTATTATTAATACTAGCGATCGCCCTAAGCTTTAAATTCGACCAGCGACTTTTTGATCATAGACTTACCAATGAGTTTTATCTACATCACTTGCTGTCACTTTTCGTTGAGTGACAATGTCAATATGTTGGGGGGTCCAAGTTTAATGGCACTGGTTGGTTTAGGATTCGCAGTATTAATTTATTTAATTTAATATATTAGTAACAGATATTATAAATAAAGGTTAGCTTTCTGCACTCCTTCTTCATATAAACTTTAACCATGCCAAATCTCACAGTCTTCCGTGCACGCAATACGCTTAAAAAAGGGGTAGAGAGCTTTTGCTTCACGTATTAATAAATAGAAAATAATTCTTACAGCAATCGAGGAGTGCCGAGGACTTTAAGAAATAATAAAATGTAGGTTCCTGATGATTTTTTTTTAATTTTCAAACACTAATTTGAACTAAAAACTAGTTTGTTCTGAAATCTGGTTTATACGGTAACATATACAGTTGAGAGTCAGTTCCTCTTCCTAGGTTAAGCGTGATCTTAGGCCACATTGTCACTTAACGCCATGTGAAATTGTGGGGTCAAACGTCAAAACCTATAAATAATATTTTTTTAAATTAGTTTGATAGGGGTGTTTATAACCATTAATTTTAGACATAGCATATTAATCCTAACAAATGAAAGCTACTTCACCATTACTATTAAGTTAAATTTTGCTCATTAGAGTATGCTATTTAGACACATAGTTTAGGAGATATAGAAAAATTAAAATAATTTGTACTTGCGAGAAGAATAATTATGATAGACTACATGCTTGCGTTGGTGGCGCGCTGTTTGCTGGATAAAATTAACACGGGTGAAACCGTGGAGCACAGCTAGTTTTAAAATAAAATTATACATGTTGCTATCTTTTTAAAACGAATGTCTTCAATCTATGTTTACCTAAGAATAGTAAATGACCACCAAAATTTTAATATTATTAGTACTGAGGTATTAATGACGCTCGCCGGCCGTCTCCTGCTGTTTCTAATGGTAAGTTAAACCTAACCATACCTAACGTCCCAATACATTTTTGTTAACTTTGTATATATTCGCAAAAACTCAATCTAGATTTTGTCAAAGATCAACACAATGTTCATACTAGAAATAGGGATAAATTAGTCGTACCGTGTTTAAGACTTAGTAGGTTTAATAAAAGTTTTTTGGGTAATGGTATCAGGTTTTATAATAAGATCCCGAAGCACATTACTGATTTTCCGGACAAGTTCAATAACCATATCAAGCAGGTTTTACCTCCAAAAAGTCATAGGGTGGATTATTATATGAATGATAGTGATGTCTGGAAGTGACTCACTCTCTGTGCATCGACTAAATTATTCTTATACCTATTATATTAAGAATTGTAAAGTTGAAAAAAAAAGAAGATAAACCCGATCGAGTTTCTTATCGGTTCTTCGCGATAACAGAGACGTTTTCCTAACCGTCAGTAGTGTTTTGACGTTCATAAGTAATAAGTAAGTTTATAAGTTCAGAATAAAGATTATTTTGATTGATTGACAACCCAGCCACATCGGTTGATGGATATTAATAGCACATTAATTTATTCGGTAAGATTTCCTGATCATTTGGATACAATTTTTGGTATTTAGTGTATTTTTTCGTAAAAGAGTTTAGAATGTCATTATTTATTCCACTAAAAAGTTAAGTCAAAATGTGATTTAGAAAACCCTGCAAACAAGTGACTAACCACCGGTTCCTATAAGCAAAGAACAATTCGTTTTTCTTACGAACGGTAGTATTTTCAACCAGGCGTACCCTAAAAGCGTTCCTATAGAAAACGTTTCGTCAGCTAAGTTACCAATGACGTGCTACGTATGGTTGGGAGGGATACGACTAACGGCTAGTAGGGCAAATGTATGGCGATGACAGCTTGTAGTGTTTCTATAAACATTTTGACACAACGAGGCGTTGTTAAAACTACTAGACGTTCATGATTTGGTTACCGAGCGAAATCGGCCGGTTGACTATTTGTTTTACGTGTTTTCGATAATATTTATAAATTATATTGAAGTTTCTGGTTTAGATATTAAAGGAAGTGATCTATAAAGGTTATCGGATTGTAGTGATTCTAGTTATGATGAAGAATCTGGTGTTACTACGAAATTACCAAACAAGAATTTAGCATTTATTGGCTATTATTGCCATTGGTTGCATTTATTGGTTGACTGCGCAATGCGCATCCTGCATATAAATATTATATTAAATAAAATACAATATAATACATAATATTTTGGAATAAACTTTATTAAAGTGTATACTCGGTTTGCGTTCTTTTTACCTGAAACATATTAAAAAACCTCTTTTTTCCTTTACACAATGTGGCTCAACTATACACATCTGTTCCCATTGTTTCAGTCTGCCTTTTTTAAATTGTCCTGTTTTAACTTCGACTTTTGACTTTAAATAAAATTATCAAAGAAATTTATATCGGTAATGTATCTTTTATATTTTTATTGGTGGCGGAGTTCTTACGATTAAATATTAGATTGCTTTGTATTAAATCCACTAGCAAAGCAACTTCGTATTTAATCGTACATTTTTAACTTTTGTATAATTTAATTAACAAATACAATAGAATATCAATCCAATTTACCAATACAATACTAGCACATGCAAACAAGAAGATTACAAAGTTTATGTTAAGGTAGGTACAAGTAATTAGTGTCAGGAAAGAAAAAGTTTCGTTTATACCTTGTCCACCAGGTTAACCACTTTTTGACAGTTATTGAAAGATGGTAATAGTGATTGCAGCAACGTGACAATGCCATTATTGATCCGATTATTGATACTTTAATTAGTATCGATTATCGATTTTTTGTTGTCGAATTGGAAATGGTGCAGTTTCTATTCCTATTCAAGTGTATAGTTTATTTTTACATATGTGGTTAATTTTTACTATGTAGTAAGTAATATGTAACATAAATATGGGGTAAACACACCGTTTTTGTGCATAATATATTATGATAGTTTTAAAATAGCCAAATAAAACATTAACAGCCTGTTTATGGAGGCAAATTCATGTCCTGGCAATACTAACATATTGCTGCCGCCGCCATTTTGTTTGCTTACGGTTAACACTCTCCACTAGGAGTAATAGTGTTCTGTGGTTAACACTCAGCAACAGTCGCAACGAGAGGTCCGTACTTACGTGCTAGTCACTTTTCTGTATGCTGTTTTCCCATTTTTAATATGAGAAGTTGAGTACATTGTTTATTCTTCCATATATTCCATAATGCTGATAAGCATTTTTAAAACAATAAAAGAAAAACCCAGATACGTGGTGGACGAAATGGCAGCAGAACATGGCCACACAGTTCTCAGACTTGCACCATACCACTGCCAATATAATGCTATCAAAATAATATGGGCACAAGTCAAAAGATATGTTGCCAGAAATAATACCGGCCCGCCATTTAAAGCTAATAAGATGCTTGAATTACAAAAGGATTCTTATTATCGGATTGGGAAAGAAATGTGGCCTTCGACACCATTATAGAGCAAGAACCAATCACAATAAATTTAGGTGAAGACGGCGAGTCTTCAGACGAAAGTTCCATGTCGGAAGACGACTAATAATAAACAAATATGTATAAATATTCATCAGGTTGTTTTAATTTTTGTATACAAACCCCTTAATATAGCCATTGATTTATTTTGAAAAATATTCTGTTTAATTTATAATATTTTATTGATATTTGAGTGAATTCGATTTACCGATACTGATTTATATATAATGTATAAAATTATTACAGCGAATACATTCGATCACATCACTAGTTACGATAGAATGTAACTAAATTTAATACGATTAACAATTATCATTTTTTTGGAAAACCTGTTACATTTACGGTATTAAAAAAAAATTGGTTGCCTGTAAAGTCGGTATACGGGCGAAAGTTTTACGTGACAACAACTTTATGTCTGTCTCTCTCGCTCTTAGGCGGGCTAACCATGCCCGAGTGGAAGGGACGCGTGCCTCTCACTCGCTCTCATTGTGAGCGCATAACGTGAGCGGAGCGTAACGCAGTTTCTTGAAGTGTCACCCGGCAAACCAATTTATAAGACGTTGTCACGTCAATATTTGTAAGAATTCATAATTAAGATAATGTAATAACATACGGAGTTAGAATATTTATTTTTAAACTCATTTTAAAGTTAACTTTTACGTAATTTGGAACAGTTACGTTCTAAAGCAGTTGTCAAAAAGTGGTTCATCTGGTGGACAAGGTATAGTTGGTTGGACATTTTTGCGTTTCCGTCACTTCAGTGCGAGTGCCAAAGAGTCTAATAATCTAAAAAAATAATTTTGTTACATAAATTATGCATACATACTTGCTTAAATATAACATTTTGTACATTATATTTCATTTGCATTCAAAATAAAATTGCCTGTAACAACGAAACGTAGCGACGCATCGGAAGGCTTCGGTGCGCGGGCTTATCGACAACCGTTCGTCACTGTTAGTAGATGTAAAAAGTTTTAGGAACGCCTGTAACGGCTCGTTGCGATAAATGCAAAAACGAATTGTAGCGAATGTACAATGACGACTCGTTGATTATAGGAACCGGGTGTAAGTAATCATGAGGCTGCTTACGTAGGTAAACTAATAAGGTAAGGATACAATGTAATAAAAAATCTATTTTCGCCGTAGCGCCTTGAAAAAAGCAATTAACTCAACCCACGCTGCAGCGCACAGTGGTCCGTTTTCAACAATAGAACGGACATAATAAGGTAACAATAGCCCTCAATTTACCAAGCTCAACCAAGAAACGTGACCGTGGGTACACATCATGACTATAAAACAATCTTTTACATCGGCACGCAAACTAAATTAATGCCGTCTATGTTTTTATGTGGCTTTAACCTACATAACTGAGTAAAAATGGTTTATTTTTAGATTACAAATTATTATTTCTATCATAAAAATATGAACCTTAAAGTTTATCACTTTATAGGCTTATATTTTTCTTCTCTGTCAGTGTATCTACCCCTGTTATTCTGTGTCATATATTCAGACTGATTAATTATTTTTAACATAAACTTCTTAGTCCGCGATTCCATATTAGGGTGATAATTGAAAGTTAAATTTCAAGGACCCATCACGTTGAGGCAAATTTCGTTACATGTAAGGGAAAAAAGATATAGCTTAGAGAGAAATAGATATCAGCAATACATTTTTTCGTGTAACTTATTTAATTCACCACCATTTACTGGTGTACCTTAAAAGAAGATTTATCATAGTGTTATAACCTATCAATTCTGATTTTAAATGATTAGAAAACTGCTAATTTCGCTACATGTCAAAATAGTAAATTTTTCTTGATAAAATCTTTTTGACGTAAAACTTCTTAAAACGTGATTCGATGATTAGGGGAGAAGTTAGAATTACATTTCAAGAACGCGAGACAAAGGAGAAGGAAGTGAGAAGAAGGATATAAAGTAGAGAATTTTAGAGTATCCGCGTCTCCCTTTTCAGAAGTTTCACTTTTCTCAAGTGTACGGTGCTGCGCGCGCATTTAAATGTGGATAAATAATGTCATACACAACCATTTCATTCAAAAACTAAGCAAAGCTATTTAACACCCAGACATTTATAAATTGCTGCCAGGATTTGACACTATTTGAGCGTTCGATGTAGCATTCGTCTTGTCCATATTCATTTTAAGACCGACTCATTCGGACGGTCTATTGAGGGCATCGAGCATTGGTCTGAGGTCCTTCATGGTCTCAGCCATGACTACTATGTCGTCGGCAAAACGAAGGTGAGTGATGTAGTAGCCGTTCATATTAAACTATAAACAGACCTGCCACAGAGTTGTCAGATGGGGAGCTGCGTAGGATATTATGGTGATCATTAAGTTAACTAACATTATTGGATGTAAATCTGAAATAAATAAAAATATTATATTATTATGGAAGAGAACAGAGAACATCTTCTGGCTAAGATGATGATATTACTTAAACTACAATCTGGTGTCATATAAATTGATCTACTTGTACATAATTTAGTTTATTATCTGAGCATAATAATTCTAGCTTATCAATCAATATTTAATGGGCAACGATACATTCAACTGATTTTCCTAAACATAACTGAATTACACTAATTAAAAGTCATATTATCAAATATAAATGATAGATGATATCGAGGTATTTCGGCATGGATGTTTATTTTTATTTTTTGCTAAAAAAGTAAACTGTATTATTATATGTCTATTATATAAAATTATTTTTTTTAGTTAAGCTACCTATCTTCTTCTTAAGATGTTATTGTGAGATCTTGTTTTTCAAATGGACAAAAGCAAAGAAATAAGCTAGACTATCGATAAAATAAGCAAGTATCGATTTAAGTTAAAGATTTTTCTTTTTCTTTAGCCGTTGTATAGTAATTAGAAGTAAAACAGCGCTAGCCGACGTCGCGTGTAAGATTCGATTTATTTAAGTGCCAAGCCATTATGAACTTCGAGTTCTTTGTCAAAACGATGAAACTTAATTATTCATATTATGATCGATATTCTATGTAAGATTGATTCTAGATTGTTCCGACATTGACTACTTTTAAAGTATTTACACTAACGATTTTAATATACGCGAGAGAATAAGATTCTTATAAATTACTTAGATTTTTATATTGAGTTCCGGTACAGTTGTGTGATTGACTAATGCGCTCTCCCACCAATGGGCCCGTCCACAGATCAAAAGCTGTCCAGTTACGAATACTACATGATAATGTTCAGAACTGTCTACACAGTTTATTATTTGCTTCCACATGTACATATTTGTATTATTACATATTTAATCATTAAGGTCAATAAAAAATTATTATATAAACGATAAAAGTGAATAAGACACCACGCTGGATATAACGCCTTTTCTCAAGGTTTCGTAATACGCAGGCGCATACACACATAATAACCAAAGTGCAAAGATGTAACCGAGATAATAGGAAACACCATAAAATGTATTCTATCTCATTCTCTCGCAGGCCAAATCCTATTGTCTCTTTTTAGTGTCGCTTTTGCGTTTCATCTACTTTCAAATCACATAGGTTCTATAGAAGTTTTTTCTTAAAAATATGATTGTAGCACGGCAAGGTAAAGAACGGTACTGTACCTAATGGTGAATACAGTACAATTAAAAACAACGGCGACCACCGAAAAATCTGTTATCCACCGACGGCCGCCATTATTATTCCGACCTGCAAGCCTCATTTATCACCACGTGCATGATGGTCGCGATCCAGGTCGGTTATATACCAGCTGTTACCAGAAAGCAACTCAGCTAAACATACCACTATAGCGGGTGTTACACCTAGTTTATGATGGTCGCGACCCAGTTGGGTTAAACACCAGCTGATACTGGAATGCAACTCGCCTAAACATACCACTATAGCGGTTGTTACACTTAGTTTATGTTAGTCGCGATCCGGTCCACGTCAGGTGTCGTGTCCTACCACATCAACTTTTAAAAGAAGTTCGTAGTCTTCTATGAAAGGAAAGCTTAAACTCAAAATTGGCTTAGGGTAGAGTAGGGTGATAACGAACAGCGTATAATTGCGAACTTCCTGCGATAATTGCTTTACTTTACCAAAGGTATTACAACACATACAAAAATATTCTGTCATTTTCATTATTAAAAAAAAAAAAAAAATATTTTTACTATAAAATGTAAATTGTTATAGGTATATGAATTTTTGAAGTATAAATTAAAATTTATTTTATTTAAATATATTTTTATTAAAGGGGCCATCCATAAATTACGTCACACGAATTTCATGATTTTTTGACCCCTCCACCGTCCTTGTCACAGCTGGTCACATTTGTGAGACCCACCCCCTCGAATTAAAACCCTGAATTAATTTATGAAATTAAAACAGCAGTGTTCGGAAATTATTTTAATTTCCATTTAAATTATTTTTCAATAAAATCGACATCAAATCAAACAAAGGTATAAAAATTAACAAAACCTAAACAAATCACTTTAATGAAAGATAAAAACTTAATCCTCTTCAGTCCATAGACTTCGAACCCATTCCTTTATATTATTTATAACTGCCATAGTAGTCACATCGTTATCATTTGGAAAGTTAATATCGGAAACATTCATTGTGTCAACATCTTCTTCATCTAACCATAAAGCTTCATTGTCATCATTCAAACAAAGAATTTCCCTGGCACGTCTAGCAGCAATTCTTTGAGGCCGAATTTTCGCGATGGGCAATACTTCTTCTTGCGTTTTATGTGATTTCTTGTGTAGGTTAGTGGCCTTGTATGATGCAAAATATAGACCACAGATGCCACACGATCGCTTAAATAAGTATGCTTCGACAATGGGGCAATAGGTATCATACGGAACTTGCTTCAAATATGATGAAGCTCGGAGATCCAAAGATAGATGAAGTAACAGTGGAGCGAATTTTCTTTCACAGTCATCTTTTTCTATGGTAACATACCCGATACACGCCTGTTTCATCAAAACAGGTGGTGGTAAAGACCCCTCTCGTAATAGTCACCAAAGTCTAGATCGTCGTTTCGAGTTTGGGATGTTTTCGACTTAAAGAAGTTTTAATGTACTTAGATATAAAATATTATATTTTATTATATTCACACTTCGTCGATACCCTCCCTCCCCCTAAACGTGTGACGTAATTTATGGATGGCCCCTAAGAGTCCGTAATTACCACACTATCTCTACACTTAGTAAAAATACAATAAACTAAATCGTTTAAGAGAATAGGTATTAAACATGAATGTTTGACCCGCCTCATAAAATATATTACTTAGAATAAAGCAACATGTAAATGTCTCTAGCGTCGTTTATTGCGAGGCGAAGCCGCTACGGTTGTCAGATAATGAATTAATCAGTACCGACTAGTTGAAGCTTAAGGGACAGGTGTTAACATAATTCCACATGTATAATACACGTGACACACTTGATTCCATTAACGGGATGAGATCATTCCCTAAACCATAGACAGAGTAAAAAATAGACAGACAGATCGTGTAACCGATTGGGTGCGAATTATCAATATTTTATATTTTTTATCATTTTACTCAATTTCTCACACACAAAGACATTGTGTCATTTTTAATGTTTTATCTGTAGTTTGTCTCATTTGTTATTTTATTTTGTTCTTTTTATTCGTAGTTTGAGAGTAAGAAATCATGTAATTGTATATTGGGGAAGACACTGTTACTTGAGACACAGGTTATACCTAACTCAGGTGACAAGGTTCGGCCATACTTGATGTAGGACATTGTGAAAATTAAATGATTAAGATTATGAGTTTCTTTAATATTTACCATTGTATGCACACACAAAACACTGTTCAATGTCAGATATACAATAAAAGGGTAATTTACTTCTTTCACGTATGCATAAACCAAGACAAAATACTTTTAACCACCTCAACTATTTTGATAAACAATCAACTATTGTTTAAAGCACCACTGCTTAAAGCACCAAAAACGCGGTGGCAGCGATAGAGACACAAGATACTATTTATATTTTTGTATAATTCTCTTTCAGTTCATAGTATTACTCTAGTAACTCTTTTAGTTATTCCCTCTACGGTATAACCCTTATTTATTTGCAACTGGCGTTCATAATTGGCTTCGTCTGCGTGGTATAAAATTCGAAGTAGATAAACGCGTAGTTATCAGTTTTCATTTCAATCATTTTAGAATACCTGTAACCCGCGGCTCCGTTCGTTTTTTTTGCGATTCGTATAAACAAAACCTTTATATTGAAAATTAGGATAAACTATATTGATAAATCCGATATAGCTTCTTGCTGGCTCTTCTGTATGACTGAGATACTTTCTGAATCGGTAGTTATATTATGACACTCAAAAGTGTCATTTTTAAAAGAGTTCAAAAAAAGGAGAATGTTCTCAATAAGAATGTATTTTTTTTATTGGTGTTCAACCATAACTTCTTTGTTTATGAACCGCTTTAGATAGTTCCTTTTTCATTAGAAAGGAGATACCTCAAGAGTGGACTCATTTTAATTTCAATGGCATTATACCTTTGAATTCGAAGATAAATTAAGGAACTCTTTAAAAACATTGAACGATGAACTTAAAGTTGGTACTTATCGCAAGAAGGACCAAGAGTAGATGCTAACAATACTAAATGTATTACAAAGAATTGTTACTGTGGAACGGAGTCCACGTAATTTAACCTAAACAGAAGACAATCAAAGCGTAGAGGCTCTGTTGACTGCGTTAATCATTGGGTTGGATTGTCGCAGAGGCGCGCCATGTTTACTAAACAGTTGGTACGCCTAGTGATGTCCTATTAGGTAGCTGGGTTGTAATCAGTTTTACCGTGAGGGGGAAATTTTCTTTAATGTATTTGGATTTACATCGGAATCTCCACTTTTAACGTGTATTTAGTTAAGATTGATGACGAACTTTTTATGGGAAGAAATCCTTTAAATAAAATGGCGTTGGATTTATTTCTACCTCTATTTTCGAGGATATATTGTTTACAATGTTATACGTTTTTTAAAACATATATTTTATTTATTTACATGTATATATAATATAATAATAATTACAATTATGTATTTTTTTCCCAGTAGATGTTTCTAAAATCTATTTCAGAATTTTAGGGTAATTTGTTAAAGCTTTTTAAATTGGTTGTTACCTAACTTGCTTTATAAAAGATTTCACGCCGCAAGCAACACCTATTTCGGCAAATTTCATAATCTTATAATCTAACATTATAAAGCTCAAGGGTTGTTTGTTTGAACCCGCTAATCTCTGGATACATGATTAATATCTCTGGTTAATATGTGAAATATTGCTGTTGGAAATCGAATTCGGCACGGTGGCGAGTGCTGATGGGGCACGCACGCTTGCGCTGTTGCGCTATCTGCGCATGCGCAGACGCTACCCCCGGCTGACGATTGACGATTGACGATTTACAGCGCCAGTGCTATCCTGTACGATTTGAGGCTATGAAACACACACTTACATACAGTTCACTCCACCCACATACTTCAAATTACACAATCTACGTCGACGGGGTTGCGGTCAGGAATACCGCCCGTACCGAGGGAAGGTAAGTTTTTGCTTGGAATATATATTTTTCTTGTAATTATATAGCTTCGAGAATAGTCGCGACACGCGGAGAGTGGTTTATCCGGGCACAGCACGACTTTACGCGACTTGAACGTCGCAAATATTCTCGAACAATTACTTTTACATTTTATAGCCCAATTATTGCGGAAGGTTATAGACTATTTCACTTCACGCTACAATTCTAAGGAGCGAAGAAGTAAACATGAACATCAAGCAAACTCGAAAACAGTATGCAAGTACGGGAAGAGAGAACAGCGATAGGCTACACTGGTGCATTGGAGAGTTAGTTGAATATGTTTAACAACTAGTGTTAACTATATTATTAAAGTTATTACTATATTTATTTATACTTTAATACCAAAACCTTTCAAGTCCATCTCTGTACATAATAATATACTCAGATAAATGAGTAATAAGCGAAATTCGTTCATAAACTGTAACGCTAAAGTTGAATTTTGAATAAACATAACAAAGCTGTAACGCAAATGTAATTAGACAATTGGAAATAAAGGTATGGAAATTATACAAGGCCACATGAATAAAGAAACAAGGTTAACAAGGCTTCCTAACTCATATACCAAAACAGTTAAGTATTTTTAACAGCAGCTCTTGGGACGTATGACTTGATAATTGGGTCATACTGCATCGCAATCACCATACACTCGTCATTATGACATGCTTGGGCGTGTTGCGTTCCGGGATCAGCCGGTGTGTCTATATCCAGTAATTAATTGGGATGATATTGAACTTTACCTACCTAAATAATAAAGATGGGCAATACGTATCGATATTATCGTACATCGATACAAATATATTCGTATTCTTGTCGCTACCAATACCTCCAAATTTTAGTTAAGTACCGATACTTATAAGGTTTACAACTTTAATGTCTTATTATATTACAGTTAAACGGTACAGACTCGCGATAACAGTAAGGCTTTATTTTGAAAAAGTACCACATATAGGTATAATATTCCCTTAAACAATAGACAAGACAAATTTTAACAATAAAGAAAACCAACTTCTATGCTTTTTCGAAATCTTCGAAGTCAAAGATCCAATGCCAATAAAATTAAAATGGGACCACTCTCTCTCTCTCTGTCAACAAAGAAAGAATCATCGAAATCTGTTCATTAACAAAGAAGTTTTAGCTGAACATCCATAAAAAAAATACATTCGAATGGAGAGCCTTCTCCATTTTTGAAGTTGGTTAAATACATATCATAACGTAACGATATATCGGTGTATCGATACGAATGGATTTTCAGCCCATCTCTACTGAATAGTAACCTACAAGCATATGGTGAGAATCCCATCACATTGATTCTCTTTATAGCGTTTCGGAATCAGCCAGTTTATATCCGAGAGACTTGCAGGTCTGCAATTATAATATTAAGAAACTCTTGACATAGTGTCTCACTTCTAACAATACAAAAAGGTATTTATTTGTTTACCAGCATAACAACGGTCACTATTTTACATAAACTAAAAATTATTTCATAACTTTAGAGTACCCAGTTGTTGTATAATATCGTAAATACTATAACACGGAATTTCACCGTGTATAATCTATAGTATTTTGTAGTATTATTATATTATACAATGAAACAGATAAACAGAATTAAACGAAGTTTAACAATAAAAGCTTTGTAAGCTTTTGTAAGCAAACGTTTCTATTGCCACTGTATTGTAATGTAGAAATGAATAAATACCAGTTCTACAACTAAATAGAATGGTAACATGGTTTCGATTAAATATTAAATTGAGGTTACACACTATACATAATAATATATATTTATCCAATCGATTTGAAAAAAATAATACGTTACCGGCTTATATTCAGATCAGCATTTCAAATCACAGGACCCAAGTGAGTAAAACGCAATGGATAACAAATAGGTACATTCGTAGATTAACAGCCTTGTCCAAGAGAAGACATTTGTTTGTTTTTGTTTTTAATTGAAAAACGCCCTATAAGTCTAGCTTCGTAGGTACCCTATGTATTATTGTAATCTTCATATCGATGGGTTTACGTACGAATATATTCCGTAACCGTAACCGTTTTAACCGACATCAGGAAAAGGCGGAGGTTTCTCAGTTAAAAAGTATATTTTTTTATGGAGGTTCAGCCATAACTTCTTTGTTTAGGAACCGATTTCCTATTCTGAATCCCATTCTAATTTCAATGAAATTGGACCTTTTAATTCGAAGATACACCAGGAAACTCTTCAAAATCATTGAACTTGGTTTTCATTTTCGTTAAAAAAATATCTGTCGACTACGTTGCGACCACAATGCATATAGTGATAAACCCGTGAAAGTTTATCTCTTTTGTTTTGTTGAGTTTCAGTATCATCAACCATTCAGCTGCCATGAGCTTTGCAGGTCAGCATGATAGCGGCAAACGGCGATGGATTGCTGATTTCTCAGTGTTCGCCACTGTCTTGAATAGTTATTTTTTCGTTTTCTTTTTTGGGAGTGACTACACTGTTAGCCTGAGGGGCCCTAAAACTAGAGCCGCTAAAGGCTTTTACAGCTTTACCGTGGCTTAGGGCCGAGCGCTTAAAATACTCAGGTGCAAAAGCGTGGGCAACATACGCGCAAGGGTGCCAAAGTGGTCGGGCCTCGGCTTGGGCTGATGCCGCGATTGCAAAGAAGTTGCGATCGGACTAATTCCCTATCCATAAGAATTCGAGCTAAACTAACGCATACATATATACATGGCCCTGCCTCCTGGGAGGAAGGAAGGAACATGTGTATATGTAGTGATTTGTAAACATGGTCGAAACAAACTATCGGAAAAAAGATCCCTTACAGAACCTATATACCTATGTGGTGTGCACGCATGTATGAACATATTGTGTGATTTCTTGTTGATCGACGTAAGTTCTAATCCCTGCAATGAGCTTTGAGCTTTCGGTGAAGTAAAAAAACGTCTGTCAAGAAACCATAGCAGTGGTGGTAGGGTTTTATCCAATGCCCGCCTAATTAGCTACCACCCTCAAGTTGAAAATCTGTCGCCAAGCACCACTTATACCTAGATGTGTTCCGGTAGCTGCACTTGAAAGCCATCCCTCCCGCTAGGCTTAGTCCATATCGTCACTTAATTTGAGGTGAGGTTGTGGCAAAAGGCTAAACCTTTAAGGAATTTAAAAAAAAACAATATGGAAAAAATGCATGTACTTAAAAATAAATTGCGTAAGCTTAGCTACTTCGAGTACAAATAATTAGGACTATTTCAAGTTAAATCTATCACGGTGTATTAATGGAGACCAAAGATCTATCTCACGCGGAATAGACGTCGGAAATCAGTTTAATTACGTCGTCCTCAGATCGAGACCGCAAGCCCGATGTCAGTCTGATTACGAATCTGGAACAATTCCTGGGAATGAACCTCGAGTTGAAATAAAGTGCTTGAGCTAATTTTATTGTTACTGTTATTAATGGTAATTCGTAATTTAGCCTAATGCGATTTCTTATTGACAATTATTATAACCTATCCTAGTAGTGAAAAGAAACATATCTCCAAAAAGAACAATTTTCATTTCTCATTAGTCAGGTTATTTTGCTGATTTTATTTTTAAAAATTATTGCATGGGCAAAGATATTTATTGCAAGCAGGTAAATTAATACTTTACTTTACTTTAGCTACAATGGCCTTTAAAGCGATATATTATACTTCTTCATTTATTTTTACTATGCTGACTTTTCGCATATCAAAACTATCTTTAACAGTCTTGTGGTTTTAAAGAAAATTAGTGAATAGTTTTTATGAAAACCGTCATGCAGTATTAACTATGCCACTATGTATGCTACTCATCATCATACTTCATGCTATTATTCTCTATTTCTTCTTCTTCTTTTACCCTTATCCCACCTTAGTAGGATTGGCACAACATGTTTCTTCTACTCTCTTCTTTCAACTACTCACATTTTTTAATATAAATAACATTCCCTTGCACAATCCATCTATACATTCCTCTAGAATTATATTCATCCCCTTTCATACTTAACATTCTTCTACATAGTTTTATGACTTCTACCCTACTTCATGACTTGCCGATACCACCTATTACTACTCAACTTCCTCGTGACTTGTGCTATTTTCATATTCCTCTGATAATATACTCATTCTCATATTATATATTCTTATTCATTCTTAACTGCCTCGTTAGCCCAGTGGTCGTAAGCGCGATTGCTATGAGCGAGGTTCTGGGTTCGAATCCCAGGTCGATCAAAGTGTTATTGGGTTTTTCCTATGAAATTCTCATTAGCAGTTCGGAGTTTGGTTTCGTGCCCGAATAATGGTAATAGGCTCGCCCCCTATTACATAGGACCTAAAAACATACTCGGCGAACTGTAGGTGTACATTAGTACACTTCTGCCTAACCCTTCGGGGAAGACAGGCGTGATGGTATGTTATGTTATGTTATGTTATATACTATTCTAGTAACACAGCACAACCATCGTAATATTTGCATATCTGCTACATGTAATCGTCCTTCATCCATCTCTTTTATTACCTAGCACTCAGATCCATACATCAAACGCTTCCTATGGTCTTATACAAGGTGTCCAGAAAGGGTATCGGGTATTTGTTTTCGCGCCATATTCGAAACGGGGCGTCTAAAGGGTGCGGGGAGGGGTTCGTGGCGTCCGCCATTTTGTGGAGTTTTAGTCACGATGGAACAGTACTCGGGGACGCATCGCGCATTTTGCGTACGAGCGTATTATCGTAATGGTGATTCAATAGTGACTGCTCAACGTCTCTATCGTGCGGAATATCGTACACGCCACGCGCCAAGTGACGATAGCATTAGGAAATGGATCAGGATCTTCGAGAATACAGGTGCGACAGTTAAAATTCGAAACTCTGGTCGTCCTCGTTCAGTTCGCAATGAAGAAACAATTGATGAAGTTGAGGCGTCGGTTCGTCAAAATCCGTCTTTATTCATCCGAAAGCGAAGCCAAGCGTTGAACATCAAAAAATCGTCTTTACATTCGATTTTAAAGAAAGACTTACATCTAAAAGCCTATAAAATTCAATTGGTTCAAGAATTGAAGGATACGGACTATGCTAATCGATTGAATTTTGTGAACGAAATGCTGCAGCGATTTAACAACTTTAACAACATACTGTTCAGTGACGAAGCAAATTTTCACCTGAATGGTCATGTTAATATGCAGAATTGTCGGTACTGGGCAGTGGAGAATCCGAGACGAAAGCATGAACGACCCCTGCATAGCCCAAAGGTCGTTGTTTGGGCCGCTATGTCTGCTAAAGGCATAATTGGTCCTTATTTTCATGAAGATCAACGAGGCCGAGCAATTAATGTGAATAGTGACCGTTATTGCGATATGTTGCGAAATTTTTTGGTCCCAGATTTGCAGGAGTTTGCAGGTTTCAACTCAAGAACGTGGTTCCAGCAAGGTGGGGTCACTTGCCATACCTCAAATGACTCAATGGAAGTTGTTAACGAATTATTCCCTAATAAAGTCATTTCGCGAAGGGGTAACATCAACTGGCCTCCCAGAAGCCCCGACCTTAGCCCGCTTGACTATTTTGCATGGGGATACCTTAAAAGTAAGGTTTATCAAAACAATCTGACAAATCTAACCCAGTTAAAGCAAAACATCAGGTCAGAAATGGCAGCAATATCGATAGCTATGTGTCAACGTGTTATCGCCAATCTTCGTTTCCGTTTAGAAGAGTGCCAGCAACGTAACGGTCATCATTTGGATAACATCATCTTTTCCAAATAATTCTCCAATTCATATGCTAATAATAAACAATAAACTTTTTTATTGCATACAAATAATTTTTGTTTCATTGAACTTACAAATACCCGATACCCTTTCTGGACACCTTGTACAATACTTATACGATTATTCCCTATTTGTCTTATTATTTTAATGGTTACTTCGACCAACTTTCACTATTATGTTTAAATTTTATAAAGAAAACTTTTCAGTATATTGCGTGTGGGGTCATGAATAGATACATTACTTTTCAGAGGTGACCCTTATTTGACATTGCATTAACGAAGTCTGGTATTTCGGGTGATGTTTTTCAAAATAATTTATTAAGTCTAAGTTTACTTTGGTGAATGTACAAAATGGTTTCATTGCGTGATTGTCCCGAAGAATAAAGACAAATGGCACTGTATTTGTTTTATATGTTTGTTAGTATATTTTCTTGTTTTTCAGAAAGAATGTTTTTGCATTTCACTAAATGTTTTGTTTTTAGGAAAAATGTTTATTATCATAAAAACATTATTTAGTGAAATATAAAGAGATTTACTGAAAGACGTAGTGTAAAAAAAGACATTGCTTTACGCTGTTTTCATCAAAGCAATTCTTTGTGTATAAATCTAAAAGGATTTCTCATGTTTGTCTGCTAGTTATTATGTGCATCGGGCATAGCATAATTAACAAATTGAGTAGAATAGTTTGGATACTATATACTTATTATTTATGCTTTCCCAGAGAAGGAGATGCCGCGAAGAAACACTATTTACGATCCCAATGTACATTAATTACGATCCCAAAAAAATTAGAAACAACTTTGTCGTCATGTCTGAATACAAAGGTAAAAGCTGTTAAATAATTCGATTTATTCTCACTAATCCTAAAGGATTTTGCATTCATTATTCATATAGGTGTAACTTGTAAGGGCGCAATTTAGTTGGATGATCAAATATATCATGTTACAATTGACATTTCCTAGTTTTTCCCGGTTTGATATTTTACATGATGTACCGTTTGCAGATGATGATTTCTTGGATATGTTTTAGAAGTTAAGAAACTCTTATAATCCAAATACTTGTTGTAAATAATAGTCCTGTCTGGTTGATTATATTGTAGGGTTAGATCTCGTTGTAATCCCAGTGGCGAGAATTTGCCGCTCGCGAGACAAACTACCAGACTGGTGTTGACTTCTGCAACAAACTCATAAGATTTGTTGTTGTTTGCTCGATATTATTTATAAGTATGTGAAGTTTGCGACAATTGGTTCTGAGAAATATAAGGAAATACGGAAAATGGTACTGTTATTGTTATGTTTAAAAAATAACACGGATTTTTATCGGTGCTTACTTTACAGGTAAATTTTCTCAAAGACTTTCATTTAAATATAAAAATAATATATCAATAACTGTTGTTTTGTATTATTTGTTGGCCAATTAAAATTATTTAGCGTATAAAAGTTGTTTGGATTTCATTTTGCTAGAATACTGTTTATGTTTCTTTTTTTTACTTAAATAAGATCGATATTTATACTTTAGGATTAACACCTTTCATACTATCATGGGAAAAGGAAGACAGTCTTGTATTGGTTATATACAAAGTAATTTATGTAACGAACAATTATGTTATTGATCAACATTAAATAGTAACAAATAAAGAAACTTAGGCCTTAGAATTAGAAAAGTACAAAGAAAAGTATAAAATATAGGTACTGTGATCAGTGTAAAAAACAAATTTGTTTTGCCCGATATCTTTAAATTGAAGTAATATGAGATGCCTAAATACAAGGTATCCTTTCTTTCACCAATCTTTGAAGCTTATTTAAGAAATTATGAATCTAAATTAGCTCGATATTATTTGGTTTATGTTCTGAAGGTTGATTAAAACATATTAATAAATAACAGGTTATGTTTTGTCTAAAGCGAACTCGTAATGTAACAATATAATTCCAAGAAATTTTAATATGTTCAATAAAAGGGTCGTTCCTCTACAACAAGTGAACGCATAAATGTATATATTTCTGTGACTGTACTTCAAGTAATCACAGTTGATTATAACGCATTTATTCATTATCGTAAATAATGATCAATTTTTACCAAAATCCTACAGGCCATGTTTAACCTAAATCACTTATCAGATGTAGGTTACCGTCTCACAACTTCCTGACCGGTTACTAACTTCGTAGAAATGTTAATAAATGGTGTTGACATTTTTTCTATTTTCATTATTAATGTGCTTTTAATTATATGTGAAAACAATAACACCTTATTTATGTTATTAACATAATTATGATTTACGATAAAAATTACAAGCCATTAGAAGAAACAACAGAAACGTCGGTCTATTGATTTATGAAAAAAATCATACTGATCAGATGGCAACATTGAATGATCATACATTTAAAAGTATTTATAATTAAATTATTTACGGAATATCTGAAATTATTTACTATCTCCTAGAAACGAACGTCTGAACTATAATTCAGATAAAATTACTCCAATAAAAATATTGACAATAACTTTAATTGTACCTATTTCAAGTATTCATAGATTTAACATGCTTTGAATATAAGTATTTATAATTATTAAAATTAACAGTTAAACTAGAAACTTCGTCTATGTTCAGTACCAATCGTAATGTAATTAAAGCAATAGTCTTTATCTAATGAGAAGAGTTTCCGAATGACGACTACGAACCACAAGCCGCAGTGTGGGCAAACACATCACAAGGTGGACTGATGATGAAGGTTACAAGAATCTGGTTGCGAGCAGCACATAAACGATTACTGTGGCGATATTTGGGCAAGGCCTATGCCCGGCAATTGGCGTTTTTTAGCTGAATATATGGATCGATAGAGCATAAAAATAAATAAACTAATGAAAAAATACACTTATAATTTTGAAAAAGCATAAATTTTATACAAATTAAATTAAAACAATTAATTGAAAATGATTAGGGGGAGAAGTATTTAACTTCAACTCCAGAAAGGAAAGGCAGAAAATAAGTACCTTAAGGCACCTATAATACTTGTAATATGCAGTTACTTGAAATATATAGACCATAAACGGTTTAACCGAAGTGCAAAAGGATTTCGCAACGCTTTTTCTCGTGGATTACGTTAACACTTCGTAACATGGAATACAAACAGCAAGAAATATATGTCCTACTTTTTCATCTATAGCTATACCACAACTAAATCTGTGTTTAATTATAAGCTTGTTATTTAACGGCAACGTGTGTTTATATCATTTTTTGTAAATTATGTTTTCTGCTAATGTAGGTCATTTCACCAATGTCAAATGTGACAAATACTCGTTTTAAAGTTTAGTTACCAAATGATCTGTGTATTGTAGAATGTTTTTCTTCTTTATTTAAATAACTTCAAAGTACCTTGTGTTTCTTATTTAAAATTATAGATTTGTGATAATATGTTTATAAGATACAGCAGTGTAATATTAAGTTTTCACATGTAGCTACCTACTATGTAATAATATATCACGGGAAGACACTAGCGTTTGAGATACAAACTCGGCCTAGTTCAGGCGCTAGGTTTCATTAATTAAGAACAAAAATATTGTATTTCATAGAAATAAGCCTCATATTTTTGTATCTTATTATGGTCAAATAAAGTTATTATTATTATTAGTAATGACAACTGTGTTTATCCGCGTTTTTACTTATTCTTATAATTTACAAACATAACAATAATAAGATGGCGTTGCTAAAGTTGCTTAGGGATTTTGTTGCAACTTAAAATGAATATTCCTAGTTATCATTAATAATCCATTTCACCCATGCATAATAACCTACATACTTCATATAAAACGAAGCTAAAATTACATAATATAGACCCAAATAGCAAAACTTTATGAATTAAAATAAAAACCACCATTTAACAGTTCAAGATCCCGCAAAAACTCCGATATTTTTCTAATCTTCAAAATTCAAATAACGCCCTGACAAGATGATCGCTCCCTTGTTAGAACAGACAATTGATGCCAGCTGCATTCTGTATGCATACCGATAAATGTATGGCTGCAGATGTTTAATTAAATAACGGTAGTTACCTGCTGATTAAAAAGCGACATGTTTTTCACCGAACGCTTATTAGGGCGACTCGCACCAAAAAAATTACATTTCATTTTAGCTTAAATTTAGTTTAGTTGTGTCAAAAAGTATGCAACTGTCGATCTTAAATCTGATCTAAATATGATTTAAAGGCCTGGTTCAAGCCGTCTTTATTGTAACTGTAAATTTTGTGAACTAACAACTATTTTGGTAGGTGGTAACGATCTGCACCCTATTGGATCGTGACCACTATAAACACATCCACCATAGTGGTACACTTAAGCATGTCGCATTCCGGGAACAACCAGTTTACATCCAGTAATCAAGCCGGTTGGTAGAGATCTGTAACCGATTGGGTTTAACCATGTCCCGCAGAATATAAAGTGACCGGTATGACATTAAAATTTTCACGCCAACTATTCAGATCTTAAGTGACGATGTGGCCCAAGATGGTTGCACGCTAAGCCTAGTGGAAGACTGGCTCTCAAGTGCAGCTGTTGGAACACAGGAGGTTGGTAGCTAGCCAGGCGAGCATTAAAAAAAAAACCTACTTTCATGCAAAAATAGTAAAGTGGGTACTAACAAAAAAAAAACTGATTGGGTTCCAACGACCATGCACATGGTGGTGAATATGTTACAGTGACTTTCTTGTGGTTTGACTTGTTTTTTGGGATCACCCACTTTATATCCAGCTAACGAGATGCTTACAGTCCGGGATGACAGAAGTGACCGTCGATGAATTGCTGATATCTTTTTGTTCGCCGTTGTTTTTCGAATAGACTGTGCTTACCCCAGCATATGACGTCATTTTGCAGTGCTACTATGGAAAATATATTGATGCGTCTTCCAAGCGCGCTATCTACTATAGCCGTATCAATTTTGAAACAAATTTCTTCATCGAAATGGATAAAAGTCAAGTGATTCTATAGCTTAGTGAAGACGTAAGAGATAAACTTTTAGTATTCCATGGATTCACCGTGTGATTCACCTAGGTGTAGGACCCCCTTATGATGTACATCAGCGCTCACCTTGACCCTCCCTGCCAAGCCAGATTTGGTAAGAACCTGCTAGGGCAGCTTTAGATACTCGTTCTAAAATAAAGCTTATTACAGTTCTTGACAGGTCAAAGTCTTTTAAGTAAGGTAAGTTATTGAGAGATTTCGCTGGTATACCTCACGCCCCCACTTTTACCGCATGTAATTTAGCCGTAAAGTCATAATATAGTAGAATCATAGTAATAAAAGCGTAATGATATGATTATCGTTAGCCGAACTAATAACTCCTGATGAACTTTGAACTTTCGTTTAATACATGCAAATAATGTCTCCCAACTAGTAATTAGGCCATACACCGGCCGTGACGTAACCGATTCGATTTAGACCCGCCTGTGTAGGGTTGGGAGGGGGAAATAATCTCGTGGAGGACAAATCCCTACTAAAATCGACGTCTTATGCCTTGTGGACGTGTCCTGAATTAAAGAACAGTGTGGTTTCCTAAGGCCGTGTTTAGGAGGAACTTTCTTTGAAACGATTATGTATTATAGGTAAATAATTTTTTTAATGCGAAATTACAGAATTTGAAGTCAATAAAAGACTGCTTTTGAATTTATAGGTCGTGAAGATTGAATAAATTTTTAAGAAATAATATCGTTGTTCCGATTTCGATTATTACGATATACGGGCATGCCATCGATCAACGCGAGTTCGAATCTCCACCATGAACCTGAGTTTTAGATAAAGAAAAACCTCTTGATGAAACCAAACGATGTTATGATAGGGCATTTTTCTAATTCCTACATTGTTAGCTACCGCTTTCCTGACAGATGTACCGTGTACTTGCGATTGCCAGCCCTTTCGCTAGGCATAGCGTGTTACAAACCTATACAAGACCGTTATGTGAAACTTGTCATTATATAAAGTAAAGATAAACAGAGGTAAATAAAGGAAATAAACCAAAAGCTGAAAGATTGTGAGATAAAATTCTTCGATGAGCCAGAGCTTTGGTGGTGAAGAAAATTATACCATTATTAAAAAGTAGTTGAAGAATTTCCAGAACTTACCCGACTGACCGACCATTTTCAGGTTGCAAATATGTACTAAGAACCTATCAATATGCCCAATAGATACATGTAAATACTTGAGAGCTAGTCTATTAACAACCTTAACGTGGTACCGTTTTCGGCACAATTTATAATTTGTGAAAAGTTGAAACTAATTTACTGTATCAAAAGAAAAAAAAAATTATATCACAAAGGCAGGTCAAAATGGTAAAATACAGCATTAAGTCATATGTAGTAGAAATATAAGCAATGTTATGCACACTCACCGTTACACCGGATTGCTTGTGCTAAAAGGTTCGCAATAAAAACGGTACAGCGTCTCCACGGCTAATTTCAAGAGGCTATCCCACGTTTCATTAACACGGATATATAATAATTTACTGGATTAGACAATCCTTAAAGCATCAATTAGATATAATAATTCTATTGTATTCTATATACTGGGGGATGAAACAGGTTTTATAATCTTCTAATTTAGTCCTATTTTTATTTTTACATTTTGTAGAATAAATACATTATTGGAATGGAACAACGTACTAGTATTAAAATTGAATACTGCCCTCTACTGTGGACTTTGTGAATTTATATTTTACTCGTATATTGATAACTAACTGAGCCCCACGGTTTCACCCGTATTAATTTTATCCGACAAACACCGCGACACCAACACACTTACCGCAAATACAAATTATTTTAATTATCATTATCTCCCAAACAATGTGTTCAAATAACATGCTATGAAGGGCAAAATTTTACTTCAAAAAATTATCTTTTTGTTCGTAAGGATTAATATACAATGCCTAAAATTAATGACAATAAATCAATTTTTAATCTTCAACAAAACATTTTTACAAAATACCTTTTTGTGGCTTATGTAAGTAAGAGCTTATGTAAGATATAGACATATGTTATCGCAGACTTTTTTTAGATATACTAAGGAATGATATTTTTGTATAATATTATATTTATGTATCATTAACCATTACGCCAGCGCACTCGGACAACGCAGTTCGGGAGAGCTTCCAATTCCGACTTAATTAACAAAAATCAATATTTAAGGCTAGATGAGAGTTTCAGCCTAAAGTTAAGGTTATACTTTTTCTCGTGAATTTGTCTATCATATACATATACATAAAGATTTTTTCGAATCCGTCTTATAGTTCCAGAGACTACGAAGTGTTTCGACGTTACAAAAATTTGATACACTTAGGTAATATTGTTTTTCTGGGTAAGAATTTTTCTATTACTTAAGAAATTAGAACTTAAAATGATTATGTAAGCATTTAAATAGGCATGTTTTTTGTAATATCACTGAAAAATTAAAGTACTAAAAGTATATTTTGCAAGTTAAAAGTTAAACAATTGAACATTTAGACAACCTTTATGATCGCCAAATTATTAACCCTAAATATAATAACGAATTAATCATTAATGGTTTTTTTTTGGTAACGTCATATCTCCCATAATTCCTCATCAAAAAATAATGTTTTAAACATAATATTAAAATTTATGTTCCTCGCTATTGACCAATAGTGTACAAACAAAGTTTTCATAAAATGCATTTTTTTGATTGCTATCTTAATCAAATTACATATATTCAAGTAACACTTAGGAGACGCCATCTATTAACAATAATTTTAACTAAGATGACAACTGTTAGATTGTTTACATTCTATATTGATAATCAGCGAAATATTCGAACGAATCAGCTAGTAATAAATATATATTATACAAGACGCTTCTAGGACAAATGTATTTTACTTCCATGAAACATATGAGCCTTTCATTCTGATCCCACTCGGGCACTTTCTTGTCATCTACTTTATTACAGTACGACTTATTGAGGAGGATTTCATGTTTTTCGATACCTTAAGGAAATAGCGATTCGCGTTGACTTATAATAAGTTATATTAGTAACATATTATTTATGTACTATAATAGTTAAATAATAAATCCTTACGAGAAATGATTGAGTAGTAATCAAATAAAATTTTATTTCTCTTATGTATTCTAAATTGTATTACGAGACCAAGGCAAGTAGACGACTGACAAATGTGACGTCACTGGTATCATTTAAGGATTGCAAAAAAATTACAAATGTATCTTTAATTTTATTAGCACTTTTCCCGCTTTTCTTTCATAGATTTATCTTCAAAAATGTCAGCTGTTCATCCCGTTTTCCACTGCCCTGGGGGTTGAATAAAAAAAACTTAGGGCTCACCTACAATGTTAATGGAACATGCGTGTACATTTTCACGTTCGTAGCCCCAGTATTATTCACTCTAAGTAGGTACTTTCTTTTCTATAATCAAAGGAAAAGTAATAATGACTAATAATTATATGACCATATAACTATTTTGTGCCTTTTGTTTTTCTAGCAACATAACATACCATCACGCCTGTATCCCCGAAGAATTAGGCAGAGGTGTGCTAATGTAAACCCACAGTTCGCCGTGTATGTTTTTAGATTCCATATAATAGGGAGCGAGCCCATTGCCATTAATCGGGCACAAAGCCAAACTCCGAGCTGCTACTGAAAATTTTATAGAAAAAGCCAATAGCACCCATGACCTCGAGCCTAGTGGTATTTCTACCCTACGATAATAATATTGAATGGGTTTCAATTTGGGTCAATCTGTTCGCGAGATCCTAAAATATTCCCTACTATACATACTCACATAAGTACAAAACAATTGATGACACTTTAAGCCAAACAATATTTGCTGTACGGCAGATCACACCTAAGTGACATAGTAAATACAAACATATCTCCGAGAAACCGCTAGAGGCTTGTTTGCAATATCCAATTGCATATACTAGGCAAATGGGAAGAAGCAAACATAATTTATTTAAAAGTATGAAGTAAATACAAAAGTATTTAGGAATATGTGAATAATACAATCTATAGAAAAATATTTAGATTGAAAGCAGTAGACGAAGAAGTGATAATTTATGTATTAAAAAAATTGTGTACTTATTATATATGCACGGAAGAAGTTTAAATGCAGAGGAAATAAAATTTGCCGAGTTACTATACAAAAATAAAATAAAGACTAAACATATTACATTATTTTGTAAGAAAAAAAAATCATTCGGTAGCATATTTACTAATTAATTAATGCAGTATATCAATTCGAAGCTCATATCTAAGCAGGCACACGTCTAAGTGTAATAGCAAACATGGAGCTGATTGACGTGTTTGTTGTTGGCGCTCAAGGTCTGCTAGTTTGGGTGGGCTAATAGTTCTGTATTTTGGTGAAAATGTCAATTGAAACCCTACAAATTCGGTCTCAATAGGTGCATTATGTGTTCAAACAACGAAATGAAGAATGAAATGAAAATGAGAGTAGCAAACGTCTTACAATACAATACCATTACACACGAAAAAAACATGAATTCTTCCAGGCAACCTTAAAAATAAATAAATAAATATGGAAATAAATTTCGTGGCGGCAAACAATATCACACACATACAAATTTTACAATCAAATACAGGTACATAGAAGTAGTACACATATTCTACATACATAATAAATTATAAAGATTTCACATATAACAAAAATACTACAATAATAACACTAATTAATAATAATACACACACACAAATGTTTTATCACGGTATCAGTATCGGAAAAGTGCAAAACAATAAAGAAAAAATAGTTTGTATCATAACAGAGAGGTAATGACGACATAGTAGTCTTTAGAAATGTATACAGATCTCGCTTATCTTATATCTACTGGAAGTGAGTTTCATAGTCGAACAGCTTGAACCTCAAATAATTGAAATAAAATAATAGTAGAAAATTTAAGTAATGTCTGTGAGCATGGACGGCGTGGTTAGTTATTTCTGAATCCTCTCATCTCGAATATGTCTCTGAGATATGTTGGAGCATTAGGACTATGAAGAATCTATTATTTATGAATTTTTATGTATCGTTTTATGACTTGGCCAAGTATAACTGATTTTTTAATATTTAATTGGTAAAACGACTGCACAGTACCTTATGTTTACTTACCTTCTTACCTTTCACGCCTTTTTTAAAGAACTGGATATCGACGTAGGAGGCCAGTGTCATACACGTCGGGAGTTCACAACAATCATAAAAATTTGCAAACTTTTTTGTTCTTGCCTGGATGGATGCCACTGTGTAGTTGTGGTTTCCAACACTAGCGAATTTGTTCTGTAGTCTAAGGGATATAATGGGATAAGGTTAAATATTCTTCAGAATACTCACCATGATACAAACGATAAAACTCTTAAATCCAAACAGAATCTCCTAAACATATTCCTCATATTTGGCGGAATTTACCGACTTGGTAGCACTAAGTTGGAACGCCTAGTGTGTAAATACGTATTTTTTATTAGATAATCTACCAATTGACCTTAAAGCGTTGAAAATGTAAGATCATGAACACTTTCTTCTCTTCGATCTGATATAGCAGCCCTGAGCCCAATTATTAATTAATTTCAATAGTAACTTTTTTATAATAACTAATATCGGCTTATCAAGACCACAATAAACCAAAAAGGTATGTATGTAGGTCCCTGATATACGCTAGCTGATTCTAAAATGCGAGGCGCTGAAGCAAATCGGATTCGGCCGAGCAAAAATACTTTACCGCTCCGTAATAATGGGTTGTTCGACAATTCTTTATTTTTTGATCAGTAGGATGTACCGCACATAAGTGATGTTACTTTGGGTGTCTGATATGTTATTTGACATTACCTAAATCTTAAATCTAGGCATGTTGATGTCAAGGATTTCTAAGTTCTTCATACCAAATCGCTTTTTCTGTATTCTTTGTAGGTTTGGCCAAAACTTTGCTGATTTTAAGTGACGATGTGGTCTAAGAAGATAACAAGTTAAGCCTAGGAGGGAACTGGCTCCCAACTACAGCTGCTGGAACACGCTATAGATGCTTGGTGACAGATATTCAACTTTACAGTGGTAGCTAGTCAGATATTAAGAGATGCTCTACCAGAATGTCATGTTTTCCTTCACCGAAAAGCTCAGGCTCATTGTTGAGATTAGAACTCACTTCCTTAAACCTTAAACGAAGACTTTTTGGTTGGTGTATTGTATTAATACAACTGGTTTTAGTACACGAAATCTAATAGTTTCAAATGATTGATTCCAAAGTCATTAAAATTAAGTAAATTCCGTGTGTTTCAGTAGTGATGTTATATATCGATGTATCTTCCAATCCAATCAGCGGAAATACCGTAACTCGATAAAACAATATCGATACAATATGTTCGGGTTTCTCCGAACGTAACTTACCTAACAATAAATCCTACAATAGAACTATTTCTACCAATTCTGGAAATACAATAAATTTTTATGCAAAAGATTTATATGAAATAATTTTCTTTTACGCTTCTTAGATATTTTAAGTGTTAGCTTTTATGTAGTCTATACTTTCCTGCTGATTTATTAAAGACACACTACCAGCTAATGGTTAAATCTACACCTTTATTTAATGTTTTGATTTTAGATATTGACTTTAAACTTTTTTATTATAACCTTAAAATAATTATTTCATAAATATATGAATTTACCGTCTAAGGATTGTTATTAATTGCATAAAAGACACAAACATTAGAACTGTGTCCGATTTCAGAAAGGATATTTGTTACTTTTTTTACAAGGGTACTTTGCGACAGATTTGCAACATAAAATTATTGTGTTAATTGTCTGAAATGACTCAAGAAAACAAAATAATTTTCATATTATTTAGAACTTTGATATCATGGCAGAGAATGAAATACAGAAACAAGATTAGAAGCCTCGGCGTACTCTCGTTTCACACGTTTCTGCTATGTACGTTGCTTATACATTGTTATGTGTCATTGTGCTCGCTGAAGTGCATTTGTGTTCGTTCTTGCCTGCAATTGTGTATTCCTCGTAGGGCTGGGAATATAACTTCATCGATTTAAAATTATCAATAATTAATATGAATAATTATTTTCATTTTCTTTTGGTTTAGTACAACTTTGTACGATTTATATTAATTATTGAACTTTTACTTCACTCCATGAAGATCTTAGGTAGGTATTCTAATATTCTGTTTTGTATATATTATTTCTCAAAGTTGTTTTTTCCTGGCAACGCCATATCTTCGTTAATTCTCATTAAAATTAACGTTTTACATTTCGCCAAAGTTTTCGTTTAAAGTTATTAAAAATATTTTTCATTAAGAATACCATCTTTTGTTGTACCTCAAGACTATAAACTACGATCATACCAAATTTAATTATATTCGGTCCAGTAGTGTTTGCGTGATTGGAGTACAAACTAACAGACAGACAAAAATTTCAAAAGCTGTCTAAATGTGTTCTGTCCTTGATTCTAAGCCTATTCTAGTGGTATTTTTTTTAATGTCTAATATGTAAAGATTTCGAGCCTTTACTGTTTTATTATAAGAAAAGGTGTATAGTTTAAATATTTATTTAACCGACTTCGACAAAAGACGGTTACACAATTTTTTTTTAATGGATTTTCAGCCACAACTTCTCTATTTATGTATTGATTTGGAAGATTTTGTATTGGTTTGATAGGGAATGTCTTAAGGGTGGTTCCATTTAAATTTCATCGTCATTGGACCTTCAACTTCAGAGATACACCAGGGAACTCTTCAAAATCATTGAAGGTGGTTTCCTTTTTGTTAAAAAAATCTCTTATTTAATATAAATAATACATTCTTATATTGTTAATATTATAGATAAAATCAATATCTATTAGAGGTAAATGTTGCTATATTTAAAATTACAGCTCAATTTTACAAATGCTTTTGGCTACTCACGATTAACAGCCAGTGTTATTTCAAAACCTTAATTTTAATTGAAAGGTTTTTTTTTACGCTTACAATATTCTAACTTCGGTGAGGCATATTATTTGTGTCTTGTATGGTATTTATGAGATTTATCTATAATATAATTAATACTATCAAAATAAAGCAAACCAGAAAAAATCGTACCTACGAAATCTATACAGTTGAAAAAATTGAAGTGTCTGTTTGTAATGTCAAAATAACAGCTTTTTACTAAATACATATGAAAGTATATATGATACCTATAATAAAAAGCTCATTTTTAAAATTTTTGTCTGTCTGTCTGTCTGACTGTTTGTTCCGGGTAATCTCCGAAACGCTTGAACCGATTTAGACGGGACTTTCACTGCTAGATAGCTGATGATATAGGGAGTAACTTACGCTACTATTAATTTAGAAAAATAATTAGGGTTCCACACAAATAAAAATATTACGGGTTGCACTCCGGGAGTGCCAACAGAAGTGAAAACTTATTTTGGCGCTTTAGATATTTTTTAGATGGGTACTAGGGTTATTGGGTTATGAATTGCATTTTATTTATGAATTGTATTTCAATAATTATTAGAAACTTTAAAATACATTTAATATTCTTTTATGAAAGACGCGTCCGCAGTCTGCTATATGTACATGCATATATGCACACACTATAGCTGCGTCTCGGAACGGTGTCGCGAGTCTAGAGATTTTATCTCATCTAAAAATATGCGTACTGCGCTAAAAGAAGTTTTCACTTAAAAAAACTGGTCATGGTGAATCAATTCGGGCGCTTAAATGGCTTATGCTAATTAAACCATAAGATATATAGATAGGCATTAAAAATACCAACAAAAAAGTCCGGGAGAGTATACATCTATCTTCTAAGGAACACCCACAATAAGCATTTTTGTCTTTAAATAGCCGGGAGTGGGGGTGCAGGATTCGCGCGGGCATTCTGTAGTCCACGTAAGCGAAGCCACGGGCACAGCTAGTAATAAAATAAAATGAAATCAAAATTACCCCGACAAAATAAGCAATACAAATGTTTTAATATCACATTAGTATTAAAACTACGTTTTATTAAAATCGATTAATAATAATTGCCATTTTACCCGTTAGTAATTAGTTAGTAATGATTATTTACAACATAACCCTTTAGTTATTTAATTCTATATTATGTAATGGAACATCTTTAAATAATGTCTTTTATGTTACCTGTAGTAATGGGGAAATATAATATCGATGCTTATTCAT
Organism: Saturnia japonica; assembly: GCA_033032175.1. Taxonomy (NCBI): domain Eukaryota; kingdom Metazoa; phylum Arthropoda; class Insecta; order Lepidoptera; family Saturniidae; genus Saturnia; species Saturnia japonica. Next base: position 7,540,533 of record CM065332.1, read on the forward strand.
CGACAAATGTTAAATCACTAACTGTCGTGTCGGAGGGCGCTCGAGTACAGTCGCGGCTATGTTCGTTTCATTTGTCTCACGGCCGCTTGAATTGTCTTCTAGGTATAGGCCGTGCCAACACAGTCTAGATCAGCACGACCCGTCTAGATATGTATAATATAAATACTATGTTATTTTATCTATACTAATATAACAAAGTGGAAAAGTTTTATTGTTCGTTTGTTTGTTTAAACACGCTAATAGCTGGAACTACCAGTTGAAAATTGATTTTTGTATATGACAGCCAGACTCTCGAGGAATAGTATAGGTTATTTAAGATTAGGCTATAACTCCCAGATAGCTTTAAATATTGACTTTTGTTACGTAAGTCGGAAGTGGAGGCCCTCTCGAACTGCTATAACCACGTGCGCTGGCGTAATAATTATTGATACGGAAATACAATGTTCTACAATAGTATTAGTCTTTAGTATATCTAAAATAAAGTCAGCGATATCATATACCTATCTCTTATACATAAGCCACGAGAAGGTATTTTGTGACAAAGATTTCTTCAAAAAAAGATTTATAAGCATTATTTTTAGACATGGCATATTAATCCTTACAAAGAAAAGTTACTTAAAGACAATTTTATGAAGTTAAATTTTGTTCTGTAAGGTATGTTATTTGGACACAGTTTAAGACATAATGAAAAATTTAAATTATTTGTACTTTCGGGAAAAACAATTATGATTATGCGTTGGCGGCGCGGTGTTTGTCGGATAAAATTAAAACGGGAGAAGCCGTAGGGTACATATATATTAACAAACCCGTAGTTCTGTCTGTAGACGTTATTTTTTGTATAACTGGGTCACGACCACCTTGCTCAGGTGATAAGCCCGTGACAGAGTTTTTTCTATTTTGGTTTGTTACGTTTTGGGTTAGCCAGTATGTATGGAACTCCTGAGAGACTTGCAGGTATGACAACGACGACCAACGAGGGGTTCACAATTTATTGGTGGTCACCTTTGTTTTAGGAATGTACTGTGCTTAACATCAGGTACAGTAAAGTCAATTTGCTGTGCTACAACAACAAAAAAACAGAGATTGAAGACAGAAGTGTAAACTTAATATTGAATTTTTAAATCAATTATGATTCGAATTATTGCAGAGCATGTCGGTGACGCGAAATCACAAGTTTTTACCCATTCAAAAAGTCAAACACACATATGATACAGTCGAGTATATACAATGTATTAGTACATATATGCGTATGCATGGACAAAAGCCTCTATACTACACGTCGCTTGGCTGGCGCAAGCGCAATACGTCACGAGCAAATCAAGGTCATCGGTGACGCGAACCCATAAGTTTTTCCTCTTACCAAAATCTCTAAAAGGGGCTAAAAAAGTTTTCACTTTAAAAAAAACTATAAAGAAAACATCGTCACTTAACATTCGGCGATATTATGATAAAACGTTGATAAATAAGTTATATTACTTTAAAAAATAATTGTATATTTCGTTTTTATCAGATTTTAAGTAGGTGATGATTGAATGAAAAATTAATGTTATTTGAACGTATATCATGTATTTAGTATATTTCAAATGAATCAAAAGTTAACTAGAAATAAATAATGGATGTTAATATTTGTTAGCATAAAATAAAATTATAATTTAATTAGTAAAATTTTTGAGGTAAAACGTTTTGAGAGCCACAAAACGTGAAAAGCAACTATGTATATCATATTACAGAGGTCGTTAGTTTGAAAAAGCTTTATTGTTTAACTTTTTAGGCGTTTCGAAGGTAAGTACTTGATATTATTATAATTATAAAATATCAGAAACAGAAAAGTTGAAGCTTTTCTCTTATAATGTAAAGATTAATTTTGATTGGACTTTTGTAAAACTTTTTACCGGGACTTCTTGCTGCCTGATGGACAAAATCGAAACGTTATTTATTGTGTTGTTGTTGATGGTGATGACTTCACTTTTCTGTAGGTATTAACCATTTATGCCTTGGGGCCGTGAAGATACGTAGAGAAAATAATTGCTAAATTCGGGGTTGTAGGTTCTAAAGCAGTCTGTAATTTGCTTACCATCAGATGAATTATAATTATTTTGAAAGTTCCGTGTATAAAATTAATGGAAGCAAGTTTGATGTTGACTCAGTGGTAGCTTATACAGACACTTTGTCAATCGACTTTCCCTACAATGAGCCTAAGCTTTCAGTGACAGAAGTCATCGTGAAATGACGTGATTAAACTAAAACATTATGGTAGGGAATTAGAAAATATTCTAATAACCACTTAGCTACCATCTCCGTTAAGTGGAAAATTTATCAACAAGCACCTATAGATGTTTTCCGGCAGCTGTATTTGAGAGCTACTTCGTCACTTAATACAAGGTGAGATTGTGGCTAAAACCTATAAGAATAAAAAGGTATGTGTGTCAACTCCGACGCACGACTGGAGTTTAATCCTTTAAGTACGATTGTCTTTGAATATTCAATATTTAAAGACCGAAAGAGAGACCGTCTGATTGATCTATTGAGTGGTTAATGATTTATCTAAAAGCAAGATAATTTATATACACACATACATGATTTCAAAGTAAAAGGGGCGTAAGGTAGGTACGTGACGCTTTTTGTTAACGCTTTTATAAATTTCACTCTTCTTAAAACTTGCATAACGGGCTCCGTATGTGAAAATCGATTCTTAGAAGTAAACTCCAATAAAGATTATTTTAACACAATTTTTTAAGTTACAGGGTTAGCATTGTGGCCACAATTTCACCTGATCTTAAGTGACGATATGGCCCGAGATGGTAGCACGCTAAGCATAATGGAAGACTGGCTCTCAGATGCTGCTGCCGGAACAAACGCAACCCTACAACCGTACAACGCTGCAATCTTATAAGATGAATAAACAAACACGTTCTTTTTGTTAAAATAATATTACAAAATCTTGTTTTGTGAATTCAACATCTCCTACGTTATTTTACATGTGTATACAAATTCATCAGGTGTTTTAAAGAAAACAACATTTTACTCGTTTGTATTATTCGTTTGAAAATAAACATGAATTTGAATACTGCGCGGAGGTCGTCCATTCTATGCTAACGACCTCCGAGGCGCTTGTTACAGGGCTAAAGTGTTCTTTGATCCTGTAGCAATGTTAGAAAATTCTCTTTAAACGGTGACTTATGAGATAAAACTATGTACGGTGGAGACTCGTTTATCTGAATCTCAGATAAAAGATACTACAATTATAATAAATTTGTGACAATAACAAGATTTTTTTTTTACGTAAAATGACAATTATCAAAAATTGTAATAAAATTAAAGTACATTGATTGTCCTATGTAACTTTTGTTAACATTTGAATGGTTTCATGATAAAGGTTGCAAATATTTTAGTGATTAAAGAAAATATAGATACGTACATGCGAAAATTGTTCCCCAATTTTTTTTTTAATAATAATATTGGAATGTAAGTTTTTAATGTTGAAATAACAGCTTTTTACTAAATGCATATGAAAGTATATATAGTCATCATAACAAAATAAAAAAAAAACAATTTTTAAAATTTTTGTCTGGTTGTTTGATGCAGCTAATCTCCGAAATGGTTGGACTGATTTTGGAGGGACTTTCACTGACAGATAGCTGATATTGTAAAGAGTAACTTAGGCTACTTTATAACCGCCTTCAACAAAAAACGGGAGGTTACTCAATTCGAAGGTTTTTTTATGGATGTTAAGCCGTAACTTCTTTGTTTATGAACTGATTTGGATGATTCTTTCTTTGTTGTTTAGTGGGATACTTCAAGGATAGTCCCATTTTAATTTCATTGATATTGAACCTTCAACTTCAAAGAGACATAACGGAACTTATCAAAATCATTAAATTTTGTATTCTTTTTTGTAAAAAAAAAATCTTGTGTTTTAGAAAAACTACGGCTTGAGACTTGGTCAAATAAATTTAATACGGATGAATCCGTAGAGCTAGTCTCATATTAAATATTGATTTTTGTTGATTTAAATAAGTTTAATTTATTTTTGTGAATAAACAAGAAAACATTATTTAAGTTCATATTAACATGTAATTGAAAAAACGGCTTCTCTTCATACATTCAATTATCCGGATTTTCAACTGTCTGACTTACGATATCAATTAATCCAGTTAATCAAGTCTCCACTGTACTAAGTTTTTAACTATCCAGTCATATAACTTAAAGTTACAGTTTACAGTGTAAGATATGCGAATTAAAGCCAACTATTAGAATTGATGTGGCACACGAGAAGAACAGACCTCATGACGTAGTGATAGTGCTCCACTAAATATTGAACACTATTGACAATTCTGTTAATTTTGAAGAGACTTTGTGGGTTCGATCCGCTCATAGGACGAAACTAGTGTGAGCGAAGAAATTCATATATCTGTTTAAGAGCGTGGTGGATATTGTATCTGATATAAAGGGCTCCCCCAATAATCACTACAATGATCAGTCCTGCCCCGTTTGCTTCCCGCAACTTTCACCCGGTAGTCCGTCCATCTTCTGGCAGGTCTGTCTTCCAGTACGTGGCCGCAACTCGAGAACTCTTTGGCCACATCGACCATCCGTTCTACAAGTAATGTACCCGCCCACTGATACTTAAGTTTAGCTATTCTTAGAGCTATGCCAGTTACTTTGGTTATTTTGCGGATCTTCTCATTTCTGACTTTATCATGAAAGGAATCTCAAAGCATAGCGATCTCCTGATTGCCTTTTAAGTGACCTTGGGTTTTCTTATGAGGTCCATAGAGACCATGATTTAGTGCCATAGGTCATCAATACACACGTCACACTAGTCAAAAGTTTGACCAAGATTTTGACAAAGATAAAACACTGCGATATCTTGGACGAGAAAACCTTATGCTCGACCGCTGCCCGGTAGGGTTAATTTCGATTATCTACCTCACTTTTGTATTTACCTATATAAAAATTTATGCAAAGACAAAGGCGACCCATCTTCCAGGGTTATATCTTCGGATCTTCTACCATCGCTACGCACTAAACCATTTTCTTTGTAATTATTTATCATCCTTAATAATATATAAAAAGAATTCCCTTTGTGTTTAAAGGTAAAATACCCACAAAGGTAAAAATAATGCATCACCGGCTACTTTTATCGTATTTACGAAATTCCGGTAATTTCTCGGTCCAATAAGTTCGAACATGAAAAGACATGTTGTATATTGAGACACATGTCGCCTGTCATTGAGAACTATGTTTTTTATTTATTTTCTATTTGTCGAGTTAACTAAGCTTTGTTAGATAATTCTTTGTATTTAATAGTTAATTTTTTTAGGCAATAGTGTTAGGTTCTATAATAATATCCCAAAGCATATTACTGATTTACCAGAAGATAAACACGATCGAGTTTCTTGCCGGTTTTTCTCGATGACTGGGATATTTTCCTAACCGATAGTAGGTAGTGTTTTGACGTCCTTAAATGCCCTTCTTAGGGCCTAAATGAATAAACTTTTTTATGTTGATTTTTTAACCGATTTCAAAAGAAGACTGAGGTTATTCAATTCTCAACACTCCATTTTTTATGGATGTTTAGCAATAACTTGTATTTTTTTTATGAACCGATTTGGATGTTTTTTTTTGTTTCATAAGGGGTACCTCAAGGGTGGTCTCATTTTAATTTCATTGGCATTGGACCTTCCAATTCGAAGATACACAACGAAACTTCTCAAAATCATTGAAGTTGATTTTCTCTTTTGTTAAAAATTATCTTGTTGATATTGCTTCACGCTGCGTTATGTTGCCTGCTATAAAAATATTATATGTATCCGACCAAGTTAAAATTAATTAATCGAAATAAAATATGAATAAATAAAATGAGATGGAGTTACGATGAAATAAAAATCTTTTCAAAGCAGTTTGCAGAAGACGTAAATTAAATTTAAAAAAAACTCCACCGACTTTGATGCAATTGCAAATGCAATGAAAAATAATTGTTAAGCTATAATACAATGAAACTTTTAGAAATCGTAAATAAAAAATAAAATAAAAATTATGTTTTATTAATTCTCCACCAATTTTGAAGATATTCTGTACACGGGAAGTTTCTTTATTCCTCAATTGATAGGCTATTAACTAGTTGACAAATATCAAAGGCATAAGAAATAAATATTTTCTATAGTATTTGACTTACGAAAAAAATATTTATCAATTTCAGATATTATACGTGTAAGATGGCCACATGTTTTAAATTTATTTTATTTTATTTTAAACTCTGAAAACGCTATCGGCCATGTTGTGATGTCATAGGACTCTAAACAAATTTCATTTCGGAACTTATACAAGTGAAATTCGCTACGCAATCTGTGCTGTGACAGTGACATTTATGGCATAAAAAGCATCAAGAACGTTTGTGAAATGTCAAATATTTGTTTTCGACCCGTATGACGTCACAGCAAAGACAAATAATTAAAGGCTGTAAGACAGCGTTTTCACCTGTTTACGAAAAGTAAATATTTAAAATATAGTTTTGGGGGGTTTCTAGGTGGTAAAATAAATTTATTTATTTTCTTCTAATCGGATAATAATTAATAATTTAAGACCTACTTTAAAAAAGAGTCAACTAGTCAATTGTCGTTCAATAAAATGATAAGATGATAATAATTAATTACTGTGTAATACATAAACAAAGCTAGTATAGGTACTATAATTATACCTATATTAAAAGTAACAGTATGAGTTACATATATCTTACATAAACATTATGTAATCGTAAGCGAGAATAGGACAATTTTTCATAAAAGTAATCACAAATTTCTTCACGACTTTGCTTTTAACCGATAAAAAATTAACAAAATAAAGGAGGAGTTTAATATTTTGTTTTAGCAATATTGTTTCAGTCGGCATCTTTGTCCTTTAAAAATAATTTAAGTCTCAAATAAAAAAAAAATAAAAAAACGACTCAAATTTATCATAACGATTACATTGAAACGTAGAACCTCATGTAACCTTAAATAAAGTATCATGGCAACGAAACCTTTGCAAAAAAATTCTTGATTCATTATCTGTTTACGGCAAATAGCTTCCCGTGTAGAGTCGTATCAAGACATAAAAGACAAGCGGAATGAAAAAAAATCATTTATTTAAAATAAGATTTTAAACTTCTCAAAAAAAAAAAAAATCTTTTTAACAAAGAATGATTGCAGAAATTTATATTTTATATTCATAAACCACTACATTATGTACGGGACTTTTGCGTGGACTTCAGTGTTGGGTCTTTACCCTACTTGATCATATACCCGTCAATGTGTTTTTTTTTGATATTTTTTATTGTTATAGGTTTAACGTTGTGGCCACAATCTTACCTGATCTTAACTGAGGATATGTCCCAAGATGATAGCACGCTAAGCCTAGTGGAAAACTGGCTCTCAAGTGCAGCTGCCGGAACATACCTGTTGGTGTTTAGCTAGGCGGGTGTTAGAAAATGCCCTACCACCATCCTATAGCTTCACTATCATGCACATTGGCGTCACATTGCCGTGCTACTAAAAAGTAAGCTATTTATTTATCGCTTTAAAATTGTACCACAATAAAACTTCTATTAGACCACCCGCCAAATTTCCCTAGGGTCCTACACTGGCAGCCCAAAGCGACTTCCACAAAAAATCGACTCTCGCGTTTACACATGTGTTTTTGATCGGCAATCATATCGTGTACGATTTGTTTTGTTTGGATCTTTTAAGCTGATACAATATTGACTTTGAATGTTATTATTTATTAGCTGTAACCAACGGTTTCACCCAGGATGTTAAATTGAGTCGATTAACTCTACCGCGTCGCCGCCAACGCACCCGTGTATCTTAACGTTGTTCTGACTCTTCGTATTTATCTAAAGCTAAGCCTGACAGATTGGTTGACGTTCATTATAACTGTCCCTCTTCTCAGGATCGTAGCGTGATGTAAAAAAGGTGATGTATGCTAAAATAAAAATAATATTCAATGGGATTTGACATCTCTGTCCCAATTTTTCTAGACACGCCTCGCACCATTATTGCAAATGTCCCGCAATTTTTAAACGTTTTTGTTGGCAACCCTGTTCATAATCAACGTCAAAGGAAATGAATGTCTTAGCTGAAACAGTCTCTGTGGTCGACTATTTAGGGTTCCGAAGTCAATAAGGAACCCTTATAGTTTCGCCATGTCCGTCTGTCTGTCCGATGCTTAGCTAAGAGTTTCTTAGTACTAGAAAGCTATAATTTGTTATAAATGTACAAATTAATCTTGCCCAATATGGGGTAAGTAAAATCTATTAAAAATATTGTGGATGTGTAAAAACCATTTTTCGATTCAGGGATAAAATCCATTTGCGAAATATGAAACTTTAAACTGCTAATTTTGTTGGATTCAAGTATGCCCCCCCCCACGCGATCTATATAGTTCTTTTTGGATATGTGAAAAAATTCACGGCAGTAGTACCTATATAATTAAATAAAACAAAGTTAAAAGGAAAACTATCAGAGCTAAGTAGGCCTTATAAATTCACGAGTAATAGTCGATCAACTTATAAAATGTACTTGAGAAATAATTTCATACATTTATTTATAAATTAAAATTAATTCTATTAAAAAATATTAAAGCCCCCTCCTTGTGACAACCACGAAAAAAACCAAAAACCACGGAACCCTACATTGCGCGTGGCCCGACACGCACTTAGCTATTTTTTACTTATATAATTCACTTTTGTAAATCAGTAGGTACGTAAAAATATTTTTGAAGCTTACACTGAATATATTTCTTTATTTATTTTCTACTATTTTATAAAGAACTTTAAGAATGTGCGTGAAAGGTGAATATTATTGATGAAATTTACGAGTTCGTTATAACGATTGCTTTGTTTTTGCTTGTTTGGTAGAAAAGGTTATTATTCTGTATGAAGACTGTTGAAAATTATTTGTGCTTATTTGCTCCTAACTCAAAGTGAAAGACAAACTGGCGAGCTTTTTATGCTATCTTGAAAATTAAACGATTGACATAATTACAAGACTTACATCCACATTCGAGGAAGTACAGCCATATCAATTTTCCTTCACACATGGCCAATTATAATCAAACTGAGCAAAGCTTATGTTATGGTAATTTAACGACCAAATATCTGGGAAGCCGGGATTCGCTCGGTGTCTTACAAAAAAAAAACACCTATCTAGGTATACTTTAAATGTAAACCATTATCTAAATACACACATTCATCCAAATCGTTGGAGCCATTTCCGAGAAGCCAATTACACATATATCTACATATATATAAGCATACGTATGTATAATAAGATATAATACACAAAAAAAAACATATATTTATATTTAACACTCAGAAAAACAAACACCTGACAATTATGCTCGTTACATAAAATTAATGCATAGACAGGGTCTATTATCATTGTGCCTGTGCATAAGGCCTGTTCTACAGTAGTATAATTGTTATATATTTTATTACTAGTACTTTTACCCTGCAATAATACTGAAAAATTACTGTAAAGAGTAACTACATTCAACAGTTATGATAAAAAGTGGATTAATTAAAAAAGAAGCCCTTAACCGAAGCGTATAACCACCTGGTTTATAAAACTGAAACGGGGAACTAATTACTGTGGGCCTAAGGGTAACCCTTTGAGATTCTTCCCTTGCAATTTGGGAACAGAATAATGGCCCAGCTTTGTATTTGAAAATAATTTTAATTTATTCCTAAAGTATGATTTGAAGAAATGTAATCGGTTTTTAGAACTTCATGGCAAGAAGTCTCTAGTAATAAAAGATACTAATTAAATATAAGAAATCTATGTTAATGATAAAATTTCAATATTTTTTTTGTTTGAACGTACCAAGCTATGAAAATATCCGTCATATTTTAAAAGAATTCTTTATGTGTTGTATAGGGTATAGTGTGTTTTTTATTCCCACGAAGTAAAATTCATATTTCATGTGTTACTACTAGTTTATAGTGTTTTTGATAATAGGAAATGATCGGGTTTGTTGAATAACACACAATATATAAATGAATAAATAAAATCTATCAATTCAGTATTTAAAATCTTAGCATTCAAATAAATTATACCGTAATATTCGGTAGCACAACACTACAAAAATAAATGTGACAACAATATTTTCCAGTTTGACATTAGTGATTGTCAATTCACTCCGTGGGAATAAAACGCTGGTGCTGTTGTATAAATCCCAAAATTTAAAATTATTCTTAGTTTTCAATGCTCTTCACTATCATCCATATTTTCAGCTGAGTCTATAGCACTTCTTGATGGAGTGGCATATATTGAGACTCACAAGTTAAGCAAAATAATTTTTTTTTCATTCTCCATTACCTCTCTGCAGGATTTCTCTAAATTTCCTATTCACTCCAAATTAAATTTTCCCGTGGACTACAAACCAGAGAACTATTCCTACGAGGTACTATTTTGGACGGAAACAACGTTTTATAAATTAAATTAACTTTTTTGTAATGATTGATGTAAGTATGACAGTATGTATTATCAATATACACTAATAAATTTAACTTCAAACGCGAGTAAAAGTTAATCGCACATTTTTACAATACAAACTATACCTTATTATTAATAATATCTGGGCAACCGAGCTTTGCTCGGAGTCTTAAGCTCGTCGCATACCAAAAAAAAACACCGATCTAGGTATACTTGGAATGTAAAACATTATCTAAATACAAATTTTCATCCAAATCGTTGGAGCCGTTTCCGAGAAACCAATTACATATATATATACAATAATTGTTCACTTAATATAATAAGATAAATATAAGTACAATTTATAGATTAGTTATTGTATATTGTTAAATCTTAGTTAATTTAAGTGGTACATTTAAATAAGAAATCATCATATAAATTTTCATATCTCATTACGAATTCGAAGTAAATAATTTAATTAAAAAAGGTGTTGCGTTAAAACTAGCCTTTCCGATGTCCAACAAACTCTTCGGACTCATTTCATATAAATTAATTTCAACAAACCGGGCAGAGTCCACAGCCGGCCCAGCGTTACATAATCGCCAGAGGTCGCTGTTTTACTACCCCCGGCCTCGACATACACAGTTTACGACTACCTACATACATTTTGCAAAGTTCGACGAGTAATGTTTATTTCTGCGTACATTCAAATACAAATAATTGAATTCTAATAACAAGTAAATCGAAAATAGTAATAACAAAACAAGTAAATTTTTAACATACAAGAAAACCAAATTCCATGATTTTTAGAGTTCCCTGGTGTATCTTCAAAGTCGAAGGTCTAATGCCAATGATATTGACTACCCTTGAGGTATCTCCCCTTTACAATGAAAAAAAACTTATCTAAATCGGTTCATAATTTAGAAGTTATGGCTGAACATCCACAAAAAAAGTCGAATTCGAACATTCGAATTGCGATTTCCTCTTTTTTCTGAAATACGCTCAAAAAAATCTTTTTTCTTGACGCGATTCGAGAGTATTCTAGATCATTTTTCGGAAGGAAATAACGTTCAATAAAATCTATAGTCCCAGTTTATATTTGTTTTATATAATTCAATACTATTACAAAAAATAATAATAATTTAATTCAAAATTAATTTAATATATTTATTTTTATTTTAACAATATACTTTAATATATTATGATAGGGTATGTAGTATTAAGTAGGAGCTTAGTAAAGTTAAAATACGTTTTCATTATAGACAAGGCATTAATAACATAATATGTAAAAAATACATTATTTGTATTGTTTTTTTTTTTTTAAATTCGAATTAATAACTCAATTTATTTTGTAAGTACTTTGTAATCGTAGGTTACAGTAATCGAATTGTAAGTGAAAGTGAATCCTGCGAACCTTATCCTTTTGCCTTCTGCGCATTACGCAATGGCCAGGGGATCGATACACTTAACACTTTACGGCCGCGACATACACACAGTTTACGACTTCGAAGCGATGAAGGTTCAGTAGTATCTCATTCAGACTCAGTGGACATTGCTTCGAATCCTGCAATGTTTGAGCTTACGGTGAAGGAACACACCGTAATGTTACTAAATGGGACATGGTCTATTGGCAATTTCTCTACCCTCTATCATCAAGTCAAATAACCTCGCCAAATAGTGCGTTTCATCATTAGAATCTCAACCGAAAGACGTTCACTGTAGGACTTAGGCCGTACTCAATGATAGCCACTTCGACCGGTCCTGATCTGCTTACATCTTTCACCAGGTCATCGGTGGATACACGGCCACTACTCCAGAACTCTTTGGTCCTACCTACCTGCTATTCATTCTATGACTGTCTCCGTCCACAGCCACTTAAGTAATTCTTTAAGAGGTTAACGTAGAATAAGCTTTGGAAACCATACTCACCGTAGAAATACAAAATAAGAACTGACTACCCCAACTAAGGACAAAACTATAAAGATATTTCTCTGTACCCTACTTCTTTTTGGTTATTTGGTGTAAGTTCTTAATTTCTGATTCCGGTCACTTATTTAGCCGTACAGTTCCCGTATATGTAACATACGAAGGGGCTTAGCGTGTTGATACATTATTAGATACCCCAAACGACCCCCTTAAATATCAAATATAAAACAAAATAAACATGGAGGAAGATCTTAGGCGTGATCCGGCGGCTGCACTTGAGAGCCAGTCTTCCACTAGTCTTAGTGTGTTACCATCTTGGGCCACATCGTCAGTTAAGATCAGTTGAGATTGTGGCCGGATTCTGAACCTATGACGATAAAAAACCATTTAGCGACCTCTCAATCATCTATACAAATTCGGAATACAACAAATAAGTACATTTTTAAATAAAAGACCCGCGAACATCAAAATGGTAAAGGTACACACTCCCCAGAGCATCGTAGGCTCCGTTAATAAAATGTAAACGAGACAAAATTAACTTTATTTTATATTAAATAAAGCTGAAAATTGTCCGGTGCTTACACCATGAGTAATTCAGTTAAAACCAACCCGTAGGTTTTATTTTAAAAGGTTTTATTGAAAACAATGTTTTGACGTTGTTATTTTATGTTAGTAAGAATTTTCACTGAAACATTTATGATAGGTACGTATATCATATCATTTACATATATATATAAACATAAAATTTAAAAAATATTGATGTCATTGGTTATTGAAAAATCAATCTAAATATATTTAATAGGAAATCTATAGTAATATAATAAAGCGGAAAGCTTTTTTGTTTGTTTGTTTGTTAAAACACGCTAATCTCTGAAACTACCAGTCGGATTTGAAAAATGATTTTTGTATTTAATAGCCAGAGTTAAGACTTAAGATTAGGCTACAACTCCAAGATAGCTTTAAATATTGACTTTTGTTACGTAAGTCGGAAGTGGAGGCCCTCTCGAACTGCTTTATACGCGTGCGCTGGCGTTATAATTAATGGTACGGAAATACAATGTTCTACAATAATATTGGTCTTTAGTATATCTAAAAAAATCAGCGATAGTATATGTCTGTCTCTTATACATAAGCCACAATAAGGTATTTTGTGACAAAGATTTGTTCAAAAAGTGATTTTAATCATATTTTTAGACATGGCATATTAATCCTTAGGAACAAAAGTTACTTGATCATAAAGACAATTTTATGAATTAAATTTTGCTCTTCAGAGTATGCTATTTGGACACAATTGAGGAGATAATGAAAAATTAAAATAATTTGTACTTGCGGGAAGAACAATTATGATAGACACGGCGTTTGTAGGACAAAATTAACACGGGTGAAACCGTGTGGAACAGCTAGTATAATATAAAACGATAACTAAATGACTAACTGACATATCAATTAACATACCAAACTACTGGGGCTACACTGTAGGAGAGAATTGGGGATGGATTTTGGAAATTCAACCCCTAAAGTGATGAAAAGGGGGATGAAAGTTTGTACGAAAATCCGCCATTTTTGAAGATAGATCTATGAATATCCTTTCTAATTCATTTTCAATTGAAGTACTAGCCATTATTTTAGCTATAATGTTTCTAAAAAAGCATTCATCTTTATAGAATAATGCATGCTTTTTAGTAGTGAAACGTGCGTATATGGTACTTACTTATATGTCAAAAAAATACCATTCAATTTGTTGATTAAAAAATAACCGGTATTTTTTAATTTATTTTCGACGTCACATAGCATTTGTTATTATTAAATCTATATAAATAAATTAAAAAACAGCTTTTTACTAAATACAAATACTTTAAGGTACCTATGACAAAAAAAAATTTTTTGTCTGTCTGTCTGTGTTTTGTTTTGAGTAATCTCCTAAACAGTTGGTCCGATTATAACGGAACTTTCACTGGCAGATAGTTGATGTTATAAGGAGTAACTTAGGCTTTTATTCTGTGGGAGGATGGGGCTGCGGTTGCAACCCTGGCCCCGGCGGACACGCAGGAGGTAACTTGGTCTACCTTGGTGCACCGGAAGAAAAAGAAGGTGGCACCTGCAGTAGCTACTCCAGTAGCTCCTGTGGCTTCGGCGGCTCCTGCACCGCAGACGAGAGCAGCTCGCCCCAGGCCCAAGCTGCCCTCCTCGCCACGTGCAGCTGCGGTGATAGTCACCCTGCAGCCGGAAGCAGTGGCGAGGGGGATCGACTACAGGGCGGCCCTACTAGGCGCTCGGGAGGTGGTCCAGCTGGCCGGACTCAGCATAGATGAGATTAAGGTTCGGGAGACAGCTACTGGCTCCAGGATAATCGAGCTTCCTGGTGCCAGTGGCTCTGAAAAAGCGGACGGCCTGGCACTGAAGCTGACAGAGGCGATGGCAGGTGTCGCCACAGTGACCAGGCTGATTAAGAGGGCAGACGTTAGGCTCGTCGGCATAGATGAGACCGTGAGCAAGGAGGAGCTGGTAGTGGCAGTGGCGGCAAAAAGTGGCTGCGAGGCGTCACAAATTAGGGCCGGCGAGATTCGCCTAAATGCCTGGGGTGGTGGCGTCGCGCACCTGTCGCTCCCGCTCGTTGCTGCCAGGAAATTAGTGGAGGTCGACCGCCTCCACATCGGGTGGAGTGTGGTCCGAGTCTATCCACTGGAGAAAAAACCGTTACGTTGTTTTAGGTGTATGGGCTTGGATCACACTCGCCCGATGTGTGAGGCTATGGAGGATCGTAGCGCACTATGCTACAGGTGCGGGGGGTCGGCCATGCGGCGGCAGAATGTGCAGCAGTGAAGCTACACTGCGCTGTATGTGCCGCCGCTGGCAAACCAGCGGATCATTACATGGGGGGGGGGGGGGCAGTTGCAAGCCCCCCTTATCCAAGAGGTGGCCCCCAGGGCTATTGTGAATAGGCCAAGGCCGGAGGTAGTTGGTACGGCTCGTTAATGGATCGGAGCCGTACTGACTACCTTCAGGCGAATCTGAACCACTCCGCTACTGCACAAGACCTATTTGTGCAATCAGTGGCGGAGTGGAGCATCAACGTCGCGGTGGCTGCGGAGCCGTACTGTGTCCCTGCCCAACCTTATTGGGCGGGTGACATTGACGGCTCCGTAGCAATTTTTAGTACGGGGTCCCCCCTCTCCGTCAAAGAGAGGGGATCAGGGTTCGTGGCGGCCGCCTGGGGAGGGTATGGGGTTGTAGGAGTTTATTTCTCCCCAAACCGGCCCCTGAGGGAGTTCGAGGAGTTTCTCGACTCCCTGGGGCCGGTGGTTAGGCAGCTGTCACCGCTCCCCATTGTCCTGCTTGGCGACCTTAACGCCAAATCGCGGGCATGGGGAGCGGTGGCCACGGACCCTCGAGGGGCAGTGGTGGAGGAGTGGGCAGTCCAGGCTGGGCTGTCCCTCCTCAATCGAGGGGCTGTGCACACGTGCGTGTGACATATCGGAGAGTCCGTGGTGGATGTTTCCTTCGCCACGCCGTCTGTCGCACGCCGTGTGCAGGATTGGAGGGTGCTGGAGGAGGTGGAGACCTTCTCAGACCACCGGTATATCCGATTTGAGGTCTTCACCTCTCCAGGGGAGCTGGTGCGCCGTGCGCAGGGGGAGACTGCGTTCCCACGATGGGTGCTTGGCCGCCTCAACTGGCAGCTCGCTGAAGAGGCGGCCATAGTACAGAGCTGGCGGGCACCAGCTCCTAGCGAAGAGGAGATCGACGTGATCGCGGACCGCTTCCGTAGGGCCCTTACGGCGGTCTGCGACGCGTCGATGCCGCGGGGCAACAACCGCCCGCCAAACAGGCGGGCGGTATATTGGTGGTCCCCGGAGATTGCCGATCTCCGGGTGGCCTGCTCCGCGGCGCGGCGGCGTCTTCAACGCTGCCGCCGGCGGCGGGCCCGTGTGGCTGGTGAAGAGGCCCGGCTGCTTGGCCACTACAGGGAAGCCAGGAATTCCCTGCAGGTGGCCATCAGCCGGGCGAAGGATGAGCAGTGGGAGGAGCTCCTCAGGACCCTGGATAGGGACCTGTGGGGGAGCCCGTATTGGGTGGCCCGGAAGAAGTTCCGGGGGCAGGTGCCCCCGTTAACGGAGTCCCTTGACTCAGAGGTCCTGGCGAGGGCCGTGGCTACGTTACTCTGCCTTCTGGCGAAGGAGGGTCGCCCCCCGGACTGCCCGTCCTCGTACCGGCCCCTTGTGTTGCTGGACGACACGGGTAAAATGCTGGAGCGTATACTGGCGTTTCGTGTCGTCCGGCACTTGGAGGAAGTTGGGCCGGTACTTTCGGACCGGCAGTTCGGCTTCCGGAGAGGGCGTTCAACGCTGGACGCCCTCTCCACCCTGAAGGAGTGGTCTGCGGAGAGGACCGAGGGGGGAGGTAGGTTGTTGGCATTGTCAATCGACATCGCCAACGCCTTCAACAGTCTGCCGCATGGTGTTATACGGGAGGCGCTCCGGTATTTCGGAGTGTCCTCGTACCTGCGGCGGCTGTTGGGGGACTACCTCCAGGGCAGGGAGGTCGCCTTCGTGGACGGTAGGGGGGTTGTGGTTCGGCGGCACATTAGGTGTGGTGTTCCACAGGGGTCGGTTCTGGGGCCGCTCCTGTGGAACATGCGCTACGACTGGGTGCTCCGCGTAGCACTCCCTTCGGGGATTCGCGTACTATGCTACGCGGACGACACCCTAGTCATAGCCCAGGGGGGAACTTTTTCGGAGGTGGCGCGCCTGGCCACAGAGGGCGCTGCCCTCGTGGTCGGGCGCATTAAGTCTTTGGGTCTCAGAGTGGCGGCTGAGAAAACCGAGGCCCTTCTTTTTCATGGGCCTCGGTGTGGGCCGCCTCCTGGGGCCCACATATATGTGGAGGGTGAAAGGGTCCGGGTTGGGGCCCAGATGAAATATCTGGGCCTCATCCTGGACGGACGTTGGCGGTTCGAGTCCCACTTTAAGGGGCTCGAACCGCAGATAGTGGGAGCGGCGGCAGCTCTCGGGCGGCTTCTCCCGAACTCGGGGGGGCAGGGCGCGAGCTGACGCCGTTTGTTCGAGGGGGTGGTGAGGAGCATGGCCGTCTACGGGGCACCGATCTGGGTGGATGCTCTCAGCGCCACGAACCGACGCGTGCTGCGTGCTACGCAACGTATCGTGGTACTGAGAGTCATTCGCGGGTACTGATCGGTGTCCGTGGGGGCGGCCTGTGTCCTTGCCGGCTCCCCGCCGTAGGAGTTGGAGGCGGAGGTGCTCGCCGCCGTGTACAGATTCACGGCGGCGAGGAGAGAGGCAGGAGAGCCTCCAGCTCCCACAGAGGTCGAGCGAATAAGGCGGGAGGTCAAGGAAGGAGTCTTGAGGAGGTGGCAGGAGGGCCTGGCGGGCGCGCGCTATGGGCGTTACACCATAGACGCCGTCCGCCCGCTCCTCCGTGAGTGGTGCGACAGGGAGCGTGGCTCCCTGAGCTTCAGACTTGTGCAGGTACTGTCCGGACATGGTTGCTTCGGATGGTACCTGCACAAGATAGCCAGAAGGGAGCCCAACACTACGTGCCACGAGTGCGGGGCTGTAGAGGACACGGCGCAGCACACTCTCTCTGAGTGTGCTGCGTGGGTGGAGCAACGCCGCATCTGGCCGTAGCTGTTGGAGGGGACCTCTCGCTGCCGAGTGTGGTAAAAGCCATGCTCGACAGCGAGACTGCATGAACGGAGATGGCCTCCTTCTGCGAGGAAGTCATTTCGCAGAAGGAGGCTGCGGAGAGGGTACGCGAGGGGGATCCCCTGAGCGGCCCTCTCCGCCAAAGACGAACGGGTGGCAGGAGGAGGTGGTTCATCCGCCAACTCCCGCCACCCTAGCTGAACCAGAGGAGATCGATCGGGGGGCCCATCTCCTCATTGCACAGGTTCGGCGGACGGAGGAGACGGCTTTCGTGTACTTAGCTGTCGCCTAATTAGGCCGGGGCCCGGTTAGCCAGGCCGGCCGCTGGGGCGGCGCGGCTGTATGCCAGCGCAGTGCCCGCGTCGCCCCAGTATGGCGGCGGATGGTACACCGTGGAGTTTTAGTGAGTAGGAGTCTCACATAACCACTGGTCCCCCCCAGGGCGATTGTGTACCCATGAAGGGTTTTCTCTCCACGTTAAAAAAAAAAAAAGGCTTTTATTCTAGAAAAAGAATTAGGGTTCCGTGCAAATAAAAATCAATTCGGAAAAAACGACGATTTTGGGTTGCATACATAGCTCACGTTGAGTAAACCATACGAAATATATCAAATTAATGTACTATAATTGTAAATCTTAAAAATACCTACAAAAAATTAGCGAGAGCATAATATATCTATCTTCTAAGGATCTTTAAATTAACCGGGAGTGGGGATAGCACGGTTCGTGCATGTGTCCTATCGAGGGCATTCTGTAGTCCACGCGAGAGCAGCCGCGGACACAACTAGTATTATATGAAACTGTTCAGGTAGGTATGAAATCATTAAAACAAAGTTTGGCGACAATAATACAAGTCAGAAGGTGCGTATGTTCTAAAAGTTACTTAACGTGATACTGTGATATGAAAGTCACTTAATTATGTAAGCAAATGGAAAGCAACAATACAGATCCGTAGACGTACATATATCACGTGACTGGGTGACATACGGCTTGATGACACGATGGGCGTGTCACGCGCTTAATGCGTGTTTGACGTAAGTTAGTAGCGAAAATTGTTATCTTTCGGGAGTTTTTGGCTGGTAAACCAGGTCTAGCAAACTGTTATTGGGTTTTTCTATGAAATTCTCAAAAACGGCTCGGAGTTTGACTTTGTGCCCGGCTAATGGCCATAGACTCGCCCTCTATTACGTGGGACCTAAAAATATACCCGGCGAACTGTGGGTGTATTAGTACACCTCTGCCTAACCCTTTAGGAGATACAGGCGTGATGGTATGTGTTTTTTGGCGGGATCTCAAACTGGCATGTAGTGGTTTTTGTTCTTTATTGATAAATTTGTTTTGTTTGACCCTATATTATGTAATACGAGTGGTTACTGTGCACATGTGAAGTGGATTAGAAATAATAACATGGACCATGAATTCTTAAATGCCATAAAAACTCCCTGGAAAGTTCTAACAAGGGAGCCACCATCTTGTGAGAGAACTGAAATCATCATAGGACAGGACACTCTATATTCACTCCATAATGTCAATAATAGTCTTCAACCAAGAAGACTAGTTGCCAAGTTACGAAGAAGAAGATAATATCTTTTGTAAAACGTATATTAGTGTTTCGGTTTTAATTTTTTGATTATCTCAAAACTTTTATGTAAATGTAATTTATACTATACTATGAACGTCATAAAAAATTCAACTCTCGCCATTGATTTATTTGTTTATTATTTTGGTAGTAATTTTTATATTAGACATTTAACTTTTCAATGGTATAGAAATTGATCTCCTGCATTCAAAATCAAACCAGAAATACATATTCTGACCAGAAGTATTTATTCTAATTTTTTACACAATTTTCTTTCTGCCAATCAAAGATTTCCTTGCTGTCAGAAACAAGGCAACCCTTTGTACCCACTGATCACATAATACGATATCCTTAATCTAGACTTGTAATCAACCGTGTAAAAAAGGGTATAATAAATATCGTTACATTATATAGTATTGAAATAATCGCTTTCTTTTATGTATCATAACGCATCCTAATGTCCGCTCGTTTGTCTGGAACTATCAAATTAGTGGGAAGATTGCCCCTTTACTTCACTAACGTGGATAATGCTTTGAGGCCGGGTTATGTTGCGTTTACCTACTTTTTACTACTACATTATAAATAGTATGTTATTTGTTTGTCATCACTTTTACTGTTTCCAAAGTATAATAGATACCTTAGTATATTTTGGCAATGTTTTCCTTTAACGCTCTTATTTTTTATTTGGCTTAAACAAACTTAATGCTTGGAATAGGTTGCATTGATTGGCTGTTAGACAGAAATCATTACGAACTTGGAAGTGTTTCAGTTACGAAGAAAGAGTTGTTTGACTTTATGTCATCATCTCCCTTCCAGTACAGAACAACGGAAAAATAAGTTTACAAATTCTAATGTGAAGATGTTTAATCACCTTCCGGCCAGCTTATTCATCCTCTCCTACGATATCTGGTGCTTTAAATAAGACAAATTTAAATAACAGTATTAACGCGGTGAGGCGGGAAGCGAGGAAAGTATAACTATTGTTCAAGTGAGACAGATTTATTTGGTAGACAGAGAGAGATACAATTTCGATGCGCAGTACTAAACCGGTGTATCCCAACGTAGGTGGAAGTACACAAGCACAGTACCGAATAACTAATACTACGAACACTAAAACGTCTCAACAAGGGTGAAAGCGCATAGCGTGCATGGTACTAAGCCCTAGCAGGTATCCTAAGAATGCTCGATCACTTTTGGCACAGTTGCTCAGGTCACTATTTTATGTCGACATAACGATAGCGCCATCTAATCTACCAGTAGCGCCATCTCTTGGTGACTAGGCGATAATTCAATCTTTACGAGATGCAGAAAACGCATAGTGACATCTAGTGATGAATATTAAATGTTGGTGGCGTTACACAGTCTTAAAAGTGTCGACTGCCAATGGTATTTGTCACCAGCGGTTGCAGTTATATCTTGCCTGTACCGTAAAGGTGGCCACTTAGAACGAAAAATCTAACAACAATGACTGTGGCTACACCACGGCAAATTTTTTTTTAAATTAAAGTTGTTTAGTTTTAAAACTCGACGTTTGTTTCTAAAACACTATAATGGATTTTTACTGTATTTATGTTGACCGCTATTAAATATATAAATTACCAAAATGAGCAAAAGACACTGACTGTCGTTTTTGTTAAGGTTTACTAACAATGGTTATTAGCAATCACAGTATGATTTTGACTCTACACCAAACTTAATATTGATCGGACAAGTCGGACTGCCAAGTCGACAAAGTAACCATCTCAAAAATATTGCTCTCTTGCGCTAGTTTCTTCTTCTTCTTTCATGTTGATGATTGTATAAAATTTATCCTACCGGTATTCGGCCACATTATAAGGGTCTACAGAAACTATCGAAAGGGCAACAAATGTGCAATAAGAAGACTAAAATTAAAATAATACTGCGAATCCTAATCCGATCAGTGCCATTGAACTTAGACCCCCAAAAGTATTGACATTGTCACCCAATGAAAAGTGACAGCAAGTGATATGATATTCATTGTTTAGGTTCATACTGCAAATGTGAAACAGAAAATATTCTATGATCAAAAAGTCGCTGATCGAATTTCGACCATTGGACGACCGCTAGTATAAATATAAAAAACAATTGAATTTATAGTGTCTCTTTCACATGATCCGTTATATCAAAAACAAAAGAGATATGTGTCCCAAGGAATTGTGTAATACCTAGTTTTACAACTTATGACGTACGTGACTCTTAAGGATAACAACAGACGAAAGCAACTCGCATTAAAACGATGCCGGGGTCGTAAAGGGTGAATTTTACTTTAAAACAACTCTAATACCTTTTGGCTTAATGTCGTCTGCTCTGAGAAGACGTTGTGTGGATTACTATAGGCGTTAGCATAAGAGGGTTATGTGACTATTAATTAAAGCCTTGAGGTAAAAGTAGCTTTAAAAATACTACGTGAATTCTTTTTTTATTCTGTTCATCTCTTTGTTTGGGGCTAGGTCGTATCACTTTTCTACGTTGAGACATTTTATCTTGGGATTATTTTGGTGACCGATTTATTTTCTTAGACATTTTGACCTTAACCAAGAAGTCAACGGGGATGGCATTTTTGTTATTTTTCATCACATTCCGTACACTTTACTAAACGATCAAGTTATAATTAATAATCTAAATTAATGAATAACCATGATTCATCGACTAAATACGTACTTGTCAAATAAAAGTTCTGACAACTCCAATATCTCCTCATAACGTTACTGCAGAACAAGGAGTAGTCATTGTATATTTACTACTAATATTTTTTTCATGAATTTTTGAGCAACTTAAGAACGTTTTCTGCAACATGATCTTCATTTCGTGTTTTTTTTGCATTTCACGTCACGTGTTTCATTGCACGTCCATGTCAAATTATGTAGCATACAATTATTTTGTTTGGTTTGATTATATTAATTACGAGCTGTGTCCGCGGCATCGCTCACGTGGACTACAGAATGCCGCCAATCGGGCACACACACGAATCTTGCTACCCCCGCTCCCGGTTATTATAAAGACAAAAAGACTTATTGTGGGTGATTCTTAGAAGATAGACATGGTCATGCTGACTTTTTTTGTCTTACTAAGATCTACAATGATGTAGTATATTAATTTGATATCTCTCATGGTTTATTCAGCGTAAGCCATTAAAGCGCGCCCGAACTGATTCATCATGAGCAGTTTTCTCTTTGTGCGGAACCCTAATTACCCTGCCAGTGAAAGTCCTATCAAAATCAGTCCAACTGTTTCGGAGATTAGCCGGAACAAACAGACCAACCACATAATGGGACATGACCATGACAAGAGCGAAGTTAAAAGCGTTAGTTAAGAATAGTAGTAATCAAAGATTCAGTTCTGTCTAATGAGTGGATGAGAGTCTATTGTCTAAATTTGTTTTCACTTACGAATATTCTGATTACGTATTAATAGACGCATATTACTATAATTACTACTCTATACTGTGGCAAGTGAAACATAATAATTTTATTAACTTAGCGAATATTAATATAATAATCTATATCTATACCATATTAATACATATAATAATATATTATTTTAATATAATAAAGCGATAAAGTTATTTTGTTTGTCTGTTTAAACACGCTAATCTCTGGAACTACCGGTTGAATTCCAAAAAATATTTTGAATTTTGTAAATATTCACGATTTCCAGATATTCCAGATTCACGAAAAATAGTATAGGCTATCTAACATTAGGCTACAACTCTCAGCAAGCCTTAAATATTGATTTTTGTTAAGTAAGTCGGTAGTGGAAGCCCTCTCGAACTGATTTGTCAGCATACGCTGGCATAGTGGTTAATGATACATAACATCTCTTCTTTTAAACATTTACTTAACGAACAGCAACATGGCTTTGTAAAAGGAAGATCTACTACATCAAATCTTATCCTATCTAGTGATTACGTAACTCGCTACATGTCAGAGTCTTCCCAGGTAGATGTAATTTATACTGATTTCAGTAAAGCATTTGACAGGATAGATCATGAAATCTTGCTTTGTTAACTGAAAGATATAGGGATTCAGGGTAATTTGTTTAGGTGGTTCTCATTCTACGTCAAAAACTAATGCCAAACTGTAGTTCTAAATGGTTATACGTCTTCAACGATGCAGATTCCTTCAGGAGTTCCTCAGGGATCTTTATTGGGACCTCTGTGCTCTTTAACATTTTTATTAATCCTGTTTTACCACTTGCAAAATTATTCTCTATGCTGATGACCTTCAAATTATTTGTCCTGTTAAAACGAATTCCGATACAGTTAGTATTCAACATGATTTAGATAAGTTTCAAAGTTATTTTACTCTCAATAAATTAGATTTAAACTTTGTGAAATGTCAAATTATAACATATACCCGTAAACCCAATCCGATTCTGTACAATTACTTTTTTTTAATACTAAATTACCACGAGTTAATGCTGTTAGAGATTTAGGTGTTATCTTCGACTGCAAGCTGACATTTGATAAGCATATTGACAATACTGTCAAAAAAGCTTCTAAAGCATTAGCGTTTGTATTTCGATTATCCAACGAATTCAAATGTGTCAAGGCTTTTAAAATTCTTTATTGTTTTTTTGTTCGAACCCATCTTGAATACGCGTCTCAAATCGGGAACCCCAGTTATAATATATATATATATATCACACGTATTAAGAAAATACAAAAGCGGTTTCTTCGCTACAGTTTAAATCTGTAATAATAGCACCTGGTTACACATCGCACTGTAAAAAAATCCTACGCTCCCGTGTATACACGAAGAGAAGTAGCTAATGTATCATCGTTTCTTTTGTGTATAATCAATGGCCTAATTGACTGTTCGGAGATACTGAGCAAAATTAACGTACGCGTACTAGCAGCATCTTTTAGAAACCCTAACATATTTTATAATCCTATTGTTAAAACTACTTACAAACAAAATTCCTATTTCATTCGAGTGAGCAATGTATTGTACGAATAAATTGGTTAGTGATTTAAACGTTGATTTATTTGTTACAACTGTGCAGAAGTTGAAAGCTCTTCTAAATACCAATTTCTTTTGCTAATATTTTTGTGTTCTTCCGTCTACTTTATACTTATTTTGTTATTCATATACATGAGAACATGTATTTACAAGTATTTACTTGTATTTATTTACAAGTAGTAAGTCATTTGACCTTCATTAATTTATACCAGCTTAGTACATATTTAAAATAAAATAAAAATAAATACAAAATGATATATAAAAATAAAGGGTCGTTAGTAAATCTAAAAAAAATCAAAAAAAAACAAATATTTATGAGCATTATTTTTAGGCTTAGCATGGAATATTATAATCCACACAAAAGTTACTTACAAAAGACAATAATTTTATGAAGTTCAATTTTGACCTATATAGCATGTTATTTGGATACATAGTTTAGGAGATAATGAAAAAATATTATTTGTACCTGCGGGAAGTGAGAAAAATTATAATAGGCTACAAGTGTGCGTTGGCAGTGCGGTGTTTGTCGGATAAAAACGGGTGAAACCGTGGGGCACAGCTAGTTTAAAATAAAATATAAAAATATATTTGCTCTCTTTATATACAGAAGTTCTTGTGTACTTACCTTGAATAAAGCTCGAAAATCTCTAAATCTATAAAGACATTCAAAGAGTTTGGGGATAAAATCAGGCCACATAATGGGGTTTGGCCGGTAAACATAAAACCGCTAAGTACGACTAGGTAATTACGGACTATGATCGATAGCCTCGGTTGTGCCATAGTCAAATACTATATTAGTGGGCCAAATTCATATAAGTATCTTTTTATTATATAAAAATACACAGTATTGAAGTTAGGTGATTTTTAATGAATAAATTTGCTACGTCTTACCTTTGAGTACCACGAAGCTGTAGAATGCCGATGTGTTCCCTCCTTCCAACAACATGGAGTCCATAAAACATAAATTAAAAATTATTCTAAATCCGCGTTTATTTACACCACATCCAGTTAAACACAATTATGCAAAGAACTCTGTATTACAGAGATTAATGTGTATGACACGAAGTTTAGTCATATTGATTTATTCCAAATAGGATATTTTTCCTAAAAAAAATAAAATCGAAAAACACATTGAAATAGTCATCATGGATGTGAAACAGGAACAAAGGACTCAGCTTACTCTATCGTTTATAACAATACATACAATACAATTCAATACAATTCGCTTAAGCGTTCACTCAGAAGCATATGCTTCCACACTTATACACTCACATGCACACACTCACATTGAGATATAGAAACACATCATACTTCATAATTATATTTATTGAAGTATTTAGATATTTAACTGCCTCGTTAGCCTAGTGATCGTAAGCGCGACTGCTATGAGCGAGGTCCTGGGTTCGAATCCCAGGTCGAGCAAAGTGTTGTTCTGTTTTTCCTATGAAATTCTCAGTAGCAGCTCGGAGTTTGGTTTCGTGTCCGATTAATGGCAATAGGCTCGCCTCCTGTTACATGGGACCTAAAAACATACTCGGCGAACTGTGGGTGTACATTAGTACACCTCTGCCTAACCCTTCGGGGAATACAGACGTGATGATATTTTATGTTATGTTATTTAGATATTTAATCGCTGCATAGCAAGCAGTATGTAATTATAATTGCTTCGAAACTGGCAGCACTTGATTGCTAAACGTAACATTATTTTGTTAAATGTGCTGTGATGTGACTTATGTACCAAATAAATAAATAACGTGAAAAGACATTTGAGCAGGCCAGCATGACAGTAACGACTGGCAATGTATTGTAAATCCGTCGGTGGTCACTGATGATATTGGTTAACACTGTGCTCACAGTCAGGTGAAGTAATGCCACTTTGCCTAATTACGATTTAGAAAAAAAACATTATTTAGTGATAAGGAATTAATTATATCAAATACTAACTTTAACATTTTTACCGTATCATGTTGATTAAGTAGTTCTTGAAAATAAATAGGTACCTGTTATTTGATGGTAATTCATATACAAATCAAAGCAACGATCACCTCTAAAAGATAAATACTAAGCAAAACTCAATGCTATAATCGTGTTAGCGAAATACCATGACGAAAATAAAAACACGATATGTGAGATTTCTACTTAAATCCTATAAAGCGGTTATTTGTAAAAATGTTCGATTCTGATAATAACGCGACGTCATTAGCTCGCTTGTATTCGTTGTGTTTAGTCGTTATTACTTACTAATATTAGCAATGATTTACATACTATTTAGTTGTTCATTATACTATGGCAATAGCCTTCACAAATAGGCGTCTTGCGGTCTGCCGCCTTTAATATAATACTCACTTACATTTTTAAATCGTTTTTCGTGTGAAAGAAAATTGTACTTAATTATAAGCCTACATTAAACCTATATGCTTGACTTAAAGGCGTTAATCGTCATTCTGGCCCATATTTTTTATACGACTAGGGTGGCAAGAGAAAATCGATAAACTACTCGGGTGCGTCGGCGGCGCTGTGGAGAATTGTTGGAAATAATTTAATATGGATGACACCGTGGGACACAGCTAGTTAATAAGTAAAAATATAAATGTTCGTTTGT
The DNA here is from genome assembly GCA_033032175.1 of Saturnia japonica. Classification (NCBI taxonomy): domain Eukaryota; kingdom Metazoa; phylum Arthropoda; class Insecta; order Lepidoptera; family Saturniidae; genus Saturnia; species Saturnia japonica. The sequence goes on from CM065332.1 coordinate 7,567,734, forward strand.
TCAAATCATAAAAAAATTCTTCACCGATTGCTTTGAAATTTTGTCACAGCATTGCATTCGAATACGCGCTTGTGCGAAAAAAGAGGGTTATGTTTTTCAAGCGTATGTATGTATGTATGTCTATTTCTTTGGCACGCTCTGCAGGCAAAACGTGTTGATGGATTTTAGCATACGATGTGTCGTTAGATTAGTCTTAATTGTGGGAGTGACATAGGCTATGTAATATTCAACTAGGACGTCTGGGAAACACAAAAAAGCAAACGTAGAAAAAAAAAAAAATTTGCGGTCGGGCTTTTTGTTTTCTTTTTAATCATTTAGCTTGTTAAATACATTTGAACTCCTCAGACAATCACAGTTACTTGTTTAGGGTACAGCTTGTACGTATAAAATAAAACTGTGTATTTTGTTTTTATCAATAACTTTAAATAAAATAAAAATATTAAATAAACACGACTGGTATTGTAATACAGAAAAAAATTGTAATATGTGTTAAAATATTTTTATTTCAATATACTTTGAGCAACACAATGATTATATCTTTGAAAATTAATCAAATGACCTCACGTACGAACTCGTGGAAAGTAATCATTTTTTCAGATTCAATTTTTAATTGGAAACAGAGAAATCGACTAATTCTGGGATTACAGTGTAAACTCTTTATAACGTTATCCTTTACAACGATAAACTCCCTATAACGTTGAAGTGAGCCCAACTTGGTTGGTTTGCGTTAAAACCCACATATTGAAACACTCTTTATAGCGATATGCCATTCTCTATTACGAAGAAATGTGTTCATATTTTTAGACAGTAAATTTTTATTATCGGTGTTATTGTTTATGTTATGTTATCAGGTAACAAAAGACTTTGAAGCTCCGAAACATCCGAGGTCGGTCTAGCTTCTGTTATCCTTAATTTCCTAGAACACGTGCAGTATGACGCATTGTTTTCTCGGAAGTGATGGTCTTCGACCAAGCATACTGGGTACCTATCGTATTATCAGTCGTAAACCTACTTTGAAACTGTTAACATGGCCAGTAAACGGAAAGCGATTAGTGTTGACGAAAAAGTTTGATAGAAGAAGATATGAATAGAATACATAAAATAATACAAAACAAGTACTGGCATAGCAAAAAACGTCAGACAAAGTTATCAGACTATATGTGTAAACAATAATTTATAAGCATTTATTATCTAAGACATACATATTAAAAATTCTTGTTAATTTGGTTGTTTTTTTGTTCACTCCATATAACGATAACTTTCTATAACGACAAAAAATGCTCAGTCCCTTGAGTTTCGTTATAAAGAGTTTACACTGTATTTCAATATTTATTGAATTCGCCGAAATAGAATAATGACCGGAAAACCTTTCAATGGTTCTATTTAAAATTTAAAAGGTAAACCAGTAACGTCCACACGCGTGCTGCAGATATAGGTTAACTTTAAAAACTCTAAACTAGTGTTTATGACCATTATAACGGCAACATTTAATAATAATATAATATACTTTCACGCCTGTATTCCCCGAAGGGTTAGGCAGAGGTGTACATTTGTATACCCACATTTCGCCGAGTATGTTTTTAGGTCCTATGTAATAGGGGTCGAGCCTATTGCCATTAATCGGGCACGAAACCAAACTCCGAGTTGCTACTGAGAACTTCATAGAAAAAACCCAATAACACTTTGCTCGACCTGGGATTCGAACCCAGGACTTCGATCATAGCAGTCGCGCTTACGACCACTAGGCTAACGAGGCAGTAACATTTACTAGTGCACATAGCTTAGAGGTCCTGAATACAGAAAACGTGAAATTTGTTATAAAAAAGGATTCCGTGTATGTCCGTAGTTTTATGCAGTGGTAGCTCAGTAGTAGCGAGTACGTATACCACGTCGATCGACGTTAGTTCGAATTCTTGCACTGAATCTGAGCTTTCAATGAAGGAAAATATCATGATGAAATAATAGAATGGTGCTAGCGCATTTTTTAATGCTCACCTGGCTAACTACCACTCTCAAGTTGAAAACCTCTCGCCAAGCACCTATAGGTGTGTTCTGGTAGCAGTAGTTGATAGCAAGCCACCCACCAGGCTTAGCGTGTATGTAAGACAACTGGTGAGATTGTGACCATACCAACCTATCCCATCCATTGTTTATAATTGGTTACTTTCACTTGTATACAACGGTACGGAGAATCTATTATCTATTGTTTCTTAATAATCTCAGCAACGTCTCTATCTCTCACGATTTGGATTACTCCTATAATGCTCATCAACAATTGCTAACAGACTTAACCAAAAGTTCATATTCTTAATTATTATTGTTTGTATTGAGTAATTCATTTTTCCACAATATTTGGCAATATTTTAGTATGTATTGAATATAGTTCATATTTACTTATGTGTTTGTTTTTATATAATTGTACCCAAGAGAATGAGGGTCTGGAGATTTGTAGCTCAGGTCATTGTACCTTTTTTAGACTCCACGCCTCACTTTTTGGTTTTCTTCTTTTTTTGTAATTTTTGACGATTGATTGTTGATTGTATTCGATTAAGTTAATTTAGTAATATATCAAAAAAATAAAAGCTTATTATTATTATTATTATTATATACTTTTTATTATTCAGCCAAAAGAAATCCACTGATGAACATAGGCCTCCCTCAAAGGTAGCCACATCGACCGATCCTAGGCTACCCTCAACCAACGGCTTCCCGCAACCTTTACCAGGACGTTGTCTAACTTGTAGCAGATCTGCCCACGCTGAGTGTTCCTATATGTGGCTGCCACTCGAGAGCTCTACGACCTTATCGGCTATCAATTCTACGAGCGACGTGCTTCGCCACTGCCACTTAAGTGTAACAATTCTGAGAGCTATCTCCTCATTTCTTATTCGATCACGCAGAGGAACTCCAAGCACAGCCTTCTCTCTCCATTGCCTTTTCGAGTGTTCTTGAGTTTTCTTATCACACCCATTGTTAGTGGCTACGTCTCAGTACTATAAGTCATCATTAAAGAAATTTAAAAAATAGTTTAATATTACTGGGGAAAAATAACGTAATAGAAAATTATTGTATTTTGTTGCAGAGATGGTTAATGGAGAGCGAATATCCACAGATGAGATTAATAATTTTGGGCGATCATTAAAGTTATTTGTTTGGATGTAGTTATCAAAATCATCATAGAAATAATGTGACCTTGTTAACAACATGTGACCTTAAAAAATCTATTCAAATATCATTATAATAACTAGGTACATCAATAATGGGACAAAGAAGACTAGTAGAGGATACGGCCTACAATGAGCCTATTCATACGAGAGGATTCGAGTGGAAGGCGTAACGAGCCTTTTCATAATTTACAATGTGTGCGAATGAGACGAACGTATGTTTCTTTGTTGACATGTAAGTAATTTTGGACTTTTATAATAGTTTGAAAAGAAAATCTCTTGCTATGTGGCTCAATACCGAATTATGAGTGATTATATTATGTAATATAATATAATCAATAAAGCAGTCCCCCGCGATTCCGCTCGCGTTTGTTGTAACAGTAATTATTTTCGTCTCGTAGTTTTATTTTTACCCCTTCAAATTCGTTTAAACTTTCGTTTGACCAATGACATAAGATTCCCATATAAAGTTTCATAAAAATTTATCAATCTGTTTTTTTTATCGTTTATAGATTTAGCGTTATATATTTATTAGGACCGCTAATGGTCAGTGTAATAAATGCAGTCACACACAAAAAAAAATTAGAAAATTAAAATATACTTGGCCTTTTAAGACAATCACAACATGCACTGTGTAAAAAAAAATATATGAAAGGAATACAAGAAAACAAACAGTTATAATAGGATTATTAGGAATTACAATAATTATTAAAAAATACAATAAGAAAAAAATATAATTAAAAAACTGTTATGACTGATGTTAAATGACGATGTGGCTCAAGATGGTGACAGGCTAACTCTAGTAGGAAAATAAGGTCTCAAGTGCAGCAGCCGGAATACACCTATAAGTAGTAATCTATAGATTTTCAACATAAGGACGGTAGCTAGCCAAGCAGGCATTGGAAAATACCCTACCACCGGTACACCTACCACAGGGATTCGAAGTCACGCTACCACTGATCCATAATTGCCATAAATTTGGACATACAAACGGACAGACAGACAAAAAGAATGTCATATTCGTTTTCAATGTCCTTTATATATGGTCCATCAGGAAATTCGGGAAAAAAATTACATGTAAAGACATAACTACAGTTTTTTTATTACAGAACATCCATAGATACATTCCAGCAAATCGAAATCGTATTAATAGGTGTGTCATAAACACAATACACGATATTTTAATAATATAATACAGTACAATACTTTATTTTCATTATACCTCGTACATAAAATATATTCACTAAAAAATGACAACACTGAACTAAGAATACCGAGAGAAGTAGATTCATGAAATGTCAAGAAAGCTCTCGCTTCGACTTCGAGAGATAGGCCGCAAATAGCGACCAGGATAACAAGACTTAGCCAACTCCAAGATGCCATATAGCGAGTACTTCGACATGGTTTCTGAGGGATCATTTTAAATCGGTAGTAGACTTGGCCCGGGCAAGCAAAGCAATTGCCTGTCACTTCTCCACGCGCTTGATTTATTTGCTCATTATTGTGGGTCTATAGTTGTGATCGACTATAGTTTGTGTTTTATATCAATATTTTAGATAGTTGAAAATTATTATATCTAAAAATACATATTACTCGGTAAATAGAAAGAGAATATTATTTTTTTCTAGTGTATTTTTTTGGGCACGGTATGAATAAAAATTCTTTACCTGGTGTTACGTTACGCGTTAAGTTGTGTTCGTGGACAATTATTAAAGGTAATGTATGATCAAAAAGATATACCTATATGTGTTCAAACTCGTAGAAGTTTTACTTCAATCGCATGTAAGGCGCACAATTTTTGAAACTGAATGTCGAGTGTTTGTTAATTTAGTTTTGTGATAGTAAAATAATAAACTGATTTGATTCTTTTCTATAATTTTAGAGTTTTATTGAACCACATTATACATGGCCACCTTAATTTTGATTAAAACTTAATGTAAAGAATCACTTTTTGTATACAATTTGACAAAATGACATTTATTTTTTTGTTCAGTTCTTTTCACGCGGCTTCTATGCTAATCATAATATAACATGATATCCATAGTGATGATCTAGAAACATGTGTACAACCTCACAGTTCAATAGTGGGAATTATAACCACAGCGATACGATAGCTGATTATCGTATTGTATTGTGAGACCGTTGTATAAACGGTAATTATTATTATTTGACCGACTCTTTATTTCAGTATATATTAACCTTACAAACTCGAGACAATCGAGGTAATAAAAGACACACAAGCAAAACCTATTACGGCGAATCCATTTAAAAACTAGACCTATACGTTTCTAGCCCCGGTCGTATCTCGGGTCACTCAGGTAAAAGTCAGGGGCAAACAAATGAATAGTCGACGGCTTGCGGTAAGTGTGTCTTGACACGCGACTCCGTAAGTACTTACGGTGCGACACTTTATACGTACCTAATGACAAATTACTAAACCATTAACGGACTTTATTCAAAGCCGTTATTTTTTAAAGACTATCTTTCCACTGCGACTCCGTCCGCACGTATTTTTTATCAACTTTTTAAAAAGTGGAGGTTCTACGTTCGTCTATATGTATGTTTTGTCGTTTGTATATTTTCGTATGTATGTTCACTGCTTTGTTCGTCAATAGTAGCCAAATTTTTTTTATATTTGAAAGTGGCTATTGTTGATGTTGTCTTATTGTCACTAAGTCAATTTGAAAATTTTTAGTGACTTACATGTAAGTAATTTTTTAACTTTATAAACTTTAGCCCGCGATTACGATCACGTGAAAATGCTTTTTATGTTGCACGGAAAACACCGTATCTTATCTGAATTAATTAGAGCTGTCATTAATTGAATATTTTTAATAATAATCGCGTAGGTACCATTTATTGTAAGTTTATGGTACTATGTCAGTAACCTTGATGTAAGTACGAACAAGTTGTACAAAGTTTTACATGGAACACGAAAATACAAACATTCATTTTTAAATATAATTTTTATATAAGAAGAAGAAGATTTATAATTATTTTTCCAAGACGTAAAATAAATATCTAATTAAAGTTATTGGTATTAATTAGTACCTACTTTTGTTTGAGCACTTCTTAAACGACACATTGTATTAAAAAAGCACTTTGTCATTAAAAAAGACTATTTTACTCCTTTAAAAATAACAAAGAACTATTATATTATACCTATAAATCCCATATGTAAATAAATTGACTAAGTAAAAGAATTGAAAAAAAAATGCTTTAGGAAAAAGAACCTTATCTTTTTTTAAAGTTAGTTATAAATACACAATTTTTATTATCCACGGGTTTATCAACAACTGAATTGATTTTACATTAATAGCAAAACTTACAGCTAGTAAAAATAATTGAAATAAAAGGCCAAATACAAGTTTTCACAAATAAAATTTTAAAAAATAACCAAAGAATAGAGGCAGTCTTAAGAACTACCGACAGAAGTGAAAACTTTATTATGAATTTTTAAATAAATTATAGTCCGAATTAGTGTAGAGCATGTCAGTGACGCAAAATCACAAGATTTTATCAATCACAAAACTCAAACACGCATATGATAAGTCGAGTATATACAATGTAATAGTGTATATATGCGTATACATGTACCCATACCGCTATACCACGCGTTACTAGTCTGACGCAAGCGCAATACGTCACGACTGTCACGAGCATGTAGAGCAAAATCGCTCAACGCGGCTAAAGAACTTTTCGTCTTAAAAAGAAAGAGTGTCAGTCACGAAGAGAGATGCAAAAATTATTACAAACTAAAACTATTACAAAAATCACTTAAAAATTAATGGAAAATTATCTGCAAAAACTGCGCTTTAGTTACCTATATTGAATTTGTCAACACTATCATCTACAGAATTAAATTGTTTGCTCGCTCGGATTAAGAATTAATTTTGTCTATATGTCGTCATTAAAAAAGGTACATAAAAAACTTTGGGATTTCATAATGATATAGTTGTAGGTACAACTGAATTTTCATTCTGGACAGTCTACAATTCTAAGTTAGATGAGTTATTTTACGTCATTCAGAGTGGAAAAAAATTAAAATAACATCGCTCTTAATTAAGTTAATTATAAGTATTGTGCAAAAGATTCTAAATTTTACAGATTTTTTTATCCAACTCCAAATCTCCCCAAAACACTAATTTAGGAAAATAGGCTACTTTTAAAAAGCCACACGTAAGCAAAGCCGGTAATAATCGAATCTCCCAGTCTAGACAAAACAGTAAAAACATTCCGTACATACGGCTGCCCGATGACTGACCGAACTAAAATATTCAGTACCGAAAAACGTTCTGTCCACCCTCGTCTTAAGTTTTACCTTAGTAAAGGTCACCTGTAAGGTTAAATGCGATACAATAAGAGATTTTTATAATCATACCTACATGTATATGACTATAGTGTACTATTTGTTATGGAATATATTTCTCAGGTTTCTGATATTTTACAATTAATTATGTGGGGTAAATCGTAAGTTTAAAATTATTATTCCTTCGGTAAAATTTCAGTTCAAAGCTTTGATGGTTTAGTGTTTTACTGATGATAATTAAAAGAAGTATAGAAAGCTAAGTACAAGCTAAAAACAATGCAAATATTATAATATTATATACAATTTATAATGTTTTTAATAAATTATAAGAGGTTCATGTTTGAAGTGCCGCCTTTGTATTAGATGGCAAATGATTATGACTAAACTGCCGTAGCTTTTTGCGTGATTATCTGCAGGTTCGAGAAAAAATTGGAAGCCATTTACTTAGGTGTCATGTAGATGACGTCACTATGTACATTAACTATAATATTACCTTTAAAAATATTAAACACTTTTGCTCCCATAGATAACGTAAATGTACGTGAAATTGGCGAATTCACCATCCAAGGGTACTGACAGGTTAAGTAATTTTTGATATTTTTTATATAATATTTTTTAATGGAATATTTAACTACAATCACACCTAATTTTAAGTGACTATATGAAAAATTTAAACTAATATAGTCATTCTGATAAATTACTCTTTGTAAACAACCTAACAAGCAAAAAAATATTACTTGTATTTACACGATATTTATATAAAGATAAATATTTTTAAAGATCATAATATGACAGGATTCAAGCTCGCATTAATCGTAATAACCTGGCTGCTCGCCAAAATTCTAGTGTACGTGATAGGAAGGTCCTAGAGAACCTTAGTGTTGTCGGATTGTAGCATGAGCTACCTAGCACGGTTCTCCCCCAGAGCTCTTCAGAAAGCGGCTCTCTAGAAAATCTTTTCAAGGTCGGCAACATAATAGCAACACACTTGGCGTTGCAGTTGTCCATAGTGTGTCCGTCTTCCTGCTTCAATTTTTGTTTCAAGTTGGAATCAAAAATGCTTTAAAAGTGTAACTGTAAAGTGTAAAAATTATTTATAAGAACTTATCTATAGATATCTCGAGACATCTTCCCAATTGAATGATTACATTAGTATATCTCATAATCGCCCAACACTGCTTTTTTGAATATATTTATACATATCCACTCCAATGGTTAAGTATTCCGTGGTTATAACCCGACCGAAATAGATAAGACCGAACCGTACGTTGATATCTAAGAAACTTCAATACTTCCTTATGATATCGTTATCATGTTTTCAAATTGTATTTGAATTAACTTGTACGGTGTTGGGAATTATTATGCCTAAAGTTAGTGTTGCTTTTAGAAGTTTATAGGAGTAACTTAGAACAGTATAGAATTAAATTACACACTTATGCTTCTAGCGTACACATTTTTTAAATGTGTAACAACTTTCCTCTCGCTTTCCTGCAATCTGTGGGAGTGATTTCGTGAAAAGGGACGAAAGTGTGTAACAGGAAGGCGTGCGTTCAGAATCTACCACAGAAAGATGTGTTATATAGAAAAATAATGACTTCTTTAATACCTTTAAGACTGAGTAGTTATGGTGGATATATTGAAGATACTGCCACATAGGAAAACACTATCTTTGTACAATGGTCTGACCTCGAGGAAGGAATATTTGTAGTGATATGAACAGTGCCACGATTGGAACAAAAATCATCCGCCTTAGCCGTGGCTTCGCATCGGCTATTTTTTAATAGCATTCAGTAATACGGGTAATAATACTAGTCAACAATATGAACAATAAATCAATAGTACGATCGCCCAGTCAATAGTATGGTTTTAATGACCACACCATTTATTATATGAATGGACGTATATCTGTATAGGGCTTGATATTTTTTTTTAAAGTTATATACTTAAATTGATAGATTACATTTTTTTAATTTTAATGTTTCAATTATTAGAGTTTGAGGTGGTGGTTCCCGCTTAGAATTGATCCCTCTATCTCTACCCGTGGATGTCGTAAGAGGCGACTAAGGGGGAAAAAAGCTAGGGGATGGGCAGCAGCACCCCCCATTTAAACAACAAAAAGCAATATCTGCGCTCACCAACCCGCATGCCCAGCGTGGCGAGTATGGGCAAATCCCCCCAATGAAAACGACAAGAACGACCAGGCCCCCAGTCCCCGGCGGCCCCGCTATTCCTAGTTTCGGTAGCGGCTATGGTAACAGAGGGGCTGGGGGTGCTAAGAATCCCCGGAAGAGTTCCAGCTACCGACCCCCACGACAACTGGCCCTGGCAACATATAATAATCGCACTTTGAGGACTGACGAGAAGATTGTCGAGCTGGAAGAGGAAATAGACAAGTTACACTGGGATCATCAGAAGTCCGAAGAGAGGGTGAGGACACGATAATCATGAAATCAGGTAACTTGTTCTATTACAGGGAGGGCGACCAACAGTCCCTAGGTGGTGTCGGGTTTATCGTCCGGAAGTCTCTCATTAACAACATCGTGACCATCGACAGTGTGTCGAGCAGGGTAACGTACCTGATACTCAGAATATCCAAAAGATATTCGTTGAAGGTCATACAGGTTTACGCACCGACCTCGGTACACCCTGATGATGAAGTGGAGGTTTTGTATGAGGACATTAGTAGAGCCATACATACCTCGAAAACCCACTTCACTGTTGTAATGGGAGACTTTAACGCAAAGCTGGGCAAAAGAGATGGTGAAGAGTTGGGAGTGGGGCAATTTGGTTATGAGCAACGGAACCCTAGGGGCCAGAGGTTGGCCGATTTTATGGAGAAAGAGGGACTATTTATGATGAACTCTTTCTTCCAGAAGCCACCTCATAGGAAATGGACCTGGATGAGCCCCGATGGTTCCACGAAAAATGAGATAGACTTCATCATGACTACGAAGAGACAAATATTCAATGATGTCACTGTGATTCACAGAGTGAAAACCGGCAGTGATCACCGAATGGTTAGAGGCACATTGAATATGTATCTAAAAATAGAAAGGTCTCGCCTGATGAAGTCTACGCTCCGACCCTCTAATGCTCAACTCCAAAACCCCGAGAGCTTTCAAGTCGAATTGAAAAACCAATTCGATTGCCTAGATAGTTGCGTCTCTGTAGATGATATTAGTAATAGGCTGGTAGAGACTATCCATGCGGTTGGGTCCAAGTTCTTTAAAACTCACCGTAGCAATAGGACTCAAAAGATATCAGATCAAACCCGAAAACTCATGGCGGATCGGCGTGGTATGGTGCTGCAGTCTTCCGATGACGCTAAGTCCTATAGGCAGCTCAATAGATCTATTCATAACTCTTTGCGACACGATGTCCGATCTTACAATACCAAAAGTATTAAAGAGACGATAGAGCGGAATAAAGGCTCCAAAGTGTTCGCAAGGAATGCATCTATTGGGCAGAGCCAGTTGACGAAGCTGAAAATGTATGATGGCAGCGTAGCGTCCACCAAGCCAGAGGTATTAAGGGAGATCGAAAGGTTCTATGGGCAGTTATATACCTCGTCAACCAAGCCTGTTACCAGCCCGGCTACAGATCCGAGAGCCGGGCTGACCCGACACTATACCGAAGATATCCCCGACATCACCCTGTACGAGATTAGGATGGCCCTTAAGCAGCTTAAGAACAACAAGGCGCCGGGTGATGACGGAATTACATCAGAGCTTCTTAAAGCGGGTGGAACACCGGTACTTAAGGTCCTGCAGAAGCTCTTTAATTCCGTTATACTCGAGGGAAAAACGCCGGAAACGTGGGGCGGCAGCATGGTGGTCCTGTTCTTCAAGAAAGGTGATAAAACCTCGTTGCCCATCTCGTTGCGGAGCCATGTTTATAAGCTGTTTTCGAGGGTCATCACGAATCGTCTCGAGCACAAGTTTGATGACTTCCAGCCTCCCGAACAAGCCGGTTTCCGAAAAGGCTTTAGCACCGTAGACCACATCTATACGCTGCGGCAGATTATACAGAAGACTGAGGAGTATAATCTGCCTTTATGCTTAGCGTTCGTGGACTACGAAAAAGCCTTTGATTCGGTCGAAACCTGGGCAGTGTTGCAGTCTCTCCAGCGATGCCGTATTGACTATCGATATATCGAAGTGTTGAAGTGCTTGTACAACAACGCCACCATATCGGTTCGAGTACAGGAGCAGTGCATGAAGGCAATTCCTTTGAGAAGAGGCGTTAGACAGGGAGACGTAATATTTCCGAAACTGTTTACCGCCGCTCTAGAGGACGCCTTCAAGCACTTGGAATGGCAAGGACTCGGCATCAATGTTAATGGCGAGTACATCACTCACCTTCGATTTGCTGACGACATCGTAGTCATGGCAGAATCGCTGGAAGATCTTGGCACAATGCTCGATGGCCTCGACAAAGTTTCTCAACAGGTGGGCCTTAAAATGAACATGGACAAGACGAAAATCATGTCGAATATCCATGTGGTGCCCACCCCAGTATCAGTAGGGAACTCTTGTCTAGAAGTTGTTGAAGAATATGTCTACCTGGGACAAACAGTCCAGTTAGGTAGGTCCAACTTTGAAAAAGAGGTCAGTCGACGAATCCAACTCGGCTGAGCAGCGTTCGGGAAACTGCGCGACGTCTTCTCGTCCAAAATACCTCAGTGCCTCAAGACGAAAGTCTTTGACCAGTGTGTGTTGCCAGTGATGACATACGGCACAGAGACGTGGTCGCTCACTGTGGGCCTCATAAGAAAGCTCAAGGTCGCTCAGCGAGCTATGGAGAGGGCTATGCTTGGTGTTTCTCTACGAGATCGAATCAGAAATGAGGAGATCCGTAGACAAACTAAGGTAACCGACATAGCCAAAAGTATTAGCAAGTTGAAGTGGCAGTGGGCGGGGCACATAGTTTGGAGAACTGACGGCCGTTGGGGCAGAAAGGTTCTCGAGTGGAGACCACGCACCGGAAAGCGCAGCGTAGTACGGCCCCCCACTAGATGGAAAGACGACATAATAAAGGTCGCTGGGAGCCGTTGGGTGCAGGCCGCACAAGATCGGTCGCTCTGGAGATCTATGGGGGAGGCCTATGTTCAGCAGTGGACGTCCTGCGGCTGAAATGTTGATGATGATGATGATGAATGAGGTAAGAAAGCTATCCGTACAGAAGATCGCAGTCAAAAAACCTTCTGTTGTGTTCCCGTGGTAAGTAGGATTTCCATAACTCCTTGGAGAAGGGGGTTCAAAGTCGGCCATTGCGTTAGTCGTCCATCATTATGTATTGGTAGGTACGGTAGCTGCTTACCATCAGGCGGACCGTATGCTTGTTTATCAACTTATTTTTATATATTTTTTAAATTACAACTGAAGATATAAATTAGCATAATATGAATTTCAACACAAATCATGTCGGTCATCACTATTATTATTACCCTTGCTCCATAACTCAGTAGTGAAGGATGAACATATCATTCAATGATATTGATTTAGAAGGGAAGCTGATTCAACAAATATAAAACTAAAAACGAACCCAATAAGATTTGCCTTTTTCTGAATTATCGTATACATCTATATGTCTACTACCTACACAGATAAAATAAGTATTTATAAATATCATTTTCGAATGTACACTAAACATCCAAAATTTGTAATAATCTTTTGTTTATAAAAGCTAAAGTAAATACAGATAAACTCACGAATATTCTATACGAGAAAGGTTTTTGTACAGTTCTATTTGATTTTTAAACACAATACATGAAAATCATCTCTCCAAACGAAGGGATAATCTAAAATTTACAAAGTTCGTGTGTCTAGAGGTCCAGACAGTATATTGTGAGCTCTGTATACAGGTACTAATTTAGATACCACCGAGTGGGTATTGGACCTCCTGTTATTAATTTATTCTTATCTATACTATAACATTATTAAAAGTCAAAAAACTGTTATTTTGTCACGACACGTTTATCTCTGGAACTCTACGTATTTGATTTGTAATTTTTTTGTTTGCATTTTATAGCATATTTTTTGTGGAATGTTGTAAAGTATATAAACATATTCTACGGCTTAGAGCGGAGCAGTAACCGTTAATCAATTGAAGCAATCTGGAAAGGTGTAGGCAAATGTGGGTAATGCGATACAATGAAAGGCTAGAAGGCTACGCGGTGCAGTGGAGAGTTGGTCGAATAAATTTAACACGGAGTAAATCGTGGGGCACAGATAGTATATCATAAGTAGGTAGAGCTGTTGTTGAATATGGAACGCAACCATTTTTAGTTCCTTTTTTCTGACCGTACAGCGCTTCCTTCCTGCTGTCACTTCACTTGTTCTGTAACTGTAAAGTTGTACTGTAATAAAACCAAGTTTATGAAAGAATATATTTTATTTACCACATCTACACAATTTTCCTTCATGGTAGCAGAGCGTGGTTGTATGTGGTATAGTTTAAAATATCAGAAAAGTGAAAATACAACTTCAGACAGTAAAATACAAGTTAGTTTAGATTTGAACCAAAGTCATAATTGCAACGTGGCCGACTGAACATTCACGTGTAAAAATAATTTTTCATCCAGAGTGTAACACGTCGAAATGGGCTCAAATATGTTTAATCTGGAAAAACTAATTGGAAGAGAAAACTTTTCGACTTGGAAATTTAGTATGAAAACATATTTAGAGCACGAAGATTTGTGGTGCTGCGTTGAACCCGGCAAAGATCCTGTAGATAATAACAAGGACATCAAGGCGAAGGCTAAGCTGATTTTATTATTGGATCCGCAAAATTATGTTCATGTTCAAGAATGTAAAACTACAAAACAGGTATGGGATAGTTTACACAGAGCTTTTGATGATAACGGGCTTACAAGAAAAGTAGGTCTGCTTAGGGACTTAATAAATACTACATTAGAGTCAAGCGATAGTGTCGAAGAGTATGTAAGCAAGATCATGACAACAGCTCACAAACTCCGGAATATAGGATTTGATGTCAATGACGAATGGCTTGGAACTTTGATGTTGGCAGGCTTGCCTATTGAATACAAGCCCATGATCATGGGGCTAGAGAGTTCAGGTATTACAATCAGTGCTGACTCAGTCAAATCTAAACTAATTCAAGAGGTCAATGTATCAAAGTCAGTTGCTTTTTATACAAACTCTAAAAATATAATAATCTAAAAACACAGCCACTAAAAGCAAAGGGACCGAGATGTTTCAACTGCAATAGACATGGACATTTTGCCAAGTTTTGTAAGCTACCTAAGAAAACAGCACATAAAGTAGAAAGCTCCAGTTTTGTTGCAGCTTTTTCAGCCACCACTCAAGAAAAAAGTGATAAATGGTTCATAGACTCCGGTGCATCCATGCATATGACAAGCAGAAGCGAGTGGATGTACAATGTTACAGAGACATCAGTGAAGAATATTACAGTAGCTAACAGGGAGCCATTAGCTGTAAAGGGAGTTGGATGTGTGGACATTTATTTAAATCAGGAAGATAAAATTCAGGTAAAAAATGTTTTATTTGTTCCTGGGTTAGCTGCTAATCTCCTTTCTGTCAGTACTATTGTAAAGAGTGGATATAAAGTTTCATTTAATAACAAGGGATGTCAAATTGAAAATGGAAATGGGGAAATTATATGCTCTGCAATATTGAACAACAATTTGTATATAATGAACACTAGTATAGAGATCGCTCATTTAACTTCAAATTCAAACTGTAATGATACTTATTTATGGCACTTGCGCATGGCACATTTGAATTTGCAGATGTAAAAAACCTACCTGGTTGTGCTGAGGGTGTGTCTCTGTCTCAGAATGAAAGTAATGTCATCAGCTGTATCCATTGTTTGGAAGGTAAGCAAGCCAGATTGCCATTTAATAATGTTGGTTCCAGAGCAACGAGACCGCTAGAACTAATACATTCTGATTTATGTGGTCCTATGGAAAATGTGTCATATGGAGGCATGAAATATTTTATCACTTATATAGATGACTTTACACGAATGGTTCATATATATCTCCTTAAAGATAAAATGAGTGTTCAAAATACCTTTATGGATTTCAAATTAAAAGTAGAGAATGAATTGGAACTTAAAATTAAAATTATACGCACCGATAATGGCAAAGAGTATTGTAATCATAATTTCCAGAAGTTCTTATCTAATCATGGTATTGTTCATCAGACCTCTACTCCGTACACTCCGCAGCACAACGGTTTGGCTGAAAGAATGAATAGGACTCTGGTCGAACGAGCAAGGTGCATGTTATTCTATGCTGACCTAGAGAAGCGCTTGTGGGCTGAAGCTTTGGCAACTGCTGCATATGTTGTAAACCGTTCCCCAACTAGGGTATTGAAAGGTAAAACTCCATATGAGATATGGAGAGGAAAAAAACCCAATTTATCACACCTGAGAATATTTGGCTCTGACGCTATGGTCCATGTACCAAAAGAAAAACGCCAAAAGTGGGATAAAAAATAAATAAAGATGGTATTGGTGGGCTATTGTGAAAACTCCAAGGGATATCGTTTGATGGACCCTAAAACACATAAAATAATAAAAAGTAGGGATGTTGTTTTCATGGAGAATTACAAAGATAATATCAATATACAGTGTGAAATTAATGTTCCTGTTGAGGAGAGCCAGCCAACCAGTTCCAGCTCTGTTTCACCATTTAGTCAGAAGCCAGAGAGTACTGGTGTTACTCAGTTACAAGAAATATGAACTCGGGAGTCCTCACATGTAAAGTCAGGTAAAGGCTCAGATACACAAAATTATAGTGAAGACTCAAGTGACACTGATGCCGGAGAACTGGATCCTGGAACCTTCCTCTTCAATGAGACAGGACTAAAAGAGTAATATTTCCTTAAGACCATTGCAGTCCCGATTACGGAATACACAAAATAATGCACAGAATGACAAAAATAGTTTTTTGTGTTTGCTTACAGACACAACTGATCCACAGACTGTTGAGGAGGCTCTATTATCACCAAAATCAACAGAATGGAAAAAAGCCATGAATGAGGAATATAGTTCTTTGATGAAAAATAAAACGTGGAGTTTGACAGACCTCCCTCCAGGGAAGAAGGCTCTACCATGTAAATGGATATTTAAAACAAAAACTGACCAGAGTGGAAATACAATCTGTTACAAGGCTAGACTTGTGATAAAAGGGTATGCACAGAAGAAGGGCATGGACTATGAGGAAACATACTCGCCAGTTGTAAGATACACAACAATTCGATATTTATTTGCTCTGGCAGCCAAATATGAACTAGAAATTGATCAAATGGATGCTGTATCGGCGTTTCTACAGGGAGAGATTGATAGAGATATTTACATGCAGCAGCCAGATCAATACAAACAAGGATCTCAAGTATGTATACTACATAAATCCATATATGGACTAAAACAGGCCAGCCGCTTGTGGAATATTAAATTAAATAATGTTCTACATGAACTGGGGATGCAACAATCTAAAACAGATCCTTGTGTCTATTGGAATGCAGAAAAGAACACATTTATAGCTGTCTGGGTAGATGATTTAATATTGTTTACTGCTCAACAGTCTATGAAAATTTTATTGAAAGAAAAATTGAAGCAACGCTTTGAAATGAAAGATCTTGGCCCCGCAAGTCAGTGTGTAGGTTTACATATTACCAGAGACAGAGACAAAGTAATGATAGACCAAGAAAAATATATAAATGAGATACTGGCAAGATTCAGAATGTCAGATTGTAAGCCTGTAAAAACACCAATTGAAGTTGGTATGAAATTTAATGAAAACATAGAAGAAGAAAAATTAGCTGATAGTCCTTATCAACAAGCTATTGGCTCCTTACTCTATGTAGCTCAAGGTACACGACCTGATATATCCTTTGCAGTGAACACACTCAGCAGATATAACAAAAATCCAAAAGCTACGCATTGGTGTGCAGTGAAGAGAATCTTTAGATATCTACAGGGCACAAAAAATTTGAAATTAGTTTACACCAAAGATGGTAATGAGAACATCACAGGATATTGTGATGCTGATTGGGCGAGTGACGTGCATGATCGTAAGTCGTGCACGGGTTATATTTTTATGTTACAGGGAGGTGGTATTTCCTGGCGGTCACAGAAACAACAGACCGTCGCATTATCGACAGCTGAAGCTGAATATATGGCGATGTCTTCCGCGGCGCAAGAGGCGCTGTGGCTGCAACAACTGCACGATGAACTTGGCCAACAGCAGAGCAACCCACTTGTCATCTTTAGTGACAATCAAAGTGCGATAAAACTCTCCATCAGTGATTGTTATTTACCTAGATCTAAGCACATAGATATTCGGTATCATTTTTTAAAGGACCATGTCAATAACTTACAAATAAAGTTTTGCTATATAAAGGGTGAACAAATGGCTGCGGACATATTAACAAAGGGTACTGCTGCTGACAAACATTTATATTGTTTAAGAAAAATGGGATTGCGTTCCAAGGGAGAGTGTTGTTGAATATGGAACGCAACCATTTTTAGTTCCTTTTTTCTGAACGTACAGCGCTTCCTTCCTGCTGTCACTTCACTTGTTCTGTAACTGTAAAGTTGTACTGTAATAAAACCAAGTTTATGAAAGAATATATTTTATTTACCACATCTACACAATTTTCCTTCAAGAGCCAAATCAGCTTTGAGACGATTTTCCGTTTGTGGTAGTGTAATACACACAGTGACTAAAACCAGAATAAACGAGTTTGCGGTAGCAACGACGACCCTACAGTCTCGCGTCAGTCGCTTATAAATATCGAAAAGGCCTGCGCAGACGAGGGATAGTCGTTGGGGTATTTTTAAGTCCGTAAAAATAGATATTTAAGAACTGAATTGCATAACCCACACGACAGACTAAAAGTACGTCGTACAAAAAGTCCTCCGAACAACCCAGGACATAGATAGGTGACCGCATCACTAAACGTTCGACGTACAAATTTTTGCATATAATGTGTGTCCAGTTCGTGGAAAATTCTCAGCGGACATTTATTTCATCGGTTTGGGGTTTTAAATCCTTCGCGGACAAAAGTTCCTCGTCTGTGCAGGTTCTTAGAAGTGTACAAATACGTACGTACATTACTACAACGCAAAAAAACATTTCCAATCTGATTTGGCTGTAATATTGTTATTGAAGCGGGTAAAGGAGCTCAGATTAATTTTTTTTTTGTTGTTAACGATATGTAGTGTGACTTAGCTTTAGCTATTTAAACCTAGAAATCCCCCACGTCAAACGTCTTTTGCTGCCGACAACCGGGAAAAGGCTTGCTTATTGTTCGGTTTTGTTACCTTCCCGCGTCCCGCAGACCATGAGAAGAAACGTTCTTACGTCGATCAGCAAAAATCAGTAAAATAAATATAAAATTTATAATAATAATACTTTATAAAAAGCGTCTTATAAAGACAATTCAAGGTGTATTAAATTTAAACTCACATGTTGAAATATAACACACTTAACAGTCTTAGACGTCAGGACGTGACCAAATCCTGAGTTCGAGCCTGGTTAAGACTTCAAAACTATTATAGCCCAAATTGTTATGATACCGAACAGCATAAATTATTAATGAGGTAAGACGACTTGAGGTTTATTTTACGTCTAACTATAGAAGGCTAAATACTATCGACTTTATAATATTAAGACATATCATTATATCTGTTTATCTTGTATACAGATCATTTATAATTCAAATTCAATTCTATTATTAATTTTAATGAGACATTGTTAGGCTAAGGAATAAAGTATAATGTAATCCAGGAAAAGCTACGTTTACTACGTATACTACGTAAAGTGCAGTTTCAACTTATAAAAGGCTTTTATAGTTTCGACTGGTAAAGAATTTAGGTTCTATGGAAGATAAAAAAAAAATTATAAACCTTATAGAGTTCCCTATCGATTCTTCTTGATAGATGTTTTCCGAACCGGTGGTAGTATTTTTAAATTCATAAGTACCTTCTTGGAGCTTAAACCGAATAAATATTTTTTGATTTTGATGACTGTTACGTGTTATTTCTGTTAATTCAGCGACTACTATAGATAGAGCATAAAGATTATTTGTTTTCGTTATGACTACACTGTTAGCCTGCCAGACTTGGGGGCGAACGTGGGAGGGACTTAGCCGTGAAAAAGGGGCAACTAGCTCAAGGATCCAAAGTGGGAGAACCTCGTCATAGGCTATTCGTACATGCAAAAAAGTCGCGATCTGTTTTAGTCCGTATACGTATAACTCGATCTAACTAACTATATCTATATCATTATGTTTCCGGGAGGAAGTAGGAAACATGCGCATATGCATTTAGTAATCTATCAATTTGGTGTAAGTCTAACAAGCCAATAAAATAAAAAGAAAGGCTTCTTAGAAAACCTATGTACCTGTGTGGTGTGCACGTATGTGGTGGTGCAGTATAATGATCTATGTTGGTAGTTAGTGATTGCAAGTGCAGTGTCACTTGTATCGCGTGAGCGGTTGCTTGGCTCAAGGGCTCCATGCCGGAGGAACGGATCTAAGCTTGATTTGCCGCAAAAGAGAAGAGGAGACGTGGTAGGTAACAGCATCAAGAAAGATTTTTTATTTATTATACTACGATGGTGACAACAAGCATACAGTTCTCTTGAAGGTAAGCTTAAGGACGCTTGCAATGCCAAAAGCAACACATGAGCGCAGGCGACCCTTTAAAAACCTGTTCACTCCCCATTTGAAGAAACCCATACTGTGTCCCTTGACAAAACCTCAGCAGGAACGTCATTCCACATCAGATGTGTTTGCAAAGAATAAAAATAGTGGCTGATAAAAATTACAACTCATCTGTCGAAGGATCTGTTTGCGTCAAGAGAACCATGAAAAAACTATTATAACAAAACATTTTGTGTTTGCGATAAATTTAGTACATTCTTATATATTTAACTAGATTCCTTTTTACAGATTATTAACTGCGATCAAAATAAGAACGTTAACTTATCTATACCACCAATATTAGTTTAAAGATTTGTATTATCCGTTTTCTATACCGAAAGGGTTACGCTACCCGTAAAGGATAAAACCCTGACGTGTTATAGATCAAAAGATATAAGCAACGAACGGCAATCGGTATCGAAAATAGCTGTCTGGATCATTCTCAATAAAATATTATAGAAGAACGCGATTTAGATAAACGGTATTATTTGGAAACTTATTCTAGTCGTACGTATGATATGAATTTGTATCTTTTTCATTGATCTATAGTATTTTAGTATTATATTATAAAACTAAAGATATTGTTTGTTTGTAAGTGCTAATCTCAGGAATCACCAGAATTAATCTAAAAAATGTTTTTGCATTTTATAGTTTCATCTGTGTTAATTTTATGCGACAAAAATCGCATAGCCAACGCACCCATGTAGTCTATCATACCTGTTCTCACTTCCCGCAAGTACACACTATTTTAATTTTCCATTATCTCCTAAACTATATGTTCATATACCATGCTGTAAAGAGTAAAATTTCACTTCATGAAATTTCTCTATGATGAAGTAACTTATATTCGCCATGCCTAAAAGCAATGCAAAAATTTAATTTTTAGTTTTAACAAAAAATAATATCGCAAATTACCTTATTGTGGCTTATGTATAAGAGATAGGCATATGCACCGCGGGTTTTTTTTTAGATATACTAAGGACCTATGTTTTTGTAGAGCATTGTATTTACGTATAATTAACCATTACGCCAGCGCACTCTGATAAAGCAGTTCAGGAGCTTCCACTTACGACTTACTTAACAAAAAATCATATTTAAGCTAGCTTATAATTTTAACTTAATATCAAATAACCTGTACTGTTCCTTATGAACATGACAATCATATACAAAAAAAAAAACTGAATCCAACTGGTAGTTCCAGAGATTAGCGTGTTTAAACAAACAAATAGTACAAACAATGTAATAGCTATTAGTTTTATGATTGTAATATTTAATTATAAAATGCTCACTTAGTTTTTAGTATGCAGCTGCATCTGTGAATGTATCTGTTTTTAACGGCAATTTTTAATGTTCTCTAGTAATAGCACCTACGTTTTAAAATATAGTATATATACTAGTATAGATTTATTAAGGAAGGTTATAGGCTATATAACTTCACGCTAGGACTGTAAGGAGCGGAGCAGTGACCATGAAGGTCAAGCAATCTGAGAATCTGTAGGCGAGTTCGGGAAGTCAGGAAGGATAAGCAACACGGGTGTGTTGGCGGCCCCAGTGGCGCTGTGGAGAGTTGCTCGAAAAAATTTAACATCGTGAGTGAAATCGGTGAGTACAGCTAGTGCATTTATAAAAAGAAAATACCTTTTGTTAGACATTTGTTGGTGTGAACATTGAAAACATACTAATGACCCGTACTATTGACGGGGCGTGATAACAACACATGTGCTCTGTGATCGTCGCCGGCAACAACAGGCCTAAAGGACAAGAACGATGAAGCTGTAAAAGCTGTCTAAAGTTCCAGAGCCTTTACTGTCAGTTGTAAAAAAATAAATAAACAAGCTAAATTATTAAAAAGGAAATAAAAAACCCGACTGCAACAAAAATATTTACTATTTTTTTCACGGCTTTTGCTTTTTATTTGATTTCCGGATCTCGTAATTAAATATTATAAAGCTTATATCACTTCCACAATTAAAAGGAGTCCAACGAAACCTCATATGCTAATATCCATCAAGCCGTTTAGACTAAATAGTTTGCCAAAGAAATAGACATACATAAATACTACGCTCGAAAATATAGCCTTCCTTTTTCACAGTCAGATAAAAAAGGCCTAAGGATCATTTTCATTCGAACTATCGGACGATTATAAATCCGTCCTTCAAAGTATGTAAATAATTTGTAATACGTCATTGGTAGTTTGTTATATGAAGTCAGATAGTATTATGTTAACTCTTTTCTTCCGACGTAACAGCCTGTACGTGTGCAAACCGAAACAAACTGAAAAAAATAAGTGGCATAACCCTCTAGGTGCAGTACGCGCCTAACCGACCCTAAATTGCTAGCTAGCTTCATTTGTATTCATAAACGCAAACCGATGGTCTAAGCCGATAGCCAGTGAGGCGTGGGGCCACTTACAGCGACATAACAATTTTAATAAATCTATAGTACCCAGTGTTGTACTCAGAGATGGATGGACAAATTTTGATTTTTTTATCAATATTACTTTTAGAAAACCTACAATAAAAAAAAAAAATTTATTCTCAGCCGGTTTTGCTTAAACTTTGTATACAGGGATTATATATAATTACGAGAATGACGGCTAGTACATTATATTTCAAAAAACATGTGTTCAGTTCAATGCCGTTGTAGTTAAACCTTCATAAAATATAAAAATATTCACATAAACGATATACGTGAACAAGCAAACATCTTTGATTGTCGTTTCACACAACGGGGTGGTAAGGATCTACACCTGACTTGATTGCGACCACCATAAACCATGTGTAACATCTGCCTTAGTGGTACGCTTAGGCGTGTCGCATTCCAGAATCAAACGATACATACAACTGCCAGGCCCAATTGCCAATTTCTCGCGGTCGCCATTATACCATAAATTTGGTATAGTATAGGCAATCAATGACGTTTTAGAAATAGACACGCTAAACAATCGCTAAATAGAAATCGGAAAACGGCACAAATATTGTTATCAGTGTGTTGTAACAAAACAGAAACTCTGTTGTCAAAAAAGGATAAAGTTTCTTCTCGCTCACGCCGGTATCAAGCCAAAAGTGAACTGAGAGCGTGTATATCGTATCGTATCTACTTATAAAGTATCATTGTTGGCAATAGGTTAAATAAGACGAGACCAAAACTGAATTTACTAGTATGAGTATCGTTTTGTTGCTTTGTTATACGAGTTATAGTATACGTAACCACAAATAAACACGTCTACTAAACACTAAATTATACTTTCATTCCTTAGATTTTGAAAAAATAAGTGGAATTTGTTTTGTTCATGATTTTTGTTAGGCCATTACCAAAATATCCTCGTTCCCTATCTCATTTTAATACAATTCATAATTCATTCTTTCTGAGTTCATATTATATATATGGTTCTTACCATAAAATCCAGAGCCGACACGTTGTCATGCTACTATTGAAAAAAAAACATGAAATGTAAATTGTGTAGTGTATCTATGTCTATGAGAAATTTGTAAAAGATTAATGCACATTGTCCGATACGTCAATTAATTGCAAGCAACAATATTACACTGACGTACATATAATATATTGCTTACATTACTATTGGAACGAAGTTCCTTATCGCGTGTTGTGAAAGGGGGCTAGACGGATAAAAATTCTCACGAAAAGTTGTAACGACACTTTTTGCTATAGTAAGCTATTGTAAGCTGTGCGGCGTACGCATGTTTCTCTGTCTGTCTCTCTCTCTCTTATAGAAAGCAAGCCAGATTTCTTTTCATTTCTATTTCGCATTGAACAGTGTGGTGTCGCGACGATTATTTTTGTTGAGTGTATACACTATACAGGTTTTTTGTACATAATAAATAATAATAATGATTCCTGACAGTGTTTCTGCACAAGTTCCGAATATTGCTGACGGAGTTAGGTAAGTAGAGATTTTATACAGACAATAATAAATGCTTTTGTATTTTTAGCAAGTACGCATTATAACCTCTCTTTATTATTGTGCTAACCAAGTCATACGCATTATAATCTCTTCATTATTATGTGTTTAGCAAGTGTACGCGTCATAATTTTAATAAATTCAAAAGTAAATCATGTTTAAATATTATAATATCAGAACGTATGTATTTAGCAAGCCGTGCGTGTTCTAACCTATACACTATTGTGTTTACGAAGTCGAGAGAGTATATAAATATATATATATATATATATACAGTCAAAATCTGTTATAACGACATCGAAGGGACTGCACATATTCAGTCGTAAAAACCGATAGTCGTAACAACCGGTGATGTTTAATGTATATCGTGCAAGTACAAACAAATCGATAGGGAATTATTGGAAAAATATATTTATTCAACTATGTACATTTTGTTTATTACACATAAGTACAATGCATATTCCTCCCGAACCATTCTCTTCTTTGAACTTTAAAGTCTTGTCTGGTTTCATATTGTAAAAAAGTCCAGTTTCATCTGCGTTAAAAATTTCATCTGGTCCGTAGCCTTCGAATAATATCTTGACTCTACTGCATGCACGTGTTTTGTTTCTAAGAATTAGAAAATACCCTACACTAAACTAAATCCTATTGTTTTCTTTCCTGATTTTAATAGACATTGAAGACAATAACTTTAAAAAAAAATATTATTACAATTCCTTCACTAATTAATCGAAAGGAACTTCGTTCCATCCGGGTGTCCCTTAACACCTCTCAACTTTTTTATATTATTACAAATTAGTACATACTAATGTGCAGAATAGCACACCAGAACATCGCTTAAGAAACTAAATATAATAGTTTTGAAAATGGTTTATCGCTCGTAATGAGAACGTAGTTTATGCTCACGTGCAGATTTGTTCGTGGAAATGGCCCCATTGTAGCCAATGTTTCCAGTATGTAACTGTTACGAACGCTAGTTTTGACATAAAAATGTACCTACGTATTGCACTAATGGCAATTTCTGTCATACTTTAAAATTACAAAATCTCTTACATTTATATAACATCATACCATCAGGCCTGTATCCTCGAAGGGTTACGCAGAGGTGTACTAATGTACACCCACAATTTGCCGGCCATGTTTTAAGGTCCCATGTAATATAGGAGGCGAGCCTATTGCCATTAATCGGTCACAAAGCCAAAAACTTCGAGCTGCTACTGAGAATTTCATAGAAAAACCCAATAACACTTTACTGGACTTGGGAATTGAATCCAGTACTTCAGCATAGCAAGTCGAGCTCAGGACCACTAACAATTCTGGATAAAACAATTGTAATAAGAAATCGAGGAAAAAGTATTTGTATCAACATTATTTTTTCCAGTTAGTTAGGTAAATGTGTGAAGGCGAATAATAAACTATGCAGACAGTTCAAAGCACTGTCGTGCCATGTCCGCGACTAAACTGTCAAGATTTTTTTTTCTGACTGACTATACTTTTAGCCTTAGGGGCCCAAAACCAGAGCCGCTGACGGCTTTTACATCTTCACCGGAACTTGGGGGCGAGCGCTTAAGGCACTCAGCCGCAATCTGTCGAGAGGCCCTACAAACGTATTTATGCCACGGTTTTTTTGTCAAAACAGTTTGTCATTGGTATGACAGCGCATTAGTCAATTACACAACTATACTGAAAGTCAATGTAAAATATCTAAATAATTTAAAATAACATTTCGCACCCACAATAATATATGTTTAATAGTTATCTAAATGACATTCAAATTACTGCACTGCTCCTAATGGTGGTCAGCACAGAATAATCCAAAACACTGGTGCCTACAGAGAGATCGGCAATCAGTCGTAGATCCTCGCTATCATGCCAGTTTGCAAGCACATCAGTAACTGAATATATACTGGCTGATTCCGAAACGCAACAAACTAAAAGTGTGTGTGTGGGTGGTGGTCACGATCCAGTCTACCCTACCACCCGTCCTTCATTACTGGCTGTCCCAGATCACGATACGCTTAAGCGTGTCACTATGTGCACTGGTGCACGGTGACCGCGATCCAATCGGGCACAATAGTCGTATCCTATCATTTAGTAAAATTAATTTTTAATTGTATCAACATGAAGACTCTCAACCGACTTTCCTCGACGAAGACATAGTACGGGACGTCATCATACGATCGCTCGTGGTACGATGCCGGAGGTGCGGCGGCGGTGCTCCTATAAAGCACAGGGACCTGAGTGGTGAGAGGTTACATCCATGCCCGGTGAAACTTTCAAAATTTATAAAGGCTGCGGAGCCATTAAACCTATCATTGTAGTCAGTTCGAAAAAAGGAGGCATGTTAGTTGTGTATTCGTGTAACGTTACTCTGTCAGAGTGTTAACTAAGAGTAATCATATTGGTCAATATGCAAAGTGTTAAGCTATAAACCAATAAACTATTTGTTTAATATTTCTATATAATTTATTTATCAAATCAAGATCATATTTCTACGGTCTTTACAAATAACTAAACCACAATACAATATTTACTTATTTTCTTAGTACCCTTATTTGCCGAAAACTGAACGGTTTTAATCTTATTCTAACATCAAACACACTGATTATCGATTGAACCGAAGCGAAAAGATAATTTATATTCATAAGTACGCCGAAGCAGCACTTGAGTATTTCAAACATATTATATTTGATTTTTCTTGCGATTGTGTTTATGTTGAAATTCTTTTTCTAAGAAGTCGTTTATCATTTTTGAAACATTATTATTTTTATCATCGGCTGTGTCAGTTTACTGCTTGACATAGGCCTCTCCCGGGGCGCATCACTGTAAGAATTGCGCATCAGATATCAATCTTATCGCTTCTTTCTAAGCGACAGACATCCCACACGCCATATTCATCTACTATGCTGCCACTAAGCGAGAATTCATCTACTGTAAAAAAGGCACTTATAATTAGCTAGCATTTTTGCTACTAACGCACTCATGTAGCCTATTATTGTTGTCATTTCTCATACTAGCCTATAGTTTGCCAGATAGCTTAATGATTAAGGATACTACATAGCTCCTTAGGGTCGTAGTGTGATGCTATATAGTATAACTTGCCTCAATAAATAACCTATATAATGCAAAAATATTTTTTTTAATCTGATCAGAATTTACAGAGAATAGCGCGTTCAACAAAAAAATAAAAAATCTTGTTAATGTTAGTTACTGAGTGACATTTCATTTTTTTTACTAAAGATCGTGAGTTTTTATTGTTGTTGTTGTGAACGTTTGTTTGTACTTACTAATTTTGATGCGCTAAGATTTCAATATTTAGTGATTTGCAGTATAGAGCCTTATTTATTGAGGAAAATTATGCCTACGATGTTAGAAATCACGCTGTGATCATTTGGAGCAGAGCAATTCTCATACAAAGTGTTTTCATAATTATCATACACAATTATTATTATCATATAAAGTACATGAAGCAACAGTGTGGGGTATCGGAGATGCTTTGGCTGTCTGACGAGAACAGAAATAAATGAAACGTGAGCAATAAATACCCCGAGGCACAATTAGTGCGTTATGACTGCTTAAGCATTAACTGAAATATCAGTATTTTTCATTATTAATACTTTATAAATACTTTTGAGGTAAAAACACAAAAATCCTAAAAAAAGAAAGATATCTTTTTTATTATTCAAAGACACCCATCAATTATTTTTTCAATTATTTATTTCATCTAATTTAGACGGTAGGTCTGCGTCGGTGGTGATGAAATGTTAGTTCCCTCGTCGGCGACAATATTAATTACATCCCCGACACTACTGTACGAGCAAATGACAAAGGTGACTCGGCGGAACTTACGTTACGTACTGACAACTACTTGAAGTTTGTCACTAAAGATATCCCTCTTTTAACCTTTATTGCACTTACTTTTAACTTTTTTTAACTTATTTATTTTGTTGCAAACTCTTGCTAGACCACTTTACAAAGATAGATGTGATATTAACTACATTTAAAACACAACACATCTTATTGACTTACCAAGTGTGGGGTGATGGGGATGTTTTACCTGACTGGGTCGCGCGAAAAGTTCGTGATAGTGACTCTGTTTTGCGTGTAGAGTTTCGCAATCAGCCTGTGCATATCTAGTTAAATGTATGCAGACCAACATTACAGCAGCGACCGTCAATGGATTGCCGATTTCTCGGTGGTCGCCATTGTGATTGGATTGTACTGAGCTTACTATCAATGACAGTAACGTCAATTTGCCGTGCTACCATAAAAAAAAATTAGTTCCCGACAGGATGATAATAACTCAGTTGGTAGCGTGTACTAGTTTGAATCTCTGTAATGAGTCTGAGCTTTCGGTGAAGGAAAACATCGTGATGAAACCATAGCATGGTGGTAGGAATTTTTCTAATGTCGCCTAGCTAGCTGCCACCCTCAAGTTGAACATTTGTCGCCAAACACCAATAGGTGTGTTCCGGCAGCTGCACTTGAGAGCCAGTTTTCACTGGGTTTAGCGTGCTGTGCTACCATCTTGGGCCAGATCGTCACATCAAGTGAGATTGTGGCCACAACTCTAAACCTAACAATAAAGATACAGAGGTCATGGAATTTATTTTTCTTTAATTACATTATGACTTTTATGTATTAACATAGCAACAGAGAGTGTTTTGTAAATAGCCTCATGAATCCGAATTGGCTCATGGATTTTAATGATCGAGAAAGTTGGAAAAGCGCATAACTTAGCCAAACTTACTGAAAATTCTAAAATTATTTATACCATGCTAACTCTATTCTGAGCGGTGCCAGATACGAGATACGCGAGAAACATGAATTTAAAATTATATACAAGCTAAATTATTTATAAAAAGGAAAAAAAACCGACTGCAACAAAAACACTTCAATAAAAAAGGATTTTTCCCAAAATCAAAATATATTTCATTCAATTTAGGCCCTAAGAAGGCACTTATGAATATCAAAACATTACCACCGGTTCGGAAAATATTCCAATCATCGAGAAGAACCGACAAGAAGCTCGATCGGGTTTATCAACATCTTATTATCTTTTTTTAAATAGTTTTTAGAGTATTTAATTCTATACATTTAGTATCATTTTTAGTAGATGTACAAGGAGGAAACCACATCCAGACATCACCATCATTCACGTAATCAGCTTGCTAGCAAATTTGCTTATCATGATTCTTGAACTTATTATCCGGCAAATCAGTAATGTGCTTAAGAAATTTATAATTGAACCTAACACAATTACCTAAAAACATTTGTTTGTTTTACTAAGTCTAAAAAGACGGAATGACTATTTTATATTTATTGCTAGTATTGAAATTGTGCGTGTTAGTTACAAGTTCAACATTATCTTCATTTTTCCGAATATACATTATATTTTCAAAATGTATTGGGAAGGCAAAGTTAAGATACTGAATTCTTGAAATTGATTTCCTAATTGACTCGCGTGGTCCCATATCATAAATTGCTCGAACTTCCCGTTTTTGTAATACAATTATGGTATCTACCTCAGCTGCTGAACCCCACAGCAAAATACCATAGGACATTAAACTGTGGAAGTAAGCGAAGTAGAAAAGCCTAGCAGTAGCAATATCAGTTAATTGGTGAATCTTATGCACTGCGTATACAGCAGAGCTTAATTTCCCTGCCAAGGTTTTAATGTGAGGACCCCATTGCAATTTTGCATTTAGTGTGATGCCTAAGAATACAGTATTAACAACCAAGCCTACTATATTCTCTTCTATCTAAATATTACATTCAACACGTTGTACACTGGGTAAGGCAAATCTGATATATTTTGTTTTATTT
Source organism: Saturnia japonica (assembly GCA_033032175.1). Classification (NCBI taxonomy): domain Eukaryota; kingdom Metazoa; phylum Arthropoda; class Insecta; order Lepidoptera; family Saturniidae; genus Saturnia; species Saturnia japonica. The sequence continues at coordinate 7,597,650 of CM065332.1, forward strand.
GCATTTAACAATAGATTATTAGAGCACACCATTCTGATATTTTAAATAAAGCATTATTTACATGCCTAACCTCTGAATCTTTTATTTTCATTTGAAATATAAATGAAGTATGGTCAGCATAAAAAACAATATGAGCACCGTTCTTAACAATTAAGTGTAGATCATTTATATATTACTAAAAACAAAAAAGGGTCCCAATATCGAACCCTGTGGGAATCCGATTCAAAGATCCCTAATAAGTTGCCTCATTAACACTTATGTTCAGACAGCAATCTGATAAATATGATTGTACAAAGTCGAGAGAAGGTCGGTCCATCCACATCATAATGTTTCGGCTTAAGTATGAGCGTAGTGTGATCAATGCAGTCGAAATCTTTTGAAATATCACAGAATACACCGATTGCATCCTGCGACTACTCCCATGACTCAAATATGTGACTTAATGGCGTTGCACTAGCATCAGTCGTAGATTTTAATTTCGTGAAACCTAAATGCCGACCATTCAATTTTATTCTATTCTGTTCTATTTTTGTTTTTTATTTGATTCCCAGACGTTGTCCTTGAGTATTTTCTAGCATATGTTACTCCCACATTTAACAAGAATCAAAAGTCACCGTGTATGTTAAAATCCATGCGTGCTAAAATCCACGCTCGAAAAATATAACTCTTCTTTTTCACAGTACGGTAAAAAAAGGAACATAATTATATCAATGATTTGTAATTATTGTTAGTTTTTTGGTCAATGTTACTGGCATCTAAACATCTCACAAGAACTGTAAATACCTAAAAGCTACAAAATAGAGACACGATATTGTACAATATGCTTCGACTATATGAAAATTAAGATGATTTGTCATAATTCTCGCTTTGAGAAGTGTACGTAAGTCTGTCAGGTTAAGAAAAACTTATTTACAAACTAACTACAATTTTCTTTATAGGTCTATGTAATTTCTCTTCTTAAAGATAATCTATTATGATTCTTCGTTTTCGCTGACAATTAACGATCCTTCTGCTTGAACATCAGAGAAAAAAACATTAATGAGACAGATTAATATAGGACTGAGCCCGAGGAAAGGTCTAGACTGCAAAGCACTACGCTTTTACATAGAGGATAAGTAGCAAAGGTAAAATTGAAATTAACACAAAAATTTAGACAATCCACTGATCCACATAGGATACATTCGATTAGTTTTCGTAGAACTACAAAAGTTTATTCGCGCGAATGAAATCGCGGGCTCCAACTAGTTCGTAACAAAAATATAATTTTCTTGTAGATGTAAGTAATCTTATTATATTAAGTGAGCAATTCTTGTATATATGTATATGTAACAGATATTTTTCGTTAATATCTCCAATTTCAGATGTCATCGATACAACTCCCACGCTGACGACTGGGACAATTTCGTGGGAGTTATCATTCTTATTACAGATCGTAGTAATAATTTAATACAGTCGAAAAGTATTGCCAACTTTAATACTAAGTTCAGTGAAAACAATCTGTTTGCTAAAATTTTTCGAATTCTTGCTTCTGGTGAAAGTTGGGCAAGGAAGTCTTATCATTTTTCTACAGCTTTTTTTTTTGTCAATAAATCATGTATGACTGCATTTTATATGATACTAAAGTATTATTACGTATAGGAATTATAGCGACTTTAATACAAATAGTAAAAAGTTTTTTTTTGTCACGTTACTTAACGTGTGATAAATCACGACCAGTTATTTGTTACATGAGGTTAATAACTACATTGAGCTGCAGCGGGGCACGTCAACGACAAACCAACTGCAAGTGAAATAATTTGACACACTCCAAAATTATTTCAGTGTTATAAAAACTTAAATTAAATTATTACCTAACCATATTGAGAACAATATTTAATTTCATTCAAACACATCTTCACTTCTAGCTGGTGGTAAGTGTCACTACAATGTTATTGTTTTATCTCTTCCCCATTCGTAGATTTACTATTGCACGATTGGATTCAGCAAATTGTAGTGTAACTTGGCATTTGTAAGTTAATAATCAAGTTCGCATGATAATTAACTGGCGCTTTAGTGATACGTGAAATATCTTATCACTGGTTATATAATAGGTAAAATGTTCCGCACGTAGTATCGTGTGTAATTGTACAGGCAATTTAGCGTAAGATAGAAACTATAGACTTACCTGGTATCCTGCTGACTGGCGACGTGACAGGAGCAGCTGCGGTCGTAGCCGTGTTTGGCGGGTAAACAGGATCACAGCACTCTCGTTCGGGGAACTCACTCCCGTAAACCCAGCCGGCGAGAAGCACTACTACTCCAACCAGCGGCCACAAACCACCACGCGATCGCGGACACATCGAACCGATCTTTCCGAAACTGACACACTCTTTCACGACAAACGAACACAACTTTATAGTGAAATTTATTGAGCACTCCCATAGAACTAACCCCACCCGTTTTCGCATATCGAATGATATTTCATTCTTTTCTTCGTCCCTTTTTTTATTATTTTTGACATCGCCGCCGTGAATTTCATTCATTTACACTAATTTCACATTACACTTTTTTGCAAAAGTTAATTTTATTATTCTTTTTTTTCCACTAATTTTGTTAAACTTTACTTTTTTCTCAACACTTAATTTGTAGCATAATTGACTGATATGTTGAAGGGAACTTTTGTATTTCGTTTGTTATTGTAAATTACCTAATAAATATTAATTTTATTTAAATCTGTAAAGAATAAAGAGACGTAAATAATTTTTTTTGTTTAAATCGATAGTTAAAGTTAAATAAAAATAAATAAACGCATTCGTACGTCATTTCTAAAACACATTTCATTCTCTATTCTACTTTTATTATCCTATCCAAGTGTTCATTTCAAATGGAATCGACACGAACTTTTTAGAATAGATGAAATAAGTCATATATGTACGGAGTCACAGAAAAGATAATTCTGTACAACTGAGCTGTGGCCAACTTGATATACAGGGTGTAACATTTAAATAGGTCAGTGGGGGGAACCCCGAAACCATAAGAGATAGAGAAATATTTTGTAAAGAACCATGACATTGATTTTGAAGATAAGAAAAACTTCATTCATAGATTATCAACCTAAACCTATCATCGAATGGAATCAAACCTATTCATCATTTTCATTTAATTCTAGACACAGGGTCTCCCAGCAATAATTATTCCTTACAACCTACATTATCAATTATCGTAATAAAATTACATACTTTTTTTTCTTAAAATGATGACTCATGTATGGAGTTTTTTTTGAAAATCTTATAACGCAGTTTTTATTATCTTTACAAGAAAATTTTTAACAAAAAGGAAAACCAACTTCTATTATTTTGAAGAGTTTCCTCGTACACATATATATATATATATATATATATATATATATATATATATATATATATATACACATTCGAATTGATTAACCTACGCATTTTTTTGATGTCCGTTAAAAATCGATGTCATGGTTCTTTAGAACATATTGCTCTGTCTCCTATAGTTTCACAGTTCCGCTCATTGATCCATTTAAATGTTGCCACTCTGTATATATTCTGTGTTATATGTAAAGTACCTACACTATATCTATACTATGCTCGATCTGGACTTTCCTTATCCCACGCATCTCTTTTATCTAAAACCCACGAAAGTTCGACGTTCGAAAATATTCAAACTCATAACCAATCTTACACCAGTTTTCAATAACTGTAACAAGACCATTTATAACAAAAAGAAAACTAACTTCAATGATTTTGAGGAGTTTTGTTGTATATCTTCGAATTCGATCGTTCGATGCCAATGAAATTAAATGTGATCACCCTTAAGGCATTCCCTATCCAATAAAAAAATTATTATCCAAATCGGTTCGAAAATAAAGAAGTTTTGGCTGAGCATCCATAAAAAAGAATATACATTCGAATTGAGTAACCTCACGTGTTTTGTTGCAGTCGGTTAAATATAATTATATTAATCACATGAATCAAAGTTTTATTTGAATATTGTTATAAGCAGATTTATTGTATTAATATTGTGTAGGTACACTATATAAATTTATTTAAAGATAAGGTGCATGAACACGTATAAGAAATCAGAAACGAGAGAGAAGACAGCAATTTCGGTTCCGGATATATAACATGTTTCCTTTTAAATCGAGTAAATAAGATATAAATTCTTAGAATTTAAAGGTTAAGGCCTAGGCTGTTAAGGTTTAAAAACACTATATCTATTTTTTATACAAATGTGCGTACCTAATAATTAGTATACATATTATAAATTTTTATACTTCATAATTACTAAATAACTTAGTAAATATCTAAGTAAACATAATATTCATTCTTAAAATATTTAAAAATGTAATGATTGTGTTCATGTGCTCATCGCCTTATGTTAGAAGGGCATTAAACAAATTGAATCCTTAATACGCTATTTAACTTTTTGCGAGAAATCCTAACGTATATTAGTTTTGTTCTTCAAAAAACTTCTTCTATTTAACGGCGGAAAAATATTATGTTCATTAAATTCTCAGGTAAAAAATCGCTCGATAATAATTTTAACTTTTGTTATCATCGTTATAAAGTCCGTTTTAAGTTTTGATAATATATATTAATTACTTAATTGCATCCGGCGTTTTTTTTGTATTTGCCTATATATATTCAAAATTTAATTGCGTTCGGATCTGAGGTTCAGCCGTAAAAAAAAACAAACAGATAGACAGGCAGTCAGTTTCGCATTTATAATATTAGTATGGAAGTTTAGATTAGATATTTAATATTTTGTAAATTAAATATCTCTAACTTGATTTTGAAATTGAACAGACGAAATAACTAGGCCTCCATGTAATTACAAGAACTATGTAAGTACCGTATCGTTAATCTTCTATATACAACCGTATAGTTAAAATAACTCTCATTTTGATTTCGGCAATTATTCACCCTTCACTCTTTCTGCCTACACCAGTAATAAAGTGTCAAAATGAGTGATCGTACTGAGAGCTTTTAAAACAAACACCAAATAAAAATCACTCTTAACAGATGATCGGTTGGCGAATAAAATAATTATTTAACGAGAGAAAATTTCAAAACTTTTCGTTATAAAGTCGGCTCAAGCCATTGAATAGTTCGTCTAATTACGAAGTTTCCTTTGATCTCGAAAATTCGAATGAGAAGTAATTTGTAGAGGAATGAATCCCTTTAATATCGACTGGGTAAATACACTGTAGAAAAGGAATATTATCACACTTTAAAATCAGCAGTGTACAGTTGGGCTTAGAAAACACGTATTTGGTGGTGATTATTTTATTAAATGGAATATCGTATGCGCTTAGCCTCGAACTCACGTGATTGTAAGTAAAGATGATGTCAATGATGGATCGCAATTGCCTATAAAATGCTTGTTCATTCTTCGCTATAACACTCCCAAATGGAAGACAGACGCCGGGAGTAAACTCCACTTCCTAACCGTTCGCATAATGAACGATGAAGTGGAACAGTTCGTTTGAATTGAGGGAATGTCTACCACATGAGGGCGAAAACCCTCAAGGTGCGATGTCTAGTAGACTTCTTCTAAATCTTTTATTTTAACGAAGCTTCAGTGCATACCTGATGACTATGTCAGCCTCATAGGAGAAGTCAATTTATTAGGTAAAATTGTAAATTTTTATGAATTTAGGAGTCAACAAGACGAAATAAATTATCAGGGCCGCATTAGACATAGGTCCTCCTAAAATAATATTGATCCCGTTTAGTAGTCCTGCGATGGAATTTATTATGTCTGGTGATGACTTATTTTACCAAACAACCTGAAAAAACCACTATAAATTAGAGTACTTTTTTTAAATCGTTGCACTGCAAAGTGACCTGTAGCTGATGGTAATAAACAACATCGGCATTTCCACTACTTGACAGTACGGTTGTTTTTTTTATCTTTGTACATTTAGCGTTGTGGCAACAATCTCATCTGATGTTAAGTGACGACGTGGGCAAAGATGGTAGCACGCTAAGCCTATTGGAAGACTGGGTCTCAAATACTCCTGCCGGAACACACGTATTGCTGGTTGACGACAGATTTTCAACTTTAGGGTAGCTAGTCAGGCGGGCATTAGAAATAGCCCTACCACCAACTATGGTTTCACCACGATGTTTTCCTTCACGCACAGGCTCATTGCAGGGATTCGAACTCACGGCTATCCACGCGGAGTCCGTACACGCTACCAACTGAGCCATAATTTCTTCATTATTAGTGCCGAAATGAAGGTTCTATTATGAAAGGGGGAAGAGAGGAATTAAGTATACTAGCTTACCCTGGTGCACATGGAAATGAGATTTTAAAATGCTAGCAAAGCTACTATTCAGTTTGCCATAAAATGAAAATTCCTAGACCATAAAAACTCCAGAAATATTTTAGCAATATTTCTACTATCACTAGTATTAGTGCCAATTTTTATAACTTCGTATTCAAAATCAATAAGCATATAGGTGGTCTCAGCTATTTTTCTCTCCACCCACCTGTGTCGTTAATAAAATATGGCCGACTTCCGGTCAAGGCACTGCGGCCCTTCATAACGCCGCGTTCAAATGTAAGGTAGCTAAACCCTATTTATAGATACAGTACATTTTTATTAATAATAGAGAATTTTAATTGATATGTTTTCAATTAATTTGTTTGAACATAATTTTCATTTCCAATTAAACCTTCCCTTTATCGGACATTGATTTCGATATTTTATGAACAAAGGGAATAAGTAAGTGATTATGTAAGCCAAAAGGGGTTGGTATATAAAGCGATTATAAACATGGTGGAAAGAAAGAATAAAATAAATCGATAGAAACAGTTTAACAATGAGAACGGTCAGGGAAAAAAAACTCTGAAACTATAAGACATATAAATATTAAATTCTGAAGAATTTTGTGACATCGACTTTAAAAATATGAAAAATACTTTATTAATAAATTTTATTGATTGAAGATATTTTGATATTTTTTAAAGATAAACCACCAAGTATCTTAGGAATAAAACAATTTATTTTTTATCAAAATCTATCAAACAGTTTTTGCGTGATACGCGCACAACGACATACCTCTATCGCTTTATTTATACATACTAGCGGTCGCCCAATTATTGAAATTCGACCAGCGACTTTGTAATCATAGATTATTTTCTGTTTGACATTTGCAGTATGGACCTACAAAATGAATATTATATCACTTGCTGTCACTTTTCATTGAGTGACAGTGTCAATATTCTGGGGGGGTCTAAGTTCAATTGCACTGTTCAGGTTAGGATTCGAAGTATTAATTTATTTTATTTAATATATTATTAGTAGCAGATATTATAGATAAATGTTAGCTTTCTGCACTCCTTCTACATATAAACTTTAAACATGCCAAACCTCACAGTCTTCCGTGCACGCAATATGCTTAAAAAGGGGTACGAAGTTTTTGCTTCACGTCTTAATATAATGATTATAATCGACCACAAGCATTTCCTTTGACACCAATCGAAACGTTGACAATTGGCAACTGTACACGAAAATTATACGATACTGAAAAACTTTCACTTCTAAAATCTTCTTGCTTTTTATAGTTTATTAATCGAGGAAGGTTATAGAGTATATAACATTATGCTATGTCCCTAGGAAGCGGAACAATAACCATGGACGACAAGAAACATGAAATGGAAAGTAGTAGACAAGTGCGGGGAATGAGAACGATGGGCTTCACGGGTGCGTTATAATCAATTTTTTAATTTTTTCGTCTACATATAATTAGTATATACATGTTTTTGACTATAAAAATGTTTTCATTTATATGTCTATTCGATTAATAATTAAGTAATACTATTTGAATATAGATTGTTTTATAAGAGTACGTCTAACTATCATGGATATCCTTTTTAATCCACTACAAGGCCTTTTTCATGATGACGCAAAAAATATTTGCAACTGGTAACACAGGCCACTAAGTTACACAGTTAACTGAGCGCCGCGCCGTTTATTTTTGTCGACATGCAACTCACATATTAACCTTTCCTAAACTGAGTGCTAACAAATTGTATTGTGGAAGTTCCTTGTATGTCAAATAATAATTGAAATTTGGCAGGTGGAATGTTCTCCTGGTTTGATGGTCATTGTTATTTAATAACAATGTAATTATTATAAGATCCAATACATATAGTATTTTTTTAATTCTTTACAGGGTTGGTGTTTTGGATACAATCTCATCTGATGTGACGTCACACGCTAAGCTTAATTGGAAGGACTGGCTCTCAAGTGCAGCTGTCGGAACACATCTATAAATGCTTAGTGACAGATTTTCAATTTGAGTGTGGTAGTCAGCCAGGTAGGCATTAGGAAATGGTATTGTTTCTTCCCGATTTTTTATTCACCAAAAGCACAGGCTCATTGCAGGGATTCGAAGTTCGAACTCACGTCGATCGGGGCGGTGTCCCACGCTACTAACTGAGCCATCATTGCTACAATTGCAATAAAATGATTTACTTCCAATAAACTAAGATCAAGGACTATGAACACTAAAAAATGTATTAATAAATCAGAATTAATGGTCTTCTATCTGAAGCAGCACTTTTTGCTTTCATCCTTACTAATACTTTAAGTGTTCGAGAACTCGTTTGTAAGAAAACGATGTAAATAAATCTCTGAAGAGATTGTCCTGTCACGTAAAATTCACCTTTCGAGCTGAAGCTAAGAAAAGAAGAAATGAAATACGTTAACTTTATGCTCGTCTTGGTGTCGGGGGATATATAAAATCTACCTTTTTTTTTATAAGTACTTAGTAAAGCCAATGCAGTACAGCTCAATTCGTACTGTTGCTGCGTTTTTGATAAAAAAAATGGGCCTCGGCGTATGATATGAAAACTGAATTCAAGAAAAGCAAAGCAGTTTAGAAAGAGAAACTTTTGCTTAATAATAAGAAAATATTTTATTTTAAATATTATTTTAATAACGTACTAAACTAAGAAAGCAACATTTGACATCTGATAATAAACTGTATAATTAGATGAGAGTTGTTACAAAACCTTTCATGCTAAAAGAAACAATTTTAAGGACGTCATTAAAAAAAATCAATGATGGTTTCCAGTTTAATCACACAAAATCTTAATAAATCATACGCCGGTATAGCTTTGACTTCAAACGAGCGACCTGTTATGGCCCAATCCGGCCCATGCAAGGCCAAAACGAATCGATACTAGGCTGGCTGCGGACTTTAATATTGTGTACACAATACGTAGCCATTTGTTTGTACCTACTACTGTATTTTTACGATACCTTGCCTTATGGAATAGGTAATAATAAAAACCAGGCTTTCGTTTGAAATAATTGTTTCTTTTTAAATTTTTATATCCATTAGCAAAATTATCAAACGATGTCGGAGTTACGGTATAATTAAGTATGGTATACAGTCTTCTCGACGTTACTTTTGTTTGGGAAGTAAAAAACACAGAAGAAAAATATGTTTTAAATGATGAAATCTTTCATATGGTACGCAAATCAGTAACTTTTTTACTTGTACTGTTTATAACTTATGCTCCAATATCATTAAGTTAATAAATTTCAGATTTTCATCTCTGTTGTTACTCATTAACTAAAGATATAAATACGTTATTTGTTTTCGGCTAACTATCGCTAATAATGCTTAAATTAATAGGTGTTCCTTTAAATACACCTACAAAAACTAGACATATAGGTACTATGGACTTGTTTGTTTCCTAGAATTGTTTTATTTTATTTACGAGAATACAAAAATAATAAAAGCCAACGTTAATATTTTCAAGAAATTGAAACTACTACACTTCTACTACTACTATATACTGGAACTTTCAATTTAAATGGTCGATGTTTTCTTGTCATGAATTACTCCTTATAAGTTATAAAAAAATCAGTTATAAGTCAAGCGATCCCGGACATTCAGAATTTCAAAATTAATTTACTCGAGTAGTGGTTGGCGATCATGAATGATTTACTTATTCATAATCGAGACATTTACTTCTTAGTAATATATATTATAGTAATCACTAATATTAGTATCAACTAATTTTCAGAATTGAATATAACATTACTAATTAGTATTATCAATTTTCTTTCAGTATATGACGAGCTAAAAAAAGGTTCGCCCTTATATCCTATATTAGTAGCCTAATATCAGTAACTACTAATATTTGTAATTACTAATGGTTATAATCGAGATATCTTGAGATATCTTCATAATTGAATGATTGCATTAGTATATCTCATAATCGCATACCACTTAAGTAATGTAGCTCAAAGCTGTTCATATGAAACTTTTCATATATATATATTTAAGCTTCTTTAACTTACCACCCGATAACGTTTAACTTTTGCCTCATTTCTATTTCAAGTTTCATGACCCAATTTATTGCCTGTATTGGAACGGTAAGCACTATTTATATCGTGCGAGGCATCTGCATGCATTTACAAATCTTAGACGAATTGTTCAATCTAAAGTAGTTAACTATATTGATAAAGAAATAAAAATATCTGAACAAAATTCAACACGCTACTCCATTCAGGGCCTAATAAGGGTTTTATCAATAAATCCTTTAGTAGAAATTTACTGCAGAATTATTATTTCTAGTTGTAGTAGTTTTGAGCTACCTCTCATGTTAGTATCGACTTTTTTTTATAAGATTTTTAACATAGATATCTATTTACCCCGAAACGTATATACCGTGACGATATATAATTAAAACTTACTATACTATCTAACTAACGGCTTTACAACCATATAAGTTCGTAAAGATTAAGACAGAAATTAGGTAAGAAATTCATGTCTAAGACAGTTGACGTCCGCGAGGACACCTTTCCTTATATCCTGAGGGAAATACGTGAAAGATATATTTTATTGCCTTTTATTATTTTGTCACAAAATATAAAGCGACAGGCTTATATGAACGGAAGCACTATTTTATTGGAGAACATTCAATATTATTACTTTGGCACGTATATAATCAAGAATTATTAGGTTAGCTGATCATCTTTGGGCATGCTGATCATATATTTACGAGACAGGCTAAGACTGGATTAAATTTTTTATTCAATTATGTTAATACATTACAAGACGGGTGAGAATGGGAACGTTGGAAGAAAGAGGCCTAGATGAAAGTTCCACGATCAAATCACGGACGTTCTAAATAAAGTTCAGGTCAAGAGTACTCTAAGCCGTCGAGCATGCATGGAAAGATTGAATGTTGAAGAAGCGAAATATATATGTCAGGATCGTAGCAAGTGGAAGTTGCAAGTGATCTCTACTTACCCCGTTGGGAAAGAGCCGTGATTTATGTTTATATGTAACAAAACCAAACTCACTGGCTTGTTTAGAATTTATAATCCGTAAATCTTTATTTATTGATTTATTTTGAATTATGTTTTGTTGTCGTCTAATATTTTTATTTGACCTTAAAAATTGTAATTCAAAGCACACGAATCCGATAACGCAAGCTAGTGAAACGTAATTATATATATACTCATAAATGTAATATTATTTTACACTTGTTACAATATCCGAGACATAAACTGATCTAAGTTCACCTGTGATATGATGACAGTGACCTTTGGAAAGTCGAGCCGTGTAGTCACAAAATCGATATTCTGGTCCACGTAACCCTCTCGAGGAATACAACATGGATGAAGTATTATAATATAGTCGAGAAAAATCTTTGATACATATCGCGGTGAGGGATTAATACAGATCAACGCTTGTGAAAATGGTACTCGTGGGATACTCGGTAGTTTGTGGTTCTAGATTTTAAACAGAATTTAAAATGTATGAAAAATGATTTCACTATAAACATAAACATAAACATGGCAAAAGAGTCCTCTCTTGAGTGAAAATTGTTGGGGCATTTGATTTGACACGATGACGTATTAAAAATTATAAGAGAGAAAAAAATTGTAGAGAAGAGGAAGATAGGAAGGGAGAGCTAGAGATTGCTCCACCGACAAGAGTAGCACCGCTCTTAAATTTTCGTAGGTTTATAAACTAACTGGATTGGTTAAGTTACGTTGAAACTGTGATTATAATGTCAGAAACAAAGCAGCCGTTGAAATTTCACATCTTTTCAGTTTTAGTAACATGACTATGCATAAGTGTATGCTGTGCTAACGGTTCACACAATTATACGGTGATATAATATATAAATATTTTTTCAACCTTACTGTACTAGAAATATTCACACACGTTTTTTGTTGCTAGTTTTTTGTTATCAATCTGTCACAGGACTTGTAGCCTTTACTACAACCTCCAACAAAAAACGTGTGTGAGAATTTGTTAATTTTATTAACGCTCTCTGTGGGAGTGGCATAACATCAAAAATAATACTAATTAGTGATTTTAGATTACCTAATTTTAAAGCACTTTTGAATTTATACTTCTATAGATGCATAATCAAAAAAATATGAGTGACTTTTAACATTGAGCGCGCACATTGATAAATAGAAAAGCTACTAATATGAAGATGCTAGCTACGTCTATTACGCACCATCTTGCTTGCGAGCATGCCTGCACAAACCAGATTGCGCAAGTAAGAGCGTGCGTGTGGACGTTAAGACGGTAGCTCGCGCAGGTAGCTTGTGCAATCATTGACATGCTAAAGATAGGACTGCGCAGTTTTGATTTCCACGGTTTTGCCCTGCGAGCTTACTTGATCGTATGACCGGACATTCAAGCGGCGCTTCGCTCTGGCAATATTGTTTTAGATAACACATATCAAAATGATTGATGTATGAAGTTATTAAAAATAAATTTTTAACCCAGTTCATAGAATTATACAAATCGTTGCAGCATTGTAAAAAATTAAGAGCAAGGAATATTCCGAAAGGATAACAAAAAATGAAGCTTATGATTTATTCATTGAAAATTTTAATGATTGTTGCTTTTTTATTCGTAAACAATATAATGATGCCATGAATAAAAAATCCTCTTCTGTAGGCCACATCGTGGCATGACGAACTCTCAATAGAACATTATGTTCTGTGGTTTGCACTAGCTTACCTGCAGGTGTGGCCAAAGTACGGTGTGCAGACTTTTTGCACAATTGGAATGCGCAGGCAAGACGTAGCAATAATAATTGTAGCGAGGATTATTATTAACTTTGCTTAGTTGAAGGTAAGTTTTATTTTTGAACTTTTTATAGAAGACTTAATTACACCTACCTTTAAATAGGCGCGGACTGAGGTTTCAAGTATTGAATTAACGTAATAAAATATTTGTCCTCAGCCCTATTTTCTAAATAACTAAACTAATAAGTCGGTTTTTGTACGATACTTCCGTAAAAATGTTGCTTAAAGTATGTATTAACCCAATCATTTTATGTTTATTGTAAAAAAACCTGATGTCATATTTAGGAGAGAAGTAGTAAAGTGATACTAAGTCGTAATTATACAATTCTTTATTATCGAATCATATCAAATTCTGCTTTTCTTTCATGTACAAGAGGGCAAAATTATGTTTATATTATATTTTTGCTACAAAATATCACGATTTATTGCTTGCTATGCACTGGGCCGCCTCCAGCTCTGTGGGCTCTATGCCATTTGGCGGCTATTAAGATCTAGTTAACTTTCCTATATGTATGTTCTAAACTATACTTTAAAATCTACAGAATTATGAATAATTTGGATTTTCAAGTAACTTATTTAAATGAGTAAATACATAGTAAAAACGTGATCTAGCAAATTTATAAAAACGACTTGTTATAATTGACATTGATTCAGAAAGTTTGAAAAATATTACTTAAAGTAATTATATTATAATCTTGACGTTTATGCAAAAAATGTTTAAAATACGACTTAGTAGGCCCTAGCGGGTTTTTTAAGTATCTTAAGGATTCTACATAATTTTTGCTTTTAACGGTTATAAGTTTAATATAGAGGCAGCCGAAAACAATCTTAATTATTTTTCTTAACCCGTTTATAATTTACTAGTAGATATAAATAAGACCATGCCACTTATGAAGACCATTTCATATTAAAGTAAAGTTTATTTTTTTAGAAGATGCAGTACAACCATTTGCAATATATTTACTAGATTAAACCTAACGATAAACGTAAGAAGAATCGAACTCGCGACTCTCTTAGTTTTAACCAAACCTCCTGAAACTTACCACTCGGACGTAATGCACCATAATATGCTCGTTTGCTAATAACGTATGGTTGCATAACATATTAATTTCGAATTTACCCACAACGTGATTCAGGAGCTTTCTACATTACAACACAATTTCCATTTTAAATTTCTTGTTGAAATTTTAATAACACTCTCTCTTACACGCACTTCGTGCTATGTTCCCGCCATTTTAACCCCGTATGTAGATTCCCGCGCTTTAGATTTAATGTTCTATTTTGAAATTTTTACTAAATTATATACTATACGATACCTATTTTTGTTAATAATAGTTCAATAAAATACGTTCTAAATAAGTAGGTCATATACCACACAGAAACCAATCGTATCATATTAATGTCATTCGTTCAAATCCATTCGCACACGTTCACTAAATAAATAACAGTCGCAACGTTCACTCACAAACATGGAGAACTCTTTAGAACTCAATAAATAAAATTAAGAAGGGAATTGTAGTGAATTACGTTTAAAAAAATCGAAAATCGCGACAAATCCACACTCGCCATGCGTGCGTGTTTTACGACAGACGCGACAATACTAACGTAGTAGATCTGGCTGGAAAGGCTTTAGCCGTCCCCACCTCACCCTTAGTACATCCGACACCCCTTTCAGCCCTCGACCATGGTTACTACTTTAAATCCAAATCGTCATATATCTCCAGAATAACTCTTTGAAAGAATTCACATCATCAAGAACATTATCATAAAGTTCAAAATTGCTTGGAATTTTGCAAATGTAGATTATATTTGGAAACTGAATGCACACCGTCCTACAAGTCAATACATAGATTGTACGAATCATAATGAAGTATTCATCGAATTTCTATTCAATAATTTTATACTTAAGGATTAATTATAATTACATTTTGAATTTGATCACATGTGTGTACAGTTCAATTCGATTACTTAGATTAAAACTGTCAGAGAATATTACTTGAAAATCATCCTTATAAAGTTTTATTTATGAAATATTTTTGTGGAACAATATAGTCATCACGAATTACGTGACTGGTTTCCACAGTACTAAGCTTAATGACTTTTTACCTTAAATTATAAACGATATTGTTTGAAATTAAGGTATAGATTTGATGGTTTATATTTAAGAAAAAAATCGAAATGTAACACTGGATTAATGTCGATATAGATTTTGGCACGCTCTGTAGCCTAAACGGCTTGATGGATTTTAGCATACGAGGTGTTGTTAGATTCATCTTTATTGTGGGAGTGACATAGGCTATATAATATTTAAATACTACGTCTAGGAATCAAATAAAAAGTAAAAATAGAAAAAACCTTTTAGTCAAAAATTTTTTGTTGCAGATGAGTATTTTTGTCTTTTTTTTTAAGTAATTTAGTTTTTGTATCAAACGTTTTTCAATTCTTCGATTTTATATATTCACTTTTTGTAAGGTAACAATTAAAGTGGTAGCGTATAGAGACACTACGTCGATCGCCGTGAGTTCGAATCCCTGCAATGAGCCTGAGCTTTCGGTGAAGGAAAATCTCGTGAAGAAACCATAGCATTTGTTAGGCTATTTTGAAATTGAAAATTTGTCACCAAGCATCTCTAGGTGTGTTCCGAAAGCTGCACTTGTGATCCACTACCCCATTAGACTTAGCTTGTTACCAACATGGGCTACATCGTCACTTAGCATCGGTGAAATTGTTCAAGAATATTAAAAAGTTCATTTTAACGTCTCTACAGATATAGGCCATTTGAATTTACATATTTACATAAAACCACCATGTATATTTGCATTATATTTAGATAAATAACATTTAATATCAAAAGAAAACTATTTTCACAATTATAGTTCGATGATACGTTATGAAATAAATATTTTTCAATGCTCATAAATAAATATATGAAATAAAGAGAAATTGAATAACATATTAAATAAATAAAAAACACTTAAACAAATGAATACATCACACAAATAAAAGTATAATATTTTTACAGGATAATATAAATATGTAGTACAAGACGAAAATATTTTTATTATAATAATACATATGATCTCAAAAACAGGTTTACAATATGACTGTATAGAACTGAGAGAAGTAGTACCCAGCAATTCTAAGTTCAATATCGTCACGATTTGTTGCAAATACTAACTATCTAAAACCTATTAAACGTCAAATATGCCACAAAGAAATTTGAACCATAAACGCAAACGTTCGAGTCGATTTTTTTATGCGCTTAACTACACTTTATTTAGAATACACAACCCAGACGTATTGACCTGATTTCGTTTTAACACTTTCAGAACTTAATATATAACGTTCGATACCTTATTTACTAAATGGGTTAAAATGTGTTATATACGTAGTAGACCGACATAGTTCACAAGACAGATTATTAAAGATGGTAGGCTTAATTTACAGAAAAATCAAAAGGTACATTAAAAAAGCAAAGGCAGTCATAAGGACGGCCGACATAAGTGAAAACTCAGTTTTAAATTTTTAAAACAATTATAGTCGAAAAAATCACAAGATTTCACCCATCCAAAAATTCAAACACGCATATGATACAGTCTAGGATATACAATGTATTGTTGTATATATGCGTATACATGTACGCAGGCCGCTATACTACGTGTCGCTAGTCTGACGCAAGCGCAATACGTCACGAGCATGTCGAGGTCATCGGTGACGCAAAAGTCACGCGAACCCATAAGTTTTTCCTACTAAAAATTGGTCATGGCGGAGAAAGAAGCTTTCACTTCAAAAATATGTAGAATTAATAATTGTATTTGTAGTTTTTATACGTGTTAAATTCCAGAATCATCTAAATAAATCGACTTCTTTCTACATAAAACTAAGGTGGTAAACAAGCGTACAACCCGCTTGATTATATGTGGCTAAGCCTATGGACGCTTTTCACAACATAGGTAGCGTTTGCCAAACCTTTCTTACCGCAGGAACAGATCACAAGGTTTCCTGGCTGCATTTCTGTAGGGTCAATTGTCGGACTGCCTCAAGTACGTAGGGAGAAACCTCCAAAAAAAAATCTCTCTCAAAGTTATATAGAAGCCTTCATTGCTGTATTTACATGCTCATGTAACGGTAGTCACTGTCGATGAATATTCATCTAGACAGTCGCTGTGCTTTGTCGTCGTAATGGTCTACTAAAATGGTACTAGATCCGCAGTGAGTTCGGTTTATCACAAAAACTTACGGTAACTCCCAGAAGTGTTAGTTAGAACTTGGCGCGGATATTATGAGAACTAATTGGTTTTAAACTTGAATAAACCAAAAAGTTTTTTTCTACAATTGTGGCTAATTAGATCGTGACCACCAGATATATCACTCGTCATAGTGACACTCTTACGCCTTTATATCCAGTAATGAAACATGATGGTTATAAGCTCGTTACAATTACTCTTCTTTTGTTTGTCGCGTTTCGGGATCCGTTATTCAGCTAACCAGCTACCGAAGTTTGAATAAGTTAATAAGTCAATTCGTCAATTAGCCAATACGTCAATGAGCGAATGAGTCAATGCGTCAATCAGTGAAAAAGATAATAAATGAATGATTGAATGAATACTTTATTGCACTTTTAGTTTGTACACTGGAGAGTTTAATAAAGCATTTTCTTCCAGCTAATTGGTGATAATGAGGATTTTTTTTTTTAATTTAAATATTAATAGTAAGCATTGATCTACAATAATATACTTGAACTGACTGCGCTCAAGCTACGAAGCTACGATACTACGACGCTACGCTAAAACGAAGCACATCTGACTCGCTACGTAGTTACGAGAAGTAATATTAGTACTTATACCGCTGCGTAGTAACATCGTTACGTAATTTCTAAAACGTAGCGATGTGTTGCTACGTAGACGGTAGTGTAAAGCCCGTTTCATATAAAACATGTTTGGTGAGGAGGACACCTCATTTTTAAATATGCTCATTCCAAAGTCTATTTAAAAAATCCACAACGGTAATGTATTAACTTAGTAAGACCAATACGATTTAAATTTGTGTTAGGTTCTTTAGAAAGATCCCTAAGCATATTACCAATTTAAAGGATAGTAAGTTCAAGAACTATGCTAAGAAGGTATTACTGTGAAAAGGTTGTTATTATTGGGTGAATCACTACGCAAATAATAGTGATATCTGGATAAGACTCCCTCTCTGTACATTTACTGAAAATGATAATTACTGTATATAATTAAATACTGTAAAAACAATTTAAAAAAGGTAATAATATGTTGATAAACCTGGTCGAGTTTCTAGTCGGTTCTTCTCGATGGCTGGGATGTTTTCCGAACCGGTGGTGGTTTTGACATTCATAAGTACCTTCTTGGGGCCTAAATTGAACAACAAATATTTTGATTTTGATTTTTTGATTTTCTCTTTCTACATATAGTAAATAGAAATATAATTATTAATTTTAAACAATATCAACAACGTAAAAAACACCCGATCGAGTTTCTTCCCTGATTTTTCTTGATAACTGGGATGTTTTTCTAACCAAAAGCAGTGTTGTTTGTCACAACGTTCATAAGTCATTTCTTACGTCCTAAAAATAATGTTTTTTTTTTATTTTGACTTTAGTCGCCTACAAGCTTTGGTAAAATCAAAATAATTTTAATCAAGCATACGAGCATGTCGTTTTCTTAATCGTATATTTATGGCAAACACAACGTAATTAAACATAACCCACGTCTGTATGTAGAGTCAACAAAAAACTATAATTTATAAAATATTTTTAGTCGTGGTATTTTACATACCACAATAAATTAAAGGTGAAATGAAAATTATACAATTTTTTACGAGGCGTCGGGTCGACGCGACGCGACTCCACAATGTCGGTCAGTAACTACGCTTTTAGTGTTTTGTATAAATGGTCACTTAATAGTATGTGAACAGTTGACCGTTATATACATTGTCACGTAATCTTTGAACACGCATACACTTCGCCAGTGCCAAATATTGCAGTGCTAACCTCATCAGTGATCTAGAGTTCTGTTTATACACTAAGTTTTTAAAGATGAATCTTGTGTAGGTAATAAAAAACGATAAGGTATTTTGGCTTTCATCCGATATGTCAAAGGAAAACTTCGAACTCCTTTTTAAGTAAAAGCAAAGGATATTCGTGCACGTGAGTGAGATTTGGCATAGTTACAGATTACTTTAAAGAAGGAGTGAATATAGCATTAAAAAAATCTAGTGTTAACAAAAAAAAAACAACTTCAATGAATAATGAGGAGTTCCCTAATATATCTTCGAAGTCGAAGGTCCAACGCCTACGAAATTAAATTGGGTCCACCCTTGAGGTACCCCCTTTCCAATGAAAAAAGAATCATCCAAATCAGTTCATAAACAAACAAGTTATGGCTGAACATCCCTAAAAAGTGAATATACATTCGAATTGAGAACTTCCTCCTAATTTAAAACCGGTTAAAAATTTGTAAAAAATATGTGTTACAAATACACTAATTAAAACAAAATAAAAACATTCATTGTTTATGTTCACACCGCCAGTGTCATCTTTTTCTTCTTGTTTTGGCGCCGCAAAAGCTTTTGCCATTGTCAACGTCTTCAAGTCTTCGTAGTATATTCTAATATTTAATGTGTGGCTTTCTTGTTAGAACTATCGAGGGACTTATTATAACATCTCAAAATCCATGTTTTCAATTTATTTTTATATTATCCACTTCACGTGCCACCAAAGTATTTTAAATTGTTGCTAGCAAATAATTACTGATTTAGCATAAACACAAAACATATCATCACGCTTGTATCACAAAAGGGTTAGGCAGATGTTGTACTATAATGTACACCCACAGTTCGCCGGGTATATTTTTAGGTCTCATGTTATTATGTCTATTGCGGGCGAACCTATCATCATTAATCGGGCACAAAGCCGAACTCCGAGCTGCTACTGAGAATTTCATAGAAAACCCCAATAACACTTTTCTCAACCTGGGAATCGAACCCATGACTTCGAGCATAGCAGTCGCGCTTAGGACCACTAGGCTAATGAGGCTGACAGATTGTTGTGAAGTTTGTGTAATTTCAATGTTGATAATAATAACTCTTTGACAAAACAACCTTAATAACGTTCAAAGTTAAAAGGTTAATTACGGTCGAATTTCGACCTCTGGACGACCGCTAATAATAATAATAATAGTATCATGACAAAAAAGTTCTTAAATTAATTAATGCCGCATTAATGATTTTAAATTTTTCACTTTTTTTCACATATTATACTAGTATTTGATAACAAACTTAACTTAAGACTGCTAGGGTTGGAAAAAATATTTTGTTTTAAAAATTAGATACTTATGAGCTGGAGAAAAAGTTTTATATATATCAGGGATTGGGTGATAGGTAATACGACATTTGTGTCCGACTGGATCTTCACCACCATATACCAGGTGTAATATTTATTATTGCATACCAAGTCGCAATCACCATTCCCTTCGGTGACTCTCGTTTGGTTTGTCGCGTTTCGGGATCAGCCTGTATATATCCAACTACCGAAGGGCTTCCAGGTCGGCATAACATAGGCAACAGGCGATGAATTTCCGATCTGTTCATATCGAATTGATAATGAAAGTAATAATCTTCAATAGTGATGATTTGTTACTTAGTTAGGAAAAAAGGAGAAGAAGATATTGATACAAATTTATAAATAAAGTAACAATAATTAATGAAGTATAATAGCAAACAGATGACTTCAGTCATACTTAGTTATTATTAATTCAAGAAAATATAATAAGACAATTTAATTTCCTAGAAAATAAAATCATATTATTAAGAAGCGGTGTTGTGAACTAAGCGACCTCATTACAGTCGACGCTCGCGCCCTCTGGCGCCATTATACAAAGAAAATGACATAATACGGGCTCTAGTTGTATTTAAATACTTCTATTTTTCATTTACAAACGAAAAAGATTTAGGTTTAGGCTGAACACAGCCAAACGGTTAGACAAACGTGAATGTAGAAATATTTTAAAGACACTGGAAAATTTTACCGATTCCTAATAATGTTATCTTAAATTTAGTCTTAAACTCTGAAACTTAATATAGAGGCAGAAGCATTATAACTATCTATCTCTCTTGTCTATGAATGTCAAGTGTTTTGTGAGACCTTTGTTTGCGGCAAATTTATCAAAGATAATGTAAACAAGAACAAAAAACTTTAACTGAAAATAATTGCTTTTGAATTTACAATAACTATTTGGAAATCGTATGTACGTAAGTTGCCTAACAAGCCAAACAAACAACATTCCAATTCAGAAATAATGGTTGGCAATTTTGAACCTTCGTTCTGGCTTTGGGAATTAAGATATAGTTTGATTATTTGTTAAGGATAATCTATAGAATATTACCTTTTTGTTTATTATTTAAGTAAAGGTAATCTTTTTTTAGTAAACATAACAAATAATTTAGTAATTTGAATTGGTACCACTGTCGACTGACGGTGAAGGAAAATTTTCGAAACATCTTGTGAAATGTTATCGTACTAGCTCCATATGGCGGAAAATACAAAACCATAGAGTTCTTTCCCCAACATTAGCAATACGTTTACAGATTAATATTATACAATTTACTTTAACATAAAATGGGGGAAGTGTCCTCCATCTTTTAGGCATCTATTAGAAAACGTAGGTAGCGGTAAATACCATATTATAATAAAAGTATCTATTCGTTTACAAGTTGGTTTCATAATTAGTCAAGCTGACACCAGTATCTGTATCCAATAAATGACAACCTTCAAAATCACTTCGCTTTTCGTTGTTTTTCTCAAAATTATTTTTGCAGAGAAAATCACCGTCACATACAAAATCATTTCTGCCTTCCTCCATAATAGTGGTTTCGAAACCTTCCCTGAACCTTTTATCGTTTTCATTTTGATACTGATATCTTATTTCGAAATCAGGTGATATAGTTTGACCTTCGTTCACTGTCTCTTTGCCTAAAATATCATCAGCTTCCATAGCTTGAGTTGTTATTTCATTAAAATGAACTCTGTTGCTTTCGTTTTTAATTTCATATTTAAGCTCTGACAAATTCATCTCTTCGCGATTCTCGATCATTGGTTTAAGATTCATCATATTAAAACTAGGCATCATTCTAGTATCCCACTGATTTTGTATTTGTGATTCATCCATGACTTCATCGACTTTTTTGAATGCTCCTAGATTGTATTGTAAAGGTATTGAAAATGATAAATCTGCTTGTGGGTTCTGTCTTGTCGGTAATGCCGATATATGGATTGCTGGTCCTGGTTCTTTAACTTTCGACCCATAATTCTGACTAGGCGTGTCTGTTATGTTTATCATTTGCGTCGATGTAACTGGAAAAACATTAATTGATCATTAAGCTGTATATTAAATTTTAATCAAAATTTTATTTAATATTGAGCCACCAAGCAGCTTTTGGGCATTTTTTTTCATGCCTGACTAGCTACAAATTTCATGTTGCAAATTTGTGGTCAAGTATCTGTCAGTGTTTTTGGCAATTGCATTTGAGAACAAGCTTTCTTTTTAAATTTAGCATATTACCATATTCTGCTGCATAGTTAGTTACTTGACATCAGATAAGACTGAATAAAAAAAAGAACAGTATCGTATATCATTAGGGAACTACAAACGAAAATATTAATATAAGAATTATTGAAAAATTGTGTTATAAAACATCTAAAGGTAAACTTAAATTAATAAATTAGATTTTATTATCCAACTTTATCATATTTTAATTTACCTGGTATAGTAATGAAATCCCGCATCTCAAGAGCTAAAGCAGATGGCGATCTCTCTGGCGATCTGCCTCCTCTTTGAGGGTAGGCTTCACATACCGCCTTTTGCTGTTTACGCCACTTGGCTCTCCGATTCTGAAACCATACCTGAAAAAGTCAAAGTATATCATTTCACATTAGTTAATAAAATATATCCAGCTGAATAAAATTTAAACAACACATCCCTTGTTGGTTGTCAGTGTGTCATATGTGGATGTGGATTTTTAACGAAGATAACGTTACCTGAACTCTAGCTTCGGTGAGATCTATTCTCATTGCAAGCTCTTCTCTAAAAAATACATCTGGATAGTGGGTTTTATGGAAGGCAGCTTCTAACTGCTCCAGTTGTATATTCGAGAAAGTTGTCCTACAAATAAATTGAATATTTTTAACCGTCGTCAAAAAAAGGATGAGGTTCTCAATTCGAATGTATATTTTTTATGGGTTTTCAGTAATTTTAACTTTTTTGTTTATGAACCCATTTAGATGACTCTTTTTTTCGTTGCAAAAGTGGTACGATTTTACGAGTAAATATAAATACAGTGTGATAAGTACCAATTTATTATGTAATGATTAACTGTATTAATATTTCACACTTTATTAGAATGCGAAGAATGTGAATAACAATCGTTCATGATAAGTAAAAAGATCGTTAATATATATCGCGTTGAATATATATGCATTAACATCGACAGATGACATTCTTAAAAAAATTTACAAAAAAATTTTTTTTACGAAATGTTTTAATTAATATGTTTAGTCAACAGCGAGGAAAATTAACTTTAAAATATTGATTGAATCATCAAATTTGAAGAGCAATTAACGGGCATAATATTATGGATTTGCAAGAAGATCTTTGAGAAAAAAATTTTTTGTGATTATTTATTTGCATTATAAAGTTGTTGCATAAAATACCTACTGATAATTTATATGTTAGTATTTATGTAATAGCTGCGTGTGGATATATAATAGAAGAATGGGCAAACATATAAAATTATTACCTGTATCTTCTTTGCTTTCGTTTTGGTAAGTCACTTTTTGTATCTGTAATACAAAAACAAACAGTTTACCTTATTTTTCCAAAAACCCTTCAAACTCTTTGAATCTATTAGACTATTATAATCAAATAATAACCGCGCAGTGCTAGCATGTTTGAATACCGCTTCCACCGACGTGGATTCGAAACCTGAGCTTTCGGTGTGGGAAAACATCGTGATACGGCTTTTTTTAATACCCGCCTAGCTAGCTACCACCCTCAACTTGAAAATCTGCCACCAAGCACCTATACGTTTATTCCGGTAGTTCCGCTTATGAACAAAGCCCCTTTAGAAAACGCTAAAACCTATATATAATTATAAAACTGTTTACTCGATTTTGGTGAATATTCTTCATCGTCTTCGTATTGCGGTTGTTCAACGCTTTCATCAGTTGTCTCCTGATTGGTAGTGAAAGGTTCCGTACCTTCTGTATCAGTGCGCTCGCACAGCACTGAGCCAGGTCCCAACCTATAATGAAATTTCATTCAATATAAGCTGTTAATATCAGCCAACCACAGCTTACCGTAATATATTTCTCCAGTTTCTCCAATTCCAGCTATGATTGTAGAATGTTCAAATTTAATAGAATTCCCAAGAGAACTGATGAGTTTTTTATGAAATTCTTACTTCATCAGTAGCATGCTCAAATTTTTCCTACATATTTCTTCTTCTTACACCTATACTTCGAGCACTTAAGTAGGATCATCACAACAAGTTATCTTCTTCCACTCTACTCTATCAAGCATCACCTCAGTATTCACAACTTTTATACGCATATCATATTTCACACAATTCATTCATACCTTCTTCGGTCTTCCTCTACTCCCATATCCATCCAACTTCATACTTCTTTTCCTTCTACTACATTCTTTTAGTTATGTGAGTTTCATCCCTCCTTATTACATGCTCATACCCCTCAACTTCTCTATGACCGGTAATATTTTAAGATTTTTGTTTTTTGATTTTCCTACAGATTTCATGATATTAAAAAAACGAGATTTCGAACATTGAAAGATTCTATTTAAATACAAAAAAATGCATCTGATGATTCCATGTTTATTTATAATTTAACCTTCATTCCTATTTAAACTATATTGTTTCATGTTACAAATATTTTTAATTTTATTTGACTATCAATATATCTATAAATCGTGGTAGCGGAGTGGCTTAGACCAAATCACTGTCGATTAGAAGTCCGCAAGTTCGAGGCCCGACATAATAACCAACCAACAACACGTCTTTTATCATCAGCTATCGTTACGGATAAACTAGGATAGGCAGAAAAAAGAATGCTTAAGTTTTCTCAATATTTTTGCGAAACTCCTTTGCCTTCTTCCGATTGTATACCTCTTCATGCAACAGCACCGGGTTGGAGTAATTCTAACTTTAGTTCTATTTTATTTAATACCTTATAACCACTCACCCATTGAACAGGTTGGGTATATTGTAACAGAAGCTAGTTGTAGGTGATACGTCATCATTAAGTATGGTTTCTGAGTCGAATCCTGGTGCACTGGAGTTACCTTCACGTCCATCTATTGATTCTTCCATCTTCTCGGAATAAAAAAGAACTCCACTGGAATTCTATTTCGTTTGACCTGAATAATATCATCCAATCAAATGGGTCTTAAATTGTCCAAATATTGTTGTTTTTATTTAAACGTGGTACGACAAGGTACTACCCCGCTACATAACTGTATATACATCGAATAATCCCGGTGTACGGTGGTCGCGGCTCGCTATCAGATTGGGCAAAATTATCGTATCCTATCACCCAGCGACGCTTATAATAGAGACAGACTCTTCAGTAGCTTGCTAAAGGTTTTAATTGACGCCGAAATATCAAGAATATATTTGGCTATTTAACATCAAAATTCCTATCTTTTGCAATAGTAAAAGCTAAGCGACTTTTATTCTAGAAAATCATTTCTCGACATTGTTGCCTGCTCCCTTATAGATATCGAGTCATGTAAATATACTAGCTATGCTTCACGGTTTCACCCGTGTTAAATTTATTCAACCAACTATTCACCGCGTCACGAGACGCGCCAACGCACCCGTGTAACCTATATTTATTCTCACATTTCGTACTTGCCCAGAGTTTGCCAGATTGCTTAACTTCCATATTTACTGCTCCTCTCCTGGGGGGCGTAGCGTATATATACTTCCTATAAACTTCCTAAATAAATAAGCTATAAAATGCAAAAAGCTTTTTTCAAATTTCACTGGAATAACGACAAATCAAACAAATTAATCAAATTAATCAAACAGAATAACGACAGATGGGATGGACACCTTAGAGTTTGACGAAGAAAGTGTATTTAAAATTCTAAACTCTCTCAGAACCAACAAGGGTCCTGGCAGTGATAAAATTCCACCCCTCTTTTTTAAAGAATGCGCAGTATACCTGGCAAAGCCTGTAACGGCTTTATTTAACCTTTCGCTTAATAAATATTATTGTTTTCCTACAAAATGGAAAGAGGCCCTTATAATACCAATGCATAAAAGTGGCACTACAATGGAAATTAAATATTATAGACCTATATCTATTTTATATACTTTAGGCAAAATTTTTTAAAAGTTAATTTTTAAATTTGTTAGTCCTCTAATCTATAAATCTATGTCAACTCAGCAACACGGTTTTATGAAAAAGCGTTCCACTATTACTAATTTGTCTCTGTTCACAGATTACATACTAACTGGTATGGATAACAAACAGCAGGTCGATGTCATATATACCGATTTTGAAAAAGCGTTTGATCGTGTGGATAATATTATTCTGATGCAAAAACTTTATTTTCTTGGTATACGTGGCAACTTACATAGGTGGTTTGAATCTTATTTAAGAAATAGGATGCAAGCTGTTGTAGTGGGTGGTTCTTGCAGTAATTTTATCAAAATACCCTCTGGGGTCCCGCAAGGATCAATCCTAGGTCCGCTACTTTATAATGCTTATCTTTTTGACATATGTGATTGTTTTAAGCACTCAAAATTTATAATGTTTGCTGACGATAAGAAGATTTATTTAAGGGTTAAATCGGAAACTGACTGCATAAATATCCAACGTGACATTAATACTCTTGAGGAATATTATAAAAAGAATAAAATTACTGTTAACGTAAATAAGTCCGTAAATATCAGCTTTACACGTAAATCTAAAGTTATTAACTTTCAGTATTACATAAATAATGTTCCTATTAGAAAAGTTGACAAAGTTAGAGACTTAGTTGTTATTTTTGATTATAAGCTGTCTATGAGTGATCACATAGATGTCATCGTTAGTAAAGCATATAAATAATTAGGCTTCATCAAACGTATATGCGAACCATTCACAAATATAGAGTGTATTAAAATGCTGTATTTCGCGTACGTAAGAAGTATTCTTGAATATGCTTCAGTAATATGGTCGCCTCAATATAATAAATACGTAGACAGTATTGAATCTATTTAGAAAAAAATTGTAAAATTTTTATGCTATAAAGATTTTCAAGAATTTACAAACTATTGTGAACTATGTAAGTATTTTCACCTAGACTCTTTAGAAGTGCGGCGTCGACAACATGAAATGATTTTATTGCACTCTATACTATCAATATCAAAATACTGTACACGCAAAGCACCGTTGTTTGCTGTCCCATATGCTAAATCTAACTATGCTCAAAATTCAATACTGTGTCGCATTGCCCGATCCTATAATGAAGTATACGATACGGTAGACATATTTCGATATTCACGGAATACATTTAAGAGTGAAATAATAAAGTTACAACGCGGAATTATACAATTATAATATAAAAAGATTAAGCACACAAGTCAGAAATACAGACATACGCTCACACACACACATTCCGACACGCGCACACACACGCACGCACACTATACTAAACGCCAGTAAAGATTACATGTTTTTCTTTTGTCTACTTATGTATATTTTATGTATCACTTCCTGTAATTGTGAAATCCTGTTTTGGCTTTAATTGTTACATACTATAAGATATTATATAAAATATTGTATGCTGTTGGATTGCCAATAAATAAATAAATTCCCAGAGATTAATTATAGATGACTCGTATTTTAGACTATCGGTTCTCGAAATTTCTACCTGTCCCATAAAAGGTTTCAAGTCATACGAACATATTAAAAATAATTGCCCTATAGTGCTCGTAACATAATACCGTAGATAGGGTGATTGACCGTTTGGAGTTGACGACGACCAACGGAGCACCGATGTCGCTTAAATTGAATTAAATGCCTATAATTTAGTTAAGTTTATTAAATTATCAGTAAATGAGTATAATTTGTGTCCTTTCAACATTATGGCTTTGCTAACGGGACAGTTTACGCGCTTTTATTGTGACGCCATTTTAGTTCGTTGATTTGACAGCAAAAGAAGCGGGAATAAGTTCGAAACAGATAAAATCAAGAATGAGATACTCTAAAAGTGATTTGTTGCTATGAAAACTTTTAAAAGACACGGCAATTATTCCAGTTATTTATTATTAATTGGCAAATAAGCAATGCGTTAAGTGATAGTTATTTACTTCTTGAGATAATTGAACTGTGAGAAAAGTTTGGTAAAAAAATCCTCAATGTGCATATAGATCGATAACTTTAAATACGTATCAACTTACGTTAATTATTTCACAAGTAGGTATTTACAGTCTGGGAATAAGTTATTTTCATTAAAAGTTTTAATATGAGTGTATATAAAATTTTCTAAGGTTATTTAAGCTATTTTAGATATACTGTATCGTACTTTTGTACATAAATATACTTAACTGTAAAGTTGCTTTTAATTAATTTTAGTAAGGAAATAATTGAGAAGGATATACAAGAAATCTAGGTTTTGTTACTTTAAGATGATGAGGTGACTTATAAAAAAAAATTGGGAAAAATTCTTCAGTTTAGTTTAATATCATATACGTAACTAATAATAAATGTCGCTAATCTGCATATGGATAATAACCTGTTTCAAATAAATTTAGTAATATTTACATTAGATCGAACGATTTTCGAAATATCACTATGCCCTTTTGATACCTGTTGTTTGGGCTAATAAGTTTGAAGAATAGGTGAAATAGAGTGTTAATTGTTACATCTTTCAGTGATTTGTGAAAAGGGAACCTGATAATTAAAGCTAAATGAGGCACACTTATAGAATTTAAATTTATCTACGTCACATGCTCAGCGGCGGTAAATAAATTGCGCAATTTTAAAATAGAATAAGATATTTGAGGATATATTTGGTAAGGTGATATTATTAAATATTTAAACATTATTTATGCCACTATGTTAGGACACAAGGCTTATGCTACGAAGGGGCAGAATTTTTTTTTTTGAAGTATCCACCTAATCTTATTTACCAATAATATTAGTACCTACCTACTTACCTAGTATCAGGTCACTTGCGGTAAAGACCAACAGTTGCTACATTTTCTATTGCTCGTCTAACTAATTGCTAACACATGAGTTAAAGATCCGTTAATAAGCACCTGTTGATGATGATGATGTGTTCTGATAGTTGTACCTAAAATCAATTTTAAGAATTAGGTCAATTTAATAAAGGACCTACGACAATGCATATTCGTAGTTTACGTGTAAACTTTTTTATATATTTTGAATTTTATTTAATACCTATTATATCAATTAATTTTTGTAATAATGTTTCCATATTACAAAAGTACTTATCTAGTTAGTTTAAAGATAAAATAAATATTTAATATAAATAATTAAATTTCTTTCACTCACCATAAAATTTAACTAATTAAATTATCTATAATCCAATTATCCGCAAACCACATATTTATAATAAAAAGCATAAAACATATTCCGGAAAAAGAGCAAATATTTTAGAAATCTCACTGAATTCAGACACAAAAATGTTATTACCTATAAATTAAATAATTTTAGTATCACACAACTGAAGGCTGTATCTATTGTCACGTGGTTCTATGTACTGAAGTGGACGCTACGTGTTCTACTGTGCGCTCATTGTTATCGAAATATATGGAGCAGTTATTCGTTTTATATGTATTTTGCTCAGTTGTCATAAAAATGTGTTACAAAGGGCCAAAACAAATTACAATTAAACAATTATACAAATAATAATAAAAATAGGTAATATGTCTTGTGAGTAATGTTTTGAAGCAATGATGGTTCAGAGGTCGCGTGTTCGGATACCGCGTCGATAGACGTGAGTTTGAATTCCTGCAATGTGGTTGAGATTTCGTTTAAGAAATATATCATGAAGAAACCATAGCGTGTGATGGTACATTTTCTACTGCCCCCACAAATATTAGCGCGTTACAATCTTGGGTCATATGTATCTACTAGCTATGCCCGCGGCTTCGCTCACGTGGAGTACAGAATGCCCGCGCGAATCTTGCTACCCCGCTCCCGGCTTTTTTAAAGACAAAAATTAATATTGTGGGATTTCCTTAGAAGATAGACGTATACTGTCAGTGACTATTATGTAGGTCTTTTAATGTTTACAATTATGTAGTAGATTCTGAGATAACCTGGAATACAAACAGACAGACAAAAAAAAATGGGTTTTTGTCATAGGTGTCGTATATACTTTCATATGCATTTAGTAAAATGCTCTTATTTAGACTACAAACAGAAACTTCAATTTTATTAATTGTATAAATAAAGAATTAAAAAACAATGTGAGGTAATAGGGTTTTATTACAACCTCCTTCGATCAATAAATAAATATTTTCAAAGGTGTTAAGTAGTGTGTAGTTGTAGTTGTAAGTGTTATTAGTAGGTAGGTACCTTTTGCCAATACCTATTGCTTAGAGTTAACAGATGCAAGTGCTTACTGTTTTATTAGGAAGTACATCAAAAAGACCCGTTGTTACAATAGAATCATTATGAAATAACGCATTTTTTATAATTGCAAAATGACTGTACTCTGTTAACTGTACATAATGGTACATACAATCCAAAAACAACGACAACCTCAGTCAATCCGTCGACTGTCCTCGCTATAATATCGGTCGTGAAGCGTCTCGGTAGCTGGATATATACTTACTGGCTTATCTCGAAACATTACAATCCAAAGGAAGAGTCACTATGACGGGTTTATCAGATGACATTTTTTGTGATCTAAGTGGTGTCGAAATACATCTTTAAAACGGAGACACTCAAGCCAACCTGACCTGTACGTGGCGCATCCTGCTAATTAACGAATGCGATAGCGGGGTGGTAGTGTTTGACCGGATTGGGGCGCGACCACCATGCATGTGGTGAAAACTCCGTCATAGTCACTCGCTTCTGCGTGTTCGGGATGAACCTGTGCATATTCAGTTAAATTAATTCAGACCAGCATGACAGCGGCTACCGTCGATGGATAACGATCTCTCGGTGGTCGCCGTTGTGTTAGTTGGGGTTGTACTATGCTTACCAACTGGGACAGTACTGTTAATTTTCAGTTCTACTATAAAAAAAAAATGCTTTGAGTCGCGACTCAGTCGAGTACAGATTTCTACTACTTATTTAATTATATATAGACCGGCTGATCACGGAATGGGACATATCTGAACGTGATTATATGTCAGGTGTTACAACTGGTGTATGGTGATCGCGACCACTCACCCTGCAATATTTATTTATAAACATTTTTCTTCTATGATTAATGAGTCTTTGTAGAGTTAAATATTATAATATAAAATTTTCTCTAGGTACAGGTCCGATCATAGTATACTCTATTTAAAGTATATCGCACGTCAAAAATAATTGAGTAATGATGGCTCAGTTGGCAGCATGTACGGGCTCCGTGTCGATCGACGTGAGTTTGAATCCCCGTTGCAATGAGCCTCAGCTTTCGGTGAAGGAAAACATCGTGATGAAACCATAGCATGGTGGTAGGGTATGTTCTAATGCCCGACTCGCTAACTATCACATTCAAGTGGAAAATCTGTCAACAAGCACCAAATAGGTGTGTTCTAGCAGCTGCACTTGAGAGCCTAAAACTTAATTATTTTTTTTAACAAAACGAATATAACATTACAAAATTTTTTGTCTGTCTGTTTGTAATACAAGAAACTTTGTATGTCCGGACTTAACTCAAAAACAGATAGGCCAATTTTTATGCATTTTTTGCCCGGGAAATATACTTACGTCGTAACATAATTGATAGGTTTTAAATTAAAAACTTTCAAATAAAATTACCAGACGAAACTAATTACTTAATTAATGTAAATAATACAATGGTTTTTGAAGATAATATACCCTATTTGTTTGTGACGTGCGATATGATAGAATAATTAAAAAAAAAACTAAAAATAAAAACCTACACCTACTCTATACATTTTATAACAGCCTAGAAAAATGGTGACGTTTACTATCCACCCCTTAGACATACCTTTAATAGTTCGGTTCCCGCGCTAAGCACAGCTTAGGGGGGTGGTGGAGTGAACACTTACAAGTGCTAGGTGTTTCGCCGTCAGTTATGTTGCGGCTCTCTGAAGCCTGTAATGTGTGAGTGAGATAACGATATGAAATAACTAGTAAAAAAAATCACTATTTTCTGCGAGTCGATTATTTCAGTTATCAAAAAGGAATATGGCGGAAATAAATATCTAAATCAAAAATAGCGTAAGCGTAAGGAAACAAGCATACAGTCCACCCGACAGTAAGCGACTACCGTAGCTTATAGACGCTTGTAATACCATAGGTATCAGTAGCGCGTTGCCGCCGACCTTTAGCCCTTCTACCCCATGAATCTCTGGAAACCCTACTCATTGCAGGAACATAATTCTAGGCTATTTGGTTGCGATCTTCTGTAGGATGGAGATACTCCACCAGTCGGGCTTCCCCAAGTTGGGAGAAATATCCAAAGAAACTTCTCTGTGGCGTAGGTACCTTGCTAGTTTTGTCTTATAGTTTCAAAAGCGTCCGAAGAAGTTTTAAAAAAAGTATCCGATTAAAATCCGGACTCATTTTGCGCCCAAATCTTATTTCTACCCAATGCCCGGGGATGTTAAAGTTGTTGTTCGGAATCAACAAATTAGGTGATGGAAGCACCAATTGTGATGACAGGAGGAAGAGCGCAACGTCTTCTTTGACTTAATAAAATAATACTTAGCTGATCACTGCAACGTGTAAAATTGTGAGGCGTCTTTCTCCTACATTTTATACTTTCACACAGTAATACACATACACAATAATGGTTCACTTTAGATCGCCTTGTATCAGCATAAGCTAGTATGTATCCTGCAACCGGAGCTTCATTGAAAAACATAGTAAAATGATTATCATAGAGATCGGCTGGGTGCTGAGCAAGATACATTTGGCAAGACGTGTAGAGACATTCGAGCAAGTCGGCACGCCAGCGACGACCGACGTTAAATTATTGCAGATCCCAGGGTGGTCACCATTGTTATTGGATTGCACTGTGCTCAGCATTAAGTACAGAACCTTAACTTTGCCGGACTTTAAAAGTGGAAGTCGGCATATCTGTCCGTGATCAGAAAGTTACTCATCATGTACCAATGGATTTTTGTAAATTCACGCACATTTATAATCATTATCGCTTTAGCCGAGAAATGCCTACAGCTGGCCATACCTCCCTCGAGAATCGCTACAACGACCGGTCCTGCGATACAGTGATTTATTAATTCTAATAGTTAATAGTTTAGTATCATTTGCTTCTAACACATTCGCCTCCACTTTATTTTCCATAGATATTATGAAGAAACATCATAAGGAAACCTAAGCACCTAGCAAAATTTTACTCTAATACCAGTATTTAGTTAGAAACTACACAAACTGTAAATTTCTAACCGTTTGTAATCACCAATATTGTTTGCTGACGAGTGATAATTAAGTTTATAATTTCTCTCGTTCAGGGGCCTTTACCCAGCATTGTGGGGCATTTATAGGCCTGGTGTTGTTATTATCATCAGAATAATCATACAACCAGCTAGTGGTAGTCGCTAGCAGTTTTTATATGCATATACATATATAGCATTTGTAGGCCTGGTGTTATTATTATAATTATACAACCAGCTAGTGGTAGTCACTAGCAGTTTTTATATGCCTATATATAGCATTCATAGGCCTGGTGTTGTTATTATAATTATACATTTAGCTAGTGGTAGTCGCTAGCAGTTTTTATATGCACATATATAGTATTTTTAGGCCTGGTGTTATAATTATAAAACCAGCTAGTGGTAGTCGCCTTGGTTATTATCCTCGTAACAAGGCAGAACAGCTAAGTTTTCAACCACAGTAAACATGTCTAACTACCATGTATGGATAGGCAAAACACAGGGGAATAAATAAAACAAATAAAAATAATCATGAAAGTTAATTCATATTTAATAAATAAATACATTTTCATAGTTTTTTTTTTCTCAATAAAACTATTGTAAGTGACTTAGTTTAGTAACTCTCAACAACATTATGATACAGCGTATAAGATGACACGCGACACATCCGCGTTTATTACTTACCACTATTTTCTATTTAACAATTTTATAATAATTAATGAATATAATATATTAAATGTACTCTTCAATATACATACATAGTTAAGTTATAATAAGTTAGTAAGTAGATAATATGATACAGAAAACACAAATCCCTTCAACTTAAAAAATAACTTTCGAAACTAACGAAGTTCAAACTAAAATAATTATTTACTTTTAAATTCATAGCATAAGAATTTCGTTCTGCAAAACATTGCATAATAATTTAATTTTACAGTTTAAATCAATCATGGAAAATATAGAATTTAATAAAGAAATAAATTAATAATTTTAGTTTTCAACTTCGATTTTGTACAATGTGTACAACTAAAGAATTATTTTAATTAAATATAAAAGTTTCAAATGAAAAGACACGAAACAAACCCTAAAGAAAACATAAAAAAATTTCAAACTTAAAAACAGAATCTTAAGTTTCACAAAAGCTGATATTATTAACAAAATTCTTTCCAGTAATTCGAACACAAAATTTACATCTTTGGCTTCAAGCGAAATTTACAAAAAGCATTCCCTTCCCACACGAACGATGCAATGTTGAAAAAATGTAAAATAGATTTTAACATTATAGGTACTATATTTATACGCCAGGAATAAATATTTTTGTCCCTAATTTATCTCAAAAATATTTTTATTTTCTTGTATTAAGAAATTCAGAAACAATAAATGTTTTTTTTTTTTTTAAAGAATTGAAAATTCCACAAAAAGGCGATCTGGATTTAAAACAAAAAATGAAATCATTTTCGAATCGAAGAAATTACCAAAGCGACAAATTGAAATATAACAATCATAGATTTTTGAATGACTTTAACGCATAATTTATTAAGCGCTTTTATTTTATTCGTTTTATTAATTTGCTGTTTTTAACGTACACTTCGAAACTGGCAAAACAACTTGCATCGATATACAAAATCACACTGTATCCCTAACACAATAAGGACGCATTCCGCTTGAAATACGTACGAGAAATACATTCGAGTTTTATTAACGTACATTTTCGTAGCCAGCATCAGAGATTCAATAATTGTTTTAGAACTGCACGCCGACTGGCACAGTCAGTTTGCGGTTTCGCTGCAGTTGTTTCAACTGGCTTGCAGACCGTCTGTAATGGCCTTTAGTGGCCAAAAATGCATGATATGCCTTTTGGAGAAAAATCTATATCGTAAGTCTCCTTTTTACGACTTCCTTAATGAATTGGACTTTCTTTTGAAAATATCTATCTTTTTGGCACTATAGCTGGTCGTGGTGAAAATATTCTTAAAATCCAGTGCTTTTTGACTTAAATAAGCATTATATCATCAATTATCATTATTTACATTAACCAGGAAGAATATTCAAATAATTTATTATAGCAGCACTATATTTGGGTTAAAAAAAATTAAGGATATTTTATTCACTTTCACATAGTCCAGCTGACTAGCTAAATTTGTTATTTAGTTAAACAACAAACGCCAATTAACCTTGTAAAATATTCGAATACTAATACGATAATACCGAGAAATATGAATTAAGATAAAATCCACAAATTAGCGTCAAGTAAATATTTATATTATCAAGAAACCCGATTTCAAAAATTTCTCTAAACGCATGAAGCAAAATTCCAATCAAAATCTCTTCGCTGTTACAAAATACGTCACACCATAAAAAAAAAAAACTTTATGAATATTTATTACCAATATAAATAAAGTTCAAAATACAACGAACAAACGTTTATCAATTCCTTTCATTTTGACATGCAATACATTTCATCTCACTAGCACTGACGATTTATGAAATTTCAAATTGTTAAGTATACAAGTAGTCACTTTCAAGTAAATAATCATTTAATGACAATTGTCTAAAGAGCTTAAAACTATGCGACTACTTGTTACAAAACTGATTATATATAGGCTTATGAAATAGGCAGAGATTCAATTATGCATAATTTCATAATGGACAG
The DNA here is from genome assembly GCA_033032175.1 of Saturnia japonica. Lineage (NCBI taxonomy): Eukaryota > Metazoa > Arthropoda > Insecta > Lepidoptera > Saturniidae > Saturnia > Saturnia japonica. The sequence goes on from CM065332.1 coordinate 7,634,021, forward strand.
AGCATTTTTTTCGGGAAGTAATAAACAACGATCTGAAGAAGATCTAAAAAATTACATCTTTGTGTAAAAATATACTTTGGAGAATGTTTTTTTTTATTCCAAATAATTCTCATTTTCTCTTTGTAAATTATTTTCAGTGATACATACAACAACAAGACAAACATTTAACCTTTTAAATGCATGATTTTTTTTTTTTTAAAGTTTATTCGATTGATGTATACGCTACTTTGCGGAAATCTATCGTAATTATTTTATCCAAATTTTCTTTGCTACTTCCGCCTGAAAAGATAAAACGGTTATTTCGTCTTTCTACAAAACCGGAAAATGTTAATCTGAAACTAATAGTAGATTTTTATTTTTTTCTAGTTTGGATAAAAAAAAAAGAAAATTTGGATAAAGTAATTATAAAAACTTATTGATGTTGAAATACATCAATATGGATTTAAGGGTCCAATTAATTAATTTAAGTTCACGTGAAGCTATGCTTAAATCAATAATAATGATTTTTTTTATATGAAAAATATTGATAACTTTTAGACTCCAGTCAATCATTATTTCCCTATCTAATGACATATCACATAGTAGAAACAACAAGCCTACGTAACCGTTATACTCAAAGTCAACAGTGTCAATATTAGTCAACATTTTAATTTAGATTTTCCGGTCGGTCTATTGCCCTCCTATTGTCGTCTTCAAACTCCATAAAACCGTAACAATAAAATCACGAACGAAGAAGACGCTTCCATAGTATCATGGTATGTACATTGGTGTAAATATCATTGTAACGTCCCCATCGAACAAATAAAAAGCCTACAAATCTAACACTATTGGCAAATTTTAATAGAAGAGGAATATCACAACCAATATCAAAATCATTTTAAAAGAAAGTAGGAAATTAAAAAAAAAAACACTATTAGACTAGTGCAACAAATGGTTTTTTTTTATTTATTACCCATTTTCATTTATGCAATAATACCGACCGAAAGTCTTACTTGCTTATTTATCAAGCACTTATTACTTAACAAATATACGAGCTGGTAAATCCAAGGAAAGTCATAACCGATAACAGGAAGATATAAAAATGTTTTTTTTTTTTTTCAAAAACAGCCTTTAGATATAGTGGCAAGTACACCGTGCAGTTTTAGAAGAAGTCGTTTAACTTAATACTATGACGTTGGACATAGGATGAAAAGCATCGAGGTTACGTAAACCCACCACCCAAAATACCTAATGTATTTCGCAAAAACAAAGCGATTGCAGAAATTGCTAAATACGTAAAAGGCATGAAGAGGTTGACAAGTCGTCTTGCATGAAATTTCAAAATTATTCAAAATTGGCATCAGGGTTGCATATATAGTGAATAAATGAGTAAGTCGATAGGCTTACTTATTCTTGATACACCGTACTGGCTTTATATATGGAAAATAAATAAGCCGACAGGCTTACTTATTTTTAACAGGAAAGCCAATAAAACGTGAACTTTAAAATAGACGTCCTGAAAAGTATGCATTTACGAATTGCCAAAGTATTTACGCTTTGTACGGAAATATCGGCTTCGAAATGGGAAAATCGTATTATCTAGCGGCCACAATGTACCAAACATAATCCGAATTTACCATTTTGAATCCGATATTTAGCGATTTCTGCTAAAACTTTTGTATTATTTTAAATTGACGACACAAAACTAATATCTAAATAAAATGCGAATTACCTATATCAGATTTATGAGAATCGTATGTTGTAAAATATATTTTATACCAACTTTTTGCAGTTTTTTACCTCGACAAATACTCTTCAGAGTGAAGGAAGAAAGATACAATAAATAAGCCTATTGTTTAAGTTTATTCCAAAAATCTAAGTCTAATAAAATTCATCAACAATATTGAATAAATTCGTATTATAATTTTATTAATTTCATATAGAAATATATGTTTAACTGTGATGTTTCTTATTGCTCGAACTGACATACGTGTGCACGGTAAAATAAACATTCTAATCCAAACGTATGTACAATTATTATTCTAAAGAAAACACGAATATTACAATTTTCAAAGATATTTTTTTTAATATCATATGATGTTACGTCATATACATCAATGGTTTTCTGGTAACGTGCATTATTAATAATTGTAAGCGGAAACTTAATTTCTAACGTGAGAGTTTTTTATTCATTTCTCGTTTCATTTAAAATATCAATAACTATAAATATATCATACTCAAGATGATACAAGTGTTAACAGCAGTAGCATAGCAAAATATACACTAAACACTGATCTAAATAATAAATTAAATAAAATGCTTCGGCATCAATTTTCCTGAATTAGAGATATATTTCAAAACGTCTAAGACTGAAAAATCGCTTTATGAAACATAAACAATAATATATATCCATTACTAAATTTCTATGAATATATACTTTCATATAAAAAAAAAAAAAATAATAATAATGATAAAACAAATTGGGATAAACAAAAGGATGGCACTAACAGAATGAGGTACCGGATCATTTTTAATAAATCAATTATAAAGGCGACCTACTCATAAAAAGCTTTATAAGAAATAATGTCGTTCAATTAAAAATAACGTTCTTGCGTTCTTCAGCGACGTTATAATATGTATGCTTATTTCGAATCAACCTATCGGCTTCAATAAGTCTTATGTAACTAATGAAAAAATGCATACGAAATTCAGTATTTTATCAATAAGCATTCTAATTTCGAATGAACCAATCGGCATTAACAAATCTCATTGTACGTATCTAATGAAAAAATGCGTTCGAAATTTGAAATTTTTAACAATAAGCGATCTAATTACGAATCAACTAATCAGCTTCAATAATTTTCATTGTAGATAATGAAAAAATGATTTCCATATTTTCACAATATGTATTCTAAATTCGAATCAACCAATCGGCATTAACAAATCGCATTGCACGTAATGAAAAATGGCGTTCGAGACACGAAATTCAAAATTCCCGAAGGTACTGGAATACGTCACCGTTGTTGCAATTTCGCTGTTTATACCTCGGTGCTCTTTCCAACTTGTCCGTGCTTCGTGTCCGGTATTCCTGACGCGCTGAGCTTCCGTGTACGTCCGGGGAATATGTTGCCAAATAAACGGCCTAAAACAAATGTTTTGTTGTTAAATATAAATACTTTAAATTAATTAGGGTTTAGTTTTATTTATATATGAGTTGGATAGAGTAATAGGCAACCGGACAACTTTTCAAAAGGCGTTATGGATTTATGAATCTAGAAAAACTATAATTCCATATAAATAATAACGATACTGTATAACGTGTTTGAAAATTTAAGGAAAAATACGTTAGGTTCAAAACCCTAAAACTTTAGGTTAAACAGTAAAATGTCTGAATGAGTAGTTCATGAGAGCAGATGTTTCTAACTGAATGAAAGTATGGAATGATTTGGTTCACTTACAAGTTGTGCTGTACAAAATAGCCGTGACAAAAGTAGTAACAGTGACAAAAAAGAAACAAGGAGGAATTATAAAAAAAAATGGACAATAGCAATACAATAACAATTAACAAAGTGACAATAGCGTGAGCTGTGCTTTAGATAGTTGCAAAACAGTCATTACTATCGATTTTCCAAACAATCGATGTTTAATTACCATATGAAAAAACAAGATCCGTCAAAACTCCCGTTAGTAATTAATTGAACGGTACAACAAGCGGCCGGTTGGGGTACAGGAGTGACTGGGTAGGCGCATGATAAAATCGATATCCTTACAAAGGGGGTACTGTGTTTGGGGGGAGGGGGCTGGTTACCGGGCGAGCGCTGCTCGGCGGGATGGCGCGGGGAGGTCGCGTGCAGCGCCGTGCGGCTCCCCTGTTGGAATGACACCGACATCCCGCTGTCCAGCGACCCCACGGAACCTCGCCGCTGCAGACGCTCCGCAGCCAGAGCCACTGTATACAATCATACATTTATATTTAATTTCTTTTTTTTTTTTAATTCCACTTAATAAAATTCTTACAATTTCTAGACAACGCCATGCTTAACCCTTAAATACATAGAAGTATTTCTAAATTACTAAGGTTTTTGAAAAAAATATTTACATCTTCATTTTATACTGCTCATTTCTATGCTGTAAATAGTTTTGGCTTAAATTTTACGACCGACCGCCTGCCTGACGTCAACCCCACTTGGGAATATTTAATATTTATTTATTTATTTTAATTATATTTAATATGTATTTATAAATTGAATATAATATTGAACAACTATCAATATAAAATAATTGAAAAAAATATAAAAATGCAGCCCGAGGTGGTTGGTTACAATGACTGACTTTTAACTGCAAAAAAAAAAAACAACGACTACATGGCTAGATATTTTACCAGAATATTTAAAAATAAACCGGTACATTTTAGGCTCATAAGTATGAACGGAATGGAAAATGAATATTGAAACGGAGAGTTTGAAGCGATTTTCAACTGACCTGGGTCGTTGATGTCGACTAGGGAGTTGCTGAGCACGTTCCTCTTGATGATGCTTGTGGGCGGCGGGTTGGAGGATAGCCGCGAGGGCGCGGCCGGCGCCGGGCACGACGGTGGCGGAGGTACTACCACGCTACACAACAAATACACAAACTTATTCAATGTATCAAATTCGATATAATTTTTATATTCTTAGTTGTTTTAACATGGGCGAAACCGTGGTGCACAGCTAGTTATACTATGTTCATCATAAGAAAAGTTGCATGTCGTATCTATATAACGAAAATTGTTATGTCGTGCAGATTTCGACTTAGTCTAATTACAGTATATGAATTTCGACTATCATTATCTTTTATTTTCTTACTACGTGCTGTGTTACGTTGTAGTCTTGAAAACTAGATTTGACCAAAATATTTGAGAAAATCACGAAATCACGTTTTTATAATTACTGTAGAAACACATAACAAAGTGTAATGAATGAACGAATGAACATGCCGGCAATCTTGTTGATTTTCTGTCAGGCAACCAGTACGTATGAGAACAACAGCCATACAACCTATCCTATGATGAACACAGTTTAGTAAACTTTTATATTAATAAAAAGTGATAAGAGACATGGTATAATAATATCCGTTGCAGTGGCATAGCGTAGCAGGGGCGGCCAGCCCTGGAGCAGTACTTTTAGGGGGGCAGCTAAATAACAAAATACATAATAATAATATATCAACCATTTCATTTCATTTTTATGTCGCACCTATAATATCGACTAAAATTGCAACGGAACTTTTTATTCTTTATTCTGCGACGAAATCGGGGAATTCCATTTTGTTTGTTGGAAGTTGGTGCCGAAGAAGTGTTTTATAGTTTGATGAAAATAATTAGAATGATGTAACTTTTAATATATTATTCATCACACTTGCACGTAAATAGTGTCATAATGTGCAGGCTATCTTGGGTGTAACGGCCTAAATAAAACCCGAGGGCCTTTCTTTTATGCGCTAACGCCCGAGGGCGTAATGGTTTTTGCAATTGATGCCATTTTTTTACAACTATTTGACTGTATGCGCCTTTTCTTCCTGAACGCAACGTATTTGTATTATCTATGGAACACTAGCCCACCAACCGGATAAAAAACCTGCTTTTGCAAATTTTGTAATTGTTGGGTTGACTGGTATTGTGAACTTAATATTCATTAATAACGGTACAGTCACTATCAATTTCAATATATATGTTCCCTTAAATATTAAAAAAAAAAAAAATTTTTTTGACACGCACATGTGATGTAAATTATTACACGGCCAGTACGAGACCATCGACTCATTAACACCCGCAGGTCTTCGAATTTGGTCTTCTAATAGACTCTCGTTCGTAAATTTTTTTTCGCGCCCTAAAGACACAATGCACCTACTATTATTGAATAGGTACAGGTTGGTGAGCGAGTCGTGACTGAATGATGGCCCGCGGAGCGCGTTGAAGCCGTTTCGGGGAATGAATGGTGTGGATGCGTTGTCGTGTCATCAGATCATTTCGACAACCATCTAAACTGACTGACTTGCATTAATTTTCCATGTTTTATTTTGTGCTCAGATTGTTTAGGATTAATATTCAGCGTAAATTACTTCTTTCATATAAAGAATAGAGTCCAATGTTGTATAATAACACCTGTAAATTAGGTCTTTCAGACCTGTCTTTCACATTTTTGTAATAAATGTGCTAATTATATTATTATTGTAAAACATATACATGACTCTTTTAGTTCATAACCTCTACAATATATAATAATGGTGGCTAAGCAACCAACGATACTCCAGTGTTCCCTTATATGATTTTGAAATGTTGTGGGTATATCAAATTTAATAATTTAGAATTATCAGTATGAGGAAGTCTGAAACTATAAGAGCTATATTCTAAGGAGCTGTGCAGTTAATTTTATACTTAACAAAATTAACAAAGATAATAACAATATTAAAACCGACTTCAGAGAATATTTTAAATTTTATTTACATACCCGTGCATATGCGCATGATCTATGCATTGTTGGTGATCGATTTCGACATCTGCGACACCGCTATCTCGATTCTCCATCACTGAAAATAAACAACAAAATGTAAATATTTATAAAATACATATTTTCATAGACGAAAGTCTTTGACCAGTGTGTGTTGCCAGTGATGACATACGGCACAGAGACGTGGTCGCTCACTGTGGGCCTCATAAGAAAGCTCAAGGTCGCTCAGCGAGCTATGGAGAGGGCTATGCTTGGTGTTTCTCTACGAGATCGAATCAGAAATGAGGATATCCGTAGACAAACTAAGGTAACCGACATATCCAAAAGGATTAGCAAGTTGAAGTGGCAGTGGGCGGGGCACATAGTTCGGAGAACTGACGGCCGTTGGGGCAGAAAGGTTCTCGAGTGGAGACCACGCTCCGGAAAGCGCAGCGTAGGAAGGCCCCCCCACTAGATGGAAAGACGACATAATAAAGGTCGCTGGGAGCCGTTGGGTGCAGGCCGCACAAGATCGGTCGCTCTGGAGATCTATGGGGAGGCCTATGTTCAGCAGTGGACGTCCTGCGGCTGAAATGATGATGATGATGATGACATATTTTTGTCAACTTTGTATATCCGAGCTAGTTCTCACTATAGAGACACCAAGCGATCGGCATGACAGCGACGATTGTAGATCTCACGTTAGTCCTATGCTCACTTGAAACTACAGTGTAGTGTGTAGACAACATACTGAGCTAGGATAAAAAATCCTTTTGTTCGAAATGCACAACTTATTATGAGAACCGTTCGCAGACTATCGCTCGTAACACATGCGTACCTTAAAACTTTTTACCTACCTAGGAAAATTATAATCATGTACGGTTTCGCGTGCGATATAGTTTTTCCTAACCGGACGACTTCATCATCATCAGTTCCATCCTCGTGGAAATTCATTGACCAATCTGACACGATGGAAGGCAACATACGAGCAATGTATCTGTACTATTGTTAGTTGGATCAAAAGTATCATAAGTTCCATCCAGGATCTGCTTACAGTAGCAGAAAGCCACCATTGTTATTTCGCCGATAAGCATGCTACAGCCTTAATAAGTATTACCTATTGACTTCGGAAGTTCTCGAATTCAGTTCACGGTTGAAAAATTACTGCAGTGTAATGGTTAAAAAGTCTGAGCAATAAAATAGACTTACCGTTTCTAGAGGATGTATTGGTAGATCTTCCTTTACCACGGTTCAACTCTCCCTCGATTCTCATCGCCTCCATTTCGTCCATCTCGGCTATGCTCTCGCGCAAGTCTTCCGCGAACTTACAGCGGTCGTGCTCATTTCTAGCGTTGAACGTTGCCAGCCGACGACCGTCAACGCGTCTCGAAAGTCGTATTCCAAATGGATAGTCTGAAAACAAATTAAAGTTAAAGTGAGTTATTAAAGTTAAAGTATGTCATTAACCTTATCCCACTTAAGTGAGTTTAGTATGGCATATTTTCCTCCATCAACTGTCATTTCAATGTTCACAAATTTTATACACATATTATCACACAATCCATCCATACCTTCCTCAGTCTTGTTCTTCGCCTATACTCGTCCACCTTCATATTTAACATTCTTCTATTTATGTCACTTTCATCCCTATTCATGACATGCCCATATTACGTTGACCTATTATCCCACAATTTTTCTAACTGGTGCTATATTCATACTCATTTTTGATTAAACAACTTATACTATACTTTTCCTGAGCTATTAAAGTTAAAATGAGTAATTATAGTTAAAGTGAGTTACAGTTAAACTAATAATCTAATATTTTAGATGTCTACTAACGAAATACATTAGAAAAAGATGGGAAAAATACGTTATTCGAAGATTATTATGTTTAAAATTTGTCACATTAATATTTTACTTATAAGAATCGTGTTTATTACTAATCGTACTCACGCGGAACGGAGAACAAGTTGACGAGCATTCCGCAGAGAGGGAACGATTGCCGGAATGTGTACGTCACCGAAGACTTTTTCTTACTGAAGATTTTCGTTATAACCAGCAGGTCGTTGAAAAGGAACACCTGAAAATAGGAAATTTTTCATTTTTTGACATTTCTTTTTCGTAAATATAAATAAAGATTAATTACATTTATTGTGTGGTAGGGCACTATAATACACCAGGTGTAAAACCCGCTATATTCTCATGTTGCCTTCTGTGTTCTTTAGGATCGCGTCGTTACTTCACGCTGGTGCATTTTGATTTATAATTATCTCGTCTTTTTCGAGTTTGAACTGTCTTATATTATTTTTGTGAATATTCTGAGCCATATTTGTACAGCCCGAGCCCCTTGGCAGACCTTTTAGCTGGGTCGCTATATACTGTTGGGGGTTTGCGTTAAATAAATGTAGTCGACCGTATTCTATGAAAGCTGTATATTCTACTTAGTACTTTTATTCACTACTTAGGTAAGCGTCGACGCTTAGTATTATAATGGAGCATGTTCAAAAGTAATATCTAAGGGAGAATACATATACACTTCATAGGCGTGTCGCGTTACGGGATCAGCCGGTGTATATATACAATAATTAATCGGGGTGGTTGGGATCTACCGCCGACTGAGCCGCGACCACTATGCACATCGTGATAAGTCTGTCACAAGTCTTTTTACGTTTTTACGTTTCGGGATCAGCTGCCGATAGGTGGATCTCTCGGTGGTCACCGTTGTTTTTGGAATAGACTGTGCTTACCATCAGCGTAATGCAGTCATTTTCATTAAAAATAAAAACATGGAATTAAATACAATGTGTTCGAACGGAATTCGGAAGCATATAAAAAAAAAATCTTTCAATTACTACTAAATAATGTTGGGGAAAATTTGTTAAAAAAGGAGGTAATTATAAAAGAGTATATCTAACCTCTCTCTGATGCACACCGGGCCGTTCCTTCTTGTGAATGTCAGGTATCTCGTATAGGCGGCAATAGCAGACCAGCCGCCGGTGAGGCAAGGCCAGGTGAGGCTTCTTACCCACTATCGTAGCTTGGACTTTCATCACCTGGAATGTAAAGTCATTATCTTTTAATTTCGTCATTATCACGTAAACATATTACAATAGGTAAGTTTCTTTGTCTTGCAGGTGAATGTTTGTTATTAGTCTCTGTCGTTGATTACATTAATACACAGTAACACTAACAATAATCATAATACAGAGTAACATTAATATATATATATGATTCCCACTGGGCTTTTTACTAGTTGTTCTCTCTATGAGTAGCATTCCCGATTGGCCGTAGATATTTAAGATCTAATTAATTTAATACATTAAAATATTTTGAATACCACTATATATGTTTTCCGTTTATTCGTCTATAGCGCGGTAGCGTCGATCGTGGTTATGACTTGTAAGAAAGTTATAATACTTTTTGATGTAAAACATCTAATGCACAAGGTCAGACCGATTATTGGATCCAATGTTGGCGTATGTTGCCGTGGCTTGCCGTTTTTTTTAATAGACAGACTGGATCATTTCAAAATTTTATGTTAGAACATGTATAGATTAAAAGCGGATTGTTGGGTTGACGACCTTCATACATAAAAATAAACATCACAGTGATTTTCTTTTGGGTACTGGTACAGGTACAGACAGTGACACCCGGTTTCTGAAAGGTTGATCAAACTATCGTTCAAGTGACACAGCTGTCAACTTAACATCGTTGTCAAATTAGTTCGAGTTTCTGAAACGTTGATTAGTGTTAAATTTACTAATCTATGATCATTTTGATTTGACATTGACATTTTTTTTTATTATGGTCACATTGCGGATACCGTTCAACTTTACATTCAATAGCTCATTCGTAACTGTTAAATCTGTTGTTAAACGAACAGCTGCTTATGAGTTGTGCGTCCAGACGAGTACGATTACCGCTTTTATTACACGCTAGGAGTATTACATACCTACTATTCTTTGTTTATATTATTGCGATTTTACTACAAAAATTATAAAACGAGAGTTCACGGGGAAAAAATTTCACCGAAAAAGAAAAGTGTAAGCTTTTGGAACTAATTCAAAGGTAAGTTCCTACATATGGAATAACTGTACAAAGGTTTGACGGCTTGATAATTGAAAATATTTGTTTTGTTTATGTAGATACAGTATAATGTGCGTTTATATTACAATAGACTTTGTTTGCAGGTACAAAGATGTTATAGAAAATAAGAGCACTAATGCAGTTTTTACAACAAAAAAAAAACGAAACTTGGGAGGTCATTGCGTTAGAGTTTAATAGTATCGCTTAAGTGCCAAGAACTATGAAACAGTTAAATAGCTTCACTGCTAGAAATGCTCAAGCTGGCAACCGTGAGAGACATGATCATTTTACAACAAAATTTTAGTTTTAAATCAACTTAAATCAATAGTTAACTCGTCAAGGAGCACTGATTACTTGACAACGCGTTTGACAGTACATTAATCTATGATCATGACTTAACTAGCTTTCGAGAAACCCAAAATGGCGTTTGACAAGCGATTTTAGTCTAAATTTTGACATATCTGTCAACTGAACTGATGATCAAATTAAAGTAGTTAACCATGCTTTTAGCAACTCAATATACACTTAACAAGAGATTTGACAGTTGATTAGTTAATTTTTGTGATGATCAACCTTTCGGAAACCGGGCGTCAGTCGGTCAGGCAGCCAAACTTTTTTTAAATATTTACTAAGATTCTTCACATCTGCCGGGTGTCTTATGACGGCCAACTTTTTTTTACAATGCGTTAGGTTTTGTCACCTGTGTTACATGATCGCTTCCCGGTCTGAACTCGCTCGACTTGACCCTGTCGTATATCCCGGCGAGCATGTCCCTGTCGATGTCACCGCAGTCGTCGATGCCGCGCAGGTTCCGCACGAAGTCGTCCAGCGACATGCGCGCCTCCGGCTTCAGGTTCGGCGTGTGCAGGTCCGTGTTCAGCATTATAATCGCGAATGCTAGTACGAATATCTGTTTAACAATCATAAATCAAATTATTGAAAAGTTATTTTCGAAGTTAAATATCTTTGGGCGCGATGAATTCCAAGGTCGATTTTTACCGCAATAAGTAAGTATGTACCTAACCAGAAAATGAGAAAAAAAAGAAAGAGCAAATACAGGGTGGGCCAGAAAGACGTACGATTTTAAAAACACTCTTGGGTTTGGATTGAAACCTTATGAGCGGGGGCTGCGCGGGTGGTGGGGATGAGAAGCTCGGTTATCGGAAATTTAGTCGCGATGGATCGCTTCACCGGAGCGAAGCGTGCATTCTGCGTTAAACATTATTATAAAAATGGCGATTCGTGCGCTATTGTTCGACGTTTATTTCGGCGTGAGTTTGGATTACATGACGTAAATCAGTGTCCGAAGGAAAGTGTGATTCGATCGTGGGTCAGAAAGTTCGAAGCTACTGGTTCGACTCTTAAACAGAAGCCTGCAGGACGCCCAAGGTCAACAAGAACGGAAGAAACAATTGAAAAAATAAGAGCTTCAGTTCAACGTAATCCTGGTCTATCGACTCGCAAGCGATCAGCTGAACTTGTGGAGTCCAGAACATCTTTGCGTCGCATTTTGTTGAAACATTTGAATTTGCACCCGTATAGAATTCGACTTGTGCAGGAATTACTGCCAAATGACCCAATTTTACGACGAGCTTTTGTTGAAACAATGTTGGAACGCTTTCAGAGTTTCAACAGTTCATTCAGCAATAGCAACATAACAGTTCATATTTCAGTTTTCTCCGACGAAGCCCATTTTCACTTAAATGAGCATGCCAATAAACAGAATTGCCGTTACTGGGCTGCAGAGAACCCACGTGCAAAACATCAAAAGCCTCTGCATTCGCCGAAAGTAACCATTGGGCGGCCATATCAGCACACGGAATTATCGGACCCTATTTCTTTGAAAATCAAGTAAAACTGTAAATTCCGACCGATACATAGTCATGTTAAGGGATTTTTTTCTTTCCGCATCTGCAACAATTTGGAGCCTATAATCGTGCGACGTGGTTTCAACAAGATGATGCGACATGCCATACATCTAATGCTTCGTTGGAGGCCGTAAACGAAATGTTTGCTGGGAAACTAATGTCGCGCCGAGATGATATTGCATGGCCGCCTAGAAGTCCGGATCTAACGCCACCGGACTTTTCCATGTGAGGATACTTGAAAAGTAGAGTCTACTCCAATAACCCAGCCACGATTAACCAGTTGAAGATAAATATCCGAGAAGAAATGGCAGCTATTACTCGCGCAATGTGTCAGCGAGTTTTTACCAATTTGAGGTTCAGATTCCAGGAATGTTTGCAGTGGGACGGTGCACACCTGAATGATGTAATTTATAAGAAATAAATTTCCCAAATGTCTATTTTAATTGAAATAAAGATGTTTATGTGTATTGTATTTTTTTATTACTTTTTAAAATTCGCAAATCTTTCTGGCCCACCTGTATATAAACTGAGAAAGATAAATTAAGATTACATTATTATATTCTTAAATAACATATTATTATTATATGATTACATAGAATAAGTTAATTAAAATTAAGATCGCGATAAATTAGACAAGATAAGCATGAAAGTGAATGGCCGTAAGCGCGCGTGGCCAAGTTCATAGTTTCAGTTAATTTATGTAAAACGCGAACGAATATCATTATTTATAATAATAACATTTTTATAAATTATATTATCATATAATTTTAAATGATAATCAATTTAATGACACGTTTTTCTGATTTTTATTCTTGTATTTTTGTTTCTTTTTACAATTAACTTTGTGACAAATAAATAGTTAACTTTGTTTCTTTTCTAAAGAAAAGGCAATTAGAGAAATTTGTTATCTCTTCAAAATACGTCATATACCCGCAATGCTCACTTACCGTGTCCTGGGTGCGCAGTCTCTGCACGAAGTCGGGGTTGCAGACGCAGTATCTTCTCGCGAACGCTTCAACGAGCCTCTCGATCTTCTGCGCCTCGCCGGGCAGACGGAAATAGGCCTGGTACCGACGTAGAGCGACGTCGACCGCCATGCCGGATAGGTCGAGCTCGTTCACGAAGCATCTTGAATTAAAAATACCATAAGGTATTTTTACAATTGTTTTTTAAATACAACAAAGGTAGCCAATAATCGTACGGCCCGGTTGATGGTAAGCGGCTACCGTAGCCCATGGACGAGTGTAATAAATTCTATAGGTATTACTAGTGCGTTGCCGCCCTTGAACCCTCTTGCCCCCAATGGCTCTGGGTAGGAGGTCTGAGTAGGGTACTTATACAAGGTTATATGGCCGCGATTTTCTGTAAGATGAATAAATCTCCTAAGAAATTTCTTTGTGTCCTATCTCTCTTAGGACACCCGGCATTTTCTAGAGCCCGCTTAATTAGCTACCACCCTCAAGGTGGTCTCGTTAGGCACCTATAGGTGTGCCAGTAACTACACTTAGGCACCAGTCACCCTTACCATCTTAGGCCACATCGTTACATAATTGTTTTTTTGTTGTTGATTTATTTGAATGCGCTAATCTCTGTAATCACCATTCATATTTGAAAAATTCCTTTTGTATCTTACAGCTTATTTATTGCGGAAAATTATATGCTATATAACTACACGCTACGACCTTAAGGACCGGAGCAGTAACCCTGAACGTCAATAAATCTGGAAAGCTGTAGGCAAGCACAGGAAGTTAGAACGATAGACTACACGGGTGAAACTGTGAGGCACAGTTTGTGAAATATAAAATATTAAACTCACTCCAAAACCGCCATGTTGAACGGATTCTGCAAGTTGCCGAGGTACTCGCCGATCATCTGCTTGCTGAGCCCCTTCCTGGTGATGAGGAATCGAGCGACTCCCCGTGGTGAGTTCTCGAGGAACGCTCTGGCCATTAGGTAAGCGATACCGCGCTCCGGCTTCTTGTTGAACAGGTTCAGGCCGACGCGATACTGCCGTTTGCGGACCGTCTCTGATACCTGATCATAAACAATATACTTACTTATTAGGGCGGCTCGAAAAGAAAAAGGATTTTTGATACTTTTATATTTTTACATTTTAGAGGTTTTAATTAATAAATTCTCACACGAAAATATGTTAATTAAACATGTTTTAAGAATTCTCACTAAAATTAATCAACTATCAAAAAATATTTAAAAACTAGAATTTTTTAAAATTTCATAAATATAAGAATAAGCATTTTGTTCTCGACATTAAATTAAGTTGTATTTTCGACATTATAATTACATATTCTGATAATATAAATTGATTTTTCATATTATAGAAGTCATTCGTGACTTTTATATCTTATTATATTAAGTGAACAATTATTGTATATATATGTGTAATTGGTTTCTCGGAAACGGCTCGAACGATTTGTATGAAATTTCGTATTTAGATAATGTTTTACATTCCAAGTTCAAGTATATAGGTGTTTTTTTTTTAAACCGAGCAAAGCAAAACTCGGTCGTCTCAAATATTTGTTATTTAAGTAGCATACTTTATAATGTTTTTGTACAATTTTATATTTTTAAAGTGAATCCTTTGGGTATGATGAGACAATTTCAAGACCGCAATACGACGGATAAAATGTACTTGGTCAACCACAGATAACTCATATTTATTTTAGATATGTTTTGGCTTAACTTAATCTGGAAGTTGATTTTACAATTATCGGTTCTTTCTTAAATATAAGTATATCAAAGATATAATTAATCGAACAAGCTTTGAAGCAAATGAGGGATATATTTGTTGTAAATGAAACAACAAAATATTCTATAAAAAAATAATTAAGTCGCAATTCATAACACTTGACACGTTTTATGATGTGACTGACACCGAACAACAAGATGACGCCATTCTCATTCGTCCAGACAAATATTTCATTCTGTGTTGCTGCAGTAAAAAATGTAGGAACTATGAAGAAATGCATCTTTTTCATCAAATTAACAAAAACTACTAATAAATGAAAATGTTTAACAGCAGTTTATTAATACGGATTATTGTTATTTTATTTGTGTACTCCAATTGTAACGACCATAGAATGTAAAGCTGCATATATTATGAAAAGAAAATTAAAATTAAAAAAAAAATATTGTTCAGAGTACGTTATTCAGGATTTTTTGTGCATAAATGTATTTATTATTATCATTTTATTATAATAATTTACAGTTGAAATGCATGTTATTAAATTATGTAAAAAAAGCACGACGTAACAATTTATGTTCTATGGAGACGTCATACAACCTGTGTTATGATGAACATAGATAGTGTGCATGAATAGCATTAGCAAATGAATTAGGTGCAAGCTGCTAAAGTAATTGTGTGCTTAAAAAACCTTTAAGGGTTGGTGCTGCTGGTGATGTTCATGCTGCGGCCTGCAGCACTGAGCGGCGTGAGGGGCGAGGGGCACCACCAGCGGGGCGAGGGGCGCAAGCGGTGGGGGCGGAGCCTCGTAGTAAGGCGGAGCATCTTGACGTTTCCAGACCGCGTATCTGTCCCCGCCTTCGTAGACCGATCCGGACGCGGACGAAGCGCGCTGATGCTGGAACTGATCCTGAACGTGCACGTGGGGCTCCTGCCGGCATGCACACGGGGTTACAATATGAAAGGTTGGGAGATGTGTGGGGAAGTCAAGACTAGCCAAAAAAGCAAAGAGCGATCTTAATCTAGACGACTCTTAGAATCAATATACTTTTTATTATCAAAAAAATAATATCATGATATTTTATGACAACTATCGACTTTTATTTGTTGTCAGTGAAAACTCTATAAATAGGGGTTATGTATAAATTTCTTCAAACGTTTGAAACCATGTCATCTCTGTATATTCTTCTTAAACGTGTTTCTTATAGTAACACATTTCTCTTAATTCTTCATCTAAAGTAAGGATTAAAATAACATTTTAAATGTTATATTCCTCGCTATTGATAAAAATAGCCTAACAGTTTGAAATTAATTTTTTCGCTAATAATATTGATTAAAAAAAAGTATTTTTTATTAGAAATTACATTTTTTGACATCATTCTTTAAAATTTATTCAAGTAACATGTGGGAGGCTCCATCTATTAATAATTTGTTAAACTAACAAGATAGCTGTTGTTAGGTTGTTTACGTTATTTAATGTGCGAATTATTCACATGGTACATTTAGTGTTATTTATATAAATACCATACTAACAGGTGCTCTGGGTTGATACGGCTGATGATAATGATGACGGTGCTCCTGCGATGATGACGAAGATGAGGACTGCACAGATGACATCGAACCTCCCCGCACGACCGCGCCGCACTCCGCGCGCCTTAGCGATACGGGACTCTCCGCGCTGTTAGAAATATGCATAATATATTATTCTTATTTTGCCTAACGGCTACGTTAATTTCGATATACACAACTTACACACACCTCAATTGTTTTAAGCATAATGGTATAATCAATAATATTTAACTTTTAAGAAGAATCGTTAATCATAAAGCAAAATTCAGATTTATAATTGGTTTATCTTAAAAAAGCTTGCGTGACATATTGTGTCAATGTTTATTTTAGAGATGTAGTAGGTACAACTTAAATTTGAAGGTGATTTTATGATTATCGATTCTTTTTTAGAGTTAAATATAATCGTAACACGATTATGCATTAAATCATTTTAGGTATATGAAAACTGTGGAAATGAAATGATCGCAGACTGGTTGGTATACTTTAATTATTGAATGCCTGACGCCAAACAACAAAATTAATTCTTCCATTAAATATTCTCCTTTGCGTGTTGCTGCAGTAAAAATGTAGAAATTACCTAAATAATATTTTTTTAATTCGAAATTAAAAATTAAACTTACAAATACACCAAGACATTCAATGTACTCGATTAATTTTCGATTCGAACGATTAAAATGATTAACTTTCGTATGGAGCAGGGTTTCTTAATAACATATAAGTTTTTGTGTATGACAATTTTCGATTGTTTGGTAGTCCTTTGGAAATAGCATTATCGTTATCATAATATTATGTTCATCAATCATGCTCAGCAAAATGAGTAACTCAGTGAAATGAAATGCTCAACTGTTAGCACTTTCTTTGTTAAGTTAAATGTTAAGTTTCTTGCTTGCCAGTTGATGACTGGATGTTTTTAAGTCTGTGGTAGTGTATATTGTGTTATAAGTTCCTTATAACTGGCCCTAAGGCCTAGATTGAATAAATTGATATTGATTGTTTTTGATTTTGATTTAGAACTTTCTCACGTGTGTACGAGGCTCTTTTTGGAATATTTCCTCATTCCCTAAGATGTATCGTTGTAATACAATTCCTTCTATTATACTTATGTAGGACAATTGTCTTTCTTACTTTAGAGTAATGCTGCTAGTCCGCTTTGGCACTTCGGCGGCATCCGCCTCGCGTTGGCCGCCTGGATCGCGGCAAGCTGTTGCTGCTGCCGAGCCGTCGGTGACGACAGTGGTTTACCACCAGACGATAATAAATTACCGTATATAGGGCCTGTAATTGTAACATTAACAAAATAAATCCAGATTTTGAGTTACCATGGTGCGGATACAAGGGCTGTGACCCCTCAAACTAAATATGAATTTCAATTATTATTTTAAAAAAAATCTAAACTTTTTTATAATGAGATTTTTTATCTGCATTTTTGGATATTAAGAATACCAATGTTTTTAAATTGAAATTTGTACTATTTTGTTTTTTGATTTTAACTCGTAAATCTCATTCATGACATCACAGTATTTTCAAGTTAAAGGTACACAATAATTCAAACTGTATTTCAAGTGAGAAAAAAAAACCTAAATCAGAACTTACCAGTATTGTTCAACATTTGATGATTATGAAGAGATTCATTGTGAGATGAAGAAGTCGAGATGTTGGTCACGGAACCGCTCACCGAACAACTGCACACCTGAAACATAAAAAAGGAAAAGTTATTTGCCATTTCAAAAATCTGCTTCATAATTTTATTAATAACCGCGTAAAAACATGAAAGTCACATAACCCTTCTTAGCTTTGAAAAATAAATTCAATTTAGGATTAGCTGCATGTCTCTTTCAAGTATTATTATAGCACTATTACTGAAAACCGGTAACCAGCGGCTTAAATAATTAGCGCACTATACGTTGATAACGTACAAGATGGGTTCTGAGAAAGTTTATTTTTAGAGTAAAAAAACAGTTTTAGTAATTTCTAAAAAGTTTGAACACCTAGATACCTAGATTTACAAAAAGGTTATAAGGCATAGGGGCTTTCATTATTTGTTTATGCTACAATGGTGGCAAACAAGCATAGGGCCTGACTGATGGTAAGCAGCTATTGTAGCCTAAGGACGTGTGTAATATATATTATTAGCGCACTGCCGACCTTGATCACCTCTGCCCTAAGGAGAACTCTGATCTAAGTAAATAAGTAAGTAACTAAGTACCAATCAGATTTCAAAAATGATTTTTGCATTTTATAACTTATTTTTCGAGCAAGGTTTAAAGACTATATCTACAAGTTCGAACTACAAGGAGTGCAGCAAAAACCATCAATTTCTATTTTTAGTATTTGATTCTCATACTAACAAAGTCAGTTAAATAAAGCTTGTACAAAGACAGGGGAACAGAATTTGGCCTAAATAGTAAAATTTACTAATTATAATTCTTTTTTTAACTAGAGCAGCTGTGTAACTTAAAGCCGACACTATTCTTCTTGAATACCTCATTCATTTCTTCACTAAAAACAACAGAAACCTGGACATTAAGTACCAAGTACAAAAATACACACGTTATACTTTTCATAGACGAAACCCAAAACTTGTATCCTGGTCACTTTTTTTCACATTATGACTCTTCACTATTATTCTTTTTAATAAATTTTTAGTTTTCGAACGATCCATCGCGTACTATAAATAATTAACCGCGATCGCGAATAGGTTACTCTCGGCCGACGTCATCTCAGCCACTGATAACGTACGATAGCGCTGATTACGTACTGGATACTTTAGTAATTATATCCACCTTATTTATACACATGACATTGTTTTTTTTTTTTATCATAAAGTTCGCAGTACATAGAAAAAATGGTAAAATTTATTTTTAATGCAAGTAAACTCGGTTTAGATACGAATGATTCAAATCTATACATATATATGCGAAATACCACTGATCACAAGTTCTTTGAAACAATAGCTACGATTGACTTGAAATTTATAGTACACTATACCATTTCCATTTCTTTATTTTCTCGATGACACAGCTCCTGTGAAAACTAGAACGAGCGTCTTTTTTACATTATGTATGCATTATTTTATAAAAATATGACGTTTACACACGTACAAGGTTATACCAGAATCGGAAAACTGATAGGGATGGAGCTATATTGATAAACGTAACACGATAACAGACCCGATATTTTTTTACAAAATGTAAGAAACTAAACTACTGCCGGATACTTTTGTACAAATTTATTAACTAATATTATATTTCAATACAAGATGTTACACGTATTAATTCTTGATTGATAATGCCAACTTCTTCAAAATTTTCGAAGCTGTTGTAAAATAAGTAGGTATAGGTAGGTAGGTACTCGACAATGAAACAAAATAATTATAACGACAGGTAATCTTTTTTTTTTTTTTTAATCAAAATCTGATGAATCGTTAGTACTTATTTCATATCGATATTTATTCAATATCGATATTCATTCAGATCGATATCATTATTTATTTGGTCACAACACTACAACTATCAAATTAGAACTGTCATCGAGAAAATAAAGAAATGGAAATAGTATAGTTACTCCTTTCGCGATGTAGACACTCACTAAGAACGGATTTAACTCGAAATCACATTAAATGAAATTTAACACGGGTGAAAACGCGTGGCACAGCCAGTTAATATTATAAATCTTAAAGTGATTATTCGTTTGAACGCCCTAATCTCTGGAACTACTAGTGAGATTTGAAAAATTATTTTACATTTTAAAGCCTTATTTATCGACGAACATTAAAGGTATATAATTTCAAGCTAGAAGCCTAAGGAGCTGTGCAGAAACTATAAACGTCAAATAATCTGGCAAGCTGAAGGAGAGTACGAGAAATGATAACAAATAAACGCTACAATGCACTTGGCATTGGCGGTGGCGCGGTGGGAATTGGTCGAATAAATTTTACACGGGTGAAAATTTCGAGGCACATCTAGTAAATAAATATGGCTACATAATTTCACACATGACCATTTCATTTCAAATTAAGCAAATCATCACACAAAAGCCAGTCTCAGTCATGTGTGGGGATCGAACCAGCGACCTCTCGGAAAGTAGTAGGTTTTACTACCACTGTGCCACGAAGCCTTTCAATGTTGACCTCAAAAATAATTGCAGTTAATTCCAAGGTCACTCACAAATGAGTCGCTGCTTTTAAAGAATAAGTGCGAAGGCCTTATAATCTAGTGTGATTTACCTACGATTATCTACAGATCGGATCAGAAAAGCATAAGGAACTAGTGTCTAGTCATGCGTATTAATACTTTCCGTAAACGCAGAACGGTGTGAATGTGGATGGTGCATACTTAGAGGAAACTTGCAAAAGATTTCCAAAATACAAAATGGTGCCAAAGGGTCGAGCAAACAAGAAATTGTATGTGGATGAAGACCTATATTGAACCGGGATATATTATGAGGTGATGATTAACAATATAGGGTTTGAACAATAGTTGACTTACCCCGCTGTCAGCGTCAGCTCTATGATGAGGCGGTATGTCAGAAGCGATCATGTGAATCTGATGAGCGGATTGCTGTACTCTCGCGACCATCGCTTCAACTTCGCTCTCGCATTGCATCTGGTTACTGCAAACAAGTTTTTACTAGATATACATCAGAAAAAATAACCTTGGGTAAGACTCGACCAAGTTAATAACCATTTATCGGAATAGATATAAGTGTGAACGACCATATATATTGTTATACATTTCATCTGGCATACAAGCTCACGGCCCGCCTAATGCCTAATACCGTAGTTTATCGACGCTTGTAACTAATCACTAGCGCGTTTCCGACTATGAATCCCTATCCATCGCGGAGCTCTGGAAACCATTCTCATCGGGGAAACCAACACACGGCTGCGATATTCTACGGGGTGGAGATTTTGCTCCAGTCAGGCTGCCTCAAGTAGATAAATTTCTTTGTGCCTTACTTCACTTCAAATACGTAAACTCATAACAAATTATAATTATTTCGGAGAATCTTATTGCGTTTTAGGGTTCCGCATGAGAACTGTTTGCTTCGTTTTAGATACAGACAAAATCTTGGATGATAAACGTATGTCTTTATTATCATTCCGTAACTTTAGAAAGGTATAAGAAGTAGTATCTACTCTATGTTATTTTCTTTCTTGAAGTTTAGGTAAATAAACTGGCCCGATCTCTGTTAATAACACCCGAAGTTTAAATAGTACTTCTAAAGCCTATTTAATTTCTAGATTATAATTAAATATGAATTCAGATCGAAACTAGTTCCCGATAAAATTGAGATAATTCTTACATTAAATCGTTTTCGTGTCGTTCCCGAAGCGACATAGACCTCATAGGCCTCGTGAGTGCGAGAACCTTCTCGGCACCTCCTGGACTCTTCTGTAGTAAAGTATTCCCGTACATGTCTGTACCTGAAAATATTATATTACTCTTTCACTTTTCAGATTTATAAGTATTAAAAAAATCCAATTGAATTTGTATATCTAATGTGGCGAAAGGTCCGCTGTCACACTCCGAAGAGACAGTGATTGTCCGGTCGGTTAATAGTTAGTAGCTTTAAGGAGTAATCCGGTTCATACTAATTTGCAGTATTAATAAAATCGGCGATATCCATATTTTGTGAATCTTTACAGGACATACTCTCTGATACAATGTAATTAATATTGGAACAGTGGAATAGGAAATAGGAAACACAAGAAATTCCACAAATTGAATACAAATCAAATAATATATTTTGCTTATCGATCACTAATTGGATCATACATACTCATCAATTTCAGATTCGACAAAATATTAATTTAAATCACTTCGGAAATTCTGGTACATATACCACATTGGATTATTTGACTGCAAAAATAAACTTGTCCAAAAAAAAATCCTTTGATTGATTTTTTTTAAACACATTTAATGCAATCATACATTGATTGAGCTTGCTAGAGAAGCAAGGCATTAACTTCAGATGGCTTTATTTTCAATCCAACGTTAAATTTAAATAAATAAGATTGATCTTTATACCATTGACTAGTTGGTTGTGATCGGAGCCGTCCTGCAATCTCCTCGCGGTAGAGTCGGCCGCTTTTGCCATAGCCGTAATGGCACTAAACTTCTTCAATAGCTGACGTCTCCTAAAAGCTCTTTGTATGGTGACTGCGGCTCTTCGAGCGCGAAGACCGCCGTATCTCCTTTCCAAAATCTCGACTTGTTTGTCCAACAGATCCTGGGACATCTCATAACGACTGGAAACGAGAAATTGTTGTTAACTTTTATTTATAATAACTTAGAAGGTAAAGGAATATGAACTATCAGAACAGGCATGAATGTGGTGTAAGGCAAATAAGAAGTCAACTACGATTGGAGAACGATACGTGAATAGTTGAAAATACTTATGATTCATACAAGAAATTGCATAGTGACTATTACACGGAATATGTATGACTTTAGTCAAAGTGTGTACTTCTACAAATATAGAAAAGAAACAGCTGGATATATTGGTAGTGCAATCAATAGAGCATAGATCAATGAACTGACAGAAATGACGACTTTTTCATATCATAATGAAATAGTATATGTTGTTTCACTTTTAACAAATCAAATCACTTTCATGGAGGCAAATCTAACTACTGAATTGAAGTCATGTTTGTGTCTTATAGAATCGAGTAGCTATTTATTAAGAGGACTGATTGTCATCGAATGAGTTATGAAATAAATTATTCTCAAAATATTACTTTGAATTGGAGACCTTGACGTGGCATTTAATTTTATATTATTAAACATGCAGTTACTTACTTTCAAAGATTAATTATACAATTTGAAACTAACAATATTTGAAGTTTTTAAATAAACGCTTGTTCCCTGTTCCACACTAATAGGAAATATAATACACACAATAAGTAGGTGAAGAATACATAGAATGGGAATGAAAAACACTTTTCAGTAAAAACAAGGACATTTGAAACATAAGTAACACCAAAGTTTCCATTAGCACTAAGTGTCATTGAAATATTCAGAGTGAGTTATTTCTTTGGAAAAATGTCTGCTTGTGTTAGTTAAGTAAAACATTTTTACAACATGTTAATACGAAAGAACACAATTATGTTATATAATTGCCATGATACTTAGAATTAATTGAAAGATATAATCTGTTATTGCAAAAGTCTTCCTAAATTATTGATCTGTTGAAGAGAATTACAATATCTTTTGGAACAAGTTTTAATTTTATTAATCAGATTTTATGTTTGTTTATTTAATTAATTTATTTAAAAATGTGAAAGTGGAACAGGGTTTTTATTCTTATTGCAAAATCATGCCTTTTAGTTTGATTAAATATTGGTATTGCAAAAAATTACAAAATATTAAATTTTTTGTTGTAAATTAAGAGTTATTATATAATTATCATTTTGCATACAATTATAAATTAAAACTTTTTAATAGAGGTGAATAATAAACTGACTACACTGATTCGTTAAAGTTCGTGTAATGAGAAATGAGTTACTAGTACTTGTCGGTTTTTATCCTCATCAGCAAAAAAACTATGAAACGATGACTAGGTTAGATTGTCTTTGGTTTGTAAGCACTATATTAACAATGCAAAATTACTTTTGATTTTTTCACTTTTTGAAGAGAGTCATAATAATATTTTCGAATAAATATAGTCAGTCATAAAATTTTCAAGATTTCTGGTTTATAAAGGATAGTTAAGTGTTATCTAGGTGTTGAAGAGGGGTCACATGACTCGCATTCCTGAGGTTTACTCCTGACGTACCCTCTAGTTAATTTACCCCTTTTTTGGGGTAAACTCGTATCTTTTTGCGTTATCCCAGTTGTACCAATGATGGACACGTCCGTTCCACGCCTACGGAAGGAATTCCTATATACAGAAACATTCAATACAAAGTGTTAGCAAAATTGTAGTGATTACCCATATTAGTCACCAAATAAATGTACATGAAAACATATGCCATAAATAAAATACATGTCAGAATTGTTAAGGTTTTTTCATATCCACCACTCTAACGTAGATTTTAAGTGTATGCAATACATTATACCAGATACCGTTGCAATATAAAAATAAACATGAGATTCTCAATGAATTTACAGCTTCCATAATAATTGAATATGCAATTTTGAAAAGGGCACCTATTGACAAATAGATTTTTTCTTTCCAATGTGTTCTAAATGCTTCCCTGTACCTATTATGTTCGAAAAGGGAACAGAACAAATATAACAGTATATACCGACAGAATTTATAAAACTTTGTAAGTAAAGACTACAGTGGCAAAGTGCAAGCGAAAGAAAGAAGAAGATTAAAAAAGTTTATTAATTATGTTTATTTAAAGAATTATGTATTATGTCTTCATTTTAGATACCTAAAGTAAAAGTGTCGTCAAATTTAAATGATTTTCTTGTAATATCCAAATATGATTAGATAAAAACGTTAAAATCAAGATATTTCTTTAAACTGTTGCTAAATGTAATTCTAAAACAGTTTTTTAAATATTATAAACTATCTTAAAAAAAGATTGAAAAGATATTCTTTTTATTTCCTGAAAAGTTTAAATATTTAGACATGTGGCTTTTCGAAATTGCATATTCAAGTACATTTTCATTTTTGTTATACGTGTATTAATTTCTTTGTATGTAACGGACCTGTTGTTGTGGACGGCCATGCCGCCGAAACCCTCGGGTGGAGCAGCGATATATAACGGCGGAGCAGGGTCTGGAGCAGTGCAGAGCCCCGCGCCCGTTGACGCGTTCGACGCGGACGAACATGACGAGTTCGAATGGTTCAATGCTGAAAATTATTTACAATCCTATGATTAGGGCTTACGCACTTGAATTTTTTACGGGATTTTGATCGTCATGTTGCGGTTTAAATTCATAGACTTATATTATTTGTCCTTACATTATGTAATATTGGTAGCATTTTCGGTGATATAATTTGGTTATTATGCATAAGTGAAGTAAATTTTTTTAAATTTTTTAGAGATACAAATTGATCTTACATATATCTTTTTATATATATGTATATAGAAATAATAAACAGAAGGCTTTTTAAAAGTTCAGACCACAGATAGGTGAGGTGAGGTGGTATAGGTAGTTATAATTTGGTTGGTAAAATAAGTTAAAAAAAATTGACTGGTTAGATTTTTATAAGTTAGAGAGAATTGGTTTGAAAGTGATCAATGACTTATCTTACTAATATAATAAATGTGAAAGTGTGTATGTTTGGATGTTTGTTACTCAATCACGCAAAAACGGCTGAACATATCTCAATGGAATTTGGCACATAGATAGATTAACATATAGGGTTCATTTTATCTCGGTAAAAGTCATTGTTTAACCAGTGTTATTATACAAATATAATAAATGGAAAGTTTGTAGCTTTGTTACTCAATCACGCAAAAACGGCTGAACCGATTTAGATGAAATTTGGCACACAGATAGTTTATGACCTGGAATAAGACAAAATACTTTTTATCCTGGTAATTGACATTTTCTCTCGAAACAATTCTGAAGTTCACGCAAACGAAGTCACAGGCGGAAGCTAGTAGCAATAATAAAATGAAAATCCGTAAATGCAAAGGTCTATAAAAGAGGATAATATACTGACCAGGCAAAGGTCGGTGCACAGCGGTGACGTATCTATTCGCCTCCATATAGCCCCGGTCGGGCTCTGCGGTATGAGCATGGTGGGCGTGTATCGAATGTTGATGTGTGTAGAATCCGTCAGGTGGATGGAGAGTCACCCCACCACCACCCTCCTCTTCGTCCACCTTCTGCGAGAAGCTGTTGACAATGAAACGAAAATAATTACTTCACAATATCCATTTAGTTGTGTCAACTATGAAATCTATAATATAATATAATAAAGCGGCAGAGCTTTTTTGTTTGTTAATACACGCTAATTTCTGGAACTACCAGTCGGATTCGAAAAAAAAAATGATAGACAGTTTCACAAGGAATAGTATAGGCTATCTAGCATTAAGTTACGTATCTCAGATATAGTTACTCCACAATAAACATTTAGTTGTGTGTCAACTATGAAGTCTATACTATAATATAATAAAGCAGCAGAGCTTTTTTCTTTGTTTAAACACGCTAATTTCTGGAACTACCTGCCGGATTCTAAAAAATTATATGAATGCCAGTTTCACGAGGAATAGTATAAGCTATCTAGTATTAAGTTACGCATCTCAGCGATAAGCCTTTAAATAGATTTTTGTTAAGTCGGAACACAACGCGCTCCCGAACTGCTTTATCCGCGTGTGCTGCCGTAATGATTAGTGATACGAAAATACAATGTATTACAAAAATATTGGTCTTTAGTATAACACAAAAAAGTCCTGTTGAAAATTAAAAAGTGATTTATGAGCATTATTTTTTGCCCTGGCATATTAATCCTTAGGAACGAAAGTTACTTCATCATCAAGACAATTTTATGAAGATAATTTTTGCCCTAAAGCATGTTGTTTTAAAGGCATAATTTGAGAGATAAATTAAAAATAAAATAATTAAACAATCGGCGTGCGATGTGGGATGTGACGAATAATCCTGACCTGCCGATAAAAATATTGTTTATACTGAAGTATTATATAAATCATCAATCAGTGATTTCTTTTAAATTATATGCGGGTTTTCATGCAAGGGGAGAGTAGCTTTTGCATACGCAATTGATGAAATTACAGATTAAGTGGTAACGGCATCCCATCTAAGCTAATATTATAAGTCTTATAAGAGCTACACGTTCCTAAAAAGCGGAGCAGTAATCATGAATGTCAAGCAAGCTGTAAACAAGTACGTAAGTCATGAATGTGGAGAGTACGAAGAGTTGAGTGTTGATCGAATAAAGTTAACACGGATGCTGGCTATCTACATACAGCCAAGTCTAACAGTCTAACTAGAACTACATTCCAATCCAAGATCGCAGTCCCTTAAGGATTAAATTAAAACGCTTTGTAAGCTAGAGCGTGTCGCCGACCACAATCTTTAGATCAGCACGGAGCAAACCGAACACTATACCTTTGCACAAATTCCTCCATTCAACACAACAAGATACAGTTTCTACGCTTTTAAATTCTTGGAATAATAGTACTCTAATCGTATATTTATTAAAGTACTAAATTGTATTTAATTGATTTTGAGTGAATGAGAAAAAAATTGTGGCAGAATAACAAAACAAAAATCATTTAAAAACCTGAAGTCTTAAATGATAAATGCAATAAAGATAGTGACCGTTAGTGATGCTTCCGTTACGATTTAATCTTTATCGCAGTTATCGACCTATCAACTTCAAAATTAATGTTTTGGTTTTGAAATGCTAAGAACATTTGATTCTATTTTGCATATGAAAACACGGTTCCGAACTTGTAAATATCTGTAATATTGTAACTTGTTACTCTGTATTATCACAACAAATAATTTTTTTTTGTTATCGTTCACTTTCCTTATCCCACAACTTTCGTAAGACCTGATATCATAAGCAAATGTTTAAAGCTGTAGATAATAATGACATTATGTAGGACATTCTTGAGTTTTTTTACAAGAATAGTTTACTTATTTCCATAAATAATTTTTTCAAATACATAGACGATTTAAGATTAGATGAACGAAATATTTTTGGTGATATCCTAAAACCATTAACGTACATAGAACTGACAAGCTTAACTTATATTTTATTGTAATACTCTTAAATGAGAAATTCTTCTTTAAATGGTACATCATGTATATACATAAAATATGTAATTGATTTCTCGAAACGGTTCCAACGATTTGAAAGAAACTTTGTATTTAGATAATGTTTTCCATTCCAGGTTTACCTAGATAGGAGTTTTTCTTTGTGAGATACCGAGCGCATATTGGTATCCCAGATATTATAGCATAATGTTCGATTTTTAAAAAGGTCTTAGAGAAATATTGAAATAATGATAACATAAGATAATCTTTTATTTGATATCACAACATTACACTAGAAAGAGTTAGAGATGATACTTAATAATGCAAAAAAACAAAATAGTACTAAAGAAACCCAAACAAAACGTTATACAAATGAAATTTAACAACATTTAAGTTAGGCTTCTTTAACTAGGATATTTATTCTCTGTCTCAGCGTAGTTTAAAGATAGAAGCAATTTAAAAATTAAATTATATGTTTAGAATTATATACATTTAAACCAATTTATTGGCCAGATTTTTTATTTCAAATAATGAAAGGCCACAGTGTCTGGAATAAGAATATCGAATAAGAATACAGAAAGAGAATGACATAATCCGTACAAGTAACACGACGCGACTTGCAGTTGTGATGTTATAATTGGTAAGAGTAAATTCAGTGTCTTTCTTTTAACGTAGTTAGCTATGAAAGCCTTGGCTGGCTTTCACTTGACTCATGGCGAAGGCCGATGTTTAACGAAGTATTGCAATATGCTGTAGGGTGGAAATTATTTTACAAAGCTCAAAATCCATTTAGAAATAATTCTAGTTTCAGAACGGGACTTTGATCAGTTTCTAATTTAAAATATTAACCTTAATTTATTTTTCTTAAACGATGTTATAAGAACGCCTTTATTAATAGGGTCCAAATGTTTTCTTATTATTTCGAAATTCTCATATAAACTTCGATCCCCATTTTCACACATTATAGAATGCAAACAAATAACAGCTGACATGATAGTTAAACAAATTGTTATTAGATGGCACTTTCTACACGTTAATTGAATATTATTATATTTCAACAGTGGGCCTTCTTAAAGGAAAATAATTTTGAACTATTTGTACATTTGTCTATTTTCCAACAATAACAAGAAACATAAGCCTCAAAATAATATTTGAATAACTAATTTTTATTAAGAATTAAGGTTGATATGACGTTCCCACAAAAACACATATGAGAAATAATATATAGTGAACCTATCAAAAGAAGACTTTAGTACTATCACTAAATTATCTTTATAAAACTTTCACGTTTCTAGAATTTACTTTAGTATAAAACATCTACTGAATAATTATATTTCCCTTTCATATACCTACTTATTTTGTAACAAAACGGCAGCGGAGTAAAAGCTGGTTGAAAAAATATTTTTAAATGAAGTATAAACATACAATAGAATAAGCCCGTCGATCAACATTGACGCTAATGGAAAACATTTGTATTAGGTACCTATGACGTATATGAAATACGACAAACAAGTAATGTACATAGACCGTCGTGTAAGTGAATTTAGTGGTTAAGACCGAAGCGACTTCTGGCTCGTCCCGTGCTTAGTGAAAGTCTGCGAAACACTACAATTTAGCACGGCAATACTACCAGCTAGGCTAGTGCTTATATTTATTTATATTATTAGCATTTTGATATGCTCGCTTAGAAATCGGGACAAAACCACAATTGTTCTGTTGTATCGAAAGGTGTTTTTAATGAACCTTCGATTTTGAAAATTCGCTCAAGCAAGTCAAATAATAGTTTTAAGTGTTAATCGCATGCTCTGTGATGAAGGAAACTAAAGTAATTCCAATTTCGGTAAAGTCACAATATGCAGCGTCTATTGGTGTTATGATGTTAATAATGAATCACAAATTACACTAACAACTGAGTAAATACATATTATAATATTATTTTAGTTAACATACAGTGTATTTGATCGACGAAGGCGTTACTTTATGGAAATCCATAGTACATTTTTGAATCTATTTTACAGTGTATGCCGTATGTTATGGCGGACGTATACGTGTATACGTTCCTTATCTTGATTTAATACATTCAAATTTGAAAGATAAAAAAGATTAAAAATCTATAGCACTTGCTCATTTAAATTTAGATTGATCTAATTAGGTACTGGTTATTTTAAATAAAAGCTAATATAAAAAAATGACAATTCCTTATAAATCAACAAAGAAACAAATTATTTGCGAAATTAAATTTCTAGATTTGTGATAGTTTCTCGACGTGTTATGGACGTAAGACTTCTACTTGTAAGGTGCAGCCATATTGGAAATCCACGTGCACGAACTAACGAGACGCCTGTAGACTTCCGCACATCGGAAGTCTACTATATATTTTGAAATGTGTAAAATAGAGTACGATGTAGAAATAAACTCTCAATAAATCCAAAGCGAAATATATTTAGAGGCAAATAGTTT
Source organism: Saturnia japonica (assembly GCA_033032175.1). Lineage (NCBI taxonomy): Eukaryota > Metazoa > Arthropoda > Insecta > Lepidoptera > Saturniidae > Saturnia > Saturnia japonica. Next base: position 7,664,838 of record CM065332.1, read on the forward strand.
ACACATAAAATGCAGAATTTTAAGAAGTTTGTAGGTACTTAAATAAAAGTACTAGTTTATTGTAGTTTGCTGGAAGCTGTAAGTCAACTTATGTTTATCGATGTTTCGCGGAATCCCAACGCTTTTTCTTATACAAAAGTATCCTTATAACATCAGCTATCTGCCAGTGAATGTCGCGTCAAAATCGGTCCAACCGTTTCAGAGTTTAACCGGAACAAACAGACAGACATACAATTTTTTGTTGTTGTTGTTGTTAGATGTACCGTATATACTTTCATATAAATTTACTATATTTTGACATTAAATACACTTCAATGTTATTATTTGTAAAGATTTGGCTTTTTGCTTTCATCATCATCATCATTTCAGCCGCAGGACGTCCACTGCTGAACATAGACCTCCCCCATAGATCTCCAGAGCGACCGATCTTGTGCGGCCTGCACCCAACGGCTCCCAGCGACCTTTATTATGTCGTCTTTCCATCTAGTGGGGGGCCGTCCTACGCTGCTTTTTCCGGTGCGTGGTCTCCACTCGAGAACCTTTCAGCCCCAACGGCCGTCAGTTCTCCGAACTATGTGCCCCGCCCACTGCCACTTCGACTTGCTAATCCTTTTGGCTATGTTGGTGACCTTAGTTTGTCTACGGATCTCCTCATTTCTGATTCGATCTCGTAGAGAACACCAAGCATAGCCCTCTCTATAGCTCGCTGAGCGACCTTGAGCTTTCTTATGAGGCCCACAGTGAGCGACCACGTCTCTGTGCCGTATGTCATCACTGGCAACACACACTTGATCAAAGACTTTCGTCTTGAGGCACTGAGGTATTTTGGACGAGAAGACGTCGCGCAGTTTTAATTTTTGCTTTAAATAGGTATAACAAATACGCACACAGTATTATTTCACATACTGCTGCATATTACTGCTTCTTACCCTTATCGAATTTACTTTATCCTAAGCACTAGTAGATAATAATGTCCATAATAGTTCTTAGACTTTTGACGTGACAACGTCTTATAAATTGGTTTGCCGGGTGACACTTCAAGAAACTGCGTTACGCTCCGCTCACGTTATGCGCTCACAATGAGAGCGAGTGAGAGGCACGCGTCCCTTCCACTCGGGCATGGTTAGCCCGCCTAAGAGCGAGAGAGACAGACATAAAGTCGTTGTCACGTAAAACTTTCGCCCGTATACCGACTTTACAGGCAACCAATTTTTTTTATCTGCAATTTTGTAAGACCCAAAAACGAATGACTCTCCAAGACTTATAAACTCGGTCATAAAAATACTGTAAGAAATTTAACTACGACTCTCCTCGTAAGCGAAAATAGTGCAATTACATTTGAACTGAACGTTTAATTTACTGAATAAAGCTCGCCAATTATATTAGCTTGCTCCACAATGAGCTGTTAGAATGGCGCTAGTAAAAAAGTGGCCGTGGAATAAATTTTAATCATGTTACCAAGTGCAAATTTTTATGTTCAAAAAAAATTCAATTAATAAAAAAATATAATTTGAAGTGTGATTATATATGATTTTACTGGCGCTTTGCCCGCAGCTTCGTTCGTGTCATTTCTGAAGTTATGTCCCATCATTTTTACTTTTTAACTAAATTAGAGGTTGAGTTTTAAAAAATCCTATCTTAGTGCCCACCTACAGTGTAAAAGAAACCTGCATGCAAATTTTCACGGTACTCCTAACCCCAGGAAGTTAGGGCTGTGCGTATTTCAAGTCAGTCAGTCAGTTATCTTTTTATTATTTTATATCCAACTAGCTGTACGCTTTCACACGCGTTTAATTTTTTCGGTTCTCGTCGGGCAGGCAACCAACCTCGACCCTCGACACTCCGCACTGAACCCCAAACGGGCACCATACACTATCAGTTTATGTTCGCATAGGTCCAGTTTTTTGATTCACAGTTAAGCCAACCAATTGTCATATATGTGATATTTGTTAGAAAATTTAACCGCTCCACTTGGACTATAACCATGGGTTACCATTTTAGCTATAGTTAATCTGACTAATAGTTATAGTGACCTTTACTAAGGATCATAAAACTGGGGCCTTAGTCAGTAAATAACTGACCCACATTTTGTATTATAATTGCTCCGCTCTTAAGGGTTGTAGCGTCGTATTAGATAGAATATAACCCACCTTAATAGATTGGTTACAAAACAGAAATATATTTTTTCAAATCTAATTTGTGCCTCCAGAGATAAGAGCGTTAAAAAAAACAATCCCTTGAGCTTTATGATATTATTATATTAACAGTGTTGTCTCCCATAGTTTTACCCACCAAATCTCCACCGCACCGGTGTGTAGCCTATAGGCTACTAACTATAGTTCTCATACTTGCCCACAACCCTCCATATTGCTTGACGTTTGTGGTTACTCTTAAATAAATCTATAGTAATATAATAAAGCGGAAAAGTTTTTTGTTTGCTTGTTTAAACACGCTAATCTCTGGAACTACCAGTCGGATTCGAAAAATTATGTTTTGTATAATATGATAGCCAGACTCTCGAGGAATAGTATAGGCTATTTAAGATTAGACTACAACTTGCAGATAGCCTTAAATATTGATTTTTGTTACGTAAGTCGGAAGTCGGGGCCCTCCCGAACTTCTTTATCAGCACGCGCTGGCGTAATCGTTATTGATACGGAAATACAAATATTCTATAATAATATTGGTCCTTAGTATATCTAAAAAAAAGTCAGCGTTAGTACATTCCTAATCTCTTATATATAAGCCACAATAAGGTATATTGTGATAAAGATTTTGTTGAAAATTAAAAAGTGATTTATAAGCATTATTTTTAGACATGGCATATTAATCCTCACGAACAAAAGTCGTCTTCATCATAAAGACAATTTTATGAAGTTAAACTCTGCTCTGTTTATAATGTTATTTGGACACATAGTTTAGGAGATAATGAAAAATTAAAATAATTTGTACTTGCTCTCGTAAGTTTAACCTATGGTTATAGTCCAAGCCGGGCAGTCGAGCAAGCCGTCTTAGTCTAACAAATGTCACATGTTTAGCAATATGATAGACTACACGGGTGCGTTAGCGGCGCGGTTTTTGTCAGATAGCATTAACACGTGTGAAACCGTGGAGCACAGCTAGTCTTATATAATATAAAAATTCTGTGTACGTCTATTAGTGATCGTGTAACCTCTGAACGACTTGTCCGATTGCGCGCATATTTACGTAATATCTTTGTTGTATCTAGACGATAGTTTTATAGATATGTTAGGATCCGATCCGATAGGTGGTGTTGTGGTCGAACAAATTAACTACCGGAAAGGGCAGAACATCGTCAACGTAGTACTAAATTTAATATGTATTTAGTAACAGATGACAATTTCGTCATTATAATCGAGTCTCTCTTATAACGAAGGTGGGAGAACATTACGACGTGACCAAAACGTGATCCAAGCATTGCTTAAATACCCATAATACTACTATTTATTTATGATAAGCGTGTCATGAACATTTCAATAAGTTTTTTATTACCCAAACGAGTCACGCTGAATTACAAATGTTTTAGTAAAATTTATAATAAACTATACTTTCAAAAGATTCATACCTATTGACCGGTATAAAGTGATGAAAGAACTTATTCCGCTCGATCAACTTGCAGATAATAGATGTCATTAAATGACAAAGTTCGCAAGGTAATTACAGAAAGAAAGGAGGAGACTGAAATTAAGTGGTTTCCAATGCAACATTTTTTTTAAATACATTCAGCCGTTACTCTTCTTCTTCTTCTTCCTAACTTGGCAACCGGTCCTCTTTAATGAAGACTATTATGCCATTATCGAGTGAATTATAGTGTCATGTGTTATGACGATTTAGTATCCTAACAAGATGGTAGGCTCCCATGTTAGAACTTTCTAGGAAGATTTTTTGGGATCTCAGAATGAATGCTTTCAGCTTATATTTATAATCCACTTCACTTATTCACAAAAATAAAACTATATCACGCAAAACTCCACCAATATTACATAATAAAGGGTCAAAAACCTAAGTTATTGAATTAAAAATAAAAACCACAACATGTCTATTCAAGATCCCGCCAGAAACTCCCAGCCGTTACTCGTTTACCGATACAAGGTTTATAGCATTGGATACTAGGAAAAGTATATTAAAAAAATAATTACAAGGTTAAAACTTCATAATATATTTATTTATTTTTGAACGTATACTTCTTTTGGGTATTTAGTAGAGGGTATCATTGAGAGCTGCGCGCGCATCATGTGACGTTAGTGCGACGTGATGATAATAATGTGAATTTATTTTACTGAGTTGTATATTTTAAATTGTGTAATAATAATTTAATTTTGTTGACACGTGGAATAATTCTACTCTAGAATCCTTCGCTGCTCTCGGGATCCAAATTAGTCCCTCGAATTAAATTCCCTCTTTTTTTACTTCTTGTTTAATCTGCTATTAGGTTTAGCGTTTGGCAACAATCTGATCCGAGGTTAAGTGAAGATGTAGCCCAAGATGATATCAAGCTAAGCCTAGCGGAAGGTCTGACTCTCAAGGTCAGATGCCGGAATACATCTACAGCTGCTTGGCGACAGGTTTTCAACTAGAGGGTGGTAGCTAGCCAAGCGGGCATCACGTCACGGTTTCATCACGAGGTTTTCCTTCTCTTCGCTAAGGCTCATTACAGAGGTTCGAAGTAACGTCGATCATCTCGATGTCCGTACACTCCACCACCGAACCATCATTGGTACAAAAATGCGAACAATAATTACACACATTTTTTTAAATTACTTTAATTGAAAGACTACAACATTTCTTTTTTTAAAGCACCATAGGTAAAGTAGAAATTAAAGAAACATTTGATGCAGCAATTACAATAAAAAAGATTTTAAACTAAACTATTCATTATTTATTTAGATAAAATACAATACGCCATTAAAGCAAGTGATTACAATTTTCTTTCGCGAAGTTTAAAATCAAAAGACCTAAATATTACAATTTGCAAGCTAGAGGGCACTCGCACTCCGTAAGGCTCCATTCAGTTTTATGGGCTTGATTAATATGCCTGAATGCGCCCGTCCGATGCAGAAACGACCCACTTTCAGAGCCCAGCAAAAGATTGTAGATTATTAAACTGGGCAATGCCTGTGTCAGGGAGGTACGGACTTAGGCAATTGTTTCGGGTCACAAAATATGCAACAAACCTATTAAAGTAAGAAATCAAACACGTTTTGAAGTGATTCGTTCGTAAAGATATAATTTTAACATAACCTTTCGAATTCAAATCTGTATAAAGATTCTTTGAAAACAGAAGCGTAAATGTATATAAATAGTTTATCGAAACCTAATCATTTGCCAACTTGTCCTCTTAAGAATTGTTGTAACGAAGTAATTTATCACGGTGTGGGAGCTAAATTGAAGAAAGTGACCGACCCATGTGACATGAAAAACAAACAAACACATATACATATAGGTATAGGATTTTCAAAACTACGACAGTTGTGGAATTGGCTTAGCTGCGTATGACCAGATTTCTGCGTACTGTTGTATGGTACAGTACGTGTGGTCGATGGTTCAGTTAGAAATCTGGTTATAACATAATATATAGCCAAAGGAACTTCGTTATAACCGGATGTCCCACGACACCAATCGAATTTGTTTTTTATACTCAAAAAATATATTTCTGTATTCCAATCTAACAGTTATGTATATGTATAATAAGTATTAATTAAGTCATTAATATGCGTTATGTATTCTCATAAAATTGTTTTTTGTACAAAAATATAATTATTTTTTTAATAACGCGTATCATACACTATGCAGCATGGAGTGCCATTAACCTCTTATTTGATTAACTTAACTGTACCTGGATTGTAAAACTTATTCAAAATCTTTATACCAAATTCACCTATAAATATATTTTCGTAGGAAAGAATTGGTAGTAAATAAAGTAATTTATAAAATTAATGGTTAAAATTATTATTTTTTGCAGTCCCCCACACACGGTACATAGGAAATTCCCTTTAATGCAATCCTGACAGTAGACCTAGATTGCGTGGTTTTAAACAAAATGGGTACAGCTTTTGTCATTTATATTTTCATTCTGCTGCATACTCGTGATTGTGAATTATTAAATCACGCATCATTAATTTATCTGCTGTTTTATTTGAATATATCTGTCGACATAAAATAATATGTTAATTATTTATGCAAGAGATAGTTAACTGCTCGGCTTTGAATAATATAAATTTACTATAATGAAAAAAAATATTATTTGCCATAATAATAAAAGTATATCGTTAAATAAATAAAAACAAAATTCGTAAATTCGTTGAAACCAACATGTTTTTATTGTAGCAAGGTACCTGATGATAAACACAGTAAAATCCAAAAACAACGACGACCAGTGAATGATCGATAAACCGTTGCCAGTCGTGGCTGTCATGCAGGCCTGCGTAAATCTTATTCACGTTTTGCAATAATGCTATACAGATTAACCAGTAATTGTCGAACAGTATGAAGCGTCATATGAATTAAGTCCGTATTTGTAACATTCTGCGGCCTTTCTCTGATAAAAGTACGATGCTTTAAATTGAAATATGATCGAAATTGTTTTACACTAATCTTCATTTAAAGACAAATCCAATATTGAATGCAATATACATTAAATGAATAATATGGATGACTTAATAGTAAATTTACTGTTAGCAACTATAGCACAGAACATGTTATGTGATAACTTTCTTGAGACGACAATCCTACAAGTTTGAATTTTCGGTAGAGTAAAAAAATTATAACACAATAGTATAATAATGTAAGGGGTTTAGTTTACAAATGCTCGTCTGGTAAACTGCTCCTTTAAAGTTAAAATTCTGTCCAAAACCTTATTGCCGTTTATCGGAAGTTGCACTTCAGAGGCAAAAACTTTTCTAGGCGTAACGGATATATACGTATCTTCGACTAGATCATCACTTAACATCAGCTAAGATTGTGGAAAAAAGTAATATCCATGTACATGCTAGAAGAATTATGTAAAGTAACAAAACATCACGTAGGTGTAAAAATATAATTTGTTTTCCGAATCTATCAGCTTGATGTATAAAATAGACAAGTGCTAATGATGTCATATGCTTAGTTTAAAGGCCTTGAAACAAATGATGCTTTATGTGCGAAACTATTATAACTTGAGGATTAGTGAGAAATCCTACATCTCAGATTTTTTTAATTTTTGAACAAATTATATTTACTTGTAGTAAATATAGATATCGACTGTGACCATTGTAAAAGTATATGTTCAGTTTCTTCATAGGATATGAATACAGGAACCGATAATCTCGTTGTTAGGTGGAGAACGCGTGTGGACAAAAGTAAAATTAAACGTCACCAGCAAGGTGGGGCGAAATCTTGTGCAGTGTGTCTGGAAATGACTGGGTGAACAGAATCAGAAATAGAATCCAGCGGTAAATCTTGTGGGAACCCTATCGCAGCTAGTGAACCGATACAGGCATCAGCAACATCAGTTAAAAAGGTAAAGTTTTTACTACATTATTTAATATTAATGTAAAAAGTCCTCTCTTTAATTACTTGGATTATTAGAGCATTTTAAGCAAAATATATTTCAAAACGTTTACACTATCAAGTTATTGGATTTTCGGTACACAACTTGATAGACCGACGTAATCCTAAGGGATAAAGGACAAAATTAAAAATGGATGAGGGGAAAAAACAGATTTGAAAATTCAAAAAATTATAAATTTCCTTTGGCATACGTCCAGGCGGAATTTCAAATTCTCTTTTATTACAAATATACGTAGAAATACCTTATATCTTAGAAAAACTGGGACGGGATAGTCGTCCACAGTTAGACGATTTAATTTGTGTCAAGTAGTCTTACATTGTTTTCTTAGTGATTTTGGAATTGTTGAACATATCGACCGCTCTCTCGTAGAAATAGTTCAGATATTAGAAATCCTAATGACCCTTATGACCAATATGAAACTGGCGTTTTGTTAAACTGGTCATTTTGATTTAAAATATCTGGCGTTTGGTTAGGTATTCCAAATACAAATTTCTTTCAAATTTAGGTTTGTGTATTTGTGTTTCGAATTTAGTTATTTATTTGTTTTGGCACCATTTTATTTTTCTTTGGCATTGTTCTTTTCACAAAATGGAAATTTTAAAATATCGCGACATTTACGAATCTGAATTCCACCGTGGTACAAAGGATTAATGACGTATATGAGGAAGCTACTGTAAAAGAAAGAACGGTAAGTTTTTGGTTCCAACGTTTTCGTACTGGAAATTTTAACCTACGAAACAAACCCCGTGGATGGCCGAAGACCCTAGTTGATAATGAAGAATTAAAGGTGATCGTGGAAGCGGAACCACCGTAAATCAAGTCAGAGTTAGCGGCAGGCTTCGGTGTGAGTGATAAAATAATTATTATTGACTTGCAACAAATTGGAAAAGTAAAAAAGCTCGAGAAATGGGTATCGCATGAAATTACTGAAGCACACAAACAAACACCACTTTTTTCCTTATTTGAACACTTTCTTGCATAGAAAAAAATTCAATTCCCATGAGGTTGTTCAAACCAGCTTCAAAGATTTTCTTAATTCTCGCTCCCCCAATTTTTTCGCCAATGGAATTAATGAACTACCTATAAAATAGCGAAAGTGCATAGATAATAATGGTACAAACTTCGATTGATTAAATGTATCATTTCATAATAATTTTTCATATAAAACGCTAATTTCATATGTAAGGACCTTTAAATTTATATTTTGAGACGATAATGGCTCTGTCGTGGACATCTCTACAGCTTATAGATTGTTCGCTCGTTGCGATGTAGGTTTTAATTATAGGTACAATGATCTCGAACATTTAGTGAAAGACAACTTTTGCATGATGTTATGGCATTATTAATACTCTCCTTGCTAGTTAGTTAACAATCTAAGTTGAAAATCTCTCTTAAGTAACTATCGGCGTATTCCAGCAGCTACACTTGACAGACAGCTAGATCTTTCTAAGCTTGCTGTCACCGAATTTGACATCATCTCTTCTCATTTGTCATTACTGAAATTATGGTCTATCCTATAAATCGATTAAATAGAACGCGGGGCTATTCTCAGAAGTCACTCACACATTAATTACATTTTTAGTTATAAATTAATAGTATTATAATATGTTATCTATACAAAAAATCTATGATCGTAACATTAAAATAAAAATATAATCTCTATATCATATAATTACGTTACATTGATTAGGCGGTAGATTATGACTGATCTGTTTTATAATCGTTGATTTATAATTACGGAACCCGAAAGAAATCATATAATATGAAAAAAATATGTGTATCTTTCTATAACGCAATGAATAATAATATGATTTTAAAAAGTGCATTATTTCAATGAATCACGCAATAAACTTAACAACATAAGAAATCATTTGTGTGCCAAGAAACTTGTATTTTTTTTTAGATAAAACACTTCGTAGTAAATGTACTATATTGTAATTAAGTAATAATATAAATAAAATAAAGAACATCTCATATGCCTAACCTTAACGTTATAGACTTCCAGATTGCGGTTGAACTAATTAATGATTGAGAAATACAATTCTGAATTAATTTATATTCATGTAATTTATTCCAGGTATGAGTAAACCTCTTTAACTAAAGTAACTCCGCTGAATTAATACTTGCATAACCATCTTCAAATTAGGACTTGAGCAAATTGCAATTTCATTTCCTTGTAATTCTCGAGTACCTACCTACTTTGCAACTTTAATTTCAGAGCTTTAATTAAAGTCGCTAAAGTTGTCCGATGAAGGAAGTTGTCGTAGTATTCTGTTAAAATTTATTTATATTTCCATATCCATATTTATTGATATAAAAGTAATAGCAAAATCAAATTAGACAAAAATCTTTGAAGAGAAATAGTCTACATACATTTACAAATCTTAAGCCGACTCATGATTTCTTCTATGGATTACTATTAATTCAAAAACCTAAAATCCAGGTAAAGAGATTTAAAATGTTCATTTACATCAAGCTAGGTAAAATAGGTGTAACCGTAAAGAAAACTTCTTTTTTGAGAGACTCCAAGTCTGTATTAATATACTAACATACGTACTAAAGTGTATAAATGTACCTAAGATTATATTTTTTTCAAATTTATTTGGTTTTAATTAGAATGTAATGTAAGTATATTCCAATTATTTATTTAACTCACCCGTATCCTGGCTTCTGGCAAAACCAAGATCTGGTTAATTTTGCAGCTTCAAGCAAAACACCGCCAAGGTCACCGATCCTCATGCCAGTGCAGGAACAACACCCATCACCTTCTCCCTCTCCCACTAACACTAAACGGGAATCCGACTTCGCCACTTTGGACAGACGAAACTATTTCACTTTTCAACAATCTTCTGTAATGACTTAGATAACTCCCATTCTATACACAGTACTTACACTTGACTTTTTAAGCACTTTTCATTTAAAATAATAGTTTTTTTTAATAGTTCTCATTTAAAACACTAATTACAATTCTTTACACAATCCCGAGAAAACTAGACAAATTTGGCATTGAATTAAGAAAAAAAAGTAATTACCGTTGTCGAAGACGCGACAAGGTCGGAATATGAAATAGTAGTAGTTAACTGTGCTCAAGATAAAAACTATGAGACAGACCTAATATCTAGATTGTAACTAACGATTACCCGATGATGCATTTTCTATTATAGGTCCTTAAGATTAATTGCAAAATAATATAAGTTATAGATGGAGACAATTTAAAAATAAATTGAATTAATATTCATTCACATACAGAACACGAAACTTTCATTTAAGTACAGATCTAAATTTCTATAGATAGATCGTTTTTTTTTCTGGCTCTAAATAAAATTCTTGTAATAAGACTAGTGCTATATGCAGATGTGTCGTAAGATCACAGTGGCATTTTTACAAATCCTCGGAATATCAATATAATTGGACTAATCGATACCTACTAAAAAGTATCCACATTAGTATAAAAGCAGGATATCTTTACTTTCCACACTTGATATAGTGAATTATTTATGGCTTATTGAAATCCCACATCTACCAAAACAATTAAGGTCCGAAGAAAAACAAATTACCAACAAAGATGAGCTACAGAATAATAAAGTTACACAGGTGAACGTGCAGGGTTTGGAGCCTTACAAAGCTAATTGATCCAGAGCTCTGCCACCCGTCTAACTCCCTGCAGACGGGTATCGGTAATTTTGTTTACTTCGTTACCTGATTTGGAAACTTGGGCCTTTCTTGTTAACTGTGCTAATTTCAATTTACCTATTTGAATATTGTATTGTTCTTACTTAATAACGTTGTTACTTATGCATGTGTTGTGCCTTATTCGTAAAATGTAAAGTAACAGTTTTGTTTAACCTCATATTAAACAGCAGAGGATGTTTACAGCTCAATAAGGAAAAAAATGGTGATACTATTAATGATATTCATAGTTTGTTTGAAATTAAATACGATTAATCGGTTATAAAGTATCATTAGAATAATATGCATTTGAATAAATAATTATCGATCATCTAGAAGCATCTGCTCTGTTGGTGATTGTTATTTTACGTATATAAATTATATAATTTAATATCATAATGACATATTAATATAACTTTATATATTTATGTAATAATAATACTAAAAAGCATAGCAAAATGCAAGAAATACGCAATAATATTACTTAAATTACACACAGGCTTTAACAACCGACATGGTACTATGGTTTTGTAACCAAATAATAAACATGGCCGCTTGTACCAAACATTTTGAAATCTAACAACTTTCGTGGATATAATGTTAATTGTCTCACTTCAAGAACAATGGAAGTACATCCTAAAAGATTAAATTTATACTAAGGACTTATCAACGTGCCAGAAAATTAACGTACAATTGTTAAGCAGTAAGTTATAATGTTTGACCACAATCTCGTCTGATATATTTCGAGAAAATGTATCTAGAAAAAAAAGGTTTTCTTTTAAGTTCACATACAAGGTACACACTGAAATGTCTTTGGAGACAAATTTTCGAGGGTGGTAGATTGTTAAACAAGAGTCACGGTAAACGAGAACATATAATAATCTATAGTTTTTTCATTACGATTTTTTCCTTCACCATAAGCTCAGGCTCATTGCAGGGATTCGAACTCACGTCGATCGCCGCAGAGTCCATACACGCTACCAGCTGAGCCATCAATGATGGTAAATGATAATAAATTGAATTTAATTTAAATTTTTATTAGTGTAATATAAAAGTCTATCAAGAAATTTTGAGAGATCCGTGAATCTATTTAAAATAAAATTAATGAAAGATAAAAAGATAGTGCCGACGATCGCAGTAAAGGTATTTCTGGTTTCGGGTGTTATTTACATAGCGTATTCTTGGAATTATGTTAGTTTCTATAAAGTTTCTAAAGATATTACTATATTTCATAATAATTTATTCAAGAAATAGTTGCGTAAAGCAGCTTTAACTGTCAAAAATGTTATTTATTGGGTGGATCATTAGATAAATTAAAATCATATTTAGAAATGACTCCTCTCTGTACGTCTTCAGTAACAAACATGGTAATCATTAAATATGAACAAACATTACGTACATTTATATTTATATACGAACATAAAAAAGAAATAGGTTATATTGCCGGCGCTATTACATTGCAGGATGAAAAGACATTTTTAATGTTAGTTTGGATTATAACTCGAGTTGAGAATATGACGCTAGTGTGTTCCGACACCAACATAAAAGAGACAACTCTCTTCCTACAACTTATAAATCCGCAACCTTCTTCTTCTTCTTACCCGTATCCCATTTAAATAGACCCGGCACAAAATCGTTTCCTCTTCCACTCTACTCTGTTAATTAACATGTCAGTATTCACAATTTTTATACGCATATCATTCGTCGCATAATCCATCTTCTCCTTCCAACTCTTTCTCTACGTCTAAATCTGTCGACCTTGATAACAACATACTATTGATACATTGCAAACGTGAAACAAAAAATTAAACGTTAAAAAATATGCCGAATCTGAGCAATTTTAGTCAAGAGAAAGATTGAACTGTTTCAATTTATCTAAGAAACCAGTTTTCCTTCAAAATTTATTTTCCTCTGTATTCGAACCCGTATATAAAATATGCTTCTATTATTTATCCATTGGTTTGTACGAATTTTCTTTCAAAATGAGATACAGAAGGTTCGCTGAAAGGCTTACCTTTCATAGATGCGGATAAAACACGCAAACTCTACAGGAAAAAATCGAGGTGCTACTTATTTGAATAACATACGTTATAACAAAATACGTTTTAAGTAAATAATATATGAAATACGAATTTGCAATATACGTAACAACATAACAAAAGAAATAGAAACTTTCATGTTATACATTGCGAACTTTAATTCGGTATATATACAATAAGTAGCACCTTTTTAATAAATAATGTAATCGATTTTTCCCTGTAAATATTATCACGTATCACGTATATATATATATATACAAGAACCTTTTTTTTTTTTTTAGATCTGACTACACTGTTAGCCTTAGGGGACCTAAAGCCGCTGCGGCTTTGACAGCTTCACCGGACTTGGGGGCAAGCGCAGAGGGCACTCAGCCGCGAAAATTATTAGGACGACTCGCACGAGGGTGCCAAAGTGGCCGGACCTCGGCTCGGGCGGTCGTCGCGTTCGCAAATAAGTCGCGATCTAATCGAATCCCTACACCTACGATTCGAGCTAACTAATTATACACATAGGCACGTTCCCTTCCTTTTGGGAGGAAGGAAGGAAACATGCATGCGCATTTAGTAATCGGTAATGTTTTCTACACTAACTAGCGTAAAAAAAGAAAAAAAAGGTCCCTCACAGAACCTATTTACCTATGTGGTGTGCACGTGTACATGTTCATACGTGTGTAGTGTTATATGTAGGTAGCTAAGTGATGCACGTATAGTGTCACTTGTATCGCGCGGGCGGTTGCCTGACTCAAGGGCTTCACGCCGAGGAAACGGACCTAGGCTTGGGTTACCGCTGGAGAGGGCGGACGTGGGGGGTGTGCTGGAGCGAAATTTACCGCCCGTCCTCTGCGGAGAGAACGGTGGTTACGCGGGCGTGGGCGCTGGCACGCTCTGTTTGGAGAGACGGATGAATAGTATTTATTCGCATTTTCGATACGATCGTCCGGGTCGCTAAAAATATTGCGCGGCCGGCGTTTATGCCGGATGTAGTGGGTACCGCTACATAAGTAGCTGCTGCTTTAATCAACGGATTCGCGTGATTCGACGCGGTGTCGAAATATGAACGGGAGAGCTGTTTGACGTAGGCATGAATCGAAGGAAGCTCCATATCTCTAGAGCAACGCGGCGCTCTTCGAGGGATTTACCGCTATTCGCCATTCGTTAAACCACTTCCCGAAAGTGGTCACGGCGCGCTGGACTTTCTGTCTGAGGTGGAATCTATTCCTTCTCGAGGCATATATGACTGTATCGTCAGCGTATAGCCCTACCTTGAACTGCGGGAGTCTAGGTAGATCACTGACGTACAGATAGAATAGGCTAGGAGCCAGGATTGAACCTTGGGGAACGCCTGAGCATATAGGGCGGGGTGTAGATAATTCACCTTCCACTCTATAGCGAAAGGTGCGATCTGTGAGGTAGTCGCGATTTATTTTAATTAGCCTATCGGGGACTTCAAAGCAGTACAACTTGTAGATCAATCTATACAAGAACCCGACAATACGTATATTATATATTATTACATTTCTATATTACGTATTGTATCACGTATATATATATATATATATATATATATACAAGAACCCGACAAAACCGTTGGGCACCTGCCCGCTAGACATAACACCCGTCTGGTCGGAGGATCCTCCCTTTTCAATGGTTACCCACACACTGGTGACCCCGACGTGATCAGCAAGCAGAGACGCACTTCTCTCTTGGTCGACGCAGCAGCCAGTCACTACGCAGCATTGCACCACTCCGACTCACTGGAGCATTTTTGCAGCAGCACCCCGACTCACTGGGGCATCACTGCACACAGTTTCGACTCACCGTGAACTATGCCGCATCTTGTTCCGACTCACTGGAACATTCCACTGGCCCGGCAAGCATCACAAAATGTATGGACGACTCAACCTGCAATCGACCTCCGGTCTTGGAGGGGAGTGATGTAGCGACATCTATCTCGCCACATACGAACTATCCTACATCGCGATATTGAAAAGGGCAGCAGCCCGCCAGACATAACAGCCGTCTGGTCGGAGAATCCTCCCTTTTCTATGGTGGATGAGGAACTTTACACCCTGTTACTCACTTACCCCCACACATCTATCTATAATTAATAATTATTCATCTATGATAATAGAAAACTGGTTAAATCTATTTGTTAAATTAAAAATATATAATATGACTTTTACTTTAAATTAAGAGAACTGATAAAATAGTGAATACAATTTAATAGATTATAAAGAAATAAATTAAATAAATAACAGTCCAATTGAATTATTAGCAGCTACAATATTATAAACCATAAAAAAAATAGTACAAAAGTGTATAGGTATAGTAATAAACTTATAATATGAGAATTAAATATACATATTTCAAAACTTGGAGATTACTTTTACTAAAATTTTGTGATGTCTTTGAAAATTATTACTACAATACTAAGAAGTATGTACTTATTATTAAAACCACAATATGTTTTAGAATTTATAAATTCTCACGGAGTATCTAACCAATTCTATTAAGTAGCAAAAATACATGCAGTCCATCTGATGTAAAGTAGTCGTCACTGCACCTATGTATAGCCAACCGCAAATAAGACCGCAGTTCTAACTAAGGCCAGTTAGTTAATACATAGAGGACAATCTTCATTAAATCCCCAACTGACTAAATTACTCGCAGTTTAGGGAACTCCCCACAAATCGGAAACCATGCATACGTAAAATATGCAAAATTTGTTAATCTCATTTTTTTTAATGGAACAGATTTGGAAATCCAGATCCCACAATAAAAAATAATATTATTATAACATAAAGGAAGCAATCGTTGGAACGATGCCAATGTACAAAAGCGATTCTTTATTAGTCAACGGGGTTTTTTCTCTGGCCGACTCCAACAAACGTTCGTATACGAAGCGAGGCAAAAACAAAACGAACTAGTGAATCTAAAAATTTATAGGAAGCCGTTGTGTATCGAGGCGTGATTCGAAATGTAACTACGGAATACTTTAGATGGGTCCTCGCTGTCTTCGCTTAGTTACGTTTGAAAGGGAATTTTTATTGTGTTTTTTTTAACTAACTGGAATATAGATAGACATGTATAAAAAAAAAACGTATACGTTTACACATAAAATAGAATACAATGGTCCATAATGTGCTATGAGAAACTAAATAGTAAGTCGAATTCCATATATTTTAGTAATTAAGACAAACAACTCTGATTAAACAAACATGTAAATAAAAACAAACACCCTCACGCTCTACAATTATAATCACGCAACATTATAAAAGCATTTTCTATATTACAATTTAAATCTTAAGCAAGATGTACTTATTATCTTTATAAAAGAAGACTCAACAGTCAATGCTAAAAGTAAGCTCTTCTCAATCCTAGGTTCTGCACCTGTCTAGGACTAGGACCTGTCCAACATATGAAAAACATAAAATCCCAGAGGATGTGGTTGTTTCGTCATCCAGACCAGACATATTTATTATTTTAGAGAAATCAAACGTATAGTACTTGTATAGCTTACTGTACCGTGGGAAACTAATATACCTAAAGACCACATAATAAAAATGAATAAATATTACGATCTATGCAACAAGTTAACCAAGAACGACTATGCGGTGGAAGTGGGAGCGAGAGGTATTCCAGCGAAATCTCTCTATAACTTGTTAAAAGACCTCGGCATGTCGAGAACTGCAGTAAGTTCTATTTTAGAACGGGTATCTAAAGCAGGATTAACAGGCTCTTACCAAATCTGGCTTGGCAGGGAGGGTATCGCAGGCAGTCAAGGTGAGCGCTGATGTGCATCATAATACCCTTACACCTACATCTGGGTCGCTAGTCCCGGGGACTGCTCGTGTTCCCTCTGTCTGCTATACGATGGACCCGGCACTCGCATGGTGAATCCATGGAATGCTAAGATGATTGTCTCTTGGGTGCGACACTTGCATCTAAGACAGGCTAAATCTAATTCAGGTGACATAGTTGAACCACATTAATTATTATAAAATATTTGGAAAAATACATTTTTATTATAATAGCTGGGTGGCACTGGTAAGATACGATAATTATTACGCGACCACCTGTCATAATGGCACGCTTAGCGTGACGTGTTCTGGGATGAGCTGGTGGTTTATCCAGTATTCAAGCAGGATGGTAGGGATTTGTATCCGACTGAGTCACGACAAACCCGTCACAGTGACTCTATTTTTATTTGTCGCGTTTCGAGACCAACTAGAGTAAGTATATTAATTAACCAGGCCGGTATGACTGAGACAACCGGTGATGACGTGTCGGTCGTGCAACGATAAAAAAAATATTACGAAAATTAGCAATATAGGATATAAGTTTATGTAATTAGTTATATAAGTCAAAATAAAACATTTACCACGCACAATAAAGTAATAAAAATATAGCATTATAAAAGTTATTAATTACGGTTTTCAACACAATTGCACAAATCGAATGTCCTTTTCGAACGTAAAACTGAATGCGTCCAATCAAACCGTTTTCGACCCATAAAAGAGATCGTATATTTTAAACGCTTACTCGGTAATGTGGAGCAAAGTACTTTCACGGACTCGCAGTTAAATTTGCGCTCTATTATCAAGGATTTATAATTTAAACTTGCTATGAAAATAATCAAGGCACTCTATAGAGACTAGACGTATAGACAAAAAGGTCGCTTAAACGGATCTTGCGGGATTCGATTTAACCTCAATAGTAACTTTTTGTATAACAATGAAATGTTTATTCGTCTCTAACTATTAATATTATGTTTTTTATATTAATATTAGTACGTAAATATGTAGTAAATTATGCTTTAGTTGGACTTGTTTGGAGTCGCTTTTATTGTCCGGACTTTGGTGTTTTTTTTCGTTACATTGCTGTTGTAACTCATTTCTTTTAATATAAAAGTTAATATACAATTATTACCAAAATGGTCCACTTAAATAAGTATAGTAAACCAATAAAATAAAACCTGCGATGTTCCAAGTTTCGCTCGTTATGATAAAAACATTTTTTAATTAATTTCATAACGAAAGTAACCTACTTTCTCATACCAAGAGATAGCAGTTGTATTCCATAGATTTCGAGATGATTAAAAATAACAGCAGAAGTTAATTATCGAAAGAATATGAATAAAAAATAATGTAACTATAGAAGACGACAAACGAAGTATATTGCAAGGTTGAAATATTATTATGTATTCTTTATAATATCATATAATAAAAAACCTATATTTTAAGTAAAATATTATCTAAATACAAAATTTTACATCCAAATCGTTACATACCAAACCAGCTACATATAAGAATTTTTCACTTAATAGTATTATATACAAAATATTTATATTATCTAAATTGCGATCATCACATAGGTTAATTAATATGGGTACTTGGTACTAAGACCTAAAAATATCATAAATTAAACGTATCTACCTAATGTTTTGATAAATTATTGATAACCGGTGAAATTAAACCAGTTGGTAAAACTTGACAGAACTATAATTTGCGTGTGTGGAGAAAAGTAGTAAGTGGCGGTAGAGGACAACACGACACACAACCACCACCTGATCTTTTACAGAAAAAACACAACACGACAAAACTTAAACAACAAACGAAATAGAATGTTTATTAACGTAATGCTGTAGTAGCCACAATAATTATTGTAAAACGATCTCAGAGTTACAGGGAAGTGTTGCAAGGTCGCGCGATTATGTCACTCCAATAAGTACTTACTATCGGTTTTGATCGGTTCGATCAGTGTTTTGCTTTTTGTCGTTCGACAGTTTTATTGTCTCGCGCGAATGGTTTCGTTTTCAATGGGCTCGACGAGAGTCGACTATGTAGGAAAGTCAGGGTTAATTGAACGTTTGTTTCGTATCGAAGCATTAAAACATAGTGCAATTTTAATATAACTTAAAGAAAACTGTTAAAGTAGAAGATGAGCTATAGTTCTATAGAACTATTTGAATTAAAATGAAGTAACACGTAATTAGATTAGCAAATGATACCGCGAAATTCCTTGGAAATAATTTATTTGTTCCGATAACCAAACTCGTCTGTGTAGTTCTTATATTGCACAAAATTTCTCCTCTATATTCGAAAAAAAAAAAAAAAAAAAAAAACAATAAGGCTGGCCGGACACGGACCACACGCCGCCGGCTGAAACTAGAAGCCGTTACAAAGGTAGCTGAAGCGGGCGACAGCCAGAAATGTATGAAAACTACAGTAAATACGTCAGTGACGGCGTTTTGTGTTTGTGGTCAGTGGCCCGTGTGCGGACAGGCTGATACATTCTAACATTTTCGTCCCCAAAAGTTCGTCGTTCGAATATATTAGGCCAGATCACCCTATGATATTCCTTTTATTCATCTTTATATCAATTAAATAGGAAGTACACGTATTACAATATTTTATCGTATCGTCCCAACGTCTCTAATAATCTAATCTTTCTTCTCCGTAATGTTCTATATAGGAAATTGAACCATTATCAGTTATAAAAATATGTCACTGTTTTAGCCGTTTTCTAACCGTCTAATATTTCTAAAATTTTATTTTGTCACAAGCAAAAATAGTAACGATCGAGGCGTCTAACATTACTAAGGAAAACGACGGCAACCAAAATGATATACACTACAATTATAAAAACGATAAAGTGTCAACAACAAACAAAAAACTCATCGTAGAATCTATAATAATATTTACATAGAAAAAAAAAATTGTAGGTAAAGAAAAATGATAATATCTAAATTAATCTTTACTTTATCCAAATTACGATCAGATGTTACCTACTTGATGAATGCTACCATTAATATATATAATATATATCAATTCAATTTTGCTGAATAGTTATATGTAAATCACTAAATTGGAAGAAAGTAAATTTATGTTAAAAGCTATAAGTTAAAAAGTCAATAACGTTTAAACTTTCAAAATTTATAAGCCATTACTAGATATGATATCCGAACCATGTGGTATCAACGATTGGATGTTAATAATAATTGAAAAAGAAAGTCGAATAGAGATGTCGCAATTTCACTATACCGTGAAAGACACATTGACCTCTACAATATACGCGGAAGCAAATGCAACGCTTGTTAGTACGCAAAGCAATTTGCATAGATGAAATAAATTAAGTGAATACGAAACATTCCCGTATATTAAATTTTTAACAGACTTCAAACAAGACAACTTTTGAAGAGTTCCCTTGTGTATCGTTGAAGTTGAAGAACCAATGCCAATGAAATTAAATTGTTGTTCCGTTGTGATGTATTCCTAATCAACAAATAAAGAATAATAATAATCGGTTCATAAATAAAGAAGATATGGCATAACAATCATTAAAAAAAAATCGAATTAAGTAACATTCCGTATTTTCTTGAAGTCAGTTAAAAAAGGAGGTTATCAATTCGGTTGCGTTTTATTTTTTAAATGTTTTTTACCACATAACCCCGTCATTTATACACCGATTTCGAAAATTATTTTTTTGTTGGAAAGAGGATTTTTTTAATTATTATGAACCGATTTGGATGAATTTTTTTTTTTGTTGAATAGGGGATACATCACAATGGAACAACATTTTAATTTCATTAGCATTGGACCTTGGATTTCGAAGATACACCTGAAAACTCTTCAAAATCGAATAGAAACTAGTGATTCCATGTATTGGTAGGTTTATTGTAATCTAAGACTAGGTAGATAACTAACTAAGGACGTTCTGACTAAATTGAAATGCGAAGGCACAAGGCACAAGTGTTCTACTGTGTAATAGATTGTGTTCCGAGGAATTGTTCGGTATGACGCCAGCGGCTACTTTACACCATCACACCTCTCGCCATCGGCAGAGAGTTCATCCTCACACTCTGGAACCTAAATGGTCGTAGACAGTCTGGTTTTAGAGGAATTTCCTTCCGCGAACGTTGCAAGAGAGTAAATAGGTTTTTAAAGGGTCGGCAACGCGCATGTGATACATGTGTGTAAAAGTCCATAGGCTGCGTTAACCGATTATCATCAGGCGGACGACATGCCTGTTTGCCACTATCATGGTATAAAAACAAGGTAGAGAGAGTTAGATCACAGATAAATTTATTTGGTAATTTCTCTCTGCTTGGCACAGTCCGACTAGTAGAATAGCCTACAGAAGATCGCAGCCAAATAATTTAGCATTGGGTTCCAGAGCTCTTTAGGGCAGGAGGGTTCAAGATTGCGCCAGTGATACCTACATGCGTCCATAGGCTACAGTATCCACTTCCCATCAGGCAACATGCCATTGCCACCTTTGTTGTATAAAAAAGGTACCAGAACTCCGCAATAAAACAATGTAACCTGGTCGTGTTTGGGTTTAATGCAATTATCATGAGATGCACTCTACCTATAAGTGATCTTAATGGTAATATTCGATATAATTCGAGTCGTGTATTATGTGTGGCCTTGATTGTCTGAAGACAGATTTCATAGCCCCGTTATATCCGTTAACTATCTATCGCCGTGTGGTCGATTTATTAATTTCTTGGTATCCATATCTGACAGCATTAAGCTTTCCAAGCTTTACTGCACCAGTTACTATATTTTAGCCGGAGACCAATTGTTTTGCTATCAAAGTTTACATACACGGCTTCCAGTAGCACTTCATTCTCCAGTTGATCTTTTGTTAGGGTCGGCCATTTAATGTTTTTTTTTTTATTATGTCCTTAGTTTCAATTGGATAGTCCTTCAGAGACAGAAATCTTAACATCACTCGGGATTCTAAGCCAATTTTTATCGATGACTGAAAAGCACCACGTTGATTAACGTCTTTAGGAATTACATACGTTGTTTGTTGGTTTTCTGCCATTATATGCGAGTTTAATAGATCTACCCATAATCGTTTTCAATAAACCAGTCACCTACGGAATGCAACATTTCTAAAATATTCTACTTACTCAGAAAAATGCACAAAAAAATAATTAGGTAATTTACTTTAAAATGTCCTGTTTTAACAGAATTTGATATTCTTACGAACTATGCGTCTTCCGGCCCTATAATTTATTAGGACAATAATATAAGTACAATAATATAAGTACAATTATTGTTAATTTGGGAGTCGGTGCCATTTTTATTTTTTATTTTTAGTGCATTTTTTGTAAGTAAAAAATGTTGAAGTCGGTTTTGTTTTTGTCAAAATAATAATGATTATAAAACATTAATAATCTGAAAGGTCCGCAAGCGACCTTCGCGGACATTCAAGTATATTACTTTTGGTTTAAGTTATAAGCTAATCAACGATATCAAGTTAATTCAAGGACATAAATCCTACGCGAATGCATTCAGGCTTAACGATAACAATATTATATTGTAATTTGATATACAATAAACCAGCAACGGCCCGTGAGTTCGTACACGTTAATTATAAAATCAAAGAAAAGTTAATATCAATAAAACAGCCTATAACCATTAATCCGAACATAATAATTATGTAACATTCTATGAGTGGAATCATTTTTAGAATTGGAACAGTACCTAATTCCAGATCTCACCTCATGCAAACATCGTCATAACCTTTACCTTTTTATATAATAATACCATATAAATTTACATATTACTATTTATGACTATAATTACAATAACGGGATAATAATATTACCATTATTATATATTATTGAATTAAGACTGTTGCTGCTTACTCCCAGAATTATGTGTAGTTTTTACATTTGTTCACATATATTTAGTATACATTACATTTAAGTATTTGTTATTTGTTGGAACAATATTTTGGTTAAAATAAAAAAACCTAATAAAACAGTAGTTATCAGAGAAACATTAAAAAATCAACAAATAATTTAATAAAATCTTGATTAAATTACTTGTAAAATTAAGTGATATTTATTGCTCACACAATGTACTTATTAATTACATCAGGTTATTTATATTTGATAACGATCAAATTGACGTACATAAAGAAACGATAAAATGAATATACTTCGCCTTGTATGGGATAAAGAACAAATTTGCAAACAAACATGATAATATACATTTTGAATTTAAATACTTAATAAAACGCATCGCTTAACGCTCAAATCGTATGACTTGTATTAAATCAATACATAATATCGAGGGGTGAAAGGCTATTTGGTTTAAGCGACATTTTTGCAACTTTACACGAGAGCCATTTAAAGTTTAAAATTTTAGAAAAAATATCATAACAAAAAAACTTCTTCAGCAATTTGAATGGAGTAAACTTAATTGAAATTCAATTAAAAACATCAAGTTGTTGATGCTAATACCGAATAAAACGGTCCTTTAATTACAAAGATAAACGTCGCTTAATACAAATTGCCTTAAACCCTTATTTTTCAGAGTATGGAATAAAGATTTAAGTGACTTCATAACCACAATTGGCTACAGGGAAAAAAAAAATAAGCGACGCTGCAATATATTTTCAGAGTAAGCCAAAAAGCATGAAGTGACTTAGCCCAAAATTAATAGTAGCAAGCTATTTATCTCAACTACCAATTTAGATTAAAATGACTGACAGGCGAATTTACTTATGTGACATATAATATTGAAAATTTACCGTTTGATGTTACATTTTTTTACGTCTAATACTATCAGTGGCTGTTAAAACAACCTAAATATATCGCAATCACTGAAAATCTCAGGTGCTTATATTGAATAAATAAAGAAATACACAAAACACAACAACAGTTAAAGTATTTATTTAGAAAAATAATTAAGTAGATCAGTCTCAATGTGGGAACATCAGTTAAACTATTAATATTTTGTATAATAATCAAGTAAAATCAGTCTGACTGTAGGAAAATCATCTATAATTATAATAATATAATAAATAATTATAGTTGATTTTCCTACATTCAGACTGATTTTACTTGATTAATATACAACATAAATTAATTAACAACATCAGTTAAAGTATTCATATTTGAATATCAAATCAATTGATACAATTTGATAGATCAAAGATGTAATGGTACCTCGAGAATCCACATTCTCTATGTATTTCTGTATAATAGTAGCAATTTCATTTGCGCCCCTCTTTGCTTCAGATTCTCCCCAGATAAAACAAAAACCATTCCTTGTGATGCTTTCATAAAAACATAAATTATAAACAGCATACTTTCTAGAATAAAATAGTAACATGTTGAAAGACCGACCCGTATTTTTATTTATACCGAAAAAATGTTTCATATTGCATTACTTCATTTTATTGTCTGTATTAAGCGACATGTATTTAATAAAATAATAGGACCAAAATGTTTTAACGGCTAAGCAAAATATCTGAAACAAAAGAACTACTTGATTTAAGTAGCACCCTGCATGGAAAATAGATGCAGCTGAAAGAGCTTAAGCGACACTCCATGTCGTATTTGGGTGACGGACAAATGGTTTAAGAGACATCACACCATGTAATTGGTAGAAGTCAAAATGATTTAAGTTACTGCTTAATAAAAAATTGAAACAGGAAACACGCTTTATCTCTTATTGGATTATTTTTCTGAGAAAAGGTAACTGGTTTATGTCTCGTCTCTTAATATCATTGTATGGTTTAAGTACATTACTAAAAAAAAAAATTCAAAATCAACGTTGGATAATACACTGCCACTTTGGAAACAACCCAAAAATAGT
The DNA here is from genome assembly GCA_033032175.1 of Saturnia japonica. Taxonomy (NCBI): domain Eukaryota; kingdom Metazoa; phylum Arthropoda; class Insecta; order Lepidoptera; family Saturniidae; genus Saturnia; species Saturnia japonica. The sequence continues at coordinate 7,689,737 of CM065332.1, forward strand.
ATTGTTTCAAACGCCAAAAAAGTGCTCTGATTTTAATAAATCCGGCATCATTCGACGGAGAAAAATTCGCTGATTCCGTATATGTATATAACTCAATATCACCCTAGATGTCGCTTAAACCAAATAGCCTTTCACCCCTCGATATGTAATCAGGCGCGTTGAGACTGGCTTGCACGGAGATGTCGCCGACTAGTACATTCCTACAATGTACAATAACAGACGCAATTCAGAAAGCAATAAAATCTAAAATCCAATAAACAAACAACCTCCGTTTTACATGCTAAAGGGAATAAGGACTTAAATGAAATGACAAATAAAATTGGATTTGGAATGTAGGACATAGCAATGGTCAATAGTTAAGTTTGATTTAAGCTCGTCTTTAAGCTCGTCTTTATAAATTTCTCTTAGAATAAGGAAATGTTGACAAACTTTCTGAAAACACTTTTCTCAAATATTTATGAAATTTTATTATTAAGTAAGGTAATTCAGTTTATGTTATACCGAGTTTATTTTATACTAGCTGTGCCCGCGGCTCTGCTCGTGTGGACCACAGAATGTCGTCGACCGGGTGCGCGCGCACCTCCGCGAATCGTGCTGCCCCCGCTCCCTGTTGTTTTAAAGATAATAATATGTAATGCTTATTGTGGGTGATTCTTATTATGCTCTCGCTGACTTTTTGTAGGACTTTTCAATATCTACAATTTGGTACTTAGTAGTACATTAATTTGAAATATTTCTTATATTTTACTCAGCGTAAGCCATTTAAGCACCCGAATTGATTAATTAACATAGATCAGTTTTTTTTATTTGTGCGTCACCCTAATTCTTTTACTAAAATAAAAGTAGCCTAATTTACTTTATATATAGCTACATATACATTTAGTAAAAATTACAAACAGACACTGCAATTTTATTAATTGCATAGATTAATCTTTACATCTCGTACTTCGTGCTTCAAAAACAGTCCGAATCTTTAGAGCAACGCTTAAAAAACTTGTTACGGGACCAGTACTGTAGCTTAGCATGATCTTAAAGGTGTGAACTCCTCAATCTCTCTCTCTCTCTCACACAGTTTTAATTGCTCTTTGTCTAATTTATTTTTTGTACACTGTTAGTATGTATTATATTATTTTTTTGTGTACTATTTGTTTTTATTTTTATTTTATGTATGTCCGTGATGTATGTTAATGTGGCCCAGTCAGAATACCAGCGCTGCTCTGATTCAGTGTAGCAATTATGCTGAGACTGGGACCTGTATATTCCCGCACGCCAGGTTACTTATTACTATTATTGTTATTATTATTTTTTGTTGTGTTGATTTTGTTTTTGATGTGTTGTATGATGTAAAAAAAAACTTTTTCTTTCTTTGCATACAAAGCCTTACGAATTGCTGTTTTTTTTTTGTTTTGATTTAATTAAGAAATTATATATTTATATAAGATTATTCATCTAGGTCAAGATAAACTCGTTACTGTAATTTGATAAAGTCGTTAAAGATCGCTAATGGGACGCCATTCTTTATTTATTTAGAAAGAACAACAGCGTCCACAAAGACTTTTAATAAATTAACTTTGTTTACAAATTAATCTAATACAGAATTTCACAGATAAAATAACATTAAGATATAAACAAAATAGTAAGTATACAAAGAATTTATAAATACATACAAAACATTGTAATTTTTTTCCTTATTATTAATGAAGGAGTTGTTTAGTTAAATATAGGTAAGTAACAAGACAATTTTTAACAAAAAGGGAACTTGTGCATATTCGAAGTTGAAAGTCCAAAACCAAGGAAATAAAATGGAACGACCACCCTATCAAACAAAAATAGATTCATCCAAATTGTTCATAAACAAAGAAGTTATGGCTGAAGATACATTTAAAAAAAAACATTCGAATTGATTAATCTCTAGTTATTTTAATAGTCTTTTTTTAAGTAGGCTAAAAATTATAAATTCTTTTTTATTTTTTCTTATTCGCAGACGTTATACTAAAATAGTCACTCCAGTAATAAACGATACCAAGCCGTTTAGGCTGCATAGTGTGCCAAAGTAATACACACAGATATACTCGAAAAACATTACCCTCGTTTTAGGCTAGTCTGGTAAAAAGATAAATTCATGTTTCGTTCGATTTTGTTAACCAGGCATTGATCCCTTGCGCCCTTATATGAAAAATTATAAGTGGCCTATAAAGAATATATGCCAATTAATTTGAATGTGAGAAAATCTTGCAATAATGGAAGCAAAACAAATCGGATAAAACAAGAAATATATTTCAAAAATGTATTTATTTAAACGTGTTTGGGACTTTGTGACATGTGTTATAACTTTGACGTCAATACAAGCAGGTCAGCCTGCGCATGTAATAATATTGCCTGAAGCAATAGACCGTTAATTATGTAATTATACACCTTATATGTATAGCATTGGGTGTCGTGTTGCATGACACATGTATACTGTATTCGCGAGTCATTTGATTCCAATCTTGATATATTAGATGTTAAAATTTTGTTTGTTTGCGTATAATGTTGATAAAAGTTTTGTTTACATTATTTTCAGGAATGGCGTTAATTTTCATATTACCTTCTGGTTTTATGAATGAAACTCATCTATATTATTAAATCTGTAGTTCTGACTGTACAACTAATTTTCAGTTCAGCTCTCTTGGATGGCGAATTTGCCAATTCACGTACCTACATTTCTGTTATGTAAGGCTAGTGTTAAAAAAAATTATCTGTCTCTCGGTTTCTTTGTATGTCCGGATTAAGTCTAAATCTTTTTATGAAATTTTGTAGACGAGATGCTTATGTCATTGGTTAATTGATATAATATATAAGAACTTTCAATAACACTTTTAGGAATGGTAAAAAATAATAATTTTCCACAGCTTTAAAATTCCATTTTTTCTAAACCGATTTCGTTGGAATTTTGAATACGGGATGTATAAGTAATTATATAATTGATAGGCTATAAGAATTGTCAGTGTTAATTCTAGAAATAAAAAAAAGAAGTTCAAAAGTTTAATTTTCATCATTTCTCGACCAATTCTATCAAATTTTGGAGACGGGAAGCATAGGTAACATACAAACATCATACCATAATTGAGAGTCTATAATAATTTATTAGAAATCGTACAATAGAATTTTTTTTTTGCGATTGTGATGAAAATTATACACGGGAAATACACGCCATTCCTCAATTGATACGGCAAACGAATTGTCAACAATATGAGTAAAAATAAAATTACGAAATGTAAACAACTACTGCATAGTAACAAACGCGTGCGAAGCCGCGGACACACCGCTAGTTTTACTATAAGAGGCGATCATATCACATTATCAACACTTTGTAATCAAATTTATTTCAAGTAAATTTTGACTCTTATGTGTTCATTACAAATCAGAACTAAAATTATTCGCTATAATTTTTGTGCTTTATTAATACATACCTACTCTCATTTTTCATCAACATTCATAACATACTTAACGTGTTACATAATAATAAGGCAAGCAACAAGCTGTTGATAGTAAATAAAACGAAATAAAAAGAAAAATAATTTGCAAAACAAAATATTATAAAATTTGTTACTTCCTTTAAAAAGACAATTATTTTCTAGTACATAAATATTTGTATTTAGTATCTAGTACATTAAAGCCTTACAACTCTTAAGTTCTTTAGACTTTATCAAAAGCCTTTGTAAATTTATTCCGCACAATTCGCTACAATTTCTAGAATCTTAAAGATATATTACACTTAACAACTGTCTGCTTTTATCACTGACGACTTTCAATTAAATTGAAATAGAATGTTTATTACATTTCACAGCATAGCTTTATAACATATCGACGTTCATAAAACTCTAATAGAAATTATCAACAACACTTCAAATGTCTAATAAATATTTATAACTTGAATGTTGTGCTGATAGACAGTAGGACTTAATTGAAACTTATAAATGTTTATTTTAATACGAAATACCGATAAATATTTGTTTCTACAATATTCAGCGTAGTTAGACTAGACATAAAACAAATATTCGTCTGTTTTGGCAAACATCCATCGCTTTTTTCACCACCCTTTAATATTAGAAATATTTTCATATTTTGATCAGTCTAAATTTTCTTTTAGTTAATTGGTATTTATTTGTAATAGTAGTGTAACTCAAGGGCTGCCTAATCAATGGACATTGTCCTGTATTTTTAATTTATTTATTTTGTACTATGAAGAATTTTGAGCCACTAATTTGAATATTTTGCTATTTTATGTCTTATTTCATGATTTTTTGTTTTTGAAAACAGCAGATATTTTTATATGACATAATCACTATCATAAAGGTTTAATGATCTGAGCTTTTCCTTTAAATAATACTGTTAATGTTATCTGTCGATTGTCGTATTATGTGCTTGTGATCATACCGCAGCGTGTATTTACCAACGTTACTTACGTTACAATAGTTATATTTTTCGTAACTTTTGACCCTCGCGTTGTTACACGAGAGCCAAGCAATTTTTGTAATTAACGCGAATTTCGTAACTTCTGAGGGTATTGAGTTTTCATTATTATACTAAATTTGATATATTCTCAAAAATTATCTTTCAAACTTTGAAATCAGTTAATAGTGGCGAATATGTTTCAATACTAATAAGGGTTTTTAACTGTTAAACAGGAACGAATATACATATAACTTTGTTAGGAAACATGTAACTTTTAATTCAAATATCCTGACAACACTGGCGTATTCACATCGTATTGTTTATATATTTATTTAAATTCACGTATTTCGAAGGCTTTGAATATAATTAATAATTTCGTCTAATATTGTATCCAAAGTTTCTCTTTCAATCAAAATTACAAGTGATCCTTGTTGATAACCTCAGCTGCTGTCTCACCCGCGCAATAACAACTGGTAATACCCATGGGCATCATCACATTGTTAAATAAGCATTAATATGCAAAACGTTGAAGCAACTTTATTTATGAAAGAAAATCTGACTCAACAAATCATGACCTAATCATTTGTTTTTTTTTATGGTATGGAGTAGAAAATAGGCATGCAGTCGGCATGGTGTTAAGTGTTCACTGTAGTATATAGCTAATTTAGCTACAGCCCTAATATACTTAATACAACCAATAGACCGCTTAGATCAAGGCTGTGTAATTCATTGAGTTGGTGAATTTTAATTAGCCGGCGGGACAGCTGGCTAGGAGTATTATTATTATTTGGGCCAAATACTGAATATTTAAAGTGATCAAAGCTTTTCGTAAACCTTAGCTTATAATAATGAACATTTTTAAAAGAACGACCCCAACCGCGTGGCGGCAGCCTTTGGCTACTATTGGCCGGTGGATCATTTATAACCTGCGGGCTTGGCAACTTTGGCTCAGACTTAGAAAGAGAAGTAGGGCACAAATAAATCTCTTTGTAGTTTTCTCTCTCATTGGGGTATCAGACTGGTGATCCCTGGCGTAGGGGGGTACGTGACGTGGGTCGGAATCCCTGCAGAGAGCCAGAGTTACGTTAAGGAGAACCTCTTAATGAAACCACATCATTTAAGGCATTTACTAATGTCCGCCTGACTACCTATCATTCTCTTGTTGAAAATCTGTCGTCAAGCATCTATATAGATGTATTCCGGCAGCTGCACTTGAGAGCCAGTCCTCTCACTAGCGCTTGTCACAAAATATTACGTGAGATTGTGGCCAGACGTTTAAAAGAAAAAATAAACATCAGAAATGGTCATAACACGTACCTCGGCTTTTAGTATTGTCGTGCAAACTGAACCGCATCGCGGTTACCCATACCCGCTCGACCTTCTTAATAAACATTCAAAGCATTCCAATTATGCAAGGTGGTGCATGAAAGCGACAAGTAGACCGCGTCGCGGCTACGGGCTTAGATCAGCGCACGCGAAGTCACACGCGATCTATCGGTGCACACGCGCCGGTGAAACGTGTAAGATTATATTTTGTGGTGTGGTGCAAATTGTGTTATCATGGAAAATAGTATTATTTATCCTTATAGTGTTATTAAGAGGAAACGCTGACTGCGTTTTAATCTATACAAGCGTATGCCTCTGTTTTATCCTTGGTTCATGGTACTAAAGCACTTTTTCTATACTATATAATCTATATCTACCATAGCCATGTTTCTATGTTTAGATTTATCCCACACATTTATTTTATGATAACAACTAGGAGCCTTCTAAGATTACCCAGTTTTAACGCTATTATTTTTTCATCTAGAACTCAGGTTTATTGTGGGGATTCGAACCTACATCAATCGACGCAGAGTCCGAATACGCTAGCAGGTATCATCGCTTTACGTACTGCCTATAGTATTAACCTAATTTCCGTGTAATGTAGCAACAATTTTCTATGCATAATAATGCGATTCAATAAATAAACATGGCATGTTCAAACGAAGCGTAAACTGATATTTACTACAGAAGCTTTCCAACGTCAACAAATATCACTTTGTATTCGGTCGTGATTTAGGTTAAACATAACCCCTCATGATATTGGACTTACTTCTTACAAGCAATCCACACAAGTTGACGGTATGTTTCATAATTAAAATTATTTATTTACATATTCATATTGGTTTATTGATAGAAAGAAAAATATACAAATCTGGAAAAATCCGTGTTATTTTCTTTTTAAGTTTTTTTTTTTGTTTAGTCACGTGATTAGGAACGCCAATCTGAAAACATGACGTCATCTTTCAATAAATATACACAGTTGAGTGGTATTCTTATGAGGTTACCTTGTTGTAAGTTTCGAAAATATATGTGTTGAAATACATTTATTTAAAATGATATAGGTACTGGAGAAATTTCATAATTTTCCTAACTACAACTCTAGTAAAATCATATTTTTAATTTACATAAAAAATGCGTAATAATGAATAAATACTAATTCACGGGTAGTAAGTTCAACTTATTAAATGGTTGAAACAATAGTTTTTTAATAGTTGTCTAATCCCGGATTGGGTGATCAGCAAATAAACAGACGCTTCATTTTGAACAAACTAAATGTACCGAGATTTGGCGAAGTTGATCAACCTCCAAAAACTACCGTTTTTTTTTTATTCTTTAAGGTTTAGCGTGATAGCAACAATCACATCTAATTTTGAGTGACGATGTGGGAAGACTAATTATCAAGAGCAGCTATCGGGACACACCTATAGATGCGTGGCAAAAGTTTTTCAAATTGAGGGTGGTAGTTAACCAAGCGGTTTTAGTGCTTAGCATGTTCTATCGTCTGTATCAAGGTGACTGTTCTGAAGAGCCGTTCAATCTAATTCCTTTCCACAACATAACTACACGTACCGGGCTTCGGAATCACAGTTTTACGGTAAACTCTATCTCGACAAGAACTAAAAAGTTCTCAATGTCTTATTTTTGTCGTACCGTGAAACTGTGGGATCACCTCCCAGCCAATATGTTCACTCTTTCTTACGACATCAGGGTCTTTAAGCGTAACGCGATCTCTCGGTGGTCGCAGTTGTATTTGGATTGTACTAGGCTTACATTCAGAAACACGATGTTTCCCCTCACTAAAAGGTGAGACTCATTGCAGGGATTCGACGTCACGTCGATCGGAACACGCCGCCGCCGATCCATCATTGCTACACCGAATGTGGTACTTTTAATTCAAAATAATTAACCACAGTAAAAACTAAATTTCTCACACGTAATTAAATCATTTCATTGTCTTCATACTAGACACCATATATGTAATACTTGCAAACGTAACAGTCGTGTGAAGCTTGCGTTATTGGAACATTGTGCAACAGCAAAAGTATGAAAACGGGGTGCTTTTAAATTTGGCAATATCGTACCTAAACAGACATTTGTTGTGTGACGTAAATTATAGTGTACGGACCTTTATTACTGTTGTGTAATATAACGTTACTAAACGGAAAGTTATAATCGATTACTTAAGATATGCAATCATATTTAACATAGGAAACAACTTTATAGATATCAAATAAAACTTTAATGTTTAATATTATAAACAACCGTGGCCTGATATTTATAAACGTTAATAAAATAATACAAGCAATGCTTATCTTTCGCTTTTTTTTCTTTTACCAATATGAATTAGTTAAAGAGAGAAATACTTTAAGAGGTGTTTAAATTTTGACAGATTTTTATAAATAAAACAGTAAGTGTAAAAAGACAATTTTTAACAAAAAAGAAAAACAATTTCAATGATTTCCGGGAGTTCCTTGGTATATCTTCGTAGTTGAAGGTCAAATGCCAATAAAATTAAAATAGGACCACCCTTGAGATATCCCTTTTCCAACAAAAAAAATAATCATCCAAATTGGTTCATATATACAAAAAAGTTGTGGATATGCATTTGAATTGATAACCTGCGTTTTTTTTAAATCGGTTAAAAAGTTATCAGATTGAATATTGATCTGAGAAGCAAAAAGAAGGAAAATAGAGTAAAACTATTTAGCCGACATTAGGTATAAATAATTAAGATAAATACTGTTTGACAACAAGAGTAACTGTATGTTTTAGTAAATACTCGGAAATGAGTACACAGCATAGTATCTGAAAAAACAAAACATTTACTTGAACATTAAACTTTCCTTAAGCATATTACGGAAAAAGTTAAATAAACCGAGTAAAAATTTACACACGTCCGCGTTACACGAGCGATAGAACAAAAATAACAGCCTATTAACCTCGATCCCCGATCTCGGTGTAAACGCTGCCTGCCATCTATCAACCATAGTTCCAATGTGTTACTCAATATTTATATAGTCAGATATATGCAGGAACCGGAACGACAATTACAACCCAAGCCGATGTTCGGCTAGTTTGGCACCCTTCCGCTAGTTTACACAACTGCTGGTTATCTTCTGCGCTCGCAACAAAACCAGTTGAAACTTTCAAAGCCTAAGTAAGCTAACAGTATAGTCAGTTCGAAAAAGATAACAGTAAGTATTATTGAATAAATAAATTTGTCATTTGCAATTTGACTTTTCAATTGAGTAAAAATCGTTTTTCATTGTTTTTATTATAATTAATAGCCAAATTGTAGGAAAATGAACACAGAATTTAATTTCAAGCTACAAAAAAAATTGAATAGTTTAGCTTGAGGCGGATTAATATAAAATTTCGACAGAGTAGTGTGCTAAAAATACCTATTCAAAGTGTAAGCTACAACATAAATAAACTACAGAAAATTATGACAAGCAAAACGAATTTAAATTACTAAAGTTATCATTTACACGATGCGATGGTAAAAAATTACACATTGAAAATATAACTTTTTAAATAATATGATATCGCCGGCACAGAACACTTTGTAGTCTTGCCTGTTTGGTTTTGTAACCATAACAAATAAACATGTGAGATTAAAAATATTATTTCCCTCGTGTATTTATAAAGGTCGTGCGTTGTATTCTCTTTTAAATTTCACAACAACGATAAAGTTCCTCCACGTGTACCGTTGAAAATATACATAATTTACATTGGACGTTTCATATTTTACATAAATTATTTGAAATAGAATTAACGAAGATTCTCATTAACCGCTGCAAATCCCTTCAATAAAAAATAAAATCTTTCATTTTATTCCTTTAAAAAAATGTATGTAAAATTGAACAGCGTTCAAAATTTTTGTTAGGTACTATGACTGATAGTTTAGAAATATGTTTATTATAAAATAATGCTTATTGGTACAAATTTGCAAATAGGTACAATAATATAACTAATAAAGTATAATAAAGCGAAAGATTTTAAACTTTTTAGTTCTTTATAGTAAAAAGATGAAGCAACAAAAAATACCTAAAACATAATATTGTTTTAAAAATAATATTACAAAGGTACAAAAATCGAGATGATAAAATACAAAGCGTATAATTTTTCTACACAACGTCAAAGAGAACTAGGTTACAAGTTGCGGTTTTTACTTACATAAGAATAATAAAATCAACGAAGCAGAATGATACGAAAATAATCTAAGACATGAAAGATTTGATAAAGTAGATACAGCGAGTTACGTATTTACACAAGCCCTGATAAATCTGGAACACGCCGTGAATAAAAGCAAATATGAACAATTTCACAGGAAGTAAAAAGACGAGTTGTAAAAGACTGATAATTTCAGGACAGTTTATTTAACTTTTAATACGTGTACAATGTTGTCGATTATTTAGAATTTTAGGATTAGACGAAATCAATCACATAATGCAAGATTTCACACATCTCAAACAAGCCTCATCCGAAGATAAGCCTTCCCAATAAATCCTTGATAATTTAATATAAGTTCACAAAAAAATTAGATAAGCTGGATTTTGTAAACGATCGGCATGTTTTTAAAACTAGAAATAAACACAAATTAGTCACCCATTTTTGAGAACAATATTAGTTTTTTTTTGGTTATATTGTTAAGTTCTACCATTAGATAACAAAGCACATTACCGATTTCCCCTACAATAAGTTCAAGGGCCATGTCAAGTAGGTTACTGTCACAAGATTGTTATAGGATGGAATCATTTCGTAGTCATGTTTGGAGATGACACCCCTCTGCACGTACGTGCACAAACGTACGTTTTTTGTACGTGCACAAAAAATAACATAATTATTGACGGTAATTTTTATTTACAAAGTAAACCTGATCGAGTTTCTTCTTGATGACAGGGATGTTTTCCAAATAGGTTGTAGTGTTTTAATGTTCATAAGGCGCCACCTCCACGAGCGAGTTTATCGTGGCGATATTATCGTCCTGCCACTTCATTCTGTAATGATTCTATGAACGTGTCTTCACACGGAGATAATATCGTGGCGTTACAAAGGGTGACAGAAGAAAACCCCAACTACTCGTAGCGCGCTCATCGCAAAACGTGAACCTCTCTCGCCCCACTAACCACCAACCAGCGCGTGTCACTCATTGTCACTACTAAATTTCGCTCTCGCGTGTCACCGAACTCAGCTCTTTTAAACAAAACAAATGTGCAACGAGTTATTGTGGTCACACTCACCCGGTGATATCGTTTCGCATTCGCGACGATACTCAGACGGAAAAATAATCGTCTCGTGGAGATCACCGGACAATAGCAGGACGGAATCGTGGCGATACACTCGTTCGTGGAGGTGGCGCTTATATTCCCTCTCCGGCGTCAAATTGAACAAGTATTTTCGATATTAATAATTACCAATAAAATAATAATGATTAGGTGGCATTTAATGAAATGTATATTGCACAGACATTGTAGTTAAAATATAATTGAATACGAACAGAAATGTTCATAAATATTATAAAAGATTATCTTGATGGACTGATGACGTATACAAATAATTCAATTCTTGAAAAGGTTCTACAGAACATCTTTACAAGTTTAATTTCAATGCGACGTTACTTACTACTGATTTAATAAATACCCATAAAAACAAAAACTGCAAACCGGTAATGGTACAGAAACAGTCATTCGACCGGGAAACCAGTCTCGATATTACGAACCCGGCAGAGGTCACGCCGCGCGCTGGCAACGACCTCCGCCTGTCGAGATGGTTATCCGCGTGGATGGCACGGTACGCCTCGTGATGCAGTTCTCCTAACACCAAAAAAAACATGTTACCTTATTAATTAATAAAACATAAACATGCGAAGGTTATGTGTGGGCTATTAGTTATGTACCCTTTCAATAACAAATACTAAGTATTGTACTAAGTACGATCATAAGTTTGTTGGTAGCTAAATCCACGCGCGTATTTTTTACTGTAAGAGAAAGTTACTGGTATTCAGTGTTTTATAAAATGGCTTTTCAAAGTTTACATGTTGTTGCTGGGTTGGAATTTAGTAATAAAAATTACGATGAGATCATAGTACGAAAAATACGTTCGAGTATAGTAGGTACACGGAATAGTAGATACCTAATAAGTTATATAAAGATCTCATACTACCATTAATTTAATTTTATACTTAATTTTAATTATAAACCATCACTATATCACATTTGTGTATATTTAATTAAATCTTCATTAGCATTAATTATAATTTGATCGTCACGAGCTACGAATTTTAACATCGGTGAAGGTCATATTATATTTTCATAAGCCTATGGATACACTTTAAGTTGAATTTAATGTTAAGGTGAGATGAGGCAAGATTTATTATTCACGACCGTATCTCGCACGAGGGTCGCTATATTGCGACCTTTTACTAAAAACTTTATTCAACTTATACGCACTGAGTAGGAAGTATTTAATTTTCCTTTTGCCTATATACAATTTATACATGTATGCTAAGCGTTAATACACCTTATTAATAACCTCGACGAAACCTCGAAAAACAATGAATTTAAAGGTTTAAGTGAAGAAGTAACTGCTATATCATTTTCAGAACTAATCTTCGATAGACATTTTTTTACCGTTGCTATTAAAATTTCTTTTCTGTAGTTTATAAATTGTTTTAATATAAATAAGTGCGCAACGAGATCGCTATTAAATTACATTATGTTATTTATGTATATAATTTTGTTAAACAAATTTGTGGTATTGGTATTAAACTGGTTCGACAACAAATAAACCGTGTGTCTTGTTGGTAAAAAAACATTGTGAAAGGGAAACATTGTATAGTTTAATTAAATAAATTTTAAAAAATTTGTGTAACACGTAAGAAGTTACGGCGAAAAACATACTTTTTAACACGCGACTTTATACGTCTTTGGAGTAAACAACAAAAATAAATCCAAAACTTTTGTCACACGTGCCAACAACATAATGAAGTTAGCCATCAACATAGATTTATGTATAATAAATATATGACCATCAATGATAAAAATGTGAATTCATGTTACTGATTTATAGTACCTAATTGTGTAAAAATAAACAAAACCTTATTTCTTCTACACAATAAAAAAATCAGTAATATGGATTTACACTATTTCTCTTTGATGGCTAATTTCATTATGTCACTCTTTCGTCAAATTATGTGCACGCAGCTCTCTTCAATTTTACTCTCTACTAAACACGCTAATCGTGGTAAGTTAAAAAAAATGTTTTTATTTTTATTTTTTGTAATATTTTTTGCGTCACCGAATAAAAACATAAGATAAAAAGATAACTTTTATGGCAGAGAAATTAATTATTTTTTTATTTATTTAAACGTTTAGCAATCAAATTTTATTTTTAGAACGTAGGAAGAGCGCATCGTGATTGATCCAGTGAAAGTGAGAGCGCCATCTATATTCGTACTATAGTGACGTAATGTAACAAATCGGGCATTGTCCGTTTGTCTGTCAGTTACAACACCCGATGATTGGTTAATTGACCGTTTGAAATTGTCGTCTACGCCCTTTTGTAAGTCAACCGTGGTTGTTAATGGTCCATTCTAGTATCAATTATTTATAGTTTACGACACAGTGTTGCCACGTTTCAGATAGAACGAATAACTGCAAACAGCACGTATTTTACATATTTGTTATAAATACTCGTTTAAATGTTCTTATAATAATTAATAAAACATACAGATTGTAACATAAACATGTTAAAATAAACTGAAGTTTTAAATTAAGTATTTGAACTTAAGTTATATTGTTGCAGCCAGTAATTTAACTATTAACTATCGCTTACTTTAACTGACACATAACTCATATCTGAAACCGGTAAGTCTAGAAGAATTAAATTTTACTAACAAAGTATTTTTGGAACTTCATCCACGGAGGAGATTTTACAGGGGATTAAAAGTTCCTGATAAGTTGTCCATCGAGCACACCTCTAGACATGGCATACAGTTTCACAACGATCAGAAATCAAACAGCAATATATCAAGTTCAACTGGCCCAAATATAACAGTAGTAAGTAATAAATTTTGTCGACAAAAAGCTCCGTTGCGTATTATAAGTAAGTACGTACGGCTGTACAACTCGATTTATATTCGCGTCAGATGTAGCCCCGCCTTCATTGTCTTCCGTCTGTCGAGTACTTTGACTACAAAACAGATAGGTACAGAAAGACGGCAACAGCAGATCTTGAATTTGCGAGCTGACAATATGTTTAAAATTCATGTTAATTATTTTCTTCTTCTTCTTTCTCCTGGTACATTCTCTTTTGTAGTGTTGCTCGCTATTAAGTCGTTTTTTATTGTTTCTAGCTAGGTTTTGATGGTCGTCCACAGCCTCTTTTTCCGTCTTCTATATTCATGACTCTTTTTGTCATAGGGTCATCATACCTCTTCGTCATATGCCCGTATCAGCGCAAACGGTTATCTCTATTTCATATACTTTAGCGACTAATGATTTAATTAATCACATAGATCTATTGATAAAAACGCTACAACCATATAAATCTGGAAAAACTAATAGTTCATTTATAAAATTTTTCCTTCCGAAAATGATATGGACAGAGAATGTGGTAAATATTCAATGCATGATTATACACAGTTCAGTGTTGTGATAAGTGACTCTACATAACTGAAACGACGTAAAATAAACTTTACACGTTTTACTTTTACCGAAGTTTAACTAATTATTGAACAACGACGTGATGACGTTCACTATAATACCATATTAGTGGCATTTTTTTTAATTTAAATAAAATATATGTTTTTATATTGACTTTAAAGGTGTAATAATTAATAAATATCAATCCAGGGCTATTATTTTCAACATTTATAATATGTTAAATTTCTCTCGATTTTAGTTACCTACACTCGGCTGTAGCGATAGAGATGACATCTGAATATTCTATGAAAATGTAAATTTAGAAATCTCAATAAAAACATTTGTTATAAAATTATTTCAGTGCATTTATTGATATTAAGTAAAAAAAAATCAATAAAGTAAAAAAACTTTGGTTAAAAACGTGAATTCATTTCGGTTCAATGTAGTATTTATACAAGGAAATATATACAAATTTCGATAATATCGTTTATTTATGTCAAATCAAAACCTAATGTCACACACAAAAATAATTACATACATCAGCAAAGTGTGGACACTCCCGGCTGGCTAGTGCTCGAATGATTTTACCCGAGATCCTCGTATGTCCGCGTATGTGTATGCGCCTATATCAGTAGTTGTATGAAGCTAGCTTTCTGTACCCCTTCTATTTTGTGGTCGAACCGTCTGAAAATTGTACGCGGACCACACTTTGAATAACAACGTAGTTTACTTATCATAATGAGCGATAGACAACGAAATTGTATCGAGCGATTCACGTCAAATACTACATCACAATTTATTTATTTGCACTTTTTTTTTTATGGGACGTCTTTATGATTTATTGTACAATACAATGTGCGACGTAAGAAAAAAATTAACTGCGCGTATATAATATACTGAAAAACAAAAACCGTTGGTGAATGGAAAACCGATAGCAAAGCTCTATACAAAGCCCGGACATCCACGTTCGTGCGAAAATGTTCCCGAGTGTGGTGTAAGTATCCCCACATCAGGCGTGAAGGCGGTAAATCTAGTGCGTATCTAGCGGGAAATGTATAAAAGACAGGGTTGTCTCTTACAGGTAATCTTTTATCAAGCAGTGTAATAATAATTGCAACACCGTGCAAGAGCTAAATGCAGTTTGCTACATTTAACTAAGAGAGTAAATTTGTCAAGATGTGGCGAAGAATAAACTCCGTAAAACTTGACACGAGCGGTACTTCGTGAGTTTAGTCAGATACTAAAATAAGTCATAATTTACACAATGAATAGAAATAAACTTAATTTTACCTGCATACAAATTTTATCCCTAAAAGTGTATTATACCTACACAAATACATATTAATAATTCTATAGTTCTATCTGTACATGAAAACTTTTTTCCAAATTTTTCAATAGACATACTACATGAAATTTACTGATGACGTATATTATGCCATTAAATTTTTATTTCAGTCTTTTTGTATGTCCGAATTTAACTCAAAAACGGCTTGACCGATTCTTATGAAATTTTGTACACGGGGTGCTTATGTCCTTGGTCAATAAAATTGAAAAGGTATAAAAATTTACAATATTCATTTTAGAAAAGGAAAAAAAAAAAAAAATGTTAATTCTTAACCTTGATGAAATTTTTTGATGATAAATGTTATAATTATGTGGACCAAGAAAACACTTGACCCATCGATGATAAATGGGCCTTGTAATTTACTACAAAGAAAAACTTTCCACAAAGAAACTGAAAGATTTTTTTGGCTATATTTCTACATATTTCGGGCACGGCATACAATACTAATGACAATCTATAGCCGACATAAATCACTTCTGGCTCTTGGAACACATCACATCTCTGTACCACTACCATTGGCTTCTTCTGTGTCTGTGGATTAAGAATATAAACCTCACTTAAAAATAATATATATAGGTAACACGAACCTCACTGTATCTCAATTAAGAAAAAAAATACATCTTCCGATAGCAAAATGTTAAAAAATTGCTTCAACTCCTAATATTGCTCAATGAATACATTGTTAAATATCTTGAAGCAATCGATTCGATAGGGACAATTTTAAAAATAAACAGTGAATATATAATGTTTAAACATGCAATCGCTTTATAAAGCGACTAGCGATGCCTCACGGCTCCTCTCGGGTTTGTTACTACGAAGTAGAAATTTAAATCCCGTAATTTTACTTTTACTCATATCAGTGGCTATTTATATAGGCAATCGAACGACCAATAACATAAGTTCCCGTGTACAAAATTTCATAAGAATCGTTCCAACCGTTTTCAGTTAAATCCGGACATACAAACAGACAGACAAACTAAAAAAAGTAATTAGGGGCATATTCGTGATTCTTTATGTAGGATGTCTATCGGTATCGGGAAATTTGGAAAAAAATTAAATGTACAGACTAATACATATAAAACATTAAATCAATTTTTTAATTCTTATTGATAACTAAATGCTCATTACAGAAAATTAGTTATTTTTTTAACTATTTCTGACGATAAAAAGCCATCATAAGTCATTTATTAACGCCTTTGTTATATACTATATATTTGGTGAGAAAGAAGTGAGTTTTTACAGTAAAGTAGGGCATTATCATCGAGATACGGACAGATAATGTATCATCTTGTCAGACAACATTTCCTTACATAGATGTAAGAATTTCGTGCAATAGATACTTCTATTTTATGTGGTTATTATGAAAGAAAATAAGTTTTGAACGAATTCTTTAGACACTTTATTTAACACAAATATAAAGTATATATTATTAGATTGTACTCTAAAACGATCTTGGGTCGCTTAGTCTAATCTAATACAAGGTATTAAGTTTATACATCTATATTTAAATGGGTTTTTTAGATACGGCTTTAACAATTTAGAAGAAGTTTTGCATTTACATATTGTTTTACGTCCCAGCTTTACAAAAGCGAAGCTCTGGAAGCTCTAAATATGATTTGATATTGGTGTCAGTTTTTTGTATTAACAATTACTAAACCGTAATATTGTAATAACTCGGATTATTCAAATAACTTGAATTAATCAGCGAAGGTCGTTTATTCGGTGTACATACTTTATATTCTTAATATATATTCATGAAATATTTCTTAGATACTGAAACTCGTAGTAACTTCAAAGTGATAACTTGAATTAATAATTATGCTTTTAACTGAAACAAAATTTAATATCAGTTTGATAATGTTTTTATAGGTAGTTACGAGGACGGTGCTGATAGTAAGTTAGCTTCCACTGTGGGTACAAAATATTTCTCACGGTAATGAGTGTACTTTTAGAATCACAATCAGTATAGTAGATTCTAAAAATATAGTTTTACTTACAATAAAAAGCTAATACATATTTAATTATACTTTCTCATTTGTTAGTGCGATGTTAAACCATTTATCCCCATCTAACTTTCTCAACGACGTATCTCAGAATGTCGAATTTTATATACTATAGAATATGAGTGTTACTTCAAATATCGTTGATGTAGAGGGAAAATTAGTTCATTATACTTTTATCGAAATTGGCTCTTCTTTTTCTTAAAGCCTACATAAATAGTACAATGCGTCTTTTGGCCTTAAAACCCACACTTTGATATCTTAGTTCCTATCAAAAATACAAAATAAAGCAGGTAATTATCTAAATTTGAAATCGTCAAAAAATGGAAAAGTTTGATAACTTATTTTTAATATTTTTCGCATAAATGAAAATAGTCGAGTTCTCAGTAATAGGCTCAAAAGATAAAAACTGTGTGAGTGTACATATAAAACACTAGCAATAAATTTTAATGTACTTACGTAAAAAAACTTACTTTAACGCGAATTACGCAATTGTCGAAAATTTTTTTACTAAAGCAGCGTTTTCTCCTAATGTTATTTCGTTAGTTTAATTCTCCCTCTTCGTCAGAAATATTATCTCATACTCAATAACTTAGAATTCTAAAGCAATATTCACCAAATTCGTATATGTGGACCCTTAACAGATATTCTTAAAGTGCAGCAATTTAAAAACTATGGGTTTGGAAAGAACACGACATTATATTATGCCATACATGGTATGACACATCTACTCGTATTAGAATTAAGACTTTTCAAATTATTGCAAAGATTAAATTAAAAGGCTATAAATTATTTTTCAGGTCAAATCATAATTCCTCGTACAGTTTTTTTGTTCTAATAAGCCCTACATAGCTATAGTACCGAGGTGTCCAAGCTTTGATCATACATTTTAACTATTAAGCCTTTGTGCTTATTTCTTGGTGATAAACATCGAGTTCGGTAACCATAATTTGGTAAAGTAGATTACATTTAAAAAACCGGCTCTGTCAGATATTGAGAGTAAAGAATCAAGTTTCACCAGCTTTAGTCAAAATCCAGATCTGGCGAAAGCAAGAGCGTTAATATATCATTTCTCAAGTAAGAAAACTTGTTTATTTCGTTGTTGCCCGATGAAGTGATAAAAGGCTTACGAAAACCAAAATCGCAATCGGTATTGATAATTTATTACTTGTAAACACAACTATTACATAACCTTAAAAAAAGTATATCATCGAAATAAGTAGTAACAGACAGTGGTGATAAAGAAATTTGGGATGAAGGACACGGTGTACTCGACAAGTAAGAAGCGAAGACAATTTCAATCGTCCTAACCGTTATGAGTTGTGAAGGGTCTGATAACCCTAGATCGATCCGGGAGTCATGAATCACGATCAAGTTCCAAAATCCATACCAGCTTATCTCACGTAAAAGTGGAAAAGGCAATCTTATTTATTTTTTAAACATTTTTGCTTTAATTTTTTATTCGCATAAGGAAAATGCATCACAACTAGAAGTGTATCATCGCACCTTTTATAGCTTCGAAGAAAACTATGGCGAATAGCTAATTTATTATCTGAGAAAGATGTTCTAGTTAAAAAGATATGCTGAATTATATTCACTTGTATTCTCGAATAGGATTATCTATATATTTAATAAATGAAGCAAAAGCTTTTGGTATCATTTAAAGCGTATTGTGTCCACGGAAGACTGTGAGATTTGGCATGGTTAAAGTTTATATGGAGAAGGAGTGCAGAAAGCTAAAATGTATCTATAATATCTGTTACTAATATATTAAATTACATAAATTAATACTGTGAATCCTAACCTGACCAATGCCATTGAAATTAGACCCCCCCCCCCCCCCCCCCCCAAAATATTAACATTGTCACTCAAGGAAAAGTGACAGCAAGTGATGTAGATAATACTCATTGTTTAGGTTCATGAGTACTGCAAATCTCAAACAGAAAATAGTCTATGATCAAAAAGTTGCTGGTCGAATCGCGACCTTAGGGCGATCGCTAGTAACAATAATTGGTAAAACAATAAAAAGTTATAAATCATTTTCTTTAAGTATATAAAACAAAACTCTATCATATTTAGTGAAAGTGAAAAGAGGAATAATGCCACCCTATTTTTCTGTTGCATCCCAGAAATTATATATTCGATAAGTAAACAGCGATTACAACATAACTATGAATGATGAAATATGATAACTATGTAGTTATAATTTCGAAATCTTCTGAAGAATAAAAATAAATATATGTGATCAAAACCAAAAAGAGTATCCCATCCTATTCTAAAATACTGGAGCTTGAATACTTCATACTTTTATTTAACTCAAAATGAGGTTAGCGACAAGCGCAGATATAAAACGATATGAAGAAAGAAATGAGAATAAATCTTCGCGTATACCTACATAAGTAGATATAACAACGATTAATTAAAATACAGGATCCTCATTTGAGATAAGCAAGATGCGGTCATAAAGATATTCAACTCCCGTGAAGACAAAATACAATAGGTAAATAAATAGGACGCATCAAAAGCAGTCACGTCTAAAATATAAAGGAAAGATGGCCTGATTTTATTTTAATACATTTTAATAGAAAATTCATCACAATCTACTTACTTCTAAGTGCATACGTACGGAGTTTAGCTGTCTTAAAGACTTATATCATGTTAATATTTAAATATATACAACACCTAATTCGGCAAATACTTTTGCGTTAAAATATGTGACGAAGATATGATAAGCATAGGATGATTCGATTAACCAAGATGCAAAAACAACTTAATGTAGAAACACTTTTGAAAAATATCACAGAGGTAATGGAAGATGATTTAGCCAAATCGAAATAATATTACCATCACCTCGCTGTTATCTAATTACAATTTTCATCCTAAAATTTTGTGAATTTGTTAATATTCTTCTTATAATATACCTACTAATAATATTTTAATCTTCAGTCCAAGTTTAATTGAAGACTTCCATGCAGATACTGGAAATATAGATGCAAATAATGAACTCCACTCCTTAGCTTGTATGATATATGAAGCAAACCTGTACACGAGAATAAATGATGATTTATAAAATATAACAGGAAAAGTTGCTACGTAAAAAATAGTGTCAATTACAGAATGTTTTAGATGGGTGTAAATGTTTTACACGCGTAATTTGTTTTACACACATAATTTTCCTTAATGTACATTATCCCCGTCTTCATAGAAGATTGCATGCAGTTTATTTATGTCTTAGACGACGTCCGACGTCCCATAATCTCCTTTGAGGCTTTTTATAATCCACTTGCGTCATAGTCCCCTTGCTTTGATGGTTAACACGTTTAAAATAAAACGTCACCGAGGCGCTAGTTACTTATGTCATAATCTGTATGGTTTTCATTATACTGTATTTATTAAGGGTTCTAATGTTTAACTCTCGTGGGTATCGCGTCCATTTTCACATTTTCATGAATGTACAATGTACATGTAGTTCAAAGATTTTGTAGTCAAAATAGGAAATTTTGATAAACTCTATTACTTTATCCAAATTTTCTGTGCTTCCGCTATTTCCGCAAAGTAACGCCTACCTACATCAATAAAATAAACACAAAGTTACAAATAAAAAGTGTCAGGAAAAACAAATTTACTACCGTTGACCTAATTTCTATATTCACTATATTAAATGTTTCCGGGCGTTACGTAATAAATATATTTAAATTAGTTTATAATGTTGGAACATAATTTAGAAGTACAAATATGAAGAAAATTATTAAAAAATCCCATGTATGGCATCTAAACTTCTAGATTATTCATTCATCTTTATAGGAACTAATAAGAGAGTTGCACATTGCTTCTTCAGACAGGTTATTCGCTAACAGCTAGGTTTAGACTCTAGAGAGCTTTAAAATTAAAATATCTACATAACAGTAAAAACAGAGTCGAGTTATATTTAAACCGTCATTTTATAACAAACTGAAAATATTATACACTTTGCATTGAAATAACATCCGTGGAGCGAAACGAATCAGTATTATTAAAAACCGTCTTCAGAGAACAAAGAGCAGTTCCGACTCGGGTGACACTGGCGCTGGTTCTTCATGAATGTTGGAATAATGTTCCTCGATATTTCATCATCTTTTTATATCAATGCAATATTATTTGAAAAGAAGATGATAAAAACGCGAATCAGGCAGTGGAACTTTGTAACACCGGTAAACTCCACTTAATTTCTTACGATATTGCATAACAGAACTACTCGTAAACTTGGAATTCGTTTTTTTTTTTCTAGAGCTGCACGATCATTTTCCAGAAGATATTTTTTTACTAAGTTTTCGAACCATTTAATACTACATTTGAATAGGGTCCTAGACTGAAGTTAAAAGATGTAATATTACAAGCATATAAAATTTAACTAATCGCATAAACACGATCATTATAATAGCAAAAGTCACGTAATTACAAACCGATAGTTAAATACAACGGCTCAATTATCGCCAATGAAACAGAGAGAAAGTCAAGTCATATAGTCGAGAAACAAAAAAAAAACTTACGTCCATCAAACGGTTAGACTGTTGCACAAGTTGCCGAGAACAAGGAAACAGGCTTGTCGACTTACAGAACTCGGAAAAACAGTTGACAAGTTAATGAAGAAAGCATAGGACTAACATCGGGCCAGCGATTAAGCTCCTACCATTTGAAGATTCTAGTTTAAATGGAAAAACAAAAATTATTTAATTACTTTGGTATATTAGGCGAATCAGCTATGCTACACATGCATTATATTTTTACCGCTCTTGTATTCTTTAGTGTAGAAAATGTTATAATATAACAAGTATATAAAGGTCCATTTTTTACAAATGACCTCACATCGAGATCATAAAAAGATTCCAAACTTGTCGAGCTTAAATTAAATGAATACTAAGAAATGTATCTAAAATGTACAGTTCTTAGGCAATGGATAAAAAATAAACGTACATCCTTTGGTTGATTTTTCGGAATCAATTTTGTATAGGATTTAGTTGTTTGAACTAGTATGTAAATCGATACCAAAATTGGTTTCAGTATTTCACTTATGAAGTTAGATTATTTAGCAAAGATAAACAAGAGATTCACAATACGTGATGTCTCGGTAGCTATCGATGGTCTGGACACATCGGAGATCACATTCCTTAAGCTGTTATTTCTTAGAATTTACGCTAGAGGCGACTAATAGGTAATTTTGATTGGCCTCGTTATTTGTAATTATAATCAAAAAATAATTAGGAACATATCCATACCTAATTATTTATAGTCAATAATAAAATTTATGGAATTCGAAAGAGTAAATAAATTATTATGAATATAAATTTAATTTGATAAAATAATAAATTACTTAGTTATGTTTAAAAAGATTATATTTACGAGAAGACAAATTAAATTATAAAACGTTTTGTATATTCTACGAAAAGTCTAGCCCTACTAAGCATTACCAAGTAGAAAGTTTTCAACCTTCATTATTTTCCTAACTCACGAATAAGCAGTGTAGAACAAATGTACTTGTTTACTTTCACATAACAAAAAAATAATAATGGTTGCAAATATCATATAACTAATTTACAATTTTGTAAGGTTTCTATAGTCGAAACGCTGCAAAAATTGTTCCGTAAACATTTAAAATGTTGTACATTTCCACTAAACGAACTACTTCGAGTTTTAACATTAATTATATTTTTTATGATTTGCCAATCACGTGTAATACGCCTTATTAATAACCTATTTTAAAATTAAAAACGAACTGCTATTTTTTTGTTATGGTGACCTAGATAGTAAGAGCTCTTCAAGTTTGTTTATAAATTTTTTATCATTGGTGTCAAATATACTTAGATAACTCGTGAGAAAATTACTTTTAGAGACAGCTTATCAGCTGTAAGTCGAAGATATGATAGGTATTTACCACTCCTATTTATAATATTATTTATTATCTTATTTTTATATTGTTTTATAATACAAAGATAATTATTATTTTATAAAATACTAGCTGGGCCGGCAAACGTTGTTCTGCTCTTTCCTGTAGTTAATGGCTCATCTATCTATCTATCGAATATAGAACATATTTATAAACCATCATCTCAATAAAACACATATATTTTGAAAACATGAACTCAACCGGTCAAGTCGTTCATAAGTTACAGAAGTCCTAGAATCAGTAACAGGCGCAGGCACACAAGCATAAAAATATAATTATAGTTAAAAAAATTCAATGGAATGTCGAATAACCTATTTGAAATGATTACAACTAATTTTGTGTGTCTAAAGTTTAATGAAAAATACCGGTAATAGGTAAACATATTGATTACCGTAATAGTCTTATTTACAATACTGGTAGAAGGATTTGATATTCCTTTTACGGAACATGGATTTATATTTTAATGATTTATTCACAAAATGCATTAGTCAGTAAATAGTCATTATTGCCAAAGGAAACATTCATTTACAGAAATAATAAATTTTGTACTCACGTTTAGGATAGTGCATCTATAGTATCTATCTATACCTGAATACTACTTTGATTGAGAAATTTTAATACATTTCGTGCCTTAAAATTTAAAGATCTCTATGATAAGTATAATCATTATTCTTGCAAAATTAATCATTTTCAACGAAATATGTTTTCCCAATACTTAGAGCTTATAAAATCCAAGGTTAACAACACTTGAGACATAAAAATTAAAGCCCGGCAGTAGTAGCTGGGCCTGCCGCCGGGGCGACGTGGTTGAATGCAACCGCGAGCCCACGTCGCCCCTCTAAGGCGACTGAGGTACACCGTGGAGTTTTAGTGAGTAAGAGTCTCACATAACCACTCGTCCTCCCCCGGGCGGGTGTGTACCCATGACGGGTTTCTCCACGTTAAAAAAAAAATAATAATAATAATTAAACCTTGTTCTATCAACTCAAACGTATTCTTTTGACGAGGTCAAATTACAATAAAATTTGAGACTTTGTTGGTCTATTACTGTTTCAAAAGTCGTTGAAATAATAAACTAGATATTACTACGTAATTCGAAACCTAATTATTGTGCAGAACATCAATCATTATATAAAATTATTGCAACATTGATATCTGGCGAAAGAACCGAGATTATTGAGGCTAGTGATTTTATTGCATATTTTAATACTAATGCTTGAAACATTGCATTAAACGCTAATTGATTCAAGGGCCAAATCAAGCATAGATCAAGGTTACAGATCAAATCATTAACCAATTACATTGCGGTAAAGGCGTTTATTTTTAGTTGTTATGAATTTAAGTGACTGTCGTGTCATCGGCTGCGGTCAATCAAAACATTATCGTTCATTTTGACCGTCTCACGTCGGTGGCGCGTGACTATATTGAAACATTAAGTGTCGAGTTTATAGTATATTTATCTAATCAATCTAGCAACTACACTATAATTGCTGAGTATTGATCTTAATAATTAATACTGACGTATTACACACGCATAAAACGACTTATCTTATGGAGAGTACGATGAAACAGTCAAGAGCATGTGCCACAATGAAATACAATGAAGTGATAAATCCCTTAGGGTAAAAAATTTTCAGCATTCAAAGACGTTTTAAGAATATCAAGAAAAAATAATTACATGAAACCTTCATTATAATAACTAAACTAGTGGTTATCGAGATATTATGAATTCTCCAAATATGAACTTTAAAATTGAGGATACGTGAATTACTAAAGTCTCAATATAAGTTTATACTATACTTGTAAGACAGTAGTGGAAGATCTTCAAGGCGATGATAGTGGCTATTTAGCTATCGTTGGCTAGAGACAAATAGGACGACACGGTTGATGTCAGGAAGACGGCCGATCATAAAACACTAAGCCAAATCTCAGTTCACAACATGAAGGACCTTACTTAAGTGGTGAAAGAGCAAGAAAAGTTGATTAATACTGACGTACCTATAAGGTATACGTGACATCAAATAATATAAATTTTATTTGATAGAAATAACATCCAGCTCTGCCTTAACCTGTTCAACACACTAATGCATTATTTCAGAGTTCTAGCCTAGAGGTTTCCATATTAGACCCACGATGAATGCACGTTTGGTTTCTAGTAGTTTTTTTTTTGCGGCTGGTAAACTGATCTTTTTTCTGTCTGACAAATTTACCTATGGGGATGATCATCCGCATTCTTTTCAATTTGATGAGAAAGTAGGTTCGTGAGTTTTAAAAAAATGGATATAAAAACAAAAACGTATGTTTCTCTAACTGACTACTTTTACTCAAACGAAAATCCGATATTTCTCCATTAGAATAAAAAACTAAAAATTTTGTTATTCGAATATACAGAACGTTTAAATATTCAGATTTATGCAGAGTGTTTCACTTTCATTGAACCCGTCTGATACCGGATTCGAAGGTGATATAGCGATATAGCAAATCAGCTTCCTACTCAAACATAGGTCTGTCAAAATGATAAATGAAATCTTAATGTCACAAAACAATATTTCTAGAAATAGCATCGTTGTAAATCAAGGAAGAAATGAAATTAACAACTGAAACGACCTTCAGCGAATCGAGAATAATAACAATAGTAATTACAGCAAAAAAAACAGTCACAACGCGTGACGATTGCAGATGAAAAAATACGTCGGGATCCAAAACAGTTTTTGCGACACAACACTGACGACCCTGGCGAGCCTCAAGAGTTTCTACACAAAGTTTTAGCACTATAAACACTTTAGCACACGGTTGATGTCAATGATGACGTACATACATAAATGCACTTAGCGACAAAATGTTTATTGATTTACGAATTTAATAGTACAGAACGCGTGCGGCCCACCCGAAAGGCCGTGAGCGACTGGCGGACAGTTATCAACATAGTCTTTATAGCGATGCAGCGCTTGCGATTCAGCGAAACTCCTGCGCATACAACCTTCCCACTATCTCTAAATTTATTTTCATAAAGCGCTGTTTTTACTGGAAAATTAAATATTGTTGCTTTCTAAGATAATATGGTCAATTTCTTTACTCGATGGACAGCAAAACCTACATATTAATAAGGGAAAATCTACGTAAACGAATGTTCAACATAACACCACTTATCCGGTAATCTATTCAAGGTACGGTTGCCATATGGGGTTCCTGTTAATCTGAGAAGCCAAAAATTTCACCAGAGACCATATGTTAAATTGTACGTAAGTTGCGCTGGTGCAAATATCGCGAACACCTGCGCCTAGGCAACAATGGCCTGTTCCAAGGTGATTTACTTCGTGACGAAGGTCATTAACACGATCATAATGATTGCTATTGAGGTCCACGATCACGTATGTGGTTTAAAAGCAAATAATTTATGTAAATAGATGTACAGTTGAAAGAATAATTTCCAGTACCTGTCTTTTATTGACAATGAAGGGAAAATGCAAATAAGTGATTAACTCCACAGACTCCACTACGAGGTTATAAGATATGCTGGTGCCGGTCAGGATAGTGCTGATGAAAAGTTTATGTTATTCATTTCGGCGCGTTGCGTTATTGCAGTCAGCCAATGTTGTTAAAGATACATAATGGTTCTCGGCCAATAAATTGCCTGTATCTTGCAGGTCCATTTTGCAGTTAGCAAAAACATCAAAATTAAATATATGAAATACTCCACACTATTTCGTAGTAACAGTAGCTTAGAGTGCAATAACATTACGAAACTGGAAAGTTACAAATTACAATAATTAGACTTTGGAAGGTTAATCATGAAAACTTAAAGTGCTTTACGGATTTAGAAATACAAACATTTAAAGTAATAAACAAATAAAATTATAATAACAGAGACATTCACATCACAACAAACAAGCAATCGAAATGTTACGAAGTCGTTCTATAGATCAGCCAGTGAGCGTACGCGGGCGCAAGGTCGTTTAGAACCGGTCCCCGGACAGAGAACAAACCCGATACTTCTGTATTGGTTCTTAATAAGATTGTAGAAATAGTTTATCTTTAGAAATTGCGGTCACTTGTTTGAGGAAATATCCGTAGAGTTTAACAAACGTATTGAATTATTTGATTCTTCACTCTTGATAGGAATGCTACGTGCTAAAGTAAGACATAAAGAAACTCATTTAAATACAAAGAGCTGTAGGATTTAAATGAACATGTGAAATATGAATTGAACTAAAACAAAAAACTCGTGACTATAAAACCAATTTTTAGTATATTAAATGAAATTATAAAAGAATGAGATGACATCATATATGGTGAGTTTTCTAAAGGAAAATTTTATAATAATAGTTTCGCTATTTCCTTTGTTACAAAGTATACACATAAACCAATGTATTGCGACTATGAAAATGAAATCAAATTCTAAAAAAAGAACCCAATTAATCCGTACTTATAATCTTTAAGTAATAGCAATAAACGAGATCAGATATGCATACATGCAGTAGAACCAAGTGATTGTAATTTAGGAATTATAATTAACCTCGTTAATGTCAACTTTATGATAAGTCTAAGAGTGTCAATTAAAGTGAATGACTCGGTAATAGTAACTGATAGAAGTATGGCGCCAAAGCACCGGTCGATGACTGACCCACTGCTTCTATTACCCGGTTTAAGACCGCTGGCTGCAAATCGATGTTCGTGGTAAATAACGTGTATGGTTCAACTTGATTGATTTTGATGTGATTTTCTAGGTCGTAACATTAACAATGATAATTTAAAACGTGTATAGTACCTACTTACCATTATATTTATTAATAGATCGTGACTTTTGTTTTTGTATTTGTGTAACACAATAATCTTAAAATATAATATAAAATAATAAAAATAGCATTAGAATAGATAAGATTTAATAGCACGGCCAAAAGATTTTATAAAATTACAAATATGATAAAAAATTATAATGCCTACATAAAAAAAAAAATTGATGTAAGCAGGTTCTCACTAATCGATACATTTCGAAGTTGCAGAGACTTACTTGTAATATTTCGCTCTAGGCTCTTGGGATTACGAAAATTTATTAGTGTAGGATTAATCTTAAGCGACTTTTCCTTTATATTAAATTTCTGATTTGATTACTAATGTTCAATGTACTAGGCAGCTAGGCATATTCAGCTTAAAACAAGATTTTCCAAGAAAGTTCTGATTAAACACTCGCACATTGGTGTAGATCCGTTCCCCGAATTAAGTTATCTAGAACATTGTTTTAATATTTAACTTTAATAAGTTATGCTAATGTTAAGGCTAGAAGTTCAAAATCGTGCACATTTAGCCCAAGTTCCCGATTTCATTTTTTTAACATTATACAATTTTTTCTTTGGTCTTTAGTATTAATCTTTAATTTTTCATTAAACTATAATACTAAAGATTACTTACACAACGCAGAAATTTATAACATTTCTTCGGCTTCTTCTTTTATTTTAAGTAGATTTATCCCTAGCTTAGAAAAAGACTCGCATTTCTTCTCAAATATACGGTCTCATTGGCGTCTATGCCACTTGGTTAGTAAGAGACATCAAATGCGGTCCAGAACTACAGTGAACTGAATGGAATGAACGACTACAATGGACAACTACAGGAAAACATGTATTTGGATTTCATATTAAAACGACAATAAAACCCATACGGTTACAGTTACAGTGGCAACGGTGTACAAACGCGTTAACTGGGCAAATACGTTATGCTCTTTGATATTAATTCTAATGTTACGAGCTAGAAGCACAGATATAATATAACTAAATTTACCGCTCCAAAACCTGTTAATGAAACGGTGGGTAACGACCATTATACCGGGACTAGCGAATTGTTTATCAGAAGTCATTTAGAATTGTAAAATCCTTTTAACATGTATGGGAAATATATATTTATACAATTAATAAAATTGGAGTGTCTGTTTGTAATGTCAAAATGACAGTTTTTTACTCAATGCATATGAAAGTATATACGATACCTGTAACAGAAAGCCCATTTTTCAATTTTTTATGTGTCTGTCTGTCTGTTCCGTGTAATCTCCGAAACGGTTAGACCGATTTTGGCGGGACTTTCACTGATGATATAGGGAGTAACTTAGGCTACTTTTATTTTAGAAAAAAAAAAAAGGTTTCCGCAAAAATAAAAATAAAACTGGTCATGGCGAATCTATTCGGGCGCTTAAATGGCTTATGCTGAGTAAACCATAAGAGATATAGCAAATTAATGTACTACATAATCATAGGCACTAAAAAGACCTACAAAAAACATCCGGGAGAGTATACATCTATATTCTAAGGAACACCCACATTAAGCATTTTTGTCTTTAAAAAAGCCGGGAGCGGGGGAACAAGATTCGCGCGGGCATTCTGTAGTCCACGTGAGCGAAGCCACGGGCACAGCTGGTTTATAACATAATATGTACATCCCAAAATATATTTCTATTTAATATGATGCATTGTGTAATATAATAACTGCTTTATGATGACAATAAATCGACATTTACGTTTCTACATAATTTATAATATCTGTGCCTTTAATAAAAAAAAAGAACACCATCTCGGTAAACTGGGAATGTAAAACATTATCTAAATACAAAATTTCATCCACATCGTTTGAGCACTTTCCGAGAAACCAATTACATATATTATATATTTATGTACAAGCATTGCTCACTTAATAGTATTAGATACTCTTTTTTATTTATACTATATTATCATTATATAAGTGTTGCCTTATCCAAGTTTATTTGAGTTATTACAATGATATTTAATAAAAATATTATCGAAATAAATAGAATGTAGCACAACATTGTTTGTAAGCTTGTATGATGTGGACCTTCAATCTCTTTCTCAACATTTTTTAAATAAATTTATAAGTAAGTGATTTGGTAATTGGAATAGTGTGTGCGTAACAGGACGACACAGGACTATAAATAATATAATCAATATAATATGTGCAGTAGAAACACAAAACCATACAAGTCTTTTGTGAAGAAAGGGGACGTCGATCACTCATAAAGTTTGCATGACAAGCACGCAACGGTATCAATACAATAAAATTAGGACGAGGCTGCAGGCGAGGAAATTCTAAGAAACCTAAGTAACCTAGACTTGAATCACAACTTAGAATACTCTTATTAAAATTAAATCCAGATATGGCAAACAATAAACAATAAATATAATATTACTTAACATAAATATGCAAATAAGAAAAAGCATTAAAAAAAAAAAACAAAAAAAAAACCATTATTCTGTTCGATTTGTAAAAAACACGGACGATTCAATAATTTAAATCAAATTTGCAACAAGTAATAATAGGCGTATTCGATGTGGTAGAAATTGTATTTCTTTACAGTCACTATCACAATCACCTACTTCAATCAAAAAGTTAACACAAAAAATAAAACTGCTAGATATTTCATAACAAAAATTCACCATTCGAATTAATACTTAGGTATTCAGCTTACTATTGTATTAAAAAAAATATCGATAAAAGTTTAACGTTGTGGGCACTATCTCATGTGGTTGTAAGTGACGATGGAGCCCAAGATGGTTGCACGCTAAGTCTTTAAAGTGTAAAACTGGCTCTCACGTGCAGCTAACGCATACCTATAGGTGCTTGGCGACAGATTACCGATATGGGTATGGATATCTTAAGAGTATTTAACGGTTTCCATTAAGGATACGGATAATTTCAATGATGGATAAAAAAAAACGACGAAATGTATTTAGAAGGAAAATAGGTATTATTGGAACATTTATAGGTTTATTTTCTACCGTTGTAGGTTTACCGTAGTGGCCATAATCTTACCTGATTTTAAGTGAAGATGGTAGCACCCTAAGCCTAGTGGAAGACTGACTCTCAAATGCAGCAAGTGTGCTACCGGAACACACTTATTGTTGCTTGGTGACAGATATTTAACTTGAGGGTGGTAACTAGCCAGGCGGCGATTAGAAAAAGCCTTACTACCATACTATCGATCGACGCGATGTCCGTTCATACTACCACAGAGTAATTATTGCTTCAAAATCATTTTGAACACATTTTTTAAGCTAATTCTAGGTGCATATTACGGAAGCACTGCAATGTGATGTTTTTAAGTAATTTGAAAATTAATTCACCTTTCTTCCTCATAAGTAAAAGTGAAATCCACTGAAACATTAAAGTCTACATAAATATAGAAAGGTGTTGTTACGTTACAAAATGCATCACACAAAACATCAACTTTTTTTCTTACACAACGCCCCTGGTCGATTTGCAGCTCATTGGCATTCTTAAACGTTATATTATTGTGTAATATATTTTTGGGTCATCCTTTCTTTCAATTTTAAAATGCGTTTGGCAAAAATTTCCAAATACAAAACAAAATGTTAATTACCTCAGTATTATTATGTCATTGTATAAACCAGATTTGAAGGGCACGAGCAACTTGTAAACTTTATTATATTAAAATAATAATTATAATTGATTTTTCAAGTAATTGTAAGACCTTTAAAATAGATTATTATAATCTGATTATATAATTATAAAACAGTGTCGCAAACAAAATACAGTAACCATGTAGGTAATAGACGCTTTATAAGGTTTAAAAGCAATATAATCAAAGCGATATGAGATACGAGTAGGCAATAGAGTAGAGTCTAAGAAATAAGGCGCATAATAGAGTCTGAAGATGGAAAAGGTCTTAATAAATTTTAATAATACACTTTTATAATACCATTCGACCAAGTTTAACTAAAACCTATAAATTATTATTAAAATTCAGCGAATTTGGATCTTCTATAACGTAATATACATAAATAAGAACTTCATGAAAATGACAAGACTCTGTGCTTACTTAAGTTCTTGTTTAAGATTTATGAGTATTCAGAAAGGTATCATTTTCTATCTTAGTTATTTCATTTTTATTTCCACAAATTTATTTATTACATTGTAGAACTATACACCTCTTGTTAATCAATGTATTTATATGGATATATCAAGTGCAGTCTATTTAAGAAGTAATAGCGAAAAACACGAATCTGTACAATTTAATTTCGTGTCATTTTGTAATGTCAAAATAACAACTTTTTACTAAATGCATCTGAAAGTATATACACTTTACCTTTAACAAAAAAAAGGATTTTTTTTATTCTGTCAGTTTGTTCCGGGTATTGTCCAAAACGATGGGACCTATTTTGACGTGACTTTCACTAGTAGATAGCTGATTTTATAAGGAGTAACTTAGGCTACTTTTATTTGAGATAAATAATTAGGATTCCGCGCTCAGGGAATCAATTCGGGCGCTTAAAAGGATGCGCTGAGTAAGCCATACGAGATATTTCAAATTAATGCACTACATAGTTGTAGATCTAAAAAATACTTACAAAAAATCAGCAACAGCATATATCTGCCTTCCAAGGATCAATCACAATAAGCATTTTTGTCTTAAAAATAAACTGGCGGGCGACCTTCGCGTCGTGTGTGTAAGCATGGGCAGCACGATTTGCGCGTGTTCTTGACCGACGGCATTTTGTAATTCAAGTAAGTGGACTCGTGAAAAAATCAAGAAACAGAATTTGTCAAATTTGTCTCAAAATTTCAGATCCATACTACAAACTAATATCACACAGTATGCTGAACGTATCGCAACGAGTTGGTGAACGAACTACCGATCTAGTTAAAATCACGCAATAACTACAGGCAAAGGTTTTCTATACAATGTTACATAACATCAGCAGTATTACATCTGACACAATGTACAACACGATCACGTGAGAAACAGCTGCTCTTGTTTCATCGTATCGAAGCTCTTTATTTTTTAGTTTTTGAAGTCGCGTTCTATAGGCGCGTTGTGCGTTTTTTGTATGGTGTAAAACTTATGAGTTCGTGTCACCGATACCAACATGCAACAGTATATCTGTAGCTATAAGTATGCCGTGTTGAATTATTTATTGTTAAATTATACATTAACTTTTAACTTGAAAACGCGCAATTTATGATGAAAATTAAAGGACTCATAAAATCATTCTTGGACGATCGCGATCGTAACAGAGAGCAAAAGTTTGAGTGAAACAGAACATTATTTTAATACAAAAGAGCGCGACAGCATATCGCATACGTGGAGTACTCAACAGCTGATCTATGTTTTATTATAGCTCGGAGGGCCAATAGATGTGAAAAACAACAATAATGCTAATAACTGCAATTTACAAATTGTGAAATTTTATTTATTCATACTATAATTAACTTAAAAATTTAAAGTAAAAATACTATTATTCCAAAGTTTTAAGTTTTCACCTCTGTCGGCAGTCCCAATGATTGCCTTTTTTTAAAAATAATCTTCAATCTTCGTTAATATGTATGAGGACAAGAAAAATCTCGCGTGTAATAATCCTACGGAGGTAAAGTGAAGAGTAAAATGCAGGCTGTAAAGAGAACTATGACCAGCAATGGTTCATCAAGCTCTAGGTGGTCAGTTGTTTTTAAACTTTAGTGTGCTTACCATGCGAGTAGTGTTTTCACTTTACCATCATTTCAAAGTTATGTCCAATATAATAAAAATATAGACCGGTTAAATTTAGAACTTCGTTCTTCTCTGATGTGTAAAAATATATAAATCGATGTTATAAATACCTATATACGAAAAAAGTGTAAAAGTTATAATATAAGATAAGAAATGTTACTGCCACTGGTAGACATTAAACATTAATCTATTTGTTTACTACATTAATTAATTAATGTACTCAAAACATATAAAAATGTTTATAGAAATAAAATGACCGCTAATAAGTTAAAATTGATTTACAGAATGATATCCAAATACTCTCCTTTATTTTTGAGTATATCATTTATGTTTTTTTGGGATAAACAAATATACCTACAGTATAAAATACAGCTATAAATAAAATAAACGTACCTCTTATAAGCGCATTCACAAACATCGCTTGTACAAACATAAGGAGACCTCGATCTTTTCACTTGTTTTACATTCATTATGAATCTCAACACATATGATGTATTATATAACAAAAATTTCTTAATAGTTCTCGAAAACCAAATGCACAGACTAATAAATCAAATAAAACAACAAACTACATATACACCCACGTAAATACATTAAATTTAACTGTACAACCCCCGCAATGTCACGGCGGTATGGGCAAATACGACGTACGTACCCGCTGCACTTTGGTGGGCGGAATTCTACGTCATAGCCGTTGAGTGGGCGGTTCCGTGATAATGGGGACTCGAATAACGCCAAGTTTTGCGTTTCCTCTTATTTTGTAGAATAATATTACTTTTTAAAATACTGTGCAATAAATCAGGAATAATGTGTTGGGAGTTTTTGTTTTAAAAATTATTTATACAACAATTCTTATGATAATTTATTTCTTATGATATTACATGTAACATATAAATACCAAATATAAACCAGGGATTTCATATTTTTATATTTTAGATTAAAAAAATATATAGTGGATTGTGTTTGTTAAATAAAAATAACTTAAACTTGTACACGAGCAAAGCCAGGTTATAATAATTGCTGTTATTTAAGTGTGTTTTAGTATTATGTAGCGCCCTTAAAGAGCTTTGGTTCTATCGGCTATTGTTTTTCAAAGATCACCCATGTTATGAAACTCAGTAAGCGTAACCGAGACTATCGAATATCCGAAACCGGAATACCTATTTTCCTTCTAATTAAATTCTTTAAAAATGTAATATCTATCATTAAAATTATCCGAACCTATCTGGTATCTGATATAATTTCATATTGGTATTCATAACCGAATCCAATTAAATACTCTGAAAATATCCATGTCAGTAAAATACTTTTCCAGTACTGGAGCACTCTGATCCATAGATAACCTCGAAGCCCTGGACAGGTTGCAGAGACGGACTGCCCGCATTGTATGGTGTAGAAGTTACTAACTCAACTGCTTCAGATGCGCAGGAACATTGCCTCTCTGAGCGCGTTCTACAGTTTGTATCATGGCAAGTATTCTGAAGAGCTATTCTACCTAATCCCCTGCTCTCCATTTCATAACAAAAACCACACGCCATGAGCTGCGGAGTCATAGCTTTACGGTAACTTCCATTTCGGCACGAACAAAATAGCCCGACCAGTGTGTTCCCTCCTTCCTACAACCCGGAGCCATTCAAACATAACGTGAAGAAGCACTTGAGCAGGCCGACTGGCAATTGATTGTAGATCCCACGATGGTCACTGCTGTAGTTGGATTGATTGCACTGTGCCAATCATCAGATACAAAGTGCCATCACTATGCCGTGCCATGGTTAAAATAAAACATAATTTATTTCAACGCTAACTCCAATACAATTCGTACAACTTAACGAGTCACTTTTTGTTAAATAACTCGAGTTTTCTTGTTGGTAAAAACCGATAAGTGGTTTTGTTACAATGATAATTGAATAATAATGGAGGAAATAAGTTGTTAACCTTATTAAATTTAACGATAAGCAGTACAATGGTTTCGTGGTTTTAAACTAATTTTAATATACCCGATACACAGATAGTACTACTGATAAAGAGATGATTTGCATTCGCTATCATTATTTGCTAACAATAATACACTGACCTTTGTTAACACCTACTACAATTTATGGTTACTTACAGTAACAATTTTCATAGCGTAAATATTTATCATCTAGACGTAGTGTACGATGCTCTCAAACTAGATGGACCGAAGACTTTCGAAAAGCAACAATTGAAAGTGACAGGATGCGGGAAGCCCGAGATAGATCCGACGCAGAACCTTGGAAGAAGCCTATGTCCACTAATGGATTGTTAAGGGCTGAAGAAGATGAATATTTATTATAAAATGAATTCGTCAAAAAACAAATCATAACTGAAAACTATACATTTAAGTTTAACAAATAATCGTGTTGCGGTTTGTTATACTTTACCTGAGCAACCAATTACTAAGCACAAACAATATTTTTCCAAAGTTGCAAAGTTCACCTTGGGCACTAGAATTTTATTGTATTTGTTGTTATTTATTTATTATACACAATTAGAGAAATATATATCTGTAATTAAACTCGAAGACTTAATCTTTGTTTTTTTTTTAACTACTAAATAACAGAAATAGCGTCATATAAAGTGTACCCCATAATGATATGCGAGTTTATAAACGTCGTAAAATTTACGGTCTTCATTTTAAGACCTACTCAAAGCATCAACTTAGTACAGGTATGTGTACATATAAGTAAAACTTGAATTTTACATAAAGAGGCGTCAACGAGAGACGACGGTCGTTCCCAACTTCGCCACGGCTTACACGTGCGTGTAATTTTATAGAGCGTACAATTTTTGTACATTATAGCGTCGGAAATAATAATGTAGCAATAAATAAAAAGACGAAATCGTTTGTATGTATTTGAAGCTTAAATTCTTCTTTTTCACTTCACTTAATAACCGAGAAAAATATGATCTTCGTTTTGTCATACAATCGATATAATATATAGTAATCGAATAGTTTTAAATCTATACGAACGGTTACGTGTCCAATTTAGGGAATACTCTGAAGTTTATCAAATCAACTTCGCCCTAACCGAACGGTGACTTTCGACCGATACCATACCCTGGGGATTGTTCCTTTGGCCTCAGACAAGCGACAGCGTAAGTCGGCAGCCCACGCTATTAAAATTGACGTGCCTAAAATGACACATTTTTATCCACGTTTTAATGTCTTTTTTTAACGAAAAAAGTATCCATATAAACCTATGTAGATGTTTTAAATGTCTTTTGAAAGTTTATATATTTTACTAATCTATTTTTTAAATCTATATGTAAGAATGGTGGTTTTTGAAATTAAACTTTTCGCGATTTGATAACTGTACGAGAAATTAAAGTGAAACACGTCACGTTTAGGCCCATTTTGTTACATGAGAGAGAAGAAAGATATAACGCAGAGAGAAGGAGAAAGAGATCTAGCTATACATTGTATTTTAAGAAGTTTCACTTCTATCACGTTTACAGTGCTGCGGTGCTCATAATTTATTTTAATGAACTATGTATAAAATTGACAGTTCTCTTTAAGCAAATCAAAATGATTAAACTTTACCTAAGTTGTCAATAAGTTTGATCTAATGCACCTTTATAAAGGAAACTTTCCATTTCATTCATACTTTTAGGGAATAATAATGTGATAATAAATGATATACATATATTACAGCGTAAGAAAATATCAAAGATATAAGGATAATCTATCCTTTATAGCTTTATACTTAAATCAAAGAATATATTGTCGTATTTACACACCCCTTTGCGTATCACATTTCAAAGTAACTTCACGTTGTGAAATGACTCCTGGAACTCTTATGTGTTCCGAGACCGTGTTCAGAAACGAAATAGTGATTTTTCATTGAAAAAGGAGTATGTTTTATTCATATAAAAAATAATGTTTCTTTGTTTGCTTGTTTAATCCATATACGTTCGTAAACCATTTATCCTTTAAAATTCTATTAATTATATTCTATTTAATTATATTAATTTTATTTTATTTATATTCAATTCAATTCAATTCTAAAAATCCTATATAAATACAACCAATTTACAATAAATAGGTGGCACACGTGTCGTTTCATATTTAAGACAACGGGAGCAAAAGCTAGGAAAAATAAAATAATCATATAACGTAACACAAAACTTAATTGCTAACAATATTCACATATTTATTTTCTTGTTTAGAAAATGGCGCATTAATCAGTATTAGGGGTGAAAATAAGAAACCTGTTCCCAGATAACAGCCTGTTACATGACGCTATCTCTTTCTAAGGGGTAAAGAGGTTGTTCCAAGGCAAATTTGTTTGCCCTCTTTCTAATAGATTAATGATGCATAAGCTTGAATAAAGAAGAGCATGTTCCAAACTGAAACAGTTCACGTTTGTGTTTAAACAAGTATGTGGAACAGATACTTAATATTTAGTAACAAGTTTTTCAGTTTACAAATAACAGTTCCAAGCTGTTACTTGTAAATACTTTTAGGTACTTTTAAACTCCTGATTAGTATGAGGAAACTCCCATGCATTAGTATAAATAAACACAGAAATATCTTCAAATATCCTGTATAATACCCGCTGTTTAAATTTGCGACTGTTGTGAAGTCAGCTTCATATATAATATATTATTTAAAAAGAACTTGGGAGGTTTCTATAAAATAATATTTTGCAGAATCGTGGATGAGATGAAGAGAGTAATTCTCGAAATCGGCCATGTTCCTAAGACATGCCTTATAACTTCTCAACCGAAAATATAACTTGTGGAAATATAGCAAATTTCTTCATTATCCAGGCAACATTTTAGCGGCCTCGCTATCTGCAATATTGTTTGTCATGTGGTGGGTGATCGTTCGATGTCTAGTCAAATATAACGACTTGAAAGATCGGTACGCTTTGTTTGACTTAATTACTTGGATGGCTGGAAGCTATTACTATATTGTACGGAATGAAGAGACGGTCGAAATGGATTAGCTTGGTCAATGGGTTAATTAACTTTCTTTAATGTAGGAATGGGAGCGATGTTCACATTCGGATTCATATTAAGATTAAAATCGGGTTTAATAAAGCTTGGCTACAATTTTGCTGTTACGGAAGGAAACAGAAAGTTGTAACAAACGCGAGTTTGAATTTTTATTATTTTGAAATAACTATTTTTATTTTATCTGGGCATAGTTTTATTTTTCACTTGATGGTAATTATAATTACAATACGTGAACAGCGGCGAATTTCGAAGCAAAAGAATATGTGGACGGTACCTATAAACCCCACGAAGAAAGCCAATAGATACTTGGAAATATATTGACGTCTCGAAATAAGATCAA
This sequence comes from Saturnia japonica, assembly GCA_033032175.1. Taxonomy (NCBI): domain Eukaryota; kingdom Metazoa; phylum Arthropoda; class Insecta; order Lepidoptera; family Saturniidae; genus Saturnia; species Saturnia japonica. The sequence continues at coordinate 7,729,243 of CM065332.1, forward strand.
AATTAATAGGAACCCCCATGGACTATCCTAACCCGTTCCTACCCTAGATTTAAATAAAATATCGCATTGTCCTATCTTTACCTTACGGTGATACTATGAAACCGCCTCCCGGCCAGTGTGTTCCTTCTTTCTTATAACATCGGGATTTCTCGAGAGTAAAGTAAGGAAATATTTATGCAGGGCGACATGACAGCGACGCCGCCGATGAATTGTCGATCTAACGATGGTAGTCCTTCTTCTTCTTCTTCTTTCTAACTTGGCAACTAGTCCTCTTTAATAAAAACTATTACTGCCATTATCAATACTGAGGCTGCCACACAACATGCATACAGTTCACTCCACAAACACAAATACCACACATTCTGCAGTCCAGGTCGACAGGGCAAGGCAAGGTAGCCGCCTGCTCCTGACGATGTAAGTCTTTTTTCTTTTGGTTGTTATTACATTGTTTATGTGTATCGCAGCAATAGTGTACGAGGGGATTGATTCGCGATTAGATAATTGAATTAAGGGCCCTGCACATATATTGCGCCCCCCTTCTGCTACAACTATCTACGAAGTTTTTCTGGCATCCCAGAATGCATGCTTTCAGTTTATAGGTATTTATAATCCACTTCACTTATACACAAAAACCAAACTTTATCACACAATACGCCACCAATATTACATAATATAGGGTCAAAAACCTAAGTAAATGAGTTAAAAATAAAAACCACAAAATCTCACTTTAAGATCTCGCCAAAAACTATGAAAGTCGTTATTTTTAGAATTTAATTTTATAGTGTTATCAGTTTGCCGTGTTACTATATAAAAAAAGGATACCTACTACTACACTTGAAATTTTTAATTTAAAAAAATAATGTAAATTCTATCAAATAACAAATATATTATTATTATAGCACGCAACTATGAAACAAGAGGTTAAGGTTGAAGATCGAACCAATATGTTACGGAATACAGTTGCAATATAGCCGCTGTGTTAATGTAATTATGATATTAATACAACCGATCGCTCGCCGATTTTTTGTATATTTTTTTAAAAGCGAGGGTAAATAACCCAGCAGCTAACCATGTACCATAAAACAGCATATCATAAATTTTTGTTATACTCCCAGGGCTGTGTGATTTTTATTTTTTGACAACAGCAAGCTGTGGGTGTTCACTCAGAGCAAACTAGCCAAGACGTTATTGGTTGCAAAATATAATATTTTTCCTTTATCGGTAACTTCAAAAGCTTCGTTATAAAGTTGATTTTTATGTTATATACTACATTCTTATGACCCTTGCTAACATATTTTGTGGTCTAGTATAAATATGAAATTCTCGATTATATTTTCAAATTGTTGAAAAATCGCTGTAATGATCAACTATTGGGACATTTGACCTACTTGGAGTAACAATTATTTATATATTATAATTTAAACAGCAGTACATAATATTCAAATTAAACAATGCAGTCTTCTACAATGCCTAGCACATCTGTACTATTATAGTATAGAAGGATTAGATATATACCTATAGTAGGTACAGATGTTTTTACCTACTGGAAAAAGATAATACTAAAAATTACAATTTGTTATTTAAATTTTAGTGACGACATTAAAGGAATGTCTTCAATAAAATAACTCTGATTGTCTTAATTAAAATCAACAATCAAAGTATAATATTTTAGTAAGAGTAGTTATGAATGTGTAGAGCAAACATCAAAAATTATAATATAAATTAATTTCTATATTCAATATACAGACAAATAAACCATTGTAACATAATATGATTGTATATAGATGGGTACAAACACTTCTATGTTGCAATTAATTAGTGGGCTGACGATAAAATTCATCGATTGAGACATACTTTACAGTACGAATTCGATTCTCACAAGGGTATCTACACCTCCGCAGAAATTTCATTGCGAACGATATTACATTTTAAAACCAAAATATATATAAAATATACATGTATCAATGTCCCTGCGTGATCGAATCAGATATGAGGAGATCCGCAGTAGAACCAATGCCACCGAATTACTCTCAGAATTAAAACTTAAGTGGCATTGGGCGGGCACATCGCTCTCATAGAACCGATGGCCGATGGGGCAGAATAGTTCTTGAGTGGTGACCACGGATCGGAAAACGCAGCGTGGGCAGACCCCGTAAAAAGTAGATCAACCTGGTTGCAGGTTTGATTGTAAAGTTGCAGGAACCCACTGGATACTAGCAATGCAGGACCGGTTATTGTGGCAATCTTTTTATACATATCGTAAGCTTTGGGACGACAATTTGGCTTTTTGTCCGGCGCGACGTAACCGCTAGAGCGGGCTCTGCTATAAATAAATTTAATATACTACTACTTATTAAGTAAGAAAATACACACAGCTAAATATGTAAAAAGGTATTTCTTGATATTTTCTACTTCTTGGTTTATATATTTTCCCTGTAATACCCAAGCTACAAATTCGCAATAAACCTAATCACTTAGAAACAGAGATAGGAAATAGAACGATCAATCGAAATACAGAACAAAAAATATTATAAAAGCGGTTTCTTGTGTAGACGCTATATGATTAATAATGTTAGGGTTGTTCTGTGTATGTGGATCAACGATCCACGGAAAACATCTCTAAGTGGGATAAAATTTGAATATATGAAATATTCAACGGTAACTTGTGGTGGATGTTATGAGCAAAAACAAAGTGATTTTAGCGTGTCCGTCTGAAGGGGTGTAAGTTGTGTAGAAATTTAATATAGAAATTATTATTAAAGTATTAACGAACATTGCTTGAACAGAAATTTACTTTTTTTTAAATACTAGCAAAGTGACTGCACTCTGGCTGATAGTAAGCACAGTACAATCCAAAAACAACGGTGACCATCGAGAGATCGGCAACCCATCGCCAGTCGTCGCTGCCATGCTACCTGCAAGCCGGATATACACTGCTCGATACCGAAACGTCGCAAAACAAAATGAGAGTCACCGTGACGCGGACGGGTATATCAACATGTACATTATGGTCGCGACCCAGTCGGGTGCAGAAAATCCCTACCACTGGCACAAGCTTGCCATGAAGGCGGGTGTTTTACATGTTGTATGGTGGTTGCGATTCAATCAGACACAAGAATGACTTTCTGCCCGTTGTTAACTCTCATTTAATTACGTATTACGTCATACCATAGCACGATCGCATACTAACATCAGTTTAAAGACAAAACAATGAGAGTATTACGACTTGCAATCGAACAACTATGTCCGTTCGGTTAATTAACAGACCAAGTTTCGAGACCGAAAGTGGTGTGGGTCGAAGGTTGAAAGCTGTGACGTCACGCGGCACTCCACCCACGTTTCCACCTGATCTACGAATGTATATTATACAATTTTCTTGTCGTTACTTATATAACGGCAAACGTTCTGTGTACGCTAGCTTTTTTTTTTAATAACTAAAAATTAAATCAAAGTCTACAATACACGACGCGACATCTCTATAAATATTCATTTGTACACAGTATGGATACCTCTTATTTATTTTTAATTTAACTGTTATAGTTAGTAATAATAATGACAATAAATACTTTACAATAATTAATTGTAGTTTAATCATCTAATCTAAACATAGCCTGTATTTTAGATTAAAGAAAAAAAAACAATAATAAAAATTGGTCGATATATATCCAGTACTCGCGACCGCCATGCGCATGGTGTTATGAACGTCATAATGACTATCTTTTGGTTTGTCGCATTTCGGGATCAGCTAATGTATACCCACTTGAACCAGCATAATAGTGACGACTAGCGATAGATTGGCGATCACCCGGGGGTCGCCGTTGTTTTTAGATTGTACTGTACTTACCACCAGGCAAAGTGGAGTCCGTTTCAATCTTAACTTATGTATAACTAGCTGTGCCCGCAGCTTCGCTCACGTGGATTACAGAATGCCCGCGCGAATCTTGCGCCCCTGTTGCCGGCTATTTTAAAAAACAAAAATGCTTATTGTGGGTGTTCCTTAGAAGATATAGACACTCACGCTGACTTTTTTGTAAGTCTTTTTAATGTGTACAGTTATGTGCTACATTAATTTGCTATATTTATATTATGGTTCACTCAATGTAAGCAATTTCAGCGCCCGGATTGATTCACCAAGACCAGTTTTTTGAAGTGAAAACTTTTAGCGCGGTACGCATGTTTTTAGATGAGATAAAATCTGTGGACTCGCGACACCGTTACGAGACGCAGCTATAGTGTGTGCCTATATGCATGTATATATAGCAGTCCGCGAATGCGTCTTTCATAAAAGAATATTAAATGTATTTTTAAGTTTCTACTAATTAATAAAATATAATTCATAAATAAAATGCAATTCATAACCCAATAACTAAGTTTTCACTTCTGTCGGCACTCCCGGAGTGCAACTTTTTTAAATTTATTTGTGGATAATCCTAATTCTTTTTTTATGAAGGTAACCTAAGTTTACTCCCTATAAAATCAGCTAACTACCAGTGAAAGTTCGGTCAAATCGGTCCAACCGTTTCGGAGATTACCCAGAACAAACAAACAGACAGACGGACAAAAATTTTAAAAATGGGTTTTTTGTTATTTGGTTTTAGGTTTGTTACTTTCATATGCATTTAGTAAAAAGCTGTTATTTTGACATAACAAATACAAATTTTAATTTTATTAATTGTATAGATTAGATCTTTTTGATCTACACTACTACTAGATCTTTTGCAAGTAAATGTAGAAACCAACGAGGAGCGGAATTCCTACCCTTGGAACACCTTGAACCCCTTTGGAACACAAAACATATTTTAGTTTTGGACAACTATTCCATTCATCCTTACCGCTAAGATATTTCGTATATCCATGACATCTTACAAGGGACATGTGCCTTCAGTTTGATATTAATTTTACTGGCATGTACAAGCAAATTGTTTACATAATTTAAACATGTTTAAATATATATACATCGGGATAAAAAGTACTAAAATAACGTAGCAATGTTACTATTTATTGCATTGCTTCAAATAAATCATCAGTTAACAAACTATTTAATTTATATGATAACGACGAATGTTGCAAAATTTAAACAAATAAAAAAGAACCAGTTCAAATTATAAAACATGTTACAACTCCATGATAATAAATAAAATAATTGTATCTACATTGATCACTTTCCAGTTAAAAATATTTTTAGTTTAACCATTACCCGCATCAATATGAATATGAATGCATTGCGGTCGCCTCCATGACACGAGACCACGAGACTGTTCTAGCTTCCCATAATATCTTTAAATGATTTTCTGTCTAGTCATCATAGTTGCTTTGGAATGCTTATATCCTTCGACCCATCAATTTTACTGGTTTATTTGCCTATGTTACCAAATGAAATTACAGTATTCTGATGGGTTTACAAACAGAGTATGTAGTGGTATAGTAAACCGATACAATTATGGAAAACTGAATAAATTAGTCCGTTATTATTGGTAGAAATATAATTTCAAAACTGTTGATACCTATGCAGTGTACGCTGCAAAATTTTTGAATCTACTTACTGAATTCGTGCAAACTTTTTTGTTATTGTGCTAGCTAAATTTCTTATTGGAATAATCAAGAACATATGTAGCTTTTGAAGTTTTAATAGATATAAAAACTTTATCTTCTTATGAATGAAAGACTTTCTAACAATACGATTAATTCATCACGATTTCTTCCAGTATGTCACACTTCACGGTGGCTTGACTATTGGCATTGTAAAAACTCCATTACATTCATGAAAGTGAAACTTTTGTATGGCGTAAAAAATTTGCCCGAGTATGATGTAACCACGCTTACCCACAATAAAAAAAACATTATCACGCTTTGATCTAGACGACTGCTTTACAATTAACTAAAATTAAGAAAATTCTAGACATTCAGATAATTAGTTAAATCTTCATTTAATAAGTTTCAAGAGGTTAATTTTAGCAAAACAGTTTGGTAATATAAATAACACTTTTCTAATTTAATAATAGTAGTTAAATTTATCGTAATAAAATAAAATTATAATGTGTCCTTTGTTCTTGTCTATATAGAATAGAGTTATGCTTTTTATTTACATATTTAATATATTATTATGTAGATTCATATTATCCCTGCAACGTTTACCTAAATTACTCAACAACAGTATAAAGCTGTCTCACATTAGGTAACCCACTGTGTCTACGTGTACATTATATTTTGCCGAGTTGCGACGTGAAAGGGTCTTTTCAAACAGTGGTAAGGACCTTCTGACGTCAGTTTCGTCGGAAACACCGCGCTGAACAATGGGAGTAATAGGCGCGTGTGTGTGTGCCATAAATGTAGTAGCGATAGCGGAAAATACTAAAGATACATTAATGTCATTACATACAAAATTGATACATATATGACACAACGGGTTTGAGTTTAGGACGCTAAAAAATATCAAAGATGTAAATAGCGTTGAGAATCGGTAAACATTGCGTAACCTAAACGGTTCCTAGTTTCATGTTTAATAATCATTTGATTAGAATTCTTGCTTAACACAAAACGCCTCAACATAGCACTACACACACTATGAAGTAAAATAAATTAAATGCATTGGAGACACAAGATTATGGTATATCAACAAAAAAAATGAGTTTTTTTTTTATATGTGTATATATTTAAGTAAAAAAACAAAAAGTTTATAGAAAATCTGCGGTACGCTCAAAATGTTTTAAATTAAATACACACATTAATTTAAATACATAACTCAACATTATGATATTTCGTAAAAAGTCCTAAGTACCAATAAGGCAAAAACGAATGTATTCAGATTTATTTTTGGGTGTTGTTTACAATTATTGACACATCGAGATTACAATGATTAAAAATGAAATGTTTCGACTTGGACCAAATTAGACTGCAGTACAAGAGGTCCCCGACGAACTGTCGGACTTTACAAAGGATCTACAAGACGTAGGCCCATCTTTTGTTTGCTCGAAAACGTATGCTATGTACACATGGCGTTATGTAGTATGCCACAGGCTGTATGGTGTTACTATTTACCTTTATGCCGAGTTCATAAAGGATTAGCAGAAAGAGTGAGCGTCATGTCTGTACAAAATTACATCACACTCATGAAGTCTTCATGGTTTCTAGATTTTGGAGCGTTATGGCCAAAAACTCACCTGATGGTTAGTAACGATGCCTTCCAAGACGATGACACACGAAGCCTAGTGGGGGAAATAACTCAAGTGTAAGTGTCAGAACACACTTACAGGTGCTTGGCGACATATTTAAAACCTGAGGGTGGAAGATAGCCAAGCGGGCATTAGAATATGCCCTACCACCTTGCTACGCTTTCATCGTGATGCTTTGCCTTAAAAAAAGTCAGACTCATTGTAAGGATTCGATGTCACGTCGATTATCGCGGTGTCCGTACACCTTACCACTAAGTCATCATTATTTCAAAACGTATTACACTTTAAACTTTTCAAGGTCAGTATCAAAAATCTTATAAATCAGCCTGTATCGGCATATTGCACTAACCTGTCATCGTGCAAGTTCTTTAACTCGCTTAGCTCCAACTCCCTGCGCAAGTTAGACACCTCGCACAAGAGCATGTCCCGTTCGGCAGACACCTTCTCGAGCTCCGCCCTCAGGCGGACCACCTCATTGGTCAGGTCCATCGTCGCCATACCGACGACTATCGATAACCGTTAACGAGGCGGCACATCACTAATCACCCACTCGCACTGATCACTGGCCATACACGTTCGCGCATTTTAAATACCGAAATCGCACACGACACTGGTATAGTGATGTGAATTTTCCACTGGATCACGTTATGCAAACTTCACTCTACATTGTCGACATCTGAAACAATAAATAATTAGGTAAGTCAATTAAATAAAGAAGCGTTCATGGTTGAGTGACAGCGTTATCTTATGAGAATCACCCAGAAACAGGAAAGCAATAAGTGTATAAGAAAACGGCCTTAAAAAAGCAAAGCAGACATTTTCAACTAAAATAATATCATCACTTGAAGAGAACATGAAAACGTAAAATAGCTCGATCACGTAGCTTGGTTATAAAAACGCAAAATATTTCATATAAACTACACACATACTCGTACAAGACAATAAAGGCGCTACGATTGTACAAAGATAATAATAACTTAGACGCCATGAATAACAGCAATTTTCCACTTTATTGGTTGTTTCGCGAAAATCGAGTTTTTTTTCTCCAGCTATATAAATTTTCTATATTGCATTCGAATGTATAATAAAGGAATATTTTTGATGTAAATTTAGTTTGTGGTTTCTGGTATACATATATTATCTATAGCTTCCTTGAATAAAAGAGTTAAGGTAGTAGAAAACGACAACATAAAATGTTTGTCAAAAGAGGTGTCACATTTTTAAAAACACTATTTCACTCTCTCGCGGATATGTACAATAAACAGCTAACTAAGTAAGGTCTTGATTCTTAGTATACCAAGTCATCATACTAATCCGCTTCCTATCAACATTCAACTAGCCAACTCTCGAGATTCCATTAAGTATTCCCTACGTAGGTTTTTCTTGGAGCGGTTGAATATCGGCTAATTTTTTTTTTTTACTAAATATTATGTACACCTTGTAATATACCTTTCTCTTGCTGCGCTGGCAGATTGGTAGATAATATTTTTTAGCATTAACTCTTCCAATTTTACTTTTATGTGCAATAAAGAATATAATAATGATAATATTCTTTATGGACCGATCAACTGAGAAAATCTATTTACTAGCAATTTTTCTTCCCTCCTTTATGGTAGAGCGATTCTACCTCAAGGCATTTTCGGTGAAGTTAATTGGTTGCTTAGGCCGTGTCGATTACCGTGCAATAAGCATCGTGAAAACTGACCACGCGGCGTTTTTGCTTCCATTCCACCTTTGTTTTCCATCTTTGTATGCGAACAGAGAAAAAAAATGCAAACACTGGTTCTCTGGGTATTCTAATTCTGTGGTTTGTTTGACGTGAGTATAACCTAAAATATGTTAAGAGTCAAATGATTATTAAAAAAACTTACTTTTCTATTAGAAGTAAATTTAAACAAGATACACAATATAATCATAAATAAAATTTCTAGACAATTTTACATATTTTCTACATAAATAATAGATTGTTTGACCTCGTACAAATAGGGTTGTCACTTCTCTCGCATTCCTATTGAATGGTATCTGATCTGCGCAAGTTCGTCTGCGTCACATAAGAGAGAGAGAGAGAGAGAGAGAGGTCGTTATTTTGCGGCGGAGTTATTTTAAAACTGTTATATCTCCTAAGATATTCATTGAAATCGATTGATGTAAAGGGCAATTTTGTTCAAAATTAAATATTTACTTACTTATGATGATAAAGTATTTATTTCGATAAGGATTCATAACATATTTATAAAAACACCTTCGCAAATAATACATTATTTTAGAATAAATTTTATTAACATAAAAAGGTTATATTGAGTCAACCTTAAAAGGTAAACATATGCTATCAAGGACTTTTTTTAGAACTTTTTAAAAGAAACAATTCGGCCGCATATAATTGTTGCGTAACTTTAACCATTTACGCAGCGCACGCAATGGAAATTCTCAAAAGGAATAAATTTTCTGTTTTTACAACATTTTTATTGATGCTCCGCTCCTATTGCTCTTATCGTGCTATTATATAGCCTATAGATAAATGGGCTATCCAACACTAAAATAATTTTTCCATTAGAACCAGTAGTCCCTGAGATTAACGCGTTCAATCAAACAAATAAACTCTTCAGCTTTATAATATTAGTATAGATAGTTGAAACTTTATTTTATTTAAATTAAATTTAGAGATTTTTATCCACCAAGGGTAAGTAAGTTCCTATATACTATATCACAAATAAGAAGCATAAATGAAAATAATCATATAAATAAAACTACATTAATTCTCGGCAAGAAGACTTATTAGAAATAACTTTAAACAACTACACAACATTCTGGAAGCATCTGATGCGGTCCATCCAGAATTCTGTGATAAACAGTACATACCACATCCCCCAGACATGAACTTTATCTATTAATAAATTATATCCTATGATTACCAGAGATGTGCAAGGTAAACTAGCTAAGCGGTACGTGGATATGTAGCGACGCTGTAAAACGGTGTGATGGTTTTCGCCAAAGCTTTGCGAGAAGCTTACGCTGTCGAGGATGCACAGCAAAGTTATGAAACAGTATGTAGCCGAGTGATGCGAGGATACTCGTACATAGCGGACTTTTTACAAATGAGAACTGACACGCAAGCGGTGTTATCTGTCACACACATTTCTCGCTAGCTCACATCTCTCTTTTTTGATGTAAAATACCTATCTCCGCTAGAACTTTTCCATCAGAGGTGTGCTGAGCGAGACTAGGAAAATGAAGTAATCTTATTAATGGATTTTTTCCTCGCACACCGCCTAGCTGCCTTGCGCATCTCTGGTGGATAAACAGCCTTAACACAACTTATTTGATTGACGAACGCGTTGTTATTTTGCGGTAATCCATCGTAAATAGTTTAATTTTATTTTATTTTTAATTATTCGTTGATTCAAAAATTCATGTTATTGTAATTTAATGAATTTAACTCTCGATGTATTTTGAGATTTTCAAATAATATTGCATGCCAGTATACATGCTTAAGTATTGTCTACTAAAACACATATTAAATTGTATTTTCATTCAAATTGTTTGCAAATACTATGGTCACTAATAAATTATTATTATTATTACTTTGCTATTTCCACCTTCCTATTTTCTATGGTTTGAGTTACTAAAATTTTGTATATTACTTTCGGTTTACAGAAAATTTAACTTAAAATATAAGTTCGTGGAGGAACTATCAAAGTTTTTTTATTATAGTAATTACGGCAAAATGTTAGTTCCGAGCCGGATGCTAAGCATAGTGTACCATGTACAAAAAATAACGGCGACTACCATGAAATCGTCAGTCCATCGTTAGATCGCTGTCTGCCGGCCTACAAACCTCTCGGTAGCTGGATATACTGGCTGATCCTGAAACGCGCCAAACCAAAAGAGAATCACTATGATGGGTTTGTTACCATGTGCATGGTAGTCGCGAACCAATCGAGTACCGGTCCCGTTTAACTACAGGATATGCACCGACTGATCCCGAAACAACACACGGATAAGCGTGAGAGACTGTGATCACCTTTATCCATAATGTGTAATATAATTATCATTTGATAGATTGAAGTAAATTTTGCAAACCAGTAACTAGCGATATAAAAAGCAAAACTTCGTTATTGAATCGACAACCCTACACTGTAAAGTATCTCTGTCTCTTTGTAAGGTATAAGAGGCCATTCAGTACGTAATATAAGTCTCGCCAGTGCTTAGCTCATTTTGGCAACAACACACTTAAAGCCGACTTATCTATTCGTTTTAACGTCTGACGCAAAAAGAGGGATTTTATAAGTATTACGTGTGTATCTATGTAAACCTCTTCACCAACTTACAGCAGAGAAATCATCTTTGGGCTTATTGGCATGGTCTCTATGAACAGATTATCTGTGTCGGGGGTTTTTAATTTTTATTTATTTAGACGCTTTTTTCCACCATCATTCTCAAACCTTGGAGTATAAATGGTCACGGACAGTCCGGTTTCAGAGAAGTTACCTTCCGTAAACGCTCCGGATGTAGAATGAATTAGTTGCGGAATGAGATATTACCGAAATACAATAAAAAATAGCAAATCTTATCGACCACGCTTTCTTTATCCAAAAGTACAAATTTTTTGAAGAGTTCGTAGTTCCTACCGACAGGCTCCGGTGCAGTGTCAAAACGAACTACTGCTGTATAAATATAGATATAAATTTTAATTGGAAATACAATAAAATACCTTATGAAGTTATGGCCACCTAAAGAGACATAAGTCTATTATAGAGAAATACTGATCATTAACCAAATTCGACTTTGACTATATGAAAAGAAAACTGTATCTGTATAAAACCAGTTTGTATTATTAATTAACATATCCTATAACATTTGGCAGCAGTTTCGCCTGCATTGCGGCGCGGTCTATGAATGGTGAAGGGGAACATCGTCAGGAGCGTTGATGCTCACGAAATTCACTTGCAGTACACCACCATCTAGCTGTAAATTTGTTGGTGTTTGAAATTTCTAATATAAAATAGTAGGTACACCTCGCGCCAACCCATACGCCCGCTGTAAACATAGGCGCTTTAGTTTGCGCAGATCACAAATTTAAGTACAATAATTATTACAGTTATTTTAATAAATTATGTTTAAATGCAATTTTAAAAGTTAGTGATTTATTTAAAATATAAAATAATATATTGTTTGGGCTTTCTAAGTATTATTTATTCGACTTTACAATTCGCAAGTTCGGAGTCATCGATGTGTTCAGGAGTTTCAGACCGGCCATAAAGGTTGGCGCCAGTTATCATCCTAGTCGACATTATTATTGGCACGTACGTTTAGGAACGATTTCGAGGATTAGTAGTTACAGCTGTATTATTGAAAAGCTTGCTGTATATCAAATTTCATAAAAAACAGTTAAGTCGTTTTTAAATCCGGACATAAAAAGAGACAGATGATCGCGGTTAAATAACTGTGTTCCCGCGGTGAGTAAAGTTACCAGGGCTCTTTGGGGTAAGTGGGTTCAAGGTCGGCAGCGCTCTAGTAGTACCTATGATATTACAAGCGTCCATAGGTTACGGTTTTGCCACTTAGTAGTATAAAAAAACAGACAGAAAGACAAAAGCTTATTCACAAACTGTATCATAATAGTAGTATATATATATATCCATATCGAAACCCAGACATGGCATGCCGCGCAGAATCTGCTACGACAGGCGCCTTCCTTGAATTACAATTTTAATAAACGAGCCATTGTTACGGAGAGAGATTAATTATGTAATTGTGAATAATATAAAAAACAGACGGTGGGAACAACCGCACGTGTGAAACAATTTTCGGGGTTACTTTCATGAATTCGAGCGCCTAGGGTTATATATAATCGACTTATTTTAATTTAAAAAACTCGCTCAACGTTTTAATATGACACTCAAATTATAAAAATATTATTATCACGAGGAGTTTGTATGTTTGTAGGAAATAATCACAATTCAATTAAGTAAAAATAAGTTAAGCAGTAATAATTATCTTTATTTATTTTTATGTCTCCTGCTGTATTTGTGTTCCTTAAGATGTCCACTATATTAAGTAAGAAAAGTTGTGGCATATATACATTTACAGGTTGGACGAAAGCTTTTAAAGTACACTACTTTAATTAGGAATAAATCATGAGCGACCTCTATAAAATGAATTATTAAGTAAAAAAAATTAGAATATTTATAATGTCAACAGTAGAGTAGTATTATGAGAAAAAAAAACAATTTTTACCCATATTTAAAAAAAAATTGAAGGACATTTTATAAATTTGATTTTTGATGAACATTCTTAAATCTATTATAATAATATATTTTCATTGGAGTAGTAAAAAAAAGATTTTTTTTTTGCGACCCTAGTATACCTATGTGTTGGAGTATCAAATATTTCTAAAGAAGGCAATGCTGCAGTGAGATAAGTATGTATTATATTAGTTTTCTCTTGCCTGCCAGCCTCCCCTGAAAAGAGTCCTGGCTACATCCTTGGTAAATAATAATCTCAAGTTAGAATATTTCATGCATACAAACCCTTAGGGAAATTACGTTACAAAAGAAATAGACGACCAAATAAAGCAAACATTGTCAATTTAATTAAAATAAAACCGTTGACACGAAGTTGTATGTACTTTTACTTTTAATGATAATTCTTTAATTATAATATAATCATCAAATTAATCATATTTTCAGCTATACAAGTTCTGCCATCTATGAATGATTTATGGCAACAAACTGCTTAATGTTTGTAAACATTGTAGCACGCGGATCACAGCTGTTAGAATACAGCAATTATTACGTCTCTTAGCGACTCTAGATGGCGCTACGCTGTTCAATATTATTGATCGAATCCTAAAGATCGTCTATCGTATCGACTCAGCTATTGAACTGAAACTGAGGAGTCTGTAGTTCGAGCCTCTGGTAGATTTTAAATATTAACAATAAGCACCTATAAAGGTATAATTAAATTAAAAAATATTTTTATAATGAAATGAGTATTCATTCATGTCCGTAATGTTTGTTTTAAATCATTTAAAGGTTTAGTGTTTTGCTTGTTTTGTTACCGGATGATAAGTGACGGTGTGATCCATGATCGTAACACGTTAAGTTTAGTGGAAGGATTTGGCTCTCGAGTGCAACTGCCAGAACACACATATAGGTGCAGGTGCTTGATGACGACAGATTTTTAACTTGAGGGTGGTAGCTAGTTACTACTACAAAAACTAGATCTAGATCTATTTTCCTATGTCCATTGTTATCCTACTATATACGACTAGTTTATTTTGATATTTAATGTCCTTTTTACCTGTAATCAATACACTTTATTTGCTGAAATAAAAGGTAGCAATCCTAATTGTAATATATTTTTACCATACAATCGAGAAGATTAATTTTGTCAAGCTGGTGTAGATAAAGATCCAACATCCTATCATGTCACTAATATTGAAAATGCATCGAAAGACCCAATATAATAAAACCAAATAATTTTTTGGAAAAAAATAATAATTTAAAACTGTGACACAATGGAAGAAATATGAATAAAACTGGCAACCGCTATGCAAATTCAACATCGGAATTCAATTAAAAACTTTTATACAATGTTCCTACAGGTAACTACCGAATGAAATTCGTATTCACTCATAGTTGAGTAAACACAGTTAAACTATCCGACGTTCTAGAACGTTCCATTTCATATTTACGATAAAAATGAAAATTATTCACACATATTTTATAACGTAGCTTTGTTATTGTGATAGCTAGAGTTTTTTACAATAAGTGATTTAGGTTCTTAAAATTTATGAAAACAAGACTTCTGTCCACATCCAATGTCCATAAATTAGTAAAACAAATTATTTAAATGTAGGAGGAGGTTCTCAATTCGAATGTATTTTTATTAAATGTATTTTCAACCATAACTTCTTTTTTATGAACCGATTTAATGATTATTTTTTTGTTGGAAGAGAGTAGGTACCTCAAGAGTGGTCCCATTTAAATTTCTCCGATATTGGACCTTGGACTTTGCAGATACACCAGGGAAATTCTCAAAATCATTGAAATTTGTATGTTTTCTTTTTATTGTAAAATATCATCGTGTTCTGATTCTTTTCGGTAACAGAAATGCGTTCTAAATTGGCTGCAATTTTGATCTACGAGTGTAGGTACTTATGCTTTGTCAGGGTCCCAAATCTAATATTATAATACTTTTTGTACGGCAAAATTCTGAGTCTGATGTCAAGAACAGTAGGTATAAAATTAAAAGTACGACTACCAATGAGATATAGGCTATCCATCGAGTGTCGTCGCACTTATGTTGATAAAGAAACACGACAACCAAAAGAAAGTTTGTGTGATGATAGGTTTATGTGCATGGTGGTCGGGATCCATTCCGATACAAATGCCTAACACCTCGCTTGTGCTGGATATAGGTACACCGGCTGATTCGTTTTGTGGCCTAGCGTATTTCCCATAAATTTTCAATTATCAAATCTTGAATACCTATATCATATATATCATACATATTCGAAAAAATACAATTATTACACAGACAAAGCATCAGACAAATATATTAATACTAACACGAATGCTGAAAATTTTTAACTTCACCGCTTTTTTACGGAAACTCTGGAAATAAAATAAAAACAGCAATAAAAAGTAAAAATTTATTTCACATAAAATAAAACAACGATGTCGTTAATCATTGTGACAGTTTAAGATAAAACCCGGGAAATAAAATATTTCAAAATTTTACATTCGTTTTTATAAGTTTATTTAAAATTAACACAAATAAGTTTTGTAAATAAATACCTGCTTGGAGAGACCTACCACCTAATAATATACAGAAACAAGCGACATTTCTTTTTTTCATACTTATAATGGCGTCATACGTCAATGTGAAATTCGGTAATTGTTTATTATTAAGTGTGTATGTATATACACTATATATATAAATCACGACTCTTTCTCAACGGGGTAGACAGAGACCACGCCCTTCCACTTGCTATGATTCTGGCATACAACTTTCGCTTCTTCAACATTCATCAATCTTTTTATGCACTATTGTCTTGGAATATATCCCCCATATCACAAATTTCTTTTTTGCGTAGTAAAATCTAAAGTCTAAAATGTAATAATCCTATTGAAAGTTATGACGTTTTATTGTGCGTTATAATATAGTGTTTTAATTAGCTTCTATTGCGTTTAAAAAAATCATCTCTTGATTATAAATTGCAATTAAGAGTCTTTTACATATGTAATTCGATCGATTTTCTAGTTTGTAACTCAGAACTTCGGAATTACATATCATGTATAACGATTGGCAAGCAGAAAATCGATTTCAAACTTTGTACGATCCTACTATTTGAGTTGAGTTCGGTCTCCTTTAGGTTGGACAATTTTAACGACAATAGCGATTAAGTACACAACTTCTGATAGAATCGAAGATTACCTGATAATTGAGTTAGGGAGCAAAGTTACTTACTGTATTATCAGTTCTATAAGTCAATTTCCGTTCGTAAAATTATTACTTTTAAATACCAATAAAGTAATCGGTGAAAACTTCTTGGTCATTTTGGTAGCACAACACTATACTATACACTTGAAAATAAATGTGGCAACATTATTTTCAAGTTTGACATTAATAGTGATTGTCAATTTACTTTGTGGGATTAATTGTAATGACATGATCGACGTGTAAATTTTGAAGCACTTTTATTAGTACACAATAATCAGGAGGCTCCAGGGCCCCTAAGGCTAACAGTATAGTCAGTTCAAAAAAAAAAACGAACCGGTGGTAGTGTCAATAAGTGGCTTTTTTGGGTCAAATTGAGAATAAAGAGATAATTTAGAAACTAATACATATAAATAACGTACTTGTAACACTATTACAAAAGAATTTATCTAATCATATAAGCCATGCGGCCATGCCCGATTGCTTGTTAGACGTTGACCTTAAATTGAAAGGTCAGAAGGCAGTTCACATTGGTCTTGAGATTTGTTCCGCGAAAGGGTTTTTTTTTAAATATCATGCAACTAAATTCTTCCTTGTTTAATTATCAACGTGCAACCGTATTCTATGTTTTTAAGGACCATGACTTTAGCAATATTTCTTCGTCTTCGGACTCTGAAATCGACAATTTTTTTTTCAACTGCTAATACACAAGTATACAAGTACATATAGGTACACAAATGCACTTGCGTGATTTGCCGCTAGTCGATTCGCGATGTAGTGATGTTTCGCTAAGTTTCGCCTCATTTATTTCGCATTGGAGGTTTGCTAAAGGTACGAATGTCTACAAATATAATCTATATTCTATGGTTTGCGAAACGAAAATGAAAAGTAAACAACGTTTACAATATATTACTTTTGTTGAGTAGTGTGGATAAACCTTTACTGTATAATGAGCTAGTTTATTCTATACAAAGAACAAATGCACGAGTGTTGGGCCTTAGTGTAAGAACTTCATAATGTATATTTGCATACCATTCAAATGATTTTAAAATATTTATAAGATAATAATACAATAAAAAGAAAACTAAAGAAACAAAGACGATGTTAGCCGAATCTGTAATCCAAATTGAATTGACGGAGAATAACAATAAACACGCATTTAATTGAAACTTCGGACGCGCACGCGATGTGTTTTTGTTGTTGCTGTGTCTTTGACTCGCCGAAGTATGCGTAACAATCGGCGCCAAGGTTGGACACGTGCCATAGCAGACTTGATTTGGAACAAACGATGACCAAAGTAACTTTAATGGCGCGATTTATTGAACTTTAACTATTAGGTAATATAATCCATATTATGTGAAATATTAGCGATAGTGTCAGAAAATCGTTGTATAAAGAATTCACCACAAGTGTACCTCGTTGAAGATATATTATGTATTAAGTGACTAAACCAAGTAGACGGCTGAGAAATGTGACGTCATTCGTTTCGTTTACGGATTGCAAAAAAAAAAACAAGTGTATCTTTACATTTTATTTATCAAGTTAATATGAAAAATTAAATTAATTTGATAATATGATAGGTAGAAGATACATATGAAACTAACAATAAAAAAAGAAAAAAGATCTATAGTTATTTAATATGAATTTAGAAAGGTTTTCAATCAAGATTTTTAAGAAACCTTTCATATTAGTTTTCATCCCTTTCAAATATACAATCAGGATCACGCTTATCTTGAGATGCAGGTTTTTTTTCTATCATATGTGATTTTTTCTTGTCTTAAAGTCGAATTTAGTATATAAAGAACAATAAGTAAGTAATTGTAGATATTTAAAAAAAGAGAAAATAAAATCCAATATAACCAAAGTATTAAACTTTTTACACAGTTTAACTGGGACTATCTCATAAATAAACAGTTGATGGCGACACTATAGATGCATCGGGATACTTTTACTCGCATTCCTAATACGATCAGCGCGGGCGCAGTTTCACTCGGCGCGCTTGTGGCATACCGAATCAGACACAGGTCCGTATTACGGAGATTTTTTATTAAACACTATAGAGATACATTAGAATATGACACTTTTAGAATCATACAGATACAGACTGTTAAAAATTGTTAGAGAACTTTATATATTATTTTTCAAAAGTGTTTTTGGCAACGCCACATCTCCCTTAATTCTTCTTCAAAATGAATGATTCGAACATCATTTTATCTTCATCTACTCCACTATTGACGAATAATAAGCATATAGTTTAAAACTAATGTTAAAATTGTTTTAAATCTTTATAAACCAAAAATATATTCGCGTATATATGCGTGGCGCCATCTATTAGCAATCTGGTTAACTTACAATTAAAAAAATGCTGATAAGCATAATCTAATTTCCTGCACTCTTCTCGACCAATATGATGTTTTCCGAATCAGTGGTATAATAGTATGATAACAGCATTCATAAGTGTCTTCTTAGGACCTAAATTGAATTTTAATTTTTTAACTAACTTGACGCTGTTTCATTATTCGCACGGGCCAGCTAGTCTGCATATATATATTTACATTCAAATAAGTACCTACCTAATTGTTTTTTTTTTTTAATATTGATCTAAACTACTAAAGTGATACCGATTACATATTACATTGCATGAATAAGTTTTAATATAAGGAGTTTGAGTAACCTATTTAATAAATACTTGTATTTAGAATAAGAGGAATTCGATTGCTACGGCCCCTACAGTTTATCCCGTCTTCTTGCTGTTAGGCCACTTAAGTAAGGTCTGCGAAACATATTATATTTTATTCTTTCACTCTACTTTATTAAATGTTATCTCAGTATTTACAACATTTAAACACATGATTTCTCACACAATCCACATCCATATCTACTACCTCTCCTCCTCTCTTCCTCTGTTCCTATATTCGCCCATCATACTTAACATTATTATAGTTATTTGATTTTCATACCTCCCGATGACATTTCCATACCACGCTATTAACTCCTTAATTTCTCTTATATAATTTTTAATGCCATCCAATATAGTTATACTACATGTCAGTTTTAAAATTTATATCTCTACTACATGTATTCTTCTTTCAACGTATCTTTCGTTGTCAAGCATACACAGATCTATACATCACGGCAGAACTTATAATGATATTTTATACTTTTTCTGTTAGTTTTAGAAGCATTCGTGGATCACATGCGATCCCTACACCCTACACTACATCCCTGGCAGCGGTAATTTACAACCGGCGCCGTCGGCACCGCTATTTAAGACAACGGAAGGATTTATCGGATATATTTATTTAGTGCAATCTCATTATGGTATTTAAATGTCTGTAAATGAACAGAAAATAAATGTTAATATGAGTGAATCATTTGCTCATCTTAGATTCTAACTTCATTGCATAAACCAGTATTTGAGGTTGACAAAATTAAAATTTATCGCCGAAAGGTTTTAATAGAATTACTTTTAAAATCAATTATTCTGACATGCAAAAAATAAAACGTAAACTATTCTGTAAGTGACGATGCATATAGAAAGTATGGTTAGCTATGATTTCTACTTTGCATAAAAAGGTATAATTAGTACATAATTTGTGGTTGAATGCTATGGTTTATTACACACCAAGAAACTCAATTTTTCTAACAGGACTTGTGTCATCAATAAAAAGGTTAAAAGATTCTAATAAATAAGCTCTGTTTCCCATAAGTAATTTATAGGGCGGCTTTTGCCGCCTCATTATAATTCCTATCACGTTTCTAAGACTGTGATTAATGGAGTATGTCAATATAGTCAAACGAAACCTTTTGTCCCCGAACAAATACAATATACTATTTATATTTGTAATGAATTGGAATATTCGCATATAGGATGTAAACGTGTACTGTTGTAATCTATTGAAAATAAATATATTATATTATATTTTATCGTATATGTACATCATTCAGTGTTTAGGATAGTTACATTCAAAAGTCGATATTGCAACAAAATATTTCTTACATTTCTCCTTGTACCTACTTTCCACTTTAACTCCTTTCCTCTAGAATTACTTCTAGTATCAATTCTAGTGTAAAACTAAACGGTGTACCTACAGTAAGTTACAAAAATGATAAAAATAATCAAACAACCGTGACTTATTAACTAATTGAAATAAATGAATAAACAACTTTATACCTATGGTATGTGATATTATTATACCCGTGAAAGAAAAATAGGCTCTTTAATTCTAAACGACCAAATTACACTATACCACTTTTCTTCACGTCTTGGTAACGTTGTGTAAGGTTGGAACTTTATTTGAGGCAGAAATATAATTTGAACAAATAAACATCGCTGATATTCTGATATATTGTAATATCTAAGGTAGTTACTTCATCAACTTGTTTCATTAGTGGAAGTAAATAAAGTAAATTGAATATTTAATAATCTCCCGACACAAGAAACCTATACCTTGAGACCATTCCAATGCACCCAAATACGATATCTCTGTTGTAAATTGGTAAAGAGTTAGGTATCTTGCAGATTTCAGATGACGTCTCGATCAAGCCACCTTAAAAAAAACTACATCAAAATCGTTTCAGCCGCTTGAGAGCTACCATGCAACATAACAGATACATATGTTAAACTTATAACATCACTCTTTTTTCGTGGGGTTAAAAACAAAAATAATGTTTTGAAGAATTCTCGATATAATTTTTTTAAGCTATTTGTATTTTTAACTTTTACAACCCTATTGTGCCGAGGACAAGTCTACCTCTCGACTCTCGCATAGAGAGACGGATAGAAACCATAATATCCAATCGCAAAGAATAATTACTCATACTTATAACATACGAAATTACGAATCCATAAAGCCTTATCTGTGGTGTTTCGATGCTTAATTGTGTTACCTATATCCGATACGATTCCGATCCGATCCAGTCGCTTTGGAAGTGGGTAGGCATGCACTTAAAATTATATTCGTCTTTCAAATGATACAATTTGATACATAAAAACGTCATTAAAACTTTACATGCATGCATTTTATTATGTAATCTTTAAATTTTAATAAACTTGATAATATTAACACTTCAAGTATGAAAATAACATTTGCTTCTAATTACAGCTACTGGAACGCTTTGCGACACATATCCCTTTGAGATTAAGAGCTAAACAAAATATATTCGAAAATGCTTTTACCCCATATTTGTATCGTTATTTTCCCTTTAGTGAAATTTCTTGTATTTCAGTAAAAACTTATCGTATCGTATGTCAATGGTCGAAAGTAATGTCTTATCGGACATTGTGTGTAAGAACTTAATAGTTACACTACAGAGGCGATCACATTCATAACAAACGCAAATAACCGAGCTACCGAACCAACAAAATGAGCTATATATTTACTCTTCAAATTAACAAATTCTGTTACATAATAAAAACCAACTTACATTTACCCAGAGCAACAGGTGTGTCGCATATTATGTATGGATATAATTTGTTAATCATTGTTACGTCATATGTGTTAAAAAAACCTGTTTCTTCTGTTACACACAAAATCTGATCTACACACTTTATACTGGAAAACGTTAGAATTTAAATGAACAGCATATATTATGTACCTATGTCTAAGACAAATTTTATAATTAACGAACTTATTTTAAAATTATACAAATATTAATATTATCACTGTAAAATTGATAATATTTGCTATAGCAAAGATTGTTACTTGTGTTTAACAGAGGTATTTTATTCTCCATCGAGGTAATTCTATTTAGACTTAAATTGTATGAGACACCAATCAACAAAAGACATCACAGACTTTTTATCCTTGCTCAGTAAATCATATTATAGACTATTACGGTCCAAACCTAAGTACGAGAGCCATAAAGTGGCCCGTCATGGCATTAAAATCTGTTTGTCAACAGCAGCGGTCGGCAGCCGCAACGCATTTGGTGTCTTGCTTCTTAAAAACCGACTTCAAAAAAGAAGTCATAAATTCAAATGTTTTTTGTTTTAATGTATTTTCAGCCATAACTTCTTTGTTAATGAACCGATTTTGGTGATTCTCTTTTCATTGGAAAGGGGATAGATACCTCAAGGGTGGTCGCATTTTAATTTCCTTGGCATTGGACCTTCAACATCGAATATACAACAGGCAACTTCTCAAAACCATTGAAGTTGATTTTCTTTTTTGTTCAAAATTGTCTTATTTTTTGTCTATTATTGGACTATCTTTAATTGAAAGTGTTACTCCTTTTAAATATATATCTACTAATAACTGAATCACTCATGACTGTAAAGGAACATTATTAAGTGGCCCGCGAGCAACCATGGTTTTGAAATTATGGCCGTCCTCCAAAGTTAAATTGCACACCCCATAGCATAAGTTATGTGAACTACTTCACATCTCATAACTGAACGTGCATAGTATCGAGATAAAAAGAAATGCACAGAGATGTTAGTAATGAAGATGGTTGGCGAAAACACAATCATCAACTGCAGGTTGCGAGACGAGAACCTACATTCATCGTTTCAGGTCAAATAAAAACAAACAAACAAAATAGAAAGAAAAATTTGCAAAACATTTACATAAACGAAAGTACACGTTTCAGCTATATTCGAAAAGCTTACGTATCTCATGAAACGCACGGAATTCGCAGCTTTACAGACTCCGGTACGAATGTTGCTAACAATTTGTGAGAGAATTAAAACGTTTTGTGAGCGCCTTTTTGTACAACGAGCGAAAAGTTGTAACTTTTCTGTTTAATAATGCAAGACGGATTAGAGTGTTAAATTGTAGTGACAGGACGGTAATCATGTCTAGGGTTGAAAATTAAATGTCTAGACTTCTAAAATAAAACTTATACATGATAATTGTCGGTAGTTACTTTGAATGATATATTAAATCCTTTTTGTAGGTTGTGCAGAAATACCATACCTGTTTACTACAAAAATGTTTTGATGTGTAACATTTATTGCGATGGGACACAGGTCGATTGTTAGACCCAGTGTTGGCCAACGTTCGCAGTGTGGAGCCGAGTTGTTTTTTTTTTTAATGGAAGACTGTATCATTTCAAAGTTTCATGTTAAAACATGAATAGATCAAAACCAGTTGGTTGGGATCGCAATCACCATACACATAGTAATAAAATAAAAATCTTCAGTGACTTTCCTTACTGATACTGGCACTGTTACTGGTACAGTTAGTCAGTCAGTCACACACACACACAAACTTTCTTTTTCACATTTGTCAGGAGTCTCGTGACGGCCAGCTTTTTTTCATAAGTACTATTCTACAATTTTCGCTATAGAGGGATTTCTGAACTCCCAAGTAAATTAATAATTAAACATATTTATGTTTAAATGAATCCTTAATGCATATTCTAAAGAACACTCAACAACTAACTCTACTAGTCTAGTACTTTCTAAACTGATTAATCCCGAGAGAGGTTAGTTTCACTTCAAAAGATATTTTAGCTCAATCCCGTCGTGTAAAGAGTCCAAAACTGTACGTATAAACTACGAACACCTCAAAGCGGACTCATTTAATCTCCTACATAGATTTGTTTATAACTCCGTACCTAACGGTTTCAATGAATAGTTTAAAACTTCATAGGTCGGGACTGGCTCTCATGTACCAGCTTTCCACTGATATGTGACAGGCGACAGATTTTCAATTTTAGCGTTGTAACTGCCTAGACAAACGCCAGAAAGTTCCGTAACATAATACCAAGGTTATTATAATATTTTCCCTCGCCGAAAGCTAAACTGTCAGATTCAAATTCGTGTTTTCCGATGCAGCGTTGAATCACGCTAGTACTGATGAGATATAATTTAACTATTAAACCTAAGTTTAGTAGGAAACCGATACTTTATTGAATGGAAATCTGATGGTAGGATTGAATTAATTCTTTATTAATCTTCTATCTGCTTCTCATTTGCAAGTAACTTTTTCGGTTTAGACAAGCGAGATGTAAAGCTTGAGGTTTCAATATTCATCGTCGATGACGTTGGCATCTTTCATTTCTTTCGTTCAGAAGATCCGTGCACTATTCTAAGCGTGTTCTTCGATTACTTGTATTGTGGGTGTCGGTCGTGTTACTCTTCAGAGATTAACTCTGTTCTATTGATGGTTTTTTCCTTTTGTTCATAACAATCATAGGCACCTACCATATTGGGTTAGTTATGTAAAGCTGTAGGCGACGCTCCTCACTACATTGTCATTTGTATTTCCATCAGTGATGCATTTACATCTACAGTCAATATGCTACAACGCTGGCTAATCAACGACAACAGATTATAGTCGTCACTTTTCTATAAAAATGTAACCCAATATTAAGACAGATCGAAGGTAAGTAATATTCCTTTGCTCAACAAAGACTATACTTTAATTCACGATCTTCGATGTACAGTAACACTAATAAACAACTAAAACAATAGGTACCCGAGATTGGTTATCTCTTCTTACATATTGTATCTTGAGGCAGAACAAAAATTACATAATACATTAGAGTACTTATATTATAAGAGTTGATACAACATAAAACTGTTTTTCTTTAAAATAAAGATACTGCTAGCTAGCTCTAATGTACGACCTACACCGTACTAAGGATTACAATAAAAATATTTTCGATATTGGTTATACAGCTTATGACTGAAATATATTAAAACTACTGCTGCCACGCGGCTCCGCACGGGGTTTTTACGTAGTAATTATTTTATCCCGTAATTTTATTTTTACTTAAATCTTAGACAATCTATATAACCCATCAATTAAGGACTGCCCATATACTTCTTGTTGAATCTAGATCTCCCAAATTTATTCCCAAGAAAATATTTCTCTCGATCTTTAGGAATGATGTGTTAATATTTAGTATAATAACATGAATAATAAAATGAAAAGAAATGTTTTATATCTCTGATATTATCCTGCGGCGCTTAGAGGTCTGGGCGTGGGCGGCGACCGCCCAGAGGTCGCTCAACCTGCAGGAAGTTCAATAAAAGACGTCAGGAGGGCCGGTGATATCACAGACTCACCTGAAATTAAGAATCTTATACATGCAAAATGTTTTCTATACTACAACCAATAGAAATAACTGTTTGGAGGAATGTTAACAAAAAAAAATGCTGTTTATCGTAATCAAAAAGTGTAATAGAAAAACTTATTACCCGACGTCAGTTGCGAAAATTTGGTGATTAGCAGTGGGAATTAATATTATTTTTAGGTATAAGAATTCTATGAATACTGGAGTTTATGCACTTTAATCACGCTACTCCTAAAGGGGACTTAGAGGAATTATATGAATCATGATTAATTAGTATGACATCAATGAAAAAAAAACAAAGATAAAGGATTTAGGTATGTTATTAGTAATTAGGTAAAAGTTATTAATTAAGACACGCGCGCTTAACTTATTACGTCTGAAATAAATTTATTTTACTACTTATGATGAATACAAAACAATAATTCAATTAAGTGAAAAAATTGAATGTTAACTACCTTCTTGTATTAATCCACTTCCTACTTAATACAAGTAAAATTATTATATAATGAAGGCCATTAAAACATATTATAGATGACATATAATAATATGATAGAATTTTTTATTATAAATAATACTGTTAAGAGTGCATGCCATCCCCTTATGATAATAGAAGAATAATTAAAACTGATTATATTAATTACACTAAATAATTACAGATAATACAATTATACAAAATAATTATAGTGGCTCTATGAATTCAAGACCACTTTGTGTTTAAAGGAAATTGCAAAGGGCCCATAGACTTAAAATTTGCACGTGTATATAGATATGTATAGAATTTTACAACAATATAAGATTCTTAAAAAGTGTCAGATGGAAACAAATTAAAAATAAATGGTTTTATTCAGAATGGTATAAATAAATAATCAACTAGCTCCCATGGATGACGTATCTCTGCGAATTGCGATAAAATCAATTCCTAAGTGAGTAATTTTCATTTAGTTATTTAAATTGTATTTGAGATACTTGATTAATAAATAATCTCTGTAATCCTTTATTTATATATAGGGAATGTACACGAACTATAGGTGGAAGCACAAATCGACACGAGAGTCACCGTGTGGTTAAAAAAAGAAACGTTTCATACCCGTCACCATGTTGACGTCAATGTTTTAGTAATGATCGTCAGTGTGGCCAGAATATGTCAAAAGGCCAAAAACTCTTCCGAGTCCGGGCATGTCTTAGAAGTCGAAGAAACAGTTAGGAATCATGAAAATGCAGTAATACCTGACAAAATTGTAGGTCAAACAAAGATTTGTAACGTTTATGATGTCGAAATAACTGTAAAGTATTTCTGAACTCGTTTTTCACTTAAATATTTTGTCTATATTACTATTTATGTCCATGTCGTCTTCTTTTCAGCTTGATTGCAGTAGAAATATTAGAAGAGCAAATTGCAAATGTGAAGCTTAGCAGGTCTATCTGAAAAATGAAAGCACATCTGTGCTTTAATTTACTTAATAAATTTTCCAGACATATTATAATTTTACTGAAACAAAATTATTTTAGCAATGGCAGTAAGTTAGCACATTGTAACATATATTTGATTTTCATAACATAATACGCATGAAATACAATGCCACACATGGATATTAAATTGACCATTCCTCTGATTGCCCGGTCCATTGGCCTGAATATACATTTGTTGCGGGATCGAATCGGCAGACTGGAAAACGTATGGGTGGTGGATACATATCGATTTTTAATTTAAGCCTCCTATCGCCTCCAAGGCGGCCGGCGGAAAAAATCATTACCTAGCCTTTGAAGTAATTAGATTCCTTCGTTTGATCAGTGAAACGGTGAAAAATTTACTTAAGTACATAAACTTTACAATATGTTAACGAACAAGATTTTTGTATAATACCATAATTATTCGGTTATGTTATTATAAAGGTTATGATTTAAAACTTCATGATACTTAAAAAACATCTATCTGCTATTTATGTTGCCTATATTTGTAATATTGTTTTTATTTCCATGGATCAAAATGATATATGATTATACTATGTTGCTACTTAATTGGATTTTCAAATTTAGTGATATCCACCAGTCGAAACTAATCATAAAACCGTACGAGAAGTAATTCTCATTGAGAATATATCAAACGGTCCGAAGGTGAAGGCCGAATAAGATAAACGTTATCGTGATTATCATGGGCCAACCGAAGCGGTTTTTTTAAACTAATTTCTAATTTACCATTTATTTTTTTTAGTTTTCTAAATTACGAAAGGATAATAGTAAATTATTGAGTATGTTGAATAATACAATATATTTCAATCAATAAATAAATCAAAAATTTAAAATTTCACTATTCAAATAATACGCACGTAAAATAAACAGTAGGACAACACTAGAATAATATGGCAACATCATTTTGAAGTTTAGCTTTATTAGTGATTGTCGATTTACTCTACGGGACTTAGAAAAGGAGAAAAACAATATTTTCTATATTAACGCGTCTCCGTAACAGTCGAAATTTCAACCGGAATGTTTGTAAATATCCGTTCATAGTAGATTTTATACGATACCGTGTGTTATCTTGCGGACAACTGAGAAATACCGGTCGGTACTATCTACTATCGCAATCCAACATGAGTGCCGCAAGATGAACCGGGGATACCTATCGCGCTATATTGTTGTTGGAATTTCGAGCTCGTGTGGTCTTGACGTGAATAATCGGTTTTATTTTTTTTACTTTATAACATTACTTATTACATGAACATTTTTTTAAATTGTTTTATAGGTTAGCGTTAGCCACAATCATATTCTGAGTCATCGAAATGACCTATGCACTAATCTTACTAAAACTTACACACAACTTTTTAAGCTTTTTCTTTATAAATCCATTAGTATCAAATCAATATCGTACATATACCAACAGCTATCGTTTATCTAAGCATTCTGTTAGATACTCGGGAAATTAATTTGTATTTTTTTTTAATGAAAGATGGCAAACAAGCATACGACCCGCCTGATGGTAAACGTGCAACGTAGCGTATGAACGCTTGTAATACCATAGGTATCACTAGCGCGTTGCCGACCTTGAATCTCCCTACCCCAAAGACCTCTGGAAACCATAGGGTGAACAGTCACTGAATGGACACAACACAAGGTTATTTGGTTGCGATCTTATGTAGGGTGGAGGTATTCCATCAGTCGGACTGCTCCAAGTAGAGAGAAATCTCCAAATAAATTCCTTTGTGGCCTGCCATATCATGTAATGGCCAGATCATGTACGATGGTTAAGCAGTGGTGATCGCGTTGCTGTGTTTTAGGTCTGAAAAGTGTAATTGGCAACGGGTGCTGGCACACGAGGAGTTCTAACTTATTGCCAGGATCATCAAACTATCTCTGCAGTTCTTTTGAACTTTGTTTTAGACGACCTTAGGTTGCAATTAAAATATAACTTATGGAGAACTGCATGCTCTTTAATTACCATGGTAACAAAATCCTACATAAAAAACATAAACATTTAGCAATGACGGCTTAGTACGAACACTGCGTTCATTGACGTGAGTTCGACTCTTTGCAATGAGCTTAAACTTTCGGTGAATGAATACATCTTGATAAAACCATTGCATTGGTATGTTTGTACCACGACGTTTGAGTATAAAAAGGGGGCAAGCTACAATACCTTGCGTTGATCTGCTCCGCGCCCGTTCGTGCTGAATTTTTGTGCTGAGATATTCACTATTAAACACTTTAACTCGTATGGTTCAACTGTGCCGGCCATGGGAGTTAATATTTATCACCTTTTTTGTAACCTAAAGGGCTTGGTAATCGCTCCGAACGACAAGTCACGTCGGCCACCTTTTTTACTGACAGCTGACGAGCATAGACAAAACTAGACCAAACTGTCAAACTCGCTTGCGCCCCCTATGGGCACTGTGTGCCGACTCTAGTCACGACTTTCTGCCGTGATTAGCATGGTGCCACCCTGGTACCGCCCTCAGTTTGAAAAACTGTCGCCAAGCAACTATAGGTGTGTTCCGGCAGCTGCAATTAGGGTAAGTTCCCCCATTAGGGTTCAGGTGTTATTAGACACGATCTAACGCAACCGATTTTTGAAAGAAAGAAAGAACATTTATTTGACACTGAAAATACGGACATAATTAACACAACACACATTAAACAAGAGATTACATTAAAAATATAACTAATTAAATTTATACATTTATACATACAAAAGCCGTACTTAAGATCAAAAGGGACTTATTGGTGGCTCACTATTGGCACGATTCTGCGGTCATGCCCCACAAATAATCGGTCGCGTCATATCGCGCAGTCCAATAACTCTTTTAGCGTGTTACCATATCCTGGGCTACATCGTCACATGAAATAACCTATAATAATATAATAATGCAGAAAAGTTTTTTGTTTGTTTGTTTAAACACGCTAATTTCTGGAACTACCCATCGGATTCAAAAAATTCCTTTTGTATATGATAGCCAGACTCACGAGGAATGGTATAAGCTATCTAACTTATGGCTACAACTCTCGGATAGTCTTAAATATTGATTTTTGTTACGTAAGTCGGAAGTCGAGGCCCTCCCGAACTGCTTTATCCGCGTGCACTAGCATAATCGTTAAATTAAAAAGTTATTTATAAGCATTATATTTAGACATGACATATTAATCCTTACGAATAAAAGACAATTTTATGAAGTAAAATTTTGCTCTTTATAGCATGTTATTTGGACACAGTTTAGGAGATAATGAAAAATTAAAATAATTTGTACTTGCGGGTAGAACAATTATGATAGACTACATGAGTGCGCTGGCGGCGCGGCGCGGTGTTCTTCGGATGAAATTAACACGGATGAAACCGTGAGGCACATTTAGTAACCTATAAAAACAAAAAAAGCAACCTATTAATAATTGATCTTAGAAAAGACTACATTCTCGTTTACTTACTAACATGCCAACTCCTACATCAAACATAAGAACTCAGTTAAGCTCAAATCGTCGCTGTTGTATGCACCTTTAAATAACTCGTATACAAATCGGAAAAAATAAAATCTCATTACGGTATAACTGGAAGCACACGTCGCGTTGTACGCGTCTTTAGCACCAGGTGCGCTCGCACATCTGCGCAACTGTTTACCGAGATGTTCTAACACGTGTGTGCGTACGCATCGGGCTACTATACAAGATTATATAGCTACGCATGAGACGAGATTCACAAAGACGCATCAATGCACCTTAAAAACTCCTATTTTAAGTAGATGTACATCCTATGTAACAAATAAAGTTAAAATAGAGCTGTCATGTCCTGATACGCATGGAGATGGACCTCTGAATGTTTAGTTGTCAGTTTTATATTAAATGCATATGAAAGTATATACGATACCCATAACAAAACACCCATTTTTAAAATTTTTATCTGTCTGTCTGTTTGTTTTCCGTGTAATCTCCGAAACGGTTGAACCGATTTTGACAGGACTTTCACTGGTAGATAGCTCATTTTATAGAGAGTAACATAGTAGTAACTATTTAGGAAAAAGAATTAGGATTCCGCATAAATAAAAAAACACTGGTCATGGTGAATCAATTCGGGCGCTTAAATGGTTTACGCCGAGAAAACCATAAGAGATATAGCACATTAATGTACTACTTATTTGTAGGCATTAAAAAGACATACAAAAAAGTCAGGGAGAGTACCCATAATAAGAATTTTTGTCTTTAAAATAGCCGGGAGCGAGGATCAAGATTCGCGCGAACATTCTGTAGTCCACGTGAGCGAAGACACGGGCACAGCTAGTTATTGGATATAAACAGACTGATTTTGAAAAATGGTGGTCGCGGTCCCTACCCCGCTATGTTAGCATATGCAATGCGGTAACACGGAATGCAAGATTGCAAACCTTAGTAGCTACAACTATGCCCATTGTAATAAGCCCGTCACAGTGTGAATCACTTTGTGTTGGTTTGTAGCGTTTCGAGATCAGCCAGTGTATGAATTCTCGATCTCTCGATGGTCGCTGTTGTTTCTGGATCGTGCTGTGCTTACTATTAGGTATTTAAAAGTTGATTAATATTAGATTGCTTGCATTGAACATAATTACCTACTTAGATTTTATAAATCTAAAAATTGCGTAATTTAAATGGTGTTTGTTTCGAAACTCTCTACGAGTAAACGCCACGATAAGGTAAACCCAAGCACGTGTTCGCAAGGACAACGCACGGCGTGACTCATGGGAAAATTTTATAGCCATTACGTATCGTCAGGGGTATAGTAAAATATTTCCATTTTATAAGGGAAACAAGGCGTGCGGCGTGGCGTGTTAAACAAAATCATGTGTAATATTTGCAAAATGTTAGGTATTGTATTATTACTCTATACCTAGTCATTAATTAGCTAGGCTTTATTAGTAAATCTGTAGTTCTTTTAATTTTTTCCCAAACATCTTGATAGACGTCCTATATAAAGAAGGAAAATTGATCACGAATATGATGTAAAAAAATGTTGTCTCTATTTGTATGTCTGCATTTAACTCAAAAACGGTTTGTTCGATTTTCATAAAGTTTTGTACACGGGAATCTTATTTCATTGCTCGACTGATATGCCATAAGAATTGTCAATAATATTTTTAGATAAATCGTAAAAAAAAAAAAAACGATTTGGAAGAAATTTTGTAGTCGGGAAGTTTATGTAAGTGATTCCTCAATTCGTTATAAGAATTGTAAATAAAATAACAATAAAAGCATGAGACTAAAATGTTAGAACACAGATCTCTACAAAACAACTGAACCATTTTTAACGTAGATTTTTTGCTCATATAGAACTGCTTTTAAAGTAATCATTTAGATTTCTTATCCGTTTTTTCATTGAAGTTAAGTAGTAATGATAAAATAACTGTAGAAAAAACACTTCTTATTTATATAGACATACAAACAAATAAGCTTGGAGACGTTTCTAAGTGACTTCAACAAAAGACGGGTGTTACTCAATTCGAATGTTTTTTTTTATGGATCTAAAGCGTGGAATTGGCACTGGACTTTGAATCTCAAAGATACACAATAGAATTCTTCCAAATCATTGAAGCTGGTTTTCTTTTTTTGTGAAAAATTGTCTTCTTGCGTTTGTAGTAGAGTGCGGTATAGTATATGTAGGTGTAGAGTGTATATATAGGATATGTTTGTAGGGCATCCGCACGTGGTATCTACTAGCTAGCACAAATGAATTCCGATAAAATGAACGCAAAATGCAATTCCTCGAAAAAGTTTTGGATTTAGGTAGTGATTAAAAAAAATTAACAATTCCAATTTTACGGTGTACCTACTCACTGCGTGTATTAATTACTCTACTACAAATGCAAAAACGTCTCAAAGCTGTTTTAACTGTAGTTCCCGTGAAACACCAAAAGCGTCCAAGTCGCTGGTTCGAGCTGGTACACGTAAGTAAATAAGGCGTCTTATCTTAGGTTTGTTTTAAGTACATTTCTGGAACTGAATCAAGTTAAATATACATAATAATAATATAATTTCAAAGTAAATACAAGTTCGTTATAGAATTGTTGAGAGTAAGTATATAATATTTTATATTACAAACTAAAATAATAATTAAAAATTTACTTGAAATTATATAGCACAATAAAAACCCACACATGCATTAAGAAACCTGTTTTAAAGCCTTAATTATCCTATTTCATTATATTCAGAAGCGAACACACATAATCTGGTCATTAAAAAATCTTGTATATAATTATTTAGAATTTTGTTTTTTATGGGCCTTATATTCTTCTTACAGACCAAATTCCGTCTTTTTATGCCATAACTATAAATGTTATTAATGGTGTAGGATGGATACATTGAGAGGGAATGACTGGACAATAAAAGCCTCATTTGTTTTATGGGGTATTTACTCCAAGGTAATTCGATTAAAATCGGTTTATTGTGAGACCATTGGTAAATATTCATATGTTATTTGCGAAACTATAAGATTTTTATTTTAAATACAAACACTTTCATTATTTTCTATTAATATTGTGTTATTCTATGCGATATAAGTTTACTTATTGTGTACAAGTTAAGTAAATTTAAAGTGATAGCTCTAAATAATAATTTAGAATTGTCTCAAAATTTACGTATATCTGGTGTTTAGAGCTCAAAAAGGATTGACCACTAACCGGAGACAAATTAACTTTATAAAAGAAGGCTCAACAGTAAATGCTAAAAGTAAGCCCTTCTCAATCCTAGGTTCTGCACCTGATTGGACTATTTTAGTGGACACATATGAAAAACATTATAAAATCCCAGAGGATATGGGTGTTTCGTCACCCAGACCAGACCATCTTTCTTTATTCTCGAAAAATCAAGCGTATAGTAGTACTTACTGTACCGTGGTAAACTAATACCCCTAAAGACCTCAACATAAAAATTAATAAATATTGCGATCTATGTAATAAGCTAACCAAAAACGGCTATGCGGTAGAAGTAGTAGCGAGAGCTTTCCAGCGAAATCTTTCTATAACTTGCTAATAAACCTCGACCTGTAGAGAACTGTAGTAAGTTCTATTTTAGAACGGGTATCTAAAGCAGAATTAACCTATTCTGGCTTGGTAGGGAGGGTGTTGCGGGCAATCAAGGTGAGCACTGATGTGCACCATAAGGGGACCCTTTAAACCTACACCTTGGTCGCAAGTCCCGAGGGCTGCTCGTGTTTCCCTCTCTCTGCCACACGATGGACCAGGCCCGGTACTCACACGGTTAATCTATGGAAAGCTAAGTTTATCTCCACTTTTAAAGTAACGTGACTTGACCACGTTAAATACATAAATTACAAAATGACGTAAACATTGAAGAACGTAAGAACCACAGGATAAGATCTAACTGACTTCTAATTAGCTAACACTTTAATGAAAATGAAACACTGACACTGGCGAATGTTATTACGACGCCAATTGAAGACAAATAAGAACAAGACATCGCAGTATTATCTTTCTATTTGCTACCAAAGTAATTACGAAATTTATTTTCTTTAATGGCAAACTTTCCGTCTCGGTATCGTCAGCTCTCCACGTTATAGAAATTCAAACTTCAACTTCAAACTGGAACATTGGATTCCTGTAAAATTGATAAAAATGTAAACTATACGCGCAATAAATAATAACCATCATCAAAATACTATTATTATTATTCTAAACGGGGGCTGTGCAGGCTTATGGAGACTGCGACTAATGTGATCTATTGTGATCGCCCCACACTGCTAAAGCTTCCCATCAAGTCCTATAGCTTTGATGAACTGCAGCACTTTATTGGCAGAGAGCAACTGAACCTCTTCTGGAAGCAGCACGTGCTTTCCCAGAATCCGGTCACGTTTAGGCATTAGTGGGTCACAATCACACAAAAGGTGCTTTGGAGTTTCGTCCGCAATTTTGCAGAATCTGCAATCTTTTGTGCCCTGGACACCTATGTTGTACAAATGTTTATTTAGACAACAGTGTCCAGTGAGCGCCCTCACTAAAATTCGTAGCCGATTCCTACTGAGCATCAGAGCTTCTCCAGCCCTACGCTGGTTAAAAGCGCCAATAAGCTCTTTGGAATGATTTTGTCCTGGTAAATTGTACCAGAACATTATAGCCTCTTGGTTGTAATGGTTCCTTAAGGTCAATCGAACAAGGCTTTTTGGGATACCACAGAATGGTTCAGGACCAATCTGTTTTTCGGCAGCTCCGGCTCTTGCAAATTTGTCCGCAGACTCGTTGCCTGGAACTCTTGCATGCCACGGGACCCATCGCAGGATTAGTCTGTTATTTTTACCCAGACTGTTCAGCACTGCCACGCAGTTGGCCACAAGCTTCGATTCTGTTGAATCTGAAGCTAGCGCCAAGAGAGCGGCCTGTATGTCCGACTGAATGTAAATCGTGTGATTAACGTAGGCCTTTTGTAGATTGATATTGGCACACTCAAGTATGCCATACACTTCCGCTTGGAAAATGGAGGGGAAACTGCCCAAGACTAATGTGTTTCCTAAGATTGGGTCGCTCCCCATATATTCCACAGCCTACGTTATGTCCAGATTTGGAACCGTCAGTATACCATAGTAGACTACCTGGTTTCCACGTTATCTCAGCATTAATCCAAGAGTTCCGTGGAGGGATCTCTATTGTATAAAATTTTTCAAAAATAGTTTTGGGAGTCATCATGTCTGATATCATTCCCAAAACTGGTGTTACTATCACTGAGTCTAGTAGAGATCTCAAGGACAGGGATAACCAGTTCACTCTCCCCTGGGCATACATTCTGTGCATTGTTAACACCGCCACCTTCTCTACATATAGGTGAAGGGGCGTGAGATTTAACACAGCTTCCAGAGCCGCTCCAGGGGAGGTTGACATGGCTCCCGTCGCTAAGATAGACGCCATTCTTTGTACTCTACCTAAATGGGCCCTGACAGTCGACTGGTTTGCCTTCCTACACCAAAGCACATAGGTGTATGTTATTATTGGTCTAACCACGGCGGTGTAGAGCCACATAATCAGCTTAGGGTTTAAACCCCAGCGCTTACCTGCCAGTCGTCCACAGATACCCATTGCTATTTTTGCTTCAATCTGTCTATTCCAGGTCAATTTTTGGTCCACGATTACCCCCAAGTACTTGACCTCTGATGAAAAGGAAATTGTCTTGGCATTTAGTGAGGGTTGTACTAATTTATCAAGACGCCTTTTTTTGTAAATGGTACTATAACGGTTTTATCTGCATTAACCCTCAACTCTTTATATAACTCATTAAATACTATATATATGACTAATAAAAAAATAAATAAATGACATACCAAAGTAATGCCCCAAAACTTCCTAGCACACTGTTACTTTAAAAAAAACGCCGACACATCTCCAATTTTTTTTTAAATTAACATATACCCGCGTCCTGTTAAATATTTGACGCGGCAATTAGCAGGTGAAGGGCACATAAATGACGTCAGGGTAAATTGATGCGCACAGTACCGCTCGTGCCTTTGATGTTTGCCCGGCCGCAACATCACCGCAGCCTCGTTTACAGCGCTCGCTCCCGCGTCAACGCAGCCTTCATCAGGGTAAATCTAAAAATAATTTCAATTAAAACAGGTACCACCACAGCAATTTTACAACCACACAAATTTAATCAAATTAAAATTATGTTTATTTATACTACGTTCCATTTTTTTCCATTTTCCAAAAAAAATCTGTAAAATTATTTCCCATATTATCACTGATGGCCAATTTTCTGTAGAATTTTGTTATGATCCGATGGGGCTGGCATACACGAGCTGTAAAAGCCTCTGTAAAGAGAAAAAAAATCCTCTACTAAACACAACAAAAGAAGTATAATTTCAAAAAATTATCATTCTTAGAAAGCATGTTATTTTCATTAATAGGACATCTAAAGTTTCTGAAATATATTGATGTAGATAATTATATATCTCATTATGGTTCCTGGTATGAGTGAAATCACGAAACGAACTTATCTTACATGTTAACTTAATGTTCACAACTCAAGCAATAAAATTCAAACAGATTCCATTTAGTTGGAAATGGAACGGGGAATTAGATTGCGTAATTCCATCACCGAATTCTCAGAGTGTATCCGATAAAAACAATGAACCGTTGAAACGGCATACCGTTCGCAAAGGGATTTGTAACTCAAATCGAATTAAATGTATAAGAAACTTTTAAACAATTTTTGATTAATCGATAACCATTATGTGGGTATATACCGCAGTCAACCTTAAAGTTATGTGAGTGTCGCAATCATTGGATAGCTATAACAAACCTCAAAAAATACTGCAAGTAAATTCCAGTGTATTCTAGTTCAGTTATAGATAAGTTTCTTTTGATGAGGAATGACATAGCCTTGTGTGACAATGTGTCTAGCCAGAAGAACCGGATAAGAGGTGTAGCGGTGGGCTTCCCTGTTTTTAACATACTACTTCGAGTTTATCACACGTCAGTAAAACTAAAGTATATGTACATTGACTAATTTTGCAGAACTAAGGTAGACACTGAACAAATATTCATTTCGAACAACAAATTAATAACAACACACTTTTATTTTGTTAAATTTAGGAAATCACATTTTGCACAATTCATTTTATTTTTTATTTTTTTATTTCCTCAATAAAATAGTATAACATGTAAAGGTACTTGTTAACAAAAGCAGTTGGAATTATGAAATAAGAGATTGGATAACTTTTATTAAAGCTTATTTCAAAGTTTGAAATGCCCGACAATAGCCCAAGGTGAAGTTCGGACACTCTGGCATCCTTGAGCCTGTTGCCATTCGTCACAGTGTCTTCTGCGCTCGCCACAAAACACAGTGAAGCTGTTACTCCTCAGATGGAAAGAAAACGATACCATTACTGCAATAATTTCAAAACCGAATAAATCTTATTTAGAAGTTAATAGTCTATATCAACGTGAACGTCCAATGTTTTGAAGATTTCAATCAGTCCTTTTACTACCAATGAGAGAATGAATTTAAATTGCAAACTGACCACCGTAGTATTCCATTAAGATCACGAGGCCATCATAACAAACGTCGAAACCGCATTCGAGGCACAAGGTAAAGCAATCAGTGTACCGGACATGCAATCTCCAGGCCTTTATAAAGCACAAACAGTAGCTATGTTGAGTTATCAATAAACGTATCTTTGCCTTTGTCCACTTTGTTTACTTACATTTTGATGGCTTGTTCTGAATCGTATTCGCTAGTCAACAATGCTGCGAAACCGCATATCGTATGTTTACAAATCTATCTCATATTACTGTTATTTCTTGAGTTTCATAACTATATCTACCGATTACATTCAAGTATGACATAACTATTAATAACAGGACTGAAATTTTATATATACCTATAATGAAATTGATTTAATTTGATTAAATTTACAAAGCAATCAAAATGACTGGTTTCTGTACAATATATATATTATATATATCGGAAAAATAGAGAAAGAAAAGTTAAATACACCTATTAATGGATACATTTATATGTACCTATACTAATGTAATAAAACAGAAGAGTTTTTTCATTGTGTTTGTTTAAACACGCTAATCTCATGAACTACTAGTCGGATTTGAAAAATTTAAATAGCCAGATTCACGAGGAATATCATAGGGCCCTATACTATACTATAGTATAATACACTATAGGCTATCTAATATTAAGCTACAACTTTTACCTAGCCTTTAAATATTGATTTTTTTTTTAAGTTGCAAGTCATAGCGCCCTTGAACTGCTTTATCCGCTGGTATAATGGTTAATGATACGTAAATGTAACGTTCTGTAAAAACATTGATCCTCATTATGTCTAAAAAAAAGTACGCGATATTATTATAACCAAGTCTATCTCTTATACATAAGCCACAACAAGGTATTTTGTGAAAAAACTTTGTTGAACATTAACAAGTGATTTATGAGCATTATTTTTAATCATAGCATATTAATCCTTACGAACAAAAGTTACTTCATGATACAGACAATTTTATAAAGATATAAACTCTGCTCTTTATAACATATTATTTGGAATTATAGTTTAGGAGATAATAAAAAATTAAAATAATTTAACACGCTGCTTGGGATTACGACTATAGTACTATAGTAAGTTGTAAGAAATCTAATAAGCTGTAGGCAAGTACATACGGAAAGTGAGGCGCGATGTTAGTCTTATAAAATTAACACGGGTGTAACCTTGAGGCACAGTTAGCAATTTATACGAAGTCACCATTTTCTAAACGAAGATAAAAATTCAGTGAAAATTATTCCCTTGCGCAATATATGTAGTGCTAATTCCAAAATGAATATTATTTAGGGTTTTACACACCATTTCTTAAGCAACTTCAGCTCTCCACCACCATTTTATCCGATTAAATAGCGATGTAGATGCAGATGCTACCACGCCAGAAAAGGATCTGGCTTCCAATTGCAGCTGCCGGAACACGGATAGACAATTGATTTTACCACTTAAGGAGTGATTACTAATCAAGCAAGCGCTGGAAAACGTTCTACCACTATACCATAGTTTTATTACAATGTTTTAATTTACCGAAAGCTCAGGTTCATTTATGAACATTCACTCATTTTCATTGACGCACCATCCAAGCGGAGCCCTAAAAACTTATAAACACCAAATTAGAAACATGTTTATGAAACATCTTGTATTATTGTTGTGAGATAGAAGAAACAGCAACGTTGCGCTATTCACGATGTTTCTTTATAACGCTTTTAGCATTACTTTCCCGAAATAAGATGAGTCCATAATTCTTGCGAACGAAGACGTACGTCATAATTTACTTTTACGGACGATATTCTTGCATAACATTACTATATATAAAGCCAAGACCTCATCATAACAAATGCACACGATTCCTCTGTTTTCAGAGTCAACATTTCCTTGAATTAATTACATGCCATAATAATAAAATCCATTTCATTAGTATTTGAGTTATGAATAATACAATAGGTTGCATAGACTGCCGCGTAGGTACAGCTTCCGAAATAACCTTATTTATTGATACGTACAATTATCTTTCTCCTAAAATATAAAAACAAAGTGGAAATTATTTTCTAAGTGTACAATTGACCTAAACCCAATTTTATTATTTATTTATACTTTTCAAATATGAAGTATATGACTTAAATATATACTTAAACCTGGCTAGAAAATACATGAATGATATAAAAAAGATTCAATAGTTCTCAAGTTAAAAGTACACATAGAGACTGACAAAGAGATGTTCCTTTTATACCTTATAACCAAAAAAGAATCGAATTTACTGAAGCTATAAAAGTTAAATTTCGACAATGCATTCCTTTTGAATAGTACGGCAAGGAATTTTTTGAAAAATAACTTTCTTTGATTTAGTTCAAATCAGAGACATGTAAATTGGTATATTATATTGAACTGTATTTCGACAGAAATCAAGGATAAAAAGGACGAAATGAATAGTAACATTTTGCAAGCAAGGGCACTAATACAGGTTATTATTAAATATTTCATTTCGTCACCTACATGAGATCATTGCAATAAAGAAGACATTTTTCACTTAACTTAAAGTAAAAATTGAAATACAATATAATACAAATTCATTTACTCAAGGAAATTTTATAGTCTCGTATTATTCATTCCACAGGGGCTTAAAGGATAAAATTCTTGACATTTAAAAGGGAAAATTTTATATTCTTCGCTTGTCAGACGTCATTTCGTTGTCTTGAGCTCTGATACTGAAATGTTACTTAAAAATCCAACGTTTTATATTACCGGCCTCTTGTAGGAAACGCACTAGCTTCATAATGAATTTGAATGAATTAAGACATATTTCATTATAATGTAAATAAATTTAAGAAATCACTAGTCCAGCTGTAACTTCTAGAATGTGTGTATTAATTTATTAAAATATATTTATTAATATGTTTGCGATAAGCTAACTGTGTTTTACGTTTATATGTGAATGTCGTGTACAATTTGTAATTGGATGTCAGATTTGTCATGTTATAATATTGTCTAACTATTTATGTAATTTTATCAATCTGTTATCTGTAATTGTACCTATTTAAAATATAAAAATAATCACGTCCGTACATGAATGATCTGTAGGTATCAAATAATATGAAGCTCAAGAGATCGTTCTATTGTTTTGTTTGATTGTCTGAAAGCCCTTATCTCTGGAAGTACCAATCAGATTTGAAAAATTATTTTGCTTCTTATTGCCTATATATTGTAGAAGGTTATATAATAGCTTCCCGCTAAGACATTAAGGAGCAGAACAGTTTTACAAAATCTGTTTCTTTATTCAAGCTGGATAAACGTCAGTAGGTCTTTGCCTTCTTAACCATTCTCAAGGAAAGTAAAAAGTGAGTGTACATACAGGATGGAAAAAACGAACGAGACATGGGGGAAAAGTATGTCAAATAAAGAAGATATAATTTGTGAATGCAGTTATTATTATTTCAAAAAATAAAAGAATGTTTCCTTTCAGTAAAATTTCTTATCTTCTATATTTAATATACTTTTCCTACATGTTCCGTTCGTTTTTTCCATGCTGTATACTGCCTCAAATACAATCATTCCAGTACAATATAGAGTTGATTTAACGATTGGTACTTTTAGGTAAATTTCATAGTTTATGCACCTACTTATACGTGAAAACTTTACTACAATCCAGAAATGAAACGAGAATCAAATAATCATCATCATCATCATCATCATTTCAGTTGCAGAACGTACACTGCTGAACATAGGCCTCCCCCATAGATCTCCAGAGCGATCGATCTTGTGCAGCATGCACCCAACGGCTCCCAGCGACCTTTATTAGGTCGTCTTTCCATCTTTCCGTCCTACGCTGCGCTTTCCGGTGCGTGGTCTCCACTCGAGAACCTTTCTGCCCCAACGGCCGTCAGTTATCCGAACTATGTGCCCCGCCCACTGCCACTTCAACTTGCTAATACTTTTGGCTATGTCGGTGACCTTAGTTTGTCTACGGATCTCTTCATTTCTGATTCGATCTCGTAGATGAACACCAAGCATAGCCCTCTCCATAGCTCGCTGAGCGACCTTGAGCTTTCTTATGAGGCCCACAGTGAGCGACCACGTCTCTGTGCCGTATGTCATTACTGACAACACACATTGGTCAAAGACTTTCGTCTTGAGGTACTGAGGTATTTTGGACGAGAAGACGTCGCGCAGTTTCCCGAACGCTGCCCAGCCGAGTTGGATTCGTCGACTGACCTCTTTTTCAAAGTTGGACCTACCTAACTGGACTGTTTGTCCCAGGTAGACATATTCGTCAACAACTTCTAAACAAGAGTTACCAACTGATACTGGGGTGGGCACCACATGGACATTCGACATGATTTTCGATTAATAGTAATTAGTAGATAAAAATTGCCATAGTAAAATATATTTTTGCTAAGTATTAAATGTTTTACATATTGTACTAAAAACTGTTCAATATGCTGCACTTCAAGGGATTTGTGTTTATACCCACTTTACGAGATATATAGTGTATAAATTGTCTATCAAGGTACACAACACAGTCTTTATACTTACTTAAATAGAACACAATCAAATATTATTATAAATTTCTATCTGTTTTAGCCCCATATTTTTTACCTTTTGTGGGCAAAACTGAATAGCAATTATAGAAATTAATATTCAAGTATATAATAAATACACTAAAATATACAACATTTCCACGAGGAATGCTAAGGTAATAAAAAGGTCCCTCTCTCCGTAAAATTTTTTACAAGCAACACTATTTCATCTCGTAACGTCGTTTAAAATTGTAATTACTTTTAAAAGTATATTACTTAGCTTTTCGTTATGATTAATTATATTTTTATTTATCTGTGCATAATGAAACCTGTTTCTTTGATGTCATACCATAAAAATATACTTTATGAAATATGGTTATAAGGTTTTATTTAAAAATAATAATTAATTGTTCGTACGCCTTTCATAATACTAGCA
This sequence comes from Saturnia japonica, assembly GCA_033032175.1. Lineage (NCBI taxonomy): Eukaryota > Metazoa > Arthropoda > Insecta > Lepidoptera > Saturniidae > Saturnia > Saturnia japonica. The sequence goes on from CM065332.1 coordinate 7,772,332, forward strand.
ATTAATATAGGATTCAGCACTCTGAAGCTGAAACTGCGGACTAACACAAATAAAACATAATACCTACAATGACAAAATAAAAAATAATAATATGTACTTGTCAGAAACTCTGTATAAAAATAATGTACTCCAGATTTTCAACTACGAGAGCGGAGCCACGGGCACAACTATTACAAAAAAAAATCATAGTTTTTTTTATGTATAAAAATTACTAAATTGTTTTGTTATTGATCCAAACGTATTTATATTTTTTTTGAAATGCACCATTTGTTTACTATAACAATAAATTAATATCATAATATTGACGAATTTATTTTTATATTTCTTCCTTTTTTCTTAATATTATCATTTAATTTATAAGACTACAACTTATTAAAAATGAAAAATTGTAAAAACTATGTAATTAGTTAACCATTAAAAACATATATGCTATATAACAATAACACAGCTGTAATCGGTGTTCAGGTGGAAAGGAGCTTTTCATCTAATTTGAAAACTTTCTCGCTTCACCTAAATTAGGTATTACCTATAAAGTTCACCGTGGAATCCCTGAAATTGAATTTATAAAGGATTTGTGTGAACATTTGTTTAAATTACACAACAAGTTAAATAGGAAAGTATTTAATATTGTAGTATCCATATATTTTAACGTAAATCAAATTTAAAAAAATTGAACTGAGTGGTATTTCGAATAAAAAGGTCTTCCATGTAAGCTCAGGGGATACCTTTCACTGTAATTACTGTTCCGCTATGATAACCAAGAAACATAGCATCAGTACGTTTTTATTAATAATGAACGATTCGCGCGCTACCTATTAAAAGTTTGTTGTACAAATACAGAACATTCGCGGGTGTGCATGTCTACAAGTTCGGTGAAGCTGTAAAAGCCGCAGCGGCTTCAGGGCCTCTAAGGCTAACAGTACAGTCAAAAAGGGTGTGCATGTAACAACTTACCAAAGTTTCATGGTAATCTAATTAATGGTTTAGGAACGCATAGAGAACAATTAACAAAAAAACCTTATATTTGTGTATATGCAAGTATTTTCACCAATAGTATTTTTTAGATTATAATAGTTCAGATAAATATTTTGAACTTATATTGTAACTCCTATTTTTCATTTATTTCTATAATCCATATTCTATACTAATATCCTAAACCTAAAAAGACTTTGTTTTTTTTTTTTGTACGCGCTAATCTCTGTAACCACCTGTGGAGATTTAAATCATCATAATTTTTTTACTTATTTATTGATGAAGTTTTTAGAACTTCACGCTAAGACCATAAGGAGCGAAACAGTACCCATGTACTGTCGTGGTCACCAGTTGGTCGAATATATTTAACACGAGTGAAACCATGGGTCACATCTAGTTCACATATAAAGGTATTCAATCAGCACTATGAAATGTTAAGATAGTAATATATCATTAATATACAACGCTAATTGATGTTCCATTAAAAACACTTGTCGAACTGAATAACTGATGCCTCTGTTGAGCCTCGTGGGCGTGATCAATGCGAGTGGGCTGACAAAGCGGAGTGACCATGGTTTTGAAGTACAAACGGGATAATAAACCATAAATAATGATAACAAACTATCTTTTTACATTTCATTCTTTAGAAAATTTATTTGTCTACATGAGTTTTAACAGTTCTCCGATACGACCAATTTTTTTTTTTAATTTCATACTTGAACTAACAGCGTCCTTGGTGAAAACAGACTGAATTTGAAGTATAAAAACAAACATTTGATTATTAATTTTTAGCTTTTACAGGACAATGAATTTAAGTGCCGGTTTGGTCAAAAATGGTAGCTCGTTTAATTCAGAAAGTAGGTAGAAAGTGTTCATGAAAAATATAAAGTACCCTACCTACTAGTTTTAACTGACACGTTAAAACTTACAAATTTAACTGTCAGGCGTCTAACAATCTGTTAAATAAAGATTTACTGATATCGTATACAATGATTATATACTTGATAATATAGGTTGGTAGCTCTTGATAATCTAGTTTAATCATATCTGTACATAATTTCAGTCTAAGCAATGACAAATGTCTTATTCAATCAATCTTAAATTATTTAATGCTGCATATTAACCAAAATTACACATAACCCTTATCATGAGGTACTTTAGATATCAATTTGATTAAGCGGGTTATAAATTAACGGTATATTCTAGAATGATCCTCGGAAAAAAAACCCAAGGTGTCGTGTAACTTCTGAACCAATTGACCGATTGAGCTCATATTCACATAACAAATACCTATGTTTTATTGAGATCTAATGGGTGGCGTAGTGGTCAAGCCATTAACTTTCGGAAAAGGCAATTTGCCGGGCCAGTTACAATTATTATACAAAGAGACATAATACATAAAATTTTGGATTCTAAATCTTCCGCGTGTTACATGTGCTTAAACATAACTACTTAATATTATTTTATTATAAAATTTAATAATATTCTGAAGTATGGTCACAGTAGCCTCTTCTATTTATATTATCTGTACACAATATCCGAAGGCTCAGGTGTACATTAAACGATATACTTAAATGGTCCATATTATACACGATCAATCTTGAAATAAGGATACTTACTCATCTTAAGACAGACTGCGATAATATATGCCCTTTTGCAAAAAACGAGCTCTTTAGATTTTCTTCACTACTTCAATGAAAATTACAAGAAAGAGGTTTTATTAATTTGACGATGTATTGGCATGCCATCCTGGCAATCATTCCTTAAGTTCCAAATTTAAATTTATAAATTAAGAAAAGAAAAATAATTATTATTGTAAAATTGCTTTACTAATGGTACGAATTGCTGAAACTGTTTTTTGCTGATTTTTTCCGCAAATTAAACAATCCCGTTTTTTGCTTTTATAACCACCTTCTGTTATGACTGATAAAGCGATAAGGGACGGTAAAATTATAGCCCTACTTGAAAAAAGTTGTTCGCAGACTTACGTCTCAGCAGCTAAGTGTGTGTCGTTCAACTGTCCGGAGTTAGGGCAAAGCAACAACAGTGCGTCGCGACAACGCATCGCAGAAACCTACGACGCCACACAACGCGACTTGTATTGCTGTGATTGATTGTGATTGTCGTTTTTGTGATCCGTTGTCGCAACGCAGTGTTGTGGTTTCGCCCTAAGTTTTCATAAAAAATAAAACATTAAATGCACACCGGTACATAACGGAAGTCCTAATTTTACATGCAACATACCTAGAGTGTGGCCCAATTTTAATTTCATTGGTATTAAACCTTTCACTTCGAAGATACACAGGGGCACATCTCAAAATCATTGAAATTGGATTTCTTTTTGTTAAAAATTGTCTCGTTTTTTTTTCTCTCCATTCTTTTAGGTATTTATACTGTTATTAATGAAAAAGAAACGAAGCAGAATAAAAACATATTGTCAAGAAAATCATTATTGAGACATCGCCATTCCTCCCCTAACGAATATAACAAAAGCATGTTAGACATTTCTTCCCCGACTACGTAAAAAGTAAAAGAAAGATACGTAATACGAATGCGTAGTGCGGAAACGAGACGTATGTCGGAAAAGGCGAGGTAGATAGGGGTCAAATAGTACATATATACTTAAACGGCGATTTACAGGATCTTGGAGACACATTAAACATGTTATCTATATTATATTTATTAATTAATAGTATAAAGCTCAAGAGTTTGTTTGTTTGAACGCGCTAATATCTGTTGAAATAATCTTTCTGCATTTTATAGTATATTCATTGAAGAATGTTATAGACTATGTTAAATTTTGCTACAACCCATAGATGCGGAGCAGTAATCACGAACTTCAAGAAATCTGACAAGATGTAGGTAAGTACGGGAAGTGAAAACAATGATACCAGGATATACATGCGAGTGTTTGGCGGCTCGGCGGTGCGGTGAAGAGTTCGTCGAAGAAATTTAACACAGTTGAAACTGTGGAGCACAGCTGGTATGTATAGTGGCCTCAGAACTTCGTTTCTTTTTAGTTTGGTTTACACATAATACTTAATATTAAATGGACACTTGAATGAACATGGGCAAGTTTGAAGCAAACTTTTAATCTTTTGAATGAGTCCGATAAAATAAACTAATACGTCTGAGCTATTTTTCAATGAAAAATAATTCTAACGATAATCATGTAGGAAGGCATCGGAACACAAACACCTACTACTGGTAAAATTCGAAGTGAGCAGCAGTAGGTACCGCTAACGCGATCATGACGTCACATCCGACGGAACGGTGCGCACGCGCAGGCACGATACCCGGCAAGTAATACACCTAGACAGGTGACGACAGGAACGATCGTGTGTTCCAAAAAAAGTCTTGTTTATTTACAAACTCGGCGCGTGTCAGTTCTCAAGAAATTTAATGATTTTCGTCAGCATCATTACTCAGCTGTTCTCAGGAAGTGCAGTCAACCCGATGACGAATGTAAAAAAGTGAGCTATAGAAATATATAGAAGTGACAAATTGCCCCCAATATTAGTCAACATATTAAATTAAAGTTTGTCGAATTTTCTTAAACCTTTTTTTTATTAAATGTGTAATATATTAAAATTAAAAAAAGTTTAGCTAAGCGAGTGGGTGCATGATCCTTTTTTTATATTAAGAAATACCATTTCAAATTAAATTATAAATAAATGAACGATTTTATTTAAACATACAAATGTACGCAAAGATCTTTTAAACTACGCAACGAATTTTAATGCGGTTTTCACTGTCATTTAGACATTTTTTTACGGAAAGTTTATATTATAGGATATAATACAATACATACCAATTATGTTTTTGTATATAGTAGAATAAATTCAATTATTAGTAATGAAGTAGTTAAAAAATGATTTTCGGACGCTTACATAACTTACGCTGGCTAAACCTTATGAAATACATTAAAATAATATTCTAAAGAAGTCTGAAGTCTGAAAAAAGTACAAAGACCTGACCTGACCTTAAAACTACAGATCTCCAGACCCTCGTTCAATAATCGGGCATAAAGCGAAACTCCGAACTAATACTGAGAATTTCATAGAAAAACTGAATAACACTTTGGTTGACCAGGGAATGAATTCTAGAACCTCGAGCATATAGGATATATACAGATTTATCATATTATTTTGGTTGTGTATTTATCACATCACAGAATGAACATCAAAAGTCGTACATCATATTAGAAACTTTCAAAGAAAGATGAAAATTAAATTGAAATGATGATTAAGGAATATAAAAAAAGTATGAAAAATGAATGCAAATTGTTTACTGTATTGCTCCAAAGATGATGTTTGTGTAATTAGACAAGTTTTTGACGATGTATGTGACAAGTTACAAAATAAAAAATTATAATATCTATGATTACGAAAATTGGACAATGGATTGTCGCGGACATTTATATTAAAAACTAGTAAATAGAAAAGATACTTTATCATAACGTTACGATCTCGATAAAAAAACACTATACTCGAACATTAAAGAAATAACTGGAAAAGTCTAGAACCCATTACAAACATCGAGTACAAATTCATAGGTAAGAAAAGGCATTGCAGAAAACGCACACATTTCTCTTAACTGCGACTGAGAACACCTGAACGGAGAGTTTGTTTTATTTTATAATATTTTATACGAATAAATCTCTAGATTTCCAAAAATTTGACTTAAAGATTATACAGCCTGTCATTCCCACAATTAAGACGAATCAAACGACACCTCGTATACTAAAAACCTATCAAACCGTTTAAGCTACAGAGCGTGCCAAATAACATGCATACACAACACACAAGCTCGAAAAACATAACCCTCCTTTTTCACAGTGGGGTAATAATAATTACATACTCTGAATTATTTTTGGCATAGTTTAGGTACAACTCTACAAAGTCACATCTGTCCATGTATTCGAATTAGAACTGCATAATGCTCAATATTTTAAAAAAACGAATCGGCGTATAATCGCTCTCAAAACGACAGATAAACAAACAAATCATCCGTTACCGGAAAGAGTAACAAAGATGCGCGCGCGCACATTGAACCACTCAATTGAATAATTGCGCCTGGGGTCATGCTAATTGTGCGCTTATTCATTTAACCGCTGACATGACGAATCAATGTCTCTATTGTTTAATAAACTTGTGGGAAACTTGCCACGGCTTGATACTTGCATTTTTATTATTATTTACTCTGTTTGTTCATATCACGCCACAATATTAAGTATTTAATTCAATTTATTTCATTCCTGAGACTAAAATTGGCTTTGCTGCATGTACCACAATATTATAAATATTTATACATACATAGCTCTATTTACCTCTACTCTATTTACAATGTTGTTTTGAAAAGTGTTAACAACTTTTGGCTTTATAATAAAATAGAAAATAAATATATATTAAAACTGTCTATAGCATTCGATACAAAATGACATTACTGCACAGTCTTTTTATTTTATTCTTTCCATAGTGGATACTGAAGACACAACGAAGCTATCCAAATATTACATAGTTTCAACCTATAAACTAAGAACATAAAGTATACGCTTTATAGATTTGACTTACTTTTAAGGGCCGGCGCACATATGACAAAACGCAACGTAGATCATTTTTCACTGCCAAAGGTATTATCGCCTTTGTGTATCTTGAAATAAGATCGAAAATTAATTACGACAACAAATCTTCTAAAGAGCATCGAAGCGACTACAGAAGAATAGTAGCGCACAGGAACGCGCGTACTTGTGCAGACTCATCATTTAATTCGCCTATTGTGTGACGCGTTTAGCAGACTCGCAGGCATGCTAAGCTCTGCACTATGTTATAATATGTGCACCAGCCCCTAATAGATTTCGACAACAGTTTACTCGTCACCAGATATCCCCGGCGCAGGATGTCTTCGTGTAAACAACGACAGTTGCATCACTGGCAGGAGAACTAAAATTTGATTACATCAATTCCGCATCTGAATAACTATTATATATATTACCCTAATTACAACAACTTTTTCTTATCGAATACATTTAAAAGACTCGTTGTGGTAAAGAACTTACAACATAATTTTCTTCTGCGTGCAATGGTCAGCATGCTATATGATTCACGGGAACAACAAATAAGTGAAAACTAAAAGCAGTGAGTAAAAACTAAGTCTCGATTAATTTATTTATAAAATAAATTCTAATACTTATAACATCTTTATTCATGGTAATTTTCTTCATTCCTATATGGGATCGTAGTTTCCTCTTAAAAAATATGGCTAATCAAAAACAGTGGCATTATTTTATAATACTAAATAATGATTAAAACCAGAAAATAATAAAAAACACTACTTGGAAAGTGAAACCGAGATATTAATTGCCACCAACAATCAGAAATGCGAGCAATTTGTGCCGTAACATTAACCAAATTACCCGAAGCGTCCCCAGCGTCGATTACAAATGAGGGTACCGTCATCTGCATCCGTACATAGAAATGTAGATGTGCCCATCTGTTTAAATGGACATATAATATCTGGGAATAGTTTTAGCAGGTATAAGAATAATGTTCCTTTTATAGAAGGAGTAGTTTTTTTTAATTATAATATTTAGAGAAACATTCATTACACAGCATTTATAAGGAATATTAAACATCGTAACACTTACATGAAGAACGTGATAATTAACTCTTAAAATAATTTTCTCGTACACCTAACGACATGACATTGATGAAGGTATTAATATTGTAGCGACCGCCCTAAGCTTGAAATTCGACCAGCGACTTTTTGATCATAGAATATTTTCCGTTTGACATTTGCAGCATTCATGAACCTAAACAATGAGTATTATCTATATCACTTGCTGTCACTTTTCGTTGAGTGACAATGTCAATATTTTGGGAGGTTTACGCTCAATGGCACTAACTGGTCAGGTTACTATTCGCAGTATTAATTTATTTTATTTCATATATTACCAACAGATATTATAGATAAATTTTAGCTTTCTGCACTCCTTCTCCATATAAACTTAAACCATGCCAAATCTATAACAGTCTTCCGTGCACGCAATACGCTTTAAAAGGTACCGAAAGGTTTTGCTTCACGTATTAATATATAGATAACAAAAGAACAAACGGCAAAAGAGACGAATAACATCGATAGTTCTCATTTTCATCCCAATCTGCAACTGTTACGATATGTTTATGATTAAATAATTGTATATTGGTGGACTCCAAAAACTTAAAAGGACAGGTCTGTTTATTGCCATATGTATACTTGTTGCCCAATGAAAAATGGCAAAATGGTTCATTTCCACTCCACTATCACCATGCCTACATTTATTATGTTTAGCAATGTTTACCGCGTGCGTGGGATGTTACGTTGAACATCGGGAACCTATATATATATTTACATATACAGTGTAAACTCTTTATAACGTTATCCTTTATAACGATAAACTCCCTATAACTTTGAAGTGAGCCCAACTTGGTTGGTTTGCGTTAAAACCCACATATTGAAACACTCTTTATAGCGATACGTCATTCTCTATTACGAAGAAATGTGTTCATATATTTAGACAGTAAATATTTATTATCGGTATTATTGTTTATTATCAGGTAACAAAAGACTTTGAAGCTCCGAAACATCCGAGGTCGGTCTAGCTTTTGTTATCCTTAATTGCCTTGAACACGTGCAGTATGACGCATTGTTTTCTCGGAAGTGATGGTCTTCGACCAAGCATACTGGGTACCTATCGTATTATCAGTCGTAAACCTACTTTGAAACTGTTAACATGGCCAGTAAACGGAAAGCGATTAGTGTTGACGAAATAGTTTGTGTGATACGTGCGATTGAAAAGGGAGAAAATAAAAGTGACGTTGGAAGGCGTTTTGAACTAAGTCAATCCACTGTTGCTACCATTTGGAAAAATCAAAAAACAATTCTACAGGCGGCGCTGGAAGGAAACTCTTCTAAAAAATTAAGAAAGCCAAAATTCGAAGACTTACATCAGACCAGTTCAACATACCAAACAATTTTAACGAAGATCTACAATCGTACGAAAATATAGATGAGGATGTAGCCACAACTGTTACACTTACAGATGAACAAATTGTTGATTTAGTGTCAAAAAGTCAGGAAACACCGATAATCAAGATGAAGAAGATGATCAAGTGGACAAAGCTGAATCACCACCAACAATTCAACAATCCCTAGATGCCGCTAAGTTGGTAGAATTTTTTTTGTTGTTTAATCAAGACGATTCCACCACATATATAGATATGAATAGAATACATAAAATAATACAAAACAAGTACTGGCATAGCAAAAACGACAGACAAAGTTATCAGACTACATGTGTAAACAATAATTTATAAGCATTTATTATTTAAGACGTACATATTAAAAATTCTTGTTAATTTGGTTGTTTTTTTTTGTTCACTCCATATAACGACAACTCTCTATAACGACAAAAAATACTCAGTCCCTTGAGTTCCGTTATAAAGAGTTTACACTGTATTTGATTTAAGTACACGTAAACCACACATTAAAATTAAAATAATTAAAAAATCCATATTTTTTTTTAAATTATCGCCTAATTTTAAATTAAGGTATGAAAGGAGACGGATACTCTTTCATACAATATTGGACCTGGATAATAGAGAGATGTAAGAATATGAAAATGGTGTCAATAAATAGCTAATACATAATCAAATAATCACCGAAATTTTGCAAAATTTAGCTATCTGAGTGCAGAGTTTTAAGATTGTTCGTAAAAGTTAGGTCAACAACAATTATTAATCAAATTACTTTTGAAGTACGGTCGATATTTTTTTTAATATAGGGTTATCTTTATTATATTTTTAAAGTGGGAGGGCGTTAAGAAACACGCATATCCTATTAATAAATAGGTAAAGGTATTAAAACTTAGGACTAGGAAATGACTGATCCACAACAGAGCAAGAGTTTTGGCATCCAGAGCCGCTAGAGCTGTCAGCACTGAGAACATACTAAAAATACAGTTACGATCAAAATATAACTTTTGCATTGATTACTTTCGTTTATTTTTATCTACATTAATAAATCTGTAGTACTGTCTTTACAGCTAATCGTTTTTTCCAAATTTTCCTATAGGCATACTGTATGAACGATACTGATGAGCACGAATATGTCATTAATTTTTTTTTGTCTGTCTGTTTGTATGTCCGGATTTAACTCGAAAACGGCTTGACTGATTCTTGTGAAATTTTATACTCGGGATGTCATCATGACTTATGTCATTAGTCAATTGCTGGGGTATAAAAATTTTCAATATTAACTTTCAGAAATCGTAAAAAAAAGAATTTCCAAATAATCATTTTAATTAATTCATGACCGATTTTGATGAAATTTTGTACACGAGTAGTATAAGTTATTCCATGAATGATGTGGCGATGAGAATTTTCGATAACTATTTTATGAATCGTAAAAAAATAATTTCCAATTCTATTAATACTTAACCCGATTTTGATGAAATTTTGTATACTAGAAGTATAAATCATTATATAATTAATAGGCTATAGGAAGCAATAAGGCTGTAAGGTTATAAGAATTGTTAAAAATATTTTAAAAATTATAGAAAAAAAATAAAACACAACATTTAATTTGTATTCATTCTCAATCACTTTTTACTAAATTTCGTAGAAGGGATGCATACATGAATCATGAAATATAATTGATAGGCTATAGGATCTACAACAATAATTTCAGAAATACTTATATAATAAAACAATTTTGATTATTCTCAACCATTTCTGATGAAAATTGTACACTGGAAATACATGTCATTCCTCAATTGATAGAATATATGAATCTAATACTATTAAGTGGAAAATTATATATATATATGTAATTGGTTTCTCGGAAACAGCTCCAAGGATTTGGATAAAATTTTGTATTTAGATAATGTTTTACATTCCAAGTTTAGCCAGAATATGTGTTTGTTTTATTTTCTTTTTTAAAATACCGAGCAAAGCTCGGCCGCCCAGATATTTGTAGTAAATAATATGAGTAAAAACAAAATTACGTGATGTTAACTAAATAACTGTTGCGTAATATAATAACAAAGGCGAACAGAGACGCGGGCACACCGTTAGTATTTTCATCTTAATGTATCACAGACCACAATATAATAACTTTTTTACAATTTGTCATCAAATTTCTATCAGTGTGTTCAAGTAGTTGCAATACTCACAACTTTTCTTCATTGTAGATGAATAGGGGTGGAGGCCGTGCTCAGACCTATAAGATGCCTGCTTCATATTCTTGTACGATAATAATCCTTTTTATTATCGTACCCAAAAATATTATTGAGACGAAGGAAGACCTACTTAGATGATAAACGTTTGTTACCTAATATATTTTCATTAAAAGCTCCACGAGTAAGCAGAGAAAATCGATATGTACCTCGAGACTGTCTTTATATGGGTCAACGCGCTGTTGTCAGCATAAAACGTAAACGGAACGTAAAAAAAAATACAGAAATAACTCCGCCTTATATACAACATAATTTATGTTGATAAGTAACGATTATAGAAAAAATTTAAAATAATTTTTAAACATAGGTTTTTTTATACGTTACTTACTTTATATTTATAGCCTATTTTCGTTTAAGCTTGTAGATTTTAAGGATGGATAAACTTGGAAAAATATTCAGTTAATTGATTGATCAGACTAGGTAGTTAGTTGATCAATATAATGATTCTTCTAAATCACTGCAAATAATAAGACCAGTTTTTTAACAAATAACCAACACAGTGCACTTGCAAGCCACATTGAATATTGAAGCACTCAATTGGTTTGAGTTAAAAACGTTATAGAATTATGTCGAAAGCTTTCAATCCCAACTAGATTCATATAGAGATCTCATTCACCTGCAGTTGTTCTGTACAAATCTATGACTTAATACTACCAGGCGAAAGCTATTAATTAGATCTAAACATAAGCTGGCTAAACGAATGTTCGACGCACAGAAGACGTATCACTTTTATGACATAGGTACAGCTCATATGTGTGGTGGTAAATAAAATATAGAGTCTATTGTTCTAACCATAATTTTATACTCCTCAGAAGCATGTTGTTTATACTGACACCATATAAGCTAGCTTGATAGGTTTCATTTACAATATTTCCTTAGCATTATTAGAATACATTGGTCGTACCGTGTCAGTAATGGAACCTTATCTGATGCATCACTAGTTACGTTGATGTATGCTAAACGAGAGAGTTGCAAAGCAAATATTCTACTCTAAGCTCCAGGTAGGTAGTCGGAAACATGGCGGCCAGTACTTTAGTTACAACGATGTACAAATCACAAAACTGCATTGTGTGGAGGAGTGTGATAAAGCATAAGGTTAAAGATTTTTAAAACAGACGAAGGCGACATCTTTATAGGAAACGAGATGAACGGAAGAATTTTTGCAAATATCTTATAACCAATTTATGAGCTAAAAATCGATTTTATTAATTACTAGCTGGTACCCGCGACTTCGTCTGCGTATTATTGGATATACACAGATAGATCTCCGAAAACGACAAACCAAAAGAAAACCATGGATGGGATTTTCACTATGTGTATGGTGGACGCGATCCCTATCACCTCGCTATATTACTGTATATGCACCGGCTGATTTCGGAACACGACAAAGCAAAAGAAAGTCATACATGGTTTATCACTGTTTGTATGGTATTGTAATATATTCCAATATGGATCCAACGCATTAACCGTCCCAATAAAACTTACAACAGTACAAACAACAAACATACAAACTTTACATTTATTATATTTGTAGGGAAAAACTGGTTAAACTATGACTTTTACCGGGATAAATAGACCCTATGTGTTATTCCAGGCAGACTATCTGTCTGCCAAATTTCATTCAAATCCGTTGAGCAGTTTTTTGCGTGATTGAGTAACAAACATCCAAAGATACACACTTTCACATTTATTATATTAGTAGGATATTAAGTTGCTGTACCCAAAATCATTAACGATGATTTTATTGTGTGGTAATTGATACATAATTTTGTCCAGCACGAGTGCTAAGATGTTAACGATATGTCTACCGTAGTATTTTAATGGTTTAGTAGCTCCTAAGTTCCACCCATACGAAAACTGTCCGTAATATACCACATGAGTCCATCTCTGTACCGTATACTGTTATAATCGTATATGCTTAATACATAACCTGACTTTTGCAGACGTATAGGCATAATAGAAGAACTCTATATCAATAGGTATTGTCGCCTATCAACGCATCAGAACATAAATCGACTTGTCCGTTCAGCAAAATAAAATTTTCAAGTAATCTAATGTAAATTGACAAACTTCGAACAGAATTCGTTTGCCGGGCCGCTCGCATTTTATCGATAAAGAGGTATAACTCGAAATTTTCAAATTGATTGGCGTATCGATAAAACTGGCAGGCCATTCAGCTTGTCTGATTATAATAATTGACGTCCGAAAAACTCGAGCAAATGACGGTTCGAAATTGCAGGATTTCTTACAAAATTTTACAGCTTTTTAAAAATCACAGGTTTTTTTTTTCTATAAACATTAAGTTTTATGGTCTATTCATTTTATTGAAATCTAACTGTACCCGCGGCTCCGCTCGCATGGACTGTTATTTATGAAGATACGAGGGCGGCACTGAAAATTTCGGGAATCAAGGAAGTGACACAACATTACTATTTAAAAATGTATTTATTGCTTTTTGAAGTATTCTCCGCGAAATTTGACACATTTTTCCATACGATGGAACCAATCATTGAAGCAACCATTCCATTCGGAAGTTGGGGTCTCCAAAATGGCCGTTTTGTAGGCGTCCACAGCTTCTTCAGGTGATGAAAATCTCTGTCCACGCAATTTATTCTTTATTTTAGGGAAAGTATAGAAATCATTAGGACTTAGGTCGGGGCTGTACGGCGGATGGTCTAATAATTCTATGTTTTCTTGCTCTAAAAACTCTTTTGTTCTCTACGCGGTGTGAGAACTCGCATTGTCGTGATGGAGGATGATGCGGCGGTTGCCGTTCTCTTTACGGAGTTCAGAAACGACCTGTGGCAAACAAATGCTAGCATACCATTCTGCATTAACCGTTCTTTGTCCCTCAAGAGGAATAGTCGCAACATGGCCGGTTTTAGAGACAAACGTGGCCACCATTTTTTTGCAACACTCCGTGAACGAATAATTTTTGTTGGCTTTAACTCATTTTCGAACACCCAAACTCGTGACTGGTTTTTTGTTTCGGGTTCGTACGCGTATATCCAGGATTCGTCACCTGATACGATGTTGTATACAGCATCTAAGGATCCTGCGTGGAATCTTTCGAGAGTTCTGATGCACCAAGTAACGCGAGCCGCTTTTTGCTCTTCACAGAGCGAATGCAGTATCCATCGGGAAAACAACTTTTTTACACGTAATTGTTCATGCAAGATTATTTGTATTTAACTCATGCCAATGTCTAAAGTTGCCTGAATTTCGCGGTATGTCACATGTCGATCTTCCTCAATCAGCTTACGCACAGCATCAACGTTTTCTTGGGTGACTGCAGTTTTTGAACGACCTTGACGAGGATCATCACTGAGCTTGACACGTCCACGTTGAAATTCAGCAAACCAGCGATAAATTGTGGTTTTGGATGGGGCTTCATCACCAAATGCAGAAATCATCCGGTCAACACACTGTTTTTGTGTTAAACCACTTCGAAAGTCATAATAAATCATCGCTCTTGAATTTTCTCGAGTCAATTCCATTTTATCAACGACTAAACAAGTTTGACAAAACCTTGTGACAAGACCGAGAATCTTTTTTTAAATAAATAAATTGTATTCGAATTTTAAAACCAAGGAGTTTTCAATTAAAAAGATTTTAATATGACAGGAACAGTGGAAATATTCCATTCCCGATACTTTTAGTGCAGCCTATGTATCGTAATTTATTTTTTTAATCTATGGACCAAGTATCTGAGACGACAAAAATATGGATCAAAATTTATCCAGTAGTTTATGCGTGAAGCGCGCACTACGGCATACCTCTTTATTTTATATTAGCCTTTAATAAGCAAATTAGTAGAACTTATAGGGACTATTTACTACACATTATATTATGTAATTGCTGATAGATAATATTTTGGCCTCTTCAACCATTTTGCCAAAAGAAACATTAAACTAAAGAACAGTTGAACACTTAGATTACGGCATCCTAAAACACGTAAATTGCATAAAGGTTCCCAGACAAAAATCATATTATGACGTTCAAAGAAAAAAAAATAAAAAATGTGCGTGCTTAAAAAGTACACAGTTCAGAAGTGAAACTTAATTGGCAAACTAATTTTTAAATCTCGTTTATATTTATACTAATCTAAAGCTTTAGATTTCCGAGACTTAGAGGGAGGAAAAAGGAAGATATGTTAGGAATTTAATTAATTTAATTGTCATTAAAATATTAAGTATATTAAATTCTGAAATGACGAGTGACAAATTAAAATGCCACATGTTACTTGTAAATATTAAAACTTCCTAACCTTCAAACGAATTAACATAAAAAATTGTATATTAACAAAAAGATAACAAATATATTACTTACTCTGAACAATTGCTTACGACGATTTACAAAATCATCACAAAATGTTTATTTATAAATTTAACTCACTGTTTACACATTGTCTCCATGGTTACGTGCTTCATGCTACATTCGCCCTTTCTCACTCTCTCTCAATCGGTTACAATCGCTCTCTTAAAACGTTTCACACTTTCGTGACGCGTTGCATGCGTAACAATTTTATCCTTATGCGCGCAAAGAATTTTCACTTTAAAAATATTTTCGACGATTTCTGCTGACTAAATAATCCTTTCCTACGATTTACTAAAGGTTTGCAATATATACATTTTTAAGGTCTATAAAATCAATACGTGAAGAGAAAACTTCGGACTCCTATATAAGTGTATTGCGCGCACGGAGGAGCGGGAGATTTGGGATGGATAAAGTTTATATGGAGGAGTTGAGAAAACTAAAATTTATATATAATATGTTACAAATACATTAAAGTAACTCAGAACTGAACTTAGAATTTAACTTAGACAACAATGACACATTTCCTTTGTGATTGAGTAAAAATGGTCACCAACAATATAATGAAGAATATTATAATATTTACGTTCATAATACAGTTCAAACAGTTATTAAATAAATAGCCTATGATCAAAAAGTCACTGGTCGAATTTCGACCACCGGGCGATCATTAGGATATTTAAATACATGTGTTTTATAAATTGCAACGATATGCAACTAGAGTCACACAAATGTAAAAAAAATGTATAACCCTAATTAATTACAGAAAGTCGCAAATAAATTTGCACCTTTGGAACGGATCTGCAAAACAGTTCCTCGATGCCCTAGACAGGTTGCAAAGACGGGGGCTGGTTCGCATTGTAAATGATGTAGACGTCACTAAGTTCACCGAGCCGCTTCAGCTGCGCAGGGACATTGCCTCGCTGAGCGTGTTCTATCTTCTATGCTATGACGAGTGTTCTGAAGAGCTGAACAATCTAATTCCTTCCTTCCTTTCATAACAGAACCACACGAGCTAGGTTCCAGAGCCACAGCTTTACGATAAACTCCATCCTCGCACGAACTGTGCCATAATACCTTTGTCGTACCTCTGTTGCTGTGGAACCATCCATCCGGCCAGTGTTCCTTCCTTTCTACGGCAGACTTTTAACATAACTTGAAGAGATCGGCATGACGGCGACGACTAGCGATGGATGGTATAACTTCGATGGTCGACGTTGTTTTTGGATTGCATTGTGTGCAAGTGAAGCCACTTTGTCGTGATACAATTTAAAAAAAATTATCACCAGATATTAAGTATGCCCGTATAACGTTCGGTGGTTATAAAGTATTTGAAGTATTGTTTTATGTTTGAAGTTCAATTAATTGACGTACAAAAACATACACACACACGCACAGATGATACTCTACAACTCTAAATATTGCTCATTTTATAGATAAATGTTAATTGTTCTATTTACATATTTTGTTGTATTTTATATGTTATTATTGAAGGCAGACCCTACTGTTATATTATAGCCAAGACCTAGAAGAGAGCGCTATTGGCTGAGACCCAGCCTATACTAATGTAGCTAATATTGTACATTTTTGCTTTTGATGTAAGAATATTTATGGTTCTAAAAATGAATAACCAGCTGATGAACCCTATTGATTAAGCTCCATCCATATAAAGTTAACAACTGTAACGAATCTGCTTAACAGCGGTTCTACTCTCCCGTTCATAGACGCAGAGACCAATAATTATTTTACTATCACTAGGTAAACATAACTTTCTAACTTTCAAACTATTTATATGTAATATTCATTAAATTAGCATAAAATCACTAAATGTAACATTGTGATGTATGATTAAATAATGTAAATAATTATATGTTGAACATTGTTCAACGAGTAAGTATAATATGAAAAATGTAAGACTAAGACTAAGACTCTGTGTTGAATTTTTTAGATGTAATTGAATAATTTTGGCAAAGTTTTACTTTCATTTCTCTAAAAATACTTAATATAACGTCTAAAAGGAATTTATTGTTTATATATATTATAAGCAAAAGTGATATAGTACCAACTGTTTGATAACAATTAGTGATTAATGTTTAGAAATAGTATATGATATGCATGTATGAAAGCGATACAATGTTGGCAACGAAGTAAATTATAACATTGATGGTTTATTATAAAAATGAGAATAATATATCTAAATAAGCATAAGATGGCAAAGGTCTGATTTGTTGTGAGGATGTAATGCTTGGGTTTATCAGAAAATATATTAAAGTAACATACAGTAGAAATACAATCTTTCTGATCAATACGTAAAATTACATTAGCTGATCGTAACAAAAATGAAAAGATATGTAGAATGCAAGGTTTCGAAGAGAGCGTCAACAAAATAAATCTTTAAAGGTATGCTTCGTTGGTTCGGGTATATTGAAAACACGAGTGGATGAAAGAATAACAAAAAGATACAAAATGCTAACGTGTGAGGAAATAAAAACCGAGAAATATCGAAAGGGTATTGACAGAAGCACATCAAATGGAAAACGTTTTTGGAAAGCTTTGTAAACAGAAAAAAGTGATACTGCATCCTCCTGTATAGCGTTATTTTAAAGACATTGATAGACACAGTTAAAAATTGTATCAAACATGATATATAAAAATAATATTTTTGTTAGGAGTAATAGAAACCCCTTTTACAGTGTGCAGCATCACTAAGCAAAATAGGACAAGCAGACGTGCTCGGCCTATAAACCAAGTAGGAACTAGATCAAGGGCACTTCTAGATATAGGTGTATAATAATATACACTCTCATGTCGATCTTTTATTACTGAATATCTATCTACGAATACTTCCAAAGAAAGCTTCGAAATTTCCTAGTTAATAATATCCGAGCGTCAAAGTCAACTCATGATGTTTTCCTTAACCATTAGAAGATAATGTTATATTTTATATATTTTAACTATTTCAAAACAAATATATTATGTGAATCAATGAGCTATTATTATGTGATAAGAGGACAATAGGTCAAGCATTTTTTTTTTAAACATCGAACGCTACAGAAAAGATTTTGTGGCACCTTTGTTATAGTTTTAAAATGGGCAAAAAAATCCCAAAATATCATGATCGTTTCAAACATTTTAAACCTTACCTCACTATGCGATCGCAGAATGTTGTTGGAACTTATGTTTTTGTTAAAGTCAGTCATCTGACTCTGATGAACAATTTTAATATGCGTTGTTATTTTTTAGTTTCAATTTCTCCTATTATTATTATTATAACATTATCTTATCTTGTTATTATTATTTGTTTTATTTTTATTATTTCATATGTATGTACTTAAATTTATTACTTAAGTATGCCGTCTGAGGACGCCGTGTTCGCCTAAAACTATAAGAACACTTATTTTTAAATAGTTTTTATTTACAACGTAAAATACTAAGTTATGTTGGTGAGCTAAAATAAATAAAACAAGTCCTATCAAAGTTACTCGATCACTAACAGACGTACACAAGATTTTATATATGTATATAAGAAATAAGAAAAAGCTCGTGTTTTACCACAATTTTAAACGATGTTAATTGACGATGTAGCCGAGATGGAAAAGGGCCCAAGTGCTAACCAAGGGACATTTTATGGATACGTCATTGGTTTGAACCATTATAGTTGACAACGTACTAAAACACTACGTATTTGGCATTAAATATAACGAGAAAAACACGGAAAATTGAAACCAGCAGTACGAAACGAAAAACGGGATGTAACCAATAAAACAAATAATGTTGCCGCTCCTCGTTGCCTGTTTAGGTAAATAGTTGAGGTAATCACATGTGAAGCTTATATTTAGGACACGGGACACGGTACAAATAATACGTTAGTCAAACTCTAAACTGGTCTATCATATATGAATCTTATAAACATAATAACGTAGTCAGAGTAATGTAGTTCTAACTTACGTACTTATGGTAATCGTAAATTTAATTTTGTGGTGGATTAATAATTTCATAATATCAAACCTTACACAGCAAAATATAATAATTTCTTTAAAATTTTAACTTTTAAATTAAATATGTTTATACGGAATTTTTATCTATTATTATATATTGTAAGTGTAATGTTTTTATTTTTTTATATTTATTCTAGTTATTACGTTGAACTATAAGTAAATAGACTGCATGTTGTAGTTGACTTATAATTATTCTAAATTGTCAATAAATACAAACACCTTAATGTGTTACTTTTGTCATACTCGTATTGTAATTATAGTTACCTGAAATATGACTGCTTAGTTTGAATACCTGTAAAATTAAAAAAAGAAACTTTATTAGTAAGACAGGAGATGTTATATTAAAATAACTTGCTTATCATATCAATCGAAGACTTGTAATCAGTAAAAATTTTGTAATTGTTTATAACGGAATTTATTATGTAGCTACTAGCTGTGCCCCATGGTTTTACCCGTGTTCATTCTATCCAACAAACACCGTAGCGTGTAGCCTATCACTGTTGTTCTCACTTCCTGCAATTACATAATGTTTTAATTTAAACTTAAGAATTATTGGCGGAATCTCAAACAGTCGTATAGTGTTTTATTTTTGTTTTTTACTCATAATTATGTGTTGTTTGACCCCATATTGTGTAATACAGCATTGTGCATAATGAAACTTGGTTATTGTGCAAATGTGAAATGGATTGCAAATAATAACATGGACCATGCATTCTGAGATGCCACAAAAACTCCCAAGAATGTACTTACAAGGGAGCCACCTTCTTCTTAGGATACTGAAATCATCATAGGACGCTATATATACACTCGATAATGGCAGTAATGATGTAATAACCAGTTAATGATGTCAATCGCACTCTTCAAGCGGGAACATAGTTACTATGCAAAAAATATGAGCGATAGCGATGCTCCCGGACAACTTCGAAAGACACTTAAGCCACTGCACCTTTTCGGTATCCGAATCCTCTGGGCCCTCCAGACTAAATATCTGGGTATCAACCTCGACAACAGACTTAACTTCAATGCACATTTCAGTATAGTCCGGAACAGGACTGCTTACATCTCTTGCTATGCTCGACAAGCGAGATCTCCTTGAAACATAAGCTTACACTATATATGATACTAGCTATGCCCAACCGTTTTACCCATGTTAATTTCATACGATAAACATCGCCAAAGCACCCGTGCAGGCAATTTTTTATACTTTGTGTAAAACTATCGACATTTTTATGAGGAATAAATTAATTTTTCAAATTAATGTTACTCGCTGATACTGTAGCTATATATTGGTGAAATAATTTTTTAAATCGGTCCAAGTATTTTTTGAGTTCGAGTAGAAACAAAAAAAAAAACAAACAAAAAATCAAATCTTTCCTCTTTATAATATTGTGACCCCATTCCTAACATATAGTTGCGCCGTATACGCACATATGTCCAAATACAATTTTACCCTATTGCAAAGAGTTCAAAACAGGTTCTTGCCTCATTTAGTCGATGCTCCATGGTTCGTTCGGAACTTAGACCTCCATACAGATATGGAACTTCCTTCGATCGAATCGTAAGTTTCAGTCCCTTGCAAGTTCATATCCCGCGTCGAATCACCCGAACTCGTTGGTGAGTGCCACCGCAACTTACGCCCCAGTCCCGACGCCCCCCGAATAACTTACCGGCCACAGAACATATTTACCGATCTCGATAACGAAATCGAGACATCGAACGCGTACTACACGGCCTTCTCTATAAATTAAGTGTGTTCGCGCCCACGCCCACGCCACGTCCACCCTCTCCTGCAGCAACTCAAGCCTAAGTCTGTTCCCTCGATGTGGAGCCCTTGAGTCTAGCAGCCGCACGCGCGATACAAATGACACTGCACGTGCATTTACTAGCAACCAACAGACACCATTACAGTGCACCCCACAGTACACACTACACAGGGACCTTTTTTTTTTTTTTTGTACTAGTTAGACTTAGACTAAAATTACAGGTAACTAAATACATATACACATGTTCCTTCCTTCCTCCCAGGAGGCAGGAACAGAAGTTCGGCCACTTTGACACCCTTGAGCATGTTGCCACGCTTTCGCAGCTGAGTGCCTTAAACTCGACCCCAAGCCACTGTGAAGCTGTAAGCTGAGGCTCCAGAGCCCTTATGCTTACATAGCTTGCGTATGTTACATACAACCTTAAGAATAATATAGTAGGTAAATATGTACACAGTTTACAGTGATACCTCACAACTTGTGAGATTTCATACTTACTCAGCTTATAATTTTTGGCAAAGAATATACAACTTGTCAGAAGTGAGAAAAATAATTAATAAACGGTTTTACGCGCCGAAATTCTGCTGATTCCGCAAATCAACAATGTAACACAACAAAACAGTTATGAATTTATTTTGTAGATCACAGTTGTGAATGCCCAAATACTTATATATACTAAAGCGATTGCTAAAGAGTTAAATTTATGACGTTAAGTTAGGTAGACGTTTGCATCCTAAAGTCTACGGATGGTTATACATTACTTCATACCATACGCTTTCTTTGTACCCCATGAGTTAGAATTGCAGTGGACTGCAAATCAGTCTCTTTGTGTTCTTCATTACATTACTAAGAAATTACGATAATTGCAATTGTATTGAATATTCAACTACAACGCTAGATGGAAGCATTAGCGCCTGATTGAGTTTGAACGCTTCGGAGCGTCGCGTACCTTTACCAATTTGAATGTTTAGATAACACCATCGGCTCACGGTGAAAGAAAACATCGTGAAGAAACAGGAATGGCTCGAGAAATGTTCTTATAGTAGTCAAAGTAGTAATAAAAATACAGAACTCTAGATTTATAGGCGTTTAAAAGTCTCCAACACGTTTTGAGCGGCGCAGCGTGAATATGAAGACCGTGCTTTTTTGTTAGCAAAGATACATACAGCCTGATAAAAAACAAAAATCCATATGCTCTACATTTATTAAAAATGGAATGTTGATGAATCCAGTAGCATCGATACTCATATTAATATTATCATAATTCGTCATGACGTATTATCACATATCTCCGGATACGTCTTGATACTTATCTATGTAACATTTTACTTTCGCTGTATTTCTTCAATAATATAAATCTATTTTAAACCTTCATAATGACATAAAAACTTGCTGTACTAGCGGTATTTAAGTTTTCAAACAATACTATTTACTCGCTTCTCTGTTCAAATCAATAACAATCAAAACTTCACATACATATAACGAACCAGTATTACATTTCCCCCCAGTGACAATATTAAAATTTTGCTATTATTAATTAATTCCCTTACCTCATTTACCCTTTAAGCCAGTCCTTTTAACGATGTTCTTCGATATAGCATAGTCCTTCCTTTACCTATTTTTAAGAGAAACGTTACTTTGTATAAGTTGTAACTAAAAAATTTTTTTTTGTATGTAATGTTTTTTTAATTTTCTTTACCATCGATTTAGAACCACCAGTACTAATTTTCCTTTTAATTTACATAAAAAATCATGAACATTAATTTCATGATACATTAGAATTTTATTATCAATTTATTAGGCCGTTCATTCTGAACTGGCTATTTAAACAAATTATATAAAACAATTATTTATTTTAAAACGTTTTAAGGTTTCCGCCTACATTGAGGTATTCAATTTGTTATAATTTCATAACTGCTTGTTTATTCGACCTCCCAGTTAGACATTGAAATAACATAGCGAACAGTTATTTGACGGTTTCACAAGAATTCTTCTTAAAGATGTTATCTTAAATTTACTTAGGAAATGAAACGTGCTTTAATTTTGGCATTTTTTAACATTTTCCTTGACATGTCATATTTCTAAGAGCGATATTTACTTGTTATAATCAACTTGTAGTGTATTGATGATTGAGTTGTTCAATTTATAATTGTTTTCTAAATGGTAGACATTCGTAGATAATATCATAGTTACGGTGAAAAAATAATAATTGTAAATAATATCAACGTATGGCGTTTTGGGATTACATTATCTATATCCAAGCATTTACATATTTTTAACATTGTAATTTTAGAAACATTACTGCTGATAAACATTTCTACCTCAATGATCAATCTTCTTCTTTAATTGCCAAGTCACCAGAGACAGATGCATCACAGACTGCGTATCTACCTGGCCGGTATAAAATTGAAATTATATATTAAGGACACCATTCAAGTTTTTTTTAAAGCACATATTAATGTAGATTCAGTCTAAAAAGGAAATAAACTTCGTTAACTATGGCAGTTCTAACAAACGTTCGACAAATACTTTGCTCCATTACGGGGCCAAACCCACGAAAAATTTCCATTAGGCTTTCCAAAAAAAAACTTCATTTTGTTAAACGCCAACCTCCTTTGTTTCAATATCAATTTCGTTGATTACTTGTCAATGAGCCAATCCAATATCAACTTTAATTTTTCACATGTAAAGTTGATCTTGAAGTAAAGTTTGAATGTTGCCTATGGCTGTAGTGTTGGGGGAAGTGTGGAACCGTGAAAAACAACAAAGGTTAAAAAAAGCATGCGTATAAGTAGTGTAGTAGCTAAATAACATAATATATCGATATTTCAGCAACAGACCTTGGATAGACAATTTTTTTTTTAATGTAAAATTTCTTTAAGTGGGATCTTTTTTAGAATCTATAATAAAATCTATAGTTGAAATAGTTTCTATCTGTGTTTATATAATTCAATACGTATATTTACCATTTTTAAAGCCAATTTTTTTTTATTAGCATAAAATAATATAAAAAAATATATAATTTAAAAAAACGGTAGTCATATAACTATACTCTGTATTGCTTGGTGTAAATATGTTAGATATTAGTTGGTATGAATATTGAAACCGTAGGTACTAATGACCCACACTATTATCAATAATATTAATAATAACAATATTATTTATTTTTACAGGTGAAAATTGAGAACTGCTTGCGCATCATGTGACGGAAGTGCGACATGATGAAGTTAGAGATATCATGTCCTGATAAGCATCCTATATAAAGGACACTAATAAAGAAAATGATATTATTATTTTTTGTCTCTTTGTCATTTTGAATGTTGCAGATTTACTGAAAAATGATAGGCTATAAGAATTTTTAATAATACTTGTATAAATTGTAGAAAAAAAAAAAACCTTAAAAGTATAAGTCATTACATAATAATTGATAAGCCATATGAATTGTCCATAATATGAGTAAAAATGAAATTACGGGATGAAAATAATTACTGCGTAACAAACGCGTGGCGATCTTCGCAGTACCCCTCTCCCCTAGTAAGTTAATTAACTGTGTATTATATTATTAAAATTATTACCAAAAAAATATCAACATCTTCAGCCCGTAGTAGCCCATTACTGAGTATACGCCTATATTTTTGTACACCTTGTCTGTGGTGTTCTTGTCTCATCCCGATTCCGATCAAAATATATCAGCGAAAAATAAAATAAAAACATAATATTACATTCCACTTTTTTAATAATTGGTACCTACACAATTTAAGTGATACGCAATAATATCGATACAAGATAAATATCATGTTTTTTACGAACCCCAACACTACAGTCTGCATGACTAGTTATATTAAATCTATGGGAACGACTGAAGGTTTTTGTTTAGCGTATACTAACAAACATCGTAAACACAATTTGCAGTTGGATCCTTGATAAGAAATAACTTATAGCCAACAACAAAAGGTTTCCTTACGTCCAGAAGTGGGATTAAGCAAGTCCAGAAGATTCTGCTTAATTTAGCAATCCAACTTTCTTAGAATAGTAGTTAACTTTCCTATAATTTTGTCTAAGCTTACTTTCTTGTTACTAAAAGGTTTTTTACAGTCTTATAATATTTGTTTGCACGGCATGTTTTGATATTAGCAAAATAATATTCAATTATTTTGAAGCTGCTGTAGGTCTATGTCCGTGATCATTTGTCTCCGTACGATTTTTTTTTACTACAATTTTTTTACGGTGCAGTTCATAAACAACGGCGACCTTCGACGACTTATGCCACTGCTAGTCGTCTGCAGAAATATCTCTTCACGCTTCGTTTGTAGGACCCGATATCGTAGTAGGCGGGAAACACACTGACGGGAAGGCGATAGCACTTTTTCACAGAACGGCAAATATAAGAATGATGGCGTGTACAGACATGGCGTCGATCTCCGTGAGTTCGAATCCCTGCAATGAGCCTGTGCCTTCGGTGACGGAATACATGTTGATGAAATTATAGCATGGTGATAGGATATTGTCTAACGCACGCCTGGCTAACTGCCACCGTTACATGGAGCCTGACGCCAAGCACCAACAGCAGCTTCGGTACTTAACATCAGGTGAGATTGAAGCCAAATACAAAACCTAGATAATTTGAAAAAAAAGTAAGTCATTGAAGACTGCCGTCAGAAGAGGAATTTTAATACTATGAAATACATACACATATCATACCACTACGCCTGTATTTCCCGAAGGGTTAGGCAGAGGTGTACTAATGTACACCCACAGTTCGCCGAGTATGTTTTTAGGTCCATGTAATAGGGGGCGAGCCTATTGCCATTAATCGGGCACGAAGCCAAACTCCGAGCTGCTACTGAGAATTTCATAGGAAAAACCTAATAACACTTTGTTAGACCTGGGAATCGAACCCAGGACCTCGATCATAGCAGTCGCGCTTATGACCACTAGGCTAACGAGGCAGTTACTATGAAATAACAGGGCTTTTTTGGGTTTTCAAATTAATTGGTAGTACCATAAATTAAAATAACCTAATTTGTAAATCTTTAACATCATTCTGGTTTTCACATCTATTGGCCAGGCGCAACGCGTCATACTTATTTAGATCTAAAGATATACCATACATATGCAAAAATCGCCCAAAGTGTATAAGTGTTCACTTCAAAAAACTTCATTACTCTTGCCGAGATGGGTGCTTGTATGTAACTGTGGCTTCGTATACCAAACAGCGTGGTTCTATACATGCTGTGATAAGGTCAAACAACTCTTCAGAACACTCATCAAATTGCATATAAAAATATCAAGATATCACATAAGTTGACTTATTTAACAGAACATTTTTTTATCGTTATAGGTGATTTTATCCCAGATCTTAAGTGATGATGTGGCTCAAGATGGTAGCACGATAAGCCTAGTGGAAGACTGGCTCTCAATTGCACCTGCCGGAGCACACCTATTAGTGTTTTGCGACAGATTTTCAATTTGAGGGTAGTAGCTAGCCAGGCGGGCATTAGAAAAAGCCCTACCACCATGCTGTGGTTTCCTTCACTGAAAGCTCAAGGTCATTCCAGGGATTCGAAATGAAGTCCAGATCTTTAAAAAGAGATACATCAATTTATATCATCATGTTATGTTGTCTTATATTTATTCAATAATACAGTGGAAAACTCCCCCAGGCTATAGACAACCCCAGATACTTACTCGACGATAACAAAGACCCCGTCTGGCCTCGGAGCGATTTGTCACTCGAACTCACCTACCCTACCATTAATATATGAACCATTTGAATCGTCTACACGATGACACATACCTCGATAGATCTATATTGGAAATAAATGTTAACAAACAAAAATGTTTGTCTGTATATTGTGAAACGAATTGACAACTTTAGATGTGTTGCACTAAAAGAAAACATATGGATCTTACAAGGAAAATGGAAACTAACCCCGATGTTTTACATTAGGGCATCTTTAACTAAAACATATTATAAAACATTAGTCCAAGCTTTATACGTTTACCAAATTTTTTTTCGTTATAGGTTTAGCGTTGTGGCCACAATCTCACATGATCTTAAATGACGATGAGGCCCAAAATGGTAGCACGCTAAGCCTAGTGGAAGACTGCCCCACAAGTGCAGCTGCCGGAACATAACTATAGATGCTTGGCGACAGATTTCCAACTTGGAGGTCTAGCGCTAGCCGAGCGGGCATTAGAAAAACCCTACCACCATGCTGTGGATTCATCACGATGTTTTTCTGCACCGAAAGATCAGGCTCATTGCAGGGATTCGTACTTGCTTACCCGCTACCAACTGAGCCATAATTGCTTATGCAATGCAATTAAAGCAATAGAAAAGCATATGATATAAGGATCCAAGTAATAACTTCCAGGTGCCGAAGAGATACTATAAGAAGAATAGCGTATTATCATTATCATTTCAGCCAAAAGACGACTACACCTGGACTTAGGCCTCCGACGACCGGTCCTGCACTGACCACCAACCATCACAAAGGTCGTCGGTTCACCTATTGGTGCGTCCGTCCACACGTATGTTTACGTGCTTACGTTTTCCGATACGTGGTCGCCACTCGTGAGCTCTTTGACCTCGTAGTCAGTCAACTCGTCTCCTACTTAAGTCTAGCAATTCTTAGGGCTATGTCTGTGACTTTGGTTATTGTGCATCTCTTCATATCTGATTCGATCATGCAGAGAAGAGTCATCGAGAGAACTAGCGTACTATATTTATAAACAACTAGCTCTGTCACATGGTTTTACCCATGCTAAATTTATTCAACCAACTTTCCACCGCGCCGCCGCCAACGCACCCATTTAACCATATCGTTTCTCTAACTTCCCGTATATGCCTATTTCCAGATTTCTTGACATTCAAAAATACTGCTTCGCTTCCTAGACCTGTAGCATGAACTTATAGCCTATAAACTTTCTCAATAAATAGGTAATAAAAGGCAAAAATAAATGTTCCTATTTGACTGGTCTTTGAAACTCCCAAAGATTAGCGCGTTCAAACAAACGAACAATCTCTCGAGCTTTATAATTTTAGTACAGAATTAACAAATGAAAACGAAATTAATTCAAAATGTAAGTAAAGCTACAGTTGTAGAAGCTAGCTGACAATATCGCCACAGCGAATGAGAGTTTACGATGACAAGTCACGAACAAGTCTTACGAGTGCTCTTGCAGCGAACTCCCAGATATTGTGTGTTTACTGGATATTTAGTTTGGTGTTGTTGCGTGAGACTTTACTGTTTGTTTCATAACTGTATTAAGTAATCGTTTGTAAACGAAGTCGAAAATGTAGTGCACGGACTCAGTGCCACAGCTTCGATAATGAAGTCATGCTTGCATGTCAGTATTATAATGAAAATGGACACGCAGAAATAGTCAATGGGCATGAGAGGGGGGCGTATTCCTTTAGTAACCAAAATTTGTTCTTACTGCAATAGTTATTTATACTAATAGTCTAAACCTCAAGGGATTGTTGTCTGTCTGTCCGTCCGTTTCGGTTAATCTCCGAAACGGTTGGACTGATTTTGACGAGACTTTAAATGGTATATAGCCCGTGTATAAGGAGTAACTTTGGCTATTTTTATTTTAGAAAAAGAATTAGGGTTCTGTGTAAATAAAAAAACTAGTCATGGTGAATCAATTCGGGTGCTTAAATGGCTTACGCTGAGTACACCATAAGACATACAAGGTGTCCAGAAAGGGTATCGGGTATTTGTAAGTTCAATGAAACAAAAATTATTTGTATGCAATAAAAAAGTTTATTGTTTATTATTAGCATATGAATTGGAGAATTATTTGGAAAAGATGATGTTATCCAAATGATGACCGTTACGTTGCTGGCACTCTTCTAAACGGAAACGAAGATTGGCGATAACACGTTGACACATAGCTATCGATATTGCTGCCATTTCTGACCTGATGTTTTGTTTTAACTGGGTTAGATTCGTCACATTGTTTTGATAAACCTTACTTTTAAGGTATCCCCATGCAAAATAGTCAGGCGGGCTAAGGTCGGGGCTTCTGGGAGGCCAGTTGATGTTACCCCTTCGCGACATGACTTTATTAGGGAATAATTCGTTAACAACTTCCATTGAGTCATTTGAGGTATGGCAAGTGGCCCCATCTTGCTGGAACCACGTTCTTGAGTTGAAACCTGCAAACTCCTGCAACTCTAGGACCAAAAAATTTCGCTACATATCGCAATAACGGTCACTATTCACATTAATTGCTCGGCCTCGTTCATCTTCATGAAAATAAGCCTTTAGCAGACATAGCGGCCCAAACAACGACCTTTGGGCTATGCAGGGGTCGTTCATGCTTTCGTCTCGGATTCTCCACTGCCCAGTACCGACAATTCTGCTTATTAACATGACCATTCAGGTGAAAATTTGCTTCGTCACTGAACAGTATGTTGTTAAAGTTGTTAAATCGCTGCAGCATTTCGTTCGCAATATTCAGTGGATTAGCATAGTCCGTATCCTTCAATTCTTGAACCAATTTAATTTTATAGGCTTTTAGATGTAAGTCTTTCTTTAAAATCGAATGTAAAGACGATTTTTTGATGTTCAACGCTTGGCTTCGCTTTCGGATGGATAAAGACGGATTTTGACGAACCGACGCCTCAACTTCTTCAATTGTTTCTTCATCGCGAACTGAACGAGGACGACCAGAGTTTTGAATTTTAACTGTCGCACCTGTATTCTCGAACATCCTGATCCATTTCCTAATGCTATCGTCACTTGGCGCGTGGCGTGTACGATATTCCGCACGATAGAGACGTTGAGCAGTCACTATTGAATCACCATTACGATAATACGCTCGTACGCAAAATGCGCGATGCGTCCCCGAGTACTGTTCCATCGTGACTAAAACTTCACAAAATGGCGGACGCCACGAACCCCTCCCCGCACCCTTTAGACGCCCCGTTTCGAATATGGCGCGAAAACAAATACCCGATACCCTTTCTGGACACCTTGTATAATATATAAAATTAATGAACAACATAATTGTAAATCTTTAAAAGACCTATAAAAAAGTAATCGACAGTCTTCTAAGAAACGCCTAAGGAATAAGCATTTTTGTCTTTAAAATAACCGGGAGCGGGGGAGCAAGATTCACGCGTGTGCCCGATCGATGGCATTATATGGTCCACGTGAGCGAAGCCGCGGGCACAGCTAGTTGTTTTATATTTTACTGTCACGTTAAGTCTCCGAAATTCGTAAAACAGTGCAGAGCAAAATTTATTCCAACAACCGAACTAAGTAAAACAGTATAAGGAAGCAATTTAACATCACGCTTTGCACAGCGAAATTGCAAAACGACCAAAGATTTCAAACATTTTGATACATAACACTAGAACGGCGAACAATACCTTTTTAGTCACGGCTTACAAACTTTTCTATAGGTGCAACCAACACAAAGCCGGGTTATGGCTTTCAATACTTCAGACACAAAGGGTGTATGAATGAACTATAACTTCAATACATGAACGTGTATGATATCCATAAATGTAAACGGGTTTTTTTAATAAAACACTTTGAATTGATCGTAACATCTGAATATCGTTTACTATTCACAACTCTTCAATGTATGCTGTCAGTAACAGTTCAACATCTGTTTTTTCGACTTATAGATTAAGGTCTGGAGACACATTCCATCAAGAAAATAGTTGATTCACCATTCTGCAACCAGTGTGGTAAGATTGACGATATCTATTGATAATGGAGTGTTGCAGAAATAAATAGAGGATATTTTTAATCAATAAGTAAAACATGTTGGGGTATATCATAGCATTCTGGCAGAACCGACATGGGATACTTCCAGAATTTTGTGTAGTTCTAAGTTGTCATTTTTTTATTATTTAACTTTTTTTAAACTAAAGTTTATAGTTCTTGTTGGTAATTAGTCGGTATAAGTTACGATGGAACTGGCATATCCTTAGCAATAAGTCTCTAAGTAAATTAAGATTATAAAGAAAACGTTCTAGAAACCTCTAAATTGTATTAGCATAGTGAAAACTCCATATTTCTTCATCAAATAACACAGTAAAAGAGATGATAATCACGCACTTACAATAGATCAACTATAATAGTCCAATAGCAAAACAGTATTGATAGTATACAAGATTTTAATAGTCCGTGCAGTGGTTCGTTATAAAACAGCCATAAACATTATAAATAACATCATCTGTGTGAGCTCCATCGACCACCCTTGAGACTAGGGTTTACCAGTCGTAGAACATTCGGGTGAAATTACAGGATTTTTTAAGTACGTATGTGTCGGTATAAAGGCGTCCTCTAGAGTATAAAATTAACCCAAACAACGACAAATAATGAGACAAACGTCTTAGCATTTCATGGATTCACCGTGCGGTTGCCGGGTCCATCGTGTAGCAGAGAGAGGGAAACACGAGCACATGTAAATATTGTAGTGATATATGTAATTATACTTCAAATCTAATGTGAAGTTTGAATTCATAGTAATAAATAAAGCAAAGTGAAATGCAAAGATAAAGAACCACTAATTTTTTCCCTGGTAAGTTAAGAAGAACTAAACGTGACTGCCAAGACTAGAATAGCCAACTCCCAAGCCTTTTAGTAGCTGAAAAGTTTTACAAAAAAATAATTCAGATTGACGGTAAAAAATACTTTTATGACTCTGCCGTTATAAATATCAGGTTAATAAGTAAGACTATCTTAGTCAAGAATTAAGCCAAACTTAAGGTAAAACATACCAATATGCAGTAAGCCAATGCGCTATTAATAGCGTGATGCTCCTCCTCAAGATTCTATGCTTAAAATAAAATGTCTGGTAAATAAAAAATAAAACATGGTAACCCTACAAGCGCACGATGACTCACTCACTGGGATCTACCCCCTTTGTATATTAATAATATAGCAGATTTATTTGTCACTGACATGACATTTACTTGCGTGTAGACTTGGTCCTAATTGTCGCAAATTAAGTTTTTTAATACAATGATTACTAGCAGTACAGAAGTATAATTTTATGCCGTAAGAGTCTATCTGCCATATACTATAGACAATTAGAAAAAGTTTTGAAAACTGTAACCAGACTACAGCAAAAAATTACGAAACAGATGGAGTGGTGATTCTGTTCTTTTTACACGATTAATATTTAAAAATGCCAATAGATAGCGTTAGTAGTGTTCATAACATATGAAATAGCGTATAATTTGTCTGTAGCTTGCTTTATTTTATGAATATTGTAGTAAATGTATATTTATAATATAATCTCAGCATTTTCTCGTCTTCCATTTGACATCCCACTCCACAAGCTAGCAAAAAAAAAAGTATTTAGACACCCCAAGTTTTTGGATGTAATATTCGTCATATTGACTTTGTTCGTATAAAATGTAGCTTATGCTACCCGGAAAATAGTCTTCAATCGATTGACACCTCGTTCATCAAAATCCGGTAAGTAGTTTAGGCGCTACGGTGGAACATACGTAAATACAAACATACATGGACTGTAAACAACATAACACTTCTTTTTTGACTTTTCCGTAGTCAGGTTATAAATAAAAATATTAAATCACTAAAAATTAATAATATTAATATTATTAAAAAACACGGGCAGAACCGCTGGTACATTACAGTTAATATCTAAACCGCCTTATCAGAGAACTCATCTAGAAACGCTCACACCCGAAATGATACCACTGTTGTAAATAACACACGACTTGCGGTAAAGTGAACGGTAAAAAAGTGTATTCATTCACAAGATTTGCGTTATAATTATTTTTTTATTTTATTCGCGCGATAGTCGTGGCCTTGTAACAGCTAAATACACGGTAGACGGATTCAAAGTCCACTAGTTCAAAATTCTAATTGGATCCACATACTACCTACTAGTTGCTCATCTACTAATTTGAAATTAATTAAGAAAACATCTTGTATAAACCCAGATAACATTATAAAAGAAGTCATTTCTTTCATAGTCCGGTTTCTATTTTTTTTTTTGTAGGTTACGAGTAATCGTAAGCGTTTACCGTTTGACGCTTGTAATACCAGAGGTATCTCTAGCGCTTTGCCGACCTTGAAGCCAAGGAGCTCTGCAAACTCTACTCATCGCAGGAACACAACACAACACTATTTGGCTACAATCTTCTATAGGATGAAAGTATATCACCGGTCGATCTGCTCCAATTAGAGATAAATTTCCAAATGAGATTTTTCTATGCCTTACTCTTTTTAAACCATCTACAACAACTAACGACAGTCTCTCGCTTTACTTTAATTAGTCATTAATTCCTAGCTGTATTAGATACGGTCGGTTTTTATAAATGCAACGTGCTACGTCGAAGTCAACACACGTTTGGGTCCAGTGGTCAAGAAAATGATAGCGAGAAAATAAATCTTGAGGCATTATTCCTGTGACCCAAAAATAACTTTCTATATTGATTATTATTTTTTTAACATTCTCTATAATGTATACTTAATATCATAATAATAACATTATTATAAAAAAGAGTGCAAAACATAAATGATAATCACAGAAACTACCAGGTCAGATTTGATAAAATCATTTTTGCATATTTTATCCCATTTATTAAGGAGGGTTAAAGGTGTATATAACTTTACGCTACGATCCTAAGAAGCAGGACAGTGACCATGTATAAATAATACCTATTGTGTATAGATCATTAGGTCGCATAATAAACAACCGCTTGCTATAATTTCGCCTCTGACATAAATCTTGTTAATTACAACGCAATGTTAATATAAATAACGTTTTGAAGTAATGAGCTGTTAAATTTATTTATTACGAAAATTCCCGTGACTTTCAGATTAATTATGGTTACTTGGTATTCTTCAAAATTATTATCTAATTTTATTTGTAAAAAAGAAAATTAGAACTATTTAAACAAACTCTTTACGGCTAAACAAATGTATTTTACAGACGTGTGGACTTTTTCGCTTAGTTATTTAACAAAGCACTTGTTGGCACGCTATATTTCAAGTTAAAAACTTGAGATCAAATGAAAGTTGTTTAGTAAAAGAATTTAGTCAACAACTTTGGTGCGTAATACTAAGTTTTTTCGGGAATTTTAAGCTCTGACCGTAAATAAAGTGTTATTTCTTCTTCATCTTATTAAATCGGTGAATTAAAAATATGTTTAAATATTAAAGTTAATTATATAATAATATTGGTTTATTCAAAAAAATAATTGTTCATTTATTTATTGAGAAAATTGAGATTTTTTATCTAAGAGTCATGTGATTGGAAACGCCAATCAGAAAACGTGATGACATCGAACCATATTTATTATATACACAGTTGTTATTATCTTGCTGTAAAATTATTCTTAATTGCGAAATAGGGACTTTAAAATTGTATAGGTGTTGAAGAAATGTCAAAAGTTTCAACTGAAATTATAGTAAGCTCAACTTTGCACACAATACCTTATTAAACCTTAATAATATAAATTAAAAAGCAACGTAATAAATTTATGTAATAGTGAATAAACATTAATTCACAAGTATTATTTTGAATACAGAGTTTAAAAAAACGTTTCAAAACATACTCGGAGTATGTATACTCCGAGAATGTAAAGCACTTCAGTATCAGCTCACAGCGTAAGTTTGCGTTAGACTCCTATAGCTTGTGAACTGAATCGCCAGTAATGATAACACTCTCGCAAGGTTCCATCCGTGTTAAATTTATTCGATCAACTCTGCACCGCGCCACGCCGCTGCCTGCGCACACATAAAGGCAGCTTATCACTCCCACTACCCGAACTTGCTTAAAGTTTCCCTATTTTTAGAAGAGGCTATGCTATGCTAGCTTTAGGGGCACTGAAGCCGCTGCGGCTTTTACAGCTTCACCGAACTTGAGGGCGAGCGCTTAAGGCACTCAGCCGCGAAAGTTTTTGGACGATTCGCACGAGGGTGCCAGAGTGGCCGAACCTCGGCTAATCCCCTACTCCTACAAATTTGAGCTAACTAACATATACTCATAAGCATATCCCCTTCCTACTGGGAGGAAGGAAGGAAACATGCGTATCTGTATGTAGTGATTGGAAACGTTTTTCTACACTAACTAGTGAAAAAAAAAGTCCTTACAGAACCTATTTACCTGTGAGTGTGCACGTATGTTAAATATGCGTGTGATGTTTGTATGTTGTAGCTAAGTGTTGCATGTATAGTGTCACTTGTATCGCGCGAACGGCTGCCTGACCCCAAGGGCGTCACACCGAGGAAAGGACCTAGGCTTGGGTTGCCGCTAGACAGGGTGGACGTGGCGGATGTGCGGGAGCGAAGTTGCCCGCCCGTCCTCTGCAGAGAGAACGGTGGTTACGCGGGCGTGGGCGCTGGCACGCTGTTTAGAGACACGGTGGAATAATACGCGTTTGCTTTTTCAACTTTGTCGTCCGGATCGGTGAAGATGTTACGGAAGGCATTGGGGACCGGTACATAAATAGCTGCCGCTTTAATTAATGGATTCGCGTAATTCGACGCGGTGTCGAAGTAAGAGCGAGAGAGATGTCTTGCATAGGCATGAATCGAAGGAATATCCATATCTCTATGGAGGTCTTCCGTTGGAAACCACGGAGGGGCCCCGGTAAGGCGGTAAAGAAATCTATTCTGGATGGCTTATAGCCGTTTCCAGTTCGTCTTTGACATAATAATATGTTTAAAGTTTGCCAGATTGCATGAAGTTAATATTTAATATTACATGGTACTTAAGGTCGTAGGGTACAATTAGTTATTGAGCCTGTGACCTTCCTCAATAAATAAGGCTTTAAACTGTTCTAAATTTTTGATGTCTGACTGGTACTTCCAGAGATAAACTCGTTCAACCAAACATTTTAAGAGCTTTAAAAATGCAGTATATATATGTAATTTTACTAACCGACTTCAAAAAAAAAGGAGGAGTTTCTCAATTCCAATGTTTTTTTTTTCAAAGATGTTCAGCCATAACTTCTTTGTTTATGAACCGATTTAGATGATGCTTTCTTCGTTGGAAAGAGAATAATATCTCAAGGGTGGTCCCGTTTTAATTTTATTGGCATTGTTCTGACGACTTCGAAGATATACCAGGGAACCAGGGAACCAGGAAAAAATGCAAATTTTATCAATTCTTAGAACCCCATATGAATTGAATTTATGTTGCCCGAAATATAAGGTCTATTGTCTATTAAGGTCCTAGACAGGATTGAGTGTGGTATGATTGACGATATACATCACTTCTTAAATGCAGCGTTCCAGAAATTATAATCATAAGATATAATTTTTTAATATGTATAAAATTAAAGTCTGTAAAAAGAGTGTATATCACAGTATTCTTCCAGAACCGTTGTCGGATGCTTCCAGAATGTTCCAGAAGTCTTTTACCCGATAACTTAATATTCTCATATTGATTTTAGTGTTCTTGTTAATAAGTAGGTATAAGTAAAAATAAGCCTGGCACATACATGGTGATAAAAAAGCCCAAATAAAATTAAATAACAATTTAGCTAAATAAACGTAAAGTAGCAAAGTTAATCGTGTTATGAACAAAGGTCAGGATCTGTTTATAATGTTAAATTGCTCATTAATTTGTATACATTTACAAAGAGAATTTTGTCGAGAGACCTCCTACTTTTGAAAAGGTAAGATTAGTAGAGGCCGACAGACTTGGTTGTAATTAAAAAAAATTCGTTTTCCTTAATTATCGTTCTGTAATAGGACGTTGGTCGTTGTAGACCGAAAGATGAAATACATTCATGTTTCATTGTAATCACACAAAGATATGTTCTGAATGAAGCAATGATAGCTAATTGGTAGCGTGGACGGGCACCGCGTCTATCGACTTGATTTCAAATCCCTACAATAAGCCTGAGCTTTCGGTGAAGGAAAACATGATGGTAGGGTATTTTCTAATGGCCGCTTGGCTAGCTAACCACCCTCGTGTTGAAAATTTGTAGCCGAGGGCGAAGGTGCGTTCCGACAGCATCACTTATGTGCCAGTCCCCCGTCCCCCCACTTATAAGTGGGCTTATAGGCTTAACGTGTGGTGATCACCCAAAAACAACTGACAATGTAATTCTGAAGACAACAAAAAAGAAACAAAGAACCAGAGTGCAACAAAAAGAACCCTACTAAAAAAAATATTTTTCTGTTTTTGCTTTTTAACTATTTGATTCCCAGGCGTCGTACTTATATGTAGTCTATGCCGCTCCTACAATTAAGACGAATCTAACGACACCTCGTATGCTAAAAACTATCGAGCCGTTTAGGCTATAGAACGTGCCAAAAAATAAACATATAGGTACATACATACGCTCGAAAAATACAACCCTCCTTTTTCGCAGTCGGGTTATAAAGAACTATGCTACTGTAATCTATAAAATTAATAAAATTGTAGTGGTTGTTTGTAATGTCAAAATAACAGCTTTATACTAAATGTATATGAAAGGATATACGATACCTATAACAAAAAATCCCATTTATTTAATTTTTGTTCGTCTGTCCATCTTTCTGTCTGTCCGTCTGTTTGATCCGGATAAACCCCGAAACGGTTGGACCAATTTTGACGAATCTTTCACTGGCAAATAGCTGATGTTATAAGGAGTAACTTAGGTTACTTTTATTTTAGAAAGAGAATTAGAGTTCAAATTGTTCATGGTGAATCCATTCGAGCGCTTTATGCCTTACGCTAAGTAAACCATAAGAAATATATCAAATTAATGTAATTAATTTTGTATATTGACAAAATTTATATAATTGTAGACATAAAATAGACCTATAAAAAAGTCAAGGAGAGTATATGTTTATCTTGTAAGGAACACCCACAATAAGCATTTTTGTATTTAAAATACACGCGAACGGGGAAGCAAGATACGCACATGTGCCCGATCGATGGAATTCTGTAGTTCACGTGAGCGAAGCCGCGGGCACAACTAGTTATAATAAATCCTAAACTATTTGATATAATGTTGATAAATTTTGAGCCCTGGCAGCGAAGCTTATTCTTGGATGATCATTTAAACTTGCACTTACCGTATGCAGGAATTTTCCTGAAACAAAAATAAGAATTTAATATAAAGTAATTCTAGACGAAGGCAATAATTATTAAAAAGGAATCAAATATCCGACTGTAACAAAAACACGACTAAAAAAATTATATTTTTGTTTTTGCTTTTTATTTGATTCTCAGACGTTGTACTTAAATCTTATATAACCTATGTCATTCCCAAAATTAAGTCGAATCGTGCTATTCCCGCTCCCGGTTATTTTAAAGACAAAAATGCTTATCGCGGGAGATCCTTAGAAGATAAACATAATATGCTCTTACTGACTTTTTTTAGGTCTTTTTAAGATCTAAAGTTATGTATTACATTAATTTGATATATATTTTTTTGTTGTTTACTTAGCGTAAGCTAAAATTTAAGCGCCCCAAAATAGTCGATTTTCCGAATTGCTTTTTATTTGCGCGGGACTTGTAATTATTTTCTTAGTAGTTGTAGTTACTTACTCCTTATGTCATCAGCTATCGGCCAGTGAAAGTTCCGTCAAAATCGGTCAAACTGTTTCGGAGATTAGCCAGAACAAACCGACAGACAGACAGACAAAAATAACAAGTTCTTGTTATATATATTACCGTACGTACATACTTTCATACGC
This sequence comes from Saturnia japonica, assembly GCA_033032175.1. Classification (NCBI taxonomy): domain Eukaryota; kingdom Metazoa; phylum Arthropoda; class Insecta; order Lepidoptera; family Saturniidae; genus Saturnia; species Saturnia japonica. Next base: position 7,811,291 of record CM065332.1, read on the forward strand.
ATTTAGTAAAAAGCTGTTATTTTGACAATACAAACAGACACTTCAATTTTATTTATTTGTATGGATAAATTTATGCAGATAGTTTTCATCAAGTTCGAACGCCATATTATGCAATATTTACATATTATAACTCTGTACCAATGTTGCTTTTATAATTCCCGAATATAATTACTGAAAAGCGAGGTTAGTGGGGGGGGGGGGGGGGGGGGGGGGGTTATAAAATTGAACAATATTTACTCAATATAATATTTTCGTGTTTATTTCAAATGTTTTCTTTTTTTTAAATGTATTTTTCTAATTATTTTAGTCAGTAAGTTATAAGCAACAATGTTGGCTAGATGATGTTTTAAGCTTCAAAATGATATTTGATATAATTTTGATGAAGAATTAACAAAGATATAGGCGTTGCCAAGAAAAACATCTTTATACACATATACATATATATATATATATATATATATATATATAAAATGCACATAATAACAAAAACAAATATTTTCGAATAAAAATATACCGCTATTAAAACTACAAAATAATCATTGTACATCCACACAAAAACAGTAGATCACGCAATAATACATGTACCACTTGGGTCAAACCCTCTTTAACATTTTTACACTTAAGTACTATACTAAACTCTGTTGACATGGAAATAGGGGCGGTTGTGCAGAAAAACAGGTGAATCGCCCCTTCCATATAAATTAACTGCACCGCGTTGCAACTCCAGGGTGTATTATTGGATCGATAGAACGAAATATTTAGGACCTGGGAATACAGCAAGTTATTGGATTGGTGAATTTAAGCTACGCTAACAAATATTCGTACAGTATTTACTAGTCGAAATATAAATTTTGCTGATTCAGTAAGAGTAAATTATACAGCACCGTAAATTTAAAAATATCAAGGGTATTTATTTTGTACTTATTTCGATTTAGGTTTGGTACAACACAACATTTTTTAAAGTGATGACAGTTATCATTTGGTCTTTTGAGTTTGAAATATATTTAAAGTATAATCAGCTATCTATAGGCCATGGTATTTTTAAACCGTAATCTGAACACAACAGTAGTCCCAAACAAAAATCGCTTAGCCAGCCCAGAAACCTGGTCACCTCGGAAGGTCTTTGTGTCTGAAGAATCATATGGCGTGGAAGCAGATCAAGTCAGAAATGGTGAAATGAGCTTGGCAAATTCATGAAAGCCAAGGAGGTGTGATAAAATAATAGATAGGAATTTGCCAAGCAGTGAAACTATATAGGCAACAAATACTTTTAATAGTATTCACTTATTCAGACAACATAACAGTTACCAATAAAAATTAATTCGTTGCGGTAATCGCAAACATTTTATAAAATGTTAAAATGGTAAAATTGCAGACATTTTATAGAGTCAAAAGAAAGAAGATGGCTTTACTAAAGTCCGGCCGGCATAGTATGGTATGAAAAAGGTTGTTCTTTTTATTATTTTCACGTAAGTTAATAATAATAATAAATATCGCGACACAATTCCACATACGGCCGTTTAATTCCAAGCTAAGGAAAGCTGTATTGTGATAACTAAACAGCTGATATATATACATAATATATAGATATTTAACACCCAGACATACAACTAACAATTACGCTCACCGCACAAATAGCAGTCTCTTGGTTCAACAGTAAGGCTTTTTACCACTGCGGCACGAGGCACAACAAGGGTGTGTTGACACAACATTTTTCCCCTTCCATTCTGCTTTATCATCTCAGTAGCTCACCTTTTATACATATAACATTCCTCACAGAATCCATTCATACCTTCGTAAGCATTCCGTTACTTCAATATGCGTCTACGTTCATGCTTCACACTCTTCATGTTATAGTACTTTCATTCCTTCTCACGACATGTCTATATACCTACTAAACTATATTAAGTTAGAAAAGCTTTAACAATTAAAAAAGGAACATGCACAGCTAAAGAAAAACTAAGACATGATAAAAATGAACAAGCTATGAACAAAACATCACATTAATGAAAACAAACATTCGAGTGGTAATGAACATGAGACAAGCAAAACAATTTATACATCAGGTATGTACCTACCTATTACCAACTTTTAGGTAAACAGTGGGAAATGTTGGCATCTGACACAATAAAGTCAAGTTTAATTATAATACTATATTTTATCAAGAAATATAAAACAATTACAAGGTTTGCAATATCATATTAATATTTAAATTGTTCTTTTAAAGTAAATAAAACATTTCTCTTCGGCCAAGGTATCTTAGTAAAACATTCGACCTGATTAGAATTTGGCAAACTAAGACTATTTCATGTCTGAATTATGTAGATCATACTTTACATCAGTATGGATCGGGGTTACATGAACTGTTGTCTAATATGCTATATTTGATTTTTGGAATTCATGTCTAAAATAGGCGTACCTGTTAACTTGTATGTAAAAAAGGTGAAATACAAAAATGATGAAAAATTAACTCGACTACACATAAAAATAACTAATGGTCTATAAAAAAGTCCATGGTGACATAGTACGAAAACGTGGCATATAGACATATAATTAAAAAAAAAATGTTTTTCGAAGAATCTATGCCTTTTTGTGCTTTGAGAATTTGATACCTATCCAAATTACGACTTATTTCTTAAGATGTTAAATTAACACAGTAAAAATATCATATTTTACGTTAAATATTTGATATGTCGACATATTATCACCATTTTGACGCCAGGCTTTCAACACGGTATATTCAAATAAATCCTATATCAATTGGAAAGTGGTAGTAAGTGTATTTACAATTTAAAATACGCAATAAAAACCTCCTTAAGTAATAAATACTCTTTCAAGTAAAAAAACGTTGCGTGACCAACTGTCTTAATCATAAATAATAACTAGGTTAAATTATTTACATTACCGATTTGTTCAAGAGTTTCAACAATGTGCTAAGGCAGTTACTATATTTACCAAGCCATGACACCTCACAGCCGGCACGAACTTGTTCCCCAACACCGCGTAAAGTGCGTACTACAATCCATCATAGCCGACTGCGGATTAATAGACAAGTATAAACGATGGATACCGACGTGGATACCTCTAGCGGCATTTGAGCTCTTACCAATTTTTGTTGGCCATTTTTTGTTTTACCTACATATTCATCAGAAATTTACATTTTGCAATTAATTTTAATCTTCTATATTAGGATATTTCTGTTTGTTTTTTACAATTTTAGCTATTGTTAACTGATCATGTATGTGGTCGGAGGCAGTAATCACCCTTGCCCTCTCCTAGTTACGCGCATGGTAGTTCGTTTTGAACTTGATCGCTTATTTCGTTCAGAACCCATAACGAAATAATACCACAAATGAATAACTGATCAAAATTATCTCGCCATCGCGCCAATAAACGATGCGATCTCGTAGTTGCGCTGTTCTAAATTGTAGAAATAAAACTAAGAGTTTCTTAAATGATTAAGGTGGAAAGTGAAAAGAAAAGTTTCACGGTCAATTTAAGGTACTTACGATCTCGACGAATAATTTGGCAAGGCTTTGTTCCGCAAAACTTTTACCTTTACTTAGGAACGTAGATTTTTTAATAAAAAAATAATTCCAACGAAGTTTTAAAATACAAGTAAATATTAGAGGATTCTTAATATTTTCTTCGTACCGTTAACATTCTTATGAAGCAGAAATAATTCAAAATTCAAAATAAGCCAAAACCAATTGGTCCCATTGATTAAAGAGCCGCAATAGTAATGTTTTAAAAAGGTTATTTTTATGAAGTCCAAAGGCATTAAGACCCATGTCCTAAATAGTTCTAATTTTAATAAAAATACTTAAACCATTTATTTTTAAGATAGCTACCGTGTAGGATCTCCTTTTTATTAAACTTATTTTAGTGTGTTCATCTATAATATCTATCTAATAAACTCAAGAGATTGTTTGTTCGTTTGACCGCGGTTATCTCTGGAACTACTAGCGAAGACGCGGAGGAGAGTTTGTCAAATAAATACACGGTCACAGCTCTATCTGTCTAGATCATAATATTCGATGTGTTAATTTTATTTTTATATACCTACTGTATAAATGAAATATGTAAAATATATAATATGTTAAGCACTAAAGCCCAGTAAATTATGTGAAATAAAACAACCAAAATCTCAGAGCTCGGTAAACTTAAACCGCTGTCTTCAAAGAGATATTTAAAATGTATGCAAATTGAGCGCACTTGTAACGTGCTCGTCATATGGTATGCAAGTATTCCTCTGAATGTTAATGTGGGAACGTTGATACCTACATAGGTACTTATGTTTTATAAAAGCGAGCACTGTTTGAAAAAATAATACCTTAATGACATAACTATCCCGGTATTACTTATGGTCTAAATAAAAATAGAAGCACAAATGGATATTAATAATGAAGCCAGTTTCTCTCTTCATATTAAAGAAATAATTTATTCCCTTAGTTTTCAATAGGTATATTACGAGTATACAACATGTAAATTATATGTAATCGCCATATTGAAAAATGTACATAATATCATATACAATTTTATACAAATAAAGCTTCTCTTGTTTTTTTAGATAAAAATAGTACTTCTTTACTAAGTAATAAATTATAAAATGTCCCAAAAAATATATTCACTAGTAAACCGCATAACCTCTAATTATAAAATCAAACGATGACGCATAAAAGAGCATTTCATTCGCATCACAGTCATCTTGCAAAAAGGTCAAATGAAATCTTCGCGTTGGTACGTCCATATTTAGATATTCCGCTCCCACCGATCCTGGACGTGGCGGTAAGCGATCAGAAACTAATATTATACACTTTATTTATATGATCGTGTCTACTTTAATACGTATAAAATAAATTTACTATCGCATAATAAAAGACCGGGGAAAAACATAATATAAATATAGTTAGTACATACGACGTACATAAATACTAAATACCATTAGGTATTTCTACTGCTGTAAAGAGGTAAAGTCTGTCTGTATGTTCGTGGAAGGTGATCTCTGAAACTACTGATCGGATTCTGAAAATTCATTCACTCAAAGGAAGCACCATTATCTCTGAGTGATGTAGGTATTATTCTTATACAATTTTATATTGTAATTAACATCAACGAGATCGCTGACGGTTGCTAGTCTACATAAATAAAAGACAATTTTTAACAAAAAAAAAAACAAAAATCTCGACTGCAACAAAAACACTTGACTAAAAACGGAAACAAAGAAACCAACTGAAACAAAACACCTGAGTAAAATTTTTTTTTTTCATTTTTATTCGATTCTCAGACGCCGTATTTAAACATTGCATAGCCTATGTCACTCCCACAATTGGGACGAATCTAACGACACCTCGTATTATAAAATCCATGAACCCGTTTAGGCAACAGAGCGTGCCAAGACATACAAATATACATACATAGTTACATACGCTCGAAAAACATAACCCTCCTTTTTCGCAGTCGAGTAAAAAGAAAACCAGCTTCAATGATTTTGAAGAGTTCCCTTGTTGTATCGTCGAAGTTGAAGGTCCAATGCCAGTGAAATGAAATGGAACCACCCTTGAGGTATCCCCATATCCAACAAAAAAAGAATCATCCAAATCAGTTTATAAACTAAGAAGATATATATGGAAGAACATCCATTTAAAAAAAACTTGAATTGATTACACTATTAAATACGCATCACTTAAAAACTGCTGCATAGATTTTTATCAATTTTTTTAAATTATTTTACTCCTTAGATACTTTAGTCATTACCTATCTTAAATATATATATCGCGATATCTTCATAGACAATAATTCTGTAGCTAGCACAGCTAGTAATAAATAAAATGTTAACCAGCAACGAGTAGCTCTAAATTTCGTAATGATAATTCATATATCTTTCTAATTTATTACATTTTGGATTGTATGGTTCAAAGCTGTGGTGGTTCTCTCCGCATAATAAATGAACAAGGTAAATGAAAATTTATTAAACCCCAGACACAAGTAACCTATTCACTGAGGTGATTCCAATGAGCCCAAACACGATATCTCTGCTGTAAGTTGGTGAGGAGTTAGGTATCCTACAGATGCCAGATGACGATGCAGCATCAGGTTAAGGGCTTTATAATTTCATTGAAGTAACAGAATACCAAATCTCGACTCAATCAGACATGTTGATGCTCCTCACATTTATTCATCAACTAGAAAAGAGCTGATAATCTTCAAAAGGTTGAACAGATTTTCTTGAATTATAGTTAAGAACACACTCGATGAAGTAACCTTTCAAACAAAAAAAAAAAACTAGATTATAATCTGTACAGTCGTTTGTGAGATACGATGCCACAGACAGACACACAGATACACACGTTAAACTTATAACTCTCTTTTTCTGTCGGGGGATATAAAATAAAGAAAAATCATGTATGTATGTATGTATGCGTAGCGGTATAATTGTCAAATAACATTTTAGGACTTGAGACACTCAAATCAACCTCACTTTTACGTTGTGCTCCCTGCTGAGTAAATAACGCATCACCATGCACATTATGGTGAACCGTAAAAACTCTGTCGTAGTGACTCACTTATACGCGTCGTGTTCCGAGATCAACCGATGCATACCCAGTTTCTGTTTACGCAAGCCATCATGACAGCGGCAACTGCCGCGCCGTGCTAATTGTATTAAAAATATGCTAAGAAATTAAAATTTAATATTATGGTTATTTGGCAAACTGCATTTGAAACGTATCATATGGGTATATACCTAAAAACATTTAATGATATTAACAAACGTTATCTTATCAAACCATATCGGTACTCTACGAAATCGAATAAACAGCGTGTCCCCTTAAAACTTAAAATAAATCAGTGTTATCTTAATCTAATTCGGTAGCATGCGCTCGCGCACCCCGCATGCACTTGATCGATGAGTCACGGTCGTCGCCCACGGCCACTGCACTCGCATCAGTGCATCTGTGAGATCCAGTATTATAATATTATAATTACTGCAATAATTAAAAAAAAATCAAACCAACAGCTGAGCGAGGTCATGACCTCACAGCGAGTGCGGGCCATAAAAACGCACACTTGGTCATATTCAGAACTAAAAAAATAATTGTGTGTTATATAGCCGATCTGAACACCGCAACGAGTCCGAAATTGCGCATGGTATAGTGAAGAGTCCACTAAATAATACTTGGAACTCCATAATAAAGGTCGGTCATAAATGTTGGCGCACGGGTTGTAATAAGACGTTCTACTTATTTTGCGTGACAATACAAAAACAACTTTATTATCAGAGTTTTTGTCAGGATCTTGAAGTGACTCCATATAATGTAATATTGGTAGCGTTTTGCGTAATATTATCTGGTTATTGTACATATAATATAAACCAGAAACATACTAATTGAGGTGCCACAAAAAATCCTTAGAAAATAAAAAAGGGAGTCGCCATCTTGTTGAGATACTGAAATCGTCCTAAGACGGGACACTCTATATTCACTTGATAATGGCAGTAATAATCTTCTATAAAGAGGACTAGTTGCCAAGTTACGAAGAAGAAGAACTATATTGTACCCTTCATAAATAATGCTTATTTATACAATGTTAAATTAATTTTACACAACTAAAATAAAGTGTATAAAATGTTTTTACATTATTATAATTGACAGCTAACTTCATGACTTCGGACTTCCGTCACATGATGCGCGCGCAGCTCTCTATTTTTACCCTCTGTTAAACGCGCCAATAGATATAAGTATTAAAAAAAAAACACTTAAATGCCATTTTTAAAAAAAATAAAAATAGAGTTTATAAAAGCGAAATTATTATTTTTTATTTTCTAACTGTTAACCGCCCACTTTGCTGACTGATAAAAAAATTTATAACATATCTTACGACGTAATCAACTTTTATACCCAGATTGATTAGAATTCGTCCAGCCGTTTAAGCGTTATTCGTGGATAAACATTAAAACAAACGTACTTTCACATTTATGACATACAATCACCTGTGAATTCGAATGCCTCACTTTTTGCCGGGTTTAGGTTGGTATGACATCGACGATTGCTGATGATATTTTGTTTCACGTTGTTTGTGGACTACCGTGCTACATCAGGTACTGTATAGTTATTTAACTGAGCTAGTAAAAAAAACTTACAATATAATCTTAATAAAAAACAAAAATAGCCTATATCATTCAGAGATATATACCGAAATTTACCTAACAATAAAAATGATTTGAATTATGATCGATCATTTTTACAAACAAAATTTAGATTGAAATGTCGACTTTCGATGCCTATGTCCCTATTTTGCGAATCCTGACCCACTGTGCTCCACCCAATTTGAATGACTCCACAGCCTATATATCTTCCTATTCTTAAAATTTTTTCAAACAAAGAAATTTTAATTAAATATGTTTTATATTTAATAACTATAAGGCCAGCTCCATCACAAGTTGGTACTCGAACGTTCACTACCAACAACGTACGTGGCAACGTTAGGGCCAACATATGGAGCTGGTCTTATAATATATTAAATAAAAACATATTAAATTAAATTATATAATAGTTGGATGTTAAAAAATTAACATTTACCAAACCCGGTACATGTCATCGTATAAGCAATTATAAATAAAAATAATGTAGGTAGGTAATAGGTACTGTAGGTATACGGTAGGTAAAACGTAAAGTAAAGATTGGTCAGACTCTATCTCGCAAATTTACTACCCAGTACCAAATTTAACTAAACCATCGAGTTACCTTTATCGACGCCGGGTACTACAAACATTTGCAATGTTGACCTGTTTGATCGAACATTCGACACGCCTTCCACGTGTCCGTAAACATTGCGCTCGGAAAATCATGACCCCGTAATTAGTTATACAGTTACGTGTAAGCAGAATTTTAGGTTTATCCGGATTATTAAAAGTAATCCCGGGAATCCTAATAATCCTGCTTAACGAAACATTTTAATACCATTTTATTATCAGCGGTACCGGGTTTACATCTACTAAAATTTGCTTTTTAACTTAACCTCAAGGCTGTTACAAAATTTTCAAGTAGAGATTATAGTTTGTTTGGTCATCTGAAGTAGGTATAAATATTACTAAGACGAATTTATAGGTTTAGCGTTTTGACCACAATCTTGCCCGATGTTAAGTGAGAGGTGGCAAAAGATGGTGGGCACAACACGTTGAGCCTAGAAATATACCTAGATGCTGATGCCATAGGTGCTTGGCGTCAGATTTTCAACTGGTAGCTAGCCTAGCCATTAGAAAATTTCCTACAATCATGCAAAAAGTACACATCTATGCATGTAGTGCAAGAAACAGTACTTATATTAATTTATGGAGTGAAGAATATTATGTCGCAGACACTCGTCCAAACTCACTTGCAGACATTAATGTTAGCAAAAGATTATTTATTAGATTTGACATGTGATGCGATTAGCTAGGTTAAGGAAAAAGAAAGTACGAGAACGGAATTACATAATTATATTATTTTTACAAAAGAAGGGAACAGATAAAAGGATAGAAAGCAGGAAGTGTTGCCAGAAAGCAACAGACACAAGTCACAAAATTGTGTTCATATTTTAACAGATACTCGAAATACACACAATGATTAGGTGTTAGGATAAGATTCTCCTTGCAAACTGAATCTTGATGAGAATAAAAATTAAATATAAACGATTATTTTATTTTTAAATAACCTATTTGTTCAAATTTCAATTTACAAAAGTTATAATATTTACAAAGCAAACTATACAAGACTTCAGAAAGAGCAAACTAAACAACCAACAGGCCCAATGTATCCCAATTTAGCCGCAGCGATTTAAGATTACCTAAATCCTCTTGTAGAGAAAATTAACTTTCATAATCATATTTCCTAAACTAATCCCTCAATTTAAAATTCAAACATAAGATATAAGAACCCATTTTAACTGTTCTCAAATAAAAACAAAATAATAAATGTAAAGCCGCCTGTCTATTAGCGGGTAAACCCGCGACTACATTATTCAACGACGAATTTACTGCAGCGTTCCACGCTTTATTGCTGAATCCATAATAAACATATTATCCAAGCCGAGCTTGCTCATTTGATTTGCTTTATTAAATAATATCGCAGAAACCGCGCTTAAAACCACGTGTAACTCCAAATAATTCCTTCACACTATCTTAGTGAACCACTTACTTCCTTTTCTTTAGATACGTATTTTGATGTGAAACATCTAATGATTCGTTCTCAAAGGGCTAAAAGCGTTTTGATGGGACGTCACGACGTGCCATTCGGCCAGCGTCGTTAGCTACGTCATATATTTTCAGTACTGCAAAGCTGTGAAACTATCTCCCGACCAGTGTGTTCCTCCTTCCTATAACATGGAGTCCTGGAGTCGATGTTATTTGATTACACTGTGCTTATCATCAGGTACAGTGCCGCCGCTTTACCGTAATACTATCAAAAAAATAATTAAGTCTATATATAAATAGCATCAATGGATCATCGGCTTTACTTTCCTGCTCAATATTCCTATCATGCTTCTGTACTAATCCACTTCGGTGCTCTCGTATACTCCATTATGCATTCCTGGCACTTTGTCTCGTACTTATAAAAACATCTACGTACCTTTCACAGCTATTTATCGTGTGAGAAGGCAATCAGACAAATGAGGTTGGTAGGCTTTTCGGCCATTGAAAATACTGTTAGACGACCAACAACTATGGTTCTTTTTGACGGGATCTTAGTCTGTTGTGTAGTCTTTTTTAAATTCATAAATTTGTGAGGTTTTATTCCATATTATATATTTTTGGCGATAATTAACGTTATGTGCCTATAACAGCTTGTATTGTGCCTTGCTATTGTGCACAAGCGAAGCAGATTATAAATAACAATTTGGAATTAAGTACATACATTTTAAGTTGCCATAAAAACTCGCTGGACATTTTTAACGAGGAAATACAATAAAGATTACAACATAAAATACAAAAATAATGTATCAACGTTATGTTGACATAATATTATGGATGAGCACAGTTCCTATTCAATAAAAAAGACAACTATATTTTTAAATAGAGGTCACCTCAGTATTTTGAGACTTACAATCTGCAAGGTTTAATACACTTGCAATAAATCCAGTGCGAAATATTTATTCCCATCTGTGGTTTTCATGTTATGATTTAACGTATTTTAGGTAGAATTTGATGTTGTTTAACCATCCAAACATCCATCTATTGCCTGTTTTATCCCGCATCGCAGGTGTTTACGTACTTGTACGTTTTCTTATACGTACGTACACAAGGCATACCCAGTGTTAGAATAACCTTGACATGTTCCCGAATGTCACAATATTACGGTACCTCATTTTAAAAGCAATAACAAAATAAATTGACGGTAATTCGTTACGGCTCTTACAGTGTCAGTTAAAACTCGGCTATGTTACGAAAGTTAATAGATTGAATTTTATTCTAGAATAATATATAGCTAAAACTCTATTCAATAGGGATATAAAAATCTGCATTAATCGCAAAATTAAGACAATAAGGTCGACTTGCGTAATATTTTGAAATTTGATTAAAGTAAGACTATAAGCATTTAAAATGGTTAAACAAAATTAGCGTCTTGCACAAAGAAAAATTAGTTGCTAAATATGTTTAACGAACTGTTAAAGTTAAATAGCCAAAAATGACTATTTAGCGCCGCTAAACACGTTTAAGTGCCTCCTTACTGTTTAAAAATACAAATTATCTATAAAAATTATGGGAATATAGGAGAACCGAGACATCATAAGGGCCAGCGTGGTATTAACACTTTTACTACATTTCTCACACATATCTAATAGAAGATAGTTGCACTATTTTCATGTTATTCAATTGATTTTGACAGACAACAAACAATGACATCCAACTATGCACGTTTCATTATATATTATACTATATGCATAATTTCTATAAATCATTGCGCTTGTCGGGTTAAGAAACTCGTCAAAATGTGAAACGGAACGCAGAGACTGCCTTACCGACTCGTTAATTATGTCTTGTGCAAGATGACCCTAAATGCGTTTATGATAAATCTATATAAGAGGCTAATTTTAATTAACTAATTTTGTTTAGCGGTGAGTTAAATGCAATGTTGCGCAAGCTACCCAAGTATTGTATTATTTTTCACAATGGCATAACAAAGCATACCAGATGGTAAATATAGCTGAAGAGTAACGGTGTCCACCAAAGGTCGGCAACTAACACAACGAAAACTTTCAAAGAACTGGATACATACTTACTGATTTCATTACACTTGTACCTCCACACTTGATTAGATTAGTCATTCCAATACTTTTAGAATCCTACTATTTTTCTTCAAACATAACAACTGTTCGTAAAAAGAAAGATACAATGGCCGACAATATGTAATTCGTTATGGTAATTAAACTATAATAGGGATACAAAACCTCTAGATCTTAAAAAAGAAAGTGTACAAAAACCGACGTAGAACACATTACCAAAACGGTTGACGTAAACTCATTTATTTTTTGGACTTCTAAGACTTAAAACTGTTGCAACTCCATCTTTGCTTCTGTAATCTCTTCGATTAAAATACTACTATTACTGCCGCCATATTTTGTAAAATGACTGTACGCGAGCGTGTGCGCAACAATTCACCCAAATTTTATCGTAACTGGATGAATGGTTTAAGAATGCTTAGGGTACAAACAAATTAAATATTATGTAGAAGCAATACTGTAAAGGATTTTTTAACCTAGGAGAGCAGTCGTTAAAATTATATATACGAAAACAAGCGTTGGTGCATTTTAAATAGATAAACAAGGATGTTCCATATCCGATTTACGACAAAAATATTTTTAACAAAAAAGAAAACCAGCGTCAATGATTCTGAACATTTCCCGGGTGTATCTTATATATCTAAATGAAAATGAGACTATCCGAGAGATCCCACTTGGATATTTGAACATCCATAAAAAATATACATTCGAATTGAGAACATCCTCCTTTTTTTTGTTGTCGGTTAAAAAAGAAAACCAATATTTGATCAACGTAGGCGTTACTTTGCGTAAATCCATCGTAATTCCTTTAACAGAATTTTCTTTTCTACTTCCGCCTGAAAACAGATTAGCGGTTGTTTTGTCTTTCTGATTAAAAACGAGCGCCTCGAGCGCATCTCTTTAATCGTTTCGTTTACTAACATTATCTTTTTAATTCTTCTTCTTTTCCACTATTACTTTCAGATTTCATTTTTTCAGATTCATCTCAACAATTATTAATAACAAACGTTTTTTGTAACAGAAACACGAAACAACAATTAATATGTTTTCAGGCGGAAGTAGCAAAGAAAGTTTGGATAAAGTTAAAGAAAACCAACTTCAATGATAATAAGAGTTACCTGTTGTACTTCGAAGCCGAAGGTCCAGTATTGAATAAAATTAAAATGGGACCACCCTTGAGGTATCCCCTTTCCAATAAAAAAAATCATCTAAATCGGTTCATAAACAAAGAAGTTGTGACTGAAGATACAAAAAACATTTATAGTCGAATTATCATTATTGCACTCGGTTAAATAATCAATATTCAAATTAATTTAAAAGAAGCCGCCAAACAGGAAATTTTGTTTCTAAGTGACCCATAATATGTATTTAACTTCGAACAATTATCAGGAACCGTATCGAGGTCAATGTTAACAATAAATGTATTGTTGTTGCATTTCCTTGGTCACTTTAATTGTATACTGCACGCGAACTCAATATAATTTGTTATCTATACTAATAACTAGCTGTGCCACACGATTTCACCAGTGTTATTTTATCCGATAAATTCCTCATCTATCATAATTGTTCTCACTTCCCGCAAGTACAAATTGTCTTAATTTTTCATTATCTCGTAAACTATGTATCCAAATAAAATGGTATACGAAAGCGGCACTGAAAATTTCGGGAATCAAGGAAGTGACACAACATTACTATTTAAAAATGTATTTATTGCTTTTCGAAGTATTCTCCGCGAAATTTGACACACTTTTCCATACGATGGAACCAATCATTGAAGCAACCATTCCATTCGGAAGTTGGGGTCTCCAAAATGGCCGTTTTGTAGGCGTCCACAGCTTCTTCAGGTGATGAAAATCTCTGTTCACGCAATTTATTCTTTATTTTAGGGAAAGTATAGAAATCATTAAGGCTTAGGTCGGTGCTGTACGGCGGATGATCTAATAATTCTATGTTTTCTTGCTCTAAAAACTCTTTTGTTCTGTGCGCGGTGTGAGAACTCGCATTGTCGTGATGGAGGATAATGCGGCGGTTGAGGTTCTCTTTACGGCGTTCAGAAACGACCTGTGGCAAACAAATGCTAGCATACCAATCTGCATTAACCATTCTTTGTACCTCAAGAGGAATAGTCGTAACATGGCCGGTTTTGGAGACAAACGTGGCCACCATTTTTTTTGCAACACTCCGTGAACGAATAATTTTTGTTGGCTTTAACTCATTTTCGAACACCCAAACTCGTGACTGGTTTTTTGTTTCGGGTTCGTACGCGTATATCCAGAATTCGTCACCTGATACGATGTTGTATACAGCATTTGAGGATCCTGCGTGGAATCTTTTGAGAGTTCTGTCGCACCAAGTAACGCGAGCTGCTTTTTGCTCTTCACAGAGCGAATGCGGTATCCATCGGGAAAACAACTTTTTTACACGTAATTGTTCATGCAAAATTATTTGTATTTAACTCATGCCAATGTCTAAAGTTGCCTGAATTTCGCGGTATGTCACATGTCGATCTTCCTCAATCAGCTTACGCACAGCATCAACGTTTTCTTGGGTGACTGCAGTTTTTGGACGACCTTGACGAGGATCATCACTGAGCTTGACACGTTCACGTTGTAATTCAGCAAACCAGCGATAAATGGTGGTTTTGGATGGGGCTTCATCACCAAATGCAGAAATCATCCGGTCAACACACTGTTTTTGTGTTAAACCACTTCGAAAGTCATAATAAATCATCGCTCTTGAATTTTCTCGAGTCAATTCCATTTTCTCAACGACTAAACAAGTTTGACAAAACCTTGTGACAAGACCGAGAATCTTTTTTAAACCAAGGAGTTTTCAATTAAAAAGATTTTAATATGACAGGAACAGTGGAAATATTCCATTCCCGATACTTTTAGTGCAGCCTATGTATGTCGCAGACGAAATTGCGCAAGTTAGCTAGTGATTTATATGCCAAGTCTAAAAATAATGCTCATACATAAATTTTTAATCTTTAATTTAAAAAAAATCGCAAAATACTTTATTGTGGCTTATGTATAAGAGATCGCGGAATTTTAAAAATATATACTAAGGATAAGAATCAATATTTTTGTACAACATTTTATTCACGTATCATTAACCATTACGCCAGCCCACTCGAATAAAACAGTTCGGGAGGGCTTTCACTTCGGACTTACTTAACAAAAATCAATATATCTCATCAATCATCAATATCTCAGCTAGCAGCACCTCTCGGTGTAGCTTAATGTTTGATATACTTTGCTATTCCTCGTTAATCTGGCTATCGTATACAAAAATAACTTTTCGAATCCGACCGGTAAGCCTTATTTATTGAGGAAAGTTATACCTATTCTATATTACTTCACGCTACGACTTTAAGTAGCGGAGCAGTAACGGTGAACGTAAAGCAATCTGAAAAGGTGTAGTCAAGTACAGGAAGTGAGAACAACGATAGACTACACTTGTGCGTTGACGGCGCGGGCGGTGCGAAGGAGAGTTGGTCGAATAAATTTTACACGGGTGAAACCGTGTGACACAGCTAGTTAAATAATAAAAATCCAATACACACTACTTATACATAACATGTCTGTAAAGATGACATGGCTTTTTAAGGACAACAAACGCTTTGTGTATCGAAAAGGCCAATGAAATTAGTCTCCGATTAAATCTCATTTTATTGTTCGTAGCGTGACCGGTGACCCTACAACCGCAATCGGTCAAATAATAGGCTTGTAGGACAAATAAAATTCATATTTTGTTTAGGTTAGCTAAGAAATCGTTAATTATTAAACAACAAGCCAAATTATTAAAAAGGAAACAAAAACCCCGACTGCAACAAAAACCCTTTACTAAAATAAAACTTTTTTCCATTTTTGCTTTTATTCGATTTGTCGTACGGCGTCGTATTTAAATATTATACAAATTAAATCATCCCCACAATTAAGACGAATCTAACGACACCTCCTATCCTAAAAACGATCAAACCGTTTAGGCTACAGATCATGCCAAAGAAATAGACATACATACATACATACATACGCTAGAAAAACATAACCCTCCTTTTTCGCAGTCGGGTAAAAATAACTACACATTAGGAAATTTTTGCCGCAATCTGATTGATGCTACATTTCTGGGTGGTAGGTAGAACACGACAGCGATTGTGTACGACTGGATGGTAACCAATGACCACTATATACGAGGTGGCACGCTTAGGCGTGTCGCATTCCGGAATCAGCTAGTGTATATTCAGTAATCAAGCGGGGTGATAGAGATTTGTACCCGACTGGGTCGCAACACCCATCCACATAGTAACAAACCTGGTCACAGTAACTCTCTTTTGGTTTGTCGCGTTTCGGGATCAGCCAGTGTCTGTCCACCTGCCGAGAAGCTTATAGGTCGGTGTGACAGCGGCGACCGTATATAAATGTCCTATCTCTCGGTGGTTGCCTTTGTTTTTGGGATTGTAATAGGTTTACCATCATAAAATATACATTGCTAGAAACATAGATAACTGAGCCATAGTCATATAGCTTTAATGAACTATAAGTATTACGGCAAAAATGATTCAAAATTGTACAAATATTTTTTTTTATGGGTTTCACAAATTTGTTTGCTAAACCCTAACCAGTCTAGAGCAACTACAAATTAGTCCATACCTTATTAGCGGTAAACGAACTTGTCACGAGTGACCGCTAACATAAAGACTTACGACCGTTTTCAATAACCTATCTATCCTTTGTTTCAGTTACTAAAGATAGACAAATATAACCATAAATCCATACTTTTATTTCAATAACGTATAAATGGATAGTTTTTCATATCTACATAATATATATCCATATCCTATCGCTTGAATAGATAAGAGGGAAGCCGATATCTGTCTTAAGTTAAAAACAGAACTTATTACAAATATGTACTAAATTGAGATAATATCCTCAGATATGTTATTGAAAACGGCCGTAAGAGAAATGCCCACCATGTATCTGTATAATAAACTAACCAAAAATTACACTTTCCGCAGGTCGGCCATTTTATCAAATAAACCATAAGGTCAAAAAATAATAATTGTGTTTACATAGGCACGAACGTAAAAAGTTACTATTTCTTTTAAAAAAAATACTCCAAAAATTTTATCATGCGTGTCATTAACATGATGAAATTAGATGAATTCAAAGTATTATCATTGATTAAAGTCATAATGTCGCAATTTTACCCACTACTAAACACGCCAAAAGATGTATAACTTCATGGATACGCAAACAAACTTAAGTTTTAACACAAAATCTAACGGGAACCCGATATGTGACAAGACGCAGGGGATTTACGAGTACAACCATATTGGACGAAATACTACTTGTATCCCAAGAGATAAAAAGTTTATAGCTTCTGCTACTCAGTAGTGAGTTGTTAACCAACCTTTTCTGAAACATATCGTAGACATGAAAACCGATACGAACTGACGCCGCAATGTAATATTTTATGCCATGTGAAATATCGTGAAAATTATTAAAACTAAAATTCGTGATCATATATCTCAATATAAATGTGTAAACTGTATATATATAACAAATTTCTATTTACCCTTACATTGAACCACTATATAGCGTAATAATAACCCTCAATAGCGAAAAAGTACTTAATTAATTGAATTTTATCATAATTAAAAACCATAAAATAGAATGCGGACATGTGGTAAGGATGGAAGGGACCAGGATACCCAAAAGACTTCTCGATAAAATACTTGATGGAATTATGTAGAACTCGTGGCAGGCCTAAACTAAGATGGTTGGATGGCGTTTATAAGGATTTAAAAACAATTGGTGTGAAGAGCTGGAGAGATAAAACTGGTAATTGATCTGTCTTGAGGGACATACTGGACCAGACTAAGGCCCACCCGCGGCTGTAAAGCATCAGATGATGACGATGATTTGTAATTTTACAAATAACTAAATAGTCTCTATTGTTTTCCATTACGCTCCGTTCAACAAAAACTCTTTATAACGTAATAAAATACCTTTCGATTCCGCAATAATTTGTTTAAACCATAGCTTATAAATTTGATAGTGAAAGATATAACCTAGCTTTATAACCTTCTGAACACTTCTGAACCCTGAAGCAAAACACGACATTCCCCATACAATAAAGTACTCGCGTAGACGTCCTAAAACCTCTCAAGCAATTTAAGAGCAGAGGGATTCGCTAATAAAGTACCCACTTCCCTTTCTAACCGCGCAATGCTCTCAGTCATTAAGCCAGGACTTAGTATGCAAGGGAAACCGTCTAATGAGATTTCAAAAAGCTCATACCTGAATATGCATTAGTAGATGTTTCAATTTATTGTAATGCACTCTCTATCCTTGAAGACCTCTTTCGCTTGCTTCACATTAATTAATCCTTTCAAACATCCTCTCCGATTTCGAGGACACCTCACTTTTGCTTATTTTTAGTTATTCCATACAACCAGCTAACTGGCACAGTCTATACTATTCCCTATCATTTGCACTAACCTCTAATTGGAAATACTTCTATTTTATGCAAATTTAAAAAGGAAAATATATTGTCTGGTATTTGCGTCACAATAATCTATACTAAAATTATAAAGTTTATTTGTTTATTTGAACGCGCTAATCTCATTTCCTGTTTGAATATTCCAAATTAGAATACTTTGTTCCTCTTTATCAAATCAATCAAAAGCATTCTAAATAATTAATAAAACTCAAAATTTACTCTAAATTAAGACATATGTTGCAGAGAGTACAGACACGCGCTCATTGTTTTCGCGTAACAAATACGACTCACAGCTCGGTTTTGTTCGATTTATCTGTTGCTTCTTGTTGGGTTTTTAGGAGCATTGCCCTTCTTGTAAACATTATGCAAGGAAGGCTCGTAGTCTCGACTATTCATGGTAGAATTATCCTACAATAAATTTCTTGAAAATGGACAGAAGTGTATAACAGGAAGCCGAGGAAGCGTGCACTGTTGTTTTTATTAACCAATCATGGTCAGTTCACGAGGTCAGAACGGTGGTATAGTTGGCCCTCAGACGGCAGCAACCCATTTTCCGAAAGGTTGGTACTGTCAGCCAACAGTGTGCACGTGTGTGACGAGAAAGAGAAAGTGAAATAGAGAAGGAGAACGCATCGGCTGCGAACTTATCCTACAATAGTGTGTTGTTATATAAACTAATTTACATGCCTAAACTATAACAGGTTAGTTGTTACACATCACATGCGACTACTGTAAGGCTAGCTCGTGTTTTTTATACAACGAAAGTGGCATACAGGTATCAGCTAGCCTGATGATAAGCGGCTACCGGAACCTATGGACGCTTGTAATACTATAGGTATCATCACTAAGGCGTTCTCGACGTTGGACGAAGATGCTCTGGAAACCCTACTCACCCCAAGAACACTACATTAATGTATTTGGCTGCGATCTTCTGTAGGGTAATTCATCAGTCGAAGTACCCCAGTAGAGAGAAATCTCCAGAGGAATGCATAGTGTCTTTATACTTTACATTTAAAATTACAAAATCTAAATAGAACTACATTTTTATCAAATATATTATTAACAGTAGATTCCTAACCCAGTAGGTATCTAGACAAACACTTAAATTTCTATTTATTTATAAAATTAAGTTAGCAGCAGTCGTTAACAGCTTTCATGTCATTACTAGCAATTATAAAATACCAACTTAGGATAACTCGCTAATCACACAAGTTTTCACATAGAGTGATCTTGTTAATGATGATGCGGCATGTAAGTTGTCAGTATGAATAGTGAATATAGATAAAACACACTTTTCATGTGGTACTTTTATTCGTTCTTTTATTTTTGATCTAAGCCTGCACTGAGAATTGTGGTTTTAAGAACAGCATTTAGAAATACAAAAATCTGCAATTTCAAAATACATAAACCAGTTTTCTATCTATATGATATGATTATGAGGACACAATTTAACACACGGCCATTTAATTCCAAACTAAGCAATGCTTGTAATATGGTAACTAAACAGCTAATATACATACATATATAGATATTTAATACCCAGACACACACAAAGTCAGTCATGGGCGAGTACCGAACCCGCGACCTCTCAGCTCAATAGTAGCGTTCACTACCACTGCGCCACGAGGTCTGTCAATCTCTAAGCCTGAAGCCGTAATGACTTTCACAAATATCTAAAATCTATGTCTATACTATTACGTTAAAATGAAATGAAGAGGTAGGTAGACATGAATGGTGTAATACAGCCGCGCAGGTGTGTGAAATTTGATACAGTTATCATAATGAATTATGATGATTGATTGATGATTGATGATGTCGATGAACATGAAATGGGAAAAGTGAAAGAAATAGATAAAGACAGAAAGAAAGAAATAGATAATGTTTGTAGAACTACTTGTCTTCGGAACTGCTGATCCAATTCTAGAAATTCTTCCACTGCTTTGTGTTGTAATTAACGCTAACAAAAACGCGTAAGCGCTTACTAGTTTATAATAAATTGTGTATTTATTTGGCTGTGTATATGATGATTGATTTATATTTAAAATGAAAAATTTTACAAACTCTAATTATACAAATACAAACACTATAATTATACTAATATACTTATTATTATGATAAAAAAACAAAAGAAATCTACAATTACATTTTATTACAGAACTGATCTATTTTCTTTTAAATTTGCACTTGAAATGAAACAGAAAATTTTTGCAGTTATATTGGACCAACACCGTTGGAAAACTCAATAAGTTTATTATAACATAGTTGATTATATCCACAAACTACACTCACATTTAAACCCCAGACGGGTTCCTCGAGATAGCAGTTTGTTTTACTTAAATACTTATTTTTTAATGGTGGCGACATTTCGTACTTAGAAAGTTTTGCCCCTTCCAGTAAATTATTAGTGACTTTTAGAGTGCAAAGTTTTCTATGTTCCTTTTTGGTAAAAGAAAATAGGTTATGTAAGAGAAAAATTGTTTTTTTTCTGTATTTTACTACCTTATAATATGTCGAAGCGACCAGCGGGATCGCCTCGATGACGTCATCCGAGTTAAGTGCAAGCAGCAAAGTGCTCTTTTTTATTTGAGCCTAGTTTGTCTGATCAAACTGGTAACTGATGCAGACGTCCTCCCGGTCCGGCTGCTCGACAAAGAACGACCCTCTCACAGGGCTCCGACCTTCCGACGGAGTAGGCAGCCATTAGCAAATCTAGTTTACAGAGCTCCTCTCTACACGACAGCTCGAGCAAGACTGTTCTGGTTCCGACGTTACTACGTAGGTACGTAGGTTTCCCTTAGCAATACCATGAAACGAGATAGGTGTCTTCACCATCCGACGGCTGGAGGGAGATTGCTGCTAATGCTCTTGCGCTTATTCAAATATTCAATAGTAATCAATAGTACTATAATTAGTACCGACACCATTCTCCATCACTCATCTGCTAGTGAATAAAATAATATATATCTGTTTATCATAGACATGAAAGATGAAAATGATCCTAATAGAACTTACTGAAGTTAAAACAGCTTCGTATCTGATAAAAGGCACAGTACAGTCCAAAAACAAAGACGGCCAACGAGAGATCAGGAATCCATCGCCGATCGTCACTGTCATGCCCGACGGCTAGCCTCTTGGCAGCTGTATATACACTAGCTCATCCCAAAACTAAACAAATTAAAATAGTTTTAGTAAAGGTTAATGACCATGTGCATGGTGGTCGCAACGCAGTCAGGTACAGACCCCTATCCCGCTGGATTACTGAATATACATCGGCTAATCCCAGAACACAACACTATTATTGCCGGTGTTACCTGGTGTATCCCCCATCTAGTAAAATAAAAATTAGCTGATATTTTTTATCATTAAGTAAAAAAAAAATAACTATTATATCAAGAATATTTAAATATTACTTTAGAATTGTAACTTTTCTCGTTACTACATACGAACATATCAAATTTTTTTCATGAAAACTTCTATTACACTTTGCGCGATTTTAGTTTTGGGTAAATCTTATGAGTTCGCGTCACCGGCACTGACATATAACAGTATATCGGTATATTAAATTGATTGTTAAATTTTACATTACCTTTTTATTATTATATTCTTTATTATATTCTTTATTGCACAAAAAAAAAGTACAAATGGAGGACTTAATGCTAACAAGCATTCTCTGCCAGTCTTCCAAGGGAGCAAGGGAAAGGTAAGGGCAAGGTGTGCATAATGTTAAGTAAAAAAAAAGATTATAACGATTATTAAGATTATATATTATTAAGAAATATTCAATTGCTCCAAGTAAAACCTACGTAGTGAATACTTGAAGGAATTTCGAGAGTTGGCCAGTTGGATATTGATAGGAAGCGAATTCCACAGTCGTGCTGCTGTAACAGCGAAGGATTGGTCACGGAAATTAGTATGATGACTTGGTATACTGAGAATTAAAGAATCAGAAGACCTTAGCTGTCTATTATGCGTATCCGCGAGAGATTGAAAAAGTGTTTTTAAATATTTAGGGGATTTGGGATTATTAAGTACGGAGAAAAGAAGACAAAGTATTCTTATATTCCTACGTTGCCGAATAGGTAGCCATTTCAACCTGGCTCGGTATTCAGAAACATGATCGAACTTCCGAAGACGGAAGATGAAACGGATACAGTTATTGAGTAGACGATCAAATTTATTTAAGAGATCTTCTGAGAGGTCCAAGTAAGCAACGTCTGCATAATCCAGAAGTAGGAAGGAACAGGAAGAAAGTTTTTCAAACGCATGAGAGAATGAAGAGAAGCATAAAATTTTCTACTAACTTCCTTGACTTGGTCTGCCCAGCATAATTTAGTATCGAAGATGATACCAAGATTTTTCACCGTAGTTTAGTAAGGAATGGTACATTTATTGTATTGAAGAGGAGTCAATGAATTAAAGTCTATTTTAGTACGCTGTTTTGAGCTACCAATTATAATGGATTGACACTTAGTTGGATTAACATAAATCCCGTAAGATTCAGACCAGGAAAGTAAACTTGAGAGGTCCTTGTTTAAATTATTGATTATAGAAGGAAGATTCTTTATTTCGCAATGCAAGTACAATTGCAGGTCATCAGCATAGAGATGGTAGTGGGATTGTAAAATAGGCGTAAGTAAGTTTATAAAAATAGAAAAAAGTAACGGAGAAAGAATGCCGCCTTGGGGAACACCAGCTTCTAGAGCACACCAATCTGATTCGCCATCATAGACGCGAACAGCCTGGTGACGATCTCGGAGATAAGAAGAAAACCATTCCAGTGCTAAGGGTGAAAACTGAAGACAAGAAAGAGCGGCAATCAGAAGATCGTGGTCAACAGCATTAAATGCATTGCTAAAATCAATAAGGACCAATACTGTGACCATACCTTTTTCCTAATTAGATCTAACATCTTCCGTGATCTTAAGCAGAGCAGTAGTAGTACTGTGGGCGGTTCGAAAGCCAGACTGAAATTGATTTAATAGATCGTGGTCAGTGAGGAACGAAGTAACTTGTTTATTGACAATAGATTCCAAAATTTTGGAAAGGAAGGGAAGAATAGAGATAGGTCGAAAATGATTAGGAGCTGTGGGATTGGTAACTTTAGAAAGCGGAACAATATAAGCATTCTTCCAAGAAGCTGGATAAATCCCCGTGGTTAAAGAAAAGTTTATGATAGAAGTCACACATGGGAGAATAAGCTTATAAGTATATTGTAGCATGACACGACCAATATTATCACAACCCACAGCTTTGGAATTGAGAGTTAGGAATATTTTTGTAATTTCATCTTCACTAGTAGGGGAAAACTCAAACTGCTCAATCTGAGGACGGGGTAAACAAGCAAGAAATTTAAGAGTAAGATTTTTAACATTCAGTGTGAGCTTAGTAGCACTTGCAAAATGTTTATTTAACAAGTTCAAGTTAATAGGAATTTTATCGTCCCTATTCAAGGGTTTGGATAGTCCGAGCGACTTTAAAAATTTCCATAAGCAAGCAGGTGTGGATACTTCAAGTTGCTTATAAATATAGCGACGTTTGGCGTTCCGGCACAGAAGATTACATCTGTTCCTTAAGGGCTTGTACAGCACCCAATTTTCATCAGACCTGTGACATTTGAACTTATGAAATGCACGATCACGCTTTGACATTGCCCTACGTATTGGATCTGAAAACCAAGGAGCAGGACGATGCTTGATTTTTATGGGACGAACTGGGGCATGACGGTCAAAAAGATCAACAACAGTAGTGTTCAGGAAATGTAGCTTCTCATCTACTGTAGACAGAGATTCTACCGCTGCCCAATCAATGTTAGCAGCGTCACTAAGGAGCTTATCGGTGTTCATAAGGCCTAAATTTCTTTGAGAGAGAATTATAGGTTTAGGTTTAGGTGTTTTAATTTTAAGGGAGGCATATATCAAATCATGGTGCGAGAAGGCTGGCGCCAAATGTTGCCCGTAACTAAATAAGAGATTTGTGTCCGAAGTTATCATCAAATCTAAGAGAGAATCAGAGTTACTAGAGTGGTGCGTGAGTGCTAAATCTAAAATACTAAAACTAGCAGATTCGAGAATCGATCGTAATTTGAGGCATCTGGAATCATTACGAAGCAGGCACGTGTTGAAATCACCCATAATGAATATACGGTTATAATTTGCCATAAGATTCTCAAAATGCAGTTCCAGTTCGGAGAAGTAGTTAACTGCTGGAGGACAGTACACTACACCAATAGCAAACTTAAGACCTAAGTCAATTTCAAGAAAGAGAAATTCACACGAAGCGTTGTAGCTAGAAGTGGAACTCAAAATAATTTTAAAGGGATAAATTCTTTTCAAGTAGATTGCAACGCCACCACCTCCCTTACCAGTGCGGTCGTTTCTGACAAGTATATAGTCTGGAATAGAATATAAAGATGGAAGCGACGGCTTGAGCCATGACTCAGAGACCAGTACAGCGTGTATCAGTGAAGAATCAAAAGTGTCCAAGATATCATCGTAATGACATGGGATACTCTGTGCGTTTATATGACATACATTGAAATTTTTGGGGCAAGCAACAAAATCATTTTCCAAAGTTTTTTTAAGGGTTGTGAAATTATTATTTACGCTCTCATACGAGCTATCACTCTCAGCAGTAATATACGATTCACCAGAGGAAGACATCATAAAAAGAAACAGTAACCAGTTAGTTATTACAATTGTTATCCTTATAATAATATGATATAGTTTATATGGAAATAAATAAAAACAAAACTAAGTTTCCCCTCAACCCCAGAGAGAACTGATAGAGAATGACGAAAAACTTGCGCAAAATATAAAAATAAAAAATGAAGTTTACAATGCAAAAAAAGGTAAGTACAAATAAAGCAAAAAAAAAAACAACAAAATTATTACTACAATCTAAGAGAGCTAAAAAATTTTTTTACAACTTTTAATATAGAAATGAGAATATAATATGTATATAAACAATAATAATATATGTATATAAATATATAAATAAGTTCAAAACAATATGTTATGTAAAAAAGTAAAAAATAATAATAATGCAAAACTTAATATATAATACTAATATAATTTATAAAGTAAAAAGTTTTAACAAATGATTATATCAATTTATCTATCGGTTAATTGAGTGGTTTTAATATGTGAAGTTAAAAATTATTTTTCATAACAAAAAAGAACAATAAAAATGCATATATAACATTAACTCATCTACTAAGTTAATACAGAACAATTGAGTTCAACATTAATATGGATCAAAACAATCAGAAATATATCTATCTATGCAACAAAACGAAATAGTAAACAAAATAATACAATTATACTGAATAACCCGAGATAGCATGTTAAAGATATTCAAATATATACTGAACGTGAACGGTACTATAGCGACTTCGCTAAGTAACTTAGTAACATAACTAAGAAATGTGAAGTAGGTAATTGGAAAAAAAGTTAGATTGTAAACAAATATCGAAACAAAATAAAACTGAACTACCTTAGTTACTAACAGGATATCATACGATCATCACAGCAAAAGTTACTTGTTGGAGGTTGTATGTTTAGATTTCGTGACTATCTTCACGGATACCGTTGGTTTAGCAGTATCTTCGTGTTTGATCTTATTCAAATCAGTGAGTGAAGTGATTCGTTGACGAGATCCGTCCGGCGCCAGAACGAAGACATAGCCTTCCCTGGTCCAACACTTCTCAACACCAAACCTCTCACGAGCTGCCATAAATGCATTATGCCGCGCTCTAGTCAGAAACTCAGACATAGTAACTCCGGTGTTTTTAAGTTTAGTTTTGCTGAACCAGAGCTTGTCACGGATTGCTACACTTTGAACCTTTAATAGAATCGGCCTAGGTTTTTGAGTCGCTGAAGGTCGTCCCATCCTGTGGCACCGTCTAATATCAGCGACAGTGAAGTCCGAAATTTTTAGACTTTCTTTGATAACCTTCATCATCACCTCTACCGTTTCTTCCTTCTTCTGCTCTGGCACACCATGACGTAAAAGTATTTTTCTACGTGACTGCATCTCGAGACTGTCAACTGTGCTGGCCAGTATCTCCATCTGGCGATGAAGACTTCCCAGTGCCTCCACGATAAAAGACTTCTGACAGAGATTCTTTAAGTGACTCCATTATGTGCTAAGTTGCTATTTTCAAGGAGATAACACTCAACCGACAGGTAATTTATACTTGCATTGATTTATAACTATTAAACATTTTATAAACTTATTAATTGTTTTATTTAACTAAAATAAATACAGAGAAGAAATTTTCGCAGGTTAATTACCCGCCTACCCTCGTATGTTCTTGGTACTTGGAAGTTCGAAAGTTAATTCTCTTGCAAACGAGCAATGTACGATGAAAATTAAACGACTCATAAAATCGTTCTTAGGCGACCGCGATCGTAACAGGGAGACAAAAGTTTCAATGAAACAAAACATTGTTTCAGTATAACAGAGCGTGACAGCATATCGCATGCGTGGAATATATGTACTCAACTGATGTATGTTAATTATTATAACTCTGAGTGCAAATACATGTGAATACAAGGTTAATGTTAATAATTTAAAAATACATATTATGAAATTTTAATTGTTCATTAAGTATTCACACAATTTAAATTAAAAATTAAAAGAAAAAAAAAGTTATTGCAATGTTTCACTTCTGTCGGCAGTCCCCATGCCAGCTCATTTTTTTAATGGTTCTTTATGTTTATTATTATTAATAATTACTTATTTGTTCCTAACATCAGTAGGTAATATGATATTACTTAAAATATTGTGTACAAAACAGCGTCAACTCTGAAGAGATTTTATCTAGCAGAGTGGTTTACTTAACAAATGCACGCATGTGTTTGATAACTTTGTTCAACGACCTGAATTATGTCGGGTTTCATAAATTCCTTCAGCGTTGTCCTTTTACATTTATGTGGCAACTTACATACGTAAGATACATTTTCGTATCTCATCTTTAGAATATTTAATTCTGTGGTTAAACACTGAACGAAATATTTACAGTCGTTTACGTAACAATTTTTTTCAATTTTTTTATCCATCACTGGGTTCATGGAAATAATAATGAAGACCACATCAATATTTATAATAAGTTTAGCTTTTTCCCAAAACTTCATTCCCGTTATAATCAAAATAAAACGACTTGCGCGCCATCTATCATAAAATATTTGTACTAATTCAGATAATCCCACGGGCGTGCGTTTAATAGTAATGGTTTAGGAACGCATACGATACAAACAAATAAATAAACATTCATTTATTCTGTGTATCAAGCACAAATAGAAGAATATTATTTGGTATTTTCGAAATTAAAATTATTGAAATGTCAATTTACAGTATTTTTATGAACACTTATACAAAAAAATTATGTGTGCAATTCACACGTGGTAGAAGTGAAACCTTCACATCTATGTATTTTAATTCAGTAAATGATCAAATACACACTAACTTAAAGTTTATGAAAATGTACATACAAATACTCACAATCATTATTCACAATACCATTTTCAATTAATGCACATTTTAAATATCCATGGTAACCTAACACAATATCAATCAGTAACAGAATGTCATAAGTGTTGTCTAAAAAGATTTTGTTGCGTTTCTTTGTGGTGAGGTAATAAAATTCAATTTGAAATATCCTTGGTAATCTAACACAATATCAATCGGTAACAGAATTACATAAGTGCTGTCTAAAAAGTTTTTGTTTCGTGCCTTTTTGGTGAGGTAATAAAATTCATTATTGCGTGCCAACAAACCTCTTTTGTACCATTTTACCATTGCCTGAAACTTTTCTATCTCATTCTCTCCCATGTTAAATCTTATGAATTTATGTGTCTGTCGCTTTCGCTTTTTCGTTTCATCGACTTTCAAATCACAACGATGCTAAATAAGTTTTCACTTTAATAAAAGTTACAAATCCTAATTGAATATTTGTCGTATAACATTAATTCCATACAACTGAAATAAATAATTAGTCACACAAAAGAGCTCCAATCTCGTCGTTGGCATCTTTATTTTTCCATTGCACGTTTTGAATTTTAATTTCAAGTATGTAATTACACATATCTTAATAAAATCACAAAAATATTATACTACAATGTAAAAAAAACAACGTCAAACAAATAATGACATGTGTATAACAAGACAATGCGAAGAGGCACACGACAAAAATTACATAAAAACAATCATAAACGTCGAACAATTGGACGATCCAATGTGATGTAACACTCATTACTGCTGCACTACTGTTATTGCTCGAAAGGACCGAACTGTATTTGCCTCTACCAACATAAATCACACATCGGTAATTAGCTCAACATTAACTGGACGTTTTATTCACCGCAGCCAGTTTAAAATGAACCGTGATCCCACACATGTCCGATTGTATTATAGAACTTGCAAAATTACTTACAAGTATTAACCCTTTTTGGTCTTTGAGAACCGCTTGGCGCACTTGGCCCGCTTCGTAGAAAGCAGAAAAACGGAGGTTATGTTATCAAGATCGTTCCGATTCCATTATTGATAATAACTAATAATTAACTTAAAAACTCTGCTCCCGGGGATTGTATATATTGCTAATTTTACGTACATTTTTGTGACGTAAGGGAGTCAAAGGGTTTAAGTTATTTTGTATTTATATAAAAAAATATAGCATATTATTTTGCTACTAATAAAAGCATTAAACTAATTTAATGTAATAATAAGTAATTTATTTGGAATAAAATATTCACATAACACTTTACTGTAAATATTATTAAAAATCTGAAAAGATAATTTAGCCGCGCGTGCGTTATATGACGATAATAAATGATAATAATTTAATAATGTAATGATGTTTCATGTGATGTAATAATATCACTGATTTTTTCCATTGTGAAAAATATTTTAACATTGTAAAACTATACACCAAAATTACTTTGCTTAAAATATAAAATTGATAGAACACAATAGAAAAATTCAGTAAAATTAATTTTACTATACCATTTCCATTTCTTTATTTTCTCGATGACAGCTTTGTGTAATATGAACGAGCGTCTTTTTTACATTATGTATGCATTATTTTATAAAAATATGACGTTTACACACGTACAAGGTTCTTCTTCTTCTTCCTAACTTGGCAACCGGTCCTTTTTAATGAAGACCATTACTGCCATTATCGAGTGAATTAATTTGTCATGTATTATGACGATTCAGTATCCTAACAAGACGGTGGCTCCCTTGTTAGAAGTTTCCAGGAAGTTTTTGTGGAATCTCGGAAAGAATGCTTTCAGCTTATATTTATAATCCACCTCACTTATGCACAAACTATATCACGCAAAACGCCAACAATATTACATAATATAGGGTCAAAAACCTAAGTAAATGAATTAAAAATAACAACCACAACATGTCACTTCAAGATCCCGCCAAAAACTCCCACGTACAAGGTTATACCAGAGTCGGAGAAACTGATAGGGATGGAGCTATATTGATAAACGTAACACGATAACAGACCCGATATTTTTTTACAAAATGTAAGAAACTAAACTACTGCCGGATACTTTTGTACAACTTTATTAACTAATATTATATTTCATTACAAGATGTTACACGTATTAATTCTTGATTGATAATGGCAGCTTCTTCAAAATTTTCGAAGCTGTTGTAAAATAAGTAGGTATAGGTAGGTACTCGACAATGAAACGAAATAATTATAACGACAGGTAATCTTTATTTATTTATATTTGAATGTTTTTGTTGTATTTGTCTTTGTTCAAAATATAATAAATATATGCGATCGATATCATTATTTATTTGGTCACAATACTACAAATATCAAATTATAACTTTCGCAATATGAAAGCAGAGTTATAGGATATTTCGTGAAAGTGAAGTCATGTAATAAATTTCAATTAAATTAACTATTTTAGAAGTAGGATTAATATTAAAAAAGGGTTTTGTTTATTATTTTTGAAAGTTATTAAAATATAAGTAAAAAGAAAACGACGAGACGAAAATAATATCCGTGCAATAAATGCTTGTGAAGCCGCAGGCTGAGCTAGTTTATAATATACTAGCTGTGCCCCACGGTTTCACCGGTGTTCATTTTATCCGATAAACACCGCGCCATCAACGCACCCGTGTAGCCAGCCTATGATAATTGTTCTCACTTCCCACAAGTACAAATTATTTTAATTTTTCATTATCTCCTAAACTGTGTTCAAATAACATGCAATAAAGGGCAAAATTTAACTTCATAAAATTTTCTTCATGATGAAGTAACTTTTATTCGTCAGGATTTATGTGCCATGTATTAAAATAATGCTTATAAATCAATTTTTAATTTCTAAGAAAAAAAATCGCAAAATAATTTATTGTGGGCTTATGTATAAGAGATAGGCATATTGCTATCGGGGACTTTTTATATATACTAAGGACCAATATTTTTGTAGTATTTACAATTGTATTTACATATCATTAACCATTACGCCTATACTAGTAGTAGCCTAATGTTAGATCGCCTATAAAATTCCTCGTGAATCTAGCTATCATATACAAAAAGAATATTTCAAATCCGACTGGTAGCTCAAGAGATTAGCCTGTTTAAATAAACAAACAATAAACTTTTCCACTTCATTATATTATAGTAATAGATATTGAGAGAAAAATCAACCTCAGTTGAATAAAATCCTAAACAATTTTTTTTTTAGCATCGGGGTTCATTGACACGTTAAACATATAATTTCCACTTGAATGGTTTATTTGTCGTGCCACGCTATGAATATGGTAGCGAAACGAGAGCGGCATTTAAGCGGTTGTCTACTATATCATGAAGTTTTACGGAGTTTCCATTATTTGAATAATAATAACACTAGACGTATGTAGTCTTCATATTTAGTTAACATTTTAATTTTGTTTTTAAAGTCCCCTTATATAAAGAGAAAAAATAACACGCCGCATGATCACAGAATACGTTAAAATAATAAGCCAGCTATTTATTATTAGTAACAAATGCTGAAAGTAAAATTTTGTCTCTTAACTTAAATCATTTGGAACCTTCTCAATTAACCCTAGTGGCAAAAGTGATAAGATTAGTCTTATATAAAATAATCTTAGCTATTTGTCTTCCATACCAAAGTGGAGAAAACAGGCTGAAGCCTTGACTTTCCACATGATGATAAATGGTTACCGCTGCCTCTAAATAGCTGCAACACCAGTGGCATTACAACCGTGTTGCCGACCTTGGAGACCGCATTCCAATCCCTTTTTGAAGAGCCTCATATCATAGCCCTGAGAAAAAACCGTGCTGGGAGGGAACCCACATTCCTAGAGTACGCTATTGGAAAGTTTTAGATAACCTTAGTCTTGTCGCAATTCGGCTAACCAACGGCGGAAGGTGCGAGTTTGGAACAGTGATGAACGCACAAATCTTTTCATTTCTTTTATACAACCAAGGTGGCAAAAATACGTACAATCTGTCTCGGCTAGCGATTACCATAAAAGCAGAGGTGTCACTATCGCGCTGCCGACCGTGAACCCTCCTTTCCCCAAAGAGCTCCGGAAATGCTGCCTGCCGCAAACACACAAAACAACGTTATTTGGATGCGATCTTCTGTACCTAAATCACCAAGGAGGTTTAGCTGTGCTCTACCTCTCTTGGAAACAGAAGCGTCAAAGGCGTATAGATAAACCGCACTCCGATTTTTTACCAGGTATTTTGTCATCTAAAAATCATCACCTAAAATGTAACAGACGATTCGTGTCAACTTAGCTTGTACATGTCACTTTAAATGTGTGAGAAACAAATAAGCCCGCACCGGACTCGGCTTTCTAAACCCAATAGGGAAGTCTACACTCCTGCCTTAACTAATACAAACGAAAGTGTCAACGTTGCTCCTAACACGTCGCGTCGATTGACATAGGTAGAAAGGCCTGAATAGGCCCCGTAGAGGTTGCTAAGTGACTGTCAGATACTGTCACCGTCGTTATCAGAAAATATGACAAATAATAATAACGCACCTATTTTCTAATAATTTTAAATATCAAATAAATAATTTTAAGTAGAAAAATCTGTAACGTTTATTCATTTTCGATCTTGCAATAAATAAGTAAAACCTCGTAGATGATCATTACATCTGATGTTTTTGGAAAGTGTTGTATTTGGTTAGCACAGTGCAATCCTAAAGCAACGGCAACCACTAATAATTTTTTAATGCACAGTCGTAGCTCTTGTGCAGGCTTACTGAAATGTCTGTTCACGTAATATTTGAAGGACTTCTATTTGGGCGTAGGTAAGCTATATTTAAGTTAAGGTACCCTAATAATAATTTAGACTAATATTATAAAACTGAAGTGTTTGTTTATTTGGTTGAATCTCGGGAACTACTGGTTCGAATGGAAAAAATGTTTCAGAGTTGGATAGCCCATTTATCGAAGATGACTATAGGGTATATAACATCACGCTATGATCAACAGAAGCCGAGCATCAATGAAAAATGTTGGAAAACGGGCAAATTTTATTTCTTTTGAGAGCTTCCATTGCGTTCGCTGCGTAAATGGTTAAAGTTACGGAACAATCGTCATTAACCCTTGTCGAAATAAATACGTTATTCTTCACAAGTATTTGATTTTGAACAAAATTCCCTTTTACAGTAATTGATTTAAATAAATATCTTAGGAGATATCACAGTTATAAAATATCTCGGCAACAAAATAACAATCAAGTACCGCGAGCACATTTTTATTATGCAGAATAATGTGATATGTGTGAGAGAGTGAGTCTCTCTATAATCCTTTCTCTCTCTCTTACAAGATACAGACGAAGTTGCGCGAGTCAGCTAATGATTGATAAAAATAAACATTTCATGTATCGATTTCCCGTCTGCGCGCAATACGCCAAGGATACTTAAAATTATTATTATAATTATTTTATTTAGCAATACAGGATGATCTTACAGCTAATAAAGTACATACAGAACATACAGAAGGCCATTTAAATGTTCACACAGATATACAGTAATATAGGTAGTTATAAAATCGTCAATGCATTTCTACATCCCACCCCCGCAGTTCGCAGTACCGCCCGATGTAATTTACATAAATACACTGAATAGATTCAGGCATTTAGCGCTACACTGAGTCACCCTCTTTACATAGATAGCTAGTAGCGCGGGTGTCACTCGTAATTCTAGAATCGGCAACTAAACTGAAAACTGTTGGTTGAAACATCGAGTGAGTTACCATAGTACGATTTGCACGTATTCTAACAGTGCCCTTCTTTTTAGGTCGACAACCAACAACGACAACAAACAAGGCTTTATATCTCAACCTGTGAAGACCGGACCAAAATTTTTATTTAATTATCTAAGTCAGCAATGAATAGTATTGTAGTAAAACAAAATATATCGCAAATAAATTAATTTGGGCCTGCACAAGTTGGACTAAGTGGTGTATAAGTTAGGGAATCTTGTTGGATGCAATTATCAGTGCAAGTAACCGGTTGTTGTGGCGATCATTAGGGTAGGCCTTCAGGGGAGGATGATGAATTTAACGCTGACAAAATATAGCTGAAAGTGAGTTATGTTTAAATTCGGAATTGCGAATTCTAGCTCAACTTAAATCATGCCTATGTATCACATAGTTACGTTACCATAAGTTCCTACTACTTAACTAAATTAGTGATAATGTTGCCAATGCGTTTGAAATAATCAACAATATACTTAAAGCAAGTAAGTATCTCTCCTCTCAATTACCTGAATTCATGAGCAGCTATCTATTTAAAGATTAATGAATCATAGTCTCAGAGATCGAAATTATACAAAGTTAAAACGAACTCTTAAATTAACTATTATTTATTGGTATCATGATGTCTTCGGGTTACACTACTGAAAGACTCTTTGAAATAAAGCGAACAGCTATTATTATTAAATGACATATCAATCTTTCTCTGTTTGTTAAAGGGAAAAACAACTGTAGAAAGATTTAGGAAATCGCTATGTGTTTAAAAGATAATTAATGATATAGTAGTTGAACAAACCAGTTCAGAAAATCTAATAATGGGAATTAAAAATGGAATAAATGTAAACCCTAAGCATAATAATTTTTTTCAAGCTCTCTCTGGCCTCCACTAGCTAACTTAAGCTTATTTCTAATATAAACAACTAAATATAATCTAGAAACTGATTATTTATACATATTAACAAACCACTAACTAACTCTATCAAACTACCACCATTCATCAGAGAATTTTGACAAATACTAAAATACGGCAAGTACTCGTATGTATAATAGGACCAAGAATACGATATAGTATTGGCTATTATCCCGAAAAATCCATATGAAATTGACCCTATATTTAGTACCTATTTGTTTCGTGATATATGAATTCAATTAAGTATAGTGGAGGCACAAAAAAGATCTACTAACATTTTGTATAAACGGGTTAATCCGGTCTTAATAAAATCGCAAGTATAAGTCTTATTTATACTTAACGGACTTCATGACAAAGCAACCGTTTTACCGTTCCGGATGTCTATGACCGAGTTCAGTCCTTTTCACCATTGAGATCATCGTCTCGGAATAAAACAGCGGAGCGTTTCACGGATGGAACAAGCATTGCCGCAAAAACGTCTTCATTAAAACTGAAAGGATGACTTTCGTCATGACGTTTTTTTTTTCTCGCCGGAATCAGAGATTAAGTAAATCAGACGCAATAGCTTCTTTCAACAATTTTTCCGCGGTTGAAATGATTGAACGCTTAGGCAATCCTGAGGTGAACGTTCCGTTTGTTACAAAAGTAAAAACGAATTTCAGTGTGATTCTAATGCAGATTATACACGGTTGAATGTATAATAAAAATATTTAAGTATTTATGATAACAAAATAATACAAATAATAAAAGGGGAAAATAAAACAAGAAGTAGAAACTTAAGCCAAGAAAGAAATAAAAATAATGCATATGGATTGGTCACTCTAAATTCCATGTATTGCAGTTCATATTGATTGGACGAGCAATTCAGCACGTGGATTGTGGAGTAAATATACTTCCTTGTAGTTATAGGATTTTTTTATAATGTACAATGAAAAATCACGTTTCCAATGAGTGTCTAATAATAAATAATTCCAATTCCATTCTCGTCAGTTGTCATGAAAATATCAAAAGAATACAAATTAAGTAAGGTTAACGTAAATGTATTTTCGATCCCACTTTCTTATTGCATCATCGACTACCATTATTTCATTTTATTTTTCATTATAAAATTCCAATGAAACACTCGTTTGTCTACCAAATATTGATGCAAGAGGAATAGCAGACGCTAGAAGTTCCTAAATAGTTTGCATTTTAAATATTTAAAAATTTATAACAACTATACCAACAGTGGCATAGGTGTCCGAAAGACTCAAACAACGGTAAACAAAAACCCGCGATACAAACCCTAAAAATCGTAACCCTAAACGGGACACATTGTTACGTCAATCTCAAACGTTCCAGATGCTAAGATCGCATTGTTTGGGCCGTGTTTATGACGCGGTTAGCCGCATGTGGGGCTTACTAAGTTCGGATTGCGGAGAAAAATATTACATCGTAGCGTAGGGCGTTGCCCTGCATACGTGAACATAGCGATCTTTACGATTAACACAGCTTTTGTTACGGGCGCGGACGAATTGATAACTATAACGAAATTGATTATTTCATAAATCTGGATTTCAAATGATTACGAAAACACGAATGTTGTAATGAATTTCAGTTTTATTTACTTAAGTCCATCCGTATTATTGACTAATATATATTTGCCGCTCTTTGTGTGTTAAATTTGTTATTCTTATAGTTTAAAGTACTTACCTACTACTGCAAAATTCTTACCTTTAACCCACCTAAGTATGGTCGGCATAATATGTTTTCCTCTTCCACTCTCCACTATTACCTGTTATCTCAGTAGCTGACCTTTTATACACATATAATTCCTCACACAATCCATCTATATCTTCTTCGATGTTTATCTACTATATCCGTCTGCCTACGTGCCTAGTCTCTTTTTCTTTTTTTTTTAGAACTGACTACACTGTTAGCTTTAGTGGCCCTATCCAATACAGAGCCGCTGCGGCTTTTACAGCTTCACCGAACTTGGAGTACGTGCCTACGTAATATTGTTCTAGTTATATGACTTTCATCCCTCCTCATGACATGCCCATACCACGCTAAGCTTTTATGCCTCAATCTCTCTATCGCTGGTGCTATGTCATACTTGCTCTGATATACTCATTCATAATCTTATCCATTCTAGTTACACGGCACATCCATCGTAACATTCGCCTCTCTGCCACATGTAATATGCCTTTCATCCGTCTCTATCGTTGCCCAGCACTCACGACAGATCTTGTAATAATTGTCTATTGCAATCATGATATAGTAAAGTCCAATCGTATGAGATGAAATTGTAATATCTGAGCGACCGCGCTTCACTCGGTGACTTGCGAAACAAAAAACCTAACCTAACCTATCTAAGTAAACATTAAAAATGAACTTTTATCTTAATACAAAATTTCATCTTAAATTATTATTATATCCAATGTAGGCAAACCCTTCGAACCAATTATGAAGTTGCCACCTTAATAAAGGTACTGTCGAATGCTTGAAACTAAAAATAGTTATTATATGATTGAAGGCCAATTCGATCGGGTGGGAATAATTAGTACTTATGGTAGATATGTTTTTAGCGTAATACCAATCGAAATGAATAATGATGTATTTCTTTATCAATAAGCTTTTTTGTATATATTTTTCAAGCAATAATATTTTCTTCTTTATATTTAAGTACCTCAGTAGGTTCAAGATTTTTATTCCCATTAAAACAATTGAAATGAATAGTAAAAAGTCTAAAGGTTATGACTCGAAAAACGCTGGGTTCCGGAGTCATAGCTTTACAGTAATCTCAATCTTAACACTAACAAAGAAGTTCGCTATTGTCATACCTTTGCCTACTGTGAAGATGTGCAATTGTCTCCCAGTAAGTGTTCCCTCCATCTTACAACATAAGGTCCTTTAAACATAACGTGAAGAGACATTTGGTCGATGTACTATAAATCCCACGGACCCGTGCTATGATTAAAAAAAAACCTTGGCATCCATAACAAATTAATAGTATTCATGTAATGCCAAAGAAAATCTACTTTTACTGATATTGCATGCAATATTTTGTAAATAAAAATGTTCAGATATTACTTTGATAAGATTATTAACACTCTAGTTATCTGTGTATATCGGTCCTTCAAATTTATGTATGTGTCATACTCATAAACAGTAACCGACACACATTTGTATTACTCATACCTTGAAACAGTGTATTCATTTGAGTAATTTTATTGTTTAATTCATCCGCAGACGTATTATTTAAATTGATGTGTTTACGGGGAATAAATTTAAGTAATCCATTGTGCCTAAATACAATAAATGATGGGTTAGGACACGACCGGGATCGTGACCTATTAATATTAGATATTATATATATATACATATATGATCTATATTCGTTGTTTCGGTTACCAAAGATAGACAAGTGATAGTAAGCTCAGATATGTTATTGAAAACGGCAGTTAGTCACGTCGCGTTCTGAGATCACCCGATGTATAGCTGAAATTTTACTCCATATTGTAAGATAATATAAAATAATACATGTTTTGCGGGGTGGTAGGGCTGTTTTGCCCGACTGGGGTGCATGTGGGGAAAAATCTCGGGATCAGCATGTGCATATCCAGTTAAATGTATGCAGTCAAACATGACAGCGGCGACCGTCGACGGATTACGATCTCTCGGTGGTCGACGTTGCGTTAGAATTGTCAGGGGCAGAACCACCAACTAG
Organism: Saturnia japonica; assembly: GCA_033032175.1. NCBI lineage: Eukaryota > Metazoa > Arthropoda > Insecta > Lepidoptera > Saturniidae > Saturnia > Saturnia japonica. Next base: position 7,849,912 of record CM065332.1, read on the forward strand.
CCATAGTACAAATAGGAAAAAAAAATCGAGATTATTTTCCAATAAAGGTACATCGAAGTTTAATATACTTAAGATACATTAAAAAAAAACAAGTTACAACATTAGTCATAGTGAAGTTTGTTCTTGGAAACTCAATATTTTTGGAGATTTCTCTCTAATTGGCGCAGTCTGACTGATAAAATGCCTCCACCCTACAGAAGAGCGCAACCAAATAACCATGTGTTGTCTTCCTGCGGTAAGTAGGGTTTTCAGAGCTCCTCGGGGAATGTGGTTCAAAGTCCGCAATGACCTATTAGTCCGGTCTATTTAGACATTCGAAGTTACCTAAATTCCCACCAAGCTGAAAATCGGTAAGATTGTTTAAAATATCATTAAAAACAAAATTTTAAAGTTCCCCATCTTTCCCCGGTAAGGAAAATTATTTATTCAAGGTCAAAGGTCAAAAAAAATGAGTTTTTCGTGATTTTCAGCAAAACGGTAAGTTTTATCATAAAAATACATCAGACAAAAATTGTAAATCATAAAATTATCTACAAAAAACTTATTAATACTTTTTTTTCTACGAGCCACTGTTTTTGAGATATAACGATTCAAAAAGTTGTAATCGTCACAATATGCACACGTTTCCTCGCCACCTATGAGGTAGTGTACTTAGCGCGTTTTTTTTAACGTGGTTTCCCCAGTAGGCTTAAAATTTACGACCTGCTTTATCTACTACTGAAGCAGCAGAGTTCATTGATGTAGATAACTCTATTGCAATTTGCACACGAGCTACGGAAGATGATATTGTACGAGATGTTCAAGAGGAAGATGACGAACAGGAAGACTCTGAAGAACAATGTACTGTACCAACTTTGAATGATGGTATCAATGCTGTTGGTGTATCAAGAAAGATTGTTCTTTTTAATGAACAGTTCCATATCCACAGCAATTATGACGATACGTTAATTAAAATCCAACGTGAATTACAAAATATCTATGCACAACAGAAGCGTTCCAAACAGACCAAAATTACAGATTTTATACTGTCAGAAAAATAATATGCATTGTACTTATGTGTAATAAACAAAATGTACATGGTTGAATAAATATATTTTTCCAATAATTCCCTATCGATACTTGTACGGTACTTGCACGATACACATTAAACATCACCGGTTGTTACGACTATCGGTTTTTACGACTGAATATGAGCAGTCCCTTCGATGTCGTTATAACAGATTTTGACTGTAGTTATAACTTATGTATATTTTATATTAGTAGTGTAAGTTACAATGACCGATAGAAAAATATTTTAACATATATTACAACTATAGATATGTATATATACGTGGCGTATTCACGCATATTGTGACGATTACAACTTTTTGAATCGTTATATCTCAAAAATGGTAGCTCGTAGAGAAAAAAGTATTAATAAATTTTTTGTAGATAATTTTATGATCTACATTTTTGTCTGAGGTATTTTTATGATAAAACTTACCGTTTTGCTGAAAATCGCGAAAAACTATTTTTTTTGACCTTTGACCTTGAATAAAAAATTTTCCTTACAGGGGAAAGATGGGGAACTTTCAAAATTTGTTTTTAATGATATTTTAAACAATTTTACCGATTTTCAGCTTGGTGGGAATTTAGGTAACTTTACTCTTATATTCTGGTCTAATTTGACCGGACTATAAGGTGCTACAAGTGAGTATCGGCTACAGTAGCCGCTTACCATCAGGCGGGCCGTACGCTTATTTGCCTACTTAGTTATATAATAAAACGACGAGCTGATTCAGTCTTGTGAGATAATAAAAGGTAGAGAATTTAAAAAAAAAATTTGTTATAATCATATGATGAAGACGTTTCAAACTGTTGTATCAGTGCAACAATATAACAACAGATATTATACATATTATACCTCGGTAGCTAAAAGGTAATTACCAAGTCACAAAACTAGTCAGTAACAATGACGTAAGCCAGGCCAGGTGTAAAATTACAAGGTTAATAGAAAACTTTATTAAAACCTGTGATCTAATCATTTCGATCGTTTTATTCAAATGCCTTGTGTTATATTTCAAAAAATACTAGATCCGGTCTCAACAATGCTTTAATATCTAATGTCAGTTTGCCGCTCCTAGTTTTTTCTAGTTTCGGAATCTGCGAGTGTACTTGTTTATATAAAGCGAAGCTTGCAGTCGGGCATACCAGATACGAACAGCTATTTATTGCTGACAAGTCGGTGGTCGTTGTATTTAGATTATACTTAATGTGGTTACCATCAGGTACACTGCCGTTTTACATTGACAAGCTACTATTAAAAATAACAGAAAAATTGCTGACTGTAGAACTATTCACAAGCCAAATATGATATCGACTGTACATAGTAGTAAGTACTCTGTAAGTTATTGCATTGTCGAAGGCATGAACCTTAAAAATAATATCACTTAGTTTTTTTTTTATTATAGATCGAAATATACTACCTACGCTACGGTTCGAGACCAGTAGATTGTCGTTGTTGTGTTGGTCTGCGCCGTCTGTTAAACCTCTACTAACTGATATACACCGTGATGAAAAAATAAATGTATTTATTTTTCACACACAGAATTATACAAAATATGTAAAAAAATATGAACATTGCTAATATCTGGAACAATATTGCTCCACCGTTACAGTTCGCACAATCTGCACGCATATACTTTAAGTACAAAATGAAAAAATACATTTGAAATTTACAGATAATTATGCATAATTAGCAAAGAACATCTTTTTAATGTTAATATATATGTTAATATTCCTACCCTACTACTTACCTACAGAGGGATAGATCCTCAGTCTTATACCAGCACTGCAACAACAATATCTATGCTTTATATCTCCCTATGCTAATCTAATCTAAGGCCATTAATTTAATGTGAACTCAGCCGAAAACCAGCGTTATGGCAATTTGCCATAGCACATGCTAAGCTGGAGTCCGTTTCGATGTTGAATGCGGTAATTCTTCTGCAACGTTGCAATATTATAAATTACTTAAATAAGTAATACTTAGTAAGTCTTTATAATTTTATGTTTGTAATTTATGTCCCTGTTCTCAACATATATGTGAATTTAAAAAAAAAACACCAATTATAAAACAATCAAGTAAAATAAAATTAAAAATGCAGGTTGTCTTTAATATCCACCAAATGTATTTGTACCAAACAGGCACCGAATCAGCATATTATGTTCAGGGCTGATTGATTCTCACTATGTTTATGGTTCGCGATCAAATCAGGTACACACGAACCATACCTATATAACTACGAAAAACCGCCGTAACCCGGACACTTCGAAAACTAAACATCTTCGTTCAAATTGAGGAATACATTTCACACAGAAAATTGTTTCAACAGATAAACGAATTATAACCCCAAAGATTGAGATGAGTGTTAAAATAAACATAACACATTTATGTTACTGGGGCATAAACTGAAATATTTTTATGTGAAGGGTTCACATTTGGCTCCATTTGCTCTCACATAAATATTATTTTAGCCACATTTTTAATTATGAGATTGATAGCAGCGCATGAAGATATGGAATAGTAAAAAACACTGCAACATATTTTTTATGAAAACATTTTGAAGGGATGACGGTTCATTACTACAGTTTTCGGACATTGCGTCAAAATATAGATCGATAGTTACTTTACTACATTTATTAAATGAATAATTTTTTTTTTCAAATCGGCTGAGTAGAAGTGCGTAAGAAAAAAATATTGCCGGACTCGGCAAGTAGACTAACGATGCCGTGTATCACCGGTTCGGATTGCAAACCCTAGTCTGAATCCTACAATGAGCCTGAAATTTCGATGAAATAAAACATCGCGAAGACGCCATAGTATGGTGATAGAGTATCTTCCAATGCCAACCGGACTAGCTAGCTATCTTAGGCCATCTTCGACAACATTGTTACTTATTGGTCCACTCGTTTTATGATCACGGTACCCCATCGTGGCATCCTACTTCCTACTAATTTAATAAATGGAAAGTTTCTATGTTTGTTACTCAATCACGCAAAAACGGCGATTTTTTTGGTTTGTTGTGTTCCGAGATCAGTCTGTGTATATCCAATAATACGCAAACGAAGTCGCGGGTACCATCTAGTCATGTAATATTATATTTGTATACTAGCTTCTGCCCACGATTTTGTTTGATAAGTCCAACCAATGAAAGCAAGAATTAGGTCTTTACCGGTAAAAAAGTAGATATCCTATGTGTTAATCCAAGTTATAAACTATCGATTTCATTCGATTAGCCGTTTTTGCGTGATTGAGTAACACACTAACAAACTTACTATTTGCACTTACTGCATTTATAAATCAGTGTCAAGAGTTTACTAAAAAAATAATCTCTTTACTAATAATAATTTGATACCATATCTAGTTCATTGATGAAATTTCTGAACCAGGTGGCTTGATAGCAGATTTATTTGATAAAACAAATACTAGGAAAAATAAATAAGTAAAACATATAAAACCCTTTTAATCACTCACTTGCATAAGTTTATAGTTTAAATAAGTTTCATTTACCTATTTCAGGAAATTTCATTTAGAATAACTTTAGGTATTTACTTACGTCTTAACAGCTAATTTGCTTTCCATTATGTGTATAAGCATTTTTTATAGTGAAGGAGTTAATTTTGGAGTTTAAGTTCTATATATGTAACAATATATATGAGTAATTACTTATATTTACAATAAAATAGTTATTAATCATATTGAATAATAAATTATACTTTATTTTATCTTGAAAGCTCATAAATAATCAAAACTAAATAAATATATTAAGTAATAAATACAGTCATGTAATGCAAGTAATAAACTACAAAAAAGGTCAAAAATCTCAAAGTAGGCCCCGGCCCATATAAGTCTTAATATTTTTGGATGTTTGGAAATAAAATAATTTATGTAGCACAGAAAGCATTTAAATACACCTAAATTATTTAAATTGAAGACAATTTAAGGTGAAAAATATTGTTTATTTTCATGATAAAGCTAAGCTAAAAATGAAGAATATATTTCAATAAAAACTGATTAGTAAGCAAATAAAAAAACCTAAAATGATTTATCTTTTGTTAAAAAGTTATGGATTTGAAATTCAATATCTAAATAGGTACGAATATCGTAAAAATTTGAGAATATTTATAAAAGACAACAACATTGCAGTAATACATAGACGATAAACCCCAGTTAAATGAAGTTTTAGTATAGTAAGAAAATAAATAACCGGAAATAACAATAAACAATGTAATTACAAGGAAACAACAAGGAAATCAAGGAAACAACGTTTTCAAACAAGCATGATTTCAAATGGAATTAAATGAATATACAAATAAATTGATAATGTTTAAAGCGTTTAGAGAGAGATATGATGAACACGTAAAAGGGGGTAAAAATCGATCATACACACCACAACACGATTAGCCGGTGAACTTGGAGTAATCGTTCCGATCAAAACCTTTGCAGTCACGATTTACAGCACAAATGTCAACAGAAACTCACAATAAACCTCTCCACTGTTATCGTCAACACTAAAACTTGCGTATTCAAACAAATTTCAGTCACGAATAATGCAAAAATACACTTTCACAGCAATTTTCCGAGGAATCAGTTACTTCAACTGATTCATAAACGCTTTCTCGTAAAAGCGAAAACAGACTAATGCCGATTGACAATTACCAACAGCACCAACCAAGACCGAATACATACAACCGACCATAGACAACTTTCAGTTTGCTTGTTATCGACTCCATTACTTTTCTTATTATACTTCAAAATTAAAAATGCTATGAAATATTGCTATGGTCTAAAGAATTATATATATTTAATTTGGGTGGTTAATAACAGCGCCATCTACCGAAGACGGAAAAATATGAATATTATTAAATAGCACCATCTATACGTATTAATCAGAACTCATTAGTATAAGAGTAGTACTGTAATTAAATTTACAGTGACATCTTAATTTTCTATTGTAAACTTTTCCGACAAGTGGAAGTTCAGTTTGTTTTCTCTAAATTTCTATAGATGGCAGCAAACAAATCAGGAGTAACATTCACACAGTGACAAAACGAAGAACAATGAAGTAATAATATTCATTGGTACATTTACTTACTTTTTTTAACTTTGTTTTATTTTTTACTCACAAATGTGATAAATTACTACGGAATAAATCGACTTCGGGCTTCTAATAGACTCTCGTTCGTAATTCCATATTTATCGCCCTCAAGACCCAATGTACTACTTTGCAGACAATACGAACTGTTATAAGGGACTTTAAAAATCCCTTTTTAAAAAAAAAGAATTATTTCATGATAGATATATATTAATTATTTAACACTGAATTAAAATTAAGACGGACTGTGAGTGTCACGGACTGGGTCTGAGATGGAACTGAGGATGAGCTACGGGATCGTGAGAGGGCTGGGCGAAGTGCTGACGCTAAATACTGGGAAAGGTCTAAGGAGGATATGGTTTTGTGATACTAGAGAAAGGTTGGCACTTTAGGGTACATACTTCGGGTATAACAGCCCCCCACGTAAAAGAAAACTTTTGCAGTAAGGTGCAAAGTTTTAACGTGACGTTCTTAAACGAGGAACGGAAATTTCTGTTGTTTCCTCAACATCAGGGCCAGGGACTGTGGTTCGTGAGGTTTTGAAGGAAGTTAGGTTTTGGTAAAATTTCTTATATAGTATCAATAGAATTATAGCTATAATCAATACAAGTGTACAATATGTTAAAATTGGATAAGTTGAATTGTATTCTAAAAGGTAATTTGGATCTTCTGATAGTTTATCTATTGAGGATAAAATTTGATTAGTAACAATATCTAAATCCTTTAACTTATCCAAGTTTGTTCCTACAATTTTCATAGGTGGTATGTTAGTTAAATCTAGTCTTTTAATATTACAACAAACATCAGTAATAATATTGAAATCGGATCTTACAGGGTTCACATTAATGTTAATATTAAATTTACCGGATAATTCTGTATTTCGGCATATGGCGGTACAATTAGAAGGTAAGTTTAAAAATCCTGTGCCTGATATTTTGAATTCCGTTATATTAGCATTACAATCGACTGTTAACTTGGATACCTTTGATTGGACATACAGAAAGTGGTTATTGTTAAGCCTATGCCATATGTCGATGTCACCATTAATAAATTTAGGATTACATTGATCCGGTAAGGAGTCTAATACTTTTAACATCAGTTCTGTTTCACAGGTGGGGTTTGTATTCACAGGATATTCTGTTACAGTTTTACAAATATAAATACTATTTGGAATTACTTTACACATTTTTAAGCTATCCATATAACAATAATAAGATTTATCTTTACTAATACTTACATAGTTAGAAGTAGGGATAATTAATGAATACGAAACTGGTTTTTCAACATCGTGTGGTAATGGTATAGGGATGGTTTTATACACATCATAAATTTTATGAGTTACCAGCGGGATTTTGCAGGCAAATATTATTCGTTTACTTGCATAGTGGGTACTTAATTCACTTATATCTATAATAACATGAATATTTTCTAAATCTAAGTTTACAGGAAGTTCCAGCGATCTGGGTAAGTATCTAATATTATTCAATAATTCATAATACAGTTCTTTAGGTGTAAGTACAGATGGGTGAAGAACATGGCTTTTAGTAAACATAATTGCATTCTGCAAATCTTCCATTTTAAACGACAAAGTTAACAAAGCGGAAGATAAACTGTTACACAATTGATTAAAATTTGACATTATAATTAACTTATTAGACGCTAAACTTAGGTTTCTTAAATTAGAACTTAAATTTTCGACAGCGTTATTCAAACGTGCTTCATTTAAATTTATAATAGATATGGTTTCATTGAAGCTCTTTAACGCGGTACTGGTAATTAACGTGTTATATTTCAGTAAGTTGGCTAATTTCTTATTGTTACTATTTAGAATTTGAATAGCGTTGTCATATCTAAGTGCATCGTCTTCATCCAGAGTACCAATAACATGTTTAAAAATAGTACCGATGCCGGATATCCATGCGGATCTTTTCGATAGTACGGGTAGTAGATGCGATATGGAATTATAATCTTTAACTATATCAGTATACCGAGACGTAAGAGGTTCTAAAATATTATGACATTCTGAGTCTAATATAACGTCGTTTTGTTGACACAGGAAACGGGTAGTACCTATAATGCTGTTGATATTATCAATGTGTGGCTGAATATAGGAGAGGTCGACTGGTATTAGCACGTGTAATTCCTCATCCGAAAATCGAGCATGTCCTATTGGATCAAAATAAATACCGGGACTCCTCGAAATTGTTTCGATGAGGGCTGATTGGACAACGTAAAGGCTCATGGCCATTCTGAAATAAAATATACAATTGGATTATTTGATAATATTGCCTAGATAAGCGGCTTCTGATGTCACGGTGAAAGAATGTGGATTTTCTTAAACCCTAAGTGGTCTCGGCTAACTTGATCTCGTCATAATGGTGACGAGCATGACGCCTGTTGATCAGGACTGAGAGTGTGTTGTTGCCGTGGATTTTAACCACTCGGTATGGTCCCTTCCAAACCGGGGATAGAGCTTTTCTTAGTCTTAAATGGTTTTTAATAAAGACAAAATCACCTACTTTATATTTCTTCGGTTTAGTTTTTTGATCATAATATTGTTTTGAGATACCTTTACATTTTAGAATATTCTCTATAGCCTTTTGACGGGAATAATTTAATCTGTGTTGTAGAATACGAATATAGTCATGATATGTAACATCAGGGGCATTTTCATACACAGAATTAGGAATGAATGCTTTATGGCCGTATATTAACTCATAGGGAGTAAAGTTGGTTGTACTATGAGTACTCGTATTGTATGAATACATTGCTGTGTAAACATAACGGGGCCAATTTGTTTGGTTTTCGTCAACAAATGATTTTAAATACTCCTTAAGAGTTGAGTGGCTCCTTTCCAAAGCACCCTGAGTTTGGGGGTGGTAAGGAGTGGACCAAAGCTGTTTGATTTTAAGGAAATTGCAAGTTTGTTTGAATAGATCTGCCGTGAAATTAGTGCCTTGGTCAGTCAAAATAAATTTTGGGATTCCGAAGAGTGAAATAAAATGCACGAGGCATTCACAACTTTCCTCAGCAGTTGCGTTGGATATAGGATATCCAACTGAGAATTTTGTTAGATCGTCCTGCAGTGTAAGTATGTATTTGAGTTTAGCATTACCAGATTCTGGTAATGGTCCTACGATATCCAGGGCAATGCGTTCAAAAGATTGTGTGGAAGTACTTGTGATTTGCATCGGGGCCCGGTTAGTTTTCCTTAAAGCTTTATTGGTTTGACATAATTCACATTTCTTTACATATTGTTCAACGTCACTTCTCATATTTTTCCAATAGAATCTTTCCTGAATACGCTTTAACATTCGGACTGAGCCTAAATGACCGGCTATAGGTAGATCGTGATTTTCTCTTAGAATTTTTATAATTTCCGACGGTGTAGGGTAAATCAAAGTGTTTTTATAAATATTTACAGAAATTTTTGTGTTATTGAAAAGATATAATAATATATTACAGATTTTAATAAGTTGGTATTGATCAAAAGGATTTTTAAAATCTGTTATAGCTATATTAATTTCTTCTGGATAGTTTATTATTAGGTCATTTCTTAGACATTTAAGGCTCTTATAAATGTCTTCGTAATCGGCTTTGTCAAAATGATGAACTTTCGTGAATAAAAAGTAGTAGGTTTTGTTGTCATGTTCAAATTTTAAATACGAATGTAGAATTCTTTCCTGATTAACTATCTCACTACTATCTGTTAAATTACCTAATATGTCATTTATGAAGTGGTTTGACTCATCCATGTCTATGGATGTCGGGATTACAATAATTTTACTTTTACAGGTTAATATGCTGTTACTATGTTCGTGAATGTTTGTGTTTGACTTAAATTCTTTACTACTAAGATTCTTTAGGCATTTTGTATAGGAGTCATCGTCGTTTAAACATTCTAATGGATCTATACTTTGGTTTTCTGTTAAAGGTAATTCGTCGTGTTGATTTTGAGGAACAATATCCGGATCTTCATGGACAGGATTTATATTAATAGCATTATCAATGGGAATGCGGGAAAGCGCATCTGCGTTACAATTTAGCTTTCCCTTCTTATATTGAATACTATAATCATATTCTTCTAGTTTCAGGCGCCATCTAACGAGCCTGGAACCGGGATCTTTACAGTTAAACAACCAGTTTAAGGGTTTGTGATCGGTCACTATAATAAAACGATGACCGAAGAGATAGGGTCGGAATGTTTTAGCGCCGAAAATTATTGCGAGGCACTCTTTTTCTGTGACGCTATAATTGCACTCGGCTTTGTTTAATGTCCGAGATGCATATGCGATGGGCCTATCTTTACCGATTTCGCCCTGAGATAGTATAGCCGATATGGCAAAATTGGAGGCGTCACATGTTAGGACAAATGGTTTACTAAAGTCGGGGTATGCTAAAATTGGTGCGGTAATTAGTTTTTCCTTCAGTTGTTCAAACGCCAACTGTTGTGAATTTGTCCAAACGAAAGGAACGTCTTTCTTCAAGAGAGAGGTTAATGGCTTTACACTTTTAGAGAAATTTGATATGAATCTTCTATAATAGGATGCTAGACCTAGGAAAGATTTTACTTCTTTGGGACATTTTGGTACAGGAAATTCGCTTACTGCCTTAATTTTTTCGGGATTTGGTTTCACACCCTGGTCACTTATGATGTGTCCGAGGTATGCTACTTCTTTGCGTAGAAACTCACACTTTTCTGGTTGGAGTTTAAGGTTGAAATTACGAAGTTTTACAAACACTTTTGTCAGTTTTTCGATATGTGAAGATAAATCCGTTGAATAAATTACTATATCATCTAGATAGACGAAACAATGTACGCCCTGTAAGCCTGAGAGTACCGTATTCATCAATCTTTGAAAGGTAGATGGGGCATTTTTAAGTCCGAAGGGCATTCTATCGAATTCGAAGTGCCCTTGGGGAACACTAAAGGCGGTTTTGACTGCGTCGGACGGAGACATTTTTATCTGGTGGAATCCTGATGCAAGGTCCAGTGTTGAGAAATATTTACTTTGTCCTAGTTGATCAAGTATTTCGTTAATTTGAGGCATTGGGTATGTTTCTCCGATGGTTATATCATTTAATTTGCGGTAGTCTATAACTATCCGCCATTTCTTTTGTCCGGAAGCATCTCTCTTCTTAGGAACCACCCAAATTGGGGATGACCACGGGGAAGTAGAGGGTTTTATTATCTGTTGTTCGAGCATTTTATTGATCTGATTACTAACTTCCTGTTTATGGACTTCGGGGAATCTATATGATTTAACATTGATGGGTTGCGAAGAGGAAGTATTTATTTCGTGTTTTACTGCATTAGTGGCTGTCAACTTATCATCAGGTAAATGAAATATGTCTGAGAATTCGGAACAAATTTCGCACAATGCATTGGACTCTTCAGAATTTAAATGAGACACCCTTAATTGGTTAAGAACTTCTTTGGTCCTATCGTTACAAGATGGGTGAGTGTTATTTAACTGTCGGAATTCATTATAGTTAATAGGACTAAGAGTAAATTGTAAATTTGATAATATAGGAATAGGATCGTCTGATACATTTAGGACAGTTGTGTTTACGCGATTATTTGTTTTTACAGATACGATACAATTTGCAACAAGGAGGGAATCAGCGATATGTTGATCAACGATAACGCCTTCCTTCAATTCCGGATTCGTTACTGAGCATTCTATTATAACTTCCGATCGAGGAGGAATAACATATTGCGGTTCTTTGAAGCGTAATTGGAGAACAGAACCGTTTATATTAATGGACTTAGTACTATAGTCGATCCTACATTTGTACTGTTTGAATAGGTCATTACCTATGATACCATCATGTGGTAAATTTATCCCGTCAAGGATATGGAATCGATGGCTAAGAGGCTCATCTTTTTCGAGAAATAAGGCTAGCCGGAAATCACCCATGCTTCTGATGGGTTTCTGAGGGGTTATCCCCTTGACTAATACCTTATTTTCTGATAATTGTGGCATTTCTTCCACAGAGGATTTCTTTAATAAAGATATGCCGGCCCCCGTATCGACGAGGAGCGACAAGGGTCTACTAGACACCGAGGTTTTTATGGTTACGCAGGGTAAGTATCGGCCCTTTATATTAATTTCGTGAATCGTAGAAGGTTCTGAGTTTTCAATCGGATCGCTAGTTTTTACTTTACTGTTATTAATTTCCCTGGTTTGAAGGTTGGACTTGGAGTTATGAATCAAAATGGGTTTAATAGTTTTTGAATCATTTTCTGATTCGATGGTTTTCTTTTTAAAAACTCTAGGAAAGTGTTTTATGTGATCGTGTTTACCGTCAAGATATTTCGATTTAATTGCGTCGGTTTTGTTTGGTAAACGTTCCGCACGACGCTTAGGCGGAACGTCTATTCGTTTAAATAGTCGCAGAGTTGGTGTTCGAGGTTGTCTTGGATTACGTCATTATTATCTTGTGGTTCGGGGTCATTTGATGTTTCGATATGGTTTACACGTGGATTGGTGTTGTATGGGGATTTTTGTTTGTGGTCAAATGAGGTTTGGCCTTGAGTTTGGGATTGTGGTCCGTTGCCATATTTTTTATTATTGTATTCGCGTAAGCGGCAGTTCTCCAGCATATGCCCGGTCTTTTTACAATATCGACAAAAAGCTGTGGAAGGATGTTTATAGCCTGACGTCGATGGCCTTGTGTTACGGTAATTGTTATTATTATTTTGTTGTCTATAAATTGATTCAGACCGGCTTGGTTTTATTGGTATGTTTTTGTAAATGATTTTTTGAATTTTCTCTTCAGAAACGGCTAAGTTTATAGCATCATTTAAGTTTTTAGGGGTTTTACATCTCAAAATGTTAGATATTCTCGGATATAAACCTATAGTGAATATGTGTAGTGCCAAGTCCTCCATGGCTGCCAGACGGCCAACTAATTCGCTTTTCTTGGTATTAGAAATTTGTATTTCAGTTAATAATTGGGATAGACACGATTCTACACGTAACGCAAATTGGTTCACTGTCTCGTTGTTACTTTGTTTACAGTCTTGTAGATCCGTTAAAAGATGGGCGTAATGCTTCCTTTCACCGAATTGGTTTTTAAGGAAATCTTTCAGACTGGACCAATTTTCGAATTCTTTGATGGAACATGCAATTTCGGCTTTACCTTCCAACTGACTCAGTATGTACTTAAGAACAAAGTTTTGTTGATCATCATCTGCTAATGAATATGCACTGTCGCAGTTGTTAATGAATGCGTTCAACCGTTCCCGTGATCCATCGTAGGGTTTAATAAATTTAAGTAGCAAGGTTAACGGTGCACTTTTGGATTCAGGTACTTCCTTTTTACTTGTAGCCATCGTGAATATTTATTATTAATATCTAAAATTTATGATAAAATACAAATGAAAATAACAGATAAGTATAGATGGTCAAGTTATTAGCCTGCCTACCTATCAAGCAGACGGCGTAACGTTATAATATGTTTACTACTAACTGCGAACTCGATGTAGTTCCCGGTACGGAGATAAGAGACGTTGAAATTCAATACGCTGATGCGCGACCGTGTGGTCTTAGGATGAATACGATGTTTATGAATATGGTGTGTTATAATTAACTTAATTAATTATTTAGAAATAACTAAAAGAAGAACATATTAAAATAAACACTGAATTTCACTAGATCTTGAAATCACTGCGGCACATTGAAAGTAAAATAAAATAGTCACTTACAGGATAATCTTCATGTTTTGTTATACACACTGTTGTGTGGCAGGCTGGTCCTTGGTTGATCCAAGGTCGGGATGTAGTAACGGTAACCGCAATGGTCACTGTCGTCACCGGTGAGTGCACCACTATTGGTGCAGAGCCCCTGTAAGGCTCTATTAAACAACGGCAACTTGGGATGAGATGATCCCGGGTAACTTTAGGACACTTCTTTTGGCACTTTCGGAACACTTATAATTTTAGGCACTTTATATTATTGTGGAGCACTTTTGATATTATATAATTTGGTTATATTTTGGACACTTATGATGTTAGGCACTTTTATTATTTTATTCTGCACTTTATATAATTTTATTGGATTTATTAATTCGAGTCCGTGATGAATTTCGGGGCGTTACCGGGATATATATAGAGACCCGGTATCCCACCGCTGCCACCAAAATGTTATAAGGGACTTTAAAAATCCCTTTTTAAAAAAAAAGAATTATTTCATGATAGATATATATTAATTATTTAACACTGAATTAAAATTAAGACGGACTGTGAGTGTCACGGACTGGGTCTGAGATGGAACTGAGGATGAGCTACGGGATCGTGAGAGGGCTGGGCGAAGTGCTGACGCTAAATACTGGGAAAGGTCTAAGGAGGATATGGTTTTGTGATACTAGAGAAAGGTTGGCACTTTAGGGTACATACTTCGGGTATAACAGAACGTTAGAAGAAAAAAAATTGGAAGCGTCGAAATGTAGCGTTATAGCAGAATCAATGCATTATAAACAGTGATCATTTAGAAATCAATTTTAATTAATGAAAATTCTAATCAGTACCAATTAGTAGGTCCTAGACTATCAATGCTTGAGGATAATCAGATGGTTTTGAAAGCTAGTGAAGTCCTCGCTCCCGGGTATCTAATCAATTTAATGCACTCACGGGTTTATTCAAAACAGCAACCGCCAATAGAGAGCTTGAAAATCGCTGTAAGTAGTTGAAAAAAATTTTAAGCGGTTATACTATGAAGTTTCATAACAAAACTTCAACCACATCCTTCAAACTGGAATACTGCTGCTTTGTGGCAGAAATAGTTGTAGCTGTGAAGCTTCCGCAATCGAACCTTGCATGGGATCCTTCTTTCTAGTTAACCTCAACAATATTGGTAATTTCAATATTCTTTTTTTTTTAATCAAAGAACCTAAAGCGATTCACATACTGACGGTAAATAATGTTATTGTCTGTACAAATAACAACTGTACTTAATCTACGATTAGTAAATTAGTATTCATTGCGAAGTACACAGCAAGAAGTCAGATATTTTATTTTGCGTTAGATTTAGTATTTTTTTAATGGTGTATAAGAATGCGCTCGGCCTCGATTTCACCTGATTGTAAGTAAAGATCAGATCGACGATGGATTGCGCTTATCTATCAAATGCCTGTTTACGACTTTTATGACTCCCAAGTTTATAGGTGGGCGGCAAGACAGACGACGGGGGTGAGATCCACTTCTCGACCGTTCGCATAATGAATGACTACGCGAAACGCTTCGCGCGAATTGGGAAAATATTCACCACGTAAAGGTGGAAACCCTCACGGCGTGGAGTGTAGTTGTCTTGGAGTGGATCCATGGTAAAAAGAGTAAGTTGGAATAAGTATCACAGTATCGGGATCGATGTCGCCAAAATGACAAACAAAACATAACATGTATAGTTACTCATAGAGACTCTTATTTCTGTGAGTGGAACAGTGGATTGCTGCCTCTTGCCTAAAATGTAATACACCGACGCTCTATCTACACATCTAAAATAATTAAAAAGTATTATTAAAAACATCAGAAAAATTTATTTTCTTTACAAATTAAAGGTGAAATATAAAAATGTATCTTTTCAAATAAATAAAGTGATAGTAAATAAAGTGAAGTGTGCCTGTTTGTAAAGTCAAAATAACAGATTTTTTACTAAAAGCACAAGTAAGTATATGCGGTACTTATAAAACTTTTATTTTATTTTTGTCTGTCTGTTTGTTCCAAGTAATCTCCGAAACGGTTGAACCAATTTTGACGCGACTTTCACTGGCAGATAGCAGATGTTAAGAAGAGTAACTTAGGCTACTTTTATTTAAGAAAATTCATTAAGGTTCCGCGAAAAAAAAACGTGTTGAACCAAATCGGGCGTTTAATGGCTTACGCTGAATAAATCATATGAAATAGACCAAATTATTGTATAATATAATATTGTATATCTTAAAAAGTCCTACAATAAAGTCTACAAGAGTATATATACGTCTATATTGTAAGGATCACCTAGAATAAGCATTTTTGTCTTTAAAATATCCGGGAGCCGGTAGCACACTTCGCGCGTGTGCCCGATCGACGGCGTTGTGTAGTCAACGCGAGCGCAGCCGTGGGCGCATCTAGTATTAAATATAAACCACCTAATATAATATGAATGCCAAGCGTTCCCATCGATGTAGGATTTGAGATATATTTTTTTGTTGTTTTTATTACTAAGGCCGTAAACTTTCCAGGAAGAGGCAAGCGAGAAAAAAATATCTGGGAGTCGTTTCGAAAACTCTAAATGAACGGTTTTGGTAGACTTCCGCCCTTGATGACCGCTCTCGACACGACTGCATTAGAACAGTAGAATATAGATGGAATAGAGACGTCATTACGTGTATAATTTATAATCTAAATACAGCCTGTATTCCTGACTAATTAGTTTAGAGTCAAAACTACGTAAGTGATGAATTTTAATATAAAAATTAGACAACGTACTTTTCCTCTTGTAATTTCAATTTTGGCAACAAATTCCTAGAATTATTAATATTTTCATGTGGGTAATTGTTTCTTTATGCAAAGTGAAAACTTTCTAAGGAGCTTTTGCGATATCTCAGAATTCATGTTCCCTCTCATAATTTACAATAAGGGAAAGAGAAAACATATATGTACCTTGTTCATCGTATGAAAACTTACGTGACATATTCACAGTACGTAAATTGTAACGTCATGTAAATTATGCCATAACCTAAAAACATACTGACTATCAACTATCTTAATTAAAAAAATGTGATACTGATGAACGTTATAAAAACATTCTGCACGTCAAATTCCTAAATAATTATTACTCTATATAATGTTTTTGTGAATTTTCTTATTGGTTCTCTTACTACGTGCAGCATTACTTTCTATGTAAAGTAAAGTAGAGTACGAACCGAAAATTAATCGAACGCCATAGAACATTTAATTTATCAGTTTCTTTTTAATTTTGAATAAAAAAAAATTACGTTATTCTTACATTCTTACTGCAGCATCACGTAACGAAGAATATGGTTTGGAAGAATTAATCTTGTTGTTTGGTGTCAGGCATTCAATAATTGAAGTGTTCCGGATTGCAATCTTTATTGTTGTTATAGTTTATTTTTGGTATTTTATTTCAAAAGCTTACACAACCCGCAATGGATTCAAAGAAAAATCGTATTATCGATTATAGTTAGTTCAAAAAAATAATCGATAATCGTAAAACCAACAACCAGTTAAGGATATGCTGCATCTCTAAAACAAATATTTGCCATGTGGCATGCAAGCCTTCTTAGGATGAATTTTAAATTTATAATAATTAGGGAATAGAGTATATCGTTGTAAAAGTATTCGACTTCTAAAGTTCACTATCTTCTTGTTGGTATACAATTATTCAAAATATCTTTTTCATTAATACGTAAAAATAACCCTCCTTTTTCGCAGTCTGGTAAAACCATCATCATCATTTCAGCCGCAGGACGTCCACTGCTGAACATAGGCCTCCCCCATAGATCTCCAGAGCGACCGATCTTGTGCGGCCTGCACCCAACCATATAAGTACATAAAAAGAATTTGTTATGTTAACAACTCCATGTCACCCGTGTTTTGCACCGTGAAGAATGTTATTAAACGGGTGAGCAAAAAAAAAATAAAAATAAAAGAAAAACATCTCTATCTAGCCGAAACGTGATAATTAGTAGGTATATATCGAGTCCCCTGGGTTACATCGTCATGGGCAAACACGTTTTTACAACGTTCATTGTTGAAATCAGAGTTAAAATAATATAGAGATAAAACAAACAAAGTTCTTTATAAATTTTATATTAAAACTTTACTCAATTAAACCGTGAGAAGGTTCTCGAAGAACTTTCTATTCATATGATAACTGGTTTGTGGGAACAACACTGAAATTGTCAAAAGTATATTTTTATTTGAGATTATTAATTTTAATACACCGTTATTGATGATAAAGTTTGAAACATTTGTCTTCCGGTTATTCAGTCAGATGTCCCGTTTGGGTAATTCAGTTAGGCATACTAAAATGTGTACAATAACTGATGTGGCGGTCGCGGGGTGAATGGCGGGTGGAAGCGGCGCGAGGGCAGCACGATTCGCGCGTGCCCTCGACCGACGGAAATCTGTAGTCCACGCGAGCGAAGCCGCGGGCTCAGCTAGTAATTTTATAAAATGTCGTTCACAGTTATCTATAATTAACTAGGTATATGAAACATTACAGAGATTTTTTTCTACAACTAAGTTGGCAAACGAGCATGCGACCCGCCTGATGGTAACCGGTTACCGTAGCCTAAGGACATTTCTTATAGCATTGGTCTTCTCACTAGTGCGTTGCCGACCTTGAACCCAACCTCCTTCCTCAAGGAGCTCTGGAACCTCTAGTCTCCGCAGCAACACAACACAAGGTTATTTGGCCGCTGTCTTCTGTAGAGTATAGGTATTATTACACCAGTCGGACTGCCCAGAAAGAAATCTCCGAAGAAATGTCTCTGTACCATACCTCTGTAATCAAAACTATATAAAAATAAAGAATGTGCAAAAATTCGAAAAAGTCTAAAGTGTAGGTACCAACGTGTCATTTCACTGGTTTTCATTAAAGTTAATTTTTCACATTTGTATTATTCGATAATTATCAATGGTATTGTTCCATTTCTATACCATTTGTCCTAGTCAGTTTTATAGCATTTATGTCAGGCCTAGCCTAGTCGACTACTAAAGAAAGTCCTGTCACCGCTGTTTCATGTATTTCGTTTTTCTTCCCAATGAACTCCCCACAGCACTTAATCTTAATTACGTTATCTACCAGTCTGTTAAGGATGAACGGGAGAGGTGTATGCAGGTGTTCACATGTGTGAATGAAATGTAAGATTAGAAATTTATAGGGAGCTTATTAAGGCCCAATATAAATAAAAGTACCTATAAGTACTATGAAAGTGTAACTTATACAAGCTGTGCCTCACGGTTTCACTTGGGTTAAATTTATTCACCACCGCGCTACCGTCGCCATCGTTCTCGTTTCCTGTAATAAACTCCTAAAAGAATTGCTGGAGCGATTTCGATCGAATTTTCAGACAATCTTCATATTAACGCAGCGAATATCCCGTAAGGTTCGGTTACGATCGATAAAAAAAATCTCAGTCACAGCAACGGGTGGCCAGGGTTGTTTAATAGACTATAAAATGCAAAAAGATTTTTTTAAATTTGAAGGGTAGTTCCAGAGATTGGTGCGTTCAAACAAGCAAAACAGAATCTCTGGAACTTCATAGTGTTATATAAAGTAATAGATTTCTAATTTTCAATATATGTATATAAAGAAGGTACCTACTCTGTGTTTCTAATCGACCGACTGTCGGACAAGGACCGCGCCTCAGCAAATAGCTACAAGACTCCGTTTTAAACTTAATTTATAAAGTCGTAGTCGTTGGGAAATAAATTAGAAGATAAAAAACATTACTTAGATAAAACTTATTACGTCTTATACATATACTGTCCCTGTCATAGTTTTATAGTATGATGTAGGCAGCAAATAGGCATACACTCACTCTACCTGATGTCAAATAGTTACTGCAGCTAATAACTCTTAAATAGGGCTGATTTACATGTGTCCAGTCGCGGGCGCCAATAGCCAGTGCCTGTAGCCGACAAATGCCAGCGCTGACCTGGCAGAACGCGTTTATACGAGTTTTACACGAAGAGATTGTTCTTTTGGTCTGAAATACGATTTCAACTCAGTTTTGAGCTTTTCTAATAATGTTCACACTTTCATGTTACTAAAAAATAATTTAGAACAAATATAGCTGCTGAAAAAGAAAATATTATTAAAGAAAATTTCTATAAGGAGCTTTAATATTATTATTAGTAAATCCTTCTATACCCATTCCATCCTGAATTCTTTTTAGCACTGAATTAAAAATAAAACATTTTTTTTCTATGAGTAATTTCGATTGTTCCGCAAATATTCCCGTAACTACTTATGTTAAAAAACTATTAAAGTCTCATCTTCGCTAAGTTATCGAGTTTTTACCAATGAGGTGTGCTGCTAGCAATGCATCTTGCATCTTGCCAATCATACTCTTCGGACCTTAACATAATATCACGTGTCACATAAACGTGGCACTTCTGCAGACTTGCACTATTGTATTCTATTCTACTACTTTGTTATTTTTTAATGCTTAAAATGTTTCAATTACACAGAAAGCTCTTATGATGGTCCAAACATTTTTTTAATAGTAGCACGATGAAGTTACGACACTGTCTCTGATGGTAAACAAAGTACTCTATCCAAAAAACAACGGCAGTCATTGAGAGATCGGAAGTCCACCGCCGAGCGTTGCTGTCATGCCGTAAGCCTCTCGGTAGCTGTTTATTTATTATATTTATTACTAATTCAATAAAGTGGATTTCTTTTTGTTTCTTTAAACACGCTAATCCCTGGAACAAACAGTCGGATTCGAATAATTACTTTTGTATATCATTAGACAGACTATCTAGATAGATTAGATAATAATATAGGCTATCTAACATTAGGCTACAAATGGAAGTGTAAACCCGCAATAACTACTTTGCATAGGTACATAAGCCACAATAAGGTATTTTGCAATTTTTTTTGTATAAGATATATTAATTTATGAGTATTATTTTACATGGCAAAAAAAAAATCCTAAGAACAAAAGTTACTTCATCATAAAGACAATGCTATGAATTTAAATTTAGCCCTTTATAGCATGTTATATGGAAATAATGTGATTTAGGAGAAAATGAAAAATTCAAATAATTTGTACTTGTGGGAAGTGAAAAAATTATGATAGACAACACGGGTGCGGTGTCTGAGTTTGTCGGATAAAATTAACACAGGTGAAACCGTGGGGCAAAGCCAGTTTTTTAATATTTTGCGACAACTTACAGCTAAGACCATTTACAATCTTCCACATATAGAAGAATAAAAAGATAGAGTAGATTGGCGAACACAAAAATCTTAGTAAAAAAAAACAGAAATTTGGAAAAAAATAGAATTTTAATTTTTGCACACTTATATCAAATAAATCAACGATCAGGTAACTACCCAATTTTTTCGTACTGTTGCCTATTCAAATTAAGTAGGAATTTTGTTTGTATTAACTTTAAGAAATGAGTTTATATAAAGTACGTTATGTTTTCTACAAGCCACGGCTGGTAAGCGCAAGTTAATTTTACTCAGTATCTCTGAATAAATCAATTAGAAGCATAATTTTTTTTTACAGCGCGATGTGGAATCGGATACGAATGTATTAGATTTAAATTGTTCGTAACGAAGAAACTGTTTTTGTTAGAGATAGGATAAATGAGTAATAGGTGAAAACATAATAAAATAGAAGGTTTGAATTTTCGCGTTTCAAAAATCAGAAAAAAAGTCAAATAAGATGGAAAAGTGTCAGGGTGTTAAGATCTCTAATGTGAAAAAGCTAAAAGTGCCAAATAATAATGTAAAAAAAAATTAAGGTCAATTTTGAAAAATATTGTTACTTAAATTCAGTCAACGGAAGTAACCAGTGGTCCTCCATCCTCCATATTTACTACGTTTAAGTTGCTCATATGTACACTGAATGATCCCGAAACGCGACAAATCAAAGGAGAGTCACTGCCACACAGCAGTCGATGACGGATTTATCACTATGTACATGGTGGTCGCGACCCAGTCGGGTACAGATTTCTAACGACCGGACCCCGCAAAACCATTTTTTTAGATATCGGTTAAAAGTCCAACCACTAATGTAAGTATAATGTTAAGCTACTTAAGCAAACTTAAGTTCTCACCGTAAAGCTGTCTTCTTCCACTTGAAGGTATCATGACGCCAACGTGCCTTTCCTCATTGAAACCTTTTTTGAAATCTAAATGCCATCGCCAATATTCAAGCAGTAGTAACAGCGGGTGTAGTTACGAAAGAGATAGATATATAAAAACAAATGAGTACGAAGAAGATGAAAACATATAAAGTCATAAATATCGCACAGCTGGATTCTCATCCGATAGGTTTTTTGTCCAAAAACGAAGATCTTACGTCGTCCACGGGTGGGTATAGACGCGCGAACAAGTGTGCTTCCGAGAAACAATTTCATAGTATGTATTGTTACTTTTAATTTTGACTTTTTTTTTCTTTCAATTGGCCTACGGCTTTAAAGGCATTGCGAGTATTTCGAAAAAAAAAACCAATGGCTATTTAAACATATGTTTTTTTAAATAAAATATTTCTAGTAAAATTTCGTGTCCCTTATTAGGGATATGCATGCATATAAATTCAAGTTTTTTCTTGATGTTACACACATTATAAATATTTAAAAATAACTTCATTAATACAAAGCTTATCTTAAGTAATTAGCCCATAAAGGCAAGTCCATGGAGAAGTTTAGGAAAGATGTTTTTCTACGGACCACCAGTTACATAAAATACATAAATACATTGATTTTGGTACAAAATACATTTTGTACTGAGCACAATACAAGGAGATTTTGTTTGCTTAATTAAGAGTGCCAAATATGAACACACACGTAATTGTGTATTTAAATAAATAATAGTTTAAAAAACTAAAAAAAACACGCTTTCATAATAAATCCAACTAAAAAACAGAAAATAAAATTTAATAAATTTGATTTAATTACAGTGTAAAAAAAAATTCAATAATTATAAACATTTTATTGACAGATAATGAGTAGAAGAATCATCACTTCGATAATATAATATCTAAAAAGCGCTTTGAATACACCCCACGCTTTTTTTTACTATAATGTACATTCATTTTTTTTTACACTGTACTTAATCAAATTTATTAAATTTTATTTTCTGTTTTTTAGTTGGATTTATTATGAAAGCGTGTTTTTTTTTAGTTTTTTAAACTATTATTTATTTTTCATTTTTAGTTAAATTTTTTAAACTATAAATTATTTAGTTCGATTTGCTAACTATCAACCGCCCTTAATATGTACAAATGTGTTCCGATTGTATCTTGGCTAAGAACACATATTTAAAGATTTCTATGATGCCAATATAAACAGCGAGACACATAGAGGTGCAACCTTATTTACATATACAGTCAGTCACATTAATGCTTGAGTATGGAATTTTCAATCCGTAATCACTTTACATAATATTATAATCATAGGAGCGAATCTGTTGGCGGCACTGAGAATGAGGATGAGTGTGAATTTTCACTCTGTGACTGATTGTAGATTTTATGGTTTATCTCGTAATCGAATCATTTAATTCAATGCTTCACTGTTACATGGAGTTCTTCCTGTTAATTTTGAACAATCAAGTTCTTCAATTCGTATACCGTCCAAGGATCTTCCACGACTAAGTGCCACATAAGCTTGTCCAGCAGCAAACAATCGCGGACCCAAATAAATAACTGCATGATCAACTGTACAACCTTGCATGCCCGAAAGAGTAAGTGTGGAACTGCATCCATGCGTAGTTCGCGCACTAGCTCTATCTCTCTTACTCGCATGCAAAGAATGCGGAAAGAAATTAATTAATCCTGGCGAATCTAATTAGGATAATCAGATGCTTTAATCGGATTATTGCATTGTCATCGACTTTTGACAGGTGTGCAAAGTTTAAAGTGCAGTGTAAATTAAATCTGATAATTCAAAGTAGGACAAAATCGAGCTCAAAGGGGTCGGTTACATACATACATACATACATACATACAGGGAAGCTAATAAAAGCGTGTTAATAATAATAAGGGTTTATTGTTATTACACACTTTTATAAATGACCAAAAATTTTGAAATGCTAATGTAATAAAAACTAGACAAAAGCCACAAAAACATTCATATATTTATCTTAAAAGTAATATCATAAGGCAATAAGTATCTACAATATATTAGGCGACACCGTGCCTATTTACAAAACTGCGAAATCTATTTCGATATAAAATGGATATTACCAGAGACAAGGGTAAAAATGTGTCTATGACATTTATTAGTAATCTCTGCCCTCTCGATTTCTGCGTTCCATCTGTATTACGATATAATTGTTGTTAAATAGATGTTTTAATAAGTACTAACATTCTAATTCATCTGTACCTCAGATTTGTAAAATTGTCGTGAGGTTTTCATAAACCAACACCATATAACAAAGAAAAGAACTACCGAAAACAAATCTAATTGAACAAAGAATTTCGATTATCTGTTAATTCGTTTTTTTAGTAGTACGGCAAAGTTGACGGCTCTGTGACTGATGGTAAGCACAGTATAATCCAAAAATAACAGCGACCATAGAGAGATTGGCAATCCATCGACAAACTCCGAAAACCTCTTGGTAGCTCAATGTATACTGGCCAATCATTAAACACGTTAAACCAAAAGAGTCACTGTGACGGGTTCATCACCATGTCCATGGTGGGTACAGGTCTATACCACACCGCATTATTATAGGACTAGCGACCCATCTTCGCACGGGTACAATTTACAAAGTGGTATATTTTATGTTTAAATAAAAATGCCTTTTTTGGAGTTTATCGGTTTAATATTGATAGTTAATATCTGCCTTATTAGCCTAGTGGTCCTAAACGCACCTGCTATCTCGAGGTCAGGTGCTCAGTTCGAACAAAGTGCTATTGGGGTTTTCTATGAAATTCTCAGTAGCAGCTTAGAGTTTGGCTTTGTGCCCGATTAAATCAATAGGCTCGCCCTCATGTTATCGCTCATTCGTGAGCATGAGATACACGAGGTCCTCGCATACAAGGCCCATATGGAGCAGTACGGTTTCGTCGAAACCATAGCTGCCTTCCCCCGGCTCGTAGAGACGCTACAGCGTCTCGATCGTGAAGCCGCCAACCTCAGGCCTCTCAATGGCTAGGCTCAAGCCGAGAGGTTTAAACATCTCTTTTTTTAATGCGCGGAACTTATATCCGCAGCGTGATCTTGTCGTGACTTATCTTAAAGATCACCAAATAGACGTTCTCTTAGTACAGGAAACGCTCTTAAAGCGTGGTAAACGCAATCCGAGTATCGTAAACTACAACATTGTTAGAAATGACCGTGACGGCCGAGGGGGCGGCACTCTCATTTACTACAAGCGCTCGTTGTATTGCATGCCGGTAGATCCTCCGATACTTACCAATATGGAAGTATCCGTGTGTAGACTAGGAATAACCGATCATCCGTCCATAACGATCGTATCCGTGTACCTCTCACCGACGAAAGTACCTCTCAGGTCTGACCTAGAGAAGCTACTATCGCTCGGCACATCGGTCATTATCGCAGGTGACCTCAACAGTGGACACACGTCCTTCAACAATTGGAGAGACTCCAGCAATGGGGTTCTTCTCGAAGGGTTGTCGGACGAGTTAATCTTTGACGTCATAGCGCCTCCCACTCCCACCTACTTTCAAGATCACTGTACACCGACAGTGCTTGACATAGCCCTCCTGAAAAATATCGCGCTTCAGGTACGACTCATTCGGGTCGTACACGAACTCGATTCTGACCATCGCCCGGTCATCTTACAGCTAGGACAACTAGATGACTCCAGCCCTCCTTCAGTCACAACGGTTGACTATGCCAAATTAAAACACTACCTCGCAGATAGGCAGTCCTCGCCCAGTCTCGTTAGGGTCCCGGACGTATTGGAGTCAGTTGCGCACGTAGATCTCGCGATCGACTCCCTAGTCGGCATCGGAGAGGCCTCGAGAGAGGTCGAAGCGGCGAACGATCGCCGCTTTGTACTCCCTGCCGACGTGCGAGCGTTGATGACGGAGAAGAACGCTGCGACTCGTGCGAATGACTCTTATCCGACCGAAGCAAACCGCGCACGATTACGCGCACTCCAGAGAGCGGTTAAAGCCCGTATAACCGAGCTCAAAAGTCACAGATGGGACACCTTAGTCGAAGGGCTAAGGCCGTCACATCTGACTTACTGGAAAGTAGCCCACGCTCTTAAAATAGAACCCCACCCTCGTATGCCCCCCCTCGAAAGGGGTCCCGGCACTACACCCGCGTTCGATACCATCGACAAGGCGGAGTGCCTTGCCGCTTGTTTGGAGAGCCAGTGCTCCCCGAACAGCCTCAAAGGAAACACCGACCGAGTCAGAGATATCGAAGCCCGCGTGTGGGAGCTGAATAAGCTCCCGGCATCAGAATCCCTGTCCCCAGTCACTTCTGAGGAGATCTCTGCCATTCTTAAAAGCCTTAAGCTTAGAAAGTCACCAGGTCCCGACGGGATCAGGAACGAAGTACTCAAACTTCTTCCCGATCACCTCATAGC
Organism: Saturnia japonica; assembly: GCA_033032175.1. NCBI lineage: Eukaryota > Metazoa > Arthropoda > Insecta > Lepidoptera > Saturniidae > Saturnia > Saturnia japonica. Next base: position 7,876,301 of record CM065332.1, read on the forward strand.
TCTATTGGTCTGCATCTTCAATGTAGTCATAGCCAACTGCCATTTTCCAGCCGTCTGGAAAACGGCCATTGTCATAGGTATTCACAAGCCCGGCAAGAGCACGTCGCTTCCCGACAGCTACCGCCCTATCAGTCTTCTAAATACCCTAGGTAAAATCTATGAGCGGATCCTTCTGAACCGTCTCAAATCCGTAATAGAGGAGAAAAACCTCTATCCGCCTGAGCAATTCGGTTTTCGTGCTAGACATTCTTGCACGCATCAAGTGCACCGCCTCACGGAGCACATTTTGTTTAACTTTTCCGAGTTATATAAACCCCGTCGTACACTGGCAGTCTTTTTCGACGTAGCCAAGGCCTTTGATAAGGTCTCGCACGAAGGATTAGTCTATAAGCTGTACTCCCGCGAAGTCCCCGATAGATTAGTTAAAATCATCCGCGATTACCTCAACGACCGCACCTTTCGCTACAGAGTGGAAGGTGAACTATCGACACCCCATCCCATACGCTCAGGCGTCCCCCAAGGTTCCATCCTAGCTCCTAGCCTCTTCAATCTGTACGTCAGTGACCTACCAAAACTTCAAGCGAAAGTTGAGGTAGGCTTATACGCTGACGATACAGTCATATACTCCTCTCAAAGGCAAACGAGAAACCTCAAATGTAGAATCCAAAGAGCCGTGACCACTCTCGGGAAGTGGTTTAACGACTGGCGAATAGCCATAAACCCCACGAAGAGCGCAGCGGTGCTCTTCGACCAAACCGCCTCACAGATACCGAAAAAACACAAGGATCATCCCCTTGAACTCTTCGGTAATCCGATCCCCTGGGTAAAGGAGACCAAATATCTAGGTGTAACCCTAGATAGTAGACTCTCCTTTATACGCCACATCACTCTGGTTAGGAAAAGAGCCGCCTGGACCCTCGCCCGATTGCATCCTCTGTTATGTGCTGCAAGCAAAATGTCCACGAGACACAAGCTTACGCTCCACAAGATGTGTATCCGACCGATTATGACATATAGCTGCGTTGTCTTCGCACATATGTCAAGATATAATTGAAAACGCTTACAAGCCATCCAGAATAGGTTTCTTCACCGCCTTACCGGCGCCCTTAGGTATGTTCGTATGGAGGATCTCCATAGAGATATGGACCTTCCTTCGATACATGCCTATGTCAAACACCTTTCTCGCTCTTATTTCGACACTGCATCGAACCACGCGAATCCCCTAATAAAAGCGGCAGCTTCATATGTTCCCGACCCCAACGCCTGCCGGAGAAAATGCCGGCCGCGTAATATATTCACTGACCTGCCCGACCAAACCGAAACAGCTAACGCGTTCTACGCCACCGTCTCTCCAAACAGAGCGTGCCACCGCCCACGCCCGCGTAACCACCGTTCTCTCCACAGAGGACGGGCGGTTAACTTCGCTCCCGCACACCCGTCACGTCCACCCTCTCTAGCGGCAACCCAAGCCTAGGTCCGTTCCTCGGTGTGAAACCCTTGGGTCAGGCAGCCGCCCGCGCGATACAAAGTGACACTATACGTGCAACACTTAGTTACCCACACACAACATTACACACGTATGAACACACACACGTGCACACCACACAGGTACATAGGTTCTGTAAGGGACCTTTTTTTTTCTTTTTTTGCGCTAGTTAGACTAATGCGCTAGTTAGTGTAGAAAAACCATTCCGATTATTAAATACACATATGCATGGTCCACTCCTTCCTCCCAGGAGGAGCGGAACGTGCATATGAGTATATATATTAGTTAGTTCGAATTCTCTTAGGATTAGGGAATTAGTTAGATCGCGACTTTTTCGCATTCGCGACGACCGCCCGAGCCGAGGTTCGGCCACTCTGGCACCCTCGTGCGGGTCGTCACAAACTTTCGCGGCTGAGTGCCCTAAGCGCTCGCCCCCAAGTCCGGTGAAGCTGTAAAAGCCGCAGCGGCTCTGTTTGACGATAGGGCCCCTAAGGCTAACAGTGTAGTCAGTTCAAAAAACAAAAAAAAAACAAAAATAGGCTCGCCCCCTATTACATTGGACCTAAAACATACCTGGCGACCTGTAGGTGTACATCTCTGCCTAACACTTCAGGGATACAGGCATGATGGTATGTTATGTAACTTCATAGTTACGAACAGTGCGCTTAACTCGCGTTGCGCAATTTATATGGTTTTTTAGATAGGATTTCTTGGTCGCGAATAATTTTGTATTCGTGATATATTCTACGGTATTCATTTAAATGGAAAACTGTAAAAGACAATCTTAATCTACATTAAATCCCCAAGTTAACTTACGAACATATCTGGATAAAGATTAATATTGAGTTGTGAAAAACTAGCTTCGCAAATAAAGTAATACTATTTTAAATTGTTATGTTGATGATAAAAATGGTTACTGTGAGTCAACCTTAGGAAATATACATATGCCATCGAGGACTCTTCTGTAGGCTTTTTTAAGAAATACAATTATTTAGAACATTATTTTGATGTTTCTCATAAAGGTTTAGTCAGCGTAAGCCATGTAAGCGCCCGAAAATCATTTTTTAACGACTTGATAATAATTAATTGAATTTTTCTACTATACAAAAAATTTATTGGAATGCATTGTATATATAAACCTTTCGTAAAAAATTCTCTAAATGATAATGAAATCGCAAAAAAATCCGTTGCGTAGTTTAAACGACCAAAGCGTACATAGGGGACAGACAGCGGGAAGCGACTCCATTTTATACAATGGCTGATTCTGGAACTTGACATGCTTTAGCTTGTTAGACTATAGCGGGTGTTACACCTGTTGTACGGTGGTCTAGATTCAGTCAATGAAATTGTTTTATCCTACCACCCAGCCGCCGATTCAAAGAATAACGTAAACATTTTGTTATTAAGTAAGCAATTATTAGATACTTTTATTTGTGTCTAAATGGATACGAAGCATCTTTACTTTATGCATTTGTATTAATTCACAGAACACCACAGTGTTACTGCATTCTTGTCATTTTAGAATCTTCGTTTTTTTACAAACAAAAACAAGAAATTTATGTCTTGACTTTATATTTTTACTTCGTGGAGCTTATTAACTGACGATAATTATGTGTTAAAGACCATTTAGTACTAAGTTTAATTAATTTTGAAAATTAGCATAAGTGGCCTTTTAAGTATCCAATTGTTGGAAATATTCATTGTTTTTATAATTTACCAGAATTGAGGAACCACATATGGATTTTTACATAATTACACAGCAAACTATTCTATAATGCGTTTGAATTCCCATTCTAGCCTTTTAAGTTGCTTCAAGAACTTATTATTGTAATGTTTTTTCTTAATAGGTAAATAAAGTAATAAAATTTTATGAGTTAAAAAACTGCCGAAAAATTACTCAATCATTACAAACTTTACGAATGTTCTTATTATCAGTTTAAATTTAGCCGTGTATCACTATGTTAAGGTAGAGCTTATTATAGAAGGTATGATTAGATAATTTGATTCGGTTTAAATTCTAGACCGATTTTACTTTGTTCAGAATGATGCCCCATAAGGAGGTGTCTAAATTTTAAATAAAAATTACATTAATATTAAATTAAGTTAAAAAAAAAAATGATTTTACTAACTGGACTTTTTTTAAATATTTAGGTATATGTTTTAATAAGTACGAACAGGTATTTTTCTAAGTCACTGACAAGGAACAAGAGATGAATGATGTTCAATCTAGTTTTCGTTTGTATCTTCCTTTTTTTCGGTCTGACTATACTATTAACCCTAAAGGCCCTGAAGCCTCACACGGCTTTTACAGCTTCACCCGGCTTGGGGGTGAGCGCATAAGGCGCTTAATAAACAACCTTAATGGTGCTATTGTGGCCGAACCTCGGCTTAGACTGTTTCCAGACATGTAAAATCGCGATCTGTCTAACCGAGGTCTGGCCACTTTGGCACCCTTGCGAGCATGTTGACCACGCTTTTGCGGCTGAGTGCCTTAAGCGCTCGCCCCCAAGACGGTAAAGCTGTAAAAGCCTTTAGCAGCTCTGTTTTCGGATAGGGGCCCCAAGGCCAACAGTAAGGTCATTTCTAAAAAAAAAATGTCTTATCGTTCCATTGACGTGAAACTGTGGAACCATCTCCGGATCAGTGTGTTAGCACCGGATCCTTCAAATCTTTAATATGAAGATATTTTTTTTCTAGCAAGCATGATAGCGCCGCATCGACCTGTAATGGATTTTACTATATTTTCGTTAGACATGGCCACCAAATTGCCTTGCTAGTGTAAAAAATACAGATTTTCACACCACAATTTAAGATTTTTTACTATAATAATCAGTTTTGTATACAACCGTACAATAAAATGATGCCAATAAATCTAAATAGGCTTTATTGGGAACCCTACAGTGGCATCCGACACCGCGGCTGTATGAATATACCATGTTTTATTAATTATATCTCGGGTATAATCGATTACTCATAGCATTATCGGGTTAAGAAGTTATTTGTCATTCCCTTTATGGGGTTCCGCGTTGTAAAAAATAAGTGATTAAAAGTTCCGATGATAACAACATGATTCGTTTATTTTCGATCCAATTTGAAATACACATTTTAAACATTGTAGTGCAACCATGTAGCTTACATATGATGTATGTATATTATAAATAAAACTTGAGAGTCTATCAACTATTTTACCCACACTTTGCTGTACTAATTAACAATAAGAAATAGCACATTATCATCTAAGATTATTAGGCACAACGGGAAACTTGATTACTTTTTCTAAAATCTATTGTTTCTATGACATTTCATGGTAACTCGGGATAGGAAATATTCGTTCCTTATAAAATATTCCTGTCAAGATCACATTAACTTGTGAACTTTCTTTATAAATATACTTTTACTGGTCACTTGGAGACATTTTTTATATAGAACAAGGCGCTTTAATATATTTTATCGTGTGTGTAATACAAAAAACAAAAAAAAAAACAAGTGAAAACTAAAAACAATGAAATACCTAATAACTGTGTTCTTTTTTGAATGTCTAAATCAATTATAAATTTCATGATTTGTAAACTGCTATTACAGCATGTCAGTGACGCGAAATCACAAGATTTTAACCATTGAAAAAGTCAAACACGCATATGCGTCATATGATACAGTTGAGTATATACAATGTATTAGTGTATATATGCGTATACATGTACAAAGGTATAATAATAAAAGCTAAAAGGTATAATGGTAAATGATAATACGCGTCGCTAGTCTGGCGCAAGTGCAAAAACGTCACGAGCATGTCGAGGTCATAGGTGACGCGAACCCAAAAGTTTTCCCTCTACCAAAAATCGCTCAACGCAGCTAAAGAAATTTTCACTTCAAAAAATAGCGTTAAGGCAAATAACTTTAACAAAATAAACTTTTTGTGTCTTTTACAAGAATGCATAAATCTACTGAGTTCCTTTAAGAATTTTGTCAGAAAATACATAGATGGTTTCGTTGCTAAATTAGCTTTCATTCTGTTTGCCTTCGATCAGAATAATAGAAAATTAAACTGATATTTTTCGAAAACATAACTTCGTACCCTAAACCTCTCTTAAGTGATGGTATATTAATTCATTGACCCTTGAATTTGATGATTATAATGATAGTCGGATACTTACATATTCAGTTTCTGTTTAAAGCTTTGAACTGGTCATTTAGATATGTCTGCCGCATAATATGCCTTATATATGAAATTAGTGTTTTATATGGTAAAAGTAAAATGAAAAAAATATGATGAAATTATACATTTAATCAATCGAAGTATGTACCATTATTATTTATGCACTTTCGCCATTTTAAAGGTAGTTCATTGATTCCATTGCTGAAAAAATTGTGGGAGCAAGAATCAATAAAATCTTTGAAGGCAGTTTGGACAGTCTCATCGGAATTGAATTTATTTTCCTTGCAAGAAATTGTCCAAATTCCGAATAAAGTGGTAATCTGTTGGAGCAATGTCCGGAGAATATGGAGGGTTTCGGAGGCATTCCAGCCGTAGTTCCTCTAATTTAGCGACCGTCGGTCGTAAAGTATGGGGTCTTGCGTTGTTCTGAAGCTGCAGTGGGGTTGAGATATTGACCAGTCTCGGTTGTTTAACGGCTAGCTTTTCCATCATGGTTTGCAATTGTTGACAATACAAATCTGCCGATATCGTTCAAACGCGTTGGACAAATCGAAAAATTCACCCTCCACAAATCAGAGCATGCGAGACTATCAATTCCGTAATTAAATTTTGTTTAATTAAACATTTTTCACAATTTTTTTCGATATTGGCAGAATAAGTCAAAATTTAGTGGAGTAATCTCTTTTGTATACGTATAATAACAATAATGTGCACTAATACATTATAGCGAGACCACATGATTATAAAGTTTAAAATTCGTTGTCGATATCTGGAGTCATCCTTAAAAGATGTACAGTGTGTATTAAAAACCCCGTCGGATCCGTGAGGGTGTTATTAGATATCGAGATTATATTCCGGTTATGTTATCTATCTCAGAATATAAGTAAAAAAATTACCCATAATAAAATGTAAAAAAAAAATTAGTTAAATGAGGAAGCTTACATGGCAATACAGGCGGCGCGGCGCATGGTACCGCCATACGATCAAACGTACCGCTGCACCGCGCAGGGGATGGCGACGGTGTTATCACGTTTTAAAGATTTGCTATATTTTAGGGAAACAAAACTAAATATGTTAATTTTTAATTGCAATAACATTTTTATTTTCTTAATATATAAAATTTTGATATTTATTTTGGTAATGTCATTGGGGTACCTATATACCCTTCTCGGATTCGACGGGGTTTTTAATACATATTGTATATTCTCGTTCACTGTTTTGTAAATCTTCTTAAGATCCATAATTATGTACTACATTAATTTGATATATTTCTTATAGTTTACGCGTAAACCATTTAAGCGCCTGAATTTAATTACCATGTCCAGCCGTTTAGGAGATTACCCGGAACAAAAAGACAGACAAATAGACAAAAATGTTTAAAATTGGTTTTTTGTTATAGATACTATATGTACTTTCATATGAATTTAGCAAAAAGCTGCTAAATTGGTATTATAAACAGACACTTCACTTTATTTTATCCGAATATTTTAGAGAGATATGGTAACCCTTTGAACTACGAAGACAACTCATTTTATTGTTTCGATTAACATAAATTCCTTTCGGTCGAAACTTTGTGACACTTTTCTCTTATCAAATATATATATTTTACCTCTATACTATCCTTCTTAATAAAACTGATCCCTTATTCTTAAAAACCGGTCAGCGTGAGAATGCGTAGGTTGGGATTAGACGTTAGTTTTGAATTATGACTACATTTCAGCTTGTAGAATACATTTTGTGTTAAGTGTATTTGAAAAATCTCTTTTTTTTTAACTAAGGGTGCAAACTAGCCGCCTGATGTTAAGCGGTTACAGTAGTCTATGGACGCGTGTAACGCGAGAGGTCGATAGCGCTTTGCCGACCTTGAATCTCCGTCTCCAAGAAGCTCTAGAAAATGGAAACCTTACTCACCGCAGAAACACAAAACAAGGTTATTTGGTTTTGCTTTTTTGTAGTTTGGAGGTTTTTCATGTAGACAGAAATTTCCAAAGAGATTTCTTTTAATTAAACTAGAATCATATTTCCCTCTATTTATTTCATTATTATTATTACTAGCGGTTACCCAATGATCGAAATTCGACTACCGAGTTTTTAATAATAGACTATTTTCTGTTTGACATTTGCATTATGAACCTAAACAATAAATCACTTGCTGTCACTTTACATTGAGTGACAATGTCAATATTTTGGGAGGTCTAAGTTCAATGGCACTTTTCGGTTTAGGATTCGCAATATTAATATATTAGTAACAGATACTATAGATAAATTTTAGCTTTGTGCACTCCTCCATATAAACTTTACCCATGCCAAATCTCACAGTCTTCCGTGCACGCAATATGCTTAAAAAGTGGTAGAAAGTTTTTACTTCACGTATTAATATAATGATTTCATCGATTGCTCAAAATTACATTTTAAGTAATTATGTTGTTAAATTTGTTATGGTATAGTATGGCATATTGAACTGGTTCAAGTACAGCTTCCTGAAAACACCAATTGGTGCTCAGAGTTAGACTTACATCTTTCAACATCTTCGTAATCTTGTCCCACTTAAGAAGGGTTGGCACAACATGTTTTTCCTTCATGTTGTGAAATTCGGCTTATTGTTTTAAGGCCCACCGACATGACGTCAACCCTTCTCGATAATCTGAGTGTCAATATGACGAAAACAAATTATATGCAATTTAGTACATATGGAATAGTACATAAGGACATACATATTTGCTACAGAGATACTGAGTTAACGGAGGTTGTAGATACAACATTTTTAGGTTTTAGAATGGATAGGATACCTGAACTGGAAAGCCCACATTGAAAAAGTATGTAGCAAAATTCAAAGTTTTGTTTTTGTGCTGTACAAATTAACAAAAACTTGTACTCAAACAACCGTATTGGCAGCGTACCACGGATATTGTTGCCTCCGTATTAAACTACAGCCTAATACTATGGAGAAACTCTGCTGATGTTCAGAGAGCCTTTATAGCACAAAAAAAATGTATTAGAGCAGTTGGTAGTATACCCCCATGAGCGTCATACATGCCCTTGCTTAAAAATCTACGTGTACTGACTTTGGCCTGCTTGTATATACTGGAGGCAGCTAAATTTGTTTAAATATTTATTTGGACCGCCAGTGGTCAGTGCATTAAACACAATTAAAAAAAAAAAGGTTGAATGCACTAGGTTTTTTAAGGCAATCACAACATGCACTAGTTACTAGACATGAATACCTATTTCAAACAACACAAAAATGTAACAAATTACAGATAACGCGGAATTATTACAGATTATATCAATTAACTAGGTAAGTATAAATAAATAATTAAATGTAATAAAAATCATCAAAGAAAAGAATATAAGTCCACTGAATGCCACAAAATTAAACAAGCAAGAACAATAATCCCGTGTAACTTGCCATTGTTGACCCAACATGCACTTGTAGACATAAATATTTGAAACCGACATAAAAAAGGTAAAAAAAAAGAGAAAATTAAGGCAAAACAAAATTATCAGAAATTTGTCAAATTAATTAAGTTAACTAAGTAATAACACTAATGACACCGGACTTGTTCAAAACAGCTAGCAACATATTTCCCAGAAATACGAGGAATACTGACATAATTGTCTTGCCTAGAGCACCAAAAACGGCATTGTACAATAAGTGCAGTCAAGCTATGTGTGAACGTATATATAATGCCGTCTCTTACGATATTAGGGAACTGCCAGAAAATTAAAATTGTAGCCAATAGAAACATCATTTTATTCTATAACAGAATTCAATAATAAGGCAGAATATTTTACGTATAGCTCTTCTTAGTAGGTGTAATAAGTTAAATATTATTAATTAATGTAGCATTTGTGTGTCGCAATGTGACTAAATGTACCCGGACTCGTATAATTATATACTAAACACTTACAAGTAACCTGCATTTATGACAAATAAATAATTATTATTATTATTGGGATCTCCTTGTTTGTGTCTCGCCGATGATAACTGAATATATCTGTTGCGGACAGCGAGCGGGGCGAGCGAATAACGATAGTCTAATAGTATAAAATGAACAAGTAAATGAAATAATACGTGTTAGGAATAAGGTTTATAAATACGTGTTAGGAATAGATATAATAATAAGAACTGAATATGTGTGAATATGTGTATTTTAAAACGATTAGAATAAGAATATAGCTAGTTGTAAGTTTAAATGTATAAATTTCACTAGTTGTAAGGATGAACTATGCCAGACTCGGAACATCTGGCATGGTGACTCATGGTACTGCCGAGAGCGCGCACACAGAGCGTGCGCACTCATTGGCTGAGCGACGCCCCGCACGGAATCCATCGCACTACCGGTTGCGAGGCAAAGGGCGAGGTTAAATATAGCGGAGAGGGCGGCAAACGCTCCAAACAGAGCGTGCCAGCGCCCACGCCCGCGTAACCACCGTTCTCTCCGCAGAGGGCGGGCGGTCAATTTCGCTCCAGCACACCCGTCACGTCCACCCTCTCTAGCGGTAACCCAAGCCTAGGTCCGTTCCTCGGTGTGAAACCCTTGGGTCAGGCAACCGCCCGCGCGATACAAGTGACACTGTACGTGCATCACTTAGCTACCTACATACAACACTACACACGTATGAACATACACACGTGCACACCACACAGGTACATAGGTTCTGTGAGGGACCTTTTTTTTTCTTTTTTTACGCTAGTTAGTTAGCGCTAGTTAGTGTAGAAACATTCCGATTATTGAATACACATACGCACGGTTCCTTCCTTCCTCCCAGGAGGAAGGGAACGTGCCTATGTGTATATTTAGTTAGCTCGAATCGTAGGTGTAGGGATTCGAATAGATCGCGACCTATTTGCGAACGCGACGACCGCCCGAGCCGAGGTCCGGCCACTTTGGCACCCTCGTGCGAGTCGTCCACAAAACTTTCGCGGCTGAGTGCCCTCTGCGCTCGCCCCCAAGTCCGGTGAAGCTGTAAAAGCCGCAGCGGCTTTAGGGCCCCTAAGGCTAACAGTGTAGTCAGTTCTAAAAAAAAAAAAAAAAAGGCAGTACTGCGATCAGTTCGAGAAACACTACAACAACAGCAAGCAGCGAATCACCAAGCAAACTACAGTCAAGAACGTTATTAAGAAACCACATTGTTACTACGAACTACTGTAACTTTGTAAGAAACAAGAATAAAACAAGCGCTATTAATTTAGCACACATTAAAATATTGTGGACGTCTTTTATTCACAATAATACCTTATCACCGCCTTTAAGGTTTCCTTTACTTAAAATATATAAGAATATATAAATTGGGATGGGTATCTAATAACTAGGATACGACAGTTGTGTCCGATTCCAAGCCCGTTGAGTCTGCCAAAGCCTCTAATTGCTCCAGGGCCCTTAAGACAGTCAGTTCGGAAAAAAAAAGTTGTGTTTGATTGTATTACGACCACCATACACTAGGTGTAACACCCGCTATAGTGGCAGGCTGACATGTCACGTTCCGGGATCAACCGTTGTGGTTCCCATAATAGAAACCAATAATAGATTACCGATCCCAGGGACAGTGCCTCGGCCGTTACTTTATCCTACTACTATGCAGAAAATAGGTTTTTTTTATTCGTTGTAACTTACATTTTATTCTTAAATTATTTGTAAGTTTTTGTGTCTTACCCTAATATTTCTTCATGTGAAATGCGTGTTAACAAATTTTCAATTTTAGAGTGGTCAATAGTCAAGGCATTAGTGCATCATAGTATTTTCCTTCACCGAAAGCTCAGACTCATTGTAGAGTTATCGAAATGCTACCACGGAATCATCATCGTTTCAAAAATCGCTGCGGTAATTACATCCTTAAATATCTCTTCAGCGAAAGATATGGTTCATTTTAAGTTCGCATGAAGTACCGTTTCATATCCAAACGAGTATTAGGTACTAGGTAGGTACCTACTCTAAGTTGTAAACTGGATCCGTCACTGTCCTAGCGATAAGCTTAGCGAAATAATTTTCCCATGGCGTAGTATATCGTTATTATCACACGTACGTATTATGTTAGTAAACAATCACACGGTTCTCCGTGTACGAGATATGGCAAGGGCTGATCTGCATTTTTGCAGGTGCATAATGTTACAACAACTCATCAGTTCTTAATACTCAGAAGAACTCTATTCCGTGAGATTTCATTTGTAATGTTACTAATATCATACATTTAAGCGATTGTTTTGTTTTGGTTTGAACACGCTGATTTCTACAAGTAACAATTACATTTGAATTATTTAATAAACAATTTATTGAGGAAATTTTTATTATAGGCCATATAACTTCACGCTAAGACTCTAAAGTGCGGAGCAGAAATAGGGAACGTCAAGCTATAGGGAAAGTTATAGCTAACTATAACAAGCGAGAACATAGGATACACGGGTGCCGAGGTCGCGGAACGCGGCGCGGTGGCTGTTGGTCGAATAAATATAACACGGAAAAACTGTGGGGCAAATCTAGTTTGTTATAATATTAAAGGGTATAATTGTTCATTACAGATATACGAACTTATGATTAAACTTTTCCATATCAAGGTTTTGAACGTTTATGGTACAATACAAACAAACAAAGTAACATAAATTTTTATATAGATATATAGAGTTAATAAAGTCTCTCTCAAACGGTTATTTGATTCCAAATTAGATAAAGCATATACTACAACAACTAAAGAAGGTTTTAATTTCGAAGTCAAGAAACTACATGAAACATAATTTTTCGCAATTTATTAAAAATGTACACTACCTAAGATATAGTTGTTTACCACTAGGTATTAAATCTGTTCTTATGTTTAAAATTGTAATTTTAACTATTGTAAGTTATATTTTAGCTAACTCTAAGTAAGTGTTGGAAATGTATGTATAACGCCTAATGGGCTTTGTTGCCTTTACTTTACTGAAAAAAAAAAAAACACTTTATTCAATTTAGGTCGTAAGAATTAGTGAACTTCTTTATTATACCGTGTAGATGTGGCTCCGTAGACCAGTCCGCGTGGTTCCGTTGTGGGAAGGAGTCGATTGTTTTAATAAAGTCAAAACATATTTCAGGCTAGAGTTCGAGTAGCCGCGACTGAGACTGGTGACAGAGACACTTGACATCATAATACTGACACTTTTCTTGTAACATTGATCGGTAGCACAGTACAATCAAAAAACAGTGGTGACTACCAAGAGATCGACAATATATCTTCGGTTAACGCAGTCATGCTAGCCTGGAAGCTATTGGCAGTTGCATAAACAGTGGCTGGTTTCGAATCGTGCGGCAAACTGAAAGAGAAAACGCGTCTAAGCGTGACCATATTGCGGGGGCTATACACAGCAATACCTACAAGTATTTTGCTTTTTTTTTTCGAATAGCCTCAGACGGCTTTTACAGCTTCACCAATCTTGGGGGCGAGCGCTTAATGGCTCAAAGGCACCAAAGTGGGCGAACCTCGGCTTGGGCTGTTACCAGATATGCAAAATGGCAATCTGACTCTTCTCCCTGGGAGGTGGAAGAAACCTGCGTATATGTATTTATTAATCTTTCAATATAGGTCTACACTAAAGAGCCAACAAAAATAAAAAAATATCACAACATCGAATCACAACTATGTTAAAGAAGTTTTCACTTCAAAAAATTCCTTACAGAACCTATGTAGCTGTGTGGTGTACACGTATGTGATGATGCAGTGTAACGCTGTCTGCTGGCAACTAGTGACCAGTGTTTGCGAGTGGTCATTTGACTCAAGAGCTCCATGCTGGAGGAACAGACCTAATAGTAGACAAACACGTCCCCTTTACTAATGAAGCGGTGACTTTAAAACGTTAACATTTTTTTCTCGTGCCTCTGTCGCACTTATCTAAAATGTACTTTAACTGTCATCCAAGGACATGATTGCTCTTTACAAAAGGAATATTCACGCCACTGTAAGAGTCTTTGTTGAATATTACACAGGAACGTTCCCTTGACAGAGCAATAACAATATATCATAAAATCCACCGCAAACATATTCCCATAAACATAGTTGCGACTCTTGTGTTTATCCCTATCTATATTCACAAGATTTAGTGTCTTAATATCTTTTCTGTTTTAAAAGCTTAGCTTATTTAGTTTTTTAATGCTTCTTCTTCTTTTTATTTAATGGCAAAATCCACAATGTTGCCAACGTCAACAAAAAATAATATTTTTCTACTTATTCTTTAATCTTATTATGCAATGATGGCTCAGTTGGTATTGTGTATGAACTCCACGTCGATCGATGTGAGGTCGAATCCCTGCAATGAGCTCATTTCGGTGAAGGAAGAATCGTGATGAGACCATAGTATGCTGGCAGGGTATTTTCTAATGCCCGCCTTTCTAGTTACCATCCTCAAGTAGGATATCTGTAGCTAAGCACCTATTGTTGTGTTCCGGCAGCTACATTTGTAAGCAGTTTTCCCACTAGGCTTAGCATATCACCATCTGGGGCCACTTCATCACTTAACATTGGATGAGATTGCGACCATAACAACTATAAATCCATAATAAAAAAAAACCATTTTTTTGGATGTAAATATATTTAACGAGCCTTAATTTGTCTTTGAATAAATTCACCGTGTAGCGTTTTTTCTCTTTAAAGGTTTTAGCGTTTGAAAGGCCCAAGATGGCAACAAGCTAAGCCTAACTAGAGGATCAGCTCTTAAGTTTCGCTGACGGAACACACCTTTAGGTGCTTAAAGAAAGATTTTCGATTTGAGAGTGATACCTATCCAAGCAGACTTTATAAAGTTCCCTACCACCATGCTACTTTTTCATTATGATGTTTTCCTTCACCGAAAGCTCAAACTCATTGTGGGGTCCGAACTAACTTACTCGAATTAATAAACAAACTAAATGAAAAGCCGTAAGATAATAAAAAATACAAATCTTTATATGTACTTATTTACATTTGAATATTTCAACCTCAGGTCAAATAATTCAGAGCGTGATTATTAAAGGTGTCCGTAGTTGACTCATAATGTTATTTCATTATAAATGCACAAAATGTCTTAATTAAATGATCGGAACCGGCATAATAATTCAGAAAAAATACACAGCCTCCAACTCGAGATCTGCTTTTGTTTGTCTCTTTCTGACGTACGATATTTTATGTCCCGTCTCGTTTCTTACCAGACGAACTTGTAAATTGTTCTTTTTAACATAAGCATCGGTGCTAAACGACTTAAGTCTATTGATTCTCGATCATTTTAAACCTTATAACTATTGTAAATAATGTTCATTTATAGTTGTGTTGAATGTATATGTAACTTTTTGTGGATTAAAGAGATGATCAAGTTATCTCGCTCAGACAAAACAAAATACACCACAAGTCCTTTGAGCTTACAAGTATAGTTGCTTTACCGCGATTGCTTTTTGTAGACTGTCCCTTTTCTTAGAGCATTTATTTGTTACTAAATTTATTTAAATATATATGTACTAGATCTGCCTCACGGTTTCACTCGTGTTAAAAAAACAATACAGATTTTGAACCCCGTTGACCCCTTATAGGGGTTGCATTTTCAAAAATGCGTTCTTAGTGGATGCTTGTCATAATAACTATCTGTATGCCAAATTTCAGCCCAATCCATTCAGTGGTTTGAGCTCTGTGTTGATAGATCAGTCAGTTAGTCACAGTTTCCTTTTATATATATTTAAAACTTAGGCTACTTTTATTTTAGAAAAGAATTAGGGTTCCGCGCAAATAAATAAAAAATCTGGTTATGTTGAATCAATTCGGGTCCTTAAATGGCTTACGCTGAGTAAACAATAGAGATATATCAAATTAATGTACTACATCATTGTAGACATAAAAAAGACCTACAAAAAAGTCAGCGAGAGTATATGACTATCTTCTAAGGAACACACACATTAAGCATTATAGAGCAAAGTGTTATTTTATTTATTAAATTTTTCTGTTCTTGATTCTGTTTCCCGAGAATTATAACATGGGTATCTTCAAGTCTCGAGTGAATAGATACCTTCTAGGCAAGCGTACTCCATCGTAGACCATATCATCACTTACGATCAGGTGAGGTAGTGGTCAAACGCAAGCCTATCGATAATAATAATAATAAAAAAGTTGCGTTCTTCAAACGAGACTTGAAGAGGCATTTCAGAAGGCCGGTATGACATTTGTGTTACCGACGATCACCGTTTCTTGTTGATTTACCGTACTTGCCATCAGGAGCTGTACAGTCATTTTGCTGAGTTAGTATTTAAAAAAATTGTATCTGGGGCATATTTAGGTGTACACAATGTGATATCACGCTTGCAGTTGAAAAGTTAGTACCTTCTTCTGAAGGTATTATGTGGTACTTTATTTTGTTATAAATAGATATACTATACAATACAATTATTATAAGGCATCGTTTCAGAAACTTTGAATTTATATAATTTATAATAATTTTGTATTACCTTTCTAAATATATTTTTATATAGGTAATTTTAAACCAAAAATATCATTCATTCGATGATCAGAGTGGGGAGTATTTATTGGTATTTCGTTTTCAAGTTAGCTTTTTTTTCTAAAAAAATAGCAAAGTATTTTATAACACACACTATGAAATACACAATATGATTATCTTATAGAAAAAGTCATCACTTGATTGCTGAGAAATTAGCAAATATTTTGACAATAAGTAGCCTTCCTTTATAGTTTGTCATGTTGGAAATTATATTTACCTTCTAAAATTGGGATTAGCTTAGGATTAAAAATGAACATATAATACATATTTCAACTTTTTTGAAAAATTAAGAGGAGCAATTATAGTAAACTCTAAATACATCTACTAAATTAATAAAATAAAATAATAACTTTGAAAAATTGTTTACAAATTAAAAAAAAATTAAACCCGACCCAGTTTCTTGTCGGCTTATTTCGATGACCGGGACGTTTTCCGAACGGGTGGTATTGTTTTAACGTTCATAAGTGCCTTCTATGACCTAACTGAATCATATTTATGTAAAGATAAAACAACGATAAAAGCCATTCATTAAAATTAGATCACAGTAATGAGAATTATAATACAAAAAATTGTTTAACTAACTTCAAAGTCAACTTTCAAGGTTCATTTCATACGAACGAAAAGAATCTCAATCTCTCGGTAGTCTTATTTGAACACGGCCTATAAGTAGTCCAGCTTCTGTTTAACTAAGGAATTTTTGTAAGTTTTCCCAGAAGATCGACTTTGCTTGAGACGTCATCGTCCTGTCATCTTTGAACAAACATTTGCCCGGCAGTCACCAATGCAAACATGGAGTCGTGATGAGTATTTACTAATCACTTCACATGTAGATAATTATTTAGTCCGTGTACAAGTCTTATAATATAGTGTATTTATTTCGATAGTTCTTTTTTTAAAGCAACTCCGCTAAACTTTATTTGTCTCCTATGTGTACCCTAAAATCATTCCTGTTGCGATGAAGTTTTGGGTAGTCGTTGAGCATA
This sequence comes from Saturnia japonica, assembly GCA_033032175.1. Classification (NCBI taxonomy): domain Eukaryota; kingdom Metazoa; phylum Arthropoda; class Insecta; order Lepidoptera; family Saturniidae; genus Saturnia; species Saturnia japonica. The sequence continues at coordinate 7,893,409 of CM065332.1, forward strand.
CGCCTGAAAAGGTTTCTAAATAATTACCAATAGGTGGCACACGTATCATTTCATTTTGATGACAACGGGAACGAAGTCTCAGGCAAAAGCTGGTGACATTTAAATTATAAGTGGATAATAGAGCATTAAGAATTAATACTTTTTAATGGAGTCTGGGTGACGCTTCTCGCGACCAGAGGGCTGACCAATACCTTGCATATGTATTGGCAATATATAACGTGTCAATATAGCATTGTGGATGCGTTTCTTTCTTGTGGGAAGTTGGAGAAATTGTCTATTTTTAGTTTTTTTTAAAGTTATAAGTACACGTCTTTTGGCTCTTTTAGTAAAGGGTAAAATTCAATACTGCGCACGCATCATGTAACGGAAGTACGTCATAATAAAGTTAACCAACAATGATAATAATGTGACTTTATTTTGAGGACTTTTTTTATTGTGAAAAATTATAAACGTAGTAAAGCACATGACAATAGGTATATCTCTATTGAAATATATGAAGGTTTTATTCTGTTTCACTGATTATCTTTCTATACCTTTACCTTATGCAAGTTATTTATAATCCAATTATTAAACAACAAAAATCTCTCTAAGCGTAACTGTGCATAAAGTTTAGTTTAAATATTTCTTAGATAATATTTTAAACACAAAACTTTTCAGTAAAGCATTCTGAGTGAATCTTTAGGAGACTTACTCTGAAATCTACAAAGTAAATTCATTGGCTTCAAGGTACGCACTTTGTAGCTGAACACAAAATGGTTTTGGCAAAATCTCTGTAACCGAAAAAGGATACAATAAATATAAACATCTGGGCGACCGAGTTGTGCTCGGTGTCTTATAAACAAAAAAATCTAGGTAAACTTGGAATGTTAACCAATTACATATAAATTTATAGTCTATTCTAATTAAAAGTGTTTTTCCTTGTTCAAACTTCTTTTATTTCTTATGTCAGGGCTATTTACAATTGTTGTTACCGAACCCGTGTACTCCTCTTGTACCTCTTTAGTACCCCATTCCCCTTAGTCTATGTATCTAGGATCATTCGTTCATCAAGTCATTCATTCAATCTGCAATCGTCCGTTACTTTTCATTCCTACATATGTATACAAGAATTTATAATAAGATTATATTTATAGTATCATAATGTGAAATACTGTATACTCTTTCAGATTTGGTATTACCGGATAGATATTTTCGAAAACATTTTAATAATCATACCAGTTCCAAAACACATGTGTTGGTTCAGTATCGGACGTCTCTAAGTACTGTGAGCATGAGCGTCCTTCAAATTTTACTACTGGATTCGATCTCGGGTCATTCCGGTTAAATCCCCTGTCGTGATGTCGTTCCAGGGTCGTATCTCGTACTACCACTTGATTTTGTTTATCAAGATTAATTGTTTATTGAACTCTATATTACACTGTAAAGTCAAAGATATTGATAACCATTTAAAATAAATATATAGAAATGTTTGTAAAAGTTTTCAATCTAGTTACAATAAAAAAAAAAAATCTAAAAAAACTTTAAGTTTTAAAATCATTTCTCATAATTAGAGATTTATTTTAATTTTTCATTACAGGTACCAACCTATATTACATTACACGCAAATGTACGGTCTTGTATAAGATTCACAAGCAAAAATATACTTTAAGATATAAACACTACCTACGCTTAATTGGACAGCAGCAATTATTATGAGACCTCCCACCGACTGTCATCGTACGTCACCCACAAAAGTAGACCTGATAAAAATCATTAATCTCTCTCGCGAATTCATAAATTGTCATTGTTTAAGTTAGTGCATCAGTCAGTAATAGCGCTAAGAAAATTCGATTAAGACATTATCTGGTTAGCACTATCCTCGAAAGACAGGGATAGAGCACAAATACAAACTTGTATAATTTGTACTGAAATAACTTTCTGTGCGAGTGGGACGGCGCGATTGAAATGTCAAGCTCAACGCGCGCATAATGAGAAAACAGTTGTCTCTCTCGCACTTGACGTTTTACAATCGTTTATTGTCATGTTACTGTCTCGTTTCGACGGGCGAGATTGAGATGAAATCGCCATCGGCGCGTTCCATCCGTGTCCTCCTGCTATAAGTATTCTATATCGGTTTACGCCGCGTTTGCAGTGGACGCTGTTGCGCTTATTTTTTAAAATAACCTCAAATAAAATCGTTAATTGATTTAATGAAAACTTTTTAATATAACATTATAACATTGGATTTTAACGAGAGTGTGTGTGACTGAGTTGTTATAATTTTTTAAAACAGTGACAAAAAATTGTTATTTATATTTTTATATTATATTCAATTGACAAGTGTGTCTGTGATATGTGGCGTATATTATTATTATGCGAATGGATTGCCTTTGCCGGCGATATAGTTTAACATGAAGATGACCTGACTAATCAAGATATTGTATGTAAGTATAAAATAATTAGATATTTCTACTCAATTCAATTACTCTTCAGGATATTTCGTTTTTTTTTTAAATATACCGAACTGAAAATAACTGCGACATATATAAATACTTAAAAATATATGTTGGTAAGGCTGTTTTGACAATAAAAGGAATTTAGCTTTTCGGGTTTAAGTTTAACATGTGGCCGAGGGTACTTAATTTTGTACCTGCTTCGGTCAGGACGAGAAGGGCCTGACTTTTTGTATGTTTAAAAACAAAGAAGTCCCCGGGACGACGACGGGGAGCCCATGTTGTAGTGAAGTCACGTCTTCAGTCTTTCCCGGGAACGGCTGGAATTTTATATATCGCCCCAAGTGTGTTGTAATGTTTTGCATTTTTTATTAATAAACACTATGACTTTGTATTCGTGCCGTTGTTCCAATGAAACGTCTCTGAATGTTAACAATATGAGTTACAGTATAATAAAAACGAGGGTAGTTGGTTAAGAGTTCGAAGTTTATGTATCCATTTTCCTGGTAATTTTATTTATCTACTAATATGTAGGCAAATTTTCAACTACATTGAATTAATGTGTATAAACTGTACAGTATTATTGTTGATGCAATATAGTATATATTAAAAATTTCAAGTCATATTATTTATCCATAATGATTCTCAAAACCTACAAATCTATGTAAAGGAAATTTATGCGGGCTGTTTATTTGTCGCTCTGGAGGTTTGTAATTATTAAAACATTTTTTTCCTCTAAAAATACCATCTAAATTTCACATGTTACAATTTCATTCCCCCATTTTATCTTTCCTCTCGTAGAGTATAAATCTATGCTATCGAAAAAGTACTTAAGTATTTAAAATTATTATTTAAATGGCGTGTAATTAAATTTCTAATTATCAAAAGAAATATATTAGAGTATATGACATAGTGTATCAATATAGTGTCGAATACTTTACTATATTTGTTAACTTTTATAAAAATACTAGCTGTGCCCTTGGACGACAGAAGAACGCGTAGGCACTTAGTGTTTATAAAAATCTTAGTTTCTTAAAAATTTAATAACTTTTTATTGATTGAAGATATCGTCATATTTTTTTCTTTTTGATAAGGACAAAGTATTTAAGGATTAAAATGGTCAATATCTTTCCAGTAGTTTTTGCATGATGCGCCCTCAACGTTAAACTTCAATTATTTTATTTTTTTATATAAGTAAGGGTTAATAACCGTTCCATGAATAATCTAAAGGAGTATTTTATAATGCGGTAATATTGCGGTTCATCTGTTTTGTAAAGCTCTTCAATATTCAACCGCAATCTAAACCCATGAAGTAATACAATACTCTTGTTTTTATTCAATTTCATGTCTATTCATTATCACATGGGCTGATTTATAGCTATTCCTACGTTTGAATATTTAGAATTAATAAAACGTTATTTAAAATATTTACTCCACTTGATTTTATACTTGCTTATTGGTCGCTCGCTTCGCTTGGCAAATAATAAAACTTCCTACATAATATATACTCCATTTTAATCCAAATTACACACGGAAATATTAGTTAGCTCGTTTAAACTAGCAAATTTGTAATTGCATAAGCATATAATGTTTTGGTTTATCTGTTAATATTTTATGTGTCTATGAACTAAATAAACTAAACTAAACTATTTTTGGCAAACAGCAAAAACAAAAAAAAAACTTTCATACATAATAACTCTTCTGTTATATATTTTATACTTTGCTTATATAAGTTTACATTCGTACTGTAAAAAACTTTTGTTTTATGAACTGGTATTGAAGAAAATATTAAGCTTTAAGAAAACCTTTGGTAGTAATGACTATTTTTTTTCATTGTATATCAACTGTTTAGTTACCATAACCTTTGCTTTGTTTGGAATTTAAATGAAAATTGAATTTTGTAATTGTATCTCCATATTAAAAATAAGAGCGTGAAAAACTATGTAAGAGTGCATCAAATAGTAAATTTTCCCGAAATCATCCTTACGCCGTTTTTAGCGTAAGGAATCGAACTTGACTTTGACTTTTATGTCAAACATTGGAATTCGCTCTGCTGTTTGACCGTGATTGAAAGAAAAAGTACTTTAACAATAATATAATATATCTAACTGCCCTTTCCACTAGTAAATAACTTATCACGGCACTTCCTATGGAGGTCAAGGATAGAATAAAAACCTTGCCCATGAAAAAACACTTAGATCTACCTTCTATCATGGTGATTATTTAAACGGTGTTGGAGCTTATCAATCTCATATACTCGTTCGTACCACTGTACCAAAATTTATTTCTATATACATACACCTAATCTATAAATATTTTTCAAACATTTAAAAGCGCTTGGCATTTATTGACAAAGTTTACAGACCTCATGAATTTAGGTATCGATTGTTCTAGATATAATTATTGTTGTTGAATGAATTTTATTCCTATACATTAAGTAACTAACTATGCCCCTCGGTTTATTACTCGTATAAAATCTATTTGACCAATTCACCACAGCGATTCGATGCAACGAACCCGAGTCCCGAGTAGTTTATGGTGGTTCTGAAATTCCCTACAAGTACCATTTTTGCACAGTTTTCAGATTACTTGATGGTCACTGTTATTGCTCTGCTTCTTAAAGACTTAGTGTTAAGTTATATAACCTTCCACAATACATCATAAATATCAATTAATACATGTGTAAAGTAAAGTCTGTTCCGTGTCTGTCCGGTTGTCCGCCTTACTTCTTTTAAACCATGCAACTGATATTAATACGGTTTTCACCATCATGTAGAGATTTTTTTAAGGAAGGCTTTTGTATATAATTAATTCCAATAAAATTTTTGTATAGTAGAGAAAATCCAATGTTTTTAAATCTAGTCGCCAATAAATCGATATTTATTTTATTTTTAACCCTTATGACATACATCAAATTAATATATGTACTAAAGAATTGTAGTTCTTCAAAAAACCTAGGAAAAAGTAAGGTTGAATCACAGTACGTAACCATTTTTATCTTCAACATCATAATTAAAAAATATGATGTTAATTATGAAGCTATTTTCTCCAATTCAATATTAATTTTTATCCAGATAAATATGTTAGTTAACTTGTGCATTTAATTTAGATTAAAATTACCCTTTACATTACATAATTTAAATTAATACAGTGGAAGATATCACGGATTTAAAATTACGCGCAACTAAAGAAATAACTCGCAGCAAATAGGTCGGCGGACACTCCGCAGCTTTTATGAATTTCGCGTTCGATCTATGAATTTATGAACTATTAATACTAAACAGTAATCTTTAAATCATGCTTTCATAAACATAAAATGCACAACTTTGTAAATTGCACCCGTGCGGAGCTGAGGCGGGTCGCTAATAGGCTATAAATGCCAAAATAAGTTACTAATACTTATTGTTGGTTTCTATAAGATTAGTGCGTTCACACAAACAAAAATATTTCTCTTGAGTTTTGTAATATTAATTATAGTTGTCTTATAATTTAAAAAAAAGCCATATGTAAATGCCGGTTAAATTCGGAATTTTCCAAACTCACTACGCTACCGGTTTCAACTAGTTTTTTTTATGTCACAGTTCCTATATTGTTAAACTTTAAATATATGTATATTAATATTTATTTTATATAGAATCAAACGAATACAATTGAATCCACGTAATGTTTACTAATCTAAATAGGTAACACTATCTATTGACGGTGAAGGAAAATGTCGTGGGGAAAACTGAATTTTTCAGAAATGTGCATAAAGTACCAAAGTATGTAGGAGAATTAAAATAGAAACTGTGGATTATTCGGTGTTTGAACTGAACAATATGCTATGAGCTGACGTGGTGAATAAGCTCGTGCCTTTCCTCGGCAAGAGGCCTTTGCCCAACGATGGGAAGCTTACAGGCTGGTATTATTATTTAATTTTATAACATAACACAAAACCACGCCTGTATCCCTGAAGGAATAGGCAGAGGTGTACCAATTGTACACCAACAGTTCACCGGGTATGTTTTAGGTCCCATGTAATAGGAGGCGGGTCTTGTGCCATTAATCGGACGCAAATCCAAACTCCGAGATTATACTGGGAATTTCATAAGTAATCCAAAAATACTTTGCTCGACCTGGGAATCGAACCTAGGATTTCGAGCATAGCAGTCGCGCTTACACCCACTAGGCTAACGAGGCAGCTTTTTAACCACATTAAATAAAGCGTTCGGTGATGATGTGATTTGAAATCATCTTTAATTCTGCATAATATAATATATTATAATTTAATATAATATGCGCGCTGTTGGTGCTTCTTTAGTAAATAAATAAATTCTGTAACATTATGCCATTTCATCGAAAAGGCATAGAGATAAGATCTGTCAAACACGAAACAAACTTATGAGATGCTATCAAAAATCATAAAATTTATGCCGTATCATAAACGCTTAGTACCCATTGGTCGCGCTCTCCTTAAAATTCCTAGATATTGTATTTAATTCATATAATACAATCAGATAAATCATACGGATTTTAAAACATGTCGTAAAGATATCTATTAAAAATGTAATAAAAATTCTGGTTTAATTTATCCAAGCAAAAGTATATTTTATTTTAAAACATGAATAACTATTTAAAGTATGCTCATTAAATAGATCAGAGTTCTGATTGAAATATTTTGAACTGAGATATGGCCTTTACTACGATTTCCTGAGAGACGCTGATAATAACCTCGAAAACAATCAATTGTTTACCAACTTTAGATTTAACATATTTTTTATGTAATTTAAAAAAAAGAATACGATGACTGAGAAAAGCTATTTTACTTGAAAAGCATCCTAATAAGGAAAATTACCAATAAATATGAAAGTATTTATTAATTTATAGTCATCTATTTTTTCTTTGTTATAAAGAATGAAAGCTACTGGTTTGAATAAAATCATAATGATAGTTAAAAAAAAAAATATTTAAAAAGAACATTTCGCAGTGTTATTTACCTTTCAATTAATTATAGTTTCTTAATCGCACACTTCATAAATTATACAATAATTTGTTGTTCTTAGAACCACACCGTTCTCGTAAACAAATGTATGTAGGTAATTAATCTTTTTTAAATCATTGCTTTTGTCTATGTACAATAATTTCAAGTGTGACAAATACACGTTTTAGAGTTTAATTGCCAAATGACCAGTGTCATATAGAATAACCTAGACACAAAATACACACGGCAACACTTTATAAATAATATTTTAATATCTGGGCGACGGAGCTTTGCTCGGTATCTTACAAAAAAAAAACCTATCTTGGTATACTTGGAATGTAAAAAATTATCTAAATACGAAGTTTCATCCAAATCGTTAGAGCCGTTTCCGAGAAACCTATTGCATATATATAATATACAAGAATTACTCACTTAATATAATAAGATTATGAGATCTGCAGGGATATTATAAAGAGAAAGCCTAGAGCTTAACTATATAGACGCGAACAAAGGACACATTACAATTATATATTATTATGATACATAAATCATTAAAGGTGCAATACACATATGTATGTACTACCCGTGCCCCACGGCTTCACCCGCGTTAATTTTATACGATAAACATCGCAACGCCACCGTACCTGAGTAGTCTATCATAATTGTTCTTCCCGCAAATAAAAATTGCGTAATTGTGTAATAGAGCAAAATTTAACTTTATAAAATTGTCTTTATAATTAAGTAACTTTTGTTCGTTGTTGTTTTGTTCATAAATCAATATATCTTCAACACAAAAAAAAATCTCAAAATACCTTATTGTGGCTTATATGTAAGAGATACGCATATACTATCGCGGACTTTTTTTTAGAAATACTAAGGACCAATGTTTTATACAACATTATATTTACGTATCATTAACCATTAAGCCAGCATATGCGGATAAAGCAGTTCAGGAGGGTTTCCACTTCGGACTTAATTAAGAAAAATCAATATTTAAGGCTAGCTGAAAGTTGTAGCCTAATGTAAAATAACTTATACTATTCCTCGTGAGTGTGCCTATCATCTACAAAAATAATTTTACAGATCTGACTGGTAGTTCCAGAGATTAGCGTGTTTAAAAAAACAAACAAAAATTTCTTCCGCTTTATTATATTATAATATAATACATAGTATTATAGTATACATGTGTCCTTTGTTCGTGTCTATATAGCTATACTTTATGCTTTCTTTTTATATTTCATTTTATAATATTTAAATTAGTATTAACGAGGAATAATATTCCTAGTAATACTAGGAAGAAAATCATATAAAGAACATGATAGTTTGGGGCAACTGAAAAACATGTGATCCATCATCCATGGGCCCCTCATGATTAAAGCACTTGTTTGTTGTTGTTGTTCATATTGCTTGTACTATGTTCAACAAGTTTAGAAATTAACTTAAAAAGTTCACAGCATACTAACTTTGAATACATATAATCAAAGCATAGGTACTAACTTTGAATATATCCCGAGCAATGACATTATCGTTTAACGAATTATGAGGATGCTTCACGAACATCTCCGCGCCGCGCCGTGGCGCTCCGAGCGGCTCGATTTGACCCCATCGTCTCTGATCACGAACCCACGACGATAAACTAATGATTTGTTTGCATCGCACAATCGATACTGTAGAGATGAATTTATTAATGACCTTTTTGTTCCTTTTTTATAGTGCAAGTATTGATTACTTGCTAGGTAAAGCTGTACTGTACCCGATGATGAGGGTTAGCGCGCACGGCTGTTTCTTGTCACCGTGACATAAATATGTTTCTGTCACTATCATGTGACGTAGTGGAAAGCGCTTGCGAAGAATGACAATCTATTTTTTAATCCAAACTTATTTGTCGGTATTGATATTGTAACGATTGAAATCGTAACATGCGCACATCTTCGTACATATCTACAGACTGGATAAGACTGACGAGATTGACGAAATTGTCACTGTTACAAAAATCACACGTACGCGCTAGATAGATATAGTAAGGTATACATTTTTTATAACTTTACAGCCTTACCTAAACGAAGTGAGACGTATCTTTGTTTAATGGTGAACGTAGTAGAATCCAAAAACAACGGCGATCGTCAAGAGATCGGAAATTCATCGACTGTCGGCTTGTAAGCCTCTCAGCAGCTGGATCTATTGATCCCGAAACGTGAGAAACTAAAAGAGATTTATAGTGACGGGTTTCTCACCATATGCTTAGTGATCGCAACCCAGTCAGGTACAGACCTCTATCACCTCGCTTGGTACTGAATGTACACAGAATGATCCCGGAACGCGACATGCCTAAACGTGCCATGATGCTGGGTTATTATATGGGTGGGTCTCGACCCAGACGAGAACAATTGTCGTCTCCTAAAACTCAACAAGCAACTTGTAATTCTAACCAATCGGATCTTTTATTATTTGCGTAAGACTTGCTTCTGACCACAATCCTATGTGATGTTGAATTATAATATAAGGAATTATTCTATTGTCACAAGTGTCATTTGGTGCTGTAAGATTTTGATGACAACAGTTGTACGTAATCATTGAACTCCTCCCAAACATCTGGACGGATTTTGATGAAATTTTTTGTATGTATTTAAGTGAGTTTCTATATGGTTTAGACTTACAATTGGGGTCGGTAAGTGGCGCTTGCTATTGGTTTCTTGGATATTTTTTATTTTGCAGGTAAGCCAACGTTCGCTACTAGAAGTACTCATAGATTAAATAAATAAATATTATCTGAGATGTTCATTTTGCATACCAAATACATTTCTCTTGAGTTATCGCTAGCTCATTCAAAAATATTACAAATTATATCACAGTGAAAAACCAAAAAACCTCAATTCAAACTAGATTAAAGTAGGTTTTTTCTGATAGTTTTTGTGATAGACGCTCAGAGATTGGTGTCGATTATACCTAATCCATTATATTATTGAACTATTATCCTATAATTGCTTCATGATTGTACACTTGAATTACATATCTAAGTATTTACTATAGAAAATTTGACCGTGATATCCAACTGCTTGCGTTTATTACAAAACGGGATTAGTGTTATTAGGTTCCATTAATGGATCAATGGCAAAAGTCGTAAAAAAGCGAAACCCTATGATACAATGGACTTGCAATTGTTCTATAAAAGCTCTTATTTAACTTGTGCTATAAAAACACACATATACACTGTGTTTCGTTATATGTAATTATATTTCTTTCATAGGTGTAGCTAATGAAGACAGGCATCCATCTGATCGTACACTTGGAAAATATTTTTGTAACGAAGTTAAGTACTTATCGCAGGTTGTAAGCTAATTGAAAAGACGACCAACTTAACCAACATTAAAAAACCATGCATATAGTGGAATTGATTCAGCTGTATTATGATCAGATTTATACGCACTGTTGTATGTACTGTATTATAATTTGTTTATATTTTTAAAAGAATTATTAATAATAAAATGTTTATTTCCATAACTTTATATACAAAAACTAAAAGAATAAGTTTATAATATAAATCTTCAAATCAGTGTGACTCGAATCATCGTGCACTCGTATAAACTTACTCTACATACCACAGATCATACATATAATAATGCTTACAAGTTGGACATAATAAAAACATACCTCCTATATCGAAAGAAACTTCGTAACTATCGGGTGTCGCACGACACCTTTCGAGTTTTTTTCTCACCCTCCCCAACTCCTTTAACTTAACCCATGATTTCTTCTCATACACTACATAAAATATAAAATGGAGACGGGTCTAAGTCTCGGGGGATTACATTATTTTGATCTACGAATGCTCCAGTAATTTAAGAAAATACCTAGTCATAAACCTCAAAAAATTGTTTCTTTGTTTGAACGCACAAATCTCTGGAACAACAAGTAAAGCAATCTGTGAAGCAGTACCCAAATAAGTGAAGTAATAATAACGATAAGCTACACGGGAGAGTTGGTCAAATACATTTAACACGGGTGAAACTGTGGGACACAGCTAGTATCCAATAAAATTCCTAAGCATCCGCATCTATAACAATTACAAGTCTATTTACTTCATATCGACTCACGCGCATCGGTCGACGACTCGCGAGATCGATCTCTCTATCGCTCCACAGTCGAGTCGATTAAGCAATTATCAAAACTATACGTTACCAACGCATCGTTTTGCCCCGCAGCGTCGCCTGTGTTTTTTTTTACTCGTTCACATGTTCGAATCGTGCGCGCAGGGCAATTTTTTCTGTGATTTATCATTTTCTATTACTATTGATTATAGGTTTGTAGTCATCACCTACTTTTTTTTGGAGATCGAGATATAGGAAAGTTGTTATTGCTTGTTAGTCTAAAATAACGCCGATTAACCTGTTTCAGATTTTTGCTTTTATGTGAGTACTGTGCCCCACAGTTTCACTCATACTAAATTCCACCGCGCCGTCGCTAACGCACCCATAGAGCCAATTGTTGTTCTAACTTCCCGTAATTGCCTAGAGTTCGCCAGTTTGCTTGACATTTATGATTTCTGCTGCGATCCTTAGGATCGTAGCGTGAAGTTACATAATCTATAACGTTTTGCAATAAATAAACTATATAATTCAAAATTACTTTTTGACATCTGACTGTTAGTTCCAGAGGTAAGTGCGTTCAAATAAACATACAGAATACTCTTCAAGTGTAAAGAATATTTATAGAAATATTATGAGTTCTTATTGTAAGCTAATTAGTATGTAAAATGAAAACCTATCTAGATAAGTAGTAATAGCTTTCTAAGTTATTACTTATTACTAAATATGCAAATATTAATCCCCTTTCAATTTAATCTATGAGATATTTCATTTCACCATTAACTGATTTTTTGTACCTATATTTTATTTAACATTTTGTTGTAACTTGAACTATAAATTAATAACAAATAACGCTTTAATTAAAATGCACCATAAATATTTATTTATTTATTACTAGCTGTGTCCGCGCACGCGTTAACTGCATAATTATTGTTTATGAAGATATCGTGATTTTTTTTAGGTAATGACCTAGTATCTAAGGATTAAAACAATTTTTTTTAAATTAAGATCTATCCAGTTCAGTAGTTTTTTGCGTGATGCGCGCACAACGGCAAACCTCTGTCATATAGATGTTAGGCGATTTGGATTGCCAGATTAGTGGATATTTCAGGGTACTGCTCCGTTCCGTAGAGTCTTAGCGTGAAGTTCTATAAACTAGGAATTTCCTCAATATATAGACTATAAAGTCAAAGGATATCTGTCAAATCGGCGTCGCAATTTCCGAGATTAGCGCGTTCAAACATATAAACTTTGTGATACTCGTCTTTATAAAAAAAAAAAAAAAACCGATATAGGCACCTACCTAACATTCATGCCAATGTTTGGTTCTACCATAACAGCCCACGACACATTGGTAATTTCATATATCGAGACAGTTGTTTACTTCGGAATAAGTAAATGTATATTAATTTCAGAAAAGACTACAGCCGTCAATAGTTCCACACAAGAGATATGAAATTTGCACTTCACTGGATTAACTATAATATTATACTAATAATTTTTTGACGAAGACCTCAACGAACGTTAAAGTATTTCTTCAATTGTACGTATTTATCATTCATCGTTTATTTTATTTATCTATATAAATACAAACTACTACTAAAAAACTACGTAAAAATACTGTATAGATTATGACCATTTTTTTTTGTTTTACTCCGTAGATATTTGGTCCTTATAAATACGAAAAAATATCAGTATATCTTTATTCAATAAAAAGTTATTAAAGTTCTAATAAGGTACGATTTTTATAAGCACTAAGTGTTCTTCTACCGTCCAAGCGAGCGGTGGCGCGGCCACAGCTAGTCTAAATACATCTATAGTAATATAATAAAGCGGAAAAGTTTTTTGTTTGTTTGTTTAAACACGTTAATCTCTGAAACTATTTTTGTTTATACTAATAACCAGACTCTCGAGAAATAGTATAGGTCATTTAAGAATAGGTTACTTAATATTGATTTTTGTTACGTAAGTCTGAAGTCGAGGCCCTCCCGAACTGCTTAAAACGCGCGCGCTGTCGTAATCGTTTTCGATACGGAAATATAATGGTCTACAATAATATTGATCCTTAATATATCTAAAAAAAAGTCTGCCATAGAATATACTTATCTTTTATACATAAGCCATAATAAGGTATTTGGTGACAAATTGAAAATTAAAAAGTGATTTACAATCATTATTTTGAGGCATGGCATATTAATCCTTACCAACAAAAGTTACTTCATCTTATAGACAATTTTATGAAGTTAAATTTTGCTCTTTAGAGTAATAGGCTATTTGGACATATACTTAGTTTAGGAGATATAGAAAAAATAAAATAATTTGTACTTGAGGGAAGAACTACCAAGATAGATTACATGGATGCGTTGGCGGCGCGGTGTGGTGTTTGTCTTATAAAATTAACACGGGTGAAACCGTGGGGCACAGCTAGTACATTTCGTATTATTCATTTTCATAAAATATTAACTTGTAAGTACACTAAAAGTATTATAAAATGCTTTTTAATTGTTTTTCTTGTTATTCGAATATCACTGTTTCCATCACATTAAATACCTAATTTCGCCGGTGTATCGTTAAATAGTTTGGTTATTTGGGCGCAGTTATCGCGGGAACTGGTCGGTACGGGTCAACTGCGGTCAGGGGATTAGATGAAGACATTCGGAAACGGACATAGACTGCTGTGGAGTATCTCCGTTCTATAAATGTATGAGAAATGTGTTTCTCTTTCATAAATTTACTTTACGTTTCTTAGGTTGTTTTAAAATTACTCCAATGAATAAATGTTAATTGAATATATGTACCTAGATATTTTGTAATATTTGGTTTTGTTATTTTCTGGAAAAATTATAAATTGCCTTTTTAAATATTTTTTTACGTTTAATATTGTTGGAAAAGTTATACGGATAATATTTTTTTTATTTCATAAGAATATAAGCTATTTAAACCCATGATGACGAGTTACTGATAAACATGTTTAAAATATGCCAACTTGATATTTATTCTAAATTGAAATGAAGAGTAAAAATTTACAGAAACTTATTGATATAGAAATATTTCGCTATGCATTCAAGGGTTAGTAAGCAATGAACCCGCATGATGAGTTGGGGTTTGTGTGTTATACTCAGTATAAAAATGCCACTTGCACATGCAGTGGATTCTATACAGGGCTAGGAAAACAAAAAATAGGACTTCAACAAAAAAAAATTAACAAAGTGTTTCGCTGTAAACTATCGTGGGAAAGTTCGTAGGTGTGCAAACTGAAGAAATGAATTTGCCGTTTGTGTTGCTCTGCGATCGGGTCAAGTATTACTCTACACATAACATAATTGACTTTCTTGCTTTCTTACTCCAATATTAAATATATCGCTTTTATTTTATGTTATTGCCGTATCTAAATAGAATCTCAGTACATTTAATTTCATAAATAAATTGAATTATACAGTAACTACTGATTTGCAATTGGTACATTGTTACAATGAAATAATTTTGTTACATCCATGTTCGAAGTTGTAAAGTGGTCTTAACCACCATATAAATGTTGAAAAACGGATTATAATTAGTACTTTGTGATAAGGAAGTATATTTACATAATTATAGCCTACCTAGGTTTAAAATAAAACTACTACATCTTTTCTACGGGAGTGTTTTGTATTGTTTATATTTTTAGCGTTATGGCTACAATCTCACCCGATGGTAAGTGACGGTGTCGCCCAAAATAACAGTGACACACGTACTAAGCCTAGTTGGGAAACTAATTCTGAAGTGCATCTGCCAGAACACTTCTATAGTTGCTTGGCGACAGATTTTAACTTAAGGATGGATGCTAGCCAGGGAGTATGAGAAAATACCTAACCAGCATGCTATGGGTTTATCATGATGTTTTCGTTCACCGAAAGCTCAGGCTAATTGTTGGGAATCGAACTCACTTCGATCGATGCTGAGTCCGTACAAGCTACCACTAAGCCATCATTGCTTCTAATAGTCATTCTACTGAATTTGAATAAAAAAAACTTGTACGAGTAATTCGTGATATATTGTTCCAACTGTCCAAAATGTTGTTACTCCATTCGGTCCATCAATTACGAACTCAGCGGACAATGTACAATGATTAACTCTCCATGCACTCGACGGATTATTATTTATGTGTTCGGTAGCTTAGTTACATTACATGTGACCGATGTATATTCAAATGCATGCAACTGCGTGGTGTCTTAAAAATACTGTGTGGTTATATTCAAATAGATGTAAAATCGTTTTTCTATATAAAACAATTGAAACCATATAGTTCACATGCGTTTATTGTAAATTGTGTTTTTTTTTTGTTAACACACACTGTTGAATGTGTAATAGTTATTTGTATAAAAGTTATTTGTGTAATTGTTATTTGTGTAATAGTTATTTATGTAATAGTAATTTGTGTAATAATTATTTGGGTAATAGTTAAATGTGTAATAGAGAATTGTGTAATATTTATTTAGTGTAAAATTGGAATTAATGTAATATGCATAATTATGCAGGCGCGTCTTAAGTTGTATTTCTTTTTAAAGTCACACTCGATTTTATGTTACA
This sequence comes from Saturnia japonica, assembly GCA_033032175.1. Taxonomy (NCBI): domain Eukaryota; kingdom Metazoa; phylum Arthropoda; class Insecta; order Lepidoptera; family Saturniidae; genus Saturnia; species Saturnia japonica. The sequence goes on from CM065332.1 coordinate 7,909,452, forward strand.
GATGAAATCTATTGTGACTATCTTCAAACAAGAGGTTTAGCAAGCAACTTCATAGTGTAGACTTTAGTTTACTCGGCTAGGCACTTTCTTATTTCTTCATAGCGCGTCTAGAGAATTATAAATGATTTTTTTTAATATGTTCCTATCATGTTTTCAAGAAATATTCAGAAATAAACTTATAGGAGATATCATATATATATGTATACATACCTACTTGTCCTGACTGATTCATCAACGCACAGCCCTAACGAGTGGGACTAGAACCGTGAAAATTTGCTTGCGGGTTGGGTTCCTTTTACACTGTACGTGAACATTAAGGAATGATTATTTTAAATTCAACCCCTAATGTGGTACAAAGCGGGATGAAAGATTATATGACAATCCGTCATTTTTGAAGATTGAAAACTGGTAATTATGCAATAGCAATTTAGAATATATAAAAACACGTGTTTCAAAATACGTTGTGTGTCAGGATGTAAAAGGTGGGGCGAAAGTTTGTACAATACAAGTAACGGCATCTATTATGCCAAAGGCAGTAAGTATCAGGCAGTACAGACAAGGTAGGTATATAAAAATATAGTTCCTCCTTTAATTCTATTATTTAAATATCATAGATCCGCTCTAGAAACTACTCTAAAATTAAAAACAAATATGTACCCCAAATAAGTAATATAATTTTCACGTAAACACAAAATGTTTTCGGTAGCTTTTTAGAGTTACGTGAATGGATCACGTATTATAAAGAAAAAGTATATTAAAATAGTCAATTCATGTTAAATTAACGTACACGTGGTAATAAATCTAAAGCTTTGATAGAAATTGTTCGTTATTAGTTTTGTATTCGGTGATTCGAATGTACAAATTGACATATCTTTGTGATCTTTCACTGGTTTGTTTTGAATTCAATAACGCTGCTAAAATATAATGTAAATAGTTTGTTGTGAGTAACAAATTGGTATGAATTCCGCCTAATGTCAAGGTTCTACAACCTTATAACTAGAATCAAATAGGACGGCAGATTTACTAAAGGACAGTTAGATATACTTTTTTTTACTTTTGAGGTAATGATGGCTTAGTTGGTAGCGTGTACGAACTTTGCGTCGATTAACGTGATTTCGAATCCCTGCAATTAGGTTTAGCTTTCGGTGAATAAAAACATCGTGTTGAAACCATAGCATGATGGTAGTGCTTTTTCTAATGCCCGCCTGGTTATCTAACACCCTTAAGTTGAAAATTTTTCGCCAAACACCAATAGGTGTGTTCCGATCCGGCTGCTGCACTTGAAAGCCAGTCTTCCACTAGGCTTAGCGTACTACCATCTTGGGCCACATCGTCACTTAAGATCAGATGAGATGTGGCCACAACACTAAACCTATAACGATAAAAAAATAATTTGCTACACCTGAGGACCAATATTAACTCATAGTGCGCAAGTGCATATTAGCAACCGTACTTGCAAACCAGAAACTAGAACACACTGAGGTAGAAAAAGGTGTGACTGTAGTGCCAAGTAGTTAATATCATCCAACTCACTGTTAGATGGAAACGTACCCAGAAGCTTGGCCACTTTGTAACGCTATATGACAATTCTTTATTCAATGACCGCATGGTCCGCAATATTGTCCAGTCAGAAAGTCTCAAGACGAGTTGACTTAATGCTTACTAAACTACGTCTACTTTCAGTGATTTCTTTCAAGAATCTTACGGGAGATTCCTAACTAACTAAAGTTGAAACAACTTTAATTCGAAGTATTCGAAGTAAGTAGGTTCTAATTGTTAATGCTATAAACGAAAATTTTTGTAAACATTTTAAAATATAATCTAAAGCGACATAGTTTTAGATACATTTGTCATGGATTAAAAAATAATTACGTACTGTTAAACAAACTATTTTAGATTCTCATGTATATCTGCAAAAAATAATAATGTTTACTTAGATACGTTTATTTATTACAAAAGTTTAATTCAGCAGGAACCGTGACACGACCAGAAAATACGACTACAAAATATTTGTACAGTCAGCTTCTTAATAACACACAGAAGCGTAACAGATCACGGTCGTCTAACAAATTTCCAAGCGGACCCGACAAAAAACGTAAAATAAGCGTCGAAAGAGCCATCTCTGGTAGAACTAATTGCCGTTCGTTGGTTTATACGTTTAAAAAAGTTATTTGTTATACTGGTAACACTATTTTGATGTCCGGAGCGGGAACGTGAGGTCGGACAAGGCAAAAAATGAAGGAAATGACCGCGTCTGTTATTTCTCACTGTTTATACTCATGATGCTGGTGAGTTTTATGAAGAGTTACGATATGAATTACATCTTTATTTTGTTTTAAATCATCTTATTTCGTTATAATTATGTTTCTATACCATTAATTATGAATTATTTATATGGAAAGAATATTTTTACAGTTTTTTGTAGTATATTTTATCCCATAAAAATTCGTAGAGGGACTAAAAATTTCAATCTCAATTCGGTACACCAAAAAGTATCCATTCTTAGTATTTATAAGGTATAAAATATCATATACCAGAGGTGAAACAAAATATTGTAATTAATTATCTACAAAACAATGCAGTAAATAAAGTACAAAATTTGTAGATAGTCATTTAGTGACGGCAAGGTGAGGTTTCATATACATATTATTTTTTCCCTGTCATTACACAGGTCAATATTTATACGTTTTAATGTAACATCATAATTTGTCGATGATTTCAAACGGATTCTTACAATAGAGCGATCAATTACAATTTTGTGTTAGATTTGACGATATGATTGAACAAGAGTCGGGCGAACTTAGACAAAACACCTGTATCTCCGCCTACCTACCCACTTATAAATATGTAAACCCCCATTGTCCTCACAAAGGAGATCTATTCGAAGACTTGCTAACAAGGGTTTGTAGGAAAAAAAGAAACGCTCAAGAGAACTGAATGCGGACCAGATTTGTTGGCGAACAATGGCAGGGAGAGACGGTCAGGTAGAATAAATTTCCTATTGTTATCTACCATTAGGATGTAATGCTTAGAGGTATTTCGAAGTAATAAAATTTTGTGATCAATAAAATTTATTTTTTGCTCTGTATCGTTCGCAGCTTATGAGAAAAAGTGTTTTATATAAACGGTAAATTAATTATTCATTTTTAGTTATACGAAACTTTTGTCACACGACCAAGTTCCAGTCTTGCTCTTGCATTTCTTCTATAAGTATGAGGAAATCAATGCTTTCTTTAATAGAAATATCTTTAGTATCATACCTTGACAAAACCGTTAATTAGTTGTTGTTCTTCGTAGTGTAATAACAATCTCAACTAATGCTAAATAGTGATCTAAAATGCAGCTGCCGGTAAACAGATAAATGTATATTTTTAACTTCAGAGTCGCAGATAACTACAAATTCCAAAATTTCAAAATGAGGTTTAATGCTCTTTATGCAAATTGTATTTCTACATCTATCAAACAACAGGGGACATTTATGGCAGATAATACACGAATTATTATTAGTATGGAAATGCGTATTACTTACAAGAAAACAAATACTTTGTATTTATTATATTATAGGGTATTGGCAAGAACTCCTATTGAAGAAATTCTACACACATATTCATGATTAGAGAAACAGATACTTGAGCGACACCTACGTTAGCGAAAATAAATAAATTCAATTTAGAAATGTCTTAAGGTACAGCTTTTAAGAGATTAAATTTATTCAATAATAATGTAATAAATAATTTCATTCGTAAATTATCATTTTACCAATTTTAGGTCGATATTGAACGCGTTCCTATTAAATAGAAGGCGGATAATCACTTCAATCCTTAAAAAAGTTATAAGTTAGTTTACAATAACAAGTGAAGGCGAAACGTATACTTAACGTTTTGTCAATATTTGATGATAATTCATTAAAACAAGTCTAATAATAGCTAAAGTCATAGAAATACAATAAAAAACCTATCGATTGATAATAAGAAGGAATGTAAAAAAGCCACTCACCTATTCACATCTTGATCAAATTCTTTATTATCAATTATCTAAAAATTATGAAAAAATAAATTTCCCTACGCTGCAAGCGGCTTACAAATCACCCGCCGGACGGGCCAACGTTAAAATTAATGACATTTCTTTCACCGTTGCCAAGTAGTGTTGTTGGTTACCTCGGGCCCTTCTACCTGGACTGTGACGAGTCTATTTAGACATCAAAATACACTTTTTTTCTACCGATATATGTGAAACTACTTTCGGGAAACACAAAACAATCTGCTATTGTGATTTAGCTTTAATTATTTTCGACACATAGGACCCCGCCTCGTTCTTCGAAACGATTCATGCGTCCCATTATATCGTCTTGCTATTTTATTGGCGACGCAAGGTGCGTTCTCAACTGTCAAATGAGGTGTTATTTATTATTTTGACGTAAAACGTGACTAATCCTACGGTCGTAACACTTTTATAAATGTAAATCAAATTTTAAGTATTCTAAACATTATTTCCAAATATATGTGTCTAGAAGTACATACTCAGTAAATCTGCATTATCGGTTGCTGGTCTCACGTCCCGTGGAATATAAAAATTTATTTAATCTTTATGAATTTCTCAAGAAAATCCAAGGTAAATTTAAAAACCCCCGACATAATAACCTATTAAATGATGCCCAAGCCCAAACACGACACCTCTACTGAAAGTTCGTTAGGAGTTGGGCAGATCAAGGTTACAATATTCTTCTAATATCATTGAAATAAATAAAAAAAAAAAAACAAAATTTCGATTCTATCAGATGTGTGGTAGATAGTCATCAAATGGTTGAAAAGATTTTCTTGAATCATAGCTAAGAACACTCGATAAAGTCAGCTATGAAGGGAGCTACGATGCCACAGAAAGACACACAGATGCACATGTTAAGCTGCAACTCAGTTTAAGAATCAATTATGGAAGAAGCTAAATGATAGAGAACTCTTGAGAAAAGAGTGAATCGTTTCGGTAACATACTTGTTGATTTAAAAAATACGTTTAATTAATTGGTTACATATTTTCAGCCCTTATATACTAAATAATTGTAATGTTTATTATAAAAATCATAATGTTAAGTAACAAGGTGAACGAATATATAGGAGTAGAAGAAGACCGAAGAAAGGGTGGGATGGAAACATGTTTTGCTGATTCTACTTCAGTGAGATAAGGGTATGAAGAAGGAGACTTGTTTATTATACACACTGAATTTAACAATACCTAATTCTAAAGTCAGAAAAGCACATTACTTTACAATACACCATAAAACACGACTAAAAATAATGAATCCAAAATGTCTTTCAGTTAATATTTCAATTCCTAACAAAAAAAAAACTGTGCCTTTATTAGTTTCAGCTTTAACCTTTTCAGGTTCACATTAGTTGTTTTTTGCAGAAACAAGTAACAGCTCTAAATTGTTTCAGGCGGCAGTAGTAAAAAAAAATCGGATAAATTATTTAAGATGGATTTCCACAAAGTAAACACCTTCGTCAGCCAGATATCTATAAAACAACTTTTTCGAATGAATAAAAATGAGTTACCTCTAAAATACCTCTAAATTTTCAAACACCGGAAATCATATAAAGCAAGTATTAAACAATCAAGTAATACGTGTATGTATAAGTATTATCTTATCGTAGGACAGACGGACAGACAGGATGCTCGTATTAGCTCCCATTTGAGTGACAGACGAATCCCGAAGCAAACATACTTGTTAGTGTATGTATAGCTTTTTATGTTGTACATTTCATTAGGTTCAAAATATTGTTCTACATAAATAATATAACTTGTTATAAATGTAAAAAGTGGCTTATTTGATACTATCTCTGTTCTTACTTCATGATCAAGTAACTTAGCTTTCAAAAAATCGTTTTTTTTTTGTTTACTGTTTCTAACTCATACTCTTCACGAAGTCCTGTTAACAAATTTTTTTAAACACTTTGCATCTTATTTTATTGTCAGACACCAGAGACCTCAGACATTTTATTACCATTGAGTACAGATAACTTTTACAGACAAAACATAAATATATAGTCATAACATGCCGTATCGTGCAGAGGTGGAATATACTCCAAGCCAACATGTTCTCTCCTTCTTATGACTTTGGTCCTTCAAACGAGGCGGGAAGGCGGACATCGACGACGGCCGATGTTTATGTCACTGACGGTCGCTGTTGATGATTAATTGTACCATACTTACCATTATATATAGTAGAGGTATTTTGTAGAGAGAGAAAAAAGTCATTCCAACTCTATCCTCAGGACTCAGGAGTAGCAACCTATTATTACTACCCTCATTGAAGATTGCCGTCTTTTTGATGTTGCTTTTAAAAAGCTAAAGGTTGCAAGGACTACTTAACATTAGGCGGACTGAATACATGTTTGTTAATCTATACAAATAAATAAAATTGAAGTGTGAAGTGAATAAAGTAACAGCTTTTTACTAAATGCATATCAAAGTATATAATAAGGGTATACCTATAACAAACACAAAAACTTTTTTTTCTCTCCCTCTGTTTGTTCCGGATAATCTCTGAAACGGTTAAACTGATTTTGACGCGACTTTCACTGGCAGATAGCTGCTGTTATAAGGAGTAACTAAGGCTAATTTATTTTAGAAAAGGGTTACGCGTAATTCAAATTCAATTCAGAAAAACGACGATTTTGGAGAGCTTAAATAGCTTACGCTGAGTAAACCATAACACATACTGTATCAAATTAATGTATTACACATAATTGTCGATCCTAAAAAAATGAACAACAAAAAAGTCATTGAGAAATATGTCTATCTTCCCACAATAAGCATTTTTGTCTTTAAAACAATATTGCGTCAAGTCGTTCTGAAGTATTGAATGAAGATTTTTATATATAAGCTAGGATTTGCCTGCAACTACGCTCCCGACAAGTTTGTAAAATATAATCTTTATATGATTTCTCCATACAAAATTTTGGACTCCCGTTACACCCCTTTAGGAGTTGAATTTTCTGAAATCCGAATGCTTATGTCATAATGAATATCTCTGTGTCAAATTCAACTCAATCCTTTCAGTGGTTTGAGCTATGTGTTCATTGTTGATAGATCAGTCACAGTTTCCTTTTATATAAATTTACATAACGTTGCGTTAAATTATTACTGCGTTATAAACACATAGGGAGCCGCGCGCACATCTAGATATGTTAATAGAATTACGTAATACAGGACCCTAATAAAGTTCTGGTAACTTTTTTCATATACCCGTAGAGATCTACATTAATTTAAATCCAAACTTACTTAGAACATTACATAGACACAGGGAGTACATAGTCCAAACACTCGAAACGCATTACCCAGGTAAGTTGGCAGGTGATAATGACAGTTTGCTTGGCCAGTTAACGTACCAATGCGAGCTACTGGCGCGAGCGCGTCCGCCCAGGCCGCGGCTGCGGCTGCGTTGTTTGGAAACCTTGTTTAAACTCTCTGATTGCCTGGTAGTATTATTGATTTTACTAGAGCTTTCATTTTACTTATTTTTTTGTAAGTTATAAGAATTTTACAACACGAACACTTAATAGATGTTATTCAGTAAGATAATCAAAAAATTATTATTTTTTGGTTTAATATCACAATGAAGTAATAAATCATCAGTCCTTGCGTTGATTATTCTAAGCGTATCTATTAATAAAGTTCCTAATACTGACTAACAGACAACATATAGTTTTAGCAGTTGGGTCTAGAAGTATGACATTTTGTACAGGATTTTTATATGTATCGTCGGTAATCCATTCCCTAAAGAGGTTAGAAAGTAAATCATTCCTAAGACGTTGGAAAATCCCTCTTGACAGCTAGATTTAAATAAGATATGATAACATTTCATATCTATCTTTTAAAAAAAAAGGGAATATTGATCGTCTTTCTCAAAAGAAGTTTTAGAAAACATTAGAGTTTAATTGAAGGTGGTTAAAATCTTTGATACATGAATATATTAAAATTATTTTAAATTAATATTATTATTTTTAACGGACTAATATTAAATCATGTTGAACAATAAGTATAAAAGGTTTTGAAATAGCGCATCTCGATCAGTAATATTGTTACAGTAATGTTTGGACATTATTATCTCGACGTTGATTTAGGCTGCGCGAGCGTAGGATTATGGAGTTAGTCGGTTTTCCGTAAACTCGTATGATATATGACTTTCGTGAACCAACATTGAAACTACAGAAATGGGTTACGACATGGTGTTAACATTCTGTTGTTTTAAGAATAGTGATTTATAATAATTAAGTATAGTTTATGGAGATGCACTGTAGATGTATAACACTAGCGGTGCCCCGCGGCTCCGAATGCTTTTGTTTAGGATTTACATGTATTTCTCGACTGCAATTATCACCAAAAACGGTTGAGAAGAAATATAATTTTTTTTACGATTCCTAAGGGTCCTCGCAAACTGGGAAGCCTGGCTGTGGCAGGATATTAAGTTAACTTATAAAAGGTGGTAAACTTGAGATTGACTTGACTTTTGAAGCAATGGTAGCTCAGTAGACACTGTGTCGGTCGACATTAGTCCGAATCTCTGAGCTTTCGTTGAAGGACAACTTTCTGATGAAACCATAGCCTGGTGGTGGTGGTATTTAGGGCTTTTTGTAATGCAAATTGAAAGTTTGTTACCAAGCATCCATAGGTGTGTTCCGGCAGCTGCACTTGAGAGCCAGTTATCCTAAAGGCTTGGCGTTTTATCATCTTAAGCCACATATTTATTGTGGCCAAACGTTAAAATCAATAAATACTTTAAGAATTAGCGGCGTGGCAGTGACCTTTTAAAATCAGGCGAAATCAAAATAGAAGTGTAACTAGATGTGTGAAATTGCTAGACCAAAATAATAATATAAATAAAAACACGTGGTTCTGAAGAATCAATAGCATCATATCACAATAGACCGTGTCCGAAACATTAACTTGTCCGAACAGTGTCCAGGAATCGAACGGTCGCCCACACGAATTCCTAAGAGAACTGGTTTTGATTCTAAGTCGACTAATATACGAAGGGAAATTTTATCTAATCTAGTTATTGCATTACAGCTTAAGTTGCCTCATCTAGATACTTGTTGGTGAAGGAAAATTGTGAAAAGTTTTATAAAATTCAGATTAGTGTTTTTATTGTTCAGAATACTTTGATCGTCCTTGTGTTTTGTAATATTAATTGTGTTTATACATGCAAAAGTTTACCTACTTTAGGTTCAATAATGCGTTTCTTTTTATCTTTTATAGATTTAGCGTTATTGCCACAATCTCATCTGATGTTAAGTGACTATGTGGCCTAAGATGGTGGTGACACGTTAAGCCTTGTGAGAAAACTGGTTCTCAAGTGCAGTTGCCGGAAAACACCTATTGGAGTTTGACGATTGACTTTCAATTTCATGGTGGTGGCTAGCTAGGGGGAATTAGAAAAAAATTATTTTCGAATAAGAATAATTTTACAAAATATGAGATGGATGGATGCAACAAAAAAATATCGCATACATTATACGATTCCTAATAATAAATTAATGAATGGATGAATACTTTATTGCACTCTTAGATTGTACACTGCCGAGCTTAATTCTACAAATCAATTTCTACTAGCTAAACAGCGGTAATGTGGTAATGTTATATAATTTAAATTTGCCATCACACTAATAAATGTAAGTAACATCACTTGAGTCAAAAAAAGATAAATAAGGCGAAAAAGTGATCCTGATGATTAAAAAACAGATTTCTAACAAATTCATAAATGTTTTAATTTAATTCTTAATTGCGCATAAAAGTACAATTGAGGGACTTAATGCTAAAAAACATTCTCTACCAGTTTTTCAGGGGAGCAAGAGAAAAGAGCATAATGTTTAGTAAAAAAAAAAATTAGTCGATATTCAACTACTCCACGTAAAACCTACGTAACGAATACTTGAAGGAATCCCAGTGTTGGCTTGTTGGATGTTGATAGGAAGCGAATTCTTTTAGTTTATTACACAATTATTACGAGTATTGTAATTTTATTATTCAATATATGATGATAGAGAACATTCTAATTTGTTCCAACTAATTGCTGTTCTTAAATTCAATTGATTTCGTTTTATTGCTGATGAAACAAGAAATGAAAACTGTATATTTACATTGGATAAAATATTATTTGGTTCGTTTAATATATTAATATGAACCAACCATGTCGAAGAGTTAAAACGAAATATGGCTTGAAGGTTCGTAATATCATATTTTATATCACGGGGATATTTTACGATTTAATATAAAGGTAATAAATACGAATGCAGCAATTAATGTTTTGCCCACGGCTCTGGTCGTAACGAGCTTGCAACGCTATCGTATTGTCTGTTTCTTAATCTACGTATATGTACTTGGATTTATACTGTTTTACTTATGTATAGTGATTGAATAATTGTGTTCTCTTTCAATTTACCATATATTCGTGAAGTCTGATTAGTTTTGTTCGTATGAATACTTAAATTATTATGAAGCATTACATTTATATTGGGTATGATTTTAACTATCGCCTTATAAATGCATGCATAATATTTGTCCCTGAAATAATAGATGTTTCACTAGAAACGAATCACCAATAAATATAAAAACGCACACCTAAAACTTCTTCAATAATATTGGTACCGCTAATGCGGCCGTCTCCCGCTGTTTCTCATCACAAGTCAAACCTAACCTAACTCAGCCACATCGTCCGTGAATTGATCATCTAGCTTAGGAATTTCATCAAATCTCCGTTTTTATCACCTTCCTTTGGAAACCGTTTTATTATAATATGATGATAACAATATTTTTTGGGAATATATGTTATAATTAAGTAGGTTTACATATTGGTGACGAATATATACTTTGGTGACAGAAAAATTGTTGTTGATATATAATTTATTTTTTCCCTTATACCATCTAATATGAGAAGAGTCGGCACACAAGTTTTGACACTCTCTTTTATCAGCTATCGTATTAGTAGTCACACCTTTTATATACATATGATTCCTTACACAATCCATCTACACTGTCTTCGGTTTCCTCTACTCGTATTATGTCTATCCGTCTTCATATATAACTTTTTTAAAGTTATAATGACTTTCATCTGTCCTCATGACATGCCTATATCACGCTAACTAGCTACCGCTAACCGCTAATCAGCATTTATATTATTATTATTATTATCAATAGTTATATAATAGTTTCATTACATAATTTTGTGATTACTGAGATATAATGAGTTCTTTAATCTCAAAAAGGCTTATGTACCATTACTTGTAAGGCCGTAGCGAAAAGCAAAGAGGCTATTTAGCTGTCGTCGGCTATACACAAACAAGGAGATCCCAAAGATCATTGAAATCAAGAAGAGGCCGTAAAATACTAAGCTGAATCTCAGTTCACAACATGAAGGAAGAAAATACGTTGTGCCGACCTTATTCAGGTAGGACAAGAGAAAAGACTAAGATTTCTATAGTCCACAGTAGTGCTTCGTAACTGTTCCAATTTCCTAATACTAAAAAATACGAAAAGTTATTATTTCTTTATTGCAATGATATTACTAACTTTCTAGTTTTGTCACTCCTACAATCAAGCGTGCCATCTAGAACATTACTTTCTTTTTATTTAATTGGCTTTGTTAATTTACTGTCACAAACATATTTTAAAGTGTATACGACTAGCGTTTTGCCTGGTTTCTGTGTTTTTTGAACATCCATTGCAAAAAAAAACATTACACCCGTACAAACAACAATCACTTTCCTCAACAAACAGTTTTAGCATTCGAAATATAGTTTCCCTGTAGGTGTTATTTGCTGCTATATATGTATTAGTATTATCAATAGAATAACCATAAAATTTTACTCTCATGACAGTAATTACCTCCAGGTTAGGTTCAACTAGTTTATTGCATCAAGTTAATGTTACTTGATTGAGTGTATTTATCATTTAATTGGGAATCACAATGTTAAGAGCCTAGTATTTCTTATTTCAACTGTTTATTAGGGTGAACTAAAATTATTGATTTTATATCTGCTTATAAACACTTTTACATTTGAGAGAGTCATCGGTACTAGTAACGAAAAATTAACAATTAGGTGATAGATATTTGTTAACTCTGTATCGCGTACATCATCATACACTCAGTGAATTTATCTATCATTTACATATGTAAAGTTTTAGAGTATTAGATAAATTGTTATCTAAAGAATCTAAACTAATATTATGAAGATCAAAAGATTGTTTGTTTGTTTGAGCTCGCTAATCTCTGGAAAGTTCTTGTTGAATTTGATGGTCTATTTATTTAGGAAGGTTATAAGCTATATATCTTCACTCTACGACTCTATAAAGTAGAGCAGTTACCATGTGACATAAAGCAATCTGCAAGCTGTATGTAAGAAAGGAAAGAACTACGATAGGCAACAAGGGGGCGTTGGCGTCGGCGTGGTGGAGAATTGTTCGAAATACTTTAATATGGGTGAAACCGTAGACCACAGCTATAGTAAGAATATTATAAAAAAAGTGTATTCAATAAAATTTGTTTATTAGTAACGGATTTGAGGATTAGAACATACAATAACGTATTTGATCCGAAAATTTGTATTATTTGAACAAGTGCGCGATGCTACGGGTTCGAGTGATGCCATTATGCGTCTGAAAGGCACAATAGCACATGACAAGTTAAACAGCCCTAATGACAAAGGGATGCGGGGATTTGTGAAAATTATATCTATTCAATGACATATTTCTATAGAAAGATACTTACGGATTGAGAAGGTACTTTTGGAAGATTTTTTTTGTCGTCCATAAGTGCTTTCCTTTTTCAAATACTTTGCTATGACATATTCATCTGGTGGTTAAAATTTGTTTTGTCTATTGAATATAAAAAAAATTGTAACGAGAAGTTCTCCAGACTTATAAGTACATAGACATGTTATGTATATAAAGAAGGTTACCGACGTCTCTTTCACACCGAGAAAAATTAGTATCCACCCCTCAGTATTGACCGTGGAAGCCAGTATCAATATTGACAAGAACGAGAATCCAAAATACCAATAAGCTACTGTACGCCTGCCCCTCCCTTCGTCTCTCTCCGTAAATATTGGATAAACTTAAAACATTTTCCGAGAATCAGTTTTAGTGTTACACTGGGATATTGTGAGCAAACTTCACTATTTCGTTGACTTAATATTCTTACCTTTATCACAGACGATAATGAACACTATCGCTATGATTTTAAGCTTAAATTTGAACTGGAACTAATGGTAAGTGGATATACAGTCCTTTACTAATTGAGGAGTAGGTGTGCCGAAGTTTTAAGAGTATAGAGAAATACTATTTCTGTGAAGGAAGTCGCTTCGGTCCAGTTGTGGTAAGTTTAATGATCTATTTTAATGTTATACATTATTGGATTTTGTTCTTGAAAAAGACAACAATGTTAGACATGGTGATTTTACCCGACTGCGAAAAAGGAAGATTATGTTTTTATATGTTTTATATAATATTTAAGTACAAAGTGTAGAAAAAAAAAAATTAAATTTTTTTGTTACCTACAGTCGGTTTCTTTTCCTTTTCAGTAATTTTACAGTATCATTTGTTATATCACAACAATTTATGTATTGCCATATCTTTGCGTTCATTGAATGTGATAGTTATTTCTACACGAACTGAAAAATTTACAACTAAATAAATTATGTGTAACATTAATAATGGAAACTCTTACATTACATACCGCTATTTGGCTTCAAATTAACACTTGTAACTAAATAGCGAACATATACACATACATATATTATAGATATTCCAAAGACAGAGCGTACAGTCATATCATAAAATAGTTTAGTTGTAGTGTGTTCGGAGACCGTTTCAGTTGCCATGTATGTGGGTTTGAATCTTAAACAAGCCTGAGTTTTTATTTAGGAAAACATCGTTATGAAATCATAATAATTATTGTAGTATAGTAGGTAATTTTTAATCCATGCCTGGTAATTTTGAAAATTTGTTAGTAAACACTTAATACTACCTTTCAGCAGCTGCATTAGAATACAAGTCTTAGTTACAGGTTATATCAGTTTTTTATAGACAACAAATGTGGTAAACAAGCATACAGTCCAACAGATGGTAAGTGGCTACTGTGTTTATGGACGTCTGTAATAACATAGGTATTACTAGCCAACTTGAACCCCTCTACCTCAAGGAGCTTTGGAAACCCTACTCACCACAGGAACAATGCAACACAAGGTTATTTGGCTGCGACTTCTGTAGGGTGAAGGTACTCCACCAGTCGGGCTGCTCTAAGTAGAGAGAAATCTCAAATGGAATGTACACTGTGCACTTTCTCTCTTTAAAATCCTTTGAGCACTAGCGATAAACTCTTCACAGTAACTCTCTTTTACTTCGTAGAAGTTTGGGGTAAGTCGGTGTACAGAGATTTCTCATCAGGCAGAACATGGACACTTAAAATTGAGATTAAACATTCCCGATAAAAAATAAAAATCTGTGTTAATGATTTGATAATGAAATACAATATTTTCACCTATCTCTTATATACACAGGGTGTGATGATAATGATAAAACTATTAAAAACATTCTAAAGACATTATATTGTTGTGCAAACATTATTTTAAAAACGTACACCAACAGTATCCACACCTACACAAATAAGTGCAAGCTTCTACCAAATTAATTCAAACATTGCTTATACGACATATAAATTTCATATAAACTGTATGCCTGTATCGCATGTACGAGTCCATTGTCCTGTGTGTTAATGAGGCTGTATATAAAGTCCGTTGTTAGTCAGCAATGTAAAATATATTTAAGATACTCCCGTCGTCATAAAGTTTGCTCTAGAAATACTTCCAGTTATACAACTTGTCTTAGGGTTGTCGCATGTTCGTAACATTTATGTTAAAATAATAGACATCGAGATATATTTTTGATCTCTTTAAGTATTAGAGTTTTTGACTAGATCTTGATCCGTTATGTTGGGGGTTTTTATTTTAATTCATAAACTTATGTTATGCAAATAAGCAATTTTGGTGATATTTTATGTTATTTAATATGGTTTATTGTGCACGAGAATAAGTAGGAACATGCATTTGAAGTTGCATCAAAAAATTCCCTAGATAGTTTTAACAAAGAGGCCGCCACCTTGTTATAGCTATTTTGAGGTTACAAGAATAATTAGAAAAATGTTGTATTCAGGTGACGTTAGCAGAATTATGGATGAACACAGTTGCCTTTAAATATAAAGAAGAAAAAAACCTCCCTACTAATTAAGCAATGGATAATAATTTTTAATAAAACAATTATTTTTATATGTATATAAAATGAAATACAATACCGTGTAAAAAGCGTCTTTATGCAAGGTGCTCCAACTTAGTCCTCTGAAGTAACGACCTATTAATGACTGGCCTTAGTTGAGATTACGGTTTTGGAAGTGAAAACTTTTTTAGTACCGCTGTCATTTGAAATACGATGAAACGAACAAGTGACACTAAAAAGAGACAAAAATATTCATCTATAGGATTTAGCCTACGAGAGATTGAGATAGCATTATACACAGTTAGATGGTGGCGGGCAGGTAAGAGATAACTAATATTATACACACCTCGCTGTGGCATTGCCTTCTCTAGAAATATTTGAAGCTCCATTAACAATATCTTCTAATTGTTCGTTTTCTAACCAGAGTATCATACATAGTGCTGTAGAATTTCCGTTACAGGCGTATCTAGTCAGTCAATCCTTGCCTTAACCACCCCCTGCCAAAGGGTAGCTGCCTACCTTACCGGTACCTGGCTATGATTATAGGCTGCAATTTCCACATAATATCAGGTGAAATGTATGCTCAATATGCTCTAGATATATAGGTAAACTACAATAAAACATTTTAAAATATATAAATACGTTAAAATAAATATGTGCGTTATATCTCTATATTCTTACAAAAAAATAATAAAAATAAAATATAGGAATTAAAAATAGTAATAAATGAAAATACTAAAATATTTATTATTTAAAACTAGAGTGACCGTACAACCCTGCGCGTACGCATGCCCGAGCAAATATTGACGCCGGCAGTAAGCTGCGTCGACGCGTCACGGCAAACCCAGCACTAAGTCAATATTGACGTTTCGCCACTCACCGGAGATGTAATAATGCACTCTTATTATACTTATTACGAGATTTTGGTAAACGGAAACTGTGTACCACGGTACTGTTTTGTGTACGCCACAGTTACATGTAAAAAAAATAACCATTTTAAATTTATAACGTTACTATGAAAACACACCCTCATTATTTTTTTCAAGTTATATCTAAGATTATTTTAATTCTACTTATAAGTATATTCTTTCTTATAATGTACTTTGTTTAAAACTCGAATAACTTTATAAATGAAAGGATATATCGTGATTTTTCTTGACAAGGGCCAAATATAAAATTTTTTTTTATCAAAATCTATCCAGTGGGTAGTTTTTGCGTGATGCGCACACAACGGCAAACCTCAATAACTAAACAACATTTAACACTCAGCGATAATTTAGCTTCTTATTGTTGGATATGTTATAGGTACTGACATAGAATCGTTAACGTACAATAGTTGGCTGTTTCAACAAATCCCTGTATTTCATATAGTTTTCAAGGTTTTTGACTGTTGGTTTTCAGTACTGGGCCCGAAAATAATCTTTTCTGTAGGAGCTAAGCAGCAATAAAAAAAATTTATAATAATTAAAATATAAGTCACCCAAATTTTAATGCAGATAAGAGTCGTAGTTTCGTTGAAATAAGTTATATATATCAATACTATTATGAAGTACGTATGTCTGTGTTTGAACTATGTACTATATGTGCTATTGTACCGTTTCTCATATCAACCGAGAGTCAGTATTTTCGGAATAAAAATAAATAGTTACGATATCACATAATAATAAGCCAGTCAATAATGAAGCGAATAACTCGCAAGCAAGAGTAGGTACAAACTACGTAATATTTATACAAAAAAAGAACAAATTATATTTATTTGTCGTTTTTGTTGATTTTATTTATTAGCCTTGTAAAAATGTCTTTACTAAAATCCTATAATAGCATCCAGTTAAAAGCAGTTAACCATAAAGATTATTTTCTATTTGATGTCTAATAACCAATAACCATTCTAATTAAATAATTATACCAGATTTCGAGAAGCTTAAGAATTAAAATTATACGTTCCGTATACATAATTCAATTCAATAAACAGCTAATAAAATTCTACTTTAGTACAACTGTCACAAAGAATTTTCTGTTTTCTTTTTTATTACTAATGTTATTAATAGTTCAGATAGTTAATAAAATAAATATTAAAATCACTAACGTGAATAATATTGGTAATGTGCATATAAATACTAAATTATGTGAGTGTTTTCTCTTTTAGTTGTTGGTGATAAAGTCACCAGTTAGTCGCTTCGTGAGTTCGATTGCGAGCTTGAACTCTAAAGTGAGTTTCCCGTAGTGAGAATCTTTTTCGACATTATCGATGTCGATAATATTTTTACAAAATTTTATTGCCCAATATAATTACTATAGATAGTTTTATTTATTTTATTAAATAGAAAAGTAACATAACATACGATCATGCCTGTATCCCCGAAGGGTTAGGTAGAGGTGTACTAATGTACGTACACCCACACTTCTGTTCGCCGAGTATGTTTTTAGGTCCTATGTAAAATATGTAATGAATAGAAAAAAAAATTGTTTTATATTTCGTACATAGTCTCAACTATATTTTATACCCATGGATTAGAATTATAAGTCCGAAATGTTAGGAAATAATACTCTAGCAGTGATAAATTAATTGTTTCTGGCTTTCATAATTATTCTTCAATTTATCCAGTTTCAAGGATCAGTAACATAATTAATGAAGTGCTAAAAGTTTATAATAATCCTAAAAACAGTGCGTGAATAAGTTTTATATAATAAAAAATAAAAACTAGGCTTCGATAACAGTTATTGCTTTTTATATGAAATCCTTGTTAACATATGCGATTCTTTAGAATTTTTTAAATAATACTATTTTCTTATTGTTTTAGGGCCTAAAAGTTAGGCTGATATAAGAATATTATTTTATCTTTTTCTTGTATTTAGACCTCACAATCCATCCATCCATCCATCGTGAAATCCATTATTTTATATTTTCAAAAGTTAATTTACTAATAAGTTTCGAACGTAAACTCTTACGACATTGTTCTACTTATAATAATAATGCATACATGAAATCAATATTAAAACGATACAATCAAAACAATACATGCAAGTGAGGAAATAGCGGTGGGTACAAATTATCGATAGTCTCGACCCTACTACGCCTTCTTCGACAATAATGGTCTGGGCGTGGTACAACGAACGAGCGATATAAAACGAACATCATGCACGAAAACCAGTATATATAGTTATTATTATGTGACGAATATCTTTAATATACGCACGAATAAATAATGTGCGCAAATTGATAAGTGCCTCAATGAGTCAAGTCGCCTAAGTCGAGATGTAAGCGATTGGGCTCCTTGTCTTAATTGAATTGACTTACGCAAATTAGTGTGTGGGCTTGACGAAGCTCTTTCGAAATCTCGTGAGCCTGGCTATATATTTGTAGTGAGAAATGGACGCTAAATTGTAATTATAAGCTCACTCAATACCATTTTTCTAAAAACATTTTGCAATTCAACACTATAGCACGAAAGATCTCATTAGTCCAGAAAACAAATTATGATAAATAAATAGAAACAGTGATAGAAATATTTATTCCGGGATGTATGGAGCCCCACTGATTGCAAACATTGTTGTACCGGTTATTTATGCGATCAATGGGGAGGCCCACAGTTCCGAATCCTGCAGTGGATATCTTTCAGCGAATATGATAATAATATTATAGGTTTACAGAAGAAATTCAGAAAAAAAAGTTAACAAACAAGGTAACAATGAAACAACAAATTTAGCTAATGTCACATCAAAGCACATCTGTAGTATTCTAAAAAAGCAATCGAAATAAAAACGTCATAAAGGAATTTTAAGAGAAAAATTTGAAATATAAATACTTTTCTTGTAATTGAAGAAAACATGTCAACAGCATTTGTAAGAAGAAACATTTTATTCCAATTTAAATAATCCATGACTCATGTATCGCACTGTCTCAATTCGAATAAGCCATAACGATAGTGATGTGCACCTCTCGGCTCTATATAATTTACAAAAGGATTGAGTTATTAGTAGTACGTCCGGAGATACAAGTTAAAACGGGCACTGGTTTAATGCTCTCTCGGTTTTTGGACATCTTAATGTGATTTTGATACGGTGGAGTGTCGAACGGAGCGGTCTCGGCATTGAATCACGCATTACTTTAGATTAAGTTTTCGTCAATTAAGTCGTTCTTTACGGTGGTTCCGGTGTTGAAATTAGCATATTTTTTAATCTTTTAAGGGTTTTTAAGAGTTTAAATTGATTTTGGTAATATTTAACTAAATTGATACGATGAAGTTCATTGACATCATAGTATATTCTCTTGATAATACTATACGGCATTATTTTATGTTGCATACATTGAATCAAAATTATAAGAGGAGAGATCTTTACATTAATGATTTTCGTGAACCGAAACATTTCCGTTGTTGATGAAAACGGTGTTTGACTATGACAAAAAGCTATTAATTTTTGAACTCCGATTAGGCGTTTATAACTTTTTGATTAATTCCATAAAATTGGACCATTGGCTAATGATGATCCTTTATTGAAATGTAGGCAGTGCTCATCTAGATATGATAACATGGCATCAATCCAACAATTGACTTTTTTGGATAATTAGGACTGAACGAAAATATTATACTATCTCAGAATCTGTTATAAATAAATTTCTCTTGGACCCATAAGCTAAAGTAAACATTTTATCACTTAAAGAAAATCAAGGATATGTATTAGTTCTCTTTTAAAAGCCGATTCTAGGAGCGAGATGAACTTTGGTAACCGCAGACAATTGACTTAATTGTCATACCTTTTTTACTTATACAAATTACCTTATTATTGTCTCAGATCCTTCGGGCCGTATCGTGGGCGTAAGTTTGTCGCTTTCTTATGGACCTCTTGAATTGATTAAGGCATTTTTTGTCTCGTATTGTAGGGTAATCAGTGCATGTCTTTATCGTGGCTAATGATCTCAGATTAACATGTCGGTGGGGCTGGTGTGATGGTGAAGCGATGACGGTGCTGAAAATTGGTTTGGGTTTTAGAATAGAACCTTATTCGTGCTTTTTAGAAGTTTTGAAGGTATTTAAATTCTTTCTTAGTTATTTATAGAACTTTGTTGTGATATGTTTTGCTATTAAAATGAATTTTAACAGTTACAGTTAGAATTTAATAAACCAGTGGACAAAATTGTTATTAAAAAATATGTTATATAGAGACTAGTGAATCTTAATCATCATCTCAATAAACACGCATTGTGACTTACTTTTCTTTTCTTTTCTTTACTTTATAGGGTTATTATTTGACTATAATCTGACTTCATATTAAGTAACGATGCTTTTTTATACATCAAAGGTAGCAACCAATCATACGGCCTGCCTGATGGTAAACGGATACCGTAGCATATAGACGCTTTTAATACCAGGCATGCTTGTGCTTTACTGACCTTGAACCACCCTACCTCATGAAGTTCTAAAAACCCTATTCACTGCAGGAACACAACACTAGGTTATATGACTGCGATCTTCTGTGGGGTGGACGTATTAAAATATGGGTCCAAGATGGTAACAAGTGAAGACTAGAGGAGAACTCTCAAGTCCAGCTGTCGGAACTTACATATACATAGGTGCTGGACGAAATATCTATGTACTATCTTTAAAAAAAGTAATGATTTGTTATTGTCCTATATTATCAGTAACATACTTTCTCTAAAGCTGCAAGAAATTCATAATTTCTGGGATAACATTTAAATCAAGGGTTAGGTAGATATGCACTATAATGTACACCGAAAGTTCGACGGGTATGTTTCATTCATTATCATTTAATAATAAATATGTAGAGTGATTGGAATTTATTTTAAACGTAACTTAGATTTGCCTAGTCATCATTTGTTTGTTAATTTAGATGAACCCAAACAAATTCTATAGTACCAAAGATGTGATGAGTTGCCTTTTTCTGTCGTAAGTAATTAATTAATATTTCCACAGCACCAACTATTACATCATTAAAATACTTCAGCGAGATCTCACTTGAAGCTCGGATGGCTCGGTATCAGTATTTAAAACGTAACTTTTGACAAGAGCCGGTTAACTCCGGCCCTCAACGTTAAAAATAAAAGCATTTAGAGATTTGAATTCGAAAGCGAGACCGCGAAACGAGTCCTAACGAACTTAAATGTATTTTTTATTTATTTTTCTACGCTGGCAAGACAGCATGTCGGCGCACGAGAGTCCCTCCGGGCGATTTGGGAAATATATTTTTTTATTCCACACGAGTTGCCTTAACTCTGGCTTGTTCTTGCGGGTAATGGCTTCATTATACAATTCGGAATTTCGAAAAGAAGCTCGAGGGCCGACCGCAAAAACTGGATGCAGTTACAGCGAAGCGCGATCGTAATTTAAACAAAATTTGCAATATTTTGAGAAGAGTAAATAAACAATAGTTCTCAATTGAAATACCGTTTTTAAATTACCTGTCACAGAATTATATTATTTAAATCTAATATATATTTCAGTTAAAATGCAGGAAACAAATCAAAATTCTATTATTCAAAGTAAGGTCTTATGAGATACAACTATAAAAATGCATTTAATATCTTTCAATGATAATTCAATATTATTTTTTATGAACTTATACGTAGTGAAAATGAAAATAATATTGTATCTTTCAAAATAAATTACGTCATCAAGTATTCATGTTAGATTTCGAAGCTAGAGGTAAAAATCAAAGGATACTGTATAGAGGTACAGAGTACAGACATATTTTAACGACTATTAACTTTATTTGTCATGTTTATCGCAAATCACACGATTGGTTGTCGCATAATAGAAACGCAAATTCAAAAAGTTCGCTCAGCTTCGGAATTTTGTACAACACTTAAATACATTTTGTACTATCTAACCAAAACTTCTATTTGCGTTGTGACAAAGAGCGTATTCAAAATATATCTTTAAAAACTAATATATTTTAAAAGAAAATTTCAAATACTTGACTTGTTAAAAATTTTGCTACAGTGCCATCGTCAGGGAGGTCTTCAACAGGTCCATCTGTAATGACATATCGTCCTGTAAGTACGTTGAATATATACCACTGTACTCCTCATTTTACTGTCGGATTTGAAGCGTAATACGTTTTATTTTCCGCCTTGTAATTAGGTACGGCTTTCCGAAGTCTGAATGTATTTTTTCTCGGAATCAATAATTTGCTTGCAGAAAAACTCCACGATGATTGCTTCAAACAAGAGTTACTTTTGTAAATAATTTTTAACATATTTGTTCATAATAACTCAATTTGGTAAAGAAAGGGTTATCTGTCATTTTTTCCTTGTAAAAGTTATATATTTCTGTTAAAGATATTTTTCAATTAAGCGTATTTGTATACTGAAGGTAGTAGTTCACAGTAGCTTATTTCCCAGATATCAGCAATGTACTCTACATCTTATTTATGCTTGATGGCTGAAGACTTGCATTTTAAAGACCATTCAGTCACCCATCATATAATTTTAGTTCCTGAATTTAATGCCAAACAAAACTTTTGTCTAACAGCGATCTCAGTTCATAAAGCCATCTTTTCAATCTTACGAGCACCTGTAATCGACCCCCAATTTTATTTTTGTTAACAAATACATATATACTACATACTTTAGTATGTCGATAATTTATTCGTGACTTGATTTGTTGTTTGATGTCTTTTTGGAACTAACTATACTAGTCATATCATGGACATAAGGGCCCAAGAAAGCTCGAGCCTCAGACGAGTTTTAAAGTATACTTCAAGTATTTACCATAGATTTATATACAAAAGCATATTTTTGCTCACATATTACAATAGTACAGACAAATTATTTGCGTCGTTTTATTAATAAACTAAATAAAATGTCATTAATCTGTGCACAACATGGTGTTTATCTTCCTTCAACCATTGAAAAGGTGTAATAAATATAGTGGGCACAAGTCTTACAATTGAATCGTACACTACTTAATAATGGTAGGCATGCGACTATGCAGTTTGCACACGATCATTCTACGTGTGGCCAACGCGATGGTCGTGTGCTTTGCGATTTTATCGATATCTTGTTTATGCGTCACTATTGTATTGTGGGGTTTTCAAATGAGATTTTAATTTTGCTACGTGTCAGTTCGATTGTGTATTGTGTTCTTTCATTTATCAATCTAATTATCAATTTGTGTTACAAACTTTTCTTAGTGAATTTTTGCCGGGATATTAGTATATCATATAATGGTTATTGTTAATTTATAAATTTGCCTGTTTGCCTCAATATTTTTGTAATATTGGCATAATTTAGTTTGGTTATTGCACACAAATGGATTAATCGGAATAATTTGAAGGACAAGGAAAATGTTTTTTGAGTTGCTACAAAATCTCCTTTGAAAGTTAGAACTTTAATTTCTGTAATTTGAAAATTGTAAATTTAACGTTTAAATAACGCCTAATGTCAATCAAATGACTTTTATTTATTAACTAGCTGGCCTCCTAAGAGGCTGTTCTAACCTTTCCGATAGTCAATAACTCGACTACATCGCCACCTACCCCAAATTTATTTCTGCTGAAAACTTTTCCAGGACAATAACGAACAAAATGAAATGAGAATTACGAATATATCTATGGTCGAATCTTAAATTTTTCTTAACCCCTACATACCTTATTTGGATTATTATGTACTAAAATTTAAAAAAAAAATATTAAAATTGGTCCAGCCCTTTTCAAGTTATATGGTTACCAACGAACAGCATTTCATTTTTGTCGATATAGATAATTTCAAAGTAATTATCTATTCTTGTACGATAATGTAAATTTTAGTTCAGTGTGTGTTGCCTGAGAATTTTGTATGTAGAACGAATTCCAATTATAAATATCGTGACACGTTGAAACAGCCAGGGTTATTAACATCGATGGCACTAAATCGATTGTCTCGATTATGAATAATCGTCACGTGTGGTCGATACCGATCGTATGTGCGATAACGCGCGCGAATACATCGTGGTGACAACGCGACGCGCTAGTCGGTTCGCGCCATATTTACCTTGTTGCACTTAACTTTAATTTAATGTCTATACGTGTTGGTGAAGTAAATTGCTGTTTTATTGGCGTTTCAATCTTGATCATCTGTTTTATGCGGTTGTATTTTCAGAACGGTTGGTTTTGTTATGCCATTTTGTGTACGGTACGGTGAAGAATGTTTCATTGCCGGACAGTTTGAGGGAGAATATTGAGTCATGTTATGATGTTGTTTTGTTATGTCAATCATAACATACTTATGTGATTTAGATCGCACTTATTGAAGAAAAAAACCTAGGTTCCCGTGTCAAATATTTTAGGTCATTTTTAATTTTAAATTTTTATCTCATCCGTGAAGTATTAAATAAATATATTTTAGAGAATGTAGATTCTGGAATAGAAATACAAGATTACTATGTATGTATTACGTAAATATATTTAGACACTCGGCGTTATTGTTTTGTCTTCGGTTAGAAATTAGTAATAACTTGTTGTGTCTACGTACTGCAGAATTATTGTTTGGAAGATATCGTGATTTTTTTTTAGATAAGGACCAAATGTGTAAGGGGTAAGACAAATAAATATATCAAAATCTATCTAAGCGTGCACAACGACAAACTTCTATCATTTTATTTATATAGATAATAAAGCGGATTTCCACAAAACATAAACGAGAATACATATCCAAGTTCATTATTTATGTAATTATTATTTACCTCAACGGATCATGTAGTGTTACAATAAACTAGCTATGCCCGCGGCCCTGCACGCGTTTGTTACGCAGTATTTATTGATATGCCGTAGATTTATTTTTATGATTTTTTTTAATATACATGGATATTTTTTATAAGAATAAAAACTTATTCAAAACCGGTGGAGATTCTTTTTACAATTTTTTTTTTTTAATTCTTATAGCATATCAATGGCGGAATTACATAATTACCTAAACTAACGGACTACAGCATATAACATTTAATAAGTCGTTTTTGAATTAGGTAAATACGAGCATACAGATAGTTTAAAAAAAAGGCCATTATCGTTTTAAAAAAAATAACATGTAGATACCCACAGCAAGAAATACAAAATTTGTATAAGTAGATAGATAAATAGTTGATTCGAGGGTGTCACTTTTGTTACCTATGTACACCTATTATTGAAAATTTATTGTTTACTGCTTACTTGAAATCGAATTCAAACGTGTGTTCTCCTTTTTTGCTTTTCAGCAACTGTAATAAAAAAGTCAAGTTACGTTACATTTAGATTTTGAGCTATACAAGACTACAATTGTTATCAATATTCAGGTATTTTTACTGGTAAATATGTAGAGATTTGCCTTGGACCTTATATTGTTCCTCGTCCCGTGTTCTTGTGTCGGGACGGCGCGATGCGACCACTAGATATGTCTGATAAGGCGACAGTATCAAGTTCCTGTTCTGATCTTAATCAAGAGATGTATTAGCCGTCTTCCATCTCCAGTACAAGTTATAAGCTACAGATTAATTGGTAATTATATAGTAACGGTAATTATTGTCATTTAAAAAGACATGCATTATATTGAAGGATTTTCTATACTTTATTTCTCAAATGTTTTTCTACTTTCTGGTAACGCCGTATTACCCTTAACTCTTTATTATATGTACATATTTTATTATTCAAATATCATTTTTGAAGCATAAGTCCACCTTATTGACGAAATATAGAGTCTAGAATTAATGTCTTAACAAAACTGTTGTCGTTAATAAAAATATATTCAAGGCGGCGTCTATTATCAATCCTGGTTAACTAACATGATAGTTGTTTGATAGTTTACATTCTATCGGCCGTTTTCAATAACATATCTGAGTTTACTATCCCCGATTAGTAAATATTTGTAATAAGTACTATCTTTAACTTAAGACAGATACCTATCGGCTTCCCTCAACTATTCAAGCTAAAGTATGTGGATATATATTGATAGGTTATTGAAAAAAACGGAAGGACAAAAGGTTATATATAGTAATTATAAATTAAGCGCATTAAAAGAAATGTAGAATGTTGGTTCATAAAATATTTATAAACTTAGCATAACAACACGCCGTTATCCCCAAAAGGTTAAGCAGAGATGTACTAATGAACATCCATAGTTTGAAGGGTATGTTTTTAGTTCCCATTGACCTTAATCGGGCACAAAGCCAAACTCCGAGTTGCTACTGAGAGTTTCATAGAGAAACCCAATAACGCTTTTCTAATAAACTTAATAATTAATTAGTAGGATTAATAACTAGTGAAAACTAAGGTGATTTAAGTTATCGTAAATAATAAAACTTCTCATATGTTTTGTATACCAACTTTCAGACGTATCATGAAATCGGATAGGTTGTTACAAATATCAATGTTAAAATTGAATTTATACCTGAAGGTCTTGTCATATTTATATTAAGGTCTGCAAGGCAGGTGGTATCACAATTATTAAGTACTATAATCTCACTACCAACCAAAGTTTTATTTCATTTTTATGACCTTTAACAAGGGATCTCGCGGCATCCACTGATTTTCGACGAATCGCGATTTGCGGTCGAATTTCTGTTGCCCCGACATATTGCTGTCTGTATTTTTTATTGATTAATCCGTTTTTATTGTATCGAATTGACCTGTTATTGGTTTTTGTGTTATGATGCATCTACATCCTAATTTTCAGTTATATGTCATTATTAGGTGATATAAAAAAGATCAAGCAACTGGTAAAAACATTGAAATAATATGCTTGGTTTTTGTTTTATGTTATGATAAAAAAAATGTACATAAATTGTGCCTCTTATTTGGATATTGTGCATACGTGAAGTAGATTATTATAAATATAAACTGGAAGCATGCATTTTAAGATGTCACAAAAACACCCTAGAAAGTTTTGAATATTCCCACTTTGAATATTACAAAATCCTACGAAGGCTTAAAACATTGATAGTGGCAAATGCTTCTTGCGGCGCCAAAACAAAAAGGAAACGTCCCTTGACGAGTCACTTTTTTAATAATGTAACTGACCTATGTCTATTTATTCTGAATACGACTCTACGTATTGAATTATCTTTTGCTTAACAAATTTTAGATTTTACTTGTGAATTTCTAGGCAAACGCTTTCTCTTACTATTTAAGCAGTAATCTTTGTTATCATTCGGGCACCCATAAACACCTTTAAAGCATAGTTGTGGCATTTAATTAACCCGTGGAAGATTTATCGATATCACTTTATGCAGTGTCATTCATTATAATATAGAGATATTATACGGTCATGTTATACAGTATGTATTCCATTTTTCATTTAAAATTTCAACTGTCTTACACTGTAAATCGTAGGAGATTCGATTGGATCGTGACCACCATACATCAAGTGTAAACATCCTTCATCGAGTGGTAAGATAGTATGATTGGTGGAAACCTTGTGTTGTATTCCTGCGGTGAGTATGGCTTCCAGAGCTCCTTGGGGTAGGGGGTTACAAGGTCGGCAGCACACTAGTGATACCTTATTACAAGCGTCCATAGGCTATGGTAGTCGCTTACAATCAGGCGGACCGTATGCTTGTTTGCTACCTTTGTATGTTTGGATTGTACTATGTCAATAAGGATCAGAAAAAACTTTTCAAATAGTTACTAGAGCTATTAAAAAGACAATGTGCATTGTCGACATGGCATCGAAGTGGTAAACTGTTGGCAATTAGGTGCTGGAAGTGAGAATACAGATGCGTGACTAGAGGAGCTGTGGAGATTTGATCATATAAATGAACACGGGTGAAACCGTGGTGCAAGGCTAGTGAAATAATAAAATTAAATATCTGTTAAGGACATGCTCCTTATTAAAGCTTACTAAAGAGGAATCAATACCCAGAACCGGTGCGCCGTAAGTGCTTAACTGAAATCGAACCGGTTCACAAAAACGATTTAATATCGGCTCTAATTGAAATATACGATTATAAAGAAAGATTTTTCTTAATTACTAATATACATTTCGTTACGATTCACCGTATAAACGATATACCCATACATAAGGCATACATATGTTTAATTTATAGGCCGTCAATAGAGGAATTTCATCAGAATAGGTTGTAGGTAAAGTAATAAAAACCAATTGTTTCAATATTTTTTACTACGGTTGAGGATTAATTATATATTTAGATATGTTAAAATTAAGTCTATCATTTGAGCTATGACATAAACTTTCCGTATATAAAATTTCATAACAACCGATCAAGCAGTGTTTCAGTTAAATCCGAACTTATAAACAGGCACATAGAGATTTTTTTATGGCATATTCGTTAAGTGCCCATTTATACAGGAATTTGGAAAAAAAATTACATGTACAGACAAAACTACATATTTATTATCATAGATTAACAACATCACTAATTGATCGTAAATCGGTATGAAGAACAAAAAATATCTCTGGTTGTTTTATTTATGACATAATAGATATTTGAAGGCTGTGTTGATACTCCCTATTGGTCAACAGTTGTTTTTGCAGCAGCTTTCCTTATTAGCTAACTTAATCAGTATAAAATTCAATAATTCATAAGGATTATTTTATTTCGTAACAGTGTTTTTACTCGGTATCCAATAAAATGAATATATGTATTTCATTACGGCGAGCAATAATTATCAATTAATTTCTTATTTACACAAACGTAATAAGATTGTAGATTTTGTGTTTGATTGTTTTTTTCTAGTCTTTTTTTTAAGTTATATTTTTAGGCGTTTAATGTATGTTTATAATAACTCGGAAATTTGCGGTATTGTCCCTCGTTTTAAGTACAGTACAATCCAAACGTAATGGTGACTGCAAGCTCGAAATTCATCAGCGATCACCTGCATAAATATCACTTCATGTTACGCTTGAAGGACTCGATGTCGCAAGAAGGTGGTGGAAACATCTATACCGGGAGATGGTTCCACAGTTTCACGGTACCTACGACAAAGATAAGACTTAGAGAACTTTTAAATTTTACACGTTAGCAAAAAGTCTACACCAATGCAGTTGTTTGCTTGCTCTGATAACACCATGAATGGTGTGGCGTGAAAATAAAAATAAAATATTGTAGTAATTCGGTAATATATGCAATTACTCACTAAAAGATGAAAATAAATGTCACTAGACATATAAAAACTTAAATGACACAGATTCCATATTTCAAGTAATCAACGGGGAGGCGCATTAAAAAAATTGTATCTGTCAAAAATCGCCCCTTCTCATAAGGAGAAACGGCTTCATAAGGCCGGCGTTATACGAGGCGTAAGACCGAGCACACACCGGACCAGTCCGATAATTAAAGAGGCCACTGGATGATAAATAACCGAGTGTCCGTGTTTTTACCGCAGATGTCATTATCTCGACCGACTCTATCAGCCGTCACTCGATTAACTCGTAGGGATGTATACAGAGTTGATACATCGTATTTCAATTGATTTTTTAAATCTGTAAATAATTACGTCAGTTTATACTTTTTATTTTTCATTTTACATATTTTTTATATTCATTCTTCATAATAGTTATATTTTATCATCTACATAGTGGCAGTGTTAAGAACGAATACTGCACCCAGCCCCGTTCTTGCCATTTCTTTTGAAAAACGTTTGAGAGCTTCGACGTATTATTCTAAAGCTTTAACTTCAAGAAGATTAATACGATTAAATGTGCATTAAGAACTGTCTTTTTTATTATGTATTGTAAAAGAAGAAGATTTAACGAACTTAGAATATACCGCGGTATTTCAATTATTTAAAAACACTATGGGATATGCCATGTGCAATAGTAGGATGTCAAAAGTATGAAACATTTAAAAAAAGACAATAGCGAAACACAGCACTAAATAATTAATTCAATAATATTTATTTTCGAAACGTTGCACAGTATAAAATATTTTACTTATAATTAAATGTAAAGATTGCTTGTAACAACTCTACATGATATATAAGCGTCTTGTGTCAGCGTAGCGCATGAATAATCGAAAGGTCCCACTTGATGAGTGCCTCGTGAGAGTCTTTTTGTCGTGACTGTACTCGTGTACTGTGAGGGAAAAAATGGTACCCAAATAATGATAATTGAGTAGGTACACTAAAAAAAATGTCATGTAATTGTATAACGTAGCTCGTTAATTTTTAAGACGGGGCGGTTTCTGTTGTATATTACAGCGGACGATTCTTGTAAACCTCCCAGTATGCTGGCTAGGCAGGTTGAGTGACATCGGCAAGATATCGGATTTTTTGAAGTGAATTATAACTTCTTTAGTACCGTTGAGATTTGAAACTTTATGAACCAAAAAATTACACTAAGACAAACAAAATAGGTATATTCTTCGTTCGTATCGCTCTTTCTTTCTTCCAACCCTTTGTAAGGTTGCCTGAAAGAAATTGCTTTAAGCAATATAGCCACCTGTTGATTCTGTTCTGTTATTTTTTCTACTTTTTATTTTTATTGTGCAGTGTATGTTTGAAACAATAACGTTTTTTCTATTCTATATCTATCTATAGGATTTAGTTTGCGAGAGAATGAGATAAAATACACAATACCTACACGATCAATAATACTATGATCGTCGTTGAATTGGCCTAGCGGTGTGACGATCAGACTTGTACGCACTATTTGTATGTATAAGGAAGATATTTTTGTTTTTAGAATGTTTAACTTCCACCGCGTGTGAACTGCACAAATGTTTTATTTTTAAATTAATAATACTGTTTCTATAAATAGATTACAGGCCTGGGGGTACAGTGTTAGCAAGCCTTACTATTGAGCTGAAAAGTCGCTGGTTCGATCCCCGTCCACAGCTGACTTTTATGTGATGAACATAATTGTCAGTTGTTTCTCTGGGTGTTAAATATCTATATACGTATACTGTATAGTATCTTAATATATTATGTGAGCAATTCTTATAGTATATATTTTTTATATGTAATTGGTTTCTCGGAAACGGCTACAATAAATTTCGTTAATCTTTGCATTTAGATAATGTTTTACATTCCATGTTTACCTAGATAGGTGTTTTTTTTTTATACGACACCGAGCACAGCTCGTCGACCATATTTTGTATATAAGCTGTAAGTATTAAATAACCATGTGTAAAATTGTGTCCCCATATTTATTTGTAAATCGATAAATATCAAAAAACCGGTAAAATATGCCTATAGGCCATTATTTAACCAAAACTGACATCAAGTGATGATATCGACTCTATTATTATGTATTTCGAAAGAGCAAAGGTATGCCAGAAATTGCTAAATATCGGCTTCAAAATGGCAAATAAAGATTACACACCAGCTTCAATGTAAGCACCAAAAATTACCAAAACTTGACATTTTGAAGCCCACTTTTAGTCATTTTTTCTATCGCTTTGATTTTTTGAAATTCGTTATCAGGGGGCCGCTGATACCGTTGGATATACAAGGACATTCCTAGAAGAATGTTAAGTATGAAGATGGACGGATATAGAAGTGGTGGAAGACCGAAGAAGATATGGATGAATTGTGTAAGGAATGTATGCGTATGAAAGGTGTGAATACTAGGATGTTGGTCGATAGAGTAAATTGGAAGAGTAAAATATGTTTTGCCAACCCTACTTATGTGGAATAACAGGTACGGAGAAAAAGAATTATGTGAAATTAAAAACATATTTCTCACATACAAGATGATCGAAGTACTTTCGCGAAAAAATAAATGAGATAATAAATAAAATAAAAACAAATGATTAAAACTGTGACTATTGTTCTATGGCAATGCTCGTTCTTATATTTATGGTATGACATATAAAAACTTGTCGCTTGATGTCATAATTAAGGCATACCGCTTTACAGATCGTAAGTCTATTTCTCGGTTTTAATAATTGTAAGTAGTCGTTTGTTTAATGATAATGTGCTTTTAATTGCTTCGTTGGATAAGTCAACAGGAGTTGGAATGGCATCGTTGAAATAATATAGCAATAGATAATATAATAAAAATAATTGCGTTAAACATTTATTTACAATTTGCACAATTTCCCTTACTTTTGCCTGCGAATTTGCTCTGAGCACAAATCAGCACTCTATTCAAACTTCTTTTTCGATAACAGCCATACTACTCTGGAATGCGTTACGTCCGCGTCATTATCAAGATGATAAAACAATCACTAACTTCAAATCACAACTTATCAAGTCCGGTGAAGCTGTCAAAGCCGCAGCGGCTTTAGGGCCCCTAAGGCTAACAGTGTAATCAGATCTAAAAAAAAATCACAACTGCACCGATATTTTTATGATTTGCATTTATAACTTGTGTAGGTACCTATATACTTTTTATTTGTGCATGTATAAGTATGTATATATATTCTTGTAAGTATTTATATTTATTTCTAGTTTAATACTTTTGTGTTTGAAAATTTTTGTTTTATTTATATTTTATTTCCTATTGCACTACCGACAATAATAATTTTTACCACATTACCGCTGGTTAGCTGGAAGAAAATTATTTATAGCATTAAGCTCGCCAGTGTACAAACTAAAAGTGCAATAAAATATTCATTCATTCATATTGATTTTTATTGGGCTCATTGCTGTCGTCTTAAAAATGATACGACTTCCGCGCCATCTGTTATAAATTGGTTATACTAACAAAGAAACCTTCGACTCCGAGAACGGGGTTAAACTCGAAAGGTTAATGAACGTGCTAAACTTTGATGTCATAGCGCCTCCCACTCCCACCCATTTTCAAGACAACTGTATGCCGACAGTGCTTGATATAGCTCTCTTAAAAGGTATCGCGCTTCGGGTACGACTCATTCGGGTCATACACGAGCTCGACTCCGACCACCGTCCGGTCATCTTGCAGCTAAGTCAGCCAGACGACTCTAGCCCTCCTTCAGTCCAAGTGGTTGACTATGCCAAACTAAAACATTACTTTGCGGACAGGCCGTCCACGTCCAGTCTAGATAGGATCCCGGACGTATTGGAGTCCGTCGCGGATGTAGATCTCGCGATCGATTCCCTAGTCGACCACCTGCAGGTCGGCATCGGAGTGGCCTGAGAGAGGTCCAAGCGGCGAACGATCGCCGCTTTGTACTCCCTGCCGACGTGCGGGCGTTGTTGACGGAAAAGAACGTCGCGACTCGTGCGCATGACTCCTATCCGACCGAGAAAACCGCGCACGCCTACGCGCACTTCAGAGAGCGGTTAGAGCTCGCATATTAGAATTCAGAAGTCACAGATGGGACGCCTTTGTCGAAGGGCTAAGGCCGTCGCATTTGGCTTACTGGAAAGTAGCCCACAGTCTCAAAATAGAGGCCTCTCCTCTTATGCCCCCCCTCGAGAGGGGTCCCGGCATATCACCCGCTTTCGATAGCAGCGACAAGGCGGAGTGCCTCGCCACTTGTTTGGAGAGCCAGTGCTCTCCGAACAGTGTCGATGCAAATACCGACCGGGTCGAGGGTATCGATGGATGCGTGCGGGAGCTGGATAAGCTCCCCGCGACAGACTCCCTGTCCCCAGTCACGTCTGAGGAGGTTCTTTCCGTAATAAAAAGCCTAAAGCTTAGAAAATCACCAGGTCCTGACGGGATCAGGAATGAAGTACTTAGGCTTCTTCCCGATCGCCTCATAGCTCTTTTGGTCTGCATCTTCAATGTAGCCATAGCCCACTGCCATTTTCCAGCCGCCTGGAAAACGGCCATAGTTATAGGCATTCGTAAGCCCGGCTAAGAGCGCGTCGCTTCCCGACAGCTACCGCCCGATCAGTCTCCTAAATACGTTAGGGAAAATTTACGAGCGGATCCTTCTGAACCGTCTCAAGACAGTAATAGAGGAGAAAGACCTCTATCCGCCTGAGCAATTCGGTTTTCGTGCTAGACATTCTTGCACTCATCAAGTGCACCGCCTCACGGAGCACGTTACATTTAATTTTGCGGAATTATATAAACCCCGTCGTATACTTGCGGTCTTTTTCGACGTGGCCAAGGCCTTTGACAAGGTCTGGCACGAGGGATTGATTTACAAGTTGTACTGCTTTGAAGTCCCCGATAGATTAATTAAAATAATTCGCGATTATCTTACAGATCGCACCTTTCGCTATAGAGTGGAAGGTGAATTATCCACGCCCCGTCCAATATGCTCAGGCGTTACCCAAGGTTCGATCCTGGCTCCTAGCCTATTTAACCTGTACGTCAGTGACCTACCTAGACTCCCGCAGGTCAAGGTAGGGCTATACGCTGACGATACAGTCATATATGCCTCGAGAAGGAATAGATTCCACCTCAGACACAAAGTCCAACGCGCCGTGACCACTCTCGGGAAGTGGTTTAACGAATGACGAATAGCGGTAAATCCCTCGAAGAGCGCCGCGATGCTCTTCGATGCGGATTCGTCACGGTTACCGTGGAGGCTCAAACCTCTTGAGCTTTACGGTAATCCGATTGTATTTGTGAGAGAGACCAAATATCTAGGTGTAACCCTAGATAGTAGGCTCTCTTTTAGACCTCACACCCGTAAGGTTAAGAACAGGGCCGCATGGGTCCGGTTGCATCCTCTGTTGTGTTCGGTGAGTAAAATGTCTACGCGACATAAGCTCACGCTGTACAAGATGTGCATTCGACCGATTTTGACATATAGTTGAGCTGCGTTCGCACATATGTCCGAGTCAAATTTCAGACGATTACAAACCATACAGAATAGGTTTCTCCGTCGTCTTACCGGGGCCCCTTGGTATGTTCGAAGCGAAGATCTCCATAGAGATATGGAGCTTCCTTCGATTCATGCTTACGTCAAACAGCTCTCCCGTTCATGTTTGGACACCGCGTCGAATCACGCGAATCCGTTGATTAAAGCAGCAGCTACTTATGTCGCGCTACCCACCACCATCCGGCATAAACGCCGGCCGCGCAATATCTTTAGCGACCCGGACGATCGCATCGAAAATGCGAATAAATACTATGAATCCGTCTCTCCAAACAGAGCGTGCCAGCGCCCACGCCCGCGTAACCACCGTTCTCTCCGCAGAGGACGGGCGGTGAATTTCGCTCCCGCACACCCCCCACGTCCACCCTCTCCAGCGGTAACCCAAGCCTAGGTCCGTTTCCTCGGCGTGAAGCCCTTGGGTCAGGCAACCGCCCGCGCGATACAAGTGACACTATACGTGCATCACTTAGCTACCTACATACAACATTACACACGTATGAACATACACACGTGCACACCACAGGTTCTGTGAGGGACCTTTTTTTTTTTTTTACGCTAGTTAGCGTAGAAAACATTTCCGATTACTAAATACACATACGCATGGTTCCTTCCTTCCTCCCAGGAGGAAGGGAACGTGCCTATGTGTATAATTAGTTAGCTCGAATCGTAGGTGTAGGGATTCGATTAGATCGCGACTTATTTGCTAACGCGACGACCGCCCGAGCCGAGGTCCGGCTACTTTGGCACCCTCGTGCGAGTCGTCCATACAACATTTCGCGGCTGAGTGCCCTCTGCGCTCGCCCCCAAGTCCGGTGAAGCTGTCAAAGACGCAGCGGCTTTAGGGCCCCTAAGGCTAACAGTGTAGTCAGTTCTAAAAAAAAAAAAGAAACCTTCGTGGGGGGTGCGTACAACAATTCACCTAGTTTTATCGAATAGTTTGTTAATTTTGATTCTATAAATAAACATAAAAGTGGTATTTTAATAACACCATGTATAATTTGTATTTCAACATATTTGTGAGTATTTTAAGCAATCGTTAAACTTGAAAGCCACAGCAGCAAATTTATTCAAGAAGCTTTTACAGTTAGTAAATTTTATTTCTGCTTTTTCAATACAATATCGGGTAATAAATACGTACTTAAGCGAAAATTTCAAGTAACACTAAGAACTGTTTAAGCAGAAAAAGAGAATTAAGCTCGGCTTTTTGAGTAAACAAGTTAATAAAACACGCCGCGCGTGACTTTTCCTGCCTTTATAAATGCTTACAATGTCGAAAGACTTAAAAATAATATGTATACGAGTGAAATTCATTTCGCAAACAATGTTGCCTGTGAAAACAATGAATAATAATAAATATGAGTTTTATTGCTGACTTCATGCGGTCCAAGCGGTGGTGTGAAGAGGTAAATTTTTTTTTTTCACAACTTTAAGTTATGAATTTTTTATTTCTATATAATCTACAGTTTAAATATGTTCATACGTGATGCTAAGGGAAATACAAGAGGGGAAGGGTTGAATGTCTTCTTCCTTTTTTTAACGTAGCACGTTAAAGTGAGTGAGCCCGGTGTAATCCAATAACATCGGTGACTACTGTGGGTTCCATAATCCATGATCAGTCGCCGCTGTAATACCGGCCTGATCAAATGTATCTTCACGTTATGCTTGAATGACTCCGTGTTCCAAGAAGGGGAACACAGTGGTCGGGAGACAGTTTCACAAGCTTCACAGTACGGCAAAGGTTAGAAGACGTATCAAACTTCTTTGTTCGTGCCGAGATCGAGTTTATCGTGAAGCCGTGGCTCCGGAGCTCAAGCGCGTGTGGTTCTATTGTGAAAGCGAGAAGCGGGAATTTGGTTGAACCGCTCTTGAGAACACTCGCCATGATACAGACGGTATAACAGGCTCTGCGAGGCAATGTCCCTGCGCAGCTGAAGCGGCTCAATGAACATAGTAATGTCCCCATCATTTACAATACGAACAGCCCGTTTCTGCAACCTGTCCAGGGCTTCGAGGAGGAATTTTGCGGATCTGTCCCAAAGGTGTGAAGAGTATTCCATTCAAGGACGAACTTTTGCTTTGTACAGCAGATACTTTTAGTGTTATGGGAAGTGAGAAGAATATATTTTTTATTATAAATGTAACGTGAAATTCAAAATACAAAAAAATCCCTAAAATATGGTTATCTATTTAATTTAAAGTAATAATACAGTTTCTATTATGATCATACGGATTATCATCACATATTTCTTACTTACAAAATTAATTTATTCACAAACTAGCTTTGCCTCACGGTTTTACCCGTGTTAATTTTATACGAAAAACATCGCCCGTGTAGGCAATTTATTATACTTTTTGTAAAACTATCGAAATTTTTATGAGAATTAAATTAATTTTTCAAATTGTAATATAGCCTATGTTACTCGCTGATACTGTAGCTTTATAACGGTGAAAGAATTTTTTTAAATCGGTCCAGTAGTTTTTGAGTTTATCCGTTACAAATAAAAAATCGAATCTTTCATCTTTATAATATTGGTATAGACTACAAATTGAAACCAAATATATATTATATTATATTAATAATTTTTTAAATAAAAAACATCAAATCAGTCCTGACTCGGTATAAGATCCTCATAATTGACGTAAAGATCTGAGTCGATCGCCCAACATTATTTTGAACGACTATCAATACTTATGCCATAGAAAAAGGACTTTTCACTTTTTTCATAAGTTTATTATTATTTATTACCTTTCTATAATAAATTGTGCGGAGGTACAAGGGATAAAAAAAACAATGTAAGATTAAATTATAAAATGTTTGAAGTGGGTACATGATGAAATATATTTATAGAAGTTTTGTTAGTAATCCAAAGACATTTAGTATGAAAGCTTTTGCACTTCGACAAAGACGAGAGGGTATAGAGAATTTGCAAGACATTATAATATTTTTATTTATACTTATATTAGAATAATACAATATAAATATTGTATTGCAAGTATTGAATATGTAAGACAAAATATTAACTTGTAAGAAGTATGTATTAAATTTTCACTGACGCACAGGAAGTAAAGTCGCGTCGGATTGGTTTGTTTAAAATGGAGTACAAAATAAATTATAAAAAACATGTTACCTTGAATCTATAAGAAAATCGTATGTTTATCAGTTTATTAATCTATTTACGACGCTTATGTGCTTGGTAAAAACTGACAGTGAATTCAATGACTTTATACTATATATGATATCTGGGTGACTGTATTATGCAAAAACAATAAACGATGTAAGTTTAAAAGACGTAGGGCACAGAGAATTGTCTTAAGCGTATTTCCTTGAGGCAGTACGACTGGTGGAATACCTGCATCCTACAGAAGAACACAGCCAAATAACCTTGTGTTGTGTTCCTGCGGTGAGTAGGGCTTCTAGAGCTCCCTGGGCTGGGGAAGGTCAAGGTCGGCAACGCGCTAGTAGTATTTAGGGTATTACAAGCGTCCATAGGCTACTAAAGCCAAATATCATCAGGCGGGTCATTTTCTTGTTTGCCACCTTAGTTGTATAAAAAAGCAAACAAAATACTAAATTTCATCCAAATCCTTACAGCCGTTTCCGAAAAACTAATTATATTTAAACAAGTTATGTCCATCCCCTAGTCTGTGAATTCAATACTTTAACATCTAACATTATAATAAATATTTGATCCAACGTATATCGCCAACATTTGGTCCATGACTGGAGCAATAAAGTTCATTTCACCCGTGGCCATTACCATCGAGTAAAGCGACGGATGCAATAACATTTGTTTACATTTTGTTGGTGATTTTTGTTCTCGCTATTTCCTTTTAGCATTGTCGTTTCACGATTTATTTGTGATGGAATTTACAAACAATCTTATTATTATATATTGGTATTAAGTTAAGGTTAATACGGGCCAGAATGTTACCATACCATACACAGTGGTACGCCATCATTTCACAAGGGTTTAGATTTTCTCACGATGTTTTCCTTCACTGTCGTTTGATAGTGTTACAAATTCAATTTCTTTTTTTTTTATCAACAAATAGACTGTACAATCCCTGATGGAAAGCATAGTACAATCCAAACACAACGGTGACCAACGAGAGATCGGAAATCCGCCCGCAGTCGCCGCTGTCATGCCAGCCTGCATAAATATCTCTTCACGTTACGCTTATAGGATCCGATGTCGTAAGGACAGATACATTGGCTAAAGGATAGTTCCATTCCAATTAGTATAAATTTACGTGTATTCCGAAAAAGTTGTTGGACATACCAGGTGTCCAATCTGCGGACTTCGAGTCAATATTCAGGTAGGTATTTTTAAACTATACGATCACAGGGACTCTTACGGTATTATAGGCAAAGTCGATTTATATTCTGATAAATTAGACATATAATATTATTTTATTCTTCAAAATGAAAAAAAAAATTACCAACACCAAACAAATATACATACGTTTTATGAATGGTTTATTTTAAATAATTCATTAAATGATGGTTCCTGGAGTCACAATTTCGACCTTTACACGTGTTTCTGTATTTAAGGTGAAGTTCTTAATAAGTATGGAAAGGAAACAAAATAAAGTTTTGAATAATAACTATTTTAGAATACTTGACTTTCTTGAAGGAGTGTGAAACAACGGACTTGCTGTAGCGCCCCCAGCTCCTCGATTCAAGGAGCTTTGGTCCGCATTAAACGATAACGCTAAGAGACTTTCATAAATTACATGAAATACTTCTTTAAAACATGGGGTATTATAGTGACAAATGAATAAACTCTCTTCAACCTCACGTGAGATTGCATTGTTTATCTCGCCTGATGATATTATGTATTTTGTGTTATTCTTCAATATTGTTAATAATAAATAAATGCATAGTAATATTTTTAATTTAACAAAAAAATCATCGCCTTAACCAGGTAGGCAGTAGCACTATGCCAGTTTCCAAGTAACGAGATAAAAGCCTCGGGAGTCACAAAATTTATTGTCCCCTTTTGAATAATTTAACTTCTTTCATTCTCTCACTTCTTTAAATATTGGATCGTTTGTATTTTGTCATTATATCTAGGATTAATGTAGTCTTATGTGACGTTGTAAGAATCTGTTCTGATTGTTTGAACGGTTTTTTACCAACTATATTCAAAGTCGTCAATCACTATTTTAAACACTTTTTTCACTATTTATAATTCTCAAAATAAGATCATCAAGATTCTCAAAGCAAGGCTTATGCGAATAGTAATAAATAATCCAATATACAAGCTCACAGTACCTAGTTGTTTATTTTACAGTCTCTCATAAATACAATAAATTCCTGATTCTTGACTTCCCGACTAAACAAAATGCGACTGTTTTTCACGTTCGTCCACCTGTACTTTCTGTATAAGGCTCAAATTTGGCCTCATCAACGCATGTTCGCTTCTCTGGGACAGTTTCCTCTAATACCTCTTTGATGCTCTGGACAGATTACAAAGAAAAGCCGTTCGCATTGTGAATGATACGGATGTCAGTAAAAACTTCGAACCGCTTCACTTACGAAGGTATATTGCCTTACTGAGCGTATTTTATCATCTGTATCATGGTGAGTAATCTGAAGAGTCGTTTGATTTTAACCCATCCACCACGTATCATCTCCTTTCCACTAAGGAATACATTAGCCATACCACCGTTATACATTAGCATCCTTCTCGGCAATAAATAAAAATTTTACAGCTTACAGTAGTAAAGATAAAATAAAAAAAAATTGGTTGCCTGTAAAGTCGGTATACGGGCGAAAGTTTTACGTGACAACGACTTTATGTCTGTCTCTCTCGCTCTTAGGCGGGCTAACCATGCCCGAGTGGAAGGGACGCGTGCCTCTCACTCGCTCTCATTGTGAGCGCATAACGTGAGCGCATAACGTGAGCGGAGCGTAACGCAGTTTCTTGAAGTGTCACCCGGCAAACCAATTTATAAGACGTTGTCACGTCAAAACGAATTCTGCGAAACTAAAAGAATAAAAAGAAAAAAATAGTGCTCATCTTTATAATAGACTAGCTTTGCCCGCGAATCTGCACGTGTTAAGTACAGTATTATTATTTATGAAGATATCGTGCTATATTTTTTATATAGTGATTAAGTATCTAAGGAGTAAAACAAAAAAAAATGATCAAAATCTAGCCAATACTATAGGCGTGATGCGCGCACAGCGACAAAACTAACATTTTGTTTATACGTCTAGATTATATTATAATATTTAGATAAAAATGTCAACTTTATAATTTAAAGATAATTTTATTTCCAGTCGGGTTAAATAATGCAACGAATTGGGGACAAAAAAAAAAACCAAATAAACTGAAATCCACTGTGACAGTTCTTACATTTGTTCGGATGAGACCCGGCTGTCTGCGGTCAGGTTTTAACGCTTAGTTTGAGGTAGGGAAAATAAAAGAGTTCACAGCACAAGTGTCTCGACCGCAAGCCTAAGTACGGACACGAGCTTGTGAAATACAAATCGATGCGGTTTCAACACTTTCAACGAATCCTGGGAATGTTGTGGAGGAATCCACGAGTACCTATGCACTTAAGTGCATTTGATTTTTCCAAGCTTTAGTCTGTATGAATTTGGATGGTGACCTTTAATACTCACTCATTTCGTTATAAAAACGAACTTGAAAACTAAAACAACTATTAGCATATTCTTATGTTATACTATAACAATCATTACATAACTCGATTAGTATTTTTAATTAAAAAGCATTTATATTTGAATTTATAACTAAAAATTGAGGTTAATTACCAATTACCAATCTCTCTTCT
Organism: Saturnia japonica; assembly: GCA_033032175.1. NCBI lineage: Eukaryota > Metazoa > Arthropoda > Insecta > Lepidoptera > Saturniidae > Saturnia > Saturnia japonica. The sequence continues at coordinate 7,951,142 of CM065332.1, forward strand.
TTTTCATAAAAACCCCCAGTTCTTACATTGCGTTATTTCAATCTTAAAGTGATTATTAACTTAGTTTATTTTCTATGATTCAATATTCCAAATACATTTCATAAAAATTACTAACATTATGATATCGTTTAGATATTTTAATACTCGATTACAATATTTTATAAAGGTTTGAATGTAAATAAATAACGCGTAATATGTTCACATAATATTTTATGTATGTGAATCTATCGAACCGTCTTCCGGCTAGCGTGATCCTTTCTACAAAATCAGCTCTTTCAAATATATCATCTGTATCAAGGTGAGTGTTCTCGAAGAGCTGTTATAACATGAAGAAATATTTGATCAGGCCGGCATGACAGTGCGACTGACGATCGGTTGTAGTAAATCCCACGGTAGTCGTCAATCTTACTGAATTACACTGTGCTCGCCATCAGGTACAGTGTAGACACTTTGTACAACTACAATATAAAAAAAAAACCATAGGCGCTGTCTGTATTAAATACACTGTAACTTTAAATGGCCGCCGATCTATTGTCTATTCATTGCGTTAGTGTGTGATTTATGTAACAATACACTGAACATTAAACGTTACATACGCCAATGGATTTTTTAAACCGCGACTACTTGCATTCGAAAATAGTTTAAACATATGCTGTAAAAAAGACTTCCAAAGGAGTAGGTAACATAATTCACGTGCGCGCAAATTACGTCGCTACACTCCTTAAATGCTAATTATTACACTACTATAGCTGTGGCCGCGGCTCCACTCGAGTTGACTACAGAATGCCGTCGGTTACCCACGGCACGGAGGTCGCCCGCCATTTATTTTAAATACAAAAATGCTTATTGTAGATGATCCTTAGAAGATAGATATATGCCATTCCTAATTTTTTTGTTGGTTTTTTTAAGATCTATAATTATGTAGTACATAAACTTGTTATATATTTTATAGTTTACTCAGTGCCAACCATTTAAGTGCCTTAAAAGCATTTTTTTGCGAATTAATTTAACATTATTTTCACTACTTATTTCGAGAGGAATGTCATAATATACTTCCCATGTATAAAATTTCATCAAGAATTACGAAAATATAATGTTTTTGTTATTTTTTTACGATTTCTAAAAGTAATATTGAAATTTATTAACCTTATCAATAAGCATTCCGTATATAAAATTTCATAAGAATGGAAAGAATTGAATATTCGTGATCAGGATCTTTCATATAGTAAGCCTATTGGGAAATTTGGAGAAAAAATTTAAATGTACAGACAGAACTACAGATTTATTAATATAATATAGATAACGCGTCACTTAGCATTCCTGACGTAGTGCATCTAGATTTATTAACTGATCGCCGAAAACATCGACGTTTTGAATCGACAATCAATTCGCATTCCATCCTTTGTTGCTAAATAGATGTAATTAACGCAAATTTTCCGTGAGATATCAATGTTATATTGTTTTATTTGTATGCAACGAGAACGTCTTTTGAATGTTTTAGATGCAATTTAGGAACGTCTTTTAGTAACTTACCAACATTGAACATCTTAAGTGCTACGTTTGAATACAAATTAATTTTATTTACCTATTCAAACTTTTCAGACACAATTTGACTGATTTCCCTAGCTTCTTAATTTTTTGTCAATTTTAGTAAAGAAAATTTAAGATATATCTTTTTTTATTTCTTTGTCAAGATCCATACTCACTTATATTTCAGAGAAATCTACAAATAAATTTTGTATCAAATGTATTGTTTTTACAAATAAATTTAAAATAATTAATTCCATTCCATCAGGTTTGAATTGGAAGTTGTATTATAATCTTTTATATGAAATACTTGAGTGAGTGATTTTTTTTTACCACTGGCGATGGACGTGTGCCAAAACCAATTGCGCGATTTTAACCGATTCACTTTTTATAATGTGGCGATAAAATATTTATCTGTCTCGCGAATAGTGTTACCAGGTTAAACGTTTTTCTCTGGATACGAAAGAATATACAATGAACGTAATTTAATAAATTGTTCGTGTAACCTTTACGTGAGTGTGGAGTAAAATTTATTTGACCTATAGCAAATGATAAGATTTTACTAGGAAGTAATAAGTCATGAGGGATAAAAGCCAAGATGGTATGGTAATTAATTTGATGATACTTTTTTATGACAAAATACACAAAAATAATAATGTAATATAATAAATACGTACACATATAAATATAAAATTATTAGGTAATCCAGTAGCAATAACTTTTATTATACAAAATTTAGTCCCAAAACTATTACCCTACCAAACCAGTCATTAAGAAAACCAGTCATAGAAAATTAAGAACAAAATTATTAAGTATGGTTTTGTGCTAACTTACATAATCTTATTATATTAAGTGAGCAATTATTGTATTTATATATATGTAATTGGTTTCTCGGAAACGGCTCCAACGATTTGGATGAAAATTTGTATTTAGATAATGTTTTACATTCCAAGTATAGGTACCTAGATAGGTGATTTCCTTTATGTGAGACTCCGAGCAAAGCTCGGTTGCACAGATATTATACTAATAAAATGTCATATTAAAACCAATGTGTTGGCTTCAGGCCGTAAGGTTATGTAAAATAAGTTATACTAATAGGAACAGATATAGCGCTATCGTTAACACGTCACGTAACCATATCGATGACGACGTATAAATTTACTGCCTATCCAAACCTTCCTATAGAAGTGTTGACTTCAAAAACACAAAAATTTGATTCTATATATTATTTTAAATAAGCCGTTCTAATTATTTTAAATATTATTTTTTTTACATTTTTCATCCGGCAACACTTCCCAAGAATATAACTTTCCGTTTAACTCTTTACATTCGTCATCACTTCGAAGTACAAATGAATAAAAAGATTGAATTATTAAAAAAAAAAACTGGTAGGTATTTATGACGGATTTTGGTATTTTTATTATTGTAGAAATAGACTAAAGAAATAATAATTTTAAGGTGAAGGATATTAACACATTTGTATTCGGTAATCCAGATATAAAAACTCAATCCCATTTATTAATGTCGGTAGATCGAAAAATCAATCCGTGGTTGGAATTCCTATTAAAAGTTAACCTCCCTAAATGAGGCGTGCAGCGTTGTGAAGGGGTTTTGCCACGTGATGGTTACTTTTTTACAGTGGCTTGGCATATTGACGATACTGTCCCTGTACAATTCAAACACCAAACAAGTCAACAACAAACAACAAGTTCAACAGTCATTACAATCCAAACACGACAAGCGACCACACATAGATCGGTAATAAATCATTAGTTGCCGCTGTCATACTGGCCTTGATAAATATCTCTTCATTTATTCTTCTGTACTTCATAATAAATATTATATTATAATTAAAGCGAACAAAATCGCGAGCGGTTGCTAGTAATACTATAAAGTTTAGCTATTCTACAGCGACGACCAGGTTCGTGAAGCAGTCCTGTTGAGTTGAGAGATCACGGGTTCGATGCTCGGGCTGGAGGGACTTTTGTTAATTAACTGGATCGTTAGACTTTTCTGGGGTTTCCATATCTATAGGTAACAGGTTATAGATATTTATTTTTGACTAGCGATGCCCGCGGCTTCGCTCATGTGGACCGCGCCCGCGAATCTTACTCCCCCGCTCCCGGCTATTTTAAAGGCAAAAATGCTTATTGTGGGTGTTCAAGTTACTCCCTATAAAATCAGCTATCTACGAGTGAAAGTCCCGTCAAAATCGGTCCAACCGTTTTGGAGATTACTCGGAACAAACAGACAGACAGATATAATTTTTTTAAATGGATGTTTTGTTATATGTATCGTATATACTTTCATATGCATTTAGTAAAAAGATGTTATTTTGACATTACAAACAGACACTTTTTTTCAATTTTATTAATTGTATAGATTGCTATTTTACGAACCACATATTTATAAGCTGTGCTTAGTTTGGAATCAAATTGTCGTATACGGTTTATTTTACCCATAAACCAAGCTAGCTCGCTGTGTGGTAGGACAGGATTGCGACCACCATATTATTATATTATTTATTACCCATAAAAGTACAATTAGAGGGCTTAATGCTAAAAAGCATTCTCTACCAGTCTTCCAGAGGAGCAAGAGAAAAGTATAAGTATTTAGTGAAAAAAAAATCTAGCCGATATTCAACTGCTCCATGTAAAACCTAAGCGAATACTTGAAGGAATCTCGAGAGTCAAGTATTTGGAAGTTGATAGGAAGCGAATTCCACAGTCGTGTTGCTGGTACAGCAATTAGTATGTTGACTTGGTATAGGTACCTACTGAGAATTAAAGAATCAGAAGATCTTAGCTGTCTATTGTGTGTATCCGCGAGAGATTGAAATAGTGTTTTTAAATATTTAGGGGCTTTTTAAAACTTAGGCTTGTCGCGTTTCAGGATCAGTCAGTGGTATATCCAATTGCCGGGATGCTTGCAGCGACAGCGAGGACCAGCGTAGTCGATCTTTTGGTGATCTTTGTTATTTTTGGATCACACTGTGCCTTCAGTTGCTTTACCTTACTACATTTTTAAATAATCTATTATTAAAGGGTTGAGTTGTTAGTGTAGTTATCGATTATCGATATTTCCACGTAAAGTTTTACATGCTTTCATAGTATACAATATTACAATCTATACTATACGCACATTGTCACCGCTTTCCCAAACGAACCGATTAGCATTCGTAACTCAAACACAACTAATTTATAGTTCCTAAAAAACACCAATAAAGAAAGCAATAAACTAACTCGTTCGAACACCAATATATCCAGAAAATGACTACCAATCAACTTATAAAAATAAATTATAACATAAATAAATTTCACCTACAAAGTTTATTGTCTGACTTTATATTCGGAGCTGCTAGTTTTATATTTTACTTCCTTCAACCGTGTCGGGAATACGCTAACTATATAAAAACTAACTTATATTTACATTAAAAACACACCCATTCCACGCTAAACACCACGTTATTGCTTTACGAATTAAGTTTGATTTTAATTAGCCAACCGCAAAGTTATGTTTGTTCGAAAGAAGGCGTCAAGTCATTAAGTAGTCGACGCCGAAAAGTAATAAAAACTAGAGAAACATAAATAAAGTTTTACCGTGAATGAGTATAGTACATAAATACGCGTCTGCAATAATAGATCGCTGGGTTACTTATTGTATCATCTAGGGTTGCGTTATATTCTAGCTTTCGATTGTAGATATCGATACAAGTCAATACTTTTCCAATAGAATGCACTTGTGTCCATTGTTGCTATCTATGTACTCTATTTTATTTTAACGTTAACACACGTCTGTAATAAAATAATCAGTAATGAAAGTCATTGGTTTATAATATTTTACACTAAATACATAAGAGTTTTCTAAGGCGGATTGCATGCTATGTGGTTATACTTTCTTCGGTTATTGAAAATGTTGCGACGTGAACCAAAGTAATATAATAAAGATTATAAAGCTCAATTTGTTTGTTTGTTTGCACGCGTTAAGCTCTAGAACTACCAGCGAGATAAAAAAAAAACATTTAGCATTTTATAGCCAACTTGTCTTATTGATGAAGAATAAAGGACATATAAACTTCACGCAAGGTACATACATACAGAAGTGAGAACAACAATAGGCTACACGGGTGCCTTTGGCGGCGTGGTGGAGTTGGTTGAATAAAATTAACATGATGAAACCGTGGGTTACAACTAGTTCATTATAATATAATTATTAAAGATGTTTTCAATTTCATATTTATTATCGATCATCAGAGTAGTTTATCGATATATTAGATAACACTAGCAAAGTCGTAACATGACATACTCGTTGCTTGTAATGCGGCGTACATATTGCGAATTACTATGCTCGACTCGCAAAAACAGCAATACGAATGCCTCAACGTCTTGTTTCACTTTAGGGAATGATGGGCTTGCCGGTATAATCGTTTTGTTACGGTTTCAAACTAGGACTAAAGAGTATACAAATTGCAGAAGCACCAGTATCTAACCTACTTAATTACCTACCTACCTACAACTACTAAACGTGTGCACTCGCACATCTGTCTTCCGGTTCTGAACGGTATTTTAATTTTGAAACGGCAAAGTGAAGGCACTGTGCCTGATGGTAAGCATACTTGAATCTAAAAAAGGTTAACTATCTTCATCACAAACGACTAAAGCTGATGACAAATCTTGTTGATACATCGTTTCTGTTTTTTGTTTTGTTTTTAATATTTTATGTATTATGTTTTTCCCATGCTCTGTTTACTTCTTTAAATGTGTTTTTTTAGACAATGAATAATTTTCTTTCTTTCTTTCCTGCAAACCTATCTGCAGCTAAATAAATAAAGGCTGATACTAAAACGCGAGAAACAAAAAAAAGAGTCCCTCTGACGGGTTTATAACTATGTGCACGGTGGCTGCGACCCAGTCGAGTACAACCCACCAACCTACTGCTTGGTGAGTGTTGCACCTGGTATATGGTGATCGCAAACCAGTCGATACTACAGCATACTATGTACTGGCATACAAGTTACACATGACTTATATGTTTATATACATTAAACATGCATACCAGTTTCTAAAAAACGCCTCGTGAAGTACCAGTTGGAGACCACATAAATGAAATGGTTTCTTTAAAAACTATGCTGATTTGTTATAATATATGCTAGTGGCATATGTTTTTGTAAATTATAGGCATGCGTATCACCGGCCATTGTTTACAGGTTAAGAACAGACTGTTCTTATGCAATGATGGCGCTCAATGTTAGCCTGTATGAACATCGTGTTTTTGACGTGAGTTTAAATCCCTGTAATGAGCCTGGTAAAGGAAAACTATATAATGAAAACGTAGGCACTTTCTAATACCCGCCTGGCTAGCTTCCACCCTCAAGTTTGCCAAGCACCAATAGTTGTGAACTGCACATGAGAACCAGTCCTCCTACTAGACCTAACTTGCTACCAACTTAGAATACATGGCCATTTAACAGCCGGTGAGATTATGGTCAATCGCTAAACCTATAAAAAATTAACAAAATAAACTTTTTATTAAGACAGTTTACAAAAAACCAAAAACGTTGACTTAAATATTCTAAAGGTATGCTAATTGCCAATGATATAAGAAAAGAATATCATTTGTAATTGCTATCTCCTAATCCTAATTAAGATATAAATTGTTATTAAATTTTATGCTCATTGCCGTGCTATACAGGCTTCAAAACAAATAAATGAGAGTTATCATTATTTATTTATGGAAGTCTGCCCGGAACTAATCGACACGGATCATATTTGCTTTAAGATTATTGACCACTGAAAGATATAATACATGATTTGTATTATATCTCTCTTATCCATATATCCAAGCTAGTAATGCACTTCCTTTCTTCTACTTCCATTTATTTTATGTAAAAGACAGGCAGAATGAATAACAGTAGAAAAAAACAAACCAGTAAGTGGAGGTGTTATTTTTCATACTTATATCTAAATCATCACCTACTTTTTAATTTTATTTTGTAAAAAATGGAGTAAAATTAGGATATTTTATTTTTATCAGGACAATATCAAAATGATTCATAGTCTTCTTCAATCTTTTTCTACCTCTTTATTGCAACGCCATTCCCGTCTGTCTAAGTCAATCTTTATCCTAGTAGTTCTTCCCGCCGCTTTAACTTTAAACTTTAAAAGGATAACCTTAGTAAAAATTTCTCGATTTTACTAAATATGCAACAACAGCATTAATAATCCTAAAAGTTCAAAACATGGTTGGTTAAAATTCCTTACTTGGAAACAATTTGATAGCTGTTTTTGTAAAGTAACCTACCAAGTATACAAGGGTATTCTCCAAAGAAACACCGCAATCAATCTAATAAAACTCGTAAAACTTTCAAGAAAGGACGTTGCAAGCTGTTACATTGTATCATGAATTAACCTAAGTAATTTGTGGCAAGCATCATACAATAACTTACCTCACATGGAATGTTCATTAATATTCAGTAAACTCACTGAAATAGGGCAGCAAATTCCGCAAAGCTCAAAATCGTCCGAACGTTGGGATGTTTACCTTACGTATTAGTTCAAATGATTGACAATTTCGCAAACAATTAATATAGTCTTGATTTATTGTTAACTCTTATTTTTCTACAAATTGCTGTCGACTGTACACTTTTTTTTTGCCGTCTTTACATTGTAAATCGTAACGCATCTGATATCACAAACAAATATTGAAATTGCATATAACTTCAGCTCCACTGCCTACTTTATAACAAACCTTTTCATGAGATAACGTGGTTTACTGAATCGATCATTATTAATTATCCTATAATTATTAAAAAGAAACAAGAAACCTGACTGCAACAAAAACATTTGAATAAAAAGATTTTTTTTTCAATTTTTGCTTTTTGTTTCATTACCATACGTCGAACTTAAATATTATATAGCTTATGTCACTCCCACAATAAAGACAAATCTAACGACACCTCGTATGCTAAAACCCATCAAACCGTTTAGGCTATAGAACGTGCCAAAGAAATAGACATACAAACATATACAGATACATACATACACTCGAAAAACATAACCCTAATTTTTCGCAGTCGGTTAAAAAACCGCCAAAACTATATATTAAAGGGCCAAATAAAATACCACATGACAGAAGAAGGTTCCGCGAGAAATTCTATACTTACGTTTGGCTTTCTCTAGCGTATCATGAACACTGGAAGCGAGCTTAACTGCCTTAAGTCCGCCGGACGCGCACGTACAGACCTCTTTAGGTCTACCGCTCAGAGGGCCGTATCGCAGCGCCGCGCCACGCTGTTCCTAACTCATTGTAATTTATGAGTGTCCGTACGCGTTGTACGGCGAATGTTAACTTCTACGATGAAAGGATTAGCCGCGGCTTACTGAGGAGCCTTCGGTACTAGGAGTAGACACTGGCGTTGAAATATTAAATGTACATACTTATTCGGACGCAAAACGCTTATTGTTGCTATGTTTATTAATGAATAACAATAATGATTTATTAATACAATAGTTATGTTTATTGAAATGTGAACTATATGTTTTACACGTAGAATTGTTAATTGAATAAAACACTTTTTTTACAAATTTACATTTTGTATCAAACTTAGTAGCACATTTTTAGAACTGACTATACTGTTAGTCTTAAATTCTCTGGAGCCATTAGAGGCTTTTACAGCTTCACCGGGATCAGAGTAGGCTTTTACTTATATATACAAATATTAATAATAGTTACAGAATATTGTGGCTGACGGTTAGTAAAGCAAAATCCAATAAGGTAAATAGAAAATTTATTAAACCCTGATACAAATCAAGTAACCTATTCACTGAGGTCATTCCAATGAGCCCAAACACGATATATCTGCTGTAAGTTGGTGAGGAGTTAGGTATCCTACAGATTCCCGATGACGCTGCAGCATCAGTGAAGGTTTTTCTAATGTCATTGAAGTAACAGAATACCAAATCTTGAGTCAATCAGACTTGTTGATGATGCTCACATCTATTTTCAACTAGAAAAGAGCTAATATTCAAACGGTTACTCTCGATCAAGTCACCTTTCAAACCACAAAAAACTAGATCAAAATCGGTTCAGCCGTTTGTGAGCTACGGAGCTACAGACAGACACACAGATTCACACGTTAAACTTATAACAGCCCTCTTTTTGCTTCGGAGGTTAAAAACAGAGGAGGCGACCGATAAATCAAAAACATTCTAGACTAGACTAGAAAAAATATTACCAGCTTTTATAGTCTATCAATATTTTAATTACATAATAATTCCCGTCTACAAAATTACATAAAAATCGGTCAAGCCGTTTTTGAGTTAAATCAAGACATACAAACAGATAGAGATACACAGAAAATTTAATGTCTTATTCGTGGTCAATGTCTTTGCGATTCTAAAAGCGAATACACAATTCCAGTTGCGGATAAAAATTTTAACCATAAAAATCAATCAAAGGATTTTTACAAAAATAATACACTCTCAATTAGTATTCAGCGACAAATCAGCGTAGCCAATTATGCGCGTCCAACTACCTAAGTCCAAACTTTGTCGTAAGCCAGCCATTAGGCTGCCCGCTCACGAACTCATTCCCGCGACATAACCTATAAGTCAAGCGGACAATAGCGACACTCATCATTAGATATGGCCTCTACTCGTACCTCATGTGTATTGAACACGAATTGTCTTATTAGAGAGCGTTTAGGACGTCTGTACATTGCCATTTAATAATGCGCAGCGGAATTTGTCCCCTACACTGTATCCACATAAATAATTATGTGTGTACATAATGTACGGACGTATTAGTACCTTGAATTTATTAATAACTACCTGTGCCCGCGGCTGCGCTCACGTGGACTACAGAATATCGTCGATCGGGGGGGGGGGGGGGGGGGGGGGGGGGGGGGGGGGGGGGGGAGCACGCGCGAATCGTGCATAAAGACAAAAATGTTTATCGTGGGTGATCCTTAGCAGATACATATGCTCTCACTGACTTTTTGTTAGGTCTTTTAAAGGTTAACATTTATGTACTACATTAATTTGATATATCTTTTATGGTTTACTCAGCTTAAGCCATTTAAGCGCTCAAAATTCGTCGTTTTTCTAACTGATTTTTATTTGCACGAAATACTAAAGTAGTCTATGTTACTCCTTATAATATTAGCTATCTGCCAGTGAAAGTCCCGTCAAAATCGGTCCAACCGTTTCGGAGATTAGCCGGAACAAGTAGGCAGACAAAAATTGTAGATATTGTTTCTTTCTTGTATGTACCGTATATACTTTCATATGCATTTATAAAAAGCTGTTTTACATTAAAAACTGACACTTTTGTTCCATTTATTTGTATAGATTTAAAGTTCGTGTTGAATTATTGTACGGGAAATAATTACGGATGTTGATCAAATAGATTTCGCGAGAGCTTTTTTCAGTTTGTAAGAATTATAAACCTATAACTCTCTGATCTCTCTCTTGTATTATAATCAGATTTTAAAAAATACATTTGCATTTTATAGGCTATTTATTGAGGAAGGTTATAGGCTATATAACTTCACGCTAGGTTCCCAAGGAGCGGAACAGTAATCATGAACGTCAAGCAATCTGAGAAGTTGTAATGCAAGTACTGTTAGTGAGAACAACGATAAGCTACACGGGTGCGTTGTAGGAGCTGGGAGCTGGTAGATTAAATTTAACACGGGTGAACCTGTGGGGCACAGCCAGTGTTATATAGAGGTCACAATGTTTGATAAAATCATAGGGGTTCGATTCCAATTTCCAATCTACCAGCTTAATTTACAGTTCGTCTGATTTGTAAAGGCAATCTATATAAATAAAATTGAAGCGTCTGTTTGTACTGTCAAAATAGCAGCTCTTTACAAGCTGTGGGAGGTAAGGTGCCCGACTAGGTCACGAACACTATGAATGTGGTGAAAATTCCGTCAGTGATTCGGTTTTGCGTGTCGCGTTTCTGGATCAGTCTGTGTATATCCATGACATGACAGCGGCAACCGTCGATGAATTACGATCTCTCGGTAGTCGCCGTTGTTTGTATTGTACATTGCATACCATAACAGACAATCTCGTCAACTTGCCTATTGAAAAAATGTATAGGTACGAAAGTATTATATAACGTAAGTATAACAAAAAACCAAACCGAAAATCTATGATCAAAGGAAAATTATTTCTTTGACATACCAATCTATCCAACTTTTGTGAGGTAATTAGGGGTCTCATAACTTTTTATCTACTATAAAACCGAGAAAATAATGATAGCAGACTGTCTCGCCCCACTCGTGATGATAGCTATGTTCGCGACCACAATAAACTTTGCGAAACATCCATCCGTCATCTGGACTTGCTTCACAGCGCCGTGTTTATGTATTAGTCAGCTTATATTCTGTTATTCAGAGTATTTTACAATCATTTTCATTTACTTCATTATTAGTTGCACTTAACTGTTTTTAAGTAAAACTTCTTTTGGCGCAATTTGAGAGTAACTCAGATATTGTCCGGGTGGAAATAAACTTCAGTAAAATCTACAGTGAGTGTTTCTATTTCTATACAAATAATTAAATTTAAGTGTCTGTTTGTAATGTCAAAATAACAGTGTTTTACTAAATGCTTATGAAAGTATATACGACACATATAACAAAAAGCCCATTTTTAAAATGTTTGTGTCTGTCTGTTTGTTCCGGGTAATCTCCGAAACGGTTGCACTGAATTTAACGGGACTTTTACTGATACATAGCTGGTGAAATAGGGAGTAACTTAGGCTACTTTTATTTTAGTAAAAGAATTAGGGTTCCGCATAAATAAATAAAAACTGGTCATGGTGAATCAAATTGTGCGTTTAAATGACTTATTCTGAGTAAACCATAAGAGATATAGCAAATTAATGTATCACATAATTACAGGCATTGAAAAGACCTACAAAAAGTCCGGGTGAGTATACATGTATCTTCTGAGGAACACCCACAATAAGCATTTTTATCTTTAAAATAACCAGGAGCGGGGAGCAAAATTCGCGTGGGCATTTTATAGTCCACGTGAGCGAAGCCACAAGGCACGGCTAGTTTTAATATATAATTCAATATTACAAATAATAATCATTTTATTAACAAATTAATATACTTTTAATCGTTAAAGAACTCATGAACCGCGTATTTAATTCTTTGGCGTAAATAAACAAAAATAGCTCCAACATTTTTTACACACATACATTTATTGGATTTTCAAAAACATGGCAGTCGTGGAGTTGTCTAAGCCGTATTATTATAACTAGATTTCTACGCACTGTTGTACCTATGTACAATACGAGTGCTCGATAGTTCGAATCCTGCTGATTCAGTGTGTCTTTATATTTCAAACTTTTTTAAAAGTTTTTGTTTACAAACATACCATCATACCATCTCGCCTGTATTCCCCGAAGGGTTAGGCAGAGGTGTACTATTGTACACCCACAGTTCGCCGAGTATGTTTTTAGGTTCCATGTAATAGGGGGCGAGCCTATTGCCATTAATAGGGCACGCGGGCTGTCGCGCTTGTGACCACTAGGCTAACGAGACAGTTACAAAGTTATGCAAATAACAATTAATTATTATTAGAACAACATATACAGTGCGTATAAATCTGGTCATAATATAATACGTCAAATGGTGCCCGCGCAACTTTCGTGTTTTTTAAATAATTACCTCTTTTTTTAAATGCAGTACAGGTAGGTATGCACTTGACCTCGATGTATCGCGCTTACCTATTCACTCTTCGTTTGAAGACTCCAGTGTTATAGGTGGATAGGAAAACAGGAGAACAAAACCTTTTTATATTATATTACGCTAATATGTGGTAGAATTGAATATTTACTTGGTCTTTAAAGCGCGTATTTAATTAAATCTCTTTGGCATCTACGGTAAATACAGAGTTGTACTAAAAACACTACCGATCCAGTCCTTTCTGATTCTCAGAAGAGTTCGAAACAATTCGTGGGCTAAAAACAATTAAAACGTAATTAAGGGCCGTATTAAGCGGGCTGGCATGCGCAGGCGCATTGGAGCACTCATTTTTGGGATAGTGTTGTTCATAATCGAATCAATAAAAATTATCGATATTTTTAACAGATAAACCTTTAGAATACTATTTGTTTTATTCATAAATCTTATTGAAATTAATTGAGGATTCGAATCATAATTAGTTAGAAAAGGTAGGAGAGGAGATACTACGTAATTATACTCATTTAATCTTCACCAATCTTGTAAAATATGTTTATCTTCTACCCAATTCGAGAAAATGAATGGAAAGGGTCTATTTTATCTAAATCTACTATAATAAATCAAACCTCATTGTCAAAAATATTATTACTAAAGCATTTTAAAATAATATTTCAAAATTTTCCCCTAAATTAAATTTAAATGGTCCGTGAAAAATTGGCATCACCTTAATAAATAATATAAAAGAAATTTAATATTGCACAATCACTTGACGCTCACTAAAACAGTTTGATAAATGAAAAAAATAAAACAAAACAGTCCATTAATCGAATGCTTTCAAAATTTTACAATTCGATTTTTGAATACCACATAAAATCCGACACTCGAACCGCCCGCCAATTTCGCGAGCATAAACATCGTAAATCTCATTCAATGAAAATGAGTATCGATGTATCGATATCGAGGTTTTACGATCGATTCATTATTCGACTATAAGTCGTGGCCTTATTTAGTGGACAATGCTCGAGCCACGAAACAATCACATCTTCATTAATTACGGAAGGAATTCTCATGTTGGCAGCCCTCGTGATAGTGTGGTGTGTGTAATGACAAGAAGCGTTTGTATATTTGACACTCCCTGATCAATTACACCATCTTACTGAATAATCTGCTATAGCCTTCGATCCAGTGATAAAAAAAAAAACACTTTTCTAGATAAAGTTTTGATTAGACGCTGCAAATTTTGCCTTATTAAATAGATAATACTATAACTCCAACAACACTTGACTCACGTTTCGATTCCATAAAGCTTGTATTTTCGAAGATACTTAACCAAGTGAAGAAAACCTACTAAGAGCGGAATTGCTAATTAAACTCTAAAATAAGTAAGTAATTTTATAAATCCCTTTTTGTGCCTATTTTCACTATGTGCAAATCCTTGTTTTAGTATTGCAAATACTGCAATAATTTATCAAATTTATACGATTATTTATTGAATTACAAAGTCTACGAATTGGTACCTGGTTCTATATTCTTTGAAACTATAATTCGCTGATATTGACACCAAACCACATTTTGCTGCATGTAATGGTGACGGTTCTTCGGACCGGCCATTCTGCTCAATTTGTCGCTAGGTTTTTTATCTTCCCCCCGAAAGTTGCTGATAATTCGCCAGCAATTAAGTCAGTTTCTCATATTGTGTTACTCTGAGATAATGAACTGCGTATTTTATTATGGTAAAACGTATTCATTAAAAAAATTACAAATTACACTCGAACATTATCCCTTATTGAGTGAGCAGTCATTTTTATATTAATAATTATAGAAATTTCTTTTCCTTTCGAACTTGTAGTTTGAGTCCGCTTCTTAGAAAATAACTTTATTTTTTATTTTCTGGGGATTTCTCCGCGTAACCTAATACGTGGCAACATACTATCAATCTATCTATGCGCCATTTCTCCAGTCTCTAATGGGGTATGCAGAAACAGTGGATCATCAATTTCTGCTACACTTACACATTTTCACTTCCTTCAGATTCATTAAAGCTTTCTTCTGTATATTTTTTTCTAAGCATCAGTATAATCTTATTGAAACGCAAGGCTGATATAGTTAAAGTGTGAAGGTTGAAAACGATGGACGAAGTAATAACATGGTATTGTAAATTGTAACTATAATTTGCGTTGAGACTTCACACCATGGGACCAAGGATAACAAATTAATGACCATCGCTCACAGACACTTTAAGATTAAGAAATGTATGTTTGCGAGAAGACTGCTTTAATTGATTAGGGGAATAAGTTTGAAAATATTTATCACATAAAAACAGTTGTGTTGTGGTTAATCTCTTTCTGAGGGGCTATAAAAAGGGTAAAGAGTTAAAGCTGCCTTGAAGGGCATGGATTCAATTTTACAATGAAATTATACGATAGTAGGGGGATAGTAGATAGATTGGAAAATTATGATTATTTTGAACCTAACAATAAATTCTTTGGGATAGTAAGACTTATTTTATATTGCGATGGCCTCTATATCTGAATCCAGTTTGCAATATCATCTGCCATCCTATTGAATACGTAGGTATGTGAAACATTGCCTAGCTACAATTAAACTGCGTCCTATTTGCCTTTATATTTGAACATTTCAGTTTGTTCTCTTAGTGACTAGTAACCTCTTCGAATAACGTTGAAAAAAACCTCGAGAGCTGCTGTGCCTTTGCATTTGTTGTGAATATATGTTCTAAAAAAGCTTTTCGCCAATGGCTGTAACGATTTGGGTGAGATGTTGTATTTAGATAATATTTTACTATCTAATTTTGTCTAGTGAAAGTTTTTGCAAGACACCGCACTAATCTATCACCATATGTTTTGATGTATAAAAAAAATTTATGCAAGGTTAAAAATATTCCTCAATCTGTTTTAACTGGTTGGTTTTTAAAGGCCCATGAAAATTATTACCTTATTTAAAAAATTGTAAGTCACAGTCTAGTGATTAACAAATTGGCTTTTGTGTCATCATTGAAAGACAGGTTGGAATTCTTTTAGAGTATTATAATACGAAAAAACGAAATGCATCAAGCGAAACTATCGCCCTGGGCCTATTAAAAATAAAGTATATTTTTTAATTGTAACTATAAGAATAATTGCGTATTAATTAACTATTTAAAAGTCGTAACTATTTCTGATTATATTTGAAACAGGTGGTTTATTTAACTTGTTACATCTTAATAATATTGGATAGCAATATTGATAAATTAAAACCTACTTTAATTACTAAAGATGTGAATATTCTATCAATAATAAACTCCGCTAACAAGGACATATTTGAAAAACCTAATGAAGAAAATACATGAAATTAAAACTTTAATCGTATATAAATCATTGGTTTGAAACATACATTGGTGTTAATATTTTACAATTTAACACTTAAAAAGTGAACAAGAATGTAACACAAGTAGTTAATTCGTCTCACACATTTGTAAAATTAAAACATTATGAAGCCACTTGCAGTAACAACAATCCGACACGCAATCTTAACGCTCACTTGTGCTAACTCTTTGTATAAAAAAGGATTTAATTTAGTTATTTAAAAAACTGCCGAATTTAAAGGAAACATAATTAACATTAATTTTCTCATTGTTTCAGTACAAAAAACGGAAGAATGGAGCGCGTTTTTGACAGAAAACAATATTTCATTAGAAACCATGAGCAAGGTTACAATTTATAACAATACAACTTGAGTGATAATGAAAATGGAAGTAATACGATTGGAATTGACTTGACAAGCGGAACATACGTTATTCTTGAACTTAAAAATATTTATGGTGTTAAATGATTGACAAGTGTAGAAATAGGTGATGTGGAAGTGATAGGACTTTGAATAATGCCAGATCGGGAGTCGGTGGGAGGTCCTGGGAGTGCTGGCAGCGGTGGTTTCCTACCACTACAGTTTCCCTCAGCATTTGCAGCATTCCACGCTTCCACTCCACCTGGTGCTCCTTCTTCAGCGATGCATCACGCTACGCACTATCATCATCATGCTCAGTAAGTTTTTCTATCAAATTTTATTTTACTATAATTTTAACGTCATTTATTTAAAATATTGAAAATGCTAAACTTGGACCTGAAAATACTTTATCAAGTCTCTCAAGTTCCAGTAGTACGTTAAATATCTAATTCTACATGAATTGCCTAATAGTTAATTTTGTAGTAGCAGAACCTGTACACGGTTCGCCATTACCACACACATTTCTGCCGAAAAATGGCAATACTCTCGCTTCTGTATTCTAGTTCTAGTTAGAGATTGGCTTCAGAACTCAAGTCATTTTTAATTTTTTTGAACATTGCTATAGACTGCAGAGACTGCTTAACTTTAATTAGACTGCACGTCTGTTTGCTATTTCATACCATAAAATAAAAAAGGTACTCTTTCTCAGACCCATCGCACTAAATTTCTGCTTAATACTCTTATCTAATTGTTTATAATGCGTAATAATTATTACGCTCACTTAGTTTATATGAATTAATATTAATTATAAAATTATATTAATTATTATAAAATCGTTTATATTAATGCTTTCACTAATAATTTTATATTACCTTCATTTTAATATTACACTTTCTGTTTTATCTATATTTTAGTACCATGGTTATCATAATCCATCTACATATGTAATTTTATTACAATTCCCTTGCACGGTAAGTGTCCTTTAATATTACGATCGCTTCATGTTATCCGATCGTTCTTAAACGTCAGATACCTTTATTGGACTAGTCCATAAAGTAGAGTGGTTCATTAATTTTGTAACTTGTGAACACGCAACAAGATCATACTTAATAAGTTGGAACTTGGTTTCCTAATTGCGTAATATTTTAAATTTTTCCATATTTGAAACATTGTTGTATTCATTTCCATTAAAAGTATTTTTGCGGTAAAGGTAATAAAATTCATATTAGCGTTTTTGACATCTTTATGTGCCTGTGCCACCATCAGTGATCTTATTTTTAATTCCATTTCAATAACTACATTTTAAGTTCCAACTATAAGATAATTTAATATCAGAGGCAGGTAGAAATTTTTAGATTAGATTAGAAGCAGCGCATTAATCTCCGTTTACGGTCGGCAGCCCATAAAATCTCATCCAGGTGAGACAAGGTGTTACTTAATGATAATTTATTGCAAAACATCGGACACATAAGCCGCTCCATTTGACGACAACATTAATCTTCCGTAACAGGGCACAATAAAACGCTCTCATAAAGTTTAAAAAGGTTCGATTGACACCTGATTCAACGAGCCGCTGACGAATGATGAACAGGAAATGTTTGAAAGAATTGAGACATTTACAATGTTAGAACGGACTTGAGTAAAAATGGGATCTCGCATTTTAACAAATGAGTTACTTGCTGTGCTCAAAGGGTGCGTGATGTATGCCGAAGTCGCGATCGAGCTGCCCGAGTGAAATGATTAATGTCCGGTATGCCCTGTAGCATGTCCGACTTTTCTTTCACTCAGTATTGAGTTTAAAGTATTGAAAAGCTAATTTACAACTCACTGCAAGTCTAATTCATTCTAAAACAAATAGAATACTTATGATGTTAAACATTTATTGATTTAATTACAAAATGTTTATATTATAAAAACAGTTGATTTTTAATATAACGCTAATAATGAAGTCATTTACATCACATCCCATAG
This sequence comes from Saturnia japonica, assembly GCA_033032175.1. Lineage (NCBI taxonomy): Eukaryota > Metazoa > Arthropoda > Insecta > Lepidoptera > Saturniidae > Saturnia > Saturnia japonica. The sequence continues at coordinate 7,970,061 of CM065332.1, forward strand.
CTAACTTACACCTTATATAATATTAGATTAATTGTTTCAATCTTTTGTACATAGTGATAGGCTTACACCACCAGGAGTTACAAGTAGTCCATTGAATAGGTCGTATAAAGACGTCGTCTTTCTCGGAAGACCAGTAATCCTTTATCCACGGTCTGCGGAGAGGGATTTCGTCGCCGGATGGCTGTACCCATTAACGACAGTTTCTCGTTGCCTCATTTAACCCGCTGCTGCGATAATTGCCACCACGTGTTTATTTTCAAGCGGTCTAATTATAGCAAGCACAATGGGTTGGACACGATCGGTTATTTTGGTTTCGTTCACTCCGTCAACGTCGATTTTGTCTGGCCACAAAAGAGGTGTTGCGAGTTTGCTGTCGCTTGATTCATTAACTGGAACCCTTTGAACAGATGAATAGGATTAGTTTGTTACATCTTTGTTATTCAGTTTTTAAACTTTGACATTGTGGACCTTGATGACTCAATTCAGTTGCTTTGTAAATTTGATTATTTATTACGTTCTAGTGTTTTACTTACATTTATTTTACTCAGTTAGTTTTAACTCAGTTTCCTAACAGGCTTACATCTGAATTATTGTAATATAAAAATAATCTCTTTAATGGTCATGTGCGCTATATGAAATCTTTCATCCAACACATGTGTCGCCACAAAAGCTAGCCCATAATAATGTGCCATTCACTCGCCCGCATCCCACTACGGCCTTATTGTAACGTCCTGTCTTCACAAATAATCGACACGAGAAAAACACCATTATTATTTGGTGTAAAGACAAAGGTATTATCGGATACAGATTGTTCAACGTGTGTGGTACCATTGTTTACACGTTATACGAAAAGTCCAACATAATTAGATATAATAACTTTATCAATATTCGAATCTCCATTATTTTTATTTCAACATTTGATATTTTTGATTTTGTTTTTAATGTGTCTATTCGTGTTAAATTCGATACTTTCCCCAACTCAAGCAGGTCGTCAATAGTACAGTCATATCTTGTCTTATTTATGGAATAGTCAGCGATAGGCTAAGTTCTAAGAGGAGCTTGTTCATCTTTTATGGTTATACCTTTTAAGTTTATGTTTCTTGTGGAACATGACTGAGTTTTAGGAATCGAATTAATGAGAAGTCGTCTTTATTTTAAACGCGCTTTATACTTAGTAATACATAATACATATATACATTTAAAATATGATGTTAATTTACCGAGATTAATTGCAAAGTATTTGTTCATTTCACACAGATCACTCCTAATTATCTTATATTCTTTAAAAAGTGTTTATATCAAAATAGTATTTTTCAATATTTAATTAACATTTAGGACTTTATATAGGTAATCTACGTTATTGTGTTTTAGTACCTATTTTGAATGGCATTTAAAGGCTTTAAAAGTACCATGCTTAATTGGTTTATTTGTTAGTGTCGACCCACGACTATGGCTGCCTGTTGTGGGATATTGAAAGTAATGTTTTTTTTCTGCAAAAATGCTTCATAAATTAAAGTGAGATTTACAGCGACATATTTTAACAAAGACTTTTAGTGTATGAGTTTTGCGTTCATAGCTTTTTAAGAAAATACTCCAGTTCAATGACGTATAAATCTTAATAAATTAATGAGATTTCATAAGTATATCCTTAAAGCCTGCATTTTTATACTTCTAACTATTAATGTCTGCAACATATTACATCATGTTTAGTATTGATATTAAGATAGATAGATAAATTATAAAGTACTCGTTCCTCGTTTCCTCGTTTATAATCATAATTTGTTCTTAATTAATGATTGTCTGTATAGTTTCGTCGTTGAATCGATTAAGTTCAACGAAAAGAAAATAATGAACTGATAAAATTCTTCTCGCATGTAACTTATCACCTTTCCTTTTTTAAACAAAATTATCTGAAAAAATATTTATGTTTTTGCATCAAACATCCCATCCAATCCGTTTAAATAGAGTCAGATTTTTTTTGTAAACCTATTATCGTCACTATCGTCTGCAACTGGTTCACAATTCCGACTGGAAATTGATTTAAAAAAGTTTCGGATCGGTCAATCGGTCCCATAAAGGAGTTCCGGCCGTAAATTGTAGAGCCCCTGCCGTACATCCTGTCCGACGGCCGTTATTGTCCCCATCCAGTGTAAATAGAGCGATTCCAGTTAATAATAGTTAAACCATTAAACTAGAGATAACTATCTTAGCTTTGTTTGATGTCTTGGATATTAATATAGACTGTAGAATTTTGATCATGATTTGTAAAATATAAAAGATAATATGGACATAATAAAAGATAATCTTTGTCACTAAATTTGAGAAATATTCGCTCATCAAGGCCTTGATATTGCGGAGACTCGGTAGTGTTTTTATAATAGTCTTCACCCTCCGTGTGACAAAATAGATTAAGAGGAAATGAGTTTTTTCTTATTACTATCATAAAACTTGTTTTTAGTAAGAGACCAACCATCAAACTAATATACCTTTTTACTTGTTTAGTAGGTAACGGTATCAATAAATTTAATGGCTCTTAGTATCATGTGGCATTACAAAATGTTACCATTGATACTAAATACTTAGAGGAGAAAGCATTATGGAAGAAGTTTGCCCTAACCATCCTCACGATAGAGCATTAATTTTTTTTACTTTATTTTAATCGAAGTTAATTGAGGTCGCCTAGCTTACTTAATCTTTTCTACTTTGTTCATTGTTTTGACAGATGTATATATAGGTTACGCATTTCGAACTCGTCGCCAATGATCTCCCACTGACGGTACTAAAAATAAAACTACTAAAAACCAGCGCACACGTTTGGCACAAATTTTGTCTACTTAGAAAGACTTTACCTGTAGTGGTGCACTGTTATACAATATAAATTAATTTGAACTTAATTCTTAGTTTGGGGGTTGTCGAATTACATCTTCAGCACGTGTCAGCCAACCTATCTTGCATGTGGTACGCCCTGCTCAGCGACGAGCGAGGAAATAGTGATAACAGAGTGGTAGGGCTGTTTTACCCGACTGTATCGTAACCACCATGCACGTGTTGAAAAGTCCGTCATAGTGATTCGCTTTTGCATGTCGCTTTCCGATTCTGAAGTAGGATTATTTGGAATAAACAGTAACATGATGAATTGCAATTACACGGTACGCTACCGCTACGTCTGTTACCCCGTGCTCCGCCATCGCTTAGGATCTTTTACGTACGACATTCCATTAATATTAAACAGCCACTGTTAGTTAGTTAGCCGTGCCTTATCCTGTTTAAAAATGGGAAAGAAATTAATTATGTAAGCATTTATATCACCTAGGTACTGGTGATTGCCTTTAGTGGAGGCATAAACGTAATTTTGCAATGACGTTTCGGGATTGATAAAATATAATATTTTTACCCGACTGAGGAATAGAGGGTTATATTTTTCGAGCTTATGTATGTATGTCTATCTCTAGCACGCTCTGCAGTCTACACGGCTTGATAGATTTTTGCATACAATGTATCGTTAGATTCGTCCTTATTGTGGGAGTGACATAGATATAATATTTAAGAACGCCTGGGAACGAAAATCAAATAAAAATAGATTTTTTTTAGTCAAGTGTTTTTGTTGCAGTCGGGGTTTTTTGAATCCTTTTTAATAATGTAGCTTTTTTGTGTTTTTGCTTAGTTTATATTAGCTATAACTAGTTTTTACTTGACTTTGTTCCCGGTTACCCAAAATGAAACGACTTGCACGAGCTTCGCGTGTGTGCATAAAATTTTTCAATTTTATCGCATTTGGTAAAGCGGGTTTGTTAGGAACCCATATGGGACATACAAAGATATTTTTTTTTAATGACAATATATATATAATAGCTTACCAGTTGAAGCTACAGGTCAAATTATAAACATAAATGGAATTTATTTAATGCTCCGGGCCCGCGGCTTCGCTCGTGTGGACGACAGAAGAACGAGTAATTCTGATAAAAATCGTAGTTTTAAAATTTCAACAATTTTTTATTCAATAAAGATATCATGATATTTTTGTTAGATAAGGCATAAGTATCTAAGCAGTAAAACAAAATATAATCTATCAAGTACTTTTTGCGTGCTGCTCGCACAACGGCAAAACTCAATCATTTTATTTATTTAAATAAAAATTTATTTACGCTACATTATTATTTTGTTTATCTCTATTGATTATATTATAGTACTTTAAATTCTTGTAATGTCTTTTTCAACACACTTGCTCATAAAGTGGCTCTAATATCACCGCAATTAGGCACATAATGACACCTGTAATCAAACTGTGACTTTTTCATTGCTATTATTCACAAGTGAATTATAGAGTTTATTTTTTTATTTTATTGGTCGAGTTGCTTTGTTCTTAAAAAAGTTTCGATACAAAAAAGATAATGATCAATAGAACAAATAAATTAATGTACATATTGCTTGCTCATTTCATACAACTTCGTATTTAAATAGATAATTTCAACTTGTACGTGTTTAATAAATAAAACTTTCACTCAAATATAACTTTTGTTTTCTCTGTAATATAGAAAACTTTAAATTCCCCATTTTATACGTGGCTAAAACGCTATCTGCGGAAAGCCAAAAAAAAAGAAACCTCATTCCTTTAGTCTATGGCCGATCGCCATTGTTAGATGCGCGCAAACTGATTAATTTTTCCCGCCATAGCGAAAAAAAATTCACAACTCGTTGTCACTATTGAAATTTTAGTTATTTATTAATTAAAATGTCTACAAGTACTAGTTATGAAGAAAATGATTTATGTTGTACACCGCCCGATATAACATGTGAAGCCCTTAACGTTATGCAAAGTATACTACCTGAAAACTCCAAGGAAAAATGATTTTTTATTATTATTTTCTTCACAGGTGTGTTGAAAAACGTCGTATGATACACGTGTGTATTGGTGATTACCGTCCTCGGCTCTCTTAAGACCCTCACCTAACGGCTCGGGTCTCAATGGCGCCTCAGCGGTAATCACCAACATCACACACTTGTACCATAATGTACTATTATTTAATTATAAAAAGGCATCTCATTAATAAATATCCATCTAATATTTGCAATCTGCATTTCTATTCCAATATCTCAAGTTATTTAATAAGTAACTAATTAATTCATATAGAATATAATTTTCAGAAATAATCGAACACTATTTATATTCAACAGTTCGTTTTTAAATTACCAATAATGGCAAAAAGGCAACCTATAAACTACCTTAATAGCAAAAAGGAGAAAAAATTCTGACCGAGTCATGCAACGTCGCGTGCGCCTTCGCACAGTAGCCGAACAATGCGTGCTCCCGGACTCATTAAAACTCGGGTGCGTGAGCCTTGGCTCTGATTTACAAATGATTGATCCCGGGATATCGTGGAATTTGACTTTGATGCAGTTTTATTCCGTAACTTGGATATAGTAATGACTTTACCCAGGGCCAAGCCGAGAGTAGTTGTCGTAGAATATCAGTCTGTGTGTGTACCACTGCCGGGCAATGTGGCCTCTTTCCAAGGGCGATGTGACGTATTGGCGATTTCAAACACCGAAAATTCAACAATTCTATATTTTCCCCACATTCAGTGGTATTAAAAGAATACTTCTCAAGAGTTCAGGTGTCCTCACGATGTTTTCTTCACCGTCAGCTCAAAATTGATAAAAAAAATTAGTATATTTACTTGTATTCCGAAAAATTTGTTGGTACATTTTGTTTTCGTTATAGGCTTAGTATTGTGGGCACAATCTCACCCGAGAAATGACGATGTGGCTCAAAATTATAGCACACTTAGGAGGAGGAGGAGCGAGGAAACGGAACGGAGTTGCGGAGTATTTCGACCAATAGAATCGCATCTCTAGATTGCTATGCAATTCCATTGTTCGAAATTTGCACAGCTCCGCTTCGCTGGACAGGCAGCCTAAGTCTAGTGGAAAACTGGCTCTCAAGTGCAGCTACCGGAATACATTTATTGGTGCTGAGCGACAGATATTCAACATGGTAAAAAAGCCTTACCACCATGCTATAGTTTCATTACGATGTATACTTTCAGCTAAAGATCAGTCTCTTGACAGGGATTCGAACTCACGTAGATCGTCGTACATACCGCGGTTCGAACTTGCGGACATCGAATTGTTACTCCCACATCGCAACGCGTCATTTAACTATACCCGCGGCTTCGCTCACGTGGACTACAGAATGCCCGCGCGAATCTTCCTCCCCCGCTCCTGGCTTTTTAAAAGACAAAAATGCTTATTGTGGGTGTTCCTTAGAAGATAGACATATTCTCTCACGGTTTTTTTTGTAGATCTTTTCATTGTCTACGATTATTTAGTACATTAATTTGATATATCTCTTATAGTTTACTCAGCGTAAGTCTTTTAAGCGGCCGCATTGATTCACCATGACCAGTTTTTTTATTGGTGCAGAACCCTAACTATTTTTCTAAGTAACCTAAGTTACTCCCTATAAAATCAGCTATCTACCAGGGAAATTCCCGTCAAAATCGGTCTAACCGTTTCGGAGATTACCCGGAACAAACAGACAGACAGACAAAAATAAAAAAATAATGGGGTTTTATTTATTTATTTATTTATTTACATAATTGGATGGCCAGTGGCCAATACACAAAAATAACATTATAATTTAAAAAAAAATTTGATACATTTATCAGTGTATTATGCCTTTGAAGGCCACCACCGCATGCTTTAATAATGACCAAAACAAATTAAAAACAAATGATAAACAATAATAATGCATGCTTTACAATCACAATAAAATTAAAATTAACAATCCACAGTACAATAAAATAAAAATAAAACAAAATAATAAAATAAAATTAAAATTATAAATTGACAATCAATAATTTCATAAATTTAATTTAAACTTGTTTGGCTTTCAAGAACCTCAGAACATTATTATGAAAAACCTGCAATGAGTCTGAAAACAAATCAGCCGAGTTACAGAGGAGGTTATAAGAGCGTGACAATCTGCACACCATGGTGTTAAATCCGAGATTTGTCCTTGCTTGTCGTGTATGGAATATGGGTATCTTATATCTGGGATATCTACTGGGTGTCCTAATTTTGAATTTCTGCAGTAATTGTGGACAGTCTATTTTGTTATTAAAAATTTTGTACAAGAACAACATGTCCATAAGCTGTCGACGAAGTGCTAATGAATTGATTTTAAAATATGTAAGATTGTCCCAATAACTGTATTTATATTTACTACGATGACAAAGAAACGCCAGGTGTCGTACAAACCTCCTCTGGACCCTTTCGATTCGCAATTGGTGGGACTTATAGGAGGGTGATCATACCACACTACAACATTCCAAGATACATCTAACGTAAGCGTTATAAACCACGATTCTGGTGTTATTGGTTTTGAATAATTTACAAGATCTCATTATAAATCCTAGCATTCTCGAAGCCTTAGCAACCATACTTTCATACTGATGCTGGAAAGTTAGTTTAGAATCAAAGATGACACCGAGATCTCTAATATAACTAACCTCCTGCAGAGAAACGTCACATATCTTGTAATGAGACTGTATAGGCTGCAAGTTCTTGGTGAACTTAATGTGAAAGCATTTAGTGCCATTCAATATAATATATTTTATTTTTGTTATAGGTATCGTATATAATTTCATACATATTTAGTAAAAATCTGTTATTTTGACATTACAAATAGACACTTCAGTTTTATTAATTGTATAGATCTGATTAACTAAACTGACAGCGGTTTGATTGTTAACATTCTATAATATATATAAACTTTGCACAGGTTAGGTAAGTAGCTATACTTTAATTTTGGTAACAATAATTATTGTGCTCCGACTTTTTAAGATCTTTGAACGGGTTAAAGTGGTATGGAGGAGACCTAGGTGTGGTTATTATTGCACCATTAAAATGCCTGTGAGAATAAGTCGCGCATGCGATTTTAGTGCGATTGTTTTGAAGCGCGTACCGTGTCGCAACTCCAGTATTGCAATTTTTTTTACGGTTTCATGACTGTAATAAACTACGGTTATAAATAAACGCACGTTTATACGTATAATCTATACTAATACTTATATAGTTCTAGAGATTGTTTTTGAACGCCCTTATTTCTGAAATTACCGGTTAAATTCTTGTTACTTTTTATAGATTATGTATTATGGAAGGTTATAGGCGATACATCTTGAAGTTACGACCTTAAGGAGCTGAGCAGTAACCATAAACGTCAAGGAATCTGGCAAGCCGTAGGCAAGTACGGGAGGTGAGAACAACGTAGGACTATTTGGGTGCGTTATCGGCGCGGCAGGGTGGAAAATCATGGGTTTTTAATTTTATACACAACTAGCGGTATGCCCTCGGCTCCGCGCGCGTTTGATATTACTCAGTAGTTATTTAAATCTCGTAATTTTATTTTTATACATAATACAGTTCATATAGCCTATCAATTGAGGAATGACATGTACTTATCGTGTACAATTTTCATCAAAGTTGGTTGAGATATTATAAAAAAAGTTTTTTTTAACATATTTCTGTAATTATTGTTGACAATTCTTTTAGTCTATCAATTATGAAATCACGTATGCATCCCGTTATATCCCAAGTTGTTTAAAGACAAGTAGGAGCCACAAACCACAAGCAATATTAAAAAAGTATTTTGATTTAAAAGTCTGCATTCTAATAGAATGTTGGTTGAATAAATTTAACACAGAATGAACTGTAGTGCACAGCTAGAAAGTACCTATTATAAAAAAAGTATTAAATTGTCTTTAAGCCCTTAAGCTCCCTTCTATATAAAACAATACACCTAAGTTTAAGAAAACTCGAGTGGTGTCATGAGACACCCGGTAAGGACGAAGTTCTTTCATTATATTCTGTATTATTATATATCAAGCACAATGAAGTAAAGGTAATAAAAATTTATTTAATAAAATAAAAATAAATTAGGTTATATAAAAAATTCTAAGTCAGCGGGACTCGAACTATCGACCATTCATACTGTACATACAATAGTACGTACAAGTCTGTTCGTTACACAGCTTGGCCTATTCGACGACGTTCATAGTCTTGAAAATCAGGACTTCTTTTCGCTCTTTTAGTGTCAGTTGTGACGACACTTTTTCCCGTGTAGCTTCCATCGCCAAACGCATGAAAAGGATCTTCGCTCCATAATAATATAATACCCATATAATATCGTATTTTACTGTTCATTTTCAAAGCATTTTAATATCTTACGAGGGACACGTAAGTAGGTAAAAAGTTTGCTGATGCAAAACCAACAACATCCAAAAGAGATTTTCCGCTTGAACACTTGTATAATTTCTCTATTTAAATACAAAAAAAAGCTGGTTAAATTTGTACAAACTTGGTCGCGTAACCTAATACATTATCAAAGCGCGTTAGTTCCGAAACGTGACACCTGTCGGCATGTTTACAGAGAAAACAACCGATTGTACGGTGAGGTTGCGGTGCAACTGATCAGCGAAAGCGAGAATCTCATTGTCGCGTGACGTCATTAACATAACGCATCATTCGCAAACCAGTTTAAGTAACATCTTTTATCTTAAACCAGCAGCTGCTTAGGACTTAATTGATGTTAATTACAATAAATACAGAGACATAATATTATTAATATTACATATGAGCATTTTATTCCAAATTAAGCAAAGCTTGTATTAGGGTAACAAAACATCTGATATATAAATATATGTATATAGATAATTAACATCCAGACCTACTACTGACAATTGTGCTCATCACGCAAAAATCAGTAATGTGCCGGGATCGAACCCGCGACCTCTCGACTGGCTCAATCAATGATAGGGCCTGTCAATATAAAACAATAAAATATAGCCTGTAATGATAATGTAGATTAAATGTTATTGTTCGATTTAGTGAAAACGTTTTCAAAATCGGATCAGTACTTCCGAAGTAATCTTCTAACCTTTTCCCAAACTTTACCTTCATAATTTAATAAAACAAGAGATAATACATTTTTATCAATTTTCTTTTATTTTTAACTTTACATACGATAGGAGTTGTACAGCATTTATATATCAATTATTAATTCTTCTCTTAAATACAAATTAAACTGCTTTGACTCTATTCGTATTCCTACTTAAAAAATACTATACAACATTAAGCCAAATACATGGTTAAGATAACAATTCTATTACTGACGAAGATAGCAATGTTATCAAACGAATAGCAAAGCTGAAGCGGGAGTGGCCTAGATACATAGCCCGTAAATACAACTCCTGGTATGAGATGGTTATAGAAGAGAAACACCCTACAGAAAAATCACAAATGCGATGGCGTGAAGACATCGTAAGAGCATGGAGCTATGTGGCAGGATCAAAGTGGATACAGGCAGCACAGAATAGAGAGGAGTGGCGTAAATTAAAGTAGGTCTACCCCGAAATAGTAAAGACGGGCTAAAAAGGAAAGAAGACCATACGTATTGTAAAATAAGTAAAACATTCTTGTAATTTAGTTAAAAACGATGGTATGTTTAAAAAACAGGTAATGGAATGAATAGTATAATTTTCATACAAATTGCCTAAAATCAAAATGTGTCGATTATAATTCTAAAATCAGCTTCTCCTTTCAATATGAAGCAGTTTTAAAATGTTTTCACGGTGATATAAAAACGCAAAAGCTATTCTGTATTGACTTGGACCATATGATTTATGGGCAAGTTGGCTGGTAAATATAGAAGTGTGAAGGGTTGTAATTGTTCATAATTTTGTTAATAAAATGTCAGCCTTGATAGAGGGACGATGTTATATGTAAATATAATTATAGGTTTAAAACAGATATAATATTACATTTATTGTCAATTTGTTTAGTTCTGGCATAATGTATTGTTATTAATTCATACCTGAATATAGCTTACATATAAATATTGTAACTCAAAAAGAGAGGGCCGGTATCTTTTACGGTACTATTTGCCTTAAGTCTTTGGCTTAACTGGTTTTTGATTGAACTACCAATTTCTGTAGTCAATTATTCTTGACTAGCTGTGTCCTACGGTTTCACAACGCAACCGTGTAGAGTATCATTGTTCTCACTTTCTGTGCTTGCCTACAGCTTGAAAGATAGCTTGTTTTTTTAGATATATAAAAAAAATATTAAAAAAATATTTTGTCGAGAAGGTTATATCTACAGATGAAACGGATAGTGGTTTGGCCGGATACCGGATACCAGATATTCGGCAAGTTACGAAGCCGGAGACCGGATACACCCGGCTACCGCATATTCGGGCCTTTATCGCGTTACATGAAGCGATCAGTTTGATTTGAATATTGACGCTGTGAACGAGATATGAAATAAAGTAAACTAATTAATAAAACAAACATTTTTGACGTGTGATTATAAAAATAAACGGTGTCCATAACCTATTGTGGTATGATTTGTTTTGTGTAAAATAATGAGAATTTTTTGAATTTTACTATCCGGAAACCGGCCGTTTCATTTCTAGTTATAACGTGCCTAATAGGTATACTTATTTCGGTGATAAAAAATAGGAAAAGCACACAAAGCGAAAGCAAGCTTCCTATATAAGACTAGACGTAAGTATTAATAAGAAATTATAATGGTGTATATTCAAAGTATTCTCGACTGCTTATTAATTATGAAGAAAATAAAAAATTAAGTCTTATTGAACCTTTGATTACATACATATATGAATATAATCAAATATATGATGAACTTTCAGAATAACGATGTTTATTTATTCTATTTGTAATTACAAGTAAATTTTGGCAACAGTTTATACTCCAAAATTAATTGATAGTAATAAAATATGTTTTTCAGTTTAGTTGTAAATTTTTATTTATAATGTAATCAAAACGAAATTCAATATAATTCGAAAATTATTGGAAGCTTCCAGAATTTAATAAAAATAAAACGTGTATATTACGATCGCACTTATCCAGGGGACGTTCATGTCTATATTTTTTATACCTGAAACAATAAAACTGTACTACAGTTATATTTTGTTAATATAATAAAAAAGGTCATGCCTTGTTTAATTTACAAGCGATGGCGTTGGCGGTGCGGTGAACGTTATTAAACCAACAGGGTTTTTATTGGTAGGTGTATCAGACACTCATAAATTAGTATTCGTATTAAATATACGTATAAAAATGTCACAGTATTTAAAAAGGATATAATAATCTGCGAGATAATTATATCGCTACTTAGTTTGCTAAAAGTTCAAAATGTAAAGACTTGTAGATTATGAGTTTATTTTTCGCCAGTTATGCTAAAATATTTACAAATCAAAAAATTTAAACAGGAAGTAATTTATAATATAACTTTTATATAAAATTATATTGTACTAGTAACCATCCTTGGACTTTGTACATATTAATTTCAATATGAAAATTAATAAGAATTAAACAAAGCTTTGCCACTCAGGGATAATGTGGCTTCCTCTTTGTGAAATATTTTTTAGGATCGAATCAGTAGATTACATTTGCAGATTAACAGATAAGAACAAAAAGAAAGAAAGAAGAAGAGTATAAGAATTTTAACAAATCAAGTTACAGGCACAATAGTTGAGGCGCTAAGATACATTAATATTATATAATAAAAAGTTGTATGTCTTAGAATAAGTTTATAATATTATTGTAAAAATAAAGTTATTATTCAATATCTATGTGTTCTTACTTTTTTACAGATATAAGATTAGATAAGGTAGCGACTGTTATGAGCGAGGCCCTGGGTTCGAATCCCAGGTCGAGCAGTGTTATTGGACTTTTCCTAAGAAATTCTCAGTGGCAGCTCGGAGTTTGGTTTCGTGCCCGATTAATGGCAATAGGCTCGCCCCCTATTACATGGGACCTAAAAAAAACATACTCGGTGAAATGTGCGTGTACCTCTGCCTAATCCATCGGGGAATACAGGCGTGATGGTATGATGGTATAAGATTCAAATATAGATGATAGCGCTTAACATCCATTTCATAATATGTGTATTAAATTGTTTTATTAAAATATGTTAACGCTTGTATCTTACATCTTGGACCGTCAAAAATTACCACACTCGTGTTCAAGTTTTGGTAAATTGGAAGCGAATTTTGGTAAAACATAATCGTAAAAAAACTTTTTTACAATTTCATTACGACGTAACGACGCGCTCGGTGTTTGGCAGTGAGTGTTTTAATATTTATGTGGTTATCAAAAAACGTGGGACGGAATTGGTTATACAGCTTTTAAATGAAACCAAACACAGTTGTCTACATTTCAAAATGAAAACTTTGTAACATTATGCAATAAATTTAGAGCTAAAATTGCAATTTTATATACTAACTGTATATTCACTTAAACAAATCGTCTTTTAAGTGTGATTTAAGCGCATTAGCTTCTTTTAGCATTTCTTCAATAACTTTCTTGGCATGTACCTACATACCTTAATACCGAGTGAGATACAATACTATTATTGTTGGAGTATTTTTTTTTAATGCTTTTATGCAATATTAGGTATTGTGTCTAATAGGATCGTAACTACCACACACCAGGTTTACCAATCGCCATAGCGGGCCGACGATGGCACGCTTTTTTTTCCACAAACAACGGCGACTGTCGGTGACAAAAATCCTCCGGTAATTAACTCACATAAGGATATTTCTTACAATCTTGGAGCCAGTTTTAACCCTTCATTTGTTGTTTTTAAAGGTCAAAAGCCCTCGAGGGCTGTCCGACGGTCGTAAAGTTGGTATCGCTATAAAAAATACTCTAGCCCAGTGAAACCGACAACGTTTACGACTCATTCCAGGCTTTATAGCGGTCTGTCTATACGTACAAGTTTGTGCTGCGTACGTATTATTATAATTAGTATGGTAATTATTTAGTACTACAACTCGGCAATGATGGTATGGGATTGGAACCTTACTCTATATTCAATTAAGGTTTATTATATTTAGATTACAAGTGAATAGTTGGTTTATACACAAATAAGTCGGCAAAGAAGTATACGGCCCTGAATCTATGGACACTCGTAATGCTCTAGGTATCACTAACACATTGCCGACCTTGAACCCCCCTACCTCAGATCTTTGGAAACCCTACCTACCCCAAGAACACAATACAAGGATATTTGGCTGCGATCTTCTATAGGGGGGAGGTATTCCACCAGTCAGACTGCTCCAGATAGAGAGAAACCTCCAAAGACAATTGTCTGTGACCTACCACTCTTAATCTCATGCTGTTTTGCAAACCTCTCGATCTCTCGATTGTTGGTTTCCAATACATAATTTTGGGAATTTTTTTAGTTGCGCATGGTTCGGAACTCTCGACGACTTCTTTTTTTCGCTGTCATTTTCGACAACCGGCTGACGTAAATTAATATTCCGTACCTAAGACAATCGATAGTCAATCAGTTAATCAATTGTTTTTTTGAATAACCAACGATTACTATAGATTGTCAAAAAAAAAAAAACAAATGTTCTTTTGCTAACACTACCTTTCGGCAGCTACGAGTAGATATCTACTGACTGATTCCGAAACGCGGCACGTTTGGCATATCCTACCACCCAGAAATTTTATTGTGTAAGCACTTTTTGCAATGTTTGAGCACCATTTTCTACTAGTATTAATATAGAACGTCCTAAATACATATTACATAGGATTGGCAAGCACATAAGTATTGATGGAAAGTTTTAGAGCAAACAAATTGGAATGCATGAGATGTACAGCCGACTTCTACATTACAATATTGACTTCAACGTCTACAACATGACGTCATAAAGTGGAAAGTGCTCGCATCTACTTAAAGATATAAATTTGCCTGCATACTGAACTCGTTGTATGCGGTCAGGACACAAAATACGTCGGTTGAGAGAGATTACATATTTTTTTATTATTTTATTCCTTTTGGTACTTTCTGGTGTTGGAGGTACGGTACACCACCTGTGCAGGGAAGTACCACAGCGGCACAGCCATTACCTTTCATTTTTCATATAGCAGATGTAATGACGAAATGTAAGTTATAAATGGTCAAATAATTTTTACAACAAGAAACTTATTGACTGTTTTTTGCAACACCATATAAAATATAGGATGCGAATATTTCGCACAGGACAGAAAGTAAGTGCTTCCAACAGTTGTCATGTTAGTTAAAAAAAATGCTAATAAACGAAGTTTTAAAATGATTTCTGAATCATTAATTTACAGGAAAAGGAGATAAGCGTTGCCACAAAAAACACCTTTAAGACATAATGGAGACAAACAATGTACAATTAACAATATTATTAATATATCTTATAACCTTATACAAATAGCCAAACTGTAGACCTAACTGGTAGCAGTGACTGTCAAGTTGCTAATCCTGAGGTTCAAATGCTACGATTACTTAAGGCACATAATATCTCACGCTCTTCAGACTGGAATGCAGAAACTCTTGTATTGCTACTACGTGGTAAAAATAAGGGTGGTGGAAGTGGCCTGACTTGATTGCATTAAAAAAAATATATTTTCTTCACAATTTAGTGATTTTAAATTGATCAATGATCATGTGACGTTTTACGCAAGTAACTCGAAAATTTACAACAAACTGCTTGCATCTTTTTGTATTTTGTCGAAGTGACCTTTCTGCATTTCATTGTCTTTGCGAATATGAGCCGAACGAAGTCTAAGGTCAATAGGTACGTTGACAGCACAAGGGCATGGACCCTATCTGAGGCCATTTAGCTCGATCTATACTCGCAATTGATAGTAAGAATTGACATTGTGCGATAACATTTAATGGAAGCTCCACTTGATATAAAACAATGTTGTTAATTCATACGACTGACTGCTAGGTACTGTAAATAATAAAATAAATTGGACTTTCTGAATAACTACAGATTTCTCTTGATCTTTAATATAGCTGTATGTTTTACTACTAGGCATATTTAATTATAATAGCATTTCATATTAAGCGAAGATATGTCAATAATAGAGACATGGTAAGTCTGAATGTGATAAGCGCTGAAGAGCCGTTTCCAGCGATCTCTTGAAGGAGATAGCCATGCTACCACTAGAAAATATTGACCGCAATTAAATGGATGTAGGATTTTGTGTTTTCCTTCGCTATAAAACATTTGAACCCATGTCGATCGGAATGCTTTTCGAACGAACTAATAATGCGCTATTATCGTTTTGTTATCCCAATACTAATAATAGTATAAATATCACGCTCCATAATGCAAAGAGATTCGAGAACAGTTCCGATAAGACGCGATGGGTAGTAAATGCCTTCTTTTCTAAAGATAGGTAATGACACTATGAGGTCAGTTCAGCTATTTCTTCACAAATCCTCTTCATGAATCAATAACTAGAAATAAAGGTTTACTGAGAAATAAAATTTCATATTTACCTATCTAGACAAATTACTGTAATAATATATATCCTGAAATATTTGCAAAACATATTTTGTTTGTTGTGCATTCCTGTAAATAGGGATGCAATTTTTCAAAAACTTCTTAATTGTAATACGTAATTTATACCTATTTTAATTTAATTATTTAATTAAATAAATTTAATTGATAAAATATCATAAATAATAGTTCATTTAATATTACAATATACTTTGTTAGGTTTAGAACTATTATTAGTAGAAATCATTTCAATAAATGATGGAATGTATTTAAGTATTTATATGTTATTGAAGTTTGCTTACATACGAATGTCTCTCTTTATTTAAAACACTTGACTTCGACAGAGCGGTTGCTATCTGAGAGGTCATATTAGATACCCTTTCTTGTTACTAAATATATAATTAATAAGTGCTCTGTATATTCATAATTACAGTTGGTAACGAAATCAAAGATTTCAAAGAGACAGAAGTGGGAACGTAACTGGGTCAAATTTAAGATGCGAAGACAGCAATGATGGTCTAGCAGGTATTAATGCCCTTGAAATCCCACAATACGCCATATTTCTCTGTGAGGGAAAACATTACGTATAAAATATTCTAGTGAATGACCGGTGTCGAATGTAAAAACTTCAAAATTGCAGATTCTCTAAATAAATCGCATATGAGAACTATAATTGCTAGCGGTCGCCCGTGATCGAAATTTGACCAGCGACTTTTTAATCATAGACTACATTCTGTTTGACATTTGCAGTATGAATCTAAACAATGAATATTATATCTCTTGCTGTCACTTTTCATTGAGTGACAATGTCAATATTTTGGGAGGTCTAAGTCAATGGCACTGGTTTGGTTAGACATAACGTACCATCACGCCTGTATTGCCCAAAGGGTTAGGCAGAGGCGTACATTTGTACACCCACAGTTCGCCGAGTAAGTTTTTAGGTCCCATGTAATAGGGGGCGAGCCTATTGCCATTAATCGGGCACGAAACCAACCTCCGAGCTGCTACTGAGAATTTCATAGGAAAAACCCAATAACACTTTGCTCTACCTGGGATTCGAACCCAGGACCTCGCTCATAGCAGTCGCGCTTACGACCACTAAGCTAAAGAGGCAGTTACTGGCTGGTAACTTGCCGGGTTAGGATTAGCAGTATTAATTTATTTTATTTAATATATCAGTAACTGATATTATAGATAAATTTTAGCTTTCTGCAATCCTTCTCCATATAAACTTTAAGCATGCCAAATCTCACAGACTTCCGTGCACGCAATACACTTAAAAAGGTGTCCGAAGTTTTCTTCTCACGTATAAATATAGTGATGATGTACGGTTTAGATTATAATTATGTAAGGAGTAGAACATTCTAAATGAATAACAACGTCAGCCTATATGAAGTCTTCAGCGCGCATGAAAGTGACAAAATATTTTCAATTTGATTTTAAATAAATGACAGAAGCATTCATATATCAGCCCTGATACAGGAGGGGTTTTATTAATTAGAGAAAAATAAAAATTTGTAAAAGACTAATGTGGTGTTCTATTATTTATTAATAGACCTCAGAATTAAGAAAAATATTTCTATACGTCCTACTTTTATTTATCTGACTATATTGTTATCCATAAGGTCTCTGATGCCTCAGACGGCTTTTACAGTTTCATCGGGCTTGGAAAATTTTACTACGGTCAATATTAGATGTAGCTGTAAATTGAAACTGTTGTATATGGTACTATTTCTAATATGCGATAACAATATACATTTCCATATCTAAAAAAATAAACAATAATGATTATAAATAAAGAGTTGATGTAATGTAAGTAATAGGTATAAGTAGTTAAATGTATTATATAAACCAAGATTTGTATTGATTCACTAATGTCTGTCAAATGCTTATGTTAATAAGTAAACAATGAAGTTCCGTTAGAAGTAATAAAATATTATTCAAGGTCGACGTAACCTATACATTTAGGAAGACTTCCTCCCTCCACATCCGTCCCCGGGAATAGTCCCAACATCATAATCCACGAACGCATTGAGTCCGATGACCTAAGTCGCTACTACGATACTGTCTAACGTTGTTTCTTACGATGATAGTCAATGTTAACGTAATAAGTTTTGTTCGTAGATTTATGGTATGATTATCTTTGCTCGGCTGCGTACGCGTTTGGTACGAAGTAATTATTTAAGTCTTATAATTTTATTTTTACTTATATTTTAGATTTCAGAAAGCATTATTAAGCTTATAACCTATAAATTACTGAGTAACGTATAATATTATATATACCTGCTTCTATTATTCCAAATTACATAAAAAATGGTCAATCTAGTTTTGGTTTAAATGCAGACATTCTAACAGATTTTTTTTTATTTTTCATATTCGTGATTGACTGTGATGATGATGACTGTCAAATAAACTAGAGAAAACATTACTATTAAATACATAACTACAGATTTGTGAATATATGTTAAGATATATTATATATGGTGTCTAATAAATATAGTTTAAAAATGAGAAAAAGTAAATTTTTCATTCATCCCTTTTTGTTTTTTATATAATGTGACTGTAGCCAAAGTTAGCCAAAACTATGCTTAGAGTTGCAACTGACTATCAAGTAAAGTTGCCGCAAAATACAGCATTTGGTTTAGCGAAATTTTTAGTTTTAATGTTGTGTATGTTGTTTTCATTAATTGTTTATTTTTAATTAATGTTAAGGTTTTATTGTAATGTTTATCTTTTTTATTTAACTCGGGACCATTTTGTTACTAATATATTCATTTAACATTGGTTTTGGTGGTTGTTTTCAGACGTGTTAAAGGATAGAAAAAAAAAATCGATAACAATTTTACAATATTGAGTAGCAATGTCCTTTTTTAATTTATACTTATTTGGCACGTTTGGCAGAGGGTAAACTTGAGAGATGCACGCGCATCGTGACGAGACGTGTGTAGACTAGTCATCAGTAATAATTATGTGAATAGTTTTATTTACTTTTTTTAATCTAGTAAAAATAATGTATCGGCGTATTAATGAAATTTAATCAAATTAAAATATTTTATATGAACAAATTCGGAAGAATGAATTTACATTATTAACATTAATTGCTAAGTTCATCAAATTGTTGACACGCGAGATAAAAATTTAGTAGTTATTTTTGTTTTTCTTACGCCAAAGAATATACGTTCGTACACGCTATATATTTTTTTCATATTTAGTAGGTTATAAGGCTGTCACGTTCATTGGTGAATTAATCTTTGGTAGGGGCATTGTAGTTTGAGCGGAAGTGACCAGTCTAGGCAGTACACCATGCAGCGGCGTTGGCGCGAGGCAATAAAATAATACCAGATGATTTATTTGTAAACAGTCGTGAGCGTTGTGTGTACGTCAGCGCCCAGGAGTAATATCGTCGAGTACGCAAGCAGGCTATATCGGATTGTTTTCCTTGTTATTAAAATTGTTGTCACTATAAATCTAAAATACCATAAACTCTTTAGCCCGTTAAGAGTAGGTACAATAATGAAATGAATTTTAATGTTTACTGTTAATAATCTTTAACTATGTTGTTTTACATAATCAATTTATTTAGCTAAAGAATTATAAGAATTGTTATGAAAACTATAATTTATTAGGAAATATGCAGATCTTTTAAAATTATGATTAACGTAACAACATGGTGGTAAACAATTCATGCTCGACTGCCTTTTGTTATAAACTCTTCTGATTAACTAATATATTATGTTTACAAAATATAATATGAGATAGGAACTTGGTATTTCTCATTTCTGGATAACCCACTTGTTAAACATTCTTTATCTCGTGGTTCTAAACATTTTATTTTATTACCCGGTATTTCTTAATGAATGTATATACAGTTAATCTGCTGAATCAGTATAAAGGAAGTCGTGTTTATCTCATTACAAAAATATAGAGTCAAATTAACCATTAGGTGTACCATGCGCACACGCACCCGGTTAATGTTTACAATAGCTGATCTTGTTTATTTTTACTGCATATGGATTAAAAAGCTTCCAAACTCCATTTCGGGCGTTTATCGTCTTTTTTATTTAAACATTTCTCACTGGTGCATTATGTTATCTACCATTAAAGCCGTGTACCTGACTAAGTTACCATTTAAAATACTGAGACATACTATAAAATCGGTATAAAAACCATAATTAGTTGGATAATTATTTATAAATCTTATATAAAAAAACTAATAAATATTATTTAACGAGCTGTAAATTTTTTAAATTATGAGTCATAAAATTATTAAAAACAAAAAAGTTTTACATTTATATATTAAAATACAATAGAGAAAGAACGCGTGACAAAACTCGGCAACGCTAATAAATCAACCGTGAATTAGATATAAGGTAGTAAACCGATTTCGACACATGCCCGAATATAAACTATAAAACTATTATTTTTATTGCTTCAAAACGAGGCGAACTATAACATTGTTATGGATGTTTTAATTTGTAGCCCAGTTTGGATCGTTAAGAACAATAATAAAATTGCGCAACTTAAAATATAACTCGGGTCTCATCGTTTCGTGAATATATTGCTGTTGTAAAGTTTTATTTGGAAGTTTTGTGATAAAACTTATTAAGAACAAACGTAAATTAATTACTATTTGAAAAATTAAACTCATAACAAATAGTTATCGATCTGATGCTGGCTTTCACTTGATAATGATTAGTAACCAAAGATACACACACAATAGTACACAGTAATACTTATCCTACATAAATAATCTACTGATTGACACGGCTCAACGGATTTTGGGTGAAATTTGATACACAGACCGTTTATAAACCTGGTTTAATATATAGGGTACTTTATTCCTGTGTAATTCACACGAGCGGAACCGTGGGTATAGTTAATGGAAATCGTATTACATAAATAATTTTGTTAATCAGTAGCGGTATTTATTTAAACAACCCTATTTTTGATTACAATAAATGAGATCCGTAGTAATCAGGCATGCACTCCACCTGACTTTATGTGGCCACACCTACTTATACTCTACCTACGAGTTACACACGGGCTGTGGTGCAAGTACAAATATCTAAAAATGTACAATAAGTTTTTGAAAAAGATTCTCATGTTCGTTATGGTATTCAAATATAGAATGTTAAATAAGAATAAATACGTTTTCCTGTTGCGATAATAGGTATTTAGTTTTCGGAGCAAAAAATTTGATCAGAGGCGGGGTATGATTAAAATAAGGTCTGGTAACGCTGGGTACGAATCACGATTGACCGACTACGTGCGCGACAAATGAATTGAACCCGCCAAATATTCCGCCAACTGTGACGTAGGGTGCAGAATCTGATAATATTTCGAAACAAGAGGTAGATTATTAAACCTTTATAACATACATGTGTAGTGTCTAAATAATTGATGAAATACACCAAGCGTGCTTGCTTCCGAAGCTAAAGCGTTACGGTAACCTCGACACGAAAAAACAATTTCCCTATGTTCTTATCAGTGTCGCACTGTGAAGCTGATTTGTGGAAATTCCTTCCTCCATCCTATTATAATATGCAGTCATTCAAACATTTGAGATATTTAAGCAAACCAGGACAACGACGACATGCGCTGGGTTGTGTATCTCTCAGTGGTCGCCAATGTTATTTTACACTGTGATTACCATCAGGTAAAGGTCACTTTACCGTGCTATGATTTCAAAAAAAATCACAACATTTGAAATAATTACAGTCAAGCTATTTGCTATAACCATTCTAGCTATATACAATAAAAATCGGTGAACACTTCACGTTCCATTGTTAACTTTACAAAGGGATATTCTGTATTAATTTTCATAATGCCTGCAACTTTATCCATAAAATAAGGCAAGCTTTTAATGTATTATTGTCATTATAACTAAGACGTGTTTTCGATCAAATTTCTTTCGCGGTAAAGAGTTCATCGCTTTATCTACGACGAGTCTTTTATTAAGTTTTCCTGAAGTTACTCTAAATTCAAGAATCTTTCTAACCCAACTGTTGTTGCTTTTTCGATTAGCCTGTAGCCACTGAAGTTTGCACTTATTTACTTTCGAATTTTATACTGAAATATAAGGTATAACTTTTTCCGTCGTTCACAGCTATAGTTGAGTTAAGAAACATAAAATTCTCAGTTTGTGTATCCGAATTCATTATTATTCAAACCGAATTATAAAAGATATAAAGGTAGCCCTTTCCTAAGTAAACAACAGCTCTATGCCTTCCAAACTAATTATGTAACCATAACTCGTTCAAATAATATTATACGTTCATTTATGTGGTCTGGTATCTTTACGACCAAAATTCACTTTGAAAATAGATAAGAAAATCTAAATGTCTAATGCACGCCGCATAGGTGCTTCGGGGCTCTGATAAGACTGGTAATTTTTTCATAAAATGAAAATTAAGTCGTCGCTAATCCCGTTCTGTTCCACGGTCTTGCTTTTATTTGATTATTACCAAATTTGAACTTTCTTGTTAATTGATTTTTATGATGCAAGCCATTTTTTAACAGTCTATGTGTGAAATAAATTGAACCTTTGAAATAAATTTGTTTACCTCCGAATACAAAAAACTAATACAAATATTTAAATTACCAAAAACAATTATTTAACACATTTAGCTTTAACTAAGGTCTGTAATAATAATGGGAGACCTACGATATAATTCGAGTTGAAACAGAGAATAGTTAGTAGCGCATGTTAATTTTAACGTAATATAAATAAAGTTAAAAAAGGTGTACGTACCTATGCAATTCACACGCAGAAGAAATTAAACCTTCTAGAAACATAAAAATATTCGCATTAACGATACACGTGAACAATACGCCACGACACCTTTTCCCAAGGCTTCGTAACACGCAGGCGCATACACACGTCCTAACAGGGGAGACAGAATAGGAAGCAGTGTATAATGCATTCTATCTCATTCCCTCGCGGGCTAAATCCTATATATGTATGTGTTGTCACTTTTCAATGTCGCTTTTTCGTTTCATTGAGTTGCAAATCACAACGGCGCTAAAGAAGTTTTCTCTCAAAAAACGAAAACTAAAATTAAAAATGTGTGCGTACGTGTGCATTAATGCGATAGTTTATTTGTGTGTATATATATGTACCGAAACACAAATAGAAAAGAAAACCTATAAAATTCTATTTCATTTAAAATTGTTTAAATAACATCGTGTATTTTGCGGAATTTTACTGTAATCAGCGAGTTTGTCCTTCACTGTTTTATTGTCATATAGGCTGATATTGGACTATAGACTAATTTGGTTAATTTATTTATTTGAACACGTACATAATAAACACTAAACCAAGAAATAAAAGTAGAGAACATTGCTCAGTACTACTATAATTAATAGTGTAGACTACATGATAAAGATAATTTTACGAGTAACAAGAAACAGAAGCGAAAGCAAATTCAAAGGTAACAAACAAATAAAAAACTTAAATTCTAATAAATGGTAAACTACTGGGTCAACATTACTCTTATATCTGGGCAAAGTATTTTTTTTATTGCAGGAACGTCGTCATATATAATGTCTAGCTTGTTTGATTTTTGGATTATGTTAATAAATCTCGTCATTAGCGCTATGGGAGCATTATACTCCATGTTAGAGAGCACTTTTTCTGTTGCAAATAGGTTAAAGTAAAACTGGTCTTGGTAATTTTCTTGTAACAGTAAATGACAAAGACGATAAAAGATTTGGTGCCTATATCCAGCCTTTAATCAACTTGGAGAGGAAAACAACATCTAGCATGCGTTAATTTTCAATTACCTTATGTCGAACATAACTGTCTAAAACAGAGGTGCTCAAATGGACGAACGCGATCCGAACACTCGTTCAGAGAGGTTCCCAATTCGATTGCGGGAATTTTCGGAAGGTTATAAAATTCTTTATCATGAGACTCGTACAGTGATACGGAGGTAAGGCCGTTTGTCTACCGTCACCGTCACCGGGATGTCAACGAGAACGAAATGACGGAGCCCAGCGCTCGGGTGACGGGCTTGTGGTGGAGACGCGGTTATAGTAAATGTACATATGTGTCACTACCTAGTAGGTTAGCAGTCGTATCAAGTGTTGCCTACATTTTCTTTTTTATACTATCTCGGCACATTGTCGGTACTGTCCCTGATCGTAAGCACAACGGCTACCATCGAGAGATCTAAATCCATAAGCGGCCGGCATGACAGTGGCAAATATTTCTTCATGTTACGCTTGAAGGACCCGACGCAGTACGAAGGAGGAAGATGGTTCCACAGCTTCACGGTACGACTAAGATAAGTCATAGAGTACTTTTAGTTCGTGCCGAGATGGAGGCTACCGTAAAACTGTGGTAGATTGTTGACACTATTAAGTACCTTTGGTCTAAAATGTTAACTGCGTTTAAAATGCAGCTGTCAGAACACGTAAAGTGTTCGGTGACAGATTTTCTGCTTGAGGGTTATTAGTAGTTATTGGAGCTTCATGGATGAATGAATACTATGTCGAATACTTGCGAGCTTAATGCTACTAGGCATTTTCTTGCTGCCAACCAGCGGTAATTGTGGGACAAAAATAATTATTACCACTTTAGGTAGTGCAAATAGAAGAATTTGTAAAAAATAATAATACAAAAATGAGTTAACACTGAAGAATAAATACCTATTTAATATAATAATGGAAATATAGATACATAAATAGTAGGTATATAGATTCATGAATGATTAGTTTTTGCTGGCACTTCAACTAGATACCGTCGGCGTACTATAAAAATACGTCAATTAAACGGCGTACTTGAGTCGGTCTCATACCGATAATACCGTTGTAGAAGAACTGTTGTTGCAAAGGGAGAATCCTCCGACCAGACGGGTGTTATGACTGGCGGGCAGCTGCCCAACGGTTGTTTTTTTTTTAGAACTGACTACACTGTTAGCCTTAGGGGCCCTATCCTAAAACAGAGCCGCTGCGGCTTTTACAGCTTCACCGGACTTGGGGGCGAGCGCTTAGGGCACTCAGCCGCGAAAGTTTGTGACGACCCCGCACGAGGGTGCCAGGCTCGGGCGGTCGTCGAGAATGGGAAAAGGTCGCGATCTAACTAATTCCCTAATCCTGGGAGAATTCGAACTAACTAACATATACTCATATGCACGTTCCCCTCCTCCTGGGAGGAAGGAGTGGATCATGCGTATGTGTATTTAATAATCGGAATGGTATTTAATAATCGGAATGGTCTCAACGGTTGTAGTCGGGTTCTTGTATATATACTCAATCGAAGAGTTAATTTCTATAGCGCGATGTAGGATGCGTCATATGTGGCTCGATAGATATCGCTGTGTGTCGCTATGTAGATGTCGCTACACCGTCACGTTGACAATTTTAATTTAAAATACTCACTACACACTACGATATTAAGTAGCGCGGAATCTAATTGAAGCGCGCGCGCCAGCAGGATCCAATTATTAATATAAATATGTATACATACTTATATATATATATATATAATATCTGTTACTATTATGTAGTAAAGAAATAAACACAAGCCGGTTAGCGCCACCTATCGTACAAATGTTACATACACACTGACGTAGATACTCCTTGTTCTTGTTTGCTCGCGTTGCGTATATTATAGAAAAGTGTTATTGTTGGATTTCAATATATTTGACTATAAAACTAAAGCTTCTAGCTCTGCTGTTTTATTTCTACATATTATAATATATACAGAAGAATATATTATAATCCAAACTTTATTAACATTTACTAATATTAACATATTGTTAGTACATCTAAATAATGTAAAATTACTTTAAGTATTGGATGTCATCCAAATCACCACCAGAAGGATAAGTACCAAGAAGGCTGGCCACATTATTTCGTTGTATAGCAATGCTTATTCGTTGACGAGGTATTGGCAAGCCCTCTGGTCTCGAGATGTGTCGACCAGTCATAATTACAAATCGTGTAAATCATGATCATTCTGTGTTTTGTTTATTACAAAACCATCGGTGAAGTTGAGATTTCAACATGGTTATTGTTTTAGGATATAGTATGCATTGAAGCACATAAAATTTTAAATTTTACTTACTTATTATACCTTGGCCTGGTTATAATTATTCTAAAGAAAATAATAGATATAACAGTTATTTTGATTAAAAACTAATCAAAGTTTTTACAATAATGTCGCAATTTGTTGAACAGTTATCCTGTAATTTAAGTCTTTAACCCGATCATCATCTTACAATCTTTCAACGATTAATACCAATTTATCAGGATTTCGCATACAAGCGACGCGAAAACCTTAATTCTCAGCCCCTTAAGTGTTCGGATGACAGATTTATTGAGGTCTCAGAAAGGAAATGGTCTTAAAAAAAAACTATGTCCCATTCTGTACGTTTGGCGGGAATTAACATGACGATATTCAGAATGACCGTTTGATATATGGGGTGATTTGGTTTTACCACGACGATGTTATAAATGTTTTATGGTGCTGTAAATTGAGATACCTACTGATGTGTAGGTATAATCCACTCAAGTATATTCATTGATTTTTCGAGTAGGTCATCTGGAAAATTCATTTAATTTGCTTTGTATTTTGTTAAAGTTATACTTTTAGTAGAAGGTAAAATTTGTATCTACGTGTGTATAATGTGACGAAGGTGTAACATGATAACAATGTAAATACATTATCTCTGAATTGTGGCATAATAATTAGAACGAAGTTCCTTTTCGGACGGTACGGAACTACGGACGAAAAAAGTGTCAGAATTTTCCGTCACTACCGCTTTATAGTGTAGAAGGTTATCCATAGCGCGTATGCTATTTGCTGTGCCCAGTCATAAGTGCGCTTATTGGTTCAAGGCTATTTAATACTACTAATTTTCTTCTCGTACATTGCTGTGCGGGGAAACCTTTTCAGGGCTAAGCCCACTTCCTATAACTGTCTATACCGCCCGCTACTAAGGGCGTGTCTAATTATTGACGCTGAGGCCTTTCAACTGTCCGCTTTTCTCGCACGCGCCCAGTCCAGCGTGGGCGCACGAACGTGCTGGCGCGCTTGTGGTGTCATGATCTTTCTCTTACATCGAGAATATGGATTTTCTGGTGCATCTGGTGGTCTGGTGTGCAGCGGCGCTATGTTTTGGAAGTGTACATGCATCGTCATGTCCGCTCTTTGGAACATGTGAGTTGTCAGGCTGCTTATGAAGTCATCCAAGTTATCTATTCGCATATCGTAATGGATTGTACATTTCCTCACATAGCGTAGGGCACCGACGATTGTTCTGGTCGGGTAATTTTGCGGGGTGCTATTCAATTATAATTTTTTTAGAACTGACTATACTGTTAGCCTTAGGGTCCCTG
Source organism: Saturnia japonica (assembly GCA_033032175.1). Lineage (NCBI taxonomy): Eukaryota > Metazoa > Arthropoda > Insecta > Lepidoptera > Saturniidae > Saturnia > Saturnia japonica. The sequence goes on from CM065332.1 coordinate 7,997,758, forward strand.
GAGCCTCTGACGGCTTTTACAGATTCACTGGACTTGGGGGCGAGCGCTTAGGGCACTCAGCCGCGAAAAAACTAATATTGAATAATTTTAAACTATATATATATATATATATATATATATATATGGGTAACAAAGCAATATCGCGAAGCAGACCTAGCAAACTGCAGTATAAAACTAAAATTTCCAGAGAAGCGCCATCTAGTGGAACTCAACATGTAACTTTCAAATATATTTTATAACACGATTAAACAGTATCAAAAACTACAACTTGATCCAGCCGAGTGTTCCACGACACACGCATTTTTTTATACTATGTACATACACATACATATGCTATAATTAAATCAAGTTGAACTCATTATTAAATTAATCAAATTAAAATAATGTTTATTTTTAACCATTAAATTATTTTTTTTACATTTTACAAGAATTTAATAAAATGAATTTACATTTATATTATCGATGGCTAACTTCATCATGTTGTTGGCACGGGGAATATATTTATTGTGGTTATTTTTGTTATGTTACAACAAAGAAGTTGGATATTACTTCTTAATACTTGCGTACATAAGTACACACATATTAGTTATTAATTATATAGTAATTAATTTGCGTTTATCACATTTAAAAATAGACAGAAAAAATAAATACAGGGGAAAAAACATTTCAAAAAATGACGTGACTTGGCGTCAGGGTTGTTGCCTTTGATAATGGAAATCATGGAACGGCGATGTGTTTTAACCGACTCTCTAACTTTACCGACAATAATTAAACTATTCAAAATTACAACTCCTAATTGTAATTCCTTTTCCAAAATATCAAGTCCCAAGACTTTTCTGTTACTTCTTTTATTTAATTTCTAAATAGTGATAATAATTAAATCATACTGGTTTTAATAACGTAGTCACCTTTAAACAACCAAGCCAAGGTTTAAATCAATATTCTTGTAATACAAAACGATTATAGTTATTTGTTTCAAAAATAATTAATCAATACTATTAATAGGGAAATCATAAAACTGTTGAAGCATACAATAAAATGATGAATATTAAAATTATCAAGAATACCATGTATAAATAACAATGAGTCATCCTGTATAACGAATTTTGATTATCCTTCCAAGAAGGGTCTGGTATGGTCACTGCGGGAGCACCTCGGTCGGACAGACGTGTTTTTATGGTCACTCTAGTTACCGTACCGGGCGCGTTAAGTGTTTCGGGTTCGTTTGTTTCTTTAAATGTAAAATCGGACAGTTATTAATAAGAAATGAAATTATTTGTATATCACTTTATTAAAACAGTTTAGTTTGCTTTATTGTCACCCTCTTGGAGAAGCATCAGGCGTCCTCCAATTTTTAATTATGTGGAGTTGCATAACATTCTCCCATTTAATCAAAAAGAGTCATGTCTTTCCATCATGTTTTGATCTTCATCAAGTCAGTTTGAATGCCCTTATGAAGTCATTAGTGCTGAAAATAAAAGTCTGTTAAAGATTTTGCGTTATTAGAACATTTTACGAATCCGCTGGTCTATCAAAATTCCAGAATCTGTTAAGAAACAAAAAAAAACCGACAGCTGTAAATCGTTTTAAGAAAGCGGTTATAATTGCCAACTGGTTCTTTCATGAAAAATTCATGGTGCTTGTGATTGAGTCGCGTACTTTGGCGACGCGTTCAGATTTATAATGGAATCGAGACACATTTTGCGCTATCCGATTGGACGAACGTGTATGATCACGTCGATAAACCTTTATAAGGACGTAGGCAGACGACACTGTTTTTATCAGATTACAAACATAAATTTGAAGTATCAGTGATGATTAAAAATTACTTAATCTATTATCTCCTATTTACTCAATATAACCTAGTATTTAACAAAATCTTACATGATGTTTTACATAACGATGCGGTTGCTGCTTGAGCCCTAAACTGGAGGCTGGCCCATCAATACATATCTGTCGATATATTTGAACTTAAGTAAAACAACTGACCTAGTAAACAATAGAAAATGCCTTTCAACTGTGTCATAGTTTTATTATAACATTTCCTTCAAGTAAACTAAGAAGACCCAATAGTTAAGCGAAATTTTCATAGTAAAAAAAATCTTTAAGCTTTTAATATGAAACTGACAATCGAAGAATCAGTAGTCAGCACAGCATTAACTTACCTTCGGAAACCAAGAGCCGGTGGTATTGGCAACTGGTACTCTAATGTATCATTCATAGCCTAATGATTAAGTCACGTAGCCAGAACACGTTCAGACTCCAAATGAATCCTCACGGACTTGATGATTTTGCTTTTCTATTGATAAAGTACCCTTATTAGGTTTAGGCTCTTCTTTGTGCTTTTCTTTCTTTCTTTCTTTGTCAATTTCTCCTAAAGTTGGTCTTATGTTAGTTGCTACCAGACAGATAGGTTGAGTGCCACTTTCGGTGTTGTTCTACAATTTGTTTAAAGGAAATACAAGTTGTTAAGTTGCAAATATAAGTAGGCAAATGTAACCTATAGTATAATGACGCCACGCTTGAAAATAAGGCGACAAACTACACCAACTGCTACAAGTGATTGGATGTGGGGTCAAAGGCAAGACGAGGCCCACAGTAGTGGATGAATGCAAAGTTATGAGTATCAACAAGGAATTTAAAATGCGTAGGAAAATAGCATGGAAAATAACTAATACGTATTAATTATTTGCAAATTCTCCGATTCTTTTGTCCTTTCTGTGTATTTTTCAATAATTTGATTTCTTGCAAGTAATAGATTTTTTGTCTAAATTATTTTATAATTTTTATTTTGGTTCTTCGTTTTAGCTACTGTATGTGCAGTGCTCAGCGTAATTACAATAAGTAGGTTAAGCTACGTCGTATACTATCCTACCTTATTAGTACTGCATCCAACTGGAAGGCATTGCCCTGAACATAAAGCTGGGTAACCGGATTAACGATATGCAAGTAATAAAATTTTTAGGTTACATAAGATTGATGTTATGGTTATGTTATGTTATAGTCTATAACAAATTATAAATTAAAAACAATTTATAGATAGACAAGATTCATCCGAATAAATATAAACAAACATTGAATCCAAATCAAAAACGTTTGTCTGCGCAAAATCTGTAAAACTTGTTTCACATACATGGAACAGTTCCAATAACTTTCTTCCCATTCTTAGAGTAATCTGTACTTCTTCCTGTCCCTTTCATACTCCACACTCGAAACTGACACAGGACGAGTGCGAAAGGGACGGGGTACATGAAGACGTCACGCGGGGCGAAGGCGCGCGAGTGTTCTTGCACTTGTTTTATTTATTTTGTTAGCCGCCATGTTTTTTTTGTACGTTTTCTGAAAGCAACGTCTTTGTTTGTGATCGGCCGGGGTGCGCGCAATCGTCCGTGGCCAGTAACTTGGATAATTTCTTTATTCTACTGAGCCCACCCGACAATTTTCTGGGCCGCATTATTATGAGGTTGATTTGTTTAATAATTTTATTACTGGCCGCAAAGCGCATACTATTGTTGCTTTTATTGCATTAGGTTTGCGCTTTTAGTGGTCGCTTCAGTTTTGTTTTTCGCATTAAACGTGGGAATGGATTGTTTGTTCATTGTTTATCTGATGTACAAATATATGCAGTTGTATTCATCTGTTCTTATTGCTTTTGATATGTTAGTATTGTTCTAGTTAAGTTGTATAACGTCGAAACTGTATATTACTTAATTTCTTTTTTATTATGTAGTTTCTCCTACATTTTTGTCACTTCCTAAAATAAATATAAGCTCAAACTGACTTGGTTATTAAAGACAGATTTTATTTAAGGGCATTTTATGGACAACTGCGTATTTACTAAAGACACTAAATTTATGAGTATTATAAAATTTTATTGTCATCAAAGTCATCGATTGAGTACACAGTTTTGAGAAATAAAAGCAATAATGAAATATCAAAATGACGTATTTATGTAAAAGATGTTTTTTATACATTTTTTTGTATTTCTCGTATCTACATATTATTTTTGAAAATTCTTTTGATGAAAATCTTTAACCCCGGTTTAGACCATACGTGATTTCGTTTCTTCGACTCAAGTTTTAAAAAATATTTTCTTCTACATATAAGGCCAAAGCCAAACAAAAATTCAGAAATGAAAAATTAAAAGTAAAATTCAATTGAGCAATAAACGAAAAAGTACATGCAAATTATTTTCTCTGCATCCGATAGTATTAAAATATCCAATTTATACGGATGTCCAAATTTACACGTACATTTTTATTAAAGTATCCAGCTGCTTGCGAGATCATTTCTTTTGCAAGAAGTTTAAACGTGTTGCGTCACGGATTCCAGTGGTCTCGGCCATTCGAGGTTCTTGTGTTTTTTGTTTCATGCGGAACCCCACTGTTAGTTAGTCCTTGGGCATCGCGCCGAGATGTCCACGTCGATATTCTAAATGCTTTAAATAGGCTCAAAAAAGGTTTTCTTTTGTTTTGTGGGGCAATGTTTACTGTTTGGGTATAATTAATTTTGAATACTTATGTTTTGTTGTCGTTTATCCCAGTGCTGGGAGTAGCGTCCTCCTTTTAACCTTTGGAAGGTATACTTCTTTTGGCGTGTTTAGTAGAGGATTAAATTGAAAGCAGCGCGCATCAGGTTTTTTAAAATATTTTTAGGTCCCATGTAATAGGAGGTGAGCCTATTGCACTAACCGGGCACAAATCCAAACTCAGACCTGCTACTGAAAATTTCATACAAAAACTCAATAACACTGCTCGACCTGTGAATCAAACCCAGAACCTCGAGCACAGCAGTCGTGCTTTGGACCACTAGGTTTAATGAGACAGTACACTTAACTTTTTTATTGTGTAAAATAATTAAAAGCATGATTATTTGTATACAATTTAAAAAAAACATTTATAGGAAATATGAATAAAATTATATATGAATTTTCACTGATTGCTAACTTCATCATGTTGTTGGAACGAAGAATAAAATGAAGTACAAACATTTTTTTGAAATTTCAGGTATATAGGATATTTTAAGCTGTCAATATTCATCCAGACTTCAATTGTGTTACTTATAATAAAATCTAATTTAGGTGTCCTTTGCAAGTGGTCACCCCATTTTTTTAATAATAGTTCGACAATTTGATGATATTGCCCGTGATGGTAAGTACAGCACAATCCAAACACAACGGCGACCACCGAGAGATCTAAATCTATCGGCGGTCGCCGCTGTTATGCTGGCCTGCATAAATATCTCATCACATTACTATTGAAGGACCCAATGCCCACATTGGCCGGGAGATGGGTTCCACAGTTTCACGGTATGACAGAGATAAAGGGGTTATTTCACGGCACGATCTACCGTACCCGATTTCCGGGCTGGGAAGGGGGGGGGGGACTTTTGGCCGCAGGATTGAGCGTCGCTATTGGCTAACCCCCCGGAAATCGAAGACATCGAAGAAATAACCCCTTATGACATAGAGAGCTTTTCAGTTCATGCTGAGATGGAGGTTATTGTAAAACTGTGACTTTGAAGTCTCGCGCATGTGGTTTTGTTATGGAAAGGAGAGAAGAGACTTAGATTGAACAGCTCTTCAGAGTACCTACTCACCATGGTAAAGACGGTAGAAAATGCTCAGTGACGCAATATTCTTGTGCAGCTGAACTGAATTTGACTTGGTAGTGTTTTATACAAAAAGCTTTGGAATGTGTTCAGTTATAGAGCAATATATGTTCAGCCATCCATTTTTAAAGTCACTACAGCCACAATTGAGCATGGTTGGAAATTATTCCACGGGTGGTCAGTTCACAGTTATCATAAAGTGACTTTTCAGTGAAAGTACGTTAACTAGAGATACACAGGCTTCGTAATAGGATATATATAATTATGTAAAGGTATACCAGAAGGATTCAATCTCAGAAATGTTTATACAATGTTAGTAGCTGGCATATTATACAGTTTACTAGGTTAGTGGGTTTACAGGCCTCTTGGCGCAGTGGTAGTAAGTCATATTATAGAAACGAGAGGTAATAATGATGAGTATCATTATCATTGATATGTTTGGTTAAATATCTATATATTTTTTTTTTACAACCAAGATGGCAAAAAGCTTGCGGCCTTTACGGATCGTTAAGTATCACCTGTGCCTTGCTGGCCGTCTCTGTGGCCTGAAACCCTACACAATGCAGGAACACAACACAAGGTTATATGGCTGCGATCTTCTGTATGGTGGAGGTTTCCACCAGTCGGATAGCCCCAAGTACAGAGAAATCTCTAAAGAATTTTCTCTGTGCCCTACCTCTCTTGAAATGTATGCTGTTTAGTTATCATAATACAAGTGTTGCTCACTTTGGAATTAAATGATTGTGTTTGGAGTTATATTCCCATATTTATTTAATTGAACAAAAGAGATAAACCACAACTGTACAATGTGGCGCAGAAGTACTAGGGGAGCTTACCCTAAATAAATTGGGATAATAACCAGGAAAAAGAAGAACAAGATTTATTTAATTGATTATAAGCAAATGTTTAAGGGTTTTAAATAACAATGTGCTTTGTCACCAGGCTCGCAGCGGCGGCGGCTGCGGCTGCCGGAGCCACCAGCGAGCTGAGCTACCTCGCCGCCCTCCATCCCGCTTACCGCCCCGTGCCCTACGACCATCCAATATACGGAGCTAATACATTGCGAGGTAAGTATTTATACTGCTTCCATATAACTTAGTAAAAAAAGTTTGTAAATATAAGAGTTTTATTAAGTTTAAGTTAGACACTACTTAGCTAACCATGCATTGAAATCCAAACTAAACGTGTAACATGCAGTATTTCATCTCAATCGGTTGGGCATAACTGCTTCAAAATTTAGTTGCAAGACTTGATCCATACTAACGAAGCAAGTTAAATAAAACCTTGTAAAAAGGTAAACAATAGCTGGCATAACACTGAATACCAGAATACGCCAAACCAAAAATTTCGTTATGTGTAAAAGGAGTTTTTATCACGCGACTGCGAAAAAGAAAGGATATATTTTTCGAGCGTATGTAGGATATCTATTTCTTTGGCCCGCTCTGTATAAGGCTATACGGAATTTTATTTTAGCCCACGAGGTGTCGCGTCGTTAGATTTCTCTTAACTGTGGGAGTGACACAGACTATATAATATTTTCTTTAGTCAAGTACTAATTGCTACTAAAACACCTTATTGTTTAAGCGAATACACTTAGTACTAAACAAGTTTAAAATGAAAGTATTCCTTATGGTTAAAAGTATTCCTTACAATCGGACGGTCGCGGCAGTGTCGACGTTATCTCAAAGCTGTATTAACGCTCTTATAAACTGTAATATAAAACTCTATGAGAACAATTACGAATGCTCAGACAGACGGTGATAAATTTTGTTATTACTCGCTATTTCTTGGAAGTAACGACGTGAAATCACTACACCCGGACAAAATCTTAATAACTAATGATTAAACGAAAGTTCGGTTTCGGTTTCGGTTCCGGTCGTAGTTTCGGTTTCGGTTAAAATTCGGCCAAAATTTCGGACACGCTTAAACTCAGTATTCACGAATTGTCGCGTGTCCGGGACTCGTTTGTATATCCACACTCTCGTATACTTCTCGTAATCTAGAATATTTTGTACACAATTAAAATACTTACTCAATTAATAAGAAGTCCGTACTTTATATCTAAGTGTTGTTTTTTAACAAAAGTTACTTACAAAAGTAAGTTATTGAAATTGTTAACATGATATAACATGAATACATAATTTTCTTGGTAAAATAATTGAATTATTGTTTTGAATGTAATTTAACACAAATTAACTGTTTGTTAAAAAAATTAGTAAAAATACACTTCATTTGAGTAGAAAATAGAAATTTTACTTGTATACATTAGTTTCGGTTTTGGCTGGAACTGAAATCGAGGCCGAAGTTTCGGTTAATAACTAATTTAATAGATAACAATCGAACTCTCGAACCGCGTATTTCCAAGCAGACACCCAACCCACTAAAAAACCTATTTATTCATTCGCGAAATAGCTTAAGTTGAATGAAATTTCTCCCTAAACAAAATCCCAAATGAAAATAGCCCGTGACAAGCTGCGCATATCGCAGAAATGCCAGAAACAACGCGACTTGCCACAACCGTACACTATCGACACAATTTATCTATAAACTAAGGTGTTAATTAGAATTTGAACTCACGACCATTTCAATTCCTTAAAAGGGGACGTATAGCCTGAAACGTGCTTCAGTACAGTGACTGTAGGGTTTAAATTTGAATATGGAGTACTAGATGTGAGATACGTAAAGGAGGCTATTAAGGGGCAGTCTATGGTTAAGTCACGGCTTTAAGTTGGCATGTACTGGAAACGAGAAAAGTTGATTCAGGGTTTGTAATGGAAGCGTTATAAATTGTATAGTTTCTAGTTTATGTTATTACAAGACAATTTTTAACAAAAAAGAGAATAAACTTCAATGATTTTGAAGAGTTCCCTGGAGTATCTCCGAAGTTGGCGGTCCAATGCCAATGAAATTACAATGGGCCCACTCTTATATCTTATAATGCTAGTGTGAAAGGGAACGTTGGAAGAGGAAGGCCTAGATGAACGTTCTGAAGAAAGGTCAGGTGAACTCTAAACCGACGAGCATGCGTGAATAGATTAATGAATGTTGAAGAAGCGAAAGATGTATGCCAGGGTAGTAGCAGGTGGAAGGACGTGGTCTCTGCCTACCCCGCTAGGAAATAGGCATGGTTTATGCATGTATGTCATGAAAATTATGATTATCGCCTACCCGTTATATATTATAACAGCAATGTGCCTGCGGCTCCGCACACGTTTGTTATTATGTAGTAATGTTCATCTGGTAATTTTATTTTTACTCATATTACTGACCATTAATATAACCTAGCAATTGAGGAATGGCATGTACTTCCCGTGTACAATTTTCATGAATTTTTTTTGAGAGTTATCAAAATGGATTTTAAAACATTTCTGAAATTATTGTTTATGATTCTTTTAGATCCTATCAATTTTGAAATGACTTAATATACTTCTCGTATATAAAATTTCATTAAAATCTGTTAAGAATTAATGAAATTTTTTTTTTTATTAAAAAATTTAAATTTTGTGTTCATAGAAGGAGAGTTACAACATAACATTTAAAAAATTCATAACTTTAAAACTACTAGGCCTAGAACAATAAATTTTAGTGTTTCTATTAGATCATGTCACCCTCTACCACTGTCATAGTGTTGGTCCATTCCTTACGGGACACCCTGTATAATAGGGACTAGTCTATTGCCATTAATCGGGCACAAATTCAAACTCCGAGCTGCTCCTGAGAATTTCATAGAGAACCCAATAACACTTTGCTAGACCTGGGAATCGAACCTAGGATCTCAAGCATAGCAGTTGCGTTTAGGACCACTAGGCTGATGAGTCAGTTATAAAGTTATGAACTATCAATCAGGTTTTTAAACATAAAATACACCACTTTGTAAATTGTACCAGTGCGAACCTGGGGCGGGTCGTTAATCTATATTAATATTATAAAAGTGAGAGGATTGTTTGGATGTTTGTTTGGTTGAACACGCTAATCTCAGGAACCACTGGTTCGAATGGAAAAGTTATTTGAGTGTTGGATACCCCATTTATCTAGGAAGGCTATATAATCTATATAATATCACGCTACAACCAATAGGAGCGGAGCATCAATGAAAAATATTGGAAAAATGGGAAAAATTTATTTCTTTTGAGAGCTTCCATTGCGCGCGCTGCGTAAATGGTTAAAGTTACTCTACAATCATGGGTGACGGAATTGTTTCTATTAAAAAGTTCTAAAAAAAAAGTTCGCGATAGCATATGTCATTGTCTATAAACTAACTTTGACTCAACATAACATTTTTTATGGTAATGAAATTTGTTCTAAAATAGTGCATTATTTGCGAAGGTGTTTTTATAAACATGGTATTAATCCTTCTCAAAATAAATACATTATTCATCACAAGTATTCAATTTTTCATCAATTGATTCTAATAAATGTCTTATTGGAGGAAATATCACAGTTTTAAAACAACTCCGCAGCAAAATAAAGAAAGTTTCACCTCCTTTAGAATGGTATTTATTATAGGTGCTTACGACCCACTCTATCTAAACCTCTCTCTCTTTCTCTTTCTCTTTGTGACGCATACGAAGTTGCGCGGGTCAGCTAGTGGGCTATAAAATGCAAAAATATATTTTCATATCTGACCGGTAGTTCCAAATATTAGCGCGTTCAAACAAACAAAAAAACAATGTCTTGGGCTTTATAATATTAGTCTAATTAGTGTAACTATGGAATCGCTCGTCGCTTATAAGTTTACCTCAATATTTAGCATATTATCAGTACAGTCCGCACTGTAAATTAACGATTCGATATGGGCATGTCAGTTTGTTCGCTGCAACCTGAGTGCACTAATTTGACTCGTACCGTGAAGCGAAACCAAGTTTAAAATTAATATTACCTATATTTTTACATAGTTTGAACTACTTTTCCAATACAATAGTATATTGTAGCGATTATTATAACCCATATGGTAATAATTGGTTACATACTTTACTGGGTTAATCAATTTATTTATGGGAAGGTTTTATTTTATTGTTGTTGTTTAAAGAAATAGAATTAGTTTTTAAATAATAAAACTTTTAAAATATTTATTGGTGTTATAACAAGATAATTTATATGCAGTTTTTTTTTGTTAACGGTATCTCATCACAGTCGTTTCACGGCCGTTTTCCAATCGAATCCAGTTGCAGCACGCAAGTAATTCAACCCTTCATCTCGTTTATATACCGAAAATAAATTGTTTATAGCAAAAAGTCGCGGCCCGGTGTCTGTTTACTGAACAGTTGGTGTCGCATTACATGTATGTAAACGCATCTCTGGATAACGCTCAATTAGGTGCAATTTTTTTGGCGAGTTTTTTTTTTGGACGTGTTTATTCGAAAGGTATGGATGGGTCTTGCAAAGGTGATAAAAAAATGGGGCATTTTCGATGTTAACTTTATTTTGTGTTATTTATTAATATTTTGTAATTATTTGCTGAGGCTTAAGGACAAGAATTTTTTTTCAACAAAACGATTTGAATAGTTATTTTTAGAAAGTAAATTCTTAAATTATTGTAATGAATTATTTTCTGTTACATTTTACAGAAGTCCAACTATTCTTCTTACCCCTTCTTCTTCAATACATCCGTATCAATATGTTGCGAAGTAACAAGAAAACATTTACAGGTCTTATCAAATTTTAATAATTAATTTATGTAAATATATATATTTTACATGAAATATTATTTAATTTAATGTTTTTGTCTACAATATTTGTTCTCATGAATTAGTTATAAGATTATATCATGAAATAAGTTCATATATTTCATAAACTTGATGAAAACATCAAGTGGTCCAAAAACACGCAAATAATGCCAACGATAGCCAATCACTTGCAACTATGTTGTTATATTTAAGTAGATTAATTCAAGAATCCGACTTTGAACTTTAATTTTATTCAATACTTCGAATAGCTTGTCTTTAATGACTTTATTGTTAAACGATCATCTTTGTTTTTTGATGTTTTCCGAAGTATTTTACTGCATAACGAATTGTCTGAGTAAACGAAACTCCTGATTTTGTGTCGCTCTTAAAATTGTTTGTTAAGCTTAAAACATCGGAACGATTCGATTGATTGATTCACAAGGCGTACGTGATTAGTTAAGGAACGCGCATTTTAAGTATATTTTTGTGTGATAAATACCGCGACCGTTTTGTTCTTTTTTAAATTTTGTGTATTATCTTCTGGATAGATGCTTTATATTCTTAGTTTGTAGCTTGTAGTTATAGCTTAAATAAAGCTTTTATAGGTCTTTTTTCATTGAAATTTTTAACTACAGAAAAATTAGCGTCTTTTTAAGTTATCGCTCGACATTGTGGTAACATCTATTTTATCTAACGAAAAGCAATTAAATATAAACCTATACCTTAAGTTTTTTTCAACTTTTGACAAACAATAATAAACACATAACAATTATTCAAAGTCTCATTTGTAATGATCAAATATTTAACAATACATATGACAAGGATTCAATTCAATGTTCACCGAGTGTCATCAATAAGTACTTTGCATTTGAAATTTCTCTGTATAAAAATTCAACATTAATGTTTAACATATATTCGGTGGAATAGAAATCCGAAATACAACAACAACAACAAAGAAATGCAAATTTTCTATAAATATAGAAAATTTTAGATACTTGTATTTTTTTATTACTTAAAGAAATTACATATTTCTCAGAAATGATTCATATCGTACATAACACCGTCCTGAGACGTTTTAACTGGAAACGTGACGGTGAGCCAGACTCTCAGATTACATCCACCGCACCGGATGGACCCAGTTCTGTGTTACACAGACCTATTTGACCATAAATGACCTTCTAACAGTGCGCTCTCTCTAGGTCAAATAAGTTTTATTATTTCTTTCAGGATAAATTAGATTTTAATGTCCAGCTATAAAAAGGCCATCCATAAAACTGATTAAGACCACTTTGGTTTGTACATTGGCATGGTCGTTTTGCAAATATATTCTCTCAATGAGAGATCTGTTAAATACCAACAAATAAGAATAATGCTTTGTTTAATTTATAATCTAATCATTTTTTCTCAACAGATTTTAGTTTATTCGAATGTTGACTTGGTATATTTAAAAATACATTATAATGCCAATTTTATATATTGATCTATGAGCACAAGCATCTCCTATTGTAAAATAAATAACTCGAAATAAATAAATAAAATGAATACTCGTACCGTACCGTGCAGATGTGGAATAGACTCCAAGCCAACATGTAGTCTTCTTCTTATGACATTTCTCCTTCACCGACGGTCACCGTTGTTTGTAGACTGTACCGTGCTTACCATCAGGTTTGTGTTTATATTGAAGATGTTGCAACAAAACGTTAATCTATAATAAATCGGTAGTTCTGTACGTGTATCTTTTATTTCAAATTTCCCGATTGAGATCCCATTTAAATATGACAGTTATCACTGATATTCCATTTAAAAGAATATGTCTTTCTGTATGTTTGTATGTCCGCATGTATATCAAAAATAGCTTGACCGATTCTTATAAAATTTTGTGGAAGCTCATTAGTTAATTTATATAGGCTATCAGAATTTTCAATAATACATAAAAGAAAAATACATTTTTGAAAATTTTCAACTGATTTTATATGGGAATTATCCACTTGAAGTAATTCCAAAATTGATTGGCCATAAGAAATTATTGTAATTAATATGATAAAAAATAAAATTACTAGATGAAACTAGTATGAAACTGCGTAACAAATGCGTACGGAGCTGCTGGGCACCGTTAGTATATTTAATTATGAATAAGTTTAAACCGGAATGTTTTGGATTAAGGCATATTTCATAACATCTTGGCTACTCCTGCAAGTAAAGAAAGCAACATTTTATGCAAGTTTGTTATTATAACACCAAGTTAGCTGTGTAAATGCTGAGTTGAGAATACGATGGGGCTAACATGATCTTATTGGACATAAGTTGATAAATTAAATAAAAATAATTATCATAATCTAAGTTCATTCGTGAGGGTAAACTTGGATGGGAATCCTAGCAGCCTACTTAAGCAACGTATAATTCTTCTGCAAATAGACTGACTTTTCGGTAAAGGATTACACCGTACTAATCATTTTCAACTGCCTTCTATTCTATGTTAGTCACTTTCAATATGAAAGTATTCTCTAAACACCAATAAATGTTTTTTTTTTTAGAACTGACTATACTTAGCCATAAGGGCCCTGGAGGTTCAGACGGCTTTTACAGCTTCATCGTGGCTTTGGGGCGAGCTCTTGAGGCACTCAGCCGTGAAAGCGTGGCAATATGCTCAACGGTGCCAAAGTGGGCGAATCTCGACTTGGGTTGACGCCGTAGTTGCAATTAAGTTGCGAATTGGTCAATTCGCCAATAAATGTTATCCGGTAAATATTTGAAAGCTGGTTCTCTTTTAATTTAATTAAAAAATATACAAAAGTGTTAAAGATTTTATTTTCTTTCGCTACGTTGTTACCATTGGGTAAATTTTTGATCGTAAAAATTCATTGCCGATAAACACCTACCCACTCATATTTACTTTTCTCTAAATTAGTGGTGTAGGTACTTAACGTATGCTTCGAATAATTCATTGTTTTTTTATTTAATGTTAGTTGAACGATATACATAATTACAGTCAAGAGCCGAATGTAACGAACTATTGTATAAATTAATATTTTTAGGTTTAATAGCTGTAATTAAAAGAATAAAGCTTCAATCAAATTCAAATGATGATTCACTCATTGGACAACAGCAATTTATGCTATATAATGTATTCTAATAAAAAAAAAAACAGAAGGATTTGATCCTACAATTTAAGCTAAACGGATGTTTTGTAACATTAACAATTTCTGCTAAAATTCATGAAAATCGAATAAGCATTGCTAAAAAAGAAAGCTCAGAAGAGCAAAAACGTATAAAAATATTACTGACAAAAATTCAATATACATAATATATTCTGCGCTTTTATGAAGTTCTAGAAACAGTTTAATTCGTTTATGGAAAAGAATCCTATCCTACTATCTTACTAATATTATAAAGGCGAAAGTTTGTGATTGTGCTTGTATGTTTGTTATTTCTTCACGCTCAAACGGCTGGACCAATTTTGATGGTATGGAGGTAGCTGACACCATGGATTAACACATAGGCTACTTTTAAGGTGTCTTTCAAATTACACGCGGGCGAAACTGCGGGGCACAGCTGGTAAATTATAAATGTGAAAATTAGTATGCTTGGATGTTTGAATATTTATTATTCAGTCACGCAAAAATAGCTGAACGGATTTGTATGAAATTCGGCCCTCAGATGGTTTATAACCTGGATTAATACGTAGGATACTTTTTATCCCGCTAAATGACATACTTTTTCATTTATCTCTGTATCCAAATTTGAAGTCTACGCAGACGAAATTGCGGGCAGAAACTATTAAAAAATAATTAGGAACGTACATTTGTAAAACTTGATTTAAATTTATCACAAAATTGAAAGAAATCTCTAGAATACATAATCTACAAAAAATAGTTTACAGTATAGGTTACAGTTATTGAATGTCAAGTTTTATTTTTCTTAACGCTAAAGTTATCATCATATTGGACTTCTAAATTTAAAATATTTAATAAAAATATTTAACTTACAAAATATACATTAATTCCTTATAGACAAATCTAATGTTTTTTTTTGTAAATCTTACTTATATAACTATTAATTCTTCAATGTCTGAATGTAATCTTAAATGAAAAACTAGACCCACAACTGGTCTTAACTAGAAATTGAATTATGAATTATTAGAATATGTAGGAGGTGTTTTAAATTTTTATTAAGAACCATTTAATAATTATGAACATTTGCATTAAGAAATGAAACGGGGATCATCTCTAGAAGTTGTTTATGATATTTAAAAGTATTTAGTTTTTAATTACCTTAAAGTTGATAAAGTAGCTCTAAAGTTACCAGCTAATGTAGAAAATATTAATTTAACTTTATAATAACGTTTTATTTTCATCAATCAAAATGACACATGAACCAAGTAAAAAGCCTAGATGTTTTGATTTTAATATAAAATTTTCGAACCGGTCACATCATCAGTTGACCGAAAAATTTCGCAACCCAAGTGACAAGCCGAAACTTAATAACTTACTCAGAAATGTACCAGCAAATTGGGAGCTGAGTTGCTGGACCGGCTCTGTAACCCTATACCGCCTTACCGAACACCCCGACACATATAAATTGTATTTTTATTCAAATCGAGGCCTACATGACGCGATAAAGTCTCCTTTAAACAAATAAGCATTCATATCAATTGCAATGGCAAAGAAAAACTTACTCTAACGTAATTGAGTAAAGATTCAAATAATCTTGAACTTTTAGACTATAAGGTTGCAGGCAACAACAAACTTTACAGTTACAATAACAGAGCTGTAAGTTTCGGAAGTGAATAATCCTGTTGCACTACTTTAAATTAAATACATTGTGACACAGCAGAAACGAACTAAGTAGGTCGTGTACAGAATCCAAATTTACCCTTAAAAATTAATGTCCAAGATTGGAATTGAAGTAATGTAGTATGTAGATGCATAATATATAACACTAGTAGACTCACAGCTAATGAAGACTGATGATTTAACAATTACAGAGAAAGATTTAAAAGTTTATTGGGACTTTTTTCAATTTATACATTAGTGAAAACTATAAATATCTGTTATTAATTTGTGATGTTTGAGCTGATCTAAGAGAGACCAGATTGTAGTTTTGTAGCTTCTCCTTTTACATTTCCAATAATGCTGTTTACACCGATACCCTTCATTTTTCAGTTTTTATTAGCGAGATGTTAATCGCCAACGCTTAATGTTTACTTGCTACAAGTTTTTAATCCGGTACGAAATCTTTTATCAAAGCCGGTAACGAGTCTGGTGCCAATCAAGTTGATATTGCACTTAAAAGTTTTTATAAACATGATGCAGGTATAAATACCAATAATAAAATGAACACTTACTTTATTCTTGGAACGGATTTTGATTTGCAATATTATGATTATCGTGTTATAAAAAAATGACTCAAGAATGTGAGAGGAATAATCTTAAAACACTATCGTGCGAGTCGATCGCAGACATATATCGTTACCAAACATACATATACAATTTAAAAATTCTTATGTATACGTCTTCATCGACCGATTATCGTAAATTAAGGGTCCAATGATGGTTTAACCGAGCGTAAAACTGTGAGAGAGATTGAGAGTTCATGTTACTTTGGAAATCAAAAACGTAAAAGTCATCAACGATTCCGTTGCTAGAGTGAGATGGAATTATATCGAAGCCGTATAATAGAAGAGGTGAGAAAATAATTATAATGTTAAGTCTATGCGTATATTCAATAAATATCATAGCCGTAATAATAATGTTCATGATTTTATAAGGCAATTTGTTTTCTTACGTCCATTAGCAAATCAATAGTAACCGATATCTCAATAAATACACTATTAAGTATTTATTATATAAATAATGTTTATATATTATACACCTTTGTTTGAGCTGATATGAATAATAACTTTCTTCATTCTTCACAACAATTCAGAGGTCAGAATCATAATGATTGATTGATATTTTTATTCGTATATATTGCTGCAAAATCCAATTTACAAAATGTCACCGGTGAAGTTGACATGCCCAATATTGTTATTCTTTTTTTAATACCTTTGTCAAACACGGAGTCCTGAACCTTAATCTTTGTCACCGAACTGTACGAGGCGACCCGGAACGAGTTTTAGAACGAGACGAAGATATTGCGCTCGCTCATGACAAGTGACCGGATTAATGCATTTTAAACGAAGAAGGCTCAATTTTGATCTCGTCTCTCTTAATTGAATGTGTTTTGGATTTCCATTACTTTTTTTAAAGTTTTTTAAATGTGTGTAACGAACCGTAAACTTTATTCCTACCTTTATACTTTACATTTTTAATTGTTTGTAATCATATTGATTAATTATGTCGTGGCTAGTAGAGATTTTAAAATGAGAAGGTGTTTGCTTCGGTAGTAAATCTATCTTCTATAAAAATAAATATTAGCGACCCGCCCGCGCGCTCCTTCTTCGCACGGGTACAATTTAAAAAGTGATATATATATTTTTTAAAGCCTGATTTAGAGTTTATCGCTTTAATATTGATAGATCATAACTTCATAACTGCTTCTAGCCTAGTGGTCCTAAACGCGATTTCTATGCTCGAGATTCTAGGTTCGATTCCCAGATCGAGCAAAGTGTTATTTAGTTTTTCTATGAAATTATCAATAGAAGCTCAGAGCTTACCTTTGTGCCTATTAAACTTGAGACCTAAAACATACCCGGCGAACTTTGTACACCTCTACCTAACACTTCGGGGATACAGGCGTAATGGTATGTTATGTAACTTCGTGTTTACGAATAGTGCGCTTAGCTCAGGACGCGTAATTTATCATAGTTGGGGGGGGTGCCGGCCAACCGACCGCAACCAGTTTTACTAAGAGGGATTTCTTAGATTGCGCGTAATTTTGAATTCGTGATATCTTCTACGGTATTCATTTAAATGGAAAACTGTATAGGACAATTTTGATCTACATTAAATGCTCAAGTTAACTAACAAACTTATCTGGATAAAGATTAATACTGAATTGAAGAAAATAGGTTCGCAAATAACGTAATGTTTTTAATTATTATGTTGAAGATAAAAATGGTCACTGTGAGTCAACCTTAGGAGATAGACATATGCCATCGCGGACTTTTTTCCATTATTGTGATGTAAATATCTCATAAGATTTAACCAGCGTAAGACATGTAAGCGCCCGAAAATATTTTTTCCAACTTCATTAAAATAATTGAATTTGTCTCTACTATATAAAAACTCAATTTATATACCTTCTGTAAAAAAAAATCTAAATGGGAGTGAAAATCGCATTAAAATCCGTTGCGTAGGCAGTTTAAAAGATCTAGGCGTACATAGGAACAGACAGCGGGAAGCGCCTTTAATATATATACTATGTGCAGATATAGGATGATAGAGTTTTGCCGTTGTGCGCGCATTACGCAAAAACTACTGAATAGATTTCATTTATTTTACTCCGGAGATACTTAGTCCTTAACTAAAAAAATATGACGATATCTTCATCCAATAAAAAGTTATGAAAGTTTTATGAAACTATGATTTTTATGAGCACTACGCATTTAGCGATATGTTTGCTTACCTTGGAGAAGTGGGGATTATAAATTTAGTATAGTTTAACGCGAACAAACTCGCGAGCGGTTACTATTATAATAATTTTGCTAGCACCATTGAAGACCAGATTAATCTTGAAAGATTCCTTTGTCCAACCGCTTTCAAATAGCCGTATCATACATAACGAACTAGTTTCACTAGTACCAGTTGGTGCACCAGCACCGAACAGATGTGCTCTAGCAAGGCACTATAACAGATTTTTCATCCACACTGATTAGGTAAATATACCTCCCGTAGTTCCCATGTCATAAGGGTTTTATTAATAATATCTAATAATCTTAACCTATCCATCTAGGATATATTGATGACAAAGTAATCGAAAAGAAGTTACCCACCGAGCAATATATATTAAATATTATAATGTATTTATCACTGGTTATCTTACTTGTTTTGTGCGCTGAGAGCGTCCCACTGCGAGGCCGTTGTGATCAGAGAGTTGGACATGACGTAATATTCATTATTTATCATCGCTTTTAATAACTTTACGGTGAGGACTGGACGAAATGGTAAAGACAAGGGCGAATCTAGGAATGCTCAGGTATACGTAGATATTCTATCATGATTGCTTAGTCCATCAATGTTAATATCTGACGTAAAAATAATATTATATCTAGGTTTCTTGGTGTAACGTCTTCGTTAATGTGCATTTGTTTCGTTATTACTTCAATCGTTTTTTATTTATTTAAGCCTTTATTACTTATATTAAATACATACAAACAAACTATCATTTTGCAACCAATAAGATTCCCTCAGCTCCTCGGGCACCTCTTCTAATAAATTAGGAAGATCATTCTGCAGAAACTCGAAATAACTTTCGCCAGTTAGATTCCCCGGTCCTTAGAAGACTTACGTATCCGTGTCAGAGCAGCGCATAAAAAATAAGTAATCAACGATATACGAGACTGCTCAAAAGACCATTTATCCGTAGTTGCAGAGCCTGCATAAGAGTGAATGGCAAACAATTTGAACATTTATTAGGAATTATGTAATGCCAAATAAAGTACTATTAATGTTAAATGTTGTTTTTTATTAAACTTCAAATGGTTAGGTGCAGTTGAATATAAAAAAATATTCCCATATTTTAAATATTTTGTTATTTAATCAAATTTGCTCCTTTTCTACTTTAATAGCAATAATTCACTATTTACATAAGATACAGTAATGAATTATACCATTATGAAATCTACTCAAAACCGACATTATTTTACAATTGTTGGTCACTCATATTTTCATACATTTTTTTTATACCCAAGAAGCTTAAAATTTTGTAAAAAAATATTTTAGCAAATTTCTCACAGAAAAATTAATTCAATTTTTTTTTAAATAGTACCATAACTAGTCAAACTATTTACTGCTTATCGATTGGCATAGTTTGCGTATAATAATAAATCAACAAAATACCGATAGAATTCAGTAATTTGTGGTCGCAGTGTACAAGAATGTAAAACAAGGTAAAAATTTGTAGTTTTTTATTTAAAAAAATCATATCTTATTTCTGAACGGCCATAAGTTCTGCTATAAGCAATTTCAAGGTTATTCATTCATTACCGGACATCCTGTATAAATAATAATTATTTTAATATTTATTTGTTTATAAATTAGCCTCATTATCAAATATTAAAAATTATCACTATTTCTAAGGTTATTGATAGAATATTTCATTACTAATCCAAAATAAAATACACACATCAAAAAAGTCTAAGCAACATGCGTGATATTACAAATTTTTCCATTTATATTAATTAATTTCTAAATATTTACTCAAACAAAGTGCGTAGGTAAGTAAACTTTTTTGTTATTGATGACATACTGGCTGGTTGTAAAAAAAAATTTGATTATGTTTTGTTTTTTCATAAAATTCAAATGACTGCGAATTTGTTTGAATTTAAGTGCGTTTTAATTGCTACGTTTAGTCTTGATTTTATAATTTTACCAACCATTTAAATAAAGTTAGCGACAAAATTGAATTGTTAGATATTCTTTACGTCATGAAGCGACGTCATTTGATGGCAGATGAAATGCAAAGAGCTGTAGGGATGTTGCAAGCAGGAAGTAATCAATCTCAGGTATCTCGACATTTTGGCATTCATAGAAGTGTTATTTGTCGTCTTTGGCAGCGCTACAATAATACAGGAGAATCCGCTGAACAGCATCCAGGCCGTAAAAGGAGTACAACCACTCGGCAAGACCGGTACATACAACTGACTGCAAGACGCCAGCCGATGTTGACCGCTCGAGAGATAAGTTTAAGGCTACAAATTTCAAGTGGTGTTGATGTAAGTCCTCAAACTGTGCGAAATCGACTGCATAAGTACGGCCTACGAGCTCGACGCCCAATCAGGTGCCCACCGATTCGTCACGGGAATCGCGCTCGTCGATATGAATGGTGTAGAGAACGCATAACATGGACCCAGTATGTTTTCCGATGAGTCGCGATTCGGGTTTAAGCCTGATACAAGAAGGGTGCGAGTGTATCGTCGGCCCGGAAATACTGAAAGGCTCAGGTGCGTTCAGGAAGTTCATCCATACAGCGGCTCAACAGTCATGTTATGGGCGGGTATTATGAAGAACAGGTGAACTGAGCTCGTTTTTGTAAATGGAAACATGAATGCTGAAAATTACATTGAGGATATTCTCAGACCTTATGTCTACCCATTTGCATAAACTTTTGGCTCCGATTTTAGGTTAATGCATGACAATGCGCGTTCACATACAGCTCGGCGAACCATTGAATACTTTGCAACGGACAACATCCGGGTATTACCCTGGCCTGCACAATCGCCAGATCTCAACCCCATCGAGCACACATGGGACATGCTCCAGAGACGTGTTTTGAAAGACTTGGACGGAGCGACAACAACCCAACAGCTGAAGGATTTGCTACAATTCCATTGGGAGCGAATACCGCAAGATGTCATAAACAGTCTCATTAATTCAATGAATAATCGTTGCCGACAAGTTCTGAATAGCAGAGGAGCCCATACTTTGTATTAATTTGTTCTATTCTTTCACAATAAATACATTTTCTTTGGAAATTTCATTTTGTAAGAAAAAAGTTTAGTTTCTTATGTATCTTAGTTTCTACAGTATATTCTAATATTGTTCATTTCTGTTATTAAAAAAACTTATAAAGACAACAGCTGTTATTTTTACATCATAGAACCCTAAAGATATTATTTTAAAAATAAAATACAACGTTATAATGTGAAGAACCATCCTAAAATTTAAATTAGTACATGTTGCTTAGACTTTTTTGATGAGTGTATAAAGTGTTTTAAAAAAAATGTTAATTATAGGATTTTGGATTTCCAATATGCCCAACTCCTAGACTCCTTGTACTATGATCGACAAGGCGTACTTTACATCTAAAACCTTACGTTTCACCTGCTGCGTCGCCTACGTCGATAACTTATGTACCCCACGGGCACAAAATGTTGCGATAATGATTCCTCTGGAACATCCACTCAGTGTTATAAGTTTGCCATTGAACCCAACCCTGAACCGTGTTTTCAAACTTCGAAAGGGTATAAATTTTATGAGCAAAAACAACGAGGTAACACCCAGCCTTAAAATTTATCACTAAAACATAGTGGTTTGTTCAGATAGCTGTACGAGTTATTAAGGACTAGTTATTTTCTAGGCTTAGCTTATTTTTTGAAATATACAAATAAGGTGGCATACAAGCGTATGGCCCGCCTGATTTTAAGCGGTTACCGTAGCTTATTTGGGCTTGTAATAAATAGCAAAGATATCACTAGCGTGTTGCAAACCTTGACCCTTCTTTCCCAAGGAGCTCTTATTTGCCTATAACAAAATAAGAAAACATATAATAAATATTACCTCATGAAGTAATAATTTCGTTACATAAAGGATTTATGAACCTGGAAGAGGAAGAGAAAGACTTTTTTTGAACAAAAGGAAAAAACTAAAGGTAGTGTCGTATCAAGTGGTTAAGAGCAAGTTAGAGGATAGGGAACAGTGGCAACTATTGTGGACCAAAACTAAAAGGGGAGTAACGGTACGCTCCTAACAAAATGCTACGCCAATGATAACAGTCCGAGAGGGCCTGCACGACCAGAGCGCAGCGCGACATGATGCGACGCTCGAATAACCCTAGGATTCGGTACTATAACGACGAATACGGTAAGCAGTGAGTTGCAAACCAGTGTGCGCGAGTCAATCTTGCTACGTACGACCAACTCTGCTCACACCCGAACATTATTTAATTAAAAATAAGAAAAAGCTATAGCCATTCCTTTGTGTCTGATGCAGACGTTGCTAAGCACATTGAGCCACTTCAGCTGTGTAGATTTCTTTGCCTCGGTGAACCTGTTTTATCGTTTGTATTATACTGAGTGTTGCAGAGACCTGTTCCACCATATAATACCATCTTCTTCCTTCCACAAATGTAACACACACGATGGGCTCCAGAGTATTATGGTAAATTCCATCTTGGCGAGGCGAAGTTCTTCATTGAACCGAGAAAATGTTTCCCGAGACTCTTCACGCTGCCGTCATCACAGCGATACCGGCGATGTATTGTCGATTACTTGGTGGTTGAACGTTGTGTTTGGATCATGTTGAACTTACCATGAAGCAAAGTATCGTCACTTTGCTGTGCTTTTATAAAATACAATAAAGTAATAAAATTTAAAAATCCCTATCACCGTACTTTTAGTATACCTTTAAGTAGAAATATGTGCTAAGAATAACTACATATGTAAAAGGATAACTAACTGATTGACTTACATAAGAACTCACAGCCCAAACTACTGAGGGTAAGACCGTGAAAATTTGGAAAAGAAAGCTTTTGGAAATTCAACCCCTAAGATGGTGAAAAAGGGGATGAAAGTTTAAATAAAAATTCGTCTTTTTCGAAGATAGATCCATGAAAATTGGTATTTAGAAATTCATTTAGAAAGTAAAAAATATGGGGCATAACTCAACTAAGGTGCGAGTGAAGACGCGGAAAAAGCGTTAGTGCATTGTAACATAGCAAAGTAATAGAAGTATTATTTTATCTCCTTCGATGTCATTTTACTTATTTTTTTAATTTCCTACCTAACTAAATGAAGTTAAATTATATAGGGTAAACTTCATTTGCTGTTGTTTCATCAAAATATAATAGTTTCCTCAAATGAAAACTCAAGAATTCGAAACCGTCGAGAGCGGTACTAAACCATGATCGCTTCCTAAGATGATATTAACTTTACTCTCCATGGAAGTTGATAACAAACCTCATGTACACACACCACACCTCAAGAAAACTAAAAATGAAATCGTAATATATAACCACGGAATCTAAGAGCGTATAATAGTTTTCTTTTTACTATTTGAAACCAGTCTGTTGACGATCGACGTAAAAACTGTGGGCCGGTACCGATTGATCCAGCCTCTATCGAGATTGAGACATCTCGGAACGAGTTCCGAACGGTCTGCGTTTTGGTGTGTGGCCTGAGATACGCGCTCTGGCGCTTGTTATAACTAATATACGGACCAGTGCGGGCGGCGCGACCGCGGCGGTGCGGGTGCGGCGCGGCGGAGCCCTGTGACTCGATACACCTTTATTACGTTATAATTATTTTTATGCCATAATTTTATTTTTACACATATTATTGACAATTCATATTTCAGTCAATTAAGGAATTACTTATACTTTTTGTGTACAAAATTTCGTTAAAATCTGTTGAGAATAATTATTTCTTATGTGCAATTTCTAAAAAAATTATTAAGTATGTTAATATTTCTGTACCTTCTTGCATGCGAAAGTAGCTAAGACATTTCGGATTAATTATTTACGATGGATTTCCGCAAAGTAAACGCCTTCGTCAATCAAATAAGATTTAATTCACTTAAAACATATTTTTGGAAGCTTTTACCACACTAACATTTTTTGTTATTTTTAGAAGATTAAAATATAATTTTACAATTGAAAATGATATTGAAAATGTTAGTAATTATAGTCAGACGAATCGTGAGCTATGTGCCTAGTTAGTTATTATATATGTACTATTTATTGATGTTTGTCAGTCGCGAGCCTATACCGGCGTCGTCTGCGCGTATATTTATTGAACTCTGTTACTAATATTAATAAACTGTGATTGTATGAAATATACTGACTACTTATTGAAGTCCCAACAGAAAAAAATAGTTAACTTGTTTTTTTATTAATTTTTATTAAATACTCTCTTCTTGTCAATTCACATGCATTAACGAAATAACTCTCCCAATAAAAGCTTAAATAGTGGGACCAATCAGTAAATAACAAATCTTTTTTCTTACATTTGGTAAACTATCAGATGCATTTTTAAGTACATATTTATATTTGTCATCCGTATTTATCTTTAAAAATACTTTATCGTTATTATTACATTTATGCTACTATACTTATAAGTATCGATAAATAGTTCAGTAATTACTAGTGTAATTATTGTTTCGTTTTACGAATCACTATAAAGATTGGAAATAAAGTATTTTTGCATATTTTATTTTTATGCAAATGTATGAAGAATATTAATCGAAAATAAAGTATGATACGTTATTATAAAGTATGGTTGACAACCCTATTGCATATTAAGAAATGAAAATTTCTCTTAGTTACATAGCAGCTCTTTTCCAACGTTTCGCTTCTCACTTAAGCCAATCACAAGAACCCACACCATAAGTATCATTCCCAGAAAATTCTCGACGGAGCATTTTAATCACGTATCGATAAGAGTAGGTAATTTGTTTCACGTGTTATTCCAGTGTTTTATGATTTTCTAATTGTTAACCCTAAAATGCATTTAATAATTTAATTAAATAACACGGATCGACGTCATTGGCTGTTTGATTCTTGTTTCCTTTATGTATTAATCTCGTGAATTCGTCACGGAAGAAAGAAATTTTATTGTTAAATTACTGGACGCTCATAATCTTGGCCTTTAATAATCTATCCTCGGGTTTAATACGTGTGTAGCGGCGGCCATTACGAGAGGCGATATCTATTTAAAGCTTTCGTTAGGATAATTTTAAACATAATTTATCATAAATTAAGTTGTGATATGATAATTATGATAATACATTCAATAGCTCTGTATTATCTGGAATGTCTTAAAGAAAAATATTTAAATCCAAAGCGTTCGTAACTAATCAGGCTAAATTATCTAAAAGGAGGATCAGACGATATTCTTTATATTGCTTCCAATTTATAGTCATATTTTTTGTCCCGTGAGGCACCTCTAATATGAAATATAATATACGGAAGATATTGAACAAGGCAACATTTATTAAACATGTTAGCATGACGCTATCTACATATCGTTTTAAATGCAGTTTTCTATTATTATATTATTTTATGTTTACTAGATTTCAGATAATTCTATGTTAGGATGATATCTGTAGGAAATTTCGTATTAATATTCTCTAAATAATTATATAATTTTATACGCCAAGGAGATACATGAAAAACATCGTGCTGAAATCATAGGATAGTGGTAGGCCATTTTCTAATGCCCATTTAGTTAGCTTCCATCCTTAAGTCGAAAATCTGTCACCAAACACCTATTGGTGTTTTCCGGTAGCTACTTGAGAACCAGTCCTCACTCTAAACTTAGCGTGCTACCTTCTTGGGCCACATCGTCATATATCATCAGGTGACATTGTGGCCAAACCGCTAAAACCTATAGAGAATTTAATAAGTCCGGGAGCAACCTCTGTCCCCTTTTTGCTATTATGTATAACTAAAAATTAATCAAACTTTAATGTTTTATAAGTATTTTTTGTCGTTTCTGCTTAACTCAGAGATGTTTTCCGGCATAGTGAGATTCATCTCCATGTGTGCCTCTTTATGTACTGAACTGAGTTAAATTTAACATAGATTGTATTTCATGAATTGTTGTAAGGAAGTAAGTACACACATATATAGGATTTTCAAAACTACGATAGTCGTGAAATTGGCTCAGCTATATTATGACCACATTTCTACGTACTATTGCATGTACAATACGGGTGGTCGATGGTTCGTTTTCTGCCGGTTTGGGATTTTTTTATAATTTTTTTTTTTTGTATATTCGAAAAAAGAAATGAAAATTAAGGAATTAACATAAACAGTTTTATTCTATTTAAAGTTCAAATAGCTATGATATATAACTGATGCTAAAAGATATAAATGTCCGTATTCCTAGATACGATAATAAAGATGTTCTAAACGTCACATAAACCTCATATGCCTTGCTGGTAACAAAAAATGCACACTTTATTTTAATACGAATAAACAACGGCTTATTTGGAATTTTTTATTATGTTATTATCCATGAATATTTAATTGAATCATCTGGCGATAGCATATTATTACTGTGATGTATTTAAATTACCTAATTTAAATACCCATTTAAAGATAAATGATTTACTAGTGAATTCAGTTTAGTAAGTTAATTAAAACATTAGACTTTAGCAAAAATTGGTTTAAGACAAAGCATATTTGATTACCGGTGGACGATAGAAAATTTATTAAACGATTTATTATCCTAATGATAGTCCTATCTCTATAGCTAGCAACTACTCTTAAGTCTAAAATTACCTATCGTGGATTTCCCGTAACTATATAAACCTTCATGTCCTTTTTTTAAAATTGTTAATGCTTCTGGATACACGTCCTTTAAGCCTAACTTCGTACCATTTTTCTAATTTTCAGCCATAGCCCTAACAACTAACAAAGTTATCACGCCCCTGTTAAAATATTCCACGGAGTTTTTGTGGTATTTTAAAATGCATAATATATGTAATAAGCAAACCAAATCGATATCACGCAAAATGCCACCAATAAATGATAATACGAGACCAAATAAAAAGTTTATGTATGAAATTAAAACCACCACATAACAGATCAAAATATCGTTTAAAAACTCCGTCCTTATAATAAATTTAGTTCAATCTTCGTCAACATTGTAATTTAGCAGGAAGAGTTAAACATAAACAGTCAGAGCGCTAAGAGAAATCTATTTGAAAACTATCTACTTGGGGCAGTCCGACTAATTAATTAACTGCATCCTACAGAATATCGCAGCTAAATATCCTTATGTTTTGTTTCTACGCTAAGGTTTCCAGAGCTCCTTTGTGAAGGGGATTTCAAGTTCGGCCACTCGCTGGTGATACCTCTGGTATTACAAGCGTCTTTCTGTTTAGAACTGACTACACTGTTAGCCTGAGGTGCCCTATCCAAAAACAGAGCCGCTGATGGCTTTTACAGATTTACCGGACTTGGGGGCGAGCGCTTTTAGGCACTCAGCCGCGAAAGCGTGGGTAACATGCGCGCAAGGGTGCCAAAGTGGCCGGACGTCGGCTTGGGCTGTTGCCGCGATTGCGATTATGATCTGACTAATTCCCTATCCGTAAAATTCGAGCTATAAGTATATACATATATATATTTCCCTGCCTCCTGGGAAGAAGGAAGCAACATGTGTATATATATGTATTTAGTGATCTGATAATATAATCTACACTAACTAGTGTAAAAAAGAAAATAAAAGGTTTCTTACAGAATCTTTGGTGTGTGTAATGATGAACGTGGGTTTACAAGCGTCTATACTGTTTAAAGGCTACGGTAACCACTTACCATGCGTTGGACCGTACGTCATAGTTGTATATTTAAAAAATATCCTAAGAAAATAAAAAAAAATCGGATTATCAGTAAATCTAGGCAACAACTGCACTGCACATTTAAAAATAATTATAAATAATCGTACTATGTGAAAGTTTGTATGTTTGGGTGTTTAAATGTTTGTTACTCAATCACGGAAAATCTTCTGAACGGACTCTGATGAAATTTGGTACACAGGTAGATTCCGATAAAGACTTCATTTTGAAATCCAGGCAAACTAAGTTGCGGCCAGTAAGAGTATAAATAAATATGATACTACCAGGTAACATTGACACAACTATGTTCTGATCACGAAAACATTTATATTTACCGTACATTGTAATTGAATGTTTGTAATAAATTTTAAAAAGGCAACACCGCCAGCCCCTCTCGTGATTTATTTAACCACGTTAATGATAATTATTATTTTAAATGTTTAATTTATATTTCGATCAATAATAATTAATGGTTTTTACTCGTTCATCGTTGCTTCGGTTGTAAAGATCTATTTACGGTATTCATTTGTTTTCTATATTTCCCCACTAGCTGTGTCCCACGATTTCTCCCGTTTTAATTTTATACGACAAACAACGCCAACGCACCCGTGTAGGCAATTTTTATACTTTGTGTAAAAAACTATCGTGACCTTTTATGTAATAAATTATTTTTTCAATTTATAATGTAACCTATGCTACTCGCTGATACTGAACCTTTATGTCGGTGAAAGAATTTTTAAAATCGGTCCAGTACTATTTGAGTTTATCCATTACAAACAAAAAATCAAATCTTTCTTCTTTATAATATTGGTATAATATCAATAATAAAATAAATAATAATAATAAACAATAATAAACTCGCAAAAAAGCGCGTAATTTTAGAAGACCTTCAAACTAAAATAATCGGTGAAGCTCGCAGAAACATTTTGCTATGAATAATGACAAACGTCATTAAATTTAAACAAAAAGAAACCCGCATATTTTAAAATATTATGGTTGTGTTCCTAGAAAGATAATTAACAAGGTAACACGTGTTTTTGTCGTGACAACTGTCCCCGCGGCATATGGCGCTGACGAAGTCATTTCTAAGTTAGAAATATTGCGGGATTATGAAAAAGTTAGCCGTCTACATGTGCCGATTGTGTCGGGATCGCAAAAAGTTGTGACGACTTTTTTTTCTCGACCTCACTCTTGTCCTGATTGTTTTCGTGAAAAATAAATAAACAAGCGATTAATTACGTAAAATTAAAAGCTATTATTGAATTATCTATATTATTGTTAAATAATATTATAAAGCTGAAAAGATTGTTTTTTAAACGCGCTAATATCTGAAATTAGTAGAGAGATTTGTAAAACTGCAGCCTATTTGTTTTGAGGAAAGCTGTATATTCACGCTAGTGAAAATAACGAAGTTGGTCGAATAAATTTAACACAGGTAAAACCGTGTGGCACAGCTAGCACTATATATAAAAATGAAATTACATTTTATGACGTAAATTTTTTAGTCATATTTAAATTGGATTGAAGTCAATTTTAGGCATCCATTAAAGGGTTTGTGGTGTAAATGTGGTTGGATTCAGAAAAGCTTAGAATATCAACCAAGCAACCGGATTAACTTAAACCGTTGTATTCAAGACTTATATAACATATTTGATTAATTGTTGCTTTGAAAATAATCAATAGATTTATTTATATTTAATTGATATAATATGAAAAATCGATATTATTAATACATTTTCAAAATACTTATCGATACTTTTGGCACTTCCGAAATTTCTAATGTAAATCAAATTCAAATAGGTATACGCGAATTTAATAGATTAAAGTCACCATTAAAAGTATAATTTATAGGAAAACCGCAAAGAATAATACGTTTTAACTTGAAATCCTACTATATTATAATTCTTTACTCTCATTATCTCGCCCACGTATAAATCGTCGGCGACACGTTCTGAACGCAATTTATGAACGCTGGGGCTGGGCTGCGCCCGTGTGTGATTTATTTATACGAAAGACGAAAACGTAGTCGCCTTTACGCCTTCTCCGCTCAAAATGAGGAGGTGTTTATTATTTTTATACTAGCTGTGCCCCACGGTTTTACCCGTGTTAGTTTTATGCGACAAACATCGTGCCGCCAACGCACCGATGTAATCAGTCTATCATAATTGTTCTCCCTGCAAATACAAATTATTTTATTTTTTTAAATTAATCTTCTAATCTAAATAGCACATACTCTACTATAGACCAAAATTTAACTTCATAAAATTGTCTTTATGATGGAGTAACTTTTGTTTTTAAGGAATAATATTCCATGCCAAAAATAATGCTTATAAATCACTTTTTAATTTTCAACAAATATTTGCCACAAAATACCTTATTGTGGCTTATGTATAAGAAATAGATATATCCTATCGCTCATTTTTTTTAGATATACTAAGGATCAATATTATTGTAGAACATTGTATTTGCGTATCATTAACGATTACCCCAGCGCACGCGGTTATAGCAGTTCGGGAGAGCATCGACTTCCGACTTACGTAACAAAAATCAATATTTATGACTATCTGAGAGTTGTAGCCTAATCTTAAATACCCTATACCATTCCTCGAGAGTCTGGCTATCATTTACAAAAATAATTTTTTGAATCTGACTGGTTGTTTCAGAGATTATCGTGTTTAAACAAACAAAAAGACTTTTTCGCTTTATTATATTAGTATAGATATTGTAATAAAGTTACGGAACCTTATTAATGTTTAATTGGCAAAGCGTATAAAGTTGTTTTATATACCATTAAGGTGGAGTGGAGTTATAACTAGCGTATTGTCAACCTTGAACCCCCCTTTCTGAAGAACATCTCTTCGATTTTCTGTAGAGTGGAGTTGAAAAGTTATTTCACCAGTCGGACTGCCTCAAGTACCGATGATGAAGCAATGATGGTGAGTTCGAATCCCTTCAATGAGCCGAAGCTTTCGGTGAAGGAAAACATCGTGATGAAGACATGGTGATCGGGCTCTTTATAATGTCCGCCTTCATGGATAGCTACCAACCTCAAGTTGATAATATGTTGCTAAGCACCAATAGGTGTGCTTAGGCACTTGAGCGCCAATCATACACTATGCTTCGCGTGGTACCATCTTGGGCCATAACGTCACTTATGATCAAGTGAGATTGAGGCCACAACGCTAAACCTAAAACGATCAAAAAAGGTTCCAGAGACGAACGAGTTCAACAAATAATCCCTAGAGCTTTATCATATTCGTATTGATATACCATAAAGATAATTTTGAATCACATATGTCCACATTTTCTTTAATTATCCTATTTCATACATTTCTAAAATGAGTCCAACTCCCGACCCCTTAACAACTAATTAACTTAAACACCGGAAGTACATGTGCTCGCAGCTTGTCGGTTTAAGATTTCTTCCGTTCATCCTGCAGCCCTTCTCCCTATATCTCTTTCTGGCACCGTTTTATTAAGACCTACTGGTCTTTGATTTCACTATGTAGATACGTGTCAAGTTACGCTCGAATTTTCTACCCTCCCTGTCTGTAATTAAAATCTGTCAATATTATGACTACCAATTAAATATTTTGTGTTAATTAGGGAGCTTGTTGATTATTTCAAATGTAATTTCTAGTTAACGCTTGGTTTTTATAAGTCTTTTACGAAATAGTATGGTTATTATTAACTGCATTTATATTACAAGAAGCATTTTGTCGGGAACTTGATTGATATTTTTTAATATTTTTAGTTTAAAATTTATAATTCGAGTATTTTACTTTGTTCTATGTATTTAATTGCTTTACACAGGGTGGGTGACGTAAATTAAACATAGCATTTATTTTTAAATACTACTAAGGTGGAAACAAACATACGGCCCATCTGATGGCATCACTGGGGTGTTGCCGACCATGTACTCCCCCTAGGTACCTCAAGGAGCTCTGGAAACCCTACCCAACTCAAGAACACAACACGAGGTTATTTATGAAAAGATTTTTTTTTAATCCTTGCTTTCTTAAAATATATCATCATGACGGGGTTTTAACCATGTGTATGGAGGTCGCGACCCAATCGACTACAGATCTCTACCACCCCGCTTGGTCACTGGATATATTTGATTACGGAGCGCGACATACTTGTATGCTATACCTCGTGTATGGTGGTGTGCACTTTCCCATAAACAATTACTAGCTGGCTCGGCAGAGATTGTTCTACACTTTCAAATATTCAACAACACAACTTCAGCACCACCTATCACGTACATGGTGCATAAAAACCTTCTGCATGAAAAAAAATACAGATCTACCTACTTTCATAGTGATTGGTCAAACGATTTTGGGATTTATCGTTGTTCTCGACAACACTATCGGCAATCGGTTCCTTACATATCATTAAACCAAATATATCTAAAAAAAAATTATAAGTGTAGATGCGTTACCCGCGCTCTATTTTGGCAATATTAAAGTCAGTTACTAATTGCCTGACATTCTCTTAGTCACGTATTATCCCGTGTCGTGATTGCACGCCACTACATCTCAAACCATATATTAATTTCTTTCTAATAACAAAAATGGCATGTAATGGTTTTCATATTCATTTCCTATTTTGAGTACCTACTGTATAACTGGAAGCATTATTAATTATAATTTGTGTACTTATATCATTTAATTGAGCTGTTTTTTTAAAGCAATGATGTTGGTGTATGACGCATGACGCCTCTATATATAAAATATCATTGAAATATATGATGAAAATATGAGCTCACAGATTTTTATAGATAAATGATAAAATATTATTTAGCAATGTAAAATAACTTATTATTTCATCAAACAAAATCACACGTTAAAGTCCAGTAGTGCTTCAAATCACAGTTCTAAACCGCTTCCAAGAATATTAAAAGTGCAAAACAAAAGAAAAACCATAAACGAGAAACATTTATGAATAAATCATCAGCGATCAAGCTCGCAAAACGTTCTCAAAAAGGCTTCGCGAGATGAGATACAAATATAAAGCCCACGCTAGTTTAAAAAGGACAGATATAATTAGAAACGAGGAGGTGTAATTATGCTGTTAAGAATATAATTTTACGTTGTTAAAGCGATGTGTGCGTCGTGTTATTATTATTGTGTTTATTTTTAATACACCGATTGAGACATTTTGATACTTGTGCAAAAAATAATCATAATAGCTAATTAGCCGTAGCTAGCAAGGCAAAAAACTTGATCGTTTCTGAATGCAGTATATTGATTATTTTATAAATTATTATCATTCATTTTATTCTTATTAAATAGTACCTACTGAATGACTTGGCTGTTGTTTTTTATTTAATTTATTGGTATTTTACTAAAGAGGAGTCTTGCTATATTATTAAGGTTCCGTACATTATGTGGTTAAAACGGAACCTTTATACGATCACGCGGTCGTCCGTCTGTCTATAAGTTTGTGAAGGCCCTTTTTAATAGAATATGAGATGAGGGTTAAAATCGAAATTAATATCGAATTCTAAAGTTTATACTGGTCTCATACTGCTGAAAAAAATCAAGTTTCTAGGTAACACAATAAAAAATACGATGACTTACTTCTTACTGGACGATTATCAAAACAAAACTCGAAGATCTAGTTTTGAAATTAGGCATGAATAGGAGGCTATATTACACAAGTTATAAAATAAACCAGAAAATCTATACAAATAAATAAAATTAAAGTGTCTGTTTGTAATGTCTAAATAACAGATTTTTACTAAATACATATAAAAGTTTATACAATACTTATAATAAAAAAAAAAAACATTTTTAATAAAAAAAATTCGGTCTATTTGTTCCGGCTAAGGCTAATCTCCTAAACAGTAGGAGCGATTTTGACGAGACTTTCACTGGCAGATAGCTGATGTCATAAGGAGTAATTTAGGTTACTTTTTTTTTAATTAGGGTTCCGCTCAAATAAAACAATAGGCATTTTTTTCTTTAACATAACTGGCGAATGGTTATAAAATAATAATTGGATCATAAATTTCAATTTGCCAAAAAAACTCATTGGACACTTTTAACAAAGGAGCCATTTTGTTAAAACGCTGCTTGAGCTCTGAAAATTAGCAATAGTTTATGCAAGTGATAATGGATTATGCAAATATAATAAGTTATATATAAAATATACACGTTGTTGAAAATTGTTCAGTTAGTTGGTCGGCTTTACATTTAAACCGACGATGTTATCTTTTCAATTTCTATGGTTTTTATATCTGTGTGTGTGTGTGTGTGTGAGAATGAATAATTATGGTTTTTGTTTCTTACAATTATGAAATATAATAAACCTATCTCATCAACTTTTTCATAACACTCAACGATATAATTTAACAAATGATCTTTCAATCAAGCGCCTGAGTTAATCAAAAATTAAATGACGGGTGGGTGCACCTTTATCATATTTTTTACCGAATTCCTAGAAACACCTGCCTGTTATTACATACTACCTGGGAGATGGCCTGTTGGGTGATGGGTCACACTGTCCTGATACCACAGAGTAAAAACCTCGTTAGTGAACACCAACAGTTTTTTGCGGTGTCTTAGCTAATGGGGTTTACTAATCGTTTTACGGCATCTGATTATTTAATAGGAGCTATTTTAGTATGTGATTTTTGACGCTACCATAGCGAATAATTATTTTTACCTTTACATTTCCAATATTCTGTTTTTTTTATGTGTCGAGAATATAAACATTTTATTTGGGTATGTCGTAGCTCGAATTTAACTCTTTTTACTCCTGTATAAACTGATTTGGATATTTATGTAATTTATTCAATTATAATCTTAAATGTTATCCTTTTTACCTGTCTAGGATACCTGGTAGTTACGAATTAAATGTTCTCCCGATTT
Source organism: Saturnia japonica (assembly GCA_033032175.1). NCBI lineage: Eukaryota > Metazoa > Arthropoda > Insecta > Lepidoptera > Saturniidae > Saturnia > Saturnia japonica. The sequence goes on from CM065332.1 coordinate 8,033,122, forward strand.
TCTCAGTTATTATTAATAAAACTAAACTACAACTAGCCGAACCTTGCCAATATTGTGTACAATACAGAATAGAATGTAAACAATCTAACAACTATCATATTAGTTCATAAGATTTTTTATAAATGCCGCCTTTAATAAATTTACGTTAGCATCAACAGAGTGCATTCTCAATGAAAAAGTTTCTAATCCTTATTTTAACGAATACTTTAATCCCAACAAAAACGTAAATGTGAAACAATGAGAAACAATGATGGGCGTTTTCACCACTAAAAGAGATGAAATCTAATGGGTGCCAAGTTCCATTGCAGTTACGTTAATTATAGCTGTAAGGATGTACAATTTTGATTTGCCAAGTTAGTAATTTCATATCAAAGAATGTAACAAATTGCTTTGTAAATAAATTGAGAAATGTCCGCACTTCGCCCCCTTTTCACATTTATGTTTTTGTTGGGATATCATTAATTTTTGAAAAAATGCACAACGCCATCTATCGGTGGACGAATGAAAACGTTGTTCATAAGTACCTAACTATTATTACGCTGTAAATTGTACGGGTTTGAATTTTTTTTTTGTTTTCCGTTTGTGTCCTTTGTATATGCATAATGATCTACTTTGATCCCAAATTTCAAGTTTCTGAGTCACCTAGACGTGGTCTAGGTTTTAGATGAGTGACTGATAAAAATGCTAGGTACTTTTCAAACCCTAATAACTCAAGAACTAACATACAAAATTTCAATTTGTGTGTCTTTGACTTATAGAGGGGTCAAAAGTAGCTAGAAATGGTGAGTGAAAATATACACACTGGGGGTGTCGCCCGTTTCGAACTTGGCTGAAAAAGTGCCGTGTGTCTAGATTGTAAACCATTTGTCTGTTGTCGCCATCAATAGCGAGAAACATAAGCTTTAAAATAGTGTATAGATCATTAATTTTGATAAAGAATTAACGGAGATATGACTCTACCAGGAAAAAGCATACCTACTTAGGAAATAATTTAAATAATTTGAGGAACGCCACAAAGATATTCACAGCTTTGCGTTAAGCAAACGAAATCCCATACATAATTAATTAGGTATAACATCATTAATTTTTATCAAAGCCGTGTTATATTTAAAAATGGTGCAGACGTAAAAATACCTAAGCCGACATAACAAATTCACGTCGTAACGCCTTCATCTCGCCGCACATTCGAATAAACCAAACTCATAATTTACAACGATTCTCATTAGTATACGGACTACGGAGCCGCTACAAAGTCACTGCGCGCACTCTGGCCAAAGACGCCGCCCAACAAAGCCATTGACATTCATATTTTAACGCTAAACGTGACCACGGGAACAACTAGACGTCGACGGTCGAGATACTTATTTTACGCTCAATCGAATTCGATAAAAATTAATATATCAATAACGAATCGAGTCGAATAAAACGAACTCAATCGAACCACCCGACTAAACAATCTATATATTAATAAATCTGCAGTTTTGTCTGTACGTGTATTTTTTTACAAATTTCCAAACTATAAAAAAGGAATCACGAATGTAAATTAAAAATATTTGTTTGTCTGTTTGTATTTCAGGATTTAACTCAAAAATGGTTTGATGGATTTTTATGTAATTTTGTTCACGAGATGCTTATGTCATTGCTCAATAAGGGATTTCAATAATACATATTTTTTTTAAATCTATTCTTAATCAATTATGTCGAAATTATGTAGATATGAAGCATAATATATAATTCCATAATTGATAAAAATTGTCAATAATACTTTTAGAATCCGTAAAAAAACAATAAATTAAATTTTGATTACTAAACAACCTTCAACTCTTTACTGATTTTGCTGAATTTTTTAGCTTTTATTATAAACTTCCTATGTAATTCAGTAATTGATAGGTTATAAGAATTGTCAAAAATACCTATAGAACCAAAATGTTTACTGACACGCTATAATATGAATTGTCATATGTAAAAATTAAATGACAAAAAATAATTGCTACGCAATAAACGCGCGCGTAGCCGCGTGGCACGCCTAGTTTTATTATAAAAAAGAGCTTTTTTAATATACGCTTGCGCCAATGTCGTTAAGGTGAACATGGCACACTAAAGGAATCCGTAACGGACTGAATTGACCTGAATGTCGATTTTTTTAAATCCTATATAAGATACAGAGTGTTTTCGTCGTTCTCACAGTAGATGAAGACATAAAAATTTTGGAAGTGACCGAGCGGCGCGTCAAACGCAGACCACATGCATGATTTTCGTGGGATATATAAGGTGATCGTTTTCTTGTTTGGGTCCCTCGCTAAATTGGTGGTCGGTGACGCCTTTTGCATCGCCCTATTATTTCTGGTTTTAACAACCGACTCGGAACACCGGCATAGCGGCGCGCGGCGTGATCGACAAATCAAATCGTTTTGGGATCTTTTTTTTATATTGTGGTCCCACGACGTGTTTGTTTTCTTACGTAGAAGATGGTTATTATGAAAATTGGTGGCTGGGATTACACTCCATTGTTAATTATGATAAAATGAGGATTAAAAATATTCGTGTCTCGTTTTGGGTAAGCAAAGAAGGATTTTATACCAACTTTGTTTGCATTTTAACGTGTGTCTGTTGTGACATCACGGCTAAGGACTGAACCGAGTTTGATCTAGTTTTTTGTGTTTCAATATTGACTTGATCGAGAGTCTAACTACGAAGAAAATCTGAAAAGACGTTTAAAGATTATCAGCTTTTTTCTAGTAGGTAAATTGATGTAAGCATCTCCTGCGTGTCTGATCGTCAAAATTTGGTATTCTGTTACTTCAGTGATATCACAAAAATATGGCAACCTTGACCTACAGCGTCATCTGGAATTTGCAAGGTACATAACTCCTCACCAACTTTTAAGGGATATCGTATTTGGGCACATTGGAATGGTCTCAATGAATAGGTTACTTGTGTCGGGAGTTTCTTGAATTTCCTATTTACCTTGTGTTAAATGAAAATGTTTTTATACAAAAGGTAAATCTTAATTCCAATACCTATAAATACTACAATTTTATGTCTTCTTTAGTTCAAATATATTTAAGTAGGTATTGGCGTATTTAATTTCCCTATATTTATTGAAGAAAGACTATAACTGAATTGGCCAGTTGGTAGGGGACACGATAATTGTGTCTGATAAGATGACGACCACCATACACACCCGTCATAGTGGTACGCGTATATCCAGCTGCCGGGATGACTGTCGATGGATAGCAGATCTCTCGATTGTCGTCGTTGTTTTTGGATTGTACTTTGGTTATTAAAATTGGTCTATTAAAAAGATAAAAAACTTAGTTGCGATGGAAAATCAAATGCATTTTCACTTGAAGTCAAGAGCATAAGTTAGTCTATAGTATGAGATTATGAACCGTAGGAATTTGCATGAAATATGCATATGAGTCTACATAAGGTAAACGTGTTTTTAAATCAAAATCTTCACAGGCGATGTCCAATTAACTTTAAATTATTTATAATAAAGGAATCACTTCTCGAGAAATAGCTCGTAAATGACATGTCTCGTATTAGTCACAGTTAGCGTTAAGCGGCCGCTTTATATTCAAACGGGTCCTGTCATGTTAACAACTCAATCTGCACTGGTTGAAGTGGTCGGGCTAGACTTGATTTGTGGACTGCTTTAAAGTGGATTATTATGATAAACATAGTTGGAACTTGTTGTTATTTGTTTAAAATGTAGTATGCGATAATATTTTTTTAAGTTGATAATTTTGAAATTAATGTATTCGTTTTAAATTAAATTGAATTGAGTATTTTTATGGAAGCTTTTATTTTAAGTTTATTCGTTAGAATTTCAAATGTATACCTATGTAAAATTTTACATGTGATAAGGTCATTGTATTTGTTTGGAAATTTGCGATTTTAGTTGTTTAATATAGTTAATGATTTAAAAAATATATCATTTTTGTTTTGTATTTTTTTTATTGTAGCACTGCAAAGTAACGGCAAAATAAATCCACGTGATTTGGTGTACAATAATTTGTTTTTTTTTTAGTTGATAATTTGAAATCAATTTATTCGTTTTAAATTAAATTGAATTGGATATTATTATGGAAGCTTTTAATTTAAGTTTGTTGGTTCGAATTACAAATGTATGTATAACATTTTATATGAGCTAAAGATATTGTTGTATCCAATTGGAAGTTTGCGATTTAATATACGTAGTGTTACAAAAAATCTCATTTTTTGTCTTGTGTTTATTTAATTATAGCACTGTTAAATGACGGCACAATACAATCAAAAACAAATCAAAGGTCTTCGCTGTCATGCTGGCCAGCAAGTAGGTAACTGACTAGACACAAGCTTATCCCGAAACGTGACAAACTAAAAGAGTCACTATAATGGTTTTATCGCTATATGTATAGTGGTCACAACAAACAAATCACTACCACGCTACCATCCCGCTTGAATATTGAATATAGACCGGCTGATCCTCAACGAACCTAAGTGGTGCCACCATGCCGAGTGTTTCACCTGGTTTATGGTAGTCGCGATCCAGTCAGACGCGATTGTCATATTCCCAGCATACGTATGAATGTACTCAGTAATATGATCTCGGTCTTTAATTAATTGGAAAGAACGCAATTGTGTTCTGATGAAGTTTTTTTATTGACTCGACGAAATTATGGAAAATGTATACCTAAAATCCAATGTTTTTTTTTTCAGGTTTAGAATATTTAAGTGCAGCGAGGAGTCTTCATCCTGAGCTTCACGCAGGCAGTACCCTCGCCAGCCAGGACTTTCAACTAAGTTTAGATGGTAAAAAAAAATCCTACAATATACTTTACATATATTAAACATCAAATTTGAACTTTAATTCGGCATTTCAATGTCAGAATCGAGAGTTTTTTTAATGATGAAATTTTAATTGTTTTTGAAGTTATAAAATACTTCTTTTGTCGCGTTTAGAAGAGGGTACAATTCAGACCTGCGTGCGCTTCACGTGACGGAAGTGCAATATGAAGTTAGCAATCAATGATAATAATGTGAATTTATTTTACTTTTTTTTGATTGTGTAATATTAATTTAACTGTTTCAAATTAAAATAGTGTTTATACACACTGTACAAATTTAATCATTAAAATAATTAAAAAAAAACTGTAAAATTCATTTTGTTTATTGTCATTAATGAACTAACTTCATCTTGTTGCTGCCACGCGGGATATAATTTTTTTTGGATCTTAGGAGTAATTTTTTTTTGTATGCTAAATAATTCTTCTTACGTGCAGGTACATAAAGTAAAACAATTGTTTTAAATATTAGGTCCTTACATATGAAATTGGCGTTTTCTACGGGAGGAATATAAAGTAAATATTTTTTTAGAAAATATATTTAATTAATTAAAGTATGCACCGTTGTTATCTATGCACTTTTGCCATCTCATAGCTATTTCATTGATCCCTTTATTAAAAAAACCATGGTGGCGAGAGAAAATAAACTCTTTTAAGGCGGTTTGGAGTTCCGCATCGGAGTTGAATTTTTTTCCTTGTAAAAAGTTGTCCAAATTCCGGAAAAATGGTAATCTGTTGGAGCAAGGTCCGAGGAGTACGGTGGATGTCGCAGACATTCCAATTGTAGCTCATCTAACTTTGTGGTTGTTTGTTGTGCAGTGTGTGGAATCTTGCGTTGTCGTGAAGCAGCAGTGGCCTAGAGCGATTGACCAATCTCGGTTGTTTAGCAGCTAGTTCTTCCTTCATGGTTTGCAGTTGCTGACAATAGATATCTGCTGTAATCGTTTGGCCAGATTTTAGAAAGCTGTAGTGAACGACACCGTGGTTAGTCCACGAAACACTCACAAGTAACTTTTTCTGAGTCAATTTTCGTTTAGAGCAGGATTTGGCTGGGTCTCTAGTGTTCAGCCATTGCGACGAACGCTTCCGATTATCGTACTGTATCCACTTTTCATCACAAGTAATGATTCGATTTAAAATCCCTTCATTACTGTGTCGGTTGAGCAAAGTAACACAGCAGTCGACGAGTGTTTGCAAGTTCGATTCACTCAATTCATGAGGTAGCCATCGTTCAAGTTTTTTTTACTTTCCCGATTTGCTTCAAGTGGATTAATTCAATTTTATCTCTTACCCCGAAGCCTGCAGCTATCTCTGAAGTGCTTTGTGATGGATCCGCTCCCACAATAGCCTTAAATTCTTCATTTTCCACTTTGGTCTTCGGCCGTCCACGGGGTTGGTTCTGAAGGTCGAAATTTCCAGAACGAAAACGTTGAAACCAAAAACGTACCGTGATTTCTTTTGCGACACCAGCGCCGTACACATCATTAATCCTTCGAGCTGTTTCTGCAGCACTGGTGCCACGGTAGAACTCGTACTCGTAAATATACCAATATTTCATGTTTTCCATTGTGCGGTTATTAAGCGACGCCAAAGAAAAAAATAAAGAGGAAAAAACAAATGAATGACTGTTTTCAAAACTCAAATGTACCAGCTAAATGAATTTATAAATTTGAATTTGGAATTCTTAACTAAAGAGGAGATATTTCAGATCAAAGTGGTCAGTACGACAATACGCTAATTTCATATGTAAGGACCTATAAATAATTTTAAGGCATTATACACATTTAAGATATTCTCTTTTTTTAAATCAAATGATTACATACACAAATATAACTAATATAAATAGATTTATGATAACTAATATGAGAAATTATGTTTACCAGGTTCAAGAATAGCATCTCCTACTAGACTAAGGTTGTCTGGTGGAACGATAGGTGCCTCTGCGAATCGGAAACGTGCAGTATCTTGGAGTCCATATTCTGCAGAGTCTTTAGACTTGGCAGCGGTTATCAGAGCGTCTCCTGCTAGTCTCGCTGTCCGCGCACCATCTGCTGCATCTACTGGCAGCTATGGACATCTCAGTGCTGGTAAATTTATAATACTATTAAAATTAAACGAATTTATGAAATTAAAGTATAGTGGTCGCCCATTGGTTTGACTGTAATTATTGAAGAAATTAGTTTGAACGTTATTAAATTTTTATTGTTAAAGACTAAGATTAAATTTTTAAACATTTTATTTTACACTAGCTATGCCCGCGGCTTCGCTCTGGTGAACGACAGAAGAAAGCGTAATTATTATAAATATCGTAGTATCTTAAAACTTGAATAACTTTTTATTGAATGAAGATAATATCGTCATAATTTTTCTTTTTGTTAAAACCCAAACATTAAAGAGTAAAACAATGGATTTCCAAAGGATTTTTGGAAAATCAACCCCTAAAGTGTTGAAAACATACCGTTTTTATATGATAAATGAAAATTGATATTTAGCTATTCGGTTAGAACGGGACATAACTCAAATTCAATAATAACGCGAGCGAAGCCGCGTTCAAAGCGCTAGTAAATGTATGTGGATAGATTGGTCTAAATTATGTAGGTTAGACGACGTAAATTTTTTTTTCACAGGTGCGATATCCCCCGCACTGTCTCTGTCACATGCGTCTCTCGCGCAGCAACTGCTTGCACGGGGCAGTGTGGTGGGGGGGAGTGGAGTGCTAGCTGGAGGAGTGCTGTTGGATCCAGCTCATCAGCAGGCCGCGGCGGCTGCGGCTCACCACGCGGCGCACGCTCACCTTGTTGCCGGCATTCATAGGTTCGTTTCCAATTATATATTTATCTAGCTGTGCCCCACAGTTAAACCTGTGTTAAAATTGCTGAGTTGCGTTATTTTATCGTTGTGTCCATTTCCCGTACTTGCCAGATTAACGTTCATGGTTACTGCTCCATTACTTATGGTCGTAGCGTGAGCTTATTTAGCGTGAAACTTGTCTTGCGTTTGACTACTATCTCGCCTGATCGTAACTGATGATGTGGTCTACAATGGAGCACGCTTACCTAAAAGGTACCTATTCACTTGAGACTTGAATATACGCAGGTTATAATTATCGGGAAATACAAAACCCGGCAAAGTGTTCCACTCTTTAGCGGTGCGCATTATAATTAATGTGCTAGTAGTGTGTAGTAGTAATTCCAGAGGTTAGCGCGTTTAAACTAGCAAACAAACAAATAACAATCTTTTGATCTCTATAATATTAAGTATAGATTTATTACTCTACATTTTCATTAAAAAACTTGACGGCTCAATGGTCAGACCAGTGGAATATCGGTTCGGTAGAACTTTTTGGAATTTGCGTACATTTCGAGATGAAACTGTTGTCCAACTTCAGCGGTTTTTACAATAAACGAATATAAGTTTTTACTAAATGCAGGATTATATAAACGACTTATAATCTTGTGTTTCATTTTAACAGATCTCATATTTCGTCACCGACCCAACTCCTGATGGGTGCGCCGGTCGACGTCAGACCGGGATTAGGATTGGACGGGACTCCTCCCCAGCATCTCCAGCAACCACCTCAACAGCCGGAGATCACGAGCGTTATGGAAGCTGACAGGTATTTATTTTAATTCTGTAGGTTCTAGGCTTTTGGTCGCAATCTCACCGTTTAAGTGACGCTAAGTCGAGTAGAGGGACTGGCTATTAAGTGTAGCTGACAGATTTTTATCTTGGTAGATGTAGCTAGCCAGGTGGTAGATAGAAAATGCCACTATGCTATAGTCTCATCGCAATGTTTCCTCTTTCAAAATTTACCATTCTTGTCAAGCACAAAACACTATTCAATGTCACATTTACAATAAAATGTTAAATGTCTTGTGCTAATTTTCGATTAAACACTCTCAACTACGACTATTTTTAAATTATGGCGTCTCCAAAAACGATTACAGCAGTAGAGGTACAAAGAGACCTGTTTTGCGCTTTATAGCTTTTGTATGTCGTTTTTTTAGTTCGTAATATCCCTTACTCTTTTAATTTTTCCGTCTACGTAAGAGACATTTTTATACTCTGTAAGAACTTCGGTTTATTTTTTGGATTTTTGTATGTCATGTAGTGGTTTATGTTTTTTATTAATTTTGTGATGTTCGACCCTATATTGTGTAAAATATGTGGTATTTTACATAATAAAGCATGGTAAATTTGCACAAGTTAAAAATAATAACATGGACTATGAATTCTAAGATACCACAAAAACTCCCTGGAAAGATCTAAGGGACATTTTATTAGAATACTGAAATCATCAGAGGCCATCCTATAACTAATAATGATAATGAGACTAATGGACTTCAGAAAAAAGAGGATTAATTGCCAAAATAAGAAACGCAAAAACGAAGAATGATTTCTATCCCGATTAAATTTATTAATTGTGATTGAACCATTGTATTGTATGTTTCGTTCAATGTAATTCAACCGTCAGTTTTGTCTACAGCGCATCGGGAATGACCCATCGCAAGTCTCCGCAAGTATTGATAGGCCATCGAGACAGCATGCATAGTAATAAACCTCTATCGGCCGCTGCGGAAAGTACGGTAACCGATGGTCTCGACTCCAAAGACGAACCTGGTGATTTTATTGAAACGAATTGTCATTGGGTAAGCAACATGTAAAACAATATTATTAAAAAGGAGGCAAAAAAACTCGACTGCAACAAATAATAAAAGACTAAAAATTTTTTTTTTTTTTTTTGAATTTTTTTTTTTTTGTAAATGTGTTGAACCTAATATTTATCAATGGAGATTAAGCATGCCGATTCATGATACGTTTCATTATAAAATAAATAATTGAGTAAACAAGCAAAATTATTAAAAGGGAAACAAAAAACCCGACTGCAACAAAAACACAATAATTTTTTTTCGTTTTTATTTGTTAGTTGCTATTTATTTGATTCCCAGACGTCGTACTTAAATACTATATAGCCTATGTCACTCCCACAATTAAGACGAATCTAACGATACTTCGTATGCTAAAATCCATCAACCCGTTTAGGCTACAGAGCGTGTCAAAGATATAGAAATACGTACATTCGTTCGAAAAACATAACTCTCCTTTTTTGCAAACCGGCAAAAAGAGGGGAACAGAGACGGATTCGAAGAATTTTTGTCCTTTTAAAATTTCCTGTCTCAATCTTTATAAATACAATTATAGAGTTTTACTATTGTGCGCGCTTCACGCAAAAACTACTTTGTTTTTTGTTTTGATTTGTTTAAAAAAATCACGATATCTGCATATACAATAACTGTGTAGTCCATGCGAGTAGAGACGCGGGTACAGCTATTAAATAATAAAATAAATTATATTTGTAGGTGGACTGTAAACTTGAGTTTCCCACGCAAGACGATCTAGTAAAACATATAAACACTGATCATATACACGCTAGCAAGAAAGCGTTTGTTTGCCGCTGGGTCGGCTGTTCTAGAGATGAGAAACCGTTCAAAGCTCAATACATGCTGGTGGTTCACATGAGGAGACATACTGGAGAAAAACCTCATAAATGTACCGTAAGTATGAATTTAAAATTATTGAAATGTTACATTAGGTTTTTTATAAAAAAATACTAGTTTAACCCATAAAATTGAAACTGTCTTTTTGAGCTGCTGTCGATGTGTACAGAATAATATGTACTTAAGTTTTTAAATACATTTTTAATAATTAAAAAAATAATAATCTTATCATGAAATAAATTTTTAAGTAAATAAAAATTGGAAATCCGACGGTTCCTGAACTTTATAACTTTCACCTTGGGTTCGGATTTTTTTTATTTCCAACACTTCAGTATGAGAGATTCAACATGAGACAACAAAGTAAAAAAATTGCATGAAAATGCATGGTAAAAAAAATCTAATATATCCTATGCTTGATAAGGTTAATGAGAGAGAAAAATGAGATTTGTAACAAATATTGCAAATTTTGTATCACTTATTATGCATTAAAAATAACAAAAACTACTAAACGTTGCACCTAATCTGCAGCTAAGTATATCCGTGCTTGACGGGGAGATGTAGATAATTCATGAACAAGAATATGTCAGGATCACATTTTTAAAGTTTCATTTTGTATGTAAAGTAGACATTGTATTAGGTTTCGAAGTAACAGCTTTTCTTCTTTTTATTTACTAGCATGGTCATCGTTGTCATGATGACCTAGAAGCTCCTCGGCATCTGAATATACACTGGCTAATTCTGTAACGCGACTAACCTAAAGAGAATCACTGTGATGGGTTTATCACCATATGTACGGTGGTCGTGGCCCAGTCGGGTACAGGTGCCTATATTACCCGCTCATCCCAAAACCCAACACGCTTAAGGACGCAAATATGGCGGTTCCTACACCTGGTGTATGGGGGTCGCGGTGTAGTCGGACACAATTGTTTTTTAACAAGTTAAAAACATTTAATAATATATTTCGTTAATGATTTAAAACATAACACGTTTCAGTTCGAAGGTTGTTGTAAAGCGTATTCCCGGTTAGAAAATCTAAAAACTCATTTAAGAAGTCATACCGGTGAAAAGCCTTACACTTGCGAGTACCCGGGCTGTGCGAAAGCGTTCTCTAATGCCAGCGATCGCGCTAAACATCAAAACAGAACACATAGCAATGAGGTAAGTCCTAATTTAGTATGTTAGCTCAACGATCCAAGAGCATTTTAGCTTCTGAAATAAGATTCCACTACACTGAATCTTTCTGAAATATATCTAATATCTTGAATTAAAGATTTAAAAGTTTCATGGTGGTCCTCAAATTAAAATCATTCACAAAGTACCTATAGGTAAGTTGCGACAGCTGAATTAAGATGCAGTCACCTTCCAAGCTCCAAGTCCTAACTTAATCTGTTGACCCAGTTATCCAAGAGCATCACTCTTTCTGCAAACTCTCTCCGATCAAAAATTAAAAAACTGCACGGTGGTAGGGCATTGTCTAATACTTCTAATTCCGCCTCAAGGAAAATCTGTCACAAAGCACTAATATAGGTAAGTTCTGGCCACTGTACTTTAAAACCAGTCTCCTCTAGGCTAAGACCATCTTTAGTCACCGCATTGCTTAAAATTAGGTAAGATTGTGGTTAAATCCTTACCTTTAAATGAAGTCAAAAAGATAAGTAGTTAAATTATAAGACAAGGTATTCAATTTGTGGAATAATTATAAAAATCTTAGTTATTTAGCACCGTAAAATGACTGAGCTGTGACTGATGGTATGCATAATACAATCAAAAAACAAACGGCGACCAACGAGGGACAGGCAATTCATTGTCAATCGTCGCTGCCATGCTGGCCTGCATGATCTCGGTAGTTGCTTAAACAATGGCTGATCCAAATTATACGCGACAAAGCAAAAGAAAGCCACTGTAACGGGTTTATCGCTATGTGCATTATGGTCGCGATTTGTACCCGACAAATCCTCACCAACCCACTGGTGTAGAGGAATAAATAATATTGTTATTTACAAAATCTATTTCAGAAACCTTACGTTTGCAAAGCACCTGGATGCACAAAGAGGTATACCGATCCATCATCACTCAGAAAACACGTGAAAACGGTCCATGGTGCTGAATTTTACGCGAGCAAGAAACATAAAGGTAAATTTCATCAAATAGTCAATTGTGAAAATATTCTGTTGTCGATGCCCTTTGAACATTGTTATTAATTTTGGCCAAACTATGGTACTTGAAATGCTCAGCCTTAGACTCTACCCATTGTGATCTTACAGGTTGCAGCAGAGGCGATGACTCTGCGGAGTCAGGCGGTGGTGGAGCGGGTTCTTCGCCACGCTCTGAAGAAGGTGGAGTACCGACAGGCGTTCGAGGTCATACCTCGTCAGCTTCTGTTAAAAGCGAAAGTCCTGCGTCACCGCTACCTCATGGACTACACACTCCTGCGCATCAGGTAATGATTGTTTTAACCCGATTTTTCTACATAATTTTACCAACATTCTCGTTCTACTTTTGAATTTAGGCGTCAAGACGCTTTTTGCGTCCGGGTAAACTATAGTATAGATCAACGTTTTCAAACATTACAAAATAAATCGAAGATAAGTTACTTAGAATAATTATGTATAAAAGTAGATAAAGATGATTATTTTGTTTTTGTAAAAAAGGAAGTTCCGGAGAAAAACTCTAGATCACCCAAACGGGAGTTTTCCAAGTTATTATTCGGCTTAAACCGTTTAGGTGATTGCAGACATAGTTAAAGAAAACTCTTAGCAAACGACTGACTACAGTTTTGATTCAAGTGAATTCAATTCAACTCATTCAGTTCAATTCATTCAATTTCAATTCAATTCATTCAGTGAGTCAATTTGAAGTTTCAGTAGTAATTGATATCAAATAAAACTGCTGCTATCTGCTTATTACGACCGTTAATTAAAAAATAAATTACGATAAAATGCTGTAAGACGTAAGCTGTAAGATCGCATTTATTAAAATAAGGAATAACTTTTCAGCTATCAGCTCAATGTGGTGGTGAGCTGGATTTCGGTGGTTCTACGCTCGGAGGATTTGGTGATGAACACGGCGCTCCTTACTTCAGATTAGATGGAGAGGTGAGATATAATTTTTTTTTAAAAAGCAATTATGGGTCATTGAGCTCGTATCCCAGCAATGAGCTTAAACTTCCGGTGAAGGAATACACATCGTGATGAAACTATAGCATGGTGATGGGGCACATACTGATGCCCGTCTGGCTAGCTATTATCCTTGACTAGAAAATATGCCTATATCACGTATAGGTGTGTTCCGGCCCCTGTACAAAGAATTCATTTAGTTTCTTTTTACCTGTGTATTGTTTAGAAGTAGCTTTAGATACAGTGAATATATTATATGATCTTCTACTGTACAGGATACAGCTGTATATGCATTGAGTTTTCCGAAATGTATAATCGTAATCCCGGTCGTATAATGTCGTGTATTTAATAGACCGGTTAAACTTTTTGCGTTGTTGTCGTTAGATTTACAAAAATGTTTAGCGTTTGAATTAAAATATGGGTATGGTTTTAACTATCGTCAAATAAATGCACGTTCAATGACCTAACTATCAAGACTTTTTCCTCATCTAATAAAGATGTGTCACCAGAATCGAATCACCAAATAATATGAAAAGGCTTACCTACCTAAAACTACGTCAATATTGTTAGTATCTGGTGCTCACCATCTCGCGCTATTTCATATCACAAGTCAAACCTAACCTGACCCAGCCACTTCTCCCCTGAATTAATCATCTAGCTTAGGGCTTTGATCAAATCTCAGTTTTAATCGTCGCCCTTTGGTGACCATTTTCATTAATATGATATCAAAATATTTGTTGGGAATAGACATTACCTATAATAAACAGGGATACGTATTGGCAACGACTAAAAATTTGGTAACAGAACATAATATTGTTATCTTAAATCATTAATAATTTTATAGGTGGAACAAGAAGTAGTGGGAGAAGTGGGTCAGCTCCCGCTAATGCTGCGTGCGATGGTTGCCATAGGAGAGCCACGTGCCCACCATCATACACCGCGTTTCGGCAACAAGATGGGTATCGCAAGGTTGCTTCCTCCACCCCATGCTGCTGATATCGGCGGAGGTATGTTATTCATGTGTGCGGTACCTATTAACGAAAGACAATAAGATTGTTGTGTACTGACCGTAACGAACAAGAATGTGGATGCAAGATTCGATTAAAGACGGATTCCGGGACAGGTGAAACTAAATAAAAGCTTGTAAAGTACCCATTTATATTGATAATTACTAGAAAATCTATCAGCGTTAATATGGTTTCCCTTTGGCAGGTGGTGTGCAAGGTCGAACGGAATTGGGCAACACCAATGTTACTGTCGAACTGAAGACCGGAGTGCCAAACACGAGGCGGGATTCGGGAATATCGTCTGGAAGCAGCTTGTACAGTGCCAGGTAATTCACATTGCAACTTAATAATATTTTTGACTTCTATGAGTTAGTTTTTATACTGATTCGTCTAATAAGTATTAATCTATCTTATTTGTAAACGAAATATATAATTCAGATTAGAGAATAGAATCTATCGATATTTAACTACTTTGTACCAATTTGTGAATATTGCATATATAACAATATCGCTCATAGAATTCTACAATGACATAATTACAAAAAAGCCGAAATTAATATTTTGGTGTCGATAAGTTCCTGTTACAAAAACTATCTATGGAAAAAAATATCACAATTATTGTTCTTACAATAGTTTATGATAGAGGGAGGGAGTGACTGTCGTTAGGGAATTGGCTTAAATTCGCTAAATATTCATCAATTCAAAACTTTTAATTGTTTCTATTGAAAAATTACTTAAACGTAATTACTTCGTTGTTCCATTGGATAAGCGATATATTTGCCGTATTGTGAAGCTCTCTTCTGACTCGTGTGTTCATTCCTTCCTACAACATGGAATCCTTCAAACATGACGTGAAGAGATATTTGAGCAGGCAGGCATGACAGCGACTACTGGCGATGAATTCTAGAGCCCTCGGTGACCGCTGTGGTTTTTGGATTGCATTGTGCTTATCAGCAGTTATCACTGTACCTTGTTAGTCACTCTATCTTGTAACGATAAAATAAACATGAGTTTATTCCGGAATACAATGCGTTGTTGTGAAGAGCCACTATTTTACCATTGCACCATATAGATTATGTTTTACATAATACAGAGCATAATCAACTTATAATATAACATAACATACCATCACGCCTGTATTCCCCGAAGCGTTAGGCAGATGTGTACTATAAATGTAAACCCACAGTTCGCCGTGTATGTTCGCCATTAATCGGGCACAAAGCCAAACTCCGAGCTGCTACTGAGAATTTCATAGAAAACCCAATAACATGTGGAACACCCTGATACAGAACTGGCAATTATACTCATCGTACAAATAAATCGAACATGCGATCTCGCTGTATAGTTTTATACCACTTGCTATAGTCGTCGCATTATGAACTGAGGCTTCGGGTCATAAATCATATTTATCTGTCTGTCTCGCTCGCACTTACAGGTCTTATGGAGAGATGTAGTGATGTGCGTAAGAATTGTAGAGGTGCATATCGATAACGGGATAGGTACGATCGATATGCTAAATTATGTTAAGTATTAATAAGAATAATTTTTAGCTATCTGAAAATTTTTTAATTTGTAATATAAAATGTTTGTTTCGACGTAATCATAGTGAAACTGTATAGATCGTAATGTGGCCCTGAAAACGGGCCGTTTTTTTTTTCTAGGGATATTTCTTAGTTCTTCAAAAATCCTCATCCGTATCTTCCCTATCTGTGTCACCTTCCTGTGGGTTAGTTATCAGAGGTGGTGCTTGATATTATATTTATATAAAAACAACAACCCTTACTCGTAACGACCAATCAGGAGTCAGAGTGCTAATGAAGGTCATGATGACGCATCGACCTCGCGCGCAAAGGTAGCTAAGTATCGATGACTTGTTGCATTGCGTGCACATTCCTACTGTCAGAGACATTTATTGCCTAACGACTGAGTTTCAAATGCGTCGACTATAGACTTATCCAATTCAAAAAAAATCCAGATACTGTTTAGCTAGCCAAGTTGATTTGTAAATTTTATATGCTACATTGTGTGCTTTCGCTTTATTTTGTGGTTGTAATTTTATAACTGTATATTTTATTTTAATAAGACGTGGCAACACTGTCTATCATTTTACGTGATATGATTATCTCACTCTGGAATCGTTACTTTCTTTTTCCAGGTCATCGGACATATCTCGAAAGAGCAGTCAAGCGTCGGTGGTGGGAACTGTTGGGACAGCAAGCGTCGCCGGGCCGCAAAGACTAGTCTCCCAGCAGACCGTGGTCTACGGCGACCAGTTATCCCCTGATAGCAGTCGAAGGTACCTTTGAGGATCATATCATTTAAATTTTCCACATTCTTTGACCTGCTTTTATAACGCAAAAAACCAATTGCGAATTTATTTTATAAGACCGCTTAATATGTTTTATTCAACACACCTTATTTCAGATCTAGTCAAGTATCATGTGTGGGATATGCTCCGGCTCCATCATCAACTTTAGCTGCTGTGCAGGCAGTGAGAACCTCTCAAGGCAATCAGGTAAAAATACGAGTAAAACTATAATTCTGCTCCGTAAAACCATTAGAGCGTAAGAATTTGATAATTATCGATCGATTATATTCGTGAACCCCTTTTAAAACATTATAGCAATATTACTAAGAATATTTTTTAAATTTATTTCAGGCCGTTCTTTTAAGAGGTGTCACCTGTTCTGAAGTGAGAGTGGAGGAACTTGCTTTAGAGCTAGATCCTAACGTACAGATTAAAGAGGAAGCGAGGCGTTTGTCCGAGCAGTCGAATCTGAGTGACCAGACGCAGGCCTATCAACCCTATCCGTGCAGCGGGGACGATGTGGTGAGTTTACTTTTTGAATGCTTATTATACCTACTTGACGTGACGTATGGTCGAGAAATTAGCAACTTTTGTAGGCAATATTATATAGGTGTTTGAGAAACAGGAAAAGTATTAAAGAGCATAGTGTGTGGTGAAACAGCCATCGAATATCTAATAACCACTTGAAGGATATACCGGTAACAATTAAATACCATGATACTGCAAGACTAAGGTTTTACCAAATACAATTCGTCTGTTCTTGTGCATATTTTTGTATGATCATTATTGTGATATTATTTCAGGGTGACGCTCCATTCCCGTTCAAAACTGAAAATGACCAAGATCCCGTCACTTACAAGGAGTCTCGATCAAACTCCACTAATACAGTTGTTATCACCACCGCTCAAGTTCATCACCCTAACCAGGAAGTCAATCTGGAACAGGTAAATATTGAAGTGAAAACTTCTTTAGCCACGTTGAGCGATCTTTGGTAGGGGAAAAACTCACGGGTTCGCGTGACCTTGACGCCACCGATGACCTTGATATCATCAATAACTTCGATATACTCGTGTCATATTGCGCTTGCGTCAGACTAGCGACGCGTATTATAGCGGCCCGTGTACATATACACATTAATAGATTGTATATACTCGACTGTATGTATCATATGCGTGTTTGACTTTTTGGATGGGAGAAACCCTTGTGATTTCGCGTCACCGATATGCCCTACAATAATTCAGACTATAATTAATTGAAAAATTCAAACTTGAATTTTCATTTCTGTCAGCAGTCCTTATGACTGTTAAGTTTTTTTTATCACAGTCGTTCTTACAAAGCTCCATCACTCCATTGCACCAAGAGCTGAACAACTTAACAAAAAAATATGAATAGTTAATAGACTCCTTTTTGCTTCTATGATATATATTTTATGTTATAAAGTAGTTATCTAACGCTTATGTCTGTCTTCAGGTCGCCGAAGGAGAGATGGTGGAAAACAAGCTGGTCATACCAGACGAAATGATGCAATATCTTAACCAATCAATATTGGCAACTGAATCGGTAACACCAGCTAAAACGGATTCCACCAACCCACCTGAGCCCAACGCCAAACAACATAAAGACAGCCCTACCAAAGACAATACGAGTGAATTACAAAACACTAACAATTCCAGTGACAAAATCAGTGACGTAGCCACGAGTGACGATTCTCTACTCAAAAACTTAGGTGCCATAGGAAGTGATCTCAATATAAGTGATATTCAAGTTGATTTAAGGTCTTTAGACGTTAGCATGTCGGGTAACAGTGGCTCTCTGTTAGCTGCTAAATCACCTTGTGAAAAAACTCCATTACAGGAGCAAGTTATTCCAGAGGTAAACATAGAAATAAAGGAAAGTGAATTTTCGAAACCAGTTCCTGTAACCAAGACACCGACAGATCCTCTGCAATCTTTACAAACTATGACAGCTAATCAAAATGAACAAACAAATAGAATAAGAAGTAATATATCTCAAAAACAAAACTCAGCAAGTACGAAAACGGTAGTTAATCACAATATTTTAAGTCCACAAAACCTGGTGCACAGCATGCTCAGTCCACAAAGCCTTCCTCATAGTGCGATGAGCCCTCAAAGTGTCATGAGTCCACACAACATCCCTCGTAGTGTAATGAGTCCACCGAGTGTATATAACGTAATGAGCCCACAGAGTGTTATGAGCGTAATGTCTCCGCAGCATAATGCGATGAGTCCACAAAGTATGCAGAGTCTCATGAGTCCACAAATGACAAATCAGATGATGATGAGCCCACGACACAACAACATCGGTAGTCCAATGTCTCAGAACATGAATAGTCCTATGGTTAATATGGCGAGTCCCATGCCTCAAAATATAGCCAGCCCCATGAGTCACGGAATGCCAAGTCCGATGCATCCCGGATTACAAAGTCCTATGGCGCAAGGTATGACAAGTCCAATGCTGCAAAATATGCCCATGGTGATGAATGGTCCAGTGAACCAAAATATTATACCAAATCAAATTATAAACATGAATCAAATGCCAACAAACTACGTAAACAATCCAACAAATTGCCCAAAAATGCCAAACAGGAACAACGTACAAAATCAATATACCAATTACAATCAGGGCTCATATCCAGGGCTGGTGCAAAATCAAAACGCAAATATGAGAAGCCAAAACATACATCAGTTCCAGATGATGCAATACAATCAGAACCAAATACCAGTCGTACACCCGATACATCCTAATCAGATGGTCTACGGTAATCAAATGATCAACTACCAACCAATGAATTACACAAATCAAACTAATCAGATAGTACATCCGATGCAAATGTCAAGATCTTCAATAATGAGCGTCGATAATAGTGCTAATATGAGCCGTGGAACTATGAACAATTACTGCGACCCTCAAAATCAATGTCCTCCAATTCAAAACACGCAGTATAACCAGAACATGCAGTACCCCCAACCACCTCCGTATAACGCTGCAATTAACTCCAACGTGATGGGCCCACCACCACCGAAGAACAACCACCAATATAATCAAGCGATGATGAACAACAATCAGTATTACAATCATCAACGACCCTACAATCAGTGGGACTACCCTGGACACCAATTTAACAAACACAACATGCAGAAATCAGTTCAGAACTCATTGAATATGTCGACGGGCAGCCAAAAGGGTACCAATGGCACGAGACCAATAAACTGTAACCAAATGAAAAACGAGCAAACAGATTGCAGCATGAACAGCTTGCGTAGTCAACCCAACCAGAACAGCGACGTTCAGGTTTGGGATATCAGCCAATCCCAGATAGAAGCGAATAATGGAAGGAAGAAGAACCAAACTAACATGATGCGTCAAGAGACATACCAACGAACTTTGGAGTACGTAGAGAATTGCGAAAATTGGAAGAGTTCCGAAATGGTATCGAGCAGTACGCATCCACTTCAAGGCGGTGATAATATGGTTGTGAACGATCTTCAGACATCTTTATCTTCGTTTTATGAAGAGAACCAATACCTCCAAATGATCCAGTAGCTTAAAAGAGATTATTATTATTATTATATATTTGTAATATTATTTAGGCAATTAAATTAATAAATGGTCAATGCTGTAACTTGATTTAACTATAATTACATACACTTTTCCGATGAAACAACAAGTGAAAATAATGTGCTTCTGCTAAGTAAAAAATTCTTTTAATCTTAGTCAGTCTAACATAACAGTGAAACTGGTACAAAATAAAAAACTTTTATTAGTAAAACTTGAGCAACAGCAGTGAAACCGACAGATATTTTATTCTGCGTTTTATTTTATAGGAGTTCAGCGTTGACCATATTTAGTGAATATTAAAAAAAGTCGACTTAGAAAACAAAATAGTCCAAGGAAACAAAATGGTTGTTGAAACGTTTTCTCGTTTGGAGACTGATTAATTGTAATTCAAAATTAAGTTTTAAGAAATATAAAAAGTACATTTTAGTCCCTAAATATTTCGAAAAGACACAATTGTTTTTGTGTGTAAATAAGTGTTTGGGTTATGTCTTCCAAGGAACTATATAATATGATTTTTTATTATGTATTTGCATTTATATATAAATATTTTAATGTTATACTTTCAGTGCCTAAATCCTAAGTGCCTTAAAATTTTAATGTACATAAATTGTACATAATTACAAGGTAAACAAGTGCCTTCATTGACGTAAATAAAATATTTTGTAATTCCTTTACAGATCATTTTTTCCAAATAGAAATGATTTTTATTTTAAGTGATCTTTGAGATTATTAGTTAAGAAATAAAATTTGTACAAAATACACTCTTTTAGTGTAGTTTTTTTTAATTTGTGAATTCTTAATTTTATATAAATATTTTTTTAGTTATTTAGATTTACATATGCAATATGATTTAAGACATCGAATCTCTTAGTTAAGATATATTTTGAGATTATTAGAATTAAGGATTCTGTTAAATTGTTCATTATTTAAATTCACTTAAGCGCACAAGCTAATTGTAAAGATAATTTTTTTAAACTGTATCGAAAATAAATTATTATTTTTTACTGTTTGTAAAATTGGTTAAGGACATCTGTGACAATATCTTTAATAAAATTATAAACAAAAACCTCTTTTGAACTATATTAGTTTTTTCTTACACATTTTTACTATACAGCGTTGTGAAGGAGTTGACTAGAACAATTGACAAGTCTCGGTTGATTGACAGCGAGCTTGTCCATCATTATTTGCAATCCTTCACAATACACCTCTGCAGTAATTATTGTGCCAGATCTCAAGAAGCTGTAATGAAAAATGCTGGCATAGGTCCACCAAACACTCACAAGCAGCATCTTTTGACTAAATTTACGTTTAGGAAATGGTTTAGTTACCTACATCTCCTACGTCCGGCCAGTGTGACTCCCGTTTTCAATTATCATACAAGATTCACTTTTTATTACAATCTGATTGAGAATCCCTTAATTTGTGTACCTATTCCACGAGTTAAAGCAAGCTTCATAATTAATACCTACTCACTTTCAGAATTCTTTTTCTTTCCAATTCAACGTAAATTAACTGGCTCGTTAGCCTAGTGGTCGTAAGCATGACTGTTATGAGCGAGGTCCTGGGTTCGATTCCCAGGTCGAGCAAAGTGTTATTGGGTTTTTCCTATGAAATTCTCAGTAGCAGCTCGGAGTTTTGTTTCGTGCCCGATTAATGGCAATAGGCTCGCCTCCTATTACATGGGACCTAAAACATACTCTGCGAAATGTGGGTGTACAAATGTACACCTCTGCCTAACCCTTCGGGGAATACAAGCGTGGTGGTATGCGATGGATAGGCGATGCATATGGTGGCGAGCTTGTAGCGTATATTAAAAAAAACTTTAAAAAATAATGATTTAAGTGAATTTGAACATCTAGGATAGATTTCACACACTAAATTTCAGAGACTTAGGGTACAGACAAATTTGCTTGGATATATCTGTCTACTTGGTTCAACTTCCAACTTTCCAACTGGTGGAATCCTTCCACCTTACAGAAGATCTCAGCCAAATAACCATGTGTTTTATTCCTGGGTTGACTAGGGTTTCCAGGGCTTCTTGAGGTAGGGGAGTTCAAGGTCGGCAATGCGCTGGTGATATGGTATTACAAGATTCTTAACGTCATAATTAGACCATCAGGCGGGCAGTATGCTCCTTTGCCGCCTTCGTTGTTTAAAAATAAATTGACCAATAATCTATATAGGTGACAACACCCTAACATGAAAACTGGGTCCACACTGACTACCAATGATACCATGACAAACATGATTACAAAACACATAAATAAAGCAACCAACTCTTCTTAAAATCCAGAATAGTTGTTCCACAAATAACTGGCGCACTCGTTTACATTCCACGGTGTTACGTCATGGGCGAGAATTAAAATAGACATTATATTTCTGTATGTTGCCAGCAGACAGCATCAATAAAATGGTTCAGGCGATAAAATGGCCAAGCTTGAACGGTGGACTCTCTAGTCAGTAAGTGGGCGTGCTACTATGTTCTAGAAATGTCATTACACTTCCACCCTTTTGTTACAGAGCTGTCGACAAAATATTAACACCAAAACTAAATTATAAAAGCAAGATCATATTAAAAACATTTAATTCAATTTTTACCCTAAGAAGGTACTTATAAACGGGTATGATTTTAACTATCGCCAAATAAGTACATTCAATAACCTAATTTTATTAATAAGATTTCTCCCTAATATAATAGAAGTGTCACCAAAATTTAATCAGCAAACAATATCAAAACTCTTTCATAAAAAATGTGAATTTTCAACGGGGTACTTTTTTGGCTCTCATTTCTTTAATAGCATGGCAATATTTTCCACCGTTTGGTAAGCTATACTATTTCCATTTATTTATTTTCTCGATGACATTTCTAATTTGATAGTTGTAGTGTTGTGACCAAATAAGTAATGATATCGATCGCATATGTCGATGTCGATGACGACTCATCAGATTTTGATTAAAATAAATAAATAAAGATTACCTGTCGTTATAATTATTTCGTTTCATTGTCGAGTACCTACCTATACCTACTTATTTTACAACAGCTTCAAAAACTTTGAAGAAGTTGGCATTATCACTCAAGAATTTATACGTGTAACATCTTGTAATGAAATATAATATTAGTTAATAAATTTGCACAAAAGTATCCGGCAGTAGTTTAGTTTCTTACATTTTGTAAAAAAAATATCGGGTCTGTTATCGTGTTACGTTTATCGATAGCTCCATCCCTATCAGTTTCTCCGACTCTAGTATAACCTCGTACGTGTGTAAACGTCATATTTTTATAAAATAATGCATACATAATGTAAAAAAGACGCTCGTTCAAGTTTTCACAGGAGCTGTAATCAAGAAAATAAAGAAATGGAAATGGCAGCAAATAGGTAGATGGCTCATTTGATGATTAATGGTCATTGCAACACCATATTCCAATGGGATATGTATGATGCCGATTTTGGAGAGCTTATTTCAGTCCTGTTTATAGAATACCATGTCATAGCCGTAAGGGAAAACCGTGTCGTGTAACCCATTCCATAAGAAGGTTCTAGAGAACCGCAAGTCGCAATGTGGTTAGGTTTGAAAAACTCCCACGTTTATTTTACCTATCGAATCTATGTCTTTAGGCGCAGGGTGTGAGTGTGGTGGGCCATAATTCCTTCAGAATATGATTGATTCACGAAGAAACGTACTTATTTAAAGTTGATCATTACTAGCTGATCTGTGCGAATATTTAGCACAAGATAATATGTAAACATAGTAACAGTTGTCTATATACTTTTGGCGTATTGTACAAATGTAGGATAGTCTCAGCCAAAGTTTTCCCGTAATACAATAACTAGACAATGCTTAACAAAAGAGAAAACCAACTCCAATGACTTTGAGGAGTTGCCTGGTGTATCTTCGAAGTTGAAGGTCTAAAGCAAATTGGAATGGGAACACCCTTGAGGTATCGCCATCCAACGAAAAAAGAATCATCCAAATCTGTTCATAAACAAAGAAGTTATGGATTAAGATCTATAAAAAATAAATACATTCGAATTGATAACCTCCTTCTTTTTTTTTTTAAGTCAATTATAAATACATAGGTAGGTATATAAGTTACCTAACGTCATATGCTTAGCAGACTTCGACTGCGGAAGCACCAACCAACCGTCATATATGTTTCTTCCACAAAGTAAGTAAGTAATAAGTAAGTTTGTAATATACGCATACGCAGTTAAATTAATAGCGAGATATACCTACCACCGGTCATTGTGGCAAGCATTCGGGGAGGCCTATAAATTTAAAGATGATAATGAAAACTACTATTTTTATACATTTAAGGTTTCAGGTAACACCAAAGATATTACTTGATGACCTTGAATCCCTCTTCCCGAAGGTACTCTGGCAATCCTGCTCACCGCAGGAACACTACACTACAAGAATGGCTGCAATCATCTGTAGGGTGGAGATATTCCGCCAGTCGGACTGCCCCAAGTAGAGAGAAATCTCCGAAAAGATTCCTCTGTGCTCAATCTCTCTTCCCTCATCTTTGTTCGTTACTTCCTTTTCTTGAAATTAAAGAAAACCATAATAGATACTTAAGTAAATATACATGAAAGAAACGAATATTTTTTAATACCTATTTGTTCGTTTTTCAGTGAATAGTTTGTTTTGAATCTTTAGTGTAAACGCAGAAACCACTGCAAGAAGAAATGTGAACAAATAAAAAGAACGCCTATGTCGTATGAATTGTGTAGTTATAGACTAGCAAGAAAGCACCTGTGCGGATTGACCTCTGATATATATTTAGCTCGGTCGAAATATACACTGCGAATATATATTACAAAGAACAAACTATAATATTTAGGTACTTGGCAGAGTTAAAATTTATTTAGTTAGAAATGAATATTTTCTGAAAGCTAAATAGTAGAAATATGAGCTACTTTCACCCTTTAACCCTCTTAAATTGCTTTTAAATAATCATCAGTTTTTTTTTTTATAATTTGAAGAAAACAGTCAAACTCACATGTTTAGATTTCACTTTAGATGTTTATGTTATTGTAGAGGGAGATGAATAAACGTATTAAATAACACTAAGCTTTGAGCTTGTGAGCCAATATGCCTGAGAAGACATTATATTACATTGAATTGACAATTTGTACGTAACTTACTATTACATAAATATGTTAATTTTAATTTAACGGAAAGAAGACGGTCTTAGTTTGCATCCACAATACTTTGCAATGCAGTGCAGACCTCCAGTTTATGAGATATGTCTAACTTAGTGTCTACTTTATCTTGCTTCTCATCTAAACCACAAAATTGTTGATATATAAAATTATAAATAAAAAAACAAGAAAGGAAGAAAATCAGCTCCTGGTGGCGGAAAGTGCTCTAAAAATTCCCAAGAGAGACGATAGCACTTGGAGGTTTCGAAAAAATGCTGAGATTGTTTAGTCGATGGCCGAGCCCAACGTCATTGCGAAACTAAATCTCATAAACTTCGCTCGTTCGATAAGTGATGTCCCTACTCAACTCTGGTTCGGAGGCCAAGACCCTTTTTGGACCACCGAGTCAAAATAGTTAGTTTAGTTAATAAATTTTAAATATAAATGAGAATAATCTCTGACGAACTATATTAGCAATAATATTTAGCTATTTTTGTAAATCATACGCAAATTAAGTTTCTCGAAATACCGTATTTTTTTAGTATCCTAAGATCCTTTTCAATTTTTAGTTCATTTTTATAGTGAACTAATATTGTTATATTTTATAACATACCTTTTGATCATTTCATTAATAACGGCTTGTATGATATATCGTAAGAAAATCATCGAACGCGTTATGTCTCAATACAATTATTATTTGTGGAAATTAACTAGGTTGGCTTGTGACTTTTCGTTTTTAAATACAATTTGGAAGCAAGTTTCAACACAAAATCCAAATGAAAATTCGATAAAGTGGCTTATATTAAATCTACGTTCTAATCTTTCTGATTACTAAATGCACATACGCATGGTTACTTCCTTCCTCCCAGGAGGAAGGGAACGTGCCTTTGAGTATATATTATTTAGCTCGAATCGTAGGAGTAGGGATTCGATTAGATCGCGACTTAATTGCATACGCGACGACCGCCCGAGCCGAGGTCCGGCCACTTTGGCACCCTCGCGCGAGTCGTCCCAATAACTTTCGCGGCTGAGTGCCCTCTGCGCTCGCCCCCAAGTCCGGTGAAGCTGTAAAAGCTGCAGCGGCTTCAGGGCCCCTAAAGCTAATAGTGTAGTCAGATAAAAAAAAATTAAAAAATCTACGTTCTTATAATGCAGATCAACCTGGTCCCTACCGCTCACTAGTGGGCATTCCAGTTTTCATGCTAGCTAGTAGGGGGTATTGCATTTAATCTGACTTCACGTAAAGTATGAATAAAAATAGATTTAACTACATCCATCTATTTGTTTTATTAATTGCCAAGTAATTATTCAACTTATGCCCCAAGAAGGAAGAACATCAAAACACTACTACCGCTTCGGAAAACATCTCAGTCAGCGCAAGAAGCTAGCAAAAAATTCGATCAGGCTTGTCTTTTTTTTCTAACAGTACAAATAATATTTACAGCTAATAATCATATTAATAATTGAATGGATGCACAAAGAAAGTGTCAATTCCAGACATCACTATCATTTCCATTATAAACCACCTTAAAATATTCTTTTGACAGTAAAACCTGTTTGAAATGGTCCTTGAACTCATTGTCTTGTAAATCAGTAGGTAATGTGCTTCAGGATCTTATTATAGAACCTAACACTATTACGTATTAACTTAAAACTTTTATTAGTCTTACTAAGTCTAAAACACGGTATGTACCTATGACTAATTTACGTATATTTTTTTGGAGTACAATAGTAAACTGTGCTGGGCTTTGATCAAATTTAGCTTGTCAAAGTTTTTACAAATTATACGTTAAATCATCAAGAATACATTGAGAAAGCAAAGTTAAGATATTAAATTCCTAGAATGGAACTTGTTCTTTAGTGATTTGCGAGGTCTTATGTTATATATTGCTCGAATTATCCGGATTTGTAATATAAATATAGTATCTACCTCAGTTGCTGCTGTAAAAACCCTAAAGACTAAGCTATGGAAGTAAGCGAAGTAGACTAACCTTGCAATGGTCTGTTATCTGATAACTGGCGAATCTTAAGAAATTCGAATGGAGCAGAACTTAATCTTGCCGCCAAAGTTTTAGTGTGCGGAGTCCACTGTAATTTTGAATCTACCCAAGAAGTCAGTATTATCAACTAAGCCTCGAGGTGGTAAGGATCTTTTTGAGTCGCGATCGACTTGCATATCTTGATAAATTCTGGTGGTTTCCAGGCTTGGATGACAGCGACAACTGGCAATGGATTACATTATAGATTCCTTTATGGTCGCTTATAACGTTGGACTGCAATGTGTTTACCATCCATGTAGAGTGACGTCACGTTACAGTGCCGAGATAAAAAAAGGAATTCAATAAAATAAACTTTAATATTCAATTTGTTGCAAAGTATCCCGCACACTGCAATTTCACTGACCGCCCATTCTATTATTATTAGACTGCATTAACCTTGTATAAGCTTGTAACTAATGGTGTTCTTTTAATACATCACCTTCAAGCCTCGACCTTTTTAGTATAAACAGAGAAATTAATATTTTATTTTACCGTTGTGGTTTGTATATGTACTGCAGTGATGTATTTTTAAAATACATATTTTAGCCATGCCTATTTAACAGAGTAGTGAGGTATCATGATAAAGAAAAATTTAAATTCAGATTTTCAATTTATTTACTTACTCGTTATTAGGTTTAAAGAAATTTTATGACTCAAAAGAACATAGTTCACATAATGAGAATAACATAAATGTTTATTACAATTTACGAATATTAAAAACGTCCAGTGAGTTCAAAAACAGAAACTGTGTGTAAATAAAAACGCTGTTTGAATAATGATAATAGAAAACGAATATTACTTGTTACTACCGAGAGAAATCTAAGTTTGGAAATTCAAAAGAAATAGGTATCACGTATTGGTTTTTGATCTTATACGTGGGCTGTTCCAAAAATTATTAGTGAAATGAAAAATAATTACAATATGAATAAAGTTTCTTTATTTATTCAAAACCCCAATGGTCTTATGAATTCAGGTTAGCCAGCTGTCGAAACAATTAAAAAATGTATATTGTAGGTGGTAGAAAAAACAGGCGAAATTCTTTGACGGCCTCTTTTGCAGTGTTTAATTTTCGCCCACGAAGTTGTTTTTACCATGGGAAACTCCTCAAACGCAGCTTGTCAATTTTCGTAAGATTCCTTAAAGGTTTATACATCGTTTATAATAATAAAAAATTACAGCAGGAAACAATGATATTATGAAAGGTTTATAATATCATTGGCAGGAAAAGCTTCCCGCATACATACCTAGTTTCCCGCGAGACGTACATTGTTACAAACTAAAGAAGAGTGACTTTTAATCATTAGAAAAATAAAAATAAAAACTACTTATAGCTGGCCAACAGTCTTCACCAAAGAGATGTTTATTGAAATTAGTTAATAATTGAAAATAGTTTCAAGAAAAAAGAGATTGTATTTATTTCATGGCTAACAATTTTTGGAACAACCTAGGTGATATGAGTTTTTGGCGGGATCTTAAAGTGACATGTTGTAGTTTTTATTTATAATTCATTTACATAATTGACCCTATATTATGTAATATTGGTAGCATTTGCGTGATATAGTTTGGTTTTTGTGCATAAGTGAAGTGGCGTATAAATATTAGCTGAATGCATTCATTCTGAGACCCTAAAAAAACTCCCTAGAAAGTTCTAACAAGCCACCATCTTGTTAGGCTACTGAGGTTAACATAAAACAGGACACTTTATTAACTTGAAACTTACCAAGTTAACTTGCCAAGTTACGAAGAAGAACAACCTAGTTAATAATGCAACGTTAAGCCAGGTCCGTCTCATGCGCAAAAAATCTCTTCATACTATGCTAGAAGGACCTGATGTCGTTAAAAGATTGGTCGGTTTATACTACTTTATACTAGCTTTTGCCGCGACTTCAACTGCATGTCTGTCGTACTATGTCTTTTTCGAGATCCAAGGCGCTTATGCCAAATTTTATTGAGATCGGTTCATAGGTTTTGTCTTGAAAAAGTTATATATAATATTAGTACGGATTTAATCTCCCACTGTTTCCCAGATATAAATGTAAGTATATTGTATGAAATACTAGTTATGTAGAGGTTTTAATATATCAAGAACACAAGCAATGAAGCATTGAAGCAATGATGACCCAGTTGGTAGCGTGTAAGGGCTCCGCGTTGATCGTCGTGAGTGCGAATGCCTGCATTAAACCTGAGCTCGGTGATAAAAAACATGATGAAT
Source organism: Saturnia japonica (assembly GCA_033032175.1). NCBI lineage: Eukaryota > Metazoa > Arthropoda > Insecta > Lepidoptera > Saturniidae > Saturnia > Saturnia japonica. Next base: position 8,062,854 of record CM065332.1, read on the forward strand.
TCATAGCACGGTGATAGGACATTTCTAATGCCCGTCTGGCTAGCTTTGAAAATCCTTCACCAAGTACCTGCAGTAGTTTTAACTCTAACTACGCTTAGCGTGTGTAACTACCACTTTGAACAACATCGTCACATAAATCAAGTGAGAAATTGGAACTTTGAAAAAAAAAGTAAATTTCTCTTTGTCTTTCATATTGTTGGTTCTTGTATTTTTTTTTGATACATAATTATGTTTAATTAATAATTAGTAGATATTTACTGCAAATCCCACACTAAATTACTTAATTATTGTGATGCAACGAAAAAACTTAACTGAGATAAAGCAACTGTTTACACGCTGGTGATTCTTGGCTGTCTGGTATATATGTCTAGGTCAGAACAATAAACGACAGGTAATTGTTGACGTATTCAAGGTATGTAGATAAAGATACATAATAATTATGTTTCTATATTTATTTTATTTACCACTATACTTAAATACTGAATCGCGAGTACATAAGTATTATTCATAATTTGAATTAATTGGATATTATCGTAATTTATCGTTGAATAACTATAATACCCGAATTTGTGAATCCTTCGACTGGAGTTGCACAGAAGTCGTTGCCAAAAGCGAGACGGATCACTAGTGATTTACCGGCAGCCAGTATAGTATCAAAAAACCAAAAAACAATCTGTTATAGCAATGACTTATAAAGCTCACAAAATAAATACAGTTTGTGTCGTTTTCGAGAAAGCATATTCTTTTTAATATAACCCACATACCAAATTTTTTTTTGTGAGGCATTTAAGACTTGCATGCACTTAATAATAGCTGCTCCTGCGATTCGTCCGTGTAGAATTTCGTGTACAAAAAACAGCGATAAAAACAAGTGTACTGAAATTCATCATCGGTGATTAAACTGCGTATCGTACTTTGTGAATGTCTCGGATTCCTGAGACGCAGATTGTTAGGTACTTAAGACTAGCAGTCAGCCGTGCCTCACGCTCTCCACTACTTTCGATCGATCGATATTCTACCATACGTCTACGCTGTAAATTCAATATAATACGTCGCAGTTGACGGCATTCATCAGTTCCTATGAACGAACGGACCACACTTAGAGCAATGGAAAACTGAGAAAATTCCGTCCACTTCCTACCAGGGATTTTACCTATAAACAAATTACAATTCAACACAGTCCGTCGTGGCGGTCTACTGGTTTAGACTGGCTAAATATCGATTCGATGTGCGCAGGTTCGAACCCCGGCATGTATTTAATGAATTTTTCGAAATTGCGTACATTTACTAATTATTCATATTGGTAACAGTATCAGCTGTCGGTGAATGAAAACATGGTGAGGAAACCTTATATATGCTTGAGAAATGTTCTTGTATGTGGGAAAAATATAGACCTGTTAATTTCGTGGTATGTGAAATCGTCGGCTGGCGTGGTGATTTAACCCATACCTTCCCTTGGGAAGAGGCCTTTGCCTAACGGCGAAACACTTAATCAAAGCTCTTTGAGAATGCCCAAATAAAATTACATCTTTTAATTATTAACCAATATTATCAAGATAATGTAAAATTAAACCACATGTGTTTGGTCGTCAGAGCTGCAGCTTTAAGGTAGCCTCCATCTTGGCTCGAACAAAAAAATTGCAATGGATTGTTCATTTTTTGCTGGTCGACTCTGTTTTCGCCTTGTATTTTAGTTACCATCAACGGCAGTGCAGAGGTAGGGCACAGAAAAATCTATTTTGAGATTTCTCTCTACTTGGGACAGTCCGACTCCACCCTACAGAAGAAGTCTTTACACAAATAACTTTGTGTTGTGTTTCTGCCCTGAGTAGGGCTTCCAGAGCTCCTTGGGGTAGGGGGATTCAAGGTCGGCAACGAGATAGTGATACCTTTGGTATCACAAGTATCCATAGGTTACGATAGCCATTTATCATCAGGAGGGCCGTATGATTGTTAGCCAACTTAACTGCATTAAAAAAAAAAATTACATTGCCAACAAAAAAAATTAAAACATAGCACTCAAGTTATGTGACGTTTGGGTCACGACGAACCCATTATTATTGAGAGCACTTGATTGTACCAGGCAAAGTGTAAGGGCGGGCACCCATTCGATGGACCGATTATATTAAAGTCTGAATTGAGCGGCCCAGCGCATTTGTGCACTAGACTAATAGCTGATCGAGGCGGCAGGAGATATATTGTGAGCTAAAATAATATCAACAGCCCCTGACTAAATTTCACGACCATGACCACTCTATCAATTTTAAAATTACTCAGAAATTTAGAATTCAGATATATCACAAAATTTCCACATAAACAGGAGGTATATTCCAAAACATAACTAAAATACATCTTCACTTAAGATCAGATGAGATTGTGGTTAATAACTAATCTTATATTAATAATAAATTATGTAGTAAATAAATAGTTATATATAATAAGTTGTATAAATATCTGTGTTCTGAAAAATTCTGACTGATTTCAATGTAATTATTTTAAGTGGTTTATTTATAATTTTTTGGTTAGACAAAACTATCTTATTTCCCTGTAATCCTAAAAAATCACTTATTAACCGATCAGTACAACGATTGGCACAAGGATCCCGACCACGACTGCCGCTAGTGATGCTATCTTGTATCTATGTTTCCTTGCGTTCACATTGATGTAGGCTTCGAATCGATGGAAACCGTTCACGTCGTAGTTCAATCTCTGGTACTCCCGTAACTGACTGACGAATCCGTGGTTCGGATTTATGAACCTTCTCCGTTGACGAACAAAGAGGTATGCCTGCTCAAACGTCAACTTGTATTTCTCCATAAGATAAGCTATGACGATTGTGGCGGATCGGGAAACTCCGAAGCGGCAGTGGACGAGGACGTTTCCTTTTTGGATTCCTTCATCGATGAAGGCGTTGGCCATTGGAAAATAGGACAGCAGATTGGTTTGAGGAGTGTCGTAGGCCCTAATGAAGAGCGTGCTAATGTTGGTATCATAGAAAGTAGATTTCGGTAAGCGGTGCGCTTCAACTGTGAGGATATGAGTGATGTTAAGACGTCTAAGGACATTTCGGTCGGCGGCCGCCCTTGCATTGCTCAAGTAGAGTCCAGGGATGATCTGGCTGTAACAGGATTGGGTGCAGAGATCGATCTTTGTGTAGAGCGCCTTCCTTGACCAGTTCTTGAAGCCGGTGAAAGCGATGACTGGGCTTGGTATGTTGAAGAAAGCGACAATGAAAGCGCTTTTCAACATCACAGTAAACAAATCCCGGAGGCTTATCATGTTATTTATTTTATCGTTTCACATGTTTCTTGTTTTTTTTTTAAATTAATTTTAATTTTAATTCTTCTTTTTCATATGATTTTTATACATTTTTGTGTTTTGACGGGCGCTATAGTGTTATGTGACAGGTTTTCCGTCATGTTTCTATGAGTTATTTATGGCCAGCAGAACTATCAACTTTTTATATTTAAAACGACATTATTTTAATAAACCGACCTCTATTTCTTTGATATATTACTTATTGTCTTGTAGAGTATATGTACAGTACGAAGGTAAAAAAAATCTAAAATACAATTCATTTGGAAAGTTTGTGCAAGGTTCGACCGTGGAATCACTACCACGACACCTATTTCTCCCATAAAACAGTAGCACTCGTGCCTCTGTATTCCAGTTTGAAAGATGTGGTAGTTAAAACTCCAAGTAACTCAACATATTATGGGTCCATTCCAACTCAACCCGCTGGAGTAACAATTTTTTATTGACTGCTTTCACTTAAGACTGTTGTCCTGAGGTAGATTTTAATAGCTAAAGGCTGCAGTGTAGATTTAACGTCAGGTGGACTGCATGCCTGAAGATAAAATAAATTTATTAAAAAATAAAAATTTTGCAGTTCACACGCGGTAGAAATGTAACCGTCAGAAGACAAAATTATCTTTAAAAAATTGTAAACCAGCTGAACTCGAACTGTCGACCGCTCTACTGTACATACAACAGTGCTTATAAGTCTGGTCGTCACACGGCTAGGACAATTTGACGACGATCACAATTGTGAAAATCTGGACTTGCACCTTGTATAATGTATTCTATCTCATTCTGTCGCAGGGTAAAACTTATAAATAATGTTCTTGTCTCTTTTAGTGTCGCTTTTTCGTTACATAGAGTTTAAAATCACAACGGCGCTAAAGAAGTTTTCACTTGAAAAATAGAAGATAATATAAAATTAAATATTCTATCATATTTTATTTGAACTATAATTTAGATGCTCAACAAATTACTAATAAAAACATTATAAGGTCATTTGAAATCGAGAGTACTGATTCACCAAAAGTTTATAACACAATATAATCAGATGATACCTGCAGCGTGTTCCCGTTTGGTATAATAATAACATGAGAGTTTCATGACCCACTTCGCATTCAGGTCAGAGGGAATTTTAAAATACATCGTGGATATCTCAACATTTGAAGTGGTTATTTAACAAGATTACTTGAGGCAAATTTTTTTATTACAAATCCTTTTAACGTTATTGTAACGTATTTAATTATTTCACCTGATGTTAGTCGACTATATAAAACAAGACAGTGGGGTGACTGTCTCACAATCGCCATAACACACCTATAGGCGCTTGGTGACAGATCTGCAACTTGAGGGTGGTAGCTAGCCACGCGGTCATTAGAAAATGCTCTACCACTATCACAATGTTTTCCTTCACCGAAAGCTCAGATTTATTCCAGGGATTCGAACTCACGTATATCAACGCAGTGTCCGTATAAGTTACCAATGAGCCACTATCTCTTCATTGCATCATTGCGTTGGTTATGAGTTAAAAGATTCGTCTAGCCTTCTTTCGCTATGACATTTATTAGTTAAGTTGTTCACATTGTTTCGTTTGCGTCTTAGTTATACATATATCTCAGGTAAGTATTCTATGGTGATGAAAATAAAGATGAGATGATTTAAACTGCAAATATCATGGCAAATGCAGTAGATACCTAAATAATATATTTTTATTGTCGCACAGCAAATTGACGCCACTTGTACCTGATGATAATCTCCGTATTGTACAGAGAAAAATGGTTTAATAAATTTGTGAAATTGAATGTTCGAAAATTGAAATTCTATTAAAAAAATTCTTTTCTTAATTTACTATAATGCAATTACAAAGCTCATTAAATGAAGTATATTTTCTTCTACGTTACTTATTAGTCTGCTATAACTAGGTAATGGGAATCGAAGTAGCTCATAGCTGTCGGTTTGACATAACTTCAAAGTAATTTAACTCATTAACCAAGCTACATTCTTTATAACTATTTTGTATCTGAGTCGCGGACATAATATATCTGTATATATACGTCCATCATTTAATTATTGAACAATACATACTCTTAATAACATATTTTATAATTTAAAAAACTATTAAACTTTTTTCAAACAACGAATAAAATTTTACTCAGAATTTCACACAATTATGTACTCCAGTGATTACAATTGAATAGTTTTTTATTACAAAAATATTGTATCGATAATTAATTAATTAATGGACTTAGTATATTCTTTTAAAGTATACCTCCCATAAACAGATGTAGGTATAACATGATTAATAAAATATGACTAAAATCAGAAACATCAACATTTTTACCTGTCCGCTTTACGTGGAATGTCCCAAGTGTAATTAATTCAATGAGAAACGCTGGCAATTAAACATGGAAAATACAGGCCATTGTTAAAAATCAGAGGGCAAAAATTTGAAAGCATTTGAGTCGCTAAGTTTAATGCAAAGCTCTGAAATTAAAAGCTTGACATTGGCCAATCAGAGATGATGAAGAGATGATCAACATTTTTTTGAGAATGATTTTCTTTTATTCTATAGAAACTTACAAAAGCCCGAAGCTAAGAAATAAAATTAAAAAGACTTGAAACTAATTTAAAAACAGAAGTAGGTCGAACTGTCACACACTGTAAAACATCAAAATAACAGTTTTGCCCAATAACAATAATAATTTTATACTCATTGAAACTTCTGGAGTCAAACCAAGAATATAATTGATGTACCGTTACGTCCAAATCGTTGCTCTAAATCTTTTCACATATGTTGTTATTATTTATAGTCAATCGTCTATTAAGGCCTCGTTGATAAGCAAGGTCTTTAGGCAAGGTAAATCATTAGGTCCTGAGGTTTAGGTAAAGTGATTTACCTATCTACCTTTTTATATAGGCAGAATAATTTTGTAACTCTGCATTCCACAACAATCTAATTATAGTCCATTCACATGATAATTTACGGATAGTGTTTGCCGATGCAGGTATGGATATCTTAGACTGTCAATATCGAAATGCTAACGTATAAAAAAATTTCGCAGCTCGGTAGAGAATGTCATAGGTTGAGTTATTTCTTATAGGTTCCTTTTTTACCATAATCTGGTATTAAATGGCGATGTTCTTGGAGAAAATTTTACTTTTACGTTTTTTAATACCTAAGCTTAGAAACAGAAACGCCCATTTCTCATTTAGGTAAAAATGCAATTGCCGAAATACAGCGATTTTCAAAGTATGGTGTCTGGTGACAATTTATCAGTCGAGGAAACGACTTTTGAAGATAAGCATTTTAGTATTTGAAAATGTCCTGTAACTTGTAATTTATGTAATTCATTTTTTTATATGTATTTAAGTGCAGAGTAATAGAACTCGTCTAATACCACCAATTATGGTATTGACCGTTAATGGTTAGGAGCAAATTATTCAGTTATTACTTAATATACAACTGCAAATTTTCTTCTTCTTCTATAAACTGCTCTACTCTTGGCCTCAGTTACATGTGTTAAAAAGTGAATACAAGGCCAAGGATAGTAAGCGTTCGCTCAGTAAAAACTAATTCACTTTTCTCTTTAAGACCGCTAAGTTATCCGAGTCAGGAAAAATAGACACGCAATTAGCGTTCTTATAATAAAGGTAGATATGCAAAGCGCTTTGTCCGAGTAAAAGGAACATCGACTAAGTATGGATGAAGGCCCATACGGCGTATAGTAGTCCTGAGATGGAATGGAAAGGGCGGAAATAGTTGGTGCAGTTCTTGTGCACATTCACTAAAGTACAATCGATAGAACACCGCAAGGCAAGCGACCCTACGCCTTTGTTATAATATGCACTATGAATACGGGTATAGGTTTATTATTTCTATATACAGTTCTTTAGGGATCTAGCGTGATTGTACGGATCATTCTTTAATATAATATTATATCACACAATTTCACGTCACCGCAAAATGAAAATATATGAAATGATGTAAACGAGACATACATTTCCGTTGCGCAATCATTTCAGTAGCTGTGCCGTTTCTAAATTCGTGCAGGAAACCGGCCGATGACTTTTTATTGTGAGCGCTAATAAATTAGCCGCATAAATTCTTGCTCATGTCACAAAATAGAGAAACTCAGTGCTTTCACTTCGTATAAACGAGCTTAATAGTATCTAGGTTCAAGCACATATAAATAGTTGTATATTAGGGTTAATATGTAATTCCCTTTTCTTTTAACTAGTTTTTGTGAAGCCTGAAACAAAAAAGGAGCGGAGTCTGAACATTCGTCGATCAACCGAGTTTTTTGTCGAAATCATCATGAAATTACTGCGTTTTCCCATTACAGGCTGGTTAATTAACATCTTTAAGTTAAACATTTGCCAATAATTTAGCATTGATTTTCAGCAACCGCACTTAAGAACCAGCTTCTTTCTGGTGGTTTTCTATGCCAATGGAAATTTATTAATAATTTAGTTTATCATTCATAAAAGGTAAAAAGACAGACTAAAAAAGTTTTCTTTGTCCATGTGCTTGTCAGATAGCCTGCTTGTATTAAAATTTTATGAATTTGAAAGTACTTGTTAAAATGACATTTTCTTTGTGAAAATCATACGTCGAATTACAATGATGATTTACTTTCTGAATACTATTTCGTTCTTATCGGCAAGTATGTGTCACTAAATCACAATCTAGGGATTCGAAGAGTATACCAGCTGCTCTAATATATGTTTTATACGATGTCACTCTCCAGCTCGTAATATTTAATAATTTTGTTTTGAAGTGTTCCCAGGTACAGTTGACCTTGACTATAAAAACTCGAAATCATGCGACATCACTTGACAAAGATTGACGTTGCTACGTACTATAATAATTGTTGGCTACAAGTAATTGGGCAATTCTGCCGTTATTTGACTAAAAACGGATAGCTGACTATAGGTTGACTTTTGAATGAAACTTTCTTATTGATCAACTACGAAACTCTGTTCAAACAATTTATTTATTTTTCTTTTGTTACATACATGATGAATAAGTTCAGCGCTGGACCAGTAAATTAGTAGTATCTTCAAAATAATCTATTTTGATTTAGCGTTATTTTTGAGGAATAACTACAAATGTTTTTAGTGGCATGACAGATACTTGAAACAGAAGTAAAAACACTTACAATGCCGATTTAAGGCAAAAAAGTTATTTTTAGAAGCACCGTGAACTGACGACATTTCGGAAATAGGTGAGTACATTACAATCCATGAACAAAGACGAACATTGAGAAATCAGCAACCCATCATCAATCGTCAATTTTTATTATACTACTAAGGTGGCAAACAAGTATAAAGCAACCTTATGGTAAACTAGACTACGCTATAGACGCTTGTAATGTTAATAGGTATCACTATCGCGTTGGCGACCTAGAATCTCCTACCCCAAGAAGCTCTGGAAACCCTACTCACCGTAGGAATACAACACAAGGTTATTTGGCTGCGGTCTTCTGTAGAGTGGATGTGTTGCACCCGTCGGACTACCCCAAGAAGAGATAAATTTCTCTGTGACCTATCTCTCTTATTATGCTGGCATGCAAAGTTTTAAGCAGCTGAATATATGCTGGTTGATCCTGAAATGCGATAAACCAAAAAGTTACTCCTGGTGCATGATGGTCGTCATCTAGTCGGATATAATTATTTATCGTAACTTATCACTCTACAAAAGTTGTAGCGATGTTGCTTCCTTTAAATATTGCATTCTCACACATAGTTGTTCCTTTATTAATATTAACTACGGTTTTATACTTTACTTATAGCTCTCATTTTTATAAATTACTAGCTTCTGTCTTGACTTCATCTGCGTAGACTTTAGAATTGTTCCTTAACGGGATAAAAAGTATCCTATGTATAAATCCAGGTTATAGACTGTACGTGTGCCAAATTTGATCCTAATCCGTTTTTAAATAAATGAGTAACAAACATACAAACTTTCACATTTATAATATCATTAATAGCTGGACTGCGTAGAATACAGACATTTAGATAAGAAATATTTACTGTTTTCCTTTTCTAAAGATGTCATGAGTACTTTTACTTAAGTACATAATTATGATGACAAATATCGAAAATCTGCCAACGGCTAAACAGACTATAGATATCAGGATAAAAAGTTTTGAAATCATCCCCTATTGTACCGCCTTGAGGGATGATTATTCAATAGCGTGAAACACTCTTTATTTCCAACACTTACCAAAAGTATAAATATGAATTTTCATATCGCTAATTTGTTAAATGATGGGTTTTCCGTAAAAACTTCCATCCCCTATTTCACTCTCCAAGTTTTATTTTCGCGACAATATACCTATCCAAGATCCAATTATTTCATCGTCAATCATCAATTCATTGAAATTTGTTCAGCAGATAAGGTGTGAAAACGTAACAAACAGACAGGCATACTTATTTTCACATTTATGTTACTAGTTTGGCAAATGTACAATTTTTAAATCTTTACTAAATGGGCCATCTTTTAAACCAACTTGCCCAGGGTAGTATAGTACTTTTTTTTTAAAACACGATGAATCAAAGTTACCAGAAATAATGTTTTCATCTAACCTTTTCCTTTTTTTTACTAAACTAATAATGTTAATTATTTAATTAGTCATGCAATTAATAGCATAGTTATTTAGGTTTACCTCTACGTCATAAGAAATAGAAAAATTAGAAAATTTGTAATCACTATAGGCACTACGAACGGTACCACGGAATGGTGACATTGAACAAGGATGTTGATGTTCAACATTTTCAAAAATATTCCTGCCATCACATAGGTATCCAAGTTATAAGGATTTTTTTTCTTATTTTATATAAAATTGGTATATATAGCCTGGTCTCTCATCCGGTACCTGCTGAACTTTAAGTTTCGGGACCTAAATATACATAGTAGGATATATTTGTAAATTCAGTTGCCTGGAATGATATTCTTTACAGGATTGCTTAGTAACAATCTATCATCGAGCTGTCAGTTTATATACCTCTCTTTAGCAATAAAACAAATTTTCTTTGCTAGTGTTTCCAAGATAACTTTTAGGGGCATCCTCACGTGCTTGGAACACTTCCAGCTGTTTTTTCCTGAAGAAGAGTTTTGAGGTATTTACTTTTCCAGCCAAAAAAAAAAGGTTCTGAATAGTTCTGAAGTACTTAGTTGTTTTGATGATAGCGATATAAACTCGCGTAATACCTAATGTATCTAAGTTTGGTGATAGGTTGTTTGCAAGGTAAAATAGCGATCAACGTAGAGTACGTTTGTCGTAAAATAGAATTCCTGATGTACTATTGGCCTATATTTCGCTAAATTTTGCATTCTTCGAAGTTGTCTACTCTTGACAAGGATCCCAGTAATTTCCACTACTTTGATTGACGAAGTAATGGCTAAAACCCTTTATGGTTGGAAGAGGACGTCAAGGGCTTCATTGTAATTTGGAATAAAATGCGGACTAAGACTATTAGTATTGTGCTAACCTAACTCGTAATTATCCTCCGGCTGACTTTTTTTTCTTTATTTTTTCTTTAGGTACTTTTATCAGCATTTTAAAGATTGAAATTAGTTACTTAGACCAGGAATAACCTAACCCTTAGCAAAATAAATATTATTTAGCAATGTCTCTATAATTTTAAGGAATTTGTTTTTGGTTCCCAAAATTAGTGCAAATACTGTGATGGCTCGTTACCCTTGATGATTTGCTAAGGAATCTAATTAATTGTAATTGTGTTACATGTATTAGATAATATTCTCGAAAAGTTTAATAAGCATATTGTGATGGCAGAAGTTTTCTTTTAAATTTGGGCACTAACATTTATAAGCAAAAATTATGGTGAGAGCGTTCAGTTTAAAAGCTCGACATCTTTTGAGTCATAGTCATATCGAAACCCACTATTTATATAGTTTTATACTAAAACCTAGGTATAAGTGTTGTGTACACAATGATGTGTATTTTTAGCGAGTCCGGCGGGCAGTAGGCTCCGCTGCTACCAGTTGTGTGGTGGCTGGCGAGCGGGTAACGAGCGTGAACGGTCCACGCGTCCACGGACTAAACTCAAAACATAAGTGAGCAGTGATACATTTGTGTAAGTGTCGAGTGCTTTTTACGCTTCGTGTGGCGCTCAGTGCTTCTAAGTGTCGTCTCGCCTGTGGATAAGTGAAGTAACACGTAACAAAATTGCCGCTAACACACTAACGCATGGCGTGCGTGGGTGCTTGCGTGTGGGTAGGGAAATTTGATAAGGCGTTGTGCTGCTACCGGTGACCGCTTTTGTATGCATCGGGAGTTGGGCGGGCGCGGATGCTATTTCTGTACGGCGCCGGCTATTTTCCGAGCGAAGCGATCGGCAGCAGACGCGCCATCGCTTCTCGTGATGATAAATCTATTTCAGTTTTACGTGGGACGGGTAAACCGCTTTGCATGACGGCTTTGAACAGAAAAAAAATTGTGTAAATAAAATTATGTAAATCAAACATTTTACTAATAAAATTTTGCTAAAATTTAAACACTGAATTGATATGATTTATACCAACTCTGAAAAAGTATTTGTTAATTTAATATTACTAGTGGGAAAAAAGTAGAGGTTTCATTGCTTAAATTTATATACGACGCTTACAATCGTACGTATCTAAATTATATCCTGGGGAGCTTATATGTTCAAACACGCTAATTTCAAAAACTAACGGTCCAATTTGAAAGTTATTTGTGTGTTTATTTGCTTTAACTTCAAGCTATGTCCTAAAGGAGCGAAGCAGAAATTTTACGCGGATATAATCGCGGGATTCCGGTAGCATAAATAATAAAACTAACCAAAAAAAAATTCACAGAAATAATAATTAAAAAAAACGTAATAAAATCAAATAAATAATAAATATAGGCAAATCACAAATTATTACATTGAAATTAATTTAACTGTAATTAACAGTTTTAATAAATGAAATATTGTACCACTAGCTCAGCAGCATTTGGTTTTGTAAAGTTGACTCGCATTATAGGTAATATAAACATTGGGCGTTCAACCAGCTTTCAGCCCAAAAGTCTATTAATACGAAATCTTGTAAAGATATACACACTACCCAATAGCTGTTTCTGAAGACTGTCATATGAATTTCAGCTTAATTAGACTGAGATAAGGAATAAAAAGGATATTCCGCCAAAATATATCAACCCAAAACTTAATATCGAGCAATAACATATAAAAGAAAATGAACTTATAAATATACTAAAAGGTTTGAAACCGTACACAAGGTTTAATCGTTCTTTGACACAAATAAATAAATAATGTATTATCTCTTGAAATATTTTAAGGTGTTAATTGTTACATCATTTTAAGATAGGTATATGAAATTCAAAAGTGAGGTAAATAATATAGTAAACATAAATTTATATGGTGCAGACATGAATTTATGTATTAATTAACACATAAACATAAATGTTTTTTTTTTTTTTTTTTGAAAATTAGACATCACTTTCGTACATGTTAAAATAATATTAAGGATATTTTTCACAATAATTAGTGGAAAAAATTCCGCGAAAAAAGTGTAAAAAATTATATATTAGTGTATAAATATTTTTTATTTTATTAAACAGGCGTTTAATAAGAACATATGGTCGAATATTCCACAAGATCCTCCCGAGAAGCTATTTCGATAGATAAATCCAAATTTAAAGAGTTTAAAATTTAAGTTACAAATAAACGATTGAATGGATGAATGAAAGAAAGAAGAATGACTGATCGAATTTAAAAGGCGAGTGTGAATGGGAACGTTGGAAGAGGAAGGTTTAGACGAACGTTCCTCGATCAAATCGGAGACGTTCTGAAGAAAGGTCAGGTCAAGAGTACACTAAACCGACGAGCCTGCATGAAAAGATTGATGAATGTTGAAGAAGCGAAAGATGTATGCACGGATTGTGCAAGTGGAAAGACGTAGTATCTGCCTACCCTATTAGAAAGGAAGGGTGATTTATGTGTGTATGTATCAAAGCTTTTAATAATGATCCCTCTGATAATTCAGGTATTCTAAATAACGACCCAGAAATTTAGAAGCTTCCGTATTAAGTTTTTTATTTTGTGCTTTATGTTTTAAAACATAAACTTGGTTTTTATTGTATATGTTAGTTTTCCATTACTACTACACATGCGTCAATGATAATATTTTTCTAATTTATGAAATTGTTTTATTAAAGGCGCCGTAGAATGATCTTAAGTATTACTATGCATACGTAAATTATATACCAATAATCTTTTATAATTAGTCAATTGATGCACTTTAGTGACCTAATGATACCAGTAATTTAAAAGGCGCATTGAAGGTTTGGAGTAAAAATCTTTTGAAAAAATAGACTGTGAAGAGCAAATGAAGCCTACAATTGATTCCACTTCTTAATCGAAGTAACCGGATCATTTAAATATCCGAAAAGCAACCTCATGTATTTGAATGGTTACAATACAAACGGCAGGACTTTGTTAATTAAAACCCACTGACTAGGCAAATAACAAAATGTCAATATTCAACGTCCATTATGAATGGCACGGTACTGTCAAAATGCTCAGAGATGCTACTGTTCTAACACTGCTTCGATCGACGTGAGTTCGAATCCCTGCAATGAGCCTGAGCTTTCGTAGCATCGTTATGAATATATAGCATGGTGGTAGTGTATTTTCTCACTGGCTTGCAACCACCTAAAAGTTGAAAATCTGTCGCCAATCACCTATAGGTGAGTTCCGGCAGCTGCTCTTGAGATCCAGTTTCCTCACCAGACCTAGCGCGTCATCATCTTGGGCCTCATCATCACTTAACAACAGAAGAGATTGTGACCACAACACTAAACATATAAACAATAAAAAACTTGATAGAAAAAGTAATGCAAAAATATATAGCAAACTTTTGGCAGTCTTCTATGATTCTATCTCGTCGTTTATTTGATATAGAATCTTTTAATCACTCCGATTTCTGCTGTCACTAATATAAAAAAAGATGAACTATATAAAGTAACAGAAATATGTGTTTCATAGATAAAGACTAAATCAAACTTTCTGCCTGTCACAAAAAATTATATTTGTTAATTGATCGTCAAAATTTATTATCGTTTTATCACACATTGGCTTAAAAAGCTAATTTAAGGCCCATGTACGTTTTTTCGCCTTATGTGTTCAGTACGGTAAAAATTGTTCTGAAAAATTAAAAAAAAAACCAAAAAACAAATACAGTATCGTTCATTGACAACAAGGGCTATTTTGATGTTGTTTAGCATGTTATTTGTTACTGACCAATAAAATTTATCAATGTTGCTAGGTTGTGATGAAATATTTTCCTTGATGTTAAGGTAAAACATATGTACAAGGCGTTGGAAGATAGCTATATTTACAACCTGACCACTGCGAAACAAAAAAGAAAATAATTTTTATTACGAAATAGTTTGCTTATTTGACAAGGATCTGCAAATACTGAAACAAATAGCAACTTGGTTCCAAAGCGAAAATTATAAAGAACTCAAGAAAATTTACTAAAACTTTCATATTTGAAATCATCGTTTTTTGATGACAGACCGATCAACAACTACACCGCCAGAGAGTAGTAAAAATATTTTAAAAAATACAGTGGAACTTATTTTCCCTACTCTGGCAACCTTGTCGGCACACTGTCGCTCGTAAAAATGATGTCGCCAGGTTGTAATGCATATATATAGCTAAATGTAGGTCTCGCAATTGTTACTCCAAACTCTCTGCCTTTTTCTGAAATCTGTACATTTTATAAAAACATAAACGTCGTCGACTGCATAATCAGTCTACAAATATCCAGAAAGGTGCCGCGCGTCAACTTGTCTGTTTATCGGATTGAATTGAGTGTTGCACGTCTCACGACAGGGATATAGTGTTTCATTCTAAGTAGATTTTTTACGATTGTTTAATTTTTTTTTTGTTATAGTGATTTTTCTTTACTAGCCAGTAGTAACTACTGTTAATATATATGTATATATATATATATATGTATATGTTATTCTGTACATGTATACTCTGCACTACAATACTCGCTATGGTGCATACTGAAATTAAAGAAGGCTTATAGCCTTGCCTATTATACATACTAATATTATAAACCACTGAACTAATTTCGATGAACTTTGGTATAGACATAAAGTGGACATCGGAGAAGGCCATAGGCTACATATTGTCGCGAAAATAAAACTTGAAGAGGAGAAATAGGGGATGAAAGTTCGTATGGAAAATCCATCATTTCGCAAATTACGGATATGAAAATTCTTGTTTATGCTGTTGGTAAGAAATAAAGTGTTCTGCGTTTTTGAAAAATGTCTCCCATGGCAGTACAATAGGGGATGATTTCAATTTATTTTAATCTTTGTATCTTTATAAACTATAATATTAAATCAAAACACACATTACAAAACATACGAGACATAGAAAAGGGAAATCGTCAAATATTCCTAGCCTAACATATGTCTATATTCTAAGCTGACGAAGTCGCGGGTACCAGCTAGTATTTCTTTAGGGTTATTGGTAAAAAAAAAAACAATTTGGTCTCTGAGAAAATACTAAATACAAGATATCTAGTCTAATTAAAAAAAAATCTTATTTCTTTCTGTTTATTTTTTTATTGTTGTTTTATTTTAGTAGGATTATTTAGTGTAGGAGACGTTGACGACTGTGACACTGTTATACTAGTAGGTACTGTCGTCAACACAATTCATAATATCTATATACAATTAATAAAATTTAAGTGCCTGTTTGTAATGTCAAAATGACAAGTTTTTACTAAATTCATATGAAATTATATAAGATACCTGTAACAAAAATCCCATTTTTAAAATGTACGTCTGTCATGTATGTCTGTCTGTCTGTTTGTTACCTGAAATTTCTGAAACGGATGGACCAATTTTGACGGGATTTTCACTGGTAGATAACTAATGTTATAAGGAGTAACTTAGGTAACTTTTACTTCAGGAAATGAATTAGGGTTCCGTGCAAATAAAAAAAATACTGGTCATGGTGAATCAGTTCGGGCGCTTAAATGGCTTACACTGAGTAAATGATTAGAGATAATATCAAATTAATGTACTAGGTACATAATTTTAGACATTAAAAAACCTACAAAAAAGTCGGCGAGAGTATATTGTCTATATTTTAAGCATTTTTGTCTTTAAAATAGCCGAGATAGGGGAGCAAGATTTGCGCGTGTGCTCGATCGATGGCTTTCTATAGTCCACGTAAGCGAAGCCGCGAGCACAGCTAGTTATATTATATATCATAACTAATTGATATATAAATATAATATTCTATTATATTGTATCTGTTCTCAAATTTTATTTCTCATAGAAAATAATTTTTATTATTAAAACTTCTTACTTTATGTCTAGGGTCTATATAGTTAAAGGGTGTAAAGGGTGCCGAAGAAGACAACCTGATCAGCATGTGTACACCCTGCTGAGTAACGAACGAGGAAATGACGATAGCGGGGTGGTAGGGTTAGGCAGCCCGACTGGGTCGCGATCACTATGCATGTCCTACTTTTGCGTATCGCGTTTCGGGATCAGCCTGTGCACATCCAGTCAAATGTATGCAGGCTGCCATAACAGCGGGGACCGTCGACGGATTACGATTTCTCGGTGGTCGCCGTTGTGTTAGTATTGTACTGTGCTTACCTTCAGCGACAGTACCGTCAATTTGGCGTTATAATATTAAAAAAAGACCATAATAATATTATGTAGCTCACTGCGACTTGGTCTACAATCATTTATTGACTTTTAATGTAGTTTATAGAACAATGGCGATACCTCTAATGAAGTTTATTATTCTTATCATCCCTTTGTTTTGTTGCTTTGAAATTCTAAAGTTAAATAATACCAACACACGTAATATTGGCGATTTTAAACGCCGAGAAATCTACAGTTATACATACAATGCCGAAAAACACCTTATAATTTAAAATAATGCTCCTATACACTGTAACGTCTACATCCCGTTTTTAAAATTCTAGTGAGATAGAGTATATTTACTGACAACTTATTTTTTTCGCGTTCTAAAAGTATCCAGCCTTCACTGTCAATCAACGACATATTTTTTTAGACCTGGTAATACGCGAACCAACCTGCATACTTACCGACGAACAAGCCAACCCGGCACTAAGTTTGTCGTTAGGAAAACCAACTATGATTAGTGTAGTTAATTTTATGACGCATCTTGAGTAGGTCAGATTTTGTTATTAATAAAATAATTAACATTGACATGTTTTCTTGTCATAATAATTTAAACATTTTATGATGTTGTTATACAGATAATCTGTAATAAAGTATTTTATTTGAACTTCAAATTTTTTACTAGCTGTGCCTCACGGTTTCACCCGTGTTAAATTGATTCGACAAACTCATCACTGCGCCGCGCCAACGCAGTGTTCTCAATTCCTGCACTTGTCCGGCTTGCCAAAATGCATTAATTCTTAAGGTCGTAGTGTGATGTTAGAAAGCATATAATTCCTTCCTTCCTTAATTAATAAGCTATAAAATTCCAAAAGAATTATTCAAATCTGGCTCGTAGTTTCCGAGATTAGCGCGTTCAAACAAGCAAACAAAAAAGCGATCCTTTGAACTTTATATTATAAGTACCTATTATAGTTAAGTAAGACCGGCGAAGATATATTAAGTCGATTTCCGTATGTATGGGTTCGACCCGCACATATACATTTACTAATTTAAATTAGTAACATTATCGTGTGATGATAAATGAAAAACATCGTGAAGAAACATGAATCCTTGAAGAAATGTTTTTGTAAGAGGTAAATTAGAACTGTAGATTCCTTAGTGTTTGGAATCGCCAATACGTGGTGGGCTGGCGTGGTGTCTAAGACCATATTTTCTTAGGAAGATGCCTCTTTGCCTAGTAGTGGGTCACTTGCAGGCTAATATTTATGTTTTCCAAACTCTGTTGGCTTATTTATAGAATATCAATATAAATAAGAAGATTCACTTATCGATAAATTTTCAAAACGTATTTTTTTTGATATTTTTTTATTCAATTGTAGTAATGCTTTTAAAAAGTGTATTTAAAATTTTTAGTTTAGTTTTTTTAGTTTAAAGCTATTAATTAATTAACCTCTATGGTTTTTATTTAATTTGGTTTTTATTACCTTTGTGGCAGCATTTACTTATCAACGCTCATATATTTTAACTTCTCCTACTTAGAGAATATTTGGTTATATTACAACTTTGTAAGCAAATATCTTCAGTAAAGGTTTAAATTTTGTAAACGTATACGTTCTACGTAAAGTATTATCAAATAACTTGCATACTTTATTATAGTACATGAAACCTCTTTCAAACGATAATTAGAAGCATATTTCGTCGAGATCCTTGAACCAATCGTTGAACGAGTCAAACTCAACCAAAATTAACTTGGAGTAATGTCGTCGACGATAAATATTTCAACTTCACTCACTAGACCATTAGTTTTGGTGACTAATCTCTCAATCTTGGACAATGTTGAGGGGTTTGTTGTGCCAAATCTGATAACTGATCTATTATTGTAATTCATTACGTGCGTGATACAAATATAGTCACGACATAAATAACAATCACTTTCAACTGTTTATCACGAGGTGACGATACAACAATTAAGTAGTTAATAAACGTGATTATGATAATAACTATTGCAGTAAAATTAATCATTTGTGCTATTGATTGTCCAGAATGCACGCAATTGTGAAAGTATCCTTAAAAAAAAGTAAGGTTTATTTCCTACAAATGCTTCAGTTGATTTACAGTTCTTGAGTACTTTAGGTTTTAGTCAATTGAAGATACAATCATTTATCTAGATGATATGATTTTTCTGTGGACAACGTCTGGAAGCAATTCTTTATGCTAAGACGAGAACACAGTTACACAAGTAGGCTTATGTTTAGGAGTAGAAAACACAGGTTGGTAATTATGATACAAATCAACCTTGGAAACAATAGACCACGGTCGCGGCCTTTTAATTTTGGCAACGCAACCAACTTTCGTTATCAAACCATCAATGAGTTCTCTTTAATTTTAAGTCCACTGGCCCTTGTCTAACAAATTAGCCATTACTTATATATGCGGTTTCTTAAAATAAAGGCACGATGCCAAGTTTTTTATTAAGATATAATCGTATAAAATATACGAACATGATAACATTTAGAGGGAAAGCATCAAACTATTATAACTTTGTTGCCAAGTCAAATTTATATTAGTAAAATTTAGCAAAAACCTATATTTTATTTGACGTAACAGACAAACTTTAACAGGCATGCTTTTATTGTGAATTATGATGTAAAATCAAATCAAAATAAAAAAAACAATTTTTATTCAATTTAAGCCCTAAGAAAGCACTTATGGACGTCAAAACACTAACCGGAACCGGTAAGAATCTCAATCGGGTTTATCCTCTTTTTTCAACTATACAAAAGGGTTAATATAAGACAATTATAATAATTTTGTGGATGCACAGAGTGAGAGTCACTTCCAGACATCACTATCATTTACATAATGATACACCCAATAACCTTTTGACAGCAAAACCAGCTTGACATGGTCCTTCAACTTGTTGCCCAGCAAATCAGTAATGTGTTTCGGGATCTTGTTATACTTAATCTAAAATACGAAAAAGATACATGGATGTGTAAGATCATCCTACAATATAAAGAGTTCTTTTAGGAACGAATGCCGAATGTATTAAGCTACCATTTACCACATAGCGCATTGAGATGCAATTTACCTACTTACTATCATTAGCAACAATAGAACGAGTAAGAGAAATAAATAACATATAGAAACTATTTTTTTTGGATTCCGGTCTGAGTGATATATTAAACGAATATACTACATACTTGTTTTAGGAACATTGTGTCCGTTTTTGCATTGGTCATATTAATTAATATTAGAAAATAAGGAGAGAAGATATTGGCCGCGAGACAGATCAACAGCTTCACCTTACAGCGAATTTCTATTCTGTGCCTTCTTTACTAAACTTTGTAGAACATATTCCACAAAATACTACAATAATTTAGTAACGAGACAGTTCTCTTAATGTATAAACGATAATTTTTTATACAGACATAGTTCATTAATGACTCAAGTATTTCTAACAAACACGAGATTAGCTGTTTACAATATAATATGTTCCGAGAAAATGAACGTACGTGATCAGCTTCACGTAGACCTAGGAGAATATAGTTTATTCGATGAAACAGGTGGTGCAGCTGTTACTTTGCTTTCGTTTTCTGTAAAGAGAAAAATATTGTTGGCTATTATTATCAATTATGTAATCTTTACGCGTTTTTAATGTAGACAATTCAAATGTCTACTAGTTTATACGTTTCATAATAAAATACATCTGCCTAACTGTTTGATCATTTATACCATAAACTCTATTTAATTAGTTAATGTATAAATAACTATTTAAATTTATGCAAACGCGTTTTGAAAAAATATCAACTTCAATAAAGTTTAACATTAGTCATAAATCATATCTGCAAAAATTTGATGATTTTTTTCTGATCAAAATAAATTTTGATAAGATTTTGCTTTATACTATATTTTAGTTTTTTTTTAAATATATACATAGGTTAGTATTTAACCTTTTTTAATTATATCTCGGGATACTCGTACTTGTATTCGGGTGTCTTCACAGAACCTGGTGAGAAGTATGGTGTAGCCCAGGAAAAACGATGACCGCCGATGATATATTCCATCGGCTGTCGTTGCCGTCATGCCGGGCTGCGAAGATGACTCTTCATACCTCCTTTGAAAGAAAAATCCGAGGTTAAGATGGCCTAAAATGGCCTACACATTCACTAAGCCTAGAGAGACTGACTATGAAATTAATTGCCGGGATACATCTATAGGTGCTTAGCGAATGCTTTTGAAATGAAATTTAGTATATTAATTCTAATAATTCTAAAGTTTCGTATATTATTTGTAGTAATGACAGATTCTGCAGAATCTCTCTCGCATACTGGCTGTAACCTTCAAGCGGGGGGACAGAAATAACCAAACGGTGAACCGACCGCACTATTCATAGCTAAAATCACACCAACAGAAGGCCTTAGCATAAATATTTTTCACTGAGATTATTACCTGTCCCTTTCTTACTCAAGCGGAACTGTATCGTTGTCTCCTTTTAGATGGAAGCAAGCCAAAACATTGCGAGTTATGAAATCTGAAAGTTATGAAAGGTTTTAATAAAAAATACACTTTATACATATAATTATTTTAGCGTAGGCATGTACGCTATAGGCACATATCTTATATGCTCTTTACTTATGAACTACAAATAAGAGATATGATATAGAGATAAGCTGGTAGACCATAGTTTAGCCGACTAAACGGTGACTATCAAGCACATTTATAATAGAAACATCTTCGTAGCAATAAACATTTAGTTATAGATGCGGCCTCTGAATATTATCAAGTCAAGAATCCTTTACTATGATACTTTGTAATTTATTACCACGATCTAAAAATACGAATATTATCTATTGTGTTAAAACAAACATGTCATTAAGATATTTATTTGTGGTGAATAAGTTGACTGTCGCCTTTTTATGAGCTGCTCTGAATAAACAAAAAATTGTCTATAATTTTGATTAAAACATAACGATAAATTTACCTAAAAATTTGAGACGAAAATAAGTTTTAATAAAAGCTTGTTTTGCTGTGTGACTAATTAGTTATAGCACGATTGCAAAATAAGCGAAACCGCTGGCACATTTGAGGATGAAGAAAGGTATTTTTAAGCATTTCTAAAATAAATACACTCAATCGAGATCTCTAAAAGCGTAGTATGTAATTATAAGACATTTCGCTCAATCTTCTTTCGAATCTATGGCCAATACAATAATTTTATTTGCAGAGGACAGTCTTGGTCTTGTTCTAATTATCCAAAATAACTAAATGTAGTCTTTAATGATTAAATGGTGTTAATCTATTTCAAGCTATCTCTTCTTTGTTTTTTTTTATTGCAGGAATTAGGCGTTCCAATACTCAACATTTTTGATCACCATGTATACACTATAGGCAATATAATAAATATACTTTTATAACACGAAACGGTAGAAAATACTAAAATTTTATGGTACCACGTGGCCCTCGTAAAAAACCGAAACCATTAATTTCAGTAGTTAACAAACCTAACATAAAACCAACGATTTCATGGTAAAACTGCGTTTTACAAGTTGCTCAGGACGTTTGTGGCTTGTGTGAAAATTAAACATCTGATGCAGAATACTATAATTTATTTAAAAGGAATTGGAAAATAATGTCTTGCGCATGTTGCCTCAACTGAAGATATAGTTGAAAAGTAGCATAATAATATCTTTATCTTTTATTATTTCTCAAAAGTGTTTTATCCCAGTAACACCGTATCTCTGCTAATTCTTCATCATAATTAATGATTCAAATATAATTTTAAAGCTTATGTTCCTCACTAAAGACGAGACACATAGTTTAAAATTAATGTTTAAATACAAACATGATTAGATAATTTTCATTAGGAATGCCATCTGCTGAAACCAATGAAAATATTAACATCTATTAACAATCTGAGTTAACATGAGAGCCTATATTGTTTACAATGTAAAATATGCGAAATGTTCGCAAGGTTTATAGACAGTTCAATTAATTTGTGCGCGCGGCCCTAAGTGTGCGTAAAGCGTGTATAGATACAGTGTGTCAAGAGGTGCAGTCGAGTACACAAGAGAAGTCTATTAGTTATTTTACTTATATTATGTTGAAGTTTTTTACATCTTATTTGTTCAAATTTAAAATAAATCATCAGCTCAATAAGTAAATGGTTGTTTATTGAACATATTATTCCGTATGAATATCACTAGAAATACCAAATAACGAACTTTCAATTAATTTCATTATTTCCGTCACTTTCTGTTCAATGTTATGTAAAGCAGTATATAAGTTTAAATTTCCTAAATATTTTCTATATGGTTTAGGATGATATGCTGTTAGACGAAGAATTTTTATACCATATTGCAAGAGTATTTTTTCTATTTCCCATTGCTGAATATCTACCTTTTTTAAATCATAATTTAGCGTTTTCATATTTTCATTATTGTGATACGACGCATTTTAAAGCACAACTACAAATTAGTTGAAACATTTTCTCGGTGACGAACCAGACATTTTTATTACCGACTGTACCCAAATAAAAACTGCATGTTTATTAGCTCACGCACATATAGGACCGCGCGCAAAGGTGAGTTGAAGTGTCTATACCTAGTATTATTGTCTATAGATGCTACAGAATAAAGTCATAGAAAAATGACAAGTTATGTAAATAGTTTTGTAAACAATTTTTTTTTGACCAAGAAGTTGAAATTTTATAAAACTAACATCTTAGAGCCGTTTCAAGAGAACTGAAGATAAACTCACATCGAATGTAGTTTTATACGTAAACCAGTAAAACCAAGAATAGTTTGGATTTTAGCATTTTTTTTGAATATCATCTAATGTTATCTAACGTTGTGGAAATCTGTAATAAAAATGAGACAGACTCTTAAATGCAGCTATTATGATACAAACAAATGTATCAAATTGACTATTAAGTATCCAGATGAACAATAGGAAATAACCCACCACCATGCCATGGTTTCATTGCGAAATTTCCTTTCACCGAAAGCTCAGACTTACTGCAGAATTTGAAACCTCTTCAATCGGTGCGAAGTCTAAGAGTTTTACCAATAAGCCACCATCACTTCAAAACTACAATAGTAAAGTAAAGTAATTACCTTCGTTTAGTGCGAATACACTCTAAAACTAATTTCTCGACCGGCATTTATCGAGGAACGTTGCGTATGTGCCAAGGTGTCGTTTAAAATTAACTACGGTAATTACTCGGAAACACCTAAACTCTCGTAATAATTACATCTAATTTGAATTCCTATTTACGTTCCTATTAGTAATAAAGAAAAATATAAAAAAAAACTATTTATTCTGTGTCTGATGGTAGCCGCAGTACAAAAGCGATCGCATCTACAATCTATTACAAATCATTGCAATTATGTAAGCCTATGACCTCATAGGCTATCACCTGTACGATACTTAAAATACGATACGATAAAGAAAATACTTCATCTTTGCGCAGTATATTTACCACCTCCCATACAGAGGCATGTACTAAAAGAGTTCTTGGAGACTGCTGACCGAGCGTTTGAACGTAACAGTATGGAGAATGTTGCCTTTATTGGTGATTTCAATTTGAGTTCGATTTCTTGGAACTTTTCGGGTAACGGCGACTCTCCTTGCAATACAACAAACACTAGTCTTTATACAAAAACCCTGCTCGATTTGCTCCATGACTTGAGAAAGTACAACAACTTAGTTAATATTAAAGGAAAACAGCTTGATTTACTGCTTTCCAACGTCGACATATCTGATCTGGTAGGGAACGATTGCCCTCTTTCCTTAGTTGATCCTTTACATCCGCCTTTTGAGTTTTCTATTTCTTGGGGACTTTACTAGCCTACAATCCTGCAATAGTACACATTTTTGCTTTCACAAAGCTAATTATGAGGTTATCTTAAAAAAACTTTATGAAATATCGTGGGAGAGGGAATTCAAAGATTTATCTACGGTTAATGATATGTTGTCAATATTTTATGCTAAATTGCGTGTAATTATCGATAAGCATGTACCCAAGTCAGCAACTTCTCGGTCTCAAAAGTACCCTGTATGGTTTTCTCGTGACCTCATCAATTCCTTACGTGAGATATATAAATACCACAAAAAACTACGTAAATTTAACAATAATCCTCGCGATCGGCTGTCTTTTGTTCGCGCTAAAGACAGATCATCAGTTTTAATGTCCTCATGCTATAAAGCGTATTTAACCCAACTGGAGTGCAGTCTACGGTCCAACCCTAAATTATTCTGGTCATTCGTCAAACAGAAAAGAAAGGGACGGAGCCACTACCCAAATAAAATGTATCTAGATCAACGGTCAGCTTACAATGGCAAAGATATTTGTAATCTCTTTGCTCAGAATTTTTCTCTGGCATATAGCAAAAATACTCGTCCACATTCAGCAAATTTATTGGTGAGTTCACCTGAGACTACTAGTAGCTATTTGACTTCTCTTAAATTCAAAGACTGTAATGTTCTAAAAATATTAAAGAGACTCAATCCATTTAAAGACGCTGGTTCGGATGGTATACCGTCCATCTTTGCTGTGAAGGCAGCAAAGGCTCTTGCGCACCCACTCTGTCTTTTATTTAATAAGTCATTGTCAAGTGGTATTTTCCCTGAAACTTGGAAGAAAGCTCTAGTAGACATCACATCTAGTAGAGACCTATACATAAAAATGACAGTAAAGAACTAGTGAAAAATTATCGACCCATCTCGATCTTACCTACGTTCGCCAAAATTTTTGAAAAACTGGTATACCCTATTCTATCGTGGCATTTTAAAAACATTATTTCAATACATAATCACGGGTTTATGAAATCGCGATCTACGAATACGATTCTTGTGTCCTTTATCAATCATGTTTCATCTTTTCTTGATCGCCGTCTCTCAGTTAGTGCTATTTACACAGATTTCAGCAAAGCATTCGATAAAGTGAACCATGACTTATTACTTCACAAGCTTTCTACCCATGGTATTGCCCAGTCCTTGCTCAGTTGGTGCTCATCCTATTTATCAGACAGAAAATCTAGTGTAGTAGTCAATGGCCATGCCTCTGCCTGGTTTCCAGCTTGTTCTGGTGTGCCTCAAGGCTCCCATCTAGGCCCTTTATTCTTTAACATTTTTATTCATGACATAGGTAAGTGCTTCACTAATTCTGACTACTTTTTATATGCTGACGACCTTAGGTTTTTCCGGTCTGTTGATAGTTGTGCCGATATATCTTTGATACAGAAGGACTTAAATAGGTTATGTGAATGGTGTATTTCAAATGATATGGCCCTGAATGTTTCAAAGTGCTATTCCATCCTTTTTACCCGAAAAAAAGATACAATTCAACCTATATACAATATTGGAGACAATATAATTTTAAATGTGTCTCATATCCGCGATTTGGGCATCATTCTGGACAGTAAACTTCGTTTAAACATTCACATAGATGACATCGTCTCAAGGGGATTCAGGCGTCTAGGTTTTGTACTGCGCAACTGCAAGGACTTCAAATCCCCAAGCACAAAAATTTTACTATACAATGCGCTGGTGCGTAGTATAATGGAATACTGTAGTACTGCATGGAATCCTTTCTACGATGTTTATAATAATAAAGTGGAGCGAGTACAGAAGCGATTTCTATGGCATCTTACTTATGCTTGTTACTTAGGTAAGAAACTGCAAAGTTATGGCCACCGTCTGAAACACTTTAATATATGCACATTAACTAATCGAAGACGCATGTTAGACGTTGTTTTTCTCACCAAGTTCATTAAAGGCTCCATAGAGGCACCGAATCTTTTATCGTCTTTATCATTTACTGTTCCAAGAAAATTGCCAAGGCCAGCTAGTTTTAATCTGTTTGCAACAGATGGAGTTATTTCAAACTTGGGGTATAATGCTCCCATAGCGCGAATAACAAGGCTTGTTAACATACTCCATAAATCTAACAAGCTAGACATTTTAAATGACGACGTTCCGGCAATCAAAAAATATTTTGCTCACTTAGAAGAATAATTTTGATCCAGTAGTTTATTATTTATTAGAATTTATGTTGTTTATTACCTTTAATTTGATCTCTCTTCTGTGTCTTGTTACTCGCTATATTCTATTTATCATATAGTCTACACTTTTAATTATAGTAGCACTAAGCAATGTTCTTTGTCTATTTTTCTTTACTTGTTATAGTGTTTATTATGTAAGTGTTCAAATAAATAAATAAATACTCCGTCGATCGACGTGTGTTCGTATCCCTGCAATATGCCTGAGCTTTCGATGAAGGAAAACATTGTGATGAAACTATAGCACGGTGGTAGGGCTTTTTCTAATGCCCACCTGGCTAGCTTAGTAGCTAAGTTGAAAATCTGTCGCGAAGCACCAATTAGTGTATTCCGGCAGCTGCACTTGAGAGCCGGTCTTTCACTAGGCTTAGCGTGCTATCATCTAGGGCCACATTGTCACTTAAAATCAAGTGAGATTGTGGTAGTGACAACGATAAATCTATAACGATAAAAAAAGAAGATTTTCGGCAGTTGGTTAAATACTGTCTGATCCCTAAACACGACAAAAAAAAAGATTATGCTGACGGGCTTATTATCATTACATGATGGTCGAGATCCAGGCCGGTAAAGGTCCGTACCACCCCACTATACTTAACATTCGGGAGCGCTTCTGAGGGTTTAAAAAAAATTTAATACAAGACTGATTCTTAAGAAGCTTTACTAGAGAATAATTTATAATGTTAAAAGCCTCTTAATATAATTAATCTCATATTTTATAAACACTAGGTCGCTGTTTACAGTGAAATAGTCGAAAATATGTCGCAATCCGTCTAGACAAAACATCAGGTGGTAATCGCTAATTTGTAAACATAATAAGGAGTTAAATATGTAACATCAGCATTTATAACGTATGTACTAATTAACAAGACGTAACAAGAGAGGGTACAGACTGTATAACCACCCACACAA
This sequence comes from Saturnia japonica, assembly GCA_033032175.1. Lineage (NCBI taxonomy): Eukaryota > Metazoa > Arthropoda > Insecta > Lepidoptera > Saturniidae > Saturnia > Saturnia japonica. The sequence continues at coordinate 8,090,794 of CM065332.1, forward strand.
GCTGATCCTGGAAGTCCTGGGATGTCACACGCAAGCGTGCAACTACGTCGGGTGCTACACCTGGCTTATGATCATTGCGATCCAGTCAAATATAATTGTCGTATCCCACTATCATGTGAAAAGAAGTGACTAGAAAAAAGATATGAAGAAAATAGAGAATATAAGCAACCGGTTTAAGTAGGCCTATGTTCGAAGATGAAGGAAAGTTCAGTTTTAGAAGTTCTATTTTATAGAATATTTAGTACAGACGGATTTGTAGAAAATGATATATTCTGTTAATATTTCTTCTATTTTGAAATATGTATGGGAGCTAATTTCCGGGCAATGACTTATCGGGCGTTCTAATGATAAATCTATAAACACATCACGTGGACCAATGACAAAGATATCCGGACAAAGCGGATTCGACCCCACGACTTTCATTTGACAAACGAGTTGATCAGAGATGCGGTACTCGTATATCTTGACGAAGAAACAATGCTTTTACGTTTTGGCACATTTCGGCGACAGACCGATGATTTAAATGTTAAAAAGTTCACATTGGAACGACTTCAGGTTTATAAATGAAAAATTGAAACGAATTTATCTTACCTACTATGCAATAGTACGTTTCAGCAAATAAATGATGTATTAATGAAATGAATGGATTTATTTTAAAAAGTGATTTTGCTTTGATAAATTTAAAATTTTCAAATACTGCATATTTTATATAATTTTTTATGCACTGAACTGCATCGCGTCATGTGATAACGTGAGCTACTTTCAATAAGTAGGTATTAAGAAGACGGTTAAGAAAAAAGTCCATTTCCTTTTGAGTGATCATGAGCTTGCATTGTAGAGGTCTATGTTCGAAGTTTCTCTGCGTAATCGAATTAGAAATAAGGAGATTCGCAGAAGAACCAAAGTCACCGACATAAGCCTAAAAGGGATGCATGGTCGATGGGGCCAAAATATTATCTAGTTGCGGCCACATACCGAGAGATACAGCGTGGGTAGATCCACCACACGGTGGAGCGACAACCTGGTAAAGACCGTGGCAGCATACGACCGGTCATTGTAGTGGTCTGTGGGGATAGCCTAAGTCCAGTAGTGGACGTCTCTCGCCTGAAATAATGAAGAATAAGAAGCTTGATTCTTGTAATTTGTACTTACCAAAGGTTTATTTTTGATTAATTACAATCATAACTGATATTAATGATGATGTGGTCAAACATTATACTTATTACACCACAACCTAGACTGGTTCTTGAGAAGAGTTGCCGGAATACACCGTTAGATGCTTGGCAACTGATTTTCAACTCGGTAGTGGTAGTATCTATGGTTCTTTCGCAATGTTTGCTTTTACGGAAAATTCAGGCTCACTGGAGGATTAAGTGAAATTCGATCGATGCGGTGTTCAAACGCGCTTATACAAGACTTATTATTCTAATTTCTAGATGATAAAATAAGCAGATATTTTACATCATCTGCCGGCAATCATGGCACAATCAAGAAACAACAATGACTCTCTAAAAAATCTATCCAACTTAATCTCAATTCATATTTGATTATTTAATAGCCTCAAAAGACCTTAAATAATTGTGTTGCAAAATTAAGTCCTGAATGAAAACTGAATAGGTTTCAACACGCATTGTTTGAAAAGAGAAAAAAAATTTAATTAGAGTATACTTATATTATATTTAAAATAATTTTTAACTTAAGGAATAACCGCGCGCAATACTATCTTGTAAACTTATTACAATATGAGATATAATTTATTCCCAAATCGTCTACAATGATTATATAAAACTATTCCAACTATTTATAAATATTGTATAAATCACTTATAATAAATCAGAATGCTTATGGTTTGTTTACACCTTGAAGGCCGAGCGTGATGATATTTCCATTTATATCTTCTGCATCTAGCCCACGTTGTACAGCTACAGGCCAACCGTGGGCGGAGCGCATTGTTACAACGTTACGATCTATTTTCAGTCCATGTTTCAATATCCTAACAATCGAAATCTTCAAATGGTTTACTCATTGATCAAAATATAGTATTACTACTGAATAATCTACAGAAATAAATACATGATTTCACTAGTTTTTATTTCGAATAGACATTTATTGTGCTGTCGGTATCACAACAGATTTAAGTATAACGAGGATAAAATTTGGAGCTAAAAAAACTTCTGTTTAATGTTTGTGTTTGTTCCTTTTTTATAGTAACACGGCAAAGAGAACTGTGATTGGTAGTAGGCACAGTACAATACAAAACAACGACGTTCACTGAGAGATCCCCAATCCATCGCTGTTCCTTGCTTTCGTGTCGGCCTGTCTATGTCTTGTATTCCATATGATGATTTGATATCTGGTACAAATAGAGTCTTAAAATCCATTCCTCTTAAAAAAAAGTCTTTATTAATTTATTTTTCACAAGTCCTAGTCAATATTTTCTTCTTAAAAGTCCTTGTCGAAATTTATTCTTTTTTAGTAAATCTTGAATGAAGTGGTGATCAATGTAAAATACACTTTCATCGATGTAGGTTTAGATCTTTTAATTATACTGAGCTTTTTTTAAGATAGAATTGTGTTAAAACTATTCCAAATATTTTCAACTGGCTAGCTATCACTCTCAAGTTGAAAATCTTCTGCCAACCACATATAAATCAATGTATTATAGCTGCATTTCAAAGAAAGCGATACTTTTGGGTTAAGCGTATTATCGCCATCATCATTAAATTACATTAAACTACGGCAAAACTCTAATCTTAGCGAATTCAAAAATCAAATTAAATTTTAAAGTAGAATTTATAATTTTTTTAACCTTTGATTATCATCTGAACTAAGGCTACTGAACCTAATCTTGCAAATAATTTGTATTTGCTACTTTGAAAACACAAAAAACAGTTACACCCACATAAATACCTGTCCTAATAATAAATGGGCACTTGTACTAATTGGATGACAGTTGTGAACTTAAACTTGTCTCTCATTCGAAAGATATAGCTCATTTTTAAAAGAGGATTTTTGTGTGACTATTCTACATTGGTATATGATCTATACAATCCTTGAAAATTTTACTTTGCATAAATCTTTTTTGCCCGTAAGATTATTAAACTGAAAGTTTATGAATCGTGAATATGCTTTACCACGCGGTCATTTACAACACCATTATCATCACAATGTTGTAATCCTTTACCGATGTATATTTAAACTGCCTCTTTAGCCTAATGGTCCTAAGCAGGACTGCTATACTCGAGATCCCGGGTTCGATTCTCAGGTCGAGCAAAGTGTTATTTCTGTGAAATTCTCAGTAGCAATTCGGAGTTTGGCTACGTGCCCAATTAATGGCAATAGGCTCGCCCTCTTTTATATTAAACCAAAAACATACCCCGCGAACTATGGTTGTATATTAGTTCACCTCTGCCTAACCATTCGGGAATACTGGTGTGATGGTATATTATATTTTTTAAACATTGGCGTCTTCCAATAAACGTCAATCTTTTTTATTCTCAGCTTCTACAGCGAATGGAATTCCAGCTATTTCCCTTGGCTCATCGCTCCATTTAGCTGAAAGCTGTTATTGGAATATCCTATTACCAATGTTCTTCATTCGTCAATTCATTATTTAATTCAATTAATCAAGAGGAAAGGCGAGCCACGATGCATCATGCGAACCTATTTCTTCTTGTTATATAGCTTTATTGTGGTAGGCAAATTTACCAACTCTAGTCAGTTTAAATCAACTAAGAAAGTTAGCGATATACAATATTTTATTAGAATATAGTATAAAAGTCATAAAAGAAGAGCTTTTACTACCGTGCTTTGTATTAGAATTGGATTTGGAATTGTACTTAATCTTGGGTCCTCTTAATTTCTATTTAGTAATGCGATTTAATAAAAAAGAGTTTTAAATTATGTTTATTTGTCTGTATTTTTATCAGCGATGTTCATGGATCATTACGAATCCAGTTTGTCTTTTATACATTTTTACATTTATTATACGTATCTTTGAGAGAGATGAAGGCTCATAGCCAAATATTTTTAAAGATATCGTTTGACATAAATCAATTGTACACTATCCGAATGTTTTTGTAAATTTATATATTTTTAACTTGATTTTTTAAAGTACTTTTTTTCGCATGATATATAAGCAAGGTGATCTTTACAAGTGATTTGAAAATGAAGTTTTTCTCAATTGTACAAGGGACGTAAAAAGTTCTCATTTTATGGCTCACAAATAGGATTCAATTACACAATACGAACTTTAAAAATATAATTTAGAAACATTCTACATTTGTCAATTTCATGTTTTAAAAAAAAAACTACTTTTTGGACCACGTATAAGTTTGGGAAATGCTTGGAAAAGTGTCTAGAATTAACAGAGTATTAGGTTGAGGAAAAAGAAAAATTACACAAAACAATTCGATTCTTTTTAAGTGACTTCAATAAAGGAGAAGGTTCTCAATTCGAATCATATTTTTTTTATTCTTTGTTTATGAGATGATTGGATGACCCACTTTAATTTCATCGTTATTGGACCTTCGACTACGAAAATACACCAGGGAACTCCTCAAAATCATTGAAGTTGGTTTTGTTTTTTTGTAAAAAAAAAATTTGTTCTGAGGGATTATTGAACGACCCTCGTTTTATTTGCGTATACTTTTTACAGTTACAGATGATTATTTCTGATGATATTTATAACATCTAATGATTAATTAATGTTTATGCTATTAAACTTATATAAATCTCTTTCATATGTGATTTTTTTCATTTTTTATTTATTTTACATTGTTATGCATAGAAAGAGTAGTGAAAATAATCGAAATGGAAGGCCAATTATAAGTTTTCACAAATAGAAAAAATAAGTATAAGCAAAAAAGAAAGACAGTCAGCCACGAAGAGAAATACAAAAATTAACACGAACTATAATTATTACAAAAATTAGTGAAAAGGTCTCTACATAAACTGCGCCTTAGGAAAGATACACTTGTAATAAATATATCAAAACTATCATCTAAAGAATTAAATTGTTTGCAAACCCGGATTAAAAATGAATTTTGTCTAAATGATGTCCTTTACAAATGGTAGATACATATAACAGTTTGGGTTTTCTTGCTATTAGTATCAGTAATACAGTTTTGTTTGATGAAAACACTTCTATAACTGTATAATGTCAGTAGAGTGATGCAATAACACAAGTGCAGCCAAATCGGAAGGACATCGACGAGCAAAAGCAAGTGACTCACGAATCTATTAATAATCTTGTGATTGTAACACCTCGTGCCAAACAATTGACGGTTCGTGGTATATTGGTATTCGATAAAGTTGTGTCAAAAATAAGATTTATTGGATCAAAGAACTGAAAGCATAAAGACAAAAATCATGTAATCACTCGAAGATTATGACTTCTCGTTATCTTTAAGCGTCTTCCAAGAAAGCAGAAGGTTTTCAATTCAACTGTATAATATAAAGGTAATTTTTTTATAGATGTTCGGGCATAAATTTTTTATTTATGAACCTATTTAGATGATTATTTTTCGTTGGAAAGGGGAAACCTCAAGGGTGGTCCCAATTTAGATTCGAACTTAGATTGGACCTTCGATTTTGAAGATACACCAGGGAACTCCTCAAAATCATCGAAGTTGGTTTTTATTTTGTTAATAATTATTTTGTTTATAATAAGATTATAGTATCATATCTTTATAAGTGTACAGTCAAATTCTGTGTATAACGAAACAAAGCGTACACGTTTAAAAATAGGCTGATTTTAATGGGGAATCACGATTTCCAACCATTTTTAGTCTCCTTTTCCCCCCAAACCCACTGCCTTTTACAACTGCCACTTCTTTCGCACACATACTGGCACGAAAACCGTTGTCAAATAAAATTATTAAGAAAATACACAAACTGTAAATCTGATGGTAATTCTGAGTAATTCTGATCTATCGAACATAAGAATCAATCTCTTATGCTATGTTTTTTTACACTGACTTCCTCCGAAATTAGATCACAATATAAGGTTTCAAGAAATACTTCTATTTCATTTTAGGCTTACTAAATTTAGGGTTCGTTGATCTATTTAAGATATTACAGAATATCATACTGCGTGATTGATAGAAGAAACCAATATTCAATTTGAAAAGAATCCTCATATTTGATAATAATTATATTTCTTTTCAGTTGAGTACTTATAGTTCTAAGCGAAAAATAAAATGTCTTTTTCTTGCTCTTTTTCCCAGTGAAGACAAAGTGTTAATTTATTTTCAAATCACTTAAGCAAAATTTTACGTATTTAGTCTAAATATCAACCAATAATATTAGTTTTTTATTCCTGATTTAAGTTATAAATAAAATTGGTAAAAACGTTAACAGTTTAAAAAAGTTTAATTTACAGTATTTTATTACTCACGTGAAAATGTCACGAGCTTTAATAAAATATGGCCTCTGTCGAAAATACCGAGTAGGTAGTGACTACCCACAATGTATCGCTTAACTCCTAAATGTTTGAAATACATTTCCTGTGATATAACTGTTCATTCATACAAAACAAATCTAATAATATACCAATTAAATATTATGATTCGAAGAATTGTGAATGCAACACTTTGATCTCGATTCATAAATCAATCGGCAACAATATTTTATAAATGAGTTCATATTTAACTAACTTTACGTTTACCTTTACATTTGCATTTATAATATTTATTATTTTCTATATTCAATAATTGAAGTTGAACTAGTTTACATAGTACTGTATAGCGATGGCTATCACTGAAAAACCTGTAGCGACATTACATAGCCACATATGACGCATCCTACATTTCGCTATAGAAATTAACTCTTCAATTGAGTATATATACAAGAACCCGATTACAACCGTTGGGCAGCTGCCCGCCAGACATAACACCCGTCTGGTCGGAGGATCCTCCCTTTGCAATAGTTCTTCTACAAACCCTATAAGATTAACAATAAGTTAATCATTTAAAAATATTTTACGAATGAAATATACATGGTGTGCTTGTAGGTTACATAAAAGGTGGAAAATCACTGAACTGCAAAATACGTATGTACCTGTTTCTTATACATGATAAATCAACCAAGGAACATACACTTTGAGTATCAAATAAAAAGGGACGATAAAAAGGGAAAATTTTAACAAAAAGAAAACCAAATTCAATAATTGTGAAGAATTATCTCGTGTATCTTCGAAATTGAAGGTCCAATGCCAACAAAATTAAAATGGGACCACCTTTGAGGTATCCTCTATCCAACCACAAAATAATGATCCAATTCGGTTCATAAAGAAAGAAGTTATGGCTGAATATCCATTAAAAAAGGCCGTCTTTTGTTGAAGTCGGTGAAATAAATAAGAACAGAAAAAAAGGGAAACAATTTTTTTTTACTATTTTCATCTTGAGTGAAAAGTTACCTTTCAGCTTGAAACTCTCCTATGGCCATTGATAATCCAAACTAATATGATATTATCTTTATTTTTAGATTCCTTTTATTAACTTTATAAGCACAGACAATAATTTCTCTAATTTCAACATACGTAATAAAAATAGAATCATTAAAACTTGATAATTATCCAAAAAATCAGATAAGGATAAATAAAAACTTTTTATTCCAAAACTAACTAAAATTAGCAATAGAATTGTAAAATGTAGAGCAATTAATTAAAACATTTAAACATAAGCACTGCCAGAAATCATAATTTACACAATCAATCATAAACCTTGAAAATAAATATGCGACAGACGGAACACCTGCAGATTTATCTGTCACCTGACTTCTCCAGAATTGTTGCCAATGAGTGTTTCAAACGGATACTAAAGAGTAATTTACGATGCTATCTGATTTATGTGCTATAATAAAAACGGTTCACTTATTTGTCATTAACCAAGACTGAGAGACTGGGAAATAATTTTTCAGTTGTCTTCAGTCCAACGGCATTGTTAATTTTTCGTGTCAATATATTACTTAAAAATGCTTTGATTTTACTAGAAAACTCTTACAAATATTTGAAAATAACCTTATCATTTATATTAACATAACAATAATTAAATAACGTTAAATATTAAAATTCATTTAATATACTATTCTACACTAAGATTATAAATGCGAATGCAATTCTGTTTGTTTTTTACCCTTTCATGGGGAAAAGCTAGAAATATGATAAATACGAAAGTATGGTTGCTTGAATGTGTCTTAAATCAGGTACCAACAGCTGGACGTATTCGAATGAAATTTGGTATTGAAGATAGTTCAATAACTATGGAATATGGTTTAGGATATATATTTTTTTTTCAATAAAATTTACGGTCCAGTGAATCAGAAAAGTTGGCAACATAGATTTACATACACCTAAATACGCTAGTTGAACGAATATTTAAAAACCCTAAAATGCATATCTAGATTCTGATGAGTGTGAGTAAGTTTAGATACATACTATAAACATTTGCCAATCTTAAATATTTTATCTGAAGTTTCTAAGCCATGGTCGACATCTAGTCCCTCGATAAGATCGTCTTATACAAACCCTACCCCAATACTTAGATTAGCATACACCCTCAGAGATCCATTAGATCAGCTTCTATCTTCAGCGGAAAACACCTCTGCAAGACTGCGTCATCAAATGACGAATTCGCGTTGTCCAACTGATGCCTGAATCCGCCCACGCGCATTCCAGTCCGCCCGCCTCGGCTTACCGCCAAAATTTTCATAGTTTAGTTACGATTTCGAAAACGACCCGACGCGTCCCACCGCCGGCGATAAAACTGCCCGATTTCTCTTACGAATTCAGTTTCTATAACCTTCGTCAAGTTCTCGAACGTCTACTTAAACGATACTTATTGTGCTTGTGTTTTGACTTATTGTGTTTGGTGGTTCACTTTGGATTTTTATATTTCTACCAGCTGGTATGTATTTTTAAATAGATTTAAATTTGATAAAATTCTCAATACGTATGTATGTACGATTTTTTTCGATTGATTTTAAAGATTCAATTGACAAGAGTGCATCCCTGAAGAACACTTAATAAACCAATAAAAGTTATAATAGCAATAAGATCAGATTTTCAAGTGCTTTAGATTTAAGTATTAGGATCACCATCTATATTTATGAAATAATAACTTTGAAGTGATCAGAAAAGTCAGTGCTAGTTAGAAAATCTCTGTTTCGCACTGATACCGATAGCTTCCAGCGTCCTTCACTCGCTACAGAAATAGAACGAGACGTTTCGTTCACACTCACGAAACTTTTAACACTGGACACCCACTCGGTTACACTTCACCTTGCCGGTACAGATGGCGCTGACCGCGAAGCGTGTGAGTCACTTACGTGAGCCGAAGAGCGCTTAGGCGGCCACGATTTGAATGTGCTTACAGTCATGACACTTTGTATTCGATGAAATATGGTGGTCTGTCCAAGGCTTGTGGATGATTGATGATTTTTAGACGTCGTACGTTTCTAATAATCAGTTTTGTTTTATTAGATTTATTTACGTAATGTTATAATTATTAAATTAAGGTGAATTATTAGAAATCCTATGGTCGTCTGTTCATAGTAATATAATAGGTCTTTACCTATGAAATTGCCGTTCTGCAGTACTGGCCATTTCAAATCAAAATAATTTTTGTTTGGCTAAGAATTCTAATTTCAAATTAATTTTATTTTAAAAACATGGAATTCTTTTTCCAAAATTAGTCATTTGTTTATTGATTAGTGTTACATTTTCATCGCATTTCAATCTTTTTTGTCATCATGGATATGTTCAAAATTCAAGTAATTATGGAATATGAGTACCGTCGTGGCAGCAACGCGGCACAAGCGGCACGCAACATCAACGACATTTACGGAGCTAATACTACAAACCAACGCACCACCTGTTATTGGTTTGCTCGCTTCCGTTCTGGGAATTTCGACCTGAAAAATCAACCTCGCGGTCGTCCGAAGACTTTGATCGACAATGACGAATTAAAGGCGATTGTGGAAGCTGATGATACACAATCTACGGCTGAATTAGCAGCAGCTTTCGCGTTAGCGTCAAAACAATATTGGTCCATTTGCGTCAAATTGGAAAGGTAAAAAAGCTTGACAAATGGGTGCCCCACGAGCTCGAGACGTGCGTCGAGACGTGCCTTGCACTGCTCAACAGACACACAAATGAAGGTATTTTGAACCGAATTGTTACCTGCGATGAAAAATGGATTCTGTTTGATAACCGCAAGCGCTCAGCAAGTTGGTTGGATCCTGGTTCAGCACCTAAACAATGCCCTAAACGAAAACTTACCTCCAGAAAAGTGATGGTCACTGTTTGGTGGTCTAGCGCCGGTGTGTGATTCATCACAGCTTCTTACCAAACGGGGTGAGCATTACTGCAGATGTGTACTGTGAAGAACTGAACACAATGATGGAGAAGCTGGCACATCTCCAACCAGCATTGGTCAATTGCTCGTCTCCGCTGTTCCTGCACGACTACGCGCGACCTCATACTGCACAGCAGACGGTCTCCAAGTTGTAAGAACTGGGGTTGGAAGTTCTCCATCATCCGCCCTACTCACCAGACCTTGCGCCTACAGACTACTACTTTTTCCAGAATTTGGATAACTCCTTGGCGGGAAAAAAATTCAATACCTGAGAGGCAGTACAAAATGCCCTTGAAGAATTTGTTGCCTCCCGTCCAGCTGATTTCTTTAAGAAGGGCATCAATAAACTGCCACTGCGCTGGCAAAGATGCATTTATTGCATGGGTGATTACTTCGATTAATACAAATAAAAAATACATTAAAAAAATTAGTTGAAATTTTTTCACACAAAACGACAATTTCATAGGTAAAGACCTAATATAAATGGTCTAGTCTAGTGGTACCTCTTGGGCTCCGCACGCGTTTATTATGCATTAATTAGTTTCATCTCGTAATTTTACTGTTGCCAATATTATTGAGAATTATTTTAGGCTAGGTATTTAATTGTAAAATGACATATGCTTCTCATCTCAAATTTCAAATTTCATTCAAATCAGTTGAAAATTAATAAAGGTTTAAACTAACTTCATCATGTAGCAGTTCCATCAGATGATGCGCGCGCAGCTCTCAGTTTTATCCTCTACTAAACACTACAAAAGAAGTATAATCTCTAAAAATCTTACAAAAAATTCTATTTTTTGCGATTTCTAAAATTAATATTGAAAATTCTAGTACCATGTCAATTGACCAATATCTCCCGTGTACAGAATTTCATATGAATACATTTTTTTTTTATTGTTGAAAGTATTCGTTGAAATTATGTTCACGGGAAGTAAAAGTCATTCCATGAATTGGAATGAAGGCTATGAGAATTTTCAATAACACTTTGAGGAATAGTAAATAGTAAAAAAAAATTTTTTTTTGTAAATTTCATTTATTCATAATCGATTTTGATGAAATGTTGTATGCGAGAAGTATATTTTTGTGACTACCCAGTGAAAAATATTTTTAAAATTGTAAAAAAACTCTTTTCTTGCATTAATGCTCAACTACTTTTGACAAAATTTCGTAGACGGGATGCATGCGTGGTTTCACAATAGATAGGCAATACGAATTGCCAACAAATTTTTTTTTGAGTCAAAAGACTCATAATAATTAATTAACTTAAAAAACGGAAGTACATGTGCTTGCAGCTTGACGGTTTAAAATTTCTTCCGTTCATCCTGCGGCACTCCCTCTAACTCTTTCTGACGTCACTTTATTAAGATCTACTGGTCTTTGATTTCACTATGTGGTTACGTGTCAAGCTATACCAGATGTATTACCCTCCTTGTCTGTAATTAAAATCTATCAATATTACGGCTAGCAATTATACTTTTTGAGTTAATTTAATTAGTTAATTAAATGCTTGGTTTTATAATATTCTTTTAGGAACAAGTATGATTATTATAAACTGCTTGTATTAATAGAAGCCTTTTGTCGGGAACTTGATTGACCGTTTAATATTTTTAGTTTTAATTTATAAGCCGACTATTTTACTTTGTTGTATGTATCTTTTTTTTTCAAGTGTAGTGAAGTGAATCAATATTTTTTTAATACTACAAAGGTGGCAAATAAGCATTTAACGGCTTAGTATGTATCACTAGTGCGTTGTCGACCAAGGATATTTAGCCGCGATCTTTTATAGGCTGGAGTTATTCCACCAGTAAGGTTGCCTCAAGTAGAGAAAAATATTTCAGAAATACGGGTTGTAAATAACTACTGCATACTAAGAAACTTGTTCGGATCCGCGGGTACACCGCTAGTAGGCTATAAAATAAAAAAAATAATGTTTGAAATCTGACCGATAGTTTCAGAGTTTAGCGCGTTCAAACAAACAAACTTTTTTCTTTTCCCGCGGCTTCTCGCGCGTTTTGGTTGAGTTCTGTCCCATTATATGTTTTTATATATCCCACTCTAACTGAATTTCTAAATACCAATTTTCATAGATACATACATCACGCCTCTCTCCCAACGGGGTAGAGACCACGTCTTTTCACTTGATAAGATCCTGGTATACATCTTTTGCTTCATCAATATTCACCAATCTTATCACGCACGTTAGTCGGTTTAAAGTACTCTTGACCTGACCTTTCTTGAAATCTATGTTTAAAAATGACGGATTTTCATACAAATTTTAATTTTCTTTTTCACCACCGTAGAAGTTGAAAAAATCCTGTCATAGTTCTCAACTACAGTGTAAAAGTACAACATTTTCATGGTCTTAGAACCAGTAGTTAGGGGCAGTGTGTTGATATGTCAGTTAGTCATTTATCTTTGTATATCTATACAATTAATAAAATTTAAGTGTCTGTTTGTAATGTCAAAATAACAGCTTTTACTAAATGCATATAAAAGTATATACAATACCTAGACAAAAAAAAATTTTGTCTGTGTGTCTGTTTGTTCCGGGTAATCTCCGAAACGGTTGGACCGATTTTGACGGGACTTTCACTAGTAGATAGCTGATTTTATAGAGAGTAACTTACGCTACTTTTATTTTAGAAAAATTATTTTGGTTTCGCACAAATAAAAAAACTGGTCATGGTGAATCAATTCGGGCACTTAAAACCATAAGCGCTAAGCGCATAAACAGGCTGACTAAACCATAAGAGCTATATAGCAAATTAATTTACTACATAATAGGCCGGGAGAATATCTTCTAAGAAACATCCACAATAAGCATTTTTGTCTTAAAATAGCCAGGAGCGGGGAGCAAGATTCGCGCAGGTATTCTGTAGTCCACGTGAGCAAAGCCACGGGCACAGCTAGTATAATATATAGATAGTACAGGATATAATTGGTATAGAATTCAAAACTTTTGAATTTTACAGTGTTTCTCCTTTTATCGACAGGTTGAAATAAGAAGCGGCACAGAGAGTTCGGTGCCCGTAATGTCCTGTACCTAGCACAATGGGGGTCACCGACGACTTTGCCCCGAGCTTCACGCAGAAGCCGCAGCTACGGCAGGAAGATGATGGCAACAAACTCGTGTTCGAGTGCCAGCTGCTGGCATCACCCAAGCCAGAAATATGTTGGTACAGAAGTGATGAACTGCTCAAAGAGGATAACAGAACTAAGTTTAAGTAAGTAAAAATTCTTGAAAATTCCCTTGTTAAAAAAACAGGGTTTCCATTATATTTACTAAGCAAATTGAACTTCTAAATTACAGGCACAATATCAATACTACAAATAAATATAAAATAGTAATTCCATCTTTTAGACTAAGTAAAACAAATTAAAGTTTTTAGGTAATTGTGTTAGGTTCTATAATAAACTTCTTAAGCACATTACCTATTTTGCCGGCTAATAAGTTCATCAAAGAAAGGTTAGACGATTACGTGAGTGACGGTGACGTCTGGATGTGATTCCTTCTCTGTACATCTACTGGAAATGATTATAACTTTATATAATTTAATACTGTAAAAAAACAAATAAAAAAAAGAAAATAAGATGTTGATAAACCCGATCGAGTTTCTTGCTGGTTCTTCTCGATGACTGGGATGATTTTCCGAACTGGTAGGAGTGTATTGTCTTTCATAAGTGACTTCTTATGGCCTAAATTGAATAAAAAATATTTTGACTTTTGGCGCGTTTAGTAGAGGGTAAAATTGTCAAGTGCTCGCGCATCGTGTGTCGAAAGGGCGACATTATGAATTTACCCTTTTTTATAGACACATTGATGGTACTATCGCTGATGTTAAGCACCATACAATCCAAACACGACGGCGACCACCGAGAGTTGTAAACTCATCTGCGGTTGCCGCTGGCATGCTGGCCTGCATAAATATGTCTTCACGTTACGCTTGGACAGGAGGGAACACACTGGCCGAGAGAACGTTCCACAGTTTCACGTTACGACAAAGAGAACTATTTAGTTCGTACCAAGATGAAGGTTACCGTGAAACTGTGACTCCGCAACCCGGCGCGAGTTGTTCTGTTGTGGAAAAGTGAATAGTTAATGAAAATGATAATAATGTAAATTATTTTTTATTAATATTAATATTCCCGCTTCCCGGTATTAAAATAAAGACATTTGGATAGGTAGTTGTATTCTTGCTTTTCAATTTAAGAACGACATTAAACTCCACTGCTTGTTACTCAATAATATCGTTTTTATTTATTGCAAAGAACTATTTGGCACATCAAGTAGTTATGAAACTCGGGAGAAGATTCTTCGAAAGATTTATCTTAATGTAAATATTTATTCATCAAGTCTTGATATAATATATTCATATAATTCCGTTCTTTTATTTCTTTAATGGTATTTATTTACTCGACTTCGGAGAAGCCAAAATAAGGGTTATGATTTCAGCAGGCCTAATATACAATGTACATATGTATGCAAGTTTACCTGTTCCCACATGTCTTCTAAACTATTTATCATAATTTATCAAATGAGATATCGTTAGACGTATTATATCTTGATCGTGCGCTGGTAGTCTATCGTGGATAGCCACATAGGTACGTCACACTGAATTCAGTATGGCGACATCTAGAGGACATAGTCTTATATGAAAAAAAAAACAATGTTTGTGTTGTATTGGGTATCAAATGAAAGGGCACATTTAAAAAATATATATCGTCTTTTCAGAGTGCGATACGTTTATACTACGTTTTCTGTAGTCAGTTTAGTTATTTAGTTATATAAATACGTTACGTATATTTTCAGATGTGCAATATCACGTATGTTTAATAATTTTACATTTACTGTACCTCATTATATACTTACATATATAAAGAGTATTTATAAAATATGCTACGATATAATACTTATAGAGACCTAAAGCTTACACTGGACATGCTTCAAATAACACTAAAACTGATAATCAAAAGGTAGTTAACTTAATTATAATCCAAGCAATTTTCCCAATCACTTTCTTAGACTGTTATAGCCTCACATTTACCACAGTATCAGAAAACAGATTGAGATATCTAGAATTCTATTTCAGAATGTCTTAATTCCGCATCGGTTATATTCTTTTTAATTCTTCATTTCAATCCTATTTGTAATCATTAATCTAATCCTTCTTCTATTCGTTCTTAATCATCTGTTTTGTCTACCATATATTTATTTCATTAGTTACTCCAACAAAATTACACATAAATATTAAACAGTATTCTAGATAAATAGTGTACCTGATGCGTATGTTACAAATAAGAGATCACAGCTTTTCTGATAGACCTCCGTACATGGAAACATAAAAATATATTAATCAACACGAAATAAAATCAAATTAGAATAGTTATAATAATAACTAACAACAAGAAAAACACAAAATATTATTGATAAAAAAACTTGGACCAAAATGATAAATTCTAATATTTTAAAATGAATATGGATAAAATAATTTAAGGACTACACTTTAATTAAATCCACAAGAACAAAAACAAAAAATTAAGAAAAATGTAAATAATGTTGAATTAAAAAGAATTGATAAATTTGTAAATTCATTCGATTCTATCTTATTTGTTTTAAAACTTTCTATGCATTCGAATTCGTTCTTATCTAAAAGTAATTCTCTAGAATTTAAATCTACTCGTTTTTATACTATTTTTAGTAAATTTCGATTTTGTTTTATAAATGTATGCTTTATAATATCTACTCAATATTAATCTTGTTTGTTCTGTTATGAAAATAATTAGGCCAACCTTAGATGTCACTTCGGCGTAGAATATATTAGGATTTCTTTACTCATTTTAATACATTAAAAAGAATAAAATTAAATATATTTAGAACGACACACTTGGCACTGATATTATTATCGTATCTAAGAAAAGCCTAGTCAGATCAGGTCCGGTGTTGAATGAATACATTTATCTCTTTAAATTTACGCAGAGTAAAAAAGAAATCGTTATAATAGCAATTTGGAATATTATATTTGTAAATGAAATTACAGTTTAATAACAATCATAAATGTTGAGGATTTAATATATTTACAAATGATTAGGCATTGCAGAATGCTACCTACGTCATGTACTTAATAAAATTCTTATGAATAAGTATGTAGGTTTGGGTTGAGAAGCATGAAATTTTGCATAGGGGTTCTTTAAATAACGTCGATGAGTACTAAGAAAGGAATTTTGAAAATATGGGATAGATATAGGCGTGTTAAAGAGGGGTTTAAATAAGTCGCGGTGAAGCTGTAAAAGCCGTCAGAGGCTTCAGGGCTCCTAAGGATAACAGTATAGTCAGTCTTAAAAAAAGGTTTAAATATGATGATTCGTAAAATGTTTTCGATAGGATACCTAATTAGGCACAAGGTTATAAACATAATTATATCTTACAATAAAATAGAGTATTTATTTGATAATTTTATATCATTAACTGAAAACACATCGATAGAAGTTCTGATTTCCGCATTGATAGTCGAGAGTTCTAACTCTAGTAGGAGACAATTTTAAAGTCCAGATATAATTTGTGCTTCGAAATTTGTTTTTTTACCGAATTCTAATATCAGAAGTAACATACCGGAGTCTAGCAGCCACTCGATCGATACAAGTAACACTGCACTTGTAACTTGCGCTAGCTACTAACAGACACCATTACACTGCACCCCACAAAGGTACATAGGTTCTGTAGAGGATCTTTTTTCCTTTTTTGTACCATTTAGACTTGGACAAAAATTTACAGATCACTAAATATCTATATATACACATGTTCCTTCCTTCCTCCCAGGGGAAGTGAGTTTAGCTCAAATTTCTACGAATAGGAAATTAGTCAGTTCGCGATTTAATTGCATCTACAGCAATATCCCAAGCCGAGGTTCGGTCACTTTGACACCCTTGATTTTGTTACCATGCTTTCGCTGCTGAGTGCCTTATGCGTTCGCCCTCAAGCCACGGTGAAGCTGTAAAAGTCGTCTGAGGCGCCAGAGTGCTTGTGAAAAAAAAACATACCATTTTAAGAAATGCAAATCCTTAAATCCTTAAATTATAATTATCGCCACATAATCTCCTTTCTAATGCATTTCACCTTTACAGATAGTGTACAGATAGTATTCGTATACATTAAATTGATAGTTAGTGGAAAATTACTAGTCACAAGCTCTTAAACTGTATGAGATTATCACACTTATTTGTAAATACATTGTAGTTCAAGAGCAATAGTGAACATCAAGATGCAAATGACTATTATAGGTGAAATTCGTAATAAAGCCGATGTATAAACAGCACGGAATTTAAATAAGTCTCGGCTAAAATCGGGATAGATGTCCCACATTTTGATAGGACCACCTAATTTTTAAACTATTCATTTACCAGGAATAATTCCTATGAATAATGATAGTTTAATCTTTTATATTGCATTATGACTTGTTTTTGTTGATTTAACAAATAATAATTATGCAGAAATAGAACTTTTCCAGAACTATTTCTTGAGGATAGATGCATATCCATATGAATAGATGCCCCACTATCAAAATGCTAAGAAGAATAGATGTCTTTAAGTACTATAAGTACTTATTGGGTGAAATAGCTTTATAAACTTAAGCAACAGTAAATACTCAAGTCTAAAACTTTGAAGCGTTTTTCACGTTGCAAATAATCACTCCTGGGAACTAAACGCATTTGTTCCTCACGACGGCCTGTACCTAAATGAGGTATATGGAGCCTGCGCTCTATATTTAAGCTGTTAATTGAACACACGTCTATCCCACTGGATGCGTATAATCTATCTAGGCCTTGCTCTATTTAATTAGCTCTCAAATGCAGCCATCGGAACACATAAATAAGTGCTTGGTGAGACTATTTAATATTGAAGGTTTGCTTTTATAAATCTTAAGGTCATTAGGATTTAAACCCACTTCGATCGATGCAGTGCCGCTTTATCGCATTATAGTTTCAACACAGTTTCAAAGTGAATAAATTCGTTAATTGAAAATTGAAGAAAATAAATAAAAACTGTTAATAGAACAAGGTAATTGTTTGAGCATACTTAAATGTTGATAGTTTTGGCAAATGTAGAGATAACAGTGACATTTACTACTTCATCACAAAACTGTAGAATAAAAAAAATTTACCTCGAAAATTATGACAAAACAACTATGAAGACACGCAAGTGCTAAAATTTACTCTTCAAAGCAATCCACAAGGAGCAGGTGTCATATTTTAATTTTGTTTATTGCTTACAGAATGTTATCTTTACTTTTTTTAATAGCTTTACGGCATATTCTTGAGCTCTTTCCAACCGCACCGTAGGTACATATTATTTTACATATGCAATAAACCGGGAATATTTAGCAGTAACGGATGTTACTTTGGCCTAATTCTGTATATGACGCAAGCTGTTTCAACAACTGCTATGCCCGTAAAACTATTTTTTCGAATTCTGTTCTGAAACCAGTCATCACACCGAATACGCACAACATATTACGTATTTACCAGAGATGTGCGAGGTAGCTCAGCGGAGGGAGGATGTGTAGTAACGCCGTGAAACGGTGTAACGGTATCCATTACGGTACGCAGTATGAGGATGCGTAGCGAAGCTGTGAAACGGTGTGTAGGCGAGGATGCGTAGTTTTCCAGTAGTTCATGTACCCCACTCCGTTTTGCACACTTCTCTCGCATAAACTCATCGCTCTCATACCTCGCACATATTCCTCGCTCGCGTCCCTTGCACAAATTCCTCGCTGAGACCTTTCGCTTTTTGTATGTACAAAATCCAGCTCCGCTAGACTTTTTCCGACAGGGCTGCTCTAAGAGGGGCTAAGAAAATGAAGTAATCCTATTGATGAAATTTTTCCTCGTGCACCTCGTAGCTACCTCGCACATCTCTGGTGAATACGCACAGCCTTAGATCGTTTAACCAGTATAGGGTGTGTGCCTTATAAAAAAAAACACAGCTTATATAAGCTGAAGCATATGATGAAAAAAATATGAAGCAATCTATGACTGAAAATACGACTTTAACGTAAACTTTACTGAGAGTAAGGAACAAGAAATAATCGGGCAAGTAGCGAGTAGAACTCGCGATCTAAGGGTTCCGAATTGATTACATTACTTTCCGTACATTGTCATATCATCTTTTACATAAATATTGTTTATAAATTATCCTTACATTCTTTAATGAACCTTCGTTAGATGTCTGTTTTCCAAGTTAAAAATATACGTGAAACAACAATAAATGAATTTTATGTAAAAAAAAAATTATCATTATTATCAGTGTTTATTATTAGGTATATGGATATCATTACATGCATATCTTGTAGAATTTTCAAAATTGTATGTAGCTTGAAACTACCCTGTATTTATTAAAATAATAATACCAGCCTGTTTGTGTCTCACTGCTGGGCAAAGGCCACTTCCCAAGGGAAGGCAAAGGCTTAGTCACCACGCCAGTCCACGATGTATTGGCGATTTCAAACATTGACAAATCAACAGTTCTATATTTTTCCCACATGCAGTGGTAATACGAGTACATTCCTCAAGCGTTCAGGTTTCTTCGCGAAGTTTTCTTTTACCGTTTGCCGGTAATGTTACCAATTTGAATTAGTCAATATACGCGAATTCTAAAAAATTCGTTAGTACAAGCCGAGGTTCGAACCTGCGGACATCGAATCTGTTATTCCGTCAGGCTCTAAACCGACCGACCAAGTCTGGTCACCGAGTGCGACTTTTACACTTTTAATATCAAGGACGTACTTATGTACTTACGTATATCTTTTTAATGTAATAACCTAGATACTTTATATAGAAACTAGAGGTCATAGACCTTCGTATTCAAAATTAATTTCAACTGCATACATTAAGCCCTTTTCGAGAAAAAATAAATAAAACTTCATATAATTATGTTGCATTATAATTTCATACATGTTTAGAAAATCCTTATTTTCTGAATTTCCCCTTAACTTTTATTAAAATAACTTCCTTCGTGGCAAATTTCAAATCTAGACGTCCACGGGAAGTACCCTATAGGTTTTGATAATTGGGAAACTTTTATTATGAAGGGATGTTTCTTTTTATGGAATTAATCTAGAAAATTTATTTTTTACAGCAGTTGGAGGTTATAGATTTTAGTATTCGGTATTAATTTCAACTCTATACCTACCCCAAATTTTTTTTTTTTGAGAGAAAAAAATACCTTACATTGTTGATACATAAAGTAATTAGAAATCCCTTATTTTTGGATTTATTTCTAAACGGTAGTTAAAAGACTTTTTTTAGTGCGAAATTTCAAGTCTGCGGGAAGTACCCTATAGGTTTTGATAATCGGTTCGTTAGCGCTATTTCAACTACAAAGTGCCGTATCTCTTTAATGCGTTACCCTAGATTTTTTTACAGAAGCTTGAGGTTGTAGGCCTTTGTATATCATATTAATTTCAACATTATACCTCAAGTCATTTTTGAGAAAAAGTGTCTTGACATACGGACAGACAGCCAGCCAGACAGCAGATAACAAAGTGACCGTTTCGTTCCGTTTTTTTTTCATTATGAGTTACGGAACTCTAAATTCATCAAGTCTTTTATGGTTATATCCAGAGAACACTCGATTTAAATGAGTCGATTTATGTCATTGAATTTAAAAAACTACTACAAACCTGTCACCAATAAATGCTGGTGCCTTAGTCGTAGCGCGAGCTACGACCAATAGTTAGTTAATCTATGGCTGGTCCATTATCACATATCCATTAGTTCTTCTATAGATATTATTTTGACTATCGTTTTTATGTTATTTTCTGCTGTAGGATTTTTCATTATTTCTACCTCATAGTATATGCTGTAGATTCGGAGCTTAGGCAATTAAACAACACCTTATTTAAAATCTCTGAATGGTTTGCTTTAAATAATTTACTACTAAATGCAAACAAAACCAAATGTATGAGATTTGTCTTGCCCAATGTTCGGCGTATTGATAGTAGTATCAAGATAGAAGGGAATTTAGTAGGCTTAGTTGATGGTACTGTATTCTTGGGCATTACCCTTGATTCAAAATTACAGTTAAAACTTTGGCTGGAAGATTAAGTTCTGCTGCATTCGCAGTACGCAAAATTCGCCAGTTAATAGATATTGCCACCGCTAGGTTAGTCTACTTCGCTTACTTTCATAGCTTAATGTCTTACGGTATTTTGCTGTGGGGTTCAGCAGCTGAGGTAGATACCATATTTATATTACAAAAGCGGGCAGTTCGAGCAATTTACAATATGAGACCCCGCGAATCACTAAAGAACAAGTTCCAGGAATTTAGTATTTTAACTTTGCCCTCCCAATACATCTTTGATAACATAATATATATCCGTAAAAACTTAGACAAGCTGGATTTTGTCAAAGATCAGCACAATGTAAATACTAGAAATAAAGATAAATTAGTCGTACCGTGTTTTAGACTTAGTAAGACTAAATTAAATTATTTAGGTAATAGTGTTAGGTTCTATAACAAGATCCCGAAGCACATTACTGATTTACCTGACAACAAGTTCAAGGACCATGTCAAGCGGGTTTTACTGTCAAAAGGTTATTATAGGGTGGATCATTATGTGAATGATAGTGATGTCTGGAAGTGACTCCCTCTCTGTGCATCCACTAATATATTATTATTGTACCTGTTATATTAGTAACATTTGTACAGTTAACAAAAAAAAAAGAGATAAACCCGATCGAGTTTCTTACCGGTTCTTCTCGATGTAGTACTGTAAACCGGCAGTAGTGTTTTGACATTCATAAGTGCCTTTTTAGGGCCTAAATTGAATAAAGATTATTTTGATTTTGATTTGATTTAGTCAACTATGATTAATAGATAATGTCCAGATGGCAACAGACCCAGAAAATCTATTACAAAAAGTTCCCATACTTTACTTGGTAGTTCGGTGGATTTGATAGGTTCAAGGTTTGTTTCGTTTCTGACCAGTCTACATCCTTCGCAACTATCCACACAATATTCTATGTCCTTATTTGTTATCCTCCACCATACTTTGTTTCTTAATTTTCATTTTATAGCATTTGTTGAAATACGCCATTCGTGTCCTATTTTCATAGCTCTTGTTATCATCTCCTTTGGTGCTATGATTCTAGTTCCTATTTTGTTTGACTCTTTTCAATATAGAATTGCACATCCAGTAAAATACACATAATTCACTATCGTCTTAGATAGGTTATGTTGCATTCATTAATGATGTTCTTTACATTCCTTTACCATATTAAAGAAAATAAAAGGTATCAATCAGTATGTTTATAATTTCTCCGGTGAAGTCAAAGATATCAGTGCCATTCCCATCAAGCGTCTAGGTTCGACGCTACGATGATACCAAAATATGATCAAAATAGAATCTTTATTGTGGATTAACTTATTGTAATTCCTGACGTTAACAAAAATTTTGCAGAGTTGAAAAAGCTATTAGCGTACAATATAACTTAAAATTAACCAGGATTTGGAACTATCAACGCAACATCAGGGGTTCATCATTGCTTCATTGCATACGAGATTTTATACTTTGTTCCTTTATTTAAAACTAGTTGTGCTCGCGGCTGCGCTCGCGTAGATTACAGAATGCCGTTGATCGGGCACATGCGAATCCTACTACTCCCGGTTATTTTAAAGTTCAAAATGCTTATTTTAGGTGATCCTTAGTAGATAGACTTTAGCCGACTTTTTGTAGGACTTATTATTGCATATAATTATGTACTACATTAATTTCATATAATTCTTATGGCTTACTCCATAACTAGTTTTTTCACCATTCACCATTACTAGTTTTTTTTTTATTTCCATGGAAACCTATTTCATTTTTTTAAATAAAAGTAGCTTCCAATACTCCTTATAACATCAGCTATCTCCCCCAGTGGAAGTCCTGTCAAAGTCGGTCCAACTTGTTATTTGTTTACCCGAAACAAACTGACAGACAGAAAAAGAAAATGGTTTTTCTTATAGTTACCGAATATATTTTCATAGGAATTTAGTAAAAAACGGTGTTATTTTGACATTATAAACACACTTCAATTTGGACATCACACTCGGTACGACAGCAACAAATAAACAGAGTCTCCCAGTTTTAAGGATGATAACATTCATATTGATTTTATTCGTTAAAAAATGTAGCCTATGTCACTCGGATCATAATAATGGATCGATTGACACCTCATTCATCAAAATTGGATGAGTAGTTTCAGCGTTGCGATGGAACATATGTAAACAAACATACATACATTGCTAAAATTATAAACCTTCCTTTTTTTAATAATTAAAATCTTTTTATATTTTTACCAGGATCCAAAGCATCGCCAACAATAAGTTTCTGGTGGTGCTCGAATTGGACGACGTGATTGAGACCGATGCAGGGCTCTACAAAGTTAAGGCTAAAAATAAGATGGGCGAGGTGGCCGCATCCATCAACCTTAACTTCAGCCGTAAGTATTCTCCATAATCTATATAAAACATAAACCGGCACCTAAATGAATTCATAAAATTTAAAGTCATATTTAAAAGTTAGTGAGTACTCAATTGTTATAAGGATATTTTATGTCGTGAAAATATAATGCAACAGTTCTCGTTAAATTTAGGAATAAGACCTGAAATATTTTTATATAAAACAAAAAATCATCCCGCAAATAAGTATAAAAGAGATGACCATTTTTCCCAATTGTTAAAAATGTTTCTTAAAATCGTCAAACTTGCAACTTGTACTTGTGGTGGTTTGTTGGTTTATAATTTTTTTAGGACCTTACGTATAAAAAGTAATTCCGATGACCACAACCTATAAGTTTGTATCAAATATATTAATCAACTACCATAAACATTTGTCACAACAACGCTCAGTAACTCAATACTTGGCTAATAAAAATGCTTTCACAAATAACGTTATTACTCATAGACAGAAATACTCTGAAAAAAACTAACGTTGAACTGGCCCACGCCCGGTACTGGCGAGCCAAGACGTGCGTGCGCGTTAGCAGCTTTGGCAAATAATGACCGGTCGAAATTGACGACAGCGTTTGAGGAAAATTGGACATCAAATACATTAGAATTGAGTTATATGTATCAAGCACAGAATTAGTCACGGTTTTGATTTCGTAGGATAAGTTTCTAATGATGCTTAAAGATTTCCGTTAATTCTTTAAGGACTCCAAAAGCAATTCTTCTGTAATTTGAGCCCTAAATAAATTTTTAATGAAAAAAAATTTTAAACATAGATGAGGTACAGAATTTCTTTGGAAATTTGTTTAAAAGATCGCAGCCAAATAACTTTGTGTTATGTTACTGTTCCTGTGCTGAGTAGTGTATCCAGAACTCCTTGGGGAAGGAGGCTCAAGGTCGGTAAGGTTAGCACCTAGTGTTTATAGGCATCAGATGCATATATGCTACTTTGTCACCTTAGTTCTATTTAAAATAAAAATAAGGTAGGTAATAGTTTCTATATTTTATATTATTTAGGAGAAACATATAAGAAGCATGAGTATTACAAATAATTTGAACACGCAAACAATTTTATGTGATTTGATTCATCCCCCAAAGAATCTCGACCAATGAGTTAGCTAATACATCTCAACATTTATTTTGAAATCAAATCGAACTAGATCATTGCAGTTTCCAGAAGTTTGTGTTTTATTTTCATTTATCACTGAGTAACTCTCAATGTTTACGTCTGCTAGATATTACACAAATGTTTAAATCTAAATTCCAAATGACCTGTTAGCTTTTAGCTATTCTCGAACTGTGTTACGATTACGAATTTAAATATAACGCATTCAGTTAAAATTTTAAATTTTAAAGACGATTTTGTTGAGATTATATACAAAAGTAACTGAGGTATGAAGGAGATGAATTTATTTAAAAAAATACATTTATTGTACACAAAGAATTCACTTTTAAATTTATGACTTTCTTTGTTATTGTTTGTTTCGCAAGATTTAATACCAATTTACTGGCGCCGTCACGTAATAGAATCTGTAGTATAATTTACATGAGATAAGTATTCAGGAAATATATACTATGGTTGGCTTGCACCAGAAAAGGTAAATTCAATTTTGGCGCATTTTTTACATTACAAAGGTGGCAACAAGCATACGGCCCGGCTGATAGTAAGCGGCTACCGTAGCCTATGGATGCTTGTAATACCAAAGGGACCTACCAAAGGGCGCGTTGCCTACCTTAGGGAGGATAAGGAGCTCTGGAAATCCTACTCATCGTAGGAACACAACACGAGGTTATTTAGCCTCTATTTTCAGTAAGGTGGAGGTATTCCACGAGTCAGACTGGTCCATGTAGAAAGAAATCTTCGAAGAAATTTCTCAGTGCCCTACCCCCTTTCAAAGTTCAGTTTAGCTATGACAAAATGTATGCAACTAATCAATATTAAATCTAGTCTTAACGATTTAAATATGATTTAAGATTTTGGTGCATACTAAGTACCCTTAATGTAAAATATGAAAATAAAGATAAATAATAAACACTAAATATAAGTTGTAAAAAAATTGTAAATTTTTTTTTTTCACATAGAACTGTTTTTTTGCAGCTGCTGACGAAGAAAAACAGAAGTGAGTACAAAGCTTAATTATAAATTAAATTACACATTTAGATGTGAATTTAAATTACTTTGAATTACACTTTAAAATTGCTGTTACATTTAAACAATGAATCATGAATCGTAGAATCAAATTACGCATAATTTGGGATAACGTCACGTTCACAAGTCTTAAGGATCTCAAGTTTTTATGTGGACTTAAATTTTTTACAGACAAGTGGACGGTAAAGCGCCAACGTTTGCGCGCAAGCCGGCCATCAGACAAGAGGATGATGGCAAGCGGCTCATCTTCGAGTGCCGCATCGAAGCCGAACCAGTACCCAGCGTCTCCTGGTTCCACAATACTGTGGAAGTGAGACCAGGATCTAGGCATAAGGTGAGGTTGCAATATTCTATACTAGCTGTACCTTGCTATTTCACACGCCTTTATTTTTTTTTTGAATATGTATTATATTTAGCCACGCTAAAAATATTAATACAACAGCTAGTGTCAATCGCAAGAAACGAATTTTATCATCTCTTGGCTTATCATCTTCATTATAATAATAAGTGAAGGAAAAACTTTGTACCTCTTCTTACGAAAATTGCGCGGACCGAAGTCTGAGAGATTTGGCATAGTTAAAGTTTATATGGAGAAGGAGTGCAGAAAGCTAAAATTTATCCATAATATCTGTTACTAATATATTTAATAAAATAAATTAATATTGCGAATCCTAACAAGACCAGTGCCATTGAACTTAGACCCCCCAAAATATTGACATTGTCACTCATTGTTTAGGTTCATACTGCAAATGTCAAACAGAAAATAGTTTATGATTAAATAGTCGCTGGTCGAATTTAGATTATTGGGCGACAGCTAATATATATTATTTCTCGAAGTCGTTTATTGGTGGCAACGCCATATCTTCCTTAATTCTTCATCAAAATTAATAATTAAAACATCATTTTGAAGCTTTTATTCCCGCCATTGACGAATCATAGACAAATACCTTACAAGACAAATTTAACAAAAAAGAAAACCAACTTCAATGATTTTGAGGAAGTCTCTGGTGTATCTACGAAGTTGAAGGTCTATTTCCAATGAAATTTAAATGAGACTACCATATCCCCGTTTCAACGAAAAATGAATCATCTGAATCGGTTCATAAACGAAGAAGTTATGGCCTAATTAATATCCATAAAAAAAATATACATTCGAATTGAGAACATCCTCCTTGTTTTGAAGTCGGTAAAATATTAATGTTTTCATTTAAAAAGAATATATTTTAAACCAGTATCATCAAGAATTCATTCTGTTGATGCTAATGAAAATATATTCAAGGCAATCTGTTTAACCAATATGACAGATGTTAGATTGTTTACATTCTAAAATATGCAAAACATATAAACATACAAATAATAGGTCTTTACCTATGAAATTGCCGTTCTGCAGTACAGGCCATTTCAAATCAAAATAATTTTTGTTTGGCTAAGAATTCTAATTTCAAATTAATGTTATTTTAAAAACATGGAATTCTTTTTCCAAAAGTAGTCATTTGTTTATTGATTAGTGTTTCATTTTCATCGCATTTCAATCTTTTTTGTCATCATGGATACGTTAAAAATTCGAGTAATTATGGAATATGAGTACCGTCGTGGCAGCAACGTGGCACAAGCGGCACGCAACATCAACGACGTTTACGGAGCTAACACTAAAAACCAACGCACCACCTGTTATTGGTTTGCTCGCTTCCGTTCTGGGAATTTCGACCTGAAAAATGAACCTCGCGGTCGTCTGAAGACTTTGGTCGACAATGACCAATTAAAGGCGATTGTGGAAGCTGATGATACACAGTCTACGGCTGAATTAGCAGCAGCTTTCGATGTTAGCGTCAAAACAATATTGGTCTATTTGCGTCAAATTGGCAAGGTAAAAAAGCTTGACAAATGGGTGCCCCACGAACTCAATGATCGCCAGCGCGAAGTACGCGTCGAGACGTGCCTTGCACTGCTCAACAGACACACAAATGAAGGTATTTTGAACCGCATTGTTACCTGCGATGAAAAATGGATTCTGTTTGATAACCGCAAGCGCTAAGCAAGTTGGTTGGATCCTGATTCAGCACCTAAACAATGCCCTAGACGAAAACTTACCTCTAGAAAAGTGATGGTCACTGTTTGGTGGTCTAGCGCCGGTGTGATTCATCACAGCTTCTTACCAAACGGGGTGAGCATTACTGCAGATGTGTACTGTGAAGAACTGAACACAATGATGAAGAAGCTGGCACATCTCAAACCAGCATTGGTCAATCGCTCGTCTCCGCTGCTCCTGTACGACAACGCGCGACCTCATACTGCACAGCAGACGGTCTCCAAGTTGCAAGAACTGGGGTTGGAAGTTCTCCGCCATCCGCCCTACTCACCAGACCTTGCGCCTACAGACTACTACTTTTTCCAGAATTTGGATAACTCCTTGGCGGGAAAAAAATTCAATACTCGAGAGGCAGTACAAAATGCCTTTGAAGAATTTGTTGCCTCCCGTCCAGCTGATTTCTTTAAGAAGGGCATCAATAAACTGCCACTGCGCTGGCAAAGATGCATTGATTGCATGGGTGATTACTTCGATTAATACAAATAAAAAATACATTAAAAAAATTCGTTTAAATATTTTCATACAAAACGGCAATTACATAGGTAAAGACCTAATATATAATTCAATTACTACCACCAACTCACGCTCCTCTAATACAGGCATAAGATTAAGTATAAGTTACTACTGTTTTCCTATTCCATATTGAAGAAATATACATATATGTATTTCAGTACAAAGTTTTTTTAAATTAGAACAGTTCTGTATTTTGTAAATTATATCAAAATATCACACAAACATGAAACCATCATGTTTATGTATATATAAACCCTCTACAAGTAAATACATTTACAATGACAATTACCTGTTGTCCTAATTTTAAAAGTAGTCAGAGATGACCTTGACCCCGATTGTTTTGGCTAGGTCGAGTGCCAGATGGTGGCCGTGATAATCAATGACCTTACGTCCTAAATCTTTCCTGTAAATATTTTAATTTTTAACATTGATAAAATTTGAAAACGATATTTTTAATAATACAAAGGTATTTTGTGATTTTCTGATGAATGTTTTGTATTTTAACAAGGTTGTCTCTATTTGAAAGGTTTAAATTGAATAAATAGTTTTTTACTTATATACCGGTGTTCTATTTACATGAATAAATATTAAAGAATGTGGTTTTATAACCATATTATTGTATAATTTATTTGTGCTGCATTTATTTGTTGTTTTTCTGGATCGAGGAACTCAATACTAAACTAGACGATAAACTTAATTTATTCCACAGTTGACAGTGAGCAAGGATGGTAAATCCTACTATGCCTCGTTAGAGATCAATAATGTAACCGTGGAAGATGCTGGCAAGTACAGAGTTACGGCCAAGAACGAACTCGGCGAAAGTAACGCCACAATCAGCTTAAATTTCGACAGTAAGTGGAAAAAGCTTGCAATTATTTTATATAGAATAAAATAACTATGTAATTTAGTTTAGATTTTATTAAAATTTAATTAAAAGTCGATGTGAAGAGCGTAAAATAATATAAAATGATAATCGTATAAAGCTTAAATTATGTTTTAACCTTAGCTGTTTTAACGTGTGTTCCTAATCCTGTATTTATAATATATATAATTTTTGTCATTACAAACGTAGATATGGCAGCAAAGCTTGTATAATCATCAACTAATTCCTTCAATATGTACGTCACTATACATATTACACTCGTAAGAGTACTGTATTTCAATTTAAGATGTTTTCTTAATTTATAATCATGGTTACTTAATTGTAGGAAAACATTATTTTTATCACGAAACACACTTTACACTATGTTACTAATATCTCACATTTTAATAATATTTTTTAATGCATGATTCTTAAAATATCTGTTATCTTTTTAAACCATTAACATATCGTATCAGTATCATCATCATCTAATTTTTATTTCCATTACCTGTCGACTTTATTATTTCTTTGCAACTGGGCTTTTATTAACATCGAATACCCTGCTAAATATTGTGTACATAGAAATAGTGTTGCAAATTCTATGCTTAGCAAAAGCACTATTAATACACTAACAGAAGCAACTGTCATGCGTACTGTTTGTTAGAATGGACGTAGAATGAGAAAATACACAAATAATCTAAAAAAATATTTATTTATCTATTCAATTTTTAATATAATCTTTTCTCTTATATCCTCGATTAACTCTATGTAAAACTGATTTCGTAGTCTTCAATAATCTATTTATACTTATAAAATTATTGCTAGAAAACATCTTAAAATGAATATCGTTTTTTAACGCTGCGATTCTTTGTGCGTAATGACAAAATATAAAGATTTCTTAATAAATAAATTGAATTAGGCGACGAAGCGCCCGTGCCTGAGGACTTTATCAAACCAACATTTACGGAGAGGCCCGTCATCAGGCAATCGGAGGATGGCACTAAAATCACATTCGAATGTCGATGCGTTGGCAAACCGAAACCAACGATCACATGGTAAGAAATAGTAAAGCATTGGACTAATGATTACGGAGAATGAAAAAATGCTAATAATCATACATAATGATGCAGGTACCATGGAAAAAAGATGATAAAAGAAAGTAATAGATACAAAATTACGTTAGAAGAGGACCAAACTCTATATCATATGGCGCGGCTAGAAATCTTAGGCGTGGAAAATTCAGATAGAGGAGAATATAGGGCTGTAGCAAAAAACAAACATGGTGAAGGCGTATCAAAGATTAACCTTAACTTCGAAGGTGGAGACAAACCTAAGTAAGGATTTAACTGAAACAGTGTAAAGTGCACGTAAATAGTAGGTTTCCTATTAACATTTCTCTTTTAAACAGAATTCCCGATGGTAAGGCTCCAAGATTCCCTAAAAAACCTACAATTAGGCAAGAGGGGGACCTGTTAATCATGGAGTGTGTCCTCGAAGCATATCCAGCTCCAGACATCACCTGGTTCCACGGCGATAATGAAATAAAGGACGGAATGAGAATGAAGATGTCCAGAAAGGCTATTGGAAAAGATAACTTTAATTTAACTTTAGAAATATTAAGCCCTACCAGAGAAGATGGCGGAAACTATAGATGTAACGCCTTCAACTTATTTGGCGAGAGTAATGCTAACATTGCTCTCAACTTCCAAGGTAAAATAGGATAAAAAATGAACGACAAAATAGTTGATAATGTACGCATACAGTAGCAATAGCATGCATCGCTTTCAGCTTTTAAGCTGCACGGAACTAGGTCAGAGAATTGTGTAAATGTTCATAATTAAATATTTTTTTATTTATTTAGGTGGGGATGATGAGAACGGTTTCGCACCATCGTTTGTGGAGAAACCTCGAATCATTCCTAACGAAGATGGCTCATTGATCACAATGCGTTGTGTCTGCAAAGCCAAGCCGGCGGCTGAAGTAACGTGGTATAGAGGCACGACTGTTATCAAAGCTAGCAGTAAAATTGAAATTAAATCATCAAAACTTGAAGAGGATATTTACGAGTTGATATTGCTTTTGACGAACCCTTCGGCAGCAGATGGTGGTGCTTACCGATGCCATGTGAAGAATGAGTTCGGAGAGAGTAATGCTAATCTCAACCTCAACATTGAAGCTGAACCAGAACCTGAAGGAGAAGGTCCGACATTTGTTGAGAAGCCAACAATACAATCAAAAGACAACGGCAAACTCGTTATTATGGGATGCAAAGTAAAAGCTAGCCCGAGACCAACGATCGTATGGTACCACGAGGGTAAAGAAATTAGGGACTCGTCGAAAATTAAGACCAGGATTGAAGTAAAAGAAGACATTTACACAATTGTTTTGGAACTTATTGATCCTGGTATTGAAGACTCCGGATTATATAAATGCAATATTAAAAATGAACTTGGAGAGCTCAATGCAAATCTTACGCTCAATATTGAAAGTAAGTAGTGTATCATAAATAATTTGTACATTTCTCTGTACAGTTTTGTAGTCAGAATCTAATCATATATTAATATTACTTTACAGTCATTCCAGTAATCAAAGAGAAACCAAAGATCATTAAGATAGTTAAAAAGAAGACTGTTATTGTTGAATGTAAAGTGTTAAGTAAATTTGCTCCTCAGTGCACTTGGTACAAGGAAGCCAGTGCTGTGAAAGAGGACTCAAGACACACTGTACTTATTGAGCCTCTGAGAGAGGTAAGTATTGTAATAATTATACAGGACTATATTTTTTCAAAACTTTTCAATTTCGTTATAGTCATGACATAAAACTAAAAACTTTACCACTTACAAAGAAAATTTATTAAAAAATAATTCAAATGTTTTTCAGGGCGAATTTGCTGTTAAATTAGAAATTGCAAATATTTCCCAACATGATAAGGGATCATACAAACTTGTCGCGAAAAATGAAAAAGGTGAAGCTACGTCACAACAAGTGGAAATTACAGATATACCGGAAGAAAAAGGTGATAAACCACATATTATAAAGCATCTCAGGAGTTTAGTGAGTATTTATTTTAATATTATGATAATATTAAGTGAATATATATTAATGACAACTAGTTATTGTGATAATTTTCAATAATTTGCAGGCAAGAAAAGAAAATGAGGAAGCTGAATTTGTGGCTGTGCTGAAGACATCTGATCAGTCATGTAGATGTACATGGTACAAAAACTCAACGGTTATCAGAGATTCCTCAGAAGTAATTACATCTTTTGACGGTACCAACGCTAGGCTCATCATTCGTAAAGTTTCTACAAAATACGTTGCTAACTATAGAGTGGTGATCAAAAACGAATTTGGAGAAGATGAGTCAAGTGCAGATTTAACGCTTGTTGAAGAAAAGGTATGTAAGCTCAATTTCATAGTGAGTTTGGTTCGAATGTATAATAAGTATAGATCTATAAATAAGTTATTTGTAGAAAAAGAAAAAGGAGGAAGAAGAGGAAGAAGAGACTACGGTGATGGAAGAATCTGAAGAAGAAATGTCCATTGTAGAAGAAAAATCTGTAATCGAAGAAAACCACGTTGACGAAAGGAAGAAGGTAAGATAAGGTTTTTAATAGTTAGTTTTTATAGCCATAGGTATCAAAATATATGGTTTTTTACGAATATTATTTTAATTAGGAACAAGTTACTAAAAAACAAGAGGAGGAAAAGATAATTGAAGAAAAGAAGGCTGCAGCTAAAAAGGTAATGAAAAAACAAGAAGTGAAAATTGAGGAAAATCATGAAGATGTTAGGGTTGAAGCCAAAAAGACTGAAGCTAAAGTTGATATCAAAAAAATTGAGTCCAAAATTGAAGAAACCAAAAAGGCGGAAGTCGAAATCGAAGAAGCTAAGAAAACACTCCAAAAGAAAACCACTAAGACCGAAGAAGAAAAGAAGGCTCTTCTAGAGAAACTTGAGAAAAAGAAACCGGATCAAGAACCTGAAACAAAGATCGAAGGTATTCCAAAACTTAAACCGGTTAAACCCAAAGAAGAGCCGGTGGAAGAAAAGAAGGAAGTAACAAAGAAAAAGACGGAAGAAAAGAAAAAAGTTGTCAAAAAGAAAGTTGTTAGCAAAAAAGAAGAGGTAAGTTCTGAGCTTATTATTAGATATTTGTAAAAAAGCTTCATATTTATGTCAATAATATCTATAGAACTTCTATGTATATAATGATGCTATGAGCCATTACAATGGTACTATTGATCGTAGAATATAGGTAGTAGATTTTTATTAATATATGGTGACACAAACAAAAATCATCATAATTATGTGTATAGATATATTATTATGTGTTTTAAAACTGTTTTGTATAATTTTTCGTATTGTTTTTTGTTTTGTTTTGTGCTAAAATTAATTTGGAAATAGGACGAAATCGAGTTCGTCGACGATTACGAGCGACCAGTTTTGGAGAAATACGAAAGGATTACACCAACACCGCTTGCTAAAAAACCAAAACAGGATGAAACACCAAAGGTAACACACACATAACACTCTACAATTAAATAAAAATTATTTAAATCAAACTTAAATAAAATACGAATATGACAATCTTTGCACAATTTAGGCTAAGCGCGCATCTATTACTGAAAGCGTTAAAAGTGAACAAGAGAGTGAAGAAGAACCCTCAATCGCTACACCAGTACCAGAGAAAAAGTCTAAAGTTGAAACTAACGACAAGGTATACGAATTTTTATTTTAACCCACACAATTATTTCTTTGCGTCATATTTTTTTACATTACATATAATTAAATTATGAATATATACGTAGGTTGAAAATGACAATACTGAATCAAAAAGACCAAGTATCAAAAAAGGGATTCTTAAACCGGAAGAACCCGTTGATGAGCTTTCTAAAATTAAACTCGGCAAAGCTCCTATCAAGCCTGTGGAAGAAAAACTCGAGGAACCGCAGGTTGCCAAAGATAAAAAACCTGTTAGAAAGGTAAAATTAAAAATTTTGTTAGAAAATTATTTTCATTGCGTAGGACAAACAATAAATAATAATACTTTTATAGCCTGTGGATTCAGAAGAATTTGTAGATGACTACGAAAGACCCGAACTTGAAAAATACGATAAATTGACACCTACACCAACAGATAGAACTAAAAAGCAAAACGGAGTTGATGAGGTATACAAAGATTGTTAACTTTTTAAATAATATATAACTAAATTTTGTTTAGGGCTATAACTAAATTACACTTTTATAATAATATATCTATCGGTTTTAATAAGTTATCTCAAAAGATATATCAAAATTTATAGTTAAAAAATCATTATTGCACTCGTAGGATGAACCTGAATATGTCGATGATTATGAAAGACCAGAACTGGAGAAATATGAGAAAGTTGCTCCAACACGTAAAGATAAACAGCGTATTATTGAAACACAGGTATTAGTAATAAAATATAACTCACATAATTATACATGTTTAAAAATTCCAAATTCTTCTTTTTACAAAAACTGTATTAGTGTCTAACGTCATTTATTTTGATAGGATGATGTAGATATCATGAAAGGTAAAATTAAACCAAAAGAAAAGGAAGAGGAGCCAGAAATTCCTACTCTACGAAAGCGTTCAGTTCAGAAAGATAAGGTACAAGAAAAATATATTTAATTTTATTTAAATTTTCTTATGGAAATTTAATTCAAACGTAATCATATAACTGTTTAGGAGGATGACAAAAAAACTGATGATAAACCAAAGGCAAAAACACCTAAAAAAGACGAGCCAGAATCTAAAAAACGTCCTTCACTTAAAAAGAAAGAGGTAGACACGAATAATTTAAACACACTTCTCTAAACTCACACTTAATCGTTTGCGAATTAATGTTTGAAACTTTCACATAAACTCTACTTTACGTAACATCACACTAAAATCAATATTTGCACATCTTGGTTATTTCTTCACAAGTACTGCGGTAATAACGTAAAATAGGCGCTGATAATATTTACAAAAAATAAAGTAAGTATATAAAGATAAAAGAATTGCATGCAAACGCTGTATAACGCTTCGCTTTTCTATGTTTAATTGAACATATTTCATATATATTATTAAAAGTATTTAACTATAATACTTATTGCGTTTAGAGAAGTCATATCTACAAGATTATTTTATATGTATTCATGAGTAATTATTTTTCATTCATCTCTTCATATTCACCATTCTCATTTTATTACATTTTAAGGTTGTCGAGGAAGAATTTATCGATGATTACGAAAGGCCAGTTCTTGAAAAATACGAGAAAATTACTCCAACACCTATTGAGAAAAAGAAAAAGGTACACATATATATATATATATATATATATATATATATATATATAATCATATATACATAAATATAAATATGTATATACAATATACACACGCTTCTCTAGATTGCTTTAATAAATATTTCAATAATTACACTGATATAATTCTATAGGATGATAAGAAACCAGACACTGACAAGAAGCCTGACGAAGAAGTATCTTCCGCTACAGCTACTAGGCGACGATCTGTTAGAGATAAAGATAAACCAGAGGTAGTATTACCCTACAGGTCAAATAACAAGTTAAAAACTAACACACTAATACTAAACTCTGAATACAATATTTGCACAGCCTATGGACGTTGACGAGAGCGTCAGCGTGTCTAAGCCAAAAACACCGGCCAAGCCTGGACAAGAGCCGGAAGATGTTTCACTTACACACAAAACACCTGCTGAAATACATCCAACGGTTCGTAAGCTTTAATCCGGAATTACATATTACTTATTTCAATATACTATAACTTTAAAATAAATTCATCAATATCATTTTAAAAATGAAATCTTCATAGGAGGACCAAGCTGAAGCGAAACTCAATGTTAAGAAACCTGAAATCGTTGAGGAAAAGACCCTAAAAAGACCTGTGCCTAAAGGCAAAGATGAAAAGGTATAACATTATAGTTCCAAATTAACATGAATACATTTGAAATGTTGTTAGTCCTCGCACTAGAAAAATGTAGCAATTTAATATTTGTTATCTCTTCTAACTCTACATAAGATAGAATTTTCAAAGTATATTACCTACATGAAGAAAACTATAAAATGCATAAAGTTATCACAAACTTTTGAAGTACCTACTCTTCTACTATACATTCATTTTTTTTTAAGAACGCACTCAAAAACGAATAAATTATCTTTTATTATACCTTCTAAATGAAATGAATAATTTAATAGTTTTTTTTCTAAATCTTATTTCCTTTTTTCATATTAAATTCAAACATATACTTATTAATACATGTACTTATGATTCGTCATATATAAATGGATTCAACTGAAATATATATTAATCAGGGAGAGGACACAGAGGAGGCTGTCAGTCTCACCAAGCCACGTACTAAGACAAGCACAACCGCCCCTGAAGAGGCGCAACTAACACAAAAGACACCTGCCAAGAAAAAACTGATGGTACAGTTTAATAATTTTCGAAAAGTTTCTACTATCTTAATGTTCTTTTATTTAAATTTATATAAGGTCAAACGTTTTATATTAAGATTTTTTTTTATATACTTATATTTTTGAATAGTTAAAAGAAGTTTATTCAATTATATACCAAATATTGTATACGATAAGTAAATCCTTAATCCTTGTTCAACTACGGAATTTAACAAAATTGATTAAATTGGTAATATATGGTATATTCGTCAATGTCGTAACTATGCAAATTATTAAATGTTCATAGGAGGGGTCTGAGTCAGCAAAATTAAAGGTCAAAAAACCTGCTGTAGTCAAGAAGGATGAAGAAGAGGTAGAAATAAAAATAACGTTATATCGCCTCGTTGTTGTTTAAATAATAAACGTAGATAGAATAATCAACAGCATTTTGATGCAAATGTTGACGTAGAAAAAAACTTATATAAACTAATTACGTTCAAGTAGTTTAGAATGTAAGCATGACATAATTTCACAGATTTATGTAAATGGTGCACCACAAACTAATTAATTATATCTGCGTAAAAAAATGCTTTATTTACTGTAGTAAGTCTACTAAAAGCTTTTATTGATTCTTAGGAGCCTCTGAAGGTACAAGGTGGTAAATTCGAAAGGCCACAATTAAAGAAAACTGTTAAGAAGACAACAGATCAGCCTAAAAAGGCTGAAGTTGAAGGCAAATACTTAAAAGATGGGGTAAACACTGTTTCAAAGCTTGAAATGATTCTCCGTGACGTCCCTTTCTACTTGTAACACAATTTTTACTATGATTGTATATACTTTATCACACATTTTTATGTTTTCAATTTACAACACATTATTATGGGTCTGAAATTTGTGATTGAGTGAAATGCCATATTTGTTTCAGCTATATTATAAGGTGTAATGAATAAAAATACGAGAACATACAATATTTATTGAAACAGTTCGTTTGATTTGTAATAATGTATTTAATTGAAATCAGTACATGAATTCTGTACTTTGTGCGAAATTCTAGCTAAGTTACCAAAAAAGGTAACATTGACATTTTAATCAATTGTACGATTTCATGACCCAAGAAAATCACACTCGAAAACACTCTTTTTCAGTCACAAATTGCAATAATACTTACAGTTTTCAACACATTTCTGAATGGCTACATACATCCGTCTCTGGAATATCACTGTATCATTATGAATTATTAGTTTGGTTCAGTCTACGTCGTTATGAATATTTGGATTTCGCAAGTCGCATGATGCATGTTTATATGTGCTTTACTTGTATTTACATTTACAGGTACACGATGACTTAAATTCGTAACTTTCCAATAAATTAACAGCGAGATTTTTGTATGAAGAATTATAATTTTCTAGTAGCAGGATGCTGTTCGAAAGATGGTATTTAAATTTGAGATAACAATAACTATGTGAAACTAATTTATTTATTAAATTTCAGATTGAACTCGACTTTGTTGATGACTATGAAAGACCGGTACTCGAAAAATACGAAAAGATTAGTCCAACTCCAACAGTACGGGAAAAGAAAGAAAAAGAACAAACTAAGGTGAGAAACAAACATGTACTGGCTATTAGTTAATATTTATCAAAAATATTTTTTGGTAATAATTATGAATGCAGGAAGACAGTTTAAAAAGTAACCTAGATTTCTCAAGTTATGGTGCTATATAGTAAAATGAAATAAGTAATGTAACATTTAAAAGCATTAAATAGATAATTTTAACGAAACAGGTGACAATGGTCGCTCAGCAAGCTCAACATATTGAAGTCAAGGTAGCAATGATTTGCAGAAAGCTTTATCCCAACCTCCAGTTTAGATATACCCAATTTTACCATTTTTAATTACAAAGATATATCCAATTTTACCACCTTTAATTATAACGACTTTTACCATCCTTCAGCTTCATTTTTCAACGAATTTCATACACAAATAAAAAGAGTATCATTTTATTTCTCCTTTGATATTTAATTTTAATAATGATTCATTTTTAATAAACCAGAATATTTACTATGAAAAGTAATTATGTTATAAGAGATATTTGTCTTTGGGTTTTGAGTGTACTATTTTATCATTGTAAATATGAAATGACTTCTATTCTATCTATCCCAGTTTTGCACCATGTACAAATTCTTTCATTTACATTCCCGTTTTTATATTACGTTTGCCATATTTTTTAATTTAAAAATTTATGTAAAATAATCAATTCAAATTGTTTGCTCTAGACTGAAAGCAGAAGAACATCAATGCAGAGCGAGGTGTGTATTTTGTATATTAAATGTATATAAATAACTATACAGAATTTGTATTGAGAGTTACGTGAACAAATGTTTAGTAGTACGACAAAGTGACTGCACTCTGGCTGATGATAAGCACAGTACAATCCAAAAACAATAAATATCTCCAAATATCTCCCCCCACGTTATGTTTTAAAGACCCGATGTTATAAGAAGTAAAAATGTATAAATTGATAGATGATTATTGATATAGTAATTTATATTTAGCATGTTCAATAAAACTAAATGAACTTTATTAAACAGAGAAATATTTAGTTAAAACAATCTGTCTTTATATTTCCAAAGTACTTCATATAATTAATTTTATGCAAATAGTTGAGTAATAACAATTATTTATATCCTATAGTTCAAAGAAGAAGTTAAGACTGAAAGCCGTAGAAGTTCTGTTGTCGAAAACAAAGCTCTTAAGGTAAGATATTTTTTAATGACGTAATTATATTATAACGTTATTAAACTTAATTTGATTTACATTATTTGAAAAAATGAAACAGTCACGTTGTTTACTTATACAAAAATCAGAAATCAGTCTAGTCAAGTCAGATTAAGATGTCTGACAAAAAATACACGACGATCGCTGAAACGGTGATTCCAGCTAAGATCAACTAAATTTGTAAAGTTTATGACAATTTGTTTTATTGCCGAAATAGTGTTCACGGACAGGCTTTTGGCATGTAATTTTGCCAATTTGGGCCGCTAAGTGTTCTGCATGATCTTGACTGAATGAAAAATGAAGGCATATTTATATATAAGCTATATAAACCCCTAAGCTACTACAAAATAGTATACCTTTACAATTACCGTTAAATTTTTACTGTTTAAAAAAAGTAAAATTACCAAGAAACCCTTTAAAGGAGATATAAAAAAAAATATCTTTTTAAAATTCTGAAATTTGCTTATCGGATTGAACCGAGTCGAATAGAATTTTATTAACACAGCTTACACATAAGTTATTAGAAAAAAAAAAACAAAGAATATTTTTGTTATTTAGCTTACAAAAGAGACTGCTGAAAGTAGGAAGTCTTCAATATCCTCTGTTTCTGAGCAACAGGAGATTTCAACATTGAAGAAGACTGCACAAAGGGTAAGGAAATCCCCCATACCTTGATTGATAGGAAAATTGCGTGACTATCAAAAAGATCTTTATAGGAATCAAGACGGTTTTATGATTGACGACTTAGTAGAATTAAATATATAAGTATAAAATAATACCAGCCTGTGTGTGTCTTACCGCTGGGCACAACAGGCCTTTTCCTAAAAGAAGGCAAGGACTTTATCACAACGCCACGTATTGGCGATTTCAAACACCGATAAATCAACAGTTCTATATTTTTCCCACATACAGTGGTAACAAGAACAGTTATTAAGCGTTCAGGTTTCCTCACGATGTTTTCCTTCACCGTCAGCCGTGTTACAAATTTGGATTAGGAAATGTACGCAAATTTCGAAAAATTTGTTGGTACATGCCAGGGTTCTAACCTGCGGGCATCGAATCGATATTCCACTGGTCTAAACTACTAGACTATCACTACTTTTATATATAATAAGTGTGAGTGATATGAGTTAATACAAGAGTAGAAGAAGTACTTAAGGTCAAGCTATGTACTATTTATATTGAGCCAAAACCTTTGCTAAAGCTGTTCCCAAAGAGTGTATTTTCATTTGTGCCTAATTATGTATAGTTTAGAGCAATATAACATAAATGATACGTTGATAAGGCTTACGATATAGAAGATTTTATAATGGGTAGATTATTAGTTTTATGCAAATAGTCTCATTACTGGATATATTGTATTTCCTCTTCCAATGCTTGAATATGTACCATTTATTATCTTATTTATTTGCATACATAACAGATATTGCAAGAGCAAAAAATTCAAATACGAAATCACTCTTCTAAGGAAATGTCAGTATATCCAGCAAGCTTTCAGTAAAATAAACGCAATTTAGATGCTTACTTACATCCCTATTAACTTTTTTATTTTAGAGTACTATAAAGGAACCAGAGCATATGGAAATTGAACAAGTAAAATTAAAGGTAAGTTACAAAAAAAAGCCATGCATGCAGTAAAATGTCCTACAATACAAAATGTATTTGTCTAAAAACAATTTATATATTCACTATCTCTTTTGTACATATAAATTCTGTTTATGTAAATAGAATCAAACAAAATATTGACTTTGTTTGATGCATTTTGTTGTCCAAGTTTGTTGTCCAATTGTCCTATTGTTGTAAATAACAAATATTGAAATATTTATTGTAAATGTATACGTCCGAATACAAAGCCATAGATAGTAAATAATAACCAATAAATATTAACATAAATATATGATAAGACTATGAGAAATCGCGTACCAAATATTGAAGAATATATTTTTGTAAATAGGATGATGTTAAACACAAGGTAGAAGATACAACAGAATCTGTCGATAAGCCTACAGATAAAACCTATCCTTGGCGACCTACGAAAACAAATACACAGGTATATACAGACATACACTCAGTGTCATTATACATTACTCTATTACTTAGTAGTCATTATACATTAACATATTTCAACGTCTGTTTACGTTTTATTCGGTATGCGTTATTAGGAAGTGAAACAAAAAGTGGAACCGGAAAGTAAAGATAGCATAGACCAACCAAAAGAATCTACTCCGCGACGACGTCAAAGCAGGACTAAGGTAAATAGGTGATTTTGTTGAGATTAAAATAATAAAAAGGTAGGCAAAAGATATTAAATAAACATAAAAATGATCGATACAGGATAGTGAAGATGTAGATGAATCGGAAGAAATAACTCAAAGCAAACGAAAAGTATCCATTGATAAGCCTCATACTAAACGCCGTTCCAACGATACAAATGAGGTATACACATTTTATGTTATAAATATGAAATTGCTACAGTTTTAGATACTATTTAAATGTAATTCTTACACATATTTTAAAACAGGATAAAGAAAATATCGTGGAAACTGAATTTACTGACAAATCTATTACTAAAAGAAAAGACTCTTATGATAAACCCATAGAACCAATTTTTCCATGGCAAAAACTAAGTAATACCGATGAGGTATATTTTTGTATTTGTCTTAAATAGTTTTAACTTTGATTCTCTTCTAAAATAATTAACATATAATATCACACACGTTAACAGGATAATGTTATGGATATAGAGGTCACAGAAGATACCGAAATTAAAAGAAAAGTGTCTATTGATAGACCAACAGAGCCCACATATCCTTGGCGTAAACCGAGTAGATCAGATGAGGTACGAATTAGATTTGTATAATTTTAACGTGCAAAATATTATTATCACTTTAAAAGAATAAGTAGGTAACTATTAAATATTTTAAACAGGATAAGGAAAACTTTATGGACGTAGAAACTGCGGAAACCCCTGAAATTAAAAGAAAGGTTTCTATTGACAGACCTACAGAACCAACTTATCCGTGGCGTAGGCCAAGTAGAACCGATGAGGTAATGATATCCAATTCAATGATTTTTTGTTGATTTTCTCTCAGATTTTTATTGAGATATCTCTTAAAAATCATACAAATAATGATAAAACATTATTTTATAGGAGAAACCCGAGGAAGCTAAAGAGTTATTAAAATCAACTAAAGATGATACTAAGGCTAAGGTAGCATTTTTTGTCTTTTTTTATGTATTAGGATTTGATAAGAATGGAACATAATTAAATTTACTTAACATCAATTTGTTAGGAACCCGACGATACATCGAAATCACAAAACAAACACTTGAAACCCAATGACCTACCATTTTACATGAGAAGGAAATCACAAACCGAGGTAATACACAATACATTATTGTACAATATAATTATTTGCACATAACTATTGTTCACGTGAAACTTAGTATATTTCAGAATATATTGTTTAGTACACCGACATAACAAATTACCATGTTATGTTCGACAGTTCAGAAACCTAAATGTATATTTTTAGGATCAAGAACAATTAAAATCCCTCAGACGTTGGCTATATAGCCAATATTTTTAATAAAACAGGAATTGTACAATACAGATCTTTAAAATTGTTTTATTTAAAATTGTTAAATTTAAATATCTTTACAATTGTAACATTCACTTCTAAGCCCTAAACATTTTCTCATATATCCAACACATTAGCAGGAACCCGATGGCAAAGACACATTTGACACAACACTAGACAAAACTAAACCCACAGAATCACGATATCCTTGGAGAAAACAAAATACAGAGGTAATCATATACAACAATACAGTTATACATACATGGCATAACAATTAACACAGTGTAATTGCATGAACGGACATTCGACCCCTCAATGCTAAACAATGTAATATAATTTAGGTACCAACACTAGCACCACCAGAACCTCAAGACAAAAAGGAAGTACCTATAGTACCGTTTTCTTGGCAAGCTATTCCTGAAATACCACAGGTAGATAGAAATCTCTAAACAAATATATGTAGCCAGGTCTCAAATAGATAGTAAAATATGATAAATATTTTTAATTAGGCGGAACAGACACCAGAGTTACAAGACAAATTCAAACCTACACTACTCGAAACACCAGAAAACACTGTACCATGGAGAAGAGCACGTTCACCACAGGTACACTTTGACAAAAACCGTACATCACTGCTTAAATACACTCGCATCATAGTACATACATAATAAAAAACTGCATGTTCCATTCACAACACCGAAGATTTATCGTTTGGTAAATAATTATTTTAAAGGACATGTTCGTATGGTCGCCAATAATTCTATTTAATCTGTAGGCTGAAACGACAGAAGGCACTGATGAGCGTAAACCAGCTACACTAGAAATCCCTCAGTCCGCTTTTAGCAGCAGACCGCAAACACCTGACGAGGTATAATCATAAGCACACAAGATGAATTACGGCACAAAATGCACAATGCACATTTGCGTTTCTCTACTACAGGAATGTATTCGGCACTAGCACATTGCACTTGCATCAAAATTTATTACTTAGCACACTTATGATACACCTTTAGTTGCTATTACATGAATACATTTATGCACCGTAGATAACTTTATATAATTATATTATTTGTAAATATATAAACAATATATGTATTTTTATTTTGTTGTATGAGCACAACTTCAAAATAATAATCTTGCTCTATTGGTGGCACTTTGTATGTATGTATATCTCTTTTTGAA
Source organism: Saturnia japonica (assembly GCA_033032175.1). Taxonomy (NCBI): domain Eukaryota; kingdom Metazoa; phylum Arthropoda; class Insecta; order Lepidoptera; family Saturniidae; genus Saturnia; species Saturnia japonica. Next base: position 8,135,234 of record CM065332.1, read on the forward strand.
TGTTTCAAATCTCATATTTCCTGCTTCCGCTTTTGCTTATTAAATATTTTCTTCAATATTACATTTATAATTTAAAATTATTTTTCAGATAAATGGTAAGTTCAAAATAATAAGTTAATTATACTACATTGAAAAATTCGGATTTTGTAACCTAATTGAAAATATTTTACAAAAACAATCATAAAACAGGTTATTTTAAATACATTTTCAGGGTTCGAGTAAACAGGTCATACGTACGGTATACCCAGATCTCCCATAATTACTGATATTTTTATATTACAGAAAGTTGCAGTCAAAGAAGAAAAGGTTGAAGAAGAAGCGAAGAAGGCCAAGGTCACTTCAGTCAAAAAGAAGGCCGAAGAATTACCTGAAATTCCAGACTATGATAGACCGGACCTTGAAAAGTATGAAAAGATATCACCCACTCCTACGACTAGAGATAAACCTGAAAAAGATACGGTAGTTATCAATTTGCACTTGTTAAAATGGGTATAATAATAATTTATATAAGTACTTAGTAAAACAGTAAGGATGTTATTTTTACATAGCCGGCTCCAAAGGTACCTGAAATAAAGGCACCTGAAGAGAAGCCAGCAGCACCCAAAATCGAGGTCATTCGCGAGAAGTCCCCTAAACCAGAAATGCCGAGGAAACCGTCACTGGTGCCCGGCGCTCCAGTGGGCAGACGTGGTTCTCTAATTCCTCCGCCAGAGGAAATGGGAAGACGTCCTTCGCTTATCATCAGCGACGATGTACGTATCTATTTTAGCTATGTTACATTTATATAACATGTAACTATTTCAAAGACTATTTATGAAGTCACATGCCGCAAAATTTATTGCAAAAGGTATAAACAAAACTGTAGGCAATTTTTTTTGTACTGTTTAAAATTAGTAAAAGATAAAGAAAGTTCTTTGACAAAAAGTGCAAACACTAAAATCACTCAATGGTTTAACGCGATACACATGAAAATATTGATTTATCCGTTCCTTAAACAAAGGGCAAGATAAGCTCTGTGGTCACGATCATAATGACTTTTTTCACTTAAAAGTTCCAGTAAGTAATTTTGAAACATTGTGCTTATTTAGAATAATTAATATTTAAAGTAGTTTAGAGCCCCTATCTCTCAAGCCGAACCCATAACATTAGTACCAGAATTAATCCCTACAAAGATATGCATTTTCACCTATTATGGGATGACGCTTAATATTTTAGAATTACAAATGCTTTGTAGTTTCCAAAAAGGTTGATTTATAGTAGATTGCAAAAATAAACCCCCTGAATCCTCGCTTTTAGATTAGAATAAAGCACATGACACTGAATTTTGTTGGAATCACGTATTTTCGTTATTTTAGTTCGTGTATGTAGATATATTAAGACCGTGCAAAACATAATCCACAGGATAATAGAAAACTAAGACCCGGTGAGGTGATCGAAGAAAAGAAGGTAATAGCAATTATGCTGAGGATAATAAATGAATGTTATTATTGCCATGATAAATTCTTAACAGTATCTGTAAACGGAATTATTAATACATTTGCATCTGACGCGAGAACACTTATTTTGCAACTATATGGATAATCACATAAACCTCGATTAGATATGTTCGGTGTATGTTATTATCCAGTATATTTTCTTCAAAATGGTTTTACGTCGACGCACCGAGCTATATTGCACACATTGTGATGTAAGCTCACACATATAAACTGCACAGCTTGTACGCACGAAACGCACTCAAAATAACGGTTACGTACATTTGTCGTGACGAGAATATATCTTTGACCGGAGTGGTGTGTTTAAGAAAGCTTTTCTTACACATCATAAAATTAAACGGACACTAACATGAATAATAATTAACATGAAGATGATGCAGAATGTAACGTAATAACTTTTGCACATGCTGGCGAAGATATTGCACCAAATAATAAGTAATAAATAAATACCACTGTTAGTGAGGTAGGGCGAAGGTTCGGCAACGGAGACTTAGGTAGGAAATATATTACATGAAGGGGCTATTATCAATGTTTTTTAACAACAGGTCACCAAATTGCGTCCTGGAGAAGTTATAGACGAGAAAAAGGTGAGATCTATTGGATCTGGTCATTTTAGGTGGACGCTGCTCGCTTTTGCCAAAGCATTTTGTCTTATCTATATTATATTTTATATAAGTGTATACACTATCTAATATATTTATTCCGCTTTATATACAATTTAAAACACTTAATATAAACGATTGCGACAACAAGTAAAATTTTGATTATATCATTCACAAAAATGTTACACATTTTTATTGTGTTCTAAAATTATTTTGATTCCTACAATTATTTTCTTCTATCAGTCCCATACTTATGTTATGTTATGTTTCTATAAGCCTTATTAGTAACTACCTTTAGTCGCAATTTCTATTTGTCCACTTTTTTCCATATATATTTAGTGCCCTTCCGTTAGAATTTCTGATAGAGTTACGAGTAGTTGTAGATACCGCTTTGCCGACCAGCGCGGGGAAAAATATAATACAGCAGCGCTGGAGTTTTATTCTTGTGTGATAATATGGAATCCATGTTTATTATTTTAAAATAATTATTCACTCAAACAAAACATCGGATTCCATATTAAAGATGCTTTTTAGTTTTCCTCTTAGAATGGCTTCAGTATTCCGCTTCAAACTTCGCAAGTTTTCCGCTAATATCTTTGACATTTTTCTTTTCTTTGTCGAAATAATTTAGATGAGTAATTTTAATCAATATTGAATTACATTACATTATATTGGATTTCGTTCAAAACATGATTTTTAGTTTAAAACAAAAAAATATGTTTTGAACATCATACATTTCAAAATGTAAAAATGCACCTATATAATAATAAACACAATACTTACAATGACAACTGTATTTGACTCATTAACACTTACAGCACAAACAGTATCACCATAACAATAAGAACACTTACAATCATTAGCTTTAAGTGTAAATAGAATATTACAATACAATCACGATCATAACATCGAATGATTTACTAATACTTCAATTTTTTTTCAAAAAGAAACGCAGCCGACCGGGTGAAGTCACAGAAGAGGTATATAATGTGTGAAAAATAATTATGTGTTTAGATCATTCTATATATGTTATAGCAGAAAACTTTTAGATACGTGGCTAACATAGATCCCCTTTCAAGTGATTAATTCTGATATTTTATAGTGAATAATTTTTTGTGACGTAAATAAATGGTTTTAAAAAATCCACTGTTATAAAATTACATTTAAAAAAACGTGTGACTGTACTCTAAATGAATATATCATTGCATATTTAATTCTGATTAATGTTACATAGATATAGTTTTTTTTTCTCAACAGACCTCCTGAACCGTAGAAATCATCTTAAAGCTACTTATATCATACCATTTTAACAAGAAAAACAATATTAATTTAAAAATAACCTACTACGGCATGGATTTAATTTAAAAAAAACTAAAACTTTTAAAAATCGATACAAAATTAATTCACAATACTTTCTTTTATTTTAAATTCTCTTTTAACAAAATTTTTACTTAATTCACAAATAAGGTTTTTAAATGATAGTGTTTCGTAAAATAGTTGAAAATATTGCGAAATACCTATATTTAAAAACTCAAAATTGATAAAATCTAACTTAAATAAATATTACTAACCTTCTCAACATTTGTATTAATAATTTTAAAATTTACATTCCACTGAACAAACATACCGTTAAATACAAGACGAAGTGTGTAGCAAAAATTAGAAATAATACGTGGTAAAAAGACACCTAGATTTTGAGCTTCATAAGATGGTAATCGTAGCGAATATTTCATTGACCCAGCCTATTGCAATAACTATGTCTATTAAGAGTTTATTTTATTTTATTCCATCATAAAAGAACATACAGACTTGCCTGCTTTCGGCACAGTTCTATGGTTTGTCGATACAATGAAAAAGCGAGTCCTTTTAATGATGACTGAAGAAACAGATTTACACACAGCCCTAGAACTCTGTTTTCCTTATACTATCAAGTGTAAAATGAAACGTAATTCAAGAATTACAAAAACAGAGTGAAAATTTGTTGAGATGTGTAGATATCTTTAGAGACTTAATACGATAAATATTTAGAAAATACCAAATTTATGATGATAACACAAAATGTTTGTTCAGTAGAAATGTAAGTTTCCCATCAATAAGATAACACAAAACAAGGAAATTGTAAAGCTGAGGTGTCACTTGCATTACACAAACTTCGCAACTAGTACTAGATAAAGAGTTTTATTTATAAAGGAAAACAGTGTAATATAATTATAGATGCGGAACCTAAATAAATTTTCTATAATTACAACCACTGAATTCAAGTTCGCGTCCAAAGTGCTGTAATTATGACATAAACAAGAAAGCAATAATGATGTCAAAGAATAGAGTGCACTTAACATATAAATAAACAAAGCATTTCCTATTGATATAATTCCAACGTGGTAGGCACCATTGCTAAAATTTCAATTCAATTAATCCAAAAGTTAGTTTCAAAAATATAATACTAAACCTTTAATATATTTTACTATATTAATTAGAGAGAGTTTATGAAAATAATAACATAATATATTTGTACAACGTACGTATACTTACATACGTATATATTTTTACGTGCAGTAAATATAAAACCGTTCGACTTTAGTACAAATAACGCCAGTGAGTTAATAAAGCCAATTTAGGCATAGCGCGCCAGAATAATTATTGTTATGATTTATTGTTATTCTTATAAATATGACAGTAGAAACTAGGCCAAGAGCTTGTATTAATGATCTTGAAATATTTTTACCCCTAACTGGCTACCGATGCCAAATCGTTACTTATGGATAACACGCCGTTGGGTTGAATAGAGTATCATTGTATGTGCGAAAATTATTATAATTATTTTTATATAATTTATTAGCTGTGCGCCACAGTGTCGCCCGTGTTAAATTTATTCCACCAAGTCTTAATCGCGCCATCGCCAACGCCCTCGTGTAGCTTACTGCTGTTCTCAATTTCCATATTACCCTACAGCTTGCCGGATCGCTTAACGTTAAATGCAAAAAAAAAAAATCATGTCTGACGGTTAGTTCTAGAGATTAGCGCGTTCAAACAAACAAATAATCAATGTCTTAAAACAAATCATTATATAAATAAAGTGTGGATCAAGATAGAAATATCTTTATAATTAATTGTATTTTATAATTCGTGAGCACAGGCATAGTAGTTCTGAAGGAACAGTGTAATGAAAATTATCTTTTTGCAAATTTATATTCAACAGAATTTTTTAATAAACCAATAATCGTGATCACATCGTACGGAAACTAAATAGAACTATCAATAGTTTAACCAACAGAATTTAGAAGCGTGGACAATGGCCATATTTGTGACATTGCTTCGTTTGCCAACAATGATAACAATTTGTGAAGTATATAATATTATTACTGAAGTGCCAATCGATCGTCAACCACCTTGTCCAACTCCTGAATCGATAATAATTTATTAATCTGAATATTTATACGTAGATTTTATTTGGCTACGCTTTTATCGGTATGAATAGTATATAGGTATCTTCCATATATAAAACCGATTCTTGCCAAGGCAAAAGTTAGACACAATTTTGATCAATCAGATCGAAGCCCAGTGACAAATTTTAAAATAGCGTCAGTCGATATAAAAAATGCAACGGTGACAGATTCATATACATTTTGATAACGATATGTGGCATCAAAACTAATATAATCAACACTAAACGCAGCGGATTTCTAACAGCGACGTTTTCATACGACGTTCAAGAGCATACTACACGAATGGCTCACCTTAATCCGATAATTAATTGAATTGGTCTGTTGATTTGTGCCGTGCACAAATAGAAACTGAAGTCCCCACTCCCCTCCAGGGCGAGGCTAGGATGTATGTTCGACCCCATCCTCAGTCTTTTGACATTCGCGCCCATTTTTAGGTGAAACGATACAAACGAATTTCCTGAAATCGAAACACTCAACGACATATTAAAAAAAAGTTGAAGAATAATTATAAGCATTTAATATTTAAGACTTTTTTAAATATAGTTATGGCGAAGGCAAACAGATGGAGAATATTTTATTCACAAAATTATTTTCGTGAAAGATAAAACTTTAACAATGAAGCTGTGATAATGCGACGTGTAATGCAGTGATACCATTTTTTTTAATTTCGTTTATTTATAAAAATTATTATTGTGTTATCTAAGTGATTAAATGTAAATTCACAATAACAATGGCTCCGATTGCTAAAAAATCAGTAGACACGCTTCCTGTACCTAACGGATTAGATACGGTAAGTATGAAATTACAATTTCATTAGTTCCCTTTGTTTCAAATTTGTCAAAAGTCATTAAAATATTCTTAATTATGGTAAGCTTAATCCTTTAAAAAATGTTAGTATTTTAAACTCTTATAAATTTCTGTTATGATAGTGTTTGGTGGTAAACATAAAGTGAGACTTAATGTCTTGGATTGATTCAATTGAATTCAATTGGATTTTATTGGATTGAATAATACTTAATTATTACAATTTATAATAAGAGAATTATGTATTTCCAATAGTTTTTCTATTATAATCCTCTAGATCTTTCATAACAATGTTTTAAAGACGACTATGTAATAATGATAGTTTAAAATAATAATTATTTTATTTAATAATTGAAAGCATTTGCGCTACATTTATCAGAGAGCTTCAATTTTCATTGCGAAGTCATTTGGCGTATACTTCTAAACTACCTTATTTAACATCTTCTTTAGTAGTATTTTTGTATTGCAAATAAAAACCTTCATATTCTTATTTGAATATTTTAGTGGCCGTTGACAACATTCTTTAATATGATTTTGTATTGCTGTAAATGGTCATTTTTTTCCATCATTATTGATTCTTTTAACGTTGAACTTCTTTTAATATTGTATAACTAATGGTTACCTTACGATTTCGTATTAATAGTGCAAGGAGTTAAAATGTTAAATCAATTTTAATCATTTTGAAATCGTAGGTAAATTTTACCATTTGTTATAGAATTTAATGTGGAATGTAAATAACATTTAGTAGAAAATATTTTTTTAAATTATTCACATGAATTTAATAATACAGAGGCGCAAATCTGGAGATGCCAGGAGGCCGTCAATGCAAGAGTTGGAGGACCTCATTAATAAGCCTTCAGTGCCTCTGAAGTCTATAGGAAATGATGGTCCCCCGACTATCGTCGACGTACAAGAAAAATACTCGGCTGTCGAAGGTCAGATAATGTTCAACCTGTATATTTTTACATATTACAATAAAACATAACAAGGCTTTAATAAAGTAGGTATACGATATTTAAGTAGTATATTTTAACCCGGATTCATGTTTTGATAAAAATGGAAGCATCTTTTTTTGTATAAACAAAGAACATAAAACTTTTATATTACAATGACATGACATAGTATTAACCTTTAAAAATGAACCGGTCAAGTAATACTTTCTTAAATGTATTGTTAATAAATAACTAATTTAAAGTTTATTGGTATAACAGACCAAACTGGCTACATCACAGTCCAAGTCGAAGGTAGTCCAGCACCGACATTCAAATTCTACAAGGGTGTTTCGGAAATCATTGAAGGAGGGCGTTTCAAATTCGTCACAGACGGTGAAATCGGTCTCATTACTTTGTGCATGAGAAAAGTAAAGCCTAACGATGAAGGCCAGTATAGAGTTGTCATCAGCAACATCCACGGCGAGGACTCAGCTGAGACGAAGCTTTTGGTGTCTGGTAAGATTTACACCTATTTAATATTTTAAACAAATTCTAAATCCTTGAAGTAAGCTGATTATGCTAATGACTGTGTACTATAGAGAATTCAAGATTAGATAATAAGGATTCCATCACATTTTAATTTATGACTTATTTTAAAGTAAGTACCAATAACCAGGAAGCCCCAATAGTATGGGCTGTGCGTTAATTTGCCGGTCAGTCATTTATCTTTTATATTTATAAATTTACGGCAGTTTCAATAACCTATCTATCCGTTGTTTCAGTTACTAAAGATAGACAAATATAACCTTTTGGTCGTTACTTTTTTTTTTCAATAAACTGTTAATGGACAGTTTTTTCGTATCTACATAATATATATATCCACATCCTATAGCTTGGATAGTTAAGAGGGAAGCCGATATCTGCTTTAAGTTAAAGATAGTATATATTACAAATATGTACTAATCAGGGATATTAAGCTATGTTATTGAAATTGGCCGTTAATAATTGTAACTATCATGAAGTGTATTACGACTGTTTAAAATAAATGTACGTCTGTTATAATGTATTTAAATGAAACTTAGATGCCAGCGGAATGGACTTCCGTGCTTTGCTCAAGAAAAGAAATTACGCTAAATGGGGAGAGAAAAAAGAAGATCCCGACTGGGGAGATCTTAAAGAGACTGAGAAGCCTATTCCTCCTTTGAAAAAAGTTGAAAAAGTAAGTATATTTCGTATGTCACTTTGCGACTTTACCGAGTAAAAATGAAAACTGCGTTTTGGTATCTAAATTTTAAGAAGATGGTGATATAAATACTAATGCAATAAATTGAATAAATAAATCTAGAGTTAATATAAACAAAAAGCTTCATTGTAGAGGTTATTTCACAGTCCAACTGAATATTTCAATGAAATTGTTGTATGAAACAAACTTTTACAATAACCACATAATTAATATAAAACTGTGTGCACTTATGTACGCACGTAAGAAGTTATACTGGTTTGCAATGACATAAATAATAGGCATATAATATCACTGTTGTTTGGCGTAACAAAATAAAAATAACTCCAAAAAATTTATCCCGCGGGCCAACAACACGATGACGTTACTCATCGATTATAATAATGTAAATTCATTTTAGAGACTTTTTATTACGCAAAAATAATTTAATTGTATGTAAATAAACGTTAATTTAAACCCCTTTAGATTATTATCATCGATGGTTAACTTCATCATGTCGTAATTACGTGAAATGATGCGCGCGCAGCTTATAAATTTACCCTCTACTAAACGCGCGAAAAGAAGTATAGCTTCGAAAGCAAACTCCATCAGGTTGAGATCATAAAAATAAAAATTTGCTCCAAATTTTCCCCTAGAAAAAAATTGTGCCACGTGAAATAGTCAAATTTTAGCTTAACGTTGCGATCGAGTGTTGGACAAATTGGTAAATCAGCTCATGACTACAACGTGGATAACAGTAATTACCTATAGACTGTAGTACAGCAGACTTCAAATTTTTTATAATTTTCAGTGTATGTATTAGTTTTTCTAAGTCCACATTTGTGGTGATATTTGCAAATGCGCATTCAAGAGTTTAAAAAATCTATTGTTATTAATATTTCTAAATCTGCTAAAGTCAAATATGTCATTGAGAATTTCTGTTCCTACAGATAAGCCAATTTTAATGTAAATATACTTCAAAGAAATATCATTTGTCTATTTATTGGCCTTTGGTAGTCCTTTTATGGAGTAAATTTCTTTATTCTTTATAATATATTAACTATCAATTAATTAACGATTTTATCTAAAATGAAAGTACCTATTGTAACACTTTTGCTAATTCTTAAATTTGTCTTAATTCTATTTATAGAAGTAAACCTGAATTAGTTTTTAGATTTTTTTGGAAAATAGTAAATAATGCACACTTTTAATCACTGATTAAAACATAATAATCTAAATTGATCTAAATTCTTTGACGTGTTTTGTAATAAATATGCAAAAGTATTTTAATATCCGAAAATCTTGTCTTTTTAGATCTTAAGCTTATATTGCAAATTCTAAAGTATCCAGTAAATTTATTGGACCTACATTTAAGGAATTTATTAGAAGAACATCGTAAGCATCATAATATAATTTGGTCCCTAGGGTTTAGAGACGGGATATTTTGAAGATGAAGGCTACATTGTGGTCGTTTCCGAAGGAATCGAGATGGGTAGATTCCCTGCCGAAAAACGGAGAAACTCTTCAAATTGGTCCTGGTTTAAGGTCATCTGTATATTGGAAAATAATAATTATCACAGTTCATTCCATATTACATTTCCAATTCACCTATCTTTACTCCTATGTCCACTGAAATTGTTTTATCTAAAGTTTCAATTTTTCTAACAAAAATATATTTTTCGATGACCTTCCTTCATATTTACGTCGGAGACTTCAAAGAACGATTCTCTCCACACTTCTATATAAACTTTTTACTTGTAAAGAGTTTGTTTTAATTTGTCAATGTCTCTTTATGTTATGTTTACATTGTTAGAAATTAGACTTTAATCAAAATATTTTTATATTGGTTATGGTGTTCCTGTAAGTCAATGTAACATGTACTTCACATATTAAATAAAATAATTATTAAACAAGTTTAATACCTATGATACATTTCTATACTACCGTGTTTTTATTTATTCTAACGATTCATTCTCAATATTGCAATCCAAATAGTTATGGCTAGATGGCTCTACAAAACTTTTTGTAAATGGGCTTATGTGAGTACGATATTTATTCATGTTCATAATGTAAACACTGTCTTCACCGTGAACTTTCTCTTACTTTGCTTTTATATAATTACTCTTACTCTATTATATTGTAGTTACTGTGCAAGTAACGTCTGTTGTAAATTTTAGGGTGTTTTCCAAATAAGGAGACGCATGTCTCTCCCCGAAATACTGCCCGACTGGCCCAATTTGCAGGAGGCTGTCATACTAAAGGTTCGATAAAAGGCTGATAAAAGAAAAACCTTCAATATATAGTGCACATTTGCCCAATTGAAATATTGAATTAATAATTACTATAAAACTTATTTATAATGAAATCAAATTTCATATGGACAGAAGTGCTCATTTATAATAAATTTAAACAAAATCATGTGAAATGATAAAATAACTAAAATTGAATTATCTGAAATTAATGTCTTGAACAACAAAATTCAGGGCAAAAAGGTAAAATAGTGTTATACGGATAAAGTTGGATTACCTACAGTTGCCAGAAGAAAAAAATATTTATAATTGATTAAGTATTTAATAAGTTAAAGATGTTAATTTCTGTACAATAACATAAAATAATAAAATTGAATTATTGAATATGAATTTTAACTTAACATAATTAAAATGGTTTTTGTATCACCACTTCACGGATTTTAACTTCAACTTACCTTAAGTGGAATGAATTTCATGATAATTATTATAAATTACTTTTTTGGTACTTTCTATGTTTAATTACAGGTTTATATTTGACGTCGTATGAGAAGCTTGTATCACTTCATTATTAAATATTATAATTTTTTATGTACTTCATTTATATCATTAATTTCAACTGATTCATCCGATGTGTCGCAGATTTTGGAATTTATACTATTTGTTTTTTTTTTTTTATGGTGTTCAGTAATATTAGGACATACCACTGAGCAATATATTTAATTGATAGATTATGTATTTAAAAAGTATTCAAAGTACAATATTTAGAATTTAATTAAAAGAAAGAATTTAGTACTTTGTACACTTGTGGCACTGGCATGTCCTTAGTGACAAAAGTCCCTACATAAAAGTGAGATTAAAAAAAAATACTTTATACACACACTAAGGATGAATAAATATTTTGTAGAGATCCCATAATAGAAGACAGTCATTGGCGGAACTGATCCCAGACTGGCCGGTGCTTCACTCGTTTAAAAGAGACGAGGTTTGAGTAATAAATATACCAGTCGGTAAACGACTCACTGCACCATGAAATCTGTCACCAATTGCAATTTATCGCACAAATATATATATGGTTTATAATCACTTCTGTAAGTTAATTCTTCTTAGTTCATAAACTGCCCCTGCATTAAATTGAAATTATTTCAACATTTTTATTTTTTAATTTAAAGTAGGTACTTTCAATAAAATTTCTTCCTTAAAACAACATTTTATGAATCAACAGTATCAATTGCGTATTGCAAAAGGAATGCAATAATTGTTAATACTATGTAAGTAGATAAGATGAATTTGTAATTTAACTAAAATGGTTAAGGTTCGGAATTTATATCGGAGAAAGTATGAAAGTCACATCAGCGACAGAGAAGCTGAGAATTAATAGAGTAATATGTTGCGCATATCATGAGCTATGAAAGTCATTTAATTAAAAAGGTATTAAGTATGAAGGTAAATGGATGTAGGTGTAAAAAAGAGTTAAGAAGTTATGAATTAATTGTGGGAGGAAAATATTTATTTATAAGGTGTGAATACTGAAATATAATTTGACAGAGGAGAGTGAAAGAGGAAAACTTGTTGTACCAACCTCACTTTGGTGAGATAAGAGTAGGAAGATGAATAGTTGGTATTACTTAAATCTACTTAACTCGCATTTTCACAAGTAAAAAAACTTAAATTAGTTTCTCTACATCTTCGTGTTTATTTATGAAGTCCTAAAGAAAGAACAATAATAGTAAAACAAGAACTGACAATATACGAATACGATACGACAAAAGCCATACAAACATTTTACGTAGGTATACATATTTCAAAATTGGTATTGACTGATGCAGGCAGGCACATCGTTTTACTAAACTTCTTTGATCAACACCTAGGTTGATACTAGTCTGTGTATACTTACAGTACCTCTATGAAATTATATCCTATAATATTCTTTATAAATAATTTAAGCACTTCTTCGATTGGAGTTAAAATCACATAGCACCGATATCCTAGAAACGCACAATGAAGCTAATGTTTATTTATGTACTTATACAAAAAAAGTGTAATACTTGCGAAAACAAATTCAACCTTAAACCTCAGAATACAGATATATTTTTCGATGACCTTCCTTCATATTTATGTCGGAGACTTCAAAGAACGATTCTCTCCACACTTTAAACTTTTTACTTGTAAAGAGTTTGTTTTAATTTGTCAATGTCTCTTTATGTTATGTTTACATTGTTAGAAATTAGACTTTAATCAAAATATTTTTATATTGGTTATGGTGCTCCTGTAAGTCAATGTAACATGTAGCTCACATTTTAAATAAAATAATTATAAAGCAAGTTTAATACCCATGATACATTTCTATACTACCGTGTTTTTATTTATTCTAACGATTCATTCTCAATATTGCAATCCAAATAATTATGGCTAGATGGCTCTACAAAAGTTTTTGTAAATGGGCTTATGTGAGTACGATATTTATTCATGTTCATAATGTAAACACTGTCTTCACCGTGAACTTTCTCTTACTTTGCTTTTATATAATTACTCTTACTCTATTATATTGTAGTTACTGTGCAAGTAACGTCTGTTGTAAATTTTAGGGTGTTTTCCAAATAAGGAGACGCATGTCTCTCCCCGAAATACTGCCCGACTGGCCCAATTTGCAGGAGGCTGTCATATTAAAGGTTCGATAAAAGGCTGATAAAAGAAAAACCTTCAATATATAGTGCACATTTGCCCAATTGAAATATTGAATTAATAATTACTATAAAACTTATTTATAATGAAATCAAATTTCATATGGACAGAAGTGCTCATTTATAATAAATTTAAACAAAATCATGTGAAATGATAAAATAACTAAAATTGAATTATCTGAAATTAATGTCTTGAACAACAAAATTCAGGGCAAAAAGGTAAAATAGTGTTATACGGATAAAGTTGGATTACCTACAGTTGCCAGAAGAAAAAAATATTTATAATTGATTAAGTATTTAATAAGTTAAAGATGTTAATTTCTGTACAATAACATAAAATAATAAAATTGAATTATTGAATATGAATTTTAACTTAACATAATTAAAATGGTTTTTGTATCACCACTTCACGGATTTTAACTTCAACTTACCTTAAGTGGAATGAATTTCATGATAATTATTATAAATTACTTTTTTGGTACTTTCTATGTTTAATTACAGGTTTATATTTGACGTCGTATGAGAAGCTTGTATCACTTCATTATTAAATAATATAATTTTTTATGTACTTCATTTATATCATTAATTTCAACTGATTCATCCGATGTGTCGCAGATTTTGGAATTTATACTATTTGTTTTTTTTTTTTATGGTGTTCAGTAATATTAGGACATACCACTGAGCAATATATTTAATTGATAGATTATGTATTTAAAAAGTATTCAAAGTACAATATTTAGAATTTAATTAAAAGAAAGAATTTAGTACTTTGTACACTTGTGGCACTGGCATGTCCTTAGTGACAAAAGTCCCTACATAAAAGTGAGATTAAAAAAAAATACTTTATACACACACTAAGGATGAATAAATATTTTGTAGAGATCCCATAATAGAAGACAGTCATTGGCGGAACTGATCCCAGACTGGCCGGTGCTTCACTCGTTTAAAAGAGACGAGGTTTGAGTAATAAATATACCAGTCGGTAAACGACTCACTGCACCATGAAATCTGTCACCAATTGCAATTTATCGCACAAATATATATATGGTTTATAATCACTTCTATAAGTTAATTCTTCTTAGTTCATAAACTGCCCCTGCATCAAATTGAAATTATTTCAACATTTTTATTTTTTAATTTAAAGTAGGTACTTTCAATAAAATTTCTTCCTTAAAACAATATTTTATGAATCAACAGTATCAATTGCGTATTGCAAAAGGAATGCAATAATTGTTAATACTATGTAAGTAGATAAGATGAATTTGTAATTTAACTAAAATGGTTAAGGTTCGGAATTTATATCGGAGAAAGTATGAAAGTCGCATCAGCGACAGAGAAGCTGAGAATTAATAGAGTAATATGTTGGGCATATCATGAGCTATGAAAGTCATTTAATTAAAAAGGTATTAAGTATGAAGGTAAATGGATGTAGGAGTAAAAAAGAGTTAAGAAGTTATGAATTAATTGTGGGAGGAAAATATTTATTTATAAGGTGTGAATACTGAAATATAATTTGACAGAGGAGAGTGAAAGAGGAAAACTTGTTGTACCAACCTCACTTTGGTGAGATAAGAGTAGGAAGATGAATAGTTGGTATTACTTAAATCTACTTAACTCGCATTTTCACAAGTAAAAAAACTTAAATTAGTTTCTCTACATCTTCGTGTTTATTTATGAAGTCCTAAAGAAAGAACAATAATAGTAAATAAAGAACTGACAATATACGAATACGATACGACAAAAGCCATACAAACATTTTACGTAGGTATACATATTTCAAAATTGGTATTGACTGATGCAGGCAGGCACATCGTTTTACTAAACTTCTTTGATCAACACCTAGGTTGATACTAGTCTGTGTATACTTACAGTACCTCTATGAAATTATATCCTATAATATTCTTTATAAATAATTTAAGCACTTCTTCGATTGGAGTTAAAATCACATAGCACCGATATCCTAGAAACGCACAATGAAGTTAATGTTTATTTATAATACTTATACAAAAAAAGTGTAATACTTGCCGAAAACAAATTCAACCTTAAACATAATATTATACAGTTGTATATTCTATCACCATGTTGAAACCAGCACTACATATACATCTTCTCCCACTATAGCACAACTATTGCTGTACAAAAATAGAAATTCCAATTTCTGTTCCAATAGCATGGAGTTTACAATTGTGTCTGTCAAACGCAACGATGGCTGTGGACTCTTACGCCTCGATTTCGATTTTCTTTATTGTTTCCGTTGACTTTTTTGCACTTCAGTTGTTCCGCTTGTCCGTCAACGATAAGAGAATGTGAATGTTTTTCACATTCAACACTACTACTTTTTGGTTGAAAAGCACTTGTTATTGCACCATCGTGACGTAAAGATAACAACAAATTTGCTAATTACATAAACAATTTCTTCCAGAAACAAGACACCTTCTTGAAGCCTCTCGTGGACAAAACTGTGAAAGAAGGAAAGGATAAGAAAGTAGAATTCGAGGCCATCTTTACAAAAACTAATGCTAAACCGAAGTGGTTCCTCCGCAAAGATGTAAGTTAACGCCTAAGTGTTTTCATGTTCAATTTAATTATTTAAACACCAGTTGTTCACTTACAGGTATAAAGCATATAAGTGAATGAATTATTATGTAATGTATAATTAAAATAATATATCCACCTTACAGGAACTATTCCCAGGCACGAAATACAAGATAATATGCGAGCAAGATTCATACAAATTGGTTATTATGAATCCTAAAGTGGAAGACACTGGTAAAATAACACTTGAAATCGGTGGCACTTCCTGTACTGCTTTCTTAACAGTCGACGAACCTGACCCAACGTACACATTCACCAAACCATTGAAGAAGAATATCAGTGGATACACTAAACATGAAGTTGTGCTTGAGTGCGCTGTGTCGAACAGTCTCGCTATCGTCTCTTGGTGGAAAGGAGATCAGAAATTGGAAGACGGTGAAGAGTTTCAGATCTCAAAGGACCTATCCGGAATTTGTAGGTTGGCTATTAAGAGTGGCAAATTCGAACACGCTGGCAAATACATGTGTAGGATTGAAAAGCAACCGGATAAAACTGAAACTGAAGTAAAAATAGTCGGTAAGTGTAAAATTTGGTATATTTTTTTCTTTTTTATTTGCTCTTTTACATCATCAATAAAATATAATATGCATACAAACAGCTGATTCACGTTAAGTAACGGTAATTTAAAAAATAAAACTTGTCATTGACCC
Organism: Saturnia japonica; assembly: GCA_033032175.1. NCBI lineage: Eukaryota > Metazoa > Arthropoda > Insecta > Lepidoptera > Saturniidae > Saturnia > Saturnia japonica. Next base: position 8,151,905 of record CM065332.1, read on the forward strand.
ACATAGTCTTATTGGCTGACTTCGAAAAAGTAGGGTTATTTTTTTCGAGCGTATGTATGTAAATTTTTCGGCATGCTCTGTAGCCTAAAGGGCTGGTTGGATTTAACATACGAAGTGTCGTTAGATTTATCTTAATTGCGGGAGTGCCATAGGCTATTTAATATTTAAGTACGAAGCCTGGGAATCAAATAAAAATCAAAAATATCTTTTAATGTCAAGTGTTTTTGTTGAAGTCGAATTTTTTGTTTCATTTTCATTAATTTTGTGCTTTGATCTTTTTGTTTAATTGAAAACAAAATAAACAGTTACAATACTTCCCTCTTTCAGAATACCCATATAAGTTCACTAAGGTGTTGAAGTCCCAACAAGCCATCGAGAAAGATACAATTACATTACTTTGTGAGCTTGATGACGCTGGTGGTGATGTTAAATGGTAAGAGTGATATTTTTTATAATATTTATAGATAAATAGTTCTTATGAATGCATGAGAAATAAACAATAATGATATGATGTACATGCATTCTATCTTAGTTAAATTACAATTTATATTCCAATTACAAGATTTAAAACTCATGTTGTGTGTCATGATTTTAGGTTCAAAAACAATGAGCCATTGAAAGCAGACAAACGTATCTCTATCGTAAAGGAAGGCCGCAAGAGGAAAGTTGTTATTAAGGATGCTAAGGTCACTGATGCTGGCCACTTCAAGTGTGTGAGCAACGCTGATGAGACTCAGTGTGAACTGATTGTCAACTGTAAGTAACTAAATTTGATGATAGTGATATTTTCTTTTTTATTTAACCAACAACTATGATGTCACGTTCTCAGGCACATAAGCGTAAAGCTTTTTAAATTAGAGTTTATCTAACCAATAATTAAATTAACATAATTTTGCGCTATTTATTTTTGATCCTCTTAAAATATTATATTTCAAGGTTGTTGGGGTCTTTCACCGCACTTTATATCATATTGGTTTAGGTGATTGTAAATGCTCAAATCCACGGTTCCAAGATAGGATTTTATTTGAGCAAATTTATCCACTTATTTTTCAGGACGTTAGCAGTATTTATAATAAAACATTCAATCCACTCGTTACGTCTATATAACTAAAACAATATATACCTGTTTCAATTTCAGATTGTAACCGCTTCAACAAGAAGCTGAAGGATACTGAAGCTATTGAACGAGACAGGGTCGTGTTAGAAATAGAATTGCAAGATCAGACTGCCGAAGCTGTTTGGTCTTTCAATGGACAACCTATTGTACCTAATGAGAGGTTAGTAATAAACTTTATTTTTTGAAGCAATGATGGCTCAGTGGTTGAATGTAAGGACATCGCGTCGATCGACGTGAGCTCGAATCCCTGCAATGAGCCTAATAAGGAAAACATCGTGATGAAACCATAGCTTGGCGGTAGGTTATTCTAAACCGCGCGTAGCTGGCTACCATCCTCAAGTTGGAAACCTGTTCGCCAAGCACTTCTGCACTTGAGAACCAGTTTCCCACTAAGGCTTAGCGTGTCACCATTTTCAACCACAGCATCATTTAACATGAGGTGAGATTGTGGTCATAACGCTAAACCTATAAACGATTAAAAAAATAAACCATTAAATGAAATTAAATGTTCCTTTAAAGTAAATTCACTGTTCAAATTACGTATTTTGATTGTTTTTTGTTAGGTAGGTAAGTAAAATATTCTAGAAGCCAGATCTTAATTGTGCATAGTTAGAGGTTGAGCTACATTATTTTACAGACTTCTAAACAAAGTAACGAACAACTCAATAACACGAACAACATGTAATCATAGTAAGACATGAATCCTATTTTATATACCAGGGTAGAAATCAAGAATCTGGGCGGTGGTAAGCACCAGTTAATCTTCAATAAGCTCGAGATGGAAGACGATGGAGAGATCCTGTGCGAATCCGGCAAACTGACCTCGTCATGCAAACTTACAGTCAAAAAGGGTGAATCTAAACCCGCTATCGAATGTCCTAATGAATTTAATGGACCAGCCGGACAACCCTTCGTCATTGAGGTGCCTTATAAAGGTACGTATGATGTATAGGAATAAGTGAGACAACCGATCAGTGAGTAGCTAGTTTATTACTAAACAACGAACAGATACAAATCGTGAACAGTGCAAACGCCCCGTGTTGGGGGGAGGGTGGTGGGATAATGATAATGATGTCTGGAAGTGACTCCATCTCTGTGCATCCACTAAATTATTCTTGTAGTATTACTGTTGTACAGTTGGAAACAAAAGACAAACCTGACCAAGCTTCTTGCCAATTTGTCTCGATGACTGGAATGTATTCCGAACCGGTCGTAGTATTTTGACGTTCACAAGTGCCTTCTGAGGTCCTAAATTGATTAAAGATTTTAACCATAGTGGTATGCTTAGGGAGTGTTGCGTTCCGGATAAGCTTTTCCAGTAATCAAGGGGTGTGTATTATCCTGACCTTTATCAAATTTCACCTGCTTAGAGGCTTGGTAGCCCGGTGTGACAGAGACGGCCGTTGATGGATTACCGAACTCTTTTGTTATATGACTTTTAGTAGACAATACTTAGCATTTAATCTGGCAAAATTCATAGTGTCCGTTACAAAACTATTTAGATTCTATGTTCGATAAATTCAATTACTTAAAGCTATAGTTTATATCATAATGTCGCATTAATTGTTAGAAAGCTACGAGATCTCTCGGTGATCACTGTTGTTTTTGCTTACCATCAGGCATTGTGCTAACTTTGCCTTGCTACAATAAAAAAATAATCATTAGGAGTAATGGAATATGATTTATCAGCACCTTCTTCACTTTTATATTTTGTGATACCGTATGAATAGAATTTGATATTATTACCAATTCACATTTCATTTACTTTTCTTTCAGTTACTGGCACCCGACAGACACCTATAGAGGCGAAATTATGGAAAGATGGCAAGGCTCTACCAGCTAAAGACGTCGAGGTAGTGGTTGAACAAGAAAAGGTTCTGTTCAAGTTTAAGAAGCCTACTCGTGAGGGTTCAGGGAAATATCAAATCAAGTTATCTAACGGTCAAGGCGAGGACTCTAAAGATGTTAACATTACAATGCAGAGTGCACCATCAGTGCCTCAAGATGTCGAAGTATCAGAAATATTCCAGACATCATGTTTAGTGTCGTGGAAAACTCCACAAGACGATGGTGGTTCGCCAATCATCAAATATATTATCGAAAGACAGGTAACATTTTCTTCCCTTATATTTGCAATATTGATACTAAAGATGTGAACCGATTACAATTATCATCACCAGTTCTGAGCAAATAGTTTCGAAAAATAAAACTGTATTTAAAGTGAAAACTTCTTTAGCATCGTTGTGATTTAAATAGCTATGAAACGAAAAAGCGACATTAAAAAGCGACAAACACATATTATGTACGAGTTAGCCTGCGAGAGAATGAGGTAGAAATAGATTATACAGTGTAAGCGCGGTTTCCATTTATTTAAACAATTAGCCGGATTATTAAGCAAGGGCCAGTTTCTCTGCTCGATCACAGCATATGCACAATGACACGGAATAATGGAATTCAAGAGAAAAAAGGACACCAGACTCTTGTGGTGACTTCTGTTTTAGCTTGCGCCATGCACGCTTACTAATCAAGTTTAGCGATAAAAGTTTATTATAATATTTAATTATTAGCGCAGTCACTTTCAGTGTTCGCCGTTGTTATTTTAAACACACACTTGAAAGGTGAAAGATTGGGTAGATAGGGATAGACAGATACAAGGAAAAGGATTGATGATGTATCATTGTGCATATAATTGACATAAGTGCATTTTAGCCTAAACATACAGTGTTCCCTATTATCTCGGTCGTCTCTTTGCACGTGTGTGTGCGCCCAGATACGTTTGTTAATTAACTTGGGCATTCAATGTAGATTAAAATTTTCCTGTTCATTTTTCCAGTAAAGACATCACAAATTCAAAATTACGCACGATCTAAGAAATCCCTCTCAAGCAAAACTGGTCGCAGTCGGTTGACCGACACCCCTCTCCTATGAGGAATTGCGCGTCGCGAGCTTAGTGCACTATTCGTAAATATGAAGGTACATAATATACCTTCACGCCTGTATCCCCGAAGTGTTAGGCAGAGGTGTACAGCCACAGTTCGACGGATATACTTTAGGTCCTATGTAATAGGGGGCAAGCCTATTGCCATTAAACGGGCACAAAGTCAAACTTGAGCTGCTACTGATAATTTCATATAAAAACCCAGTAACACTTTCCTCATCCCTTGAATCGAACCTAGGACCTCGAGTATAGCAGTCGCGTTTAAAACCACTAGGCTAAAAGTATTGAAGTTATGATCTATCATTTTAAAGCGCTAAACTTTAAATCAGTGTTTTTATACATAAAATACACCAATTTGTAAATTGTACCCGTGCAAAGCTGGGTTGGGTCGCTAGTCTACTTATAAAATATACGACATATACTTAGTTTAAAACCAGTTTTTTTTAATATTGAAAAAAAAACCGCAATTATCGAACCGGTTCACATCTCTTATTAATACCAAATTATTATTATTAATAATGTTTCCATTACAAAAGAATTAAAAATTATATTTCTTTTTTTTTAACAGGATTTGTCTCTCAAAGCTGGCTGGGATAACGTCGCTGAAGTGGCTCATGGTGAGCCGACGAAGTTTAAGGTTGAAGACCTCATTCCAAAGAAAACATACAAGTTTAGGATTCGGGCAGTCAACAAAGTCGGTTCAAGTGAACCCGGTCTTTTCTCCAAACCTGTATTGGCTAAAGACCCATGGGGTATGGACATCTTTAAAAATCAACTGGTTCTTTCTATTTATTTAGGTTGAGATAAGATATTTAACTTTTTGAATTTCTGTTTTCAGATGAACCTTCGAAACCAAAGAATGTGGAGCTCGCAGACTGGGACAAAGACCACGCAGACCTCAAGTGGCAGAAACCCGATAATGATGGCGGTGCACCGATCACTGGATACGTTATTGAATATAAGGTTTGTTTATTTTCATATCTATATTAATAAATCCGTATTTCTGTCTGTGCATGTCTTTACAAATTTCCTGAAAGACATCCTATACAAAGAACACTGAGCAAGAATAGAACATTGAACAATTTTTTGTTTGTCTGTCTGTGAACACGTGAAACTTATGTCATTCTTCAATTTATAGGTTGTAAAAATTTTCAATCATAAATGTAGAAATCGTAAAAAAAACTAATGCTCAACTGATTTTGATGAGTACATGTCATTCCTCAAATGATAGGTTTTATGAATTGTCCATAATATGATTAAAAATAAAATTACGGGGTGAAAATAATTATTGCATTATAAATGCGTGCAGTACCGCTGGGCACCGCTAGTATTATTATAAGTTTGTTAAAGCAATGATGGCTCAGTGGTAGCGTGTACGGACATCGCGTCGATCGACGTGAGTTCGAATCCCTACAATAAGCCTGAGATTTCGGTGAAGGAAAACACCGTGATGAAACCATAGCATGAGGGTGTAAGGATGGCCGCCTGGCTAGCTAACCCCCTCAAGTTGAAAATCTGTCGCCGAGCACCAATAGGTGCGTTCCGGCAGCTGCATTTGAGAGGAAGTCTTCCACTAGGCATCGCGTGCTATCATCTTGGGCCACATCGACACTGAAGATCAGGTGAAATTGTAGCCACAACGCTAAATATATAACGATAAAAAAAGATTAAGAATTACAGCACCAAATTAGCTACATAGCTATCTTGGGATATTCTTTATTTCGTAGCTTCATTTAGGTAACATAATTCAAGTGAAAATGTTCAAATAGATACATTTTGCAGTATCCAGTACAACTTGAAACATTTTCTAAAATTTCACAGGAGAAATTCGGCAAGGACTGGGTAAAGGGTAAGGAAGTGCCAGGGGACTCTCTATCCGCAACCCAGGATGGCTTAAAGGAAGGCTGCACTTACGAGTTCAGGGTCCGAGCAATCAACAAAGCTGGTCCTGGTGAACCTAGCGATACCACTAAACCTATTGTTGCCAAATGCAGATTCGGTTAGTAATGTTTTATTTTTATTGAACGAAATTGTTTAATTACATCTTGTTGGTTCGTAATCGACATTTTACAATCTTAAACAGCACTGAAAGGAATTTCTTAGACGGAGAGTATACTGTATCATGATTCTTGCAAGTCCTCCATATCGGTTAATAGTTCTATCCGAAAATTGTAGTTCATTCAAAGTTTAGACTATAGACCGATCGCTCTAAGGGCAACACAAGTGATAATTTACAGGACGTGGGACGACACGGCGGCGGGTGTGCACGGAAATACACGATATTAAGATAATACTTTATATCTTAAGATCAATACTTTATGCATGTTATTGCAATTAAGACAGATATCTAATGATAAATAAAACATTTCAAAAATGGCTAATTATAATTTGCTAACAACGCGATAAAGCATTACTTTCGGTTGCCTGTAAAATTTTTAAAATGCAACGTCGCGTCGGTCAATTCATCTTGGTAAAATAATCTCGTGTGTAGCAGTTACAAAAATTAAACAGCGAAAGCCCTCACGTGAAACATCTGTTGCTGCCGACGGCCGGTAATTTTAGACTAGCTTATTAGTTCATTTTGTTACCCTCCCGCATCCCACAGACCATAACGAGAGCCGCGCTTACTGCTGTCAGCCTGAGTCCTCTGTTGGTCCTCAAACTATGGTCTCAGTCAGAGATCCTGAGAAAAAATATAAAATATGCTGTAATGAAATTATACAATTGATCACCGAACTAAGTGATTGTATTGTTATAAATTACATTTTGATATTTGCAGTTAAGCCGTACATTATCGGTGAAGGTCTTCAAGGAATGATCATTAAGAAGGGACAGGTCATCAGCTACGACATCAAGTACGGAGGTGAACCTGAACCTGAAGTTAAATGGATGAAGGGCGAAGAGGTAAAGCAATATTACTTTTATTTCTATCACAAATAAACATCTCTTTATTATTATATCTCAGTATATTTTACTAAATGACTCATTGAAACAGATACTTTCGTATTTATAGAGAAGGTTCCGATTGCATCTCTAGCAGTTAAACAAACAAAGCACAGAAACAAACGAAATTCATATTATGAAAATGATATTTTTATAATTTGAAATGAAAAATATAGTTTAGAAAATTAATATCAAAATTATTCAAAATTTATTTATCAAAAGCATTAATTTATTTTTTTATTTTTGAATTCCATGAATCATCATCATCAGCAAACGATTATTGTTAATATATATATTTTTTTTATTTTTTCCAAAAAAAGAAACGTGGAAAGCCGTACACGGAGAAGGTTAGAGAGTTGAAACTAAATGTCTCACACTTGATGTTTCTAAACATTTTACTCATACATTTTTTGTTATATTTTTTTACACAATTCAAAATGTGTCTAACTTTTTTACACGGAAATTAAGATGGGTATAATTAGTTACCCAATTGGGTAACCGATCAAATCATTTTATTTCATAACGCATTGTTGTTATTAACACAGAACTGTATTTACCTTCAGTGACCCATCTTAATTTTAAATAAGCATAAAAATGTATTGAACGGACAGTAATGTCACCATTGTTGTGCTATGAAAGGGAAACCTAAAGGATTAAAGTACAAATTAATTAAGTACTTTGGACAAGTGGCCTCAGCTTTCGTTGAAAATAATAAACCGCTTCAAGAAAATCCACTTGGAATTAATTACATATTTTATTCGATAGAAATACCAGAACAAAGTAATTTTATATAGCTATCAAAATGACAGTCAAAGTTTTGGAATAGGTAGGTACCTACTATATAGTTGTTTATTGTATCTCATTAAATTTAAATTATTTTGTAGTAAGCCTTTTATGTGATAATTATTTTCTGTTCAATACTACTTTTCAAACGAAAATGCAACAAACGCACTATTTTACATTGAACACAAAACTCGATGTTACTCGTAGAGCTTTGCACCGTTCAATGTGAGCTTTCGATGTTGTGACTATACGAATTATTTTAATTAAATATTGGTGTTAATAAACGTAACTGGTGCACTATTCGATTGTGACAATAGAAGTGCACACCCTGCGATGGAAAAATATATTTTTCTAATGATATTAATTTCTAAGGTTCTCTACACGCTGGCAATAATATTGCGCAAGAATATTTATACTTTACAGATAATCACAATATGAAACAAGAGAACTGTGTAGCTTATAACAATAATAGACAGAGAGCCACAAGAGTGTAGCCAGCTGCCTCCAGCCTTCTAACAGAGTCTTAGGAGTGCTGGCTGACTGTATTTGCACACAACGCAAATACTTCATCATTATGTGCAAAACTATGGTTGAAAAAATTAATGAACAACTTAAAAAATGTTGTCATTGATATTTCAAATATTTCTAGAGAAGGCATTATTGCATTTCTTGCTTGCCCTCATGTGCACATAAATCTGGTTACATCCTTGTTATACATTAAAAGATTTTAAATACATCGTTACCTTAATTCAATACCGTATAATCGGAGCCTAGCTCTTGGTCTATATTTTTACAATAATATGATTATTATCTGTCAGTATAAATACTTCACGAATGTAAGTTACTTTACCTAAATGATTGTACAATACAAGTGAAATTTTTGAAAGACTTGTTTAAAGTTTTGTGCACTATTATTGCCTATGTAACCACTTTAATCTTTACAGCTTCATACATTGTAATAACATATTTTACTTGAGTATACATTTATGTAAAACATAGCCACGATACATGGTATTCTAACACTTGCACTAAGATTTATTATGTTACTGTATTTACGAATAGCAAATGAGTTTTATTTTAATTATATGTATTTACTTACAATAATTAAAGTTACAAAATCTAAGATATTAAATGGGTTTATAAAATATTATACCTACATACTGAGTATATACAATAATTAAAGCTAAATACATTTTTTTTAATTCAAATATAGATGATATTCTAGTGGGGCAAACGACCACTGTCTTTAACAACTGTCATGTACTGCAAAAATATTTTATATTATATAGTATTTGTTTTCAAAAATACTATGGGTTGTACAGGTTTTTATTCTCAAATTTAGATATTGGAAATATAGAGATCAATCTAAAATAAAAATGTTAATGTTCGTTTGTTCAAAACCTTAAATCTTCGAAAGTTCTTCACCAATAATTGCTGTGTAATGTCGCGACACAAAGTTGTATTCCAATACGCGCGCTAAGAATTGTGAAATTAAACGTAGGTATTACAAACATGAGTTTTCTCTTTTCAGACTGAGCCACAAGTAATGCGTGGCCAGGTACAGCTAGTAATAAATAAAACTCAATTGCAATTCCTTTTTATCGTTCTATGTTCAACAACTAAAAGCAGTTTCCACTTTTAGGAAATCCGTGACGACGGAGATCGCATCACAATAGACAAATACGAAAGGAATACTGTTCTAACTGTAAGGAAGACTACACGACCTGATAGTGGAAAGTATAAACTGATACTGACCAACTCATCGGGTACATGTGAGAGCATTGCTGACGTTGTTGTACTAGGTTAGTATATTTATATGTATTTTTTTCATGTGAATACGTCCCTAGATTGACTTCCATACATATTTTCATTATAAATATATTATACAGTGTTAAAGTTTTAGACTAATGACTTATGGAAGTCTAGTTTTGATAGTTTTAATATGTTCGGTGTTGAATCTTCTAGAAACTTTAATCTATGACCCCCTAAAAACTTTAACTCTAGATGCGCGCCTGCTCTTGTATTCGACAACCCGTATTTTTGAAGCGTTGACTACCAACCTGTTTTATCGATCGACATGGAATCGAAAACTACTAGGAACCTATGCTTTTTGTGAAGAGAAACCTGTATTTATACCAGCATGGATAAAGAACATTTTCCAATGCCCGCCTGACTAGCTATCATCCTCAAGTTGAAAATGTGTCAGCTGCATACGAGAGCCAATAACATATCATACCGTCATACCATCGCAGGTCAACTGGTCATTTAGCGTTAAGATCTTGGTTCAGCGCAAACCTATAAAATATTAAAATATAATGAAGCCGCCGAATATAGTGCGAGTTACCCACCGAGCGGTTTTATGCGATTGATTTTTATTACGGTGAGGACATTCGGCCGGGCAAGTATTAGTAAATTCCCTGTGACTTTGGTCACAATATAGGTATTCCTTCGTCGAAAGCTTAGGTTCATTACAAGATTACTACTCTGCCGAGCCATCCCTTTATAGTGATGGATGTACTCCTTAACTGTACCATTATAACCAGGTAAGAAGTACATATAAATATATATTTATTTTGCAGACAAACCGAACAGGCCAAACGGTCCTATAGAAGTGGTAGATGTACGCGCCGAGAAAGCCACAGTCAAATGGCAAAAGCCCGAAGACTGGAAGGGATCCGACATCACTGGATACACACTTGAGAAAATGGATATGGTAAGGAATTTGTACCATTGTAATTTAGAGCACCGCGGCACCCTAGTCAAAAACATAGTGTGTAGCTGTTAATACTGCAACTTGCTTTGGCAAATAGTATTTTTCTTATATATATTTCTATAGATACTTCTCTTTCTCTTCATATAATAGTAAATGTAGATCTACAATTCTGTCAATTTCACGTAAATAGAATAATAGTATCATTCTTGTAATCTTCAAAATATCTAGTTTAACAAGAGGGCAGCTTCATTTTTTAAAACTGTCTGAAAACTGTCTATGTAGGTAATTTTTGTAGTAAATTAAAATGTATGTTACCTAAGTAGTTATTATTATTTTCTATTTCACTTTACTTATATTTTGCCCAATAGCTAAACTTTACCACAGCCTAAATAGTAAAAAGCAGTAGGTACCTATAGTAATATAGTATTTTGCCAGAGAAGAAAGTTCGGTGTCCAAACACGCAACACATTGTGTCACGTCTTATTAACTATTGTTTGCGTTGATTGATTTCTCAATGCCCTTTTGAGATATTAATGAAAATATTAATTAGGATACTGGCAACTGGGTACCGTGCGGTGAGACTGGACCAGAACCAACAGAATTCACGGTGAAGGGTCTTACGCCGAACCACAAATACAAGTTCAGAGTACGCGCTGTCAACAAAGAGGGAGAATCTGAGCCGTTGGAGACTGATGGCTTTATCGTCGCAAAGAATCCTTATGGTTAGTAATTTTTTTTACAACTGACTGTACTGTTAGCCTTAGGCGCCCTGGAGCCTCAGACGGTTTTTACAGCTTCACCTTGTTGGGTTGGAGTTAGTAAAATTATTTTGTTTAAACTACTGAACGGTTCTATATTTTGGGAAGTAGGTAGGTACCTATACTATAATTACAACAATGTTTAATAAATTGTATCTGTAATTAACACGGATCTTAATTTTATAAAAGATTGTATTTTGATTGCATTTTTAATATTTATTAATATGATCCTTTTATAGAATCCATTAAAGCATGTCTTTAGTCATTTGTTAGGATAAGAATTTGCAACTATAAAACGCTATTTCACAAAGGTGTGAACGTCAAAAATGTATAAGAAATAGGGATGCAAGCCATTAGATATCGATGCCAATATTAGCAAGTAAACATTTATGTCCGACAAATATCCAAATAAAAACATTTCTTTTTATGGTGTTAGCCAAGTGCGAGACCTTATTTTTATTTACTATCTCAATGTTGACGACGAAAGTTGTCTGCAGGACTCAGGCGTACGACCCATTTTTAAGGAAAAATATTAATATTATTTGTTTACTATCCTCAAACACTATTTACAAAGAAATAAACCATATATTCATAAACAACAAGACTTAGATATAAAATGAAGATATAATAAAAAACTGGGAACATAACAATACTATTTAATATAAACATACACATATCAAAATACATTAATTGTACAAGACATATAGAGCATAATAGAACAGACAAATGTGGAAACATCGAAGTGTCCATTTTTAGATAATCTAATATCGATGTTAAAATATCGATGTTTTTACCTAACTTTGTTGATATGAACACATCGATGAACATCGATCACGGAAACACGGAACATCTCTAAAGTGAATTGAAAATTTGAATTTTGGATATTTGGACAATCAAAACAAACGTTTGTTCTCTATTAAGTATGATTACAAAAACAAAAATAACTAATTTGTAAATGAAAAGATGATTACATATTTACCCGAACATTCCAATACCGATACTTCCTTTATGGTTGTTAAATTGCGTGAAAAGTGGATTATGCTTGATGTCTCGTATGGGCAAATTTCGAATTTTTCGAAACATTTTTATTTTATTAAAAAGGCAAGTTATGGATGGTGTTTCATTTAAAATTATAGCCCGAATTATGTAATATGAATATCTAACTCACCCTCCAAAATTTTAGATACTTTTCCAAGTTTATTAAATTATTTTACCAAAGATAAATTTTTCGTATAAATTGGTGCATTTACCTTACTGTAGGCAAGTAATTTTAGATTAGATAAATTAGTTCTCTTGGATATAACACAAGCACACACGAGTTTTGACGATGTCAGTGTCAAAATACTCAGTAACCACCAGATTCATGTTTTTTAATTTTCTTGATTTTATTTCGGCAACAATGTTCGTGCCGTTTCGCTTGTGATCGAAGAGGCAGTTGAAATAACTAGGGTTTGAGAATTAGGAGGTGAAAGGGGCACCAAAATGATTGGCAACTGTGATTCTCCAATAAAATAAGTCCATAATGGAATGTGTGCATTTTATTCTGTTATAAACAGACATTGACTGTACAAGTTCTGTTAATATTATGATAAAAATACAGTACTTTTTATAGTGGTTATTTTAACTGAAGTCATGGAACACACAGTAAAATAATTAAGTAACAAAAAAAAACTATTTTATTTTTGGATTGGGTTAAAGTCAGAAGTAGGTACATAACTAAATTTCTTTATTGATTAATAAATTATTTAATTTTTCTTTATAGATCCTCCGAAGGCACCTTCGAAACCCTCAATCATTGATTATGACAATACATCTGTTACATTGAAATGGGAACCACCATCTGATAATGGTGGTAGACCAGTCCTCGGCTATGTTGTTGAGATGAAGGACAAATTTTCACCTGACTGGATTGAGGTGAATAATTTTAATCAAGATTTTGTTTTTTTTTTTATATATTACCATAACATATATATATACATATACTACTATCACTGCTGTATCCCCAAAGGGTTAGGCAGAGGTGTACTAATGTACACCCACAGTTCGCCAGGTATGCTTTAGGTCCCATGTAATAGGGGGTGAGCCGAGCCTATTGCCATTTATCGGGTACAAAGCCAATGCTTAATTAAACTTGGGTATGAAATTGACAATATTAACAAATTAACTCCTTCCTTAAATACTCTCTAATTCTTTCCTTAATATTAGCAAATCAATCCTTAACTTAAAATGATAAAAATGATAGAGAGTTGGGTACAAAGAAATCTATTTGGAAAGTTCTCTCTACTTGGGGCAGTCAAAGTAGTGAAACACCTCCACCATACAGAAGATTCTAGCTGAATAATATTGTATTGTGTTCCTGTGGTGAGTTGGGTTTCCAGAGCTCCTTGGGGAAGGGGAATTCAAGGTCAGCAATGTGTTAGTGATATCTCTGGTGTTACAAGCGACCATACACTATGGTAACCGCTTACAGTCAGGCAGGTTGTACACTTCTTTCCCAACCTTAGTTGTATAAAAAAGAAATTAAACAAATAAATTATTAAAGCTGTTTTTCTATACTGTACAGTTATGCTAAGTTTAGTTTGAATAAAAAAAATTCAGCAATACTTAAAATAAATTGCTATTCACATACCAGGTGGTGAAAACAAATGACACAAAAACAGAGTACAAGGTTGAGGGTCTCAAAGAGAAAATGGTGTATCAGTTCCGTGTAAAAGCTTACAACAAGGCTGGTGTTGGTGATGCATCACAGCCTACGGACAACCATCTCTGCAAGCATAAGAACTGTAAGTATTGTCATTGTGGAATTCACTCTTGAAAAAAAGTAGTAGTAAATAGTCAATAGTCTCTTTTCAAATAGGTTCTATTTATCTGAAATAAGCATTACTAAAAATGATATTTAAATGCTTAGTATAAGTATAAGATGTGGTTTACAGTTCAAGGATAATTAAAAAAAGCTGGAACTATTTTTAAGGACCTATAAATTACTCTTTTACTAACTATATACACCATCATTTTATTTCTAGTATCTAATAAAATGCATCATTTGTATATAGGTAAATCGAACATTTGAAATTCTCTTACTACTTTTTACTTTTAATAAAAAAATAAAGATAATAAATAGTACAATAGAGTCCGCCCAGTGAAACACATTTCAATAAAAACATACTAAAATAAATATCTTAGAACCCCATTGAATATAGGAATAAAATAATCTTGATATTTGTAATATTTTATTTGTATTATCAGTATGAAGGTATTGATCATACCTAGAATTTAATAAAAAGTTGTAAGTATCAATTTTAAGTAGATGCTATTAACAAATTGTTTGATTACTTTCTATAACTACAGCATTATAGTTAAAATATAATATAATTTCATAGTTAGTACAAATTCATTCGAATCTTATTCTATTTCTAAGTCCGACTCTAAAAACTCCATATCTAAAAGAGAATCAGAATCTCTCCTTGTCAGCAGGGCTGCCAGTTTAGAGTCGTTGGTTTACCTGACCAATAACTTCAAAATACCTGCTTTTGCCCCTTAACCATTAGCAGATAACCCAAAAATCAGGTATTTGATAAATAAAGTTAATAAAAAAGGGATGTAAGACAAAAACCATTTTAATCAGCTTTTAATTAAATAACTTTAAATATTGACATAAGTCATTAAAAGATCAAACAAATTGACTTTAAAATCATCTTATAACTTTCAAAATCAACTAACTAATTTCTGCTAGTGTACTCTGATAGTAATAACACAACAATAGTGTCTGTACTCAATAATTTTCCATTTGACCGAACTTCATATAATTTCAGAATCGAGTTTTAACAAATAATTTAACAAACAATATCAAAAATGAATGTGCCATTAAAACATCTGAATGGACGATTTATCAATGTTACCAAAATTCAATTTGCTATACTGTACACGCATTTCACTGGCTAGATTCTAAGATTTGAATATATTTATTATGAGAAACTACTATTAAAAAAATTATATCATTACATAAAACAACTAGAGTTTTTGTCTTGCAGTGAAACCACGTATTGAACGCAGCACCTTCAAGTCGGTGATAATCAAGGCCGGCCGCACCCACAAGTGGTCTGTTGACGTCATTGGTGAACCACCACCGGAGATGACCTGGTTAGATTTTTTTTTCTATCGTCATGATTTGCTTCAATTATTAAAAGTTACTAAGAATTATCCTGCAAAAGTCTCTAGCGTATTACCCCGCATATACTTGTATATGCAGCACATTCCCTTCCGTTGCTCAGCCAACTGTATTATAATTTTTACTTTTGTTTTGATTATGCTTGCAGAGCCCTTAGGATAGATTAAGGACCAGGAGTTAGGAAAACAAGCATTAAATAAACGTACTTTCCATTATTAGGTCGTGGCGTGACGAAGTAAAGTTGGTGAACACAGAGCGTATCAAGATCGAAAATAAGGAATATCACACCGACTTCACCATTGTAAACGCGGTGAGACGTGACACCGGCAAGTACACCCTGCGCGCTGAAAATTGCAACGGTTTCGATCAGGAGACCGTTGAGCTGACTGTCCTCAGTAAACCTAGCGCGCCTAAAGGTGAGATTTTAAATTACATTATCGATCTTACACTCAGTACTCTATATTTTTAAACTATCGATATATAGTTATCGACTTGAACACCTAGAACGTGTTACTAAACGGCAGAATATGTATGGTGCTAAAGGTTACAATTAACTAAACTTAATACAATGTTGGTCTCTACTCTTCAAAAAGCTAAGCCAAAATTTAGAAATCGTATAAGGTTGGAAAGGACTTGTGGAAGAAAGCAGTGATACCCATAAACCACCATATGGTACAGTGAAGTAGTGCCGGGAACGTAAATAAACATCCGAACGGATACATTATGTTCAGGTAAAATACAGGGCCGTGTCCCCGACTCAGCCATACGCTGATTATTCTTTAGATTTAGTTATATGTAGATGTACAATTATTATACAGATAGTGATGGATCAGGAATTGAAATTGGTTTGGATGCTTAGGAAGAAAGATAGGCTTTAGGCTGCCTGAGGCATCCACTGAAGCGGTGCAGAACTGTGCAAAATTCGACCAATAGAAATGCATAAAAATCTAGAGATGCAATTCTATTGGTCGAAATTTGCACAGGTCCGCACCGCGCGCTCTGCTCGGCTCCAGTAGACAGGCAGGCATAATATTGACATAAAACACTTTAACAGCAATCAAATTGTGTACCGAAAGGAATTTATACTTCTATGTATTTTTTTTATACATGTTATTAGAGAAGTAAATTTAATATTCGGTTTCCAGGTCCGTTGGAAGTGACTGACATTCATGCTGAAGGCTGCAAGGTGAAGTGGGAGAAGCCGGAAGACGACGGCGGCTCACCGGTCAAGGAGTATGAACTTGAGAAAATGGACCTTGCCACTGGCAAATGGGTCAGGGTTGGCAGGTAAAGTTAAACAAAAAAAAAACAGTATGTGTAGAAAGAGATGCTAATTGTACACCAATATTTTTTGTTTCCACATTTCTTTTACATGCACTAGTATTCTGTAATCTTATTATAATGTTAAGACTGGGTGAAGGAGATAGTAAAGATAGTAATAATTGTGTCCGGACTGGATCACAATATCATACACAAGGTGTATAAGTCGCCATAGTGGCACGCTTCGGTTTGTCGCATTCCGGAATCAGCCGGTGTATATCCATCCAGTAATCAAGAGAAGTGGTAGGGATCCGTACAGTGTGTTGCAGACGGTATGAAAATGGCGATTGGCAATTTATTGCTGATCTCTCAGAGGTAGTTGTTGTTTTAGGATTATACTCATGGTTAGAGGTGGTTATTATTACAACAACAACAAATACAAATAACAACAACTAACAAATTATTGAGAACATAATTATTCTGTTGTCGATTATCTGTTGTTCGTAATCATTGTTGACAATGACAATGGTCAGCCTGTGTTATCGCAACGTGTGAACAGGCAAGCATTATACAACTTTCAATAGGTGTGCAAGAGAGAGAACTACACGTTGTTACGAATAAGGAATGTTCGTTTATAATCCTTGAGTGTACGGCATAAAGTTCACTTTTATTTTTAGTGTCATTACCGAACAGCAGAATAACGACAACAGTTTATAATAATGATTGTTGAACAATAACACAACAGTGTAATTAATTATTGAAAAACAGCCGTTATTGCCATCTTTATTCGTGGTGCTTACCATCAGGCAAAGTGCCGTCACTTTGCCTATAGACAAATACACAGTTATTTATTCACAAACATAAGTGTAGAGTACTGAAGACTAAATCATCTGAACCTACATACTGGCATGTTTGGCTTTGCTTAGTGAAGATCTAAAAAACGTTCATCCTAACAAAGGATTCACCAGCTGAACTTCAACTGGTTACAGAGTGGCCGGTGATAAGAAACCATTGGAGATGGAGGTGACCGGCTTGGAACCAGGACATCAATACAAGTTCAGGGTGACGGCTGTAAACGATGAGGGCGATTCCGAGCCTTTGGAGGCAGAACGCGCTATCCTCGCGAAGAACCCATTCGGTGAGTCTACCATCCTTCTATGATTATCCCACACAGAAAACATGGAAAGTTTTTTTTTTAAAATGTATTCACGTTCTGATACACAATAACCCGTTTAAATAATCTAAGTATACTATTTATATATGGTATTTTTGTGGCAATGACATATTGCAATATGCTAATTACTCAGGTTCGGCTAGTAGTTTAAATTTCTTAAGGTCATGGTATACTTTTTTTTCATTAGATATATCGGAGAAGCCACTCAACGTAGAAGTGGCTGATCACGACAACAAGAGCGCTGAGATCAAATGGGAACCGCCCAAGTCAGACGGGGGGCTCCCGTTCAGAAGTACATTATTCAAAAGAAGCCGAAGGGCGGGACTGGGAGAATGCTTTGGAGGTAAAGTTATCATTTGTTTGTCATAACTTCTCTTTTTACACGTACATACAAATGCCCATACTGTCACACACCCATACACATACTCATACACACAAACACTTATTTATTTATGTATGTTACCAATGTCACTTCGCCATGCATTCACCCTAAACTTTAAAACATATATTTTGATTTTCAGGTGCCAGGAACTCAGACTTCTGGTAAGGTGGAAGGTCTACCAGAGGGCAGCGAGTTCCAGTTCCGCGTGGTCGCAGTCAACAAGGCTGGACAGTCCGAGCCATCGGAACCTACGAAGATGACAACAATCAGACACAAAGCCTGTAAGTAGTCTATAAACAGTCAATAATCACACTATAGTTGGACAAGTTCGTGCGCGAACCGTTCCTGTGTGGCGACAGACATGGCGGGGACGAATTAGCACGTCATTACGCCTCTACACAACACAGTGCACTAAAGTAAACAGTATGTTATCTCGGCGGTGTTCTTGAAATAATTACCTACAGTGGTTCGATAGATAAACACGCACCAAGGCTGCCCTCTGACTGTGTTTCTTAGTTTACCTATTTATTCATTTGATATAGCTATATTAAATGGTCAATAACATTTTTTCACCAAAATATATTACTGTAACTTTTGTATGTTTTTATTTAATTTATTTATACATCGGTTTTATTTGTAGTTTAAAATTAATTGCAAGTTACTAAGGAGGCAATGTGCAATTATTTTTTAAATAAAAATATAATTTTTTGCTTAGTTTTATAAATCAAAAACAATTTTAAATTATTGGGTAATTGCGGCGGACTCACAACTAGTCCAGAAACTTTGAATAATTTGTATTGCTTACCTTATGGTAAATAATTGTATTTTATTTTTATGTACTTAATACTAGTATAATACAAGATAATTATTTAATGATAAAGGATTATTAACATTTTTTTACAACTGTATAAACTTCATACTTCGTGGCCCAGTGGTAATAAATAATTGATCCGAGAGGTCGCGGGTTCGATCCCCGCCCATGACTGACTTTGTGTGATGAGCATAAAGTCAGTTGTGTGTTACTGGGTGTAAAATATCTATATATGTATGTATATCAGCTGTTTAGTTACCATATTACAAGCTTTGCTTAGTTTGGAATTAAATGGCCGTGTGTGAAATTGTGTCCTCATACATATTATTCTTGTATTTTATCATAACACCTTCAGTGGTCAGGATGAGCCAACCGACTGAGCTGAAAGTTTGCATACATGTATAGTTTGAATAAAACAATACATGGTTAGTTAAGTGACATACTAAATCCAATATGGCGGACCAGTTATTTTTATGCACCCCCATAGTATGGGTATCAAATGAAATCAAAATTTCATGATTCTGTACCACTGATTCCCAACCAGTGGTCCGTTAGAACTAAAATATGGTCCGTTTTTTAAAATATATCTTATATCGCGGGCATACTGGTTTGTAGTGGCAGTTTTGTGGCCCTTGCTATCAACTAAGAAATCAAGGTGGTCCCTCTTCCAAAACGTTTGGGAACCTCTGCTCTATACCTGCCCGTTTAAAGTGTGCATTGTAAGTAGATTGATGTAAGCTATTTTGCTTAGTGAAACCTCGTATCGACCGCACCAACCTGAAGGCGTTGGCCGTACGCGCTGGCAAACCAATCTTTTTCGATGTAAACGTGAGGGGAGAGCCGGCGCCTAAGGTGCAGTGGTTCCAGAAGTGGAAGAACGAAGAGAAGGAGGTATGGCTCTATTTATTTACATAGTTTTTTGAAGTTATACTTCTTTAGGTGCGTCAGGAAAAGCATTAGAGTGAATTGTTATTATGCAAACGCATTTAGTAACAGAAATTCTACACTACGAAGTTGTTTGATATTCCTCTTATTTTATTGTGGTGAAGATAGTCACACTCGATATTATGCGTCACATAACTTCACTTTTTTTATTCTAATGTATATCGTTATATATCTCGTAATTAAACCACTAATGTTAAAAGAAATTTAGTTTTTTTTTTGTTAATGAGTAATGTCTGTGTGTAAGTGTCTATGTTGGTATCTAATAAGTAAGTTGGTATTACTGATACAAAACGTCTGAACATGTTTTTTTTATCAAATATAAATGAAAGTGTATAAAAGAAAGAAAAAAAAAACTATTCAATGTCTTTGTCAAAATGAAAATGAAAATAAAATACACTTTATTTAATTGAGACCCTAAGAAGGCACTCTTTAACGTCAAAACACTACTACCTCTGTACTATCTATTATCTATCTACTTGGTTTTGTCATGAAATATAATATGTGTTGGAAACAATGAAAAATTAGGTAAATCCAAAAGTTGGTTATTACGTTCACACTCTGCAATGAACCTCAGCTTTTGGTGATCAGGGACAGCATCGTGATGAAGTCGATAGTATGATGATAGGGCACTCTCTGACACCTGGTTAGCTACCACCTTCGAGCTGAAAATGTGTCGCCAAGCACCTATAGCCGCTGTTCAGGCTTAGTCACTGTCGAGGCCAAATAGCCATTAAACATAAAGTATTAAAAAAAAAATTGGTTGCCTGTAAAGTCGGTATACGGGCGAAAGTTTTACGTGACAACGACTTTATGTCTGTCTCTCTCGCTCTTAGGCGGGCTAAACATGCCCGAGTGGAAGGGACGCGTGCCTCTCACTCGCTCTCATTGTGAGCGCATAACGTGAGCGGAGCGTAACGCAGTTTCTTGAAGTGTCACCCGGCAAACCAATTTATAAGACGTTGTCACGTCAAAAACGTGTGGGTCTCGGGACGCTCGACAGAGGTGGTTGTGGGTTAAAGTGAGAGAGGAGGAGCCTGCCTACTGCAGCCGTATGCGTGAGAGAAAGCGAAGCCAGACATAGTGGCGCCGTAACGCGTTACGTTACGAAGCGGTTTACCCTCCCATAAGCTATCAATTCAAAAATAACTTTGATGGTTTTGTATCGTTCAGGTGACAGCCAACGTAATAAACGTTGACTACAACACAAAACTGGATATCAGAGAATCAATTCGCGCCATGACTGGTACGTACCGAATCCTGGCAACCAACGAACACGGTTCAGATGAAGCAGAGGTCGAGATCACGGTGCTGTCATCGCCGAGCAAGCCCGGTGGACCACTCAAGGTCACGGATGTTACCAAGAACGGATGCAAGCTGGCGTGGAAGAAGCCAGAGGACGATGGTGGTGAGTACTTTTTAGATTTACTATTAAAGTGGACCTTCTTAGGTGGCAGTTCGACTACTTTTTTGTCGACCGTTGAGAGTGAAATTTAAATTTTTAGATACATTTCACTTCTTCTTTTTTAAGAAGTTCACTTCTATCACGTATACGGTGCTGAGCACGCAATTTTTTTATTTAATCGCTTTATGGTTATTAACAGTAGGAGCCCGCTCAGCCCACAAATAAAAATGTCTTTTTACTAGCCAAGACACATTCCATACAAAACATCGATACCTGAATTGCTAATGGCATCTTTTTTATATATTCTACTTGCTATATCTGCGACTCTGGATGAGTTTATTACTCATTAACTATTTACTTCTCGTATTTTTTTCTCATATGAGTTTTTCGAGATTTGATAGTTTTTATAGTCAATCAATTTCATTTTTTATACAATATTGATTAAAACCGGGGAAGCTCGTTTTTATGTTAAATCCAGACATACAAACGGACTGATATAAAAAAAGTCATATTCGTTATTAGTGTCCTATAAAATTATCTCTGCAATATCTGCAAAAAATTAATGTACAGACAGAACTACTTACATAATTATTAATAGAGATAAAGAAATGTTTAGATTACGCTAATTCTATAATCGATGTTAATGTAGGAATGTGTTTTTTTTTTGTTTCGATCTCGATAAATGATTACTTTAGTTTATCTAAGTTGTTATAATGCACATCAAAAAATTAAGATGGTAACATAATTTATACGGTTTTAGGTAAACCTGTGACCGCTTACATGGTCGAAAAACTGAACAAGGCTACTGGCAGATGGGTACCGGTTGGCAAGACCGACGATACGGAAATGGAAATCAAGGGTCTGCAGGAAGGCGAGGAGTATGAGTTCAGGGTGAAAGCGATCAACGACGAAGGAGAGTCAGAACCTCTGAAGACTGATCACTCTATCGTCGCTAAGAACCCATACGGTAAGCCTAACTTTTACTCACATTTTTTTTAATCTGTGAAGGATTCAAATATAGTGCTTGTTACAGACTCACTATATACATAATTCAATATATGAAATATTACATGATGTGTGTCAACATTTTTTTAGAGATGTGGTATAACATAAATTGGAAGTTGGTTGTACGATTATCGATTCTTCTTAAAGCTAAATATATCGATAATACGATTGAGCTTTAAAATAATTGAGGGGTGTGCAATAATAAATTATAAAAACAATAATTGAGATTGCAGTCCAGAAAATTTGACGTAAACGGCTTTCACACACGTACTGATTGCCTATCGTGAAACACCAAGATGTGTGCTATGTTCATTCGCCTAGTCAATATATTATATGAATACTTTGGTCTGTGTTACTGCAGTGAACACCTTACATAAATTGTAATGATTTCAAATATACGTAATGTGTTTCCTGGGTAATAAATTAAACGAACAGCGGTGTTCGATTAATACTGTTTTTTTTTTTTTAATTCTTATTTTTGTATAGACTAGTTTTAAGAATGTCAAAATGAACATATCAATAGAGAAGGTTATTTAGGATCTTATCGTTTAAAATGTTTTATAACGTTTATAAGTTTTATTATTTTATCTTCGTAATATATGTTTTTAGGTTATGTCGAAATTTGCAGTACGTAACAATTTACGTTCTATAGATACTTCATATAACCATTTTCATGATGAACATAGTATAGATTAGTGAGTCTTTAAATACCTCTCATGGTTTGATAATTTCGATTATAACAATTGCAATAATACGTAAAGATTGCAATTCTCAAGATGAACAATGATTTTGTAATACAGATATACCCGGTAAGCCATCAGTACCGACCCTGGATGACTGGGATGTGGATCGCGTGGACCTCAAGTGGGAGGCACCTAAGAACAACGGCGGTGCACCTATAACCGGCTATATCATCGAGAAGAAGGAAAAGTATGGACAATGGCAAGAGGCTCTAGTTACTACGGTTCGTTGTATTTCTAGATTTGATTTCATTATATATTTTATTCTAAACTCTGCCCTGCTGTCTAGGCTTTGATATACATAATAATTTAAAGTCTAATATTAATCGTCATTATCTTTATCTTCTTACCCTTATCCTAATTAAGTAGGGTCGGTACAAAATGTTTTCATCATCCACTGTACTCTATCAAATATCGTATCAGTATTCACACCTTTTATACGCATGTCATTCTTCACATAACCCATCCATACCTTCTTCGGTCTTCCACTACTCCTATATCCATCCACCTTTATACTTAACATTCTTTTAGTTATATAACTTTCATCCCTCCTCATGACATGCCCGTACCATGCCAACCTATAAACCCGTCAACTTCTCTGTGCTATTTTAAGACTTCCTGTAATAAACTCATTCCTGATTTTATCCTTTCTAGTTACTCCACACATCCATCTTAACATTCGCATCTCTACCACGTGTAATCTTCTTTCATCCTGTTCTTTCATTGCCCAGCAATAGGTCTTATAATGGTCTAACGTTAATATCTAGTATAATTTAAATAATTAATGTTACTGATAATAAAATTGTTGTCAACCACAATTCATATTCAGGAAATCCAATAAGCATACTTAATACACATTTTCTGTTCTGTTAAGATATGTTATTTAAAAATGACTATCCACCGTACACCGTTCTAGGTTCATAAAGGGAATAATGATCAAAGTTGAAAGGGGGTTTTGGGGGGGATCTCAAATTGTCATATAGTGGTTTTTATTTTTATTCATAAATTTGTCTCGT
The DNA here is from genome assembly GCA_033032175.1 of Saturnia japonica. Classification (NCBI taxonomy): domain Eukaryota; kingdom Metazoa; phylum Arthropoda; class Insecta; order Lepidoptera; family Saturniidae; genus Saturnia; species Saturnia japonica. The sequence continues at coordinate 8,176,060 of CM065332.1, forward strand.
TGGATCTATACTGTGTAATACAGGTAGCATTTTGCATAATAAAGTCTAGTCATTGTACACAAGTAAAGTAAATTAGAAAAAATCACATGGACTATAAAATTTTGATATGCCACAATAGTTCACTCACTCTATATTCACTTGATAACGGCGATGTGGGGTCATCAATAAAAAGTGTGGACGCGTCAACAAAACAATATAGAGGGTCGCTAATCCACGAGCGGGGAGAATATGAATATAGTAGAAATTACCTTGAAACTGTATAAGTATAGAAGCAGCTGCACCTCTTATTCTACGATCCCCTTTATTTGTGTTCTTTTGGAGCTTCAGCCAGGCAGCGCTTCTGCTCAGCTAATTCTTTAGGTTTGCGTCTTCGATAGCAGTTAGCAGTGGACCAGCAGCTGGATGTCGTGCAGCGTGCACAACTCCAACAAGCGGGTTAATATAATTCGCATTTCGAGATAGGTCGACTCGCGGTGGTGGTGGTCAATCATAGACTGTCCTTAAGCACGGGCAGGGTGCGTTGCAGCGAAAAATAATAATAATAAATCTACCCCACATAAATAATTAAGTTAATTGCTAATGACAATGCATTAGGCGCTTTACAAAGAGAACTATTTGCCAAGTTAGAAATAAGAAGAAGAAGAAGAAAGTTGATAGGTCAGTAGTAGGTTATTAATGACGATGCAATTCCCGGTATAATTCCAAGTTTGATAAAGTCTTTTTGTGGTTATCATCTATTTGGCAGAGCGTTGTTAATTTTTGTAAAATACTTTATGAATATACATCGTATGTATATAAATCAAATCACAATCATTCATGTAAGTCATTTTTGGACTTCCTTTACGACCTCGTAGTAAGTTATCTTCATGTTGCTTCAGACGCCAGAGTGCAAGGCTCGCGTGCCGGACCTCAAAGAGGGCAACGTGTACCAGTTCCGTGTAAGAGCTGTCAACAAGGCAGGACCTGGGGAACCGGGAGATGCAACACAACCGCACACTGCTAAGGCAAGATTCTGTGAGTATTGCCTACGTTTTTGTCTCTATACCTTATTTCATAACATTTATTTCTTTCTTTCTTTTAAAAAATTATACAGTACAATATTTTAATTAAATGTGACCCTAATTATAGGCAACGACGGCATATACATTATTAAATCCTATTACATACACACATAACATACCATTACGCTGGTACACATTACTGTGAATGTAATTGTTTATTCAAATTCGTTGAGAGGCCTTGAAATTATTAGAAGGCTTGAATAATTAATTTACTTAATATTTATTTCATCGGGTATTTTTGATGTCAAACATCTTTCATTTCGCTTTTCTGCTGTCTGCGGAGTGATTTTGTGAAAAGGGTTGGAAGTTTGTAACGGGAAATGAGCGCGTGTGGTGGTAAAGTTGGCCGTCCAATGGTACCAATCAATTTTCCGAGAGGTTGGTACTGTCAGCCAACAGCGTGTGCTGGGGTGTGACTAGAAGATAAAGGGAAATAGAGAAAGAGAACGCATCAGCTGTTCGCTTAACTTCCAGTGTTTGTATAAAGTGTGCTGTTATATACAACTAATTTGTAAACTATATATGTAAACTATACTGTACTATATGTGTAAACTATATTAAGTTATATGTTACACATCATATGCGACTACTCTAAGCGCTAGCTCGTTTTAAAAAATTAAATATTCTTATGATGATTTATTTTATTCCAGTGAAACCGTATATCAACCGTGACAAGATGGTTGCGATACGCGTACGCGCCGGTACAACCATCAAACTGGATGTCGACATTCGTGGTGAACCGCCTCCGACCAAAACATGGACCTTTGCTAAGAAGGTAATTTGGATATAACTAACCCGTGCAAATATTTATCGCTATTTAGCCAGACTGTTGATAAATGGCGCCTCCTACAATATGTTAGTTGAATATATAAAAAAGTTTTTTTTATCAATTGTTTTATTTAACCGCTTATTTATAGGCTTTAAAATTATGTTTGAAAGATTTATTTTGGTGAAGAATTAACGTAGATATGGTTTTGCCACAAAAACATATATAAAAAATAATATAGTATAGTGATTAATTGTTTGAAGTGAAACTTACTCGTATCGAGTTTCGGTATCAGCTGGTGTATATATTACTCACGCTTACTATCATGCGGGTCGTATACTTGTTTTTCACCTTAGTTGTATACAAAAACAGTGACATCACATTATTAAAAAAAAAAAAAAAAGTAACGGGCATTGTATCGACATATTATATCGACAAATTGGTATAACTATTCAACCTGTACTAACTAACATTGAACTGTACTATACAGGTCCTAGAGACTGGTCCAGGCATCAAGATCGAAAACGAGGATTACAACACGAAGATACAGATCTTCGATTCCTCTTGGAAGAACACTGGAATTTATACTCTGAAAGCGGAGAATGACTCGGGAGTCGATGAAGCTACTGTCGAAGTCACCGTATTGGGTATGTCGTTTAAACGTGTAAAAAGATAATTGATGAGAGTAAAGCGTTTTCATTAAACGAGTACACTCTGAAGTTACTTGTAACGCGATAACATGTGATCTGAGCGCACTCGAACATTGGCATCGAGTCAGAATTAACTCGGACGCGGTTCTATTTTATGAAAACAAAATGGCGTCAACTAAGAAAAGTGGAATTAACTTGATACTGTGAAGATTTTGCAAGGAGACAAATGCTAATCGGATGTTTATAAACATGTAATGTGTAAACCGAATTTCGATGCGCAGTTTGTCCGAGTGTACTCTTATAATGAAAGCTCGGCTTAAATAATTACATATTGTAACCAAAAGTCTAGACTACGAACTTGCTTGCTAAATTCCTTATTTTACTGTGATGAAGCTAGTCACAGTCGATCGTGTACATAAATGCACACATCCACATTTTTCCAATGTGTTGTAAAATATACAAAAAAAAAAAAAATAATTACTTCAAATATGGAACGTCTGGCTTGGAAACAGTGACAGATTGACATTTTGAATCGTTTCTCAACTATTATCGAGTGAGATAACTATACTGCGTTTTTCATTCCCACGGAGTAAATTGACAATAACTAATGGAATAAAAAAACGCACTATAGTCCGTATAAATAACTTGAAAAAAAAAATGTTTTACTTAAATGTGAAGTTACAAAGAACCGTAATGTTAATATAGATAAGCCTGGTAAGCCTGAAGGCCCTCTGGAAGTGTCCGACGTCCACGCTGAACATGTGAAGCTAAAGTGGAACAAACCGAAACACACGGGCGGGTTGCCGCTTAGCGCCTACGTCGTCGAGAAGATGGACACGCTCACCGGCAAGTGGGTGCCCGCGGGTACTATCGAGCCTGACAACACTGAAGCCACAGTTACTGGTCAGTGCTCATGTTACAATACCATACATTGATGCACTACAGTCCTTTTCATAAAATAAGTCGCGAAGACGTAGCGCTTTTGCTGCTACCAAAATGTTGCCAACAAGTATATTTTTTAAATTTACCCAAAGTTATGGTATTTTTATAACAGCGAAAAGATCACTTCATATAGTGTATGAATATTAAATTTAAATTGTTTTGAGTGTTAATGTTGTATAAGCAATATTTTATGTTTTTAATACAGTCATTAACGTTTACGTCAATTAGAGTAAACAGGGGCAGGGGCAGGTTAGGCACATGCCCTGGGTGCCATTCAAAGGTCTTCAAATTTTCAACTTTAAAATTAAAACTAATCGTTTATTATTTATATACACTGCCTCATTAGCCTAGTGGTCATAAGCGCGACTGCTACGCTCGAGGTCCGGGGTTCGATTTCCAGGTCGAGCAAAGTGTTATAGATTTGATTTATATTCGATTCTCAGTAGTAGCTCAGAGTCTGGCTTTGCACCCGATTAATGGTAATAGGCTCGCCCCCTATCACATGGTGCCTAAAAACATACTCTGCGGCGAACTGTGGGTGTACATTAGTACACCTCTGCCTATCCCTTCACGGATACAGGCGTGATGTTATGTTGATTTATGCGTATTCAAATAATTTTTAATGTTTTAATCGATACCACGTCTACTATTGGACACTCAATCTAAACAATTATATCTAATCTAATACTATAAAGTAAGCAATTCTTGTATATATGTAATTGGTTTCTCGGGCTCCAAATATTTGGACGAAACTTTGTAATTAGGTAATGTTTTACATTTCAACTTTATTTAGATAGGTGTTTCTTCTTGTTAGACACCGAGCCTAGCTCGGTCACCCTGATATTATAGAGGTTAATTGACCAATAATAGACAGCGCAGGATATGACAGTAAGCCTTTTATCGTTTTAACTCAGGCTTAGAACCAGGCCGCACGTACCAATTTAGAGTGAAAGCTCTGAACGAGGAAGGGGAGTCGGAACCATTAGAGACGGACCACGGTATCCTCGCGAAGAACCCGTACGACGTGCCGGCGCCTCCTGGTTTGCCCGACATCGTCGACTGGGACGAGAAGTCGGTCAAGCTCAAGTGGGAACCACCAATCAGAGACAACGGTGCTCCGATCACTGGATACGTCATCGAGCTCATGGATAGGGATAAGGGAGAGTTCGTTAAGGTGAGGGAATTTTGACTAAGATATGTTACCATTACTACTTCTTACAAGGTTATTACTGTTTTGTATTGTTCTATTTGGCTTTCATTAATAATTTAGAATTGTTTGTTTTTGATCTCGTTATTGTGTAAACCCTGACAACTAAAGCAAGAGATAGAATGGACATATTTTATGATTTTCAATTTTTGACATTGCCTTTTTGCCAACTGAATTATATTTTTTTTTTTTCTATTATATTATTTAAAGATCCCAAATAAAGTATTCGATGGTGGTCTTAAAATGCTGATGCACTTAAAAATGTCTTAGCTATTTTGATTATAATTAATGCAATCTAGTGTATTTGGTACTGGCCATTAATTTAAATAAATTTTAAAAAAAGTTCTCGCCTATGAGCTTTTTTGTGTGGATACTAAATAGTCACAGCAGCTAATAGCTATATAAAACTAAACTCACATAGGACCATAGATATTCCTAACGGTAGCCAGTCAATATCATGTTGCTATTCCTGAGAACTCAATTGAAACGCTTCGTCGGCCAATGCGTGTTATCAATTACACCCTTAAATAGATATCTGTGCCCCACAGTTTCACACGTATTATGCTTATTTGGGCAACTCTCCGCCGCGCCGCCAACGCTTCCCTGTAGCCTAATGTTTTTCTCATTTCCATACTTGCATACAGCTTGCTAGATTGCTTATTGTTCATGGCTACTGCTCCGTACCTTTTAGGTCATAACGTGAAGTTATATAGCCAATAGCCATCTTCAATAATTAGGCTATAATTTTTTTTCTAAATCTGACTAAATAGTTCAAGAAATTAGCGTGTTCATATATACAAACAATATTCGTAATATTACTATACATCATGTACCAACTCACCTATTTCAATTCCCAGGCTGCTGAGGTCCACGGCAACGTGTGTCAAGGAACAGTACCTAGACTGGAAGAAGGAAACCAGTACCAGTTCCGCGTGAGAGCACTCAACAAGGCTGGACAGTCGGAGCCTTCGGAAAATACAAACTGGCATACCGCAAAACCAAGATTCTGTTAGTAGCTATTAAAAAAATAATATCAGTACAATTTTATTTGTGATAGAAAACGAATTTGAAATTAATATTGAATTATGGATATAGCTGGTAATACTTCTTCATATTTTAGTGGTCACCGTTATATATAAATTGTATTAAACGTAGGTCCCTGATTCATATCCGACTCGAAGGACCACAAGCACTTACTTTATTAGAATTTACAGTAAATGTCGCGCAATGTGTCCCCAGAATATAAAAGAATAACAATAGACAGTATTGCCAGAGTTGAAAAATACAAAATACCACAAACAAAGTACAATTGCCAGATTAATAAACACAAGAAAACTAATGTTTATGAATTTAAAACTTACCGTCATTTGCAGTAATTTAAACTAAACTTCTAGATGGCATGGGTGTTAATATTTAAAAAACAAAACTAATCTCTCAGTAAATTAAGATTTTTCCTTTCTACTATCATTACTACTAGAATTTAAAGTTCTTTTTTTATCGTTATTGGCTTAGCTTTGTGGCCACGGTCTCACATGATCTTAAGTAACGATGCGGCCCAAGATGGTAGGAAGACTAGCTCTCACCTATCGGTGCTTGGTACAAGTTTTTCAATTTGAAGATTGTTTCTAGCCAAGCAGGCATTAGAAAATACTCTTCCACCATGCTATAGTTTTATCACGATGTGTTCCTTCACTGAAAGCGCAGATTCAGTGCAGGGGATTTGAACTCACGTCGATCGACGTTAAGTCCGTACACGTTACCAACTGAGCCATCATTGCTTCGTATATTATGCAATACTTATATTGTAGTGTTCTAAAGACAATTTCGTATAATTATCCTTACAGTGAAGCCGAGAATCGACCGCACAAACTTAAACCCGACCATAGTGAAGGCCGGGTTACCGGTCTCGCTGGACGTAAAAGTCTTCGGCGAGCCTCCGGCCACAGTCACGTGGCATTTCAAGGGCGAGGAGCTGAAGAACAGGTGATTTTTTTTTAATACACCTATGGTAATCAAGTATACGGCCCGTCTGTTTCTAAGTGGCTACCGTAGCATATTGATGCTTGTAATACCATTAATATCACTAGCACGTTGCCGACCTTGAAACCCCCATACCCCAAGGAGCTCTGGAAACCGCCTGACACAAGATTATTTAGCTACGATCTTCTGTAAGGTGGAAGTATTCCAGAAGTTTTACTGCCCCAAGTAAAGAGAAATCTTCAAAGACATACTTGTATAAGTAATATAAAATAAATATTAGTATTGCCTGAGAAAAAAATATGATAGTGTTGCGAATGTACACAATTAATCGACGCCATATTTGTCCTACTTACGTGTCATATACGTATTAAAAATGAGCAGAAGACCTTGAAAATATATAGATGATTATTATATTTCCTATTATAAATAACGATTGCTTCATTTTCATTTTTATATGTAACGTTGCGAGTTCTATATTTTTTTGTGCACAGAGAGAATCTAGAAATAATAAACGTGGACTACAACACCAAGTTCCTGATGACGAAGAGCAAGCGCGCAAATTCCGGCAAGTACGTCATCAAGGCGAAGAACGAGGTCGGTGAAGACGAGGCTGAAGTCGAAATCACCATACTCGGTAAGCATATTTTTTGTCGATATCGAGTTATTGACGCATCAATAAGTTTTTCCCGTCCTTTGAAGGACTCTATCCCCACCATTATCTACAATTTCAAAACATTTTAGCTTTGGTTTTGGTGATTTATGTAATTGCATTTCTAAGACTCGAAAACAGGAATTAACATAACCAGGATTTTAAATATGTTTATATTAAAGTTAGGGCTGCCACGTTTCTGCAGATTTGTCCTAATTTGAAAAGCGTCTGGAAGGGGTGTAGGTAGAATAGTGTCCAGAAAAGATTTTGATCAATTTCTTTTGCTCCTTAGATACTTGGTTATTATTATTGTACTTGTTTTAAAATAATTTTTAGATAGTCAAATGAAAAAACTTTATTTAAGCAAAATTTTCAAGTTATTGTACGGTGTCAACAATTTAGGAATTAAAGTAAATAATCAAGTTATTGCCAATATCGATAATCCTTCATTTAGACCAGTTCAGATTTTTTATTTAATTTTATATCCTTATTACGTTAATTCATTTACAGGCAAGCCGACGAAACCCAAAGGTCCATTGGAAGTGGCCGACGTCACTAAGAACGGCTGCACGCTGTCCTGGCAGAAGCCAGAAGACGATGGCGGTACACCAATCGAGTACTACGAGATCGAGAAACTCGACCCACTTACTGGTATGTTTATCTAATTTAGGTCTTTATACAAACGCAAAATTACCTAAGAAGTAATTTAGTCGGGTAGGTAACGGTGAGAAACTATGTTAGAACTATCGATATAATAGTTTAATATTAGTGTAATATCGATACTAATTCATAGTCTTATCTTTGCATAAATAACTCTATTTACTTGAACCTTTAGCTACTATTATCAACCGAGTTCAACAATAGACGGAAGGTTACTTAATGAACCGATTTGGATGATTGTTTTTTTTGGATAGGTTATATACCTCAAGGTTGGTCCCATTTTAATTTCATTGGCATTGAACATTCGACTTCGAAGATATACGAGGAAACTCTTCAAAATTATTGAAGAAGGTTTTCTTTTTTGTTAAAAATTATATTGTTATTATTCACGTGAATTCCGATTTTTTTTTTATCATTCTCTATGTAGGTTTTTTTCAGTTTCTGAGCTTAGATTATGACAGTATTTTATTGACTCATCGGTATTAAATATTGCGATCTCAAATTTCTAGGCCAATGGATACCATGCGGCACTGCTAAGGACACCAAGGCGAACATCACTGGTCTGCAAGAAGGAAAACCCTACAAGTTCAGGGTGAAGGCCGTCAACAAGGAGGGAGAATCGGAAGAACTTGAGACCGAAAAGCCGATCATCGCTAAGAATCCCTTCGGTAAGATATTATTAATTAACCATTTCAAAATATAATTATTATTGAAATATAATATTGTCATGGTCCACGAATACCGTGCTGTCAGCATCGAACTTAGTGGTGAAGTTGAGTGTTGTTGCAAATATACTAATCATAGAATACACAAATGTCTTCTTTAAAACTGAGGCATACGTGCTACTGGACTGAATCAGGACAATTTTGCCAGTGTCACGTAAAAAGATTTTTTTTTTTAATTATTTTAGTAATCTTCTAGACTACTCTAGCGATATGGCGGCGCCCTTAGTGAAATTGTCAAAGTAATTTCTGTGCCTACTTAAAACTGATTTTCCTAGTTATTTTTTAAAATCCACTTCACAAAATTCCACCAAAATTACATAATATAATATGGTCAAATGTCATAATTTTATGAATTAAAATTAAAACAACTAATGATAGATCAAGATCCCGCCAAAAACTGCTAGACCACAGTCACATCTAAATGAAGTTGACAGCTGTCATTTTTGTTTCACCGCTTTCCGCTATAGTGCCTCTGGTTGTTAAGTTAGCGAATGTTCCTTGAATTTGTTGAAACCGACTGATAGTTCCAGATATTAGCGTGTTTAAACAAGCATAGAAACAAAAAAAAACCTTTTCCGCTTTATTATATTAAAGTATAGATTATGTACAACGGTCGTAATCAATTTTATCTTTTTAAATTCGGAATCTGACGTTTATTTGACAGACGAGCCCGGCAAGCCCGGACGTCCGGAGCCCCGTAACTGGGACAAGGACTTCGTCGAGCTGGAATGGTCTGCACCGAAAGACGACGGTGGCGCCCCCATTACTGGTTACATCGTACAAAAGAGAGAGAAGGGCGGCAGGTATGTGTAACAAAGATTTCATCTGTTTGTGATACTTTCTGCGAAAAAAGAGGTTGTTATTTTTAGCTCGTATATAGATAGGTATGTATCTCTATTTCTTTGGCACGCCCTTTTTAGCGTACGATTTGTCATTAGATTGGTCTTAATTGTGGGAGTGACATAGGCTATATAATATAATATTTAAGTACCCCGTCTGGGAAATAAATAAAAAGTGAAATAGAAAAATATTTTTTTTTAGTCTAGTGTTTTTTTTTGTTGCAGTAGCGTTTCTTTTTTAATAATGTAGGTTGTTTATAGACTTTAGTGCTTGGCTCTAATCTCACCTGATGTTGAGTTAGAAGAACAGTGTCTTGAGTGCAACTAGCACGCCTATAGGTGCGCTTGGTGGTGTAACTTGAAGGTGGTAGCTAGCCAGGCAGCCATTAGAAAATGTCCTAGCACTATGCTATGGCTTTATCACGACGTATTATTTTCCTTTACTGAAAACTCTGACTTATTGCATTGACGATTGACGTTATGTACTGTACGTTGTAAGATAAGAATGCTTAAAGTTTTATTTGCTCAGAACCCTAATTAATTTTCTAAAATAAAAATAGCCTAAGATACTCCTTATAATATCAGCTATCTCCCTGTGTAAGTTCCGTCAAAATTGGTCTACCTGTTCCGGGGATTAGCCAGAGCGAACAAACATACAAACAGACAATTTTTTTATTATAAGTAACGTAAATACTTTGCAGTTGTTACTTTTGACATTACAAACAGACACTTAAATTTTATTTATTTGAATAGATTATTAGCTAACGATATTATTAGGTAAATCTAGATACATTTAACATGATAAAGTTTTACTCTATGCTCTACCAGATCCTGGCAGGACTGCCTTAAGACAACCGGTGATAGGCCGACAGGCCGCGTGACCGACGTGGAAGAGGGTCACGAATACCAGTTCCGTGTGATCGCTCTTAACAAGGCTGGACTTTCGGAACCATCCGAACCTAGCAAGTCGGTTACCGCCAAACCAAGATTTTGTAAGTATAGAATTACAATTTTTTTATAGTAAAGTAAACCTTTTCCATTCGCATGGTAGAAACTAATTAATAACATAACCAAAGCCATACACGGGGTTGAAACTCTCTCTATTTTATAATATTTCAGAAGAGTACGGATTAATTTTAATTCACTTTAAAAAAGGAGGAGGTTCTTAATTTGAATGTATATTTTTTATGGACATTTATATAATACTTTTTCGATAGAAAGGGTACCTCAAGGATAGTATCATTATAATATAATTGTCATTGGCCCTTGGACTTCGAAGATACCCCAGGAAACTCCTCAAAATCATAGAAATTAATTATCTTATTATAAATTGTCTTGTCATACTTCACTATGCTGACTATAATATGTTTTGCTGTAATTTAGGGATGTACATGCAATGAATACATCGATAATGCAAATAAATAACATCTAATTTTTCGATAATTCAAATAGTAATTAGTTATATACAAATGTAGTCTTCTCCGATAGCTGATACGATTCAGCTGTCCCACCGTCGTTCCCACGAAAGGGCCAGACGTTAGGTCAGCATATTTAGGTTTAGTAGAAATAAGTTTAGTATTTATAGTGGTCTAGAATCGACCATCAAACAGTACGGCTAATAAAATATTAACCAAATTATTTTAGTTTTAGTTTATTATAGGAAACATCGAGAGGGATTTGTGATAACTTCATTGTTACCTTTCAAACTACAACTGAATTATATTGCATTATGCGAAAGAAAAAAAAATACAATAGTAAAATATCGATTTTTACTAATAGTGGCACCAAAGATCGACCGCAAGAACCTCCAAAAGAGGAAGATCAAAGTCGGCCAGCCTCTCAAGATGGAGGCCGATGTCAAGGGCGAACCTGAGCCAACAATTACGTGGACCTTCAATGACCAAGTCCTCAAAACTGAGGAGAGGTTGAAGATCGAAAACAAGGACTACCACACGTCATTCCTAAGACAGAAGATGACCAGAGCGGATGCCGGCAAGTACACGGTCACCGCTAAGAACGACTCTGGAACCGATACAGTGGATGTGGAAGTCGAGGTCGTCAGCAAACCATCGAAGCCTAAGGGTCCTTTGAAGGTTCGTGTTTATCGATTTTTATTTTAGTAAGAACATTAGTTATTTTACTGATTAATCCCGAAACGCGACAAATCAAAATATAGTCGCTGTGGTGGGATTATCACTATGCGCTGATGGTAGCGACCCACTCGGCCAAAGATCTCTACCACCTCGCTTGATTATTGGATATAGCTCAGCACATTGATGGTATTGCCCCTGGTCGTAAGCACAGCACAATCCAAACACAGCGGTGACCATCGAGAGATCTAAATCCACCGTACGAAAATATATCTTCATGTTTCGCTTGAAGGGCCCGATTTTGTAAGGAGGGAACACACTGGCCGGGAGAAGGTACCGCAGCTTCACGGTACTAAAAAAATAAGTCATAGATAATTTTATAGTCTGTGCCGAGATGGAGGGTACCGTAAAACAGTAACTCTGAAGCTCAGCGCTTGTGGTTCTGTTGTAGAAAGGAGAGGAGGGAATTAGGTTGAACGGGTCTTCCAGATAACATAACATCATAATTTTGTTGAATTGGTATATTCGATTTCTTTTTAATAAATGTAAAATTAACTTTGAAAATTCTTATCGCCTAACTATTTTATTGACCAATGATATAAACTTCCCGTGTACAAAATTTAATAAAAAAACGTTCAAGCCGTTTTTGAGTTAATTCCGATTTACGAACATAAAAACAGACAGACAGAAGTTTTTTAAGTGCATATTCGTGATTAGTGTGAAATTTGGAAAAATATCTCATGTACGGACACGACTATAGATTTATTAATATAGATTATGTATTATATATAAAATAATTTGTAACTTCTTTTAAAGGTGTCCGACGTGAAAGCAGACGGATGCAAGCTAAAATGGGAAGCTCCTGAAGACGACGGCGGCGAGCCGGTCGAGAGCTATGTCGTCGAACGCATGGACACCGACTCAGGACGGTGGGTGCCAGTCTGCACTACCAAGACTCCCGAAGCTGACGTCACCGGTCTCAACGAGGGCAAGGACTACATGTTCAGGGTGAAAGCTGTCAACCCCGAGGGAGAGAGTGAACCTCTCGTGACAGAGACGGCGACCACAGCCAAGAATCCTTACGGTGAGATTTTTGTCAAATGCGTTTGAGTTAAATGCCCGAGCTAAGACTGACTTAGTATTTAGTTTTTTATACACTACTAAGATAGAAACAAACATACGACCTACCTGATGTTAAGCGACATATGGACGATTCTAATACCACTTGAACCCTGTCCCCCTCTAACACATGGAGTTCTGGAAATAACACAACACAAGGTTATTTGGCTGCGACTGTCTGTATATTCTAAATAATAGTGTGATCATAAATCTTCATTAATCTAATGATAATCCATAATCATTTAAAAAAAATCATATAAATTCGGTCACAATACCTCGCAACAGCCGATCTTGATTCTTGTTTTTATGATGGTTATGTCTGGAATAGACTCCTTTTGAATGAAATATTATTTAAACAATTTAAAAAATGAACTAACCTAGTTTCCTTCTGACTTTTGTCTCTGATTGGGATGTTTTTCTAACGTGTAGTAGGAGTTTAACATTAATAGATCCAAGACGTTAGACGAATGTCTGTGAAGAAGTATTTTCTTTTTATTAAAATCTTGTAATTAATTATCCAGGCGAGCCTGATGCACCAGGCAAACCGGAGATCAAGGACTGGGATAAGGAACACGTGGATCTCAAATGGGAGAAACCAACCAACGATGGCGGCGCTCCCATCACGGCATACATTGTCGAGAAGAAAGATAGAGATACCGGAAAATGGGTGAAGCCGCTGAGGTGAGAGTTATGTGAAACTAGCTTCCGTAGAAGTCATTTTTTAACCAATAAAATTTCAATCGAATGTTCCTTAGTTACTCCTATAGCCCTCGCATATTCATACAGTCCTCCTATATTCATAAAGTTTCTCCTATATTCTTATAGTGCTCTTATATTCCTATAGTCCTCACATATTTATATAGTCCTATATTCGTAAAGTTTTCCTATATTCTTATAGTGCTCTTATATTCCTATAGTCCTCACATATTCATATAGTCCTATATTCATAAAGTTTTCCTATATTCCTTTAATCTTCCTATAGTACTTGATATTCCTACTATCATATGTTATATTGACTCTTTGGCGAACCAGTCTAAAATAGTTAAATAATATTGTCCAGGTGCCCGGCAACAAGACAGAAGCCCGCGTACCCGATCTGATCGAAGGCAAGACGTACCAGTTCAGGGTGAAGGCCGTCAACAAAGCCGGACCTGGCAAACCTTCCACAGCTACCGATAATCTGCTCGCTAAGGATAGGTTTGGTGAGTACACTTTATATGTTATCAGTATGTAAGGATATTTTCCGAAATTTGAAGGATTGTCAGTTTGATTTGTTCTGATTATGAGTAACGGCATAAACCATTTTTTTTTTCAGATTATTTGTATATAATATGTTTAATTTAATTCATGGTTTGCACAGCACCGCCGAAGATTGACCGCACGAACATGCGTGACATCACAATCAAGGCTGGACAACATATCAGACTTGATGTGAAAGTGTCCGGTGAACCTCCACCGTCGAAGACTTGGTAAGATTTTTAGTAGAAATAATGTCAAACCTTATTTGGTAAAGTTGCAGTGAACGCTCATTACCTGGTTTCTAAAATTTCTGCCCCGATAATATTCGATAGTGTTTTATGACGTTATTCGTCTATTCAGTGATTTAAAAAAAAACCGAATTAACTGTAATTGGTTTGTTAACAAAATCATTGTCTGCCACTCTTCAAAAATATAAAATCACATAGCAATTGTTTTCCTAACAATATTTTTGTGTTCATAGTAACAGAAATATTAAATATTCTACATACATACATACATAAATCACGCCTATTTTCCAACGGGGTAGGCAGAGACCACGTCCTTCCACTTGCTACGATCCTGGCATACCTCTTTCGCTTCTTCGACATTCATTAATCTTTTCATGCATGCTCGTCGGTTTAGAGTACTCTTGACCTTACCTTTCTTCAGAACGTCTCCGATTTGATCGATAAATGGTCGTCTAGGCCTTCCTCTTCCAACGATTCCTTTCACACTCGCATCATAAATTTGTTTAGTCATTCTTCTTTCGTTCATCCTCTCAACATGCCCAAACCATAAATATTCTACATTGGATATTATATGGCAATGATCTTGGTAAACAATTAGACGATTTTTATTTTTAGTTTGTTAAGATAGTCTTCGATCAAAATGCCTTACTTTGAACATTAGACTTGCTGTCACGCCGGCCTGCATTAATTTAACTGGATATGCACACGCTGATCGCGAAACGCAACACGCAAGAACAAGTCACTATGACGGACTTTTCACAACCCTGCGATTCGGGATCGGTCAGCTTATATCCAGTAATCAAGTGGAGCGATAGGCATCTTTACGCGATTAAATCGCGACCACTATGTACATAGTGATACAGTAACAGTGATTTTGTTAGGATTATTGCGTTTCTAACGAATTACCGTTCAATCACTGGTCGCTGTTGTTTTTGGATTCAGTCCTACTTACTATCAGACATAGTGCCATTATACATACACATACACTATGTCATTTTTGTCCTATTTCTTCTTCATCTTCTTCCCAACTTGGTAGCTACTCCTCTTTAATGAAGGCCATTACTGTTATTACCAAGTGAATATAGTGTCCTGTCTTGTGAAGATTGTCAGCATCCTAACAAGATGGTAGCTCCCTTGTTAGAACTTTCTAGGAAGTTTTTGTGGGATCTCACAATGCTTGCTTTCAGTTTATATTTATAATCCACTTCAGTTATGCACAAAATCAAAACTATATCACGCAAAACGCAACAATATATGGTCTAAAACCTGAGTAAATGAATTAAAAATAAAAACCTCAACACGTCACTTCAAGTTCCCGCCAAAAACTCTATTTTATGTTATTTATTCATCTGCAAAATTATTACTATGTAATAAGTATTTATTAAATATTTAATTTTGTTTTAGGTTCCACAACAAGGAGCGACTCTCTACTCGGGACGATCTCTCCGTAGATGTGGAAGATTACAAGACGAAGCTGTCGGTCGTGATCGCATCCCGCAAACACAGCGGCACTTACACCCTGAAGGCTGAAAACAGTAGCGGTAGGGATGAAGCCACTATTGAAGTAAAGGTCCTCGATGTACCAGCTAAACCTGAAGGACCTTTGAAGGTGAGATTCCCTAGTTGATTCACATCATAAGTAAACAGTAGCAGATGTTTATGTCCAGTAGTGGTCTTGATATCACAAACTTATTTGATATTAGGTGACGATGTGATCTTTAATAGTGACATGCAAAGACTAAAAGGACTGGATCTCAACTGCAACTTGTGGTATGCACCTATAGGTGCTTGACCAGAGATTTTAAACTCGAAGGTGGTAAGAAACCAGGCGGACATTAGAAAAAGCCCTACCACCATGCTATAATTTTATCACAATGTTTTCCTTCACCGAAAGCTTAAGCCTCGTTGCGGGGGTTTGAACTTACGTCGATCGACGCGGAGTCCGTACACACTACCAACTGAGCCTAAAGCCTAAATGGTCTGGATCACAATTGCAGCTCGCGGTACACACCTATAGGTGGTTTTTAAGTCGGGGGTGGTAGAGTTCCAAGCGGGTATCACAAACTTTACTTTTTCACTGAAAGCTTTAGCTTATTCCAAGTGTTGAAGCCACGTATGACGCATTAGATTTTTAGGAACCCACGAAAGTTTTTAGATAAAGACCAAGTATCTGAGGAGTATAACAAAAAATATCAATATCTATCTAGTATTTTATAGGTGATGCGCGCACAATGGCAACCCTCTATAATTTTATAAAGATATACACTGACTGATCCCAGAATGCTACAAACTAAATAAAACAGTGTTGGGCTTATCCCTATTTGTATTACTGCATATACACCAAATGGCCCTGCAACGCGTCCAACAAAAATAAAATTTGTGATGGGTTTATTATATGCCAATGACTCCAACACATTCACCGCTCCAATAATACTTCAAAAATAATTGAAATCGTCCTTTATTGGCACTAGCCTTGAGGGATGATTTTTCAAAAACGCGAATCAACCTTATTTCTTACCAAATTCATACATATGAATTTTCATATCCCAACTTTGAAAAATGATGGTTTCTTCATACAAATTTTCATCCCCTATTTCATCGCGACATAAGGTAGCCTTTGTCCTTCTCCATGGTCTAATATATCCCTATACCGAAATTCATGAAAATTGGTTTGATGGATTCTCCAAACTTTTCATCCTCTACTTCATCCCTTCAAGTTTTATTTTTGCAACAAAATAATAGAATGTCAAAAAATATGAATAAATGAATGATCGAATTAATTATATGTTTTTTTCTTTGTTAATGAACAAATTAAGTATAATTAATTAATTATAATAATAGGTATCGGATGTACACAAAGAAGGCTGCACTCTCAAGTGGAACCCACCGCTCGACGACGGCGGTGCTCCCATCGATCACTATCTGGTCGAGAAACTGGATACGGAGACCGGGCGCTGGTTGCCGGCGCTGAAGACAAAAGACCCCAAGGCGGAGATAGAGAACCTTGTCCCGGGACATGAGTACAAGTTTAGAGTCTCGGCTGTGAACAACGAAGGACAGTCCGAACCTCTGGAGGCAGAACACTCAGTTATCGCGAAGAATCCGTTCGGTATGAAACCACCAATTATAAGTGTTTTTTTTAACGAAACTTTTTAGGCGGTAATTCGATAATAGGACGAGTATTGGGAGTGAAATTTCAAGGACGCATCACGTTTAGGCACATTTCGCTACATGAGAGAGAAGAAATATATAACGTAGAAAGAAGGAGAAAGACAGCTATACATTGCATGTGTAATACACACTTTAGGCTATTTAAGTATCCATTTTCAAGAAGTTTCACTTCTATCACGTGTACAGTTCTGCACGCGCAATTTTTTTTATGTATCTTTTTTGGCTGTGACGACAGCAAAATTCCAAGGTCGAATTTTAGTGCAACGTTATTATATGCAATGTTTACCAGCGCAACATTCCTGATGACAAAAAGGACGGAAATAGGTATTTGGTTAGAGAGAGAAAAGAAAGGATGATTAACCGAGAGATGGATCAATGCGGTGGAATAAAATAAGATAAGCGAATGGCCGTGCGTAAGTTTAAGCGCGCTTTGGCATTTCATAGTTAAATTCAACTTTTTGGTACCAGTTAACCTAGGTAAATTATAGAAACACTATTTAAAGTTATTTCACTATTTTTCTATTTATAAATACTGCATAAAGAAGCAAATATGAGGAGTCTTTAAAAAAACATCACATTTTTTCATTGTAATATGAATAAATAAAATCGACAAAAAGAAACACAAATACTCAGGTGTAGTGGGTGTGTATAGTTGGAGAGAGAGGCTTCAGTACAAATATTGAGAGGGCAGCGCAGAGTAGGAAGAGCCGATAAGGTGAGACTCCCCCAAATGGCACGTAGCGACGTCCAATCAGAACGCCAACCTATCCATTATCAAACATCTTTATTTCATGTGATATATAAGGTCAAGTATGATTGTTTCTTAGAACCCTAATTTGATAATTGCAGATGAGCCCGATAAACCTGGTACCCCTGAAGTAGTTGACTGGGACAAGGACCATGTGGACCTCAAATGGACGAAGCCGATCAAAGACGGCGGCGCACCGATCACCGGGTACATAATCGAGAAGCGCGAAGTCGGTTCACCGAAATGGGTGAAGGCCTGTGAGGTAATATTGAACGCATGATGGCAACACTTGTGCAGGGTTTACTACTTCATCCTTAGCAAAAACCATAGATTACCATAAGATGCGATAAGTGCCAGGTTGTTACTTCCATATAATAAAAGATACCCTGTAGTAGGATGAATTGGCTAATAAATATGCAAGATAATTTTCCGGTTTCATTTTTTTTAATGCAACTAAGGTGACAAACAAATTTACGGCCCGCCTGATGGTAAGCGGCCATAGGTATTACTAGCGCGTTTCTGAACTTCAACACACCTACCACAAGGGGTTGTGGAAACCGTACTCACCGTAGGACTACAATGCAAGGTTTATTTGGCTACGATCTCCTGTAGGGTGGAGGTATCCTACCAGCCGGACCGCTCCAAATAGAGAGTGTAAATGCTGGTTCGATTTGTTTCACCAACTAATCGGATTGTAAAGTGGGGGCCGCGTTTCCTGGTCGATCATTTGCACAAATTACACGGAATAAATGTAGGAGAAAAAAGGACTCACCAGACTACAGCTTTCATGAAATTTGGAGGCCCCCTCTTGTGGTGCACGCTCACTAATCAAGTTTAGCGATAAAATGTTATTATAATATTTAATTAATAGGGCAGTCACTTTCAGTATTCGCCGTTGTAATTTTAAACACGAACTAACATCGGTGAAAGGTTAGGGTAGATAGGGATAGACAGATACAAGGAAAAGGATGGATGATGTATCATTGTTCATATCATTGACATAAATGCATTTTAACCTAAACAGAGAGAAATCTCAAAATAAATATCCATGTGCCCTACTTCTCTTAAAAATTAATGTATTGATTGTGATATGTATTATATTTATTATTGTGATATGTATTGTATATAGTATATTAGTATGTACCGGGTAATATTGTTGTTCCGGAATTTTAGGTTGGTCCAAATGACAACGAGAAAGCGACAGTATCTAACCTGGACGAGGGTGTCGAGTACGAGTTCCGCGTGAAGGCTGTCAACGAAGCCGGACCCAGCGAACCCAGCGACGCCAGCAAGAGCGTGGTCTGCAAACCTAGGAGACGTAAGCTTATTTTGTAGTAACTTGGATTTAGCATTAATTTCTCTTCACGTTACGATTGAAGGAGCCCGATGTCGTAAGAAGAAGGGAACACACTAGCTGAGATAAGGTTCCACAGCTTCACGGTATGACAAATAAGTCATAGAGAACTTTTTAGTTTACGCTGAGATGTAGGTTACCGTAAAACTGTGGCTCCGAAACCAAGTGCGTGTTGTTCTGTTGTGGAAAGGAGAGGAGGGTATTATTAGATTGAACAGTTCTTCAGCGAAGCAATGTTCCTGCGCAACTGAAGCGGCTCGATGTATTTGGTAAAGTCTGTATCATTAATAATGCGAAAAGCTCGTCTCTGCAATCTGTCTAGAGCATCCAGGAGATATTTAACGGATCCATCCCAGAGATTGTGCCTTGTAAAGAACTTACAGTTAACCGGGCGTGAATAATCAGCAAAATATATCGATTAGGCTTCGACTTGGGGATGGCAGTACTCAACTGTCTGGGGTGTTTTAGAATCCTCGTCGATTGGCCCGCTTGCGTAAAAACCATGTCTTAAGAATTTTATTAAGTAGATATTTTTCATTCAGTTGCGCCGAAGATCGACCGCCGTAACTTGCGCACGATTAAGGTGCGCGAAGGCGAGCCCATAGCTCTCGACGTGAAGGTCAGCGGGGAACCTCCGCCGGAGGTCACGTGGACCCTCAACGGCAAGAGCGTCTCCAGTGGCAACGGGCTTAAGCGTAAGACACACTTCTATTTTACGATCAACTTTTCACGAGCATTTAAAATCAAAATTATGTAACTGATATCCTTGAATTTAAGTATTTTAACGCTTGCATAGGACCAGGGAGGTTAGTTTTTTATATTTAAAAAAAATAGAAAATTGAGTTTGTTTTCGGCTTTTCTCGATAACAGGGATATTTTCCGAATCAGTGCGGGATTGCTAACTTAGTCAGTATAACTTATAAGTATGATTGTCTTTGAATATGCAACAGGCAAAGAGGTGATGGATTGATTGACTGACTGATTGACCGACCGACAGACAAACTGTTTGGATGATTGAGTGGTAAATGATTTAACTAATAGCAAGATGATGTATGTAAATTGAAAGGAGTGCAAGGTACGTTGCGCAGAAAAACGTAACGCTCTTTGTTAACGCTTTTATACGTTTCATTCCTCATAAAATTTCCATACCGGGGGCCTTATATGAAAATCGATTCTTGAAGAGTAAACTCCAAAAAAACAACATGTTTCAGTTGTGAACGTACCGTACGTTCAGCAAGTACCAGCACGCGAGCCCGCGGCGCAAGGACTCCGGTACGTACAAGATCCAAGCGACGAACAAGTACGGACAGGATACTGCTGAACTCGAGATTATTGTTACATGTGAGTATTGATATTTAACACGGCTATAAACTAAGTTATATTGACGACTTCTTTCGCATTAATGTCTCTATCTTAACAAATTTCCAATTTTGTCCAACTCTGTAAATATCATTTAGTATTAGTTATATTTAGGAGTTTTAAACAGCTATAAAAACAATACCTATTTATTTTTATTACCTTTCCTATACGGTGAATTTTGTGTCCAACAGACAAATAAGTATACCAGTTTCTTTGTACTCTAACTTGTAAATTATTTTCAAACACATGTCGATCGATATCGTGTACTTGCACGCTACTTCAGAACCACCGTTGCTTCACTGATTAAAGGTTCACTTATATAACTTACAAGTATATTCGGTAAACTTTGCGTAGGTATGTTATAAATATATATAAAAACTTTGTAATATTTTTATAAAGCAAAACCGGATAAACCCGAGGGACCATTGGAAGTGTCTGACGTGCACAAAGATGGATGTACGCTCAAGTGGAAACGGCCGAAGGACGATGGTGGAGAGCCAATCGAAGCGTACGTCGTCGAGAAGTACGACACCGAAACCGGCACCTGGCTGCCGGTCGGGAAGACCATTGGAAACGTGCCCGAGATGGAGGTAAAATTTTAATTCCTGTATATAGGGCTATCATCACCGAAATTATTGAACAATAACTCGAAAAAATCCCCGAACATTTAGTTTAAATCGAGTTTTGTTCAGTTCATAGTTTGTTTTTGGATTTCAATTCGGGCACATATTAAAATACCCCTTTGGACATTCCCTGGACGCTTTTCAAATTTTGACAAATTTGGGGAATCCAGAATGGAAGGCAACCCTATCTATACATAATACCATCGACGTTCTTTATTGTCGATATTCAATTCTGAGGTCAGCCATTGTTATATTTATCGAGTTATAATAAATTGTTATTAGTGTTGGTATCGACTTTACTCGATACTTAGGTGCTTTTAAAAGGATTATGAAATTAATAGGATTTGAAAGCGTCACTTGTCACGCGTGCATCACGCAGCACTAGTATAGGTACTACATACGTTACATTGGATAAAAGTTACATGAATATAATTTTATAGGTCGATGGCTTGATCCCTGGTCACGAGTACAAGTTCCGCGTAAAAGCAATCAACAAAGAAGGCGCGTCAGAGCCATTGGAAACTTTCGGCGCAATCGTCGCCAAGGACCCCTACAGTAAGTTACATAATTTCTCAGAGTTATGATGTAAATACGTTTTTAAATTTGCTTCCATAGTGGGAGACAATTAAAAAACCAACGATAATAAAATCTACGGTTACACCATTCAAGGAATTCATTATATAGAGTGAGGACTGTAACACAATGCACGCAGGTTTGGGGGACGCGCCGCCATTTTGAGGTCGTTTCGCTGCGTTACCTAATTTACATTTTGTATAAGTGATGACTTGGAGAAGCTCGCTCGTTTTAGTTTCAATCGAGAGCTCTCGTCAAGATTTTTAGATTGCGTATACAAAACGTTAATTTGGAATAGTTACTTTTAAAGATAAAAATTAAAAGAAACATCAAAAAGCCAAATCAAAATGTAGAAATCGTCTACGGTTGGAAAGATCTTCTCAACAGCAATCCAGTGATGCCCGTAAGCCACAATATGAAAGAATGAAGCGGTGCGGGAACGAAATAAAAACCATCTTCGAGGACACGTATTTACGTAAAACGGCCGTGTACTTTGTTTCAAAGTTTCATTTACATATAAAATTTGTTTTTGTTTGCTGAAAATGTTCTAGCTAAGATCAGCCTCTTTGAGTAGCTATTTGCTCGAATTTTGAGTCGTTTTCAAGTTCGTTAAATGTAAATTATTATTTATCATCTACCAAACTTTACTGGATCCGCGTAAAGGAATGTATCCCATTCTATAACTGTAAACATAATGTCATAAAAAATGTAAAAGCAAAACATCTGACAGTTTTGGATTCATCAATTAAAATATGTATTTTGTAACAGCCGTACCAGATGCACCATCAACCCCTGTGCCAGACGACTGGTCCGCCAACCACGTGGACCTCAAATGGGAACCACCGCTCTCGGACGGTGGTTCGCCCATCATCGGCTACATTATCGAAAAGAAGGATAAATACAGCCCGTTGTGGGAGAAGGCGGTGGAAACCCACACGCCCACTCCAACTGCGACGGTTAACGGGTTAGTTTCAGTTTATTAGCAGTACCTGTAGATAATTAACGAAGCTTCGATAATAAATCTGAAAAAATTATTTCCTCTATGATAAATTTGAATTAATTAATTATCTAATGAAAACTTTGACTTAATTATTTCTTGGATATTTAATTTGAGATAATTCTTTGTCATAAAATTTTGCATTTATTATTTCTGCATTAATTATGTATTCGATGTTAAATTTGCAATAATGAATTATTCCATATTAGATTTGAATTAATTATCTTTTTGATATTAAATTTGTTCAAGTTCATTTTTTATTAGCCAATTCTCCGATATTGAATTTGAGATAATTAATTCTTTGATGAAAAGTTTGAATTCATTTCAATAATTTGAGGTAATCCGGTTCATCACTTTGGTAATTTTATTTTATTTTATTCAGCCTGGTTGAAGGTAACGAGTACCAGTTCCGCGTGATCGCCATCAACAAGGCCGGTCAGAGCAAACCTTCGGAAGCTTCTAAGAACTTCGTCGCTAAGGCCAGGTTCTTGGCGCCGAAGATCGACAGGCGTCACTTGCGCGACGTGACCTTGTCTGCCGGATCCACACTCAAGCTGGAGGCTGCTATCACTGGAGAGCCTGCACCAGCAGTTGAATGGAGGTGAGCTAATTTTGATCCATTGTTAGCGTGTTGGAGAACGAATCAGGAAGCCTACCTTAGAACTGTTCTGGTCTCCTCCAGGGACGTGTGATCAGAGTGGTTTTCTGTGAGCGGATGCTCGGTCGTCCGCTCCGTAGATAAAGTGGACTGTATATTTTTAAATTGCCTGGAAGTAGATACCACACAAAATAACCGCCAAATACGCTATACTATAATCGGTATCAAGGTTCACTTACCTTTACGCCGATGATGTCTATCCGAGTGTTCCAGGATACTTAAAAAGCAAAATAATTTTGCATATCCCCAACCAATTCATGAGCGCAAACACATCGTTTTATTTATTTATTTGAAATCTCAGGTACATTTTTTTTATACAATGCAATTATTATGTGTTTAGATACCAGAACATGCCACTCCGTCCGTCCAAGGCGGTGACCATAGACAACCCCGACTACTTCACGAAGTTGGTTGTGCGACCTGTACGCCGCGACGACAGCGGCGAGTACACGGTCACCGCTGTCAACTCCAGCGGCAAGGACACCGTCACCATCAATGTGGTGGTCACCGACAAGCCAACCAAACCCGAGGGACCAATTCAGGTTAGATTAATTTTTATTGTTACAGCAGCATCACGTACCGTGAATAGTCCTTTATTTTTCATTCCGTGAGGGTAGTCGCTTAATTACGTGTAGTTAGGTTTTTAATTGTCACTGTGTGTTTTTTAAATATATATAGAACGAGTATGCACCTATTTGGTTTTAGAATTAATAATAACGTATCTCTCGCAATTGTATTTTGGTGTCTGACTAATTTAATATTCGTTTCTACTAAGGTTTTAAGCTATTATGGCTCAGTGGTGGCGTTTTCGCACACTGCGTCAATTGAAGTGGGTTCGAATCCTACAATGACCCTGAACTATCGGTTAAAGAAATTATCATTTTGAAATCATATCATGGTCGTAGAGCATTATCTAATGCCCAACTATCTAGCGACAACCCTTAAGTTAAACATCTGGCAGCTGCAAGACCACATCGTAACTTAATTTTGCTATATTACTTCTCTACATAATATACATACATGCATTACGATTATTAGGTCTAATTTTTTTTTTTTGTTATATATTAGTACGACGTCATACGGTAGGCACAATACAATCCTTAAAGAAATGGCGACCACTAAAATATCATCGACGGTAGTAGCTGTTCTGTCAGCCTGCAAGCTTATCGGTAGCTGGATATATACTGGCTGATCCCTAAACGTGATAATCTGCAAGAGTCACTGTGAAGGGATTATCAATAGCTTATCCACAATATTATAGCATTACTTTTTATATTAAAAGAAAGGCAAGGAAAACATAAAAAAAGTTTGATTATTACTATCATGTCTTCACGAATTTGCCTTTCTCAGCTTGAAAGTTTATAATTAGTAAGATTTGAATGATTTGCTAGATATCGGACGTGCACAAGGACGGTGCGACGCTGAAATGGAAGAGGCCGAAGGACGACGGTGGTGCTCCCATCGAGTACTACCAGATCGATAAACTGGATACAGATACTGGATGCTGGGTGCCTTGTGCCAGATCCGATGAACCTAGTGAGTTTCGTTTACTTTACGATATTTATAGAAACTATCGATAACTCGGACAACTATGCGATGTCATGTATCTTATACATATTAATAATCATTTGTGTATTTTGTATTTATACAAATATAAAGCGTAGCTTTTATTATATAATCTTGTACATAGGTACTATAAAAATTGATTTTAGTGTTGGTAAAACATAGATTGTTTACAAATAGGATAGTATCGATTGTGTTGTACAAAACTATTGATTGTTTTTTAATACGGAATGTATGTCAGCTCGTCGAGCGACGACAGCGAAAAAAACGGTCATATTATGCACAAATTCTGTACTTTCCGTTGGAAATTAACTATCGATAGTTAATCCTCAACTATAAATTACTCGATAATGCAAATAACTATGATTAATCGATAGTTAACCAATACTTTGTCAACACTACTCGATTTTGATTTGGGCATGTGAAACAACAAGTGGTGCCACAATAATATTCGCAAATTAGTTAGTCGTATCATCAAAAAAGATAGACTTTTAATGGATCATAATTTCCACAGAATGCGAGGTGACCGGACTGACTCCTGGCAAGGAGTACAAGTTCCGCGTCTCCGCTGTGAACTCCGAAGGTGAATCCGAGCCTCTCGTGTCCGAACAGGCTATTGTCGCGAAGAATCCCTTCGATGAACCTGGTTTGTATTACTTGTTTTATTTTATTTACTGTTTTAGTTAAACAAGACAATTTTACCAAAAAGTAAGACAAAATTCAATGATTTTGAAAGAGTTCCCTGGTGTATCTTAGAAGTTGAAGACCCAACGCTAATGAAATTAAAATGGTACCAACTTTGAGATATCCAACAAAAAAAAAAACATCTTATTCGGTTCTTAAACAAAGAAGTTATAGCTGAACATCCATATTTAAAAATAAACGATAATCGATAATTATTAAACGACTAGCAACCATAACTAAAACAATCATGAAGTAACGATGGCTCAGACGTACCATATAGGTGCCACCTCCACAAGCGAGTATATTGGCGATATGATCGTCCTGCCACTTCATTCTATAACAACTCTATGAACGTGTCTCCACACGACGAGGCGACGAGTGATGTTGACGAGGAAACGCCAACGGCTCGCTGCACGGCCGCCGCGAGTCGCGACCTACTTGAAGCACACTCTCCGCAAAACAGAAAAGAAAGAAAAAAAACATTAATTTTTAATATCAATACACGCTATTACATAATATAAACAGATTAAAAAATATTAATGGAAACTAAAAAACCAGACTACAACAAAAACACAAAGTAAAAAAAAATTCTATTTTTGCTTTTATTCTCAGACGTCGTACTTCAATATTGTATAGCCTATGATACTCCCACAGTTATGGTGAATCTATCGACGCCTCGTATGCTAAAATCCATCAAGCTGATTAGGCTACAGAGCGTGCCAAAGAAATAGACATACATACGCTCCTAAACCATAACCTTCCTTTTTCGCGGTCAGGTAAAAACATACAGATAGTCAGGAAACTGCACATAAATAAACTGATTTTCTACAAAACAACTTGTTGTGGACACGCTGCAATCCGTCGCGACTCGCGACGTTTCGTTCGATGGTGAAGGAATACATCGTGATGAAACCGTAGCATGGTGGTAGGGTATTTTGAAAATCCTTTGCCAACCAAGTATACGATTATAATTATTCTTTTAATATTATATTGTCATTCTCATCTGATCCCAGGTGCACCAGGAACACCGACGGTTACGGACTGGGACAAGGACCACGTGGACCTCAAATGGACCCCGCCCCGCGAGGACGGTGGCGCGCCTATCGAAGGCTACATAGTCGAAAAGAAAGACAAATTCGGTAACTGGGAGAAAGCACTCGAAGTGCCCGCTGATAAGACTAACTGCACCGTGCCTGATCTCGTCGAGGGACAAACTTACGAGTTCAGGTTCGTAAAGGATCATTATGTATAGCAACATTATTGTCGAAAAGAGTTGTAAATATTTTAATTTTTGAGACTTAGTAAGATCAATAAAAGTTTTTTTGTCAATAGTGTTAGGTTCTATGATAAGGTTACTTTCAGCACATTACTGATTTGCCGATTAATAAATTCAAGGACCATGTCAAATAGGTTTTACCGTCAAAAGGTTATTATAGGGCGAACCATTACGTAAATAATAGTGATGACATGGTCTAGAAATTTCTCGATCTCTATGCATCCATAATACTTTTTGCTCAGTAAAAAATAAAAGATAAATCGGATCTAGATTCTTGCCAGCTTTTCTCGGCGACCGTAATGTTTTCCGTATTTGTAGTAGAGTTTTGACGTATATAAGTGCCTTGTTAGGGCCTAATTTTTTTTTTATTTTTTTTATTTGTATGACCTCAAAGTTTTGTTTTCGCGATCGTGACACACAACGCTGCGGTATGCGGCTCTAATGCATCGTAATGCGGAGAAGTAGTCGGTTGACTTTGCCACAACTACCAAAGCAGAGGTGTCAACATGAACAAAAAAAACAATATAGCGACAATAACATCTCCCTCAGACAATTTTCTATCACTATAAGGTTGCCTGTCCACTGAAGCGGGGCTGTGCAAATTTCGACCAATGGAATTGCATCACTAGATTTCTATGCAATTCTATTGGTTGGCACAGCTCTGCTTCAGTGGACAGGCATCCTTAAACTTTTGTTTTATTTTTATTTCGATTTAATGAAGGGTAATTGCGGATTTTTTCTGTCAAATATCTTCAAAAAAATCCATGTCGACCTATGACGCGTAGCGCAGCGTTGAACGAGCACGACGCCGCGGTGTGCGGTGTACCCTCTTCCCACTTCACCGCGCATGCCCCTCACCACTGACGTATACTGTAACGGACCAAAGACCATTCTAGGCATTTTTTGGGCATACAGCACACCACAGCGTTGTGTGTTGCGATTGCGAAGCCAAAGCTTTATACACCGT
Organism: Saturnia japonica; assembly: GCA_033032175.1. NCBI lineage: Eukaryota > Metazoa > Arthropoda > Insecta > Lepidoptera > Saturniidae > Saturnia > Saturnia japonica. Next base: position 8,204,208 of record CM065332.1, read on the forward strand.
CACCTTTTTTTTTATTTTTTTTTACCTCCATATTTTTTTTTAATGTTTAGGGTACGTGCAGTGAACAAGGCTGGACCGGGAGAGCCGAGTGACAGCACGCATCCGATCGTCGCCAAGCCGAGGAACCTAGCTCCCAAGATCGATAGGACAAACCTTATCGATATTAAGATTAAAATCGGACAGAAGTTCGGTTTCGATGTCAAGGTGAGAAATCGATTATTTAATTACCGAAACCTACTAAATTTAGTAGTTTGGCAGAAACATGGAATGATTTTTAGAATGACGTACTTTTTTTAATTTTTTTATTTTAGGCTTAGTCGCTTGCGCAACTATGTTGCCTGTGTAATTTAAACTTCACAAGAAAATTTCCAAACAACATAAAAACTACTATTAACAATTACTTAACTTAATTTTAAATTGCTCCCTTGCAAAAAAAGACGAAGGGTCGGCCAAAATGGAATTATATATATCAATGTGGAACAAACCAGAAGCATTAAGTTGTCTTTACTCCAAACACACTCCACGAGAATGTGGTGCACATCATCTATGAGTCCGCAAGTCGGACACATTGGAGATGGCGCTTTATGCATCATAAATGCGAAATTTTTCGATGTGATGTATCCCGAGCGTAATCTCATTCCTGTTATGGCTTCTTGCCGATTAATTGTGATATTTTCTATCCAAGGAGTCTTTAGAGGATGCGGTTGTATCATTTTGTACCATATTCCTTTGGATCTTGAGCGGTCGTTGAAGTATACTTTCCAGTGAAAATAGCAGTCATTTTTTAGCATGTAACATAAATCAAAATGCGTTAGTAATAATTTAATTGGAATACCGTCGGAAGATTCTTGCCTAGCTAAGAGGTCAGCTCTTTCATTTCCGGCTATGTTTATATGAGATGGTATCCACTGCATAACAATTACTCTATTATTCATCTTCAAATCAAGCAATTGTTTTAATATAGTGTAGGTTAACGGTGTTCCTCGAAAAGTCGAGTTACATCTAGCTACATGTTGAAGAGCACTTTTCGAGTCAGTTAGTATAACAACTTCTATAGAGTCAGTTGATTGAACAAACGCTAGAGCTTCCGAAATAGCTACTAACTCAGCATGTATAATTGAAACATTTTCATTAAATTTGAATTTCATAGAAGTTTCGTAATTTGACTAAAAAAATGCGGCACCTATATAATTCCCATCTTTAGATCCGAAATCCTACCAGTTTTGAAGTAATGAGTCGTGAAGTTGGTATTTAGAATCTTCATTAATAAACGAGTGACCGGTTATAAAAAATATGAAGTCACCTTTATTATTAATAATTTGGATAACCATGAAGATACCCGTAGAGATTTGAACGATCTGATGATTTTTTTTTGGTCTTTGGCGCCCTAACAACTTCATCTGGTTTGTGGCTAGCACATAAGGCAATCAATCGAAATAGTAACAGGCACAAAAGGGTACCTACCAAAGTGGCTGAACCCTCAGTTTGGACTGTAACCGTGCAATCGCTTAGTTCAGATGTCGATTTTATTTATATGGATTTCTACGAGAGATGTTGAATACATTACAAGTTACAAAACACGTCTTAACCTCTTTTTGACCGTAAATGAAGCCTTTCGACGACATATAATTTAAAATGTAATGTATCAACAGGTCACCGGTGAACCTATGCCGGAAACGAAATGGTACCTGGCGAAGAAGGAGCTGAAATCGGGCGGCGATATGAAAGTGCAGCATTCGGATTACAATACGAAACTGAATTGCAAGTCAGCGACGCGCGGCGACAGCGGCCGGTACACGATCACAGCTGAGAATGTCAACGGAAAGGACGTCGCAGAGGTCGAGGTGATCGTGTTAAGCGTGCCCACTCCGCCTGGAGGGCCACTCAAGGTATATATTATACTTATTTTCATTATGTCGAGTTTTTCAAACTGCTTAATTAAAAAGGAAACGAAAAACCTGACTACAAAAAATACTTGACACAAAAATGAATTCATAATTGTTTTTTTTTTTTTTTTTTGCATTTTATTTGATTCTAAGTGTTCGAAGTATTGTTTATAGCTGGCCGCTGAGAGAATGTGGTTCAGACGTCTGTTTTAGCAAATCAAAATGGCGGCCCGTTACGTCTTTTGGTGTTGCCATTTTTTACCAGGAATATAAAATCATATAATAAATAAATCTTTTTTAAACTTGACGATATTTTAAAAGGTAAAGATAAAATACTGTTCATTTTAATACTAATTATTTTCCCTCTCCTACTTTAATTCTTGTAGATAAAGTTGGCAACTATAAATACGATTAGCTACAATACTTTTATATTCAGTACATATACATACAATTGTTACTGCGACGCTGGTTTTATCGATATAGAGGACTGTATTAATAAATAAGAAATGGAAAATTTTGGAAAACAGTATTTTTTTTTAGAGAAAGCACGCAACGGACCTGATGAAATGATGTATTATGAACGGCGACTATGTTCTTCTTCACTTCATGCAATTCTTTATTTTCACATGCACAAATATTTATGTATTTAATTATTTTATGATATATTAATCAATATAAAGGTATAATATATTTATTTTATGAGTGACATGAAAAAGTCTTCTCTTTTTTTTACGTGCGTGCGAAAACGTCAACGGAATTAAAAAACATTATATGTTGAAAAAGGTTGAATATGCCGAAAGGAGGTTACATAGCGATACTAACAATACAGTCGTCTGTTGTAACAGGGACGTCAGTAACGGATCCTCTCCGCGGTCGAACTATAAATTGCATGTAATTAATATATGTACTTCATACTATATTCTGTATTGAAGGTATCGGACGTGCACGCGAACGGTGCGACACTCTCGTGGAAACCACCCGCGGATGACGGCGGACAACCCGTCGAGAAGTACATCGTCGAGCGCATGGACGAGGCGACCGGCCGCTGGGTGAACGCGGGTGAGACTGACGGCCCAGTTACCAGCCTCGCTGTCGATGGTCTCCAACCAGGGCATAAGTACAAGTTCAGGGTCTGCGCAGTCAACAGGTCAGTTCCCATTTTTTCTCTCTATCCCCTTTCCTCTTCTTTATCCTCTTTCCTCTTCTATATCTTCTTTCCTCGTCTATATCCCTTCTCCTCTATATCCTCTGTTTACTTTTTCCTTCCCTCTTTTTCTCTTTCTGCCTATCTTCTTTTCTATCTGTACCTCGCTCCTCGTTTCCATTTCCATCCTCTCTATACAGCGTACTTGCGACTGTAGAACAAAAACTCGAAATCTACATTTTTTGTCACATTACCAAATATTATATAAAATTTTTATAAATATTGTGTCAATATTTATAGAGAAATTAATAACATATAAATGGGCTACGAGTGCAATATAATAGAGATCCAAATGGCATATTGTAATTAAGCTTGAAGTTTTGCAAATTATAGGCTGACTGATGTAAGCGTGACTCTCCTTATGGACTCGGGAGGAGAACAATACCGACTAATTTATGCGTTTTGAATAAACATTTTAATAAGGAAAACAATATAATGTATATTGAATTATTTTATTTTTCATTAGATATCTGTAACAAACATGCATAAAATATTGATCTTGCGATATAGGGTGATATCTCAATACCGTGTATTACATGTTCGTGTACACTCGCCGCCCCGTGTCCCGCTGACCACCAGGAGGGTCTCGCTTGCAGCTATCGGTCTATAGTTGCAAGCAAGTTTCTTCTTCTTCTTCCTGACCTGGCAACTAGTCCTTTTTAATGAAGAATATTACTGCCATTATCAAGTTTATAAAGTGTCCTGTCTTATGACAACTTCAGTAGCCTAACAAGATGGTGTGGCTCCCTTGTTAGAACTTTCTAGGAAGTTTTGTGGGATCTTAGAATGAATGCTTTCAGCTTATATTTATAATCCACTTACACAAAAACCAAACTATATCACGCAAATCCCCACCAATATTATATAGCATAGGGTCAAAAACCTAAGTAAATGAATAAAAAATAAAAAACAAAATGTGACACCTCCAGATCCCGCCAGAAACTCCTGCGAGCAAGTTTGAAAGAAATGTCATCATAAAATGTGGTTTACAGTGGAACATACAGTATGTTTCATTGTACAAACTTTTGATTTAGAATTTAGTTTATTTTAGTATTAAAAATAAAATAAACAAAATATTTCGATTTCAATGTCAATGTTTTGGGAGGTCAAAGTTCAATGGCCTGACCGCAGTATTATTTAATTTCATTTAATATATTTGTAACACATATCACATAAAAATTAAACATTTTAGCTTTCTCCACTCCTTCTCTATCTAAACTTTAACCAGGACAAATTAAACATCCTCCGTGCGCGCAATATGCTTAAAAAGGAGTCTGAAGTTTCTCTTCACATATTCATATATAGATTATATTTAATAGGTATCCCAGCAAGCGCACTGTACATATAAACAAACTGAAAACTAAATTATTATCATGATAACTCATCATCGACTTCTGTTCCAGACAGGGCAGGTCCGACCCGCTCACGACGCCGCACTCGACGGAGGCGAAGAATCCGTTCGATGTCGCTGGTAAACCTGGAACGCCTAAGATCAAGGACTTCGACAAAGATTTCGTCGAGCTCGAATGGACCCGACCGGAAACCGACGGTGGTGCTCCAATCACTGGATACGTCATCGAGAAGAAGGATCGCTTCGCACCGGACTGGGAAGAATGTGCTCAGGTAAGAAATTTAAGGCGATAAACAATCTGCTACACTACTTGACTATTTCGAAAGGATTCATAATAACTTCGAGAAAAAATAATAAATGTAAGTTAGTCCGATTACACAACTCAGTAAATTCTAACAATTTCTTTTTTACAGATCGAGGGTGACGTCACATCTGGTAAAGTACCAGACCTCATTGAAGGTAACACATACGAGTTCCGCGTTCGCGCGGTCAACAAAGCCGGCAAAGGTGAACCAAGCGACGGAACTGCCCCGCATCTCGCCAGACACAAGAACTTGCCACCTAAGATCGACAGAAACTTCATGTTCGATATTAAGGTCAAGGTTGGGCAGAATTTCGACCTGGACGTCCCGGTTGCTGGAGAACCGACTCCGACAAAGGAATGGCTTAACGGAGACAATGTTGTTATGAATACTGATAGGATCAAGGTCATTAATGATACTCACAGTACGAAAATAAAAGTCATTGACGCTAAGAGAGCTGACACTGGTACATACACTCTTAAAGCTAAGAATATTAATGGCACAGACACGGCCACAGTCAAAATTTTGGTTATGGATGTACCCACACCACCAGAGGGACCGCTACGAGCTGACGACATCACCAAATCGGGCTGTACTCTTCGCTGGAAGCCACCGAAAGATGACGGTGGTAGCGAAATTACGCATTATGTTGTGGAAAAAATGGATCAAGAAAACATGCGCTGGATCCCGGCAGGCGATGTCCAAGCTTGCAGCATCAGAATCGATCACCTGATCGAAGGCCATGACTATAATTTCCGTGTCCGGGCCGTCAACAAACATGGTGAATCACAGCCCCTTATTGGTCACGAACCTGTCACTGCCAAGGATCCATATGGAACTCCAGATAAACCGGGCACTCCGGTCGTCAAGGATTGGGACAAGGACCATATGGACCTCGAATGGGTGCCGCCGAAGAAGGATGGCGGTTCACCTATTACTGGTTACGTTATTGAAGCGAAGAAGAAATATGGACCTTGGGAAGTTGCTGCCACTGTACCAGGAAACCAAACAACTGCGACTGTACCTGGTCTGCAGGAAGGTGAAGAATATGAATTCAGAGTTATTGCCGTCAACAAAGCTGGTAATGGTGAGCCAAGTGATGCTTCCACGCCACAGATCGCAAAGGCCAGGTTCTGTGCACCACAATTTGACAAAATGCTTCTCGCAGATAAAACTGTCAGAGCTGGACAAAGGATCCAATACGAGATTCCTATCGAAGCCTCTCCTAAACCAACAGTGGAATGGCAGATCAATGGCAAAGTTGTCCATCCTTCAGACCGTATTGACATCCAAATCTTGCATAATAGAGTCATACTAGACATTCCATTCTCTGTCCGCGCTGATGGAGGAGTTTACAAGCTGACTCTTAAGAACGACCTTGGCGTTTGTTCTGCCAGTGCTCAAGTCACAGTGTTGGACAAACCTTCAAGGCCTGAGAAACCGTTGGTGGTTTCGGATGTCACGAAAGATTCATGCTCCTTATCTTGGAAGATACCGCTTGATGACGGCGGCTCACCAATCTTGCACTACGTCATCGAAAAGATGGACCTTACTCGTGGTACTTGGGCTGATGCTGGAATGAGCACATTCCTGTCACACCAAGTCACTAGGCTTATTCATATGAAAGAGTATTTGTTCCGAGTAAGCGCCGTTAACGCAATAGGTCAGTCAGAGCCTTTGGAACTGGATAGAGCAATCGTCGCTAAAAATGAATTTGATGAACCATCAGCACCAGGCAAACCCGAAGCCACTGACTGGAGCAAGGACCATGTTGATCTGCAATGGACACCACCTAAATCGGATGGCGGGTCACCAATTACTGGCTATATCATCCAGAAAAAGGAGAAGGGAAGCCCGTACTGGGTGAACGCTGCACATGTTCCGCCTAGTAAGAACAAAGCGACTGTGCCAGACTTGATCGAAGGTCAAGATTACGAGTTCAGGGTCATCGCCGTGAATGAAGCTGGTCAGTCTGAACCTAGTGAACCCTCAGATATTATCACTGCCAAGGACAGGTTTGTCGCTCCAAAGATCCTTACTCCACTCAAGGAGATTCGCATTAAAGCTGGACTTATATTCCACTTGGACGTGGACTTTATTGGAGAACCAACCCCTGAGGTGACTTGGACTTGTGAAGGCAGGCCCGTGGTCACTAACGAGAGAACAACGGTGACATCTGTTGGCCATCACACGATCATACACACAGTAAACTGCAAGCGTTCTGATGCTGGCAAATACAACTTGAAATTGAAAAACGATTCCGGGGCAGATGAAGGCAGCTTTGAGCTCATTGTCTTGGATGTTCCTGGAGCTCCCCAACCGCCCTTCGAATATGAAGAAATCACTGCACAGTCTGTTACCTTGTCATGGAAACCGCCTAAGGATAACGGTGGTAGTGAATTGACCGCATACGTTATTGAAAAACGAGATTTGACACATGGAGGTGGCTGGGTACCGGCGGTCACATATGTCAATCCTAAGTACAATCATGCCACTGTACCTCGTCTTTCAGAAGGCACGAAATACGAATTCAGAGTGTTCGCTGAGAATTTACAAGGACGCTCCGAGCCCCTGGTTACTGATAAACCTGTCGTCGCCAAGAACCAATATACTGTTCCTGGTAAACCTGGAAAACCGGAACTCGTTTCCGCAGACAAAGATCATATAGAAATTAAATGGTCTTCACCGATCTCTAACGGTGGATCCAATATTCTTGGTTACGACATTGAAAGAAGAGACAAGGCAACTGGCCGTTGGATAAAACTAAACAAAGAACCAGTAAGATTTAACCAATACCACGACGATAGAGTACAAGAAGGACATCAGTATGAGTACAGGGTGGCTGCTGTTAACGCAGCTGGAGCAGGGCAGCCTTCAGATGCGTCCAACGTATTCATCGCTAAGCCTATGAAGGAGAAACCGAAACTTTGGTTGGATCACCTCATTGGTAAGAGGATCAAGGTGCGCGCCGGTGAACCAATTAATATCAACATTCCAATAACCGGTGCACCCACACCGACAATTTCATGGACCAAGGGATCGATCCCTCTAGTACCTTCTCACAGGCTCTCCGCTGAAACGAAGAATGATGAAACTAAATTATCTATTGAGAAATCAACCAGAGACGACGCTGGTAAATACACGATTACTGCGTCTAACGAACACGGAAAAGATTCTGCTGACATAGAAGTCATTGTAGTTGACAAGCCTGGAATGCCTAAAGGACCTCTCATCTGTAATCCTGTCACACATGACGCCGTTAGTCTATCATGGCAGCCACCAACTGACGATGGCGGCAGCGAAATCACTGGATACGTTGTCGAAGTCGCCGAATTTGGTGTTAACGATTGGCGCACGGTCGCTGGTTTCTGCCCGAAATGCTCATTCACTGTTAAGAACCTTACTGAAGGCAAGAAGTATGTGTTCAGAGTGCGAGCTGAGAATTTGTACGGAGTCTCAGATCCTTTGGAAAGCAAACCGATTACCGCAAAATCTCCGTTCGATCCACCAGATGCACCAGAGACACCAAAGATTACTGGATACAGCGCGAACAGTTGTTCCCTCGAATGGGAGCCACCAGCAAATTCTGGAGGCAAGCCTGTCACAGGATACTATGTCGAGAAGAGGGAGCGCGGTGGCGAATGGGTAAAGGTCAACAACTATCCAACGCCGAACACTTGTTACACTGTGTCGGACTTGCGCGAAGGAAACCGTTACGAGTTCCGCGTGATCGCTGTCAACGAAGCAGGACCAGGCAAACCCAGCAAACCTACTGAACCCATCACTGCCCAGACTCAACGGCTTAAACCGAGCCCACCTGAAGCACCCAAACCTGATAGGATCACCAAAGACTCTGTCACGTTGTCCTGGAGACCGCCTAAGAATGATGGTGGCTCTAAGATTAAGGGCTACATTGTTCAACAGAAAGGCAAAGGAGATAAGGACTGGAAGGATGTCAACGATGTACCAATACCTAGCCTTGTACATACAGTACCGAAACTTAAAGAAGGTGAAGAATATCAGTTTAGGGTTGTCGCCGTCAATGAAGTCGGCCGCTCAGATCCGAGCAAACCGACCGGTGACATCACCATCGCCGAGCAACCGAACAAACCATGCATGGACCTTGGCGGAGTCAGGGACATCACAGTGCGCGCTGGGGAAGACTTCTCGATTCATGTGCCATACACTGGCTTCCCACAACCGACCGCATCGTGGTTCGCCGACGATAACCTTCTCGATGTTGACAGAGATTCGAGAATATTCCAGAAGATCACACCGGAATCGGCTTCTTTGGTCGTCAAAGACGCGAAGAGATCCGACGGAGGACAATACCGCCTGCAGTTACGCAACCCCTCCGGATATGACACCGCAACGATCAATGTTCGCGTGCTCGACCGTCCTAGCAAGCCGGAGAACCTTCGCGCTGATGAATTCGAAGGTGAAGCACTCACACTGTACTGGAACCCGCCGAAAGACAACGGAGGCGGCGAGATCACGAACTACGTCGTTGAGAAACGCGAAGCTCGAACACCTAACTGGAACAAAGTATCCGGTTACGTCACCACACCGTTCCTACGCGTGAAGAACTTAACCGTAGGCAAGAACTACGAGTTCAGAGTGATGGCTGAGAACCAATACGGTCAGTCCGACCCAGCACAAACCCTCGAACCGATCAGAGCAAGACATCCGTTCGACCCGCCCGGACCGCCTGGAGTTCCTCGCTCAGTGGAAACAACAGAATCCTCCATCACCATCACATGGACGAAACCACGTCACGACGGTGGATCTCCGATAACTGGATACGTCGTCGAGAAGAGATTGATCACTGAAGATAAATGGACAAAAGCATCGCATGCATACATTCCTGACACGACTTTCAAGGTCATAGGGCTTATTGAGAACCATGAGTATGAGTTCCGCGTGGCTGCTGTCAACGCTGCGGGTCAAGGTCCTTGGTCGCAGAGCTCTGACGCGATCCGAGCATGCGCGCCTCCTAACTGCCCGCGCATCACGAGCGACCTCAGCCTACGGGACATTACCGTCATTGCTGGCGAGGAGATCAAGATCACAGTTCCGTTTACTGGAAATCCGAGACCTAAGGTAAGTTTGTTGTCTCATAAACATTCATTACTCTATAAGTTTTCACAAATCAATTTCTGCTGTCTTGGTTGATATTTCGACATTTCATTACTTAATTTCAAATTTTACATTTGACAAAGATGCAATTGAAACATTAAATGAATACATCTTTATCAATCCCATCTAACTACAAAAACCATCAAAATGGTATTTATATTCTTTGGGCATGTAGTATGTTAACAGTACATTCGCACCATGAAGCCATATCATTTATACCTAACACTGCCAGTTGCCAGTTACCTATGTTTTTACTTATATAAAGTAAATTTTATAAATATATGGAGCCCTCTAAAATTATTAAAATTGCTCAGTTATCAATACTACTTATCGGAAACACTGCAAACAAATTTGATGAAATAAAAAAAACACTAGGGATAGCGAAAGTCTTTTTCTTCTTGTTTTGGCGCCGCAAAAAGCACTTGCCTCTTACCTCTTGTCAGAACTATATCTAGGGGATTTTGTGACATCTCAAAATGCATATTTCCACTTTATATTTATAGTCCACTTCACTTCTGCACAACAACTAAACTATATCACGCAAAATGCCACCAATATTACCTAATATAAGGTCAAAAAACCTAATTTAATGAATTAAAAATAAAAACCAAAACATGTCACTTCAAGATCCAAACTTCAGCGAAATTTTTATAGAATTCTTGTAAAAGAATGTTAAAATCCGTCCAATTTTGAATGAGGAAACAGAGGAATAAATAATCCATGCTCCAGCTGTATCTCTCGCTCTCTATTCATTCATTCGGGATAGCGCGACAGCAATAGATATCCGTTAAATATTTAAAATATTTACCAACAGACCTCGTTAGCCTAGTGGTCGTAAGCGCTACTGCTATGAGCGAGGTCCTGGGTTCGAATCCCAGGTCGAGCAAAGTGTTATTGGATTTTTCCTATGAAATTCTCAGCAGCAGCTCGGAGTTTGGTTTCATGCCCGATTAATGGCAATAGGCTCGCCCCCTATCTTACATGGGACCTAAAACCATACTCGGCGAACTGTGGGTGTACATTAGTACACCTCTGCCTAACCCTTTGGGGAATACAGGCGTGATGGTATGTTATGTTATGCTGTATAAAGTCAAGTTAGTACTTAATAAATAAAAACAATTTTTTTATATACTAACTAAGGTCACAAACAAGCATACGGCCCGCCTGATGGTAAGCGGCTACCGTAATCTATGGACGTTTGTAATATCATAGATATCACTAGGGCGTTGCCGACCTTGAACCCTCCTACCCCAATCCTACCCCAAGGAGCTCTCGAAACCCTACTCATCGCAGGAACACAACACAAGGTTATTTGGCTGCAATCTTCAGTAGGGTGAAGGTATTAGTCGGACTGCTCCAATTAGGGAAAAATCTCCAAAAAAAATTATCTATGCCCTACCTGTCCTATAATTCTTTTATCCCACCAGGTGTCTTGGATAGTGAACAATGATGAAGTGTTCCCGGACAACCGTATCCGTTTCGTAACCAGCGACATAGACACTGTGTTCTATAATACATCAGCTAAGCGATCTGATACCGGCTCTTACACCATACAGTTGGTTAACAGCGAAGGATCCGACAGTGGCACTTGCAGGGTAAGCGAATTTACTATCTTATTTACAATGAAGAAAGTTTTAAATTAGAATAAACTTGTTATGTATATTTAGCAAAATATTTGTTTGCTGCATATTAATACTTCTTTAGTTCGGTTATGAAAAATGGATGATAGTAATTTAATACGACACTCGCGCACTTTTAAATAAAAAATGTCTACACTATGAAGTTGGTTTTTTAATCGTAAATAAGTTCAGCGTTATGACAACAATCTCACTTGATTTTAGTGACGATGTGGCCCAAGGTGGTGGTGTGCACGCTAAGCCTAGTGGGGAAAACTGGCTCTCAAATGCAGCTAGCAGAGCACTCATAATAATGTTGCTTGGCGACAGATTATCATGTTGAGAGTATATCTTACCACCATGCTATGGTTTCATCACGATATTTCCTTAACCGAATGCTCAGGCTCGTTGCAGAGATTTGAACTAGCGTCGATGGACGCGGTCCGTCGTAGTTTCAAACATAATTTCTTGCTAAACCCCTTTTTTATTGTGGCGAATATAGTGAAACTCCATGTTTTGATTGCGACTAATCAAAGAAGTATTTTCTAACGCGTATACACCCATCCGTTTTATTATAAGTGTGATTATTTTAAGAGGAAATATGAAAGTAACCTCAGTAACATAGAAGTTGAGGAGTAAGTGAATAAGAGTAGGTATCAAAGACATAACTAGAAGAATATTAAATATGAAGTTCAACGGATATTGGAAGAATAGATTGCGTGAAGAAGGATTCTTTTTATCGTCACCACGTCAAAGTGGTTTACATCGTAATCCAGTAACCTCGGCAGTCGTCGAGTCGTCGCTGTAATGCCGTCCTTCTTTAATATCTCAAGTTACGTTTGAAGGACTCCCATGTTGTAGGAAGGTAGGCATGCACTGGCCAGGAAACCGTTCCACGGCTTCAGAGTATGGCAAAGATAAGATGTAGCAAACTTCTCTGTTCGTGCAAAAATGGAGGTTACTCTAAAGCTGTGGCCCCGGAGCCCAGCGCGTGTGGTTCTGTTATGAAATAGAGACGCGGAAATTAGTTTGAAACAGCTTTTCAGAACATAATTATGTGTATTAAAGCTGTGAATAACTAAGATGATAGTTAATAGAGGAGAGTGAAAGAGGAAAACATGTTTTGCCGACTCTACTTAGCATAGGATAATGATAAAAAATAATTTTGTACTTTTGCTGTTCTATTGTATTATGTTCTGTCTCTTTCTCTCAGGTGCTGGTAGTAGATAAACCAACGCCGCCTGTTGGCCCGCTCGATGCGTACGACATTACCCCAGACACATGCACGTTGTCATGGAAACCACCGCTAGACGACGGTGGCTCGCCCATCACCAACTACGTGGTTGAAAAGATGGATAACAACGGAGTGAGTAGACCAAGCTTTTTTATCTCTTTATTTCATAGGAATAATTATGTTTGTTGTAACATATGTTGAAAAAAATATCAACTATAAAAAGCAGAAATATTGGCTTAAAAATCACTTCCCCAGTTGACGACTATCTTCAATAGAAATATCTAATTCCTGATTAATACTTTTTTGTTTGAAAAAGGTACAATGATGACAATTCGCACATTTCCTGGTGTAATGAAAATATCTTGTTGCTAGTTGTGCCCCACAGTTTATTCGACCAACTCTACACTGCTCCGTTGCGTCACTAACGCATCCGTATAGCCTATCGTTGTTCTCACTTCCCGTACTTGCCACAGCTTTCTGGATTGCTTGACGTTAATTACCACATCGCTCCTTATAGTTGTGGCATGAAGTTATATGGTCTATATCCTTCCACAATAATTGCGCTATAAATAAAAATTTGAATTGACTGGTAGTTCCAGAGATTTAGCAACGCTTTACAATTTTACAGATATGGACAAAGATTTCCTCTTTCGTCCGCAACTGTCACTATAACGTGATGGGTCTTGAGCCGAACAGAAAGTACATGTTCAGAGTGCGCGCTGAAAATCAATACGGCGTATCAGAACCACTCGCCATGGATGACTACATCACTGCTAAGGTAATATACACTACGTGCTAGTACACATTGTTGCGGCGGCATGGCCGTTCGTAGTATAACCCGCCGGCCTCACCATAAAAAAATGGGCCACGCGCCGCATCGATAATTTTCAGAACTGAAATGATGCTCGCGGCTTTCTGGCGATTTTTATGACATATGCCTGCGTCATACTCGCGCAGTGATAACACGTGGGCATAGAGTTTTGTAACGTTAAGAGGAGTTGGTAGAAAATACAGGTCGAGTTTTATTTAACTACCAATTGTCTATAGCTCGACCACGGCGCCACCTATCCCGACTTTTTTATTCTTAATTTTTATTGCCAGGCGAACAGAATAAGAATTTCGCATATCCATCTAGTTTATAAAATATCCAATAGAAAATATAATTTCAGTTTTTCAAAAATGTTCCTATTTTCCAAGTAGCTTTTAAAAATTATCTTACCCCGAAACCCTTTTTCAGGCTATTACTGACATTTCAAAAAGTGATTAGCCAAATCGGTCCTGACGTTCTAAAGCATTTAATTTTTAGATACACAGATCTTTTGACGTATCGAGCTGCCGATCGCTCGTAATGTTAATTAATTACTAATCAAGGTATGGGGCAGAATGAAAACCAGCGCTCTGTGATAAATACATAGCATCAGCTGAGTCTGTTCCAATATCAAATTGTGTATTTAGGCTTATTAAAATGTATTTTGTAAATAAATAATTAAATCTTCATGAAATTATCATTAAATCATAATGAAAGTATCATTAAATCATAATGAAATTATCGTTAAATCATCATGAAATTTGACACCAGTTCTCATTCACAATACCGGACGCGCCGGGTACTCCTCGCGTCACCGATTGGGATGGGTCGACCGCCACCGTCGTGTGGGACAGACCTAGATCGGACGGCGGCGCACGCATACAAGGATACAAGCTCGAGTTCCGGGACGTGCAGGACGGTATCTGGAACAGTGCCGATTACCTCGTCAAGGACTGTAATTACCAGGTACAGTGTTCTTCTTATTTATTGCAACTGTCTCTATCCATAATGCTTCCAACGTGTATTAATATGTGTGTAATATTCTTATATTTTGTCATTATTCTTGTAATCTTCAAATATAGCTCTAACAAGTTGCCTTGCTAAAACGAACTTACTAAAACTGTCCAGAGAGTTTTTGTGGCAACTAAAATGCCAATTCTGTTGTTATTATTTATAATCAACCAAGTTACATCACGTAAAATGCCGCCAAAATTACATAACATAGACCCAAAATATATACGTTTATGAATTAAAATAGAAACCACAAGACAATCCCTCCAAATACTCCAATGTTACGTTGCGTTTATGATAGTAAAAAAAGGAGTTAATGTTCTGGTATAATTACACTTACTGCGTTCATCTAAATTCGTTATACATATTATATTTGTTGCAGTAATATTTAGTATCGTTAGAACTCGTTAATTTCATGAAACGCTTCAAGGTTTTTTCTTAATCGTGGAATTATTTTCGATAGTTATGAACGACACTTAGGGCAGTGTACTAACTAGTGCGTGTATCCATTAAGTAATAATACTTGCTTGTGAGTGTCCCACTTCTTCCCGAGGGAAGGCACTGGTTTATATACCCTTCTACACCACCAGTCCATAACAATTTGAAACAACAAGATATATATGTATTTTCCTTAATAAACCGATATTTCAACAATATATCTTAAGAGTTCATGTTTTATGTGGTAGCACGGCAATATGGCGGTACCATCCTGATTGTGTAAGCACAGTGCAATCCTAACAACGGCGACCACCGAGAGATCGTAATCTATCGACGGTATACATTTAACAGGATATGCACAGTTTGATCTCAAAACGCGACTCGCAAAACCGAGTCACTATGATAGACTTTTCACCACATGCATGGTGGTCGCGACCCAGTTGAGTAAAACAGCCCTAGCACCCCACTATCGTCAGTTCCTTGTTCGTTACTCAGCAGGGCGCACAACATGCTGGTGAGGTTGGCTTGGGAGTATCTGCTTAAAAGATGTAATTTAACACCCCTTACATCCTAATATGGATAATGGTAAGGATATAAGAGGTTTGAACTTGTGGACGTCATGTCGATGTTACATAGCGTCGGTCTAAAGCATTCAATAACTCGACGTCATCCGTTAAGTTTACATAGCTTAATATAATTATCGATAAATTAAATGATCACCCCTCAGGCGTATAATCTGGAACCCGGCCACGAGTATGAGTTCCGCGTACGTGCGAAGAACGCGGCCGGTTTCAGCAAGTACTCCGGCACCTCTCAGAGATTCAAGGTGAAGCCGCGCTGCGGACCTCCAGGACCTCCGCGAGCGCCACGCGTCGTGCGTGTCGGGAAGAACTACGTCGACCTCAGCTGGGATCCACCTGCCAATGACGGAGGTAACTATTTTTATAGTTCAGAATGTGAGGCTGATGAAAAGACAATTAATGTTGTACAGTCATTATATTGTTATGCATGATTTACAAGAATTAGTTATGGCTGACGGACGTAGTGAGGCGAGAGACAGAATGACACTAGACATTAGTGTTGACGCACACTTAGTAATGATCTGACACTGAAGTAGAATGATTTATATAATATACCGCCAGGTTAAAGTGAATCTGATTTCTTTTCTGAAACTTCTTATATACTTCTTGTTATATATTGAACATCGTTTACTCGTCTTACAGTGCAATGCGCCATTCATTCAGTCTATAGTCATTCGTTCTTTCATTCCTACATTAGTTACGAGCCAGGATACAATTGACGTCATTTACTGTATGTACACTCTAGTATAACGAAAAGTATTATGAAATGTTTCCATGTATAAACCTCCATATTTTATTGTTCAAATGGGTCTATTTGTGGCAATGTCATATCTCACTTCATTCTTCATACAAATGAATCATTCAAACGTAATTTAAAAGCTTATGTACCCCGGTATTGATGAAAAATAGATAAACAGTTTGGGATACGACCAACAGAGGGCATTTTTAGATTTTGATTTTACGATGCTCGGTCCCAGGTTCCCGTGTGACCGGTTACATTATCGAGCGTCGCGACGTGGGCAGCTCCGTATGGGTGAAATGCAATGACTACAACGTCCAAGACACGACATTCACCGCTCTCAATTTGAACGAAAAGGCCGACTACGAGTTCCGTATCATCGCCATCAATACTGCCGGTAACTAACTAATATTACATGTTTCCCATTTTCACTTTCTCTCTCCCCTGTCTCTTTCTCTTTCTGAGGATCGTACTATGTTCATCCTTTTTATGAGTTGTCTCCACTGAAGAGTTGTTCTATCAGGTGGCTATATTGTTCGGAGATTTGATTCAACCAAAGTTGAGCGCTTCTTCCTCTTAGTTATTTTCAACCTCTCCGACAGTCTACGTATTGCGAGAAAAATCCAAAAACATAGATAGAGAATATTGATGTGTCTTATACATCATACGATATTTCTGAAGTTTGTATTGTGTGTATAAGTTAACGTTTGAAAACATTCTCATTTAACATTTACTAGCAGAGCCCACGGCGCCGCTCGCGTCTTTATTTTAAAGACAAAAATGCTTACTGTAGTTAATAACTGCTGCATTATGTTGAAACAAACTTTATTTTTTTATGAATACAAATAAATTAGAACACAACGTGTGTACTCGAACAATATCATTGTTACAAGAGAAGGATCTAGACGGTATTGCCAGGTCAACAAAATATAGGACAAATCAAAGTTGCCTGGTGAATAAAAAAAACTAATGTTAATGGACTGAACACTTACTGTGGGTGATTCTTTGAAGATAAACATAATATTATGTTATCACTAAATTCTTTTAAAAAATCTATAGTTATGTAAAATATTTTTTTGATATATCTCTTATGGTTTATTCAGCGTAAACCATTTAAGCGCCCCGGAAGCGACTTTTTTCGCATTGATTCACCATTATCGTCACTGATTATTTCGTATGATACTTTATCTTACAAAATATGTCCTATAACCTGGCCAGATAGATAACACAGCTGTGAGTTTAAAAAAACATGTAAATCGGATAAGTGGGTTTAGCTTGAAAAGAATATAAACGGACATACAGAGACGTTGAGCTGAGTTTTACAATATGTATGCATATGGAAATTACGATATAACGAAAGGTACTATGCTGTAACCAAAAAAAAAAACCGAAATAGCTCTTAAGTGCAGTTGCTTCTTAAAATGCAACATAACGAGATTATTTTCTCCTGAGATCCTTACATTTGACTAATTTATAGTCGAAGTGAAAATGGATGGTTTTTTTTCACCACCATGATTTTAGGTAAATCGGAACCGTCAAGCTGCACCACTCCAGTGCGGACTGGTGAAGAGTTGGGCGGCACGAAGCCGGAATGGGTTAAACAGCTGCCAAGCATCGCTTGTGCGCCGCTCGGACGCCCGTACACGCTGACGTGCATAGCTACTGGCAATCCAGTACCAACTGGACGCTGGCTCAAGAACGGCAGGGAGATTGTACTCGGTACCAGGTGAGTTATCCAGTTCATAACATTAACGAATATTTACTATAGTTAATTTTAGAAAAGATTCGAAAAATTAATCTCTTCAGAGTTATCAACTCGTCCGTGATAAACCTCAGGTAGGTATAAAGTCCTATTTGAGTTTGGTTATAGTTGCCCACGAACTGAGGTCATGACAAAAGTTGCAACCAATCTGTGATAGACCTCGGATAGGACTACATTCCTATTCAAGTTTGGTTATAAATGGCCTAGAACTGAATAGATAATTAAATATCCGGTGTTCTGAATGACCACTTGCTATTTTCATTATGTATAAAAAAATCTATACTAATATTATAAAACTGGGGAGTTTGTATGTTTGAACGCGTCAACATCACAAACTACTAGTCCGATTAGAAAAGAATATTTTTGCCTTAGTAAGCTCGTATATTGAAGAATATTGTAGGCTACAGCTTTATACTGCGGGCCCTAGATGGTTGAGTAAAAATGTAATGCGAGTTAAACTACAGGGCACAACTAGTATAACTATATCTTTATACTTTATTGTCTAAGATATTGATATATTAATATTATATTTGTGTCCAGGTTCGTGGCTGAATCCCGCGAGGGTACCCTGAAGCTGAACATCTTGGAGGCGACAGACGCCGACGAGGGTGACTACACGTGCGAAGCTGTCAACAACATCGGTTTTATCTACTGTATCGGACATCTCAAGATAGGAAGTGAGTCAACGTTAAATCTCCTCCAATCTTATTTATCTTTAAATTTTATGGCAAATATCACGTAAATACAATATTTTTCTTATTACTCTTGGAATCTTCAGACATAGCTCTAACAAAATAGTGGATTAACATTGACATATATGAGGGAGGAAGTCCGTTCCCACCCCAGAATAGTCCGTCTTGGATTGGATATAAGGGGTGTCGAATTACATCTTTAGAACTGAGAAGCCCAAACCAACCTCACTTGCTCACTCACCAACCCTGCTGAGTAACGAACAAGGAAATGGCGATAGTGAGGTGGGTAGGGCTGTACAGCCCAACTGAGTCGCGGCCATCGTGCATGTGGTGTAAAGTCAGTCATAGTGACTCGCTTTTACGTGTCGCGTTTCGGGATCAGCCCGTGCATATCAAGTTAAATGTATGCAGGCCGGCATACATGTGACTGTCGATGGATTACGATCTATCAGTGGTCGCCGTTGTGTTTGGATTGTACTGTGCATCCGTCAATATGTCGTGCTTCTATTTAAAAAATCGGTTGTCGACTTCTTCGATTTTCAAAGAGATGGGCTCCGAAATGACTATATTCACCGATATTCATAAAAATTGTTTAAATAGATCGATGTTTTATTCGTTAATATTTCGTCAGACCCACCACGCATCACTCGCATGCCGGGAGACTTGCATCTACCTGAGCATGATAACACGAAGATCAAGATCCTGTACAGCGGTGACCAGCCGGCTGACGTCACTCTCAGTAAGGACGGCCACAAGGTCCTCGAGTCGCCTCACCTCAAATATACTGTGTTCGATGACTACATTCTTATCTTTATCAAGGACATCACTAAAGAGGACATGGGTGAGTTTATCGAAAGTCTTTTCGATAATAACGATTCGAACACGCTAAGCTTACTATAGGACTGGTTCTTAGTGCATATGCCGGAACACACCTATTGATATGCTAGGCGACAGATTTTCAACTTGAATGTGGTAGATAGCCAAGCTGGTTATAGAAAATACCCTACCACCATCACGATATTTTCCTTTACAGAAAACTCAGGGCTTATTAACAAAATCTTTATAGCTTTATTTAAAGTAATCGTATTATCTAGTTTAACTCTAGTTACGAAGTTTGTATAGGTATTAGATAAGCTTTAATAAAACTGATTTTATTTTCTAGTTTCACTTTATTAACAAATTCGTACAAGTATTACATTAACTTTTATAAAATGTATCTTATTTTCTAATTTAACTATAATGAAGAAGTTCGGATAGGTATTAGATAAGCTTTAATAAAACCTATGGTATTTATTAGTATTTTTATTTGCTGAATCTTCCTCATCAGGAACATACAAGGTCACGATCAAGAATAACTCTGGTGAAACATCAGACACGTTCTCGGTCACGGTTACCGGCCTGCCCGGTCCACCGCAAGGGCCTCTCGAAGCTACAGATATCACGAAACACTCTTGCACCCTCGCTTGGAGACCTCCAGTCTACGACGGAGGAATGCCTGTCACTCATTACGTCATCGAGCGTATCGATATCGCTGGTACCACATGGATCACTATCGCTTCATCCGTCAGAGATACCAAGTTCACTGTCCAGGGTCTCGTCGAAGGCCAAGAGTACAACTTCAGGATACACGCCGCTAATGAAAACGGTATCGGACCTGCGTTGGAGGGTGTTAACCCGATTAAGGTAAATTTTTAAGGGCGACAAAATCGAATTATTGATAAATAGCATAATATTGTATAGATGGCAAATTGTTCGTACTGTCGATAAAACTATGGAGGGGGGAGAATTCATTAAGGCTGTGTAACCCCTCCCCCACTCCTAAACTAAACATAATTTTCAATTATCATACCCTTTCCAAACATAAACCTGAAAACCGCGTTTGACTTTGCATAGTTAAAGTTCAGATATATGTTGATCATTGAATTGGATTTGCAGAATGCATCTAATTCTACAAATTAGTATTTTTAAAGCAACATTACAATCAGTTATTAACTTTTAGGCGAAGGCACCATACGACCCACCGTCAGCACCTGGTATCCCGAAGATACTGGAGGTCGGAGGCGACTTCGTACATTTGGAATGGGACAAACCAGAAAACGATGGCGGTGCCAGAATCCAAGGTAATTTTATCATAAAGTTGAAGAGTGAAACTATAACACTTACAATATAACTAACTATATGACATAACATATTTGTTAACTATATGATAACAATTTACAATCTGCCATCAGCACGTGTGTTGTCTTTTTAACGCCCGGCGGAAAAAGTGGGGTTTATCTGTGTATCTCACAAACGGCTGAACCGATTTTGATCTAGGTTTTTTTTTTGTTGTTTGAACGGTGACTTGATCGGTAGTGTTCTTAGGCTATGATTCAAGAAAATGTGTTCCGCCATTGAAGATTATGAACTCTTTTCTAGTTGATAAATAGATTTGAACATCTTCCAAAGAACTAATGAAGTCGAGGTTTGGTATTCTGTTACTTCAATAATGTTTAGAAAACCTTGACTTGATGCTGTATCGTCATCGGGAATTTGTAGGATACCTAACTTCTCAGCAACTTACAGCAGAGATATTGAGTTTAGACTCATTTGAATGGTCTCAATTAATGTTTACTTGTGTTGGGGGTTTATTAAAATTTCTGTTTACCTCGTGATGTTATCACAGTCAAACAGACAGTCAAAATTGTTTTAGCCCCATCTATCATATATTCTTTGTACTACATTGTCTATTGGCTATACATATCTTAAATATTTGATAATTTCAAAATTTTTTTAGCCCCATATATCATATATTCTTTGTACTACATTGTCTATTGGCTATACATATCTTAAATATTTGATAATTTCAAAATTGTTTTAGCCCCATCTGTCATATATTGTTTGTACTACATTGTCTATTGGCTATACATATCTTAAATATTTGATAATTTCAAAATTTTTTTAGCCCCATATATCATATATTCTTTGTACTACATTGTCTATTGGCTATACATATCTTAAATATTTGATAATTTCAAAATTGTTTTAGCCCCATCTGTCATATATTGTTTGTACTACATTGTCTATTGGCTATACATATCTTAAATATTTGATAATTCTTATGTTCATATGTAATTTTTTTAACACTATCTACATTCCTATTCTTAGATCATTTTAAAATGCTTTTTATCAATTCTGAGGCGGATTTGATTCACCGAGTTTTGCTGTCTCGTCCCTTTGTAAAACCAATTAGAATGATTCGATGAACTCGATTTGTAGACATTAAATTGACAATAATGACGTAAGTACGTAGTAGTTTCAATATTTTTTTTTCTGTAAAACTAGGTTACTGGGTCGACAAACGCGAAGTGGGAGCTAGTACGTGGCAACGCGTGAACCCGACGCTCTGCTTGCCCAACCAGATCAACTGCCCGAATCTAATCGAGGGTCGCCAATACGAGTTCCGCGTTATTGCGCAGAACGAGGCTGGTCTATCGCCGCCCAGTACTGCTAGCCAGCAGGTCAAGGTCGTCGATCCTAAAGGTGAGCTGAAAGGAAATTTAAAAAAAGGTGTTGATAAATTCGACCGAGTTTCTTGTCAGTTCTTTTCGACTACCGATATTTTCCGAACCGATGGTAATGTGTCGACATTCAGAAGTGCCTTCCTAGAGACTAAATTGAGTAAAATATTTTTAATTTTGATTCCTCGATGAGCCTCATTGCAACTTTAGGAGAATTTCCAATATGGCCAAAAGAATACCTTACTAATACAACTTCGAGTGATTATGGTTATATCATGGTCTTTTCCATGAATGAAAATTTAGGGTAATTGTATTTTTCGGTATACATCATTATCGCTTTTAAAAGTGTGTACAATGTTTATAATGTAATCACAATTATTGTAGCGGCAACACCGCCCGAGATCGTCAAGCCGTTGAAGAATGCAAACTGCATCCAGTACCACAACGCGAAGTTCCAGTGCAATATCACTGGCTCGCCTAAACCAACCATCACTTGGTACAAGGGTAAGTTGACTGAAAAATACTATTCTTCTGACTATATTTAAAAAAAAAAACATATGTTCTGTTCTCACGCAGCAGAAGTGAAACCTTCCGAAAATATAAAAGTATCTTCTTAAAAATGTCTTTTTCAAAATCCTAAATCAGCGGGACTCGAACTTTCTAGCACTCTTACTGATACATACAACAGTGCGTACAAATCTGGTCGTCACACCGTGTATAATGTAATATTCTAACTCATTTTCTCGCGGGTTAAATCCTATAGATGTACGTGTTTGTCTCTCGGTCCTAAAGAAGTTTTCATTTCATTAATCAGACACGATTTTGACCAAACCTCGCGAACGAACTGACTCGGTGATTTTTTACCACCGGATGAAAAGAGATGTCGGGGTTTTTTAGTCCTGAGGAATCCTGATAGTGTTAAATAAAAATAAATAAAAACTGTTGCCCACTGTATCCCACTTCTGACACCAGTTGTTACGCCCGTGGGTGACAAAAAAGTCCATGTATTGCGATGAATGATTTATTTTTTAAACACAGAGATAGTTTACAACATACAAGCACTTGTCGCACTTTCACTGTCCTTAAACGTACTGTACACATATTTATTTAACACTATTAAGAGATCGCTTCTAACACACTCCAATTGGGCAGAATTGTATGTGGCCAATCTCGATCCGTTTATACGCCTGTGTAAAACAAACTGTAACAAGAGCTTAATTGGTTTGTTTCTCAATTTCTTTAATTATCCCCTTGTCAAATTGTCCATTTTTCCCCGGTAGGTTCAAGGAAACTCATAAATGCAAAAAAAGCATATAAAATATTATGGGCATATCGTCCTACGGCAGGACTTGAACTCTCGAGGGAGTTGCATTGTGGCAGCAATGCGGTCTTTCTAATTGCAATGGCCACATCAAGGATAATATGATACGTCGATTTAATAACTGGGCTATAAATGAAACTCGATTTTATTTTCCGTAAAGGTGCACGCGAGATAACGAACGGTCCGCGCTACCGCATATGGAGCGAGGGTGACAATCATTACCTGACCGTGATGGATGTCTTCGGCGAGGACGCTGACGAGTACGTCTGCCGCGCCGTTAACCGCGCCGGAGTCAAGAGCACCAGAGCGGAACTGCTTATCATGAGTAAATATCACTTTCATTCTCATTTTTATATTTCTTTTTACGCAATTTCGGTGTTGGGTAATTTTTCACTGTATTTATTATATTTAATGTAATTTTTTTCAATAGTTGTTACTAACTAAATCAGTAGTTGATAGTGCTCTCGTTGACTCGTTTTGTGATATTTTAATACAGCCGCGCCGAAACTGAACGTACCACCGAGATTCCGCGACACGGCCTACTTCGACAAGGGAGAGAATGTCGTCATCAAGATCCCCTTCACTGGTCATCCGGTGCCGAGGATCACTTGGGTCCGCGAGGGAGAGACTATCGAGTCCGGTCTGCACTATCACGTCGAGAGGAAAGGTAAGAAATGTTCTCTTTTTTATAAAGAATTGAGTAAAGTACAGAGGCACAACATGTTTTCGATGTCCGTAGTAATTAATTTTGATGAGGGGTGGTTGAACAGTGTTCCTTTCCTCTCCATTCTTCTTCTCTCGACTGAATTCACTCAGCAATTACTCTTTAACTTTATTGCAGAATTTAAGTTAGAATAATTTATGGAGCGTCAACTTTGGAATAAACTCTAGTCTCGATATAGTAAAATTAATCATTGTGTTTAACTTTCAGAACGTCATGCGATCCTGACAATCCGGGACGCGAGTAAGATGGACTCTGGTCCTTACAGGATCACCGCTGAGAACGAGCTTGGACAGGACACGGCCATTATCAACATTGAAATCAGCGGTAAGTAAATTCTCCAAACATATTCTTGCTTGTTCATCATACAGTATTTTTTACCCAACTGCGAAAAAGGAGGATTGTTTTTCGAGCGTATTTATGTACCTATGTCTATTTGTTTGGCACGCTCATCGGCCTATAAACGGTTTGATGTCTTTTCTAGTTTACGCGTCTTTGTCGATTGATTTCGTGCGTGCGAACACTTGTCTAATTTTATCATGGTTTTTTATCCATCTCAAAGGATAGTATTTTTCTTTTCTCTCTCTCTCTCTCTCTCTCTGGCCAAGTACGTATTTTTCGTCCTGTAAGAAACTTTGCATATAAGCTTCACTTCACTTCTAAACGAATGAAGGGTTCAAACAGAGTGGGTAAGGCACAGAGAAGTCTCTTTGGATTTCGAACCTTATGTTGTGTTCCTGCGGTGCTAGTGATAATTCTGACATTACAAGTGTCTATATGCTATGGTAACGCTTAACATCAGGAGGGCTGTGCGCTAAGTAGCATTTAGTAGCGTCCTCTTGTTAGCGTTCAACCTACATTTCTGCTTCCGGTCTGGTGTTGCCAGTCCGGCCATTTTCTCTTTACGATATCTTTAAAATGTGAATATAATAAGAATTCTATTTATTACAGACCGACCTGATCCTCCAAGGTTCCCGTCTACGGATAACATCGGTGTCGACTCGTTGGCTCTTAGCTGGAAGGCGCCCGTGTGGGACGGTGGTTCTGACATCACCAACTACCTCGTGGAGAAGCGTGAACACCCGATGACCAGTTGGATACGCGTCGGTAACACTAGGTAATTATATTATCATTTATTTCATTTTACTTTTAATCAACCCATACATTATCTGTTGATATATTTTTCTAAACAATGTTCTGAATAAGTAATTTCGCCATTGACTTCGTCTCCGTCGTCTTCGAAATGAAACTATTCGTGCGCCATCTATTGTAAGTTGGTTGGACTAACATAGAGCCCTTGAAAGTATGCGCATAACTCATCACAGTTCCATCGCAATCGGACGAATCGCTTAAGAACGCATAGGGAACAAACAAAGAAACATTTACAAAAATTAAATATATTGAAAGATCATGTTCATAAGTAGAAATCTATATATGTATAATTTAGACTCACCCCGAGTGGTTGTTCTGCTATCGCGTCAAGAATAGCATATAATCCTTTTTCATGAATATATACTCAGATATACCAAACATTCATCGTGGTCGGTCAAACGATATTGGAGTTTATTATTTCCATATTATACATGGTGGATTTTTGAGATGAGGCAGTAAGGGTAGGTACCCTAACCGTTGTGGGTACACGAAAAGTTCTGAGACTGTCCTTAATTTTTTGAAAAATTTTGACGTGCATTTACAGTTTTTCTTTAAGTATACAGTCTGCAAGAAAATGGTCTATTTACACAGAAACTTTTTTTTATGCTAATCGATTCTGTTTCTTATGGAGATCAATAAACTCAATGGGATCAACTGAGGTTAGAGTACTAAAAATGTCAGAAATCGCAAAAAACCTTTCCCATACATTTTTATCCTTAGCAAAACTTTTTATTATTGATAGTCTGGGCGCTACATAGAAGTCTGGACAAAAATATCTACAGGTATATATTATTATTATATACCAGAGTCCATTTTTTATTTATATAAGTAGAGAATTTTTTCAAGCTACCCTGTTGGTACATAGGTCACCCCCAGTGATCGCCACAGTGACCAGAACATCGGCTCACCTTGTAGTAACTCTACCCACGCTTCGTCTTCCTGTGCGTGACCGTTACACGAGAACTGTTCGGCCCCATCGACCCTATGTGCCCCGCTCACTGCCACTTAAGTCTAGAAATTCCTAGAGCTATGTCGGTGACTTTGTTTCTTGTTCGAATCTCCTCATTTTACATATTCAACTGCTATATATAACACACATACTGACATCTCAAGCGGCTACGTCAATCCAGAACCTATTCCAGAAGATGATTTATATTTGCAAAAATATTCCGTTGCTGATTTTTAATTACTTATTAAAAAATCCCAGGTTCACTACAATGGCCATCACCGGTCTCGTGCCCGGCAAGCAGTACGAGTTCAGAGTCTACGCCGAGAATATATACGGCCGTTCGGAACCGAGCGAGCCGACTACGCTGGTACAGACCAAGTCTATCGTCAAGAAGGAGTTCAAGAAGAAGGAATATCCAGGTATGAATGAGCTAGGTTTATCAGAAAAATATTATGTCGATATCGGTAAATAAATATAAATTCATCGATAAACATTTAAATTGTAGCATTGTCGCATAAAAACTATCGATATTTTGTGCAAAAGTTTAAATACCAAATTGCAAACTTACTGCATAGATGATAACGTTTGATAGACTAATATTTTGAAAGTCATTTTGATATTGCAGAGTTTTGTTAATTTATTTTATACCTCGAAGTCTTGAATAAGTTTATGTTAATTTTTACAACACGAATGAACTGCCATAAATTTTCGATGTTTTTCTTGGCATCATCAATCTTAGAGACTTATAGGGAACCTAATATCGATAATAAATGAGCATCGATTATACCGGTTTTCTTTTAATTTTATTATGGCTTTTTGCCTATTTAGTTCCCCAATGACAAGTATGACAAATACAAGTTATAGAATTTAGTTGCGAAATGTTCGGTGTACTGTAGAATATCCTAAAATCATACCTACATATATCCAAGTAATTATTTCTAACTCTGTAATTTACCCTCGTTAAAGGCTGTTGTACAGTGTTTTAAGTTAGTCGTCAAAACATTCCAGTTACTTAAGTAAGACTAATTTTGGAGTCGACTGTAAGTCTTTTGGTTGCATTCATTTTATAAAATGATCTTAAAATATCGGACATTGTCTTTGTTATATCTAGAGGAATATAAATAGTAATTAACCAAAAAAAGGCCATGAAGACCTGTTAAATATCGATAATTTAATCGAAAAATTAAGCAATAAAATATGAACAGTGGACGAGTCCGGCAAGCGCATACGCACCAACGCCGACCATGGACCAGTTAAGGACTACGACAGTTACGTCATGGATATCTACAGCAAATACGTGCCTCAGCCCGTCGACATCAACACCTGCTCTGTTTACGACAAATACGACATTCTCGAGGAGATTGGTAAGTTCATGTTCCTTTGCACCCGGTGCACGTTTACCGAGAGGATGTGCGTGCGTAGCTTTTATAGTTGATTCATTTTTACCGATAATAGTTTTTAATATTTCTGCTCTCGAACCTGATTGGATTTTTGTTGTACTTAATGACAATAATTTAAAATACACTTAAAAAGGTTTATCGTGTTTATGTTGAAAAATTTTTTTTATTACAAATACAGCGAACACATTGCGTCATATTTACGGGTACGTGGTACAACATTGGGGTGCGGCTTGTTGTATTAAAAAAAATTCGATGAAATGAATTAGATTTTATTTTAAATAATCAGATTGGAGTTTAAAATGCACATAATATAAGTGTACGTATCTTAGCCATTAGTGTATTTATGAAAGCAGAATTCATTGATGTAAAATATCGCAAAAGAACGTAGCTGCATGTAGTTAAACAAATCGCAGAAAAATGTATAATTTTCTGCTGGAAATTCTTTTACATTCCCTTTTAACTAAAATAATTAAATCTACAAATAAGAGAAATTTTTCACACGTTAGTTTTTTACATGATATGCACTGTGCCTCCACTTCAGCAATATTTATTATATTAGATAAAGTAAAAGAGAAAACCGCATGAAAATAAACAACTTTACTTTAGAACTAAACATGACTCACGGAGTTGCTTGCGAGATTTCCGATAATTTGTTTTTTTTTATTAACATAGATAATACTAACATCACACAAGTAGAGTTCTGATACTCATGTTTCGTACAAAACAGTGGTGAATTTCGCAGGTGACTACGTGAGGTCGTCGTCGAAAAGGAGACACGCTGGAGGTCTGTGCGTGCATAGATCCATGTAGTGCATCTCTATCTCTGCGTTTATTTATCTCTCTTACACGCACATTAGTTTTTTATATATTTTTTTGTTTATTTAAACATAATATATTTTAAAAGTATAAGCATGCGCTATACGGTTTAGAGATTAAATTTCAAGCAATAGTTTTAATCAATTTAAAAGGGTTATTGGAAGAAATTAAAATGAAACGTTTTATGCGTACTTTTCGTGTCCGATATGCACTTAACCGTTTGGCTCACGACGTCACGAAAATGTAAAATTGACTTAATATGTCATCCCCGGGACCCAAGTTGCTGGGTGTAAATTTTGATATGATTACATGTTAAAAACAAAAAAAAAATCGTTACTCTGCACTGTGCGAATCTGTTTAAAATATTTTGTTAATATACATTTCCACTGACCCTGAAATATTTACAATAATTATAGTAATTTAGATTGTTTTAATTGATTAGTTAAAACTGCACGGATTTGCAGCTTTATATCGTATATTTATTTATTATATTACAAAAAAAAAAGAATTATTTATAACGGGAATGCGCATCATTTATAACATCTTTAAATGGAAAAACATTGGCATATTTATTAGGAGAACTGTACTCTTCCGTCAGAGATGGGTTTAATATATTTTCCTAATGTTAATATAACTTGAGAGTGTTATATAGAATTTATTGAAATAATGATTCCGTTTTTTTTTATTTGGAAGTACTTATTAAATAGGAAACAAAAAAAACCGACTGCAACAAAAAACACCTTTTTTTTATTATTTTTGCTTTTTCTTTGATACCCGTACTTAAATATTATATAGTCTATGTCATTCTCACGATTAAGATGAACCTTACGACACCTCATATGCTAAAATCAATCAAGTCGTTTAGTCTGCAGGATGTAAATAGTCATACATACATATATAAATACATAGGTACGCGCGATAAACATAACCCTCTTTTTTCGCAGTCGGGTAATAAAAAATTGTAATCGTCAAAATTTGAAATTGTTTTTATACATTGCAAAACTTTTTTTATATCTATATATTTAATTTAAGTTTGCAACTAAATTGAAAAATTAATTAGTAAAAAAAATTGACACAGACACTGACGAAATTTAAGAATCTTTCCTAACACAGACCCATCTCGAGAGTAACCACGATAAATTCAAAATTAAACCTGGTATCATTGCAAGCAAATGTGAAAACCACGGAGGCATGAGGTGAATGTCAATGTTGTAGGCACAGGCGCGTTCGGCGTCGTGCACAGATGTCGCGAGCGAGCCACTGGTAACTACTTCGCCGCTAAGTTCATACCGGTCACCGGCGCTATGGAGAAGGAGCTGATCAAGAAGGAGATCGATATCATGAACCAGTTGCACCACAGGAAACTGATCAACCTTCACGACGCTTTCGAGGATGACGACGAGATGGTCCTCATATTTGAATTGTGAGTGATAACCTCAAGAAATAGTTTTGTTGTTGGTTTGTTTGAACGCGCTAATATCTGGAACATTGGATCCGAGGAATACATTAGAATATTAAATAATCAATGCAAATGTGTTATTAACATAATTGGGGATCTTGAAATGTGTTTTAGCAATAGACAACATCGAATAAATACTTGGAAAGTATTATTAAATTACTAGTTGTGCCCGACGGTTTCACCCGTGTTAGTATAGTCGGTAAACACCACGTCGCCCCCGTGTAGCCTATCATAATTGTTCTCACTTTTTGCAAGTACAATAGTATATTACGCACCGAGGGAGAAAAGTAGGACATTCACGCCCGCTTACAATTTTTTTCTCCTCGGGGTTGAAAAGTTTATATATTTTATATATAAACACGCAGTTGCTAGGTTACCGGGAGATAAAGTAAAGTACGCGCATGCGCACATTTGCCATCTCACCGGGAGAGAATCGGGTACTTTTCTTCCGCGTGACAGGGACTAAAAGTGAACTTTTCATCCCGGAGGAGAAAAAATTAACGCGCCTAGGGAGAAAAGCAGGACATCCCCACCCGCGATTGTGAGCCGAAGGCTCGGGTGATAACCTTACGCGCGGGTGTGTATGTCCTACTTTTCTCCCTCGGTGCGTAATATACTATTAATTTTCCATTATCTCCTAAACTATATTAGGTCCAAATAAAATTCTATAAAGGGTAAAGTTTGACGTCATAAAATTATCTTTATGAAGAAGTAACTTTTATTCGTAAGGATTTATATACCATGACGAAAAATAATGTTTATTTCCAAATCCGGTGAAGCTACAAAAGCCGCAGCGGCTTTAGGTCCCCTTAGGCACATTTGCTAACAGTTTAGTCACATCTAAAACAAAATGTTTATACCTCTTTTCATTTTCAATAAATATTTGTCACAAAATACCATATTGTGGTTTATAGATAGGCATGTACTATAGCGGATTTTTTTTTCGATATTTAAAGGATCAATATTTTTATAGATGATTTTATTTATTTATCATTAATCATTATGCCAGCGCACGTGGGTAATGCAGATCGGGCGGGAAGGCTTCCACTTCCGGCTTACTTAACAAAAATATTTAAGGCTAGCTGAGAGTTGTAGCCTAATTTTAGATAGCCTCGAGAATCTGGCCATCATTTATAGAAATATTTTTTCCAATCTGAATGGTAATTCCAGAGATTAGCGTGCTTAAGCAAACAAGCAAAAAACTATTCTGCTTTGTTATATTAGTATAGACAATCGAACCGTCATGTTAACAAATGATATACGCTTGCAGCCTCTCCGGTGGAGAGTTGTTCGAACGCATCACAGCTCCCGGTTACAGCATGAGCGAGGCTGAGGCCGCCCACTACATGCGACAGGTCTGCGAG
This sequence comes from Saturnia japonica, assembly GCA_033032175.1. Taxonomy (NCBI): domain Eukaryota; kingdom Metazoa; phylum Arthropoda; class Insecta; order Lepidoptera; family Saturniidae; genus Saturnia; species Saturnia japonica. The sequence goes on from CM065332.1 coordinate 8,235,650, forward strand.
GGAGTGAGACACATGCACGAACAGAATATTATCCATCTCGACCTCAAGCCCGAGAACGTCATGTGCCGCACGAGAACCTCCACCGACGTTAAGGTATTTACGCACTTAAATATATTTCCTTGAAGATTCATTTGCCTTAATTTAATAAGTAATAAATATGGTACAGACAACGCATCGAGCGACGTGATTTCGCCTGATTTTTCAGTGAAGGAAAACACCCTGATGAAATTCTTCTTTTTACTAATTTGCAAATATGAAACAGTAAATATTCAAATTTCTGATAAATGAAAATCAAAAACTAATAAAAAATATGGACTAAAATAATAATACCGAGTATACTATTATCGGATAGATTAAGTAAACAAACTATATAGTGAAGCAACGGAGTATCTAGTATGCGTATGCACTCACACAACACAAGGAATTGCGAGCGGCGGCGTAGAGAGGATGTGACGTCACGAGAGAGCGTCATGCTAATGTAGTCACTGCATATGGTTTAATTTTACTGCCAAGGCGCGTTAATGGATGTTTTCCTTTGTTGCTGTAAAGCGAATTCAATATCTTACACAGTTGCCGTATATTAAGGACCGGATCCTAAAATATTATATATCATATGCAGATCATAGACTTCGGTCTGGCCACCAAACTGGATCCCAACGAAGTGGTGAAGATATCGACAGGCACCGCCGAGTTTGCAGCGCCCGAGATTGTCGAGCGAGAACCCGTCGGCTTCTACACTGACATGTGGGCTGTGGGCGTTCTCTCTTATGTACTGTGAGTATGACCATCAGACGCTCCCTTGGAAATTATGGTAGGGTATGTTCCTAATACTGTCTTGGCAACCCGCCTTTGTCAGGTTAGTAGTTTCATTTCCAACAAGTAGCTCAGCAAATTGACGGTACTGTCCCTGAAGGGAAACAGAAATACAATGCAATCCAAACACAACAGCGACCACCGAGAAATCTAAATCCATCGGCAGTCGCCGCTTTACGTTTGAGGGACCTGATGTCGTAAGAAGTCTGTTTTCAAAGCCTAATATTATCCACTGGACGGCGACCACCGTGAAGCGAGTGTAACACCCGTCACAGTGTCTTGCTTTGGTGTATCCCGCTCTGGGATCAGACAGTGTATATCCAATAATAAAACGGGCATCTCTACCTCAGCCAATGCATATCTAGATATCAGAGACTTGCAGACCGGCATGACACCGGTGACCTGAGATGGATTATCTACTATAATTTCTCTCTCTCTCTCTCAATTTCACTCAAGTACTTTTCCTATATCAAATATTTTGGCGTGCGTACCTAATAACGTTATTTTTACCTAAAACTTGCTCCTGAGCACGCAAAAGTATTGATGACGATTTGTGATAAATGAATGGACCTTGCAGGTTGTCCGGCCTCTCGCCGTTCGCTGGCAACAACGACATAGAGACGTTGAAGAACGTCAAGGCTTGCGACTGGGAGTTCGACGAGGAAGCATTCCAGCACGTCTCTGACGATGCTAAGGACTTCATCAGAAGGCTACTGGTGAAGAATAAAGAGTAAGTAATATACATTAAAATAATGATTTTGTTTGTTTCTTAATTTCTTTGTACTTCAAGGTTTTACTTTATACTTCATAGTTTTACTTTATACTTCATAGATTTATTTTTATATTATAGAAAACGTATGACAGCCCACGAGTGCTTGATGCACAAATGGTTGGCTGGCGATGCAGCGGCCGCCAGAACAGCCACCATCGAGGCCAGGCGATACGAAGCTATGCGCAACAGGCTCCGGGAGAGATATGAGGTGTGTTTCGTTTCTTTGTTTACAACCTTAAAAACTGCAAAATTTAAATCTAATATTTCATAAGTCGGATACACCAGTTGGTAAGATTTTATACCCGTTCTAATATTTTATTTTCCCTATAGAACTGGTCATCGTTCAAGCTGCCGATCGGCAGGCTAAGTGAGTACAGCTCGCTGAGGAAACTGCTCATCGAGAAGTGGAAGATATATGATGGACAATTCGGTATGATATGCTTTCTATTAACCTCTACAACGGTCTCTAGCGTTATGAGATTATGAAGTGTGAATCATATATATCGAAATTTAAATTGTTTTGTGATTCCATAGATCGTCGCCAGGCGGCACCACGATTCGTGATCAAGCCTCAGTCCGCGTTCTGTTACGAGGGACAGTCGGTGAAACTGTACTGCCGCATTATAGCGTGCGCCACTCCCACTGTGACCTGGTCGAGAAACAACCATGAACTCAGGCAGTCTGTCAAGTTCATGAAGAGGTTAGTTTTTTTTTCTGTCTACCTTACTTCGTATGTATCATCTTTACAGTTTTAGCGGGTTAGAACTTATTCTTGGTCACAGATCGTTCGAAGGACCTTTTTGTGTTATGGCTCGAAGGAACTTTTTGTGTCCTAGTAATTTAGTTCTTTAAAATGTCTTGCGTTACGTAATAGATAAATATAATACAAATTGGGCCAAATGAATGGTTATAACACGAGCGGTCAACCTTATACTTCATAAAAACAGTATATAATACGTTTCTTAATTAACAAGTGTTAATTATTTATATAACAGATATGCCGGCGATGACTATTACTTCATAATAAATCGCGCCAAGCTCGAGGATCGCGGCGAGTATATCATCAGGGCTGAGAACCACTACGGCTTCAGGGAGGAGGTCGTCTTCCTCAACGTACAACGTAAGTTATACAAAGTTTTATCTACTTGTACCGGTCTGTTCAAATATTTGCAGCATCAAGTAGAAGGGAAAGCGCTAAACATCTAGGTATTTAAAGAACACGAAGTGGTACAATACTTGGTAGCGAATGTAATTAACTGTCATGTACGTGTAAAGATTCCGTTTTAATTGGTCGCGTTGCGTTTATGTTCGGCCGGTGTATATTTAGTTACATTATTGCTTTGGTTTTCTTGAAAAGCTGTCTTTATTTTGTCCCCAATTGTACTGTCACATCCCCATTGCTCTTGCGCCTGTAATCATTTTACTGACATTGTATCGAATTTAAAACATTTATGACCATCACCGACCCTGCCCACAATTTTCAAAAATAGATATTTGTATGACATTGTAGATGTAGATTAAATATTGCGTTGTAAGTAATACATATATTTAAGACTACCTTACCCCACGGCTTCACCCTTGTTAAAATGTCCCTTTATAAAATTGAATTTGAACACCTAACTAAAAATAATTTCTATGAATTGCATTCTATGTTAATTTTATAATTATTAGAATAAAGCTGTTGAATGATAGACAAAACAATTATTAACAAAAAAAAAATTAACTTCATTGAAAAATGGGACCACCCATAAGGTGGGGGAATACCTTTTCCAACAAAAAAGGATCGTTTAAATCAGTTCATAAACAAAGAAGGGCTGAACATCCATAAAAAATATACAATCGAAATGAGAATACTCATCCTTTTTGAAGTTTGTTGTATATATTTTTGAAGAAAATCATATGCCCTTTGTTTGATCTTCATGACGTAATCACTAGCATAAAACGCATACCTATGCCTAGATTTCCGAACATTAAAAAAAACTCCGTAGTATTTTATACATTATTAGTGACAACTGACATTTGTCAGAAGTCAGTGTTGTCAGTGTACTTGAATTAAAAGTTAAGTGGCGTTTCCTAAGATGTTTTTAAAGAATTTCTTTTTAAAAATTTTAAATTTCCTAAGAATAAAAAATGTACCTTCTACAGCTATATATTGATTGGTTGCTGTTTTATAAAAACAATAGAAACCCTCGTCGCTATTGAAACATATTTGCTACTAAACTGCATTTAAATTTGAAGGAGATTTTGTAATAACTTCGCCGCTTATGAGCCGATTTTTCGGTAAAATATCAAGTTCAGTTTAATAATAAAAACCTAATATCCTCAGAAGTTACGAAAATTGCGTTAATTACAAAAAATACTTAAATGTTAAACAAGAAGGTTAAAAGTTACAAAAAACTTAACTATTTGCATCGTTGGTATACAACACTGCGGTATGATCACAAACACAGAGTGTGATGACTAATCTTTTTTTTTTTACAATAATACCAAGTTATAATAAATTTATGATGCTGATGACGTCATCATTAAAATAATGTTTGCTGTTTGCAAAAACATAAAAAAAGATGAAATAAGCCATAAAATAGTATAATTAGTTGTCTGAAAAATCCCCATAGTATTTCAAAATTAAAATCAAAAGGGACGTTTAAAAAATATGGACAAAGACCATTATCTATGTATAGAATTAGTACTAGTACTATTTAATTAAATTTCATACGTTTAAAATATTGCGGCCTTATTTTTTTCTCCTACTTTGCGCTTGTGCTTTCAATAATTTAGATCTAAACCCGGGTTAACTACGTGCAAGATCTAATACTCACAGAGCTTGTTTTAGAGCAAGCTATATATCAATTGGCACAGCATACAAATGTTTGATTAAATCCACGACTAATTTAAACATCAACACTATATCACAATGCAATTTACAATGGAGTTGAGTCAAAGTTTATTTCTAACTAGTTGCACGCATAGACTTTTTTTATTAACTTTGGCTAAATATCGCTTTTCACTAAAACCATGTGAAATCGTCCAGTCGCTTAGAAAAAGAAAGCCTTATTTACTCTCTGAAAACACATGTAACTGATAATAAAAGTCTCAGAGATTAACCCAAAAAAACAGTCAAAAACTTTTGAATACTTACGTGTTTTTTATGGGTCTAAGAGAAAGCCTCTTTTTCGTAATAACAGACAGTAACTTCAGTTTAATTTATTTTTATAGGTTTTAAATGATAAATGAATCGAACAGAACTTTGAGCGTAATTTTGTAGGTAAATTGATTAAATAATAGATGCTAGAATAATAATATACCGAAAGAGAAATAAACAAATAATAATATAAGCAAATTTTTACTATTAGAGAAACCAGTCAAAGTAGTAATGGAAATATTAAAAATTAACCTACACTCAGTAAAAATAACTTTAATTATTTACGGAAATTCTCGTCCAATTATTTTGTGTTGTGTTAAGTATTATGTTTCTCTGTTACATTTTCAATCTTGCATATTTAAAATACAAGATTTTAGATATTTCGTATAGGTAATCAATCACATCCTATAATTAACTATATTTTATAACATATTAGAAATTGTACCGAAATTAATCAATGATTCATGCATTTAGATTCAGAATAGTCAATTAGGTTAAGTATGCGAATGCTTCTATTTTAAATCGTCTAGTCGGGTTCGTTAGCATTTACATTTCGCGGACGGACAATAGGTACTTCTGTTGGCTGTCTCGTGATATATCGTCGGATATAAATTCGGTAACATTGACAAGTGTTGTTATTCAAATAGCGGTGACGTTACAGCCGCAGCCGTCGAATGATTTTGTGTTTATTGTAGGCGTTACTTACTCGTGTTGTTTTTTACTTTAATAAAATATATTAATATGACGGTTTGCATGTTCTTACGGTACTGTTTGTTTTATTTATTTTTATTGATACTTAGTTGAATTATTCTGTTTATAAACTTTCTCGTATCTGCCGTTAGAGTTATTTTTGAGTGTATCATTACGTCGTATTTTGCATTCAAATTAATCATAATTTCTCCAGAACTGTTCAACTCGTTCACTGTTTCAGAAAAAGTATTTTTTCAAACGTCGGCAATATTATGAATTAAAAACAAAAAAAAAATTTGACAATACGTTGTACCATATAGGGATATCTATCTCGCTTTGTATGATCATAATTTAATTTAATTTTGTTTCCCGATAAAGGGGCCTTAAATACTTATTAACGTTATTAAACCGATACAGGTATAGAGTCTTAAATACACCTTTTTAAAAATGAAAATTGTTTTTTAGCATTTAAAATTAGCGTGGTTCCATAATTAACCCTTGAAGGATACCAAAATCAGTTAGTATAAAAAACTTTATGAAATTAAATATTAGCTGTAGCCGCGTTGTTTTAAAGATAAAAATGCTTATTGTGGGTGATCCTTAGAAGAGAAACAGATGCTCTCACTGACTGTTTTATAGGTATTTTTAATACATATCTACAGTTATGCAGTACATTAATGTCCAATAATCTCTCATGGTTTGATCAGCGTAAGCCATGTAAGCGCCCAAATTGATTCACCAGGGTCGGTTTTTTTTTGCTTGGTACCGTAATTGATTTTCTAAAATAAAAGCTTATAGCTTCAGCTATTTAACAGTGAAAGTCTCGTCAAAATCGGACCAACGGTTCGGAGATTACCCGGAACGAAGAGACATTTTTTTTTATAGGTACTCTGTATACATTCAGTAAAAAACTGTTATTTTGACATTACAAACAGACACAGAAATAAGCATTATCATGGAAATTGTTATTTCGTTTCGACAGCGGTGCCCAGAGTACAAAGGCAACACGTCCCAGACCTGCCGAGACGTCGCGAGCCTCTCCCGTACACGTTCTGGCAGGAATCAAGCGAAACGGTGCCCGTATTCACGTTCCAGCTGAGGCCGCGTGTCATGCAGGCGCGCGATACCTGCAAGCTGCTATGCTGTCTCAGTGGCAAACCAACACCCACAGTCAAATGGTTTGTACAAATGTTTGAACAAGTATTTGCATCTCTTTTGAATATGGACACGAAAGTAATACGGGATGTGACAACTTTTGGAAAATTGTTTTAAATACTTATGTTGAAAATAATACCTATGAATATTTTTTTCCATTAATACACCCATAAAAAGAGATTTAAAATATTTTTAAATTTAATTAAAAAATATATCACAAAAACGCGGCATGATGGTCCCGTGACATCATTCATTTTGTATTATAACAGTGACAAATGTGACAACTCAGGCAAGAGTCTTAACGTTCATATTTCCTGAATGGTGACGTGACGTTTTTCCAATCGGCGTTCAACATATAAAATGTTTAAAACAATTTAACAAAAGTTATCAACTCCCGGATTGCCATGTAATAACTAATAACTGAGGACTAGTTTCGATAGAGCGCTAACCACGGAAAAATATAATTACATTCTTCGAATTATTTATTCAGGTTACAATCAGGTTTTTCATTTGAAAAAAATTCAATCCAAAACTATTTATTATTTGGACTGACAACAGTCATTCATTAAAAAAGATATAAATAATAGTCAATAAGTAATAGGATTAATGAACAACTAATTACATCCAATCACAGCATGAATGAAATCAATAAATTAATGGTTCTAATTAAAAACTTTAAAACGCATTCTTTATAATTCTATCTTTCCCTTCGTTTCTACAATCATAATTTAAAATTTGAAATTATACATCAGTAGAAAATTCATTCAACACCAGATCACCATGGCTTCCACTTTTTGCTATGTTATATTAATTTATTTTCAATGGTATAACCATATTATTGAAATCATCTACACTGTCCCATTCAGGTACAAAGATAAACGCGAACTGTCCAAATATGACTACGCGATGACGCACTCGGATGGCGTCGTCACCATGGAGATTATCGACTGCAGGCCCGAAGACAGTGGGAAGTATACATGCGTTGCGACCAACGTGCATGGAACTGATGAGACATCTTGCGTCGTTATCGTTGAAGGTACGTATTTTTTATGCAGCTAAATTAGCAAACGAGGCATCTAAAGTCTGTTTTTGAACTTGCATCATCCACCCCCAAAAAGCTTATGAAACCTCACCGCACTCACCGCAAGAACATAATATAAGGTTATTTGAATGCAATCTTCAGTCGGGCTGTGCCAAGTAGAGAGAAATCTCTTATTTAGGTAAGGTATTTCCCTTCTAATGGCTTTTTGATTTAATTTGCCTTTAAATCGATATCGTTATTTTTTAGTGGTTTCCAATCGAACAATAACGGTGCGTGTAATAAAAATATGATGTTTGAAATGTTATTTCGTTATTTGGAAAGAGATTGCTAATAAGCGAGTTGCGACATCTATGGGTATAAATACTAAACGCCGCTAGTAATACATTTATAAAGTATACATGTAATAATAGATGGCGCTATAAAACGGTAAATAAGTACCTTAAATTTTTAATAGATGGCGGTTATGTAATTTCTTGTGATTATCATTGATGGTCAACTACATACTATCGGATTTTTGTTAGGTTAGGTTAGTTAGGTTTTTTTTCGCCGGGGCGACGCGGTTATATGCTGCCGCAGGTCCCGCGTTGCGCCGTCAAGGCGGCGCGGCGGCGGATGATACACCGTGGAGTTTTAGTAAGTAGGAGTCTCACATAACCACGGGAAGTTTAGTTAGGTTTTTATCAAAATTGTATGTTAGTCTGTGCTGACATCTAACTCCAATTTCCTGTACCCTTTTGGATCACTCAATTCGTAGTCATATTTTTAAATATCGTATCTATTTACTTATGGTTTATGCTTTAATATCGTAGGTGAGGTGACGTCACCGGAGCAGCAGCAAATGGTGCACAACTTCTTGCACTCCGGAGACAGGAGGTACATCGAGAAGCCTCTAAAACCGACGCCGCCACCAATCATAACCAAGACTAAGGTAATCCATTTCCATTATTTATTCGATTTACTTAAATTATGAACTGAATATAATTATAGTAAAAGACATAAAATCTTGATCACTGCAGTCGGTAAGGCCTTTCGGTACAGTCAAATTTTTAAGTACAAAAATTTGGCTTTCAGAGTTGGAGAATTTGTTTCTTGTGTACCTGAAATACACAACACTGAAAATGTCTTTATATCACGGAATCTAAGCTGTAAGCTGAAAATTTTCATACACTTTTAGTTTGAATGACAATACATGTGTAGCTAAGTGACGTCATTCTATATCCAATATGGCTGACTCACACAAATGGCGGACCAGTTTCTTACGCATCTCCATGATATGGGTATCAAATGAAAGGGTTTGCTGAGAAGAATATAAAAAAAAAAAACAATTAAAAAACTTTACATACATAGAAGCATGAAGTCTAGTGAAAAGAAAAATTCCTATCACTGATCATTAAAGCTGGCTTTTTCACTAATGGATGGAATGGGCAAGAAAACACTTCTATGGATTTCTCGACTTTTTTAAGTCAATAGATTTGTTTGAGTTGTTGGTTCGTGCCAGGAAATTTAGATTAATGATCGATTTCCGCTGGTGCTTCAACTAGATACCGCGCTACCTACAAACAATAGCTCCTAGAATAAGGCAACTCAATATAGTAGTCTGTAGTGACTATTTGAAATGAGCTTGTCAACGTGACAGTATTGTCGCTTTGATACTAACATGAAGTACGTCGATTCGGCTTAGTTTCGATTCCGCATTTTTATAGTATGCCGACGGCATCTAGTTGAAGCGCTAGCAAAAACTAATCATTAATCTATGAGTCTTAGTTATGTCATTGTACAATAGTTTAAAAAAAATAGCAAAAAACACCAGGTATGACGTGGAATCAATATACAAATTTGTAATTTGTAGCGATATATTTTATAACGTCCCAATCTGTTACTTGAAATATAGATTCATATAAGTTTACATTTGAGATGTCTTTGAATCCTTCTGTACAAATTTTTTGGCGTCGGTACCTAATGAACCAGCCTACAGTGATATGTTTCTATTTACAGGTGACAATAGACCCGCCATCGAAATCCGCTGCGCCTCGGCCTAAATATTCCCCGCAGAGCTCAATAGACACGACCAAGAAGAAGTATGGCTCCAGATTGGACTCGGACACATCGTCGAGATCAAGAAGTGCCACTAAAGAACTTGTTTGTGAGTATATTCTATGTCTATTTGCGTTTGGTTTTACAATGTGGATTGTAATTGTATTACCTTTTTGGTTTTTACAGTGTACCAAGTAACTTTCCAAGTAACCTTTAACTTTCTAGAATATTCGTGGAGATAATTTTGTTTGTTAACCTGGCTTAAAGATATAGGAATGGAATCGAATAATCACTTTCAATCCTTTTTTGTCAAATTACAAAAGCAATAAATCGCAGTATATTCCGTTCAATATGAAATAATTTCCTTATCGAAACGAATGGTAATGTAACAAACTGATGGCGTTATAAAGATTATCATACCCGTAGGTAATAAAACTACCTTTGTTTTCACGACTTTGTTCTTACACAACATACCAAAAGTAAAACAAACTCATTCTTAGGGTGATTCCACTCACAGTCGCAGATCAGAGACATAGGTATTATTGGATTATTCTGTTCTACACTATGGTTGTATTTACAGTCTCTGTTGTAGTATTCTTGCAGATTTTCTTCCTTTTATCCCTTAGTGTCCAAAAGTACTGTTCTCTTTCCGAATATACCCTCGCATATATTATATCCAAATATAAAGTGGATTCGAAATCTCTAGAGTGACCTTGATCTATTTTAACGTATCGAAAATCGTTTAAAAGCAGGGCAAGTGTACTTTTTTCGACATGTTTGTTTATGTAATCGGACCGATAAACTTTGAATGTGTGCGTGATCCGTGATGCCTTTTCTTACCTTTGAATACATATCCGATGTTTATAGTAGATTTTAAATATTTTGGGAATAGTGAATTTTCAACCGGTTCTCCTCACTCAGTTTATTTTTATGGATGTTCAGCCATAACTTCTTTGTTTCTGAACTGATTTAGATGATTCTTTTGTCGTTGGGAAAGGGTGATTCCATTTTAATTTGGCTTTGGACCTTCGACTTCAAAGACCTCAAAGTCATTGAAGCTGGTTTTCTTGTTTATTAAAAATTGTGATGTTTTAGTACAGATCGTAACAGTATAAAGAAAATTTGTGTTTGCATTAATGCTGTACACTGATTGGTGGACATTTTAAAATGGTAATTACGTGTGCGCAGTGCCCGCTTCTGATTCGTCGATGCGTGCGCCGACGTTCGCGCGCGCACTACCGGACGCCCTGAGCGCACGCGACGGTGCCCCACTGCTGCTGTCGTGCGCGGTGCGCGGTGACCCTGACCCTCGCGTCGAGTGGTACAAGAACGGACAGCCTCTGCATTCCTCCGAGGTAACTATGGTCATTTTTTAAATCTAAATTGAACGTGCAATACATATATTTCAATGTTAGCCAGTAGTGGATGAAACGATTTTTTTTTTAATTTAAATATCTATTGGCGTTAAAAAACGATTTTATTTGTCGTCACGTAATCTTAATATGTATTTATTTTAAGCGCCATCTATATATATTATGAAACTTAATGTCTCTGTCTGTCCATACGTTTATGTTCTTTCCACGCAAGAGCCACATAACCGATTTCATTGTTTTTATTTTAAATTATTGCTATGCTGTTTGATCATAGGATATGTTTTGTTACGAAAAGTACCATAACGAAATAAGTGCCGATAATGATAATCAGTTTGAGAAAATGACGCTTTTGGGACGCGTAAATGGGTTACGCTGAGTAAACCATCAGAGATATATCAAATCATAGATATATCAAATTAATGTACTACGTAATTGTCGATCATAATAATACATACAAAATAGTCAGTAACAGAATATGTGTATCTTCTAAGGATCACCCACAATAAGCATTTTTGTCTTTAAAATAAACGGCAAGCGACCGCCGTGGTTGGAAGCGAGTACAACACGATTCTTGCGTGCACACGAGTGGAGCCACGGGCACAACTAGTCTATCATATTATGTTCTTAGTACTACATTGTTAGCTGTGCATATCTTAAATATTTGATATTTTTATGCTATTAGCAAATCTTTTTTCGCCATCTATATTCTTGGTTGGGAAATTTTGAATTTCATTTTGATAATCTGCTATGCGTCTCATCACTATTCATTTTTTTTTTTAGTGTGTATCGGTTTTTTTCCTAATTAAAATGTTATCTCTAATTTGCCCTGTTCGCATTGTATTGGTTTTCAAAGAAGAGTGTTGAACAAACGCACTGAGGAAACGTACACGCATGAACGTGTACTTCTTCTTCTTCTTCTTCCTAACTTGGCAACCGGTCCTCTTTAATGAAGACCATTACTGAACATTATTTATGGCGATTCAGTATCCCAACAAGATGGTGGCCCCCTTGTTTTTGTGGGATCTCGGAATGAATGATTTCAGCTTATATTTATAATCCACCTCACTTCTGCACAAAAACAAAACTATATCACGCAAAACGCCAACAATATTACATAATATAGGGTCAAAAACCTAAGTAAATTTATTAAAAATTAAAACCACAACATGTCACTTCAAGATCCCGCCAAAAACGAGAGTGTACTTGTCGCTCGAACTTAACCCATCAAAAATCAATAAAAAATGCTGATTTTCCTTTGTTTCAGGTCGTCGATCTGAAGTACAAGAACGGTGTCGCTTCCCTGGCCATTAATGAAGTGTTCCCCGAAGACGAAGGGGAATATTCCCTGAAGGCGATCAACAGCCAGGGTGAAACCGAGACCAAGTGCAAGGTCACCGTTAAACGTAAGTGTCCCTTAGCTTTTTAAAGATTTATGCTGGTAAATTAAGTTGTCATTTGTAGCAATGATAAATAACGGAAAGATGCTGTAACGTAAAGTTGGAAAATTGGATCTTCCAATGAGCCTGAGCTTTCGTTGAAAGAAAACATCGTGATGGAACCATAGCTTGGGGGTAGAGCATTTTGCTAATGTCCACCTGGCTAGCTACCACTCTCAAGTTGGCACCTATAGGTGTTTTCCAGCAGCTGCACTTGAGAGCCAGTGTAGGCTTAATGTGCTGACATCTCCTAGCATAAAGTGACCAATCACATGAGTTACTTGTAAATAAGATGGGATTAATGTGTTTTGATGAGTTGGTCATATTAACAGCGATGGAAGGAACCGGTGCTGGTGCACTGAAGGCAGGAGACAAGCCACCAAGGATAGTGGACCACGCCGTCTCCCAGATAGTGAACGACGGTGAAGCAGTCACGCTCTCATGCAGGTACGTAATTAAATGATTATTTTGTACACTGTATATACCCTACGATTTCACTTCAAGAAGTTGCCAGATCGTCTGACATTCATTGTTTCTGATCCGCTCTTTAGGGTCATGGCGTGAATTATTTAGCCTATAACCTTTCTCAATAAATAGGCTGTAAAATGCATAAAAAATGTCTTATTATATTTCGGCAAGAAACGTTCTTGATTAATAACTATAAAATAAGTAAAATGAAACTATCGAAGAGTTTTTGTTTTTTTTTTTGTTTTTGCGATAACCTGACAGAACCTCGAAACACGTTTAACTTCACTACAATAAACAATTGTGCCTTTTGAACAAACTTTGAGTTAAAAAAAATTTGATGCTAGATGGCGTTATTAACATACGTTATGTGACAGGATTGCCGGAGCGGAGAGATTCGATGTGGTCTGGCTGCACAACAACAAAGAGATCAAACCCTCTAAGGACTTCCAGTATTCCTGTGAAGCTAACATCCACAAGCTGCATATAGCTGAGATATTCCCCGAGGATGCTGGTCAGTTGTCTTAGTACATATTATTTACGTATATATGGCGCTATTATCAATATAAACAAATTTTTCGAATGAATAAATTCGTTTTTTTTTCATCTAGGTTAGACATAAAGACTATTTCTGTGTTTCAATAATTGTATTTGAAAACCATTAAATTAAGATGGCGTTACTGTACAACAACAACTAGAATACCGAAAAAAACACCCAAAGTTTTGAGAGTCGTAAAATTTGGTAAATTCAATATTATAAAAATCTCTACGATTGAAGTAATGGCGTCTCAGTGGTAGCATGTACGGACACCGAGTCGATCGACGTGTGTTCGAATCCTTACAATTACCCCGAGTTTTTAGTAAGGAAAATATCGGTATGAAAACTGCATTGTTGTGGTAATGCATTCTCCAATGAAACCATACCATGGTAGTAGGGCCGCATGCCGCATAGCATGCTCGCCTGGCTAGCTACCACCCTCAAGTTGAAAATCTGTCACCGAGCACCTAAAGGAGTTTTCCGGCAGCTGCACTTGAGAGCCAGTCAAACTAGGCTTACGTCATATCGTCACTTAACATCGTTTGAGATTGTAAAATATATAATACTTTAATTTTCATAGGTTTAATTTTAATTCTATGTCAATTACTTTCACGGTGAAACAGCGATGTTAAGAGTAAGACCTCTTGCCTAGTACATGAGAGCCATTCTGGCCACTTTGAACCTTTTTGGTGAACCTTACGGCCATTTAAAAGCGTCCTTCTTACCTCTAACCTTCATAGTTTTTAGGTGATAGCGCTTTTAGTACACACTATTGACGTATAGATGGCGTTATTTTTAATATAACCAAATGGAACATAATTAATAAATCGATGTATAATAATAATTTTAGTTTTTTAGGATAAAAGAAATCCTAATCGTGTAGGTTCTTTTTAGCTTCGTTCGGCCAAATAACAACTGAGATTAGAACTAGCGCGTCGAAGTACTAAGAAATTTTTTGATATATTCTCAGGCATGTACACATGCGAGGCGTTCAACGATGCGGGCGAATCGTTTTCGTCGTGCACACTGGTTGTTCAAGTCCCGGGCGAGACACCTGTCGTGCCGCAGTACGTAGCCTTCCCCGCTTCGCTCACCGTCACCGCGCAGGAACCAGCTGTCTTCACCGCTGAGCTCGATAAGGTATTCTCTTTCTTCTTCTTCTTCTTGATTTGGCGCCGCAAAAACAACTTATCAATCACAATGTGCTTAAAATCTTCTTAGTATTTTCTAACATTCAAAGTGGGCCCAACAACGAATCTCAAAATGCATGTTTCCACTTTTATAATTATATTCCACTTCAAATGTGCGGAATAACTAAACTATATCAGTCAAAATGCCACCAATATCACATAATATAGGGGTAAAAGAAACCAATTTAATGAATTTTAATATAAAAACCACAAAATTTCTATTCTCAAAACTGTAATATTGAAATTCCCAATGCAGGATGAATTAATTTTGCTACCACCATATACCATGTTTAACATTTGCCTTAGAAATAAAGCGGGGGGGTAAAGATCCGACTGGTTCGCGACCACCATGTAAATGGTGCCTCTTCGCTGTGACAATTTTTTTGATTAAATTATAACAATGATGATCATCTATGGACTGCCGATCTTTCGGAAGCCGTCTTTGTGTTTAGATCGTAATTTCCAGTGGAGTTACTTTACAGTGCTACTGTACAAAAAAAGGAATGCAGTTCACCCCATTTTAAATAAATGGTTACTGCCTATAGCTATAAACAACCAACCTCAAAATAACCCAAAGCCCTGAGCCATGTTTCTACTTTGGAACTCCTCAAATGCCAGCGCGTAATCCTAACCAAACTTTTTGAGTAGGCTGTAAAGATAACCACATCTGCGGCCGTCTTCCTCTGTTTCTTGTCACAAGTTAATAATAAACCTAATCTAACCCAGCCACATTCTCCGTGAGTTGTTCATCTAAGTTAGTGATTTGATCACATTTTAAAGACCGCTTTCATTAATATCATTATAAAAATATTTGTTGAAAATTAGGGGATACATATTGGAGACGAATATAAACTTCGATGACAGAAAAATTATACTTAATATTCATCTACAGGCACCGCTCCAGCTCCAATGGCTGAAGGACGGTAAGCCGGTCGACGAGACGTCGCCGAGGTACAGGTTCACGATGGAGGGCAACTCCCGCTACCGTTTCGAGATCGCGAAGACCACCACCGACGACAGCGGGCAATATCAGGCACGCGCTGTCGGCTCCAAGGGAGATGCCTTCGCAGCCTTTTATCTGAACGTCACTGACGCTTAAACATTGACTGAATGCTCTAAATGGAACCAAAGTGCCTCCCTGAGGTACGCTACCAATAGAACTCGAATTGAACGAATAATTTATAATTAAAATGCTAATTACGATTTTTTTATACAACTCAGATTCGTAAGTGTGAAAAGGTTTTTTTATTTATTTATTTATTAAATTAAAACAATATATTTATGAAATCTAATTTAAGTGTTACCCTGTCGAATGCCTATGAGAAGTCGCTCGGACGATCGAAACTAGTCAATTATTTTAAATTTATTTCTTGAATATATTCGCTGTTATTTTGTATTATTATTTTGTTTATAAATAAATTATCCTCAACCTAACATCAGCTTTTGTTAAACTGTTAAAAGCTTATTTAATCCGCGTCGCAACAGATTCTGGGTCCTGTTTAGGTCTAACATCCTGGTCTCGTCCGCCACCACGAGTTCCGGGGTTGGACCACGTATGGACTTTAAAAATCATAAGTACATTATTTTTATATAAATTTAACTGTATTATTTAATTGTAAATAATTTAATTTATATTATGAATAAATATGTATACTTAAAAATGAATGTTTGTTTTATTTTTTTAATAGTGAATTCATTCGTGTATAGTGTTAATAGTGGGATATAGAAAATAACTATTTTACTAAAGAAAATTTTATTATTTAATAGAGATATGCCGAATGTGGTGTATACTGAAGCAGAACTTCAGCCGAATGTTTTGTTTCAAATTATACCGAAGCCGAATTTCGGCCGAAATTCGTTTCAATTTTGGCGCTAAAACCGTGCCAAAAAATATTTACTCTGCTTTTACCACTTCTGATACGTGCCTCTCGCTCACTTCTCCCCTCTGCCTGTTACTTTCTTAGACTCCCAACAGACTCGAGTTAACGATTTCTCGATGTCGTGATGATCGCACTAGATCTGCATTATCGAAGCATCTCAAGTAAACAAAGAGTTTTATCAGCTACAATATCTAATTCATGCGATGGGATCATGTCGTATAGTTACCTTCCGTCTGCTTCGAGTGATAACATTGTATCTACACTGGCTTCTTGTTTCCAAGCAACTTTAGCACTATTATTACCAGCTATTTATAGGTACTGTTTTTCTACACGTGGAAAATCGATGACCCACATTCTACGCAAATTCATGAAGGCTGAAATTTTGGAAGACATTAATCAGATGATTGATTCCTTTCTCTAGTGAAAGCCGAATATCAAGTATGTATTAAAAAATTTGAGTAAAGTAGATTTTCACAAATTAAAAACCTTGATTCGACAAATGCTTTCAAGGGTGAAAACTATAAAGATTGACATGTGGGTGATGTGGACCTATGAATAATTTGTGTTCTTGAGGTTTACTGCTCATTGGGTTTAGTGAAGAATTTTCACTGTTCAGCTGAACAGAAATGAACCGAACTTTGATTAATCCGAATGGTTACCGAACTTCGACCCATCCTTACTATTAAAATATTAAAAAAATGTAAATATTATTTTTAATATAGAACTAGCTAACCCATGCAAATATGTTGAGGAGGAGGATTACGCGACAATTTTTAAATAAACGACTTTTATATTATATCATATATCGTTTCTTAATGTTTGTATCATAGCAACTCTTTATACATTTTCTTTTTAATTCATAGACATAGATTTTATAAGAAAGGAGATGCGCATTGTTATTCAACACTCTCCCTCAATGCACATCTCATACCTAATCTAAACATAAACTGAGAAAATTGAATTTTACTAAGAGGCTTTGTCATAACATCTGCTAATTGGTATTTAGTATTCACATATATAATATTGATTAACCCTTCCTCAATTCTTTGCTTTACAAAATTATACTTATGTTTAAGGCGTTTTTGATCAGGGTTATTGACCGAGTTAATAGTAAGTACTTGTATTATCTTCAAGCATTGTTACTTTTTGACACTCAACATTTAAATCATTTATTATTTTTATAATCCAACAAGCTTCTACTACTGATTCACTCAACGAAATTAATTCTGCTTCAGTTGTGCATAAAGCTACTGTAGCTTGTTTTCTAGATCTCCATATTACGACATTATTAAATAGCATAAATAAGTAACCACTAGTAGATTTTCTATCATTATCTCTAGCCCAGTCAGAGTCAGCATATCCTATCAAAGGTATAATAGCATTACAATCATTTTTATAATAAACTAATGCATAACGTAGAGTTTCTTTTACATATCTTAAAATTCTTTTAATGCCTTCACAAAGCTTCGTTAGGTTTAGATTGATATCTACTCAAATAACATACAGCATTACATATAACTGGCCTAGTCCCTACAGCGGCATACATCAAGGACCCAGTTAGTGATCTACAATTCTGCTCATAAGATAAATCTAGGTCAGTATCATCAAATTTAAAATTTACACCCATAGGTGTTGCACAACCTTTACATTATAACATCTGATATTTTTTAAGAACCGTTTTTAAATATATTGTTTGGTTAATTCCAGTCTTATTCTTCTGCCTACTAATTGATATTCCTAAGTACAATAATTCATCATGTCCCATGTCTTTCATTCTAAATCTTTGTGATAATAATTCTTTAATTTTGTTTATTTTTATTATATCATCATTAATTATTAAAATATCATCTACATAGATTAATAAATATGTATTATTCATGCTATATAAACAACAATCGTTTTCTGATCTCCGGAATCCATATTCGGTAATTGTGCTATTGAATTTTTCATACCAGTATTTTGGTGATTTTTTTAACCCGTATAATGATTTGGTTAACTTTAACACTCTTCCCTCCGGTAATTTTAGTCCTTCTGGTGGTTTAAGATATACATTTTCTTTTATATCACCTTAAAGAAACGCACCCGTTACATCCATTTGATGTATTTGATAATCTCGACATGCTGCAATTGACAACATTATTCTTAGAGTTTGTAACTTTAATACTGGTGAGTATAATATACCTTCTAACTGTTCATTTTGTTGATATACTACCCTTTACTACAAGTCTTACTTTACATATTTCTTTATGTCCTATAAATTTTCTTGTAAAAACCCACATTAACTATCTAATAATTTTTCTTTCTCTGGTTTAGATACCACTTTCCATGCTTCACTTTCTTCTAATACTTTAAACTCTTCTTTTATTGCATTTTTCCATTCTTGTCTGTCTTTTCGATATTCTGTTTCCTCATAACATGATGGAATATCTTCCTGGATTGTCATCAATGCATACAAAACTTCATCACTGTCATTACTTAAATCCATAATATATTCTTCATGCCATTTCGGTTTCTGTATTTTTCTTTTCCATCTTCCTTCTTGTTTATCTTTACTTTGTATAACTTCATCCACCTGTATGTTTATTTTCTTTGTAGGTATATCTTTAGTATCGCTTGTCATTATATCCTTTTGCTCTTCTCTCCTTTCTTGTCTTGCTTCTTCAAATATCTTTTGTTCAACTTTTTGGCTTCCTTCTTCTTTTTTTTCTACATGTAAGTATGGTAAGTATATATTTTCATTATACCTTTCATGAAATATAACATTTCTTGCATGTACTACTTTACTTATTTCCGGGTCAAATAATTTATATCCCGATGTACTATATCCAATCATGATCATTTTCTTTCCCGTGTTATCCAATTTCTGTCTCAATTCCCTAGGTACATGGTTATATGCGACACAACCAAAAACGCGCATGTTTGACACATCAGGTTTCCTGCCTGTTCATAATTCACTTGCCGTTAACTCTCTCCCTGCTGGTGGACTTCTATTTGTTAGATAAGCTGAATATAAAACAGCATCAGCCCAAAACTCTTTTTCTAACTTTGATTCCAACAGGATTGTTCTCGCCTTCTCCATAAGTGTGTAATTCATTCTCTCCGCAACTCCATTCATTTGCGGATTATAAGGTACTGTAATATTGTAGTGATATTCCTTCTTGTGCACAAAAATATTGAAAATCATTAGTGACGTAATCCCCGCGTTATCTGAACGCAGTTTTAGCAGATTTGTGTTAAAATGTTTTGTGACATAATAAAAATAATTTTGAAATTTCTCAAATACTTCAGATTTTTATTTAATAAGGTATACAATTACAAAATGAGTATAATCATCGATAAAAGTTAAGAAATATTTATAACCGTCTCTACTGGTTGGAGATATAGGTCCACATACATCCGTGTGTACTATTTCAAGTGGCTGTTTAGCTCTATATCCTATCTTATTATACGGTTCTCGTATCATTTTACCTAGCAGACATGGTTCGCATAATGTATTGTCTATATTACTATTTCTTAAGTTATTTAAACCATTTACCATATTTGTTTTTACCGGCCGATTAATATTATGCATTCCTAAATGACCAAACCTTCTATGCCGCAAACTAGCTATCTCATTAAATTCTTTGTTTACATAGTTGCAATTTTGTTGGTTGATGCTTGTCTTAATAGTATACAAATTACCTTCTAAGTCGCCTATCATTATCACGTTATCATATCTATTATAAATTCTAATCTTACCGTGTGTGAATGTCGCTTTATATCCATTTAAATTAATTTTAGATACGGATATTAAATTTTTCCTTAATTCGGGAACAAAATATACATTTTTAATAGCACATGAATATGCTTTTCTACCTACATAACCTATTACCTCTATATTTCCAATACCTATCGCTTGTAAAGTTACACCATTTTTAGCAGCTGCAATATATTTAGGTTGCTTAAGCTCTATATAGTCTATAAAATAATCTTTCGTGTTTACTAAATGATCAGAGCATCCAGAGTCTACACACCAAAACGAACTGTCCATCTTTTGTTCACAATTGTTAGCTACATTTTCACACATAAAACAGTCACTCCCATCTATATTAAAAACTTGGTGATCTCTTTCTTGGTTGTAGCCTCCACGCTGTCTTTCGAACCTTCGTTGTTCTCGCTATGTTCCTCGAGTCCTTGATATGTGCTACGACCATATCCTTGGTACACGCTGCGTCCTTGTATTTGATAATCGCCCCGTCTGTGGCCTATGTAAGCTCCACGCTGCTCTCTTTGACCGTAGTATTCACCTCCTCTTTGATACCCACGCCGAACTGAGTTTATATCACGTCCTTGTTTGTTGTATTCTTGATTCTTCTCCCGACATTGAAACTTTTTGTGTCCGGGCTTACCACAAGTATAACATAGAAATGCATTATTGATGTTATACTGTCCTGAACTAATATTGTTTTTCTTCTTCACCCATCAGTCTAATTTTTCACAAAATCATACTGCAAATTTTCAACAGTCTCAAGTGCTGTAACAATTCCTTCATAGCTTTCCGGCATCGATAGTAAAAGATAGTTGACTTTTTCATCCTCTTTTAATTCCGACTCCGCTTCCTTTAAATCCGTAAATATCGCCTCTAATTTTAATATATGTTCCAACAAAGACGACTTTTCATTATATTTTAAATTCGCTAAATTTCTTCTTAAAAATAACTTTGAGCGTACCTACGCCTTTTGCTTTAAAATTTAGTTCTAACGTTTTTATCATCTCATACGCTGAACCTTTTCTCACGTAATCAAGATGGGTGTCGGACACGGCAGCGATGATGAGTGCCTGTGCATTTGCCTCACCTTTTTTATTTTCATATTTACTTGCATATTTTTCATCCTCGATAGCTTCGTGAACTTCATTCTCTTTTAAAATACTTTTCAATCGAAATACTCACGTGTTGAAATTTTTGCCATCGAATGGTATGATGGGAAAATGTTTATACATATTTTATTCTTCTGCACATAGCCTAACAATACATCAATATAATAATATTAATAAAACCATGTCTAATAAAACGACGCTCTGCTGCCACTGTTGAGGAGGAGGATTACGGGGCAATTTTTAAATAAACCACTTTTCTTTTATATCATATTTCTTTTCTTAATGTTTGTATCATAGCAACTCAATATACATTTTCTTTTTAATTCATAGACATAGATTTTATAAGAAAGGAGATGCGCACTGTTATTCAACAAAATATCTCGCAAATAGAGTGTAAACAATGCAACAGATAGATTTGTCAGAGAATTGTGTCTATGAGATTACTTAAAAGAAGAAAACATGTGTCATAGCAACGTGATAATAGTTTTCTGAAGTACTCAAAAATACGTGAAAAATAAAATAACTGAAAAGAATGTAGAGACGCCGCGCGCTAACAACAGCAATCGTGCTCTGAGGCCTACGAGCTATATAAACAGACAACGACGGGCTTGAAGGATGATTCTTGCTGAAGCCACATCGCAACGTGAATATCGTTAATATTGGATCAAGATTGTTCGAGGCAACCCACTAAGTCGGAACCTGATGAGAAGATCATTCTGGCTGGAGCTTGTCAGATTATGAGGATGAGGATGATACCAGGTCACTTACGGACATTGATAACATTAGACATGCGAGGCTTGGGGTGGCTATTTATGGGAAGTTGGAGGCCATTGGGGGCAACCCCAAATAAACAGACATACATCATTCTCACATGGGTTGTCGCACCGTATACATACAGTGCTTGCACTTAACCCTGATTACGCCCACAAGATTTGGAATTCCGTAATAAAGATATCAAGGAAAATCGTGGAGTCTCCGATAGTCTATCTGATGTCTCTCTCTTCGACAGATTGTTAATAAATGGCGCCTCAAATATATTTGTATGAGCGTTAGGTAAAAGTTTTTTAATCATTTATGTTTAGCGAAAACATTAATTACACTTTTATAGAAGAAATATCAGTGTAACAGATAAAATTGATATAGAAATGTTATATTTAAATTGAACCGAACGAACGCGGCCGCAGTGCGTCGCACATCAACAAACAATCATAGAACTACGTGACTTAGCACTTGGAACTTACAAAATGTATTTTTAAAATATGATATCCCGCAGGAACGGGTCGTTGCATCCTATAACTTGTATTTTAAAATCGGTCCGATGCCTCTAGTGACGAGGCGGATTGCTTTTATTATGTATAGCTGACACGTTAGTCTAGTTTTTATGTTATTACTTCTTTGGCGCGTTTAGTGGAGGGTAAAATTGATTGCTGCGCGCGCATCACGTGAAGAAGTGCGACATACTAAAGTTAAAGATTTATTATCCATCAATGATTTTATTTTGATTAAAATAATGGGTATTTAAACAACGTTATATATTTGTACACTTGTTAAAAAAAAACAATGAATTTTAATTATTATCAACGATGGCTAACTTGATGACACGCGAGATAAAATTTTCGGGTAATTTTTGTTTTGTTAGGGTTTTTTATAATATCTGATTGAGGTCAAAAACGTTTTTTCAAAGAAAAGTGAGATATATACAATGAAGTTTTATAAATAAATGCGTTATAGGTACTGTCAATAAAAGCGGCACAAGTATTGTTATCAACATGTTATAACAAAAGGGATAGCAAATCACAGTGTAAGGTGGAAACTATGTTGTCAAAAAAGGATAAAAGAATCTTCTCGCTCACGGCGCGTCGTTACGAGTATCAAGTCGAAAGTGCACTGAGGACAATAATTGCTCATGTCAATGCCGTATCTACTAAAGTATCATTAGATAAATATCGCTTTAAGTAAAAAGACGTTCTACTAGGTGTAGGCTAAATCCCAGCTTTACTACCTTCACGAGAGTACCTAGGACCCTTTTTTTGGTTTATAATGCTACAAAGAAATGACAAGATACCTTAGTTTCTGTAACATATGAAATCTTTGTCTCCTATACGTTTATATTACCTATCATCCGATTGCGATGGTACTTTGGTGAGTTATTGTTCAGTTTTAGTTCAACCAGTTTCCAATAGGTGGCGTGCGAATCGTTTCATTTCTAAGACATCGGGAACAAAGCTGCGGGCAAAAGCTAGTCTTAGCGAGTTCAAAAAAGTTTCATTGCATCCCAAGATCATAATAAAAATCCTAAAATGTATTCATCATATTCGATCGACAACTAGTTGTTTACACTGAGAAAAAAAAACCATCAAAACTATGTAGTTTATGTAAATAAGTACATGAAATATAACATCCCAATTATAAATTGGTTATGACACCATACACTACGTCGAGGGAACCAATAAAATTTGTGTATCACACCGTTTCACATCCTAAACCATTATAGTTCGAGCGCCATTAAATTAATAGTCAATAAAACGGTAGCCTGTACCGCACCGGGATCCAGCCATTAACCCGTGTTCAAAATGCCATTAGGAAATAAAATAAAATAAAAAACATAACACCGAACGAATGAGAATAAAAAAGTATCATATCTCCATTCCATATTTCAATATTTATCACGAGATCGTTCGTTTTCGAACAAAATTCAAAAATGTGTTGTTTTTTTTTTTTTTTGTTAGAATCGGGTCTGTTCGGTTTTTCTTATTATAAATGAGCGCGGTCGGTTGAATACATTTTTTAAAAATCATTCCATTTTTGAATTTCTTTTACGTGGTTCCCGGGGATCGGGTTGACGTTAAAAATGCATGGATTCGTCGCTAGCATTATTTTTTAGGTATTCGTGAAAAAATATTTCGCAATAATATTCCTTTTTGTATAAATGTTGCATAATTTATATTTTTGTATAATTGTTGATGATCGGCAATAAACATAATTATAAGTATAATTATTTAATATTGTCAACAGATAAATACATTTAATTGGAATATTACTGTATACGACTCCAACAATTTGTCTGTTAACAATCTACTTGAAATTTTCATTTGGCCGTATTGTAATCTCTGTCAACTGCAGTTACGATATTATAGGTAGGTACGTAGAAGGAATCAATATACCTATATTATAGTCGTAAGTGCATAAATTAGTCTTAGGCTGAAATCTATAGAGCGTACTCAGTCTAAGCTCAGCGTTAGCTTAGCTCAAACTTCGCTAAGAATTTACTCAGCGCAATCTTAGCTTTCGAATTTATACTCAAGTTACGTTAAGCTTAGGTTTAGCTCTAGCTGAGGAAGTGTCTGGTGACTGTCAATTAATGATTCGATACCGCATCTGGACTGTTAAGTTTCTTCAACTCAAAGAAATAAATTAATCACGAATTATGTATAGAAAATTAAAAATCTATTTAAAATAGAATTTAAATTGTGTAATTGTACAATATTTAACTTGCTTTATAGTAAAAATAACAGATTATTCGTATATAAAATAAAAAGATTAAAGTTCAAACCAATAATGAGAAACAGCTGCAAACAACAGGAAGAACAAAACGTGTACGTAATAAAAACAGTCATTTCTATGTAGTAGCTAATAAGAATCAAGCAATACAGATATTTTAAAAAGTGTATAAAATCACTGGGTTTAGGTCGCTAGTATCCTATACTATTTTTTTAGTCGTATAATACCCAAGTTTTCCGTAAGTTGTCGAATTCGATGACTTGAACTCTACTCAGGCAGAACTGAGCTAATGCTAAACTTGCGACTATAAATTTGAATTTCGGAACTTAAGGCTGAGTTAAGTCTGAGCTAAGACTTAGTGTGCTCTATAGAGTTCAGCCTTAGAGTAACTTATAAACGACTTGACTAATTGAATCATACTGACATATATTTGTTTTATTGAGACGACGGTTCATAGTTATTGAATGACGATGTAGTCATTATTAATAAATAATTCTGGATATATAGGCAAAAATGACATTCAAAATATACTAAGTTAGTTTATTACCTACTAAAAAAGAAAATAAATAATCCGGAAACATTAAATGGCGATGTGGTAAAGTTATTAACTCCGGAAAAGGCAGAACAAAGTCTGTGAGGCCAGAAACAATTGCTGGTATTACATTACATAGCCCATTATTAATCCTGTATTAATCGAATAGCAAAAGTAGCTATGTTAAATTTAAGCTCGTGATCTTTAATGTTTAAACTTAAATGCTCAACACAATGATTACATACTTACACTATAAATAGAACTTTTTATATTTCAATACATTTATTAAATGGCGTATCCTCTTTTTGTCTAACGTCGATTTGAACCCGCCATATTACTCTGCCGTTCTTTTTAAATATCATTTCTTTTGTTTCATTCGGTTAGTTATGATTTCGGATTGTATTTTATTATTATTCTGTTTTTGAGGAATCCGAGCGGAGTTACTTGTGCCTTTGTTGTTAATAATTATTTAACGCATATCACTACTGCGTTATTATAACCAGTACATATTATGATGAATGTAACGAATAAATTAAGTAGGTATATCGTAATAATTGTGTCTAGGAAATTACACTAAATTAATCTCATTATTCAGATAAATATAAATATTACAATAGTAGAATCATAATGATAAAGATTTTTTAAATTATTCTTGAAAATTGTAAAGATCTAGATTTTGCATTTTCAATAATCAGAGAATCTATACGAGTATTAAAAGCTCAAGAAATGGTTTTTTTGTTTGTTTTAACGCACTAAGCTCTGGAACTACTTTTTGCATTTCATAACCTATTTAATGAGGAAGGTTATATAGGCTATATAACTTCACGCTATGACTCTTAGAAGCGGAACAGTGACCATGAATATCAAACAATCTGGCAAGTTGTCGGTAAGTACGGAAAGTTAGGCTACACGGGTGGAGCGGCGGCGCAGTGGAGAGTTGCTTGAATAAAAACATGGGTGAAACCGTGGGGCACAACTAGTATAAAATAAAACGAAAAGAAACCAATTCTATGTCTACTTTTTACTGTCGTTAGTCTATAGTTACAGCAGTTATATGCAATGGCATACGAGCTATTCGAATTTAGTCCTCAAGTACAAGGTGCCCAGAAAGGGTATCGGGTATTTGTAAGCTCAATGAAACAAAAATTATTTGTATGCAATAAAAAAGTTTATTGTTTATTATTAGCATATGAATTGGAGAATTATTTGGAAAAGATGATGTTATCCAAATGATGACCGTTACGTTGCTGGCACTCTTCTAAACGGAAACGAAGATTGGCGATAACACGTTGACACATAGCTATCGATATTGCTGCCATTTCTGACCTGATGTTTTGCTTTAACTGGGTTAGATTCGTCGGATTGTTTTGATAAACCTTACTTTTAAGGTATCCCCATGCAAAATAGTCAAGCGGGCTAAGTTCGGGGCTTCTGGGAGGCCAGTTGATGTTACCCCTTCGCGAAATGACTTTATTAGGGAATAATTCGTTAACAACTTCCATTGAGTCATTTGAGGTATGGCAAGTGGTCCCATCTTGCTGGAACCACGTTCTTGAGTTGAAACCTGCAAACTCCTGCAACTCTGGGACCAAAAAATTTCGCAACATATCGCAATAACGGTCACTATTCACATTAATTGCTCGGCCTCGTTGATCTTCATGAAAATAAGGACCAATTATGCCTTTAGCAGACATAGCGGCCCAAACAACGACCTTTGGGCTATGCAGGGGTCGTTCATGCTTTCGTCTCGGATTCTCCACTGCCCAGTACCGACAATTCTGCTTATTAACATGACCATTCAGGTGAAAATTTGCTTCGTCACTGAACAGTATGTTGTTAATGTTGTTAAATCGCTGCAGCATTTCGTTCGCAAAATTCAGTCGATTAGCATAGTCCGTATCCTTCAATTCTTGAACCAATTGAATTTTATAGGCTTTTAGATGTAAGTCTTTCTTTAAAATCGAATGTAAAGACGATTTTTTGATGTTCAACGCTTGGCTTCGCTTTCGGATGGATAAAGACGGATTTTGACGAACCGACGCCTCAACTTCTTCAATTGTTTCTTCATCGCGAACTGAACGAGGACGACCAGAGTTTTGAATTTTAACTGTCGCACCTGTATTCTCGAACATCCTGATCCATTTCCTAATGCTATCGTCACTTGGCGCGTGGCGTGTACGATATTCCGCACGATAGAGACGTTGAGCAGTCACTATTGAATCACCATTACGATAATACGCTCGTACGCAAATTGCGCGATGCGTCCCCGAGTACTGTTCCATCGTGACTAAAACTCCACAAAATGGCGGACGCCACGAACCCCTCCCCACACCCTTTAGACGCCCCGTTTCGAATATGGCGCGAAAACAAATACCCGATACCCTTTCTGGACACCTTGTATAACAAGCTGGCAGCTTTATTTGTGACTTAGGTTTGTGACGTAAATGCTAACGAGCATGATAACCAGGGTAGTCCTAAGATATTTGTCTCCAATGGGCAACCACGCAATTAATGCGTCCCTCTTCATAAAAAAATACACGGGATTGGTAACCAAGAAGTGGTGACCGGAAAAATTATACTTATGTGTCAAGTTATTTTGGTTAGGAAAGGATTTTGAATAAAAATGGCAAGACCGATAAAAATGGCAAACCTAACGCTAAGGCCACATTACAAGAAGCTTCACTGGTTGCTTAGAGCTAAGCTAGAAGCTAGGCGACTGATTCTAGTGACCAGACGTATGAAAAGCTATAGAGACGGCCCCACTGAGAGCGACGTGCTTCGCTGGGTGCCAGCGCTACCAGGTAAGTTGCCTATCGAATCGTGTAGAGAACCAACACGTCTGTTATTTTTTGATTTTGATATTGATATATTATATTATATTATTATATTATATGATATT
This sequence comes from Saturnia japonica, assembly GCA_033032175.1. Lineage (NCBI taxonomy): Eukaryota > Metazoa > Arthropoda > Insecta > Lepidoptera > Saturniidae > Saturnia > Saturnia japonica. Next base: position 8,263,969 of record CM065332.1, read on the forward strand.
GTTATATTTTGATCGCTAGGTACTGTGTATAAAAGGAAATGCATTTGGATTTTATAAAATAAATATTATATTCGTATTTTCGTAATTCTTTGTTCAAACGTTCGAATCCTCCATTTTCAAATCTTGAAAGGTTAATTTTATGTATCCAACAGCTTCGAACCCGATGTGTATTAAATTTCAACTAGTGACTCACTTTCTATGTGGTCAGTACGTAACTTAAGACAAACTTGGCAACTAGCGTAGCACCCAACGAGGCTCCTTGTAATGTGGCCGCAACCTAAAACGCTTGCGCCCCGGAGCTGTAGCCCATTTTGTACCGTGCAGTTAGTGTTTTTCCTCATATTAATGGTTCCCGTTGTAGAATTTTTGATATCTCACCTTGATCACCGTCGTTTCTACAACAGTCCAAGTACATATTATGATGAATGTAACGAATAAATTAAGTAGGTATATCGTAATAATTGTGTCTAGGAAATTACACTAAATTAATCTCATTATTCAGATAAATATAAATATTACAATAGTAGAATCATAATGATAAAGATTTTTTAAATTATTCTTGAAAATTGTAAAGATCTAGATTTTGCATTTTCAATAATCAGAGAATCTATACGAGTATTAAAAGCTCAAGAAATGGTTTTTTTGTTTGTTTTAACGCACTAAGCTCTGGAACTACTTTTTGCATTTCATAACCTATTTAATGAGGAAGGTTATATAGGCTATATAACTTCACGCTATGACTCTTAGAAGCGGAACAGTGACCATGAATATCAAACAATCTGGCAAGTTGTCGGTAAGTACGGAAAGTTAGGCTACACGGGTGGAGCGGCGGCGCAGTGGAGAGTTGCTTGAATAAAAACATGGGTGAAACCGTGGGGCACAACTAGTATAAAATAAAACGAAAAGAAACCAATTCTATGTCTACTTTTTACTGTCGTTAGTCTATAGTTACAGCAGTTATATGCAATGGCATACGAGCTATTCGAATTTAGTCCTCAAGTACAAGGTGCCCAGAAAGGGTATCGGGTATTTGTAAGCTCAATGAAACAAAAATTATTTGTATGCAATAAAAAAGTTTATTGTTTATTATTAGCATATGAATTGGAGAATTATTTGGAAAAGATGATGTTATCCAAATGATGACCGTTACGTTGCTGGCACTCTTCTAAACGGAAACGAAGATTGGCGATAACACGTTGACACATAGCTATCGATATTGCTGCCATTTCTGACCTGATGTTTTGCTTTAACTGGGTTAGATTCGTCGGATTGTTTTGATAAACCTTACTTTTAAGGTATCCCCATGCAAAATAGTCAAGCGGGCTAAGTTCGGGGCTTCTGGGAGGCCAGTTGATGTTACCCCTTCGCGAAATGACTTTATTAGGGAATAATTCGTTAACAACTTCCATTGAGTCATTTGAGGTATGGCAAGTGGTCCCATCTTGCTGGAACCACGTTCTTGAGTTGAAACCTGCAAACTCCTGCAACTCTGGGACCAAAAAATTTCGCAACATATCGCAATAACGGTCACTATTCACATTAATTGCTCGGCCTCGTTGATCTTCATGAAAATAAGGACCAATTATGCCTTTAGCAGACATAGCGGCCCAAACAACGACCTTTGGGCTATGCAGGGGTCGTTCATGCTTTCGTCTCGGATTCTCCACTGCCCAGTACCGACAATTCTGCTTATTAACATGACCATTCAGGTGAAAATTTGCTTCGTCACTGAACAGTATGTTGTTAATGTTGTTAAATCGCTGCAGCATTTCGTTCGCAAAATTCAGTCGATTAGCATAGTCCGTATCCTTCAATTCTTGAACCAATTGAATTTTATAGGCTTTTAGATGTAAGTCTTTCTTTAAAATCGAATGTAAAGACGATTTTTTGATGTTCAACGCTTGGCTTCGCTTTCGGATGGATAAAGACGGATTTTGACGAACCGACGCCTCAACTTCTTCAATTGTTTCTTCATCGCGAACTGAACGAGGACGACCAGAGTTTTGAATTTTAACTGTCGCACCTGTATTCTCGAACATCCTGATCCATTTCCTAATGCTATCGTCACTTGGCGCGTGGCGTGTACGATATTCCGCACGATAGAGACGTTGAGCAGTCACTATTGAATCACCATTACGATAATACGCTCGTACGCAAATTGCGCGATGCGTCCCCGAGTACTGTTCCATCGTGACTAAAACTCCACAAAATGGCGGACGCCACGAACCCCTCCCCACACCCTTTAGACGCCCCGTTTCGAATATGGCGCGAAAACAAATACCCGATACCCTTTCTGGACACCTTGTATAACAAGCTGGCAGCTTTATTTGTGACTTAGGTTTGTGACGTAAATGCTAACGAGCATGATAACCAGGGTAGTCCTAAGATATTTGTCTCCAATGGGCAACCACGCAATTAATGCGTCCCTCTTCATAAAAAAATACACGGGATTGGTAACCAAGAAGTGGTGACCGGAAAAATTATACTTATGTGTCAAGTTATTTTGGTTAGGAAAGGATTTTGAATAAAAATGGCAAGACCGATAAAAATGGCAAACCTAACGCTAAGGCCACATTACAAGAAGCTTCACTGGTTGCTTAGAGCTAAGCTAGAAGCTAGGCGACTGATTCTAGTGACCAGACGTATGAAAAGCTATAGAGACGGCCCCACTGAGAGCGACGTGCTTCGCTGGGTGCCAGCGCTACCAGGTAAGTTGCCTATCGAATCGTGTAGAGAACCAACACGTCTGTTATTTTTTGATTTTGATATTGATATATTATATTATATTATTATATTATATGATATTGTTATATTTTGATCGCTAGGTACTGTGTATAAAAGGAAATGCATTTGGATTTTATAAAATAAATATTATATTCGTATTTTCGTAATTCTTTGTTCAAACGTTCGAATCCTCCATTTTCAAATCTTGAAAGGTTAATTTTATGTATCCAACAGCTTCGAACCCGATGTGTATTAAATTTCAACTAGTGACTCACTTTCTATGTGGTCAGTACGTAACTTAAGACAAACTTGGCAACTAGCGTAGCACCCAACGAGGCTCCTTGTAATGTGGCCGCAACCTAAAACGCTTGCGCCCCGGAGCTGTAGCCCATTTTGTACCGTGCAGTTAGTGTTTTTCCTCATATTAATGGTTCCCGTTGTAGAATTTTTGATATCTCACCTTGATCACCGTCGTTTCTACAACAGTCCAAGTACATTTTCCTAGCGTTAAAAACTTTTGTATTGACATGAAACATAGTATTTTTGTAGAGACAGGATACAAAAAACTCGCTTACTTCTTCGAAATATAGCAATAAGTTACTCGAAGGGGAATATGTGTGCAAATAAATTAAAAAAAAGAAAATCAGTGAACAAAATTGTCGCGAAGAAGTCTCAAAACTATCTTCACGTAGAATCCATCTTCATGTAGAATTTAGTCTACCAACCGTCCGCTAACTGGACAATCACTACCAGAAGAAACTCTTGCTTGCGATAAACTAATGTTAAGAATTTATAATCAAGTTTTTTTTTAAAGATGATTATGCATTCATAATTATACAAAAAGATTGCTTCGCTCAAATTACACGAACACACTAACGAAATGCATGCACTAAACTCAAAACACTACTCATTTTGGGCAAAACTAATTAAACAACAAAAAGCTAAGACTGTCGGAAGACTAGCTGGTGAATAAACATTACTTATATTATTAACAATATAAATTATTAAAAAGGAAACAAAAATCCCGACTGCAATAAATACATTTGAGTAAAAAAAATTCTTTCTATTTTTGCTTTCTATTTTAGTCCCAGACGTCGTACTTAAATATTAATATAGACTCTCACAATTAACGCGAATCTAACGACAGCTCGTATGCTATAATCCATTAAGCCGTTTAAGCTACAGAGTGTCCAAAGAGATATTCGTATATACATTCATACATACATACGTTGGAAAAACATAAGCCTCCTTTATTGCAGTGGGGTAAAAAAAATTTGAAGAGGTTAAAGTTAGTATAGGTTAATTCCCTGAAAGTACTGATCTGATTATGAATTTTTTTCCACTGATATATATTTATATGCTTTATAGGACTTATATGGGAGCAAAGTTGCAGGCGGAAAGATAGTTCGGTATAGTAATTGTATAGTATATTAATTACAAAATCTGGTAATAATTTCCTAAAAGTTATTTATTCCCGTGAGACCGAACGGGTTATAAATAAACATGTAGAGTCGAATTTATGAAAATAATTTTTAACAGTACTGATCTGTAAATTAATTATTATATTTTCATGTAGGTTTTCGCAAAGTGGCACCTTATTCCACGCCGCTCACTACCATGTAGCTTCTACGCCGCCTCTACGCAGCCACCACGGCGCGGCGGCGCGGCGCTGCGCAGCGCTCTGTGGGCTGAAATTCTTTCATAGACTTAGGGATTTCAATTTGCAAGTGCCGGATTTTTTGCCGGATATCGCTTCTATTAGTTATTTACTATAATCAAAACTTACTCCCGTATTAATTCTGCACAAAAACGGAGGAACTATAATTTTTTTACGAAAAATTTGTATGAAGCTAGAGAGTGTAAAAAATTCAATTATCTACGGCAAAGAAAACCGTAATATAAGTACAGGTGTTACTAATTATTTATGGTTTTTTTTCCACATAATGGTTGTCGATGCCGAGTTTTTTTAAACAATAATATAGTTATATTTATTTTTACATATGAAATGGTTCCTTTTAATGTTTAAGTTGAGGACAAAAACTTTAGATAAGATGTCATATAAAACAGCATCACCCTTATATCCCCGAAGGAGTAGGCAGAGATTTATGGTACACCCACAGTTAGATAACTATGTTTGAGCTAGATATTTATAAACACAAAATGAATTTTAAAACTTTGCATACATCCAAGATACCAAGTAACAAATTGTTTAATAATCTAATGAGTCTGAAAACAAGTGATTATGTAATTGCAAAGATTGCATGCACATAACCATAACGGTTGCATGCACGATGCATTTGATCTGCCTTACTTTAGCATCGATTATTCGCATCATTAGTTGATGATTCATCCTGTTACTATTACTGCATTCTGTAGGGATAAGGGCCTTAATTTCATCATCCATTTGTCTTCTGTGATCAATCACAACTGCCTCGCTCTTTTTTATAGCTTTAGCTGATTATTTTGCACATCGTAAGAAAGACTTTGAAGGATCCTCTTCACCATGGTGTCGAGTAAAGCTTGAAGTGTAATCCTAGCCGATGAATCCGTAACTGTCACTGATTGCTTCGGAGGGCAGCAATCAAGTTTAGTTTGTTGCCCTTTTTATTAGGATGGATGAATATCCTTAGCACTTTCCCGAATTATTTAATGTAACAAACCGTAAAAGAGTGTTTTTTTATTTTTGACTACTCCACGTATTTCCTGTGCGTCCGCAGTTCCGATACTTTATTACAACGTCTGAACGCGCTCATTTATTTGTGTGATCTTTCGTACTGATTTATAAACTTGTTATCAGTTCGATTCCCGAGACGATCACAACGTGTATTGTTGTACGAAAACATGATTTGTGGCGCAGTGATAGTAGGTAGTACGGCTGATCGAAGAGGCAGTAGGTTCGATTCTTACACATTACTTTCTTGTAAAGATTAGCTCTAAGTCTGGGTCTATAATATAAAGGTACATTATTAATTTTGAATTTATAAAAAATGTATGACTTTTGTCGTTCATATTACTTTTGAAATATGTCGAGCGCAAGATTGTTTCCCAATAGTTTGAATTTAGTCAAAATTAAAACCGTTTAAAAAATTATATTACAACTAAGTAAATATTCTATCTGTCTTTTTAAATACAGCAAAAACTCTACATAGCGAAATTGAAGGAAACAGTTGTTTTATTACGTTAAACAGAGATTAAGAGAGTAAACAGAAAATTATATTTAAGTACATATACATAATTTTGTAATCTATACATATAAAATGTTTGATTATGAATGACTGACTGACGGATCAACGTACAGCCTAAACTGCTGATCGTAGAGACCTCAAACTCGGAGGGTGTGTTCTTTGTATGACGTAGACATCCGATAAGAAAGGATTTTCCGAAAGAGTGAAAAAGGGGGGAAAGTTTGTATTCGACAACGAGGTTCCTTGGTCCAATCTACTTGAAATTTTACATAAACCTTTTTTAACAGAATTGATGGAACACTTATTCCGTATTTTATTGAAATTTATCCCCTAACGGGGTTAAAAAAGGGTAGAAAGTTATGTTGGCGGTGAATTGCTTCGAAGTTGATACCCATACTCCTTAGTGCAATTGATTTAAATTACATTTTATTTTGACACATGTTTGAAAAGTCAATCCGATTTTATTCAAAAAAGGTTAAAATCATTTATAAACATAAGCAAATACTCTTTAAAAATGGAATGTCTCGAAAGTCACCGTACTATATTAGTACCTCATTTGAAGGTTTCTAATCTTAAGAGTTTATGCACTTTTAGGACACGGCCTCATAGGGACTTAGAGTTCGAAATTTGAAATGGTAAGGACTAGAACATTTTACTTATAAATTACACGAATCATTCCATATTAAAAAAAAAAAAACATGTAAAATCTATACTAATACTAATAATTATAATAAAGCGTAAGTTTTTTGTTTGTTTAGTAGTTTACTTTATACATGAGCCATAATAAGGTGTTTTGCAAATTCTTTTGAAGATTAAAAATTAATTTATGAGCGTTATTTTAAAGCATGGCATATTAATCCTTACGAACAAAAGTTACTTCATCATAATGACAATTTATAATGAACATGAACTTCGTCTTTTACTGCATGTTATTTGGACGCATACTTTGATAGATAATACAAAAATAAAATAATCCAACACTCGGCTCGGGTCATGTCTACAGTAGTAGTGGCGCGAACGAGCCGTACGATGCCGCGATGAGACCATCTGGCCGACTGATAAAAATATTGTCTATAATGAAGTATTATAAATCATCAATCAGTGATTTCTTCTAAATAATATGCGGGTCAAACCGCGGGGCACAGCTAGTGTAAATATACAATTGGTTTTAATGTTGACTAAATTCCAAAGGTTGAAAGTAGCTAAGAATTCTGATAACGTTAAAACAGCGTATTAAAGACGATAGTAAGTAAACACTTGCAGGGTAATTACACAAACAAATATATATATTGTTATATATTTCTTATAACCTTACTGTACGTATGAAAAATTTACAACTCTGTGTTTGAAATTCAGTAAAATCAATGTTGATTGAGATCTAAATACTGATGTGTCGTTTCACTATTGACAGTTGTTGTTACGTTACATATAGTATTTCAATGTACGGTAAACAATGTAAACAAGACACCTTAGTCATTTGTACGTTTTAAAGAGTGATGTAGATAGTTTAGTGGTAAAGTATTTTGTCGATGAGTGATTGTGAAAGCTTGGCTACCACCACACACAAGTTAAAAATCTTAACCTGCCGGTGTGTTCCTCCAGTAGGCACATTTGCATTTTATAGCTTATTTATTGTGGAAGGTTATAGGCTACCTATATAACATCACGCTATGACCTGTAGGAACAGAGCAATTACTAGGTTAAGATACCGGGGACAAGGGCGCGTCCGCCTCACGTCGACGAAAACCGAAATGACTAAACGCGAGTGAAAACATATAACTATAATATAACTCAGTGGAGTGGATAGTGGAGTTTGAAACCCACCGTTATAATTCGTTAATGAATTTTAATAATAGTCCATGTTTTTAGGCAAGTGGATATTCAATAAAACTGAAATAACATGTACGTAGGTATATCTGCAATAAACAGTGTGAGTAATTAATACACGTGTATATATGTATATATACGCTGTTCATTACAAAATAAAGGCTCGCATCATTTACATTTTTAAAGACAACAATTCAAAAATATCATCTCGCCCCTTTTATTCATAAAATTTCGATTTTTACTTCAACAACACAAAGAACCGAGATTTTTTGATTGAAAAAAAAAAACAATAGAACTAAAAAAGCTATACAATAATATGAGACTTCGTTTAAACCTTTCAAATCTTGGAGTCCTGACGGAATTTGTGGGTTTCTTGAAAAATGAACAGTCGCGCGCCGGACACAAACAATGTTACGAAGAAGGTTCAATCTGCAGGCGATACCATGACAAACTTACGAAGTCGATTAAAGTTCGCAAATAGAATTTTAACATTTATAACCAAATTAAATTTGAAACGTTATCGTTCTTATAATTTAAAAATATTTTAATCAATTTCGGTCGAAAAAAATCGCCAAACAACTCGATCAGCTTAATCCATATATATTATTTTAACGGTTAAATTTGATCAATATTGTATCAAGTGGCGTATTATTTATAAACCCTAAATCTAACCCATATGACACATATTTAGTGATTTTAAATATGCTATTAACTCTTAGTTATTTTCGACAAGAAAACGCTTTCATATTGTCTATTTGTAAATAAATAATATACAGAGAAGGAAACAGATAGTCTGACAGGGTGTGAAATAGCGATATTTGAAATTAGCGTTATCATTTCATTCAATTTTTTTATTTTGTTTTTTTTTACGCACCTACGAACTTTTTTCATTGTCAGATGTACAATAAAATGTTAATTTACTTTGTTCTCATTACAAAATTCCACGAGAAAATACTTTCAACCTCGACTATTTCGACAACTGTGGCGGTTTTAGAACAAAAAAGCGCTTATAGCGATAGAAACACAATAGGAACTTCCTCTTTTGCTCTTCATATTTTTCAGTTTGTAGTGATAGAGTTAGTAATGTTATTCCCTCAACGAAATAAATACATGAAAATGCAAGTAAATCGCGTTTGGTTATTTGTAGTGAACAAGCTTGTCTCTCTAAATTGGGCGCCGGTCCCCGATGACTGAATACTCGACCCTTCTCAAATTTTTTAATGCCCTTTTGTGGTCGGGAGAGACAATAGGGTAGGGTCAACGACCCGCTCCGATTTTGGGTAAATTTAATTTTTTTATAGACCGCGTTAACTGTTATGAAGAATGGGCGCGTCTGCTGAACCTTAGAAACCTTGTCTGTATTAAAGAAATTGAATATATGTAGTATCTTCTTTCATTGGACAATTAATACTCTTCATTGAAGATTATTATAGCAAATTTTTACAATTCACAGCTTTTCAACTGGTCAACTAGCCAGGCGGGGATTGGAAAATGGCCAATCACTATGCTATACTTTCAGCACGATGTTTTCTTTCACCGAAAGCTCCGGCTCAATGCAGAGATTCGAACTCACGTCGATCGACGTGGTGTCCGTACACGCTATCGCTGGGTTACCATTGCTTCAAAACACAGTAAAAGGGTTTTACAATAGCTACACTAAAAGCGACACACGTTAATTACTCTATACTTACTAAAATTGTGCCATTGGACATTAAAATTTTCAGTAAACCCCACGGAAATAACTCAAAATAATATGTAATATGTAACAAATATTTGTGAAAATAACGTCTAAGAAAGAAAGAAATACCTTTAATTAGATGTTTAAAAACCGAATATAATTTCTTAATGCCCCTATTTATTGTTGACGCTATATTTTTTTTACTCACATATTTGAGTCCCACTAATGCGCTTTCTTACACGGGGACGCTGCATTTAATATCAAAAACGTAATATACATAGATTATTAATTTATATAAACCAAGGGCAATGACAAACGTAAGTAAGTACAAGTAAGTACAAACGGACAACAATGTAAGTTTATTTATATGTAAAATACGTTTAACATCCGCGCGATCGCACTGCCCTCACCCATACATAAGAATTTTATGAAACCAGAATAAAGTAACAGTGCAGTCGTCAGTGATATGTAAAAAAAAATATCTACTTATTTTTTGATCAAAGTAGAATAGCAAGCAATATTATATTAAATACCGATTAACATTTAAATGAGGTATGTTAATATAGATTTTAGGCTAAGAATACAATAAAAACTAAATAAATATGGATTGGGAAATTAAACAGAATTCAATACTTTACAGTTCATTGTAATTGATATAAATGTATTGGAATAAGTTTTCCTTGTGTTTACGGAAATCAGTGTCGTTAACGATTTAACTTTTTGTATAATTTAAAAATACCAGGTCTTTTTTGTTGACATTATGTTTATAAATTCGGGCCGATTTTTCAATGTTCAGATAAAATGTGTATTATCTACCAAAGGAGTAAAGATAAATGGTTCTTTATCAGTCTCGAGTGCTATATTTTTCAATCTTTTTTTTAGATCTAACTACATTGTTAGCCATAAGGGCCCAAGAATACTCAAGCCTCAGAAGGCTTTTACAGCTTCACCGGACTCCGCCTACTTCAAGGAGGTGAAACAAATATATTGATTAAATAAACGTTAGAGCAGGAGACACTATTTCAATTTATTGTCAACCAAAATTCACTGTCAGCTTAGGCTTCAGGATTCAGGTTATGTTCGCTTACTGTCTAGTAATAGTGTAAAGATAGAAACCAAAAAAGGAACGTGCGGTAAATTTTAGTGCCGCTGAAAACTACTTACTTAAAAGCTGTCTTAATCGACGACCGAATGCTCTTGAATCCCATGTAGTAAAATGAGTAGGCCTGGATCTGACATCCATTATTTTCTTTCAGGTTGATTAATAAATTTCTGATTAAAACACCTTCGATTGCCTAGTTTTTACTACTACTAAGTTGACAAACAAGCTTATGTCTCGCCTGATGGTAAGTGACTACCGTTCCCTATGGACGTTTGTAATACCATAGATGTCACTAACTAGTAAGTTGACCGAAGATTAAGCCGACCTTGAACCCACCTACCCTGAGGAGCTTAGGAAACTCTACTCACCACAGAAACAACAAAAGGTTATTTGACTACCATCTTCTGTAGATCATCAATACAGTTAATAATATTGATTATAAAACACCCCCAAACCTGTTAAAGTTATCAAAGACTCTAATGGCTCCAGGGCCTTAAAGGCCAACAGTATAATAAGTACGAAAAAAAAGATATTATACATTTTTACTTTATAATATAGCAAAATAAAGAAATACGTTACCTAAAAACAAGTGTATCTACATCTGTCAAAGATGTTTTTATAATATAGTCCGGTCAGTTTAGACATTCGAAGTTACATAAAGTCCCAACAAGCTGAATTTCTGTGAAGTTGTTCAAAACATAATTATAAACAATGTCTAGAAGTTCCCCATCATTCCCCTGTAAGGAAAAAATTTAATTCAAGGTCAAGGTAAAAAAAATGAGTTTTTCGCGATTTTCAGCAAAACGGTAAGTTTTATCATAAAAGTACTTCAGTCAAAAATTGTAGATCATAAAATTATCTATAAAAAATGTATCAATACTTTTTTTCTTACGAGCCACCGTTTCTGAGATATAACGATTCAAAAAGTTATAAAAGTTGTTATGGTCATAATATGCACACGTTTCCACGCCACCTATGAGGTAGTGTACTTAGCGCGTTTTTTTTAACGTGGTTTCCCCAGTAGGCCTACTCCACGGGTCAGTTGTGATCCTGTTTAATGTAAAACTATTGCAAAATAACGGAAATTTTCAAAGATTGGGAAAGATAAAAGCGATGTAAATGAAAAAAAAGTGTTGAAGTTTATTCGTCTTATTCGTAAGTTTCAAATTCTTGTTCTTCTTATTGATCTTCTTCTTGTTCTTCTTCTCCTGCTTCTTCTTCATCTTCATTTTGGATGCAAGTAAATTGCGTCAATAGCGATGTATCGCATGATACTTCGTCGGAGTCAAACGAATCCTCCATTGTTTGTGATTCAATATTAGAGCACGACCGGCCTTGACAATTTGTGCATGCCAAAGAACAAGATAGTCCGACTTTTTTGCAACCACATTTAGCACTGCATCCCTTTTTGCAGTTGCAAAAAATAGTGTTCAGCAGTTTTTCCGGCGCAGGTTGAAGTAAAGTTTGAACTGGCTCTAATATATTGTTGACCAACTTCCAACCCCAGTCATAGTTTTTAAGTCATATTTTGATTTGGTCTAGCTGATAACCAAGCCACACTTGAACTTGGTAATATACTCGAAAAAGATGTTGGTGAGCAGGAACTGAGGTTGGAGGAAGACAAGCTAATTGAACTTGTTTTTTATTTTTAGTATTTTTAACGAAACATGCATATCGATGCTTATCTAAACATGTAGTTTTTTTAGGGACTCCGTACATATATACATACATATATATATTATATAAAATATTACAACTCTAGATGTATATACGTGGCGTACTCATGCATATTATGACGATGACAACTTTTATAACTTTTTGAATCGTTATATCTCAAAAACGGTGGCTCGTAAGAAAAAAAGTATTGATACATTTTTTATAGATAATTTTATGATCTACAATTTTTGTCTGAGGTACTTTTATGATAAAACTTACCGTTTTGCTGAAAATCGCGAAAAACTCATTTTTTTGACCTTTGACCTTGAATTAAATTTTTTCCTTACAGGGGAATGATGGGGAACTTCTAGACATTGTTTATAATTATATTTTGAACAATTTCACTGAAATTCAGCTTGTTGGGACTTTATGTAACTTCACTCTCATATTTTAGTCTAAATTGACCGGACTATAATCATTTTCTGGCCGTCGAAGAGACAAAGTTGTTTCTCGAGTAGTCGAGTTCTTCGTCTAATAAAAGCTATCAGTCTGTTTATTTGTGTAGAAAATAAAATCATAATGGAATATTGAATTATCAGTATTTTTTTTATAATTTCTATTTATTTAAAAGAAAAAATTCAAACTCGCAAAAGGATTATACACAATTATTTGAAATAATTTAGATTTATTGAAAATATTTATTTTTTTAATAAAACACATAAAAATAAAATGATTTTTTGTATTGAAATATACATAAATAAATAGTAACAAAGTTGACTATAAATTTTATTGAATGTTATTTATTCCCATTCGAATAAAGACTTAAGTAACTCTAAAGTTGCGCTTAAAGACGTTTAACTGAAAATACATGACTTTAAGATTTGAAAAAGATATCAGAATGATGTTAGTAAGTAGTAGGTATAATTTATGATAATTCATAGGACTGGAAATTTTTTAGCGATAGAGGACCTTAAATAATTTCGAGATTATAAAAAAAAATACTTATAAAGTCGAAAATTAAAACCTCCCAGCAGCTTACACAAATGGAGTAGAGATGCCATGTAATTTTTCTTACGTATGTAATTATTTTAACATATTTAAACTAATATCGTCTCAAGGCATGCGCGTGCGCCTCACACCGGCATGGCGCGGCGGGCCCGCGGCGACGTGCATCGATTTATGCCGATACTCGATAATTAAAAACAATCCGCCATATTGCTTTTTGTCTCTCGTTTTATTCCCGTTTTTGTGCATCCCTCATTTGATTGTGTTGCGTTTTGTTCGTGTTTCTTGCTCTTTTAAGGGCTCGACGCTTTTTATATTAACTCGAACTATATCTCCGTTCGTCTCGCTTTTGTATTGCATTGAGACGTTTTAATTTATATTTTTATCGTTAGTTTACCCCTATCAAGTGTAACTGTGTCATTGAATAATCCGACTTTGTTTGTCAAACAGAAGTAAAATTCGAGAAATTATAACTTCACGAAAGTGAAAACATCGATAGGGTGCGTTGGCAGCGGCGCTATGAAGAGATGATTGAACCAGATGAAACCGTGAGGCACCGCTAGTCATCTATACTATTAAAAAATAGCCCGATTCGCACTTGAATGATTAATTATTTTTAAATGATAACCATCGTTATAAAAATCATGATAAAAAAATATATTTAAGAAAACTACTTCATGGTAGGGGCTTACGGTCTGAGACAAGCTCGGGGGTAAGCAATAAGCTAAAATGTTACGCTTTGCTCCTTTTAAACGGTTAAATTGGAAACGGATTTGTTATTTAGCGTTCACATATAACTCTCTCTGTCTCTCTCTCTCTCACTCACTCACTATGGACTTATTGTAATCGATGGTCTTTTGTTTCTCTTATTATTTAATTCCCATGCCAATTAAGAATTTCGCAGACGGACGTATTTATGCCATTGTGATATCAAATTATTTGTTCTTGATAATAATTTACCCTCTTAAGATAATAAGTAACGTTGTTGGCTAAAAAAGAACGACTGGATAGCGACCACCATACATCAGTGACGCCAGTGCCTTGATGGTAAGCGCAGAACAATCCACAATCAACAACAGCTACCATCGAGAGATCGGGAATCCGTCGGCGGTCGCTGTTGGCATGCCGCGGCCGGCACGCAAGACTCGGTAGCTGGATACACACTAGCTGATGTCGAAACGCGATAAACCAAAAGGGAGTCATTGTGTTACATTTATCACCACGTACATAGTGGTCGCACCCAGTCGGACATAGATCTCTTACGACTTGCTTGACTATTTGACACGTGGCACAATGTACTGATGTCAAACATAATTGACTTTAGAATTTCAGTTAATTTGTAAGTAATTGCTTTAAATGTAGCTTCTCTTTCAGATAAGATTTTGTGATTGTTTTAAATGTTAAAATTAGATTAATTATGTTAAAGGTTTGTGTGTAATCAAAATAAATTACATACAAAGCAAAATAGTTCAGTTATTAACTTCACCATAAAATAGTATAAAACGACATTTAATGCTGTTATTCGCAAATTAACTGAAATTGTAAAGTCAATTGTGTTTGACATAAGACAAATGACACATAGACACAAGTCACAGAACTAAACTGCATTACATGTATATACTTAGCTATTTAACATCCAGTACCTGACAACTATGCAACTGAAAATTTATGCTCGTCGCTCAAGTATCGTATCACTCATGTGCGGGGAACGAACCTATGACCTCTCAGCTCATTATTAGGGCTCACTACCACTGCACCGCGAGGCCTACCCTGCTAGGTTACTATTTTTATTTAGTACCAATTAATTTTATCAATTTCTAAATTCGCTTCTACATAAAAGGCCTTTTGGAATGGCTGACAGATTTATTAGTGATAAAAACCTATTTTCTATAACATTCAATGAAATAAACCGACAGACGTCACTTATTATGAGGTCAAAGAGTAATGGCCTCATTTAAACTATTTCATAACGAACCTCCATTGTGCAAGGGATCTATTTGAACCAGAAAAATCAATATTGACCCTAACAGAAAAGAAATTTTGCACTTTTTTAAAATTTCAACACAAAAAAATGGTTCGGGTAAAAAGGACCAGGTGTTGTCAAAGGGTTGACTATCGTCTCTTACTGGCACGCTAGAATGTATTACTATCTCGTTCTCTAACCCTTTCACTGGGGTGTTTTTTTTTAAATAAAATCTCGTAATTTCTTCTCAATACTTTTTTTTATATTTATTATTTTGTCGGTAATGAGATATTGTGTTTTGTGGTCGGTTTTTGTAAACTTATTATTTTTGCGAATTAAAAGTTTTACTTTAATTTAAGTTAAGGATCGTAATTATCTTTATTAAAAGTTTTTAGCTCAGTATTTACTGTCTTCCGGTTCGAAGTCCCTGATTTGATGTCCGACTGAAGGATAAAATATATATCATATTCAGAATCACTAATCTCTCTTTTTTTCTTATTTTCCATGAAAATTACCTATCCATTAGTCTGATAAACTATATTAATGTTAAAATGTTTATTCATTTTAGTTTATTTTATTTATATTACTTATACATTATAATATTTTATGCAAAACAGTAACATCCAGACTTAGGTACTTATAATCCACGAGAACCAGAGTGGCTTATTTGCTTTTTAATTGACCTATTAACTTACTCATAATAGTCATAATCAAGTTATTAAATTCATGCTGCCATCTATGTTAGTATCACGTAAATAACAATGACTGTGAATGTTTCCGTTCACAAAAGCGAAACACAGCGGCAGATTAGCTTCTCGATAATTTCCTGAACTGTGTGGATGTGATCTAAGTTACTGAAATTCATTGAGTTTTTGCACAATAATTTTTAAGATGAGTCTCGAAAATAGTTTGTAGACAACGTAGCTGAAAAACGAAATAGATCTTTCTTGTCTGAAACACAAATTTTCAGCTGTGAAGTAAGAAAATAAAGATCTGGCTTAACTTGAGCTTAGTTTTAGCTTAGTATTCAATAAGAAAAATTAAAATATATCTTATATTGGGGTTTTATCTACAATATCTTGTTACAGTTCACTTTATTATTTTTGCACATTTAAAGCTTTCCAAGCTTGCAATATTAAGAAACTAATGCACTTCACAATATACTGAAGGCAAAAAATTATTAATGATCTGTGTTTGCATTATTCATACAGTTTTACTTAAAGCTCGAGTGTTACCATATTATTGCATTCCGTGAAAAAGTGTTTTGTGCAACATTCATACTTACATTTGTTTTAGCATTTACGTTTTATTGGTGTGCAAATAAATATTTCAAACGTAGTAACCAACAAAACATGGCTTGAAACTACTTCAGGATGGATAGAAGGTTCCTATGAGGATATTAAAAGTAAACTACATAATTGTCCAAAAAGCAGAACAGTAAGTTATAAAACACAGGAGGAAAAAAAAAACTGCTCTGTTGAACATTTTGCTTTTGGCTGGTTACAACGTATTGGCAATCCAAAGTCGATTATTTTTAAATGTGCTGATTAAAACTTTTTCAACATAGCTCATAATTTTTACAGTAGGTACTTTATGTTCCCCAGAGGGCGTCATATTTAATTCAGTGTGACGTCACAAAGCCCGTAACCAGCAGACGATCAGAACGCTTCTAACGTTACCTCGTCTTTTAAACTATGATAGGTAGTTTAGAAGATGTGCGGCAACAGACCATCATACATAGATACATAGCCTGCTGTCATCAGACCCCCCTTTTTGGCTACATCGTAGTTGGGTAAATAGAAACTTTGGGTCAAGATCAGCGTTACCTGATTGTTTTCGGGTAACGCGGGGTTTTGAAATTTTTTGAGGAAAAAAACCGGATTCTTTCGTCGAATTCGGGACATAATGAAAAACTTAAACAATCAGTATTTTTTAATAATTTATTCCCTTTTATTTGAATTTCTTATTAACTTTACAGTGATGATAGATATCCAAAGAAAATGAATTTTAATTAAAATACGATACTTTACTATACTAAGTAAAAACTCTAACTGTCTGGTTGATCCAGGCAGTTAAAGTCTTTATAGGAGTATATGATAAATAGGTAATAATTCCATAACAGAAGAGGAAAGATGACTGGACACTTGTTACGGCACGACAAGTTCTTTAAAATAATTTTGGGAGGAAAAATTGAAGGTAAGCGAAGAAAACCTAAACGAAGCTTTTTCCAACAAGTGAAGTTTAATAATAGTTCTGTTTTTAAGCATGTATTTATTACGTTTCTTTAACATTATGACATTTTTTTTTTTTTTTTTTTTAGAACTGACTATACTGTTAGCCTTAGGGGCCCTATCCTAAAACAGAGCCGCTGCGGCTTTTACAGCTTCACCGGACTTGGGGGCGAGCGCTTAGGGCACTCAGCCGCGAAAGTTTGTGACGACCCGCACGAGGGTGCCAGAGTGGCCGAACCTCGGCTCGGGCGGTCGTCGCGAATGCGAAAAAGTCGCGATCTAACTAATTCCCTAATACTATGAGAATTCGAGCTAACTAATATATACTCATATGCACGTTCCCCTCCTCCTGGGAGGAAGGAGTGGACCATGCGTATGTGTATTTGATAATCGGAATGGTTTTTCTACACTAACTAGCGCAATAGTCTAACTAGCGCAAAAAAAGAAAAAAAAAGGTCCCTTACAGAACCTATGTACCTGTGTGGTGTGCACGTGTGTGTGTTCAAACGTCGGGCGGCTGCCTGACCCAAGGGCTTCACACCGAGGAACGGACCTAGGCTTGGGTTGCCGCTAGAGAGGGTGGACGTGACGGGTGTGCGGGAGCGAAGTTGACCGCCCGTCCTCTGCGGAGAGAACGGTGGTTACGCGGGCGTGGGCGGTGGCACTCTCTGTTTGGAGAGACGGTGTTGGCGTAGAACGCGTTAGCTTTTTCGGTTTGGTCGGGCGGGTCAGTGAATATATTACGCGGCCGGCGTTTTCTCCGGCAGGCGTTGGGGTCGGGAACATAAGAGGCTGCCGCTTTTATTAAGGGATTCGCGTGGTTCGACGCGGTGTCGAAACACGAGCGAGAAAGGTGTTTGGCATATGCATGTATCGAGGGAAGGTCCATATCTCTATGGAGATCCTCCATACGAACAAACCAGGGGGCACCGGTAAGGCGGTGAAGAAACTTGTTCTGGATGGCTTGTAAGCGTTCCCAGTTATACCTTGACATATGTGCGAACGCAACGCAGCTATATGTCATGATCGGACGGATACACATCTTGTAGAGCGTAAGCTTGTGTCTCGTGGACATTTTGCTTGCAGCACATAACAGAGGATGCAGTCGGGCGAGGTACATTATGACATACGGAGTTTGTATTTTATCTAAAACTAGCGGGTCACGCCAGCTTTGTACGTGTGCAATTTACAAAGAGGTGAATTTTATGTTTTAAAAATAGTTTTTTTTTTTAATACAATAATTTTCTAGGTCGGTAAATTTATTGTTCATTTTAACCATTAGTTTACTGATTTCTGCATGCTGAGATTCGCTGTAATTAGTTTTTCATTAATCTTATTACTTTTTAATGAATGAATGTTGTTAATCCACAATAAATAAATAAAGTCGGATTCGTGTCATTTCAAGAGATCAAAAGAAAGACAGAGAATATGTAACAGTGACAATTGCTCCACCGGCAAGAGTTAAGCTCATAAAGATTTAACTTGTTTTAAAATTTCCTTTGTAAGCCGAGTAATTTCCGAAAAGTAGCACTGAGCCTGCGCCGCGTGGTTCTGTCCATTTTGGGCTAAATATCGGTACGTCCCGCCAAAATCGGGACGTCTGGCAACGCCGGTATATAGATATCACTAAATGTTATTTCCGTCCGAAAAAAAGTCTGGATTACTTTCAAGTCGTACCTAAAGAAGATTTATTAAAAAAAAAGCTTCAATAATTATGATATTAACCCTTGACTTATTACAATAATCTAACGGCAAATGTGCAAACGTGCGCTGCTTAAAAAGTTACGAAACTCCTTTCACTCATACGTAATTAATACCTCCTACAAATGAGTAAACAGAATCTAATTTCGACAACTAACGGAACATGTTCTGTGCATGACATTTATAATAAAAAAAAGAAACAATCGAGTACCACACTCGACTAGGCTGACTAACCTAACGCCCACGGTCGAAATCCTAAATAACAAACGACCCGAGAAAAAAATAATTAAATAGAATCGTAATTGTGTAATGCGCTCGCCCCGCCATCATCTGAAGTCTGAACATCTGTTATTGTCAACACACCTGAGAACGGCGGTACGTCTGCCCTTTTCACTCTTGATCGAAAATAGTGTGTGAAAAAGAGATAGGAATATAGAATCGTTTCATACGAGATGTGGAAGTGACAAAAAACTCATGCTTCCTGTGTCTTTCGTATCATTTGAAAAAGGAATAATGCTGTACGTAGTATATGTGTAAATAAATGATAAAATATGTTTATTTTAAAAATGAAAATTATTTGGTTGAGAGTAATTTTTTGAAGATGATAATGATATGTGTTTTAAATATTTTGTTTATGAATTTAGTTTTACGTGTAATTTTTAAACTGTCCTTCTGAGATTAGTTTTTTTTTCTATTAATAGGCTTGTCTTTAACCACTAGGTACCTCGCCAGATCGTCAATGAAGATGTGGTCTACGATGGATTACGCTTGTCTAGAAGGTACCTATTCACTCGTGACTCGAAGATACCTAGGTGGTAATTATCGGGAAATACAAACTCCGGCAAAGAGTTCCACTCTTTAGCGTTTCGCATAATAAATGTCCTAGCAAAATACTTCGTGCGCAGTGGTGGAATATCAACTGCATATCGATGACTCTTCGCCGTGTCTCTTGTTGTCCGATGGTGGAAGGGGGATGCGAGTATTAAATGCACACTCGCCAAAATGTATCAGGTATTTACACATTATGTTACATTTTTTTTCTCAATTTAGGTAGGGTATTTCGCTAAATACCTATATATGGAAATTAAATTAATTAAAATAATTGATATATAAATTTAATGTTTCAAATTTACATATACTACGTAAACCGAGTATGAAGTTTTGACGTATTCCATACAATGTGGACTTTTTAACAATTCGAAAATAGAATGTTTTTAACTTAACCCTTCCATATTTGACAAAAAAGAGTTTTTTTTTATATTTAGAACACGACGCGGTCGGAATGAGAATTCGGTTCTTTTGAATTTGGAAACGTTTCAAATATGGAATATACGTGCGTTCGGAACATCAATATATGGATTACAAATAACGGATTATTTCAAACACCTTTAAGAAAAAATTAAATAACTACAAATTTTTGTTGAAATAATTGCTGACGGATAATTTTATCAACTTTACTTAAGTTTGTTTTTAGCTCGAACTAGTCAAGAAAATACATCCATTACTTAAAAAAATAACAGTAAGCTGTGAACATACATAGGTACACTCTGTGTATATATGCCTATATTAGAAAGTCTAAAATTAGCAGCGGCAAAGAATAATAAATTGAGAAAAAATATTAAAGGAATCTATGCTATATCGAGATTGGGATATGCAGACAAAATGGAACACCACTTTTTTCTTTAATTATGTATTTAGAAACCTCTTTCATTTGTTTTAGTTACTACCAAGGGCAAGTTTGAACGGGATGATAAGCCTGGTGAAGCTGTCAAAGCCTATTAAGGGCCCATATGACTAACAGTATAGTCTGTTCAAAAAAAAAATTGCACGTGTTAGACTTTAATTTTAATATATAATAAAAGTGTCAGTTGTTAAGTTAAAGTATAAAAATAATACAACGTAATTGATAATATTATATTTTATATTCAATATTTTCAATGACTCTGCAGTCAATTCGGAAGGCACTATCCTTAGAGAAGAATCGACAAGAAATTCTAATGTTGCTGTTTTAAAACAATCTCTTTACAATAATAATTTACATTAAATAAATACAAGATTTCAATAAGGAACCATCAGAAATACATTACAAAATATTTAGCTTGGTATATCAACTCGGAGAACGCGGAAGCACCGCTTCGTCCAAAGATCGTCAAGATAGTAACTAACAACCCTTCAGTAGTTCAGTCTAATATTTTCTTAATAAAGTACTCCAAGGAGGTTTCGCATTACAATATAATATCAAATAACAAAGGTCGTTTGATTTATATTAATGCAGGTATTTAATTAACTATTAATATAATATTATATTATATATTATACATTTATTTACACTAAGTTATACATATCCATTATTAATTAAACACCGTAAACATATTTATTTGTTTTATTTACATATATCAACATATATGTGCCACTTTGTCACAAATACAAGCGTGTTCAAAAGTACGCACACTTTCACTCATACCTTATTAGAAGTTGAATGTTCATGTTATAGTTATGAACTTATATTTGTTTGAATAAATAATGCAATAACACTATATTATTAACTAGCTGTGCACCACGGCTTTACTGATGTTAAATTTATTTGATCAACTCACGCACGCCTGTCTTTGTTTTCATTTTCCGTACTTGCCTCCAGTTTGTTTGACGTCCATGGTTACTGCTCCGTTTCTTAGTGTTACAGCGTAAAGTTATATAGCCTATAACATTCCACAATAAATTTTCTGAGAAATCTAAGCTGATTTTTTTCAATTCCAACTGATAGCTCCAGAGATTAGCCTGATCAAACAAACAAAGAAACAATCTCTCATACTTTATAATATTTATATTTGTTTAAATAAAAAAAGTCATACTATATTATGAGCTAGTTGTACCCGCGATTGCGCTCGCATTGACTACAGAATGCCGTCGATGAGGCACACGAGCGAATTGTGCTAAGTAGGTACCCCCGATTATTAGTACATTCATTTGAAATATCTCTTGTGGTTCACTCAGCGTAAACCATTTAGGCGCCCAAATTGATTCACCGTGATCAGTTATTTTGTTTTTAATTTACGCAGAACCCTAATTGTTTTTTTAAAATAAGAGTAGTCTATCAGCTATCTGTCAGTGAACGTCCCGTCAAAATCGGTAAAACCGTATCTGAGATTACCCCGAACAAATAAACAGATAGATAGAAACTTTAAAAATTGTTTTTTCTTTTTATAGGTTTTAGACATACTCTCATATGCATTTAGTAAAAAGCGAAAGACTTCCATTGCTACACATAGGATTCCCCCAATAATCACCACAATGAGCAGTCCTGCCCTGTTTGCACTTCAATTCACTTCAATTTTAATATCTGTAAAGATAAAGACATTTTCAACTTGACTATACTATTACTTATCTTAAAGGATTAAGGCAGACTTAACTAAAACAATAATAAAATTTATATTCCGTATTTCTCTCTTCATACATTTTTAACAATTCATCTTTGTCTTGTTTTGCGCCGTAAAAAGCACTTGCCAGTGTCAATGTTTGAAAGCTTTCGTAGTTTTAAAGTGGAGTTCAACAAGATGAACTCTTCGGCTAGAACTATCTAGGGAGTTTTGTGACATCTCAAAATGCATGTTTCCAGTCTTTATTATTTATAATCTGTTTCATGTATGCACAATAACTAAACTATATCATGCTAAATACCACCAATATTACATAATATAGGATGAAAGACCCTATGTTAATGAATTATAATAAAATCAATAGGATGACAATTCAAGATCCCGCCAAAAATCCTCAACCATTCGCACATTCGCAATATTGGAAAACAAACGACTCATAAAAACCTGCCAACCCATAACAAATTCCGTATTCGAAATTTTAAGAAACCGTTTTCGAAAATATGGCGCGAAAACGACGACTTTTATTTCGAACTCTTAGGTTCTTTTTGTTGTCGTTGGCGGTTTTTTTTTCCTACGACCGTTATCATCAATCGGGAAAAATGTCAGATGTCGCAAACTATATAACCCTTTCTATTGGGGAATAACAAAAGAGGTTGTTTGAAGAAAAAAAAAAAAAAATTGTATAAAACGTGCAATATTTTGACAAAACTGCCGACTCATGTTACAGCCTGGTGTGCTGATGCCACAAAAAATCTATAAAAAGATATTCTTAAAGAAAAGGATATGAAGGGAAATGTATCTTTTGAATTTTGATAAATCTCTTTTTGAAATTTCTTTTATTCACGCATATAGGGTTGAGGTAATTATTGAGTTTGTGGAAATTAATATAATTGTCACTTGATGTAAGTTTTATTATGGGCCGAATTATCAATCGTCAGATAACTTTGAAGATGCAATGATGGCTCAGTTGGTTGCGTGAACGGACTCCGCACCAATCGACATGAGTTCGAATCCCTGCAAAGAGCCTGAGCTATTGGTGAATGGAAACATCGTGATGAAACCATAGCATGCTGGTAGGGTTTTTTCTAATGTCCGCCTGGCTACCTAGTACCTACCACCCTCAAGTTGAAAATCTGTCACCAAACACCAATAGGTGTGTTCCGGCAGCTGCACTTGAGAGCCAGTCTCTTTCACTAGGCTTAGCGTGCTTATCGTATTTGCCTGGGTTGCGACCACCATGCACATGGTAATAAACCACTCACAGTAACTCTCTTTTCATTTGTCGCGCTTCGGGATCGACCAACATATAATCAGAATTATAACCAATATTATAAAGATGAAATGCATTGTCACGTGACGTGTTAACGATTATCAAAAAATATTTTCATTATGTTACACAATTATATTTTACAAAGTTAGTATTTCTTATTTCAAATTATATTCGTATTTTCTTAATTCTATTATTAATATTAATAAAAGTTACTTATATTATTATTATTAACTCTATCATTTGAAGTTTTCTTCAAAATGTGTATAGTTTTAAGTTTTTACTTCTTTCGGCTGTCCTCATGACTGCTTTGATTTTTTTTATTTGTAATGGATATACTCAAAAACTACTGAACCGATTAAAAAAAAAATCTTTCTATCAATATAAAGAAAGCTACAGCTGTTATCAGCGAGTAACATAGGTTATATTATAATTTGAAAAAATAATTTATTCCTCACAAAAATGTCGATTACTATCGACTATTACAAAGTATAAAAAATTGCTTACGCTGCTGCGTTACCGAGGTTTATCATATAAAATTAACACAGGTGAAACCGTGGGGCATAGCTAGTAAATATATATGTGATCCAGATGCCGAGAAGCTCGCAGACCGGCATCACAGCGATGTCAATGCAGTCACTGTAAGGTGAAAATATATAAAGAACAAATAACAACAACAAAGAAGTTCGCAAATTCTTAACTTTGCTGTACCGTGCAGATGTGTTCCGACCACCGCTGTATAGATATACATCAACGGCATACTATCATACCATACAACGGTCGCCATTATTCGTAGATTGTTCTGTGATTACCAGGTGTTGTATAGTAATTTTACCGAGCTAGTATAAACAATAAATTCAACGAGGCTAATTGTTAAAAATATATATATTTGAACGTAATTGTCGGTTAGCTTTTATACCAACATACAATTTAGAGTGGTTTCGATGTAAAAAATGTTGAAATAACGAAATATTTCTAATTAAAAGACCCGAGTCAGCAAAAAAATTCGTCTGTCTCGTCTCTCCGCTTATTAATTTTAGCGAAAATTTCGACAAAACTGACTGACATACACCAGTTCGACAACTATGCCGGACATTTCGCGGTCCGGGCATTTTTGCGTTCCATTTTTATAGCTTCGTTTATGAAGGAGACGGTGATATTATATTCTTTCAACCGAGCGAGATGGGTATAGGGAGCGATGAAAGTGGATTTTTGTGAGCATAAAGATTAATAAATATTATTTTGCTTCATTTGAAGAGTCTGGTAATGACTTCAATAGATGTATAGATATACATCGTTAAGCGAAAATGAAGTATTTCGCAATAGCAGAAATCGCTAAATATCAACTTCAAAATGGTAAATTATTTAGTATTATGTTTGGTACATAAAGGCTGGTACATAATATTAGTTTGTCATTTAAAAGCACATATTTAGCACTTCGTGCTATCGCTTAGATCTTACCAAATCGTACACGGCAGCGCCCATCACGACCCGAGAAAATATTATGTTCTCAAATTTTTGTCTTTGCCATACTGTGGAATACGCGGATGTAGAATGGTCTTTCAACCAACCTGTTCTCTCCTTCCTGTTATTGGGTTGTTTAAAGAAGGCTTACAGTGTAGTTCAACAACATTGCTACCCACCGGGAGAACTACAATCCATTGTCCGTCGTCGCTAACATGCCAATCTACTCAAATTTCTCTTCACGTTATATTTGAAGGACTCCACGTTGTATCAAGCATGGGAGACAGTTCCAGCTTCCATAGCTTCACAGTACGGCAAAGATATGAAGAGGAGAACTGTTTTGTTCGTGCCGAGATGGAAGTTACCGTAAAGCTATGGCTCCGACACCCAGTGCGTGTGGTTCTGTTATGAAAGGTATATAATACACGGAACTTATTATCAAATGATGTACAGCCATTTTGCCAAGTTAGTATAAAAAAGTTTTTTTAAATAGTTACATCAAAATCAGTTAAATCGATAATAAGTTAGCTGAATCCGTTTAAACCTATATACTAATAATATTAAATGGTCCAAGAGATTTTTCCTTTGTTTGAACGCTCTAATCTCTGGATCTACCAGTCGAAATAGAAAAATTATTGTCTATATATCTATCTACCTATATATTAAGGAAGTTTAGGCTATATAACGGTACGACTTTAACAAGCTGAGGGTAAACATTTACGTCAAGAAATCACGGGTGCGTTGGCAGAGGCACGATAGAAAGTAGGTGGAATGAATTAAGCATAGGTATAATCGTGGGGCACAACTAGTGTTTTATATATGTCTATAATGTGGTTATTTTATTCGATGATATCTTGTTAAATAAGATTATATTAAGGAAAAACAGAAACCGATAATTCTGTGAACTTAAGATTTTAACTGCTTGTTAATGGAGACAAGTACGGCTAATATGAATTCATTCGCGTACGTCGATTTCGAAATTGGACAACAGGACGGACTCGCTGTGTATTTCCGAAAACGCTTCGTTTTTGTCGTTCCCGCGCGGGTAATTTTTGGGAAATTCAAGCGAGCCGCCGCACCGCATCGCCCCCGTTTGTCAGAAAACGTAATTACACTTTATTTCGATTGCTAACTTTTTGCGACAACGCCAAAGTAAATGGCAATTGACGAGTAATTTTCGCATCGTTTACAATGCTCGTGAATTTGGCTCGTCTCGACATGCGCGGCGCGGCGCGGCGGCGGGTTTATGCGTTTTAGACTCATATGGTACGAACTGAAAGCGACACCTAACTGGTTTTTAATAATTAATTTTTTGTACATTTATTAGGTACAGTCCGAATTGTTGACCAATTGCAAATAATTTGTAGATTGATTTTAGGGTTTTCTACCTAAAAAGGAAAAAAAGAACCCTGCGTTGTCCGTCTGTCTGTCTGTTTAGACCCTTTTTGTCAGGAGTCCGTGGAGGTTTTAAATTAAAGTTGATATCAAATACCTACTTAAATCTGCAATCCATTGGAACTGTGAAAAAATCAAACTTCTAAGTCAACGCAATCAAAAGTTACGGCTGTTTATGCCGTATACTTTAATACTCGCAAAAGGGAATAAAAACCTATAGGGTACTTCCAGTTGTCATATAATCATGAAATTTGGCAAGAAGCAATTTTTTATAGCAAAAGTAAAGGAAAATAATCCGAAAACCGTAAATTTATTCCTTAATCCAAACTTATTTGCAGTTAGTAAACTGACCGCGGCATATATCAATGTATGGAGACAATAGTTTTTCCAACGGCAAAGTTAAAGTTGTCCCTCTATATAGTTTATCTTTTCGTTAGTACTGTTCGGTGCTTTTTTCGGTAATGTTCCATAATTATTTTGGTGAATGTGGCTGTACAATTACGGAACCCTCGGTGAGCGAGTCCGACTCGCACTTGGCTGGTATTTAACAACTAAGGTGGTAAAGGCCTAATGTTAAGCGTACGTCATTTGATAGTTTCACATAAGAGAGGTAGAGCACACAAAAATCGCTATGGTAATTTCTATCTTCTTTGGGCGTTCTGACTACCTTTGTTGTGTTCCTGCGGTGAGTGGGGTTTCCAGAGCTCCTCGGGGTAAAGGGGTTCAAAATCAACAACGCGCTAGTGCCCCCTCTGGTGTTACAAGCGTTCATAGGCTACGGTAACCGTTTGCTGGTGGGCTGTACGCTTGTTTGCCAACTTTCAAATAGCATCATATGACTTGAGACGCCCAAGCCAACCTCACCTGCACGTGGTGTACCTTGCTGAGTAACTAACAAGGAAATGGCGATAGCGGGGTGGTAGGATTGCTGCGACTACTATGCACGTGGTGAAAAGTCCGTCATAGTGACTCGCTTTATTCGCGAAGGTTATTTTTTTTTTTTAAATGCAGGCCGGCATGACAGCGGCTACCGCCGATGGATTACGATCTCTCGGTGGTCACCGTTGTGTTAGGATTGTACTGTTACATACTGGTAAATATCCAGTTTCTGTTTATGTAGAGTGGCATGACAACGGCGTTGGTGATGAACTGTTGATCTCTCTATTGTCGCCAGTATTTGTAGATTGTATAGCGCAATTTCGTGATATTATTAAAAAAAAACATTTAATTTAATAATAAAAGAACGAGTAAAACTTTAACAAACCAGAGACAAGAAACCTGTTTTTTTTTTTATTCTTAACTAAAAGATAAAAATTTAAATGGTTGCTTCAAATTAAATTTTTAAGAATAAATTTTATAACCCAAAAATACATTCGCGGTGCACATCTGACCCACCTGCTAAATCTTAACGCAGACACAATAAAGGGCAAGTTATGAAAGGGCTCGACCCTCGCCCCATAATCATCAGCTACGCACACACGTATGTATAGGGAAAAAAACAAAACTGACATTGCAAAAAAATGGAAAGATGGCAAAGGTGTCTCAATTTTTAATGAAAAAAACTTCGCCAAGGTTAAGACCCATGGGAAAGAGTTAGATACGGTATCAGACTCCCTTTTTTAACGAAAGACTATATCTTCCGTGATTTTTTTTTTCCTTAACTGTGCATAGGTACCGTTTAACTATTGTGACCTTTTTAAATAAAAAAAGCCCAGATTCACCCCTTTTAGGAAGTAGTATGAGGAGACTCGTGAGATAATTTTTTTTTTACTTTTTCGCACATTTGATTTATAACTGTTTGTGGTAATTTGAGATTTTTAAAGGAATATTTTTGTTGTAGGTGATGTTATATCGGCTTAAGTAACGGTTTTTTAAAGAATGTTTTTTATACGCTATATGTTTTTTTAGGGTTTTCTGTAATTTTTTGACGTTATTATACTATGTTTTTTTTAACATTTCATGATACTTGATATATTTATGTAGAAGTGGAGATTTTAAAGTTTTTCCTAAACGTTCTACAATATTAGAAATAGTTAAGGTAATCGATTATTATATTTTTCCCATTCAATCGTTTTTTTTTTCAGTTTGTAGTTTAGAAAAAATAAAGGACATATAATTTAAAAATAGATTGTTTTGCATTGCTAATATAGTAAAAAATATTTTCGAGATCTGAAACCTAATCTTTATTAAAATTTATTTATAAATGTACATTTCTCTCAATCAGAAACCATTGTCCGTACATAATAAACGTGACCAAGATGCCCCTATTGTCCAAGATTGACAAAAAAAAGTGAAGAAAAAACCGTGACTTCAGGGTCAGAGCTCACACGTTCTTCAATTGATATAATTTGCAAAAGGGTCACTAAGGGTTCTATTTTAACCAAAAAGAGGTCAATGTATTCCAAAGCGAATTTCACGGATTGAATTCCAAGAATGTGTATTTTATTTCTTTAGTAATATGATATTTGTGTGACCTCGGGTCAATCGAACCCTCAGTGCGAAATCAAGGGTTAAGATTGTTCAGTAATCAATTGTTAATTAGACCTTTTATATCATTTCGAAGAAAATTGAAAAGTATTGATTTTGTGGTGTAGTTTTAGAATTTTTGGGTATGAAGAACGCTCCTGATTATAGCCTACTTGAATTACTTCCTGAGATTTATTAAAAAAAAAAGAGAATTGGTCTTCTTTTTTATTCCAAGATATTACAAGAACGTGTAATTTTAAATTAACAAGATTTTGTTATCCGGTCAATAAAACAATTATTCTAGAAATGACCTACAATTGAATACATAGGTTTTTATGTACCTATACCTACACATATTTTGTGTAAATGGAATCAATAAAATCTTTACTTTATTTTAATAAACATCGTATTGATGATGTCTGTTTGATTTTTTTAACCCAAAAGAGCAGCAAACAGGCAGACGGACAACTGCAACACCAGGGTTGTGTTGTCGACCTTGGGCGAGGATATTTCAATCCCTTTTTGAAGAGCCCAAGTAGTAGTTCATGCCATATTTAACGATCTTTGTAATTTAAAGATTTTTTTTACCAAATAATTATAGAAACTAGCTTTATGTTGAACTAAACTTAACATATGTTCAGTTTTAAATAAATCTCAAAATCATCACGTACTAGAGACGATTTTAATTTGCAATCAAAAAGTTTTATTGAAAAAAGGTTTATATCAGCAGCTGAAACAATAATTAAATTTTATGAAAACGTTGAAGGAAAAGTCTTTCTTTATGAAATCAAGCAAGAAATATTATATAATTCAAAGGAGAAAAGGATAGAATAATATCAATGAAAGTGTATAAAAAAATTAAATGAAGATTAACCTTGGGCGACTGTTCTTAATTCTATACAGCGGCCTCATCGACCCCTTAATATTTTATAAACCAGAATCTATTTCCCACGATTCACCCTAAATTTTTAAGAGTTATCTTTTAACGCCTATGCGAACATCAAAAAAGTAGATCACTTTAGAATTTGCTATCATTATTTTATTTTAATTTTTTTGTGGCAAAAAGACATTTTTTTTCGTTTTTTTTAATTCTTGATCCTTCGTGACCCGATTCCGTGATGAGGTCTCGACATTGTGAACTAAGTTTAACCCTGCGCTGTTTTGAAATTTGATCTACTTTTTTTTTTTAATTTCTTATTTAATTTTTTATATGTGATTGATTATTTCGAAAGAGGTTTTTCTTGTGAGAACTTTGTAGTGGAAAAAACTAAGTTCTGCAAATGGATCCACCCTTATTGCTACGAGCCGATATATTATTATACTAGCTGTGCCACACGGTTTCACCCGTGTTAATTTTATCCGACAAACACCGCGCCGCCAACGTACCCACATGTAGTCCTTATCATAATTGTTCTTCCTGTAAGTACAAATTATTTTAATTTTTCATTATCTTGTAAACTATGTGTCCAAATAGTATACTCTAAAGAGCAAAATTTAACTTTATAAAATTGTCTTTATGATGAAATAACTTCTTTTCATAAGAATTAATATGCCATGTGTAAAAATAATGCTTATAAATCACTTTTTAATTTTCAACAAATCTTTGTCACAAAATCCCTTATTGTGGCTTATGTGAAAGAGATAGGCATATGCTATCGCTGACTTTTTTTAGATATACTAAGAACCAATATTATAGTAAAACATTATATTTACGTATCATTAATGATTACTCTAGCGCACGCGTTTAAAGCAGTTGGGGAGGGCCTCGACTTCCGACTTACGTAACAAAAATCAATATTCAAGGCGATTTGAAAGTTGTAGCCTAATATTAGATAGCCTATACTATTCCTCGTGAATCTAGCTATCATGCACAAAAATAATTTTTCCAATTCAACTTGTAGTTCCAGAGATTAGCGTGTTTAAACAAACAAAAACTCTTCCGCTTTTTTATAATATATTATAGTATAGACAGAGACTAGGTATAGATTAATAAAGGTTTACATTTTCACTACCCTGCCTAATTTTTTATCCTAATACGGCAATGTGACTACACTTTACTTGATTGTTAGCACAGTGCAATCCAAACAACATCGGTGACCACCGTGGGATCTAAAACCCATCGTAAGACGTCGCTGTCATGACCGACCTGATTAAATATCTCTTCACGTTATATTTGAAAGGCTCCATGTCATAGAAAAGAGGGAACAACGTGGCTGGAAGACAGTTCTACAGTTTTACAATACGGCAAAGATATGACGTAGCGAATTTCTTTGTTCGTGCCGAGATGGAGGATGGTGGGTGGATGGACCGTAAAACTGTGGCTCCGGAGCCCAGCGCGTGTGATTCTGTTATGAAAGAGAGAAGCGGTTGTAGAGTAATTAATCAGTTTAAATAAATATTCTTTCAGTCTAATACAAATTACGATATCTGCAAGATTAATTCGTTCAAACTGTAATGGGTCCTATTCGAAAACTTAAAAAGTAATTTTTAAGAATGTATTTTATATTTGTCAAATTTTCAAAAAAACCTAATTATTTAAATTATTTGTCTACACCTACAGCGTATAGAAACCGTCAGGTCTCTATACCTGACGTCAGGTACCTGGTCAGGACCTGGGGCAGTCAAGTCGTAATAACGTGATTAAGGAGGGAAAAGAGGAAAATGAATAAATATCTTTGGCTTAGCACACTTTATATAGCTGACCTTAACAATATAAGAATTGGGGGTTCAAGCATAGGTCAGCAATAGAAGATAGATAATGTTGCAGAACGTTATTGCATAGGATGTGAGTTCGAGTTGCGTTTAAGGTTAGATATTGTATATTGTATGTAAGAAACTTTTGTATTTACTCTTTAAAAAAAAAAAAATACTCTAAGTTTTTTTTATAAAACTAAGGTGGCAAAGAAGCATACGACTCGCGTGAGGGTAAGCGACTACCATAGGCTATGGACGCTTTTTACAAGCCTATAACACCATAGGTGTCACTAGCGCGTTTATGTAAGTTGTAAGTTTTAGCTTTGATTCACAACCTCAATATGGCCCAAGATGATAACACACTCAGCCTAGTGAGGGGACTGGCTCTAAAGTGCAGTTGCCGAAACACACCTACAGACTATAGACCTATAGGCTATAGACCTATAGACTATAGACCTATAGGCTATAGACCTATAGACCATAGACCTATAGGCTATAGACCTATAGACCATAGACCTATAGGCTATAGACCTATAGACCATAGACCTATAGGCTATAGACCTATAAACCTATATAGGCTATAGATGTCGATTTTTATCTTGAGGGTGGTTGGTAGCTAGCCAGACGGGCATTAGAGTAAGCCCAACCACAATGCTATGGTTTCATCATGATGTTTTTCTTCACTGAAAGCTCAGGACTATTGCAGGGGTTCGAACTCACGTCGATCAACGCGATGCCCCTAGACGCTGCCACTAAACCATCATTTTCAAAGTAAAAATACATAAATTATATTATGATAGTGCCTGACAACTACTGATATGATATGGCAGAACGGGACTTTCCAAAATTTAAGTTATATATATAATATCAAAGGATAAGTAGTGCTATAACTCCTTGCTAGGCAGACGGAGCCTCGGTCGAAAGCTAGTTTAATAAATAAGAATAAACTATATTGACCCAGTGAGATGAACGAACCCTTTTCAAAGACAATTCTGCTACACTTCATCATATCGATATTACATGTATCGATATAAAAAAAAAAACATTCGTACAGCCGTTTCTCAGTAAAAACACCATACGAGTCCGCATATGCGATGCTAAAAATAATTTTCAACGTTTAATACAAAAATCGCAATAATTAACTTCGTTACAGACCAATAAATTACAACACAAGAATGAAATGCTATACGACACACGTGCGTATGCTCATAACGTACGTACACACCCACACGTATGTGAATAGGGCGGGGCAGACGCCTAATCGGGGAGTGTCAATAATTTATCGACATTTTCAATTTTAGATAATGTTTTGAGTAATGCTTTTAATGGGTTTTATTCGATATTATATGAAAGGGGTTTTATCGAGTAGTTTCCATAACATAAATGTTACTTTTTTTAAAGTAGTGCAGGTACACAAATCTACGTAATATTAAGTAACTACTGCACCTTATAGCTAAGTATAATCAATTTCAAAATAAGAGAGCGGTAATAACTGAGGTTGTTCATTGACAAGTTGGTACTTATTAGGACTGAGGAGAGTCTAGCATATCACTGCGTATTACTAAGTATTACAAAACGCAACACAGCATAACGAATACTGATGCTTTGTGGAAAAAAGAGAAATTCTGTATAAGCGTATATTTTCGGATAATGATAAAAACAGATAAACGATAACATAATATTTATACCCGTTGTCTATAATTCTCGTCCGTCACTAATAATATTATATTAGTCATAATTGTAAAATGCAAGTCAGGTTTTCTTGACTGTCGAGAAATATAATTTCATATTATTTTATATCTATACAATTAATAAAACTGAGTGTCTGTTTGTAATGGAAAAATACCAGTTTTTTTTAATTGAATATGAAAAAATCTAGTCATTTTAAGAAAACAAACATTTTTTAAATTTATATCTGTCTGTTTATTCCGGGTAATCTCTGAAACCATTGGAACGATTCTGACGGGACTCTCATTGGCAGATAGCTGATGTTATAAGGAGTAAATCATTTTATTTTAGAAAAAAAAAATGGTCGTGGTGATTCAATTTAGTCACGTTGAGTAAACCATATGAGAAATATCAAAATAATATACTACATAATTGCAAACATTAATAAGACCTACAAAAAAATCAGCAAGGTCTTATGTACATCTTTTAGGGATCCCCACAGTGACTACACTGTTAGCGTTAGGGGCCCTATCCAAAAACAGAGCCGCTGCGGCTTTTACAGCTTCACCGGACTTGGGGGCGAGCGCTTAGGGCACTCAGCCGCGAAAGTTTTTGACGACCCGCACGAGGGTGCCAGAGTGGCCGAACCTAGGCTCGGGCGGTCGTCGCGAATGCGAAAAGGTCGCGATCTATCTAATTCCCTAATCCTAAGAAAGTTCGAACTAACTAACATGTACTCATATGCACGTGCCCCTCCTCCTGGAAGGAAGGAGGAAACCATGCGTATGTGTATTTAGTAATCGGAATGGGGTAAATGAAAAGGTCGATTACAAATGTTATTTATCCATAAAAAAATATCGATATCGATATGAACAAACGCTTGTAAGCGTAACATCACTAATTGCTGGCCGATCACAAATACATTCATATGATTTATTGTCAACACGGGTAACAACTCATGTGTGGAAAGTATCATTGGCGCACGCATATATACACAGTTATTATACACACTTCAATCCGCGGATTATTATGCGAACGAGTCGCAGGCAGACGTGATACTTTGGAAAACGTTTTGTATTGCATATCATCGCGCTCATCCTTTTGAAAGGTAAACATAATTGATTCAATATTCGATGTAATATACAACCAAATTATGTATGTCATAAGTTTTGAACTCGTTTTTTAATTTGAACAGTTTTAACCATTTAAATATCCAACCAATCAAAGAATGATTCTCGAGTTGTTGCTGATAAATCCTCTACGCTAGTAGTAGGGTACAAGGGTAGTCACATGGATTTAATACATCATTATCATTTAAGCCGAAAGACGTCCACCGGTCCTATGCTGCCCGCATCTGAAAGCTTCCCGCAACTTTTCCTAGGTTATCTAACCACCTAGTGGCAGATCAGCCCAGTCTGCGTCTTACGCTACGTGGCCACCACTAGAGAACTCTTCGGCCTCATCAGCCATCTGTTCTACGAGCTACGTGAACCACCCATTGGCACTTAAGTCTAATTACCCTTAAAGCTATATCGGTGACTTTGGTTCTCCTGCGGATCTCCTCATTTGTGATGTGATAATGTAGAGAAACTGCGAGCATAGCCCTTAATACATATAGATTGGCAAATCGAATGATAAAAAGCATAGTATACGCTTACATTGGAACGAGATAGAGATACGAGATAATTTTTGTATGGGCTATCGGCCTGTATCGCCTAGGTAAATTATGAGCAAAACAAATTCTATTTAATTTTGTACAATCTAAGATTTTAAAGTGTAATCTATTTTTTAGTAAACGTGTTTAATTGTTGTTATGTGTATTGTAACTGGATATAACTCGTATAATAATGAAATCAAGCGTTTTCCATTTTTAGTCTAGTCTTATTCATCCTTTTGCCGGTCTATTCTATACTAAATGTAGGTAAGTCATGTATAAAAATAATCTTTCTTAACAAGGACTATGAATTCGAAGATAGCTAAACAAACTAAACCAAGAGTCTGGCTTTCACATTAACTAGAGACTATGTAGTACATAGTGCCACAAATTATTTCAATTTATATTTATTTATTTTTTAAGGTTGCCTGTAAGAAATCGCTCTAAGCGATAAGGCCTCCTAACTGTACACAAATAATATAAATAGTTAGATAACATGCATGTATTTTTATTTCGTGTGCAATAATATCTATTATAAACCAGTTAAAAATTCCAATGTCAATTGCCTGTTTGCCTTCAGTTGTTGTGTGCTGTGTTCCTGAGGTCAGTAGGGATTCCAGAGCTCCTCGGGGTAGTGGGTTCAAGGTCGGCAACACGCTAGTGATACTACCGATGTATTACAAGCGACCTTAGGCTGCGACAGCCATTTACCATCAAGCGAACCGTATACTTGTTTGCCACATAGCAGTATAAAAAGATCATAAACGACTGATCAATGATTTTAAGCTGTCATAATACTAATTTTTCAGGCCTGTATACATCAAGACTGGATCGCAACCACCATACATATTGTGAAAAGCGCGTCTTAGTTATTCGCATATGCGCATCTCGTCTCGGGATCAGCTTAGTCCAGTTTCTATTTAGGCAGGTCGATATTACAGCGGCGACTGGCTATGGATTGGTGAACTCATGTCGATCGCCATTGTTTTTGGATTGTACTGTTATAAAATAAAGCGAGAGGGGCATTATCATCACGCTGTGATATCAAAACTCAAGCTTACTAAAATTTTAAGTCCCGTTCATCGAAGTGATGATTGCCCAATTCAATGATATCAATTTGAATGATTAATTGCAAATTATATCAGGTTAATAGTGATACAACAATTGGCACAGCGGCGTACGGACGTGACGACTAGCGTGGTTCCGGGTTCGTTGTCCGTGTCGGTTATATGTATGAAAAATAAAATACGTATGCTGAGAAGAAATCCTACTAATATAATAAATGTGAAAGTGTGTATGTTTGGATGTTTGTTACTCAATCACGCTAAAACGGCTGAACAGATCTTAATTAAATTTGGCACACATAGGGTACTTTTAATCCCGGTAAAAGTCATAGTTTAACCAGTGTTATCCTACAAATATAATAAATATTTTGGTTTGTGGTGTTCCGAGATCATTCTGTGTATATCCAATAATACGTAGACGAAGTCGCGGGTACCAACTAGTTGTTAATATATTTTAATGTATTATTATTTATTGTCAAAAACCATGGTGGCCGGCAGGTTAGTGGAACATAAATACAATGACTCCGCCTGCAGCAATGATTTTTTGGGAATTCGTGTACGTTTACTTATTTTATTATTAGTAAGTAATGATAGGTATTTTCATTTACTAGCGATCGCCCTAAGGTCGAAATTTGACCAGTGAGTTTATGATAATAGGCTATTTTCTGTTTGACATTTACAGTATTCATAAACAATGAGTATTATCTACATCACTTGCTGTCACTTTTCGTTGAGTGACAGTGTCAATATTTTGGAGGGTCTAAGTTCAATGGCACTGGTAAGTTTATGATTCGCAGTAGTAATTAATTTAATTTAATATATTATTAACAGATATTATAGATAAATGTTAGCTTTCTGCACTCCTTCTTCATATAAACTTTAACTATACCAAATCTCACAGTCTTCCGTGCACGCAATACGCATAAAAAGAGGAACAAAGTTTTTGCTTCACGTATTAATTAATATATAGATTTATAGTTAGACGTATCAATATTATTCGTCCAGGTTTTATATATACAACAAGTATAATGCTTTACTTAACAGAAAATTTAGTATTAAAAAAAAAACTCCTATTTATTTGTGAGTTAAAACCTAAAATGTAACGTAAGTTGGTTTGTTAAAAAAAGGGAGCCTGAAACGAGAGCTGATAGGGAGTTAAAACGGTAGAGATCACCTTGATGTTACGACAACATAGTGACATGCTTAGGTGCGTTGCGAGTGGCTTTTCAGTTACATATTGGACCTTTACTTTAGAGATGACGTACGGCAGCTGATTCATTTCCCTGTGGTCGTGATGTTCCCCGGTTGTTGCCCACCAATACTTGCATTAATTAAATTTTATTAGGTCATAATAATCAAATACTCGGTAGTATTGCTGAATTACTAACTTTGCTAAGTTACGGCGCTGTCTTATGTTAAGCACAGTACAAATTAAAAACAGTGGTGACCACCGAAAGATCTGCAATCCATCGCTGGTCACCACTGTGATGCTGGCTTGCAAGCTTCTCGGCACCTGGATATACCTACACCGGCGGATCCCGAAACGTGACAAACCAAAAGTGAATGTGACGAGTTTAACGCCATATGCAAAGTGGTAGCTATCCTGTTGTTACCCCTTCCTCCCACATGATAAAACAAGAATTCGTTTAATTATTATTAAAAATGTAAATCAAAATTTAAAAACCATGTTTTTTACTTAAAATTTTAAATAAATTGGTTGTCTTATTTCAAATAATTTATAATATATTTTTTATATCTTTTACGTTAGTTTTATGAGTATCATATAAGTGGTAGATCCACTTTACTCCCTCATCAGGGATAATAAAAAAACATTGTACCCGTAAAAGCTGTTTACGGAATACTTCAAAGCCCTCTTACTAAACTACCATTATCACTTGGGAGGTAATTTATATTATTAATTAATTGAAACTCTAATATAATTTAACATTTATATATCACAATAATCTCTATTAATAAATTTTACATTCTATTATGTGAAAAATGCATGCGGTAACAATAGATGCGCCGGCGCAGCACCGCGGCCGCGCTGACGGACGCGTCTGCATTACATTTGTTGCGCAAAAATAAACCGGCGACATTTCGCTGCACGGGAATCGAACTGTTTAGTTGTGTAATTACGTACAGTGTTCGTTCTCGTGCCAACTATTGTTTATTGTCTTATTTTCATCGGGCTCAGGGCTCATTTGTAGAATGGATCGAAGTAAATCATTTTCCCCGTTGACATTTTTAGAGGGTAGTCCACAAATCTTTACTAATATCACAAAGCGCAAAAAGTCGTTTTTGTTTGTGTGTTTGAACGCGCTTATCTCTGGAATTACCAGTCAAATTTAAAAATAATTTATTTTGTAACCTAATTTATTGAGGAAAATAATAGGCTATATAAAATCACACTACAACTCTAAAGGGTGAAGCAATAACCAAAAACATAATCACCAATCTGGACAGTACGAAAAGTGTAAACAAAAGTAAGCTAGACGGGAACGGCGGCG
The DNA here is from genome assembly GCA_033032175.1 of Saturnia japonica. NCBI lineage: Eukaryota > Metazoa > Arthropoda > Insecta > Lepidoptera > Saturniidae > Saturnia > Saturnia japonica. The sequence continues at coordinate 8,302,600 of CM065332.1, forward strand.
GCGCGGGTGCGGGGGAGAGTTTCTCGAATTAAATTTAACACGACGGAAAATTAAATATTACTAGGTTATTAGAAAACTCCTAAAATTTATAATCAATACCAAATAGGTACGATTACGGTTGGTATACGGTTCGTGATCGTGTGAAAGCCCGTATGAATCTATAAGCTAATGAAAAACGAAAACAATTCATCGTAAATCACGATACTAGAAAAATAACAAATTTTCAAGGTTCGCACGATTTATTCATTTTGAATTAAATCATGTTCTAAATAATCAATGATTTAAATAAGCGTCTTTAATTCTAACTTCGGGTTATCAAACTTAAAAATTAAGGTCTAACAGTATCTAAATAAATCGTATATCACCTTGCTGCATCATTATTAAAATATTTGAACAAAAAAAAACTAATTTTCCAGCATAAATATCATCCCTATGGCGAGGCATTTTTAATAAGACCACGGAACAAAAAATTGAAATGAACTAAATATCGTAGGCGAGACAAGTTTACAAAATACCGCGCGGGAATTCTCTGCTTTTCTGACACTAGAGGGCGCGTTCCGTTTCATGCAAAATTCAATCAAACTACCTATAGTTTTTTTTTTAATGAAAAATCTTAATTATTTTGGGTTAATTGAGAAAATCGTGATTTATGCCAACCCTGCTAACTTTCGCCATGTTGAAATTTTGGAAAACGTCAAATTATAGTAGGGAGAAGCTTGCATCTTTTTTACTTTTTAACCTTTATGGCGTTCAGTGAAGCGATTGTCATACCCTGACTTTTTTTAAGGATATAGGTTCGATTTCGATATGGATGAATTTTTGTGGGTTGGTATGTTTATTTCTTTCTGTGCATTCACTACATTATTTATTTATTTGTAAATATTATCTATACAAATGAACAAAATGTAATGGTATGTAACAAAGGTATGCCAGGATCGTAGCAGGTGGAAGGACGTGGTCTCTGCTTACCCCGTTGGGAAATAGGCGTGATTTATGTATGTATGTATGAACCTCAGAATACAGAAAAAACCAGAAGCCGCATTCAAGAATAATTACATACGCTGCACTGTGTCCAAAAACAATACGTACGTCCCGCACCTGCCCCACTTCCCATACGCATAATGTTGCTAGCTCGGGAGCGGTTTCCCACTTTTTGGGGTAGTCTTATAACACTAAAGAAAAGATATTTATTAAAAAATATTTATTTATTTACATGGAGGACTATAAATAGAATACGGCTTCAATAACGTAAGTTAAGATTTTATTAAGTTTAATTTTTTTAATATACTTTTTAAAGATTCTTACTTCTTGGCAAGTCTGTTGTAATATTTTCATTCGTAGAACATGTTGTTCACAAAATAATTGTTTTCGTCGTAATTGAGATTTCAGTTTGACCTTTCTCGGCGTATCAAACACAGATTCCAAATCAGAAATATTGACATCACCGATCTCTGAGTTCGATCGCGCAGGAGATTGTGGTTGTGTAACCTGAAATGAAAAACCTTAAGTTGTATGTTGTTGTATCATGTAATAGATTAACAAAAACTTTAATTAAATACAGAATATTTCTGCCGTACAAGGCATGACATTTCAGTCCTCACGGATGGAAACGCATTAGTAATAGCACTTTGTGCCTGAGCTTGCAAATGTCCATGGGCCTTACTTAGTTTATTTTACATTTATTACTGTTACTACTAGTGTTTATTTACTACATTAGTTTACTTGTAACTAAGTATATCGATTAAGTGCCTTGTTTGCCTTTCAATATTATTAAAAAAAAATTAAACATTATTATCATAGGTGGGTACGCACATTGTCCGATGTCGAAGGTTTAGACGTTTCTATGTGTACCTCGGAAAATTCTGGTGTCAAGGCCAAATACTGAAATAGAACGTTAGTATTAGATTATTCATATATTTAATTCACCGAAGTTTTATTAGCCCGGAATCTGAAATTTGCGCCTAGTTTAGGCTCGCCCCTTATTACGATGAGGGACGGATAAGCTCGACGAAAAGTGGGCATACTTGTTATACCTTTGCATACTCCTTCGGGGATTACAAGCGTGAGCATATATATATGTATATATATATATATATATATACATATGTATGATAAGTATGTATATGTATATATATATATGTGGACCAAAACCTTACTTCAAAATACATGAAAAACATTTTCACCAGGAGGGATACAATATAAATATAGTTTCTATATACACAAAAATAGTAAGTATTCTACACGAGTATTAAAAAAATAAATGGGTAAAATTTTAGATGAAAATAAAATGGCAACACTTAAAAAATGGACGCGTCATTTTCTAAATGTAAAATAAATTAAACAATTAAATAAATATACTTTAGAATGCGCTACTTACAGATGAAATGTGATCCCATCCTGTTTTTTTATAATCCCTGCAGCATTTTTACATGTAGGAACAACACAAGACGGCATTTTAAAATTAAAATTGGCACTTGTACAATACGTCGCGACGCGTTACTTACAAAGGAGTGACTAATCGCAACAACGTCAAACCACTCTATTTAAGAGTGGTTTTTGTATCTTCAGTTTTAAGTGCGTTCGCGGTTTCTGGTTTTTTCTGTATTCTGAGGTATGAACAATAAAATTACAATATAAAAGTAGCCCGATCGAGTTTCTTGCCGGTTCTTGTCGATGACTGGGATGAGATGTCTTTCGAACCGGTAGTAGTATTTAGACGTTCATAATTCATAAGTGCCTTCTTATGGCCTAAAGTGATTTTTTTTTTATTTTGCCTTTTGAAGGGTGATGCCTGATGTATGTCGAGCTTGGTTAGTGGTGACCATCATCAATTGAGCTTAATATCAACTAATTGTTGCGTAAAAGAAAACATCTTGGGTCCAATCTTAGAGATATTCAAAATCAGAATCGAAAATTCTTTATTTAATTTGGACATTTCTGTGAACGTTAAACCAATACTACTGGTTCGGAAAACATTCCAGTTATCGAGAAGATTCGGCAAAAAACTCGATCGGTGTTTTTACTTTGTAAATAATGTTTACAGTTAATAAGGTATTATTTTAGTAGATGAACAGAGAGGAAGACATTTCTAGACAGTTACGTATACAGCGATTTCGTTTATCTTCCCATCTCGAATAATATAATATATTTGTATTTTATATTATAATATAGATCATTCTTTGGCATAACTAAACTAGAATAAAATGGGAAAAAAATTCACGATACTAATACGACGACACTGTACCTGGTGGTAAGCACAGTGCAATCTTAAAACAGTGTTGACCACCGAGGGATCGGCAATCCATTGCCATTTGCGAGACGTCACCGTCGTGCTGGTGTGGCGCCTCGATCGCTACTATTTTTACCCGACTGCCAAATAGGAGGGTTATGTTTTTCGAGCGTATATATGTGTGTATGTATGTATGTCTATTTCTTTGGCACGCTCTGTAGCCTAAACGGCTTCATGGATTTTAGCATACGAGGTGTCGTTGAATTCGTCTTAATTGTGAGAGTGACATACACTATGTAATATTTAAGTAAGATGTCTGGGAATCAAATAAAATGTTCCAAAATAGAACATGTCGTTCAGATTCTTTTGGAAGAGCTGTCTGATTGTGAACAAAAGAACATGGTAAATTTACATTAGTTTATTTCATATCATATAACCAATATATAATTATTAAGTACTAGCTGACCTGCGCAACTTCGTCAGCTCTCAATGGAAATAATTTTCCCCGTTTTTTGCAACATTTTTCATTTATGCTCCGCTCCTATAGGCCTTAGCGTGATGTCATAGCCTATAGCCTTCCTCGATAAGTAGGCTATCCAACAGATATATAATTTTTCCATTCGAACCAGTAGTAGTTCCTGAGATTAGCGCGTTCAACCAAACAAACAAACTTTAATAAAAGTATAATTAATAAAATCACCTGAATAAATCTTAGATCTTCTTCAGTCTCAGTACACGACGGCCTTCGATCTCCAAACTGGCTTGCGAGCCTTTTGGCATCTTTATATACACTGGCAGATGTCGAAACGCGATAAAACAAAAGAGAGTCGTTGTATATGTTAGTTGAATAAAGATCTTTACCACCCACCTTAATGACTGAATACAAACCGACTGATGCCAGTACACGACACGTCTAAGCGTGCTCGTATATCTGGTGTTATACTTGGTATATGGTGGTCGCGATCATTAATCTTAGATCAAAGTTATTGCACCATAATTCTTAAGGCTGTACTGAAAACGGCTTAAGACCTGACTCGAATTATATTGTATACATTCATAGTAAAAAATAAGGTTTAAAGAAATATTGTGACCAAGAAATTATTATACACTGAAATACCTTTAACAACAAGCATCTACCCACATCCTCTTGCTGAGAGGAATAAAAACTATCGCTTGTAAATTAATACTTCGAACGAGATATGTGACACTTTGTTGCTACCTGTACTTATTATAATAACATTAACTACCTTGCGTTAATATCTACAAAAAACAATATAAAAAACGTTATAAAACTGACCCAAAGATCGTCCGGTCGAAGGTCAAATGTGTTCAGTACAAATACCAGAATGTAAAAAAAATACACGATCATAACAGTTAACCCTAAAGGACCCTTTCTTAAGTTTTTTGACAGAAAAAAAAACTCGGAAGTCGCGCCCAAGTCGTATTCGTGGCCGAGCGGCTGCAGCGTGCGGTCGCATATTATAAACCCGTACATAGCATTCCAATTTCGTAATTCCAGGAGCGCGGGAAAACTCGATACACCCGAAAACAGACCGACCGGCCGCGGGTTCCATTTTGAAATATAATCGTCCGAAACCGCATTCGAAGAATCGATTTATAATATTTTCGATAACACTGTAACGCGGGGCCATTGTTTATTATTATGATTCGTATATATTAAACGGTGTATTGTTTTAAATTATTTCGACATTGTCGGAATTCTATTGTGTGATTCTTAATTGTTTAATGTTTTGCTTAATCTAGGGCTTTGTCGAGATGAATACGGTTCGGGTTTACATTTTTGTCCGTGATATAAACAATTGATAATTTCGCGGAGGAGTCGAGAGCATGGTTTTTATGAATGTTTTTGCGTATCGAGCCGGGTGGTGGGGGAAGGGTGGGGCCTGAGTTGACTCGTCCCTCTCCTAGCGAGTATTTTGATTTAGTTTCCGATTCTTACGCAGATGTAGCATTTTTTTCAGTCGCGTGTGTATCGCGCGCGCGGCTTGGCCTTTTTCCGTGTTTCGGATATTATTTTTTCTCATTTTACTTACTTTCCGCGCAACTTTTGGAACATTGACTGAAACTTTGCCGCACAGCTCGCCAAGGAGAGACAGAGTACAAAATTTTGAATTATTTTCTTTACGTTGAAAATCTGTGTTTTTAAGTATAAACTGTTCTGTGTTTTTGCGTGTGGGGGTGACATTAAGGATTTATTTTTGTGGAAAACCTAAGTGACATTGTGTATAACCGTCAGTCACATCGTGTTGTTTGCGAACATTTTCAAATTTGGATGTCTTAGTTTAAGGTAAGTTGTCTCTTTCTACTTTATATAAAAAATGTATAATATTTTTTTAACAACACAATAATTCATTACAAATGAATATTTTCATGGTGTTAAATGTGTACCTACACGTAATTTAACTATAACTTAAATCTTACTTAAACAATTTTCCGAGTTCCGAGTTCGTTTATTTTTCTTATTACATTTGCTATACAAATTACTTTAAGAAAAGTTTACAGTGATTCTAACAACAACCCATAATAAGGGCATTTAATAATATGTTAAATTTTTGATAATTATAACTTCATTTAAGTAATGTTCTTAAACTGTATTTATACAAACTGAAAAAAAAAACAAGTAATAAAATAAGAAAATTACCAATTAACTTGATTAAACTAAGTAAGTAACTAATTATATACTAATTTTGAGTCCAAGTAATATTCGTAATTTAAATGTTAGAAGTTGAATTAATAATTACCTACCATTCAAGTGTTTGAATAAAATAATGAAAAGAAATGAGTTGATTGAAACACAGCAAACGAGTATTTCGTTAGACTAATACAATCTAGATAGTTTTGAATATTAATATAATAGTTACTAAAATTATGAAGAAAAAAAATTTATTAGAAATAATTCACTACTTACTCTCTAAGTATTTTAATGACTTTATTTCTGTTAAATAAGAAAAGATGTTATTCATTTTATTAGGTAGACGGAAGTTGTTACTTAGAAAAAACTTCATATAAGTTTTTGTAACGCTCTTTGAGACGATCCGGGCAATTGAGTAAAAAGTTTTTCAATTTTATTGATTGTCATTAAAAACGGCATCGTTCCCGTCAATCTCTATCAATTCTTTCAATACGTGATAGATGGACAAATGTAAAAATTCACCGTTGTAATTGATAATCTTGAGTAGGGCCACCGTCTGTCCGGGTTTCCACGGATTTGCCCTGATTTGAAAAGTGTCCGGACGGAGTTTTCATAAAGTGTCCAGACAAAATAGGATTAATTATTTTGCAAATCAAGAAAAAATATAATAAAAATTTGTTATGATTTCAATTGTATGCAGCATTACTTAACCTTTATATTATTTATTTATTTATTAATTCGATGCTGAAAATACATCAGAAAGAAGTTTAGGGTAGGTATTTAATTTAATTTGCCGTAGTATAGGCAGATGTTTTCAAATATTACAAAATAATTCGAAAACAAACTATTTAAACGAAGAAAGTGAAGTGCTTATTTTGTTCTTTATTTAAATATTTTTTAAGAAATCCGGGGAATAATTATATTTCGCCCAAATGTCCGGGGATTTTCAAATTATTGTCTGACGTCAACAATTTATGTGTTGATTCTATATATATATCCATTGATCTTGGGAGTTATTTCTAAGAGTTAGCTGTAACTGCATTTAAGTTTTGAAATTCACTTGAGTACTTTTTTGTTTGGTAGGTACTCCGAAAATATTTGTCATAATCTAGTAAGTATCTTTAAAAAGTTAACCAAAGCAGGCATTAAACTGAACAACTTTTGTCTACCCTATATAAATACATTAAATATATTTTACTACTTACTGATAGAGAACATACGGCTTAAATTGCTTAAACTGGCATGTGGCTGGAAACATGAAATTTTGCACACGAGTTTATTATATAATAGCTTACATCTGTATCAGTAGCTTTGCATCAAGATGGGAATTTTGTAAATTTATCCCTTACGGTTGCTTCCTGAGATGTTACCGATCGGAAATTCTAGCAGGCACACGGCGAGTAAATTCAATTTAAAAAGTGCAACCAATATATTAGAACGCAAAATTTAATTTGAATTTAAAAGAATCTGTTTTTTATAGTAAAATCAAAAATTCCAAGTATTCATAATAATCAGTATTAGCAATTCCATTAAACATAATACAACCAAGAAGGCACTTTAAAGTAAACTTTAAAGAGGAAACTCAACAATTTTACCATTAAAAATTATTATAAACGAACATTTATTGTATTATTATGAAAATTTAAATATTTGTACTAAAAACATACTTCCGATATTTGGTCTTTTTAAAGGCGTTGAGCGAGATAAGGGTTATTAAGTTCATCAAATCTTCTCTGCTTCTTATAGTTAAAAATCGATGTATGTATGTACGTTCACTTTGGAATCCAAAACCTCTAGAGCGGTTTTGATGAAATTTTCACACAATCTTCATATGAGCCCAGCTGGAGATCCTGTAAAGGTTTGGTAACAATCAAATCAATGTTCTTTAAGGATGTCAAAACAGCACAGTAAAGCGTGCCCGAGTTTGCTAGTTATAAATAAAATGTGTTTAAATGGATCTTTGCTATTTGGACTCCATAAAAATGTACATACATTTTATTTTTCTATGGGCGTTGAGTGAAATTAAGGTGCTTCGCTGACTGTTGTTTCTTTGGAGTGTTGTGCATGCTACCCTGAGACCACACGCATGCAATAAGTTTCAGTTTAAACGAATATTTAAAACTTTGAACTATGTTAGACATTTTATTAAAATTCCAGTATCTTAGATATTAAAATACATCTGTTGAAGTAAGCGGCCGGGGTCGTAGGTCGAGCGGTTGAGTGATAATAAAACGGTATTCAATACAGTTTTGTCATGTCTTACTTTTTTTTATCCAATTTCACTACAAAACGATATATTAAGTTTAAGTTATATTTTTTAACTTTCTATGTACTTTATTAAGAATTCTGTTAGACATTCTCAACATGATTAAAATAGTATGAGTTTTAACTTATACTTAAAGATTTTCATTAGTTCTGTCTTTTGCATAAGACACCCGGGGCACTTGTCCAGGTCCCCCGCTAGATAAGAATCACAAATTAAAATTGCATATAAAGTAAGTTTTTTTTTTTCAAAACGAACGTTTTTGTGTTTACCTGATAGTGATAGGTGGCGCATGGTCAAGTAGTTATTAGAACGAGCAAGAGTAGAACGTCTGAGGGTCAGCTAGTAAAATATAATACTGGTTCATAAATTCTTTCATTTATCAATTAACACTTGAATTCTTTATCAATTTACTACTTTAGAATTTATTTACGAATGTTATACATTATTTATCAAATAAGCAAACATAATATTTATAATTGAACATTCCGAAAACACGGGAATGTCATTTGAATAAAACAAATATGTACCGCGATGTAAATATTAATTTAATTTCAACTTTTATTTATTACATGCATATTATATTCTAGATGTGCATCGCAGATTCATCTGCGTTATAATTGGATTGTACATTCCTGTTTTTATATAAGATACCTACTTGCCTACAGCTTGCCCGATTTGTTAACGTTTATGGTCATTGCTCAGCTCCTAAGGGTCGCAGCGTGAAGTAATATAACCCATAACCTTCTCCAATAAATAAGCTGTAAAATGAAAAAAATCTTTTTCAAACCTGTCTTGTAATTCTTGAAAAAACGTAATCAAACAAATTTTCTAGATTTCAAAGATTCTTTTTGCATTTTGTAGCCTATTTATTGATAAATGTTAATAAAATAATAATGATTTTATTAGAGGAAGTCTTAAAATAGCACCAGTCACAGAAAACTTGAGGGGATAAATGCTAGCGTGGTACGGGCATGTCATGAGGAGGGATGCAAGTTATATAACTAAAAGAATGTTAAGTATGAAAGTGGATGGATACAGGAGTAGAGGAAGACCGAAGAAGGTATGGATGGATTGTGTGAAGAATGATATGCGTATATAAGGTGTGAATACTGAGATGATATTTCATAGAGTGGAAGGAGAAAACATGTTGTGCCGACCTTACGGTAGAGTACAAGGGTGCGTTGACGGCGCGATGGAGGGTTGATCTAATAGACTTACCACGCATAAATCCGTGGGGCACAGCTAGTAATATTAATAAAATTAAAAGATGTTAAGTTATTACAAACTTGTAAAGAAAATTATAATTGATAAGTATGAAATATAAGTAACATAAATTAAACCAAATTAATAAATACTTATGGTTTATGTGTAAAGAAAGTTATTTTTTATAACTTCGTTGTTAATTAATTATCTTTATGTAAAAAAATGCCAAGTATGTGTCGAGCCACGTACCGTGTAGAGTTTCGTAGTTGCCCGTCACAATATGCAGACTTAGAAGGCGAATTAAAGTAATTTTCAATGGAATTTCTACGAAATTACTCCTCCAAGGACACTTTAAAACTTGGTTTTAACTCGTTAACTTATAAAGCCTACTTAACTGCAATAGTTTTCCTTTTAACTTCGTTATAATTGTACAACTACTGCCGTGAGTTTTTACATATATCCAAAAACAAACATTTGGCCAGCTCAGAATTTACTCTAAAACAAATTACTACTTTATAAATTAATATTATATAACACAAACGGATAATTTAAGCTTGTTTTTTACACATCTGCAATATTTTTGAACAAAATATCCAACGACATACTACACACCATGTTATTGACAAATAAAAGAATTAATTTCCAATTTACGTGTATTTTTTATTAGATTTTATTTTACCACTTTGTCGACCTGATTAATATGTAAACTTATACCAAATTACAGCTTTCTAGTACTAAGGATCTCTGAGCTAAGTCGTTGACAGACAGACGGACATGGTGGAAATATAAGGGTTCCTTGTTCACTTCGGAACCCTAAAACCGAGTAAATACAAAAGAAACGTTTATATTAACAGAAAAGAATGGCAAGGCCGCGTCGGCGTGCTAGTCAATTAGATGTTTTGTAATGCATTGGTAATATGTAATGCTGAAGTAAATTGAAAAATGTAATTTTGTGTAATATTGTTTACTAGCTGTGCCTCGCGGTTTCACCCGTGTAGCCTATCATAATCTTAGAACATGACTTTCCGCAAATACAAATTATTTTAATTTTCCATTATCTCCTAAACTGTGTGGTCAAATGGCATGCTATAAAGGGCAAAATTTAATTTCATAAAAATGTCTGTATAATGAACTAACTTCTGTTCGTAAAATAAACCATGCCTAAAATAACGCTCATAAATCACTTTTTAATATTCAACAAATTTTTGGCATAAAATACCTTATTGTGGCTTATGCATAAGAGATACGCATATACTATCGCTAACTTTTTTTTAGATATACTATAGCTCATTACTTTTTAAAGAATTATATTTACATATCTTTAACCATTACGCCAGCGCACGCGGATAAAACAGTCCGGGAACACTTCCAACTCCGATTTACTTAACAAAAATCAATATTTAAGGCTAGTTGATAGTTGTAGCTTAATGTTAAATAACCTATACTATTTCTCGTGGATTTGGCTATTATATACAAAAAAGTTTAAACAAACAAACAAAAAAAAACTCTTCCGCTTTATTACATTATAATTTTTTTTAATTTTTTTTTTTTCCGTTTTCCCTATCTATTATTTTATTCGTGTAAAGTAAGTAAAGTGTAAGTATATATACTGCTAGATACAAATAATAGGTCTTTACCTATGAAATTACCGTTCTCCAGTACTGGCCATTTCAAATAAAAATAATTTTTGTTTGGCTAAGAATTCTAATTTCAAATTAATTTTATTTTAAAAACATGGAATTCTTTTTCCAAAAGTAGTCATTTGTTTATTGATTAGTGTTACATTTTCATCGCATTTCAATCTTTTTTATCATCATGGATACGTTAAAAATTCGAGTAATTATGGAATATGAGTACCGTCGTGGCAGCAACGCGGCACAAGCGGCACGCAACATCAACGACGTTTACGGAGCTACTAACACTACAAACCAACGCACCACCTGTTATTGGTTTGCTCGCTTCCGTTCTGGGAATTTCGACCTGAAAAATGAACCTCGCGGTCGTCCGAAGACTTTGGTCAACAATGACGAATTAAAGGCGATTGTGGAAGCTGATGATACACAATCTACGGCTGAATTAGCAGCAGCTTTCGACGTTAGCGTCAAAACAATATTGGTCCATTGGCGTCAAATTGGCAAGGTAAAAAAGCTTGACAAATGGGTGCCCCCACGAACTCAATGATCGCCAGCGCGAAGTACCCGTCGAGACGTGCCTTGCACTGCTCAACAGACACACAAATGAAGGAATTTTGAACCGCATTGTTACCTGCGATGAAAAATGGATTCTGTTTGATAACCGCAAGCGCTCAGCAAGTTGGTTGGATCCTGGTTCAGCACTTAAACAATGCCCTAAACGAAAACTTACCCCTAGAAAAGTGATGGTCACTGTTTGGTGGTCTAGCGCCGGTATGATTCATCACAGCTTCTTACCAAACGGGGTGAGCATTACTGCAGATGTGTACTGTGAAGAACTGAACACAATGATGGAGAAGCTGGCACATTTCCAACCAGCATTGGTCAATCGCTCGTCTCCACTGCTCCTGCACGACAACGCGCGACCTCATACTGCACAGCAGACGGTATCCAAGTTGCAAGAACTGGGGTTGGAAGTTCTCTGTCATCCGCCCTACTCACCAGACCTTGCAACTACAGACTACTACTATTTCCAGAATTTGGATAACTCCATGGCGGGAAAAAAATTCAATACCCGAGAGGCAGTATAAAATGCCTTTGAAGAATTTGTTGCCTCCCGTCCAGCTGATTTCTTTAAGAAGGGCATCAATAAACTGCCACTGCGCTGGCAAAGATGCATTGATTGCATGGGTGATTACTTCGATTAATACAAATAAAAAATACATGAAAAAAAATCGTTTAAATTTTTTCATACAAAACGGCAATTTCATAGGTAAAAGACCTAATATATTTCCTGGGAATGTAGTCTTCGAATTTGTGACGAAGGGAGATCTTTTGGCATAAATAAAGTAATAAATGCAAAAATAATATATTTTAAATTTCATGTCGAGTGAATATCAGACAAAGGTATTATAAACTACGGACCCTTAGAGCACGAGTTCTACTCGCTACTTGACCGATTTTTTATATTACATAAATAAATCGATTTGAAAATATGGACATTAACAACGTACTAGCTATATGTTGGGTAGCATTTCGTAGTGGCTACAAGGGTTTTAACCACCAAAGGGTTGAGGGGATGGCCCTCTGTGATTTATTTTTTTGAAAACACATTCCCCTATTTTTCGTCTAAAAGGATATTCAAAAACTTTTCCTAAAATCCATTAGATGTTGCCAATAGGATAACCTATCGGACTTATGACTAGTAAGTTGTTAAGTATTTTTTTAATTCAGTAATAGATATATCGTAGATACGTTATTTATGGAATATCTGTGAAAAATTTAACGCTTCTAAACCCACCGGTTTAAACTGTCAGTTGTCTGTCAGTCCGTTTAATTTTTTTATTTAGAAGATGATGTAAGTAATCGAATGAAAAACAAACATGATTGTGCAATATGAAATGAATTTTCTCGGTAAAATCCCGATTTCGTCAACCGCTTAACGTAAATTAAGTATTTTTGTAAACATACGATATTGTTATTATAACAAAAACTCACTGAGTTAACATGCTATTGGATTTTCCTGTTATACAACATATTCTAAGAAACGACGAAATATTCGAAATTTTTTGCACTCTTTAAAATCTAAACTTTACTGTGTTTTTTCTCATTTATTGGTTTGTGCGATTGTCCGTATTAGTTTTGACTTGTTATTGTTTTGTTTGATGTTTATCGCTATATTTTAATATGTTTAACATTTTACATTACATTTTATTGAGTTTTCTTACAAGAATTTTTGTAACGTCTTGTGGATATGGAAATAAACTAGACGACACACACAGCTTAGAATTTTTAACAAAATTGAGAGACTCCCTTTTATTGTCTATTATTTACTTATGGCTTCTGTTTATATACGCAATTTGGACAATGTGAAGACGTCAAGTGTCTCAAATATACTGGTAACTGAACAGTGAAAAGTTGAAGAACCTAAAAACAAGACAAAATAATTACAACTTTGCAAATATACATCGTCACTTTAAACTAGATGAAATTAAAGTCAGATCGATAAAAAAAAAAGTTTAGTGCTAATACTTAATATAATGAGTTTCTCAGTGTATGTAGGGTAATTATGTAGTTATTGTAGTAAGTTTTCATCTATCACCTCTCAAAACTCTGTTCTTGTTTCTCTGCTTGTGCCAAAACGTTGAATAAGATCCTTAACGATACATTACAGCTAAATACAAATAACAAATTATTTCCAATTACTTGCATTCAAATAAAAATTCGCATCGTGAGTACGACCATCACATTCCACCATATTTGTGAATCCTATTAATCCGTTGACAAGTATGTAGGTGTTACAATGTCATCGGATCTATAAATTACTGATTTAATTATTATTTTATACATTTAATAATTGTTTATCATTGAATTAAGTGCATCATGTGTTCGCAACTCCTATGTAAGTACACTAACCTTGCCCTACCGTTTTACTCGTGGTAGGTGCGTGTAGCCGTACCATGGATCCCACTTCCCGTACTTGCCTATAGCTTTCCAGATTGTTTGACGTTCATCGTTACTGTTCCACTCCTTATCGTCGTAGCGTGAAGTTATAATCTATCTCAATAAATAGACTATAAAAAATTTGGTCAAATCTGACTGATAGTTCCAGAGATTATCGCGTTCAAACTAACAGACAAACAATCTCTCTACTTATAATGCTTTTCTGTGCCGATGTACAAAATACCTATAAAGGTTTTTGTTAATGATACATAAGTACATGCGATGCACTAACAGGATATATTTTAACTAGCTGTGCCCCACGGTTTCACCCTTGTTAATTTTATCCGAACAAACACCGCGCCGCTAACGCACCCGTGTGGTCTATCACAATTGTACTTTCCGCAAGTTAAAATTATTTTTAATTTTACATTATCTCCTAAGCTATGTGTCCAAGTAGCATACTCTAAAGAGAAAAATTTGACTTAATAGAAATTGTCTTTATGATGAAGGAACTTTTGTTTGTAAGGATTAATATGCCATATCTAAAAATAATGCTTATAAATCACTTTTTAATTTTCAACAAGTCTTTGTCACAAAATATCTTATTGTAGCTTATTTTTAAGAGATATTCATATGCTATCGCTGACTTTTATTAGATATACTAAGGACCAATATTATTGTAGAACATTGTATTTTCGTATAATTAACGATTACGCCAGCGCACGCGGTTAAATCAGTTCGGGAAGGCCTCGTTTTCCTACTTACGTAACAAAAGTACTTGACAGTATTTAAGGCTATCTGAGAGTTGTAGCCTAATCTTAAATAGCCTATACTATTCCTCAAGAGACTGGCTATCATATACAAAAATAATTTTTCGAATCCGACTGGTAGTTCAGTTCCAGAGATTAGCGTGTTTAACAAACAAAAAACTTTCCGCTTTATTATATTAGTATAGATTATAATATAAAAAAAAAAGATAATATTTCATTCTAAAGAAATATCATAAATGCCTAATCAATGCAATCATCTGCCTAACAACGTCACTTGAAAGGTTAGTGTCATATGCATTCATTGTCAATCAACAGTTTTCCTTGTAGAGAGGACTTTGCGCGAAACTCGTCCCCAATACTACGAATAAGGTCGTTCGTTCCGTCCCGTCCCGTCCCGACCCGTTCATTCGGTCACTCATTCATTCGACCCATCGGACGGGATTTCGGCCGGAAGCCGCCCTTATCAGGCGGCCGGAGGTGACGTCACCGACCTCGCCAACACAATCAACTCGGACGTGATTGTTATATAAATATATGATATTTTGTGTTTTTTTTTTCTTTCTGTATATATATTTCTTTCTTCGTAAAACACAATGAATCGGGAAATGTTTTCATTTTTACATAATAATAATTTTAACAATATGTATTTATCGTCTTTATTGTGTTTTGTGTTAGGTGCACATTTGATTAGCTAGCGCGTCGAAAGTTTTAAAACCACTACACTGGGAATTAGAATCTTACATTGAACCAGAGCTTTTTGTAAAGGAACACATTTGTATTTTGTTCTACCGTAAACATTTACAGAGGTAGGGCAAAGAGAAATTTCTTTTTAGATCTCTCTCTACTTGGTGCAGCCTAACTGGTGGAATACATCCATCCAACAAAAGAACGCGGCCAATTAACCTAGTGTTTTGTTCTTGCGGCGAGCAGGATAGCTCCAGAGCTCCTTGGAGAAGGGGATCAATCTCAGCAACGCGCTAGTGATACCTTTTTTTCTATCGATAGGCTTGCGTTTGACCACTACCTCGCCTGATCGTAAGTGATGATATGGTCTACGATGGAGTACGCTTGCCTAGAAGGTACCTATTCACTCGAGACTTGAAGATACCCAGGTTATAATTATCGGGAAATACAAAATCCGGCAAAGTGTTCCACTCTTTAGTGGTGCGCATGATAAATGTGCTAGCAAAACGCTTTGTGCGCACTGGTGGAATATCTACCATAAATCGATGACGCTTCGCCGTGTCTCTTGTCGTCCAAAGGTGGAAAGGGGATGGGGGAATTAACTTGTGGAATTCCAACGCACGCTCGCCGAAATGTATCCGGTAAAAACCTATGGTGTTTGAGCGTTCATAGGCTACATTAGTCGTTTTATTAGATAGGCCGTACGCATTAATTGTATAAAGAAGCATGTAAGCCAATTTTAAATTGCAAACCTCAGCTCAACGTCAGTTCTTCACAGTCAATTATTATTAAGCGTATTTATAAAGCAAAAGTAGCTGAACCTGGACTCTCTCGCGACCACCATACATCAGGCCTAACGCCCCCTTTGCTGGCACGTTTAAGCTTGTCACGTTCCAGTATAAGCCTGTGTATATCAAGCGATCTTTAGAATTGTACTGCAGTGATAACTTAATGTATACTCGCAAAAACTTAGTCAAGCTAGATTTTGTCAAAGATCAGCACAATGTTAATACTAGAAATAGAGATAAATTAGTCGTACTGTGTTTTAGAGTAAGTAGGTCCAATAAAAGTTTTATTTTTATTTTTAGTTAATAGTGTTAGTTTGTATAATAAGTTTCCGAAGCACATTACTGATTTGCCGGACAACAAGTTCAAGGACCATATAAAGCCAGTTTTACTGTCAAAAGGTTACTATAGGGTGGATCATTATGTGAAGGATAGTGATGTCTGGAAGTGACTCCCTCTCTGTGCATCCACTAAATTATTATTATTGCTATATATACATTAACACATGTACAGTTGAAAAAAAAAGATAAACCCGATCGAACTTCTTACCGGTTCTTCTCGATGTCTGGAATATTTTTCGAACCGGCATTAGTGTTTTGACGTTTATAAGTGTTTTCTTAGGTCTTAAATTGAATAAAGATTATTTTGATTTAGTGATTTCTACCCGACAGACTCGCAATCACCATGCGTACAGTGATAAACCCGTCAGTGTCTGTTTTGGTTTGTCGCGTTTCGCGTTACTGTATAATATAATTTTAAATAATTATGTAAGTATTTAGAGATGTATGCCAGGATAGTACCAAGGGGAAGGACGTAGTCTCTGCCTACCCCTAACTTACAGGCCAGCATGGCAGTTTTTTTACTGTATTACTATGATTTTAATGTGTTTACTATTATTCCTCACTTTACCGAGACCCTATAAAAAAGTCTGTAATATAAGTAAGATAAGTCAGACAATAAAAAGACTAGCTTATATGTATTTAAGAGTGGCAGAGCCCGTGTAAGGTCTCAATGGTACTGCATACGGACATTCCTCGTTGTCACTTAACATGGCCAAAAGATAAACCTATAAGGTATTTTAAAAAAAAACAATAGAGGAATATTATGAAATCCGAAAGCAGTTATTTCGTAAAATTATTATCGTCAAAATATAAACTTGTACCAACTACAGCGGTCGATTATCGAACTTTAGAGAAATATCGAAATTGACTTTTATCGATATCGTACAAGCGTACGATATTTGAATGAATCACGTCATGTGAGTCAAGAGCATTGTTCGTACACAATAACTCCGTACTTACGTCCAGTCCCGAGTAAATTAGGAAATGTGTTTTTTATTGGAAAGGCATGTTGAATTACAATTGGACTTTATATATGACACACGTACAGGTTTCCAGTTAATACCGTGAGGGTATTTCAATATTATTGATGTAACAACGTTACTATGGCGGCGCGTGTCATCTTCCATATTCAAAATTGATAACAGTTTTTTTAGGATATAAATAGGTACTTATAGCTTTTGGCGGGATCTGATCTGTTATGTGCTGGTATTCATTTTTATTCATTAAATATTTATTTTACAGGAATACTAACAGCTATTCATCCAAGAACATAAATAATTCTAGAGATACACGGCCATTTAAATATCCTCACCGATAGGATACAAAAAAAAAACATAACAGGATACTTGTCATAACGAATACCTAAACGCTATATTAAACACTACATTATTAATTAAAATATCATGTAAATTATAATATAACAAAAAAAACGGACAAACAAACCTTGGAATGGGTGACAAAGTGAAAAAAGTACTCGCAATCGAAACTACCAAAGAAATTTGTCCCTAAAAATGTTCTTGCCTTGTTTAGAGGTGGTAAAAATATCAATACTATATCAATATCCTCGTTCATACAGTTCACGAAATTCCCAGCTCGCCATAGGAAAATGTTTTGACGGTAGTTAGTAGAAACAAATAATATATATATATTATATCATTTGACTGTTAATTACGTGTTACTTTTAGCGGTATTTTATATGATATAGTATGGATAATTACACAAGTGAAGTGGATTATAAATAAATAATAAGTAAGAAAATGAATTACAAGTTACCACAAAAACTCCCTGGACCGTTGTTACAAGGGTATCATGGGAGCAGCCATCTTGTTATAGCTTTAATATATCTGTAGGTGCTTAGTGAAGATACCCTACCACCATGATACTACGGTTTCATCAAGATGTTTTCTTTCACCGAAAGCTAAGGCCCATAGTAGGGATTCGAACCTGCATCGATCTACGAAAACGCTACCACTGTGCCACCATCACTTTGAGGACTATTATGATTAAAAATTATCTACATCGATTTATTTAAAGTCGATTGATCTGTTTATACAATCTAATTATTCGATATTAAAATTGGTTCATATAATATTTTATAGTTTTCGAAAATAACCAAACGTTTGCAGATGGCTTGAGAAATCATGGAAAGGGAATTTAAAGGAGATAACACTTGAGAACTTTGCAGACAGTTAAATATCGAACATAGTGTTTTTGACTTATCCCTGAAGGATTTGGTAAACTTTTCAAAGTATTCTGCATTTTCGACAAAAACTATTCCTGCCACCGGCACGTGGCAATAGTCTAGTGGATTATGGCCCGAAGTCTTCAAATCGCTTATGTGTGATAGTTTAGTGATAATATCTCGGACACAACTTTGAAGAACGTACATTCAAATCATACAATGCGCTTCACTATAAAGTGAATAAAAAACGATTATAAAATAACTTATATTTGTTTATAGTACGATACCAGGGTATTTTCAAGCGTTCATCTGACTGCACATTCCTAAACGTTAATAATAAAACTACAAGCGTGTAAGTTCCCAGTGCTGGGGAAATTCCATCACCAACCCAGCAAACGACGTATTGGCGACTTAAAACGCTGAGAAATCCACAGTTTTTTCGACATTCACGGTAGTACTACTAAAATATTTCTCAAGTATTCAGGTTTCTTCGCGATGTTTTCCTTCACCGTCACCTGATAGTATTACCAATTGTAATTATGATACGTGCTAGGACTCAAACCTGCGGACATTGAAATCGAAATTCCACCGGTCTAAACTACTCAACCACCTCGATTAACTATGTAATATGTATTTATATTTCTAACAAGGTATAAAAACACCTTCAGCTGTCAAGTTTAGTATTTAAAACAGAAAAAAATGAAAAATAAATTAAATACAAGAGATATTTTATCACAGATTAACGTATAGAGGCGGCTAAATAGCCTTTTCTAGCGAATAATACGCGATAAAACAGCAATGAACTCATCTTAAAACAGAATTTTCCGTCCATATAGAGCCAGAGCAAGCTGGTTGACGGTCTGTCAACAGCATTAGCCCCTTGTAAGGGCCTGTACCAACTGTTTACAATTGTAAAACAGGCTATATATTTATTACCTCATTTTCATTTTAGACGTTAATGGTAATAATTATTTTTGACGTTTAGTGTTTAACGTTTCTATTATTTATTTATTTTTAATTTATTGTGTTAGTATTTTTTTAATGAAAACTAAACGGTTAGTTCTTTATAAACATGCTTAATTTTTCGTATAGTACATTAGCGCTTTGTCCGCGACTTCGCTCGCGTCGCAGTTAAGTCCCGTTATTAACAAAATTGCTGAATATAAATTTTCATAGATCTATTTTCAAAAATGACAGATTTACGTACAAACTTTCATCCCCTTTTTCATCACATTGGGGGTCAAATTTTCAAAAACTCTTCCGTAGTGTTCATCTACAGCTACAGTGTAATAGGTTTCCACGTGCAAAATTTGACGGTCCTAGCCCTGGTAGTTTGGCTGTACGTTTTATGTCTGTTAGTTATCCTTTATAAATGAATATTTAATCAAAAATTCAGAAATGAATAAAATACAGTTTAAATCTTAATAAACAGTACATAGACATTTGTACTATACCTAAATTTGTTATACAGCAATATTATTTACAAGTCTCACATTAACATCGAAAGATAAATTCATATTGTTTCGTTACACAAGTGTTTAGTTTTTTTTTTCATACTCTTTAGGTGCTTAACAAACGTAACATACAACCCGCCTGATGGTACCCGGCAACTGTAGCTTATGGACTTTTGTAATACTATAAGTGTCATTAGCGTGTTGCCAATCTTGAACCCCACTGCCCCGAGAACCTCTGGAAAGCCTACTCACCGCAACACAACACAGGGTTATTTGGCTGCGAACTTCTGTAGGGTGGAGGTATACCACCAGTCGGACTGTCACAAGTAGAGATAAATCTTTAAAGACATACCTGTCTGCTTTTCTTCGATAAAACTTAATTATAGAGATAAAGCTTATTTTATAATGTTGCATTATTCGTTGCAAAGTTGAGAAAATAGGTTCAAATTAATTTCATTAAAACCTTATTTTAAAATAATGTTTTTTATATCGTAAGTTACAAAAACATAAATTTTTCGTTGAAAAAAAAAGGTAACACATGCACATTGCCAGCTCATGTAATAGTCCTAAACCGGTATTAGGTTCGGATTTCAAAGTTTGAAATAGCTAATTTCGCAATTCCAGATTTCATGTGACTCATTCCAAAACTTCCACTGATTTACGAAGTTAGATTTATGGAATATCTAATCTTGTCGGAGTTCGCTCGGTTTTTGCTTTTTCTCATCCCGAGTTCTAATCTTAATTAAATATCATAACAGAACAATAATGTGTTTTTCTTAAGATGAATATAACGATACTGATGGACTAGTGTACGATGGCTGCTAGAATTGGTTTATGGTGGTTAAAAACAAAATCAAGAAATTCTTTATTCAATTTAGGCCCTATGAAGGCACATAAGAACGTCGAAACACTACCACAGGTTCGGAAAATATCCCACTCATCGAGAAAAGCCAGCAAGAAACTCAATCAGGTTTAACTTTTCATTAAATATTATTAATATAATACAACAATGTATAATATAGTATAATTATATTATTATATTATTATAACCATATAATTTAGAATTTTAGTGGATGCACACATAGGGAGCCACTTCCAGACATCACTATCATTCACATAATGATCCACCCTATAATAAATAACCTTTTCACAGTAAAACCCGCTTGACATGGTCCTTGAACTTGTCCGGAAAATCAGTAATGTGCTTCGGGATCTTATTAAAGAACCTAACACTATTACCTAAAAAATATTGTTTTTAATAAGTCCAAAACATGGTACAACTAATTTATGTCTATTTCTAGTATTAAAACTGTACTGTTCTTTGTCAAAATCTAGTGTTCGCAATCCAGTCTTACATAACATACCATCACGCCCGTATCCCCGAAGGGTTAGGCAGAGGTGTACTAACGTACACACAAAGTTCCCCGTGTATCTTTTTAGATCCTATGTAAAATGGGCCGAGCCTATTGTCATTAATCGGGCACAAAGTCAAACTCCGAGCTACTACTGAAAATTTCATAGAAAAAATTCAATAACAGCATACTCGACCTGGGAATCGAACCCAGGACCTCGAGCATAGCAGTTGCACTTCGAACCACTAGGCTAACTATAATTAAATTTAAAATTATCATAGACTAAATAAAAATACATTAAACAAAATTAAAACAAAACGATCGGCTGGTAGTCTATGTCTATGGAACTAGACGCCTGCGCACGCGCCTCTATAAATTTTATGATTAACATTCAATAAAATTAACAGTTACGATTCAACGTGCCCAAAAATGGTGGCATCTGTAAATAATTGTTTAAACATATTCGATTGTAAAATAGTCAATCGTTTTATTAGATATAAGTTTATAGTTTTTATAGACACAAAGGTACCTACTTAGCCAGCTTACTAACTTTACACCGTGCAAAAATGTTAGCGAGTCAGCGAAATTTGATAAATCAATCTATATAAATAAAATGATACAGATTTTGCCATTGTGCTCGCATCACGCAAAGACTACTGGATAGATTTTGTTTTTTTTTGTTTTACGCCTTAGATACTTGCTTCTTATCTAAAAGAAAAATAGCACGATTACTTCATTGGACAATAAGTTATTAAGGTTTTAAGGAACTACGATTTTTATAAACACTACGCATTTTTTCGTCGTCCACGCGAGCGGAAACGCGGGCACAGCTATAGTTCTATAATAGTATTATCGGTTATGAAGAGACATTCCTACAGAAAGGTTTTACTTTGCGAACCAGTTTTTATTAAGTTACTAGCATTTATCTACGACTTTATTCTCGTTGCGTTGAAAACGACTTCCGTGCCATCTATTGTAAGCTGTTTGTATATAAGTCTGAAATCTTCCCGGGTGTGTGCTTAGCAACTTAACAAAGTTTCTTCGCAATTGGATGAATAGTTTAGAAACGAATATGAGACAACCATTTGATATTTATATAAAGACTAGCACTGCCCGCGGCACTCCTCACGTGACCAAATAATAAATTGTTTTTACCGGAATAGAAAGTATGCTGTCTTAATCCGGGATATAATACTACCCGTGTACTAAACTTCATCCAAATCTGTTTAGTTGTTTTTGCTTGATTGGCTGATTATAATAAATATTGTTTAGAACTATTATTTTAAGGAAAGTTTTTTTTAATAATTATTTATTGTTTCTTAAGACCGAATATAGTGTTGTATTTAGTAAACTATAAATAAAATCGATTATGACTTTTTAAGTCGCACGGCATAGTGACGACACTGTGCCTGACGGTGGGCACAGTATAATCCAAAAGCAACGGCGACCACCGAAGGATCGGAAATCCATCACTGGTCGTTGCTGTCGTGCCAGCCGGCCTGCAAGCTGGATATACACTGGTTGACCACGAAACGCGATAAATGAAAAGAGAGTGTGACGATTTTATCACCATGCGACTCCGAACAGACTCGTATGTACTTTATACATTTAAAATAAAAATTGTAACTTTAATGCAAGCGCAGCCACGGGTGTAAGTTATATTTTAATATCATAACTCGATATTGTCATCGCTTTTAACCCATTAAGTAAAATGAAAGATCGTGTATTCATCAAGCCTTCTCTTTCGTGTAACTACGTTGTCCCTTATAGCTAGGGTTGCCAATCGTTCCGCGAGAAACGAGACGTCCCGTTTCTGGATACTTAGACCTATTACGCCACATTGAACATGCCGTCGTACGTCGCCGAACTTGCATCGCGATAAATCCCCAATCGAACATAGTAACCACACATTCAGTATTACTACCGACCATTATACAGCGTGGACGTAAAATGGAACCTATTAAAAGCGTAAATATTGGCTGCATTCTTTAAATACCCTGTAGGGGGCAATTTCACAGTTTATTGTACGTGAAACTAATACAGTGTCCAAAATATCTAGATACGTCATTCTAATATTATCGATGCTTCGATCAGTTATTTTATGTACAGGTCAGTTTTATAAAGGCCTAAATAACTAAATACAAGATAATTTTTAGCAAAAAAGGAAACCAACTTATATTATTTTAAGGGGTTCCCTGGTTTATCTTCCAAGTCCAAGGCCCAATGTCAATGAAATTAAAATGGGGCCACCCTTTTCAACAAAAAAGAATAATCAAATCGGTACATAAACAAAGAAGTTATGGATAAACATCCATTTTTTTAAAATACAATCGAATTGAGTAACCTCCGTCTTTTTTTAAAGTCGGTGAAGACACACTATTTGAATAGTTATATTTCTAAAAAGAATTTCTTTCAGTGACAAACATCATGTGCATGCACTGTCCTTGTCGCTTCAGTGCGAGCGTTCTGCTAAATGTGGCGTTAATGTATTATTAGAAGATGCGTCCAGAATGCGAAAGATGTGAGCTGGACGCCAGTTGTGTCCTGCTGAGTAGGTACAGTTAAACTTTCTGGCAGACGTAGAAGATAAGTGAACGAGTCAAGATTATTGTATTCAACGTTTTCATATACTTTGGCAGCTACTAGGCCCGCTTTTTTTGGCCGCTTCCCACTTTGTATTGCTACATTATTATTTTTTTAATTATAAGTGTATTTACATATTTTTTTGTTAGACTTTTGTACTTACATTTTTCATATAGTTTCTAATACTTTCTTAAAAAGAAACTAATTATATTCAAAAGGCCACAAATTAAGCTTGTGGTGGTGTATACAATAAATCTAATGCATTACAAAATATATTTATTTTTAAAATGTAAATGAAATGACCATCCATTTTAATAATTATGTAAAAATGATTTGCAAGTGTCCCGCAAATCCATTCACTAAAGTTGGCAACCCTAATTACAGCAGCATGCGATTCTCGTAAACCAATTAATAACTTATTCTGAACCTTCATTCAATGTGTTAAGATCTGTTCTTTTTATTGAGAGAATATTTTCAGAAAACATCTGCACGTCAGTGATCTAAACGACTTTATGCTTTAAGTTACAATGTTTAAAGATGATAATTGTATGTTCTACAATAATCATTGAACGACTCACGATGAAATGCGAAATGGATTATTTTTTCAAAAATGGAATTAAGCACAGACAATAATGTTCATTGTTTTCAAAGATGGCGGACGGGACTCCGCGGTTCATATGAGATTATTACTTGTCTGGAAGATGATAATTTTATGAGCTTAAATCCACAAATGGCACAATAGTGACTTTATTTTAACGCAAATTTTTTGCTGTTATTTTACGACGGCGCGGCGCGGCGGTGGTTTAAACGGAAATCCAGTTGTCATTCGAGTTTTGATCAGAATAAAAGTAATAGAAATCATTGTAAAACAGGAAATGTGACGTTAAATTTCTTTCGCCCGTTAAACTTATTAAAAAAACTACATTATTTTGTGTTTTGTAATTTTTATGGCTTTCCCCAATATAATTAATTTTATATTTGAGTCTTTTAAGGAAATGACTACGTATAATTATATACAAATAATTGGCTAACGGTTTAACTACGGTACGTAAAATAAAAAAGTGGTGCGTGCATTTATACGTATAAATCTTTAGTTCTGTCTGTTCATGTTCTTTTATTTCAAATTCTATGATAGTTATCTATTGTACACTAATCGTGTATATGTTAATAAAACAAATTGAATGTATGTTTGTATGTCCGGATTTAAGTCAAAAACGGTTTGTCTATTTTTTATGATATTTTGTGCACGGAAAGTACTTACATGTCATTCCATAATTGATAGGTTATAAGAATTGTCAATAATACTTATACAACTCGTAAAATATGAGTAAAAATAATAATACAGGGTGAAGAATTTAGGTACTACGAAATAAACTCATGCTAGATAACGCAATTTTTTTTATAGGTTATACACCTGTATATTCAATATGACGTCGAAAACCATTAGGACAGAAGATACATCAAGAGAATATAAGTTTTGAATGAATAACTTAATTCGTACACTGGCGAACCTAATGCCACAAGGCATTTTCTTAAAAGTGACCAAAGGTACTGTGGAAAAATACATTATATTGTAGGTGGTGTCGTCGGACACCCGCTAGGAATGAAGTTACTTTAGTTATATATTATGTACTAGCTGTGCTCCACGGTTTCACACGTGTTAAAATTATCCGAGAAACACCACACCATCAACGCACCCGTGTAGACTATCATAATAAAATTGGTCTTCCCGTAAGGACAAATTATTTTAATTTTTTGAGAGCTTTGTGGTGTGAAAGAAGATATAGTCACACGGATTGAGAAAGGGATGCTTAGATGGTTTGGGCATGTTGAGAGGATGAATGAAAGAAGAATGACTAAACAAATTTATGATGCGAGTATGAAAGGAATCGTTGGAAGAGGAAGGCCTACACGAACATTTATTGATCAAATCGGAGACGTTCTGAAAAAAGGTAAGGTCAAGAGTACTCTAAACCGACGAGCATGCATGAAAAGATTAATGAATGTCTAAGAAGCGAAAGAGGTATACCAGGATCGTAGCAGGTGGAAGGACGTGATCTCTGCCTACCCCGTTGGGAAATAGGCGTGATTTATGTATGTATGTATGTTTAATTAACTCCTAAACTATTCGACATCCGACTTACGTAACAAAAATCAATATTCAAGGCTATCTGAGAGTTGTAGCCTAATGTTAGATAGCCTATACTAGTCGTCGTGAGTACTATAGCTATCATATACAAAAAGAATTTTTTGAATCCGACTGGTTCCAAAAATTTGCGTGTTTAAACAAACAAAAAAAACAAACTCTTCTGCTTTATTATATTAGTATACATTATTATATAAGAAGCATAATAAATTAAAATCTAAAACTTAAAAAAATAGTATTTATAAAATATCCTAAATCAGCAGGACTGGAACTATCGACCACTCGTACTGAACATATACTTGCGTAGAAGTCTGGTCGTAACAGCTTGGCCAATTCGATGACAATCAGAGTCCAAGTCAGGTGAAGCTGTCAAAGCCTTTAATGACTCAAGGGCCCTTAAGGCTAACAGTACAGTCAGTTCGAAAAAAACAAACGTAGTCTTGAAAATCCGGACTTGTATTCTCTTGCTGTTGAAATCCTATAGATGTATGCGTTTGTCTCTTTTTAGTGTCGGTCGGTCGGACACTTTTCCCGTGTAGCTACCAACCGCCAAACACGCGTGGGACTTTGTTCTAATAGAAATAAGCGAACACAGAAGTATACAATATATCTATCTATATGGATAATAAAATACAAATTACATTAACCCGTAACTATGTATGTAGTTTTTAAAACTCTTCAATATACTAAGTTATGCATGACTTAATTTATTGAGAAATTTTACCCATGTGAAAATGCAAAATAAAGTCTTATTCGTCGTCTTATATCGTATTAGTTTTGCCTCAGTAAATATTGAAACGACTTAAAAATATCATTTTAAAGTATTTTCAATACAGCGAAAGAACATCTTTCAAATTCGAAAACGGAATTCTCATTAGTCAGATAACAAAAAAAAAGAAACATTTATCTGACATCGTCTTCGTGTTTCGTTCGGCAGCGAAATATTTTGCGTTTTTAAATTAGAAAATGGAATTCACCAGTACGAAGTAAAGGAAACAGTCAAGTTTAAAAATCGAACGATGTTTTCTTCTTTTTCTTTAAATGACAACTAACCCTCGCTACTGATGATTATTATTACTGCTTTTATCAAGTGATTCCAGTGTTATAAGTTTATAACAAAATTCATCTCAGAATTCATGGCTAATGTTATTATTTCCAATCCACTTCACTTTGAACAGAATTTGCATAAAGTTCGTTCTTAGTGAGCGGTGTACATCGCGAAAGGAGTAACTGTGCTAAATTTCAAATCAATCGGACCTATAGTTTCAAAAATCACGTGATGAATGAGTAGGTTTTCGAACTATAATAATATAATGAAGCGGAAAAGTCTTTTGTTTGTATGTTTAAACATGGTAATCTCTGAAACTACCAGTTGAGTTCGAAAAATTATTTCGTATATGATGGCCAGATTCAAGAGGAATATTATAGGCTATCTAACATTTAACATTTAAGTTACTTATTGGTAATTAATAATTAAATTAATATATAATAATAATAATTAATTAATTAATTAATTAATTATTACATCTAACATTTAACATTTAACAACTATCTAACATCTACAACTCTCAGCTAGCCTTAAATATTGATTTTGTGAAGTAAGTCGGAAGACATAGTGATCCCGAACTGCTATACCGCGTGCGCTGCGTTATTTGGAACCATAGTTTGGGAGATAATGGAAATAAAAATAATTTGTACTTGCGAGAAGTGAGAACGGGTGAAACCGTGGGGCACTGCTAGTATAGATATAGATTGGGACAAATGACGCAGTTTTTCTTTTATCGAAGCACGACAAAGTGACGTCATTGTGTCTGATGGTAACCATAGTACAGTCCAAAAACAACGGCGACTACGAGAGATCTAAATTCATCAGCGACCGCCGCTGTGATGCCGGGCTGCATAAATATCTCTTCACGTTACACTTAAAGGACCCGATGTCGTAAGAAGGAGCGAACACACTGGCCGGGAGAAGGTTCCACAGCTTCACGGTACGACAAAGATAAATTACAGAGAACCTTTTAGTTCGTTCCGAGATGGAGGTTACTGTACCTGTTCTGTTGTGGAATGGAGAGGAGGGAATTAAGTTGAACATCTCTTTAGAACACTCACCATGATACCGACGGTAGATCACGCTCAGAGAGGCGATATTCCTGCTGATGTTGATGTTTATGAAATAAGATAAACAAAAAAAAACAACAATGTAACGGGTTAATCACTAAAGGCGTGGTGATTGCAAAACATCCGGTACAGATCCATATTACCTCGATTTGATTACTGGATATACACCAGCTGAACCCAGAATACGACACGTCTCGACTTTTTTTAATAATCTATCTAACCACTTTTTTGCTACTGAAGATAGAAAGATATGTTGGTAAGCTTTTGTATGAACTAGCTATCCGAAGATACGTTATTGAAATGCAAAAGCTAACTAACTTAGATATCTTTCTATCGTCAGTAACAAAAACAATGGTTAGATAGATTATTGAAAACGGCCGTAAGCATGTTGATGCACTTTAAATCTATACGATTAGTAAAATTGAAGTGTCTGTTCGTAATGTCAACAAACAGTTTTTTACTAAATGCATATCAAAGTATATACAATAAGTAGCTATAAAAAAAAAACAATTTCTAAATTGTTTGTCCTTCTTTCTGTCTGTCTGTTTGTTCCGGGTAATCCCCGAAACGGTTAGACCAATTTTGATTTTTACTGGATTTTCACTGGCCAATAGAACTTAGGCTACTTTGGAAAATAATCAGGGTTATAATAAAAAATAACCGTAAGAGATATAGCAAATTAACTTAACTTAAATTAACTTACTACACTATTGTATACATTAAAAAGACTAACAAAAAGTCGGCGAGAGAAAACGTCTATCTTTTAAGGATCATCCACATTAAGCTTTTTTATGTTTAAAATAACCTGGAGTGGGGGGAGTAATATGATATGTGTGTATGCCCGATCGAAGGCATTCAGTGGTCCATGCGAGCGCAGCCGCGAGCACAGCTAGTAAAAAATAAAAGCCACTAAGTGACGAACTAAGATCCCGTCAAAAACTCGTAGATATTAACATTAAACGTAGCTACCCTCACATCTGGCAGATAGATTAGTGACGTGTCATCATACACTTCCAGAAAGCTGAATAGTACGTTACGAGTAATTTAAATAGAGCGGTCCCTCAATTGGGGTTAATTCTCGTGTTTAAGGAATATATGGAGTTTAATTATGAGGACGGCGAGCCGGAGTGGTGTCGTAACTTGAGAATATTTTTCTTGTTTATTGATTGATTTGGGTGCCAGTTTTTTTTTATTTCTTTTTTTAAACGGCCACATTTAAACCCGATACGAATACTTACAAGGTCAAAAGATCCTTTTCTTTTTAGTTTGATCGCGCTAATTTTTGGAACTACCAATCAGATTTTAACAAATCTTTTTGCGTTTTATAACCTACTAGCGCCCCGCGCTCCAGATTCGCACGGGTGCAACTTACAAAGTGGTGTCATTTATATATAAAGAAGAATGATTTAGAATTTATCGCTTTAGTATTGATAGTTCATAGCTTCATAATTGTGAAAAGTGCGCTTAGCTTGCGATGTGCAATTCATAGCTCATTGGTAGGCCACGGCTCGAAAATTGATCTTTGAGGAAATGATTACAAAACATTTGATTTTCTCCACTAAACAAAAACATAATTTGAATGTATCGTATAAAAATCTGTTGCGTGTTTTAGAAGAAGTAAGCGGAAAAAGACAGATGCGGATAGCGACTTTCTTTTATACTATGTATGTATTTATTTGGTGAGGAATAATATCTAACATAACTCTAAGACTCACTCTACGGAGCGGAGCTACCGTAATCATGAATGTCAAGGAAATTTGAAATCTGTACGAAAAAGGAGAAAAACAATAGGCTATACGGATGCGTTAAAGATGTCGCTGCAGATAGTTGGTTCAATTAATTTAACACAGTTAGCTGGGGAAAGACAAAGAAAAATATATTTGAAAAAATAAACTTTTCACGTTTCGCTTTAAATCATTAATTTACATAATTTACTTTCACGCCTGTATCTTCGAAGGGTTAGGCAGTGGTGTACTTAAAGTACACCAACAGTTCGCTGGATATGTTTTTAGGTCCCATGTAATAGGGGGCGGGCCTATTGTCATTGTTCGGCCACAAAACCAAACTATAATAAATTTTTAATTATTATTAATTTATAATAATTAAAAAATAAATACAACTGTTCTATGTATGTACAAGCGTAAAATATTTGCTAACAAGGCTATGACACCGATGCCAACCTTGTATCACAAAGTTTGCGCCAAATTGGAAAGTTAATTCCGACAAAATGAGATTTCGTTCTCTATAATAGACAAGTGAGTTTTAGAAATTTCAATAAAATCAATTTACTTACAACGGCTTGTGGCAAATAGTTTCGCCCCGTTAAACTTTCAAATCAATCCGGAAACTTCAAATTCTAATAACATAAAGAGCACGTTTGCCTTCTACTTACATCACAAGACTAGTTTCGACTTTTTACCGAATCGTGATCCGACTTTTTGTGGGGAACACATATTCAGATGTGTAATGACCAATCTCCGGGCGTCGGACAAAAAGAATTAAAAAAAAAAGAGAAAGATCATTCGAAACATTAATGCATCAGTTACTAAACCGTCAGACGCATGCTCTTGCGCATCCTTAACGCATTCATAATAAGAACAAGACGTACCATTTTCAAACGGACGAATTACAAACACGGGGAGCATTCCATTTTCAAATGTTGCTCTCGTTCGGTTCATATTCAAATTTCGTGTTTTGAAAATAGATCGAGAATGATACGTTACGGCAGATACGAGCCCTAAAGGAAGAACGAATGACATTAGATCACGCGTAATTGACTGATTCACTACTTAATACAAGTTAAGGATCAAATACAATGAATCAACTTTGTATACTTTCTATACAATTTACATAATTCTTTAACGAGTATTAATACTGGTTAGTAAGATTTTAAGGTTTTTTTTTTTTAAATTCAATAACAGTACAACATCTAAACTGTTTCCGTTTCCTTCTTTAGTTGTCAATGTTGCCAAGAAATAATGTAACATTTTGTTATGTCACTTCAATTGGTGATGTATATAGTATAATTATTTTTTATCCAGAAAGTGATTCAGATTTGAGTTTTTGACACGTTGCGTCATTAGGAATCCGATACCGACAGGAAATTGGACAAATACCAGATGAAATAAAAATAATACTTAGAACTTTTCGTAATTTTAAAAATACAAATACTGGCAGCTTGATTATCTACAACTCTGTCCAGTTTATAATAATATTTAATTACGCTAAATCCGTTTTTAGCTAAGCAGACGCATTGGTGGTAAACTATTGGATCGAATTTGAGTTTGCAAATCGCACTCTACCGCAACTTGTAACCTTTTAGAACATTACATATTATTCTTGTTTCTATTCAACGTTAGGTCTACTTAAGTTGTTTTTATTCAGCATGAAACGTTTAGCGAGAATTGCTTATTGCAAAATTTGCGCAGTATATACGAGATTTTAAGCCAACGGGACCAGAAAAAAAAATCTTTTTTAGATTTTTTTTCTACAAATTGCTGTGATGCGGTACAATTTATTTGTCAAAATTTGTTTTTTTTTTTTTTGTTTGAAAAGCTGGGTTTCGATGTTTATTAAAAAAAATCTTTTAAAATTAAATTTGCTTTAAAAATATATCAAATAACAATCTTACCGTTGTCTTTTGTTATCGGTACTTAATGTATCTACATTTTATTGTACGCTATATAATTATCTAGCGTACAAAAAAAACCATACTACGGTAAGATTTAATATAATTTTGTTGTACAAACCAGGGGCGTAGCCTCAGCACATAGTAAATACTTTTACATACATTTTTTAAATTAAGTTCAAAACATTGTACGGGTTAGTATATTCCACGGTTCGAGGTCAACAGACTAGGAAAGCATAACGACCAGTTTATATAGAACTAATAAAACATAGTTAACATTAAAAAGCACATGTCAAGGTAATCCGGTCGGTCGCGTCCACACGCAGCGTGGTCACCCATCAATCAATGGGATCATATCGCCGAAACGAGCTGCGCCACGTCTTAGATTATGATTTTATAAATTCGAGTAATATTTTATTTAAATTTTTTCACATGATTGAATGTTTCGTATTTGGTACGGCGAGGTTTCACGATTATAGAAATACCAGAATGTGACCGAGAATGGCTAATGATTGATAATAATTCATTTGCAATTCAAATGATGTGTAGGAAACTTGTGCTTGAAGTGTAAATAAATGAAAAGTGTGTACTTGATAATACATATGCAACTATGTACTCACGTTGGTATAACAAAAAATAATAATATCATAATACGAAATTAGTTCGCACGGTGGATAATGGACTTCAGTGTTATCACTACGAAAGGAACGATCGTGTCGAAAAGGTGAAAAAAAAGTCGTTCCAGCGACTCGCTCTCGTCATAATCCATCTCGGCCCGTTCGATATTTGAATACACATTCGAATTTGGAACGCGCTCGTAATACGAACTTAGCTCGTTTCGTTTTTCCAATTGCTTCACTTAAATTTTGAATTTAGAACGACGGCTTCGAGATAAGAAGAAGTCGAATCTATTTCAATTTTTTTTTGTTATTTGTATTTTAGTGACGTAGGAAATGTTAAAATTGAGCACGAATTAAGCTTTTTAACGTCTAGACGTGGTTTTTTTATGGGCCAATAAATTTGTCTACCTATTGTATTGTCATTATGATAGGTGTGATAGAGAAATCGTAGTTCGGTAATTCAGCTCGCGTTGCCCGGTTACGTAAGGCTGTATTGTATTGTGTATGCGGAGGAACGGCACGCGCCACCTTCACGTATTCGCAATAACGCGAGCGGGGTGGCCGCTACATTCTTTTACGGACGCATGTTCCATAGAAAAAAAAGTATTCGATTTATAATGGGCTTATGCTAATGTCTAATGTGACGTCAGTCGATATAAGTGACACTGAATGTACTGGATATATGAATGAAATTTGTTCTTTTTTTATAGTGACACGGTTATAGTGTACAATCCAAAAACAAAGTTGCTATTGGATATACAGCGTCTGATCCCAAAACGTGACAAACCAAAAAAGAGTCGTTGCGAGGGTTTATCACTATATGCATGGTGATCGCGAACCAGTCTGATGTAGCCTTAGCACCTCACAAACAGCCCTAAAGCTGAAAGACCCTTAATGAGATTTACAGGTATCTGATATTTATTAATAGTCACTTTTTTTATTTGTACTATGTTTACAGTTAGACACAGTGCAGTAACTTTAACGTATTACTCTATACAAATAAATATAATCTATACTCGCATTTAAAAAACTTAAAATATTGTTTGTTTGAACACGTTTATCTCTGCAACTATTAGTCAGATAAAAAAAATCTTCTTGTATCCAAAAGCCTATTTATTGAGGAAGGTTATAGGCTATATAACTGCACGCCACGCCTCTTAGGATTGGAGTAATTAGAAAGTAATAGGGCGAGCGGGCCGAGCAGCGCGGCGATACGATCCGAAGAAGATAAAACATACAAATCTGTAAAAAGAAAAGACGAGGCATATAGAAACACGCATATGTAAACTATGTACAAAATTATCACATATTAACACTTCACCGGGGGGTCACATCTTTAGGAGACAATGAGCTACGAGTCGCGGGGGAGGAACTCGACAGAGGGGGGTGTAATTATTCGCCGCTAGCTCGAAAACCACGCCCGCCATTGTGGCCTAAACATGGGCTTTATGGACCTTGAGGCCTCATTGACGTGTTTACTGGCAAGTAAACGCTTTTCATCGGTTGTCGATTCGCTATTTGAATATTCGGTTTATTCTCAATGCTACGCAGCGTTTTTAACCAGCCAGCGCGATCTTTAATCGTTATCGATTCGAAGTTCGAATCTCAGAATACAGAACAAACCAGAAACCGCGAACGCACATAAAACTGAAGATACAAAAACCACTCTTAAATAGAGTGGTTTGACTTTGTTGCGATTAGTCACTCCTTTGTAAGTAGCGCGTCGTGACGTATTGTACAAGTGCCAATTTTAATTTTAAAATGCCGTCTTGTGTTGTTCCTACATGTAAAAATGCTGCAGGGATCATAAAAAAACAGGATGGGATCACATTTCATCTGTAAGTAGCGCATTCTAAAGTATATTTATTTAATTGTTTAATTTATTTTACATTTAGAAAATTACGCGTCCATTTTTTAAGTGTTGCCATTTTATTTTCATCGAAAATTTTACCCATTTTTTTTTTATACTCATGTAGAATACTTACTATTTTTGTGTATATAGAATCTTTGTAATTTTAGTTTCCCTGCTGATGAAAATAGAAAATCGGACTGGATGAAAGTCATACAAAGAGCACGGCTAGATGAGTTTTGGAAACCATCAAGCCGGAGAGTACTTTGCTCAATTCACTTTGAAGCGCAATATTTTTATGATACAAAAGGTGGTTTGAAAAGACTGAGGAAAGCAGCTTATCCAACTAAGGTAGATATAGTCATAATAATTACTATATTTATATTGTATCCCTCCTGGTGAAAATGTTTGTCATGTATTTTGAAGTAAGGTTTTGGTCCACACACTATATATATATATATATATATATATATATATATATATGCTCACGCCTGTAATCCCCGAAGGAGTATGCAAAGGTATAACAAGTATGCCCACTTTTCGTCGAGCTTATCCGTCCCTCATCGTGATAAGGGGCGAGCCTAAACCGGGCGCAAATTTCAGATTCCGGGCTAATGAAACTTCGGTGAATTAAATATATGAATAATACTAACGTTCTATTTCAGTATTTGGCCTTGACACCAGAATTTTCCGAGTTACACAATCGGACAATGTGCGTACCCACCTATGATAATAATGTTTAATTTTTTTTTATACTACTGAAAGGCAAACAAGGCTCTTAATCGATATACTTAGTTACAAGTAAACTAATGTAGTAAATAAACACTAGTAGTTACAGTAATAAATGTAAAATAAACTAAGTAAGGCCCATGGACATTTGCAAGCTCAGGCACAAAGTGCTATTACTAATGCGTTTCCATCCGTGAGGACTGAAATGGCATGCCTTGTACGGCAGAAATATTCTGTATTTAATTAAATTTTTTGTTAATCTATTACATGATACAACAACATACAACTTAAGGCTTTTCATTTCAGGTTACACAACCACAATCTTCTGCGAGATCGAACTCAGAGATCGGTGATGTCAATATTTCTGATTTGGAATCTGTGTTTGATACGCCGAGAAAGGTCAAACTTAAATCTCAATTACGACGCAAACAATTATTTTGTGAACAACATGTTCGACGAATGAAAACATTACAACAAAAATACAACAGACTTGCCAAGAAGTACGAATCTTTAAAAAGTATATTAAAAAAATTAAAAAGCAATCCATGTAAATAAATAAATATTTTTTTAAAAATATCTTTTCTTTAGTGTTATAAGATTACCCCAAAAAGTGGGAAACCGCTCCCGAGCTAGCAACATTAAGCGTATGGGAAGTGGGGCAGGTGCGGGACGTACGTATCGTTTTGGACACAGTGCAGCGTATGTAATTATTCTTGAACGCGGCTTCTGGTTTGTTCTGTATTCTGAGGTTCGAATATTGTTTTTTTTTTAATGATATCAGAACTTCTTACCCATTTGTCACTTCTTATAATTATTTCATACAAGAGATTTTCAGTAGAGCCACTTATAATACTAGCTGTTTCACGCGGATTCACCTGCGTTAAATTTGTATTGTACACGCTTTTGTTAGAAGTACATGTGATACCTATTTATCTTATGCCTACAGATTGCTAGATTTGTTGACGTTTTGTGACTACCGCTTTGCTTCTAAGGATCGTAGCGTGATGTTAGATAGCCTAAAGAGAATAAATCTTTTTTATTTTAGCAAGTAGTTCTAATTACCTATCAAGTGAGTCATTATTTCACATTATAAAGTAGTATCTTCTAGTAACTTGAGTGTTCTAACAAAATGGCGACCCCCTCCCCCCCCATGTTAGCACTATTCATGGAATTTTTGAAACATCTTCAAATTATATTTCGTGTTATTATTGCCAAATAATCAATACGTTATGGCAGCTTTAAGGTATCACCAAAAGCTCATAATGAATCGCTATTAACATTTTTAAAAAAACGTTGCCTGTCACAAATGCGAAAAAAAAATACAAATTGAATAATTTATATATGCACAACAATAACTATAATTA
Source organism: Saturnia japonica (assembly GCA_033032175.1). Lineage (NCBI taxonomy): Eukaryota > Metazoa > Arthropoda > Insecta > Lepidoptera > Saturniidae > Saturnia > Saturnia japonica. Next base: position 8,339,131 of record CM065332.1, read on the forward strand.
AGTACTAATATGTTACAAATTGTTGTGTGAAATTGTACTATTATAATTATTAGAAATCCTTGTTTTTTACTAATAAATTACTACGTTGATCTTTATTATCCACCAGGTTTACAGTTTCATCCGTGTTAAATTAATTCGAGCAACTCGAAACTGAAATTCGAGTAACGCACCCGTGCGGCGTGGTGGTAGCCTTTCGTTCTTCACAGAGCCCTCTTAAGCATATTCAGCGCCGGGGTGCGAAAGTTATCATGAGCTGATTTAACCCGGTTTAGCCGGTCTCGAGTGGACTGCGAGTGGTTAACGTTAAATCGTTGATTAGTTGGCCACGCGGCGTTCACCCATCGACAACGAGCGGACGTAGAGCGAGGATACGGTGCTGGTCGGATGTCGGGTTGTTAAATTAGTGACGATTTTTAAGTCCGTTAAAAATGTAAAAATATTTTTTTCAAATCAGATAGGTACATAGTTTCAGAGATTCGCGCGTTTAAACAAACAAACATATTTCGATGATAATCGTAATAATATGTCTTGTTTGTTTAAATAAAATACAACAAATATTTTAAATTATTTTAAAATCTCTTCAACACGTCTCCGTCGAAGCTTACCAGATGTTTTCTCCAGATATGCATTGAGAGCAGATCCATATTCAGACTAATTCAATATTAGTTGTTTATTTGCTTTTAATATCTTTACGACGAAACCGTGTGTCAGAAGAGACGGACGATGTTTTTATTGTAAACCAATAGCTTATTATATCGTTTTATCTTCTTATATATAAAAATCTTATGTGCGTCTGTTAGTGATTATTGATCGTGTAACTTCTGAACGACTAGACCGATTGAGTTCATCTATAAAAATAAATAAAATTGAAGTGTCTATTTGTAATATCAAAATAACAACTTTTTTACTAAACTCATACATATGAAAGTAAATTTACACGACGATTATAATAAAAAACCTTAATTTTTTTTGTTCTGCTTGGACCGATTTTGACGGGACTTTCACTGGCAGATATCGACGTTATAAGGAGTAACTTAGGCTACTTTTATTTTAGAAAAATAATTAGGGTTCCGCGCAAATAAACTAAACAGGTAATGGTTAATCAATTCGGGCGCATAAATGGCATACGCTGAGTAATAAGAGAGACAAGAGATATAGTTATATCAAATTATTTAACTACATAATTCAACTCCCAACTCCCTCAATAAGCATTTTTGTCTTTAAAATAACCGGGAGCGGGGGTAACACGATTCGCGGGTATGTCCAATCGACAGCATTCTGTAATATACGTGAGCGCAACCGCGAACACAGGTAGTATTCACATTTTATATTTGTTTTAACGAGATGACGCGATAGTTTTTAGCTACGTTAGGACCCCATTGGTACCACTGTGGTCGAGTTATTAACTATCGGAAAGGGCACAACAATGTCTGACGGCCCAGCTAGTTAACTTTAAAAATTATTTACGAGAACCTCATTGCAGCAGGTCGATCGACGTGTGTTCGAATCCCTACAATGAGTCTGAGTTTTCAGTGAAGAAAAACATCGTGATGAAACTAAAGCATATGGTGTCGTAATTTCTGATACCCGCCCGGCTAGCTATCACCCTCAAGTAGAAAATATGTCTCCAAGCACCTATAGGTGTTTCCGGCAGCTTCACTTGAGAGCCAGTATACTCCACTAGGCTTAGCGTATCACGCCACGTATCTTTTGCCACAAAGTCACTTAACATCAGGTGATATTGTAGCTATTATGCTAAAACTATAAAGATTAAAAAAAACAGTAATATAAATCTTTGCACATAGCTAACAATAAATATCATAGAGAATTACGAACAACAACTAAATCAGTACACGAGCGATTTGAAAAAGAAAAAAAATATATATCGAATAAAAAAAGCAACCCATCTCGTACAAAACAAGTATTTTAAAACATCAATACAGTAACGTGGAGCAATAAAATCAATCATTTCCATCATAACCGCCTTCGGAGATACGTGATTTTTTACATTTACCTCGCATCCGCCGATCCAATACATATTTGACTTAAAAATAGACGTTTTGAGTGCCCACAAACGAAGATAAGCAATATTGATGTTTCGTTTTAAACGTACAGACGAACGGTTTATACTTTCTGTTCACTTACTTCATGTTTCATGGTAATTGCTTTGTAATCCTTATTTTAGAATGGATCGTGTTTTAAATAGAAAACTTCATTGAGACGTTATGAACGCTTGTATCAATTTTGTTTCGTGGATACGATTCTTTTTTTTTCATATTTAGAACCCATAAATTTTCAAATCTACATTGAACATTCCATAATTGAATACGAATTAGAAAATTACGTTTGATAAGAAAATAAAATGATTCAACAAGTTTTAGTGTAATAAGGTTTTATACATCATAAATAAATATTTAATTGTACAAAGTTTTTATGCTATTTATTTTGTAGAGATGAATTTGCATAGATTTTTACCATATTTATTAGGTATATAATCGTTAGTGCCTATATTAGTGATAGTGTAAGTTTTGAATGAATACAAAATATTTTGTTTTGTCGTGGCGACGTTTCATAGTACTTCTTAAATCCGACAGGTGGCGCTGTAGTCGTTATTAAAAATAGTAATATTAATGGACCAAAATGACTTCTATACAAAATATATTAAGAGCTAAGCGCCTAAAATAACATGAGTTAAACTAGAGTCGATCGGGGAAAACAAGGCCAACTAATCTGTTATAAAATACGAAAAAGAGTAGAGCAGTTCTTGGGGTAGCCCTAATTTCAGCAGAGGGCATGTATACAATAATATTAAGAGAGGTAGGGCAACTTAACTTACAAGAGAAACTTCGGATTTTTTTCTACTTGGGGCAACTCGACTGGCGGAATACTTCCACTCTATAAAAGATCGCGGCTAAATAGCCTTGTGTTGTTTCCTACAGTGGTGGGTAAGGCTGCCAAAACCTCTCGGAGAAGGGGGATTCAAGGTAGGCAACGTGTTGGTGATACGTATGGTATTATAGGCGTCCATAGGCTACTGTAACCGCTTACTTTAAACGGTCCATATGCTTTTTGCCATCTGAAATAAATACAGGTTTAATGAGGTTGTTGATTGAATTTTTACTACTTATAAATGTTATGAGGTATATTTTAAACTTATAGTGTAATTAGCAATATTTGTATGGAGTATAATAATCAGATTCAATGAAGAATACAATAGAATTCGTTCAGTTAAAGTATGTATATTATATAGGTAATTTTAGCCCACTTCTAGGGTTGCCAATTTTTATTTGATTAAATATAGGAAACAAATACACTGTATCAAAATGTATTAAAATGAATGCTACAAACATCAAACTAAATTCAATTAAATATTCTTAGGTTTTTTTAATACAACTTAGGTAGCAAACAAGCGTACGGCCTGTCTCATGGTAAGCGGTTATTGTTGCCTATGAAAGCTTGTAACACCAGAGTTACCTTTAACTAGCGTGTTGCCGGCCTTGAACCCCCTTCTCCGAGAGGTTTGGCAGCCTTACCCACCACTGCAGGAACACAACACAACACAAGTTAAGGTTCTGTAGACGCGACAAACCAAAAGAGATTCGTTGTGAGGGATTTATCACCATGTGTACCATTCACCATACGCCATGCACCATGCTCACCTTCTGGTCGCGTACAGATACTCCGCTTGATTCTATAATGCTACACGCTTAGGCGTACGTATTAGGTATAACTAATCAATGGTGGTCGCGAGTCAGTCTAGCACAATTATCGTGTCCTATCACCAAATTAATAACATAATTATCTATATTAATAAAAATGTAGTTCTGCCTGTAAAGTTACTTTTTTCCCAAATTTCCTGATAGACATACAAAGGAAAGGACACATCACGAATATCCCGTTGACAAATTATTTGTCTGTTTGTATATCCAGATTTTACTCAAAAACGGCTTGACCGGTTCTTATGAAAGTTTATACACGGAAAGCTCACAACATTGGTCAACTCATAGGCTAAAAGAATTTTCATACATATTTTAGGAGTCGAAAAAAGATTTTTTTTTTTAACTTAATTACCAACCGATTTTGTTAATATTTTGTATACGTGAAATCCAATAATGATAGTCTTTAAGAATTGTCATTGATTTGAATAAAAGTAAAATTACCAGATAAAACATATTACGTGTATAAAACGCGTGCGGGACAATCGAGCACCACTGGTATTACATAACATTATAATTATCGTTGTGTTATAAATATGTTATAAAACTCATTTTAACTCGTTATCGGCTATGTTTCAATTAAAAATGCAATCGAAACCGCCGTAAGAGTTAGTCAGAGAAAGAAATTAATTGACAGCCGTTTGGGAATGAGAAGCGAAACGTTTAGAATTATGTTAACAATAAAACAATACACCGCGGGCCACGGATCGTGACACAAAACCCAGAAAAATATGAATACCGTTCGGAACGCGGCGTGGAAACAAAAGATGGCGGATTTAATGAAATGGAATAAAAATATAAATTCCACGTTTTTTTCTATATTGAAGCGGGAATTCTTACATTTTTAATTTGGTCGCGCGGGAATGGGGGGCGAAAAACGGACAAATTCCAGATTCATAAAGCGAGTCGGGAGGTTCTCTGATGGCCGCTGTACTGGCAACTAATATTCATTTTATATTAAAAATCAGTTCTAGGGGTGGAAAATATTAGATAAATATCGATGTTTTGGTGCTACCCAAGTATTATGTTTTTGTAGGTAGTTCTAGCGTTCAATGAATGAAATTAATAAATGAACACATTGAGTGTTTTACCCATATCAGACTATAAGTGAACTCAGTGGAAATAATCTTAGATTTATTTTTGTTAGCAATTTATTATTTAACTAGCTGTGACCCTCGGTTTCACCGGTGTTAATTTTATACAACAAACATCGCCAACGCACCCGTGTAGGCAACTTTTTATACTTTGTCTAAAACTATCGATATTTTAGTGAAGAATAAATAAATTAAAAAAATATAATATAGCCTATGTTACTCGTTGATACTGTAGCTTTATATTGGTGAAAGAATTTTTAAAATCGGTTCAGTAGTTTTTGATTTTATCCCATTAAAAAAAAAAAAAAACAAACGAATCAAATCTTTCCTCTTTATAATATTGGCATGGATTACTTACTACTTTATTAGCCTATAAATGCAGGCTGGATTAAAAATTATTGAATATTATTAACTTAATTAAAAAGTTCTCTATGGTTTATCTTTGTTGTACCGAGGAACTGTGGAACCTTCTCCCGGCCAATGTGTTCCCTCCTGCTTATGCCTTCGTGTCCTTCAAGCGTACGTAAATAAGTATTTATGCAGACTGGCATGACAGCAGGGACCGCCGATGGATTGCCATCTCTATGTGGTTGCAGTTGTGTTTGGATTGCATTATACTTACCATCGGAGACATTACCGGTCGAGTCACTATTTAAAAAAAAAACATAGAAATTATAAAAAAATTAAGGGCAACATCGATGTTTTGAAAATATCGATCATCCCTAATCAATTCATTGCCGCCACGCTGCGCCGCGCCGCCTTTCTACGCATTATATACCAATATTATTAACTACTTTTCACCATTTTATGAATTATTAAATTTCATTAATAAAGTATCTTAAGTCGTTTCACTATCTACTTTTTCACGCCTCTTATTTGGTAATGGACATTAGAGATATTTATAGCGTGAATTAATCTCAGGCGATTCAATTGGAACTCGGGGTTGCCACTCGAACTTAACTATTGTATGCCATTTCGGGAAATTATACGAGATCAGCTAGTAATTATAGCCAGCTGTCTAGTCGACAGACTTGCAAGCCTAACAGCAACGACCATCGCTCTGTCGTTGGTCACCGTTGTTTTTGTATTGTACTGTGCCAGCCACAGAAATAGTTCTAAAGACAATCTTATTGTACGCCTAAATACACCTAGTAACATTATTTAAAAAAAAAATTGTCTAACGTAGTTCGTAGGACTGCACGTCCAAAGTGAAAACTTCTTATTTAAGAAATTTTTTACTACCTATTTAAAATGACATACTGTGATCACATTTTCATTTCTGATCTCGGCGTAATATTTTAAGATTATTAATTGAAACGCTTCATATCCAACATTTAAGTACTCGATCACGTTTATTCATTACTAAAAGAAATTCTGCACCGGTGTGTATATTAAAAAAAATTTAGATCTGATCGTCTGTCGAGTGAAATTGGTGTTGCCAGTCAAGATTAACCCGCGCTCGACCGAATACTCGCCGTGCAACTAACTATTGAACGCTACGTCGACTACGGACAGAGATACGTATCGTTTACCGAAAATAATTCCGGTCGGTAATCTGACGTTCCCATACGATACTACCAACATAATGTTACGAAACTTACCGTCTTCTAACATCACCACGGATTACTTGTTACTCATCAATCCCAAATAGACACTGCTACTCCATTGTTCGTGTGACATTTAAACGCATATAAATACAGCTTCGAATAAATCGTATCACCTATTTATACTCATAAATTAAAACGAGTAAATCCCCGCTCGAGATGCTCTATGATTTGAAAATGGAACATGTAAAAAAATCACCTAGAACACATTGTTAAAGGCGTTAGATTGTTACAATTATAATTTATTCCAAATTCAAATGCTACACTCGTTTGAATTTGGAATAGAGCGCATTCCTAATTGTTTGTCACATGTTGGCATTTTGGCATACGCTCTAGCGCTATTGGCCGATACGTTTTCGTATTTCGAACGTTGCTTTGTATTCGAATTTAGAAAAGCCGTTTATATTGCTTTCTTTCTCAACGTTGAATGTTATTGTGTGCAAATATAATTGTTGGCGTCCGGTTATTGCTGTAAATATGAACGCGGATGGATAGGCTCAAGCGTTTGCCTCCTCGTCACCTCCCTACGATAAATAATATCATGTTTAATAGGAACGTTAAGTATCTCATAATGGTTAAGGCTAGGAACATTATCGTAATACTAATGTAAGAAGTTTGCAATAGAACTTGTTTCCTTACAAGGCGTGAATATAATGACAAGACGACTTGCATCTTTCAAAATTATTCAAAATTGGTATCTGGGTTGCCAACTTATATGGTGAATAAATGAGCAAGTCGATAGTTTTATGTAGTTGTTTTATGCCGGTACACTGCACTTGTGTTTTTTTTTTAAAAGGACTCACCCATACAAATGTAAACTTTAAAATAGCCGCCCTGAAAAATATGCATTTTTGACTTGTCTATGTATTCACGCTTTGTACGGAATTATTCCATTATTTATTTCTACAGCCTTATAAGAGACGCATAATTAAGAGCAATATATTAATTTGTTCTGTCCCTGGGTAATTGTTCTAAAGCAAATATTTTTATTCTATACAATTTATATCTATAATAGCCATGTTCCTATATTTTAATTTTTTTCATAAATTATTTTTTATAATAACTGAAGAGATTTTTCAAATACTAAAACTGCCAATGTATACCGATATTAGCCGACATTATTGGTAATTTGACGAATATAAAATAAAAGAAAATCATACATACGTAGCTAAAGACATCGATTTAGGTTTAATGAGGAATAAAGAAAATGTGAAATTATGATTTCGTCTATTTTACATAGGCATAATTAGTGCGAGCTGCAATTGTCTCTCTCAAACCCTAATCAGTCATTAGTGTATAACGCAACGGCAATCGATTTCTATTAAAACCTATTTTTCAAATGTCTTGAAGCCAGCCATTCCATAAATAGAACAAAATATCAAAAATTCTCAAAACAAGATTTCTTCACACCCCTCTGATTGGTAATGCCTTTGTTGACGATTGCAGTCTATTTGAAATCATGTCTTGTGAGTCTTATCTAACCAGTTTGAATCGTAGATCCATTATAAATACTAGCCTGTTTGTGTCCTACTGCTGGGCAAAAGCCAGTCAGCAGTTTAGCCAATTTGTGTTAGAATTCCTAATGAACCTACGGACATCGGACTGATATTCTGCTGTTATGAACTTATTAGACCTCCATGACTTTTAAGCCATTAGAGCATTATATATGTAATTACAAAGGTTTACTTCTATCAAGTTTTTTTAATGTATCGATAAAACGCAAATTACATTTTTTTAATAACAATTTACGATCTAAGACGGCTGTCAATATTGAATGACGTGGTCGGTATAAAAATGTCATGCTGCACTGACGTATCAAGGAATCATAGATTTTTATACGCATTTAAACTGAAATGAAGATTCCTTTAGCATATTGTAACTTTGCCAATGCATTACTGCCAAATTGCGTCTAATTTACCCTTTGATGTGTTTTTGTTTTATGTCATAATCGTATTATAATGTCAATGGTATAGTGAGCCGTGTTTGTCTGTTTTTAAAATTATATTAGCGCGATAGTTTTCTCTTTAGACTTTGGGTATGATTCTTGTAAGAACGAAAAGACTTCGAAATATAATGTCTTATGCAGGGAAACTGCTTCTGAAATGTTGGTGATTTAAATGATTTAGAGCTTTACTTGATTCTAACAGGAATTAGATTCCTTATGATATTAGTCAGACCCAAACAAACAAACTAATCAAAGAGACGGGATATAACAAAATGAAATTTAATGGATTAATTATTTTTAACAAACCTGTCTCAACGTATACAAATGTAAATGAAAATTATTTGCATGAATAAAACATTTCCTAGTATTATTATAACAAGTCGTTTCCTTGAAATAACTTAGAAACTTTAGTAAAAAAAAACACTTTTGTTTTTTTAAGTAGCAACTACCTACTGTGTAAGTTAATACTTATTTTATTTAAATCGATTTCTTTTTAAATGATATCTTTTAATATTTCGTAATGGGGTACTCTATTGTTCCTATTTTAAAAGGAATACGTTCCAAATTTGAAATTTCGTTGTATTGTTCCTTTTAACAGCCAGTAACATTCGATGAGTAAAACAAACAGCCGGATAATAATGTTCTAGATTTAAATCTATCTAAACTGTAGTGCACCGGCTAGAAATAGGGCGCGTTTGCAGCAATTATTTTAGCTCTGTCTTTCTGAAAATTGGCAGCCGTGTGAGATCTTTTGCGAATGGTATTCAGTTGGGAAACCGTTGTGAGTGCATCCAATGTTGTTAGACCCCCGTTTTTCTCCTCACCGTTGAATAAGTTCTTAGTAATTAACAGAGTATTGTGTAGAAGCGATATGTCTTATGAAGTTGGACGTATTTTATAAATAAAATGATCCGAGGTGCGTGTAATAGCTAAGTGACCATCACGACGCTTAGTGATTTCAGTGTATTGTTAATTATGTCTGCTTAAAAAATACTTTTTGTAGAAATCTTCAATACAAGGTACATAACCTACTTATGCCAAAATCTGAATGCCAGCAACATGTGGCAAATACATATATTTTTTAGAGACTAAAATATACTATTCAACAAAGTTTTTTAACATTCTGCATAAAGTTTATATTAAAAGTAAAAACAATATGGTAAACTTTTCTATATAAACATAAAAAAAGACCACTAAATAAGTTTTACAGCCTTTTGTTTTACAAAAATGTTCATATAAATCGCTCTTGTCCTTTTTCAACGGCCTATAAAGTTCCGATATTAATTTCTGCTACAATTTAATACCATAAAGAGAAATCGAACAGAAAAAAAGCCAACCAACGCCGTCGCGCGCTGAAAATTTACATTTGTAATCAGAGCCATTAACGTCTACAATAAACTGCATTGACACGCGCACGATAGGGATGGAGCTATCGCGGCGGAAAGAGCGAGGTGATAATCGCAGAGCCACATCAGACACAATAGCGGCGCGTGCACCCGGTAGAAACAGTGATATGCGGCTATGTATTCCGCGAGACAGAGATGAGTATAGTTTTGAATGTTTTGCTCGAATTCAATAATAGGTGCGTTCAGATTTTATGCGTTCGCGAAAAATGCACATAGATTTATCGTTCCGCTTTCCGCGTAGTCTATTAATGTGCGTGTATGCGTGACTTAACTTTATTATTATGCAGAAAATACTAATTTTGTTATTGCTAGCCCAAACCGTAAATAGTAATAAATTTAAACCGATAATAGTCAATAAAAATCAATTTACTTAGCTATAAATGAGTAAATTTAAACAATTATGTTATGAAACAAAACAAAAAACACTGTACTGAGTAACTCATATATTAATAAAGGCAATAATAATGTTAATTATAATATAGATAATTAATTTATTTAAACAATTCTTTCTTTTTTTTTTCAAATAAGATTAAAGCTAAATCTTTTATTCGATATCCATTAACAATAAAAACGTAGTAGCTTATCAACTTAACTAAAATAACATTCTAAATTTGAACGTTAATTTTGATTTGCAAACTAAAATGGAATTCATAGTTCAATCCGGAGCTCATAAATAAAAATGTCAGAAAACATATAAAATTTTCTCATACGACGATAAATCTGAAACGCACATTTTGGAGGCAACACAATAACATCTAAACAACGCATTTCGCATACAGAGTGCGTGCGAGCGTTAAAACTGGTGTTGCCAGATAGCTATATTTTCTGGCAACGTCTCAATTTTATTTCGAATATTGCGGCACGATCTGCGTAGACCGTTTACACTGCATTTATTTAAGTGTGGCTTAATTACTAAATTTACCGTGACATCCTTGATAGGCCCTTGCCTATCACCATATTACACAAACTTGTATCGCAGAAAACTATCTGAAAAAATTAGTAATGAAATATTTAATTAGAATACTAATAGTAATTTGAAGACACAATCACATAATTATTGGATTCCTTTTACTTTGTTGATTAATTAGAATTACGTACCTTCGTCAACAAAACTGGGTACACCAGTCAAAGCGCATCAAAAGGCAGAACAACAATTCCCTGATTAACATAATTTTGTGCATGTTCAGGAATTAAAAGTCGCTGTAGCCGAAATCAGCCAGGATGACACCCACACATAGAATTGACAAACATCCCACAAAAGTACATCCTGTGTGGGGTTCGAACCCGTAATTTATTGGCTGTTGTTTATTACCACTACAGAAGACTGTGTATCTTTTTTATATCTAATAATTAAAATAGTAGTAACCGCGCATACTTTCCATTGAATTTTAAGTGATCACCGCAGGTCATGGCCATATAATATAATTAATTTTAAACAACATGTAAGTCTTATAAAAGGTCTAAACTAAAACACAAATGGATAAACTGGGACATTGCTTTTTATTACAGTCAAGTGTTTGCGAGTCTTTCTCTAATTTCCAATTGATTTGTTCAATCAAATTAACGTTTCATATAGGCAGTTTTATAGTAGCCAAAAAATATCCAAACTTCTATTATTCAGGTTCGGTTAGTACGTTTGCGGTAAAGCCACTGTAATTTAACTTTTTATCTACCTCGTTTATAAGTTAAAGATAAAAAGAAAATCAAAAATACTTCTTTCATTTTAGGACAATTTTGAATGTCAAAACACTGCTACGAGCGGAGATTATCTAGGAAAGCCGGTAAGATATTTGATTGAGTTTATCAATATTTTTGTAGTATATTAATGAAAAGTAGTGTTTACAGTTATTATTTGATGAATGAGAGAGTGGGAGTAATTTCCCGATATCACTATTATTCACGTTATGATCCACCAGTCCAATCCAATTTCAACAATAAAACTTACTTTACATGATTCTTAAACTTATTCGAGTTATTGATCCGGCAAGTAGGTAATGTGCTTAGGAAGTACTTTGTAGAACCGAACATAAATTATTTTAAAAAAGCTTTAAAAGATGCCGGATAAAAGTTCAAACTTATCTAAATCTCGATTTTCAGTTGTCGGTTTCATAATTGCTGTAAAACTGAGAGATCTGGCAGCTCCAGTCATAACAGAGTGCCGGACAGGTGCATTCCCGCGCGTTGTGCGAAAACGTGAAACTCTGATTAGAATGAAATACGTGGCGTGTTTCTACAAAGTTAATTAATTAATATACACACTATTTTAAGTCGACGAAATATTGTTGTTATTTATGTGTCTGCGCACTTTGAATTCAGATAATTTATTAGATTCTTACTAGTCTGGTATATATGGAAAGACAAATAACTAAACACAATATAATTGGTATATTTATGATATTTAAATTGATTTTTATACTCATTTAATACATATTTTATAGTCATGGCGGTCGAGTGGTTTAGACTGGCGGGATATCGATTTCAGGATATTTGCAGGATGCAATATGTGCGTTGACCACTACGCTTATATTTAAGCTGAAACACTATGGTGTGCATGAAACTTCTCTCAACCTTCTGATCTCTTAATTAACAGCCCGCTGTCAGAAAATAAGTATAAATGGGACAACCTCTTCTGGATTTTTAGCTAGAATCGACGTTCCTCAGGACCCGTTTTTGTTTCTCGTATATATAAACGATCTACCACTAGTGGTTGAAAACTGTGCTGACATGGTTCTTTTTGCAGACGATACTTCACTTATATTCAAAGTAAAAAGAATAGATTCAGAGGTTAGGTTAGGTTTGAACAATACATTAATTAAAATATCTGAATGGTTTGCTCTAAATAATTTACTGCTGAATGCAAACAAAATTAAATGTATGAGATTTACCTTGCTCAATCTCCGGCGTGTTGATAGTAGTATCAAGATAGAAGAGAATTTAGTAGGCTTAGTTGATAGTACTGTTTTCTTGGGTATTACACTTGATTCAATTTTACAATGGCGTCCGCACATTAAACCTTGGCGGGAAGATTAAGGTCTGCTGCATTCGCAGTAAGCAAGATTCGCCAGTTAACAGATATCGCCACGGCGAGGTTAGTCTACTTCGCCTACTTCCATAGCTTAATATCTTACAGTATTTTGCTGTGGGGTTCAGCAGCTGAGGTAGATACCATATTCATATTACAAAAGCGGGCAGTTCGAGCAATTTACAATATGAGACCCCGCGAATCACTAAAGAACAAGTTCCTGGAATTTAGTATTTTAACTTTGTCCTCCCAATACATCCTCGATAACTTAATGTATGTTCGTAAAAACTTAGACAAGCTGGATTTTGTCAAAGATCAGCACAATGTTATAACTAGAAATAGAGATAAATTAGTCGTACCGTGTTTTTAGACTTAGTAAAACTAATAAAGGTTTTTTAGGTGATAGTGTTAGGTTCTATAACAAGATCCCGAAGCACTTTACTGATTTGCCGGACAAGTTTAAGGACCATGTCAAGCGGGTTTTACTGTCAAAAGGTTATTTAGGATGGACCATTATCGAATGATAGTGATGTCTGGAAGTGATTCCCTCTCTGTGCATCCACTAAATTATTATGGTCTAATATATTAACACTTGTACAGTTGAAAAAAAAGGTAAACCCGATCGAGTTTCTTACCTTTTCTTCTCGATGTCTGGAATGTTTTTTGAACCGGCAGTAGTATTTTGACGTTCGTAAGTTAGGGCCTAAATTGAATAAAGAATTTTTTAATTTTCATTTTTTATTTCCGCAAGTTCGAACATCAGCATGTGTCAACGAATTTTTCGGAATGCACGTACATTACTAATTGACACTGGTAACATAGGCTGACGGTGAAGGAAAAGTTCGTGAGGAAAACTGAAGGCCTAGCCAAGTTTCCGGAAAAATGTATGAATTTGACATATTATCTCAACGTTACATCAATTATCAGAGGGCCTAGCCAAGTTGTTAACGCTAACGAAGAAAAAAAAAAGAATTTGATATATCTGATAACGTGATTTAACGTTGAAATATGTCAATCTCATACATTTTTTACGTTTTCGATAGCGTTAACCACAGAAATAGGATGGTGTTAACGATTGTAGAAAGAGAAATGTTTGCAAAGTTATCGTAGTACCACTACCTATATGTTAATAAAATATAGGACTGTTGATTTCTCGGCGTTTGAAATCGCCAATACGTCGTGAGGTGGCGTGGTGATTAACTCCGTGCCTTACCTTAGGAAGAGGCTTTTGCCCAACAGTGGGCACTGGCAGGCCGATATTATTATTATACTTCTATAAAACAATAATTATAACAATAATATATCGTATTGTGACAATAATCTTTTTTCAAAATACTTAATTTTGTTGGTTTATGGATTTATTATATTACTTTTGCTAATAACTCGGGAGATTTCTATTTAATTAGATGAGATATTTTGGCGGGATCTTTATCTACAATATGCCCGTTTCCATTTTATTTCATAAAGTTACAGTTTTTGAATCTATATTATGTAATATTGGTGGCATTTTGCGCGATATAGTTTAGTTATTATACACAAGTTAAATGTATTATTAGTAATAACTAGAACCATACATAATATCTTGTCAGAACCATGTTGGAAGAAGTGTTGACATGGAAGACGTGTATCCAGAAACCAATGAGATGATAAGAGAATTATAAATTGGCAAAAAAAATACTGTACCCTTTTATAAAGAGAATCACCATATTTAACAAACTATTTCAAACCGTGTTTGAAACTTAGCAAAATAGTACAAAGGATTCAAGGATTTGTAGGGGGTAGAATCTAACAATGAAAAAGACATAGCCCAATTATATCATGGTAATATTAAAAAAATATAGCAGAACGCTTGCTTTTAAATTAAAAAAAAAAATCCATGTTAACTTAAGCAAATAAATAATATTGATCGAATTGATCGAAAAGACGGGCAAAGATGCAAAGCAAAATTTAGTAGAGAGAAGTAAGGCACAGAAATTTCCTTCGAGATTTTTCTATACTTGGGGCAGTTCGAGTGGTGGGATACTTCCCTTCAACCTACAGAAGATTGCAGCGAAATAGCCTAGCGTTGTGTTAGGGTTTCCAAAGCTTCTTGGCAGACGTATGTTTGTTTGCCACCTTAGTATAAAAAACCAATAAGTACAAAACCCTACAAAAAAACATGAAGCTGAAACGAAGGCTTTATTAAGATATCTTTAACAGCTTGTAACTTAGATTGAAATACTCGGCTTAAGTTTTTAAAGGACTTAAAACTACATAAAACTATTAATGACCGTTGATACGCAATAAAATATAATGAACAGTGCGTATGTTTGCCTACGTAACGAGCAACGCGAAGGAATTGTATTACATTTGGAATAACAAAACGTATCTCCGCAAATAGCCAGACGTCTGCCGAGTGTTCGATTGCACTTACAGAACGTAATTTTCAACGTTTATTGGCGGGACTGTCGCGTCGTTTTGTTTTTAATTTGGAATTTCTATAAAACGTATTCTATCACTAATCATTTTTTTTTATTGTAAACTTATTTAAATTGAAGATCATTTCTGTAAATTGTGTATTCCTTTTTTGTAAAGTCGCTTACCGAGCTTTTGTTTGTTTGGTATTAGAGATTTATATTAACAAGTCTGTCTGTAGATGTAATTCCATTTCCATTTTCCTGATAGACGTCCTTTAAAGATGATATTGACCACGAAAATGACTTTTTTTGTCTGTCTCTGTCCGGATTACACTCATAAAACGGTTTGACCGATGTCGATGAAACTTTGTGGACGTAATGCATGTATAATAGTCACTTTGCAGAACATAAAAAATGTTTTTATTAATTTTTCAACGAATTTGATACATGATTTGTACACGGGCAATGTTGTTATTGCTTAATTGATAGCCTATAATAATTATGAACAATATAATATGCGAAAATAAAACAAAACATGACAAAAGTAATTTATTCCTTATGGGGTTTATTTTGTTTATCTTTTGGGTGGTAGCTAGCCAGGCGGGCATTAGAAAAAGCCCTACCACCGCGCTATGGTTTCATCACGATGTTTTTCTTCACCGAAACCTCAGGCTCGTTTGCAGGGATTCGAACTCACGTCGATCGACGCGATGTCCGTACACGCTAACACTAAGCCATCATTGCTTCAACTTTTAGTTACATAGGTCTCTCACTTATCTAAATCCCAATTATCCAAGCCTCACTCAGATTTCACATTACTTATTAGTCTCAATTTCACACACACAGGTGTGACTATGTCTTCTATGAAGTTTATTCCAATTGTATCTGAGTTCTTAACTCTTAAATGCATAGTGATGTGTTTCTACACCAATAAGTTATTTAAATGTTTTGTTCAATAAATTAATGCCTCATTAGCCTAGTGGTCGTCAACGCGACTGCTCTGTGATGTTGGTCCTGGGTTTTACATGGAACCTAAAAACATACACGGCGAATTGTGGTTGTGTGTACATTAGTTACACCTCTGCCTTACCCTTCGGGGATACAGGCATGATGGTATGTTATGTTGTTAATAATAATATCAGCCTGTAAATATGCCACTGTTGGGTAAAGATCTCTTCCCAAAGGCAGACAAGGGCTTAATCACCACGCCAGTCCATGATGTATTGGCGATTTCAAACACCGAGAAATTAACACTTCTATATATTTCCAACATACAGTGGTAGTAGTAGTTCTCGTAGAACATTTCTCAAGCGTTCAGGCTTCCTCACGATGTTTTCCTTCATCGCCAGTCGATAGTGTTATCAATTAGAATTAGTAAATGTACGCGAATTCCAAAAAAAATCTTTGGTACATGACGGGGCTCGAACCTGCGGACAACGAATCGATATTCCGCCGATATAAACCGCTCGATTACCACGATTTATTTTCTAGCTTATTTTCTTATTTTCACGCTATTAAGATATTTTCTTTATATGTATATCCATTTTTTTTAACTATGCATTTAAAAATTAAAGAAAGCATGTAATAGACGAGCTGTCACTGACGTTTTTTTTAAAACGCTTTTAATAGCGTCATACGTATGTTTGGTATGTATGTTAGTATATATGTAACGGAAACTTTGAACATGATTTTGATCCCCTTCAAAACGTCGGATTAACTCGAAATTTGGCATACTTATCAAGGACTGATGACAATTCAATATTTCAAACAGTCAGACCCGTTATCCTTACTAGGATAATCAGGATTAGCGATTTTTTGTTTTCTTACACTGGTAGTGTCTTTGCGCCAAGACCAAGAAGGGAAATTACCAGGCGCGCCGTTCACCTATTTCTCGGATAAGATACCGACTTTGAATAAGATGAAATTCTTGGAGGGGAACCTGAGAGCCGGCTATCTCATCCAAGGGAGGCAGCAGGCGCCCAAATTGCTAATTTCTCTGATAATTTATTGACTTAGAATAAACGTCAATGACTTCCCAATTTTATAGAAAATCCAACCAAAAAAGAAATAAAAAAGAAAATTCAATTATGAATAGTGTAAATAAGAAAAAATGTATTTTATTGTAAAAAAGCGTAGTGTGCATGGTGTCAATAGTTATAAATACTTTATTGACAGATATGTCTAGGGTTATCATTTTCTTAAAATCTTAAAAAGTCCACGCTTTTTTTTACAATAAAATACATTTTTTTCTTATTTACACTATTCTTAATTCAAATTTATTAAAATTTATTTTCTATTTTTGTCTGTTTATTTCACGTAATCTCCGAAACGGTTATATCTATTTTGACGGGACTTTCACTTGTAGATAGCTGATGTTATAAGGAGTGCCTTTGGCTACTTATATTTAGAAGAAGAATTAGGGTTCCGCGCATATTAAAAAAATGTTGGTCAGGTGAATCAATTCGGGCGCTTAAATGGCTTACGCTGAGTAAACCATAAGAGATATAGCAAATTAATGTACTAAGTACATAATTTTAGATATTAAAAAGACCTACAAAAAAGTCACCGACTGCATATTATGTCTATCTTCTAAGAATCACCCACAATAAGCATATATCGGGGAGAGGGAGTAGCACGATTCGCGCGTATGCCAGATCGACGACATTCTGAAATCCACGCGAACGAAATCGCGAGCACATTTAGTATTAATATAAGGAAAAGTATTTTTAAATTGCATATCGGACGCAATCGATTTAGATTTAAGTGAATGGCTCCTCTTTCTGAGTGATTGGTTACACAGAAATAGCTCGCAACTACCATACACAAAGTGTAAAGTGTACCCGCTATAGTTTCACACATACACATGATAATAAACCCGTCACATTTACTTTCTTTGTTTTATCGCATTTCGAAATCAACCAGTGTATATCCAGCTGCAGTAACGCTTGCAGGACGGCATGATAGCAGTGACCTGCAATGGATTGAGATCTCTCGATGGTTACTGTTACTTACTACTAGAAAAATTTATTGTCTGTAAAACTGCACTTATATAAGACAACAAACAAACGCCGTATACAAAGCTTATGAGGCGTTTCTGTTTATTGTCGTTTAAAGTAATAAAATTGTTCCTTAATGTGGTATTTATAATCTGTGATCGTAAACACCTCGATTATCTTCCATCTTTATAATGTAAAGTGTTTGCTTATGTTAGGTGTTCTTAACTGATCATATAGATATGTTTCTCAATTATCTATACTATCCGTTTAAATAATATATCTATACATAATACTAATAAAGTAATCTATATTATACTATAATATATTAAAATAAAAGATTTATTTTGTTTGTTTAAACGCGCTAATCTCTGGAACTACAAGTTGGATTCAAAAAATGATTTTTTTATATGATTGCCAGACTCAAGAGGAATAGTATAAGCTATCCAACAATAGGCTACAACTCTCAGATAGCCTTAAATATTGATTTTTGTTACGTAAATCGGAAGTCAAGGCCCTCCCAAACTGCTTTATCCCCGTGCGATGGCGTAAACATTAATGATACAGAAATACAATGTCCTACAAAAATATTGGACTTTAGTATATCTAAAAAAACAGAAATAGCATATGACTATCTCTTATAAATAGGCCACGATAAGGTATTTTGGGACAAATATTTGCTGAATATTAAAAAGTGATTTCTGAGCATTACTTTTAGGTATTTTATGAAGTTAAACTTTGTCTTTTATAACATGTTATTTGGACACATAGTTTAGGAAATAATGATAAATTAAGGTAATTTGTACTTGCGAGAAGTGAGAACAATTAAAGTACCTATTAGGATAGGCAATACAATTGCATAGGCGACGCGACTTGGTGTTTGTCGGATATAATTAACACAGGTGGAATCATGGGGCACAGCTAGTTTTAAATATTAATACTTCTATCGTACAATGAAAAAAAAAGATAAACCCGATCGAGTTTCTTTGCCGGTTCATCTCGATGACTGGGATGTTTTCCGAACCGGTAGTAGATTTTTTGATATTCATAAGTGCCTTCTTAGGGCCTAATTTGAATACGAAATTTTTTGATTTTGATTTTGAAATATTATTGTTGTTCCTGACAATTAATGATTCAAATATCATTTTAAAACTTTTTTTAAACAGTAATGCCGTCTGTTGATGCTAATGAAATTAAATTGTATATTCAAGGCGACATCTATTAACAATCTATCTAACTAGCATAACAGCTATCGGTTAGATTGTTTACATTCTTCATCGTGATAAATATTTACACAGATCAACCAGTTATCTATACCAATATTATAAAGCTGAAGAGTTTGTTTGTTTGTTTGAACACGCTAATCTCAGGAAGTACTGGTTCGAATGGAAAAAATTATTTCAGTGTTGGATAGCCTATTTACGAGGAAGGCTATATAGGCTATATAAAATCTAGGATGATCAATAGGAGTGGAGCATCAATGAAATTTTTTGTAAAAAACTGGGGAAATCTATTCCTTTTGAGAGCTTCCACTTCGTGCGCTGCGTGAATGGTTAAAGTTACACAACAATAATGTGTGATGGAATTGTTTCTCTTAAAAAGTTCTAAAAAAGTCCGCGATAGCATATGGCTATCTTTTAAGGTTTACTCAATATAACCTTTTGTATGGTAATAAAATTTGTGCTAATACAATGAAGGTGTTTTTATATATATGGTATTAATCATTATCAAAATAAATTCATTATTCATCACAAGTATTTAATTTTGAACAAAATTGGCCGCTTACATTAATTGATTTAAATGAATATTTTAGGAGATATCACAGTTTTAAAATAACTCGGTAGCAAAATAATGATCAAGTATCGCGAGCGCATTTTTATTACGCAGAATAATGTGGGAGGCGGCGGCACCTAATAATACAGTGCCTACGACGCACTCTCTCTAACTCTTTCTGTTTCTCTCTCTCTCTCCCTCTTACATGATGCAAACGAAGTTAGCGCGGGTCAGCTAGTGTTATGATAAAAAAGAGTGGTAATTTTATGAATTTGTGTATCGGGTAATCTCCAAAACCCCTGCACTTATATGAAAAATTCTTTTGCATTTTATATCCTATTTATTGAGGAAGGTTGTATGTTAAACACCTTCAAGCTACGACTCTAAGGAGTGGAGCAGTAACCATAAAGGTCAAGCGATCCGGAAAGCTGTAGACAAATACTGGAATGAGAACAATGGTAGGGAACGCGGTGGCGCGAGATAGTTTATGAAATACAAAACAATTTTTACAGAAAAAAACAACTTCAATGATTTTGTAGAGTTCTTCTGTGTAACTTAGAGGTTAGAGGTCCAATGGCAATGAAATTAAAATAGGACTACCCTTGAGGTATCCTCTATCAAACAAAAAAAGAATCATTTAAATCGGTTCATAAACCAAGAAGTTATGTCTAAACATCGATTTGAGTAACGTTCTTTTGTTGAAGTCGGTTAAAAAACGGATGAAACCGTGGGCCACAGCTAGTTCTATGATTATCTTCTGAGGTAGATATTACAAAGAAGTGTGGACCTCCGAAATCTCTTCATACTCGGCCTTGTAGTGATCATAATTGTATTAACATCTCTGCCCACACCGAATTGTAAAGCGTGATGATAAACATATTTATCATTTAGATGGGACTCTAATGCATCATATTACAACAGTATAATATGTGAACCGAAAATGCATTCACGCAAAGTTCCTTTGAATTACGACGACATTTATACACAGTACGTTATACATTGCCGGCTTGAGTTTTAACTATTTCTGTTTTCAGTAAACTAGTAAGTAATCTAAGTCGAAAAATCTTTCACAAATTCAAAGTGCTTGACTATAAAACCAGTCGTATATTAAACCAATAATTTATAGCATTACTAGCACAAAAATAATTTTAATGAAAAGTTAACAGACAGATGTACTAAACACTTGTATTTTTAAATAACTATTATTTTACTAGGTGCTACCCGCTCACGTCACCAGGCGACATTGAACAAAAAGACAAGATAACAACAAAACGACATAAACAACTTTTACAACTAATTTTATCACAATTCATCGAACCGTTTGAGCATGATTATATCTATTAATTGTTGGTTTTCTTTTCGTTAGTTCGGTTAAAATTAAATCGATTAAAAATATTCTATGGTCATTGTAGACGCCCTAAGAAGATACTTATGAACGTCAAAACACTACCACTGGTTTCGGAAAACATCCCAGTCATCGAGAAAAGTCGACAAGAATCTCGATCGGGCTTGTCAATTATTACTTTTCTTTTAATGTGTGATTAATGTTTTCAGTTACGCTTCAACTAGCTGTGACCGATGTTAAATTAGTTATTCGACCAAATCTCCATCGTTGTTCATATTTCCAGTACCTACTTGCTTACAGCTTTCCGGATTGATTAACGTTCATGATTTCTGCTCCACTCCTTAGTGTAATAGCGTGAAGTTATATAGCCTATAACTTTCCTCAATAAATATGCTTTAAAATGGAAAAAGATTTCTTCAAAACTGTCTTGTAGTTCCAGACTAACCCTACACATACACGCAACAAACTCCCAATATTCACATTGTCTCTTTTAGTATACACTATGCACTATATTATTTTAGTAGATTGAGAAAGACTTCTGAAAGTAAACTGACACTAGACTTTGGCGTTAATGTATATCAAACACAGGAACACGCGTTTCGCTCGCGGCCGTATTCTACGTTACGTCGTCGCATCCCTCGGCAAGGACGTTCACCTGGTTTTTTTTTGTTCTTTCATCCAAAAAACCGAACGCATCCTTTTCTTTCATAACACATTTTTATCTTTTCATTCGTCTATTTTTATTCGAATTTAATTATGTTTAAAACAATTTTTTTTATAGTACATACTCTTTGGTAAGTCTCTTTTATTAATTATTTTGTTACATCTTTAACGCATTGTTCGTATGAGAGCAGGTAGAGAAAAGGTTCGGTATTCCAGTCTGTAATTAAATTTCAGCTAAAGTGTTTATTAGTGCCTATTCAGCATTTTGTAACGAAGTTCATTTATTTTCCAACCATTTTTTTTTATCATTTCAAGCGTTTCCAACATATTGGTATTTATTACGTAAAATTTTCTAAGACCAAAAAGCATAGCGAACCCTTTAAAAAAGTTCATTGTATGCGATTCAATCAATTCAAAAAATTAATTCTAACGTACGCCGCCCGCATAATAAAAAAAAACCTAAACTAAAAATATTGTACACCCTTTTTACGTCAAAAAACACCCACATAACTCGACTCCCTCGCCCTAAGCTACAAAAATTGTTCCAGAAATATTAAAATAGTCAAAAGAGTTAAATTTAAAATGGAGGGTAGTAACAAAAAAAGACTTAATCCCAAAACTAACACAGCTGAGCAGATCTCACAATAAATACATTTCTGATGGATATCATGTGATTAAGTGCTATAAAGCGATTTTTTAAACTAAAACTTATTCACGACTACTAATTGTAAAATAAAAAAATCTAAACAAAAACGTATACAATAAAATACGCACTGGCATAAATAAAAATAAAAGTGCCTTAGCCCGTGAAGAAACAAAACTGGTTCCAAATTCAAATTTCTTTGTGATAAATGACACGACTTTTTTTAATTCCACATCGTCGTTTCGCCGTTGTAGTTATTGTATAATAGTGGTAAAGGGAGCGCCATGACGAAAGCAATTTAAAAATGGAAGGGTTTCACTTTTTCGTTCCAATTTTAAAAAATGAACTGGCGACGACTGATTTGACGATTCGGACGGATTGTAAAAAGGATTTTATTATGCGAGAGAGGACTAGTCTTTTCAAATATTTCATTATAGTTTTTATCGAAGTTTTGAGAAAAAAGAACATTAATTTGAATTAAGACCATAAAATTAATTTTACGTATATACATACAAGCGTATGTGTCGTTCAACTTCATTGAAAATAAGGGGTTTTAAATAACTTTGATAAAGATTTTATTACAATCAGGAGTCTTTTAGTTAGAACCAATAACATTTTATAAAATATCATTGGTTAGAATTGTTACTCCGTTCACTTTAAATATCACCGGACTGTATTAACATTTCTTAGGCAATTATCAATTAGCACTTCTGTTAAATAATTTACATGAAAATAGCAATGATATTTTATAAGTAAATACAGCATTGACACTTCTTACATGATGATCCTTAGTATCAATATACTCCTTTTAACTTGATACCGGCGTGAGCAAGAAAAAACTTTTGTCCTTTTTTGATAACAGAGTTTCCGCCTTACGCTGTGTTTTCCTATCTTTTTTGTTTCAACATGCTGATAAAAAAATTTGTTTGTCTATTTATAAAACGTAATTGGAAAAAAGCTTGGATTTATAACCAACATATTTTTAATAAATTTTGTTTGTATTAAGCAACAACGAGGGCAGAGTCGCGCGCAGAGGTTATTAGTAGTCAACTAACGATAGAGCGGTAACATCTATATTAATATGTAGTTCTGTACAGATAATTTTTTGTCAAAT
Source organism: Saturnia japonica (assembly GCA_033032175.1). NCBI lineage: Eukaryota > Metazoa > Arthropoda > Insecta > Lepidoptera > Saturniidae > Saturnia > Saturnia japonica. The sequence continues at coordinate 8,362,845 of CM065332.1, forward strand.
TTCCTAATCATAAAAAGGACACTTTTTGGTTGTCTGTTTGTATGTCTGGATTTAACTCAAAAACGGCTTTACTGATTTTCATGAAATTTTGTATATAGGAAACATACGACAATTCATAATTGATAGTTTAAAAGAATTTACAATAACACGAGTGAACGTAAAAAATTACGAGACGAAAGTAATTATTGCGTAATAAACGCGTGCGGAGCCGCGGGTCACATCTAGTTTATTATAAGTACATATAAAAACTAGTATGTATGAATCTAAAGTTAGAATATGAAAAAAGAAACTTCACAGTCCACTTGAATCATATAAGTTTTAAGTAATTTGTGTACATAAACCCCTCGGTCGCGGCCGCGGCAGTCGCTCTGGGATAATACGCACACACACACGTACGCCGGCCGCGGCGCAGATGTTGATTCCATAAAATAATATTTCATGTAAAGCACTAACCGACCGACCGAGGGCGGAAGGATTGCGTTCTATTTTTAAATAATTTTATATTTCGAAACGATTTATACGTGGAACCCAATTCTTTTTAAACTACCGTCCGCTGACTAAACGTCGATTGTGGGACAAATTTTACCCCTTTCAGAATAATTACAGGCATCCATCGTCTAGATTTCTATTGTTTATTAGATAAGTAAATTTCCTGTTTTGATATTCCGAAAATATGTTATTGCTTTATGTTATTATTATAATAATATTTTTCTTTCTAACGTTAAAAAGTGTATTTTAATGTTATTATTTTGGTTCTTATTTTCATAATTTGCCATTAAATATTAAATTTTTGTTTGTTAAAGTGTCTCTGACCGAATACTTACTTACCGTAACTGGCTTTTAAAGGATTATAATTAATATTCGCTAAACTAGTATACTGATATAAATATATATATTTTTTTAATTTCAATGATCACGATTTCATAATGCTCTAGTAAAAGTAATTATTAATAACGGTATATTACAAAATGTCAAGTCAAAATTGACCTCTAAAATCGTTTGATCATTTTGCTCGTGACCATTCGTCAATTAAATCGGACGTGGGGACTCGTTATTAAAGCGTATAAAAAGAAATAAATCTTGGAGGACGAGTTTTAAAAAGCTTCGTTCCGAAGTAAAGAATGTTGTGTACAATCTGGGTTCGGACAAAAAAGTGACGACAAAATAAAAAAAGTAACGTAACACGGCCAAAGAACAGATTATCAGCGCTAAAAGGGTTGCTCCCGCGTTCTCTTTCTTTTGTCCCTTCCAAATTCAAACTCGAGTCCGTACAAGGAGTGTTCGAATGCGAATTCTATTTTTGAATATTCTACCGAGAATTTTTAATTAATGCCGCTCGGGCGTGCTCGTATTTTTTAAAATTCGAATTCTGCTTTTTAAATCGACTTCGATATTCAATTTTTGCGTTCGATTCCCCAATGTCTTTTAATATTTTTTTTATTATTTATGTTGTGCGATAATGACGTTTCGCTTTAAGTGCTTTATTTCGATTGGCGATTTTATTCCGATGTTTCTCCTTGAAGGTCGGTAGTTTTAGTGATTAATGGTTGAGATATGTGGAGTGCTTTTTAAACGAAATATTGAATTTAATGATGTTTTGTGGAACTCTCCGAGATCTGTTTTTGTTTCGAATCGCGTGGGCGTCTCCTATACGCGGTCTCAATGACACTGTAATGTTTCCACATCGTAGTTACATAGCTGCATTATCGATCACTTCTGCTCTTGAATTGAATGGCCTTTCTATGGATATTTAATAGGCTTATTCGATCTATTTTGGTGATAAAACTTTATTGGCATCAATGACCAGTATTGTTCAAATTATGATGAGGTCTGAAAGGAATTTACTAAGATTTTTTTTTGAACTAAAAAATCCAACAAGAAATATCTTCATATAAAATTTTCGAATAAATGAATTATCTTTAATTATAGTAAGTATGTGCACTTTAAATGAGTAACCAATAAGTCGTATTAAGAGGTCACTTGACGCATAGCATCACACGCAGCCAGCATACGCAAGTCGTTGACCCCGATATGCAAACGGGGACTTATTATATCGAATTATCGATATTAAAACATCGAATATTACTCACTATAGACGATGACTTAATTATTTTCGAGCATCCTGTAACATCGAAATATCGTTTTAATAATATGTTTCTGATCTATTCGATCGTATAATAGCTTCACTTAATATTCCATTTTCAAAAATATTTGAATCGTCATGCTCGTTCCATTCTTGTACGAACCAGTACGGATGCGGCTATCTGATTTTAAATTTGGAAGTCCGATCGATAGATCTTATTGGGTTTGAAATTTAAATTTAGAACTTAATTGTCGTTACACGTGTGTTAATTAAATGAATCGTACGGCACTTTTGCATAAACGTATTTAATAATGGTTTATTTTATTCCAGGTATTTGGCCGAACATAATGTTTAGAAAATGGAGCGCAAAAGGATTGGCATAAATCCGACAAATGTCACGAACTCTTCCGAGAAATAGTGAGTTGTAATTACATCCAAATAGAGCTGTTCTTTTATATTATAATACCTATTATTTATGTAGAAAAGGTACTATTATATTAGACTTTACCTCCCTTGAATTTCAAGTGTGATTTTATTAAATTCCCCTCCTATAACGAGTTTATTTTAAAAAACTAAAGCTAAACACGTTCACGAAAATAATTGATAGTGGAAGTGGATTCACCCCTTCATAATCCCGTCGCCCTGTTTCATATATGTACATATCAAAAAAGCTAAATATAATAAAGAAAAAAGGACTCGTGTATTCGACTCTTCGTTTAGAAAATGTCAAAAATCCTTAAACTATGTTTTTATTTTCATTAAATATTTAAATCTTTCGATATTTAAATAATAAGTGGCATACGGGCTGGCGATAAAAAACCGCCAAAGTGATTGATTGACGAACAAAACTAACATTGCAGTAAAGACGATAAAATAGAGTAACCGTCAATTTTTAAATGTAGAATTCTTTACTTGTTTTAGATGGAACTTGTTTTTTCTTTCAGTCAGTGTATTGAGGAACTTTAATTAGAACTCACCATTATTCGTTGGTAATTATAAACGAATGTGTATAATTACAATCGAGAATCGATTCAGAGCTTATATATTGATATTGAAAATGATGTTTTTGTCCGTTGATCGTTGAAACAAAGCAGCGGTAATTCGTATGAAGTGACTTGCGTTAGCGCGTTCTTTGTCTGTCCGTCTGTGTTCACAAAACGAATTTTTTTTTGTTTTTCAAAGACACCCGTGAAACAAATTGTCGTTAATAATTGTATACGGCGAGATTAGAAATCTGATTGTGGCAACAATGTTAATTTAAAAGTGTTTGATTGACCATCATCGGATTGGACACTGGTTGCTAATGATCACCATATAAGGTGCTAATGATAGAAATGGAAACTCAACCCTATATGATTCCAATAAGTCATATAGCTTGGGAAAACGACGGGTACAAAGTGAACAAATTAGTTTATAAACAATCTAGTGTGATTGTAAACTTTCAGTAGATTGTGAACGGATACTAATTCTATTGAAATTCTGAAGTTATGTCTATTAATTAAAGAAAAAAAGATACTAAAACATGAAAAACCTGAATTATCACCGGCTAATTTGTTTCTAACGTTATGATCACAACCTAACCAAAGCAATCCAGTTAGCTTATAAACCTATAAGCAATACGAAAATGTTATTGTTGTTAGATTGCAAATTTTATTGTCCGTTTACAATCTAACGACAGTTTTTAATCTTACTATATTCATCGTAAACTGACGATTCACGTCATACAATTTCGGGTGACAGATTTTTGCTTTGAATGAAGAAATTGTGGACAGTCCATCACGAGATAAGAAAAACTAAATATCCTTACCGTGAGGAAATCGATCATGTGACGGTTATGATCACCGTATATAAGACGTACAACAGTGACTAACTCCCCAAATGTAATCATGAATAATGTATAAGCAACTTTATACTTCCCGGCTCGGGTTTCGCAACAAAAGCGGACTCTTTTGGATATATAAATTCATCGAAAAACGCCTTTTAATACTGCATTAACATTATTTATTATTCGCCGGGAAAAAGTACGTATATTATACGCGACTTCAAACCATATTGACGAGGCTTGGCTAAGTATGTCCGTAATTCATTTCTTTTTCTAAAAAAATTTACAATTCCACTCGCGTGTGTGTCTTTTTGTAATGAGAAGGGTGGAAAAAAGGTTTAATACTTATGCCATTTGTCATATCTATTGCTGTTTTTTTTTTATTATGGTTTCTTCCTATATAGGCAATTTTGCCAATGTCTAGTGTAACAAATATACATTGTTCGGTGTACTGTAGAATAATCTAAGAATAAAATACAATGACACAACATGAAACAGACACTTATCAATAACATTGTGTTAAGGGAACTGCAGGGATGTTATATCAAGTGCTATATTCACAACTTAACTGTTTGTCTATATGTTGGCAAGTGCAAAATAATTACTAATTGATTTAGAAATTATTTTCACAAGCGAATGCGACATAAAAATAAACCAAAATTTTGCGTTTCCTTTAGCAAAGCGAATATGATCCAGTATATTCGCACCTTTCAGGCGTTTCAGCAGGCAGGCATGGTGGTAATGACGCCGATAAAATCAGCCGCCGACGATCACCGTTGTTTTTGTAAACTGTACCCTAATTACAAGCAAGTGCCTGTAAAGCTCTTTTTCCGAACTACTATTTAAAAAAATCACATAAACTCAAATAAAAACAAGATGCTGTAACTTGTTTCATAATAAAAATAATAGAAAACGACGTTTACAATCGAAATAACTCGCAAATATGTGAAAGATTTTTTGTTTCGTTTTACATTACCTCGAGTTTCGAATCGTAAGCGTGTTCTACGAAAACGTTCGTGATATTATGAATACCATATTTAGTTACAGAGAAAAAATTATATAAAATAATCTAGAGATGACCGTATTTTTTTACAATTGGTTCTTCAGAGATTTTGTTACTGTGTTTAATTACGATTTCCTAAAGGCTAAAATAATGATTTTTCAACAAACATCGCCATACAATTTGTGCGCCAGAGTTGTCGCAAATAGTCCTTTTTTCTTTTATCATTGTAGAATGTTTCCAATAACTAATATTTTATTAAATGTGTAAGTACATGCCTAATATATTTGTAATATTTTTTAATATAGGATAATGTTATCGAACTCACGTTGTCGTCGCCTTCTGTGAAGTCTTCGGCCGTTACCAGCCAGTTACCTTTGTACATACATCGGCCAGTACTAAACCTTAATAAACGGATATTGTAATACGCGCGTCCTCGTTCGATATTTAAACAAAAAAAGAACAATCGGAAAACGCCAACACGTCGCAGCGATAACACAACGGATTCAAAATTTTAAATAGTTCCATATTCAAACTCCGATTTCAAATATGGAACGAGGCGATTGTTTCCCGTTTTCGCTAGTAGTTAGTAGAGTTAAACTTGGGGTTGCCAACATTTCTCTACTTATTATAAGTAATTTAGCTATCTTGTGTACCTGTAATGAATTCTTCTAAAAGATAAATAGTATTATTAAATAAATCAGCAATAATACTCCCTAATTTTTTTTAAAGAAATACCATAAGTTTTATTTAAATTCGATGACATCAAAGATATATTTTATTTAAAAAGTTTACCATAGACAATAAAATATATCACCAACAAGTATTACTTAATGTAGAAATATTAACATTATGGCAAGGTTGACCCAATTGTTTTATTTTTAGGGATGGTAACCCTACATCGCAGCCATGGTTTTTAATATGCGGGTTACGCATGCGATTATTGGCGTTTCACAATGGTTTGAAATGACAATATGGCTACTAGAATCACAGTCCATAATGTCAAGTTTCTTTTTTATGATTGAATAATAAATTGATGTTTATAGCTTAGACTATATGTATTTGATTGATTATTTATTGTACTTTGACTATTGATTAAAATTTAATTGTAATCGGCAGCTTGAATATTGAATTTTAATGACGCTCCTGATTTTTATGTCCCATTTGTGTATCCCAAAGTTGGGAGTGGTTTTCTTTTCAATCTAAACTTTATTTATATTTATAATATTATAATAAAGCAGAAATGTTTTTTTGTTTGTTTCTTTTTACACGCTAATCTCTGAAACTACCACCAGTGGGATTCGAAAAATTATTTTTGTACATGATAGCCAGATTTACGAGGAATAAATAGTTATAGGCTATTAATTTTTGTTAAGTAAGTCGGAAGTAGAAGCCCTCCCGCTCTGCTTCATCCGCGTGCCCTGGATAAAGGTTAATGATACGTAAAACAATGATCTACAAAAATATTGATCATTAGTACATCTATAAAAAAAGTCTGCGATAGCATATACCTACCTCTTAAACATAAGTCACAATAACATATTTTGCGTATTTCTTTGTTGAAGATTAAAATTGATTTATGAGCATTATTTTTAGGCGTGATAATCATTACGAACAAAAGTTACTTCATCATAAAAAAATATTAAAAAGGGATTTTGCCCATTGTAGCATGTTATTTGGACACATGGTTTAGGAGATAATGAGAAAGTAAAATAATTTGTACTCGCGGAAAGTAAACCAATGATAGCGGATAAAATTAACACGGGTGAAACCGTGGGGCACAGCTAGTTGATTTCATATAGGAAATCGGTTTTCCCGGCTCTGCCTCAGAAGAACATTTTTATAGTACCAAAACGGTGTCCTTATTTTAACTGTTATTAAATACAGACAAATGCAATGCTAAAGAAATATTAAAAATGGAACAAAAACCCCGGTCGCAACAAAAACAGTGATAATTTATTTTTCTATTATTGCTTTTTATCTGATTCCCAGACGTCGTACTTAAATATTAATAGCCTACGTCACTTCCATAATTAAGGCGAATCCAACGACACTTCGTATGCTAAAATCCATGAAGCCGTTTAGGCTACAGAGCGTGCCAAAGAAATAGACTCGAGGAAATAAATCTCCTTTTCCGCAGTCGAGTGAAAAAATAAATTAATTCATATCTAGGCTATTCCAAATTTAACGGGCTTATCCTGAGACAGGCACCTAGGCGAGACACTTTGACTTTGATGATATGACCGAAACAGGGAAGCAGTCTATGAGAGTAATAATACAAATGAGAGTATGTTAAAACAAAAACTGAACCTTGTGGCTGAAACTGTAAATAATAATACGCGGGCTCTAAGAAATCTAAAAAGAAATTTTATTACAAGATGTTGGTTTTGCTTAAGTGTTAGAGGAAGGCATTTTGAGCATTTATTTGTTGTTATATTTAAATGTTACATTTGTTTTATTTTAATTGCTGTCGAAAAAATAGTCCGTAATATTGAATGATGAATAAAAAAAGTTTTAATTAGTTTATACCATAGAATTATACCTTATTGGATTCGGTATGAACTGTAGATGTTTTTAAACAAAAGTTCCAGAACGCTATCATACAATTTTTTTACACCAGCTTCATTACAATATCATATTTTGTCAATTAATTTTTCATATGTATTTGCTTTTATTTTTATGTTAAATTAAGCAAGAATAATATTTTGATACATGTTTTTTTAAATCCCTTAAACAAAAAAATAGGTTTTATTTTGATTTTATTTAGAATTTAAATGTTGTGTTCATAGAAGGAGAATTTCAACATAACTTTAAAAAAAATCATAATTTTAAAACTACTAGGCCTAGGACAATAAATGTTAGTGTTTCTATTAGATAATGTCACCCTGTATCACGATCATAGCGTTGGTCCATTCCTTACGGGACACCTGTATAGTCATAGTCATAACGCGTTTCCATGCGATTTAAAACTCTCTTACTTGTGACGTCACAATTAATTTTTTTCTCCTATATGATAATATCACTGACGTCACAACTTAATAACAGTTATTTAGTTATGGCGTTGCGTTATAATGCGTCGCCTTATGCGTTCTAGGGAAAAGTCGCAATAACACCAATCAGTATTCAGGTCCCGGGTTCGATTCCCGCTCACGTTCCAGTGAAAATGTACGTTCGTGCAATATCATAATAATATTATATTTTATAGAACTTTCTACGCCGTTTTAGGTGCAACCGGGCCATTATCTATGGAAAAATTGATTTTGTCATAACTCCATGTCATGAATGGCTTGTGGTGTCATTTGCGTCATGCAGTCATGAACGGAATATATATTTTTTAACAGACTTCAAAGATTTGAAGGTTCTCTGTTTACCTATTCTATTTGTAAATGCGTTTTTTTCAGATATTTAAGATTGTTTTACTGTAATCATTATATACTAACTATACCAATATAATAGTATGCCATACCAAAATAAATCAGTATTGATCGATGTTAACTCATTGATAGCGTGTATGGTTACATCATCGAACGAAGTGAGTTCGAATCCCTGCAATGAACCTGAGCTTTCGGTGAAGGAATACATCGTAATGAAACCATAGCAAGGTGGTAGGGTATGTTAGGGCTGTATGCCTGCCTGGCTAGCTACCACCCTTAAGTTAAAAATCAATCGCCAAGCAAATATAGCTGTTTTCCGGCAGTTCGAGAATGGTAGATAGAGGCCCAGTAATCCTAGAACAGATGTAGCTAAAACTTGGTACTTATAGAAAAAATCGCCAAGGATCGCATTCCGCCTTGCCCCCTATACGATAATCCTTTTTTATATTAATCGGTGATCAAAATACCAGTGACCTTGATCGATATTGAAAGTTGGTATTATCCCGTACCAGTATAATGTTTACCTAATACATGGTACAAACCCTTGAAACCGGGTACTTGTACCAGGAACCCGGTACCTCTATCATCTCTACGGCAGCTACACTTAGGAGCCAGTTTCCCCACTAGGCTTAACATGGAAAGGACGTAATTTGAAAACGAAATTTCAAATTTCAATTGTGTTAGACTTCATGGTGATAGTCAGAAATTTTATGGTACGGTACGTACTTAGTTTTTGATATATATACCGACTTCAAAAAAAAGTAGGTTCTCAATTCGAATGTTTTTTTTTTTGATGTTCAACAACCTTTTGTTTATGAACCGATTTGAATGATTCTTTTTTTAGTGGATAAGAGATAGCTCAAGGGTGGTTCCATTTTAATTAATTAGCATTGGGCATTAGACTTTGAAGATACACTAGGAAACTCCTCAAAATCATTGAAGTTTGTTTTCTTTTTTGTTAAAAATAGGAGTAGAAGAAAACCGAAGGAGTTATGGATAAATTTTGTGAGGAATTATGAGTATAAAAGATGTGAATACTGAAATCACGGCTGATAGAAGAGACTAAAAGAGGGGAACATTTTGATTTGAACTTAATTTGGTGGGATACCAAGAAGAAGAAGAACTTAGTTTTTTAAACGACATTAGAAAACAGATGTTACTTAATTCGAATGTATTTTTTTATGGATCTTTAGTCAAAACTTCTTTGTTTATGAACCTATTTAGATGATTCTTTTTTTGTTGGATATCTCAAGGGTGGGGTTCCATTCCAATTTCATTGGCATTGGACCTTCAAGCTTGAAGATACACCAGGGAACTCTTCAAAATCATTGAAAGTTGGTTTTTTTATTTATCTTGTTATGATTTGTTTAACAATTAGATTTAAAAGAAAACTTTTTTTTTTAAATCATGAAACTCTAAAACCTACGCTTGTGAAAGGGCACTTAATTATATTTAGGTATTGGCGAATTTTGTTTATGCATGAAGGGAAGAGTGGCCCTTCAAATAGGGGTTGGAGTTTAATCCCTAGGTACATTAAACGAGACTGGACGATGTTTACACTTATTTTTATTAACTTATCGCGTTTTATCAACATATATGTATGTTCTGCAGATTCTGTAATTTTCTACAAAGAATGACTTTGGTTCCATATGAGACTATATAACATGTAAAAAATCTAAATATTTAGATGTGCCCCACGGTTTCACCTATGTTAAATATATTGTACCAACTGAACAGACGCGGATAGCGACTTTTCTTTATACTATATATCACTCTAGGTAGTATATTTTTATTTTAACCATAAATTTATATGATTGTATACGTTCCGAGATTGGTTATAATTAATTAGTTGTTCATTAATCTTGTTACCTGTATTTATTATTATTTATAATGTATTTATTAATGAATAACTGTTGTCAAACCTAAATAAATACACACAAAACAAAAAAAAACATAAAAAAAGTTATAATTTAAATGGTCCAGCTACGTGTCCTGCCTTTAAGAAAGGGCGTCCAACTCAGCATATGCTGAAGTGCCACGGGGCACTTAGCGCTTATTTTCAGCTGGAACCCCAAACCAAGTCACGGTGCGTTAACAATAATCAATCAAAATAACAATTATAAGTCACTATTCATAGCATAATATTTTTCTTAATTAAACAAAACAAATAAATAAAAGTTGCATACATAAACAAATGGAAAATAATATATAGGTGCATTACAATACTATATAAAACAATATATCTAAGATTATACTAAGTATAAAGCAGGATATTAAAATACAAATACTGCGGCATTACTTAATGTAAAATAATAGTGACATGGACGTTTAATCATGATTGTGTTTTAATTTTTAATAGCGTGTTAAAAGATGTAAGACATATAAGGTTGTCGATTACAAAGAAAGCAATAAGAATTTTATTGTTGTTGGAAAATAATAATTTAAAAGCTACAATATAATATAAATGTAATACGGTCGAAACGGTTTAATATGGTTGGGTGTTTTTTTTTTAAATAGTAGCACGACTAAGTGACGTCACTGACGTAACAGTACCACCACCCAAAAACAACGGCGACCACTGAATGATCGCCAATCCATCGAGGGTCGTCTCTCGGCCTTGACAAACCATAGAAGAGTCACTATGACGCATTTATCGCCATGTAGCACCGTGTATGCCTGAAGCGACGAAAGCTCAGTGATAACGTGTAGGTAGGTACGGACACCGCGTCGATCGATGTGAGTTCGAATCCCTATAGTGAGCCTAAGCTATTATATTTTATTTTTAATTATTTTAATGGATACTCCAACAACATTACACATTATACAGTATTATTATAATTATTTATAAGTAGTATACCTGATGCGATGTTACTTAGAAGACTATACAGCATTTCCCATAGCTCCGTACATTGAAACATAAAAATATATTTAATCAAAACATAGCATATTATTTGAATTTCAATCAAAGTAGTAATAATAATAAGTAACAGGAACAAACCAAAATATTATTAGGTTAACAAAAATATTGGAAGAAAAAAAAAAACACTTAATTTTAAAATTAATGTGAATGAAATTATCTTTGGACTACCTACACTTAAATAGAATCCATGAGAGCAAAAAAAGAAGATAATAATGAATAATTAAACTATCAGTTAAGGAAAACATCTTGATGAAACCATAGCATATAGGTAGAAACCGAAGTTCTTTCTCTAATGCCCATCTAGCTACCACCCTCAAGTTGAAGATCTGTCGCCAAGTACCTGTGGGTGTGTTCCGGCAGCCGCACTTCAGAGGCAGTTCTCTCACTAGGCTTAATATCACCATCTTAGCCACATCCTCAGATAAAATCAAGTGAGATTGTAGGCATTAAATTAATTTAATATTATAATTAATAGAATTATTTATTATTAATTAATTAATTACTGACTGCCTCGTTAGCCTAGTGGTCGTTTGCGCGACTGCTATGAGCGAAGTCCTGGGTTCGAATCCCGGTCGAGCAAAGTGTTATTGGGTTTTTCCTATGAAATTCTCAGTAGCAGCTCGGAGTTTGGTTTCGTGCCCGATTAATTGCAATAGGCTCTTTACATGGGACCTAAAAACATACTCGGTGAATTGTGGGTGTACATTACTACACTTCTGCCTAACCCTTCGAGCAATACAGGCCTGTTGGTATTATTTATACTATATATAATTATAATACGCCTATAATTTTTTTAAATGTGCATGGTTGTCACGATACTTTCCTCCACATCGCTTGATTACTGGATATATCGATATACACCGGCTGATCTTAGAACGCGACACCCCTAAGCGTGATACTATGCCAGATATTTACACCTGGTAAAGATGGTCGCGATCCAGTCTTACCAATATGTAATGTTATGTATATACATATTATATCTATCATCATTCAAATACTAGTAGTTATCACGATAAATTGAGTCCACGAAAGAATAAAACTCTAATTTAATTGATTTCACAATCTATAAAAATTATTATTCACTTTTCATTTTCAACTTTGCATCGTACGCTATAAAGTCTAAAATCGATCGCGATTAATCGATAAGTACCGTCAAACGATCCGGTACAAATTGGTGACTTCCTCGAAAGATTTTTATTTTTATTGATAAAACCGTCTCTGACTACAATTGGTACGGATTTGGTCATGAATTGACCGAATCATGGAACGGCCGGCCGGCCTCGTTCCTCGATCGTTATGTTTGTATTATTTGTAGCCGTTTGTTTGTTATGTTGTTACGGGGCAATTGTTGGCTTTTTTTTGTTAACACATTTTTTTTGTTTATCTGTGCACTGACTTGAACCTTCAGGTGCAGTGAAGAGTTCGAGGCGATACAATAATGAATACATTATTGCGTTTTATCTGCGTTATTCTTTTAGTAGTATTTCTTCAAATACCTAAGGTTTTAACTTAGTAGTCAGCTTTTTATGTCTTGTCCTGTCTAGAGTAATCTTCACAACGTTTGAAAGGTTTATCGAATATACGATGTGTTTAGAATTCAATAATACATTGTAATGATTATTGTTTTTAATACCTACTAATAAATATAGGGATAACATTTTACACACGGCCATTTAATTCCAAACTAAGTAACTAAACAGCTGATATAAATACATACATGTATAGATATTTCATATCCAGACACAGACCTGACAATTATGCTCATCACATCACACAAAAGTCAGTTATGCGCGAAGATCGAAATTTACTTTCGCCGAGTCTTTTTTAATGTATAACTTACTCCGACAATTTTAAAGCATCTTCTATTTAATTTATCGGTTAATAATAAATGCTTATAATAACATTGTCCGTTGTAGCAAAACCTGTCAGTTTTATTTATCAAGGAGTTCGAAGGATTGGTCAACCGTTGCTATACGACAGTGCAGTTGGGATTGAAAATTAGGTCGACCATGTAAACCTTACTTACAAGGTAAGATAGGACTGGAAGTTTGAAGAAACTTGCTACATCCTATCTTTGCCGTACTGTGTAACTGTCTTCTGGCTAGTGTCTTCCTTCTTTCCTACATGAAACATAGCGTGAAGGGACATTTGAGCAGTCCGGTATGATAACGATGACTGAAGATGGATTGTAGATGGTGACCGTGGATGCTGATGTTATTGAATTGCATTGTCCTCACCATCAGGTACAGTTAGTCACTTTCCCATGGTACGATGATATTGTATGGATTGAGCATTCACTTCATTAGTGTTCATTTCCAGTAAAGTGAAACTGAATACAATGGATTAGTTAAAGTTAATTTTATTGACGTCACAATGAGGACCTAATGATCCACACGCTAGGCCTTGGGCGATTGGTTGTCAACTGTAGCTGCTGGAGTAAATATATGAGTGTAGCAGCATATATAAAACTTGAGGGTGGTAGCTACCTAGGCAGGCATTAGTTTTCCCTTATATTAATAATTTAAAATTAAAACAATAATACACACGGCCATATTGTTAAGAGAAAATTATGTTTGTCACAATCATTAAACCTTGTGTTTTAGAGGACTACATATTCATAGGATAATCTCGTATGAGATTTCGCAGAAAAAAACATATTTTTACAAAAATAACTTTAACATTTTCATCTAACTTCCATTCCACATAGGCCTCCCACAAAGGTTCTGCGCTGTTTTCATTGGTACAAGGTCGGCACTCGAGAAATCTACGGCCTGACCGGCCATCCGCTCTACGACACTAGAAAAACTCTGAGAATCTTGCCAGATTAGTAGATATATGAAATTAAATCAAAATTCCCAAAACCCCTAAAAGAAGCTAAAGTGTACATACAGTATGCATTAAAAATTAAAATCAATAATATTGTTCAGTAAAAAATGGCGTCCACCTAGAAATCAGCGGACGCGAAACATGCAAAAGTTTCACCCCAATACACTTTGAAAGTGTCAAATTTTCCATCGGACCCCGCGTCCACTTACGCAACCCTTCCAAAAAATGCTAAGAACTAAAAATAAAAAAACTCAAAGGGGGAATTTAAAATCGTTATTATAATCTCGGACGCCATTTTGACTATGGGGACGCGCCCTTCAAATTTTCAAATCTTTTTCAACAAAAACCCCTTTGATGTACGTAGCACGTATGAATTTTGGCAATATCTCCCGGTTGGTTAGTTGTACGCGACATTTGGCTATTTCGGAGATTTGGTTGATGCATATTTTAGATTAAAACTTTAATACCTCCGCCGCCCCTAACGTGCATGCAGCGTCAATTTTTTTAAAGCAATCATAGAAGCTATCTCATAATATAATTATGTTTTAATTTTTTTACTTATTTAATGACGTGTAAATCACAATTCTGCCAATGTCACATGGATATAATATATACTAATTTTCAAAGTTTAAACAAAGCTCTCGTTAAATTGGTGACACGCTTTCCAGAACTTTCTAAAGAGTTTTTTACTTCGCATGTGGACAATAATCAAAATGCCCACCAATGTTACATAATAAAAGTGTATGAAATAGAAATTAAAGCTACTAAATGACAGGATAAGATCCCACTAAAAGTTTCCTGTATTATATGTTTACTATTATGCTTTTATATATTTGTATACACGCAATATTGAAGTAAGCATGAATATAAACAGAGCCTTGATTTTAGTTTCATTCAATTTAATTAAGGACCAAATGTATTTGCTTATTTAATAAAGCTGTAAAATAAAAACTTTCCCATATGATGAACGTGAAGGCAAATGGAACAAACACTTTCCGGTTAAGCACACATTAGATATTACAGCCGCTATAACACGCAAGAACAATCGTCGCCAACGAAACCTCCTATTAATCAACCTCATTTAAAGACACTCGGAGAGTTAAAAAAAAACTCGTATGGGAAAATGTACACGTATACAGCCAACGCATTCCAAATTCGAATGAATCTGAAAGGCGAGCAAGATTTGAAAAGAGAATGAGATTTGAAAATAGAACACGCCATTAGGAATGAACACAATAGTCTCATTGGTCGATTTGAAAAAGGAACAATTTGTTAAACGTCAAATATGAACGTTATTTTTATTTATTTAAGATGTAATGAAACGCTTGCTCGGTATGATGTCTAGTACACACATCTTTGAAGTTTTTGTCGGTCCGCGTCAGAGCGTTTTTCTTTTGTTTTATACCATGCATGGTCGTACTTATTAACGTCAAAATTAAAATAAGAATCCGTGTAATTGTCAGAAATGCCAACGGCGACAAGATTATTATTACATTACGCAGCATTTACATCCTAATAATTAAGAGTCAATGGTGCGAAAATTATTTTATACTACATAAATAAATAAAACTAACAAAACAATATAGAATATTTAAATTTACAGAGAGTCGAGTTCATTTATTTTTTGCGTACCGTATATGCTACCTACACTATTGCTTCGATGCATTCAATTTTGTACTGTCATACTTTCTACATTCGAAACGTTTATCGGGAGATCACAAACACAAGCAATGACATGTAACTATCAATATTTCTAATAACATTTTAAAAACAAAGTATATTAGTTTCTTATACGGACGAGGCGGCCATATTAATCATTGGAACGAATTTCCGTGCGCCATGTCATACAGAGTTCGTTTATTAAAAATGTGACGTATCAAGATCAACATCTCATAGGTGAGCGGGATGGGTGATAGTGAAAAGTACGAGGGGGAAAGAGGCAAACGCGCTGACATTTCAACGGGTCATCAACCCTACGGGCGTCCTGCTCTAACGAGAATTCGAAGATTTGATTTGAATTGTTCCTAATTTGAAATATTGGCTCGTTCGATCCGGCCAACAAATTTTTATAATGTAACTAACAGTTTTTATTTTTTATTTTCACATGGTTTATTAAAATTTATTTCTAATAGATATGCTTTTATGGGGCTTCCGTTCGATATTCCTAATGGGTCGAGTCGGACGCTTTAAGATTCACAGTATAAGGTAAAAACATCATTAGATTAATAACATTTAATATATTATAATTTTTTTTACCTCGACAAAGATTAATAAGAGTCATAATTAACTTTGAACATTAATAGCGAACGGTTCTAGTTTCAAGAATTCGCTTGTTTTGTTTATTGGATAGAATGCAATGGTGCGAATTGACTTGTGACGATCGACGCGACGTTAGTATTTCTTTAAGCGAAATCACGACGCGAGCGTTCGCATGTTTCTAAGCAAAAAACCGAACATAACATTTTTAGTTCGTTTTTTTATTATTTATAGGTCAAACTTTTGCGGCACAATCTCAGCTGGTATTAAGTGACGATGTAGCCCAAGATGGTAACTCGGCGTCGACGGACGTGAGTTCAAATACATACAATGAGCCTGAGCTTTTAGTGAAGGAAAACATCGTTATGAAACAGTGGCATAGTGTTAGGACATTTTCTAATAAACCAGGCGGTGGTTAGCCACAACCCTTAAGTTGGAAATTTGTCGCTAAGCATTTATAAGTGTGTTCCGGCAGCTGCATTTAAGAACCAGTTTCCCCATTAGGCTTAACGTGTTACCAACTTGGCTAAAACGCTAAAAACCTATAAAGAATTAAAAAAAAATGTGTCTGTACTTATTTATATAAGTACGTATTAAGTTATATAAGTATATTTTTTTAGCGTAACAAAACGAAATTTTTCAAGAACTTAGTCATCAATGATAATAGTGTAAATATTGTATACTAATTTATTTATTTGTAATTGTGTTAATATTACTTAACGATGTATAAAACTATACATTACCTATTTCAATATGATTCAAATTAATTCAAACAATTTTTTTTACAAATAAAAAGATAAAAAGTTAGTACAAGACAATTTTTAACAAAAAAGAAAACCAACATCAACGATTTTGAGGAGTTCACTAATGTATCTTAGAAGTTGAAGGTCTAATATCAATGAAATTAAAATGGGACCATCCTTGGCGTATTCCCTATCTAACAAAAAAAAAAAAAATAATCATCTAAATCGGTTTATAAACAAAGAAGTTATGGCTGAACATTCATTAAAAAAAATACATTGGAACTGAGTAACCCGTCTTTTGATAAAGTCGGTTAAAAATGAATTTACATTATTATCAGTAATGGCTAACTTCAAAATGTCGTACTTCCGGCACGTGAAGTGCGCAGCTTCCTATTTCACCCTCTACTAAACGCGCTAATATACATACATACATAAATCACGCCTCCTTCCCAACGGGGTAGGCAGTGACCACGTCCTTCCACTTTCTACGATTCTGGCATACATATTTCGCCTCTTCAACACTATCAATTTTTTCATGCATGCTCGTCGGTTTAGACTAATTTTCTTTTCTTTTTTATCGTTATATGTTTAGCGTCGTGGCCACAATCTCACCTGATCTTAAGTGATGATATTGCCCAAGATGCTAGCACGCTAAGTCTTGAGAGTGACGTTAAGCAACTTGAGGGTGGTAGCTAGCTAGCCAGGCGGGCATTAGAAATAATCATACCACCATACTAACCTGACCTTTTTTTAAATGTCATCGAGTTGAACCGTGGAACGTTTGTCTGGTTCTTCCTCTTCCAACTTTTCCATTCACCCTGGTCTTATAGATCTTTCTAGTCATTCTTCTTTCAAGTTTTCTCTCTACGTGCTCAAACCATCAAAAGAGAAGCTCTTTCTCAAAAGATAAGAATTGAAAAATACAATATATTTATTATTATGCGTATGTATTCAGTTTATCTGACTATTTATAATTACAAATGCATCCGTTGCGAAGACTAAATCCGAATTAAAATGCTGGCACAATGTACCCTATAGAAACAAAAGTAACATAACGCCAACCAGTATCAGTGCGGAGGAATCATAAACGGTCATAACTGGTTATTCCTGACCATTTACGGTCAAGTAATCCTATTGTGTTATCTCGCTTCCATGTAAGTATATTTGTATAAATGCGTTCAATCATTAATTTCGCCGGTAATTGAACTGGTCGCGAACTCGAACGAACAAAAAGCCGATGTTCTTCGAAAGCGGCTAGTGTATTGGGGTCCGGTGATCGCGAGCGACTGACCTAAGATGGAACATTGCGAATTTATACGTTCATAAAATTCCGTTGTCAAATTTACTCCAGAGATCTGTGTAAAGTGGACGCGTAGTTTTGTGGGAATGATTTTTGTGGAATCATGTCTTTCGAGATTCTTTTTTTTTAAATCATTTTATGTCGAAGGTATGCGAAAAAACTTCCGTTCATTTTTGGTAACCCATTAAACAAAAATTTTGCTCGTTTTCCTGTTGTTTATTGTTTTTTGAAAGAATACTGTTAAGTATACAAATATCATGAAGGTTTGGTAATTCTGTTTTACAAAAAATTAAAGGTTCAGTAGATAGTGGGAATATTATCTGCCCTTCGCACTCAATATGATTGCTTCTCTTCGACTGTCTCTTGTTGCTCCTCCTCTCCCACTCGTATAGTATCTTAAGCTCAAGAATTAGGCTTAAGAATGCAAATACCCAGTTGTAGAACGAACTAAATATATTAATAGGTAGTTAAAATATAGCATCAAATTAATTTACATCATGAAACAGCTCATTACATTAACCGAGAACAATCCATTGGGGGGAAAAAATAACTACTTAAAGGTTTGGAAATTCTATTTTAAAGGAATATCATCTGCCCTTTTCACTACCGTATTTGTAAACTCCCTCAATCCCCCTTTCTCCTGTCTCTTTTAGTCTCTTTCTCCCTCCTCTCCTACTCATAGTAGAACGAACTAAATACAATGGTTAGTAAAAAAATAACATCGAATGATTTTAAATCAAGAAACAGGTCAAAAAACAGAAACCGGGTCCAATCCAGTCGGGGATAAAAGAAAGCAACAAATAATGTACCTTCGATAATTACTCAAAAATCATCTACCGGCGACGCATTCATAGTTTATCTAAAACCGATATCGGCTACTTGGCCAGTCCAGTTGTCTATTCGTTAAAACCATTGTTACGTCGTCCGGTAGACCGTGCTGCAATGGCCTGAAATTCGGTAACTGCCTTTACATTAATAATTACTTCTCAAAATAATGCTAAGTTTGATTCACGACTTAGATAAGAACGGGTACGCTGCGCTGTGTGGCTACTAGAAACACATGCCACAGTGCAGACGGGAATCGGTGAGTCGAGAACTCGTCATTGTTGCGAGAAGGCCTTCAATAGGGTTGACATATAAAATATAAAAAAATATTAGTATGGTTTAATCTTGTTGCATCTCTTAAGCTATATTTAAATACCGGATTTTAAATAAATTCATTTCATTTTGATTAATAATATTGTCATGTTTATCTCTAGGTATGTATTATTTCTCATAAAACTTTTTTTTGTGGCAAGGCCATATCTCCCTTTTTTCTTTATCGCAATTAATAGTTCAAACATGATTCAAAATTCCCCGTTATTAACGAATAATAGACATAGAATTTATAATTAATGTATTAGTTAAAAAATAATTTAATTATCATATTTTATAAAAAGCATAATTTTATTATGAATACCATGTAGAAAATCTATTTATCTAACATGACAGCTGTTAGATTGTTGGCATTATATTTCGAAAATGTGCTAAATGTTTTCATGGATCAGGCAGTCCTTATATAATATGGTAGGGCTGTACATCCTGACAGGGCCGTGACCACCATACATATAGTAAAAAGTGATTCACTTATACACGTCGCGCATCGGGATCAACTAGTGCTTAATATCCAGTTTCTATTTATACAAGGCGGTATGCCAACGGCGGCTGTTTTTTATAAATTTTAACCGTATTTTGCTTACCATCCAACACAGTTTCCCGGCATTTTACGTCAGAAACGTTGCATTGCAAAAACACTGCACTGAAATTCGACCTCTGAATATTATTCTCGCAATGAAATATCATAAGCAAACTTACAGTGTAGAGCTTTATTCTTTACACGTTTATCATTAATATGTATTTCCAAATGAGACAGCCCTAGAGTTAATACCACTGTTTAAATTAAAACTGTGGCTGATAGCGTTGCGTCAGTTAATTAATTTCATGCGATGTCAGTATCGATCACGGCGGATTTAGATCGGATTCGACTTGATTATAAACACGATTGTTTTGTCGACGTCACACCGTGTACTTGCCTTACGTAGCGTAACACGCGTGAAGATATCCGTTCGGATATGTATGAAGAATGATTAATTAACGAAGACGATTTTTTAAAAGTAATTACTATTACGGCGCTTTGCACATCAAAGGGTGAGCAGGAAAACATAAAAATATTTCAAACACCAAATGAAAGTAGATCTAATTGGTAATAACAGTATATACACACAAAATGTTTACACTCACACAGGCACGTGTTTTATTTATTTCTAAATAGATTTCTTTCTTTTAGGTGTTATTAATGAAATACAGGTGAATTTTTGAGATTTGTATCGTCATTTTTGTAGCACCCAGACTACCCATAATAAAAAAAGTCAATGGGGATAAAGGTAAGTTGGAGTTTCTTACTTGCAAAAGGATATCGAATTCACGATGATTTACTACGAAAAGTATGGGAAAAGTTTTTTGCGATATCTGACATTTTTAGTACTATAACCTCAGTTGGTCCCATAGAGTTTATTAACGCTTATGAAACAGGATATGAACATGAAAATAATTTTTTGTGTAAAATTCCCATTTTCTTGCTAACTGTACAATTTAAAAAAAAACTGTAAATGCCTTTCTATAAGCCTCAATAAGTTAAGGAGTGTCTCCTCAGAAAGTTTTCGTGTAGCTACAACAGGTAAGTACTACTACAATTTAAAAAATAGAAATTCGTTAATGGATAACTGATCTAATATAAATTATAAATTTTGTTTATATTATTGATATTCAAGCTGTGAATTTTATTACATAAACTAGCTGTGCCCCACGGTTTCACCCGTGTTAATTTTATACGACAAACACCGCGCCGCCGACGCACACCTGCAGTCTATCATAATTGTTCTTCCCGCAAGTACAAATTATTTTAATTTTTCATTATCTCCTAAACTATGTGTCCAAATAGCATACTCTAAAGAGCAAAATTTAACTTCATAATATTGTCTTAAAGATGAAGTAACTTTTGTTAGTAAGGATTAAAATATGCCATGTCTAAAAATAATGCTTATAAATCACTTTTTAATTTTCAAAAAATCTTTGTCACAAAGTACTTTATTATGACTTATGTATAAGAGATAGGCATATGCTATCGCTGACTTTTTTATATACTAAGGACTAATATTATTGTAGAACATTTTATTTCCATATCATTAACGATTACGGCAGCGCACGCGTATAAAGCAGTTCGGAAGGGCCTCGACTTCCGACTTACGAAACAAAAATCAATATTTATAGCTATCTAAGAGATTTAGTCTAAATCTTAAATAGCCTATACTACCTTCGAGAGTCTGGCTATCATATACAAAAATATTTTTTCGAATCCGACTGGTAGTTCCAGAGATTAGCGTGTTTAAACAAACAAACAAAAAAGTTTTCCGCTTTATTAAATTAGTATAGATAAAGTTGCTCAGTATATATAGGTTGGCGATACCGGGGTCGTATGCCCTACCAGCTGACCGAGCCATTGGTCGCGACCACCATACATACTGTGAAAAGCCCGACATGAGCGTTGTATTTAGAGATCAGCCAGTGCATATTATCTAGTTTATATGTATGCGAGCCGGAACGACAGTGACGGGTGGTGATGGATTGTAATCTCCTGACGGTCGCCGCTGTTTTTGGGTTGTATTTTACCATCATATTTTTATTTTTAGCCAAGCACATGATATCAGTATAACGTATTCTTGTGTGTTCTACCGTTTGTAAAATGGGTTTATTAAAAATTGTTCGGTATAATGCTAGTGGTTACTGTTCACCGTCACACCGCTCGCCATCGGCAGAGAGTTCATTCTCACACTTTGTAGCCTTGCAGAGAAGTTGCCTTCCACGAACACTCCAGATTTGGAAGTAGCTTCTTACTGCGGTTTTTCCATTTGACTACAATATGGTGTTCTTAAAGACGTGAGCGAACAAGTTTTTAAAGCTTTGACAACGCGCATGTGATGTTTCCGGTATTGCAAGCGTCCATAGGCTGCAGTGATCGCTTACCATCAGGCGAACCGAACGCTTGTTTGTCACCGTCGTGGTATAAAAAAATGGTATAATCGAGCTCGTGAGTAAAAGATAGTCGCTGATAAAGTTAGCTAATGTTTGCAACTATTATGCAAATAAACCAATAATGATTTGAATTAGAATTTCTGTTTATGTAATTGATTCAGATAATGTCAGTTGTCGTTATCTGTTGGTTTCGTTTCACAAATACTTGTTAAGTTTAATATTAATGTTAATTATTGTTTATTGTGTTAATTTTGTTATTACTGCAAGAATATTGTAGCTGTATACACGTGGTAGTCGAGTTGTTGAAACCGGAGAAATAATAAATCGATATCTGTTTTTTCGGTATTCGCTTAAATTTACTAAGTTTAAAAATAGGCAACGGCTAACGGTGAAGGAAATCCTCGTGAGGAAACTTGGACCCTTGAGGAATGTTCATACACCATTGTATGTGAGAAAAATGTAGAATTGTGGATATCTCGACTTTTGAAATCGCCTTAACACCGTGGGAAGTGAGAGGCCTCATTGCCCAACAGTGGAACACTTACTGACTGGTATTATTATTTACTGGCTGTGCTCGCGGCTTCGCTTATGTGAACTACAGAATGCTATCGATCGGGCACACGCGCGAATTTTGCTACCCCGCTCCCGGCTATTAAAAAAAAAAACAAATATACTTATCGTAAGTGTTCCTTAAGATATAAATACTCTGGCTAACTTTTTTGTAGATCTTTTTATGTCTATAGTTATGTAGTACATTAATTTGCTATATCTCTTACTGTTTACTCAGCGTAAGCCATTTAAACGACTGAATGGATTCACTTGACTAGTTTTTTTATTTGCACGTAACCCTAATTCTTCTGAATTATAAGTAGCCTAAGTTACTACTTATAACATCAGCTATCTACCAGTGAAAGCACTGTCAAAGTAGATACAACTGGTTCGGAGATTACCAGGAACAAACAAACAGACCGAGAGACAGACAAAATTTTTTTTAATGTTTTTTTTTTTTTTTTTGTTATAGTTATCGTATATGCTTTCATATGCATTTAGTAAAAAGCTGTTATTTTGAAATTACTGAGAGACACTTTATATATAGACGCGTCATACGCTAATACCACTGCACTAAAAACAGCGTAATTAAACTATAAATAATGCTTTCAGTTATATAGTACGCAAAATAGGGAAAGAATATGAAGGATATCATATGTTATTTTTGTTATTACAACGAAAATAATATATATATATATATAATATATATTGACTTGTATTTATGTGTAACCACGACACTGGATGATACGTGACTAAGAGAATGTCAGTCGATTACCTGACTTTATATTGCCAAAATAGAGCGCGAGTAACGCATCTACACTTATTAAAACATCTTAGTTAAAAGGTAAATAAAAAAAAAATCACTAGCCCTTTTTTTATCGTAGAACGCCAAGGCGACGCGACGGCTCTTTATCTGATGGTATCTACAATCCATCGTCTGTCGTCGCTGTAATGCCAGCCTGCTCAAATGTTTGCTCGCGTCATGTTCGATGGACTCCATGATGTAGAAAAGACGGAACATACTTTTACTTATGATAATACTTTTACAAGAAGCATCTCGCGCCGTATAATTCTGACAAGTGTTTCTTTACCACGTGATAGAACGTAGCAGTCGAGGGTTGGGTTTGTTTACATCGTATATCGCTTCACCGTAAGCTCAGGGTCTTCGACTGTATCCAACATATGATGTACTTTGAAACGGCTTACGAGTACAATTACTTATTAACAAGAACCTTTACTTATTTACCCGACTGCGATAAAGGAGGGTTATGTTTTTCGAGCGTATGTAACTATGTATGTATATTTGTATGTCTTGGCACGCTCTGTTGCCTAAACGGGTTGATAGATTTTAGCATACAAGGTGTCATTAGATTAGTCTTTATTGTGTGAGTGACATAGGTTATGTGATATCTAAGTACGACGTCTGGGAATCAAATAAAAAGCAAAAATAGAAAAATATTTTTTTAAATGTTTTTCATGCAGTCGATTTTTTGTTGGTTTCCTCTTTAATAATTTAACTTGTTTTTATGAATTGGTTTTGTCATCTCTATCAGACATAGTATAATGGAAGAAATCAGTCATAGATTATTTAAAATGCAAAATGTCACTTGTATGTAATGATTCATATTATAGACTCAATTAGTGCATCAGTATTTCGGTACGCATAAACAAATAATAATACATACAATTTATTTTGTTTATGATCAATTTAATTAAGAATGTTTTTGTGAGAAAGATGAATAAATCTACATTAATTTCGAATAGCAAACTAAATTCGGTTATAAAATATGTATCATAAAAATTTTGATATATTTATTAGGTATAATTCAAGCACTGCGTAGATTTTAGATATTTCACTTTCGTTTTAATAATAACAGGCAAGCCGACATGTGTACAGTAGATGATGTGTGTTTGTCACTTAATTCGAAAGTATATTTAACAAGACAATTTTTGACAAAAAAGAAAACCAACATATATGATTTTGAAGAGTTCCCTTGTGTATTTTCGAAGTTCAAAGTCCGATGCTAATTAAATTAAAAGGTGAGGTATCCCTTATTCAAAAAAAAAAAAAGTCATCCAAATCTGGTTCATAAACAAAGAAGTTACGGTTGGACATCCATAAAAAATATGTACATTTGAATTGAGTAACTTGCCGTCTTTAATTGAAGTCGATGAAAAAAAAGGAATGCAATTATAAAAATATGGAATACCAAGGTCTGCCAAAAAGTTTTAACCACATGGTTTTGATTTTCGACTCATTTATAAAACATAGAAAAGTGAATTTGAATCGCTGCAATGATCCAGAATTTCACGTGAAGGAAAACATCGTGATGAAACCATGGCAGTGGTAGGACATTTTCTAATGCCTTTCTGGTTAGTTAAAAACAAGTTACACCCAAGATAAAAATTTGTCTCCAAGCATTTATAGAGGTGTGTTCTAATAGCTGCCTGCACTTGATAGGCAGTCCCCTACTTCTTGGACCACATAGTCACTTAGCATCCTCATTGGTGGCAGTTGGAATTATGTTCAAACGTAAAACCTATAAACAATAAAAAATAATGATTACTTATACAGGATTACGCTAAAAAAAAGTGTTTCTCAGATCCATTAATCTCCTTTCCCTTAATTAAAAGGAAATGTAGCATTATGCATGTTTTTAAAGTCTCTGAGACCCGTCCACACATACAGACAAACAAAATTGAATGCATTATTACACTAAGTCGGCATTGCTCGAGGCGCTTACGGTACAAACCGCTCCAAATATCTGCTCTGTCAGATTTCGATTAGAAATTTAGCTTTGATGGAAAACAGTTATTAAACGTCCATTATTGGTATGTGGTCGTTTTTTGTGCCGAGATATTTTTAATTTATATGATAGAGTGGTACCATTAGGGAGATATTAAATTATACAGTAATTTATTGATTTTTTTCATGTAATATTTTTAGAAAGTTTACATTTTCATCAGTAAACATTTTATTTTCCTTTATTTTGTGCAGCGTGCATGTATTGGAAATGTATATTTTTCAGGTATTCATATTTATTTTATTTAATAACTCGGCACATTGACCGTACTGCCCCTGATGGTAAGAACGGTACAATCCAAACACAACGGCGACCACCGAGATATCCAAATCCATCGGCGGTCGCCGCTGTTATCCCAGCCTGCATAAATATCTCTTCACGTTACCTTAAAACATCCGATATTGTAAGAAGGAGGGAATACGCTGGCCAGGGGAAGGTTCCGCAGTTCGACGATATGACAAAGATAAATCATAGAGAACTTTTAATAACATATAATACACAAGGCTTAAAATATGTTATTACTTTGATAAATGCCTTAAAAATTATGTTAAATGTAGTAACATATAGGCTTTTTATTTTGCGTATTCTGGGTTACATAAATCCTTTACAATCAACAAAATACTTATTCTGCACTTTTGTGAGAATTATCATGAACAGATTTAAACCGGAGCAGTGGCAATCAGGTAGAAATGGGTATCCAATTATCAATCTTCTAAAGGCATCATCATACGGGATTATAAGTACAAGGATGCGATCCGTCTGATGGTAAGTCTCTGGACGCTTGCAACACCAGAAGTATCACAAATGCGTTTCCGAAACTGAAGACTCTCTGAGTTATCGACTGAAATGTTTTCCAAGCCAGTGGAAGTATTTTGACGTTCATAAATGCCTTCTTAGGGTATAAAATGAATATTTTTAATTTTGAACAATTTTAATTTTTGATATCTCGCAACTTATTTGAACAAGAATGGATTGAATGTGTATATACACATGCAACATGATTGCATGGCATATGCCATACAGTCAAACAGATGGTTTATATTCAATCTAATTTAAAAAAAAAATACTTAGAGAAATATGTTTTTACAATATAGAGTGTTATGTCGTTTCTGTTATTTTTATTAGTAAAAGTAATCATTCTATGCCGATTACCAATTTTATTAAGAGCTGAGTTTTAAATATCAAATGTCCCATTTATTAAATATTCAAAATGTATCTTCTCTGTTCTTTTAACATTAATTTACTAATCTATGTAAATGTTACAAAGGTTTTATTTCTTTAAAAATACAATTGTCTGTCAAATATTATGATCTTTAAAATCTTTGTGTAAATACTCGAATATGTTTGAGAATGTGGGTTTTTAGTCGACGAGTATTTGCTCTATCCTTTACATGGAGACGAGATTCGATGTGATTTCGTTGATATTAAAATTTTATTATTTGGTTATCTTTATAAAAAACCATGTATGTATGTTTGTTTGTGTGTAAATTGTTTTGAAATATGAATTAATCACATAGACAGACACATAGAGCAAGTTGTATTTTCATTTTGTGTAATTTGGGTTTCCTTTTAAAACAATGCTAGCTATGCCCCACGGTTTCACCCGTGTAACCTATTGTTGTTATGACATCCTTACTTGCCTACATTTTGCCAAATTGCTTAATGATCATAGATACTGCTTCGCTCTTTAGGGTCACAGCTTGAAATAATATGGCATTCTACTTACAAACTTTAACTCTTTGTAATAAATAGTAAGTAAGCAGATTTACAATTAGATTTATGTTGAATAAAAAAATATATATTACCGCTCGATGGTAAGTGGCTACCGTAGCCTATAAACTCTTCAATAGGCTACACTAGCGCTATCTCTGGAAACCCTACTCACAACTGGAATGCAACAAAAACTTATTTGTTTGCAAACTTTTTTAGGAGATATTTCACCACTCGTCTCTTAATTTCTTTTATTGGTGTTAACCTTTGATTTTAAACGAAACTAACAGGCGGATCTATGGTATATTGTTCAACAATAAATCTTGCATATGTATTGCTAAAATTGACGGGCGTATTTTAATGTGATTCGCTTCCGGTAGCCGATCTGAAGGCAACTGTTCTCTTTTATCCGAACGTAATCTAGAATTATTATACCATTTTATCACAATACTACCATATTATGATGAAAGTTTAGTATTATAATTATCAATTATAATTACCAACAAATAATATCTAATGACTGTCGTTTAGGAAATGACGCAAAAAGGAAATAATAAAAAAACAGGAAAAATAAGGACTGCCGAAAGAAGTGAAAACTCAATTTTTAACTTTTAAATCAATTATTATAGTATGAATTACTGCAGAGCATGTCGCATGTCGGTGACGCGAAATCACAAGATTTTACCCATCCAAAAAGTCAAATACGCATATGATACAGTCGAGCATATACATTGTATTAGTTCATATATGCGTATACATGTACACAGGCCGCTATACTACGCTTTGCTAGTACGACGCAAGCGTAATACGTCACAAGCATGTCGAGGTCATCAGTGACGCGAATGTCACGCGTACCCATAAGTTTTCCCCCCACCAAAAATCGCTGAACGCGGCTAAAGTAGTTTTCACTTTAAAAATATCAATTCGCATAGCGTTTCTTTCTCGTCTTCGGTGAACCGTGTTTTAGTACTAAAATTTTCAATTTAAAGTTCAATATAGATGCTTAACTTCAATTAAACATATGTTTCCAAATTTTAATTCATTATCCCCTTATACAGTGGCTCCAAATGCATGCAAAAGTGCTTGAATCTCTCTAACTTGAGTTCTCTAACTGTAAAGAATTAATTCCATTTATTTATTATTATTTTGTGATAGATATATGTTATTAAATATTAATGTAGGTATACCTAACATAAATTAAAATATAATATACAGTACTTTTTTACATATAATTTGGTTTACTAGTGTAGATTCAATATCCCATAAAGGTAATAAATATTAAATATGTTGCTCCCGAGGACGGCTTATATGCCAATTTTATGTAAAATTTTGGGGCGTAAGAGAGCTAAAAACATTATGTTGTCTATGGATAATCTGAAATAATTTAAAACCAAAAGTAAAGTAAAATCAAACCGAAAACAACGACATGTCAAGAACAAGATTTGAAATTAGAATAGAAAAAAATAAACAATAATGTCTAAATGTCTGACACAAAAAAGCCTGGCCACTCTCTCGTTACTGATCAAATCGAACCTCACGTATGTCGAGGAATTCGAATTTCAAAAACCATAATGATTGATTGTCAACCAATGACAATCGCGTACCTATTCAAATTCTATTCCAATTTGAATGTCGAACGGGTTCTTTTCCTGTTGAGTCGCACGTGTCGGTTGCCAGTGACATTTCCATAGGAAAAATACAATGAGCAATTATTTTTTTAATAACGATTTTTCTTCGCTATATTATTTACCGGCTTCTGCCCACTTCTAACTACCTACCATAACTGTTATACCTATAGCTTGTTATTCGCGGAACTTCAAATTAGTTTGGTAGTTTTTAATTGGTCGTTTAAACAACCAGACGTTTCAGAGTTTCAGTAAAGTGTTATTTAGCTTAAGGTTTACAGATTTATGATTCGTAATAAATAATAGTACTGTTTTTACAAAACTCAATTATATTTCGCTGTTTTAGGAATGAAAAGATTCATTGTAGAATGGGCACGAACCGAGCCGGGAAGTAATTCAATATTGCTTACAAGTATTAAACTTAACTGTTGGTACATTTAAAAAGCCATATGCTTATCTTATAATTACTTTCAACGTTTATGTGTGCGTGCGCGGCATCCGTGTGGGTGCCATAAGTACGTAATTAAAGTATGGAAATAGTAATATACGTTTTGAAGTGTTTTCTCTATAAAACATTCGAGTGGCTGGGAACACTCTCGTGTCGATGACCTCCATAGATTTTTTCCCCCCTTCTGTTATAATAACAGCTCTGTTTACCGACTTGCGTCTGTTATTGGTGTTCCTTTTTTGAAATTTCAACTTTTAGAAACACGTTTCTAGGAATAATGATGCAAGCTCTCATATTATTTCTTTACAAACTCGATCATAGTAAATCGTGTTTTTATTTTGCGTGTAATTTCGTAGAGGAATTGTTTATTGCCTAAGCGGTTTCGACCGGTAATTTGTATTGCGAAATTTGACTCGTACGGTTAGTGAGACCATTAATCTTTCCTTGATCCGAAACTGTCTGTTTGTTTGAAAAATGCACACGTTTGTTGTAATAAGAATAACGTCATAGATGCCTCAGGCAGTTAATTAAGCTTACAAATTGTAGGAAACGTAACAAGCTTTGTGAATTCACGTTTGCGTGTAGTTATTTTGTCTGCTTGTACCTATAGACTCGTCGCCATTTTAGAAAGAAAAATAAACTAGGACACTCGCGTTGTGAAGTCGACTCGCGACTGACCCACGGTAATTGAAAATAATAATTGAATTCGAATTAAGAATACGAAATCGGAATAATGTATTCCATATTTGAATTTCGCGGCGGCGAGGCACGGCGCGCTTAGTCCTAGTCGTTCTTTTTCAAAGTTCGAAAATTTGAATTCGGAATCGTGTGTGCTCTATTGTTTGGCAAATGGAATTCTTTGTGTAATATAAGTTGCGTGTAGTTTGTTTCGTTTTCCGTTTTGAATAGGCCCCCTAAAGTATTGAATTAGTGATGGGTCGGGGATCTTTTAAAATTGGTTAGTGGATTGGCGCAAGCTGTATAGTTTTGCAAAAATATTGAATAGAGATCTTAGCTGATAAATGTGTACCTACTGGATATGTTACACAATATACTTTTAGTAGGGTTGTCTGTCTTAATAAAATATATCGATATAATGTTTGATAAATGTCGATAACATTGTTCTAAGCATTTTAATTGGTGGAGAATTCAGTTGTTTTTTTTATAAATAGATATGTTTTTTAATGAGTAAAACTTATAATTTATTCCATAAATTCGATTATTCTAATAATCTGGCATTAGAAAATTAATTGATTTTATCCTTTGATATATATAGTGTAACTTAATGTATTTTATATTAGATTAATGCATATTACTTGATGCTAAGCACAATCCTAGATAAGCTAAATACTACCAAGAGATGAGCTTGATTGACAGTCTTTAGGCCAGTTTACAGAAATCTCGTTTATTGGTTACTGCTGATAAGTGAGTTGCTTGATTGGGGCATTTACTCGAGTTTTGAATTTCAAAGAATACATAGTGGCCACCGATTCTAAATTCGTATTTTTTTTTTTTCGGTGTTTTTACTTCAGCAGATATGTACCGCAATAGAAGGTGCTGACTTACCTGTCTACAGTTTTATTTATACAAAACCTTTTGACATCCTTAAAGATTAATTGGTAAATGTTGTCTGAAAGTGGGAAAGGGGAAAATAGAGGAAGAGGGTCACATAACATGTTAAGACTTGAACTACTCGAGCAAATCTTAAGTAACGAACGAGGATATAGCGATACGAGTTGATATGGACGTTAAGGCCGGTTAGGTTGCGTTCGCGACCACCATGCATATAGTAAAAAGCCTGTTTTAGTGACTCGCTTAAGCGAGTCTTACTTACCATTAGGCAGAGATTTACGTGACTTTGCCATGCTATAATAAAAATATTATATACCAAATAAAATCGATACATATTTTTCCCATCTCTATTTTTAGTCAGTCATTATCAATTACACAATATTGACCTAGATTTTGATGTATCTTTTTAACATAATCAAACTTATCGTACCAGGCAATAAGTCTATGAACTCGTAATGAAAGTTTTATTTCCACTATTTCTTGTTATTTCGCATATTTCTTGTTTTTATATTAGGGTCAATTGCGAATTGCGATATCTTGTTATTTGTGAGATGTAACAAATTAATTAGAAGACCTTGTTACATCTATTTTATTGGCGAATGTATTGATTTAAAATAAATTATTTGTTAATGAGTTCTCAATTAAAAATCTTGTGTGGTATTTCGAAATATCAACTCTCGCAAATACTTGCAACTTCTTATGTGAAACTACTAATAAATATATTTTAATCTATATAAATAAAAATGAAACGATGGTCGTCGGTAAGCACATCACTTGGAAAAGGATGGAACGATTTGGACATTTTTTGTTTAAAAATGTTCGCAATAAATTCGTCGAACGTCCTATTTTCTATGGGATTTTTCTATAAATCCATAATTTATAGTATGGATATGCGTTTCTTTTTTTTCTTTATGGCCATGGAAAGTTATCAAAAAAATCCCGGGATAGGTAGCACTGTGATCAAGCTATTGACTATTGAGAAGGGCAGAACAAAGTCGGCTGAGTCAGCTAGTTTTATAATAAAACCGCGAAGTATAAAACCAAGGTGGACAAAGCCTTGAAAAAAAGAACACTTACTTTTATCAACTTTCACGATGATCTGTTAAACGGCTATGAAATTTTTCAATCTCATTTTTTTTTTAAATATTATAAAGTTCAAAAAATGTATTTATTTGAACTCGCTAATCTCTGAAACTTCTATTCAGATTTGAAAAATATTTTTTCATTACATAGCCTATTTATTGAGGAAGGTCATAGGCTACTTATATAACTTTACGCTACCACCCTACGGAGCAGAGCAGTAAACAATAATGGCACAGTGGTAGAGTGTACAGACATAGCATGGTGGTAGGGCTTTTTCTAAAATGCTTCAAAAATCTTGACAATCAGGTGAAATTGTGCCCAACCCTGAACCTATAACGAATAAATACCGTTTGAATAAATAGGCAGAATAAAATGCAATTTTTTTTAATTAAATGTCACTTGTAGGTCATTTGCGCATTTAAATAAACAAGCAATCTCTTTACAATATTGGTAGATATGAAATTTGTTATAGCTTTTTACAATTCTATTGCAATGCGTGTAGGTAAGTACTTCTGTATGAATAATAGAATATGTATTTAATAAGGTCTCAATAATATTGTTGTGAGCATAAAATGTGTGTCTGTAGGAATGTCTGGCTGTGTGTGCAATCGGTCATCCGTGACGTGGGTAACAATAACGGAACGCACTTACACCGGAAATTTATGAATTTAAATGAAGAAAGTGTTAGGAATTTAATGACGCCGTTTCTCGGAGCCACCATTGCCTTCCTTGACTATTACGTGTACTGTTGAATTATTTTTTATTATCTATGGTTGCGACAGTGCATACGCAATTTTGTTTCTTTATTTTTTATTATCGTTTAATTTGATGCTTTTATATTACGTCTTGTTTCCGTTATTTGGACGTTTACTAATTGAAATTGGTGTTGGCGGTGAATGAAAAACATCGCGTGGAAACCTAAAAGCTAGAGAAATATTATTGTAGTACCTTTGGGAAAATTATAGAACTACTAGCTGTTGCCCGTGGATTCGCTCGCCAAAATATTGAAATACAAATTTTTGAGGAATACTCGGATCTAATCGGTAATGCGAGGATTTTACAAAATAATTTTTTTGTTCATACACAAATATTAAAATTGTGGTTCAAAAATGGGAAGATGAGTGTAAAAAGGTGAAAATTTTGGGTTAAAGGAATATTTTGATGCCAAATAAATAAATAAATTTTTAAACAAAATAGAAAAAAAAAATTCTGGATGGGAACACTGTAATCACCTAGCGGTATGAAATATACTTTACGACCTATTCTCATACCTACCAATTAACATAAAAAATTCATAAAAATCGGAGAAAATATATTTATTAAAAATTATGCAGTCTATATAATATATCTTTAATTATGAGCACTCTACCTACATAACTACGACGCTTTTCAATTTGCAACACTAATCATTACATACAATTAAACTTCCACTATAATCTATAATTACACCAATTACTTATGACTTTTATTTGGAACTTCTTTACTTAAACATAGTAACGTGTTATGAAAAAAATTGATTGAATTTTAGGAGTACGCAAATTGTAATAACAGGTCTCACTTCTATTTCTTCTTGATTTGGCGCTGCAAAGAGCACTTGCCAGTGTCAATGTTTTTAAGCCTTCGTAGTATTTTCTAATCATATTCAAAGGGGTTTGACAAGATGGTGGCTCCCTAGTCAGAATTATCTAGGGATTTTTTCGTGACATCTCAAAACGCATGTTTCCTGTTTATATTTAGAATCCACTTCACGTATTCAGAATAACGAATATCACGTAAAATGCCACCGATATTACATAATATTAAAGAATCCAAGAACCTATATGAATGAATTTAAACAAAAAGCACGAGTGAGGTCAAACCCCTGCAATGAGCCTGAACGTTCGATGAAAAAAAAAAACATCGTGATCAAATCGTAGCATCATGGTATGGTATTTACTAATTCCCGCCGGGCTAGATACCACCATAAAGTTGGAAATATATTACCGAGCTTCTATAAGTGTAGCACCTGGACTAGAGAGCCAGTTCTCTTACTAGTCTTAGCATGTTACCGTCTTGGGCCACATTATCAATTAACAATCAAGTGAGATTATGGCTATTTGCCTAAACCGATAAAGAATTAAAAAGAACATTATTTAAACGCCTGGTTTCTTCATAAATTTTATATTTTTTACATATACTGGTTCTTGTATTATAATTGAAATATTCCGTTGATGGCTTAGAGTAGATTGATTTTAGTTTACATAAATGTCATATTAATATTAACCGTTTTAATGTTCTGAAAAATATTTCGTATGAAACAGAATAAAGTATATCACCTTTCGTAATATTACCGTAATAATGTCTCATGCCTAATTAGACTTCACATGACAGCTACAAGGCGTGGCCTTCTATATACAAACGCAGTGACACACGGACGCACAGCAAGACGGTAATTCTCCTTTGTATGCTAAACAGAGAATTATCTAGCCACTCGAAATTGTAATCTTAAAACTTGCTTAGAATTTCTTCATCTGTTGTTTAAATTGTAGGCGACGTTGCTACGCTGATGGGTATTTGTCAGTTTGAATTTGGAACGGCTTTATTGTGTGGCCAGTTGGAAAAAATAGCTTAAATATTATTTTTAGTAATACTGTTATTTATATTACTCTTTTTTTTTAAAGCATTTGCCAATGTCAATGTTTTTACGTCTAACTCCGTAGTCATTTTTAATCTTCAAAGTTGGGTCTAACAAGTTAGTGACTGTCTTGTTAGAAGTGTCTAGGGAGTTTTTCACCAAACTAAACCACTAATATTACATAAACTAATATTTATCAAATAAACTAAGATAATTAATTAAAATTAAAACCGATACATGATATATGAGATATCTTTTTATATTACTCATTGCTTGGGATTGAAATTGTTTTGTAATTAGTTTTAAAATAAAATTCATACTCGCATTTTACCAATGAAAAAAATATAACTAATTGTTTTTTTAAACATGCATTTAAAATATATTTTAATTACAAACAATCGTAAATGCTAGCACAATACAATGACATTTTTTCTATTCAATATTAGCTAAACAAAATGCAGTTGTGAGTTGAAACCAGTTCGGTGTGTATTGCTCAAACCTTTATAATGTCTAATATAAGTAGATTACATTTTATCAACGTGTGTGGTGAAATTGTTGTGAACCGGTGTGATTAGATGATATAGTTTCGGAAATAAGCTGACCGCTGTTAGACGGCACTCGTGTTAAATAGATTAATGAATGTTTGTACGAAAATGTTACAAAAAAGTCAAGAGCCACGTCATTTGCTTTCACATTAATTGATATGTCGTACTTATTTGGATCGATTTTCAAAGAACCCGGTATGGAAATTTCATGAAGAGTGAAATTTACAAAAGAATTATATTTTCTGTCAAAACGTCCATTACGCATTAGTAAATATCAGATTTATGCGCCATCTAGTAACTAATGTAAGAATTATTTTACTCTATTGATTACTTCAAATTTAAGCAAATACACCGGTGGAATAGCGAATTGATGACCGCGAGTCCGAGCTCCGGGAGGTACCAAAAGGTTTTCCGTAGTTCGCGTACGTTCACTATTTGAATTCTTAGCTCTTTCGTCTGACGGTGAAGGAAAATATAGTGAGGAAATCTGAATGCATGAGAATATTCATGTAATACTAACATAATTATGTGGGAAAAATACAGTGGCTATCTTGGCGTTTGAAATCGCTGTTGATTTGATTGTTACAGGCTGGTCTTATTACAAAGTGCGATTTAAAACTGAAATCCACTAGGCTGGACTAAAATCTGTTACCTAAATCTAAAAAGAATACTGGTTTTCCAATATCTCTTAGTAGTTATAGGTAACATAATAGTTCCAAAATTCAGCTTTTCAAATCTCTATTTAGGGTTTTTTTATGTCATGAGCTGATGCTGATGTTAAGTGGTTATTGTCATCTGTAACCAACCCTAAAGGGATCGCAGTTCTGAAGCCAGTCAAAACAGGTTGCTACAATGACCAACCACATCCTTCGTGCTGGAAGACAGCACCGCGATCACAAAAATAGGCATGACACTGGTGTTTCTACAGTCACATTTTGCATGGGTTCTATTCCATCATTCGGCTTTCTAATGATTCCTAAGTATTTAAATATATCTCCCAATAAAATCTATACAATTAATAAAATTTAAGTGTCTGTTTGTAATGTCAAAATAACAACTTTTTACTAAATGCATATGAAAATATATATACGATACATATAACAAAAATCCCATTTTTTTTATTTTTACCGTTTTTTTCTGTCTGTTTGTACCGAGTAATCTCCGAAATGGTTAGACCGATTTTGACGGGACTTTCACTGGTAGATAGCTCATTTTATATGGAGTAACTTAAGCTACTTTATTTTAGAAAAAGAATTAGGGTTCCGCACAAATAAAAAAAACTGGTTATGGTGAATCAATTCGGGCGCTTAAATGGCTTACGCTGAGTAAACTATAAGAGATATATCAAATTAATGTACTAAATAATTGTAGACATTAAAAGGTTCTACAAAAAAGTCAGCGAGAATATACATGTATCTTCTAAGAAACACCCACAATAATCATTTTTGTTTATAAAATAGCCGGGAGCGGGGGAGCAAGATTCTCGCGGGCATACTGTAGTCCACGTGAGCGAAGCCGCGGGCACAGCTAGTTAGGTATAAAACTAAATGATCGTGACTCTTGATAGCGTATTAATTTTACTATATTTTCACCATGTGTATGGTAGTCACAAGTAACATTTAGCAAAGACATTATTATAATATAAATTTCAACCATAGTTTATTTTACCTATGCTCTGTACCCGATAGTTCAATAAGTTTTTAATATATCAACACCCAATTGGCAAATGTTTATTTAAAAAACTTAAATATGTATTGATATGAGACATAAATATTTGGTTAAGCTTCTTGAACGTCAAATAAGTTATATTATTATGTGGTTAAGTTATAAATTAAATTGCGGTAAGTGTAAACAATGACGTCTATGTCTGCACACGTTGGTTCGTTGTTCATTCGCTTTGGACCACTTCTACGAAATAATATAAGTTACCCAGTAAAAAAAATTGTGTGTCTAGGCCTTTACGCGCGTTTGAAGTAAATCTATACCAATATTATAAACAGGAAAGAACTGTTTTTTTTTTTGTAATAGATAAACTCAAAAACTACTGGACCGATTTGAAAAATTCGTTCACCAATATAAAGCTACAGTATCAGCGAGTAATATAGGCTGTATTATAAATCGAAATATTAATTTATTCCTTATATAAATGTCGATAATTTTACACAAAATATAAAAAAAAATCCTACAATGGTGCGTTGGCGAGGTTTGCCGTATAAAATTAACACGGGTGAAACCGTGGGGCACAGCTAGTACTTAATAATTACACTAAACATTATTAAAAAAACTCGTGAGGTGTCATGGGACACCCTGTGGTAACGAATTTCGTTTAGCTATACATTACGTGATGACCAGACTTGTACGGTTGTTGTATGTACAGTACGAATAGTCAATAGTGCGAGTCTCGCTGTTTCGGGATTTTTTTATATAAACTTTTTTTTTTGTTTTTGTTTATAAAATTCATTAAAAAGTTATGGATAAGGCAAGTGGTTCTACGAAAAGGGGATATGATGTCTGATATAAAATTTAGACTACTGTGTTTCTTAGTATTTCATAAATTCATAATAATAACATGCTGATAACGGTTGATAATAACAAAAATACAGAATAGAGATATTGTTTTTTTTTTTTTTTTTGTTATACTGGCTTTGTAAATAAATACACAGTACCTCATGAAAAGTACTTTAGAGTTCAGATACAAGGGCGACCTGTCAGGTAATATTGTACTCAAAACGCCAAACTTATAAACAATAAAAAGACCGCCTAGGTGGCGACCTTTTTGTGTTTTCTCTAAATTTAATATCTTCTTTTTCTTCTCGATTTGGCACTGAAAAAAAGCGCTACCCATTTTCAATGTGTTTTATTTATAGCCTTCGTAGTATTTTCAAATAATCAAAGTGGCTTCCTTGTTAAAAGACTATCTGGGGAGTTTTTGTGGCAACTAAAAAAGCACGTTTCCACTTTATATTTATAATCCACTTCACGTATGCAAAATAACCAAACTATATCACGCAAAATGCTACAAACATTATGTTACATAGGATAAACGATACTTAGTTAAATGAATTAAAAGAAAAACTACAACACGTCAGCTCAAAATATCCCGCCAAAAACTCGAATATTATAACATACAAAACCTTATTAAAAATATTTTTTATTTCATACTGCCAGGTAAAAGTTTCCAAATGCAATTATAAGAACAGAAACCTCATTGTTAAAAGTGCTATCAAAAACAATTAATGAAAGAAAGAAATATAACCTACGAGTACATACTATTGACACTGTTCAGACATTTAAGTCATTGTGTTAAAATGAATATATTATATTTGTTATAATAAATACCATTATAATTCTATGCGCAGCGTTTGCAACAGTCAAACGCATTTCAACATGGCCGTCTGCCTGTCACGCTGTCCTTCGTTGACAGGAAAATGGCGATCGATTAACGATGGAAAACCAACGTTTTAATATTAAATGCGTGTCTGAGGCCTTTTCACATTCCACGGTGCGTTACTTGGACTTACAATTACGCTAACAATTTATAGTTTACACCTATACCAAATACATAAGTAATTATGGAAGTAACTTATGTGTTAATATTAATTTTATAGGTTAACTTCAATCAATAAGTTCTACTAGGAATTTTGATCTGTCGTGTGGTGTTTTTTCTTATTTTTTTTTTTTAGAACTAAGTTGGTGAGCCCGCCCATCAGCCCACCTGATGGTAAGTGGCTACCATAGCTTATGGACGTTTGTAATAAATACCATAGATATTTTTTTAAGTATAGTTCTTACTTTTCTTCGTGAAAGGGAAAGGCAAAGGTATCTAAGACCATGCTGCCAAATCAAATGTTTAATTACCATAGATATCATTAACGCGATGTCGACCTTGAACCTCCCTATCCCAAGCTCTGGAAACCCTACTCATCACAGGAACTCGATACAAGATTATTTTTGGGATCTTCTGTAGGGTGCAGGTATTCCACCAGTCGGACTGCTCCAAGTAGAGAGAAATATCAAAAGAAATTTCTCTGTGCACTGTGTCTCATAAATAATAACTAGAAACATGCATTTTATGTTGCCGTAAAAATTCAGTTTTATCAGGAGAGCCGCTAACTTGTTAGAGCTATGTTTGAAGAAAACATAATAATTAGGAAAATATTCTTTTACGTGACGTTGGCAGAATTAGGGCTGAACACAGTTGCCATTCAATAAAAAAAATATGTTTTAATGTTCGAAACATTAATACTATGAGGTTGTTTAATAAAGAACCTATTTTTACAACTGCTTCAATAGCCTAGTGGTTCTAAGTGCGACTGCTATGCTCGAGGTCCTGGGTTCGATTCCCAGGTCGAGCAAAGTATTATTGGGCTTTTCTATGAACTTCACAGTAGCTGCTCGGAGTTTGGCTTTGTGCCCGATTAATAGCAATAGGCTCGCCCCCTATTACATGGGACCTAAACACAAACCCGGCGAACTATGGGTGTATAATAGTACACCTCTGCCTAACCCTTCGGAGATAAAGGCGTGATGGTATGTATGTTATTTAGTATCTAGTATGACAAAAACATGATCTTCCGTTGAAAAGTGATTACCTGTTTAGGTACCCAGAGGAAAGATAATTCTTCAGGAGTAACAAATTTAAAAAAAATATAGCGGCAAAGGTAGACACAGAGTAATTTAAACAATTTCGCACAGACTAATATACTGTCTGAAAATAATGCAGTCTAAGCTTTCAACGTATCAATGAAATTAATAAAAACAAACAAATTATGACACCTGCGTGCGACAACTATAATATTTACCGCCATCCAGTTCATAGACATTTGAATTTTGAACCTTAAATATAGTCGAAGAAAAATTTTATTCAAACAATCTTTGTCAACGCACCGTACCTACGTTCCAATTTCAAACATCTTAAAATTTAAATCTTTATTAGAACAATTTTATATGACAAAACTAAGTAAATCTTAAAGCTATCCTCATGAGAACGTTTTAAAGTTGATTTTGGAATGGAAATATAATAACACGACCGCAAATGGGATCAGACGATCATGTTTTGATATGAAACTTCTCAGAAGAAACTTATACAGTCTGATAATAATTTTGTTAATATTTTTAACAGTGTTTATACAGAGGTGTTAAGTTACTAAATACAGTTGGTTCGCAGATTTGTGCGTAGCCCTTATCTGTTATGTCGCGGTAGGTCGGTTTTCATGGTGGTCTATAGTGTTGTTATTTGATAAACTTACTAGCCGTGCCTCACGGTTTCACCCGTGTTAAAATATTCATCTGGTGCCACCAACGCACCCATATCGTTGTTATCACTGCCCGTACATGCCTAAAGTTATCCAGATTGCTTAACGTTTATGTTTACTGCTCAGCTCTTTAAGATCTTAGCGTGAAGTTATATAGCCTATAACCTTTCTCAATAAATAGTCTATAAGACACAAAAAGAATTTTACAAAATTGACTTGTAGTTTCAGGGATTAACGCGTACAAATAAACAAATTCTTGAGCTTATAATACTTTTACATAACATTTATGTACCTACATACTCTTTTGGAATTATATATGTACTAATTATTTATGTTAGTTTGAAAACAAAATTTATCTACCATTCAAATACTAAATAGTTTATTTTTTATACTAAAAAGTTGGCAAACAAGCTTATGGCCCACCTGATGGTAAGTAAGGCTACCATAGCCTGTGGACGCTTGTTATTATCAGCGCGTTACCGACCTTGAACCCCCCTACCCCAAAGAGCTCTGGAAACCCTACTCACCGCAGGAACACTATACGAGGTTATTTAGCCGCGATCTTCAGTAGGGTGGAGATATTCCACCAGGCGGACTGCTCCAAGTAGAGATAAATCTCCAAAGAAATTTCTATGAGCCCTGCATCTGTCTATTAAACAGAGTTCAGATCTTTTCAATGTTAAAAGATTTACAAATTTTTCTCTATTTACAAAAACTCGGTATCGGCTTTAATGGCGATTAATGAAAGAGACTTGTAGCGTGATATTGTGAGTTAATAAATTTTCAAATTTATTTTGAGATACATACTCTACGAATTATTCAAGTACGAATGCAACAATGATTTTAAATATTTGGTCAAAAGAAATTTCGTTGTGTAAACACAGTATGTGGAGGTAGATCTTTTGTAATGTCTGTACTAGCTAATAAACAAGAGATTGTTTATTTGTATCTTCTAATCTCTGAAACTATTAATCAAATATGAATTTTATTTCTTGCATCTTATAACCTATTTATTGAGAAAGGTTATAGGCTATACAACTTTATGCTATAAGCCTCAAGAATAGAGTAATTACCATGGACGTCAAGTAATCTGGATAGTTGTAAAAAAGTACGGGGAGTGAAAGCAACGAGAGGCATTGGCGGGCGACGGCGGCGTGGTGCGGTAAAGATTTTGGCGAATAAACTTCACAAGGGTAAAACCGAGTAACCCTGATATTTTATACTCCAGCCTGTGCTCGAATCTGTAAGTTTGAAAGTGCAGGACGTGGGTAGTCCAGACGCTGATCGCGCACGGTTAGGTATCGTCGAGGATTTATCTTACAATAACAAACTGGAAGGAATTCCATAACGAATACCATCTCCGTGATTATTTCTTGGTATCTTATTTCATAAACATAATTCATATATTGAGAATACATACAGTAATCATAAAATCCAAACTTTTTCTATCATCACCCTGGTCTCCAATGGCTTCCACTCCACAGTCCACACTGGGTTAGAGTGGGTTATCCCTGAATACGATTCTGAATTTAAACTGATTCGAATTCTAATTCTAATTCAAATATATCGCTACCGTACAGGAAGAATTACATAACTACACTTTAATCTTGCTTAGTCATAAAGTCTAAAGTATGGTGTCTTTTAGTCATGCCCACACTCTGATATCTTAGTTGATCTCAAGAACATTCTAAAAAAAAAAAGGTAACTGCACCTAATTTTCTTTTTATACTTTTTCACACAGAAAAAACACTAAATCAGCATTTTCATGCAAATATGATTTTGTAAGTTACCTAATTCTCCTTTCTACGGCAGCGATAGGACGTAACATATTTATCACATACTAGCTGTTCCCCGCGACTCCGTTTCCGTTGTTTAACACGCTTTTATT
This sequence comes from Saturnia japonica, assembly GCA_033032175.1. Taxonomy (NCBI): domain Eukaryota; kingdom Metazoa; phylum Arthropoda; class Insecta; order Lepidoptera; family Saturniidae; genus Saturnia; species Saturnia japonica. The sequence continues at coordinate 8,405,333 of CM065332.1, forward strand.
AACTTCAATCAAATCTTAGAAGTAAATTCTAACCTACTTCTGATCGTCGTATCGAAATGAAACTTTGTATGTATATGTACTTAGAATAGCAAAACTATAATTTGGTATCTTGGAGCTAATGTGATAATGGAGCCAGGAGGTGGACAGTGGAACTCTTCAGTGGCTACTAGCAAACCCCTCGAGTTTAGGCTCATATGATTTGTTTTTGACGAGTCCCATAAATTGGGCTTTGAAACGAGGGTCTGGTGATGGAGCCAGGAGATTTTTTATAATTTTAGTGCGTGATAATAGCGTGTTTTTGAAAAGAATCTCGTTCCACTTATTACTGTGGTACATCCTTCGCGAAAAACCGATTGACGTGAGTTTGAATCCCTCCAATAAGCCCAAGTTTTAGGTGAAAGAAAAGATTGTAATGAACCAGTAGCATGGTGGTAGGGTATTTCCGTGTGCTCGCCTGGCTAGCTACCGCCTAAGTCGAAAATCTGTCAACAAGCGCCTAAAAATGTGTTCCGCTACACTTGAGAGCCAGACCTTCCACTAGGCTTAGCGTGTGAGATAAAGTGATAGTATGACCAAATGCTAAACCAATACAAATACACATCGCAATCGGATGAATAAACCATTCGGAGCCTTTACAGAGCGGATATCTTTATTAGTAAAAATCTAAAGATACAGCTTTCTTTTAATGGATTTGGTATAGTCTAAACTCTAAAAGTTAAAGCATACACACGTTGCGTAGGTTAGTTACCAGCAAAGATAAAGTGCAAAAGTCATTGTGTAAAACGAGGGAGACGTTAGGCTATTAATGCATTTGCCTAAATGACCAAAACTTTAGATATAACACTACTTTTTCTAAACTTCTTGACATTTAAAGAACGTAATGAATGCCGCGGGACATTTAAATATAATGTAGAAATGATTAATATCTACGTAAAAAAGATACAAAATACCTAAATGATGTTGGATGAGGTGTTAATTTTTTTTTCATTTATTTGTGTCTGTAGACAAAAAAGTAATTCGATTTATTGAAAACAGTCTTAATACTTAGAAATACCATAATTATATAGCGATCTCCGTAAATATAAATAAACATTCTTTAGTAATAAAGAACCGACGTCAATTAATAAATAAATAAAAAAGACACACGTGTTCCACAAGAACACATTTACATCTGCTAATAAATCTCAAAGCACAGAAATCCTGGCCGAAAATGAATTAAAAAGAAAACAACAATCGGTAGTGGAAGCTTTAAAAAAGAAATTTAAAATACAAATAAAAGAATATTTTTAAGATAATGCTTATTCATTCCACATTTAAAATCAAATTTTCAAATAAAGAACTACTCGCGGCGGTCGATTGGGTACGCGGGTATGAGGGCGACAGTATAATATTTATTACAAGCATTAGACGGAGATAGAAAGCTTATTATGATTGACAGCTGAGAACGGTTAGCCTTGAAATATTTGAAACATTATATTATTATAAAGTACACTATCTATGTTCGACACGAGAGTAAAGTGGACTTTTGATTTATAATCAAAATGGGTTACAGGAAAGTTGTATCGAAAAACAATTTTAATCACTTTGATTGACATTAAACAAATATTAAACAGACAAGTAGATATGTAATTAAATTAATTCTTAACTGATACGGCACTCTTATTTAATATCAGTTTCTTGTGAACTGTGGTAGCATAAACCAAGCAGCAGTAGTAGTAGTGTTATTTAAAAAGGTGAAAAAAAGCATACATAAGAAGAGAGATAGGGAACTGATGAATCTTTTTGGAGATTTCTCTCTACTTGGGACAGTCCGACTGGTGAAATACCTCCACCCTATAGAATATCAGAGGCAAATAACCTTGTGTTATGTTCCTGCGGTAAGTAGTTATTCCAGCATCCAGGGATCTCAGGGAAAGGAGGGTTCAAGATCGACAACTTGCTAATGATACCGCTGGTGCTACGAGCGACTTAGTCTACGGTAACCGCATGCCGCTCAGCCAGGGCGTTCGCTTGTTTGCTGCCTGAGTTGTAATTTAAAAAAACGCGACACATATTTACCATTTAAGTATGTCAATAAGCGATAATTTATTTTTTTAATCCACATATCACAAGTACCAAGCAGACACGAAAGGTACCTGACAAATTACCTAACAGAGTTTCAGTGCTAAATGTATTCTATTAAGTTCTACTCAGTATAAGTATAGGCACATGGGAAAAACAAATAATTCATTGATGAAAACTGGAGCGTAATTCACTCAGTAATTTCGAAGATCAGCACTTACATCGGTACAAATGGAAGATGGCGGTAATACTTTATTTTACACTCACCATGTACTTAAAGAGGAATCATTCTATTTTTATTCCCCTCTTTAACCCTATAATAAAGGGATGAATTTTCAAAAATCCTTTTTTATGTGCTTAAGGAACTCTTGAGCAAAATTTCATACTTCTAGATCTACCGGTTTAAGCTATGCATTGTCTATCAGTTTTAATTTGGCTCCCGTAGGTACGTCACAAAAATGTACGTAAAATGGGCATATATAGTAAATTTATTGAGTAGATATTGAATATTTTGTAATAAAATAGTAGTCCAGTTTGCTCTCGTGTGAATCACTCATTACTCGCGTGTATAATGACGGGCCGCCTCGGCCGTCGCCGCTAGATATACGTTTTTACGTACGCCCAGTTTCACCGGAACAAGTTTTAAATCATAATTCGAACGCAGTTTTGAATTTAGAACGTTGACTTTTTAAAACACCGTATATTATAATAAAATTATTACGTTTTTTTACATGCCAGTCGAAACGTAATGTAAAAAGCTCAGTTTTAATTAAATCTCCATGTCTGATTTTTATTTTTTAAATAATGATTGAAATAAGGTTTTTAAGGCGTAGTAACTGTTTTATAAATAAAAACGTATACAAATACAATATTATTATTCGGCACAAAGAGAAAAGTTAATAATATCATACCAAGTTGACTATTAAGTTGAGATATAGGTATAGACAGTGAGATCACATAAAATTAACTTTTTTACTTTATAGATATATCGCGTTTTACTGAAAATCTCATCAGCCGAAGTTACCCGATAAGCCTAAAGGAGATAGGGCTTCAAGTGAACCTATTAGAACGACTCTATTTTATACTAGCCGGGTTTGTTTTGTTTTTGTTGATTGGTTTCCCATTAGCGACACATCTCAGGATTCATTCTATTTTAAACAGCCTATTTAAACGCCTTAGAGGACTTAAAAAAAGTGTTTGAGGCCCACATATATAAGAATCTCCTGTCTTCAATTTGATGTCTGTAGATTCACGTATTTCAGCTGTGTCTTGAAAAGTTTAATGATTCGACTTATACCATATTTTTATTTAGATATAAAAATCCTTACAACTCATTGCACTAATACCCATTATTGATACTAAAACTATCTAAATTATAACAACGTTAAAGAAAACATAATCTAAATATCCGTTTTCGTCGTATATTTGTATCGTAACAGCGTAACTACTACTGGTTTCCGAAATATCCGCTTTCCATGTTACCGGCTCACTTGTTATTAATCTCATAAAATTATCTACAGTTATATCAATTAGATCTATGAAGATAATCGTATAGGTCAGTGGTTCTAAAAATGTGCAGTAAATTTCCGATATCGCAAAATACTCAAAAGTGTCCATTTTTTTGAAGTGAAAACTTCTATACGGAGGTTTGAATAGGGAGTAAATTCATGTAAGTCTTCATCGACATGGTCACGTGACGTGTTAACGATAAACGTCGTCTTTGTAGCATTATATCTTAAATAAATATGATAAAGATCGCGACTACCAGTCACATATTAATAATAATAAACCCATGAAGTGAAAACTTCTATAGGAAGGTTTGGATAGGGAGTAACTTCATGTAAGTTGTCATCGACATGGTAACGTGAGGTGTTAACGATAAACGGAGTCTGAAGCAATATAACCTAAAAATTAAACAATTAATTTGGATATCCAAAAATAACAACTGTTTGTTTATAGTTTTGTTCTTCTCGCGGCAGTCCTCATGTCTGCTTTGTCTTTTTTTTAGTAAAAGTCTATCTTAATTGGAAAATCTAAAGCGTGATTATATACGGTTAGCAGGGAACATTAACGTCATATTGTAGATTTTTGTAGCCACTACTCACCCTATCATCACCCTGACGCTATTGGGTGGGTAGCTTTCATGTGTAGCTGCCGGAACACACTTATCGGTATTTGACGACAGATTTTCAATTTGAGGATGGTAGCTTTAGGTTTTAGGCGAAGGTTAGAAAATAGCCTACCACAATGCAAAAGTTTTATCACGATGGTTTCCTTCATCGAAAGCTCAGGCTCACTGTACAGATCCCACATCAATCAACGTGATTACCTTCGCTTCGTGCTTCTTTTAATTCGCGTATGTATGTAACAATAACAATTCGCTATTTTTCTCATGATACTAAAATAAGTTTAACGCAATTAAAAAATTTCCTAAATATTTTAAGAAAGGCACTGCAAATTCAAAGAATATTTGAGTACCACTGTGCCTATATATTACATTTTCTATACGAGTAAACTTTTTTCTTTTTTTTAATCTCATCGTTTTCAACTTGTACGCCGATTTAGATTGTTACGCAAAGAATTGAATTATTTAAACTGTGACTTGGGTGTTGCCCGCCACCATGTTACTGGCCATTTTATGTTTTCATTTAAATCTTCCTTCGATTTTTTTCTTCTTGTTATTGAAATTCTATGTATTTTGTGGCGCATCATCTTACGCTTATCTCGCCTAAGTATGGTCGGCACAACGGTTTTTCCTCTTCCATTCTACTCTGTCATCCCTCTCATTGCAAAATCATTATAAGCAATAGAAACATAAAACTGGTTTATATCCACAGTTTAAAATATATATTGACGTATTTTATATCTTGTGCCGTTCTGTACATTAGTATAATATGTATTTGTAATATAAGATTAAATGTAAACAATATATTGTAGGTACCTATGTAAGTCAGTGTATATATAACATTGTTGCTTAGAATGAACTGATTGCATAATTTGCATTCATCATTAAATCATTACAACTCCTAGTAGACAAAATCTTATCTATACTAATATTAAAGTTCAAAATTTGTTTGTTTGAACGCGCTATTCTCTGGAACTATCAATTGGATTAGAAAAATTCTATATGTATTTTATAACCTATTTATTGAGGTAGGTTATAGGCTATATATATTAAGGCTACGACTTTAAGGAGCGAAGTAGTAGCCATAAATGTCAAGTAATGTGAAAAGCTGTAGGCAAGTACGGGAAGTGAGAAGAACGATAGGATCCATGGGTGCGTTGAAAGCGACACGGTAGAGGGTTAATCGAAGAAATCTAACACGGGAAAAACGCTGGGCACAGCTAGTGTGTAAAATAATAAAGATGAATAAAGATAATAATTGACAAAAAACACCAATGTATATATCAATAAAAAAGCTTAATTTATAGAATTCAAACATTTATCTAAAGAATGAGTATATTACATTTGTAAATGATTCCAAATATATCAACCATAATACCATAATATACAGATTATAAATCGTATTAGAATTTAAAGAAGAATGCATGAAATAGATCTGTATTGGTTATCGATAAAACTGTCCAGAAAGCTTGCGCGCGCGCAGTTCCGTTCGTACCTTGCTTAGAGCTACGAAGCTCGTAGACACGCTACGATCGTAGAACGTCGATTGAGCCGCGTAGCGCGACAGGGGTTAATATTTTGTTTATCCTTTTTGTAACTCTTACTAAGTAATAATTGGTACCAGAGACTTCGTCTGCGTATTATTGGATATACACAGACTGATCTCGGAACACGACAAACTAAAAAAATAGCCACTTTTGCGTGATTGAGTAACAAACATAGAAACTTTCCATTTATTATATTTGTAGAATAACACAGGTTAAACTATGACTTTTACCGGGATTAAAAGTACCCTATGTGTGCCAAATTTAATTAAGATCTGTTCAGCCGTTTTAGCGTGATTGAGTAACAAACATCCAAACATACACACTTTCACATTTATTATATTAGTAGGAATAGGAATATTGAAAATAAAACAAAATATTATCAGTTAGTTACTTCTAAGTTATTAAGTTGATGCTTTTTAGATGTCCAGTAATAAGCTGTAATTTAAGGAACTTATCAATTATGTATATATGATACTATTATAATATTTATGTTTATCAAACGAAGCCTAAAATACTAATATTTTTTTTTTTAAATGCATGATTTTTAAAACACATAATTATTACTATAATAGTCAATTCTATTTTTTCTATGTATCGTTTCTATCGGCAATTCCATTCACATTTTGGAAGCGATTCGATATTTGAATATTCAAATTCTGCCGCTAATCGTTTTTATTGGTCACTTTACGGCCTATAATGATTACTTGTAGTCTACGCGCTTCCGAGACACTGTCCATGTTCAACCAACCTTTCTATAAAGTGTCAAATTATTTATATTTTTTGTAAATTTGAAATCTGTGGTTTTTATTATTACATAAAATAAAACGTTCAGTAAAAATAAAGTCGGCACAATATTTTTGTTTGTTTTAAATGATATAGTGACCTAATCTAAAGTATTTAAAATCTTAACATATTATAGATAAATCTATATAAATTAATGTTTGTTCATAGACACCATTCAATTTATAAGTCTTGTGCTTGATGTATACACTTGACTTTTAAACTGGCTTCCGAGAGATACGGCCGCGACGGCGCGGCGCGGGCGACGGTGTTCGATCATTTCGAATTCGTTCCATTTTTAAACATTGACATTTTTATTTCTTTTAATAATTTTTATATTGGTAATGGCATATAATTATTATAGCCCAAGTTCGGATGTTTTTCGAATAAAATTTGTAGTTTGGAAGTTGTAATTTAACATGAAATGGAATAAAATTGCTCTAGCTAAAGGTTACTAACCTTTCTATATCATCCTGTATTGAAACACCGCTCTGCATAAATATACAGTTAATTTAATTATTAATTTTCTTAGATACCTACATTATGTATGTTGATTATAATGTTGCCTAACGAGTACTAATTTGTCGCAGATTAGAAAAAAGTAATTTATTGTTTTTATTTCAAGTTTGTATGATATTTTAGAGACTTTATAAAATTATGTATAAACATATTTTAGTTAGTTTTTATTTTTTATAATTTGTATATTAAATGAGTTCTTTGCTCTAAACTTCAGTGTTGGGTAAGTCGACTCAATTAACTGATAGTGATGACGTGTGTGAGTCTCACCTAATCCTATCGTAACCCAACAGAGACGTGCGCCAGGAGTGACCGGTGAGCCCTTAATTTAGTGTATTGTGTGTCATTAGTGTCATTACTTTATCCGAGTAGATATTATTAGATATTTTGAAAAATATCAAGGTTATATGATTAACTCTGCCCCGATTATCACTAACGGGGTAGGATTTTGTACTTAAAGGATAGATAGTACATAAACGATATCCAGATTTATTATTTTGGCTGTCACATAATAACTTAATAATATACTTATAATTTACTTGCTATTACTGTATAAACTTTTTTAGCGGGATAAAATTATCCTACGTCTTAATCCGGGTTATAAGCTATCTGTGTGCCAAATTGCATCCAAATCTGTTCAGCTGTTTTATGTGATTGAATAAGAAACGAACAAAGTCACCTTCGCATTTATATTATTATTTAGTGTCCCGTAAAATTGCTAATTTTTTATGAAGTTAAAAAACTCAGTCGAATGGATAAAATAGTTTATAGTTTTCAGAAAATGTTACATGACGTTGTAAAAAAATGTGTCTTAATCTAATATATATATAGTAAATCTATTATTTGTATATCTGTATCTATACTTACATTATTATAAAGTTAACGCAAGTCACTGGCGGTTACTAATCTATACTACTAATAAAGCTCTAAAGATTATTTTTTGTTTGTTTGTTTAAACGCGCTATCCTCTGGCTAACCAATCAGATTTTAAAAATGATTTTAGTATTACATAGCCTATTTATCGAGAAAGGTTAAAGGCTGTCAAACATCACGCTACGACTCTTAGGAGCGGAGAAGTGATCATAAACGTCAATTAGTCTGGCAATCTGTAGGCAGTTAGTTCTTCTTCTTCCTAACTTGGCAACTAGTCCCTTTAATAAAGACAATTACTGCCATTTTCACGTGAATATAGTGTCCTGTCTTGTGACTGTCTGTCTGTCTGTGTCTCTGTCTACCTACCTTGTCATAACTTTCTAGGGAGTATTTGTGGGATTCCAGAATGCATGCTTTCAGTTTATACTTATAATCCACTTCGCAAAACGCCACCAATATTACATAATATAGGGTCAAAAACCTAAGTAAATTAATTAAAACAAAAACCACAACATGTCACTTTAAGATCCCGCCAAAAACTCAAGGCAATTAGTTATCATAATATATATTAAAAATGAATGTACAATCCATGTATATAATAAAATAGAAAGTTTTCCAAGTTAGATCGCTCATTACTAGAAAATTACTGAACCAATATGTATGTAGTATTCAAATAAATATAGCTGATCTACCCTCGAAGAAGGATCTAGACTATATAATATCATTACTACACATTACAATGAGTGAGAGTGGGGGTGGTTAAGCAGTCATAGCATCCTAAGCAATAAAAAGCGCACCCGCTTTTAATCTCGTAGTTCTCGTAGAAAGTCACGGGCACGAGCTAGTATCATAATAATTATATTGTACTCATAGTAACTGACTAGAAGACCTTCAACATATAATTTAATCACATATTAATAAACCAAAGTATATTGAACATAGAAATATTATTAAAAAAAACAGCACAACAAACAATATTTATTCAAATACATCGACCTACACACTGTATTGAATTAAAATAGATAATTATTACGCTGAGCGGAGTAAACATAAAAACACCTCGGGCGTTTTACAATAAATTATTATGAAAATATGTCGTTTTTATAATACAACATTAACGTGTGGAAAATGGATAACGACTTGCTTACACCCACGTCTATAACTCGATCTAATTAGATTATAACATCGATAAAATTATCGATACGTCTATGACGTTTTTAGTGAGCTGGGTTGCCAACTTTGGAACTCAGATTTCGGAGTTATTTAGACAATTTAAATGCTGAACAATAAAATACATAATAAGGTGAAATTAATAATAAAGGTATGAAATTATCGCAAACAGTAAAAGGACAATTAGAAAAAATGAATAGTTGTTTTTTTCTTGTTTTTTTTTTAAGTCAGTGTAGCGTGTTTTGGATACCGCATCAATCTACGTTAGCACGTATCCTAGGCTTTCGGTTAAGGAAAACATCGTGATGAAACCATTGCTCTGTGCTTAAGCATTTTCTAATACCAGGATTGCTATACCAATCTCAAATTTATAATCTGTCGCCAAGCATCTATGGCAGTGTTAAGAGAATTATTATTGATGTTAAAACAGTTTTATAGGTTTTGTTATTTACACCATAATAAAGAGTTTATTTTGTACCATAAATTGATAGTATTTTCATTTTTATACGTCATGTGTGTTCTTTTCGAAAAATCTATTTGTGCCCGTTTTGCTCATTGCTTAAAAGTGAAAAATTGGAATTGGAGCACCCAAATGCATTTGAGAGTCGGACTTTTACTAAGGCTTAGCTCATTTAACTTCTTCGGCCACATCGTCACTTAAAATCAGGTGAGGTTGTGGTCGATTGCTTTTGAATAAAGTTTACCATATTTAAATATCAGAGTGCACTATCTCATTTTCTCTACAAGTATATTGTGACAACTATCGTTTCGTACTTTCAGAGATCGCATATTCCATGATCCAAAAAACAGGAATTCTCGGTTTTTACGATTAGGCATGCATCTCTAATAGTGGCTGACTTTAGAAGTTAAACAAATGACGTAGTAATATCGACAAAAAATCACGTCAATATCACTGAAGTTTGTGGTTTTAGTCCGAGTGGAAATGAATTGCATAAAACTTACATTTAATGGGGGTCCAGTAAAGCGAACCATAAGTCATAAAGAAATTGCTGAAGAATATTGCTTAGGCGTTTTGGAATCTACGTATTTCTGTACTATTCCTACCATAAAGTTTAGTGCAGACAAAAAAAAAACAAATACCTCTCAACAATCAAGGTCCTACATACCTTACTTCGTTTATTACGTTTTTATTTAAATAACAAAACCTTATTGTTCTTGAACAAGTTTTTGTTTGAATCAAAGTTACAAAAAAATTACTAAAAATTTTTGTCCGAATTACATTTAAGCGGATATTCGTTACATGATCGTTGGGACCTTGGTTATAATTCATACATAGAGAGAATGCGGCCTAGCTATTGTTGTATAATATATCTCCAGGGCTGCCACTTGACCTTTGCTTTTAAAAGTTCCTAAGAAATACATGTACGTACGTTGATTCTAAAATGCAGTACTTAAATATATAATGATACTAAAATGGTTTTTTTTTTTAAGAAACAGTAGTACTTTTTTCAGAAAAGTCATCGTAACTTCTTTTCATGTATTTTCATTGATAATATACAAATAAAATGTTTAATTATAAAAACAAAAACCCTAGTAAGAATTGAAAAGTTGGCCATAGGTGAAACATTCTAGAAAATATTTTAAAAAATACACCGGGTGATCCCGAAACACGACAAGCCAAAAGAAAGTCACTGTGAAGATGAGCTTGGTGATCGCGATCCCAACTAACCGCTTTTAATCTATCCATGTTTTAACATGAAACTTTGAAGCTATCCAGTCTGTCTATTAGAAATAACAAACTCGGCGTCACATCGCCAACGTTGGAGCCAAAGCGTCGCCACGCCAACAACAAGTCTGACCCAAATTATATATTTCACATCAAAACAGTATTAACTTTTTGAGCGTATTTTGCAAGATCGACTTTGCTTAGCGCCTAATATCTGTGGTATTTTGAAAATTCGTATGCATTATAAGATAAGCCTGAACAATTTTTTTAAGTTATACTTGTTATAGCTGGGTTCGAATGTAACGGAAGTGCGACATTATGAAGTTGGCTATCCAATTAAAATAATGTAATATATTTTTGGAACGCGAGATAAATTTTTGGAGCTAGTTTTGTTTAGTTATGCCAAAAAAGTATAGTTTCTTACGTGCGTACATATAAGCACACACAATTTTTCTTTCTTTAATTGACGTATCAGAAACTTTAACTTTAAACGTAACAGTTCATCATCATCATCATTTCAGCCGCAGGACGTCCACTGCTGAACATAGGCCTCCCCCATAGATCTCCAGAGCGACCGATCTTGTGCGGCCTGCACCCAACGTAACAGTTACAATGTTTTATTTTGATGACGATAATATGCGTTTAGATTCATGTTGAGTTCTTCAATCTATAAATTAATAAAATTTAAGTGTCTGTTTATAATGTGAAAATAACAGCGTTTACAGTTTAATACACAAGAAACTTATAAGGTACACGTACCACAAAAAAACAATTTTTACTATTTTTGTCTGTCTGTCTGTCTGTTTGTTCCGGATAATCTCCCAAACGGTAAGACCGATTTTGACGGGACTTACACTGGCAGATAGCTGATATTATAAGAAGTAAGGCTACTTTTATTTTAGAAAAATAATTAGGGTACCGCTCAAAAAAACTGGTATTGGTATATCAATCCGGGCGCTTAAATGGCTTATGCTGAGGAAACCATAAGATATATACCAAATTAATGTACTAAAAAAACCCACAAAAAAGTTAACAAGATAACCAACTTCTAAGAATCACCACAATAACCATTTTTATATTTAAAATAACCGATAGCGGCGGTAGCACGCTTCGCGTTTGTGCCCAATAACGACATTCTGTATTCCACACGAACGCAGCCGCGAACACAGCGAACGTCTGATAAAGTTGTAATTGTTTTTTTTGGCAACCCTATTTATTTCCAATCAAGCGCAAAACGTGCAACATTGTCTAATGCTCTTACAATTAAACGTTTTATTAAATTTCTTTACCGTGAGTGCAATAGGTCGCGCGGGCTCAATAAGTAAAAATCCTTTTGATATTGTGCAACTGAAAAAACTAATTATAAGACATAAAAAAATGATGTTGAAAGATAACGAATCACGTGCAATAGTAATCGAGTTAATACAAAACGCTGTTTATAATGACAGTATAGTATTTGTGACAGAAGTCAAGCTAATTCGTGTCACGGTGTATCCATTTTTTTATAGTGTCACGGCGAGTTGACTGCACTGTCCCTGGTGGTAAGCAGATAGCCATAGCATGGTGGTAGAGCTTTTTCTGATGCCCGCCTGATTAGCTACCACCTTCAAGTTGAAAACCTGGCGTCAAACACCTTTATGTGTTACTTTATCCAAATTTTCTTTGCTACTTCCACCTGAAACGACAAAACGGTTATTTCGTCTTTCTGCAACATAAAAAAAACATTTGTTATTAATTGTTGAGTTGAACCTAAAAATGTTAATTATGAAACTGATAGTGCAGAAGAAGAAAATCAAAAAGGGAAATATTAGTAACTGAAACGTTTAAAGAGATGCGGTTGAGCCCGTAGACCCGAACGTTATTAACCTTTAAGGAATAAATGTTAAAAATGTTAAGCAATTTATAATAACCAAATAATAAAAAAAAAAAATTAAATAAAAACTATTTTTACATACACAGCTAATATATTATATTATAATAAAGCAGAAGAGTTTTAACACACTAATCTCTGGAACTACCAGTCGGATTCGAATTTTTTTTTTTGTATTTATGATAGCCAAATGCACGAGGAATAAGTATAGGCTATCGCATTAAGCGATATCTCTCAGCTAGCCTTTAATATTGATTTTTGTTATGTAAGTCGGAACACAAAGCGCTCCCGAAATACTTTAACCGCGTGCGGTGCCGTAATGGGTAGAATACTTAAAAATAATGTTGTACAAAAATATTTGTCTTTAGTATACCTAAAAAAAGTCTGCGATAGCATATGTCTATCTCATATGCTTAAGCCACAATAAAGTATTTTGTGACAAAAGTTTGTTGAAAATGAAAAAGTGATTTGTGAGCATTATTTTTAGGAATGGCATATTAATAATCCTTACCAATGATAGTTACTTTGTCATCAAGATAATTTTATAAAGCTAAACTTTGCCCTTTACAGCTTGTTATTTGAACGCATAATTTAAGAGATAATGGAAAATTAAAATAATTCAACACTGCGTGCGTTGTGTTGCATAATCCTGGCCGCCCGATAAAAATATTGTTGATTTCTTTTAGAATGCAATTTCAATTACAGATGTCCGTAACGAAATAACCTTGTGTTATGTTATGTTATGAGTAGGGTTACCATATCTCCTTGGGGTAAAGTGGTTCAAAGTTGTCAACGTGCTAGTGATATCTACGGTCAAACTAAAATCAAAATGAAAAAAATTCTATATTCAATTTAGACCCTAATAAGAAGGCACTTATGAACATCAAAATAATACTGCCAGTTCAGAAAATATCTCAGACATCGTGAAGAACCGTTAACAAACTCCATTGGGTTTATCTTTTTCTGTTTTCAACAGTACAATAATATTAACATGATACATAATATAATGTAATAATTAATAATTTCGTGAATTCTCAGAGAGAGTCACCTCCAAACATCACTGTCATCCACATAGTAGATACCCTATAATAATCTTTCGACAGTTAAAACCTACTTGACATGTATTTATTACAAGCGACTATAGTCTACGTTGCCGCTAATCATAAGACGGGCCGTATGCTTGTTGTATAAAAAAAAACTAATGCAACATTATAGGATTGAATAACAATCTTATAAGTTACAAGGGCATATCGTATTATCCTGATCACGTAAGATATATCCATCTAGGGTGTGAACCGCCTTAAATGTGAAACCGACCATTTTCGTCGCGTCCTTGTCCGGAACAATGTCCAATAACTACCACGAAAGAACATCACGCATGCCTATGTGTACTTATAAATGCCTATAATCACACCATGTACCCGCTGAGGTAGGTAGAACTGATGGAAAATCTCTTCTACTATGTAATTTCTCTTTGATTAGTTTTATTAATTCACTAACTGTGCCCGCGGCTGCGATCGTGTAGACTACGGAATGCCGTCGATACGTACTACCTCCGTTCCCGGTTATTTTAAGGATAAAAATGCTTATTTTCTGTGATCTTTAGAAGACAGTCATATGCTCTCGCTGAGTTTTTGTAGGTATTTTTAATGTCTACACTTATGTAGTACATCAACTTGATATAATTATCTCTTATGGTTACTCAGCGTAAGCCATTTAAGCGCCCGAATTGATTCACCATGATCAGTTCTTTTTATTTGCGCGGAACCTAAATTCTAAAATAAAAATAGCCTAAGTTACTCCTTAGAACATCAACTATCTGCTAGTAAAAGTCCCGTCAAAATCGGTCCAACCGTTTCGGAGATTACCCGGAAGAAACAGGCAGACAGATACACAAAAATTTTAAAAATTGGTATTTTGTTATCTTGTTATACTTTCATATGCATTTAGTAAAAAGTTGTTATTTTGAAATTAAAAACAGACACTTAAATTTTATTAATTATATATAGAACTAGTTGTGTCCCACGATTTCACCCATGTTAATTTTATACGACAAACATCACCAACGCAACCGTATAGGCAATATGTTCGCCGTACTTTGAAACGAAGGAATTGTCTAGTGTATTTCCTGGTTCCTGCATCATGGAGTCCTTTAAACTTGAAGAGATATTTAAGCAGGCCGGAATGACAGCGATGACAAGTTGATGATCTTGCTGGATTGCCCTGTTCTCACCAGCAGGTGCAGTGCGGGTACTTTTAACGTCGAATGACGTGAGTTCGAATCTCTGCAATGAGCCTCAGCTTTCAATGAATGGAAACATTGTGATGAAACCATAGCATGGTGATAGGGTATTTTCTAATTCCTGGCTAGCTACCACCCAGTGAGAGCCAGTTTCCCCACTAGGCTTAGCGTGTCACCATCTTGGGCCTTGAGTCACCTCGATACTTAACATCAGAAGCGAATGCGGACACCACGCCTAACTTATAAATGGTTCAACAAGACAATTTTTAATTTAAAAAAAAAGCCACTTCAATGATTTTGAAGAGTTTCCTTATGTATCTTCTAAGTTGAAGGTCCAATGCCAATGAAATTAAAATGGGACCACCCTTGAGGTACCCCCTATCCAACAAAAAATAAACATCCAAAAAGGTTAAAAAAAAGTTATGGCTGAACATCTATAAAAAAAATATACATTCGAATTAGGTGACCTCTTTTGTCGAAGTCGGATAAAGAAGGACCAAAACTCTTAATTTTAATCACAAAAACGTTGAACTGTCAAAGCTTAAGTATTTTCTCAGAACCGATAAAACATATTATATTAAAGACGTTATTCTCTTATTATAAAATAAACCAGGGTCATTGCACATACCGCAATGTTTTATTTTCAACATATTATCCAGTTCGTAATGATTTAAACAGACGTCGTCAGCGATAACGTTATATTTTGTTTTTTGTTCAGTTTAACTTCATCACGGACATACGAACATGTGCTCGTGTTATTAGATCATTCACTTATTATAATGGTAAACCCGGAGACAGAACCGGATAAATAAAACAAAAAAAAATGTTTGTGACACCTCCCTCAGCTTAATCTAATTAGGTTTGGAAACGCAAAAAAGATGACAAATATCTAACAGTCGGGTTTTTATCTGTGGTCTAGTCATAGATACGATTCCATTACTTTTCTTTAAAATATCTTTTACATAAGTAATCAATTTCGCCAATGTCAATTGTGACAAATATACGTTTTAGAGTTTAGTTTCAAACTTTTCAATGTAGGTACAGTAGAGTAACCTAAATACAAAACATAGTGACATACGAGACAATTTTTAACAAAAAAGATAAACAACTTACAATTATTTGGAAGAGTTCTCTGGTATATCTTCGCAGTTGAAGGTTCAATGCAAATGAAATTAAAATGGGACCTCCCTTGAGGTATCCCCTATCAAATAAAAAAAGAATCATCGAAATCGGTTCATAAACATAATATCGCCCTTGACTCACATGATGCGCGTGCAGCTCGTAATTGTAACCTTTACTAAACCTGCCAAAAAAATATACCTTCAAAAATGTGAATTTGAAAAAATATAGGAATCTCTGAAACTACTTATCTGATTCTAAAAATTCTTTAATTTTTAGGTAGCTATATTAACCCTGATTGAGATTGACTAGTATTTTATTATTATTACATTTTATTAAATAATTAACTCAAAGAAAATCACCAGCGGTTGATAGTATAATATAATTAAGTATGGGGTCTAATTTTACGACATACCGATTTGTTCGACAAGATATCAATAACGGCGACCCCGAAGGCCGTATTTTTGTATTAGTTTTAACAAGTAATTGTACACCCGAACCGCGATACTGATTTCGTCATAAATACACGTTTTTTTTTCTTCACTCGCCTCGCTTTGAGCAATCTCGTTTTCTCGAAAATAGATCTAATATGTTGAATGTAATTAATTTCATGCAAAGTCGGTTTGATCGATGCGTGTTACTTTGCTTGGTTCTTTTTTTTATGTATCATTATATTTAAATTGTACTGTATTACGTCAATTCCTTAAGAAAACGGTACGTTTTTTGCTTGAGATTTAAATTGGTTTACGCGAAATTGTTGTGTTTGGGATTTTTTATTATGTAGTATTCCGTGTTAAATTTTTTTAAGTTTTAAGTATGTGATTTTATTAATATTAGTGAGAATAATCTATACTAATATAATAAAGCCTAAACGATCGTTTGTTTGTTTCAACGCCTTAATATCTGGAACTATCAATCGAAGTCAAAATATTTTTGCATTTTCATCACCATCATCATTTTAGCCGCAGGACGTCCACTGCTGAACATAGGCCTCCCCCATAGATCTCCAGAGAGACCGATCTTGTGCGGCCTGCACCCAACGGCTCCCAGCGACCTTTGCATTTTATAGCCCATATTTATCAAGGAAAGTTTATAGGCTTACATCACTTCAGGCTACAACTCTATGGAGTGGAGAAATCTAGAAAGCTGTAGACATGTATGGGAAGTTGGTCGAACAAATTTAACACAGGTGTAACCGTGAGACAAAGCTAGTTTATGAAAAAAAACACTATAACATAACAGCCAAAGATCCCGGCCAAAACCTCCAACCTGCATGCTATAAATTGGGAATGTAACAATACATAATTTTACCGATACGATACCGATTATTGTAATTATAAACGCTTATTTAATTTTCAAATTAATAATAAATAGGCGCGAAACAACGCCACGATTAATAGAGACGGCAATGTCACTGCTAGCACCACGTGCGGCTCTCTCGCTTACAATGAAAGGGTGATTACGTTGCTTCGTGCGCTTTTCAAATTGTTAGTTAACGGTTGATAAATAATCGGTGATCCCGATATATCGGCTGCCGATAATATCAGCCGATATATTGTATCGGTATCGTTACATCCCTACTCTGAAACTATGTTTAAGTTGCGTAATATAATACTACTTTTACATTTTTGCATGCATTTCATTATAAAAGTAATTTTCGTATAATAATATAGA
Source organism: Saturnia japonica (assembly GCA_033032175.1). Lineage (NCBI taxonomy): Eukaryota > Metazoa > Arthropoda > Insecta > Lepidoptera > Saturniidae > Saturnia > Saturnia japonica. The sequence goes on from CM065332.1 coordinate 8,422,997, forward strand.
ATTAATGAGAGTAGATTGCGTTATCTAGCGAATGATTTAAAATGTAATATGTAATTTTACACAGTTTTGTTACAAACTAGTTAGACCGTTATTTTTACGATGTATAATAAATAATGTTTATGTTAACGTGTTTTGTTGTTATTGTTACAGATGATGCATTGGCCGATCGCGAAGACTGATTCGATATTTTATGTACGTGTTAAGAAATGATAGATCAATGAAGATTCTCCCCAGGTAAATTGATTTTTTTCACTTGATTCAATTTATTTACAATTTCATTTAAAAACATTGGCCATTGCTGAGAGGTTAAAAGTCTAAAAGTTCATCGACGCATTGACAGGATTGTAAATAGTGACCCAATAATCCTGGTAAAGTTTACGCTAAAAGTTGGTACTAAAAAGATGCTGATTGAGCTGAACCCTCAAGCAATTAGGAAATACCCGATATACCAGCGGCCTTATTCCGCTTTTCGATGACCTTTTTTAAGTTCCTCGGTGATGAAAACACCAGAGACCTTGATCGATATTGAAAGTTGGCATTAACAAATACCAGCATAATGTTTAACTGGTATATGATACAAGATGCTGAAACCTTGTTTTTGTACCAGGCTACCTGGTGCGTCTACTATCCCTGAGTTATCATATCAGCCTGCGTAAAAAGAAACAGGATATGGGACAGAACATGATGATCCCGAAACGCGACGCGTATAAGCGAATCACTACGACGGGAATTTCACCATATTTATGGTGGTCGCAACCCAGTACGCTTTACAGCCTTGCCACCTCGTTATTGCTATTTCCTTGTTCGTTATTTAGTAGGGTGAACCATACGCAGGTGAGGTTAGTTTGAATATTTCAGTTCTCAAGACTTATTTTACATCCTAAACATTTCTCGCTACGGTTAATTTATTTATCTGCGCCTAGTAAATTGCAATGCGAGTGAAATACAGTTCAAGAATATCACTCAACGGGGTGAAATGAGGCTCCACGGACTGAATATAGGCTGCCTCATACAGAAGTCCAATGTATTTATGCAAGTAAAGACGGTAAGACACAGAAATTTCTTTGGAGAATTCTGTACTTGGGGCAGTCCACATGACATTCATTACATACCATCACGCCTGTATCCCTGAAGGTTTAGGCAGAAGTGTGCTAATGTACAACCATATTCGCCGTATGTTTTTAGGTCCCATGTAGGAGGGGAGCCTATTGATATTAATCGGGCACAAAGCCAAACTCCGAGCTGCCACTGAGAATTTTCATAGAAATACCCAATAACACTTTGCTCGACCTGGGAATCGACCCAGAACTTCGATCATAGCTGTCGCTCTTACGAGCACTAGGCTAATGAGGCAGTTAACTGTTAACGACTGGTGAAATATACAAAAAATCGCAGCCAAATAATCTTGTGTTGTATTCTTGCGGTTAGTAGGGTTTCTAGAGCTCTTTGAGATAAAAGGTCGTCCATAGCCTACGGTAGCCACTCACCATTAGGTGGGCCGTATCCTTGTTTGTCACCTTTGTTGCATAAAAAAAGTCACTGATGGTTGACTTAGTGCTTTTTTTTCGAACTGACTATCGCTGTTGGTCTAACGAGCTTTTACAGTTTCATCTAACTTTGTGTTGAGTGCAGAAGGTATTTAATGACAACAAGCACTAGGATGCCAAAATGACCAATCATTAGATTGAGCTGTTGCCACGCAAGATGTCTTACGCTTTTATTTTATTTGGTGACGATGGGAATGAGAAATTTATTAAAACTAATTAATAACATTCCATCGGCTCAAGGTGATCTCGTCGCCGACAAAAGACCATTGTTTGATCCGAACACATTGTATACGTTTTGTACTGATATTGAATCGGTGTTTGTTATTCGATGTTAAATTGTATTGAGTTTTTGATTGTTTATAGTTATGAATGTTTGAGTAAACGGTAACGTTCGGAGTGCAGAAGTTAGTTCTCATTGGAAGATACTAATATTCTTTCATTATTGTGTAGGATCGTTTTTATTTGCTGTGCCCCACGGTTTCACTCGTGTTAAATTTGCTCGACCTTTATTATGACTTTAGATGAAATATTAATATGCAAAATTAATATAAAATTTGAAAAGAGGAGAAACAGTAAAGCTGATAAATATATGTATAATAATCTTAATTAGCATATACATTATATTTGAAACACTTCAAAGTCTTTCATGTAAGTTAAACCTAAGGATATTTAAAAGGAAACACATTTTAATTTTGTTCTCAGGGCGGACTCATTTCAGGTAGAAATCCTCGAATGGGTCCAAACACTGCGATGACTACTGCAATGGCCGCACACCAAGAATCTATCCACGAGAGACTTCAGCCGGCTTCAGAAGAACCAATTTACCTTCACCATGGACCAACAACCTGGACCGAATCGGTTCCACATCAAGAAGAGAACAGCACGGACATGTCACCTTATTATAACATGCCAAAAAGGAATAAAAGAAAAAACTTTAAACCGAGATGTGCACCGAACGCTACATCATTTTCTGATGAATCTAATGGAGCAGCTTACGTAGATGGAGGAAGTCCTGTAAATGGCAACGATAGAAGTACACCAGAACCGATAGATGATAATAAAGATGAAGGGAATTACGCTAAAATTGGTGTTAAAAATTTTAGTCTGCTCAAGGGGGGTGCAGTTGATCTCAGTAGGAGACTAAGCACTGATTCAAATGAAAACATAGAGTCAGATTACCAAAATAGGTTACCTGACGAAAAAAAATTGGATACGTTCCAGCGCTCGTACATACATAGCCTGCGTATGAACCAAGACGTTGAGAACGATCGGAGTATGTTAAATTTTACTAATTTACAAAACAAAACCTTTTGTGCCAAAAATCCTTTTGCTATATCTCAATTAATTAAGACGAATTCGCCTCCTAGAAGAAGGGATTCGGATTCTGATGAGGAAAAAAGCCGTGATATGAATGCGAACGAGAGGCTTGATAGTCACGAGCCTAATGACAATGAATCTCACCAGAATGGTGATACCAATAACGCTACAAATAGGATTTTGAGAGATTACGCTATGAACACTATGAAAGAATTACTAGGAATTTATGGTTTGTCGTCGAATGAGGTAGCTGATGCAATAACTGGACAGATTAGAGCTTTAGAAGCACTACAAGGTTAGTCTGTCATTGACATATATTTACTGTTATATTGACGAGAAAATCTGTCTCTGTATAATCTCAATAAACTAAAAAAAATATCTGCCTTAAATTGCTCTTATAAATAATTCTTATCACCTACAAAAAACCGTTATATAAGCTACGTACGAGTTCTTTAATTTCGTCCTTTTTTTAAATCTAATTTGGTACTTATCTAAATCAATTACTAAGTTGTAATTTGGGTATAGAAAATGATTAGTTCCTCTTAGAACTATTATCAGCTTTATGTAACGCTATTGCCTCATAACTCCACCCAAACATTCATTAAATTGAAAGCGCATAATTTAAAAATAAGTACAAAAGCAAAAAATGCTTTGCACTTTTATTAAAATTAATTTACGTGTATTGATTAAACAAGGCAAACCATTCACCCAATTACCTCTAAGCCTGAAGAGGCGGTACGACTCGGGTATGGAAGATGGAACGGATAGAAGTCTTCGAAGATCGTCTTCAGCCACAGAAGATGAAGGATCCACTAATATAACGCCACCGAAAACACCTGATAATGACATGGAAGCTCAAAGGTAAAGAAGTTGTTTCTTTTTAATCCTATTTGATTTCTTCACTAGTTTTAAACTTTATTTTGGCTTGTGATGAAAGTTGTGATAAATTTAGAAAATAGGATCTTATTTGTTTAAGGGCACTAGATCGTTAATTCTATTGATGGCCGTTTTCAATGACCTATCTATCCATTGTTTCAGTTACTAAAGATAGACAAATATAACTTTTTGTCCTTACTTTTTTTTTGAATAACCTATCAATGGATAGTTTTTCTTATCTACATAATATAATATATCCATATCCTATAGATTGGATAGATAAGAGGGAAGCCGATATCTGTCTTAAATTAAAAATAGTACTCGTTACAAATATATACAAGGTGTCCAGAAAGGGTATCGGGTATTTGTAAGTTCAATGAAACAAAAATTATTTGTATGCAATAAAAAAGTTTATTGTTTATTATTAGCATATGAATTGGAGAATTATTTGGAAAAGATGATGTTATTCAAATGATGACCGTTACGTTGCTGGCACTCTTCTAAACGGAAACGAAGATTGGCGATAACACGTTGACACATAGCTATCGATATTGCTGCCATTTCTGACCTGATGTTTTGCTTTAACTGGGTTAGATTCGTCGGATTGTTTTGATAAACCTTACTTTTAAGGTATCCCCATGCAAAATAGTCAAGCGGGCTAAGGTCGGGGCTTCTGGGAGGCCAGTTGATGTTACCCCTTCGCGAAATGACTTTATTAGGGAATAATTCGTTAACAACTTCCATTGAGTCATTTGAGGTATGGCAAGTGGCCCCATCTTTCTGGAACCACGTTCTTGAGTTGAAATCTGCAAACTCCTGCAACTCTGGGACCAAAAAATTTCGCAACATATCGCAATAACGGTCACTATTCACATTAATTGCTCGGCCTCGTTGATCTTCATGAAAATAAGGACCAATTATGCCTTTAGCAGACATAGCGGCCCAAACAACGACCTTTGGGCTATGCAGGGGTCGTTCATGCTTTCGTCTCGGATTCTCCACTGCCCAGTACCGACAATTCTGCTTATTAACATGACCATTCAGGTGAAAATTTGCTTCGTCACTGAACAGTATGTTGTTAAAGTTGTTAAATCGCTGCAGCATTTCGTTCGCAAAATTCAGTCGATTAGCATAGTCCGTATCCTTCAATTCTTGAACCAATTGAATTTTATAGGCTTTTAGATGCAAGTCTTTCTTTAAAATCGAATGTAAAGACGATTTTTTGATGTTCAACGCTTGGCTTCGCTTTCGGATGGATAAAGACGGATTTTGACGAACCGACGCCTCAACTTCTTCAATTGCTTCTTCATCGCGAACTGAACGAGGACGACCAGAGTTTTGAATTTTAACTGTCGCACCTGTATTCTCGAACATCCTGATCCATTTCCTAATGCTATCGTCACTTGGTGCGTGGCGTGTACGATATTCCGCACGATAGAGACGTTGAGCAGTCACTATTGAATCACCATTACGATAATACGCTCGTACGCAAAATGCGCGATGCGTCCCCCGAGTACTGTTCCATCGTGACTAAAACTCCACAAAATGGCGGACGCCACGAACCCCTCCCCCGCACCCTTTAGACGCCCCGTTTCGAATATGGCGCGAAAACAAATACCCGATACCCTTTCTGGACACCTTGTACTTAATCATTGATAGTAAACTTAGATATGTTATTGAAAACGGCCGTAAGTCGATTTGAAATACAATCGCAATAATTGAATACTTAATAAAATATATTCCGAATTATGTTAACACATGAAATTAATGACTTATTTATGTTATATCGAAGAGTGGAAGTTAAGGCAAAATTAAAAACAATTATTTCAAAATGTGCAAATGTACCTGATTAACACATTGAATAATGTTTCTGGTACAATGTTCCAAAATAATGCTGAACAGTTTTTTTAATGCTTTATTTTGCCGACACGAATTTGAATTATCTTAGTGTAACAGAAATAAATTAAGATACTATGATATTTTATTTGTGTGCTAATAGTTTGCTTCGGGGTTTTAGTTTCATAACAAGCTGGTTAATGCAAAATTTATACATACCGACTTCAAAATATATTTTGAAAGTATGTTTTACTTTTAGGCAGAGAGCTCTACAGATAATCAGCCAGCAGTCGATGCGGCTTTTCGGAAGATCGCAGGTTCAAGAGGAAGATGGTAGCGGTTCTGATGACGGTGACCAGACTCTTGATCTCAGCGTCTCTAGAGATACTGACGGTCATGTAAGTTGATTTCTTATAATATATTTTTTATGTTTACAAAAGGGACGATTTAATGCGATAAACTTCAACATAATTTCCTTATTCCTTATTTCCTGTATTTAAATCAATGATTTTTAAATTTTGGTCTCATTTGGAGACTACATTTAATTAGGACTTTGAAGAATGATATCTCTCATTTTTGGACTCAAACTAGAATTAATCTGCACTAGTTCTACATCTTGGATTGCAACCACACTTTTCTATATAAGTAGATATTTGCAATAAAATATGCTTAATAGTTGATAGTATGTATGTAAGCTGTCGGCTGAGAATTGATAGACTAATTATACACCAATCCCTGCCTCCAATGGGATTAAGATACTTTGAAGTAATAACAAACTGCAACTGTAAATAATTCCTTTGTTCATCAGCCGTCATTGTATCATATTATGCATATGGATCAGATGCTGGAATTCTGAGAAATCTGTAGCTTTGTATTTTTTTACTCTGTCTAGTGTTCTTGCATTATTTTCCGTGTTATAAATTAAATTCAAATTAGTAAATATGCCTACTCCTAATCTTAATAACATCTATTATAAAATACATTGATCACAAATAGGACATTACAAAATATTTTGTCTGTCTGTCTGTTTGTATATCCGGATTTAACTCAAAAATTGCTTGATATGCTTGCTGAATTTTATATTATATCATTCCTTAATTGATTGTCTATAAGAATAATTGTTAAAATACTTTTAAATGCCGTAAAAAAGAATTCCTTTTTTTTTGAAAATCATAAAAAAAGAATGGTAAAAATTATTTTAATAATATTTCTCAACCGATTTTGATGAAATCTTGTTTATACGTTATGCTATTCCTCAACTGAGATAGGCTATAAGAATTTTAAATAATGCAAGCCAAAGAAAGTTTATAAAACGAATTTTATTATAATTCTTATTAGGAACAGTCAACGACATCTAGCGCCGGTAACAGTGTCTCCGAGTTTGAACAACAAAACATCCTGATGAGAAAAAATTTGGAAGACTTGGCTAATTTACAAATGCAGGTAAGTGCAATTGATCGTCATAATATACGCATTAAACACCATGCCGCCATTGTTATTTCGTCCTATTATAATATGTAAGTATTCACATTCGTCATTGATCTATCAGATCTATTTGATCAGACAAACTTAAGTTCAGTCTTGCTTTAAATGTAAATATTTTGTATTTATACTAATATAATTTTACTAGCGGTGTGCCCGCGGCTCCGCACGCGTTTCTTACTACGCTATAATTATTTAAATCCCTTTGTTTTTACTCATATTGTTGACAGTTCACATACAAAATCAAACAAAATCGGTTGAAAACTATTATTCATTATGCATTATTAACAATTCTTATAGCCCCTTAATTATGTAAATAGTTAGACTTACCGTATATAAAATTTCATCAAAGTCGGTCAAGAATTAATTAAGTTTTAAATTTTTGAAAATTCATTTTTTATAATTCCCAAAAGTATTAATGCTAATTCTCATTACTTATCATTCATGGAACGACTTATACTATCCTTGTACATAATTGAATTAACGAAAATATTATTTTTTTATTTACGTTATCTAAAAGTAATATTGAAATATCTTATACCCTATCAACTGACCGATGATATAAGCATCTCGTGTACAAAATTACATAATAATCGGTCAAGCCGTTTTTGAGTTAAATCTGGACATACAAACAGAAAGACTGACGGAAGAAAAAAAATATCGTTCATATAATATGCGTATCGGAAAGTATTGGTAAAATATTAAAAGTACAGACAGGACTACAGGTATATAATATAGATAGATATATTTATATAATACCAAAAAAAAAAAAACAAAAGAAAATCATAGATGAGTTTATCACTATGTGTATTGTGGCCGCAATCCCTACCACCCCGCTATATTACTGCATATGCACCGGCTGATTTCGGAACACGACAAACCAAAAGAAAATCATATATGGGTTTATTACTGTTTGTATGGTGCTATCATTATATGCCAATATGAATCCAACACATTAACCGTCCTAATAAAACTTCAAAAATAATTAAAATCATACCATAATGTACCGGCCTACGGAAAGGTTTTTTGAAAAACGTGAAGCCCCTTTTATTCCTTTTTTATATGAATGGGTTCTTCATACAAACTTTCACCCAAGTTTTATTTTCACCGCATGTGGAATAACACAATGAAATAATTCACTTGTAGCAGAACTGTATACTCCAGATAATTTACAATAGGTTTGACAGCGTCATAAAATAAAACAGTCATTATGCCGTACTGCGTAGTTAAACAGCTTAAAAACACTTCAGCCAATCTTAAAAAGAATAATGGACTATCATTTAATAGGTAATTATTAGAAATACAATACACTTTTTTAATAAGTATAACAATGTCAATAAATCAACAAAATTGTTGACGTTGACAACGCTGTCATTTCAAATCAACAAATCTGGTTGTCTTGGAAGCTCATATTTCCCTCTTACATACTTTCATCTCCTATTTTTTTAGCCTTAAAGTTTTATTTTCGCGACAAAAAGTACCCTATGTACTTTCCCAATGTCCAATCTATCTCTATACCAAAATTCATCAAAATTGGTCTTGCGGTTTAGGCGTGAAAACGTAACAGATAGACGGACAGACATAGTTACTTTCGCATTTATAATATTAGTATTTATAAATAAATATTTTTAGATTGGATGGATAATGTAGTTTGTTTGTTTGGTTGAACGCGCTAATCTCTAGAACTACTGGTTCGATTGGAAGAATTATTTTAGTGTTGGATAGCCCATTTATCGGGGAAAGCTATAGGCTATATAACATCACGCTATGACGAATAGGAGCGGAGCATCAATTAAAAATGGTGCAAAAACGGGGATTTTTTTTTTCCTTTCGAGAGTTTCCAATATGTGACGAAGACGAAGTCGCGCGGGTCAGCTAGTTATCTATAAAATTTATTCATGCATTTGAAAAAAATTGTCCATAATTGATAGGTTGGTAGTAATACATTTTTAATTATCTATATTTTTATGCAGTAATACTTTTAAATTAATAAATTCGTTTCTTGTTTTCGTGGCTCAACTTTTCTTCAATTCCACAGGGCTACTTCCAAAAATCTTCAATAGACGCCGAAGACTCGCAAGAGAGAAAGCTGCAGGCCAGTGGTAAGCTAAAAATATAAATCCCTTTTACACTAATCTTGTACATATTATTTCTAAATGTTCAACAACACAATCTAAAAAGTGATTTTATTAAAATAATAAGAATAAATTAAATTTAATATCAAATCAACCCTATGGTTACAATTTAAAAAATCTTTTAAAGTTATAATTAATATTTTAAGATATTAAAAATCATTTATAACATTGTAGTCATAGAGATCTTTATAGAGAGAGATCTGTGATTGTAGTATACGCAAAACTTTTCAAGAAAAGAATTTTGTAGATTAAACATTTGTAACTTCTAACACAAGTTCTTCTTACAAACGTACTATTGAGATACTCGTATATATATTTTAAAACTATAGCATATTAGTTGTATGAGTGTATGACATAAATATTTACGAAAGTTTGCTAAATGAAACGGTTTCACTAGGACCGTACTAATTAGACTCTGTTAGAATGTCGGAGTTTTACGTACATTATGCTTATTAGAACATTTCGCTGTGAAATATGTTAGAAAATGACATCGACATAGTGAAAATGATTTTTAAAAGCTTTTTATTAGAATAATATTGATATTAAGGGACTTTGTTGTTGATTATAGATTTATGTGTGATGGCCATTATTGTGATTTTTGTATCTGTATGTTTAATACACATATGCACATGTTCTTGTATGTTGTTGTTTTTGGTCGAGAATTCCCGGGAAATCTGACCTTACTCGATACTATAAAATAATGTCGAAAAGTCTAGAATTCCCTTTCGAGAATAGATTTCCCATTCAGATCTCGATTTATTACTCTCATGTTTTTAAAGCTAATTTAGACTAGTTTAGTCTAATTAGAAGATAGTTTTTTATTACTGATTTAATTAAAGTAGTGTATGTATTGACATTGATAATTGTCTTCTTAGAGCCTTCTTCTTCTTACCCCTTATCCTACTAAAGTAGGGTCGGCACAACAGGTTTTCTTCCTCCGCTCTACTCTATCAAATATCATCTCAGTATACGCATAATTATCATTCTTCACATAATCCATCCATACCTTCTTCGGTCTTCTTCTTCTCCTATAATATGACTTTCATTTCTCCTCATGACATGCCCATAAGCCGAGAAATCAAAAAACCTAATCTGAACGTATGATATGGATTGTAGCAGTATCATCTTTTTTAGTATCGGTACAGACAGAGTTCATTGGACACAAAATTAAATATTTGTTTCGGAATCGTTAATTAAGACAGTAAGATTCCAAAATAACCGATCATAGAATAAATTAGTGGTGTGTCACTTTTCACAGGCACGTGTAAAGAATTCAACGATTTTTGTGAAGATATGTATGTTTTCACGGCACCTATGGCGTTTTATTCAAATTAATGTTTAACTATGAAAAGCATCTCATTATCGATGCACCACGTGTTGAGTTGAGTAACGCGGTAAGATCGGGTGTTACATGAAACTCCTGGATTTCCGGAAGAAATCGAAATTCTTTATTTAGTTCGTAGATCTATAATTTCACAATACGCTTCTATAGTACCGTTGTCATTTCAAATGCGATGAAACGAATAATTGACACTAAAAAGAGAGAAACACACACATCTATACGATTTAGCCTGCGAAAAAATGAGATAGAATTAATTTAGAATTTTGGATTATACACGGTTAATGCAAGTCCTGATTTTCATAATTGGCCTAGCTGTGTAACGACCAGGCTTTTACACACTGTTGTATGCATACTACGACTGGTTAATAGTGCGAGTCCAGCCAATTTTTTTCTTATGTTTTGTGAAGGCTCCGTTTCTACCGCATGTGAACTAGACACGCGTCTTTTTTTTGCAAAGGAACGTTTGTGATATTTTCATTATATGTGTTCAACTATTTAAAATCTTAATATCGGAATATAGTATCTTTTTATAGTTTTGATTTTTATCACGATACAAAATCATACCACCTAAATAAATTGTATCCAAGAGCATTATATTGCTGGGTTGTTAGTGCACGACAATTACACAATTATCGATAAGGCCCTATTAGAAACACGTGTTTCGTTTATTACATTTTGGGATCTAGTATATATCCAGTTGCCAAAATACTTGCAGGCCGACACATCACTTCTCCTTTCTACTGTAAAGTATGCTAAATTAATCAAAAGGATACAAAAGACCCAACTGCATCGTAAACATTGGTTTTTCTTTTCTATTTTTGCTTTTTATTTGGTTTCCAGACCTTGTACTTAAATATTATATAGCCTATATCACTCCTACAATTACGACGAGTCAAACGACACCTCGTACACTTCAATCCAAAAAGCCTTTTAGGCTACAAAGCGTGCCAAATAAATAGACATACATATACACTCGAAATACAAAACCCAAATTTTTCATAGTCGGGTAATTTTTTTTTTTTTTTTATATGAGGACACAATTTCGTACACGGCCATTTAATTCCAAACTAAGCAGAGCTTGTAATATAGTAACTAAACAACTGAGAGAGATATATACATATATTTAACACCCAGACACACAACTGATAATTATGCTCATCACACAAAAGTCAGTCTTGGGCGGGGATCGAACCCGCGACCTCTCGGCTCAATAATAGGGTTTACTATCACTGCGCTACGAGGCCTGTCGTATTCAAAGAAGGTTCTACGTATGAAAACCAAACCTTCGGCAGTGAATATATTTCTTCAGTTTTTTTATTACACTAAACTTACTTATGCAAAAATTACATAAAACACAGTCAAGACTGTAGACTTTATTTGTTAGATAACAATTTGACTAAAACATTTACTATAATTAAAGACATTTTTCAAATTGAGTATCTGTCGCCAAGCACTTATAAGTACGTACCGGCAGTTGCACTTAGGAACCAGTCCTCTCACTAGGCTTAGCATGTTATGAGCAAATCGTCACTTAATATCAGGTGAGGTTTTTGCCAAACGCTAAACTTATGAGGAACAAAAAACCACCTAATAGTTTTATTGGAGACACAAATAACGTTAAGTGAATGAATTCCGCGTAGTTTTAGAAGACAATCAGTGTTCCCCCATTTGGCGGGCGTCCCCTGCCAGTAATTGTTGAAACCTCGGTCGGTCTAATCTGCCTCAATAGATGTGAACTCGCTCAATTGAACGTCGAGCCCTGGGAGCCGACGGCAATAAACCGACGAGCTTGTTCATCGTTTTGTACGTATTTTTATAACTTTGAAAATTGCTTATGTGTATTTAGAGCATCCTAATTTCAATAAAAAGCTGTAAATTGAACAGGATATATTATTTTAACTAGCTGTGAGTTGCGGATTCACCCGCATTAAGTTCGGATTATACATACCTTTTCATTCATACATATGATATAATACTTGTGTACAGATTGCCGGATTGGTTGATGTTTATGGCTACTGCTACGCTCCTAACTATTGTACCGTGAAGTTATGTAGTCTATAACCTTGCTTGACTGGTAATTCCAGAGATTAACGCGTTCAAACAAACAAAAAACAGTTTATTGAGCTTTATAATACTAAGAACAGTTTTCAAAGATTTTAATGGTTCTAAGTACGAGTTCTATTTTGTTAGAAACTATCTGTGCCCGCGGCTCCGCTCGCATGGACTATAGAATGTTGGCATTGTGGCGAGCGGGGCACCCGCCGAGGCGCGGAACCCTAATTTTTTCTATAATAACCTAAGTTACTACTTATAACATCAGATATTGGCACACGGTGATGTTAATGTTATCAGCAGCAATATTGATTTTACTTATTTTATTTCATTTATACAAAATTTACTTGATAGTCAAATAGTTTTTCTTTTATTATTTATTACATACTAACTTAGATAGTAACATAGTAACTGCCTCGTTAGCCTAGTGGTCGATAGCGCGACTGCTATGAGCGACTTCCTGGGTTCGAATCCCAGGTCCAGTAAAGTGTTATTCGGTTTTTCCTATGAAATTCCCAGTAGCAGCTCGGAGTTTGGTTTCGTGCCCGATTAATGGCAATAGGCTCGCCCCCTATTACATGGGACCTAAAAACATACTCGGCGAATTGTGGGTGTGCAATTAGTACACCTCTGCCTAACCCTTCGGGGAATACAGGCGTTAAGGTATGTTATGTTACATACTAAGTAAAGATTACATAAAAACAATATTCACTATGCAATCTTTATTTGGGTAGCTTAGTCTTTAGTTTTATCATGTTGTGAAATATATTTAAGTATTTAAAATCGCCAATTAATTCAGAAGTTACGTTGCATTTCGATTACACCAACCGTACGCATCTTTAATCATGGCGAATAGTTCGTATGACGTATAATAAGCGTGGATCGAGATAAATCACGTTTAAAATATAGGCCGGCAAGCGACATCCTTCGTATTACCGAAATCACAGCGAGTCTGTCGGTCGTCTAGTGGAGGACACGGTAGGGGCCGAACAAACAGGCAAATAGCGTTTCCCATTTACTGTATAATGGTCCTGGTTTCATTTCGTCCGGTGAACGACGATTTGCTTTTTATTGTCGTGTGACATTCATTGCGACACGAGCAATACTGCTAACTTGCTAAATCTATCATTGTATTAATACGTGAAGAAAAACTTTGTACCCCTTTTAAGTGTATTACGTGCTCGGAAGACTGTGATATTTGGCATGCTTAAAGTTTATACGGAGAAGGAGTGCAGAAAGCTAAAATTTATCTATAACATCTGTTACTAATATATTAAACTGCGATTCCTAACACAACCAATGCCAGTGAACTTAGACCCCCCAAAATATTGACATTGTCTCTCAACGAAAAGTGACAGTAAGTGATGTAGATAATAGCCATTGTTTAGGTTCATGAATACTGCAAATGTCAAACAGAAAAATATAGTTTTATGATTAAAAAGTCGCTGGTCGAATTTCGATCATTGGGCGACCGCTAGTATTAAATATCTGTAGTTCTGTCTGTACATACATTTCCTCTATTGTCTATTATAAAGGTATAACAGAGAGATAAAGCACAGTTCCACAGCAGATGTTCCTTCGGTGTAGAGATTCTAGAGATCCTTGAGGATAAGGAGTTCCAGGTCAACAATATTCTAGTGATGCCTATGGTGTTACAAGCGGCCATAAGTTACGGTAACCGCTTACCACTAGGCAGGCCACAGTCCGTATGATTGTTTGCCACCTTAGATAAATAAATAAAAAACTATTTGTATGTAAGGAGATATCTCATAAACGGTTTACCGAACTTAACGAAATTTTGTACACGAGTAGCTTATGTCATTGTCAAGAATACTTTGAAGATAGTTAAAAAAAAATCATACTCAATCATAAATTTTTTTACCGAGTAATTGACCGACTTAATTATTCGACTCGCGAATTTTAGGCCTTTTTTTTGTATAGAAGATTCTTTATCAGTTGTTTTCATCCCTCGCTACTGGTAACAATTTTTGTTTAACATAGCAACGACTACTTAGAATCAGTTGGATACTGAGTATGTTTAAAAAAATACCTAAAGTATAAGACTGAAGAAAAAAAAAACCCACAAACGATACTAAATAAATTATATCAGATACAAAAGATAGAATAGAATACAATATATATTCCGACACAAAAATAAATTATACAAAAAATGACACATGCCGATTGTTCGATAAAAAAGTGAAATTATCGATTATTTTATTTTCATCGATACACCCGCACCGTTCTAACGTATAGGATTTATACAACTCGTCCCTGTCTAGCGTGGTTTTATTACGCCGCGCGCTCCCGAGGCGATAGAGATGTAATTTATTAAAAATCTGTTAATTACAGTAATTAGAGTCGGTTTGTTTCGATGTATGCGTTGTTTATAACGTGATTGTGAATATTTATCAATATCGCCGGATTACGTATTAGTTATGATATTATTTCGGTGTTGCTTTTAGGGTTCCGTTGGTGTTGGAGACGTGAATGTATCATAAAATAATTTAACTCTCGTTGACATCCTAAACTTAAAAGTCATATGACAGTTGAACCATACAGAGGTTATATGATTCTTGTCTCATTATACACAAAGAAAACTATACGTAGATTTAATATAGTATATATCAGCAATAGATTGAATAAGACGAGACCAAAAACGGAATACAGTAGTGTACGTATTATTTTGTTGATTTTCTTTGTTTTATGAGTTACATTCAGGTACAGTATACCTTACCACAAATACGTCTACTAAAAATTAAATTACACCTTAAAACCTTAGATTTTGCTAACATACAGGCCGACGGCATATACGAAAATGATCTCATATCTCTATCTCGTTCTAATGTATACTATATTCTTTCTCTTTCGAGCTGTCAATCTATATACTAAATCTATGAGGAAAAGAGCTCAACAGACCTTGGTGAGGAAAAATATTGAGACCTACCTAGCTAACCAGCCAGCCAGCTAACTAAGCTAGTACCTACTGTGGTATTGAGGTGTTCTCGAATGCTCGTTTAGGTACCTACCTTACAAATTTTTTTATATTATTTCCCGAAGAAGTTTTTGTGGTAACACCACAGCTTCGTTAATTCTTCACAAAATTTATTATTGAAATATAATTTTAAAACTTATGTTTCCTCCTATTGACGAAAAATAGGCAATTCGTAAAAAAATATTTTCAATTAACATGTAGGAGGCGCCATCTGTTAACGATCCGTTTAACTGATTGAGAGCTGTTTACATTTAATAGTATGCGAAGTATTCGTACGGGTCAGGTAGTACTTATAAATTAGCCTATCGATGTCTTTCAGAAGTTTTATATTGCGTTTTTTATTTCCACGGACTAAACTGACATTTCATGTGTTGCTAGTTTATTGTATTTATGAATACTGATGTCACCAATTGGCACTAATTGTAAAACCGTCAGAGTAATTATACCTATTGATAAGTTTTTTCTGAAAAAATATTGAACACTCCAAATGTGAAGACGGAATAAAGCAGACAAAATCGCTTCTCTTGTGGGCCAATCGAAGCGTCCTTATTTTTTTTTTTTTATTTGTTAGCCATATATCCGTTTCATGGTTTCCTTAATTTGTAAAGATAATAGTTAATTATTGGGTATGTTGAATAACACTAAATATTTCAATTAATAAATAAAAACCCTCAATGAAGTACATATTTAAAATCTTACGATTCAAGTAATTGCACCGTAAAATATACGGTAGCGCAACACTACAATAATAAATGTGACAAAATTATTTTCAAGTTTGACATTAGTGATTGTCAATTCACTCCGTTGAGAAAGTAGGTACAGAACCCAAATACAAATAATAATTTCACGCTTTACAATACCTTTTATACAAAAGCCTATGATTATGTATATATGTGTTCTGATTCTAAACTGAACAGATCACATCGTATCTCTCTTAATCGATTAATTATTCGATTAGATTGTTGTACCTTAATTAGATTTCTATTCGAATGATCGCTTTATTTGTACCAATCGATTATTATATTTATTACAGTGGTAATAAAAAATATGGAAAAGTTATTTTATATGTCGTCGGAACGCTTTGACCCAAACATGTAATTATTTATTGTGTATGATATAATCGAATGAATTGTTCTACAATAAATAAACAATACTACAATTTATACAGAGCATGTTTATGGAAACTTTTTAGAAACTTCTTTTTGGTACGAAGTTGCTTAACGCGTGTTTGGAGGATGGGAAGCTAGACAGGAAAAATATATCAGACGTGACCGACACTAAAAAGAGAAAAAGACGTACATCTATTGGATTTATCCTCTCAGAGAATGAGATAGAATAGTGTTAAATCTAGAGTGAGCGGTGTTCGCGTTCCAGTCGGACACTTGTCGTGTCCTACTACACAGACAAAAGCCAATTTGTTTATATATTTAGCATAGGAGTAATACAATAGAAAAAAAAAACAATTTTGGGTTGAAATAAATGTCCGTTTCTTCTTCTTCCTAACTTAGTCCTCGGTATTACAGATCATTACTGCCATTATCAAGTAAATATAGTGTCCTGTCATGTTATGACGCTTTCATCAAAACCGCAGCATGTCACATCAAAATCCCGCCAGAAAACAAAAATATCCGTTTACTGTTCGAATAATTTACGTACAAAAGAAGTAAGACAGTGAAAACTAGGGACGGTAGATAGTAACCCAATAATCCTGATACAGATATCTGTAAAAGTTGGTATTTGAACAAGCTAAATTTTTAAAAAGGAAACAAAAGACCTAACTGCATCAAAAACATTGGTTTTTATTTTCTATTTTTGCTTTTTATTTGGTTTCCAGACCTCGTACTTAAATATTATATAGCCTATATCACTCCTACAATTAAGACGAATCTAACGACACCTCGTATGCTGAAATCCGTAAAGCCCTTTAGACTCAGACATACATACATAAATATATACGCTCGAAAAACATAACTCATCAATCAAATAGTTACTTAGTTATATCCCCCGGAGGACAATTTTGACTGATTTTAAAAGTTGGTATTATTTCATACCAGCATAATGTTTACCTGGCCCATTGTATAATACTCTGAAACCGCGATGGTACTGCTGATGTATTTCTTTGCAAATTTCTCTTTACTTGGGGTAGTCAGGCTGGTGGAATACCTCCATTCATCAGAAGATCGCAGTCAAAAACCCTGGTTTTACGCTCCTGCGGTGAGTAGGGTTTCCAAAGCTCCTTGAAAAGGGGAGATTCGAATTTAGTAAATAAGATACATCCTTATTTGCCTTATTAATTGTATTTAAAAAAAAAAAACAATACATTAGGTAGTCTCACGTAGGTCGTGCGGATATAGATGCATTTTAAGGTATATTAAACAAAATATACATACAATATCCGTACATCGAGCACATATGTTCACAAGACTGCCTTTTGTTAATTAACTCCACACAAGCTTTGCATCCTTTACTATAGAACAAAGGAAGTTATGGAGTTCCAAAACGGGTTATTTTTTACATAAAGCTTTTTATTTCAGTTTGATATTTTTCTATTAACAATATGTGTATACATTTATAAGTTTTAACTATATTACTAAAGATTTTTTATGTATATTAAACAAATTGTGGAAGATGCGTTTTTCGTTTAGAAAAAAATAGGTTCCAGAATAGACATTTTGTCTTAGATATGCGAAATATAGTAAAATCTTTGCTAATATGATAAAAGACAAGAAATTGTTTACTTTGTGTGTATTAACGCGCTAATATCTGGAAATATCAGCCAGATTGATAGATAGAAAGAAAGAAAGCACATTTATTTCATGTTGTAAGCACTGACATAATTAACACAGCACATGTTTAATACGAGATTAGAAAGCGGAGTATTACTAATTTAATTTATATTACTGCAACATTGCCAAACAAATGCCGTACTCGAGATCAAAAAGGACCTCAGGTCAACATATGCGATAGCAAAATACTATAGCGCTGGTTTTCAGCTGGGATTTTTAGCTTATAAATTTATTTAGGTTATAAACTTCACGCTATGTTTATAAGGGGCGAAGCAAAAACCTTGAACTTCAAGCAATCTCGTAGATAAGTCAAGACGTGAAAACAACAATAGGCTACACCCGCTACACGCGATGGAGAATGGGTTGAATAAATGCAATAAGAATGAATCCAAGCGTACCAGCTAATTGTTTATAAAAATAAATTCTATTTTAAATTGTATCCCTTTCATGCTTAAATTTAATTTCATACAACGCGGTTGGCTGGATATTATGTATAAAAAGGATAATTAATAGTCAGTTTTACGGTAACCCTCATCTCGGCAACGAAGTAAAAAGTTCTCTATGACTTACATAACACCAGTGTGTTCCCTCCGTCTTACGACATCGGGTCCGCTAATGTGAATAGATATTTATGCAGGCCGGTGTGCAGTGGTGACCGCCGATGAATTTAGATCTCTCGGTGGTCACCGTTGTGTTTGGACTTTGCTTTTGTTACCATCAGGGACAGTAAGTACCGTCAATGTAGCGAGGTATTATAAAAAAAAGAGTAAAGCATTGTAATTTGACAGCAAATGGTATCTTATTACCTTGAGTTGGGCACCTGAAATATATGTAGTAAATTAAGAAACATGACTACTGACGAGTCCATTTGCACTTGCACACACACACTTTGCATTTGTTCAATCAAGAACATTAAAGGTTAATATGGTAGGTGACTTGGTTTTAGGTCTTGGAAATGATATTGTTTGGAGGTAATTTTGAGGCCGGTATCAGCACTTTTTTTTATAATTTTTGTCTATAAAGTAAGTAACCAAATCTGTAAATCAAATCATTTCAAATTTATATCACCTGTTTGTTTGTTTGTAACGTATATTCGTACATAAGTACGAATAATCGCTGAATGGTTGTTGAACTCGAAATAGTTAATATGTCATATCTTTAAGAAGACGCAACAAAATAACTCGAAGGCGGACAAGAAAAACGAAATTCGTTTTTAAATCTCAAAACTCAGGTTTGCTATAAAAATGAAATATTCCAACACAAAACCCCATGTTCTCGAGGTCATGAACGAAACGAGTAAAAAAGAAAAACTATAACACCTCCACGGATTTAATGCGCGTATAATTTCTTTGTGGCACCGCGCTGAATGTGAGCAGACGTCATAAAATATGCATTTCTTCGATGCGTGTGCGCATAGTATACACGTACGCGGCGCACGCACACGTGTAAACTCGTCACAGTAACCGACACGGGTCAGCGCACGCACACACGAGCGCTATCACAATAACTCAATCGTCTACATTCGCATCGCCTTTGCATATTCATTGGCCCTTACAGTTTGTATCTTTGTATAAAATTATAATACATTATGTGACCTCGGCGTGCCGTACACGTCTTTTTTAACTTATAAAAGGTAATAGGTACCTAGATCCACCTAGGCGGAGTCGTGCGTTGACACCGTTTTGTAATATTATGAATTCCTATTGTTTCATTGATGGTCGAGTGATAGGACCGATTTCCCGTGCCTTATTTGGTGATCAGTTGCTTAGGTGGACTTCTTTTACTGTTAGAACGGATGTTGGAAGAAACCAATTACTATTATAAGCAGTCTCGAGGCAAACAAAATTTTGACATAGTTCCTCAAAAATCCTTCTTAAATTATTCGTAAAAATTGGTTCAGTTTTTACAGGAGGAAACAGAGGAATACGAAATTGTGATTTCGTCTATTTTACATAGGTATATACAGTTCAAACTGCTTATATCTCTCTCGCGCTCTTTTAAATCGTTCGACCATAGCGCGACAACAACTGATTTCGTGACCTATTTAATCAGTTATCTTACCGAAGCCAAAACATAACATATCATCACGCCTGTGTCCCCGAAGGGTTAGGCAGACGTTTACTAATATACACTCACAATTCGCCGGGAATGTTTTTAGGTCCCATGTAATAGGGGGCGAGCCTATTGCTATTAATCGGATACAAAGCCAAACTTCGAGCTTCTATTGAGAATTTCATAGATAAAACCCAATAACACTAAGAATCGAACCCAGGACCTGAGCGTAGCAGTTGCCGACGCCGTTTTCTGTCAATTTAGTATGGTGATATGGATCCTGTAAACATCCATCCCATCCCATCTACACAAGCCCTTTTACGCCGCTTCTGCATTTATAAAAACATCTTACTACTAAACACGTAAAATATCTCGTCAAGCTCGGAGCGGTGCAGTATGCTATATTTTATTTGGTACGGCCTGGGAGTGGCCATCCTATGACGTAGTACATTTTTTAACCGAAGCATATTACATCAGACGTCAATATTGTAACCGCATCGTAACCACCTTTTGTGTGTAATCGATTGAATTTTAATAATTTGTTATTCACATTTCATGTAATGTACGTGTCATGGGATTCAAAGCATTTCATTTGAGGCCCTTGACATTTAGACTATGTATGAAGTCTAGGCTTTTGTTTGTAAAAAAATCTACTTGCTAATGTTTTAAATATTTCCATTGTCGTCTGAACTATTATTAGACTCAAAAAGTTAAATAGCTTAATATGAATATTTTGTCTTCGTCGAAGTCAGTTAAAGATTTATGAATCTTAAAGAATTTCTGCCTGACTTTCTTCTGACATATATTTTAACCTCCCAATTATTAATTTTTTCCAATGTTCAGACAAGATATAAATTATGTTATATTGTTTATTTTAATATGTAACATGCTTTATTCGAAAGCCACCTGCTCGTGAAAATGAATAAGCAAAATCGAGAAGTATCGATTATATCAATGCATTAATCGATATAAACGATCCGCGATGTCGAACCCGGGGACACGCGTCTATCCATCAAACGTACGCGTCCTTTTTTTGCGACCATTTAAAACTTTAATGAGAATTTATTTAATTATAGATTTTATTCCGATAAAAGTGATCTTTTAATATAGATTATATTTTGCACACGAAAATATGTTAACTTAACGTTTTAAGAAACCTTACCAAAAATCAAATCGATTAAAAATATTTAAAAGGTCGGGTCAAGACTTTTAAAAAACCAATTTGTAAAAAAAAATTTACTCATGTAATTGTGCTTTAGGATGGACATTCTAAGTATTCTGAAGTTTTTAACTTGATATTTTATAGAGGTCGCTCACGATTTTTTTCTTTATTAATATAGCCATATGTTCTCAAGCGATCTCTAAATGTTAATATTATATAACTTCGAAATTGTGACGGTACACAGATAGGGAGTTCTAAACATTCTTTTTTTTAAATCTTTATTTTTCGAACTCTTATAAAAAATAACGGACCATCTATCGATTTTACTTTAAATCACAGTTATCTTAATACATTTATGATCAAACCGCATCCTGACATAATTTACAGTTAAATATATTATATAATAATAATATATTGAAAATACTACTACATCCGCAAGTTAAATGGTTTTCTAATTAATCGACACGCCCAAACAAAGTCTCTCTTTAGCACTCTTAATAATATATATCGTGGTTTAATTCCAAACGGATATCATAACTAAGTTTTAGTCTACATTATAATCAAATATTTTTTGATTATAATTTAAGATGTAAAAAGTACTATATTAATAATAATAACGTTTATAAATTATTTTTTCACTATAAAAAACAATAAAATGAATTTACGTCGAGTTGTATTTCCGTCATATTATGCGTGCGCAGACTTCAATTCTAACCCTAATAAGTGCGCGAAAATATATACAACTTAAAAAAGAACCACTAATAATAATAAAAAAATACATGCAATGCCTAACGTTAAACTTTCCCTCATTTACGAGCATCATTACTACATTTCTCCTCAATCAGACTGACTGTCGGCCGAGTTAAATGAAAACACAAAAAAAAAACATCCAAACATCAAGACACTGTGTATAGAGAACAAAAAGCAAACAAGATCATGCGGAATCATTTACTCCAATCACGGACGACGGAGGGGACGGGCGGAGACGGGCGGACAAAATCGAACATGTATAGTCACTCATTCCGTGTGTCGATAGCAACTGATTTCTATTATTTTAGTAACTGTCTAATATTTGCATTGTGTTAGGAAGTACAGTAGAAAATTTATATCCGAATGTAAGTGTAACTTTTGTAACCAAACAATATGAATTAATATCTACAAGTATATTGTCTGTAAAAAGCCGTATTATACTGCATTTTTAACCGACTTTAAACAAAAACGGAGTTTACTCTATTCGAATGTTTTTTAATAATGGATGTTCAGACATAACTTCTTTGTTTATGAACCACTTAGGATGATTCTTTTATTTGCTTGATAGAGGATACCTCAATGGTGGTTCCATTTTAATTTCATTGGCATTGGCCCTTCAGCTTCGAAGATACACCACACCAGTGAACTCTTTAAAATCATTGAATTTTGTTAAAAATTGTCTTGTAATTGAAATTGTTTGTAAAATAATATAGTCAGTAATAAATTGTTATTATTAATTTTATTACAGTATTCTAGTAGCTATAATTAAGAGCCTCTTCTTTCTTTAGGTTTCACGTATTACACATCTTAGGTCACATACGTCTGGTTTTGGTATGATCGAGGACAAATAATATAGAATAAAAACCAGTTAGAATTGGAAAAAAAAAATTGCATTTGATAGCCTACTTATTGAGGAAGGTTATAGTGCTAACAAAACTTCACGCTACAACTCTAAGAAGTGGTAAGAAGTGTAGTAGTAACTATGAACGTCAAGCAATGACGAAAAGTGAGAACGACACTATGCTACACCGATATGTTGATCCTTGTTGAACCTAAACAATGAATATTATATCACTTGCTGTCACTTTTCATTGTGTGACAATGTCAATACTTTGGGGGGTCTAAGTTCAATGGCACTGGTTGTGTTAGGATTCGCAGTATTAATTTATTTTATTTAATATATTAGTAACAGATATTATAGAAAATTTTTAGCTTTCTGCACTCCTTCTCCATAAAAAATTATACCATGCCAATCTCACAGTCTTCCGTGCATGCAATACACTTTAAAAAATGTCCGAAGTTTCCTCCTCACGTATGTGTACTTTTTTATATATTATATATCTCTTATTAACAAAAAAATTTATAATTTCAAAAAATATAAATAACCGTCTTTGTAAATAAACCACGTAAACGTTATCCATTAGCGATACGTAATAGAGACGCACAATAAAAACAACAGATCGCCGGCGCAACATATCTAGATCCCTTATCGATCGATGGATCCCGATTTGATCTACGCATGCGTACGTTCATAATTATCTTTGCTCTTTCATTCGCCGACTGAAGTTTATGACCGAACGCACCGTGTAAACGTCTCCAATCATACTGACAATTATTAATGGACTTTGCATACCTTTAATGTAGACAATTAACATGATACTAAACAATGGGAAGTAATTATGGTATAACTGATCATAGTAATAAGCCAATTTGACGGTCAAGTTACCATTTTCACCGTTAGTACAAATATAAATGATATTATTCGCTGACAAGTAAACGAAGCGTTATTAATAGGAGCTAACGGAATGAGAAAAAAAAAGTTGTCCGAAGCGTTTCATATTTGCAGTGTTTTATTTTTCCTTGATACTGACTTGAATCCGTGACTTATTTCGTGTAAATAATAGAAATGGATTTAATATTCACTAGCTGTGCCTCATGGTTTCACCCGTATTAAATTTATTGGACCAACTTCCCTCCGCGTCTCCACCAACGCACTTATGTAGCACTTATTAGGATCATAGCGTGAAGTTAATAATAATAATAGTTTTTTATTACTGAAACTTTAACTAATAAATACATAATCTTAATTTATATTAATTTCATCGACAACCGCTTCAGCTTGTTCTACGACTTCCACAGGTTCCTTTGTTTAGCAGCCCTCATCCACGTTCCTCCTGCTATCTTTTTTAAATCGTCTACCCATCGAACTTGCGGTCTTCCTTTTTTCTCTCTTCCCATCTCTTGGATACCACTCTACAATGCCTTCCCTAATAAATAAAAATCTAAACTAATATTGTAAATGCGTATCTGTCTGAAAGAGTGTTTTGCGTTATTCAAAATCATTCCACAAGGCGGTACAGTAGGGGATAATTTTTAATCTATAAATTATACTAAGTGACGATGTGGCTCTTGGGCCATCTTGATGGTCGCACGCCTAGCCTAGTGGAGACTGTCTCTCAAGTGCAGCTACCGGAACACACATATATGTTAGAGAGACAGCTTGCATCATATTATGTGCTTAATTAAATATACCTAAGCAAAGTTTATAAAAAAATAAAATTCTGTCTAAATATAAAAATAGCTTTTCAAACCTGATTGCTAATTCCTGAGATTAGCGCATTCAAACCAACAAATAAAAAATCGTTGAGTTTTATAATATTAGTACATAAAGAATTATAGATAGATAGATATACGTAGATATTAGTAATCAGAGGTATTAGAATTCAGACAGTAGAAAACACGTTTTAGAATTTGTTTGTACGTGTAGTCAGCGATTAATTTTACATAAATGTCGTAAAGCTCGACTCCAAATTTGAAGTGATTTATGAGGATCATTGTATCATCGTTTTTTTCTTACAATCAAATCAGAGCTGTTCATTTTTTATTATCTTACCACACAGTCATTTAATTCCAAACTAGGCATAACTTGTACTAGGCTAACCAAACAGCTGATGAAGGTGCATAATCTTAAGTTGCTCAATAGACTTTGAAATGATTGTGAATTAGTTTTATTCGATATTACTTATAAAATTATCATGCGATAGATTAACGGGAAAGGAGGTGGCTCGTATCAAATCTCGGCCAACTCTCCCTCTCTCTGAATTCAAAAGGCAACTGTGCCAGATAAAAACAAAAAATAAGTACATACATATCAGTGTGACCCAAAAAAATTGTTTCTTTTACTTCTCGCATGAAAATGTATTATTTTAACACATTTTAACAATTCTCACAGAAATTCAACTATTTTTAAAAATTTTGAAAGGTGGGTCATTTTTTTTAAATTCCAAAATGGTACATTTTCCAATTTTTTTTCGTGTGCAGATAGATATACTTTACGTTTGATATTATAAGTATTTTGAATGTTTTAAGTTGATATTTAATTTATATAGGTTGCTCATGTTTTTTTTGGGCCTCCCTAACACATGAATATGAATAAATAAGCCACAGAACTGGTAATCACCCTGATCACAAAGTCAGTCCTATAAGGAAATCTATCTTGTAATCTTTCGTCTTTTTAAGAGTAGGGTTAATTACCACACCACTAGGCGTATCAACTGCAATTATGAAGTTCTTATGGCTCGGATTTCAAGAAACACAGGACTCAAAATCAAGAATGAAGAAGTAACTAGTACCTACAGTAAGTCTGGTATAGAACAAAAAAGAAGAATATGTGTTAATAGTGTTATAGCATGTAGTCTACCAGTTGAACAAGGCCAAAAATTTGTAATCTTATCAGGATCGTCATAAACACTTTAAAAAAAAATCCTTAGAGGACCGTAGACTAATGTTAGACCATACATTCTTATACAAGCTAATACATGGTATTGTAGACTGTTATCATTTGTTAAATCAAATAAACCTTAACAATCTTTATTATACCATTTCTATTTCTTTATTTTCCCGATGACAGCTCCTGTGAAAACTTGAACGAGTGTCTTTTTTACATTATGTATGCATTATTTTATAAAAATATGACGTTTACACACGTACAAGGTTATACCAGAGTCGGAGAAACTGATAGGGATGGAGCTATATCGATAAACGTAAAATGATAACAGACCCGATATTTTTTTACAAAATGTAAGAAACTATACTACTGCCGGATACTTTTGTACAAATTTATTAACTAATATTATATTTCATTACAAGATGTTACACGTATTAATTCTTGATTGATAATGCCAACTTCATCAAAATATTCGAAGCTGTTTTAATATAAGTAGGTATAGGTAGTTACTCGACAATGAAACGAAATAATTATAAAGACAGGTAATATTTATTTATTTATTTTAATCAAAATCTGATGAATCGTCATCGACATCGACATATGCGATCGATATCATTACTTATTTAGTCACAACAACACTACAACTATCAAATTAGAACTGTCATCGAGAAAATAAAGAAATGGAAATAGTATAATTTACCCAGAACAAAAGCATTTAAACTTAAAACCTTCAAAAGTATTTTGAGGCACTTCTCCTGCGTGAATAGAATCCAAAAACAATACAACAGCATAAGCAAGGAACCCAACATAGACATATTTGGCCAAAATTAAAATGCTACAGAGAGAATGTTTTGAAACACATGTGTAATGACTAAGTACCAAGGTTATATATTTATATTCTCTTGATTTTATGTACATTTAAACTTATTTACACTACTTAATTTTAGCATATCAAAGCAACCTTTAATTAAGGCAACACTTTGATTCTAAATTAAGTATGTTTTGCATTTTTAATTTTAGTGAAGTGTATGTCTTCTTAATAATTATAGTACAAACATATTTCCACGATATTTTAAATCATCTTTCAAATCGTAACAGTTATTAGATGGCAATTTATATTTATAGTAAAAATAAATCACATATAAAAAATGTACTATATTCTGGAAACAGTAATAATTACCATAAATAAGCGTATAAAATACTTCTTTGAAACAGAATCGCGCAAAACAATAATTAAAATTTCATACACATTTACCCCAACAATAGAACGTTTAACATAATAATGCAAAATAACAATGAAGCGAGTTTATCTGTATTATAAGTATTTGAAATATTTCCAATCTTGAAACAACAATACATTTATCGAATACAGGAAAAATAAAACTAGACACGTTACCTCTTATCTGGTACATCTTAAAACGAAATATTGTAATAAAAAAAGTACGTAGAATTATACAACGTTATATTTACCACCAACCGAGTCATCTGTCATTCCTTTTAGAGTTATAATACCATGGCATAGGAGTCAAACGCTTTAGTAAAAACAATTTTTACTTACAAATTATGTTCGGTCATCATGCATTGACGCAACGTTACACGGAATATGATTCATCTGGTTTTACAAATTGGGATGTGAGATTCAAATTTTTATTCAATTAGTTATAGAGGAACATCCATATTTGTTATGTATACAATAACATATAATATTGAAGATTAACTTTTAATTGTGACTTCACTTATTTGTACCTTGAAACTTAGTTTGCATCCTTAAGTGTACGGATCTGTAGTTCCTTATAAGATTACGCGTTTAGAGTTAAAATCAAGTTTATTTTTCAAATATACGTTTTTGCTTTTATTTAATTTATTTAAAAAAAGCCATAGTTAAGACTCCGAAGTAGCATTGACAAGTATCAATAAACAAAGTACCTAAATATTTTAAGGTCGTATAAAATTAAATCATTGCTTGTTGCATCGTTTAGAATGCCTGTAAATAATGTCTGTAAGGTGGAAGACCTCTTGACACCAGAGCCACCAATGACGCTACACGCACATGTCAGAATTGAGTATCTACATCTGTTTAATCCAATTTATCTTGATCAACAACCTCTGTTTATTAGACGACCGTTAAAGTAAATTTTAAATCATCCGGTATTACATTTGGGTATTCATCTATATATTTTTTACTCGTATTAATATTTTTAGTTATCGCAAAACGTCTCTTAATTTTTTAAACACGTTAATAAGCTTAAGAATCCTATATGTCAATGGTTAGATCTTTGTCCGTACGTACTCCCATTGCCCCGCCTCATTACCTCCTCTATAAGATATACAGCCTCGCTTTAACGTACTATTATATTGACTTCACCCACCAGTACTATCTGATCTCTCGTTTCAATAAAAACATTAATAATTTAATCAGCATTACGTATCAGATTACATTGGGCGAGTATCTTTGGGCCATTTCCACATTTGCTATCGACGTGATCTTGTTTATTCTTAAAAGTATGGTATAAAGTTTAATTTTCAATGGCAAGAAATATTTCGTTGACATTGCTAAGTTTGTGTTGTTTGAATTGGTGTGTGTAAACCGCATTTACATTTTAAACATACTTGCAGAGAGTAAATGTCAATTTAGATGGAAGACGAGTACTGATGCAGGGAATTGATGCAGTTATTGAACTCGACGACGATCTTATTGTCGAAGGTTAGACAATGGAGTGTATTGATGGAGGAAATTTCATATTACGTGTTTACCTTGGTGCGGTTTGAATGATTTATTGCTTGTTTGTAAAGAAATTGTAATATCGTTTAATTTAGACATCAATTTGACTTTCTTTATTCATACATTGAAGATTTATAGAAGTGTTTTCTATATTTGATCGAAACACATCACGATCATGTATATTATAAAATCTTGATATAAAACTATATGTGCCTTTCAGAAGACTTTTTTATATCTTAAAATATATCACGATAAACAATAGAGAACTAAAGTTTTTAGTACGTTCAAGTTTTGATAATACAATTTTCAAATACTTTGCAATTTCACAGTGCTATGCATATTATTACTTGTATCAATAATAATCCATAATTTAACTCCTTTTGCCTATTATCTTTTGGTTAATGTTACTTAAAAACTACGTTATTCAAAGTATCAACTAACGAACTAAAAGTTTGTTGTGGTACCTATTCTAAAAACCTGGTATTAATTAGCTGAATAAAATGTCTATCATCTTTTACTTTGTCAATCTATTTTCGATGCGGAGTATTCAAAATTAATATATAAAATCAATCAACCAAATCCGTTTATCTAAATCTTAAGTGACATTTAATTACAATTAGTAATAGATCAGCTCACAACTTTACAACTGACATTTACTCCTTTTCCACTCAACAAAATGCCAGTGGTGGATTACAAGCATTCCCTGAGAATCATTTCACGGCGGGACTCCGATTCTTAATCAATAGACCTGAATTTAATCTAATACTATTAAGTGAGCAATTCTCTCATATATATATGGGTATATATATAATTGGTTTCTTGGAAACGGCTCCAAGGATTTTAATGAAACTTTGTATTTATATAATATTTAGATTAATTTAGATATTATTTAGATAACGTAGATAATTCCAATCAATACATTCCAAGTGTACCTAGATAGGTGATTTTTTTTATTAAGATACCAAGCGCAGCTCAGGCAAAGAAAACAAAGATTAGTCCAATGGATATATCACACACTTCTACGATTGAAAATTGGTTATAATTATAACTAAAGATTTTAGTGCAAGCAAAATGTTTTCATTTACGCTTAGTTTTAATGTAAATTTCAGTACCCTGAGAGAAAAAGAGATAATATGTTCGATTAAGCTACTTCGCTCAAAATACTTAAAAAATTAATAGTAAGTACATCACAGTTTACAACAAAATGATTTCAATATATAACTATCCTGTAAACAGCTCGTTTTAAATGGTTGTTTTTTGATCAATAAATAAAAAATATAATATATATTTTTAATCGTTGCACAGTGTAATCTAATAACATCGGCGAATACAGTAGGATGTGGATTGTAGTAATACGATCCATCATCAGTCGTCGCTGTCATGCCGCCTGCTCAAATGTTCCTAACCATTATGTTTGAAGAAGTCCATGTTGTAGGAAGGAGAGTACCAGATCCACAGTTTCACAGTACGGCAAAGATAAGACGTAGCAAACATCTTTGTTTGTGGCGATATGGAGGTTACCGTAAAGCTGTGGCTCTAGAGCCCAGCGCCTGTGGTCCGGTTATGAAAGAGAGACGCGGGAATTAGGTTGAACGGCCCTTCAGAACGCTCACTATGATACAGATGGCAGTACATGCTCAGCGAGGCAATGTCCCTGTGAACTTGAAATTAGTAACGTCTGCATCATTTACAATGCGATCAGAACGTCTCTGCAACCCGTCCAGGCCACCGAGAAGACCGAACCGAACCTCTGCTTTGCAAAGCAGATACAGCTGTTCAAACGTGGTAAAAACCGTTGCAACCTGTTCAGGATTCCGAGTCTCCGAGATGTGGCGGAGATGCTTTCTTGGCATTAAACACAACCAACTACTTGCTTCCAATGTGGATATGTGTTATAAGGATTTGATAAGTTAAATAACAACCTCCTCTAGTCTCTTCTTTCTTTCTCCCTGTCTGTTAGCGGACTTGTGGACTTGAATAATACCACCCATGGACAGTGCTGTTATCTGTATAGCAATGAATATGACTCAAAGGTAACACATCATTGATATGCAGAAGAAACAAAGTGAGCGAAAGTACAGAACCTTGCGGAACTCCAGCAATTTACTGACATGATTTGCAAATCATATCCATCGACTAGGACACGAATTCTGCGCTCATGTAGAAAGAAAGTCATATGCATAAGGTTGTCGCGATGTCTGTCCGGAAGTTTGGAGTGAAGTCACGGTAGTATATATATATTTAGAGAGATATTTATCATACTCATTCAGTTGTTGAAATTAAAATTATGTCGATAAATCGAGAATACACCACACGTCGCGTAAGTCTGAACACCATAATTAAAGTCGTGTGAAATATATCAAATTCGTTTCTTCTTAAAACACCCACTTGGGGTTTTTGTTGATGACTTTTTTTCTTTTATATTTACGTCATACTGGTTTCTGCTATTGATTATTATTGTGTCGACTAAATTAAATAGATATTATGTATGATCGATCAAGAAAACATTAAACACTTTATTTCTTCTACGGGATGAGCTGGAATATAATATATATTTCTAAAAACCGACCGAAGATTCTGTTTCGGTTTCATACAAAAATCTAGTTTCGGCTAAACTTTTAGTTTCAGCCAAATATCGACCCGAACTTCCGTCAGTGTTCCTAATTTATGGCGCTTCGTTTGGTTAGCTTCGGGTATGTTCATAGCTCGTGTACATTCTTTTAAGATATGTGTCACGTTTTGATGGAATGTGTCCGGAACAAAACGGAGAGAAAAAGTCTAATAAGGTGCCTTTCATGCTATATTGTGCATACCTGGCAGTACTGTCTCCCTTTCAGTATACAACTTCATTGATTGTTACTTTAAATAAAATGCCTTCATAAAAGGCCATAAATAAAACCAATAATAAAATCTCGCGTTTAAATCGAAATCTTTAGAATATTTCCAACTTCATTCAAATTTAAAATATTCAATTAATAAGGAATCTCTACTTAATATTCTAAGAGTTGATTTTGATAAACTTTAATTACAAGAATAAGTCTTAACATGTTTATTACTTTTGTTTGTGTTAAATTGTTAATATAACTTAATAACGAAGTTATTTGTTATGTACTTCGATTGTTGTTTTTATTTCATTTAATGGTAGTTTTATGTCTGTATGTATGTGTAAAAAATACACTTAACAACACATTACAAATTCATTCATTATCAAACACACAATAGAAATTTTAACATGTCTAAATAAGTTTCAAGATTTAGTTTCGGTTTCGACAGAAAATCCTGTTTCGGTCGGACACTAAAATTTCTATTAACAAAATCAACCTATGAAATCAATCAACTTTGCCGTGTTTTCATTTAATTCCAAATTCAAGTTGGTGTCAGGTTTAGTGTAATCGAATGGGCGAGCAATTTTTAACAAAAACTTAGTTACGAGTCAATCATAGATTATGATTGACCTGTGACTATGGTTCATAGTTAACCTCGGAATCAATTTTATCGCTTAATCTATCCAATACATAGCTCGAAGGTGTCATATAGTTTAAAGTATGAAGAGGCACGTAGTATAGATTATCATCATTCACTATCAATAGACTACCGGTGGTTGGAACGCACCCAGTTTTCTCCGAATCATAAATCCGATTACTAAGAACTTTCGTCGATCGTTCGCGAGAGGTTCCATTGAGTGAGTTCAAAAACCCATTACTGTGAACATTATGAGTGCTCCATTGTCTCGGACGAATGAACCGGCACAATAATATCTTACGAAATTTCCGAAAAAAACCACGTTAGTAATATAAATGTTTATTATGTTTGGAACATTATCTGATTCGGCCCGAAAGGAGAGTCCATTGTCTTTTTTAATGTTTTCTTCATTATCATCGGATTTTGATGATTACGTATAAATTTACTGATTGCTAGTCATTTATTATTTATTTCCCTGCATTAGAAATATGCGTCCGTATAGATATTATCATATTTTTCATCAGAAGATTTTTTGATTAAAATTTACATTACAGATTAGAAACATTTTCGGATTTTATTGAGGTAACGAAGTGTAATTTACAGTTGCAATTTGTTTGCAACTTGCAGTGTCTCTCGGTTTCACTCGTGTTAAATATGTTCAAATAACTCTCCACCGCGCCGTTACGTCACCAACGCATTCGTGTAGGCTTATCGTTGTCTCACTTACCTTACTTGCCTACAGCTTTCCGGATTACTTGACGTTCATGTTTACTGCTTCACTTCTTAAAGTTGTAGCGTAAAGATATATAGCCCATAACCTTCTTCCTGAATAAATCTATACTAATATTATAATGCTGAAGAGTTTGGTTGAACGCGCTAATCTCAGGGACTGCTGATTCGAATGGAAAAATCATTTTAGTGTTGGATTTATCGAGGAAGGCTATAGGCTATATAACATCACGCTACGGCCAATAGGAGCGGAGCATCAATGAAAAATGTTGCAAGAACGGGCAAAAATTTATTCCCTTTGAGAGCTTCTATTATGTGATGCAGACGACGTTGCGCTGGTCAACTAGTAGGTTAAATAAAATGCAAAAAAAAAAATTCAAATTCAGCTGGTAGTTCCAGAGATTAGAGCGATCGAACAAACAGACAATCTCTTGAGCTTTAAGTATAATATATTATTAATTTCCTCCATTACAAAATATATATCCACCTTGGTATTATATATCGTATAATATACGGTTGCAATATATTTGAAATAAAACGAAAAAAAAGGTTTTTTTTTCGCAACCACCATGCGCATGATGTTTCACTTCACAGTGGCTCTGTTTTGGGTTGTCGCGTTTCGACCACACACACGCTAGTCGGTGATGGATAGCAGAACTCTCGGTGTTCGTAATTGTTTTTAGATTGTACTATACCAGCGGTTTCTATCGTTTTCAATCTTATTACTTCTATGGCCTATTAGGAAAACTCATTTTACACTCTCACTAAAAAAATTAAAAAAATAATTAAAAGGAAAAAAATACACGAAAATACAGTGTTAATTAATTATAATAAATTGCACATAAGTATCACGTTCTTAACTTCTTCTCTATGAAATTCCTGTTTTATATAGATTTTTTTTTAATTATTTGAAATACTGCCTATTATTGTCGATGTATTTTTGCCATTTTAATGGAAAGTTCGCTGAGGACGGCAATCGATGATCTTTTTAAAGACGTTTTTCACTACCTCATTGGATTTGTAATTTTTCTCTTGTAAAAAGCTTGATTAACCCCCGCAAAGCGATTTTACCCCCAGGTTCGCAACTCAAGTAACTATACTTAATATCTGATACAGAGCCCTCATATTGCTAATAATCAATTGTCAAAAATCGACAATATTCGACCAACAAAATATCTATTCTGTGGCTTTCAAACAAAAATAATTTTACTCTGTGATACATATTTTGCCTCTTCTCGAAGCAGACGATCCATTTGAACTTAATATAACACCTTAAGATTCGAGATTACAGTGATAATATGACTGTTTTTATGAACTGTTAAAAATTAAGGAACATTATCGCCTACACTGATCACTTCATAATCACCGTGTTCACTCCCGTAACCTTCCACCTCTGTACAATCTAACCAGCTTTTAACAACGTTTACTCACGATAAAACCATTCGTAACCAATTTTTGTCAATTCACATCAACACGCCGAATCTCTAATCTCAAATAATTTAGACGCAAGAAACACGATTCTTTATAATTATTGGCTTTGTTACAATACTAACTTAACTTAGCCGAGGGTTTGCCTGTGTAAATCTATTATTTTTTACCCGACTGCGAAAAACGAGGGCGATGTTTTTCGAGCGTAACTATGTATATGTCTTATTTCTTTGTCACGCTCTGTTGCCTAAACGGCTTGATGGATTTTAGCATACGAGGTGTCGTTAGATTCGTGTTAATTGTGGAAGCGACATAGGCTGTATAATATTTAAGTAGAATTTTAATTTAAAGGTGGCAGCGATTCAGCTGAGCCTTAGAAAATGCCACATTAACCATCCATCCATGGTAGATAGATCCATAGATAGAATAAGCATTTTCAGTCAAAAGTAAATTTACATACATCAATAAGTATTCTATATTTAAAATCAATCAGCAAACTTATAAACAGTAAACAATATGTAAGTAGATACAAAAAGATGTATTTCCGAAATCGTGCGCCATTAATGTTTCTAACAACGAATCTTATAAAGCAAGTGATTTCTTTACTTCATTAATAATAAAGTCTTCGGAGCCTCTCCTATTATTACAATCACGGGTATTCATGTATGTATTACGTAATACGAAATTATCAACCCATATGTTAACATCCATTGTTCGACGCTAATCTACATAAGTATGGGTATTAATACATATTTCAAAAACGTTTGTGTAAAAAGTTTGAGACGATGTTTCGACATTGATGAGGTTAATGTCGAAAATGGTGAAGACATTTACAATTACGATGTACTTAAGAAATTAATGATTTTTAAAAGTTCTTAAATCGTATACAATATTTTAAAAGTCTTTAAATAAAGATATCATTCATTTAGATAAAGTTACGTTATACGAGCTTCATCACTTTGTCACCAAGTACTTAAACTATCTAGTCCTTAACGTGTAGATAATAAGAACGAGATCACATTGTACCGTCCTCAATAAAACCCACACTTGAAAATATTTTTTCTATTCGCTTTGTAAGATTATCTCATAACTATCGAATATAAGATTCAGTCAGAGAGTAAAAGCAATAGCAATTTTACGCAGATCTCGTTTTGTTTTCAACTTTTTTTATATTTTCAACGAACTATCAAGAAATTATAGATGGAATAGAAGAATTACTAAGCGGGTTAATTTTATTTAATTATTAGTCATTTTAGTTGATATACAATTAGATACAGACAGTTTATTTATATTTTTTGGCTTCAGTCCTATCTATCTATCCGCAATATATCTTTATGTAGAGCGGTATTAACGAAACATTTTATATTAAAGAAACTTGTAATACTTACGAAATTTAAAAAGCTACACAAATGTATCAAAATAGTCTTCATTGTTAAACTAATAAAGTGTTTAAATTTCCAAGGTTGTTTAAATCACATAGGTAAGTTTATACTAAATTAAATTAAAAGTTTGATCCGAGAACCGAAAGCAAAGCCTCATGAATAAATTGAATTTCACATAGCTATAGAAACCTGAACACAAAATCCTTTTGAAACTATTCATTCCTATTTAAACGATACGATCTAAGACACGTTAAAAAACGAGTTAACACACAAAAACAGTTTCGTGATGTAATGTACATAGACGTAGAGTCAACGATCACTCACAATGGAGCGCTCCAGAGTGACTTGGAGAAAACATTGATTAATTACCATAATAATTTATTTGATACTCCAAAACTTGATACGGAGGAGGGGCCGCTTACATAACCCATCAGACGTTTAAGTTCTTTTTGAACTAAAAACAGTTAACGATGGAGTTCGTAACGCAAACGCGTCCGCAGCCAAACTTACAGACTTAAATTATTTCCTACACGATGAAAACACTACATTGTTCGTCGGAATATGATGCATGGAGGTGATTTAGCTGTTCCAAACAAAAGAATAAGTTTACGGAAAAGGAATGGATGAATGTATCGTTAGTTATGATTGTTTCGATGTATTAGCATATTATTTTTTTGTGTATCAAGTTGTTTTTTATTTAAAGGCCTCCTATCCGCGCTGAATCATCTGGATCAAGCACGCAAGAACTCTTTGCAGACAACGGTCGATTACTCTAGATATGTTAAGAGGTTTGTTTTTTTACTTCAATAGATTATTTACGTATTAAATGGACACATATTTTTTGTAGTAAGTATCATTAAACTGAGATGTAGATAATATTTTATAAGATCGGACAGGGTTGGATGTTTATATTGTTTATTGCTGTATTATCAAATTAGTTTACTTTTGATATTTGCAAATTGTTTTGTAGAATTAATATTTTAGGTTTTAGAACTTGGTAAAACTTCCACATAATATACAGTGCACGGGCATATTCCTGATTTAATTACAGTTGTTCTTGAGTTTAGTTTTTAATTTACTAGTCTTGCGTCCGCGGCTTCGCTTGCTGTACCCGATATAAATAGGCAACCTGAGCGTATCTTACTATCGGAAGAAGAATTTGTTAAATAGTAGCGGAGATATTTATTCTAACACAAATCTAAGTTTTTCTAATGGTTTTCCGTCAGGTACAGTTCAACCTTGGAGTGCGGGTCCTCGTACTGCAAAGATTTGGGTTACCGAGAACATTTTCACTGCATGGACTGCACAGCCAGGGTGTTCTGTAAGAAAGAAGAAATGATCAGGCATTTCAAAGTAAGATTCTCACTATTTTGAACATTACAGCTTCATTCTTTTTCACATATACTTACCTATATTTAAATATAATTGTAACCTTATTGTTAACTTTTCCGTCCTCAGACATAGTTATTTTTTTGAATCCGGTCAACTAGCTACTTACTAATTGCTACTTCAGTTCTGGTAATATTGTTATTTTGCTCCTGTTTCAATATATAAGTCATCAGTTAATAGCTAACAAGTGATTGATCTTTATACAGATATTTTTACGTGTGAATATAAAAAGTCGCTTCATTCATCACGCATTTCACCCCTACTTCAAAGACAATTTCATACGTTCAGATCAAGTATGCATTAAATCATCGATTTACCACTAAGCGATATTTGAAAAAATTCGTGTCCCGTGGGCCAAGCTGTCTCGTATGGAGTAAAATAAGCAACTACTCTGTGACATTAATTACTTTTTTTATTATACAGTGGCACAAAAAACGTGACGAGTCACTCGCGCATGGGTTTATGAGGTACTCACCCTTGGATGACTGTTCAGAGCGGTTCAGCGAATGTCCACACAATCGAAGCCAGACACACTACCACTGCATACAGGATGGGTGTGATAAGGTAATATATACAACATGCTAGGATTTATTCGCTCACTTACATACATTAAGTTTTCAAGACTGTTCTTAATTTAACATCTCTACACCGCGCCGTTGCCAACGCCCACAGCCTATCGTTGATATTTCCCGTAGGTACCTGGCTAAAGCTTTCAAGATTGCTTGTAGTTCATGGTTACGGTTCCACTGTTTAGGATCATAGCATATAGTGGGTAAAAAAAAAAATTTTTTGGAACCAATCGCTACCTTTATCTTTACATGATCACATCTACTGGGATAACATGAATATTGTCTGAAAATTTCATCAAAATCGCTTCAGCCGTTTTAAAGTCCATAGGGAACATATTAT
Source organism: Saturnia japonica (assembly GCA_033032175.1). Classification (NCBI taxonomy): domain Eukaryota; kingdom Metazoa; phylum Arthropoda; class Insecta; order Lepidoptera; family Saturniidae; genus Saturnia; species Saturnia japonica. The sequence goes on from CM065332.1 coordinate 8,461,077, forward strand.
ATACAATTTTTTTTTATAAGAAAGAAGAAGAACAAGAATAAGATTTAATCAGGAAAGTTATATATATACATTTGTGTATATAAATGAATATTTGTATGTATGATTTCTATGAACTCCAAAACGGCTGAAGTTATTTTGATGAAATTTACAGACAATCTTCATGTTATCCCAGTAGGTGTGATCCTGTAAAGTTTGGTAGCAATCGAATCAATGATCTCTATAGACTCCAAAACAGCAAAGCAACGCGTGACAGGGTTTGCTAGTAGGCAATAAAATGCAAAAAAATATTTTTTTATCTCTTTGGTAGTGCAATCTCTTTTGTTTATAATATTATTATAGATTGATAACAAAGGAAATACTCAAATATGCAAAACTCATTTAGATGTTGCGAGCTATAATTCAATATTTAGGCTTTACATCGATTTATACAACATTTATCGATCAAATCGGAGACGTTCTGAAGAAAGGTAAGGGTCAAGAGTACTCTAAACTGACGAGCATGCATGAAAAGATTAATGAATGTCGAAGAAGCGAAAGAGGTATGCCAGGATCGTAGCATGTGGAAGGACGTGGTCTCTGCCTACCCCATTGGGAAATAGGCGTGATTTATGTATGTATGTATGTACGTTTCTACAACATAAAAATACCAAATGAGATAAAATTACATAAATATATAATAGTAGGTCCGTTGCAACAACTTTAAAGGTGATACGGCAACTTAAAATTGACCTACAAGTTGTATAAGAATTCTGTGAAATAGGGGCAGATAAAATAAACTACGCTACTAATATTTTGTTTAAATGTCAAAAGTAAGTTTCTCGCAAAAATGGCAAATGTATTTGCAACTTGCAAACGTTTTCGTCTTTTGTTATTGTAAAACGATATTCAAAAAACGGTAATAATATAAACCGGAGTAAAAGCAGAGTGATAATTAAATACAATTCTAGGTTTATATCTCAACGTCAGACGTCCAAATGCACGCGAATTACCATAGAAAGGACTCCGCAATCCTACAGGAAGGTTTCCAGAGGTTCAGGGCTACTGAAAGCTGTGCAGCGCCTCACTGTATATTTGCTGGTCAGCGGACCACGCACTTCCACTGCAGAAGACCAGGATGTACTTATACCTTCAAGAATAAAGCTGATATGGGTAAGGAATAAAATTGGTTCTATTTATATAACACTTTCCCTATTTTAATTTCTTATTTACCCAATTGTTAATTATTTTTTTGATAGAAATAAATTTGTATATTATTTGTCTACCTATCACAGAGAAACATAAAACATATCACATAAAAGACGAGGCGCTATCCAAGGACGGCTTTAAAAAGTACATGAAGAATGAAGCGTGCCCGTACCGGGACTGCCGCTTTAGCAGAACCTGCAACCACATTCACTGTATCCGACCTCACTGCAACTACGTGCTTCACTCAAGCAGTCAGATATTCACTCATAAGCGGAAACATGAGAGAAAAGAACAAGAGATACAGTTTGGGTATGAATTCACATTAATTCCTGGTTGATAGAAATAAATCAGTAATATTTTATGAGCAATGTATTGAATAGAGATACATTTTTCTCGATACTAGATGAAGACCAATTATCCAACTAAGAACGTTTAAAATTTGTCAAGTATTTGGTTGTTATGAATTAGATAACTATTAAAATATGATTAGATAGACTTAGTTTTATGCGCCTTCTAAACTCCAAGATGAGATAAAAGTCGTAAGAACTTATTGGTGGAGTTTTCAGTTAAACCATACCAAAATCATAGTATGCTTTTGTAAAGTCAGCCTGTTTAGCTACCACTATCAAGTTGATTTTTATTCAATAAGCTCCTCTAATTTCGCTCTGGCAGCTGCATTTAAGAGCCAGTCCCCACTAAGATTAGCGGGTTACCATCTCGGAACACATCGTTACTTAAAATGTTTAAACAAGTGTATTTAATGACTTGAAATTTACAGGCTTCCAACATCAGTAATCCAAAGCGCAATAATGCAGCAAGGTACAGATCTTAGCATGTATTCACCCGGCGGCAACCTCCACCCAGACGATGAAATATCCAACCCGATGTTTGATGCAGATTACCAGCATTCTTTTGTAAGTACCAGTTGAATTAATTGTAGGAATACAAAAATGTTTCCAATTTTATGCCAAAATTGAAAATTAATTTGGATACTTTTGACACATCAATATGATCTCTCATATCACCTCTAAGTAGAAATCTTATATTATACAGACATTGATATTTAAAGGAAAAGAAAAAAAAAGGAAACCAAATATATTGTTTAAAGTTAAATCTAACTTGTTCATTTCGATCCACAGAGAACTCCGATCGTACGAAACTTAAATGAAATAAGAAAGAAAGGAAAGGTGTCTTGTTGTAGTAGTAATAAATCCGGTTGAGCTGATAGCTCGCAGGTTTGATTCTTGAATTAAACTTGAACTTTTGTGTAATGAAAGTTTCCGTGTCTGTGTATTAATATCATGTTTGATTGTCATAGCTAGCATAAGATATGCTTATTGTATTTCGACCATGTGAGATTATCTCTTTATAAATAGTAGATTTATTTTACTAAGTCATTGATATTTTAATAAAGCAAAAACTGAGTTGAACATTGTCCAATATGATAAGAGGATTTAAAAAAAAACTAAAAAAGAAGGAATAGATCTCTAAATTTTTATACAAAAATCTTTCGGTGGTGTTTAGGATAAATGTATGTATTTACAGAATCCAACAATGGTCGAAGATATATCGCGAAGGTATATAGAGACTTTCAACGGAGGCAAAGATGCAGATGACAAATGTAACAAATGTATAGCTTTCAATAAACATTATCACTGTTTAGTTGAAGGTTGTAAGATGGCTCATAGGTAAGTTATAATATTACCTTTTAAATTAAAGCTTCTTATTATGGACTTTCTTACATACAAGAACTGACACATAATTATTTTTTTATACCATACCATCACGCCTGTATTCCCCGAAGGGTTATGCAGAGGTGTACATTTGTACACCCACAGTTCGCCGAGTATGTTTTTAAGTTCCATGTAATAGGGGGCGAGCCTATTGCCATTAATCGGGCACGAAACCAATTTCCAAGCTGATGCTGAGAATTTCATAGGAAAGGCGACGCAATAACGAGGCAATTATTATTATTATTATTCTAGGAAAATTTATTTAATAAACAAACCTGTTCTGAATATAATATATTTCCATTTTATCTCATATTTATAACCTAGACAGATTTAGAATCTCTAAAAACATAGTAAATATCTAGTCCACGATTATGAAAAACAGATTTTGACAAATTCATTTTAAAACATGTCATTTTGTCATAATTGAAATTATTTCTCCAGTTGCCACACGACTATGGTGAAACACGCAATGGAACACGAACAACAGAACCAGGTAACCGAGGCTTACTTCATGACCTACAGTCGGAATAATCCTTGTGGAAACTCTGCCTGCCAACACATAAGGGATATAACTCATTATCACTGTATTTGGGTAAGGAACTTGTAATAAATTCCACATTTCTTATATTTTACAAAATGAACCATGTTATTTGTATTATAATTTATATCAATATTTTGTATGATCTTCGATTATTGTGATAAGAGCGATAAATTCAACAGGAGAATTGTGGTGCTGTTATTCTTTCATCGGAAGAGCATCCATTCAAACGTCTGGAACATCACCGACAACATGCCATCCTCAGCCCGATGTCTCCTAACTTAGCAGCCAGATTTGCTCCAAATTTCACACCCCAACTATCCGCCCAATTACATCCAAACATGGCCGCTCAGTTAGGACAAGTTCCAAATTTACCGAACCTACCTCCAAACTTGGTGCAATTGGCTCAGATGGCGCCAGGTCTAAGCTCTACATTAACACCGAACTTGCAAGCACAGTTAAATCTTGGGCCCAACCCTGCAGTAGTTTCACAACAAGTAAATCCTTCATCTTCCTTGGATGAAATGTTCAGCAGAAAAAGAGGACGTCCACCAAAGAACAGAGTTGTTGAAGTTTGGACAGATAATGTGAGTACTTATGAATATATATTATAAAAAAGTCGCTATCCACGTCTGTCTTTTTATCTGCTTACCCAGTTCTTCTTTTAAACCAAGCAACTAATTATTATACGGTTTTCACTGTCATTTAGATAATTTTATAGAGAAAGTTTGTATATACAATATATTCCAATTAATTTTTTGTATAGTACAGAAACTTCAATGTATTTTAATCAAGACGTCAATTATCGATTTTCGGGCGCTTACATGACTCACTCTGGCTAAACCATAAGAGATACATCAAAATAAAGTACTATAGAATTATATTTCTTCATAAAGCCTAGAGAAAGTCCGCGATGGTTTATATATATCTCCTAAGGTTAACTCACAGTAACCATTTGTATCTTCAAAATAATAATTTAAAATGTCAGGTTATTTATTAAGCTATTTCATCCAAGTCAGTATTAATTATTGTCCAAAATAATAAGATAAACAAATTGGGTATTTAATGTATATTTAAATTGTCCTATACATTATATAATTTAAATGAATATCGTATAAAATATCATGAATTCAAAATTACGCGCAATTAAATGAATCCCTCGCAGCGAAATGGTTGGCCGGCACTCAGCACCGCTGTTGCCGCCGCTGAAGGCTATAAATTGCTCGTCGCGATCAATTTTCGTAAATATGAGGTTATGTCCTATCACACTATCACACATAACTGACATCACACACATAACTGACATCAATATTGATTTCAGGTGACACCGCAAGCCATATTTACATCATTCAAATTACCTAAAAGTAATCAATTGATGCCACCAATTATACAATCACCGGTCATCGCCACAGTTGAAGAGTTCCCAGTAAGTAAAGATTAAAAGTGTTTATAGTAATTATCACTAAAACGATTTCGTAGTAGACAACTTACGGCTGGTTCACTTCTAAATTATTGCCCGTCTACTGTCCAACTTTATTTTATTTAAAAAAAAAACATTCACTATTTAAAGAACATTTAACGTTACAATCATTGATGCAAAGTTTCGGCATAAGACGCTCGAAGTCCCGTTTAATTTAAAAGTGTTTGTCTATTAAGTAATGTTGTAAGACTACTCACATCAGAGCAAATTGTTTGTCCACAGCGTATTAAATTCCAACATTTCGAAGTCTACACCACTCCCGACGCCTGCACCCAATCGTACCCCAATTGTCAGCTACGGATGACCAGACTTCACTTTCACTGCTTCAATTGCAGCTTTATCGGTGAAACCCATATCATAATTGAAAACCACATGAGCCAATCGCATTCTGTTGCTCCACTTCTCGAAGGCTTTGACCATTTCACTTCCTTTGATCAATGTGGTGGGAAGAGTTGCTTCAAAAATCAGCTGAGATCTCATTTTCATTGTGCCCAAGGGAATAATTGCCCAGCAATTTTAACGCAGTACTCAGCTGTGGCTACACATAAACACGGCAGAGGTACGCCGGTAATTAAAAGTGAGGTGGATCAGGAGAAACAATTTGAAGAAGCCAAAGATTACTCGTTGAAGGAAAGAGCTTCAGTAGACAGCATCAGCTCAGCAAAGGAACCAGAGTCCTACACTCCAACTAACTTCTCAATCAAAAGTGAATTCGAGAGGGAGCAAGATAACACTTCGGGTATGTATTTCTCTTAAACTTTGTATTAAATACTTTGGGAAGATTTGCATGATATTATGTGACAGGAGAGAGATAATTAAATTAAATTTTATCATGAAAATTACATATTATCTGAGTAAATTTCTTGAAACGTTACTTACAATTAGCAGGATAGTATGGGTTGTACGGCCTGACTAAGTACTGTAAAGTTCTAGCTAGCTGCGACCCTGAAAAGCACCTATAGGAATGTTCCGGCAAGTGCACTTGGGGGTCGGCTCCCGTTCTTGATCATCGTTACCAAATATCATTTGACATAGTGATCAAAGGTTACCTTCTTAAACGATAAACCATTACAACATGTATCTTACTCTTCAAACAAAATCTTATTTCCAGTAGTAAAAGCTACCGGTACCTTTTATCCGTCTTCTCACCTACGAAGCAACAATTCCTCACCATCACCGAGGAGTATCTACGATGTCTCACCGTCGAAAGACTTCAAACTTCGCATGGAATTTGAAAAGAAACAATATGAGCCACCGAAGAGCACAGGCCCGACGATCCCACCGTCCTGCCATGACCAAGCATGCCCGCTGAATAAAAACGCTGGTGGGATGAACTTGCATTACCATTGTCCGCATTGCAGCCAAGCTTACGTCGACTTGAAGTTGCTATTCAGTCACATGGTGAAGAAGCATAGTAACGCGATGGAAGTTGGATCACCGGGATTAGCTGCTACAAAGGTACAAATATCAAGTATTTCTAAATTCGTAAGAACTTCAATGTAACTATAATCTCTACAAATTTCTTAAATGTATTTTTCCTTAATACTTTAATAATATTGCCATATTCAGGAGACGTTAGAAAGGGAGTATCCAGAGATTTCAATTCTTCCATCTACTGCTTCATCGTCCACGAGTCAAGCGCCTTCGCCGAGCCAAAGACCAGCGAACTCTTCCGATCAGGTACATATATAATCTTTCATATTGTAATGCTTCCTATGAATTATACTTTACACTAACTTCTTCGAGCACACTTTGTATATTGTTTGTATCTTTGTATGTGTGTAAACTCCAAATCGCATCTTTATAATTTTTATTTACATTTGTCGTTATTGAGTATGAACGATAAAGAAAAACGTAATGACGTAACATCTGATAAGTTCATAGCCTAAGGTACTAAGTGATGAGTCCATCATCTCATTACTGACAACACTAGTTATAATACTCAGGTCTAGTAAAAGACACAGGGCATAAAAATTGAACACAAGAATTAAAATTTTTTTTTAACCCGATGGAGTTTCTTGCCAGCTCCTGTCGGTGATTAAATTGGTTAAGAAGTTTTCGGAACCGATTGTAGTGTTTTTAACGTTCATAATGAGTGTCTTCTCAGCGCCTAGATTTAATAAATTTCATGGACAAAAAGTATATTTTTTCATTTTGAAATACTATTGTATAAATTTAATGTGACACATAGCGACTTTTAATTAAATTTTTTATTGATAAAAAAATATTGGACCGAAAGTAATCTGATAACTGCGAGGTAAAAGCGGCCGTAGAAAACCAATTTCAAGAGATAGTTAAAGAGTATTTTTCAGTGGCCTAAAAGCTTATATACGAGATGCGAAAAATGTACCTCACTTGAGGATGAAAAAATAAATTAAAAATGAAATTTATAAAAGTATAACTTTTCTTTTATTAATTACCTTAATTCGCGAACTTATCACAAAGGATAAACGCTAAGTTAAGCAAACACGTGTGAGTAATTGCTTACTTTAATTGAAAAACGTGTTCATAGACAGGTTTAAATTATAAACCTCATGCCATAAAAACCATCAAGTTCGTCTGATAATCATAAAAATCTCATTCACTCTTCCAGGTCCAAGCGGTGCATAGTTTACTTCTGCAACAATATCTCGCTGGAGGTAGAAAAGGCAGCCTGCAGGAACAATTGAAGATCCAGCAACAATACACTGCGTCCTTAGCTGGACTGCCTGGTTTAGCACAAGTTGCGCTGTTTTCTCAAGGGTAAGTATTGACTATTGGCTCGACTAAATTATTCCTCTTTTAACGAGTTGAAATCTATTGCGGTACATTGCTTGTAAGTAATCTATTACGGATCAATTTTTTTTTTGTTTAGGAAAAAGACTAAGTTACTAAGTTTTTAACTAATGATAAATTTCTTTGGAGATTTCTCTCTACTTGGATCAGCCCGACTGGTGGAATGCCTCCACCCTACAGAAGATCGTAGCCAAATAACATTGTCTTGTGTCCATGCGGTGAGTATGGTTTCCAGAGCTCCTTGGGTGGGTGGGTTAAGGGGGTTTACCGTATAAGGTCGGCAACGCGCTTGTGATAGGTACCTATATGGTACAAGCGATCATAGTCATTATGAAAAAAGTTACTAGATTCTTGATTCACCAAAAATATATTAAAAATCCTCTTTCCCATCCGCTTGCTCATCAAGATTTTTAGCGAAGAAGTTTTATTCATCACCAAGCCACAATTCTCTTAGGGGTAACTCATGGACATAGGTACGTTCACTTCCCTGAAAATCTTTAGGAATTCTTTTAAAAATAAATTTAGCATATCCTACAATACTATCATCTGTTTGCATCGAGTTGTTTTTCGCTGAAAATTTTAATATTACATGGGACAAATATATTTGATTTTAATTCCAGGGGTTCGCCTTTCCCTCTATATCCGACGATGCTCTACCCACCTGAACTATTACTGGAGCAGAGTCTTCTCCAGGGACATGCACTACCCCCAGGGATGGATAAGGAAGCAGAAATGATTGCAAAGTCGTGAGTTCTATTTCATTTAATACGGATCCTATTGACATCATTCAAATAAATATAAATCGATTCCTATAAACAATTGAAAACACTTTTCCTTATTATCCGACTGCGAAAAAGGAGGGTTATGATTTTCAAGCGTATGTGTGTATGTCTATTTCTTTGGCACGCTCTGTTGTCAAAACGGTTTGATGGATTTTATCTTATGAGGTGTCGTTTCATTTGTCTTATTTGGGGGACTGACATATGCTGTATAATATTTAAGTAGTCATCACATATTTATAAAGCATAAATAGATTTTTTTTTTGTCGAGTGTGTTTTTTGCTGTTGGTTTTTTTGTTTTATAATTAATAATTTTAATATTATCTTTATAAAGAGTAATTCTGTATTTGAGTAACAATTTTTTATAAATATTACAACTGAATCAGACGTTCTTTATGCACATAGATAAATATTGGATTATAAGCAAGCTAAAATAATTATGTAAAATTTTAAATTTATTCTTGTGTTGTTTATACTCTGTAATGTGTGCCTAAATATTTTTAGTTTAAGATAATTATTAATATCGCACTTTGTTACTTTCACATTAAATATAGATTACATTAGTTACTTAGCATGATATTGCAAAAGTTTTTACTAAATAACACCTATTGGTCCTCAATAAAGAAAATCATAATGGTAGGGTATATCAGAGGTATTTTCCATTTGCTTTACTGGTTAGATGATAATTAATTTTATGCTTTAACATTAAAAGTCACATCTTATCTGATTAAGTTCAATCGAAAATATCTTTTAAATACAATGTTCTTTCTTCCATGTACTGTAACAAGGGTATATAATTATATATTTAATTGTATATAATTGCTAAGTATTGTTAATCGCTAGCAGACGCAGCCACACTACACGAGGACCTCACATGCGTGTTCTGAAGGACGAACCAATTCCCGAAGGCTATCTGCGATTTAGATTTAACGAAGACTGCGCTTATCAAAACTGTGGATACAGGTAATTATACAAATATGTATATAATTTGTTAATCAACATTTTAATTGAAGTAGCTCAATATATAAAAGTAGAAATAGATTTCATTAAAATTATTTTTTCCAAGAATGAAATAAGGTAGGTACATTTATATCTTTGTGGTACGTCAAAAGGTTTTTTAGAAATAGCGTATCATAAAGTGCTTAAATAATTTACATTAAAGTTTATTTTAATTGTTGAAAAAATTTTTTTTTCAATATAACTACACGAGTAAATATGTAACCCAATATGAATAATATCGTAAGTTTAATTCTAATAAAATGCTTTGTGCTAGGCAAATACAGAAGAACCTTCTTCCGGCGTTTATCCTAAACTAAGTGTAATTTGCACATCATATCCTCTTCATCCATTCCAGCCATTTTACCCGTCATATCTGCACTCACTCACAGTGCATGCATATCCTTTTACACACAGTCCATCCAAGTCTTTTTAGGGCGCCCTCTTGCATTAACACTTACTGTCATCTCCACTGTCCTTTACGCCACATCATCCCTTCGCATAACATGTCTGTCAGTCACTTACTTCTGTCAGTCGTCGCGCCTTGGTTTGTTTGAGAGGTTATGTTTTTTGTTTGGCTCGCGATTTAATTTATACATTACCTTGTTAATTGTTATCAGTTTATTAAATACGTGTGTTTTTGGGCCACGGGACGAGATATTCCCCCTATTGCGGCCACTTCTGATTGTTTTGAAGGTCAATGTGTCGGTTTGACTTGCGCGTACGTCGCGTTTGATAATTATTGTTGTTTGAAATGTATTTGGGCTACGGGACGAGAGAGTCCCTTATTGTGGCCATTTGTTATATTGTGATATTTGTATAATCTTCTAATCTCGCCACGAGAAGAATTGGTGTAAGGAGATAACGATTTGACGGACTGATGACTAGCCATTTCTTGTCCTATGTCTTGACTGTTGTTACTTGTGAATTGTGGCGCTTCTCCCGTCAGAGTAGACGCCGACAGTAGTGAGTGTATTTTTATTATTGTAACTTGTAATAATTTCTAGTATAAAATGTTATAAATTTCCTAGCCCTGCGAAACGCAGGCCAGTCTTTTGTCAACCTCAGCTCCATCGAGGGTTCGGATGTAAAATCTTCCACTGCGCCTAAATGCTTGTCTTTGAGCCTTTGATGGAGAACAGAACAATGCCCATTATCAGCATAATCTTCCTATCTCTGGTAAATGCACTCTATACGTCTCTGTATGTCTCGGTACGATGTTATTCATGTTGGGTGTCGAACTGAAGTAAATAAAAATAAAATTATTCTGGTACAATTTATATAGCTAATCATTTTTGTTGATTAGGATATGTTTTAATTCAGAACTTACAAGTTTATTAAAAATTAAATCAGATGAATTAAACCAGAATCCAGGAAAGTGGAAACCATAATTTTTGTACATGTACCCTTATTTAGCTATTTACTTCTAAAGCGAAGCTCATGTTGTATATTATTTTTAGGGAACACCAAACACATTTCCATTGTACTCGTAAAGACTGTGGATACTCCTTCTGTGACAAGACCAGATTCGTCCAACACACTGCTAGGCATGAAAGGTAACAATGTTTTTATTTTTTTAATGTTTATATGTATATTTATTTAACTATTTTTATTTGTTCTCATCATTACAATTGTTTTCTACGTTTTTATTTACCTTACTTACTTAATTAATTAATTTTTTTTGGTGATTTCATAGTCTGACTGTTGAAATACTTCAATCTTTCACAAGATCGCGGCCAAATAACCTTATGTTGTGTTCCTGCTGTGAGAAAGGTTTCCAGAGCTCTTTGAGTATGGAAGATTAAAAGTCGGGAACACGCTCATGATCCCTATGATGTTATAAGCCGTAGCCGCTTACATCAGGCTTGCCGTACGCTTGTTTGCCAACTTAGTTGTATAAAAAAAACTCAATTTGTTTTATCAGTTTTCATATATTAAGTACCTAATTTCTCTCCGAGTTCATATGAATTTAAGCTACTTTTAATTTACGTTCAATACAACTGCCGGAACAAATGTATAGGTGCTTGGCGACAGATTTTCAATAAGATATAATTTGAAATCAAAATACACCCACGTTTCACTTATGCTTTTGTATACCATATGTTTTGATAAAGAACTATACAATGGTATATGTCGATTATTTAATTACAATAGTAGATTTATATTTGTTTTCAGATTAGACACATTAATGGGTGGAGATTTCCAACAATACCGTGCTAATGTATATTGCCAACGACCAGAATGTCCGCACGCTTCCACTTTCGGTAAGTAACTCCTTTCTTACCATCTAGAAGACAATATTTTTACGTGATCAAAAAGATAAGTAAGTCTGATTCTTTGCCGTCGGGTAACGTTACGCAGTCACAGTAATCAGTACCGTTGGCAAAAAAGTAAGTATATTTTCGCGATATTGTAATCTATATATTAATACGTGAAGCAAAAGCTTTCGGTACCATTTTAAGCGTACTACGTGCATGGAAGACTGTGAGATTAGGCATGGTTAAAGTGTATATGGAGAAGGAGTGCAAAATGCTAAAATTTATCTATAATATGTTAGTAATATATTAAATTAAATAAATTAATACTGTGAAACCTAACATGACCAGTACCATTGAACTTAGACCCCCCAAGCAAATGTCAAACAGAAAATAATCTATGATCAAAACGTCGCAGGTTGAATTTCGAGCTTAGGGCGATTGCTAGTTAAAATAAAAGTATAAAGTAAATAATTTTCGAAGTTATAGGTAGAAATGGGTATCGTTCAAGGAACGGTATACGGGAATGTGGGGGAGGTAATAACGTACTTGAAACAGGCGGCTATACTAGCAGCAATGATTGTAATAAGCCTGATTGTTAAGTGATCACTTTGTAACCTTCCTTGGTGCTAAGAAACTACTATTTTGTCCGACAGGTTCGCGACAACCATACACTGGGTGTAATAGAAAAACTCCCTATTTGTTCCTCCATTTAAAAGTTAAAACATATAAACGAGTGTCCAGAAGCTTAAAAGGCGGTTTATTAATTCTACCTACGTTTTAAAAACAGTGTTATTAAAGCAAAGCAATATTGTATAAATAAAAGCAATTTAAATATTATTATTAATACTAGCGGTCGCCCAATGATCGAAATTCGACCAGCGATTTTTTAATCATAGACTTTTTTCTGATTCACATTTGCAGTATGGACCTAAACAATGAATATTATATCACTTGCGGTCACTTTTCTTTGAGGGACAATGTCAATATTTTGGGGGTCTAAGTTCAATGGCACTTGTCAGTTTAGGATTCGCAGTATTAATTTATTTCATTTAATATATTAGTAACAAATATTACAGATAAATTTTAGTTTTTTGCACTCCTTCTCCATATAAACTTTAACCATGACAAATCTCACAGACTTCCGTGCACGCAATACGCTTAAAATGATGTATAAAGTTCTTGCTTCACGTATTAATATAATGATACATATTAATAAACACAGGAAAATTAATTTATTATGACAGAATGCAAACTCCTTCTAAAACGAAACAAAAAAAAATGATGCAACTAAAGAAATGTTATCAGTCACGAAGATCAACACCTACCATAGTGTGACACATGTAGACTTGTCGCGTTCTAAAATCCGCTGGTGTTTATCCAATAACCAAGCGTGGTCGTAGGGTATTTGTGTAAATGACTTTTTTTTGGTTTATCACATTTTGGGATCAGCCAGTGATATATCCACCTGCCGTGAGGTTTGCCTGCAACGATGGCGATGAAGATGGTGACGGATTGTCGAACTCTCTGTGGTCACCACTCTTTTTAGATTATACTGTTCTTACTATCACAAATAAACGAAAACCAGGTAGGACTGTAATCAGTTTGTTTTTAAAAAGCTAACCCCCTCCCTTAAAAGTGAAGCCGGGTTTTACTCAATTTGCTCTTGATTTTTGCCGTTTTCTTAATTTCAGCTTTGATTCCAGGGACCGGCCAAAACAAAGCCTCCCATTTCCACTGTTTGAAATGTGACTTTGTTTGTACCGATACCAACAAGGTAGTCGCTCATCGTCGGCAGCACCAGAAGCTGGACTCTATTCAAGCGGCAGGCTTTGAGAAATTCCCTCCTAGTAAAGGTAATTTCATATTTGTACAAACATCACGAAGCATAAGCCACGATTGGCTTGACACGCGTGTACCTCAGAATAGAGCATGCTACGTATATAAAAAGTTAACAATCACGCAAAGTCGGCAGATGTGGAAGATCTTATAAATATTAAAAAAAATTAGTTTGTTTGAGTGTGAGTGACTGACTATACCAATACCCAAAAGAAATTCACTGTGAAAATGTTTATTTTATTACTATGTGTATGGTGGTCTCCGTCCCAACCAACTGCATTTAATCTATTTATGTTTTTTTCATAAAACGTTGAAATTCATTTAAAAAAAAACTATAATTTATTCATAGGTACTCAAATAACACAGTTAATATTACTTCTGCCAAACTGTATCGCAGTTTGTTGGCTGACGTAGCACCCTTAATCATCATTATTTATTTAGTATTATATTTAATTTTTACACTATTCCCAAACTAAGGTCTATACGAATATATTCACAAAGACACTGGGTATTTTTTTAAATCTTTTTGTAAAGCAGTTATTTTCTATTTCACACGGTATGATAATAAAAGTACTTGTAATTAAATAACTTTCATATCTTTGTCCGTAATAGTTGTTATACGTGGGCACTTCAAATCGTTTAATGTTTCTATTATCCTCTGAGGTCTTACGTGTCTGTAAATCTGTATTTGAATTTAAACTCATCACTGTAAAAATATTCAAATGATAATAGTACTGCTTTTTGGTGGACTGGCAGCATCTTACATTCCAGAAATATCTCTTCATGTTTACTTTTTTTATATCGTTTTTTGTAATCTTGCTTACTAAAAGTTTCATAAATCTTATTTGCAGTGATTTAATTTTATCTAAATAAGTTTTAAAAGTGCTCCCGTAGTCTGTTTATTTAAAAAAAAAACGAACTCGGGTCTACACCGCCAACGTTGGACCAAAGCGTCGCCATGCCAACATCAGCCAACATTGGGTCCAACAATCGGTTAGACCCGTCGCATTAAATGTTTCACATCAGAATGTTTACATCCAAACAACACATGCTCACGGTTATGTTGCAAAGAACCATGCATGATGCTCGCGTCGCATGTGGGCAATCAATAGCAAAATGGCTCCTAAAAGGCAAGACGTGCGGATTGTAGCTGCAGCGTTTATAGTCATTTTATTATTTAAAACCTCCAACTCCACTTCGGCCAACGTTACTTCAGTTTTTTAGGTAATAGTGCTAGGCTCTATATCAAGATCCCGAAGCACATTACTGATTTACCGTACAACAAGTTCAAAGACCATGTCAAGCAGATTTTACTGTCAAAAGGTTATTATAAGTTGGATCATTATGTGAACGGTAGTGTTGTCTGGAAGTTATTTCCTCTCTGTGCATCCACTAAATTATTATTATTGTACCATTTGTACAGTTGGAAAAAAAGGTAAACCAGATCGAATTCCTTACCGGTTCTTCTCGATTACTGGGATATTTTCCAAACCGGCAGTAGTGTTTTGACGTTCATGTGCCATTTTAGGGCCTAAATTGAATAAAAAAAAATTTGATTTTGATTTTGTCCATGCGTCCTGAAGTATGCGTAGCAAGCCATTCGCGGCGCACGCCTCACAATTTTTTGGCTTCAAATATTTTAATAGATACATAAGTGAATTACAATACAATGTCCAATGTGTCCAATAAGATCGTAGGTAAATTAAAACAAGTGTAATGTGTGTATATAATTTTAGAACAGCATACATCCTCCTACATATAGTGAAAAAGACGAAATGAATCGCTCCTGCTTGTACTTTGTTATTAAATTGAATACAAGTCCATAAAGGAGACGGATACTTTTTCACACAGACATGGGCCTGGGTATAAAAAGAGATGTAAAAATATGAAAACGGTATAAATTAATAGCTAATGCATTATCGAACAGTCACTGAAAAGTAAGCGGATTTTTTGCAATCTAAAAGCAGAGATTTATGATATTTCGTAAAAGCGAAGTCATGTAATAAACTTCAATTAAACAAACTATTTTTGAAGTAGGATTAATATTAAAAAAGGCTTATGTCTATTATCTTTTAAAGTTATTAGTTTACTTATTTTGTTGATTGTGAATTTTAATGATATTGTACGATTTTAAAAACAAAAATATATTCGATTTTATAAACCATATTTTAACTAATTACATTCTGGGCCCTGAATGGGTCACGCTTGGTTATCTACCACATTCAAGTTAAAAATCTGTCGCCAACCACCTATAAATAGGTGTGTTTCGGCAGCTGTTGTTGACTGACAGCCAGTCTTTCTAGCCTTACTGTGTCACTGCTCTTGGCTATATAGTCACTTAACATCATATGACATTTTTTGTTACGTTATCTTTCAAATACTATAAAAAATAATCTTTGTTTGCAGGTTGTGGATTTGAACCCCAGTGCATACATAGCAAGAAACAAACACACTACCACTGCCTACAGTGCGGTTTCGCGGTTCTCGGCCTATCTCAAATGACTTCACACAAGTACAAACACCAGGAAGCAAACCTTGGACCGTCGACAAGCGGAACCAACTGACATGAAATGTTCAACATAAAAATCGATTGGAGTGAAAACGAAGTTGTAATTTGTGAAGTGAATTTTGTAATTTACACAAAAAAGGTTTTTAATTATTATTGTGTTTTGTACAAAACGTGTCCTTGAAATAAATATTTATAACGAGAAAACGAGTGTAAGGAATTTTAGTTTTGAAAAACTGGTGTGTGATTTCGGATGATTTGTACCGAAATATGATACCAAAAAAATGGTACATAGTAGATATTGTGTGGATAAGCAAAGTAGTTTTGTCCCTCATAAATTGTTGTGCCTTAGACGCAAATATGGACGTTGACACAGAACGTGGCAAAAATGTGCCAAATCACTAAAAGTTTTATACTATTGTTAAAAAAAAATTATAACGATTATAGGTAGATTAGTAAAATAAACACAGAGTATACAAGTCATACATGTATGTGTGTAATTAGTGTATTTTTCTGCGAAGGCAACGACTCAAAAATCCACTGTAATGTAGATATGCATGTTTTATATGTAAGTCTGTATTCCTAAACCCTGACCAATATTCGATGTTAGTTGATATGTGAATAAAAAAAATATTTATATTTATTAGGTATGTATTTCCCCATTGAAGAAAAGACATTTTTACGAATAGTATTATTAATGTAGACTACAATGGAATATAAGGCAATAAAAATTGGGTTAAAAACACCATTTTGTGCCTAAAGAATAAAATGTGACAATATTAACTCCTTGATACAGATTTTAATAAAGAAAAAAAAAAATAGTTTTAACATGTTAAATTTTTATGCCAAAACATTTTAGAAATTTATCACAAAATTATTTTATCTTCGCTAGTGAAGTTAATTAAATCGTAAAAATTACATAGAATAATATACAATTAAAAAAAAGAATTTATATTATCCCACTGTTCTTGTAATTTCTCTTACGATTGTAATTAATTTTCATAGTTAGGGTCATTACAGACGATCTGTATTTGTGCTGCAAGCTAGATGCATAATTGCAGTTTGGATGCGATTTTGCAGCAGTTGACATTACTGTATCGAAACTGTTAACCGATTACACAGTCCGCCTACAGTCAACGAGCAGTTCTAAATACTACACGTTGACTGCATGCTAGTTGCATGTTTGTGATGCAGTTCTAAGTCAGTTTTAGCTCAGTAGGACTGCAGTTAGCATCCAGTCAGCATGCGTAGTTAGAACTACACGCTGATTGCAATATAACTGCATGATGACTGCTTAGTCGGTTGACAGTTTCGATGCAGTTATGTCAACTGCATCAAAACCGCATCTAAAGTCCAATTATGCATATATCTTGGAGCCCAAATGTAGTTCGTCTGTATTGATCATAATAATAAATTTTTAGATAACATTTGAAAATATTTATAAGAGCATTACTTATTTAAGTAAAATGTCAATTTTTTATATCAGAAAACTAAAAAAATAATTGTAAATAAGAATAGATTATATAAAACTATTATGTTAGACAAAAAAGTAATTTTTACATAAATATTGGTAAAGAATACTGTATAATTTTTTTTCTCCATTATGAACATTACGTGTTCAGGGATGTGCTAATGTTTGTGATTCATGAGGTAGCCATAAAATGCCATAAATCTCATTGTAAGTATTAATTTAGCAGTTTTTTTCTACTCAAATCAGTATTACAAATCGACGGTCCTTACATAAAATAATTTAAAAGAGCATACATAACATTTGTGACGAAACGTTTGTTATTAAAACACCTTGTTGTGTATACAAATTTATTTAACACCCACACTTTTAACTTCCAAACGAAACTTTTCCTTAAAACAAACAACAAGAATTATTGAGCTACGTTGTTTTAATAAGCATGGCAATAATTGCGAAACTGCTAAAATAACCTACAAATTCCTTTTGCGTTAGAACCGTCGAGGAGATCCTTAACCTTTTGCATTCCTGTTATTTGATTCCTGGCGAGCGTTAGCCAATTAGTTTTAGAGAAATGATTCAATAAAGTCGTTTTTTTTTTGTTTCTCATTACCAAAACTGTCTTCGTACCCTATTCCTAGAGTGTATCAGTATTTTGTAGCGTAAGCTCTCTCCAGTTGTTCCTATTAAATTTCATTTATTATAATTTAATATCTACAAAATATGACTATTATAAATAACATGTAAATATTAATTTGTACCGAAACTACTATGCGTTTTAAATGACAAGATAATCGTGTCCGCGCCAACCTTTCTTTTACTATTTGTCAAAATTGTACTGCCAGCAACGAAAGCATAAAATATATTTAAAAAATGTTTCCATTTTAATTGTTTATATTGAACTAGCGCTTTGCCCGCGAGTTAGCTTGCGTCATAGTTATGTCCCATCTTTTTTTACTTTCTAACTGAATTGAACTACCTTAAGGGTTGAATTTCCAAAATTCCTTCCTTAGTACTCACCTACAATGTAAAAGGAATCCGCATGCAAATTTTCACGGTCCTAGCCGCTTGGGCTGTGCGTTGATATGTCAGTCAGTCAATTATCCTTGTATATTTATAGATAAAATATTTGGTAAGGCGAGAGAATATTTTAGATTTAGGCAGCAAATCGATACTGTGACGTATTATAGCCAATCAATTAGGTTATTTTAGAAAATATGCTACCATTTCGAAATTCTAACTGCCTACTGCACAATCATTTCTTTTTTTGAGAATGATATTTTTAACCAAA
Source organism: Saturnia japonica (assembly GCA_033032175.1). Taxonomy (NCBI): domain Eukaryota; kingdom Metazoa; phylum Arthropoda; class Insecta; order Lepidoptera; family Saturniidae; genus Saturnia; species Saturnia japonica. The sequence continues at coordinate 8,479,919 of CM065332.1, forward strand.
TAGATGTTTATTTTTAATTAATTTTAAACATTTAAACGTTCCTTTTTTTTTAAACATTTATGGCCAGTCTCATAGTTACAGCATAATTTTGAGATGTAATTTTTTTCGGTCGCACAATTTTTTCTGGAGTTGCATGCGAATTGCAAATCGAGATTGTGGATTGACATTTATCTTCTTATTTGAAACACGTACTAAGTAGGTACAATGAAATACATTTTCCGTTTCGTCTCGAAATTCTCATAATTTTTGTTATAATATGTTTTGTAAAAAAAAAAAAATTTTATTTAAGGCATTAGTAACTTCATCTACTTATTTTTCGGAAAACGAAATCGTTTTTTGTCTTTTTTGTTACTTTCGTAAATATAATAGGTGCCATAAAATAATTAGTCACAATGTTACTGTATGGAAACTTTAAGATAATAATTTTATTATTTTGTTCTACCGTCTACAAGCAATTAAGACACACATTATATTTAATTAGTTATGAAAATTAAACAAGAATACATTATGTGTCGATTAAAAAAATATAAAGGAATTCATACTAAATTGATTTCTGTCAAACATGCATTGAAATATTGTCATTATTATTGAAAAAAGAACATGCGAAGTATTGAGTTTATCTACATGTCAAGAATGATAAAAGAGATCCAATCAAAGATTTTTTAATAATCACAGCACGCCGTTTCATACAACATTGCTGGAGCGTTGTAATGTTCCAAATTCAAAAACGCTCCTGCAATGGATTTGATTTTCTTTGTCCGTAAATTGGATACTTCGCGTGTTCTTTTTTCGAAAATAATGGCAATATTTCCATGCATGTTTGAGAAAAGCACTATATATACTTCGGCGGAAATGGCAATTGCCTGTCTCGTATTAGAGAAGTCCTCGTCTACGGCTCGGCCTTTAAACTCATACTCGACCTGCAATTGCCTATTTCACGGCCGTTGCAATAATGTACTATTAGTGAACGCCAACATACCTAAAATCTTATATTTAACATGGTTCTTATATAATGACCATAAAAAAAAAACAAACAAAACTCTTTATTTCTTTGGCCAAGTAGCGAATCATACTTAAACCATTAAAAATAGCATTATTATCTTCATTATTGGTTGTTATTTCTTGTTTTGTTATCTAATTTTACGTTCAATATTTTTATTTCGAACTCTTGTTTTTAACTATCCCAATTTCTTTTTACATATTATATCATTATAAAAAAAATTAAATAAAACAACTAATTTAATCATGTATTTATGTATTCTAGATACGTAGCTTTAATTTAAGTTTATTATGATAATTAAATTATAATTGTCCTTTCTCACAGTATTCTGTATGCACAAATATTTGATATGGAGTGTTTGAATCTTTTTGTTACTACAGAAAAAAATGTAAGTAATTTTTTTCTCATTGTAAAAATGTAGGAATCTGAAAAGCGAAATATAATATACTACTTTGTTTTATTCGTGATTAAAAATACGATTGGTATTTTAAAAATATAGTTTAGCGTTGGAGTTATACCTCATGAGTTCTAGGAAATAAACAAGGATATTCTGAAACCTTCGTTTTATTTTTAAACAGTAGCTTGTGCCCTTGACTCCACTGTTGTTTTCAATACAAAATTATTCATAAATATACTTTTTTGGCATTCTATATATTATAAACTTTATGTTTATATTGTGGATGCTTAGGGTTTACAAGTAAAATTCTTGTCAAACAGACAGCGAACCAAACACGTCACAAAATTCAGTCGTTCAGTCTGATGGAAGTTTTTTATTGTTATATAGTTTTATATTCTAACTAGCTGTGCCCGCGGCTGCGCTCCCGTGGACTACAGAATGCCGTCGATCATGGACATGCCTGAATTGTGCTACACCCGCTCCCGGTTATTTTAAATACATCGTATCGTTGGACCTTACGTCTATGACAGACGAGTTGGTCAGTGTCACTGGGAGCAGCTCTTTTCGTGGCTAAACAAGCCAATTCGAGAGCGGCATTGTTGACCACAATAAGAACACGTGAGCGCGCTAATTTGTGCATCGCAACTAAAGTTACTGTGTCGCATAGTTCTTTTATGTTCCAGACTACAAAACCTGACCTCATTGTGCACTTTTTGGCCGTCATACACACAATTGAGCCAGTCGATCCTACTTGATTGATATTAAAGGACGCCATGTCATGCTTAACACAGTCTTTAAACCGTAGCAACGGCCGACCAACGCTTCGCATTTGCTACGTCACCTAGCATGACACAACGTGGCAAACGGAAGAACTCCATTCGATGTACATGCTCCAGCCAGCGCAATCGTCGCTGTTTCAGCATCGCAATGAAACTGGGCAGCTTTACAATCTTTAAGATCCTCTCGTTTCTAACTCTGTCTTCCCAAGTGATATCTAAAATATTGCGAAGACTGCGAATATGAAAGCGTTAAGTCGACGTTCTTGTTTTGCGTAAGATGTCCAGATTTCAGATCTGAACAAGAGTATGCTCAAGACGCATGCTTGGTACCTACACGATAATCTTTATTGTAAGGTCTTGGTTTCGCCCTTAACCTTGCTCTTAATTTTCCGAACATGGTCGCCGCTTTGCCGATACGAATATTGATCTCACCATTGAGGGAGAAATTGTTCGTGACGGTGGACCCAAGGTAACAAAATATGTCAACTGTTTGTAAAGGCGTATTATTCAGTAGGATAATTGGTTTTACACACTGCCTTACGCTAAAACTACTATTTTCCGGATGTTGATAGACACTGAGAACAGATTACATGCAAACGCGAATTTGGTTTCAAGCTCGTGATAGGAACTAGCGATAATGGCTGCATCATCTGCAAATAGGAGAGTTTCAATGAACATATCTTCCCGGTAACGCTTAGATTTTAGAAGCGCAATCTGAAAAAGTTTGTCGTCGCCCCTAGTATGGAAGTGGATGCCCTGTTGAGAGTCGCCGAAAGCAGTTTTTAATAGTACCTAGCGAGAAGAATATACCTAACAGGGTAGGGGCAAGAACGCAACCTTGTCGCACATCTCTGCGCACGTTAATCGGTTTAGATGTGTCACCGTTAAACACGACAGCACCTTTCATGTCCTCGTGAAAAGACTTCACAAGGCTTAACAGTTTTGATGGGCACTCTATTTATTGAAGTGCAGAGTACAGATCCTCTCTGCTTACAGTATCGAACGCTTTATTTAGGTCGACAAACGCGATATAGAGAAATGTAATCTGCTCCCTACACTTCTCCTGCACCTAGCGAAGAGTGAATGTTATGTCAACTGTTGATCCCACTACGGAAACCGCACTGAGACTCAGGATATATGCGGTTTGCAAGTTGTTGGAACTTATAACGAACAACGCGACCGAACAACTTGCCGACTATGCTCAAAAGAGAAATGCCACGGTACGAATTGCAGTCGCCGCGGTCCCCATTCCCTTTATATAATGTAAAGATGTTTGCATCACGCAAATCCTGATGTACTTCTCCCGCTTTCCAGCATAAAGTACAGGTGACATACATTTGAGCTTAAGTAACTCAGCATGGGTGGCATAGCTGCCAGGGCCTTTGCCGCGTTTAAATTGCGAGACAGCCAGGTCAAACTCCCTAACTGTAGGCTGATCATCAGCAGGCCTTGTATCGCCTCCCGTGTAGAGACCAGTGAAGTGACCCACCTCTCGAATTGACGGATATTGTCAGTGATACTTTTTTGCCAGAGTAGACATCGCTCAATTTGCCCTCGTCAGTACACGTTTGGATTGTTACTTTTACAAAAGTCAGTCCAATACACATTGGCACAGTGCCGAGCGCTGCGCTGGAGGGTTGCCTTTACTTTAGCTAGTTCCTCAAGTGTTGACAGGTTTGGACTCAGGCGGTGTTTTAATGCAACCTCACGCTTCAAAAAGAGCAAAGGTAGTAGTAGTTGCTCTTCATGTGCAGCGAACCAATCCTGACATTTAGCTTTTTGGTATCGAAAAGCTTTGCCGGCGGTAGAAGTGAGGAGACTTTTTACTTTCATCCACTTTTCGCGCGATCGGTGCGTCATCATTCCAGGTTGCCTTCTCGTTCAGTAGCATCTAGTATTTGCTAGTGCTTCCTACACCCTAAAGAAGCAAACCAGTGCCGTGGTAGATCAGTACCTTATTTTCCGCTGAAGCGGGCGGTTATTGATCAATGGGTCTATGATGGACCTTCCCACGGTCGAGAGTGACCCCTGGCGCCTTAAATACAAACATACTTATTATTGTGGGTGACCCTTAAAAGTGACATACTTTTTTATATGCCTTTTTCTACATGATCTATAATCGTATACTACATTAATTCGATGTATTTCTTATAGTTTACGTGGTTTATTTGAGCGGAACCCTAATTCTTACTCTAAAATAAAAGTAGCCAAAGATATTTCTTATAACATCAGCCATCTACCAGTGAAAGTCATGTCCAAATCGGTCCAACCCTTTCGAAGATTACTCGAAACAAACAGAAAGAGGCAAAAAAGTTTAAAATTGTTTTTTGTTAAAGTACCATATATACTTTCATATCCATTTAGTAAAAAGCTGTTATTTTGACATTACAAACAGACACTTGAGTTTTATTAATGGTATAGATATAATTTTCACGAAATATAATATATTATTGTAGCGGATAATCTACTAAAAAAATCTTAAAGAGGGTACAGGAACCCAGGTGATTAGGGTTTCCAGAGCTTCTTGAGAAATGGGATTCCTTTGGACATTTCTCTACTTGGAGCAGTAAGATTGGTGGAATACCTCCATCCTACAGTATATCGCTATCAATATCCTTTAATTTTGATGTATTACTAGGGAAACAAACAGTTAGAATTCCTTATTACAAATTTAAAAGAAAAAAATAAAACCCAAACCAAAATCAGTTCCCTCACAATCTAGTAATAAACAATACGAGTTGCTATTACTAATCACAAATAACAGTCCAAATAGTTAAAATAATATTAGACAAATTAGTCAAATTTAATTTTTTTTTTACATATGTGTTATGTTCCTGTGGGGAGTAGTATTTTCAGAACTCCATAAGTTCAAAACACTCAAACATCATTACAACCGTCCACAGGCTACGGTAGCCGTTTACCATTAGGTGGGCGGCGTATGCTGGTTTGCCTTACAGTTATCTATACATATAATAAATAAACAAGATATATGAGAAAAACTATTATTGGGGGTCTATATCAAGGCAAGAGAACCCAAAACAATGATTGTTAGAATTTTTGTCTGTTTGTCTGTTTGCCAACTTTTGTGCGCGCTAATCTCAGAAACGGCATAACCGATTTGGAAACAGTTTTCACTAATATATTCTGGTAAGGTTCACTTAACATTTAGTGTTTGTTTTACTTCAATAAGTTCATAAATAAAAAAGTTATATCAATTTAAAAAATTACGTCGAACATTTGTTCGATAAAAGTGCTATAAAATAGCTCTTCAGTTGTATTGGCTGAAACTTTGAAACTGGTTTGTAAAATGATGATTATTGAAAGTTTACATAAAGTAAAAAAATGTACAGTTTCAGAGAATTTGGAACTTTCCAATATGAGTTGACCTTACATCTATATAATGAATCATATTAATAAGTGGTCACCCTAGGTTGGATATAAACACGCAAGCAAGTCGAGTGCCGCATCGCTGCTAGGCAATTCATTCCGAAAAAGATCAATTCGAATCAAACTCTGATGTATCGATTCACAATAAATCGAGGTAAAGATCGATCTCTCCAAAAAATCCACCTTCTTTTATTCACTTTTCAGATTTTTGGTTACAATATAAAAATCCCTATTATAGAAAACAAAAAGGACACCACAACAATCGATCTTTTGCTATTTTTACCATGCTAAAGTATCAGTTAAAGAGAAACAAAGAAAGGTATAGAGAGAGAGAGAGAATTAATTTCAATAATTTATTATTATAAACTATTGTCGTTATTCTGCTATTGGGTAATTTACTGACACCATAGAGAACGACAGCATAATGAAATGAATAATCCATACTAATATTATAAATGCGAAAGTAACTCTGTCTGTCCTGTCTGTTGCATTTCACGCCCTGAAATAGACGATGAAGGTTTGTACGAAGAACGCATCAAACCAAATTTGATGAATTTTGGTATAGAGATAAATTGGACATTGAAGAAAGACTTTGGCTTACCTTATGTCGTGAAAAAAAAAAACTTTAAGAGGTGAAATAGGGGATGAAAGATTGTATAAAGAACCCACTATTTCTATATTTAGGGTTATGGAAATTCATATTTATGCTTTAAGGAAAAAATTAGTGTTTCATGTTTTAAAAAATAAGGGTGATTTACAATACACATAGACTGCACTCCTTGATACTAAGCAAAATGTTCCTGAGACATAAGCTTACATTATACAAAACATATGTCCGTCCTATCATGACATATAAGCTGCGCTACATTCGCACATACATCAAAGATCAACATTCACAAATTCCAAATCCTCCAAACCCGATTCTTACGTAAAATTAACAAAGCCCCTTGGTACGTTGGTCGAATCGTACATTAAATATCTTACGCGATCGTACTTCGACACTGCTTCGAATCACGTGAATCTGTTGGTGAAAGCTGTCGCGACTTAAACCCAAAACCGAATATCCCACGCGAACAACTCCGGTCGCGAATATCTTCACCGAGCCCGTTTATAAAATCGAGGAAATAAATAAATACTACTCCACCGTCTCTCCAAACAAAGCGTGCTCGCGCCCACGCCCGCGATACCACCGTTTCCTCCGCAGGGGACGGGTGGCTAATTTCGCTCCCGCAAACCCGTCATGTCCTTCCTTCTCTTACGGCAACTCAAGCCTAGGTCCGTTCCCTCGGTGTAGAACCCTTGAGTCATGCAGCCGCTCGCGCGATACAGGTGACACTGCACCTGCAAATACGTAGCTACCCACACACAATATGTACATACATACGTGCACGCCACATAAGTACATAGATTCTGTAAGGGACCTTTTTTTCTTTTTTACGATAGTTACTTTCGATCATATTTCCAGAATACTAAATACATATACACATGTTCATTCCTTTCTCCCAGGAGGCAGGGACATGTTATATGTATGCGTTAGTTTAGCTCGAATTTTCTACAGATAGGGAATTAGTTAGTTCGCGACCTTTTCACAATCGCGGTAATAGCCCAAGCCGACGTCTGGCTACTTTGGCACCTTTGTGCGCATGTTGCTCACGCTTTCGCGGCTGAATGTCTTAAGCGTTCGCCCCCAAGCCTGGTGAAGCTGACAAAGCCATAAGTGGCTCTATTTCTTTAGGGCCCCTTAGGCTAACAGTATAGTCAGTGAGAAAGAAAAAAACCATCTATAATTTTGTTTTGGTTTATCGTGTTCAGAGATTAGTCCGTGTATATACAGTAATATAGCGGGGTGGTAGGGATCGCGACCATCATACACATAGTGTTAAACACATGTATGATTTTCTTTTGGTTTGTCGTGTTCCGAGGTCAGTCCGTGTATAGATACTATTAATAATTTAGTATACCGAACGAGTTTTTTTGTCTGTTTGTTTAAACATGGTAATCTCCGGACAACTGGTAGCAGTCGGATTCAAAAAATTCTTTTTGTATATGATAGCCAGATTCACGAAAAATAGTATAGGCTATCTGGAACTTAGCTAAACCTCTCAGCTAGCCTTAAATATTGATTTTTGTTTAAGTAAATCGAAGTGAAAGTCTTCCCGAACTACTTTATCCACATGCGCTGGCGTAATGGTTAGTGATACGTAAATATAATATTCTACAAAAATATTGTTCTTTAGTATATCTAAAAAAGTCTCCGATAACATATGCCTATTTCTTAATAGCATAAGCCACAAAAAAGTATTTTGTGAGTTTTTATGTTGAAGATTAAAAATTGATTTTGAGCTTTATTTTTAGGCTTATCATATTAATCCTTACGAACAAAGTTATTTCATCATAAAGACAATTTCAATTTTTCTTTTTATAGTATGTAATTAGGACACATAGTTCAGGAGAAAATACTACTTGCGGGAAGTAATATCAATTATGATAGACTACACGGGTCCGTCGCGTGGGCGGCGCGGTATTTGTTGGATAAAAACTCGGGTGAAACCGAGGGGCACAGCTAGTATACAAATAATAGTCGAAAACATGTTATGTCAGCCCAACTTAACATGTGACAAAGGCTAAAAAAGGAAGATTACTGTTACTAAATGTAGTGATTAAAAGCATTCATACTATAAAAATAAAATAGTTATAGGCGAAAACGACGTGCCCAGACAACATAAACCCTTTTGCAAAAAAAAAACGAGCATTTTAGACTTTTTTCTCTATTTCAATGAATATTACAAGAAAGAAGTTTTATTAAAATTATTTGACGATATATTGGCATGTAATTTCAAGCATCCTGGCATGATACATTACGTTTCAAATTTCAATTTTTCAATTAACAAAAGAAATATAATGATTATTGTAAAATTGCTTTACTAATGGCGCGAATTGCTGAAACTGTTTTTTGCTGATTACTAAAATTTGAAAACTTTTTGGATATTTTCTGCAAATTAAACAATTTAATCTTTTTTAACATTAAATACCACTTTCAGATATGACTGATAAAGCGATAAGGGTCGGTAACATAATAGCTCTACCTGAAGAAAGTTATTCGCAAACTTATGTGTCTCAGCGGCTAAGTGCGAGTTGTCAACTATCCAGAAAACTTGGGAACGATATCAAGAGACAAGTTCGGTCAAAAAAAACCGGGTTCGGGAAGAAAACGATGCGCAGAACTACGAGATGACCGCTTGTTGTTGAATCAGGCGTTGCGGAATCGTAAGGCGTCAAGTGTGGACCTAAAGGAGAGACTTGAAGAAGTAAGAGGAGTAGAAGTTAGCTTGTGGACGGTAAAGAGGAGGCTTTTGGCTGCCAATATAAGCAGTGACCGCCCGACCCGGGGTCCTAAATTACACCTTGAGTACCTGTAGCTCGACTTCAATGTGCTCGAAACTGTGCTTCATGGACCCTGGAAGACTGGAACAAAGTATTGTTTTCTGATGAAAGTAGAATCTCTTTGTTTGGAGAGGACCGACGCCGGCGAGTGCTGCGAATACCACGGGAACGCTATGCGAAGTGTGTTTCGAAGAAATCACTCCATATGGCGGTACCTCCGTTATGTTTTGGGTAGCAATTAGTTCGACGGAGCGTAAGGAGTTAGTTTTCATAGAAAATGGAACATTAAATGCACACCGGTACATAACGGAAGTCCTAATTCCACATGCACAGCCCATATTGACAGCTCTTGAGGAAGATTGCATTTTTATGGACGACAATGCTCGCCCTCACCGTTCTAGCGACGTGGAAGCGTTCATGCAAGAAGTTGGGATCCATTGACTTAGATTGACCGCTCGATTGACCTCAATCCAATTGAGCATGTCTGGGATGTTCTAAAGATATAGGTAAGATCAGTGCAACCTGATCCATAAAACATCAGGAGCTAAAAAAAGTCACTGCAGAAAATTGGAAGCGTATTCCTCAAACCATTATTTAAAATATCGTGGAAAGCTGCCCAGAAGTATTCAAACCTTGATTTTAGCAGGAGGAGGTCACGCTCGTTATTAGATTCCTACATTTGCAACTTTATTTAATTTTAAAAACTAAAAAAATCTTGTCTTTATTGCTGACCACTTCTTATTGTTTGGACGTGTACATCGGTTTTATGGAATTCATCGAAAATTAATGAAAAAAATTGCCAGAATTCACTTCACGCATATTAATTTACACGATTATAATAAGTACACATACAGACTACGTCAAACAATGAAATTCAATTTAATTATCTGGAATCGACCTTAGAACGTAAATTTCCTTAACTGCCCGTTTTTTTGGCAAGTAGTGTAATGAAATAATAAATTTAAATATACCTATATACATATAAAATAATAAACATTAAGAATTAACATATATAAGATATGATAATGTTATAGGAATAATTATTGGAGATATTGAAACAAAAAAAAAACGATATATATTGTTCTTAAGAGTTAGTTAATACTTATGAGATTTTTCTAAGCTCCTTTTCATATGGTTTGACGTGATAAAATCCTCAACCTTATCACTCTACATCAAGCTGTAGTTATTAAGATCAAAAGCCGTCCATATAACCTTTTAAAATATATACATTTTTTATATAAAATATACTATGAATGTATGTAGCTATGCTTATACATTTACCTAAAATGTAACATTCCGGATGGAGGCGCTTGCCCAATGTTTATATGTGTCGGAAAGTTATTAATAATTAATGAAAACTGTAGTAATGTCAATGAAAAAATTGTCATTGATCCTACATGAGAGCTAGTCTTAGTTTGTTATTCATGCGTTCTCGTGAAGATGTTATGGTCGAATGGCTAAGACCGGTAAAATATCAATTCCAATTTTGAAATTGATCAAAATAATTTCGTTCGGTAATGAGGAAATTACACCCACTGTACTACTTAAATTAATACTGTTAACTTTTAAAAAGGTTTACAAAAATTCTTTTTCTAAAATAAAAGTAGCATAAGTAACATCCGCTATCTGCCAGTGAAAATGCCGTCAAAATTGGTTCAACCGTTTTGGAGATTACCTGGAACAAACATACAGACAGACAAACAAACAAAAATTTTAAAACTAGATTTTTCGTTAAACGTGTCGTATATACTTTCATTATGCATTTAGTAAAAAGCTGTTATTTTGCCATTACAAACAAACACTCCAATTTTATTAATTGGTCAAAGGTCCAGATCAAAGGTGGCCAAAAGGTCGCTAAAGGTTGCGGCAACTAACTATATTCAAGCTATTTATCCAAAATGAGGTACTAATATATATAATTTCTGATTTTCGTCTCAAAACTATATCATCTGATCCCAAATTTCATAAGCATTGTGTTTTAAATAAAAAGCAAAAAAAGTAGTAGCATACGGTCGATCATTTGCTAACTAAAAATATTTTGCGATAGATCGCCGACACTCTAAGTTTGACCACCCTGGTATAGACCATATTAGTTGACATGTCAACGTCACTACAAAAGTCTAATAGCATAAAATAATTGACGGTTAGTTGATTTTTCAATCACCAGATAACTTATTTGGTAATAATTTTGATGTTTTGACAGATAATGCACAGAAAAGCTACCAAGACTCAGAAATTATTCTTCAAAAAAGGCATCTGTTGACTGAAAAGTAGGTCTTAAAATACTAAAGTATATGACACACCATTGGAAAACACACGAACCACGAACACGTCCCAACCCATACCAGCGCGACAGATCGATCCCGCGCATGCGCACCGCCCGCCGCAGTATTGAATGAGCCCATTCATAGAGCAACTGGTGCCTCCAGAATGAATCGTACTCTATACAAACGTATATACGTTACACCGCACCGTAGGCGTGCGCCATCGGCGTTCTAGATTCGAAATTGGGTTCATGATTGGCTGCCGATGACAGTTCTGAACTTATATGATGGATCGGATGGGCACCGAACCAATTTTTAAACTTAGAATTGGGTTCGAACGAAGTTCGGAATTCCAATTTTCGTTTTAATTTTTATTAAATAGACTTTAACATACTATCTAATATTATAGATAAAGCAAACGTAGATGTAGACGTAGTCAAGTAGTGACGTAGATGTTCATTAATTCTTTGTCATTTAACCACTGATAAGTTGTTGATAAGATTCCATTCATACTTTTATGTCCGGACAGAGCGATTGAAAAGGAAAACGCTTGCGAAATCCTAGAGAAATATAGAACTAAACATTTTTAGAATGATCAATTTCGTATTCTCCAATAATACCTAATTTATTTCGAAACTCATTTATAATTTTTTTATTTTATTATTTAGTGTTTGAATAATCCTTTTAGATCATATGTGGTGATAGTAGCTAGTGAGCAATACCGTACAGAGTGTTTTCTTTTTAATATGGGAAAATACAAAACAATAGGAGATACAGTGACTCTGTCTTAGGTACTGTTAGCTCTTTTATTTCTAAAAACAATTTTGCCATAATCAAATTTCTGGTCAAGTCTGATTGGTCCATCAAAATAAATGTAATCTGATCTAATCAATTTCATGTAATCACTATTTCGATGTATCGGGAAGAAAAATGAGCCAGATTTCAAATTTCCTCAAACTGTGTCTGATAAAAATACATAAATTGATTTTTTGAATCGCTCAACGATTTGGATAAAATTTGTATTTAGATAATGTTTTCATTTCCAAGTTAATTCTTAGATAGGTGTTTCTTCTTTTAGTTGTCGCCGAGCGGTGCTCAGTAGGTTCACTAGACATTAGCTACACCATGAAATACTTTATAGACAGGGTCGACGAAGAAAACGGACGAAAAAATCGATCTTTTCAAATCAGAGGTTTAACAACAATGTATCGGAGAATAGTCCTATTTATAGAATGTGTAGGCGTTATAATGAAGTTAATTTACAGCACGACATATTTTTCACCAGTCTTGCTAAATTTAAAAAGTTACTTCACCGTCCATTTACATATAATCAGTACTTGTTGACAATGTAAGTAGTTCATATATATCATCGGGTACTAGATTTAAATAGCTATTTAGAATTAAGTTATTATTTTTTATCTCTTACCTGTATTTGTGTATTATGAAATAAAATAAAATTTACGTCGTTCTTATTGGAACAAGTTACACAAGTTGACATACTTATTGTAGTATACACATAAACTTTGACTCAAGTAGTTGATTACCAACCACAGGTTAAAATGTGGATTCACAAATTGTTTTGCTCTCATAATTATTGGAGTGTGAGTTTGTAATTACCGTTCCAAAACACTGGTTAGTGTTGAATACAATAAAACTTTTTTCTAACTATGTGGTGTTGCTTTCAGGCTATAAACGTTTTTCATAATATAGAGTTTTTTTCGAAATTCATGTTTCAAAAAACTGGCTAGTTTGGAATACAATAAAACAATAATAATAGCATTATAAAATCCTAGAGGATGTGGGTTTTTCGTAATCCAGACCAGACATATTTCGTTATTCTCGAGAAATCAAGCGTAGAGTAGTTGTAGAGCTTACTGTGCCGTGGGAAACTGATATATCTAAAGACCACGCAATAAAAATGAATAAATATTACGATCTATGTAATGAGCTAACCAAAAACGGTTATGCGGTTAATTTATATGCGGTAGAAGTGGGATCGAGAGGTATTCCAGTGAAATCTCTCTATAACTTGCTAAAAGACCTCGGCTTATCGAGAACTGCAGTAAGTTCTATCTTAGAATGGGTATCTAAAGCAGCATTAACAGGCTTTTATCAAATCTGGCTTGGCAGGGATGGTATCGCGGGCAGTCAAGGTGAGCGCTGATGTGCATCATAAGGGGACCTCTTAAACCTACACTTGGGTCGCAAGTCCCAGGGGCTGCTTGTGTTTCCCTCTCTTTGCCACACCATGGAATGCTAAGATGTTTGTCTTTTTCAAGTTTAAACACTTTGAAAGAAAAATGTAGTTTTTCTGAATTTACCGCTATTCCTCTTTCCTTTGTCTTTCTACGAAGATGGATACGCCAAGTATTCGAGTTACTTTTGAATATGACTTCTGACATAGCTTGTAACATTATTGCTGCGCACGGAGAAGTCACGGCTAACGAATGAACTGAACGTTTTTGGTTAATCGCTTTCATGGTGAAAATAAACCAAAGGGAAGAAAGACCAGCCACCAAGGTCAATAATGTCGAATTACGAACCATAGTAGAGACTGATCTTTATCGTTCTATTGCAGAATTAGCAGCATGGTTTGAAATAAGCATTCCTACAATGCTGGAAATGATGGCAAAATTGGCCAAAATCCAGCCGCAACGGGTCCATGAATCTTCGCCACTATTGCTGCACGTCATACCTCATACAGCACAAGAAATTATTTCAACAGTACAGGTACAAACGCTCCATCACCTTCCATACACAACGGACCTGGTTCCAACCGACAATCATTACTGCCGCAATTTGGGTAATATTCTAGAAGGAAAAAATGTAGTTCTCGAGAAGTAGTAGAAAACGACTTTACGAACTTACAAATAAATACCTTTTTATTTTATTAACGATGTAATTTGCCAAAATTGTAACTAAACGTGTTTTTTGCGCATGTGACAGTTGTATTTATATCATCTTTAGCCATTGAATCATAACGTCATTTTGTATTATATACAAATCATTTTCTACCAGCTATGTCCGCGACTTCGTTGGCGTGGATATCGGAAAATAACATAAATTGATAACAGTCGTTAAGCTATGTCATTTAACGGGATAAAAAGTAACCTATTTATCAAGGTGTATGAGCTATCAGTGTGCCAAATTTCACCCAAATCTGTTCAGCCGTTTTTGCATGATCGAATAACAAACATCTAAACATACAAACTTTCACGTTTTTAATAGTCAATTGACCATAACATATATTACAAAAGAACTAGGTATAACAATCTCTTGTACCTACTGATTTTAATTTAACATTTTCAGTCTGGTTACTATTAATTAAAAAAAGATACTGTTGTGTACACATTGTCAAGTGATGGGAGTGAAAATAAATTGTTTATGAAATTAAAATATATTAATATTCAGTGGCCGTTCCATCAGAAACGTCGGGCTGGGAATTAAAAACAAATAGGACGCATCATTCATCATGAGAAGGTAGCTACCTATTCTGCGATCTGCAATACGCTTTGTTGACGCATCTATAAGGAACTTTGCACACAATAATTTTTAAACCATCTGACAATGAAACAACGTGCGTTCTACGCGATTAGGACGCTCAACAATCGTAATGCAGTCGATAAGTTGTGACCTGTGACATGTAACCTTTGCACACGTTCCTTGCGTTTGTATCACCACAAACGCGTAGATACGTCGACTCGAACGCGCTGTGAACGCGCGTTACTACTAACTGCATTATTTCATAATACCGTCACGCCTGTATCTCCGAAGAGTTAAGCAAAGGTGTACACCCACAGTTTGCCAGGTATATTTTTAGGTTCCATGTAATAGAGGGCGAGCCTTATTGTTATTAATTAAGTATAAAGACAAACTACGAGCTGTTGCCGAGAATTTCATAGAAAAACCCAATAACACTTTGCTTGACCTGAAAATCGAACCAAGGATCTCAGGCATACCAGTCCACTTAGGACCACTATATAGGCTAATGAGGCAGTTTGAGCAATTTGAATCGCATTTTCAAGATGGTATGACAGCTGCAGCAGGAAAATTGTACCATGCTAACATTAGCCTATCAAAATTGATTGAGTTATTTAAATGTCTAAAATAAATCTAGATATATTTTTCAAAGAAGAAACACTAAAAGCGAGTGTCATTTTCGATTTTATCGATACAAATACCCTTCAAAAAGACTCTAAAATCTGTTGTTATGCCTATACATGTAATTTTTTTCAGATTATAAAAGAAAGAAAGCACATTTAACACGATGGCTAATAGGGACTTATGGATGTTTTACAAATCTTCACAAAACCAGCTTTACTCTTGTATTGTTACAAAGAATTGTATAGTTTCCATGTTGACCCAAACGCGTACAAATTGTTTTTACTAAATGTCAAACATGCGGGTGAAAGAAAAAAACACTAGAAATATAATTTATGTGCGGCCAGTCACCTGAACGTGCAACTTGGACACCTTATAAAATTAACAGGTGCACGGCGTAGACACACGAGATTACAATAAAGTGGAGTATTACTAATTTAATTTATAATATTGCAACATTGCCAAACAAATGCCGTACTCAACATCAAATAGGACCTCAGCTCAGCATATGCTATATCAAAATACTATAGCGCTGTTTTTCAACTGGGCCTACACTAGTTACTATTGGCCTTAGATTAGATTTGTATGTATGATAGTATGATAGTTTCACAGATACATTACTGGAAGATACAGAAGGGGTAGGTTGCGAATACAAAGGAAAATTATTACAAAACTTGTTTAGACCAAAAACTACATTACCTACGAAGCATTTCTATACAACCAATGTAAGTAGTCAAAACATTTTAAAAAATTCATTAGTAGTTTAAAAATTCATTAAACTATGAATAATCCCATAAAAATAAACCAATTTTTAAAATTTTTGTCTCTGTTTGTCTGTTTTTTCCGGGTAATCTCCAAAGTGGTTGGATAAATAAACTAGCCAAGATAAATCAATTCGTGAGGTTAAATGGCTTACGCCGAATACACCATAAAAGTTCTATTAAATTATCGTACTACATATTTGTAGATATTAATTGGACATACAAAAATATCAGCGAGAGTTGCGAGAGCACATCTCTATCTTCTAAGGATCACCCACAATAAACAATTTTCGCGTCTACCCGATTGACAGTATTCTGTAGTTCATGCGAGTGCAACCGCAAGCACAGCTAGTTAATTAATAAAATCTTTTATATCCTCTATCAAGTGTTCAGGGATTAGCATTTATGCGCAGTGGTAGACTTCTCATCTAAACCCTCGATGGATGGTATATGACACAACAATAGCCTGCATTTCGCAGGGCTGACAAATTTACAAATTTCATTTAAAATAAACTCGCCATTGACGGTGTCTACGCTGACAGAAGAAGCTCCACAATTCACCAGCAACAGTCAAGAAATAGGTGGGAAAATGGCTTTTCACACCAATTCGTAACTTATAATCTCGCCACGTGACGAATTGGTCTGATTACAAGTTTACACAATATAACATCATAACAAAGGACCGCAACGAGAGGATTTCGTTCAGCAATCCAACTCAGTTCAAACAAACAGTTACCAGAGGTTTTCTTTAAGTTATAATACGGAGGTTCACGTAACTCAAACCGGCACATTGACCTTCAAGACAATCATAACTGGCCGTAATATAGTGAGAATATATAGCCATAGCTCAACAAACGCATATTCAATCAACTAACAATGATTTTAACAAGGCAGTGTACAAGTTATATCATGATCCGTTCAGAAAACAACTTATCAAAATAATTTAAGGCAGAACGGCGCGCCTCGCGTGGAGCTAGAATAAAAGTGACAGCTAACAGCTGATCGCGCGGAAGTTGCTTGAATGGACAAAACTAAAGACAACTTTTGTTGCCAGACCGTGGTTCAGAACAAAATAAAAATAAAAAGTAATTGTGCTAGAAAATTGTTTTATTATATACGAAATATATAATCTAGGCTTACTTTAGTATCACAAAGCGTGGATATTACCCCATAAAATCCATCATTATTATTTATATACGATTGCTACTCAAAAAAGATCATAAGTATATAATATTAAAATATTCCAGCCAGAAACCGTCTGTATATATTTAACAAAGCTTCTACCCGTATACCGTGAACAATGGATTAAGGATGTTCGTCGCAGACATATTGTAAATCACAAAATTCGAATGACTTATAGCGGTTATCTGGACCAATATTGATAAGATGAAAAACTGGAGATGTAATATGAGTATCGTGACATCATATTTTTATGAACTCCCACCTGACATATGAGTCAATCAAGTAATATACCCACACTTTGGAAAGGTTAAAGGTTTTCGAAAAAAATTATTCTAGTTTACGTTTATTCTGATCAAAGACCCTTTTAAAAGGTATGTACCGCTACGCGCATCTGTTTGATTGAAGGCAACCAGAATGGAAGCTACTTACGAAGAAATTCTTCATTGACGTCTTCTTCGTCAAAACTCCTGAACGTAACTCAGTATACGAATTTTCCGAGGAACACAATTGTGAGATTTTTTAAAAGTGTTTTTACCTTAGGTATTGCAAACGAGTTGCTACTGAGAATTTTATAGAAAACCACAATAACACTTTACTCGACCTGGAAACAGAACGCAGAACGTCGAGCATAGCAGTCGCGTTTAAGTTAGATATTATTTTTTTGACCAACAAAATAGATCTAGAGGGCGCTTCTAACGACATCACATTTTTTAGAAGGTTTAAAAGATATTCGTGTACAGATGAACATACATACATACATAGTGGTTGAAATCATAAACCTCCTTTTGCCGTAGTCGGGTGAAAAATCCACCCTAAAAAAGATTACGGCTAAATAAAACTTGTGTTGTGTTCCTGCGAAAAGTAGAGTTTCCAAAGACTGTGGTCGGCAACGCGCTAGTGAAACCAATAGTTTTAAAAGCATCTAAAGGTTTCAAGGCTGAGTGCCTTAAGCGCTCGCTCCCATACTATCCAGGACCCCTATGGTTAGCAGTATACTCAGACAGAAAAAAAAGCGTCCAAAAGCTACGGTAGTCGCTCACCATCGGGCGAGCCGTAACAATACCTTATTTGCCATCTTTGTAATATAAAAAAAATAGCTAACAGTATAGTCTGTTTGAAAAAAAAACTTTTAGTGACTTTTATAAGATTTTCACGGATGGTTCTAAAAGAAATATTAGAATTCGTAGATTGTTTATTCGAATTGTATTTGGAGTTAATAACAATTACCTTATAATTTACTGAATCTTTATAATGTCAATACGGATTCAAAAAGTGCTTTACAACATGTGGCTATTCGATATTAAAATATATTTTTTCAGATTATAATATTGCGGTAAAACAATAATACTTCAAAGGATTCCGTCTATCCGTCCGTAATATCGAATTAGATTGTAACAAACAAGCAGATTACCGGTTAACAAACCTACATATGAGGGTATTCCAATACATATCACCCCTGTTTATATTATTTTTGACTGCAGTGTAATCTTATTGTAAAGTTACGTACGAAAAAATACTTTACAGCTACCGTTTTGTTTTTCCATGTATCGATCAAAAAATAATAAAGTGGATCTCACTTATTTCTTCAACATATCTCAGGACACATTCCATCAAATACATTTTTACATTTATTATGAATAATCAAAGTTAGTAAAGAGGAAACAAATGAATTATTAAAAAGGAAACAAAAGTCCCGATTGCAACAAAAACACTTTAATAAAAACAAAAAATCAATTTTTGCTTTTTATTTTATTCCCAGACGTCACTCCTACTGTTAGCGACGCATAGAGCTAGGCGTGATGATTTAAGAGATAATATTCATATTTAGTTATAGGTATAAGATGTTAGGCTTAAGAAATGTACAATTATTACACCAAACGCTAAATCTCAGATTACAGACGAAAGTGATCTTTTTAAATTCTGTACAACTCTTCCAGTATATACCAAAGTAAAATTTAACATGTTAAAAGAACAATATTTTAACTTAGAAATCCAAAATAAAATAGATCATTCTGTATACACTCGTCAAGTAGCGAATAAGAAACTAACTACCCTCTCAGCAAATAATTGCTACGGAAGTCGGACGACTGCTTACTTAATTCCTCGACTAATAAATTCTTTGCCTACCTCCGTTCGCAATATTATAACTAGTCAAAATAAGAAATATGTGTTGAAGGAACATTTTTTATCAGAATTGTGAATTCTTGGTTCTGATAGATGGTGATCTATGTGCTTGTACCAGGTTAATGTTTATATTTTTGTATATCCGACAACGTATTGTAAGTGTCACACACAAACCTTAAAGGTTTATGTGGCATTAATTTCAACAACTCTTGTGTAAATCTCTTAGTATGGTAAATAAGTAAATAAATAAAATAAATAATAATTTGAAAAATCATTGATTTGTTTATTCTGTATTAAAGAAATAAATTGTAGGTATTTAAAGATAGTAAATACATAGTAATAAAGCTTATAATTTCGTAAGAATAGCATAGAAACGTACTGAACATATATTTCATTGATAATCTTCGTTTTAAACCAGTTAGTTATGTGTAATATTTGTGATTTTATAGGAATAGTTAGGTTTTTATGTGAATTCTATCGTGCTTGTAATGTTTATAATTCATACATAACGTGTTTATAGGCCGTTTTGTGTTGTAATATTTAAAGTTTAATATTTACGAAGTTTACTAATCCTTAATGTTATATTGTGTGTATTTAGGTAGATATTAATGTTCTTAATAGATTTGAATAGGTTTTGTAACATTCCAATAAGAATCTTCTAAGATATTAGCTAATTACATGAAATCGAATATAATAATAATAATAACAGAATAGTTGCAACGCGTCACGCCACAAGCCGTGTTACTAGGCAATGTTAGAGTAGGAGGGGAATAGACGCCATCGTTCCGTCCCGCTCCAACACGGATATAAATATGAGGCTGTTGCGGCCAACCGGGACACTCAGAAAATCTAAGAAAATTACACCGCCACTGACACTCCAGGGAAGAGCCTTGCCATGGAGGAGCGAGGCCACCTACCTGGGAGTCATAATTGACCGAGGACTTACCTTCAAGACCCATGTAGAGAGCGTAGTTGCGAGAGCCGGTTTCGCTAGGAGAATGCTGCGTCCAGTGTTCGCTTCGAGACTGCCACTCCGCACGAAACTAGGTTTAAATAAAACCTACGTGAGATCGCGCCTTACGTACGCTGCCCCTGCATGGTTCGGTTGCGCAGCAGAATATTTGAAGCGCCGATCACGAATCCAGCAGAACTATACGCTCAGAACGATCATCGGGGCACCACGCTACGTGATGAACTCGACCATACAACGCGATCTGTACATAGAAAGCCTGGACGATTTTATTAGCAGCCTAGCCACCCGAATGTTCCGGAAAGCGGATGCATCGGCGCATATACACATCCAGGACATAGCGCCGTTAAAACACCAGACCACCAGATCATCCACACCCTCGATGTAAGAGGAAGATAATGAAGCCTCAGGCGCGCCAACTCGTCCGTGAAGCGACCCAGTCCACTTAGTTCTCCGTAGCTACGCCAGCGCCACGCCTCCATGTAGGCACATCGCTGCGTGTGTGCCGTTCTGTTTCGCATTCTTCACGCCTGGTAGGTTCGGGTGTTAACAGAGTTGGTCGCACGTAGTGAGTTAGGCTTGCGTACACTGGTTTGCAGCTCATTGAAGCTCAAGTAATATTCATTGTTTAGGTTCATACTGCAAATGTCAAACACAAAATAGTTTATGATTAAAAAGTCGCTGGTCGAATTTCGATCATTGGGTGACCGCTAGTATTAATAAATAGGCAAAAATGACTTATTGTGCAAAATTAGGTTTTAAGAATTGAAAATTGTGTTTCGATATTTTTTTCGGGGTTTATAGTCGCAACGTGATAAAGCCTATTTTATAAAGTATTTCTTAAGCCGATGTGAAGCCACAAAGGTTTTATATTATTGCTTATAACTTTTAAATTACTTAAAAAGTTGCGACACCTCAAAACAAATTATTTGTAACCTCCCCATTTATAGCTAAACTTCCAGTTAAAAATAGAACATTATTACTTATTGCTTTCGAAGTTGAAAGGTAATGTTTTTCAAAGGTTTTCTTATCATAGGTTTCTCATTTATTATTCCTCAGAAAATATTTTGAAATTATTTTCGCTGAAAATTTCGATTACAGGTAAATTTTGTTCTTAGTACTGAAGTTTCAAAATTTGCGCAATCAATTAATGTGTTCAGCATAAAAGTAAAGCAAGATTGTTGTAACTAAGCGTGTTGCCTCTCCAGCAAGGTGTGGTCATGCTCAGTGCTGACTGAATAGACTCTCACGCAACATAACGCATTATTTGTGATACACGAACAACTTGAAGTCATTGTCATTGTAGCTTAAAATATTTTTTGACGCATCGATGATTCGCTTTAGTCCCCGAATTGCCTTAACTATTTGTAAATGTGAGCACATAAATTGTCTGTTAAAGAATTTATGTTACTCTGTAAAAATAAACCTGTATGTAGTAGTTTTAAAATATTCAATTCATTTAATGGTCTAATAAGAGTAGGAGGTCACTTATATAGTGCGAAGATACCCAATTCACAAATCATCTTACATACTAAATCTAGAATGGCTAAATTAATTGTAATTAACGAATGTTTAAAAATGTTTGGAACCGGAGTCTGATAACGTAAGTTGTCTGTAGTTTTCCCTTTGACAACTTCGCGCTTATTGCGCTGTCACAACGTTCACGTAACCGTCGTGACGCCGCGCCGCCCCCTTAATTTGTTTGAGAGGTTATGAGTTTTGACCGGCTCGCAACATAATTTGTACATTACCTTGTTAATTATTATCTGTTGATTAAATACACGCGGTTTTGGGCCACGGGACGAGATATTCCTCCTATTGCGGCCACTTATGGTTGCCTGGAAGGTAAATGCCGGTTTGACTTGCACGTGTACCGCGTTGATAACTTTGATAAAACCTCTTGTAATTATTGTTGTTTGAACTGTGTTGGTCCACGGGATGAGAGATTCCCATAATACAGCCATTTGTTGTATTATGATATTGTTTAAACGTGTAATATCGCCACTAGAATAATTGGTGTGAGGAGATGACGACCTGACCAAATTATGATTTCACATTTCCTTTCTAACCCTTTGACTATTACTTACCAGTGTGTAGCTTCTCACGTCAAAGCGAGAGTGGTGAGTGTTATATTTTGTCGTATAAATTTGTTATAAATGTAATGTGCCAACCCTGCGAAACGCAAGTTAATGTTTTTTCATCTATCGAGGGTACATTTTTTGGTAGCAGAGCATGGTTATCATATTCGCGTGGTTAATATATATTTGTTTTATTTGCCAAGAGCGAGCTTAACATTAAATTGTTGGTAGCAAAAACGCTACACCCTTGTAATCTATTCTAAACGCATTAGATTGTGGTCTAGTTCCCATTTTGTAGCACTAATTATACAGGATTATTGGTAATTCGACGTATTCCCGTTAGAAGGTCATAGGGGTAATTTTAACCCCCCTATGCATTATGCAAAAGTGAACCTTTTTTGAGTTATTTTTTAGCTTATTTCAAAATAAGTCAAAAATGCAATATCAAAAATTTATTTAAAAAAAAGTATCAATTTAAACACACATTTTTTCTTGTGATTTATAAAAACGATTAAACACTGGTTATTATCATTATTAAAACAACAATTATCGTCCAAATTTAAAAATGCGTGAAAAAATCGATATTTTTTCAATATTTTTAAGAGACTTTTTCCACTAAAATGCCTTAAAAACAAAAATACGTCAGAAATAATTCGTGTCAGGAGTCCATATTATTTTGTTTGTATTGTTCAGTGATTTCTTTAAATTGTATTTTCTAATGAGTATATTGTTTTAAATGTTGTTTTTACTTTAATGTGCCAACTGTTTTCTTTTCAAGATTAATAATACCTACTTTATCCTATTTCACATGGTAAATAACAAAACGATTTTGTTTCATACGATGTATTAAAAGATTGTATTATCATGAAATGAAACATATATATATCTACGTCCATATAAATATACTTTTTTAAGCATAAACACTAGATGGAGATACTCAAAATAAAAGTATATTTTTGACATACCCATCTATTTCCGTATATTCATATTAATCTATGATGGAATTCTCGAAACGAAGCAAAATTACATCAAAATGGCGGCGCTTCCTCATCCACCGCGCGCGATGCTTTACAGTTTTGGCTTAGCGTAACGAATTCTTTGATCCTTTAGATATCCAGGGGTGTAAATAAATTTTTGGATGAGATTATAGTTAAGCAACTGCAATACCAAACTGAATCCCCCAATTTTGTTATCATTCGTTTTTTGAATTGCCTCCAACTATGGAAGCAATTTTAAACAAATATTCACGTCAAAAATACATTTATGAGTAAGTCATGTTTGTTACTAGGATTTAGAAGCAACATTTATGATTTAAGTTTACTTACGTATTTATTCACACTCCGATCTAGGTGTAATTCATACTTGTAAGGGTTCCTTAATTCTTCTACGAAACTTTCATTTGCGTAAAAAGAGTAGCGTATTTAATTAAAGTTAAGTTAAAAAATTAATTAAATACAAAAGACGGGAAAGAATTTTCTGTACAAAGTGTAAATACAGCAGTAGTTTTTTTTTTAATATAAGGACAATTTCACAGCTTTTAATTCCAAACTAAGCTAAGCTTACAATATGGTAGATAAATAGCTGATATACATACATACATATATAGATATTTAACACCCAGACACACAACTGATATTTATACTCATCACACAAAAGTCAGTCATGGGCGGGATCGAACCCGCGGACTCTCGGCTCAATAGTAGCATTTAATACCACTGCGCCATGAGACTGAGGTAGTACAGCATAATCCAAAAATAGTACCACGAATACAGACTTATCAGCAATCCATCCGCGGTCGCAAATGACATGCCGGCCGGCAAGCCTCTCGGTTGCTGGCTGATCTCAAAACGCGACAATCCAAACGAGAGTCACCATGACGGGTTTATAACCATATACATGGTGGTCTCTACCCAAACGAACACAGATCCTTACCTCTGCTTAATTACTGGATATATACCGGCTGATCCCGGAACGAGCCACGCCTAAGTGTCGCGAGTCTTACAACAACTGGTGTATGGTGATCGTGATCCAGACAAATGCAATTGTAGCACAATTGGAGTGTAGTTGATCTTATAAAAATGTGAGTGTACATTTTTTAATTGATTTCTTTACATGCTACGCAAAAACAAAACATTTTCCGTTTTACCCTGAACAGGTAATATGTCCTAATGTTAAACTTTCTACCCCTTTTTAAGCGTATTGCGTGCACGGAAGACTGAGATTTGGCATGGTTAAAGTTTATATGGAGAAGGAGTGCAGAAAGCTAAAATTTATCTATAATATCTGATAATAATATATTAAATAAAATAAATTAATACTGGGAATCCTAACCCGACCAGTGCAATTGAACTTATCCTCCAAAATATTGACATTGTCACATAATGAAAAGTGACAGCAAATTATATTATAATATTATTGTTTAGGTTCATACTGCAAATGTGAAACAGAAAATAGTCTATGATTAAAAAGTCGCTGATCGAATTTCGATCATTGGGTGACCGTTAGTAGAAATTAATTTCTTTAATCCCTTTTTATCCTCACTTTGTAGGAAACCCCATAAACAACTGGCTGTTGTTATTTCATTATTTGTACGTGTCATACGTATCAATGATCATTTTTCTTTAAAACGTTTATACTATTTGATTCAATTGCATACAAGATAATTGGATACAGGTACTTGTAAAGGAACACTGCACCTCTGATTGTGGTTATTCAATACCTTTTCCAAATCAAAACATGTAATCCAATACAACTTTTGTACATCCGATAGGTATTTTCCTACTTTTCCTCATCTATAGACTTTTCTTACTAGTTCAATGTCCTAAGTCCTAATACGCTTCTCACAATATTGTTTTTGCTGTTCATTTATTTTGGAGTCAGCCTATTTCATACAGTACAAATTCTTTAGAACGAATAAATCTTATAATTATTTATTTTAGTACTACCGTTTAAGATGCTGGCGTATCGTTTTCATATTTTGCATTTTTTTAAATAAATTTAAGCACAATCGACACATTTTTGCACAGTTAAGTCTAAATCTAAATCCACTCTTTATATTTCTTTGCGAAGAATTAGGAATTTTTGTTTTAGTAAAAGTTGTTATGTTCAAGATTAAACCTCGAAGCCCATGTCCACTGATGCGGAGCTGAGATTTTTATGCAATACTATTGGTTGACAAAACTTCGCAACCTCGCTCCGCATTAGTGGATTAGCAGCCTTATATTTTACCAGCTTGCGGGAAGGCTTTTTTTTTTTTAAAAACCTGAAACCCCTTTTATTTCTTAGCAAAAACATAAATATGAATTTTAATATCCCTAATTTCAGATATGATGGGTTCTTATACAAACATTCATCAAAGTTTTTTATTTTCACCACATATCCACAATGAAATAATTCGCTTGCAGCAAAACTGCATAATCCAGATAATTTACAATAGGTATATCGTTTATTTTTCGACCAAAAAATAAAACAATAATTATGCTGTACTGCATAGTTAAAGAGTTGAAACACTTCCGCCAATCTTATAAAGAATACCTACTGGACTATCATTTCATAAGTAAGTATTAGAAATACAATACATTTCTTATTAAGTATAACAATGTTAATAAATCAAAAAACCGGTTGGCGTGGCATCCGATGTCATTTAACCATTACCGCGCATACGCATTTTTGTTCCCATATTTTGTTTTTACAAACTTTCATCCCCTATTTTGTCCCTTAAAAATTTATCTTCGCTACAAAAAGCACCCTATGTCCCCTTTCCTTTGGACACATAGTTTACAAGATAATGAAAAAACTAAACAATTTATAGATGTGGGAAGAACAATAATTATAATAGGCAAAAGGGGGCGTTGGCGGCGCAGTGTTTGTCGGATAAAATTAACCGTAGGGCACAGCTCATAATGAATAAATAATAACTCGTGAGTATTATTAAACTGTTTAAAACAACTTATGTCTACTCCCGGATTACCTTCTGTACCAATAACTTAAAGTTAGAAATCTAAAATACAAGCCCGTATTAAATATTGATAATCAACTATGGTTGTTAAACTGTTACTGTACTACAAAGGGATCCATGTAAAAATACCACACAGAAATTGGTATTCAGGACAGACGATCGAACTACACTTACAGAACGGAAGGTGGAGGGCGGGGAGCTAATAAATACCGTCGTACTCCAACGTTATCCCTGGTATTTTGTTCAAAGTTGGCCTCATTGGAATGTTATTGTTGTGGCTTAACTTTGGATATATACCTAACTCTTTAGTTGGTAGCTAATCTGTTACATACATTCAATTAATATGTACTTGAGACGATACTGCCTTTTGTATTTATAACAGGATTTGGAAGTCCACGGACCATAATTGAAAGTAGAAAAAGAAAATATCTTATCTGATTCCTTGATGAAGGTGGATATCAAAGAAGTAAGACTGAAGAAGCGTGATGAATAATATCCACATAAGGTGTGAATAATTAATGACAGTTGATAGAAGGGAAGGTGGAAGAGAAAACATGTTGTGCTGACCCTACTTAAGTAGTGCGTAAAAAGAAGACTATTACTCCCTTTATTCTTCTGGTAACTTCGCTTAGATTTCAGTTCTTATTTTATTTCACGACAAACTTTTTTTTAAAGTTGTAGGTACGTATACTTAATTGCAAGGGAAAGTTTCTCGTAGAGGCTAAGCGGTAATGATAAAATCGAAATAATTCAATCGAATTATGTATCTGTTGTATATATGTAATGATGTTGTATGTATACACTTGGCTTTTTCTTTTGGCGGAATCTTGAAGTGACATTTTGAGGTATTTATTTTTAATTCATTTACTTAGGTTTTTGACCATATATTATGTAATATTGGTGGCGTTTTGTGTTAAATAGTTTGATTGTTGTGCATAACTGAAGTGGGTTATAAATATAAAGTGGAAAACATGAATTTTGAGATGTCACAAAAACTCCCCAGATACTACTGGCAAGGGAGCCACCATCGTGTCAGTAGACCCAACAATGTATATTGAAAATTTTTACGAAGGCTTAAAAACTTTGACACTGGCTGGTGCTTTTTGCGGCACCAAAACAAGAACAAGAAGAAGTAAATATAAAGTTGTATAGAAATGAAATCCTCTGAAATTACGTAGAAGTACGTAGACTGTTTATGAGAAATGAATTTATTTCATCTTAATTCTACCCAGGTGTATTTATTTGCACAGGGTAAATATTGTCTGTGTCTCAATTAATTCCGTTTTATTATATACTAGCGGTGCGCTCCGGCTGCGTATGAGTTTATTTCGGAATAATGTTTTCATACCGTAATTGTATTTTTTACCGTAATTATCAATTATATACTGAATATTATTTACCTTAACCGTTGCATCTAAAGGAAACTGTCCAAGGAGAATGTCCTTAACTTTCTGAGACATTATGACCCGCTTTTAGCTTTTTTCTAAGTTTATAGTCAGCAAGAAAATGGGTAAAAACACTTTATTTCATGCCAATCGATCCTTTAAATATATATTTAATCAATAAATATCGCAAAAAAACTATTCCCATAAATTTTTTTGGAAATTATCGTGGCTACGCGCTTCGGTTACCTTTTGCAAATTACTGCCAATTTATTCAATTAAGATCTCAATCGGTCAAGTCAGTTAGAAGTTTCACGGAACTAACAGACACAATAGATTTTTATATGTACCAAACTCTAGATTAACTTTGATTCTCGATGTATGTACATAAATATACAATTTAGGTATTTTTGCGTAATAAAAATGAAGTTAGGCCGAGTGGCTCAGTGACCTGGAAGTGCCTCGAGGGGTTCGAGTGGCGACAAGACGTTTTGCTATCTTATATTGAGTATAAAGTATATTCAAGTAAATCTCATATAATCCTGTAAGCGTGGGCGAATGTTTATTGCCTTACAAAAAATATTCTTCTCTGATTTGAAGTATACTGAAGTATACTTTAGTAGGAAGTTTATTTTTTATTGTGTTTTACTAGCTTGAGCGACTCTCAAAAGATTTGCCAGCGAGACGGCAGTCGGCACTCGGGAACGGTTGTTAATTGTAGTTGTGGACTTATTATCTGAGGTGTTCAATGTCACCTTTTCACGTCTGGTGCAAGAATCCATCCGTTTCCTGCTTATAATAAGTGTGCGGGTGTACTAACAGGGTGCGGGTCAATAGTACGGATACTAACTCATTAGTATTGTAACAATTGCGATGGCTGTTTGGAGATAGATCTTCAACTTTTTTTTATAATCGCTCGGCCCATTGACGGTATTGTCTCTGATGGTAAGCATAGCACAATCCAAACACGATGATGACCACTCAGAGATCTAAATCCATCGACGGTCGCCGCTGTAACTTGCTGTAACATGTAGATGATTATGTAGGCAAAAGTATAAGAAAATGTCCTACCACCATTTTAGGCACCAACTCAGTATTTTTCATCAACGAAAGTTCAGGCTTATACAATTCGAACTCAGATGTTTCAGATATAGGAAACTCTCGTGTTAGTATTTTATATTTTCACATAATAATTACTTGCGTTGCCAACGGCTCTGCTCGCGCCAACTACAAAATTAGCGTTCATGTATTTTTTATTGAATTTGAACATTACATGTCATATTATAATTTTTTGGTTTTCTTATAATAAGCTTAATAGGCAATGACGTATGAGTGATAGCATCTATGGTCCACGTTTTTGATCGACGTAAGTTTAAATATCTACAATGAGCTTGAGATTTCAGTGAAGGAAAACATCGTGATGAATTCACTAATAGTCGTGGTGGTACGGCATTTTTAATGTACCCCTGTCTAGCTACTATCCATTGAACAGGTGTGTTAAAGCAGCTCCACGTGAGAGCCAGCCCTCCCACTAGGCTTAGCGTGCTTCCATCTTAGGCCAGGCTAAACGGGGATCTTTGGGGTAGTTTTTTGAAGTTAATGCGCTCTTTCTTCCATTCAAGATATTACGATTAATATAATATGAAGCAGTGACAAGTAGTAAATAATGATGAATGATAATGGATAGCTGATAACTGGTTGATGATGTCGCCGGACATGAAAATCGAAATCTATACTAACATTATAAAGTTGAAGAGCTTGTTAGTTTGGTTGAACCCACTAATCTCGAAAACTACTGGTTCGAAAAATTATTTTAGTATTGGATAGCCCATTTATCTAGGAAAGCTATAGCTACATAACATCACGCTACGACCAATAGGAGCGGAGTATCAATGAAAAATGTTGCAAAAACGGGGAAAATTTATACCTTTTGAGAGCTTCTATTGCATGCGTTGCGTGAATGGTTAAAGTTACGTAAAATAACCAGGAGTGACAGAATTGCTTCTCTTAAAAAGTTCTAAAAAAGTCTGCAATAGTAATATGTCTATCTTTTAAGGTTGCCTCAATTTATCCTTTTTTATCGTAATAAAATTTGTCCTAAAATAATGAATTATTTTCGGAGAGTGTTTTTATAAACATGGTATTAATCCTTATCAAAATAAATACGTTATTTATCGCATGTATTTAATTTTGAATAAAATTGCCTTTTACAACAATTGATTTCAATGAATATCTTAGGAGATATCACAATTTTAAAATATCTCTGCAGCAAAATTATGATCAAGTAGCGAGCGCGCCTTTTTATTAAGCGGATTTCTTATGGTTGGTGATTTAAAAAAGATTCTGTGTGCTGGGTGTAAAAGATGGTGTGATGGGGTGAGACTTTCAAGAGTGAGGAGAGGTACGAGTGAGTCATCAGAAAGATACCATGTTTTACCTGTAAGTCGTGTTAGTTCAACAAGGTGGACCTTAGTAGGGTAATAGAAGGGTATCTTTAGTCACTAATTAGAGATGTAGGTAGTATTATATACTTAATGCTATTTATATAAATTAAGAACTCTTAAAATTTGTAATATTTATTCAGCTTAAGTGGAATGACGGTTTACGCCTCAAGGTTTTAAAGAAATATTAAAACGAACGAAGCAACTGAAATAAATGCTTGTAATAATAAATAAGTACGGGTAATAAAGGATAAAAAACTCATAAATTAACTTATATCATTCTTTGACATAACCCAAAAGGCCTATAAGTTTTTCTTTGTATAATTTGATTAGTTTCTGTAATCCATGTATATATATCTACCCACGCTTGCAATCTTGTTGATGAAATTCATAAACGCAAAACCATTCAGCAGTATTCCGTTTGGACCATCAACTTAAAGGTCAGGCATGCTCTTATTGAAATAGTTAAGTACCAAACCGAAGTCAAAGTTTTCCTAACAATAATGACATGTATTTTGAAAGGGATTAAAATTGAAAAAATGTATTGTGTAAGTATACTGGAACTTTTAAAATATCACAATAGTACAAAGACATATCTCGATTGTTAATAATAGACTTAAGCCCACACAACAAATGTACATTACTTTTCACATTCGTTACTTTGAGTCGAGAAGGTAATTATTTTCAAAATGGAATTTCAATAAGAATCCGTTGCAAAAAAAGATGATGCATAAATAATATAATATAATATTTACTTTAAATGAAAAAAAAAATTCTATTATAAGAAAAAATAATTATGTTTCTTTGTTAATTAGTGGTATAGCCGTCTTTTTAATCGTCTTCAAAAAAAGACGAAAGGTTATTCTCTATTGGAATGTTTTTTATGGATTTTCAGCCATATATTCTTTGTTTATGAACCGATTTCGATGATTCTTTTATCATTGGATATGGGATACTTCAAGGGTGCATTCGCAACTTCTCTCAATACGCAACTCTCAACAACTTCAACTCCAACTTAGCAGAAAACCAGGGTACTCATCAAAGTCATTAAAGTTGGTTTTCTTTTTTGGTAAAAATTGTCTCGTTAGATTTCTGTTCTGTCTTATCTTTAAAAGGGCTGGCCTACCGTAGTAGGTTGTCCGTTGAAATTTTCACAGAATTTCTATAGATATCCTAACTAATATTTAAGAAAAATATACAAAGTATTAAGTTCTCCCATAAAAAAAACAACTATTGCCATTAATCGGGCATAAAACCAAACTCCGACCTAACTACTGAGAATTTCATAGAAAAACCCAATAACATTGGGAACTGACTACCAACCTGGGAATCGAACCCTCGAGCACAGCAGTCGCGCTTACAACCACTAGGCTAGTGAGGCAGATAAAGAGACAATGAGAATTATCGGTTTAGATTATTCTTTTTTAATGCAAAGGTGGACCACCGACCCATTTTAATTTTATTGGCATTGGACCGTTCACTTCGAAGATATATTAGGAGACTCCTTAAAATTATTGAAATTGGTTTTCTTTTTTGTTAAAAATTGTCTTGTTTAAAACCACTTCAATATTTATGATACAAGAGACGGATGAAAGAAGATTACATGTGGCAGAGAAACGTATACACATATAGTACATAATTCCAATTAAACACGGTGCGGTGCATCTTATGGAATATTCAAATATTACTGGTATACACAGATTTGAGAAAAAAGCTGGTTACATTTAAAATAATATCCTCACTTACTTTACTTTGCCTTATGTATTAAAATTGATGGTAAAGATTTGGAGATTGAAGAATGAAAAGATAGATAATTATTTAATGAAATACATGTTAAAGTAAAAGCTGTCATAACGATGAGGAAGTATGAATGAGTGAATACTTTATTGCACTCTTAGTTTGTAAACTGGCGAGCTTAATGCTCTAGAGTATTTTCTACCAGCTAACCAGCGGTAATGTGAAAAAAATTAAGTTAAGATAATATGTTAAAAAAAACTAGCTTAATGTCCTTTTAAACAAATAATTTATTCAAACTTATGCAAATAACATACATTTGACAAAAGTATACATTATTATAGTTTTAAGTGGGCAATTATTGTATATTTTATATGTAATTGGTTTCTCGAAAATGGTTCCAACGATTTGGATAAAACTTTCTATTTAGATAATGTTTTACATTCCAATTTTACCTAGATATGTGTTTTTTTTTAAGACACCGAGCGCAGCTCGATCGACCAGATATTATGATTTTATAGGAAGAAAACGAAAATAACGAGGTTTAATAATTTCCACCTAACTAGGCGTTATATTTACCTTATATTTCGTTATAGTAAAAAAAATGCTATAAATATTTTGATACTTAGTAGGTACTAAAATAATATTTTTATAATTTATATTTTACTAACCTTTAAAAGCAATAACATGGCTATAAAAAAATCAACATAAACATTTATTTTACTATATTTTTATATAAATATTTCGTAATAAAATTATTATAATATTTATTATGGGCCATCATTCATCAAGATAACAATCAAATAGAAATCATAAACGTCATCGGAGACTGTCACTTATTAAATTCATAAAGCCTCAATCAAAAGGTAAAATTACGCCTACAAATTCTTCCTGACATCCACAGGCGTAGGCCCCCAGGGCTTGCACCGCTATCCTACTTTAACGCATAAGAAAATATATCGATCTGTCTCCCTCTAAGACACCCACTCCGCTACATATTAACAACCCCTCTTTTCAGGCCACATTTCAGTCCTACCACGGCGGGCTCCGAGTTTAAACGTCGACGCAAATCCGTCTTAAATCATAAACCGATAAACTGTTAAATTTCGAATAAGCTCGAATTACCTTCGACCCACAACCGGTAGCATGACGGTTTGACGTAATCTAACTTTAAATTTCGATATAGATTTGATTTGATTTATTAAAAAAAACATTCGCTTTTTAGTTAATTAACTGAAAGCGTAATATTTATTTGATTTACAAGGTCAGTGTTTTGCGGGAATTAGGCGAGCGAAAATTACAAACAACAGGTGAGTGATGCGTTTTCTTTTCGAATAGAATTTTTTTTCATTTGTATATTAAAGATAACTTTTACGTTTTCCTTTTTTTATCGTGTGATTTTTTTATCAGATAAAGTAGCTTTTCTATACATTACATGTAAGTACATTCACTTTGGAAATTATTAAATTTATGTCATTTAAAATCTTATTTTAATATGGTATGCACAATTTTATATGGATTTCCTGATATTATTATATATTGGAAAATATTCTGTTATGATTATGCAAAAACTAAATAAATTCGTCTAAATATGTTAACGGGCTTCGTGTGCATACTCAAATAAATTTTTAAAATTATGTTGGAATAGAAAACTGTGAAAATACTGATAAAAATATATATTTATGATGAAAAATTTGCGCATCACGCAAAATCTACAGGATAGTTGATTAATCGTAAATAATAATTAAAGCAAAATAATTTAGCTGCAAACCGCTGTTGCAGGCAGAAGTAGCTAAGTCATTTCAGATAAATTATTAACTACTGGAAAGATTTTATTTTTTATTTTTTGTTTAACAATATCATTCAATTTAAAGTTTAAGCACGGAGCGTTTAGCGATGTTTCCTTGCCGTGGATAAGTGGAGATTATATTATTACACTGTACTTTTTAAAGAAAAGTAGAGTGGAAGAAAGAAACATGTTTTGCCGACCCTACTTAAGTAGGATAAGGGGTAAGAAGATGATGATTTTTTATTCCCACAGAGTGAAATGACATTTCATGTGTTGTCGGTACTAAATGTTAACCTGTATGATATATTATACTTCGCATCTCTCATAGTTCAACCACAGCGTTCTTTTTTTACTTTTTTGTGCAGTTGTTCGCCAAAATTTATTTATTTTATAGTTTCTTGAATTATTTCATGATAATAGCTAGTGATCGGGTATGTTGAATAACACAAAATAATGAAACAAATAAATAAAAGCCCTCAATTAGTATTTAAAATCTTGCGCTTCAAATAATTGTACCGTAAAATAAACGGTAGTACAACACTACAAAGATTAATAATAATAATAATTTATTAGTGACCTTAGTATTTAACAAACGATTTAAATTAAAATACAATTTAATAAGGGTTTTAGTAGACAATACTTAAGTATTAATACTGGCATTATAATATTAATTAAAAATCTAAGAATATATCGTGAGATAAATTCATATTATTTCGTTACAAAAGTATTTAGATTTTGTTCAATAAAGATTAATTATAGAGGTAAAGTTTATTTTAAAATGCTGCATTATTTATTACAATGGTTCCATTAAAACCATATTTTAAAGAAAGTATAAGCATAATAATAATCAAAATTATTGATAATACGATCTGTGTTTTTACAGTTTTCTATTAATAATAGACAGAAAAGATTAAATGCAAAAGAATTATCTCCCATGTTGTTAAGATATATCACAATAAAATTTTCTTAGAAAAAAAATCGCAACTAGCAATTTTATTTTAAAATATACTTATTTTTTTTTTAGATTATTAAAGTTAAACCTTTTGCACATTTTTTCTTGATACTACGTCGGAATTTAGTTCAAAGTAAATCACACATTAAACCTAGAAGAGAAACGGTTCTTTATTTGTCTGAATGTTGGTAGAACTCGTAACCAGACCAAAATAAAAGAAGTTAATTTTTGAAGTAAAACTTCTTTGGACACGGTATAAAAAATGTCGTTGTGGCTACGTTAAGCAAGAACAGATTTTATTTCAAACAAATTGAAATTTTTATTTTCCTAATAATTCTCACTTATCCTATTGATTTTAGACCTCAAATAAAATACACAAAAACGTGTATAATTGATTCCCTTAATGCTTTATTTCGTTATTTTCCCAACTCTGCACATAGCTAAATTAAAAGTCATCTTTCTCGTATCTGTCTATAATTTTAATATGAAAAAAGCCATTGGGTAAATATTGCAGAAACATGATGCCTATGAATGATGCACTATTGTTTTACAATTATGTGGTTACGTAAACCGCTGTAGTCACTTCCTCGTTCAATATCCAACAAAGATTATCTATCTACATATTAACCTCGAGTTATAATATCGTCCTGTAAGTGTCCAACTGCTGAGCATAGGTCTCTTCCCAAGGGAAGGTACGACCTTCATTACCACAACCGCCCACGACGTTTTGGCGAATTCAAGCTCTAAGAAATTC
The DNA here is from genome assembly GCA_033032175.1 of Saturnia japonica. Taxonomy (NCBI): domain Eukaryota; kingdom Metazoa; phylum Arthropoda; class Insecta; order Lepidoptera; family Saturniidae; genus Saturnia; species Saturnia japonica. The sequence continues at coordinate 8,515,356 of CM065332.1, forward strand.
AGAACTGTTTTATCTATGCCGCTACATTCTGGTACTACAAAAACACTTTCAGCGAATGATGGTTTCCTCACAATATTTTCTTTCCCTGGCCATCGATGCTCTACTCGAGGTAACACAATATCTTTAAAAAACCTTTATACTCCTATGTACTTACAGTAGTTTGGTAGATAGCTACACTAAATTATTAAGATACATTTTTAATATATCTCAATAACAGTTATAAATGTATGTTGCGGGTGGTAGAAAACTAAATACCGAAATTCTTCGACGGCCTCTTCTCCAGTGTTAAAGTTTTGCCCTAGAAGCATTTTTTTTTACCGTGGGAAAAAAACTCATAGAGATAAATCTGGGCTGTACGGAGGATGGGGTAACGTATGTACCCCCAAAGTATTCAAATAGTCTATAGTTCTAGCAGCTGTGTAAGCGGGAGCGTTATCTCGATGAAAAAGAATGCCACGGACACCGCTCCTTGGTCTCTCGCTATTCAACTCCCCGAAAGCTTGAGGCAGACAAACTTCGCTATTGCACTTATTCCTTTCCCTAGTTACTGTTCTACGATCTTCTATCAGAATTACTGGTCCCCAGCGTCGAAGAAAACCCGCTATTTTTATTTTTTTAACGTTCCGACCGCGAACAACTTTTGTGGGGAACTCGTATTCTTCAAACACCCATTGCGTGGATTGTTGCTTCTTGAGAGGATCGTAGATATATATATAAGTTGCGTTAGTTGTAGAGATGTAGGATATGTTTTGCGAAGTTCCTCTTTAAAACTTTTCTAACATATATTTGCACCATTCAACACGACGGGTTTTCGACTTTTCGGTGTGAGAATCGCAAGCTTCCTAACTTTAAGGTGTTCATGCAGGATGTTAGAAGCTATCCGTGATTCGATCTTCAGTTCACCCTGAATCTCTCGATGTATAATATGTCTATTCTCCCGCAACAGCCACTCTACCCTGATGACATTTTCATCAGTTAGTGCAGTTGTAGGTCGGCCGGATCTGGGGTCATCGTTAAGGTTCTCTCGACCACGTTTAAATTCACGAATCCAATATGTAACTGTTGTTAACGCAGGATCAGACTCTCCAAATGCAGCTTGTAAATTTTCCTGTGATTCCTTGAAGGGTAATCCTCGTTTAAAATCATAAAAAATCATAGTACGAAAAGTTTCTCGCAAAACGTCAACTGTTGCAAACAAAAGAAGAGTGAAATATAATCTTTAAAAACATTTTAAAAATTAACTACACAGGTGGCCAATGATTTTCACCAAAGAGATTTGTATTGAAATTAGCTATCAATTCAAAATAGTTTCAAGAAAAAAGAGATTGTATTTATTCTTTGTTTTCTTTGCATTTTTTATAAAGCTTTAATAATAGCAACTAAAATCATAGAACAGCAACAGCCATCATAAGATAGGGCTCTGCTGAAAATCACCACTACACCGATTATATCGGACGAATAGTAAATAATAATAAAGTTCAAGGCACTGAAGCAAACCCCTGTAGAATATAGAAAGTATATTCCTCCAATGTAAATGGTTAAAACAAGATTTATTTTCATGAAAGCCTTTTTAAATCCCACCTTTGTCACAAATAAGCCGCAGGAAAACCTATTCATAGCCCACAATACAATTGTTCCAATCTCCGTCGCTGTGAATGGCCAGTTACAAATTAAATCTTCCTCCTTCTTGCATTGTTTCTGTTTAATGGACTTTTCCCATTGTGTAGCTATTACGATCTATGATGAATAGTTAACCTTTGCATGTTTACGTATAACAGTATTTACAATAATTACTGGATAGAGACAGATATTGATGGATTTACTTAATTACTCGTCAATGTATTGAATTTCTTTTTCAAACGACGTCCTTTTTTATTATTTTATAGTAGCAGGGCAAATTGACTTATACAGTCTCTGATGGTTGTTAGCACAGTACAATCTTAACACAACGGCGACCACCGAGATATTCTATCTGAGGTTCGATTAGTTCTACGTCGTAGCTTGCGGTAGGAGTTGACTCTTAGAAATCGTCACGTAATGACAAAGCGTTAAACCTGTGACCTTAAAATCTTGTTTAAAATCCCTTTTTTATCCTAAATCAGATTGGACTCGAGTTATCGACCACTCGTACTGTACATACAATAGTGCGTACAAATCTAGTCGTTACACCACTATTCCAATTCCACGACGATCATAGTTTAGGAAATCCGAACTTGCATTATCCGTTTCATGGCATACTTAAATTCTTAACGGCTATTGTGTAGTAATTCATTTTAGTTTTATATGATTACATTTTAATGTTAATTTTGTTTAAATTACTTTATTTCAATAAATTAATTTTGTATCAATTCAAAATCATTTTGATTACCTCAAAGAGTGTATCTTCTAACGCTCTAGAAAAGTACACGTAGGTACCCTCTTTTATGTGTCATATTAAGTTAGTTTTTGATCACAATCTTGATATTAAATGACGATGTGAGTAAAATGGTACAACGCAAAACCTATAAAAAATGAGATATGAGAAAAAACTATAGCTCCGTAATGCGTAGATCAGATCAAATGATATTCCTATGTAAGGGTTAGGACGAAAATAACGTTGATAAACTCTATAGAACGCCTACTAGAAATATACCACAGAAACAAATTTTTCATTATGAAAACATATTTCTCAGAACTGTAGAACTGTAGGATCTCGTAGCAAATACTAAAATCGCATTATGACGTTGTTTGAAAACATACGAACTTAGATTACCTCGCGAAAAGCAGCTTTTGAGAGAGATCTGTAAAACATAGATAAGTTTAAATTTGTAAATGATAGGCATTTTATTTAATTTCAATACTAAAAATAAATAAAAAATAGTAATTATTTAAGTAGGTAATTCTAGTAGATTCTACAATACATTTTATAACGCACATTACCAATATACCGGTTAATAACTTTAAAAACCATGTTATCCAAGATTTATTGTCGAAAGGGTACTTATATCATTACATGAATGACGGAGATGTCTGGAAGTGACTTCCTCATGAACATTCACTGAACATGATAATATCTGTAAAGAATATAAATACTGTAATAAAAAAAACAATAAAAAAATATTCATAAACCTGATCGAGTTTCATTTAGCCTCTTCTCAAAGACTAAGATGTTTTCCGAAAAGGTAGTAGTAGTGTTTTCGTATTCATAAGTTACTTCTTAGGGCTTAAATTGAATAAAATATTATTGATTTTGATTTACTATTTATTTATTTATTTAAAAGAATCATTTGGCAGACTATTAATAAAAAATATTAAAGTTATTTTAGTCGTTAGTCATAAGGGCATAATTTAAAGGCTACTTGTAAATGATACTACTTAACATAGATAAATATTAATGATAATTCTATAGTGGAGACTGGCTCTTGATAATACCTCAAAAAGTGTTTGATAATATATTTTAAACTTGAGCGCGGCAGCTACTCGTCGGTAGACAAATCCTAGAAATAATATAAATCATCTTTTAGATAATATCGATATGATTGTTAAATTGTGGTATCGGTTAACATTTAAAATTGTTTTAATGGGGTATTATTAAAGTTTATAAGGCTCAAATGAGGTTTTTATTTCGTTGTTGTTTTTCATACACGAAATATACAACGTGGACGAAGTCGCGTGCACAGATAGTTTCATAATACTTACGTTTTCAGTGAAATTAGAAATGTAAGTCAGGGGCTAGTTAGTGATTGACACAAAGCAATGCCAATCGTGATGATATGATTCCCCTATGGAACACCCAGTTAAAATCCACACTAAATCTTTCTGTTTTGGATACTTTACACGTTTTCTCGATATCTCATTGTCCATTTGAAGCAGTTACACAACTGTTATATTATAACAAGAACATACCTTAAGTTTTGTTACTGTTTCTAAATTTACGTAAGTAATATTATTAAATTCCAACTTCGCATCAAATTTACTTTACTTATTTGGTATTTTAAAATATCACGTTTGCAAAAGACACCTCAGCGGTCAATCTCGTAAAATACACCGGTGGCTTTCAACACGGGAGACGTTCACGAACCATGTTAAGGATAATCGGTTTAAAAATAAACTAACATTTGGCTTAAATTTATCCCGACTATATCCGTAGGTGACCATTGTACTATGCATGCTATGAGTTACTAATATAAGAGGATTAAGTTTGTGTAAGGTTTATTCACATATAAAGGTTAAAATACACGGCGATACACGACACTAGACACTCGGTCTATAGACTGTCACTGTCGCTGCCGTGAAGATAGATTGTATGCCATTTTTTTGACACCTGAACTCTGACACTGGCTGATTGTGATACAAATAAATAATAATAATAACTTGTATTTCCTTAAGAAGGAACGAAAATACAAATAAAATGCCCTGACACCCAAACTAGGAGATCCTGTATCTTGGGTATCAGGTTTTTTTACAGACTAATAGAATACAAAAAAAGGAAAGTCATTGTGCTAAATAAATGCTAATAAATGCTTTTTGTGTAGACGTCATCGAAACAAATGTCGATGTTTGTGCCAAGTATTAGTGTGGTCGTGTATTTTCACCTTTACTTTTTATATAGAACTAGCTGTGCTCTACGGTTTCATTCGTGTTAAATTTATTTCATTAACTATACACCGAGCCGCGGCGTTGTTCGCCTACAGTTATTCTCACTTCCCGAACGTAAAGTTATTTAACCTATACCATGTATATATATATAAATACTAGCTGTACCCCGCAGTTTAACCCGCGTATAATTTAAAAGACACCTTTAAAAAAACCTTAAAGTAGCCTATGTGTTAATTCAGGGTGTCAGCTACCTCCGTACCAAATTTTATAAAAATTGGTCCAGCCGTTTGAGCGTGAAGAAGTAACAAACATATACACACACTCACAAACTTTGGCCTTTATAATATTTGTAGGATTGTGTACGTCTCTCAGTGGTCGTTTAAGTTCTGAACGAATTAATTGAGCTTATATTCACATAGTAGGTAGGTATATTTGATTTATAGAGATGATGGTTTAAAGCTATATTATGATCTGATAGGTGGCGCTATGGCGAACCATTGACTAACAGAAAGAGCAAAACAACAACCAAGTGGTATAAATTGCGCAATATATACTTCCGAGATAAAAGACATAAGATACAAAAACGGGGTTGACAGCAATTAAAACGGAATCAATAAATAGGGATGTACATTTATATTCAATTATTATTGAACAAAGGGGAATGTAATATTATACCAATTAAATTATTAAAATCCTGTTGCAAAGTTAGAAAGTAAAGTATTTTAAGAACCTAACATCATTTTAACAAATATTAGAGTCAGCATAGTGGCTTTGAGTCTTTAATGCCCCTCGAAGTGGGTTGTTATCTGTGGGTCGTTTCAAAATACCATAGCATTTTATCGAGGTGAGCCACGCTGTTATACTGTTCAGAAAGGACAATTATCGCAGAGGATAATATATTTTTATATTTTACTTTATTGAATGTTTTAAATGTATATGTCTTCATATGTCTATGAAGAATCGGGTTTATGAAAACCAGTAGCCGTTAATTCTCGAAGGAAGACCTGATCGACAGCCACATAATATTTGGTAAATAATTACTACATAAAGTAAGTAATCTCTATATATCAATTTACAAAAGTGTGTATGTGTGTGTTTTTTGTGACAATGTCATGTCTCCTTTAATTCTGCATAAAAATTATTTATTCAAAGAATATAAAGCTACTATTCCCAATTATGGAGGAAAAATAGCTGTTGATCTATTAATGGCATTCCCCAGAACATATTCAACTAACATATAAGAGATTCTATCTAATAGCAATGTGTTTAACATAACACACAGTTTTTATTTATTTCATTCTTTATTACACATTAGTGTACAATTGCAGGACTTAATGCTAAACGTGTTCTCTATCAGTTATCCAGGGTTGCAAGAGAAAGGTATTATACAAAGTATGCATAATATTTAGTAAACAAAATCTAGTAGATTGTCAACCGCTCCAAGTAGAACCCACGTAGCGAATGCTTGGAGGAATCCTGAGAGTTAGCTAACTGAATATGACACAAAGCGAATTCCATAGTCTTGCTGCTATTACGACACAAGAAAATTAATAAGACGACTTGATAAGACCGCTCCGAAAGGGCGAGCACGCAAGTGTGGATGGATTTCACGCCTGTTCACGGAGTTCACGCTTGTTTGCGCCTCGGTTTCAGTTCCGAGTCGGTTTTTTGTGTCCGCGTCAAAAAGTTCGCGGCCGCGCCACGCGGACAGCGCGAACGCTTATCCACATTCACGGCGTCGCAGTTCAACTCGTTATAAATTGAATATGCTAAACAACTAACACTGTATTGTAATAATTCTATTAAATGTTTAAATTATTCAACATTTGTGATGATAATATTGCCAGATTTGACGGTACTTTAGATAGGTGTATGATGTTAAAATAAAAATGTCTAAAGCATAGTTAACTTCTTCAGTTGCGATGTGTACTCGTTATCCACCATCTGATTTTTTTTTGTTTGTTTTGTATCTTTATTAAGCAAATGATTATAAAATGGCTGTGCATATAGATTAAAAGACGCAGCAGCTGAAGTTACGTCCATTCAGTACGAGTGCGTGAACCCGACTGTGAACATTGCGGGTGTGGAGAGTAGTTCGCGTCGCGCTGAGTTCACGGCGTGAATTATCGCCGCGACTTCACGACGCGAGTCTGGAGCAGCTAAAATACTAAGAAATAATGAATCGGAAGATCTTAGCTGTCTATTGGCGAGTCAATATCCGCGAAAAATTGAAATACTATTTTTAAATATTTATGAGATTTCACTTTATTACTACTCGTAAGCGATAAGTTGAGACCCGCGCGGAATGCGACTCCCCACCCGCTTCCCCGATGACACCAGCGTTATACAGCGCGCAACGCCATTATTTAATATACGTTTTTTTAGTCTCTTACTATGATAAGCCAGTTGTGTTCTTTTTTTGTTAACTGTACCAGGACCCGAGAATGACGTCACCGCTCTCAGGTCTCAACTTATTGCGCACGAGTAGTAAGTATGGAGAAAAGAAGACAAAGACAATACAATCCAAAAACAACAGCGGCCACCTAGAGATCCGCTATCCATCACCAAACATCGCTGTCATGCTAGCCTGCATAAATATCTCCTAGTCCTCCAATTACGTATTTCGAAAGAGCAAGGAAAAACCACAGTGAAGATTTTATCACCATGTCCATGGTGGTCGCGATCCATTAGGACACCATTGTACCACTAGCATGAGCACAAAAGGAACATTCACCTTTGAAGGTTTATCATAGTCAGAATATAATGAAAAATATATCTTACTACTCGAGTTCACTGTCTTTTTTTATATTCATCTAAGGTGGCAAACAAGCATGCGGCCCGCCTCATGGTAAGCGGCTACGGCAGCCTGTAGATGCTTGTAATATCATAGCTAACACTAGTGGATCCCGACCTTGAACCTCTGAATCCTTACTCACCGCAGGAACATGACACAAGGTTATTTGGTGGTTATCTCCTTTAGGGTGTTGGTGATCTTCTGGCCTTCTTCTTATCGATTATACTAGGCTCTCACTTTTGCCTCCTCTGGGAATATTGCTATTTTAAACAAAAGATTTTCGGATTTTAATTAAACTGCTCCTATTAAATGTAACGGTCTTCCATCAACGTCACAATATGAACCTCAAATAAATTAACCTCCCTTGTAATAATCGCCGCTTTATTTGCTTCCATTAATTATAACTTTTCAATTTTCTGAAAGCCATCTTAGTTTTAATACTACCGCCTGCCCGTGAATTCATTTGTATTCCTACGATAAGTGATGTAGTTCATAAAATGGTAAAATATAATATATGCTAATAAGCATGGACGTAAGGGCTGGGTTTAGGGGGTTCGAACCAACACACCTCTCGCTTTGTCTATGCTGAATCTCTGAAATTTACAGAATATCCACCTATTGTAATCATATGAAAAATGTACTATATGTCGGAGAGAGACATCAGGATAGAATTTTCCTCGACATTATCTTTACGGAAACACAGATCTTGTGGGCGTCAGCAGGGTTAAGTGCCAAGCAACAAGGGCTCCAAACCCAGAGAACAGACTGACAGACAGAGAGAAGATTGAGTTGCCGCAGGAGAGGAAAGACGTGACGGGTGTGTTGGAGCGAAGTTAGCCACCCGTATCCTTGAAGCCGATCTTTGTCAGCTTTTATAGGTGCATGCGGCCACAGAGCATGTTAATTGCTACCACGCGGCGTCTCTACTTACTTTCCATTTATTTTAGTTTCGCTGTATTTTTAGTACCTTTCAGAAAACTATTACGTCGTTGCTATGACCACATGTTTTTTTTTTTTAATTATGTCACTATGGCTCCGACATATATCATAATCTCAATATCATTTTGTTATCGTTCAGAACAGAGATCCCAACTTTTTTGTCTCGTAGACCACTTGCCATGTTTTTTGGTTTTGGGAAGACCCCCTGACTCTACCTAATCTTGAATTCATCTACTTCAAAAGTGTTTTGATCATCGGTTCAATGTCCACAGGTTTAAACCTCCGCATTTTATCGGAATTCGTGTACATTGATAAATTGGTAAAACTATCGGCTGGCGGTGAAGGAAAATAAGCAAATCTGAACACTTGACTAATCTTCTTGTAGTACCACTGTATTATAGTTGTACGTTTGAAATCGCCAACTTTCTTGTACTTTTCCCGAGAAAAGGATTTTGCCCAGCAGTAGGACACTTATTTGCTAATATTATTATTATTTCAAAACCAAATGTATCCCAGATAAAGTTAATAAAAAAGCGAATAGAGAAATTAAATTAGATAAATTTAATTAAAACAGTAATTTTGATAAAGCAACAGAAATAGCTGAGTCTTACTTCCGAATATAAATGGCACAGTAGACTTCGTTACGGCCGCCCCCTCTCAAGTTTACAAGATTTATAAGATCGTATAATAGAAAATTGTATTAAAGCAAAATCATTCAAATGTCTGAGACTCATATTATAAATTGTCCTTAACTATATAAATCAAATGACTGAAGCTTGCTGTTGTGGTATAGATTTGAATCCCTACAATTAATCTGAGTTTTCGCTGAAGGAAAACATCGCAATGAAACCACGCATCCAACCAACCACCACCAACTAGTAGAAAATCTGTCGCCAAGCATCTGTAGGTTTGTTCCGGCGGCTTAGCGTATCACTTAAGATTATGCGAGTTTGTGGCAAAACGCTAAACCTAAGAAAGAATAATACCCCGTTTTTTATTTCACACTAAAATTAGATTTTACGTTACAGAATATATATGGAATAAAAAAATGGACGAAAATAAAACAAAAATAAACTTTGTCATACGCAAGACTAAAGGAACCCATTGACGGTCCAAAATACGATTGTTCCAAGCTATAAGCCGTGAAAAGCCGGTTTCAAATAAAGTCTTCATTCATAAAATATTTAGGCATGCTTAATGAATGATATTTAAGGTTTTTCTTTTATTATACGAGATTACATTTCTTTTCTTAGTATTTTTTACTTCACGCTATGAATTTCAATGTAGACGGTACGAGACGAAGTTTTGTCAATTCTCAAAAATACATGTGGCTATATATAATTTATTTAATTTACCCAATTTTATGTGTGACTAGCTATTGTCCGCGACTCCTTTCTCTTTGTTGACTAAATGAAACGACTCGTGTGCCACCTATTGTAAACAGGTTGTACTAATACAAAAAATTCGCAGGTGTGCGCACAACAACTCACCAAAGTTTTATCGGAATAAATATAATGCAAATATTTTAGGATTTTTTACAATATATAAAAGTATTATTAATAAGTCTTATACATTGTGGTATATCAGGTATAAAAAATATTATGAAAGTTGGTTAAGCCGTTTTTAAGTTAAATCCGGACATACAGAAGGACATACAAAAAAGATCAATGCCATATTCATGATCACACTGATTTATGACAAACGTCTATGAGGAAATTACGAAAAAATTGCTCTCAGCAGTTCAGGAAATCCTACTTGCCGCAGGAACACACCACAAGGTCATTTGGCTGCGATCTACTCTAGAGTTTCACAATGACTGGTTCTTCGCTGCTCTCATCCAGAGTCTTCCCGCAACCTTCTTCATATCTTCGGCCCATGTTGTAGCGGGTCTGCCCACCTGCGCCTTCTGACATGTGGTCGCCACTCGAGATTTCTTCGACCTCATCGGTAATCACACGGAATAAAGCTAACTCTTTATTTCGTGTGCCATCCGTTCCACGAGTTACATGCCCAGTCCACCGCTACTTAAAGCTAGCAATTAGGAAAACTTTGGTGACTTTGCGGATTTCTTCATTTCTGATACGATCACGCAGAGACACTCCGAGTATAGCCCTTTCATTTCCTTTGAATTATCCATTTGTACTAATCACATAATGTCAAATTTTAAACAACTAGATCTTTAATTATCCGTGTAAAATAATTTAAATTAATTAAATAAATAAAAATAATTTCACAATTACTTTAAATCATATTTGGGTATATCTATTTGAATTATTTCACAATACAAATTTGAGCTTTTTGAAGCTTTTTATCAAAGTAAAATTTTGTATTTGTTTAACCGTTTTTCACCCACGCAATGCGGTTGCCTTACGTCTAATATAATTTCACTTTAACAGTTTTTGTGTGTTTAACTTCACGGTTTATAAACATATAAAAGGGTAAACTGAAACTTTTGTTTGATCTAGAATATTCTAAAGCAGGTACATAGAAAGTGCGGTGAACCTACAAACCAGGGAAAGTTAGTTCGAACTGACGTTTACTCGCATATGTTAGAACTTGCTTTGAACAAGATAATTTTAACAAAAAAGAAAACTAGCTTTAATTATATTGAGTTTTTACTGGTGTAGCTTCGAAGTCGAAGGTCAAATGTCATTGTAATTAATATGGGACCATGCTTTTTAACAAAAAAGAGAAACATCTGAATTCGTTGAAGTTAGTTATGGAAAAAATGTGTTTTGTTTGAAGTCTGTTAGAGATACCGTAAGCACACACATTTAACGATTTTAAGGAAAATACGAGTACTATTCTTCACTAAATTAAATAGTTGTTATTGTGTCATTGGCTACAATACGTGTCTGGCTGGTTAGAACAATGTATTAAGATTGTGATACATCGGTTCAAGTTATATTCGGTAAAGTCTAAATCGTAAATTTCTAATTTCGATAACTGCCTCGGTGGCTTAGTTAAGAATAAATTTATTATCTTTATTACATACACTAGCAATGCCACTAGGGACCGCACGCGTTTATTAAGCAGGAATTATTATCGTGTCTTAGTTTTATTTATACTTTGTACTCATATTAATTACGAATTTCAAATACTAAGTTTCATCGAAATCATTGGAGTCGTTTCCGAGAATCCAATTACATACATATATACAAGAATTGCTCATTTAATAGTACCTATGAGATTCTTATAGTCTATCAATTGAGGAATAACATAAACTTCCCGTGTACAAAATTTTGAGTTTCGAGTTGAATCCAGACATACAAACAAACAGTCAGACAGAAAAAATATGTCATATTTGTGATTAGTCCTTGACACACACATACATACCCACATAACTACATAATTATTAATACAGATAAGGAATTAAATAATATGAACTCACATAATTTAAAATAAATTTTATCTTTATTGATATTTTTACTCTTCTGAGAGACATTTTAAACGAGTTCTGCCAATACAATCGCGAGAAGTGACAAAAACATAAATGTGAAAAGCGAGTCAAGTTTGGTAGAAACGACGACGTTCGGAGTAGACGTCACTTTCATAGTTGTTCCTTTAATTATTATAGTTGTAGGAATGTACGTTCTTTCATTAATTTACAAAACAATTCCACACTTTCTTTGAAATGATCTCCAATAAAATATTTTTATAAAGAAATGTATAAAAGGTAGCCTTGGTTATTTTCTAGTTTGGAAAATAGAAAAAAGCGTTTTCCACTACTGTAATAATAAGAACAAATAGAGCTGCTCGGTGGTAAAATCAAATAACATCGAAATAGTCTACTATGTTTAGCTTTTCCCGAAAGCAATTTTCTCCGAGAAAAACAAATATGACCAAGCAAACCGCAACGATGGACAATAAAACACGTTCTTGCGTATAGAGAAACGATGTTTTCATGCCTTTCCTATCTTGACAGAGAGCTCGATTAGGGTTGTTTTGGATCGGAAATATTGAATACCTATCTGTTTCTCTTCTTATTAATCAAGTGTGTTGACAGAGAGACAAAGTAAAAATAAATTGAATTGGATAAAATACATTTTTGTTTTCATAATTAATTTATATTATTTTATATATGCAGGGTTATTGATAATTAGACGTAGTCCCGTTAGACGGTGATAGGGGTGACTATTTGGGATAATTTTATCCCCCACATGCATTATACAAAAGTGGACCATTTTTTAGGTTTTTTTTTTCAAAATAAGTCACAACATTTTTACCGTGTTCATAATGCTTTTAGTGAGACTATAATGCGCCTAATTATAAAACATCATTGACTACTCCACCTAATTAATGTAACATTTTAAATGTCCGACGAACTAGATATTCACACAATTTTATTGGTTTATTTTTTTATTACTGTGGTCATTCATTAATTATACAGCGAAATATATAATATATAGAACTTCCAGAGTCCCAACAAATCCTTACTTTTAGCTAGTAATATATTAAGGGCAATGTTAGAACGCATTTGTGAAAACTCGATCGTTTGATTCTAAAGATAGCCTGTAGCTAAACACGTTAATTTACATTCTACAAATATATTCATACTCAATATAAAATCAGTAAATTGTGTAGGTGCAAACACTTTTGTAATATTCATAAGCAAATATTAAACATTTAACTCCCGAGATAAAATTCCGTTTATATTTGACAGTGACCATACGAAACCAAAGTTCTCAAAAGGCCTTCCTTTGTTTGTAAATTCATATTGAGTCAAAGATATCATAACGTAACAAACATAGAGATGATATACGTATCAGTTTCCTGGTAATAAATAACGGTAATACACAATAATACCAACTTTCAATATCGATCAAGATCGATCGATATTGGTGTTTTGTTTACCGAACAGCTATAAAAGCTAGTCATACAAAGTGGATGACGGAACAAAACCCCTGGCATTTTCAACAATTTATTTCAAATACTAACTTTTAGCGACGTCTGTACCAAGGTTATTGGGCAACTGTCTACCATCCCTGAACAAACCTTTGATAACTTCAAACTGATTTTCTTCTATCAAATATTATGTACTATTCATACAATACTCACAAACAAACTCCACATTTTATGGTTATTGAAAATATTTTAGGACTGTCCTATGTCTCGCTGTGAAATGAGAAAACGTATTTTTATGGCATAGCTGTCGGGTTTCATGTAAGTCAAATAAACACAACATAGGTAGTTTATTAAAATTGCTAGCTACTTTAAAGCTATGATGACATATGCCGTTCGGACACATAAATCCTATGAAAATGCAGAAATTTTTCTCATAGTGATGAAACCACAGCATTCTGCTAAGGTCTTTTCTAGCATTCACTTGTCAGCTAGAACTGTGAATTTGAAACTTTTCGTGATTCGTCTCTTGGTGTACTTCTGTAGTTTGAATTGATTGGTAATATTAATGAAAATGACAATTATTAAAAAAACTGACGAAAATTTAGTATTACAGTTACTTATCCATCATCTAAATCAAAAGTTGAATAACACCACTCCATAGTTAAAGGATCAAAGAATTCGTTACGTAGAAAGAGGACTGTGACGTATTGCGTGCACGGGAGAATGATGCGTCATCATTTTGAGGTCATTTCGTCGCATCACATAATTTCCACTTTGTATAAATTATCACACGGAAAAGTTATAACGTTTGTTTTAGTATTAATCGACAGCTTTCGTCAAGGTTTATCAATTGCGTTTACAAAACGTTAGTGTAGAATAGTTGTTGCGAATACAGATGATGTTAAAGTTAAAAATTACGAAAATGTAATACAATATCGACAAAAAGCTAAATCAAAATATAGAAATCGTATATGGTTACAAACGGCTTCTTAACAGCATTCCAGTAATATAGGTAGATATAGTGAAGAAGTGTCGGGAACGTAAGAATGCGACGTAATATACAGGACCGCATCTCCGATTTTTTTTAAATTCTTTGCACATTTAGCCTTTTCCCACAATATAATCTAATGTATGTGGATAAAAATACTTATTAAGCTATACATATCATTTACCTAAATAACTGCCCAAAATAAAATTTATGTAAATATGACACTGTATATTAAGTGAATGTGATGTAAAACTAAGGTAACGTGATCACAAATTAACAACAATATGTGATTTAAAAAAACAATTGTAAGGAAAACTCGAGTGAAAATAATTCCTTAAAATTAAAAACAGATTATTTGCGGTACATGTACGAACGCGCTAAGCAGCGTATGAATCGTTTCAAAGCGAAATTTCTTTATATATTTTTTGCCATTGAACTTAGACCCCCCAAAATATTGACATTGTCACTCAATAAAAAGTGACAGCAAGTGATATAATATTCATTGTTTAGATTCATACTGCAAATGTCAAACAGAAAATAGTCTATGATTAAAAAGTCGCTGGTCAAATTTCGATCATTGGGTGACCGCTAGTATTGATTAATGGGAACTGCGAATTCGTGGTCAAATGTCATATTTATCTACACATACCAAACCTATATTAATAAAACTGTAGCTCTGTCTGTACATGTAATTTTCTTCACTTTGTGATCACGAAATATTACATTAATTTTTTTTGTCTGTGTGACTAACTCTTCGTATGTCCGGATTTAACTCAAAAACGTCTTGACGGATTTTTATGACATTTCGTACACTCCCGAAGCTTTTGTTATTACTCAAATGATAGGCTATAAAAATGATCAATAATAGTTTTAGAAATCGTTAAAAATATATATATATATATATATTAAATGATTATTATGAGATATTGTAGACGGGAAGCATACATCATTCCATAATTGATAAACTATAAGAATTGTTAAGAATATTTTTAGGAATATTACAGAAAATAATCACAGAAATATTATATATTATTATTAAATACACAACCGATTTTCATAAATTTATAGAATATAAGGAAATATCACTAATATGAGTAAAAATAAAAGTACCAGACGAAGTAAACGTGTACGGAGCCGCGGTGCACTGTTAGTTATATATAAGACACAATAAAAACAAAATAATAATAATAATAATTTGATGGGAAATATGATGAAAAAAATACAAAATATTAACTACAATGAATTACGTTTCACAAACATTTACAAAACCCTTCAAGTGTTTAACGCTGATAAACATATTACAAAAATTGTAATTTAAAGAGAAATTGGTAAATATGTAGTAAACATATACCAGGATATTATTGCGGATGACAGCAAATCACTTTAAGGCTTTGCACTCACTGCATCGGCGAGTGGAAACTCAATTGTGTGTTACGTACACATCCATTACTCAGAATAAAAACTGTACCTACTTACTTACAATCACGACCAAACCGATATGTACTTTACAAAGTTATTTCAAAATATACCACACTTCGTCTTCTCAAATGGCAGCTGTGTTTTGTATTGTACTGTGCGACTGAGGTAAAGCTTAACAATATTTTTATTAATAAACTATTAAAAAGGAAACAAAAAACCCGACTGCAACAAAAACATTGACTATTTTTTTTTGCTTCTTATATTATTACCAGACTTTGTACATAAATATTATGTACCCTATGTCACTCCTACAATTAACACGAGTCTAACGACACCTCGTATGCTAAAATCCATCAAGCCGTTGAGGCAACAGAGCGTGCCAAAGAAATAGACATACTTACGCTCGAGAAACGTAACCCTTTTTTTTGCAGTCAGATATATCATTATTTAAAAAAATCATGACTCTTGTTTAAAGTATACACTTATAATGTTTAATAAATTGTTCTGATTCCAACAAATTTATTATGTACATTAAGTTTATTCAAAATTACTCGTTTCACGTCAAACGTAATGAATAAAGTTTTAACGAGTTCCAGCTGCTACGTGGAATCGCGGTTGATGAGAATTAAAAATATATATATTAGGTACCTACGTATTTAATAGAGATAGTTGTCGCTGAAGAAGGAACAAACATTATTGTTCTGTTTTTTTAAATTTATTATACTGACTACACTGTTAGCCTTAGGGCCCTATCCTAAAACAGAGCCGCTGCGGCTTTTACAGCTTCACCGGACTTGGGGGCGAGCGCTTAGGGCACTCAGCCGCGAATAAAGGGAGAAGAAGGTTGAACAGCTCTTAAGAAAACTCGCCTTGATACAGACGGTAGCATACGCTCGGCGACTGTTCTTAAGTTTTTTTTGGCAATAATATATTATGCAACAGAATTGAAAATTCTCTTCGAATGACCGATCTAGTCATTGATGTAAATGTAGCTTAAAATTTAATTTAAATTAAATTAATTTAAAAAGTGTGCTTCTAGTTCACTATTGCGCAATAACTAAACTGTATCACGCAAAATGCCACCAATATTATATAACATAGGAACAAATAACGTAACTTTATGAATTCAAATAAAACTCTATATTACGCTCACTGGTTTGTATATTATTAATATCATCGAGACTGGCTTTATTAACGCGTCAAATCAATAGTACTCTAGACTTTAGTATTATTATATTATAGTATAGTATCATACTATAGTACTACCTACCAATATTACTAGTATAATAAATAGTATAGCATAGTGTAGTATAGTATAGTATAGTAAATAGTAGCCTGGTCAATACTTTAATACTTATACAGTACTATGAAAAAGTTGTAAAATAAAACATTGCTTGCTATGTTCGAGATACAGAGGTCCAATTTTATTTTTCGACTTATATATGGAAAATCTGTACCAAAATGGCTTGGAGGGACTCACTGATTATTTCGACTAATAGAGGGTTGAGATTTCGAGCAACAGAGGTTTTAGAGCTTGAATGGAAGGGAACACCACATTTTTTCGAGTTTGGGAGGTTTTCGACTTCTCGGGGTTCGACTTATTATCTCATTATATTATCTGAGCTATTCTTGTATATATATATATAATATATATTGTAATTGGTTTCTCGGAAACGGCTCCAACGATTTCTATGACACTTTGCATTTAAATAATGTTTTAAATTCCAAGTTTTCCTAGATAGGTGTTTTTCTTTTTTTGTTTATAAGACACCGAGCATAGCTCGGTCACCCAGATATTAAGAATGATACCTCATTCCCTTACACAATATTATTATTGTGACCCAAAAAAATATTTTGTGTTTATTTGATTTACCTGCATTAGTTATTTTATTATTTTGGGAGCTAATAGTCAAATTATTCGTTTAAGTTACAGTTGTTTTTAGTATTTTAAGTAAAGGAAGTTTTAGGCTCTGAGAGGAAGGGAACACAAAGCTTTAATAATTTACTAGCGTTTTTCTGCGGCTTCATCTGCATGCCAAATTTAATTTTGATCGTTTTGGATATTTAGCCGTTCAAGGGTAACAAATCTTTTTGTACACGTTTTTTCTTCTTTAAATTTCTTGGTAGGCATCTGTTATAAAGGACGCTGATAATGATTATGTAAAAAAAATATCTGTTGGTCTGTTCGTATGTCAAAATTTACCTATCTTCATGAAACTTTGTACAGAAAAAGCTTATATAATTCATGAATTGATAATCTATATACATGGTCTATAATGTAAGTAAAAATAAAATTACAAGACGAAAACATATGCTTGCAAAGCCGCGGGCGCATCGCTAGTTTATAATATTATTAGTGTGGATAGAGGTAAAAACCTCATCGACGAATTGCACACTTACATCAATTTATTTTATTCTCTAATGAAAATTTTATAGTAGCGCTTCGAGATACGATTTTCAAATTAAATCGGGATCTTAAATGTTGATTAATACAGCGTCTCTACGTCTCAGACATCCATTTATCAATGCAAGAGTTCTTAATTGAATGCAAAACGTTCTGTTTAAAATTTTATTCTCGAATTCAAATCTGTCTTCCATTTTAATTCTTGGTAAAAGTTTTATTCGAAATTTAAAACTTTGGCTGAACTTTTAATTTTAATAGGGACCAAAATGCAAAATCATAATTTTGCAGGACCGGTTTTCAAACAATATTTTGACCATTATATATTGAAAATTTTAAATATACTCACTACATACTCCGTTCTAGTAGGTAATCAAGAATAATGCTTAAACAAATACGTATGTATGTTCGTATTTTTTTATGATGCACTTATTTATATTATAAGACACTGAGCACGGCTCGGTCGTCCAGTTATTAATAATTACGCTGAAAGAAAGAATTTGCTTAAATAAGACAAAATGACGAAATTGTTAAATAAATAAATTGTTTATTTATAAAAAGAAGAATAATTACGAAAATGTTACACTTATCTTACTTATCTACTAATTAAATTTAATTTCCCATTACACTACCGATAATAATTTTTTTTCACTTGACCGCTGGTTAACTGGAAGAAAATGATTTATATCATTAAGCTCGCCAGTGCACAAACTAAAAGAGCGCAATAAAGTATTCATTCATACCCGCTGTAACGGAAAATTGTCACCATATGCATGCATTGTCTAGCCAGTCGTATATACAAGGTGTCTAGAAAGGGTATCGGGTATTTGTAAGTTCAATGAAACAAAAATTATTTGTATGCAATAAAAAAGTTTATTGTTTATTATTAGCATATGAATTGGAGAATTATTTGGAAAAGATGATGTTATCCGAAACCGGAAACCGAGACGCCTAGTGTTTTACACCGAGTGTATGTTTTTGCTGATTTCCAAACTTATTTAATTTGAATTTACGCCCTTTAAAGAGTCGATATATAAAATTACTAATAATAGATACATAATGTGCACTCTGAAACCCGTAAAATACTGTTCGACCGGCTTCACGAAATCGTTTCATGAGGTGGGTTGTACCCGCCCACGAGACAATACATCCTTGACAGGCTGACGTAAGTACATATATTCCGTTTTTGTAAGAATTTATCTCCTTTTGTTGTTAAAGGTTTAATAATATTTATATTTACTCGAATAAAGTCGCCTTTCAAATAACTAGATTCCTCGAACAATGGTTTACATATAACGAAGTGGTTAGTAGTTAAATAACATTTTTCTAATATATTTTGCACATCAAATAAACTACGTATGGATGTAAGAAGGAATATTGTATAAACTGTTACTTTATAAACAAGCATTTCAATTTTTGAGGCTATATCTATGAATAGTAGTAGAATAGAACCGGTAGTAGTGTTTTGACGTTCATAAATGCCTTGTGAGGGCCTAAACTGAAATGATTCACTTCACTCGCTCGGCTCATATGGTATTTTCACAGTTGTAACCTAAACTAACCTAACAAATGTAGTTAGTTTTTGTAGAGTTTTTTCTACAAATCTATTTACATTCGTTTTACTGAAAATACTTATTATGAAGCACACGAGAATAATATATGATACACATTTAGTTGACTTAAGAATAAATCGTATTGACAAATAATTTTTTCTTCTTATAATAAGTTTGCGTTCAGATACAAACCATATTTTTTATAAGTTTATAAACTTACAAAAATTCAAAAATTAGTTTGTTTATAACCTAACGGTTCGTACAATTATTCAGTGACATACATAACGAAGTGGTTAGTTACATATATTTTGCACGTGAATTATACAATGTATTATTGTAAAGTATAGGGTTATTTTAAATTGATTATTATATAGTAAAGATTGAGGGATTATGATACTGACTTGGTCGATAAATTATATAGAAATATTATTACATAATGACCGCACATAATATTCTGACATTTCTGACTGATTAATTGTTAGATATAAGGGCCTAAATTCTCGAGCCTCGGACGGCTTTAACAGCATCACAGGGCTTGGGGGCGTGTGCTGAAGGCATTCAGCCGCGAAAGCGTGACATCAAGCTCTCAAGGGTGCCAAATTGGCCGATCCTCGTGTTGGGCTAATATCGCTGTTGCAATTAAGTTGGGAACTGGCTAATTCCCTATCCGTAGAATTCGGGCAAAGTAACTATACATATATAGATACATATTTATGCCTTCTGGGAGGAAGGCAGAAACATGTGTATATAGTATGTAGTGATCTGTTAGAGTAAGATCCCAGAGCGATAAGACATAACTTATTTTCTTTAAAAAGCATAGAACTTTCGGTTCTGTTATATTATTTATCTGGAAGATAATCTTATTTAATATCTACTTTATATTATTCATCATAAGTTCATTTGATTTACCTTATTATTGTTTTGGTGTACCTATTCTTTTATTTCCAGGATACCAATTAATGATAGGTTTATGTATTGATGCGTTTAGATAATTTATAACTTGATAATTTTGGTTTAATAACAGCTTTGTTAATATTTTAGGTTCGTATTGTTTACATTGCAATATTATGACAATCTCTGTCATTGATAATTCTTTGATAGTAATAGAGCATGCGCAGTTAGGAGTTTCTCAGGTATAGACAAATATTCTATCCAGGTTCTAGTTTAGCAAAATAAATCTATGATTAGATTTATTTTCAATTTTTAAAATGAGAAAAGTCTAGTAAGATTAAATTTTGAATTCAAACAAAAGAGAAAATTAGAACAGAGAGGATGACAGATTCTTCAGGATGGATCTGATCATGTTTTATTGATTTTGTACGGCAGACCTTTGAATAGTAGTAACGTTTATATCATAATTATAATGTGTTTTGATAAAAACCAAATTATTGTACAACAAACCTGCGAGTCGAAAAGACAGTTTATTTTATAACATATTTATATAGAAAAGTTATTTTAATTGTTATAATTTATAATTTTAATATTAATATGGGTGAAATACCCTTTGCCAAAACGACAAATACCTACTGAACATTGAAAGAACACTACCGGGAAAGTATCACCTGGATTTTGTATTTATAATACAAATAATAACTTTTCCTTTTACATATGAGGAAATCTCAATAGATAATATATTTGGTGCTGCGTCGTCTACTTGAGCCGTGTATCCTGATACGGCCTACACCGTGCTGACTTCTATCCTAGATCCTAGGCAAGGATCTCTACGCTGAGCTGTCGGAGCAAGAAGAACGTCTCGGTTACGGACATTAAAATTGTGTAATAATAATTTGTAAAACCTATATTAACTGAAAATTGTAAGGTATGCTGGAAATTTATACATAACTATCCTAAATTAAATTATAATCATAACAGTTCTTAGTAGTCCCTCGTGTACTTTTTAATACCTGTACGTTTGTGGAGTTGGCTCGGTGACACCTGCGCAGGTACCAGGTGAGAAAGGTAACTAAAAATCAGAGTTACATAACTTAAATTTTAATGACTGATTTTTATATATATTTTGTAGAATATTACTCTGAAGTAATATCAAAAAAGGCAGACGTTTTCCATGGGCCAGAACTTTTGTCAGACGCTTTAAAGCTCTCCAAAAAAAAATGAACTTAATTTATTTTTAAATGTCTGATTTTTATATATGTTATTAAGATAAATATTACAAAGTTATATTTAATCAGTCAGACAAATTGCAATGACCAAACATCCCCTAAACACAAAAATTACTCAACTATGAGTATGAGCCCGAGAGCACTATGCGCAAGCGCTTCATAGTAAAATATCTTAATATTTGAAAAATACTTACTGCTTTCAATTTTATATTTTTGCATATCTATTTAAATAAAATGAAATTTTTAATTAAAAATAATAATCATTTAAAAGTAATTATATATAATACAGATATATAGGGAAAAATGAATTTTTTCGTAGCAATTGTCTTTCAAAAAGAATCATTTTTATTTTATTTTAAAAAAGATATCAATTGTAATAATTTTAGTAAAAGAAATAATTAATTATGATGAATTAATGAAATAATTTAATTGTCTCTTAATCATCTTCATCATCGTCATAATAATCATTTGAATTTTCATCATTAAGTACATCACGATACTGTCCACTCAAGTCATCATCAACATCATCATCACTAGTTATTAGTGTGGATAGAGGTAAAAACCTCATCGACGAATTGCACACTTACATCAATTTATTTTATTCTCTAATGAAAATTTTATAGTAGCGCTTCGAGATACGATTTTCAAATTAAATCGGGATCTTAAATGTTGATTAATACAGCGTCTCTACGTCTCAGACATCCATTTATCAATGCAAGAGTTCTTAATTGAATGCAAAACGTTCTGTTTAAAATTTTATTCTCGAATTCAAATCTGTCTTCCATTTTAATTCTTGGTAAAAGTTTTATTCGAAATTTAAAACTTTGGCTGAACTTTTAATTTTAATAGGGACCAAAATGCAAAATCATAATTTTGCAGGACCGGTTTTCAAACAATATTTTGACCATTATATATTGAAAATTTTAAATATACTCACTACATACTCCGTTCTAGTAGGTAATCAAGAATAATGCTTAAACAAATACGTATGTATGTTCGTATTTTTTTATGATGCACTTATTTATATTATAAGACACTGAGCACGGCTCGGTCGTCCAGTTATTAATAATTACGCTGAAAGAAAGAATTTGCTTAAATAAGACAAAATGACGAAATTGTTAAATAAATAAATTGTTTATTTATAAAAAGAAGAATAATTACGAAAATGTTACACTTATCTTACTTATCTACTAATTAAATTTAATTTCCCATTACACTACCGATAATAATTTTTTTTCACTTGACCGCTGGTTAACTGGAAGAAAATGATTTATATCATTAAGCTCGCCAGTGCACAAACTAAAAGAGCGCAATAAAGTATTCATTCATACCCGCTGTAACGGAAAATTGTCACCATATGCATGCATTGTCTAGCCAGTCGTATATACAAGGTGTCTAGAAAGGGTATCGGGTATTTGTAAGTTCAATGAAACAAAAATTATTTGTATGCAATAAAAAAGTTTATTGTTTATTATTAGCATATGAATTGGAGAATTATTTGGAAAAGATGATGTTATCCGAAACCGGAAACCGAGACGCCTAGTGTTTTACACCGAGTGTATGTTTTTGCTGATTTCCAAACTTATTTAATTTGAATTTACGCCCTTTAAAGAGTCGATATATAAAATTACTAATAATAGATACATAATGTGCACTCTGAAACCCGTAAAATACTGTTCGACCGGCTTCACGAAATCGTTTCATGAGGTGGGTTGTACCCGCCCACGAGACAATACATCCTTGACAGGCTGACGTAAGTACATATATTCCGTATTTGTAAGAATTTATCTCCTTTTGTTGTTAAAGGTTTAATAATATTTATATTTACTCGAATAAAGTCGCCTTTCAAATAATTAGATTCCTCAAACGAAGGTTTGCATATAACGAAGTGGTTAGTACTGAAATAACATTTTTCTAATATATTTTGCACATCAAATAAACTACGTATGGATTTAAGAAGGAATATTGTATAAACTGTTACTTTATAAACAATTTGATCAGATTGTAAACTGTTGTAAGATTGTGAACGGACACCAATCATTTTCAATTTTTAGGCTATATCTATGAATAGTAGTAGAATAGAACCGGTAGTAGTGTTTTGACGTTCATAAATGCCTTGTGAGGGCCTAAACTGAAATAATTCACTTCACTCGATCGGCTCATATGGTATTTTCACAGTTGTAACCTAAACTAACCTAACAAATGTAGTTAGTTTTTGTAGAGTTTTTTCTACAAATCTATTTACATTCGTTTTACTGAAAATACTTATTATGAAGCACACGAGAATAATATATGATACACATTTAGTTGACTTAAAAATAAATCGTATTGACAAATAATTTTTTCTTCTTATAATAAGTTTGCGTTCAGATACAAACCATATTCCTTATAAGTTTATAAACTTACAAAAATTCAAAAATTAGATTGTTTATAACCTAACGGTTCGTACAATTATTCAGTGACATACATAACGAAGTGGTTAGTTACATATATTTTGCACGTAAATTATACAATGTATTATTGTAAAGTATAGGGTTATTTTAAATTGATTATTATATTGTAAAGATTGAGGGATTATGATACTGACTTGGTCGATAAATTATATAGAAATATTATTACATAATGACCGCACATAATATTCTGACATTTCTGACTGATAAATTGTTAGATATAAGGGCCTAAATTCTCGAGCCTCGGACGGCTTTAACAGCATCACAGGGCTTGGGGGCGTGTGCTGAAGGCATTCAGCCGCGAAAGCGTGACAACAAGCTCTCAAGGGTGCCAAATTGGCCGATCCTCGTGTTGGGCTAATATCGCTGTTGCAATTAAGTTGGGAACTGGCTAATTCCCTATCCGTAGAATTCGGGCAAAGTAACTATACATATATAGATACATATTTATGCCTTCTGGGAGGAAGGCAGAAACATGTGTATATAGTATGTAGTGATCTGTTAGAGTAAGATCCCAGAGCGATAAGACATAACTTATTTTCTAAAGCATAGAACTTTCGGTTCTTAGTAGTCCCTCGTGTACTTTTTAATACCTGTACGTTTGTGGAGTTGGCTCGGTGACACCTGCGCAGGTACCAGGTGAGAAAGGTAACTAAAAATCAGAGTTACATAACTTAAATTTTAATGACTGATTTTTATATATATTTTGTAGAATATTACTCTGAAGTAATATCAAAAAAGTCAGACCGTTTCCATGGGCCAGAACTTTTGTCAGACGCTTTAAAGCTCTCCAAAAAAAAATAAACTTAATTTATTTTTAAATGTCTGATTTTTATATATGTTATTAAGATAAATATTACAAAGTTATATTTAATCAGTCAGACAAATTGCAATGACCAAACATCCCCTAAACACAAAAATTACTCAACTATGAGTATGAGTGCGAGATAAAATAAATAGAGAGAGATATATAGAGAATAGAGAGATAATAAAATATATTATGTGCGAACACAACGCAGCTATATGTCATAATCGGTCGGATACACATCTTGTAGAGCGTAAACTTGTGTCTCGTGGACATTTTGCTTGCAGCACATAACAGAGGATGCAATCGGGCGAGGGCTCCGCAAAACTCGGCTCCCCGATCTTTATACACTGCCGCCGAGCCGCGCCGTGCCGCCGCGCCGTACCGTGCCATACCGCGGATCGTATGACGTCACTTGCCATAGAGTCAAATAATGAGAGTTCTAATATGCGATGTTACAACATAGTATGTTCATATCATCGTATATACTATATTTTCAGTTATATTTCTAAATTCGGTGTTTTCTGCTCTACGTTCATTTTTCGTAAAATTCTTTCATTATCTATACGTGTGTATATAAATAAATACATACCTGTATATAAATACAGGATGTGTCTAATTACACAAAGCTATATTCTTTAATGATATCGTTTCTAAAATCATATTAGAATAATCGTACGAGACGAGGGTTCTGTGTAACTGACACGTTCCATAATTAATTAAATCCCTTTTAAAGTACGATATACGTCAATCAATTATTTTATTTCTGGCGTTAATTTGAACGTTCATTCTTTACTTGATTTTATTCAATACGTAGGTGTTTAACTAAGAAAGAAATGGGGACTAAATTTGAAATGTAATTGTAAATGTAAAATATCTGCCAGTGTCAATGCTTTAATCCAGTGCTTATGCCGTTGTTATTCGAAATTGTTTTTTTTTTGTATCTCATTAAAATACCAGCAAAACTAATGAAAATAGATTAATATCATGAATTATTAAATGAAAAACAACAGAACCAACAATATTTCCGATACACATTACTATAGTACTTTTTTAATAATAACATAATGTCATGTGTATGTCTGTCACGTAGAGGTTTTTAATAATTTTTTATTTTTACCTTTTCGTTACAACTGGCCATAAAATTTGCTTAATACAGTTTCGATTTCATTTCATAAATTTAATTTATTGAGACAAAAATGCAACTTTTATTTTGTTATCGTTATAGGTTTAGCGTTATAGCCACAATCTCACCTGATCTTAAGTGACGATGTGGCCAAAAATGTTAGCACGCTAAACTTAGTGTGGAAAACTGGCCCCAAGTGCAACTGCTGGAACACATCTACAGGTACTAGGCAACAGATTTTCAATTTGAGGGAGGTAGCTAGAGCTAGGCGGGCATTAGAAAAAGCACTACCTACCATCATGTTATGGTTTCATCACGATGATTTCCTTCACAACGAACAGGTTACCTACTTGTATTTGGGGTTTATGAAATTTTCAATTTACCTTGTGTTTATAACATTTAAATTATTATTATTCGAAGAAATCCTATAGTATCTATTATTAATGCGTGATTTTTTAATGTACTGTAATGATGTCAAAATTTTGTGATTTTGGAATTTTTTTTAATGTATGATCGTTACCTACTAACTTAATGTTCAGTGACGGAAAATAAAAATAAATACAAATGCAATAATTTAAATGACTAAACACTGTATTTTTGAGCCCAAAACAACAACATTATGTTAATAATAGGTCTTTACCTATGAAATTGCCGTTCTGCAGTACTGGCCATTTCAAATCAAAATAATTTTTGTTTGGCTAAGAATTCTAATTTCAAATTAATTTTATTTTAATAACATGGAATTCTTTTTCCAAAAGTAGTCATTTGTTTATTGATTAGTGTTACATTTTCATCGCATTTCAATCTTTTTTGTCATCATGGATACGTTAAAAATTCGAGTAATTATGGAGTATGAGTACCGTCGTGGCAGCAACGCGGCACAAGCGGCACGCAACATCAACGACGTTTACTGAGCTAACACTACAAACCAACGCACCACCTGTTATTGGTTTACTCGCTTTCCGTTCTGGGAATTTCGACCGAATTAAAGGCGATTGTGGAAGCTGATAATACACAATCTACGGCTGAATTAGCAGCAGCTTTCGACGTTAGCGTCAAAACAATATTGGTCCATTTGCGTCAAATTGGCAAGGTAAAAAAGCTTGACAAATGGGTGCTCCACGAACTCAATGATCGCCAGCGCGAAGTACGCGTCGAGACGTGCCTTGCACTGCTCAACAGACACACAAATGAAGGAATTTTGAACCGCATTGTTACCTGCGATGAAAAATGGATTCTGTTTGATAACCGCAAGCGCTCAGCAAGTTAGTTGGATCCTGGTTCAGCACCTAAACAATGCCCTAAACGAAAACTTACCCCTAGAAATTGATGGTCACTGTTTGGTGGTCTAGCGCCGGTGTGATTCATCACAGCTTCTTACCAAACGGGGTGAGCATTACTGCAGATGTGTACTGTTTAGAACTGAACACAATCACGGAGAAGCTGGCACATCTCCAACCAGCATTGGTCAATCGCTCGTCTCCGCTGTTCCTGCACGACAACGCGCGACCTCATAATACACAGTAGACGGTCTCCAAGTTGCAAGAACTGGGGTTGGAAGTTCTTCGTCATCCGCCCTACTCGCCAGACCTTGCGCCTACAGACTACTACTATTTCCAGAATTTGGATAACTCCATGGCGGGAAAAAAATTCAATACCCGAGAGGCAGTACAAAATGCCTTTGAAGAATTTGTTGCCTCCCGTCCAGCTGATTTCTTTAAGAAGGGCATCAATAAACTGCCACTGCGCTGGCAAAGATGCATTGATTGCATGGGTGATTACTGTTGGGTACGCGTCACTTCCCCTCTGCGTGAGGGAGGGGGGGTGTGACGTTTCCCCGGTTTGTACGGGCGTTTTGTTGCGCCGGATGCCCGTCTCGTGGATACCGTACGGATGCCATTGGGTTGCGTGATGTTAGTAGTGAGGGAGTCCGGGGGGTGCAATAATGCACGACCGCTTGAGGTGCCGGGTCTTCAATGAAAGTCGTAATCTTGTTGTTGACTGTTCGCAGGACGACCAAAGCTTTCTTCTCGTTGTTACTTGTTACTTGTACTTGTAGACTCGTTGAATTTGCACCGTGCCCAATACGGCCCCTCTTCGAGCTTAAGTAGTTCGAGGAATGACCGTAGAGAGAGCCCCGTGTTTATTTCGTGTTTTAACTTTAGTTTTCGCTTTGGTTGCCCTGTTAATCTCTTTATATTTCTCTCATTGTATATCTTATATACACATGTCATATATCAACATGTTCCTCTCTGTATTACCTATCCATTACATATTTACTTATAATATACATTACGTATATATTCCATATATAAGCCAAAAACAATGTAATTTACGGACGGCATCACTATTTTCCGTCCGTAAAGTCTCTATAATATTCGATATACTTACTCTATGCGTTAATCTATTCTATATTAGTCATATTTTCACATATGTGACACACAATACATAATCGTTTATATACATCTTAATATATAACACGCAACTTGTAACGTAGCGTATTCGCTTACATTTCTCTATAATATTGTCTGTATCAATCTATTCTATTGTAACACCTAGTATATAACACGTAAACACAGACATATCACATAATAACCTAACATGAAACACTAAAATGACTGTTCTGTCGCCAACAATTACTTCGATTAATACAAATAAAAAATACATGAAAAAAATTCGTTTAAATTTTTTCATACAAAACGGCAATTTCATAGGTAAAGACCTAATATAAGGCAAGGCTAAAAATAAACTCAACGTCTCACTCACACACTGATAAGTGTATCAACTAGGTTTGTGCCGGATATCCGCCGGGGGAAAAGGGATCCGAACTCGTATTTTTTGCGGATTTTAAAAGGATTTTCATATTCATTCCTCATTTAAAATTTGAATAGTAACAATGCTAAACTTTGAGCTCTTTAAATTCATTTTAGTTATTACTAAGATTAGGTGTATGACACAAAAATTACAAAATTATACCAAAAAACGTCTATCACACGTAAAAGAAAACATACTACTATTTAAAGGTATCTAAGGTCAGAAGGTATCCGTATCCGTGGTTCAAGATAGCACCAACCCGTATCCGTTCTATATCCAAGAATCCACATATTTAAGTATCCGGCACATCCGTGGTATGTTGCAGCTTTATCAACGAAGTTTCTACATACATCTACACTGTATAGTTTTCTTGCGTGCTAGTTTCTGACTTTTATAAATAGCCTTAATATTAATTTATATTCACATTTCTATTTCCAAATGGGACCTAATAATATACGAGAAATAAAAAAGTTAATACACATTCAAAATAAACTATGATGATCGATTCATCTGTTTCACTGAGTAACGTTGCGAGAAATAAGGGTTAAAACTGATCTGGAAGTTCATGAATAATGTATTAAGGGGTGGAGTAGTCGAGTGCCATCTGGTGGGAGGTAGGAAATGTGTTTTTAGGACGCCCAACTATTCGCGCGTCGGGAGTTTATCTGACGTCTCATAAGGCGAAACTTAGCAGTTTTATACAAATATTTATTACGTGCTAGGGTTTGCTTAACTAAGTTGTTAACATTATTTATGCCAGAAGTTGTTTAAATGTCGTCGGTAACTATCATGAACGATGTAGATATATATGTATAGTTAGTATACAATGCGATTATATGAAGATTAATTATGAATAGAACAAAGGTATTAATTATATAAATTTTTACCGCGGAAAGTAGCCTTTTTTTTTTTTTTTTTAAGTGGAGAAATCCATCTTGGGTACACACCCGCCCGGGGGGACGAGTGGTTATTTGAGACTCCTATTCACTAAAACTCCACGGTGTACCATCCGCCGCCATACTGGGGCGACGCGGGCACTGCGCTGGCATACAGCCGCGCCGCCCCGGCCTAAGTAGGAGACGGCTCAGTACACCCTAGCCGTCTCCTCCGTCCGCCGAACCTGTACAATGAGGATACGGACCCTCCGACCCGTCTCCTCTGGTTTGGCTAGGGTGGCGGGAGTTGGCAAATAACACACACACTCGGCAGCGAGAGATCTTCACCAATAACTGCGGCCAGAGTGCGACGCTGCTTCCCCCAGGCACCACACTCACCAAGTCCATGTCCGGACAGTACCTGCACAAGCCTAAACGCCAGGGAGCCCTGCTCCCTGCTACACCACTGCGGGAGGACCGGGCGGACGACGTCTATGGTATAACGTACAAAGCGCGCGTCCGCCAGGTCCTCCTCCCACCTCCTCAATACGTCCTCGCGGACTTCCCGCCTAATCATTACAACTTCTTCGGGAGCCGGAGGCTTTCCTGACTCTACCCTCGCCGCCGTGAATCTGTACACGGCGGCGAGCACCTCCACCTCCAACTCCCACGGCGGGGAGCCGGCAAGCACACAGGCCGCCCCCGCGGACACCGACTGGTATCCGCGAACGACTCTCAGCGCTACGACACACTGCGCAGCACGCAGCACGCGTCTGTTTGTGGCGCTGAGAGCATCCACCCAGATCGGTGCCCCGTAGACGGCCATGCTCCGCACAACCCCCGCAAATAGTTGGCGACAACTCGCGCCCGGTCCTCCCGAGTTCGGGAGGAGCCGACCGAGAGCTGCCGCCGCTCCCACAATGCGCGGTCCGAGCCCCTTAAAATGGGACTCGAACCGCCATCTCCCGTCCAGGACAAGGCCCAGATACTTCATCTGGGCCCCGACCCGGACCCTTACTCCTTCTACATAGATGTGGGCCCCAGGAGGCGGCCCACACCGAGGCCAATGAAAAAGTAGGGCCTCGGTTTTCTCCGCCACCACCCTAAGGCCCAACGCTTTGATGCGCCTGACCACGAGGGCCGTACCATCTATGGCCAGGCGCGCCACCTCGGCATAACTGCCCCCCCCCCCCCAGGCTACGACCAGGGTATCGTCCGCGTAGCAAATTACGCGGACTCCTTCCGGGAGTGCTACGTGAAGCACCCAATCGTAGCCCATGTTCCACAGGAGCGGTCCCAACACCGACCCCTGTGGAACACCACACCCAACGTGGCGCCGGGCTACAATCCCCCGGCCGTCCGCGAAGACGACCTCTCTCTCTTGGAGGTAGTCCTCCAACAACCGCCGAAGGTACGAAGGCACCCCGAAAAACCGGAGTGCCTCCCGAATGACATTATGCGGCAGACTGTTGAAAACGTTGGCGATGTCAATCGACACCGCCAACAACCTACCTCCCTCCTGGGTCGCCTTCGCGGACCACGTCTTCAAGGTGGAGAGGGCGTCCAAAGCGTGAGCGTCATTTTTATTCCCACGAGTATGGGGGAAAAAACGGTCTACCCAGGCAGTGCCCCCTGTACCTGGGTAAGCCTAGCGTAACCCGTCAGGGAGTCGGCCGGTTCTCTGACGGGGGTCGCACTAACAACTGATCAACCCATCAGCCATGCATCTTCTCGCGGTGCGCCGCCGCTTAGACTTGGGGTAATTTTTTTATACAGGTTTTCTTCCTCGCGGTCCGGGCGGTTAAGCCAAGACCCTCGGTCCCATGCGAAGCCGCGAGACATGACCACGACACTCCGATGGGATTACGAGCACGACGTTGACAGGTAGGACAAGATGCCCTACCTACCTTCTCGACGGCAGGGTTAGTGCACGCCGAGTCCGCCCGCACAACGTCCGTTGCTTCCTCTGTAGGGCAGAGGAATGCTGGACAAAGCCTCCGTGTTAAGGGTATCAGCCGCCGGCCAGAAGGGCCGACGTTGCCCGGGGTGCACCGCGTGGAGGTTCCCTTACATCGCACCACATCAGAAAGTAGCCTACGTTACTACTTGTAACATCAGCTATCTGCCAGTGAAAGTCCTGTTAAAATCTGTCTAACTGTTTCGGAGATTACCCGAAACAAACAGACAGAGCAAAACTTTTAAAAATTGTTTTATTTTATACGTACTGGATGTACTTTCATATACATTTAGCTAAAAGCTGTTATTTGGACATTACAAACGGACACTTTAATTTTATAAATTTGTAATATTTGGCCCGCAGGCGTTGTTCTGCCCTTTCCAGTAATTAATATCTCGACCACAGCGCTACCTAACGGACCCTAAAATAGTTAAGAACCATCGTGTCGATATAACAAATACACTATGTGAATATGAGTTTAGTCGGTCAAGACGTTATACGATCACTACCAGACACTATCAACACAAGAAAAAAGAAACAATATTATTGACACCCTACTTTTAGCCATTTACACAAAGTCCCGAATTCTTACAATCGAATACCTTTTCGGGTAATATTTAGCCTCATAATCAGTAGACGAAGTGGCAACTATGGCCGTTTTTAGAACGTAAAATGTTTGTAGAACGGTATAAAATGTTAGGACAAAATTAGTTAGAATACCTCGTCCTTTCGTTGTAATCTACCACGCACTCATTCCGCGAAAATCCTAATTTAATATATTTTCTGAGATATTTTAATTAAGTGTCCTTTTAAACCCTTCAATTATGAGGGCGCGTGAAATACCTGTATTTATGCTAGACCGCCTTAGAGTTATTTTATTTGATTCAAAATTAAAAAAAAATTGTAATAAGTTAGTTGTACAGCAAGCCAACAGGTTTTTCTATACTATGATGTAGCGGACAGGCAATCAGTCGACTTGATGTCAAGTAAAAAGAACAATTAACAATAAGTTGTAATTATTGTACCAACGACTCAACTGGAAAAGTCTTTAACTCGAATGTCAGCGACTGCTATGGTCCCAGGTCCTTGATTCCCGATTCCCAGGACGAGCAAAGTGTTATTGGGTTTTTCCATGATATGCTCAGCCGAGTTTGGCTTTGTGTCAAATTAATGGCATTAGGTTTGCCCCTTATTAAACGGGACCTAAAACTTACCCAGTGAACTGTGGGTGTGTATTAGTGCACCTCTGCCTAATCATTCGGGGAAATACAGGCGTGATGGTATGTTATGTTATGTCAAATGAGTCCTTTTTTCTATCCCTCCATTTAGCCTACATTTACCCACTACTGAAGGCGTCCTCTCTCTCATGTCAACTTTCATGATCTTACGCGGCTCTTATCCAGAGTTTTTCCGCAATCCTCACTATATCGTCAGGTCATTGGGCCATCACTCCATCACAAATTATCAGGTTATTTTATTTTGCCTGCTTCATATCATTATCATTGCTTTAATTAAATAAATTGCTGGTTTTAATAGATACATTTTGTTACGTAATTTAATAATGATAAATTAAAAACACACACTTGTATATTGCAATATCATGCTTAAAAGTCCAGTAGTTTATATTATTTTGGGCTTGGTCCTAATGTTCGTAGTAGAAGTTTAAGAGTCATAGTGTTACCACTGTTCGAACGTAGAAAATATGATAGTATCCACGAATAAGAATTCATTCTAATTGGACAGTCGATAATATTTCCAACCTGGCAATGTTCGAAGTAGTAGTTTCGAATCCCAATTGAAAACGAATAACAACAAAGGTGGTACATATATATTTCTACCCCAAAGGAGCAGTACTCACTCTGTGTTCCAGTTCGAAAAGTGTGGTTTGAAAGGCAGTGGAACACAACATTTAATTTCTAAAATAAGCTTTTCTTATGTTCCTGCATTTGGGAACACTCAGTTTCCAAATCTTTAATTATTGTCGAAATACTATGGGGATCTATAATTCATATACCGCCGTCGCTGTCATGCTGGCTTGCTCAAATAACTCTTCGTGTTATGTTTAAAGTATTTCATGCTGTATGAAGGAGAAAACCCAGCTGGCAGGATAGCCTAAAGTCAGTTCCACAGCTTCAAAGTACGACAAAAATATGTCGTAGAGAACTTTTTTTAACAGACTTAAAAAAAGTGGAGGTACTCAATTCGATTGTATTTTTATGGATTTTCCATCAATTAACTTCTTTGTTTATGAACAGATTTAGTTGTTTTTTTTTCGATAGATTTTTTCTTAAAAATTATCTTGGTTCTTGCCAATGGAAATGACCATTAAAGAAATTAAGTAAAATGGAGAAATAGAATGTAGAGGAGATAACTAAGTGCCTATCTCGGCAAGAACAAAAAATTTCTCTATTTCATATTTTGCCGTACCTCCTTCCTACAACATCGTGCCCTTCAATTGTAAAGTAAAGAGAGATTTGAGTAGACCAAATGACGGAAAAGTCTGGCGATGGCGTCATGGAAATCGCAGTTGATTTTAGATTGCATTGTGATTTCCCTCAGGTACAGTGCTGCTATTTTATTCTGCTAAAATAAAATGCAGAAAAAGTACTATATTCAGTGGATCTGCATCGTGGATTATAACCTGTAGTATGATTATACAAAACGGATGTCAAGTGGATGTAAAATGGATGTCAAAATGAATTAAAACCCCTTTATCAGGTGACAAACCAACAGATTCTCTTAAACACGAACCGCTCTGTTCGTCATAATTAATTCCTCATCGCATAGACCACCCATTATACTGTGACCTTCGGTTTATTGCACGTCAATTCCTCTGTCATGTAGATGATGTGGGAAAACGGGGAGGAGGGAAGGTCCCGCTAAGCTGGGATTTATGTAAATGGGCTCGCAACAAGTGGTTGCCGTAACATTTAATCACTTCAATTAAGACCTGGTGAAATCGAGGAAAATACGCTCTGTTGAACCGGTTCTTCGTTTCTGTCGGATATGTATCATTAACTGCCAATTAAAATTGAAAGATAAATATTAAACCATTTCTCGTGATTAGTCTTAAACCAATCATTAATCTAAGAGTAAAATAGTTAAACTATTGACAGTAAAATAAGCCGCAAAATTTTACTCAGCTTAAAACTGTTTAACTAAAAATAAATGTAGTTCACGATTCCTTTGTTTCTACAATATCCGTCACTAGATTTCCAATTTCACGTTACATAACACTGAAAACATTCAAAGAGCGAAGTTTATAAACTGATGTATTTGTCAATGTCGAGCAAGACGTGCGGGAAAAATTCCTCGATTTCAAGTATGCGAAGCGCATTGGAGGAAGACCGACGACAGCTTCGTAACTTCGACGTTCAAAAAGTTTTAATTTAAAAACGGTTATTTATGTTAATAAAGCTGTAGTACTGTCTGCACGTGTAAATTTATGTATAAATTTCCCAGCAGACGCAGGTATATAAGAAGATGCTCATGACGAATTGAAAAAAAAAATTGTATGTCTGTTTCTATGTCTGGAAATAAACTGAAACGGCCATTCCGCTTTTTATTAAAATTCATACACAACAATATAAAAAAATTATATAAAAGAAAAATTTCATTAATTATTGTAAACCGAATTCGATGAAAATTTGTACACGAAAAGTATTAATTAGGTCATTCATTTAGATAAGCTATAAGGATTGTAAGTCAGGTTTCTTTGGAACTAATTTCTTTGGAGATATCTCTCTACTTGGGGCAGTCTGACTGCTGGACTACCTCCCCCACAGTAGATCGCAGCTAAATAACCTTGTGTTCTCTTCTGCGGTGAAGTACGGTTCCAGAGATCCAAGATCAACATCGCGCTAGTGATATAAATGGTATTACAAGTGTCCATAAACCACGATAGCCGCTTCTCATCGTATACTTGTTTTCCAAATATGTTGTCTGATAAAAAATAAAATAAAATCGAAGTGTCTGTTTGTAATGTCCAAATAACAGCTTTTTACTATATTCATATGAAAGTATATACGACACATAACAAAAAAAAAAAACAAATTTATAATTTTTGTTTGTCTGTCTGTTATTTCTGGTAATCTTCTAAACGGTTTGATCGATTTTGAAAGGGTTTTCGCTGGTAGATAGCTAATATTATAAGAAGTAACTTAGGCTACTTGTGTTTTAGAAAAAGAATTAGGGTTTCGCGTAAATAAAAAAAAACTATCTTCTCAGAAACACCCATGCCCGATCGATGGCATTCTGAGACCACGTGAATCTTGTCTAAATAACAGAAAAATAAATAGGTTCTGTGTCTTACGATTGATATTCAGAACTGCCGATAGACAGTGAAATAAAAACCAGAGACACCTACTTTTTTGGGTCAAACATCCGTCATATTGATTTTATTCATATAAAATGTAGCTTGTGTCACTCGGACCATAATAAAGAAGCGATTGATACCTCATTCATCAAAGTTTGATGAGTAGTTTAGGCACTACAATGGAACATACGTATACAAAAACATATTTATATAGACTGCTAAAAATATAATCCATCCTTTTGGATTTTCCGTACCGAGTCGGGTAAATATAAAATCGCGATTCTATATTTTCTAGAAATTGAACAAATATAATATTTGGAGTAGATATGCTCTGTATGGTATATATAGTGTATTTTTAGCTCGGAGCTTCGTTATTCGAAGTGCTCAGCGCCTTGAGGCTTTCACGGACCGCTTCCCGAAATAGTTATATGCTGAGTTAGAACAGACATTTCGCATCGCTCTCCATTGCGACAATTTCTGAGTACTTTCCAAGTACACAACTGTTTCAGACACTGACATCAATTTTAGCTACATCTTGGCAAGTTACTAGCCTATATATGTATATAAGTATTTTATTAATAGTGACTGCACAGTGTCTGATGTATAGTAGGTACAATCCAAAAGCAACGATGGCCATCGCCAGTTGCCGCTGTGATTTCGGGCTTACTAAATATCTCTTCATGTTACTGCTTACTGCCTCGTTAGCCTAGTGGTCGTAAGCGCGACTGCTATGAGCGAGGTCCTGGGTTCGAATCCCAGGTCGAGCAAAGTGTTATTGGATTTTTCCTATAAAATTCTCAGTAGCAGCTCGGAGTTTGGTTTCGTGCCCGATTAATGGCAATAGGCTCGCCCCCTATATTACATGGGACCTAAAAACATACTCGGCGAACTGTGGGTGTACAATTATTACACCTTTGCCTAACCCTTCGGGGAATACAGGCGTGATGGTATGTATGTATTATGTTACGCTTACAGGACCTGGTGTTAAAGGATATAATATTATGTTACACTGTTGGAAAGACCGTATACGAAGAAAAAATTGATCCATGATTTCACAGAACGATAAAAATATATCCACAATATTATTGTTTAGATTGTGATCGTTTTCTGTAAAATTAGTTACTGTTTCTAGCCAGGGATTCTTTGATCATATAGTATTTTTTATAAAAATACTAGCTGAGCCGGTAGAAGTTTTTTTGCCTTTTCCGGTTAAAAACGGCTTTACGACAGCAATTATCGAATCCTAATAAATCATCGTTTTAGGTTTAATTATGTAATATCAGCTTTTTTTTAGAACTGACTGTACTGTTAGCCATAAGGGTCCTGGAGCCTCAGACGGCTTTTACAGCTTCATAGTGGCTAAGCGCTTGAGGCACTCATCCGCGAAAGCTTGGCAACATGCTCAAGGATGCCTAACTGGCCGAACCTCGACTTGGACTGTTGCCGTCGTTGCAATTAACTGGCTAATTCCCTATCCGTTGAAATTCTATATAAACTAACATATACAGATATACATGTTCCTGCTTCCTGGGAGGAAAGAAGGAACGTGTCATAGGTATTTAGTGATCTCTCAAATATAAGCTCAATGTGTCAAGTCGTTCAGACCTACTAAACCAAAATTAAACCCAAACCTAATAACATACTTGGCATACATTAATGAAAAAAATATTAGTAAAATATTCATGTTTTTAATAATGAGAGTATTATAATTCCTTTTTATTTTTCATTAGCTCCTTGAGGTACATGGGTTCAAGCTCGGCAAGGCGCTGGTGATACTTATGGTACCTATTACAAAGATAAAGGTTATTTAAAAATAACTCCTTAATACAACTTTTAAAAAAATTAAGATTTTTTTTTATCAAAAATGACTTTTTATGTTATACACCAATTCTAACCACTTCTGCAAAGTGCTGATTTTCCAATATAGAAAACGGAGTCTGGCGGGATCTTGAAGTGTCATGTTGTGGTTTTTTATTGTAAATCCATTTAATTAGGTTTTTGACCCTATATTATGTAATATTGGTGGCGTTTTGCGTGATATAGTTTGGTTTTTGTGCATAAGTGAAGTGGATTATAAATATAAACTAAGAGCATGCATTCCCACAAAAACTCCCTAGATCGTTCTAACAAGGCAGCCACCATCTTGTAAGATGCCACTTTGTATAAAATACATATTACTACGAAGGCTTAAAAACATTGACACTGGCAAGTCCTTGTGCGGCGCCAAAACAAGAATAAGAAGAGGAATATAGAAAACTCTTTTTTTATATATTTTTACTATATATATGTGGTTTTACAGAGTTCTGCTTGTGAAAATATCATAAGTAATTACATCGTTTATGAAATAATTGAGTATTTATTCAACGAACAAAATATAACAACGCCTACATATAAATCGTTATATGTACTAAAATTCTAATTTTTCCAAATTGAATCACGCAAAATCTTACGAATGAGGAGTGTTGCAAGCAATAAATAATAAATTAAACCGCTCAAAGTAAGCGTCGGTGTTACAAGCTTAAATATTTTTAATTACTTTACATAAATTCAATTAATTTATAGGCTAAGCTCTGAATTTTGGATAACGGATTCTTTTTTTAATTGTGCCTGTTAATCTTAAACTTGATTGATTTGTACCTGTAATGAAGAATATCTAAGCTTTAAATTTCAAAAAGCGACACCTAGAGTGTTACAAGATTGGCAAAAAAACAGGCACCTAAAGAAATTTACGTTCTAGCGCCGATTTCATATAATTAAATTGAATTTAATTGTTTGACGTAGTCTGTATACTTATAATGGTGTAAATTAATATGCGTGAAGTGAATTCTGACAATTTTTTCATTAATTCTCAGTGAATTCCATAAAACCATTGTACACGTCCATAAAATAAGAAGTGGTCAGTAATATTTTTATTTTTTTTTTTATTAAATAAAGTTGCAAATGTAGAAATCTAATAACGAATGTGACCTCCTCTTGCCAAAATCAATGCTTGAATCCTTCTAGGCATGCGTTCCACGATATTTTTAATAATGATTTTGAGGAATACGTTCCCACTCTTCTGCAATTACTCTTTTTAATAATAAATATGCCAATAATAATATGCCAGGCAGGCTTTATTGGATTGAGATCAGGACATCCAGCTTGCCAATCTAAACGACGGATCCCAACTTCTTGCATGTACGCTTCCACGTCGAAAGAACGGCAAAGGCGAGCATTATCGTCCATAAAAATGGAATCTTCCTAAGTCCAGTAAATGCGGGCTGTTCATGTGGAATTAGGTGTACCGGTGGGCATTTAATATTCCATTTTCTATTAAAACTAACTAACTGCTGCCCAAAACATAACGAAGCCTTCGCCGTATGAAATGATTTCTTCGATACACACTTCCGCATAGCGTTCCCGTGGTCTTCACAGCACTCGCCGGCCTCGGTCCTCTTCATACAAAGAGATTCATTCTTCATCAGAAAACGATACTTTGATTCAGTCCTCCAGAGTCCATGAAGCACAGTTTCGAGCAAACTGTAGTCGAGCAACAAGGTTCTCACGGAGTGATTTAGGGCCCGGGCTGAGCGTTAACTGCTGATATTGGTAGCTAAAAGCTTCTTTCTGCCGTTCACAAGCTGACTTCTACACCTCTTACTTCTTCAAGGCTCTTCTTAGGTCCACACTTGATTACGCAACACCTAACTCACCAAAAAGCGGTCATCACGTGGTTCTGTTCATCGTTTTCTTCGCGAGCCTGGCTTCTTTTGACCGAACCGGTTTCTTGATACCGTTGCCAAGTTCTCTGGACAGTTGAACGACTCACACTTAGCCGCTGAGACACATAAATTTCTTCAAGTAGTACAATACATATAAATATAAGTACAATAATCATTACTTTTCTTGTGTTAATTTTAAAACTTTAATTTGGAACGTAAAGGATCATGCCAGGATGCTTCAAATAATATGCCAATACATCGTCAAATTTATAAAACCTCTTTCTTGTAATATTCATTTAAGTAGAGAAAAAAATGTAAAGTACGGTTTTTTTACAAAAGGGTTTTTATCTAGCTGTGTTTGCATCAGATATACAGTCTGCATTTACAGATGCAACAATACATTTCTTTACATAATATT